>OZ014521.1:407134911-409637411 GCA_963966055.1 Lathyrus aphaca | reverse complement strand
AATGTTTTCCACATGATATCAAGTATTTAAGGATGGGATATTGTCTATTTAATCATTTCAGAAGGTTTCCAATTGGTCAGTTGCTTGAAAATCAAGAAATTGGGGAAAAGTCAATTGTGAAGAGGAATAAGTCAACTCCTGACTTTTTGAGGTCAAAATCATATTCCACAAGTTGAATATGTTCAATGGTTGAAATTTTATCAAAAAAAGTCAAGGGACTCATGAAAAAAAATCAAGAAATCACAAAACTGCCTAAAATAGAAACTTAGGGTTTCTATTTATGGCAAGTTTTAAGCCATTTTGCACCTCACTTCCAAGCCCTCTTTCCTCAAGATAAATGTTTCAAACTACAGGCCTAAGTTGAGCCAATTAAGGAGCACATCTTGAGCTTCAAATCCATAGCAAGAACATCTCCGTTGGATCAAAATTGAGTGAGATATGATCAATTAAAGTTTGACAAAACCTGGGCAACTTTGCTAGGAAACCAAGTCATGGGCGTGCCAGATGCCAGGAATTTTATCAAACAGGTGGTGTGTTGAATGTTAAGACATTTTTCTCCATCAAGAAGGCCTCAAATGAAATTTTCTTGAACATCAAAGTTGTTCATCTTGATCTCCTTTACAACTTTGATGTTTGGGAATTTTTATATGATCAAAGGACAAAAAGATATGATGGATCAAAGGAGGTTCACAACTGAAAATATGCCCTACAAAGCATGCCTCATAGGCGCATCCTCTTGCCCACCAAAGTCAGTTTTATGCCTTGATGTTCCAAGCCATTTTCCATCAGTTTCTAGGCCTTGATTCACTTCATTTCAAGAACAAAACTCATTCCATTATCATTCATTTATCATTTGCAACTTGAATCAATTCATTTCATTACAAGATCATCAAGAACATCATCACTAAACTTCATGATTTTCATTTGGCTTTTAAAAGGCAAAAATGGAAACAAAGTGATTGTTGTTGCCTCAGGTCACAATCATACATGCATGAATCATATCATTTCATCATTTGGTTCAACATACATGGCATCATACATTTCCATGATACATCCCATGAATGAGAGAGGGAGAATCCTATGCATTGTCCACACCATACAAGTTATGTTGCGGCAAGAGCTTAACCTCATTATCATCAATCATTCTACAACATCACAACATTGCACGATTGTCATCACCTCCACCATACCTCATGCGATCTTCATAACACCATAACATTGCCAGTTGACCTAACCATGGTTCCAACTGTCAACTGAGATAGTTAGAACTTAATTAGGGGTATAAGAGTTCAACTAACGGATTTTAGGGAGAGCATCTTCATTGTCACGATTCTCACTCAAGTTCTCTCAAAATTCTCCTCTGAAAATGCTCACAATATTCATGAGTTACACACAAACTTCACCATCATCTTCTTCAATTCATCATCTTCCACCTTCATCAATTTGCTGCAACAAGTGGAAGCATGAGTTCAAGCCATTGTTGAAGCTCTGTGTCAAATATGCATCACATAATCTTCATCAACCTTCATCAGAGTTAAGGTGATTACACCTTTATTTGGCCACACCACAGCTCAAAGACCCCAAAGCCTTATCTCTAGAGTTCTTATAACTGAAGGAATCTGCTTATTCAAGTTTGATTTCATGGAACTGATTCTTGGCAATTTAGCTTGTTTTAAGCTGTTTTCATCTAATTTGAGCTTGTAGAAGCATTATGACTGGATCTTGCTAGAGATAGGCAATTTAAGTGCATAGAACAATTTTAAGGGCAATTCTTGTACGCTTCGATTCTCTCTGCTCATACATGTGTTGTGGTTTTTGTTTATGGATCATAATCTCCTTGAGCTCAGCTTCATTTTGATAGGTGGATCATGAATTTCTAGAAAATTTGGTAGGGTTCAGTCACTGGAGTTGGCCAAAGAAGATGACCGGAATCTACTCCGGCCGGTGAGGGTTCAGATAGGGTTTATAAGGTTGGAACATGTCCTAGCCGTTGATGGCTTTTGATCTGAGGGCCTTGAGAGTGCCAGCGCCTTAATGAAACACGCGTTGGTCACATGCTTCTGAAGTCCACAATTTTGACTTTGATTTGTTTGGGTGCGTATGCGTACACGTGTGTTCTTGTATCCCTTCTATCTAGTTCATCTGTTTTGCATACTTTCTTGATTGATCTTGACTGACTGCATCCAACGCATAAGATTGAGTCAATTGGTTGACTAGTTTCCACCATAACTTTATGATCACACGTGTATATGGATTTGGGCTTCTGATTGCTATCCCAACCCCCTCTTTAAGCCCATGTTTAGTTTCCAACGTGAAAATTGCTTTGACCACACCCTCTGGCCTTTTGTTTCTCATTTTAATTTTCTTTTCACATAGTTTTTACATTTTAATTTTTAAAATAATTTTTAATTATCCAAAAATCTTACAAAAATTCATGAGGCATATTCACATATTAAAATAATTTTCCATAGTTTTTATTTCTCATTTTCCTCATTTTTCATCATATTGTCATAATTTTATTTTATTTTATTTTAGATTTGTTTTTATTTTGATACTTCAACTTCAAACATTTATTTTGCATAGCATAAAAAACATTTTTCAACTCTTCTTTTTTTATTCATTCGTCAACATTTTAAACCTCATAAAAACATTATTTACCTATTTTTTTAATCAGTTTAATTGCATTTTGGTCCTCCTTTTTTGCATCCTTCCTTCTTGATCCTTATGCAACCTTGACCAATTGTTTGACCTAGTTTAATATTGAATCTTTGTATGAGCTTTTGAAAAGTAAATAGCCTCTGACCTAGGTCATTTGAGGTACAATATCACAATTTTTGAATATTGTTTGATGTGTGTTTGGTTGCTTATATTTGAAGGTGCATTTCATGATCATTCATTGTCTTTCCTTAACCCTAATTACTTGAAGGAATTTATGCCATTATGTGAGGTTTCTTTTAAGGGTTTGCTTGGTTGTTTAGAGGTTTATAGGCCTCCTTTGACCCCTAATAGGTCCATTGTGATTTATGTTTTCCTCTTGCTTGGGTTTATGCATACTTGTTCAACTTTGACCTAATTCTTCTATGCCTTCTCCTACTATGCTTCTTATGCTTGTTTGTGTGCCTCTAACATGTTCATATATTTGTCTCATTTGCGTTACACACCAAGTATGCTACTAAATTCATGCATAAGCATTCACATTTGTATGTCATGTTGCATATTTTTTCATCCATCTTAAGTATGAAGCATTCTTTCCCTATGTGACTTTCTTTTGCATGTTTGGTGAATTGTTTGAACTTGTTTAAAATTGTTTGATATGTGCATTTGATATACTTGTATGTGCATATTTAATATGTCATCATGGTCATATGCTACTGACCTTATCCATGTTCATTCATATTTGCTTGTAACTTTGGTATATGTTACAAGTTACTTCATTGTTATGTGATACATGTTCATCTATTCTTACTTCTTCTTCATCTTAATCCTTCCATCACTTGAACACTTCTTCTCATGATTTGTATGATTACTCATAAGCATTATAAGACATTCATAAATGAAGTATGCTACTGACTTTGGCCATTCATGAAGCATTAATGCATGCTCATCTTGCATAATCATTCCTTCTTTCTACACTTACTTCACATAGAACTTACTTAGGGTTTAAGGCATAATTTGAGCTTAGTTAGTTTATGTTTAGTTTCTTAGACTTAGAGGAAATCCTCAAGGATGTGCTACTGACTTTAGAAGTCATGTGACCTTTAGGTACCTTCCTCCTTAGACTTAGGCTTTATTTGAACCCTAGTTTCATTTTATAGGATGTGTGACGCTTAATTGTCTTTGTTTCTTTGCTTTTGCTTTCAATATGCAAGTTATTTTGGTACTAACCTTTTATTTAGGGGATATGGTAAGTAAGTGAGTATGTGGATGTTTATCCATACTCATACCTCTTCTCCCTTATCTTTTAAAAGCTTTCTCTTATGTGATTGTGAAAATCATCTTCATTCTTCTTTGACATTTCACTATCTCTTCATCCCTTTGAGTTCTTATATCATCTTCAATCTTTGAAGTGAGTTAGAAATTGTTGTTTTTATCTCTTCTTTTAGGTTTAGAGTCCTTAAAACAACACTTAACCATTAGGATATCCATCCATGATAACTTAGGGTGTCATAGTTTCCCATTTAGTTTTGCCCTTGTTCACTTAAGTCTTCTCTCTCTCATCTCAAAAAAATAAATAAATCAAAACGCCTAATAAAGGTTAAGCTTTCTCATGTGCTAAGGGACTTTATCATGGGATACTTGCACACATTTCATACGGGGATGAGGTGTATGGTATCTATCATGATGAATAAGTCTTAGCATGTAGATGCTTCATAAAAATAAACTAAAAAACACTTCTTAATCCAAAAACAACAAAAACACCTAACAAGTAAAATAGGCCAGTGTGCTTAAGCCTTAAGCTTTGGAACTAGGTTTGGGAATCTTCTCCTTACTTAGGTGTGCTTCTTATCCATTCCATTTTGGAGTGATGTAAGAAGTACACACTATATTAAATGAGACTTGAATACATTCTCCTATGCAAACTCAAATAAAAAGCTTCTAAAAAGATCCAAACCAACAATAAGCATCTTTCCTACGGGAATTCTCTTCTCATACTTTCACTCCAAATGAAAGAACTCACTTCGACTTGTCTTTTGCAAGACGGTAAATGCACTCCTTTCAGGCGAGCCTGCAACACCTGAGCATAGGCATAAGCAGTTCAATCATAAAAAACACAAACAAACAAATTTCCTCCATAGTTAGGGGAACTATGTTGACTCTGATTCTCATTCCCGATGAGATACGTAGGCAGTGGGTAGGGCCCATCCGAGCACATTTCTTTCTTTTCCCTACATTTTTCCCGTTCTTTTTTCCCAGTCTAGCAGTAGATGAAGCAAATTACAACACCCTTTGAGCAGTACAAGCGAGCATGGATCCTATCGAGTACGACGGACGTGAAAGGGTGCTAATACCTTCCCATCACGTAACCGACTCCCTTATGTAACAAACCACTGTTTCTCTTGGAGATTATAAGAAGTTGGAAGCTCAATTGCACGAGGTTCAGGTAGAGAATTCTGAAATGGCTAGCTTGTACCACTGTGCCAATCATGCTAAAAAAGAAGCAGAAGAAAAGCTACAGAGGATGCATGTCACCCTAGAAGCTAAAGAAAAGGAATTTGCTGGGAGAGAAGCTCATTTTCAGAGATTGGGTTTAACAGAATCAAAAAGAGAAGCGGAGCGTAAGAAGACTTTGAAGACTCTTAGAGAAGCTCACCAATCCATCACTTGGTTACAGAGCCAAAGGGAACAGGAGCAGAAGAAGTACAAAGAAAATGAAGAGTTCTTTGAGGTGCAGATGGCATTCAAGAAAGAAGAAGTATAACAAGTTCACAAAATACGAAGGGAAAAGACTCAACAATTGGTACAAAGCCAGCTAGCCTTGGAGGAAGCAATGAAGGAGATTGCAGATCTTAAGCTGAAGGCAAACATCAAGAAGAACCGGACAGAGGTGGTGGCTGCAGAAGAGGAACCTGAATCTTCCTTTAGCCTAGAGTTTTAGTTTATTGTTATTTGTATCCAGACTACCTACAAGCTTGTTATAGGAGTCTGCTTTAGCTTTTTGTTTTTTGTATTGAATTATAACCCTCTGGGGATTCTATTTATGTTTATGACCCTGGTTGTTGTTGGTTTGTTCATGTTATACAATGATACTTTCCCGTTACCATTTCTGAATGAACAAAGTTGTTTGTCCGAAGCCATCAGGGTCTGAATACTCCTAAAAAGAGTTTGAAAAGCCAGTTTCCAAAGAGACATTTGGAGTATTTTCTGTCAAAAATACCAGAACTAGGGCATATAAATGCCTGAACATGGAAACATGAATAGTTACATTGCATGCATATAACATGTTTGTTGTTTTGCCGGTAATTCATCAGTTTTCTAACGTTTATGTCAATTTCAGGCACTATAGCTCCCAAGAAGGTTCAGATACAGTCAACCGTACACAGATACCCTACAAAGGTGAACAGAGAGAGCAATAGATCAGATGCAAACGGATCTAGCTGACTTAAGGACGAGAATGGATAACTTCATGAACCTCATGGCTGGGATGGGTCAAAATCAAGAGCGCTTGCACGAACTGGTAGAGAACAATCAGGCCAGGAACAATGGGACAACAGATGGAGGTAATCGCAACGGGGCTGGCGCCCGTCATGTTGAAATCCCTATGGTGCAACCAGGGGTCACTATTATCAATGATGAAGTACATAACATGCAGATGGATGGGCAGGACAAACAGTTTACATTACTGGATGAGGCAGAAGGCCAGGGGGTTGACATGAATAGGAGATTTGAAGAAATGGCTGAGCAAATTCAAACCATTCCATCTCAGAGTTCTCTAGGGTTTGAGATCACTGATCTGGGCTTAGTGCCAGGGGTGAGAATTCCCTACAAGTTCAAGGTCCCTACTTTTGATAAGTACAACGGTACAGCTTGCCCGAAAACTCACCTTCAGTCTTTTGTGGGAAGGATTGCTGCACATACAGATGGCGAAAAGCTGTGGATGTATTACTTCCAGGATAGTCTTTTAGGGGCTTCCTTGGAATGGTACATGAAGCTGAGCAGGGTCAATATTCAAAGCTGGAAGGATTTAGCTGAGGCGTTTGTGAAACAATATCAGTATAATTTGGATATGGCTCTGAATCGTACTCAATTGCAGACAATGTCTCAGAGTGCTAAAGAAGGGTTCAAGGAGTACGCCCAGAGGTGGCGTCAGCTTGCTGCTCGAGTGCAACCTCCTTTGTTAGAGAATGAAATGGCAGACATGTTTATGGGAACACTACAGGGTGTGTTTATTGAGAGGTTGGCGTATTTTTCAGCAATAAAGTTTAACGATATTGTGATAGCCGGGGAAAGGGTTGAAACTCTGTTGAAAATGGGGAAAATCCAAGACAGTGGTGCAGGTAGCTCAAGTGGTGTCAGAAAAGCTTTTAATGGAACTCCAAGAAGGAGAGAGGGGGAAACTAATGCCGTGTACGGCCGAGGCCGGGGCCGTGGACACAGGGAATCTTACGAACAAGTGGTAGCTGTCACCATTCCCACAAGCCCTGTTCAACAACCACAACAACAACAACAACCACAACACAATAACTATCAGCAAAGACCCTATCAACAGAGACAAGCTCGTCCAGCTAACAGGGTGCTAGAGGCAATCCCTATGACTTACACAACACTGCTACAAAGATTGTTAGACTTGAACATGGTTCAGTTGAGGACATTAGCACCACCACCACCTGGAGAACTTCCGATGGGATATGATGCTAATGCAAGATGTGCATTTCACTCAGGAGCTCCCGGGCACTCAATAGAGAAGTGCATGGCATTACAACATAAAGTCCAAGATTTGATTGACTCAAAAGCAATTAACTTCGCACCACCTCCAAATGTTACAACAAATCCCATTCCAAATTATGGAGGGGACCGGATAAACGCTGTTGATGGTGGTGAGAGGATGGACCTGATTTTGAACGTGGAAGAAGTAAAGACTTCATTGTTAGTGGTAAAGGACAAATTACTGAAAGGGCAGGTATTCCCAGGGTGTGATTTTGACTGTGAGGGTTGTATGAATTCAATTAATGGTTGCAGAGATTTGAAAGCTGAGTTGCAGTATTTGATTGATGAAGGGTCTCTACAGTTTGACAAGGTTGACAAAAGAAATGGTTGCGTGTCTACAGTAACAATTTATTTTGATCCTGCCGAGGTTCCTGCCCGAAGAGAGCCGGTGACTATCTATGTTTCAGAGGTGAGTCCAGTAACCATTGTTGTTCTGGGGCCAGTTCCCTATGTTGATGACAAGGCCATTCCTTGGCACTATAACTCAGGTCAAATACTGCAACAAAGTCTCATGGCGTATAAGAACGTTCAATTTTTATTAAGTATTTTATTATTTTCTTCATGAGGTGAGAAAGAATGACCCAAGTTGAGAAAAAGACAAACTAAAGGGGACTAAGACTCAACCCTAAGTTAGTTGTTATATTCAAAAAGTGATCCTAATGGTTTGTGAGGTTTTTCTAATCCTAATGAAGAAAAGAAAATAAGAAAACTACTAGAACTCAACTTACTTCCTAAGGAAGTTAAGTTGGTTCTAAGAAATGGGGGAAGTCTATACAAGTGGAAAAAAATATTAAGGCAAAAACATAAAATGAAATGAAGAAGTATTAATTCAAAAATGCATATTAAATCATAAAACTAAAATAAGGCTTAACCTCTCATGTAAGCACGCTTAAAGGGAATTCTAAGCCTAAGTCCTAAAACTAAAGGAATTTACTTAATATCAACATTCTAAAATCAGTAGCTAAACTATACTAAGTCATCCTAATATTCTAAGATCAAACCTAATTAACTAAGTCTTAATGCACCATAAAATCCTAAGCTAAACTAAATAGATTTACAATGTAAAAATGGACTAAAACCAATGCACTAAAAAAATAGTAAAATTCCTGGAAAAAATATGAAATTAAATTCCTAAGGTCCTTAATCTGAACCTAATATTGTGTTAAAAAATCTCCTAAAAATTCTTAGTCTAACTATGTCAAATAGTCACTTAAATCTACCTAAGAACTATTCACAATTTTACACCAACTAAGCTACCAAAACAGTTGATTAAATGGCCTAAAAAATACAACAAAAATTATTCCAGGTCCTATTATTAGTCCTCTAATCGTAGCAAAAAGAATGGGCCAAATATCATATAGGAGGTGGGAGAAATAAAATGTACAAGATAAAGCGTTCATGAACGAAATCAATATAACACTAATTAAATGGAAAATCGAAATTAAATTGAAAAATAACAAAATTCAGAAAGTAAAAATTTAGGAAATTTCTAAAATGAATTATGAACCTACTGGAATTTTTATGGAATTTTATCATGAGTGTTTTCTATTTTTTAATGATTAAAATCAAACTATACAAAACAGAAATTAAAATACTAAGAAAATTGGATGGAGTGAGAATATAAGTTTTATTAGTTGAAATGCTAATGGGCTTGGTTAATGGGGGTGTGAATAGCGAAATTCTAAGGCCCAGTTGCACCGGAAATGGAGGGTGCATATCATGGAACTTCAGTCAACTTCCTTGACTTCACAACAACCGTCTGATCTAGAGTCTCCCTAAGTAATCTCATCAAGTGCTCACAATTGCATGCTCACGAAATGCTATAGTGTACCGCCTACACATAAACCACCGCACGAAGTGCCAATCGGACGGTGACAAGTGTCACCGCCGGTGTGGCTGGGAATCCACAAAAGTCTCCAATCTTATCTCTTAGAACTAACAGTAAGTTTTATTGGGACTTAAGTGCACTTATTGCTCTTAATTCTCTTTTTTTATTCCAAGATATTCCTTTAATCCTTATTAACTAATTTAATTGTTCTTAATTAATATAATTGTTCTTATAATTAACAAGAAAAAATCACAAATACAAAAGGCTGAAGAACACAACCTAAACACTAAGTCTTCTTCCTCTATCCCTCTCCGCCACTATCACCTTAACACCACCACCGTCACCTTCTCTCCCTCGCGACGCCACTACCATAGCTCCTTCTTCCCCTTTGCAAAAACTCTCGCCATCGCAACCTAATCCACCTAACATGTATACCATCTTCGTCAACCTCTCGCCGTCACCATAACCCTAACCACTCTAACACGACCTCAAATTGAAGCCACAGAAACCTAACAGAAAGTAAAACGCCTAAAAAAAGTGTACCTTGACTCTAATAATGGGACGACGGCGATTGAGGGCGGTGATACTCGACGAATTCGTCCCTTCGACCAAAAGTCTATCGGAGGTCTACCGGATACCTGTTGCGATTGGCGATGACTGCTCGAAGGTCTATCGGAGTTGTTATGCTACTGCTTTAAAGACGAATCCAAATCAACAATCTCAGGTATGCATAATGTTCCACGATCTTTACTAAATTCCGTTCTTCTTCTGACCTGGTTACTATTGATGATATGTTGATGTGTAATTTTGCCCATCTTCCGAATCTTGTTGCAGGTCATAGATGATGATGAAGGGTATGGATATGATGATGTTGTTGCGGTTTCAGTTACGAAGAACGGTGATGGAGAGTCATTGCTTGTGTGCTGAGTTCAATGGAGGTTGAAGCAAGGTGATAGAGGTTGAAGAAAAGATGAATGGTTGAAGGAATGGCGAGAATTTGGATCCTGAATTTATGTGAAGAAGAAATGGTTGAAGGAATGGTGAAGGAGAGAAAGATTGAGAAGAAGAAGTTGTGAGAGAAGAGATGAATGAAGTGAAGTTTTGAGAGCTAACCAGATTGAAGAAGAAGATTCCTGATTTATAGAAGATGGACTCGACTTTTGTGGAGAATTTATAGGTGAATCTTCTAGATGAATACAATTATAAGTTTGTTAGGTTTTCAGTTATGAACTTTTTGAATTATTTTTGATTCTGTTATGAGTCTTTTCCCCCTGTTTCTGATTGTTATATGCTAATAAATTAGTTGTCTTTCTTTTTTGCTCTCAGATGCCGACTTTTGTTAGAGATTAGTTTCTTGCGATGGCGGATGAAGTTCGGAGTGTCGAAAGTTAGTTAGGGTATCCTGCTTCTGAGTTTTCTTTGTGAATTTCTCTCCCCGATTTTCTTTGGAGTTATCTGCCTTCTTATCCAATTGATTTTGTTATGGTTTCTTTGCAGAGTTGAAAGTGAATGGAGTATGAAGTTTGAGAGATTTTTTATGCGATGAAGTTTGTCCTTTTCCGATTTGAGTCTTTCTCTTCTCATCTTCAAACAAAAATCCAAAAAACACTTAACAAATAAACGAAAGGATTCCTTGTGTATAGCCTTATTCCATGAAGCACTTGCACTCATTCCATCTTGGAGTGGTGTAAGCTTGTCTATCATGTTGTACAAGTTTCATCAAGGGGTTGTTTCATAAAACAGAAAAATTCAAAACACTTCTCTTAAAAGACAAAAACACAATAAGCGACTATCCTGCGGGAACTTCTCTTCTCATCTGATTCACTCACAACACGAACTTGCGACGACTTGTCTCGCATGCAAGACGGTAAACGCACTCATACCAGACGAGCCTGCAATACCTGAGCATAGACATACGCAGTTCCAGCCATAAAAATACAACAAATAGTTCCCGCCTTAGTTAGGCAAACTACGTCGACTCTGATCCTCATTTTCCCGATGAGGTACGTAGGCAGCGGGGTAGGGCCCGTTCAAGCACATTCATTATTTTCCCTACATTTTCCCCTTCCTTTCTTTCTCTTTTCAAGTTCCTTCCTCATTCCAGTTCAAGTAGCAGTTTTGTTCAGCAACATTCGTGTTTTTCACACCCTTTGAAACCAAACAAGCAAGTGTGGATCCCGTCGGGTACGGCAGACGATTTGGGGTGCTAATACCTTCCCAGGTCGTAACCGACTCCCGAACCCAGATCATTGGTTCGCAGAACCTCGTCCTTTCCTTCTTCCTCAGGTTTGTGCAATATTACCTTTCCCATTCTTTCGGGATAAAAATGTCTGGCTGGCGACTATACCTTTTCCGCGCCACTTTCGCTTTTGTACTAGGATGAAAATCCCGGGAGCGACAGCTGGCGACTCTGCTGGGGACCGAACCCAGAATCTCTGGTTTCCCTTGTAGAGTCACTCCTAGCCTGTTTGTTTTTGTTTCTTTGGGTGTTTATCTGTTTGATGCTGTGTGCTTTAGTTTAGCTTTACTGTTTTTATTTACAGTTTTTTACGTTACAACTTTACTTTACCGCACTTATTTACCGCTTTCAGTATTTATTTTCCATGCATCATATTATACTGGATTGTCTGGCTGTTCTGGTTTTCATTTTTTCTGTGGGATGGGGTTACTGTGAGATGAGCTCGTAATCGGGGCTCGAGTGCACCCTAGGACTTAGAGTGGTTCCACTTTGGCTTCATGGCATCTTGCTATGTTGGTAGTAGTGAGTTCCACACCTTGACTTGCGACCTTCTCGGGAATGTATTGATACCAGAATCTTTCTGGGTTAATACGCTACCTTGATAGTTATGTGCAGTTAAGGGACCGATCATTGAGAACCTTTGTGGAAACATCCCGCTCCAGTGATGACAGTGGCAGACCACATTTGTTGGCAAACCCACTCGCATCCGAGGGCCCACGGGGAACTCGCATAGGATGGCCTGGTTCTCTCATAGGAATCCAGTCAAAGCAAACTGTTCGTATGACGGTAGTATTGTACCCTTCGGGATGAATGTACTATTGTTTCTCAATTCAGTGCTTGAAGCTGAGGACTTATGAGGGATGCTTGTTTTTCCGGACTCAGCCGAGACCTCCCTGAGTAGTACATAATGCCAAACCGATTCCCTGATTTGGTCATGAGCCATTTCTCGGAAATGGTGAATGTATTATTGCTATTCGGCCTCGAGGGTCCGTGATGTTTGACCCGAGTAACACACCTGTGAGATTGGGAGGGGTTTACAGGTTTGCAGGAACCCTAAACTTCAAAATACCTTCATATGCCAGTATACTCCAGTGATATGATCTTGTTTTATTCTGAAGTCATGAACTCCTGATCAAAGATACTTGTGATGATATTGTGGCCTTGCACAGACACTTGATTACCTGATTCACTACACAGACACGTCACTGATCACATGCCTTGCCTTGCATAACATCATGACATCATTAATCATTTTGTGTTCTTTTTATTCTCAGGGTTCATTACCTACTAGGTCCTGGTCATATTTGCTGCTTCAACATGGAGATTCCGAGAAAGAGAAATGTTCATTATACTTTCCCACAACCGGAGACAGAGAGTATTCAGGGTTTGATTAGCTTGATGGGTGACAAAGTCCTTGATGATTTCAGGAAAGAGTTTGGCAAGATACTGGATTATGTGAGCAAACCCACAGTTGACCAGAGGGATAGCTTGCATTCTTTGTTGCAGTTCTATGATCCACAGCTGAGGGTTTTTGTTTTCCCTGATTACATCCTGGCACCTACATTAGAGGAGGTTTCTAGTCTGCTGAATATTCCTATTAAGGAGGGCATGCCTTATTATGTTTCAGAGAGGACCCCTTCTCATGAGGATATCACTGTTGCCTGTCATTTGAGTATGCTCAGACTCAAGATGTGATTAGAGGCTGGCCAAAGTAAGGGGATCCCTTTGGATTTTCTTATCACAGAGGCACATGTCATGGCATTGGGAAAGAAGTGGGCAGACTTCAAGGCATTGTTAGCCATGATAGTATATGGAACCAGTTTATTTCCAGGGGAGAAAGGGCTAATTAGCATGGAGGCCATGACCATCTTTGTCAAAAGAAATCATGTACCTACATTGCTAGCTGGCTTCTACTATGGAGTTCACCATAGAAATGAAAATAGGAAGGGACATGTAAACTGTTGTGCTCGTATATTTGCTGATTGGTTTGTAAGGCAACTCCCTAAATCAGGACCCTTTCAGGATTTGAAACAATCTTGGAAGTGGTCCAAAAGATTAATGGGCTTAACCTCAGCTGACATCGCTTGGGGATGCAATAGAGATCTGGTGGGCAAAGAAATGTTGGTCAGTTGTGGTAATTTTCCAAATGTGCCTCTGATGGGAAGGAAAGGTGGGATCAGCTACAATCCTATCTTGTCCAGGAAACAGTTTGGTTATCCTTTAAGAGATGTACCTTTGATTGACGATGCAGATGAGTCTTTATACTTTCCAGCAGAAGGAAATTCCAAGATGAGAATACTAGCATCCCAAGCTTGGGAAGTTAGAGTGATGAAAGGGAAGAAAGACTTTGGAAGAGTGGATCCCAACACTTATGATCCTTTTGCCAGCTGGTTGGAGGATCGTGTGAAGACCTATTTGCTCCCATATTCTAAGGAAACACCTCTCTACCCTAAAGAGGTAGCACCCACGACTTCAGTGCCTTTGCAAGATTATCAAAAGTTGGAAGCTTTGGTTCAACAGCTCAGGTTAGAGAATCAAGAAGTTTACAATTCATGTCAGAAGCTAAAGATGCAAAATCAAAAGTTGGAGGAAAGAGCTCACAAAGCTGAAGAGATGGTTAGGCTCAAGCAGCAAGATTTTCAAGATAGAGAGCTTTACTTCAAGAAAAAGGGATTAGCTGAGACTCACAAGGCGGCCCAGCGCCAGAAAGAGAGGAAGGACCTGAATGAAGCCAATGAAGCTGTTACCTTATGGCAAGAAAAGTGGGAAGACAATTTAAGGAAGCAAAAAGAGCTGGGCGTCAAGCATAAGCTGGAAATCAAGAGTCTTCAAGATTATTTGGATGGACAGAGACAGCTCCTTCAGAAGGCTTATCATCAAGAGAAGGGTCCCTCCTATCAATAATGACCTGGGGTTCGGCGGAGAAGGAAATCTTCAGGACTTTTTGATGCTTGCTAAGAAAGTCAAAGCCCTCGAGTGTAGAGACACTTTGGGGATAGACGTGTCTGACATGGGTCTAGTCCCCGGGGTGGTTATTCCTCACAAATTCAAGCCGCCGAATTTTGACAAGTATAACGGTAGCTCCTGCCCAAAGACTCACTTGCAGGCTTTCTATCGGAAGATCGCTGCTCACACTAGGGACGAAAAGCTCTAGATGTACTACTTCCAGGATAGTCTCTCCGGAGGATCCTTGGAATGGTATATGAAGCTAGAGAGAAGTTCTGTGAGAAGCTGGAAGGAATTGGGAGAGGCATTCCTCAAAAAGTATCAGTATAACATCGACATGGCGCCCAGTCGCACCCAACTTCAGAGTCTGACTCAGAAGAATTCCGAGAGCTTCAAGGATTACACACAAAGGTGGCGTGAAGTGGCTGCTAGAGTGCAACCGCCTTTGTTGGAGAGAGAAATGGTAGACCTGTTCCTGGATACCCTTCCTGGGCATTTCATGGAAAGGCTAGCTGGATGTTCTTCAAGCGGATTCTCAGATATCATCTTGACTGGCGAGAGGATAGAAAGTTGGATGAAGCAAGGGAAGATTCAGAATAGAGGCACTTCAAGTTCTGGTATCAAGAAGCCCTTCGCGAAGAAGAGAGAAGGAGAGACCGGGGCAGTGTACGCGCAGAGGGGAGGAACTAATAGAGGATTTTATCACCAAGTGGCCCCTGTCACTATCTCAACTCCACCTGTTCAGCAACAAGTCCAACTACCACAACAACAACGCCAGCAAGGGTATCAACAAAGAGCTCCTCGTCCATATTATCCCCAGAAGCCCAGAGAAAGACATTTCGAAGCTCCGCCAATGTCATATTCACAACTTTTGAAGAATCTCCTACAACTTCAGATGGTTCAACTCCGAACTCTACAACCCCCGAAGCCAGGCCAGATTCCCGAGGGTTATGATTCAAATGCCAGATGTGAATTTCATTCCGGAGCTCCCGGACATACCACAGAGAACTGTAAAGCGCTGAAGCATGTTGTTCAAGACCTACTGGATTCTAAAGCAATCAACTTTGCTCCTACTCCTAATGTAATTCAAAACTCCATGCCCCCTCACAGAAGTACGGTTGGGGCAGTTGATGAAGGGGAAAGTCTAAACCTGGTGCGCGATGTCAACGATCTGCAGACTCCGTTGAATGTGGTTAAAGTTTGCTTATCGAAGAAAGGTATCTTCCCTGGGTGTGAAGAAGATTGTCCAGAATGTGCTGAAGCTACAAATGGATGTGAGCAATTGAAAGCAGGGATCCAAGGTATGATTGATGAGGGAGTGCTGCAGTTTGACAAGGTTGTGAAGGGAAGCGAAGTCTCTACAGTAACCATCTTCTACGATCCATCTCAAGTTCCTCCGCGGGTCAGAGTGGCACCGATAACTATCACCACAGCAGGCACCGTAGTGTATCAGAGTGATAGAGCTATTCCTTGGAATTATGGTGGTGAAGTATACTGTGACGGCCAGAAGCAAGAGTTGGCCACGTCTAGTACAACCCCAGCTCAAGTAGAAAATGTTGGAGTAGGGGGTTTTACTAGAAGTGGAAGGTTGTTTGCGCCGGAAACACTAAGGAATAATGTGATACCACCCAGTGACACTGCAGAATCCCAGGCTAGAGCAAGAGGGAAGCAGCCAACAGTTGTCAATGATCTTGCGCCAGCAACTGATCCATACCTCAGCTTTGATAAAGAAGCTGAAGAATTCCTGAGGATTATCAAAAAGAGTGACTACAAGATTGTGGACCATCTGCAGCAGACGCCGTCGAAGATTTCCATCTTGTCCTTGCTCATGTGTTCTGATTCTCACAGGAGGGCTCTCCTGAATATTCTGAACAAGGCATACGTACCTCAGGATATTTCTGTATATCAGTTGGAAGCGGTGGTATCCAGCGTCAATGCCAGTCACGAATTGGGTTTTACAGACCTGGATTTGACTTCTGAAGGGCGTCCTCATAACCGAGCATTGCATATATCTTTAGAATGTAAAGGTGCATTACTCTCTCACGTGTTGGTAGATACTGGATAGTCATTGAATGTTTTTCCTAAGAAGGCATTGATGAAGTTGGATTATGATGGAGTAGTGCTGAAGCCCAGCGACCTGGTAGTTCGAGCATTTGATGGGTCGAGGAGATCGGTGTTTAGGGAGGTTGATTTACCAATTAAAGTAGGTCCATAAATCTTCAATACCACGTTCTACGTAATGGATATCCAGCTTGCATATAGTTGTTTACTCGGAAGACCTTGGATACATTTAGCAGGAGCAGTATCGTCCACACTCCATCAGAAGTTAAAGTTCGTCTAGGAGGGTCAAATTGTAACTGTTAGTGGGGAAGAAGATATTTTCGTTAGTCATCTGGCTTCATTCAAATATGTGGAGATGGATGGCGAAATAGTTGAGACCCCATGTCAGGCTTTTGAGCCCTTGAAGTCTGAGCAAGCATCTGCAGTGGCAACTTCTCCTGAAGAACCGAAGAAGGGGGTTTCCATAGCCTTGTATAAGCAAGCTCTTGAAGTGGTAGAATCTGGGATGCGAGAAGGTTGGGGCAGTCCAGTAGAGGTGACAGAAAAGAAAGATATGTTCGGAATCGATTACCGTCCTGGGCAGTCATCGTCCGAACCGAGTGCTAGAGGTTGTCAAGGCCCAATTACTTTCACGAGTGCGGGAGTAGTAGACTATGGGAACATTAGTGCTGTACAGGATGACGCAGTCGATAGTGACTATGACCTAGATGGGTGGATCAGGCCTGCCGTCCCAGGAACTCAGCTTAGCAATAGGACATCAGAAAGGCTTATTTCAGTCACCTCTTTCGAAGAGTAATAATTTTTGTTTCTATTTTTCCTGTATTCAAGCACTATGTCTTGCCCGGGGCATAGTAGCTCTTTGTAAGGGTTCATTTGTTCTTAACACAATCATAAATAACGTTTCACATTCATTCATGTTGTTCTCTGTCTTTCATTTTTTACTTTTGTTTTTTCAAAAAGAAAGAAAAGTTTTAAACCTGGCAATGTATCTCATTTTCTCAAGTTGTTGCTAAAGCCTTGCATGAATCACCATTCATGCAGGTGCTCGTCACCGGATCTTATCAATGACGACCCTGTTATGGCTGAGTATGACTTCGACAATCCAATCTATCAAGCCGATGAGGAAGGTGAAGAGGATTGCGAACTACCTGAAGAATTGGCCAGACTGCTTAAGCAGGAGGAGAAGATGATTCAGCCGCATGAAGAAGCTGTCGAAGTAGTAAACCTGGGTACTAAAGAAGATAAGAAAGAAGTCAAGATCGGGGCCGCATTAGAAGAATCTGTCAAGACTCGTTTGTTTGCTTTGCTTTGGGAGTATGTTGACGTCTTCGCATGGTCCTACCAAGATATGCCGAGTTTAGACACTGACATCGTGGTACACAAGCTGCCTCTCAGAGAAGATAGTCCTCCGGTAAAGCAGAAGTTGAGGCGCACACGTCCAGATATGGCAATTAAAATAAAAGAAGAAGTACAAAAACAGTTTGATGCTGGCTTCTTGGCCGTGACCAGTTATCCTCTGTGGGTTGCTAACATTGTGCCGGTTCCCAAGAAAGACGGTAAAGTCAGGATGTGTGTGGACTACAGGGATTTGAATAGGGCTAGCCCCAAAGATGACTTCCCTCTACCTCACATAGATGTGCTTGTCGATAATACTGCGCAGTTTTCTGTGTTCTCCTTCATGGACGGATTTTCCGGCTATAATCAGATTAAGATGGCTCCCGATGACATGGAAAAGACAACTTTCATCACTCCTTGGGGCACCTTCTGTTACAAGGTCATGCCATTTGGTTTGAAGAATGCTGAAGCTACTTATCAAAGGGCAATGGTGACGTTATTTCACGACATAATCCATCATGAAATTGAGGTTTATGTTGATGATATGATAGCGAAATCCCAAACAGAGGAAGAGCACTTGGTTAATTTAGCAAAGTTGTTTGACAGACTTCGGAAGTTCAGACTAAGGTTGAATCCGAATAAGTGCACCTTCGGGGTCCGTTCTGGAAAGTTGCTCGGCTTCATTGTTAGTGAGCGAGGAATTGAGGTTGATCCAGCCAAAGTGAAAGCTATCCAAGAGATGCCTGAGCCGAAGACTGAAAAGCAAGTGCGTGGCTTCTTAGGGAGACTAAATTACATTGCACGGTTTATTTCTCACCTAACGGCCACGTGTGAGCCCATATTTAAGCTTCTGAGGAAGAATCAAGCCATGAAATGGAACGAAGACTACCAGCGAGCCTTTGACCGAATCAAAGAATACCTGCTAGAGCCCCCAATTCTTATGCCTCCAGTGCCAGGGAAACCTTTGATTATGTATCTTACTGTGCTTGAAGGATCGATGGGATGTGTGCTGGGTCAGCAGGACGAGTCTGGTCGAAAAGAGCACGCCATTTATTACCTTAGCAAAAAGTTTACCGATTGTGAGACGCGATACTCACTACTCGAGAAAACATGCTGTGCTTTGGCATGGGCTGCTTGCCGACTAAGATAGTACATGCTGACTTACACCACTCTCTTAATTTCCAAGATGGATCCGGTGAAATACATCTTTGAAAAGCCAGCTCTGACGGGAAGAATAGCCCGGTGGCAGATGATATTAACAGAGTATGACATACAATACACTTCGCAAAAGGCAATTAAAGGAAGTTTGTTGTCAGAATACTTGGCTCAACAGCCAATCGAGGATTATCAACGCATGAAGTTCGAGTTTCCGGATGAGGACATCATGTTCCTCAAGTCGAAAGACTACGGAGAACCACTTTCGGAGGAGGGACCAGACCCTGAATCCAAATGGAAATTGATGTTTGACGGGGCTGTGAACATGAATGGAAGTAGAGTAGGTGCTGTTATCGTCTCGCCAGAAGGGGTCCATACACCTTTAGCCGCTCGTTTGACTTTCGAATGCACTAACAATGAGGCGGAATACGAAGCTTGTATCATGGGGATCGAAGAGGCAATCGACCTGCGAGTCAAAAACCTCGAGATCTTCGGAGATTCTGCTTTGGTGGTAAATCAAGTCAATGGAAAATGGCTGGTTCATCAACCTCATTTGATCCCTTACAGAGATTATGTCAGGAGGCTGCTAACTTTCTTCACCAAAGTTAAGCTGAATTACATTCCCAGAGATGAAAACCAATTCGCCGATGCTTTGGCAACTTTGTCGTCCATGATTAAAGTTTGTCAAGAGAATTTCGTGCCTCGAATTACGGTCTCCCGTCTTGAAAGACCTGCTTATGTCTTTGCAGCCGACGATGGTGAAGATAACGAGCCTTGGTATCATGATATCAAGCAATTCCTGAAGGCTCAAGAATACCCGGCTGGGGCATCCAGTAAGGACAAGAAGACCCTTAGAAGACAGGCAGGAGGTTTCTTCTTGAATCAAGATGGCGTGCTGTACAAGCGAAACTTCGACATGGTTCTGCTCAGATGCGTGGATAGACACGAAGAAGACTTGTTGATGCAAGAGGTCCATGAAGGTTCCTTCGGTACCCATGCCGGAGGGCATGCTATGGCCAAGAAATTGTTGAGATCGGGATACTATTGGATTACCATGGAATCTGATTGTTGTAAATACTCCCGTAAATGCCACAAGTGTCAAATTTATGCCGACAAGGTCCATGTGCCGCCGAATCCGTTGAGTGTCATGTTTTCACCATGGCCGTTTACTATGTGGGGCATCGATATGATTGGCAAGATCGAGCCGACAGCTTCTAATGGTCATCGCTTCATCTTGGTGGCTATTGATTATTTCACGAAGTGGGTTGAAGCGGCGTCTTACACCAATGTCACTAAATAAGTGGTCGCCCGATTTATTAAACGAGACATCATTTTCCGGTACGGAATTCCTGAAAGGATCATTACTGATAATGGTTCTAATCTCAACAACAAGATGATGGTCGACTTGTGTCGAGACTTCAAAATAGAGCATCACAACTCTTCTCAATATCGCCCGAAGATGAATGGCACCGTCAAAGCGGCCAATAAGAACATCAAGAAGATTGTGCAGAAGATGGTGGTGACATACAAAGACTGGCATGAGATGCTACCATTCGCGTTGCATGGGTATAGGACGTCAGTACGTACTTCAACTGGGGAAACTCCGTTCTCACTGGTGTATGGTATGGAGGCAGTCCTACCAATTGAAGTGGAAATCCCTTCGTTAAGATTGATGATGGACATTAAGCTAGATGAATCTGAGTGGCTCCGATCTAGATATAATCAATTGAGCCTCATTGAAGAGAAACGTCTAGCAGCTGTATGCCATGGACAGTTGTATCAACGACAGATGAAGCAGGCTTTTGACAAAAAGGTGCGACCACAGAGGTACATGCCAGGTGACTTAGTGCTGAAAAGGATTCTTCCTCCTCTCAACGGTCACAGGGGCAAGTGGACACCCAACTATGAAGGACCGTTCGTGGTTAAGAAGGTTTTCTTAGGTGGAGCCTTGATGCTGACAACCATGGACGGAGAAGACTTCCAATCCCCTGTTAACGCAGATGCAGTAAGAAAATACTTCGTGTAAAAAAGACCCGCTGGATAAAAACAGAATAAAAATCCAGGCAAAAATGGGCATCCCGGCGAGCCAAAAACAGAATAAAAGGCTCAGGCAAAAGTTAGGGAAATCTTGAAAAAATGTACACCCGTTGAGTTGAAAAGCCACATCGGACAACTCAGGCAAAAAAGGGTATCCCAGTGGATTGAAAACCTGGAAAGGCGATCCACGCAAAAGAGGGATTAACACGAACGACTGCGATCTGCGATATCCGTAACCTATCTACAGTTGAGGCTATCCTAAGGGTTGAAGATCAGTTCAATTACTCTTTCTCAAGAGGCAGAGCGAGCGGAGCGTCTTGAAGACATACAAGTCATAACCGGGTTGAGACTTGATGAGATCCACTTCTCACATTGCCAATAGGATAGTTTTGTTTTCCTTTTTGGCTGTTTCCTCTTTCCAGGGAACTGCTTCCTTTGTACTGCCTATTCATGGCCATTTTTCCGAATAAATAAAACTCAACTTCAGTCAACTTGTGACTATTTTGCTTCTTGTTTTTGTTCTTTCATCTAGCATTGATTGATTGCAAAAACGTCCAGCAAATTGTGATTTATATTGTGTTGTGAACATTTGAATGCTTTCTAACTCATGCAGGAGGACAAAAACATTTAATACAACTCTGAAAGGGTGTCGAGATACCCAGATAATGGTTCATACTACGAGCCTGGGGCAGGAAGGTCCCAAACTAACTTTCCATGTTGCAGGTACTATCGATTGTGTTCATGTAGGTACAAGTACCAGTGTTGCTAACAGAGCTAAAAGCGAATCCCCAGTGAAGTCGCCAGAACAGGAGCATATGTCTCCTAGGGTGTCTCCAATCTTCCCCAGCGGAATTCAACAAGGTAGCAGGAGGTGGGTGTCATCCCCAGGCAGACGTTTCCCTTCAGACAGGGGCAATTCTCATCAGTATAAAGAGTGTTTTTCCTCCCCAGCGAGTTGCTTCCTCAGTAGTGTCATGCCTTTGTTTCCCCAGCTAAGTCAGAAGGTTTCACTTTCCCGACAGAGTTCAACAGGTAGCGTACCTAGCAAGAAGAGTGCGTCTCCAGCAGGGTCTTGGCGCTCCAATCTCAAAGTCCAATTTATTTTTGGCAATGGCGGCTGTTCAGAGCCGGCGTATCATTGACAACTTTCCCCGCAGAGCTGTCTTCTCCTCATCAGGACGGATCAGAGCAGTACAATGATTAACACTTTCCCCACAGAGTCGTCTCCTCCTCATCAGGATGAATCAAGATCAATGCAGTGATCATCATTTCCCCAGTCAAGCCATCTGGGATACTTGCAGTCTCCTTATCAGGAGATCTCTTTGCATTTGCATTTAGTAATCATCATTACATTTGCATCCTCCAAAGCGTAGCATTTCCATCATCATGGAGCATTACGCCATAAATTCAAACATATGCATGCCAGCATGGACCAGTTTTGAGGTATATACGACATATTCTCAACCTGAAGTACTCCGCATAGAGGATAGCAACATCATTTTTCAGACACCCTTGTCTTTTCAGATCAATGTTTGCCAATTATTCCACGTCTTGTTTGGTACAACAGTCGCGTTGCAGGCTCTCGTTTTGTACAACGGTCCTGTTTGCCTGGGCTCTAGTTTATGTACAATGATCCTGTTCCATCTCATCCTATTTCCTTCGTTGTTTTTGGTTATCGACTGAGGCCGGTATACCATTGCGTCTCCATTCGAGGGTGGTTTCGTGTTAGATCCGAGGGATCCTTTTGAGAATTGTCGTTCGAGGATGGCATTCTTTTCTTCAAGTCCTTCTGAGGTTGGTCTTATTGTTGTGGCTATCATTCGGGGATGATAGACCATTTTAAGCTTATTGATTGAGGTCAGTTTGTCTCTTTTGCAAAGTCTGTCTGAGGTCAGTCTTTATGGTTTTGGTTACCGACTGAGGCCGGTACACCATTGCGTCTCCATTAGAGGATGGTTTCGTGTTAGATCCGAGGATCCTTTTGAGAATTGTCATTCGAAGATGGCATTCTTTTCTTCAAGTCCTTCTGAGGTTGGTCTTGTTGTTGTGGCTATCATTCAAGGATGATAGACCATTTTGAGCTTATTGATTGAGGTCAGTTTGTCTCTTTTGCAAAGTCTGTCTGAGGTCAGTCTTTTTGTTTTTGGTTATCGACTGAGGTCGGTATACCATTGCGTCTCCATTCGAGGATGGTTTCGTTTTAGATCCGAGGATCCTTTTGAGAATTGTCATTTGAGAATGGCATTCTTTCCAATGTATTTTACTTCCCACAGAGTTCAAATTTCCAGGTTTTATTCGAGTATTCAATCACTCCATCCCTTGAACGTCTAAGAGCTCTCGCAATTATTCGTTCAGGCCTGCAGATGATTGATAGGGGCAGCTGTAATACCTCAAAATTTCCCCTCTCATTTCCTCAACATTTTGCATACATAAATTCATAAAATAACCAAAAACATTTCATCATATATAGCATAGCCGAGGCGTGGGTATGTGATCAATGATCAGAGCAACCGAAAGCTATGAAGAGGCTACCGAAGGGCCACACAACTTCTCAACCTTGTGCAAAGGGTTCACAATATCCCAAAAGTCTTCACTTGAAGCCACAAGTCATGGAAAGTTTTGGTTTGATTGAAGGAGGCAAGTAGTGCAATATTTCCTGAGGGAAAAGAACCGAATTAAGGTTTCGTTTCTATGGGGCTTCCGCATGAAGTTTTGATTCAAGAAGGATTCCTTTGGCTTATATATGATGTCAAGTTCCTGAGTTTCAAATCTCGTCCACAAATTCATTTTTGAAGGGGTTCGACTGGCCGGACGATGGAAAATCAAGGAATCGGAGAAAAGGCAACCGAGCTAGGTGAAAAGGGTCGACTCCTTACTTTTAAGATCGAGATCATGAAATTAGGGTTATAATGATCCTATGGTTCAAACTTGATCAAGAAATGATGGAGGAGTCATAGAAAAATTGAAATTCTGGGATCAGGTACGTGATGTCGAATGAGATGTTTAAACACTTGAAGACTTAAAAAAAACTTAAAGTGCAGGTAAATTAAACAACACAGGAAATTGTTAACCCAGTTCAGTGTATCTCCACACTTACATCTGGGGGCTACCAAGCCAGGAAGGAAATCCAATATAAGTAATATTAATTCTGGACTTAAACCACTCAGTTTAATCCTTCACTTAATATCTACCCAAGGCAATTTCTACCTAAGACACAACTTAGATATGAGTACCAACTCACTCCCCCTCAATCACACAGTGATATGTTACAAGTTTAATAAAATTGAAGTCACACTTCAAACACAACAGCTTGATTTTACTTCACAGTTTCAATCAAGACACAATACACTTTTTGCTTAAAAGCTCATAAAGTGATACACAACTAAAACCTGCTATTAAACACAAACACCCTATTTTGTCTTCTTAATTTCGTACTCTATTCTGAGAGTTTCTGTTCCTTAAATAGATGCTTGGATTTTGGGCTTTCTGTAGATTATCCAGTCCTGATACGCATGCTGTCATCACCTTGAATTAGGGTTTGTTACTTCCTTGATTCTAGGTGAGGTAGTTCTTCTGTTATATTGAAATCATATAACTAATCTCCCTACAGATGCGCCTTGTATTGTTTATCCATTCACAATTAATTCCAGATAAATTCCCTGAATTTACTCAGTTCTGTTATGCATTATTTAAGTCTGGTAGCAGGTTTGAGATGTCACAACATCTGGTGTGACATCCTGATGTCTGAACTTAATTCATTAACTTATACAATGTCACAACATCTAGTGTGACATCTTGAACTAAGTTCATTAACTTATACTCTATTTGACAATGTCACAACATCTGGTGTGACATCCTGAACTAAGTTCAACACTTCTTGTTGGTCAAATTTTTTGCCAATTCTAAACATCTACAAACTCCCCCTTTGGCTAATTTTTGGCTAACACAATATTCTGGTTTTATCAGAGTGCAGCAGAGTTTCATTTATCAGAGTGCAGCAGAGTTCTTTTCTGTTTAATCATATGAGAGTTTGCTCCCCCTCAAACCTGTATGTATACTGACTTGTTCAACATAATTTTCTATTAAAAACACTTAGTTCAGAAGCAGACATTAAACATACCAACAACATTTTTCATTAATCAGGCAAACTGCAGCAGACATTGTTGTTGTTGTTCAGTACACTTCTCTTCTCCCCCTTGTTAGACAAAAATTGGGGCCAAATTACACAAGCAGAGAGAAATACACAATATGCAAAATTACAAAACCAAAATACAATGCTGAAGCAGACAGTACACATTTTCACTCAGAGTCTTCATATTCAGTATCTTCTTCCTCTTCAGATTCATCATCAGAGTCATCATCAGATTTAGCAGCATTCTGAGCACCCTCTTCCAGCTCCAGCCTTTGAATGACTTCCTCCAGCTTTTTCTTCCTGGCATCCAGCTCTTTGCAAGTGTTCTTCAGTTCTGCAATCAAGGCAGCTTTGGATATAGGAGACTTTGCTTTTGATGGTCCAGCAGATGTCCCACTGGGAGCTTCAACATCAGCAGCATGATGGCTCAAGAACAGTTTGTAGTGGAAGGCCAGAGGACTTTCTCTCTTGCAGACTGAATCCTTCTCAGTGAGAATGCCTGGATACTGGTTAAGGATGATTCCACAGAGCAGAGATGGAAAAGCAATGGGAAGCTTTGTTATTGATGTTCCTGCATGCTTCAGTGTTTGATCAAATATGTAAGCCCCAAAGTCCAACTTTGTTTGGGTGCCCACAGCATAAATGAATCTTCCCAATCCAGTAGCTATTGAAGAGGTATGGTTGGTAGGAACCCAGTTGACTGTACCAATTCTATGCAGCATTGCATACTTCCTTGTTAGCAAGCTAACAGAAAGTTTGCCCTTGACTGGCCAAGTTTTGACCTGGTTGGCAGTGATGACCTTGCAAATTTGTTTGTCAGTCTTCCCCAGCTCATTAGGCCCATCAGATTCTCTCCATAGGTAATGATTTATAACCCTAGGAGAGAATTCCACACATCTCCCTCTTACATAAACCTTTCTGAATTCTTCTGACTTTCCATCAGCACAGTCTTCTTGCAGGTTGACAATGAACTCCTCGACAAGCAGCTCATAGCAGGGTGAAAAATTTGAAACTGTCTTGAATAAACCAGCAGATGATATTAGGTCTATTACCTCAGTGCACTCCAGTGCATTGCTGCCCAGCTCTCTTTCCAGTGCCACCCTTCTTTGGTAGACATATTTCCATCTTCTCACACTTGACACATGATGGAATGACACATTGTCAAGAGGAGCTTCTGGAACAGCAGAGGTAGACCTGGGAGGTGCTGGCTTCTTCCTTGGTTGGGATGTTGGGACATCTTCCTCAACATCTGAATCAGGTGGAGTAGCAGCTTTCCTCTTTTGGGTACTCACTTTGCTCCATTGTTTGGTAGGTCCAAATGACACTTTGACCTTGTCTTTCTTTGGAGTAGGCTGTTTCTTTTCAGGAGTTGTATGTCCAACAGTCTTCTTCTCCTTCCTAGCCCTAAGCCTTTTGGCTATGCTAGGGTCCACAGATGCAATGATCTCTGTGTCAGAGTCATCATCTATGGCTTCAACAGGAGGAGGTTGGGAAGTCTCCTCTTCAGCAGGTGGATCAACAGAAGCTTGGTCATCAGTGGCTTCATCATCATCATCATCAATTGATGCCTTGTTCTGGTCCTCAGATGTTTCAACATCTATTGGGACATCCTGTTGAGCAGGAGTGTCCTCTTTAGCCTGATTGCTCTGTTCCTCTTGTGGAGCAAGCATGGTGTTCAGGGAAACAAATACCCCACGCACTACTCTTTGTTCAAATAAAATCCTATTCACAAGATGCTTGATGGATGCATCTACATATTCAGAGGCTTTGGGGGTGGTGTTTGAGGATGAAGGAATCCCTTTGCTTTTGCTGAACACAGGTTCCTTTGCTCTTCTCACGTTTGGAGTTCTAGGTTTTTGAGCAAGAGGAACACTTCCTCTGATTTCGTCTATGGGAGAAGTATCCATTGGTACCATAGAGATTGGGGTTGCATGCACCACATCTTCTTGGTTGAGATTCTCATCCATGATGTTAGGGTTTTGGTGTTGAGACATTTTCGAATGTGGTGAAAGAAGAGTTTAGGTTTGATTGATTTTGATGAGCTCAGAAAATCAGCTTTAGCATGCAATTTGTTTTGAGAAGATAATGAGGAGATGAAGAGCTGAGAGCAAGCTTGAGCTTTTATAAAAGCCGTTACTTGTGGAATTTTAAAGAGTGGAATACACAGAGTTATTGACCAGACTGGTGTTGCCATCTGGTGATCATGCCACACGATGTCATAGGACACGTTGGCACTTCTCCATAACTGCTATATTTCACATAAGCAGATTCCCAATTTACCCCTTAGGTTTTCAAATTGGGTAGCATCCAAAGCTTTAGTAAATATATCAGCCAATTGCAGATCTGTGGCTACATGTTCTAATGAGATCACCTTCTCTTCCACAAGATCTCTGATGAAATGATGCCTGATATCAATGTGCTTAGTCCTGCTGTGTTGGATAGGATTCTTTGATATGTTGATAGCACTTAAATTGTCACAGTACAATGTCATGACATCTTGTAGGACATTGTATTCTATGAGCATTTGCTTCATCCAAACCAACTGTGAACAACTGCTACCAGCTGCAATATATTCAGCTTCAGCAGTGGATAAGGATACACAATTTTGTTTCTTACTGAACCAAGAAATCAAATTGTTTCCTAGAAAGAAGCATCCTCCTGATGTGCTCTTTCTATCATCAGCACTTCCAGCCCAGTCAGCATCACAGAAGCCAGTAAGAATTGGTTCACATCCATGAGAATACATTATGCCATAGTCACAAGTACCATTGACATATTTCAAAATC
The DNA here is from genome assembly GCA_963966055.1 of Lathyrus aphaca. NCBI lineage: Eukaryota > Viridiplantae > Streptophyta > Magnoliopsida > Fabales > Fabaceae > Lathyrus > Lathyrus aphaca. The sequence goes on along the minus strand of OZ014521.1, from coordinate 409,609,467 downwards.
CTCTTAACCTGGTTTAGATGACTTACTTTTGGCTCAGCTTGATATCTTGCACATACACCTACTGCAAAAGCTATATCGGGTCTGCTAGCAGTCAGATATAATAGGCTTCCAATCATGCTTCTGTATAAGCTTTGGTCCACTTTCTCACCCCTGTCATCCTTTGTCAGCTTTAAATGAGTGGGGGCAGGTGTTCTTTTGTGACTTTCACTGTCCATCCCAAACTTCTTGACAATGTTCTTTGCATACTTGCTTTGGGATATGAACATGGAGTCCTCCATCTGCTTGATTTGCAGTCCAAGAAAGTAGGTTAGTTCTCCTACTAGGCTCATCTAAAATTCAGATTCCATTTGAGTGACAAAATGTTTAACCATCCTGTCTGACATCCCACCAAAGACTATGTCATCTACATATATTTGAGCAATCATGACATTTCCTTCTTCATCCTTCACAAACAAGGTTTTGTCTATTCCACCTTTCCTGTACCCTTGTTTTATGAGAAAAGTGGTCAATCTTTCATACCATTCTCTTGGGGCTTGCTTTAGACCATAAAGAGCCTTCCTTAGTTTGTATACATGATCTGGACAGCTTGGATCAACAAATCCCTTAGGCTGCTCCACATATACCTCCTCATTAAGATACCCATTTAGAAAGGCACTTTTAACATCCATTTGAAATAGCTTGAACTCCAGGATATAAGCAATTCCTAAGAGTAGTCAGATTGATTCAAGCCTTGCTACTGGTGCAAAGGTTTCATCAAAGTCTACTCCCTCAATTTGTGTGTATCCTTGAGCTATAAGTCTAGCCTTGTTCTTTGTAACCACTCCCTGCTCATTTGACTTGTTCTTATACACCCATTTAGTGCCAATCAAATTTATGTCATCAGGTCTAGGAACAAGATCCCACACTTCATTCCTTGTGAACTGGCCTAATTCTTCTTGCATAGCCGAAATCCAGTATTCATCATTCAGAGCTTCCTTGATTTTTTTAGGTTCTATCTTTGAAACAAAACAAGAACCTGAAATCATCTCTCTTGATCTAGTGATTACACCACTGTTGGGATCACCAATTATCAGATCTTTAGGATGATCTTTCTGGATTCTGATGGAGGGAGGTTTGCTGGATTGTTCTGTCCTTGCCTCAGTTAGAGTGAAGTCAGTATTATCACTCTTTATTTCAACTTCAGTCTGACTGTCAGCAGATGTTCCAAAATCATCTGCAACATCTGCAGGGGCATAATCAATGATCACATTTATTGACTCCATTATAACCTTGGTTATGGAGTTAAATACTCTATAGGCTCTGCTATTTATGGAGTATCCAAGGAAAATCCCTTCATCACTTTTAGGATCCATCTTTCTTCTTTGATCCCTATCAGCCAGAATGTAACAATTACTTCCAAACACATGGAAGTACTTGACTGTAGGTTTTCTGCCCTTCCAGACTTCATAGATGGTGGACAAGGTTCCTTTTCTTAGAGTGACTCTATTGTGAATGTAACAAGCTGTGTTCATAGCTTCAGCCCAGAAGTACAGTGGTAACTTTTTAGCATGAATCATAGCTCTTGCTGACTCTTGGATAGTTCTGTTCTTCCTCTCAACAATCCCATTCTGTTGAGGGGTGATAGGAGAAGAATACTCATGATTGATTCCTTCTGAAGAACAGAAATCTGAGAATTTTTGATTCTCAAACTCCTTTCCATGGTCACTTCTTATTCTGACCACACAGCTTGCCTTTTCTCTTTGTATTCTTTGGCACAGATCTTTGAATACATCAAACACATCAGACTTTTCTTTGATGAAATTTATCCATGTATATCTTGAAAATTCATCAACAACTACATAGGCATACCTTTTTCCCCCAAGACTCTTAACCTGCATTGGTCCCATAAGATCCATATGCAATAATTCCAAAACTTTGGAAGTTGTCAGATGTTGGAGCTTTGGATGGGACATCTTGGTTTGCTTTCCTGTTTGACATTCACCACATACTTTTCCTTCATCAATCTTCAGTCTTGGAATACCTCTTACAGCCTCCATAGATATGATCTTCTTTATTCCTCTGAGATGAAGATGACCTAGTCTTTGGTGCCATAGCTTCACTTCTTCTTCTTTGGCTAAGGAGCAAGTTGAAGTGAAATTAAAATCTTGAGGTTCCCACATATAACAGTTGTCTTTAGATCCGTCTCCTCTCATGACAACCTTCTGTTCTTTATCAGACACTATGCATTCAGTTTTGGTAAAGTTTACACTGTAACCTTGATCACATAATTGACTTATGCTGATCAAGTTAGCAGTCAATCCTTTTACCAGCAGCACATCATCTAGTCTTGGTACATCTGGGCAGTCCAAAGTCCCAACTACCTTGATTTCTCCTTTAGCTCCATCTCCAAAGGTTACATATCTGGATGAGTGTGACTTTAAGTCTACCAGCAGATTCTTCAATCCAGTCATGTGCCTTGAGCATCCACTGTCAAAGTACCAGTCTTCCTTAGCTGATACTCTGAGAGATGTATGAGCTATATAGGAAACAACCTTCTTTGACCATTTTTGCCTGTTGTGAGGTTTCCTTTGATGCCTCTGCCCTGTGTAGTGTCTATCTTTAGAGCTCCAAGGTTGTTTGTTGAACTTGTTCTTGGGCATGTATTTGTAGCTTTGATCAGCATGAAGACTAGCTTTAGGTACCTATACTTTCTTGATGACCTCTGTCTTCTGCTTAGGGGGTTGCTGATGTCTTTGATTTTGATGTCCATGCATCACTTTCTTGGTGACCTATGTCTTTTGCTTAGGGGGTTGCTGATACCTCTGATTTGGATGTCCATGCAGCTTGTAGCAAAAAGGTTTGATGTGACCAAACCTTCCACAATGATGGCATCTCCATCTTTGATACTTCTTTTTCATCATGTTCTTTTCATGATGTTGGGACATCTGTTGGGACATCTTGTTTGACTTTATGGGATTTGAAGTTGTTTTGCTGGTGCTAGCCTCAAACTTTTGAGCTTTATTAAATCCTAGCCCAGTTCTATCCCCTGAGTGTTTGTTGTTGTTGAGAATGACATCCAGTGTGTTTGAGCTACTGTTCATCATTCTGACAGATTTGGACATATGCTCCAACTTGGAGTTGAGAAGGCTTACTTCACTTTTCAAAGTGTCAATGATCTCTAGATTACTTGTCTTTTCAACCTTTAATGCCTCAATCTGCTTCTTCTGCTTTATATTCTCCATGCATACTTCAGTGCTCCTTTTACACAACATTTTTTTATGATTCTTCAAGCTCTTCAAAACTCAGCTCCTCATCACTGGACCCCCCCTTCAGATTCACATACTCCAGCTAGAGCAGTGATGTGCTTTGCAGATTCTTCTTCTGATTCACATCCTGAGTCTTCATCTGACCAGGTCACAGAGAGACCTTTCTTCTGCTTCTTTAGATAGGTAGGGCATTCATTTCTGATGTGTCCATATCCTTCACATCCATGACATTGAATCCCTTTTCCTTGGTTGGTCTTCTCATCATAATTTGACCTTCTATTAGCATCATAAGGTCTTTTATTCTCAGAAGAGTTTGAGTTTCTTCCACTTGGTCTGGACCTGCTATCCATTCTTTTGAGAATCTTGTTGAATTGTCTTCCAAGCATAGCAATTGTTTCTGATAAATTTTATTCAGGGTCTTCTTCATGATTTTCTTCTTCTTTATCAGTATTTGAAACCAAGGCTATGCTTTTGTTCTTCTTCACAATTGTATCATTCATTCCCATCTCAAATGTTTGAAGGGAACCAATGAGCTCTTCAACCTTCATTGTGCATATGTCCTGAGCTTCTTCTATTGCAGTAACCTTCATGTCAAATCTTTTTGGTAAATATCTGAGAATCTTTCTTACCAGCTTTTCATCACTCATCTTCTCTCCCAAAGCACCAGATGTAAAACACATGAATTGTCTCATCTTCCTTCATTCTCAAGTTTTCAAACTTGGTGGTGAGAAGTTGAAGTCTTGACATCTTTACCTTTGATGTTCCTTCATGAGTGGTTTTGAGAGTGTCCCAAACATCTTTGGCCAGCTCACAGTGATGCACAATTCTGAATATGTTCCTATCAATGCCATTGAATAAGGCATTTAGGGCTTTGGAATTTCCAAGTGCTGAATCTTCTTCCTCCTTGCTCCATTCTTCTTCAGGCTTCAACACTTTTGCCCCATCCTTGTTGTCTTGGACAGGGTGCTCCCATCCTTTGTTAACTGCTTTCCAAGCCCTACTATCAAGTGATTTTAAGAATGCTACCATTCTTGGCTTCCAGTAGTCATAGTTGGATCCATCAAATATAGGTGGTCTATTCACAGATCCTACATCTCTGTCCATGTTCCCAAAATTTGCAGTCCCTAGATCTCACCCAGTTAAACAGGAAGGGTGCCTGCTCTGATGCCAATTGAAATTCTGGGATCATGTACGTGATGTCGAATGGGATGCTTAAACACTTGAAGACTTAAACAAAACTTAAAGTGCAGGTAAATTAAATAACACAGGAAATTGTTAACCCAGTTCAGTGTATCTCCACACTTACATCTGGGGGCTACCAAGCCAAGAAGGAAATCCAATATAAGTAATATTAATTCTGGACCTAAACCACTCAGTTTAATCCTTCACTTAATATCTACCCAAGGCAATTTCTACCTAAGACACAACTTAGATATGAGTACCAACTCACTCCCCCTCAATCACACAGTGATATGTTACAAGTTTAATAAAATTGAAGTCACACTTCAAACACAACAACTTGATTTTACTTCACAGTTTCAATCAAGACACAATACACTTTTTGCTTAAAAGCTCATAAAGTGATACACAACTAAAACCTGCTATTAAACACAAACACCCTATTTTGTCTTCTTAATTTCGTACTCTATTCTGAGAGTTTCTGTTCCTTAAATAGATGCTTGGATTTTGGGCTTTCTGTAGATTATCCAGTCCTGATACGCATGCTGTCATCACCTTGAATTAGGGTTTGTTACTTCCTTGATTCTAGGTGAGGTAGTTCTTCTGTTATACTGAAATCATATAACTAATCTCCCTACAGATGCGCCTTGTATTGTTTATCCATTCACAATTAATTCCAGATAAATTCCCTGAATTTACTCAGTTCTGTTATGCATTATTTAAGTCTGGTAGCAGGTTTGAGATGTCACAACATCTGGTGTGACATCCTGATGTCTGAACTTAATTCATTAACTTATACAATGTCACAACATCTGGTGTGACATCCTGAACTAAGTTCATTAACTTATACTCTGTTTGACAATGTCACAACATCTGGTGTGACATCTTGAACTAAGTTCAACACTTCTTGTTGGTAAAAAATTATGCCAATTCTAAACATCTACAAAAATCAAAAGAAAAAATCATTTGAAAGGTAGTTAGTTTCACCATTTCCCTCCACCTTTCCTTCCACTTTCTTTCCACACTTCCTTTCATTCTTTCCATCTCATTTTTCCACTTCAATTCCACTCTATTTCCCTTGGAAACTTCCACCACCTTCCACCATCTTCTAGAGTGTTCCAAGGAATATTCCAAGGAATATTCCAAGGAATATTCCCTTTTCCAACCCTAACCCTAACTAACTTCCAAACCTAATTTTGGATCCCAAACCTAATTTTTGGGCCCCAAACCCAAACCTAGCTCCTAGCCTAGTCTCTATTTAAGCCATTTTCATCCAAACCAAAAGGGTTGAACACCATTTTCCAATCTCTCACTCTTTGATAAGCACTTTCTCTCTCTCACTTTTCCTCTCCCTCTCACCAAAGCTTTTTCAAATAAGCTCTTCAAGTATCACATTGAAACTTGAAGATCTTGAAGCTTAAGCCTCCAACCTTCATATTTTGTGGATTGAAGAAGGATAAGCTACTGATTTTGTTGAAGTTTTCGGCTTATCGGAAGTGCAAGAATATCAAAACGTCAAGAACGCATTTATTTTGCGATTTCTCGGTTTTCGGTTTTCTCTTCGATTCAAGCTCCGATTCTTGCAACAATCACCGAAGTACTCCTCCGCTTCGTAGGTTGGTGATCTTAATCACTTCTTCTTTAAGTTATTCTCTTCATCTCACCACTTTTGGCATTCTTTAAGTGCTTTTCGCTTTGTTTAAAATCAATTCTGTTTCGATTATGTTTGCTTGTGATTTGTGATTTTGGTTGAATTTGGATTTAAGGTGTTGATAGTTATAGGTTCTATCATGTGTAAATAAGCTCAAATTAAGTAGAAATTAGGGGTAGCACATTCCTAGGAATGTTAGGGATCATTAGAAGTGAGTTTGTGGCTAAAAGCACTTTTTTCTCAACTTTTTTTACCTTCTGGTTCAGTGTTAACCGGTTAACCATTTGGTTAACCGGTTAACGGGTGCGTATTGGCCACAAAACAGGGCAAATTTAGGTCCGTTAACCGGTTAACCAATTGGTTAACCGGTTAACGCTGTTAATTTTTTTATTTTTTTGCTTATTTGATGGCTTAGTCCTAAGTTCTAGTGCCTTTAGGTTTCATACATGTTTAGGTAGTGATTTTAGGGATTTTTTGGGTCCATTTCCAGTAGCTCATTCCCCCATTTCGAGTCGTTTCGACGCGTTTCCGTCCATGTTGCGTATTAGGCATTTTTGTGCTTCTTTGTGCATAGCTCAAATTATTGCATGTTGTTACTATGTTTATGCATCATTTGACACATAATAATCATGTAGCATTCTGGTTTTACATGTTTGCATTGCATTAATTCATTTTTTGCATTCCATTATGTTGATGTATGTTGCATTTGGCATGTTGCATAATTGTGCATTCGGTTGCATTTCGTTGCATACTCGATCACATCATCCCTATCAATTTAATTCTGAATTTTGTATTAATTTTGACATCATTTTTGAATCATCATAGTGTATGTTCATAATCAATAATCACCATGTTCAAATGCCATGTTCATATGCATGTTTAGGTGCTACTTTGTGCATTTACTTGTTGCATAAGCCATGTGATGCATGCTTACATAATCATTCAATAATGTCCATGTTCTTGCATTGATATATGTTGATTTAAGTTCAAATCCATGTTCATGATGAGATTAGTGATTTTTGCATTGAGTTTGTGCATTAAAAGTGAAAATAATCAATTCTGGATTTTGCATTTCATAGTGGTTTTTTTGCATAGGTGCTGTAAAAGGTGTGCTGTTTGTTGTGTGTACATGCTATATTTGACTTTTTACACCTACTTTTTCATGCTGCATGCTGACTGTAAAAAGCTGAGTTGTATTATGCATTGTTTTCATAGCTGATTGGGTATTAGGGGGCTGTAATAGGTGCTGTATTTTGGTTTTAGCATTTCTCTAGTTCCTTTAGAATTAAGATTGAGTCTAGTTGTAGTCCTAGAGTCTTTGGGATTTAATTAAGGTGTGTTTGCTTCTTTCATTTTTAATAAAAATGCACACTAACATTTGTTTTGTAGTGGGGAAGATTGAGGTAAGTTTACTTTACTTTATCCTTTATTTTTTTATGCATTTCTTTTATGCATTTTAATTCATCTTTTCCTTCCATATGTGTGTTTGGTAGGTTTCCCCTTTTGTTAGGACCAACTTATCTTCCTTAGGAAGTAAGTTGCATCCTTTTCCCTTCTTTCTTTTCCTTTTGATCCTTAGGATAAGAAAACCTCACAAACCATTAGGATCTCCCTTTTGTGAATTATAAATAACTTAGGGTGTGTCTTAGTTCCCCTTAGTTTGTCCTTTTCCGATTTGAGTCTTTCTCTTCTCATCTTCAAACAAAAATCCAAAAAACACTTAACAAATAAATGAAAGGATTCCTTGTGTATAGCCTTATTCCATGAAACACTTGCGCTCATTCCATCTTGGAGTGGTGTAAGCTTGTCTATCATGTTGTACAAGTCTCATCAAGGGGTTGTTTCATAAAACAGACAAATTCAAAACACTTCTCTTAAAAGACAAAAACACAATAAGCGAATATCCTGCGGTAACTTCTCTTCTCATCTGATTCACTCACAACGCGAACTTGCGACGACTTGTCTCGCATGCAAGACGGTAAACGCACTCATACCAGACGAGCCTGCAATACCTGAGCATAGACATACGCAGTTCCAGCCATAAAAAATACAACAAATAGTTCCCTCCTTAGTTAGGCGAACTACGTCGACTATGATCCTCATTTTCCCGATGAGGTACGTAGGCAGCGGGGTAGGGCCCGTTCGAGCACATTCATTATTTTCCCTACATTTCCCCCTTCCTTTCTTTCTCTTTTCCAGTTCCTTCCTCATTCCAGTTCAAGTAGCAGTTTTGTTCAGCAGCATTCGTATTTTTCACACCCTTTGAAACCAAACAAGCAAGTGTGGATCCCGTCGGGTACGGCGGACGATTTGGGGTGCTAATACCTTCCTAGGTTGTAACCGACTCCCGAACCCAGATCTTTGGTTCGCAGGACCTCGTCCTTTCCTTCTTCCTCAGGTTTGTGCAACATTACCTTTCCCATTCTTTCGGGATAAAAATGTCTGGCTGGCGACTCTACCTTTTCCGTGCCACTTTCGCATTTGTACTAGGATGAAAATCCCGGGAGCGACAATCGGGCCTTGATGACCTCTGGTATTCTGTTCAGATGATGACTGCCCAGGCTGGTAGCCAACACCAAAGATATCCTTCTTTTCAGATACTTCCAGTGGATTGCACTAGCCTTCCCGTATTCCTGACTCCACCACCTTCAGAGCCTATTTGTAAGATACTATGGAGACCCCTTTCTTTGATTCTTCGGAAGAAGCTGCTGATGAGGATGCCAATTCAGTCTTTAGGGGCTCGAAAGCCTGACACTAAGTCTCAACTATCTCACCGTCCATCTCTACATATTTAAATGAAGCCATGTGACTGATAAAGATATCCTCTTCTCCACAGACCATTACGATTTGCCCTTCCCAGACGAATTTCAATTTCTGATGAAGTGTAGACGATACTGCCCCTGCCGAATGTATCCAGGGCCTCCCGAGTAAACAACTATATGCAGGCTGTATGTCCATTACAAAGAATGTGGAATTGATGATTTATGGACCTACTTTGATTGGCAAGTCCACTTCCTCAAACACTGATCTTCTCGATCCATCAAACGCTCGAACCACCAAGTCACTGGGATTCAGAATAACTCCATCATAATCTAGATTCATTAATGCCTTTTTGGGAAGAACATGCAGTGACCGATTATGAGTACGACCCTCAGATGTTAGATCCAGTCAGTAAAACCCAATCCATGACTGGCGTTGACACTAGATACCATAGTTTCTAATTGGTTCACCGAGATATCCTGAGGTACATAGGCTGTGTTCAGGATGTTCAAAAGAGCTTTTCTGTGAGAGTCAAAACACATTAATAGAGACAAGATGGAAATCTTTGATGGAGTCTGTTTCAAATGATCCACGATCTTATAATCGCTATTTTTGATGATTCTCAAAAAATCTTTAGCTTCTTTATCAAATGTAATCTCTAGGTCAGCCACAGGTGTGGGCTCATTAGCAATTACTGGCTATTTCCCTCTAGCTTTAGCCTAGGCTTTTGCAGTGTCCTTGGGTTGTATTACACTGTTTCTTAGTGTCTCCGGTGCGAACAGTCTCCCACTCCTAGTAAAACCTCCTACTCAGACATTCTCTACTTGAGCGGGAGAGATACTAGGTGTGGCCAAATCTTGCTTCTGGCCGTTACAATACACTTCACCTTTGTAATGCCATGGGATGGCCTTATCACTTTGGTACATCACTGGCCCCGCAATAGTGATAGTTATTGGTGCCACTCTGGCTTGAGGAGGAACTTATGATGGATCATAGAAAATGGTTACTGTAGAAACCTATTTTCCTTTTGCAACCTTGTCGAATTGTAGGACCCCTTCATCAATCATGCTCTGTATCCCCTTTTTCAACTGCTCACAACCATCGGGAACTTCAGCACACTCTGGACAATCATTTTCACAACCTGGAAAGATACCCTTCTGGACCAAGCAAGCTTTGAGAGTACTCAACGGAGTTTGCAGGTCATGGACATCACACACCAAATTCAGATTCTTTCCATCATCAATTGCAACAACTGTACCTCCGTGACGAGGCATGGGGTTTTGTATCACATTCGGAGTGGGAGCGAAGTTGATCGCTTTAGAATCTAACAAGTCTTGGACTACATACTTCAGGGATTTACAATTTTCTGTGGTATGTCCGGGGGCTCCGGAATGGAATTTGCATCGGGGGTTTGTATCATAACCTTCGGGGAGTTGCCTCGGCTTCGGAGGTTGTAAAGTTCGGAGCTGAACCATTTAGAGCTGGAGAAGATTCTTCAAAATCTGTGAGTAAGACATAGGTGGAGTTTCATATTGCCTTTCTCTGGTCTTCTGAAAATAATAGGGACGGGGAGCCCTCTACTGATAACCCTGTTGGCGTTGGTGTTGCTGTTGTTGAACTTGCTGTTGATTAGGCTGAGCTGAGATAGTGACAGGATCCACTTGCTGATAAACACCTCTATTACCTCCGCTTCTCCGTGCATACACTGCCCCGGTCTCTCTTTCCCTCCTCTTCATGAAAGGTTTCTTGACACCGGAAGCTGAAGCACCGCCATTCTGGATCTTTCCCTGCTTAATCCAACTCTCTATCCTCTCGCCAGTCAGGATAATATCTGAAAAACCGCTCTAAAAACACCCAGCCAACCTTTCCATGAAATGCCCAGGAAGGGTGTCCAGGAAAAGGTCTACCATTTCTCTTTCTAGCAATGGTGGTTGCACCCTGGCGGCCACTTCACGCCACCTCTGTGCGTAATCTTTGAAACTCTCCGAACCTTTCTGTGTCAGACTCTGGAGATGAGTGCAACTAGGCGCCATGTCAATGTTATACTGATATTGTTTAATAAAAGCTTCTCCCAACTCTTTCCAACTTCTTACAAAGCTTCTCTCCAACTTCATATACCATTCCAAGGATCCTCCGGAGAGACTATCCTGGAAATAGTACATCCAGAGCTTCTCGTCCCTAGTATGGGCAACAATCTTTCGGTAGAACTCCTACATGTGAGTTTAGGGGCACGAGTTACCGCTATACTTGTCAAAAGTAGGTGGCCTAAACTTGTGAGGAATAACCACCCTAGGGACTAGGCCCATGTCACATACATCTATCCCAAGAATGTCTCTACACTCAAGGGATTTGACCTTCTCAGCTAGCAGCAAAAAGTCTTGAAAATTTCCTTCCACACCAAATCCCATATCATTTTCAAAGGAAGGAAACTGATTCTCTTGTCGGTCTTGCACAGGGATGAAGGTTGTTGTGCCAGGCTCTGGAACCGGAGGTCCACCTATTCCATTGTTGGTGTTGGGAGGATTCACTTGAACTTCTGGAGTGACTACATAAGGATTAGTCTGAGGAGGGTTGAGTCCCTGGATTGCAGTCCTCAAATCTTGTTGTCCTTGGGCCATCCCTTGCATCATAACCATGAATTCCCCATCCTGGTGCGGAGTTCATTGAGCTCAGTTTGCATAGCATCCATGATAGTGTTGCACCCCAAAATTTGCCCTCACCAAGACAAGACATTGTGTACTAAGAGGTTCACAAGACATCTCATGAGGTTCACAAGGTTCACAAGGTTCACAATTAGTCAGAAAGTTTGACAATTCCCTCAGACAATGCATCCTCCTAAGCAATGCATCCTAAACTAGGGTTTTGACTTTCATCAGGCTAAATGGACTTCCAAGACTTCAAGCGAGCTTCATAGCATCCTATATGTGTTCAATAATCCCCATGTCAAGTTTCAAGACTTTCCCAAAAGATTTGCTCAGTCAGATGATCAGATAGGCTAAAATCAGTCAAAGTAGTTAAAAAGTCAAACTAAGGTCAACAGTGGTCAAACCAAAGTCAAACTTCATTATTTTTTGCCAACATCAAGTATATGAAGTAAAATTTATCATTTGATCTAGGGTTGATCATGATTCATCAAGGAGATTTCAGATCATCAAGAATCAGGAGTTTCTAAATTAGGGTTTTCACAGGAAAAGTCAACTGAACTTTGACCAGCCATAACTTTCACATGCTTCATCAAATTGTTTCCATTCAAAGCTCATTTTGAAGGAAATTTAATTCCCTACAACTTTGTGTCTCACAAGCCAATCCCAAAAATGCTTCATTTGGAAGGTATGAGCTAAGCCATTATAGGTCCTTTTAAAAGCCAACAAAAAGTCAACAACTTCCAAATAGCATAACTTGAGAATGGTAAAAGATATGGAAATGAGACCAAATAGGTTGGTTAGAGGACTCTTTAAGATTTCCAAAATGTCCAAGAAAACCTTCATATCATTAAAATTGAAGGATTTGTTCCCTTGAAAAGTTGGGAAATATTTGGGAAGTTTATGAAGCAAATGAGGCCTTAAAACCAATTTTTGCTAAATGAGCCCACCAAATTGCCATCCAATCTTTATAATATCACCAAGCACGACCCAACCCATACCTTTTCTGATTTTTTACATTTTATTTAATATTTATTTGAATTTTATTCATTAAAATACAAATTAAATTAAAATAAAATATGAAAATCATATATTTGGAAGAGATTGTGGTTCTAGAAGGTCTTAATATTCATTTAAAATTGATTGGTACTATATAATTTCAGATCATCCAAAAATAGCAATGATATATCCAAGTTTTCAATGTTTTTAAAGTCATATCTTTTTCAATCTCTATGGATCAAAAAGTCCAAAGGATTGATTAATTTCTTGACCTAATTTCATCACATGATATATAAACAACATAAAGGATACAAGAGCACACGAATTGGAAGCCCCAAGAACACATTGCAAACTTCAAAATTTCATCCAAAAAGCTTGATTCGGATTCTTGGTGAGAGAGCTTTTCAAAGCATTTTGAAGGTGGAAACATGTTTATTGAACATCCTTGATGCATTCTTGATCATCATTTGCATTCAAAACACCATGAATTGCTCAAACCGAATCAACATTTGTTTGAAATTTCAAATTTTTGATTACGATTATCCATGATGTTTTGCTTGTTTTTGTTTAGCTAATCTTGTTTGTGTGATGATATAGAATCTTTCTGGACAATTCTTTTTGAGTTTAGCCGTAGGAATCATGAGAAGCCATAGTTAGGGTTTATGGACCTAATTTAGGGTTTTATGATTCACAAAATATAAATGAGTTTAGAGGACATGGTTAGCTTGTATGAACTTCAAGGATCATATTGCACCGATCAATTTGAATAAATTTCACTGTTTGCTTGGTGATTGAGAAATCGCAGGTTTGAACACGCAGGAAAAATCGTAAGTGAATTCGCAGGAGAATTCGCAGGAAAACCTGCGAATTCCAGAGGTAGAAAATGACCCCTTGGCGCCATCTAGAAAATTCAAATTGTTAATTTAATATTTTTAGAATTTGTTTTCATTATATTTCAACTAACGCGCTTGGCTCAACTGGTTTGTGTGTTTGACTTGTAAACGAATGGTCCTGGGTTCAAACCTCCTCCAGGCCATTTTGTTTTGTCTTTATTTTTAGTGTTTTTGCAGGTTAACAATAAAACAATTGTTGCCCAAGCCTTATCACATGCGTGCGTTTGGTCTGGTGGTAGCAGTGTGAGTCCAGGGGAGCAAGGCCTAGGGCGTGGGTACAATCCCTGCCCCATGTAAGTTTTTTATTTCATTTTTCTAATTATTTTGTTTTATAATTAATTCTAATTATTTTTCTTATAATAAAATATATTTAAATAATAATATGTAAATATATATATATATATATATATATATATATATATATATATATATATATATATATATATATATATATATATATATATATATATATATATATATATATATATATATATAACCTCATATTTTCTAAAAAAATCCCTAATGTATTTTCAAAACTTTAATTTTAGTTTATATTAAATTGTAATTTGTTTATATTATTATTGTATATATAATTTTTAAAATAATTTAATTAAGTTTATATTAAATAATCAAAACCCTAATCCTGATTTTTCTTAATTAAATTAACCCTAATTCCAAACCCTAATTTTTATTTAATTTTAAATATTAAACTTAATTAATTTTTCTAACATCTAATTAAATAAGTAATTTTGTTTTTGTAAATAATTATATTGTTTATTATTACTATCATAATTACTTTCTTTTCTCTTAAAAAATTCTTCAACAATTATTTTGTTTAACTTAAAAATTATTCTTTTAAATTCTATATATTTTTGTATATTTGTGCTAACCTTTTCTTCTTATAATTGTTTTATTACTAACCATTTTAATTTTCTTTATATTTATTATTTATATTATAATGTAATTGCGAAAGCCTTGTAATAGTCGTAGTTTATTATCATTTTATTGTTTATAAATATTCTTGCCATGGTTAGTAATTATAGGGAGTGATAATATGTTTGTAAAATTAAAATTAATTTAGAATCATTAATTTAATAAGATAAATATATGAATATGAACACTCACACACGTAAGTCGATCTTTGATCGCCATCCTACATTTTCTAAGGGTATTCCTCATGTTGCCTAACTATAAGGTCAAGTAAGGTGCCTTAAAGCAAAGTCCCTTTTCATAAAATATCATCAAGTCCCTGTTAAGATTATAAGATCAAGTCCCTTCGATGTTGCCTACGGTAAATGATCTTGTCCCTTCGAATAAAAGATGATAAGTCCCTTCATATTGCTAAGACACCTTACAGTTGCCTAAACACAGATGTCCCTTCACATGTCCTTTATCACATCCAAGGTAATGACTACCTATTCCTTAATAATAGGGACAGTCTTACCATTGAAAGAACATATAAGAACCGTAAAGATTTAGCATAGGGTAGGTTCCTCTTAAGTATTTGCTCACTTCTTCAAAATACTTCATTACACTTCACATTTCAAACAAATTTTCAAAACAAAGTCTTTATATACATCCATACGAGGATCATTATAAAGAACTTAGAAAATTTTAATCACACACTACACTTTCTCAAAACAGTTTAAAGTGAGCTAAGTAACTAAGAGCCCATGGATAACCATGGATATAAAGGGTGCTAACACCTTCCCTTTGTATAACCTACCCCCCGAACTCAAAATCTTTTTAAGGTCTTTCCTGTTCTTTTATGTCCTTTCCTTTTGGATAAAATAAAAGTCGGTGGCGACTCTTGCTATCCGCAACATTTAACTAAAGTCACTTCTCCCACCGTGTTACAGAACTGGCGACTCTGCTGGGGATTTAATAAAAGAGGGGTACCCTTAGGAATTAGATCACTTTAAACTTGTTTGCTTTGTTTGCTTTACTCTACTTGTTGGGTGCTCTTATGTGTGAAAGATCTTAACCCGGATCTAGTGTACCTTAGGTAAATGGCAATAGACCAAGGAAACTGTACGGCGTATACCGATATGGTTGATTTGGTGGCCATAGTTAGTGTGACTTCTTGGTTGGTGCTTATGTTCCTTAAGCAAGTTGAGGATAATATGAGGCTGCCATATGTTGTCAATACACTAACTGACTTTTAGAACCCTAGTCATCCCATCTTGGCCTTTTAGAAAAGTAGTGAGATAACCGGCTTTGGTGAAGATTGAAGTTGGTTGATACTCGATGCTACACTCATTGAGATCTTAAACTTGGAGGGTTTTGGTTGGCAAGTAAGTTGCCTACTGAACAACCACCCTTGTGAAGGATCAATGATATTGAGATCCCTTAGAACCTGGCTACTTTATAGGACAGGATGAACCAACTAAACTTCAGGGGAGGGTACTTAGCTTTAAACCTCATGCAAGCCTATAAACCTAGGGCTATTGTGTGACTTGTTTGTGTGTGCCACATGTTTGTGATTGAGCATAACATCATAGCATCATCATGCATCATAAGCATAGCATTTTCACTAACCATTTCAAGGACCAAAGGATTTATCTTTGTTCTTTGTTGCAGGTCATGGCTTCTGCTCGTAGGAATACTATCCGGATCAACTTTGTAGGAATACCTCCTAAGCTTAAGGAATTGGTCTCTCAAGTTTCTGAAAATTCCCAATTAATCAAGAGGCATGGTCACCTACTGGATCTAGTCACGTCAGGGTTCAATGAAGACATGATGAGTGTTCTGTTTAAGTTCTTTGATCCTAAACATCACTGTTTCACATTCCCCGACTATCAGCTGTTTCCTACAATGGAAGAGTTCTCCAAGCTTCTGGGTATACCTATCCTTGATCAAAATCCCTTCACAGGCTTGGAAAAAGAGCCTAAACCTGAAGTCATTGCTGCAGCCTTACATCTGAAGAAATCAGACATTGTCCTAGAAACAAGGAGTGGAGTCAAGGGTATTCTTGCTAAGGTATTGATGGAGAAAGCTCAAGTGTTCCTGAAAGCTATGAGTTATGATGATTTTGAGGAGATCTTAGCCCTATTGATCTATGGCTTATTGTTGTTCCCCAATCCAGACCAGTTCATAGACATACACGCCATCAACATATTTCTGACTCATAATCCAGTGCCTACATTACTTGGAGACATCTTACACTCTCTTCATACCCGTACTACAAATGCACAAGGAACTCTGATGTGTTGCATACCTTTACTATCTAGGTGGTTTATTTCTCACCTTCGTCGATCAGTGATGAAGAATGAACAAGGGTTCAGGTGGTCCAAAAGAATCATGTCACTCTCTCATTCAGATATTCATTGGTGCTCTAGATCTATGGAGAATGTTAATATCATTGACCGTTGTGGGGAGTTCCCTAATGTGCCACTCCTGGGCATAAGAGGGGGCATTACCTACAATCCTTCCTTAGCTCTACGTCAGTTTGGTTACGCTCGGAGTGATGGTCCTCATGACATGTTGATTCAGGGTATTATGTTTGACTACGACAACGATCTGCAAGGTTGTCGTCAAAGGTTTATACGAGCATGGGGTAAAGTGAACAAGGTTGACAACAAGACTCTGGAACCAAAGTACACTATTCCTATGGAAGCTTATCTCAGATGGGTGCGATCTCGTGCTCAGACTCTTACAATGCCATATCCTGCTATCCTGCCAGTTACTATGGAGCCTGTTGCTGAAGGAGATACTTCTTATATCATTCTTCATCCAGACATGCCCACTGACATGGAGGAGTTACAGAGGTCCTGGATCCAGTTGAAGGAGCAAAGAGATACTTTTGAGACTCATTACAAAGCAAGTCAAGAAAGAATCTTAGAGCTAAAAAAACAACTTCACGAGGAGCGGAATCTCAACTCATATCTCAACACAAAGAGGAAACGTCCATGGGAGACTTAAAACCCCATTTTTTGTATTCATTTCATTTTTTGTAAGCCCAAGAGGCAAACAAGTTTATTGATTACTAATAAAAGTTTACCTTTTTGATTGTTTAAACAAATTTAAATCCTGCGGTCTTTGAAAACATTGCATACGCATTTACATACCATATCACTGCATCACAGGTTTCTTATGTACAGTTATCTTATCTTCTCGTTGTTTATTTCAACAGACATGGCTCTTGAACAGACTGTCAAAGATCTCCAGGCACAGAATGCTCAATTCCAAGAGTTGATTCTGAACTTGTCCAAGGGACAAGATGAGTTGAAGACACTGCTGGCTAAGAAGAATAAGAAGACTAGAAGATCAGGAGGCCTTATTAATCTGGGAAGAAGGTTCAAAGGTCCTGTCAGGACAAAGGAACAGGTTGATGATTATGAGTCTGAAAATTCTGAGAAAGAGGGAGGCAGTCTCCATGATACTGTGGGAGATTCTGATTCTGAAGCAAATTATTATCATGATCCTAATGAAGATAAGTACAAGATGCTGGTAGACAGGATGAATGCCATGGAGTTACAAAAATCTTCTGGGCTTGATTTTAAAGATCTGAGCTTAATATCTGGAGTGGTTATACCTATTGGTTTCAAGGTTCCTGCTTTTGTGGTGTATGATGGTGTCTCATGTCCCAAGCTGCATTTAAGATCCTATGTCCGGAGGATTCAACCACATATTGCTGATAAGAAATTGTGGATTCATTTCTTCCAAGAGAGCTTGTCTGGAGCTCAATTGGAATGGTATTATCAATTGGAGAGTGTCAATATCCGTGATTGGAATGATCTCGCTGAGGCCTTCTACAGGCAATACCAATATAATGCTGATTTAGCACCTACTCGCATGCAGCTCCAAAGCATGTCAATGGGTGCTAAGGAGAATTTCAAAGAGAATGCCCAAAAATGGAGAGACCTGGCTGGCAGAGTTCAACCTCCTCTGACTGACAGGGAGCTAGTGGATATGTTTATGAGTACACTGAATGGTCCTTTTTATAGTCACCTCATTGGAAGATCATCATCTGGTTTCACTGAGCTGATAATGACTGGAGAGCGTGTGGAGAGTGGTATAAGAAGTGGTAAGATACAGGTGGGTTCCTCTTCATCAAGCACCGCAAAGAAACCCCCTAGTGGAAAGAAGGAGTCTAATGCTGTGTATGGTCAACCTAATCGTAACAGAAGTCACCAATCTGTGGGAGCAGTTCACATCTCCAATCCTACTCCTGTAGCACCAGAGCCACCACAAAATCATCAACAGAAGCCTAGAAGACAATTCACCAAGATCAACATGTCACTGGCCCAAGCCTTGCAACACATGTTGAAAGGGGAACTCATTACTTTGAAAGACCCTCCTCAGAATCCTTATACTTCCTCTCCTCGGTATAATCCTAATGCACGATGTGCCTATCATTCTAATTGTCCAGGACATGATACCAACAACTGTTGGATATTGAAAAACAAGATTCAAGATATGATTGAAGCTTGAGAGATTGAATTTGAACCTCATGGGACTCCAAATGTGATTACTGCTCCCATGCCCAATCATGAGAAGACTGTTAATGCTATTGATGAAGTTTCATATGTTTCCTCAGTTGCAGATGTGACTACTCCCTTATCCATTATCAAGAAGAAGCTGGTACAGGCTGGATTCTTTCCAGGTTGTAATGAAGATTGTTTTTATTGTGCCTACAAACCTGATAGCTGCTGGAAGTTGAAAGATGGTATTCAACGCCTCATGGACAATTACACTATATTGTTTGAGAGGACACCTTCTGTGGAAAGCATGGTTAAACATCTAACTCAAGGTACGAAGGTTGAAGATGTGGACATGATTGATAAAGTGCCAGTGAAGATTACCTCCAAAGGCCCTGTCAAGATCACTTTCAAGGGACCTATCAAGATTACTGCTGAAGGTCTAGTGAAGACTGTTGCTGAAGTTAGAGTGCCTCCCATGATTATTACCACTCCTGGCCCTATTCCGTATACGTCTGATAAAGCTATACCCTGGAATTACGGTTCCGATGTTTATATCCATGGTGTTAAGCAGGAACCTTTAGCTGATACTACTGATGATAACCTTGATGTTGATAATATTGCTAGATCTAGTAAGATCACCAGAAGTGGAAGAATTTTCTCTCCTCCGGCTACCTCAAAAAAATACAGCTACTCCAACTACTACCTCCACTTCTGAGCCAAATGCTGATGCTCGGGGCAAAGATCCTGTGGTTGAACCTGTGCAAGCTGAAGCACCGACTGCTGAGAATCTTTCTAAACAGATGGAAGAAGTGCTGAAGATCATTCACAAGAGTGATTATGATATTGTTGACCAGTTGGGGCATACTCCCTCCAAAATTTCCATGTTGTCTTTGTTGTTGTGTTCTGAGGCTCATGCTAAAGCCTTGATCAAATTCTTGAGGACTGCTCATGTGCCAAATGAGATTTCTGTAGACCAATTTGAGAATTGTGTGGCACATCTGACTTATGATAATATGGGTTAGGCTTTTCTGATGCTGACTTGACTCCTGCCAAGAGAAATCATAACAGAGCTTTGCATATCTCCATTGAATGTAGGGGCACTACTTTGTCTCATGTGCTGATAGACAATGGTTCTTCACTGAATGTACTTCCCAAAGAGGTTCTGAACAAGCTCAGTCCTGAAGATGCTGTGTTAAGACCAAGTAATATAGTGGTAAGGGCCTTTGATGGTTCAAGAAGGGTGGTGCATAGAGAAATAGATCTCCCGATCAAAGTAGGCTCTCAAATCTTCAATTCTACCTTCTATGTAATGGATATTCGTCCTGCGTACTCCTGTTTGCTTGGGCGCCCCTGGATCCACGGGGCAGGTGCTGTGACCTCCACTCTACATCAGAAGTTGAGATATCCAGTGAAGGGAAAGATCGTCACTGTTTATGGAGAGGAAGAATACATGGTCAGTCATGTTAATACATTTAAGTATGTTGAAGTGGAAGGTGAATATGTTGAGACTCCTTGCCAGACATTTGAAGTAGTTCCTTGGGTTGTTCTTGCTGCTGAAGCTCCTCCTGTTATTAAAAAAGTTCATGTGATTACCAGAGTACCTCCTACAATGGCCTCCCTCAAAGATGCCAGAGCTATGGTTGAAGAATGTGGTTGTACTATTTGGGGTCAGCTTCCTGACATTCCTTACAAGTCTGACAAGTTTGGTTTGGGTTTCACTACAGAGTCCCAGAAGGTTGTTCGTCGTGCTCATGCTATTCGTATCACCAATCAAGGGGTCATGAGAGATCAAATCAATGCTGTGGGTGATTATAGTGAAGACTACAACCTGGATGCTTGGATCTTTCCTACTGTGGGTGATGGGCTCAACAATTGGAAGACTGAAGACGTTATTCCTATCTCCTTTAGTCAGGAGTAAATAATATTACTGTGTTGTTATTTTTAAGTTTGTAATTTTGAACAATTAAACTTTTAAGCCTTGTGCCTTACCCGGGGCACAATGGTATGCTTGTTTCGGGATGTCATTTCATTTGCATATTTCATTCAATAAAAATCAATGGACGTTTCGTTTTCGTAAATATTGTGCTCCTTGTCTTTCTTTTATTTTATTTTTGTTTTATCAGCTATGTGTTCTTACACACACCCACATCACTAAAATGCAGATCCTTATCCACTCTGGATCCTGTTGATAACAGTTCTACTATTTCCAATTATAATTTCGAGAATCCGATCTATCAAGCTGAAGATGGAAAGGAGGAATATTGTGAAGTACCTGTAGAGCTTGCTAGGTTATTACAACAAGAAGAGAAAGCTATACAGCCACATGAAGAGCCAATTGAAGTTGTGAATCTGGGAACTGAAGAAAACATGAAAGAGGACAAGATAAGGGCTCAATTAGAAGACGGTGTTAAGAGCAGATTAATTCAGATGTTACATGATTATGTGGAGATCTTTGCTTGGTCTTATGAAGATATGCCAGGGTTGGATACAGACATTGTGGTTCACCGTTTACCAGTACAAGAAGACTGTCGTCCAAAGAAGCAGAAGGTTCGTCGCATGCGTCCTGAAATGTCAGAAAAGATTAAAGCAGAGGTAATGAAACAGTTTGATGCAGGGTTCTTAGCTGTGACTTCTTATTCTCAATGGGTTGCAAATGTAGTACCGGTACCTAAGAAAGATGGTAAGGTACGTATGTGTGTAGATTATAGGAATTTGAACAAGACAAGCCCCAAAGATGACTTTCCACTTCCTCATATTGATGTTCTGGTAGACAACACGGCTCAGCATAAAGTATTCTCTTTCATGGACGGTTTCTCTGGTTACAATCAAATCAAGATGGCACCTGAAGATATGGAGAAGACTACATTTGTTACACAGTGGGGCACTTTTTGTTATAAAGTGATGCCATTTGGTTTGAAGAATGCTGGGGCAACATATCAGCATGCTATGGTGGCTTTGTTTCACGATATGATTCATCATGAGATAGAGGTATATGTGGATGATATGATAGCCAGGTCCCAGAATGAAGAACAACACCTTGATCACCTGCATAAGCTATTTGAAAGGTTGAAGAAGTACAAGTTGAGATTGAACCCAAACAAATGTACTTTTGGAGTTAGATCTGGTAAACTCCTGGGTTTCATTGTCAGTGGAAAAGGTATTGAAGTGGATCCTGCAAAAGTGAAAGCTATACAAGAGATTCCATCTCCCCGTACTGAGAAGGAAGTTAGAGGTTTCTTGGGACGATTGAATTACATTGCAAGATTTATTTCCCAATTAACTGCTACCTGTGAGCCAATCTTCAAGTTGTTGAAGAAAGATCAGGTGATGGAATGGAATGATGAGTGCCAGACAGCCTTTGATGAAATCAAGAGATATCTTCTAGAACCTCCAATCTTGATGCCACCAGTTGATGGAAGACCCTTGATTATGTACTTAACAGTATTAGACAACTCAATGGGGTGTGTATTGGGGCAACATGACGAGTCTGGTCGAAAAGAGCAGGCAATCTACTACCTTAGTAAAAAGTTTACCGACTGTGAAATAAGATACTCACTGCTCGAAAAAACTTGCTGCTCTTTGGCATGGGCTGCTCGCCGACTAAGACAGTATATGTTGACTCATACTACCTTATTGATTTCGAAGATGGATCCAATCAAGTACATATTCGAGAAACCTGCTCTCTCCGGACGAATAGCAAGATGGCAAATGATCTTAACAGAATATGATATACAATACACTACTCAGAAGGCTATTAAGGGTAGTGTGGTAGCTGATCATTTGGCTCATCAAGCAGTGGATGATTATCAATCAATGAGTTTTGAATTCCCTGATGAAGACATTATGATTATTACCAAAGAACCTGGACAATATGACGGACCTGAACAAGGATCCCGATGGACTATGGTTTTTGATGGAGCTTCTAATGCGCTTGGTAATGGTGTTGGTGTCGTGATCATTTCCCCTGAAGGTTGTAATACCCCGATTACTGCAAGACTTTGTTTCTATTGTACCAATAAAATGGCTGAGTATGAGGCATGTATCATAGGTATCAAAGCTGCCATTGATATGAAGATTCAGTTCCTGGACGTATATGGAGATTCAGCCCTGGTAGTAAGTCAGATTAAAGGAGATTGGGATACCAAGCATGAAAATCTCATTCCTTATAGAGAGCATGTGCTGTCTTTGATCCCATATTTTGAAGAGATTACTTTTGGACATATTCCACGAGGAGAAAATCAGTTGGCAGATGCATTAGCCACCATGGCATCTATGTTTGAGATTAGCTGGGATGATGAAGCTCCCAAGATTACTATTGACAGATTTGAGAAGCTTGCATACTGCAATGAGATTGACACTGAAGAAGTAGAGGGGAAGCCTTGGTTCTATGAAGTAAAAAGATATCTTGAAACTCAGGAGTTCCCTGAAGGGGCATCTGTCAAAGATAAGAAGTTTCTGAGGAGGTTTTCTGCTAAGTTCTTTTTGAGTAATGGAATTTTGTATAAGCGCAATCATGATTCAACTTTGCTTCGTTGTGTGGATAAGAAGGAAGCAACAAAGATTATGGAAGACATGCATGATGGGATTTTTGGCACTCATTCTAGTGGTCATACCATGGCAAAGAAGATATTGAGAGCAGGTTACTATTGGTCTACCATGGAAGCTGACTGCTATCAACATTCTAGAACATGCCACAAGTGTCAAATCTATGCTGATAAAGTACACATACCTCCAGCTCCATTGAATGTGTTGACTGCTCCTTGGCCTTTTGCCATGTGGGGCATTGATATGATTGGTGAGATCAAGCCTACTGCTTCTAATGGGCATCGTTTCATCCTGGTTGCTATTGATTACTTTACAAAGTGGGTGGAGGCTGCTTCATTTGCATCTGTTACCAAGAATGTGGTGGCCCGATTCATTAAGAATAACCTCATATGTAGGTATGGCATCCCTGAAAGGATTATCACAGACAATGACTCTAATCTGAACAACACTATGATTATTGATCTCTGCATGCAGTTCGAGATTAAGCATCACAACTCTTCTCCGTATCGTCCAAAGATGAATGGGGAAGTAGAAGCTGCTAATAAGAACATTAAGAAGATTCTACAGAAGATGACTATCACTTATAAAGATTGGCACGCGATGTTACCATTTTCTCTTCATGGTTATCGTACTACAATACGTACTTCAACAGGGGCAACCCTATTCTCCTTAGTCTATGGTATGGAAGCAGTTCTGCCCATTGAAGTTCAGATCCCCTCCTTAATAATCATAAAGGATGCAGGCTTGGATGAAGATGAGTGGATTCAGACTCGACTTGACCAGATAAATTTGATTGATGAGAAGAGGTTGGCAACTGTTTGTCATGGTCAGATGTACCAGAAACGGATGATCAAGGCTTTCAATAAGAAGGTTAAGCCAAAGGTATATCAGGCTGGTGATTTGGTAATCAAGCGTATCATACTACCACAGGGTGATCCTAGGGGCAAGTGGACTCCTACTTATGAAGGTCCATTGGTGGTCAAAAGAGTATTCTCAGGAGGTGCCATGATACTTACTACTATGGATGATGAAGACTTCCCATAGCCTGTAAACGCAGACATAGTTAAAAAATACTACGCATAAAAAGAGACCCGCTAGGTTGACTGGCCTAGGCAAAAATAAGGGCATCCCGGCGAACCAAAAGGGTTCGGGCAAAAATTAGGGATATATATAAAAAATGTACACCCGGCAAGTCGAAAACCTGAAAGGGAGGCTTGGGCAAAAAAGGGTATCCCGGTGGATTGAAAACCTGAAAGGGAAATCCAGGAAAAAGTTAGGGATTAAAGCGTATGACTATGTCTCATTTGGATCACTCATGTAACTTCAACTGATGGTACTACCTAACTCAAGTTCGAACAGATAAAGATCAATCCAATCGTTTCCGTCTCAACAGCAGAAGATGAGATATTTGAAGATAATGGCAATAGTAGAATTGAAACTCAATAGGATTATTTCTCACATAGCTGATTTTCTTTGCTTTGTAAAAAAAAAAAGTTTTACGACGAATTCCTCTTACTAGGATTTATGTCTCCTTGTACAAACTTGCCTATGTATAGGTCACTTTGTGATATAAATAAAATTTCATCTTTGAATCCAGATTTACTTTTACCCTATTTACATAAGCGAAAACGTCCATTGGTTGTGTTTGAATGTATGTATGCTTTTGAATATGATTGATGTTTACCAGAAATGCATAAAATGCAGTAATAGTATTTACTAAGGACGAACAAGGATGGTAGTTCAACGAAACTTCGCCGGTTCATCCCCACAAGACAACTACAAATCCCCAGTAGAGCAAATCTATCTTTATAGATACTTCGAGTTACATCTCCCCTTAAATTTATGTCCATCTCTTTTATCCTCAGTCGGGATACTCAGGAACTTGTTCCTTCAATAGAAGTACGACGAACAAAGATGGAAGATACAAATACTATACTATCAAACAAGACGAGAACGAGGTCTTCATATTCTTCAACAACGAATCAGGATTTATTTTCCCTAGTCGGCAGTTGTTATACAAAGATATCTAGACGCTTCAGGCTACATGATTCATACATACATCATTTACATCATACCATCACAAATGCATAATACATTTACTTAAATGCACCATGCCATACATACATGCATGCACATTACATAAACTAACATTTTCCTTGCAGGATAGTTATATGCAGATAAAACAATATCAACAATCCACAACAGGTCAGAAAAGATATATACATTACTCAAGATGTCCTTGGATATTAGGCAAACGGTCTGTACAAAGATCCATTCCCTAGTCTAGGATATTTTCAGGAGATTTAATCCTGACACTCTTTTGTCCTCGGATAGTAGGCAAACGGTCTGTACAAAGATCCATTCCCTAGTCCAGGATATTTTCAGGATATTTAATCCTGACACTCTTTTGTCCTCGGATAGTAGGCAAATAGTCTGTACAAAGATCCATTCCCTAGTCCAGGATATTTTCAGGAGATTTAATCCTGACACTCTTTTGTCCTTGGATAGTAGGCAAACGGTCTGTACAAAGATCCATTCCCTAAGTCCAGGATATTTTCAGGAGATTTAATCCTAACACTCTTTTGTCCTCGGATAGTAGGCAAACGGTCTGTACGAAGATCCATTCCCTAGTCCAGGATACTTTCAGAAAATTTAATCTATTTGGTCTTAAATAGTAGGCAAACGGTCTGTACAAAGATCCATTCCCTAGTTCAAGATATTTTCAGAAGAATTAATCCTGATATTCTTTCGTCCTTGGAGAGTAGGCAAACGGTCTATACGAAGATCTATTCCCTAATCCAGGATATTTCCAGAAGAGATAATCGTCACAAAGATTTATTTCTACTGGTCTATTTAAACCATGTTGCATAAACGATTCAGAGACGGCCTATACGAAGACCTAGTACTGATATCCAGTATCAACATTAAGATATTATCACCTCCTGATATTATGGATGACATCTATAAGCCCATCTCCAGTTCTTCCAAGTGGCATCTTCAAGCCCACTCAAGCACATACAATTAATCATCAACTTTACTTTACGCACCGGCGAGTGCAAATTTTTGGGCTTTTGTGTTCAATCCCCTTCAACCTTCCAGGTCACGACTGACATATATACCAATCTAACCCCTCAGGTTTCAGAAAATTGAACAGGGGCAGCTGTTGCACCCCAAAATCTGCCCTCACCAAGACAAGACATTGTGTACTAAGAGGTTCACAAGGTTCACAATACATCTCATGAGGTTCACAAGGTTCACAAGGTTCACAATTAGTCAGAAAGTTTGACAATTCCCTCAGACAATGCATCCTCCTAAGCAATGCATCCTAAACTAGGGTTTTGACTTTCATCAGGATAAATGGACTTTCAAGACTTCAATTGAGCTTAATAGCATCCTATATGTGTTCAAGAATCCCCATGTCAAGTTTCAAGACTTTCCCAAAAGATTTGCTCAGTCAGATGATCAGATAGGCTAAAATCAGTCAAAGTAGTTAAAAAGTCAAACTAAGGTCAACTGTGGTCAAACCAAAGTCAAACTTCATGATTTTTTGCCAACATCAAGTATATGAAGTAAAATTCATCATTTGATCAAGGGTTGATCATTATTCATCAAGGAGATTTCAGATCATCAAGAATAAGGAGTTTCTAAATTAGGGTTTTCACAGGAAAAGTCAACTAAACTTTGACCAGCCATAACTTTCACATGCTTCATCAAAATTTTTCCATCCAAAGCTCATTTTGAAGGAAATTGAATTCCCTACAACTTTGTGTCTCACAAGCCAAGCCCAAAAATGCTTCATTTGGAAGGTATGAGCTAAGACATTATAGGTCCTTTTAAAAGCCAACAAAAAGTCAACAACTTCCAAAGAGCATAACTTGAGAATGATAAAAGATATGGACATGAGACCAAAGAGGTTGGTTAGAGGACTCCTTAGGCTTTCTAAAATGTCCAAGAACACCTTCATAACATTAAAATTGAAGGATTTGTGCCCTTGCAAAGTTGGGAAATTTTTGGGAAGTTTATGAAGCAAATGAGGCCTTAAAACCAATTTTTGCTAAATGAGCCCACCAAATTGCCATCCAATCTTTATAATATCACCAAGCATGACCCAACCCATACCTTTTCTGATTTTTTACATTTTATTTAATATTTATTTGAATTTTATTCATTAAAATACAAATTAAATTAAAATAAAATATGAAAATCATATATTTGGAAGAGATTGTGGTTCTATAAGGTCTTAATATTCATTTAAAATTGATTGGTACTATATGATTTCAGATCATCCAAAAATAGCAATGAGATATCCAAGTTTTCAATGTTTTTAAAGTCATATATTTTTCAATCTCTATGGATCAAAAAGTCCAAAGGATTGATTAATTTCTTGACCTAATTTCATCACATGATATATAAACAACATAAAGGATACAAGAGCACACGAATTGGTAGCCTCAAGAACACATTGCAAACTTCAAAATTTCATCCAAAAAGCTTGATTCGGATTCTTGGTGAGAGAGCTTTTCAAAGCATTTTGAAGGTGGAAACATGTTTATTGAACATCCTTGATGCATTCTTGATCATCATTTGCATTCAAAACACCATGGATTGCTCAAACCGAATCAACATTTGTTTGAAATTTCAAATTTTCGATTACGATTATCCATGATGTTTTGCTTGTTTTTGTTTAGCTAATCTTGTTTGTGTGATGATATAGAATCTTTCTGGACAATTCTTTTTAAGTTTAGCCGCAGGAATCATGAGAAGCCATAGTTAGGGTTTATGGACCTAATTTAGGGTTTTATGATTCACAAAATATAAATGAGTTTAGAGGACATGGTTAGCTTGTATGAACTTCAAGGATCATATTGCACTGATCAATTTGAAGAAATTTCACTGTTTGCTTGGTGTTTGAGAAATCGCAGGTTTGAACACGCAGGAAAAATCGTAAGTGAATTCGCAGGAGAATTCGCAGGAAAACCTGCGAATTCCAGAGGTAGAAGATGACCCCTTGGCGCCATCTGGAAAATTCAAATTGTTAATTTAATATTTTTAGAATTTGTTTTCATTATATTTCAACTAACGCGCTTGGCTCAGCTGGTTTGTGTGTTTGGCTTGTAAACGAATGATCCTGGGTTCAAACCTCCCCCAGGCCATTTTGTTTTGTCTTTATTTTTAGTGTTTTTGCAGGTTAACAATAAAACAATTGTTGCCCAAGCCTTATCACATGCGTGCGTTTGGTCTGGTGGTAGCAGTGTGAGTCCAGGGGAGCAAGGCCTAGGGCGTGGGTTCAATCCCTGCCCCAGGTAAGTTTTTTATTTCATTTTTCTAATTATTTTGTTTTATTATTTTGTTTTATAATTAATTCTAATTATTTTTCTTATAATAAAATATATTTAAATAATAATATATAAATATATATATATAACCTCATATTTTCTAAAAAAATCCCTAATGTATTTTCTAAACATTAATTTTAGTTTATATTAAATTGAAATTTTTTTATATTATTATTGTATATATATTTTTTAAAATAATTTAATTAAGTTTATATTAAATAATCAAAACCCTAATCCTGATTTTTCTTAATTAAATTAACCCTAATTCCAAACCCTAATTTTTATTTAATTTTAAATATTAAACTTAATTAATTTTTCTAACATCTAATTAAATAAGTAATCTTGTTTTTGTAAATAATTATATTGTTTATTATTACTATTATAATTACTTTCTTTTCTCTTAAAAAATTCTTCAACAATTATGTTGTTTAACTTAAAAATTATTCTTTTAAATTCTATATATTTTTGTATATTTGTGCTAACCTTTTCTTCTTATAATTGTTTTATTACTAACCATTTTAATTTTCTTTATATTTATTATTTATATTATAATGTAATTGCGAAAGCCTTGTAATAGTCGTAGTTTATTATCGTTTTATTGTTTATAAATATTCTTGCCATGGTTAGTAATTATAGGGAGTGATAATATGTTTGTAAAATTAAAATTAATTTAGAATCATTAATTTAATAAGATAAATATATGAATATGAACACTCACACACGTAAGTCGATCTTTGATTGCCATCCTACACTTTCTAAGGGTATTCCTCATGTTGCCTAACTATAAGGTCAAGTAAGGTGTCTTAAAGCAAAGTCCCTTTTCATAAAATATCATCAAGTCCCTGTTAAGATTATAAGATCAAGTCCCTTCGATGTTGCCTACGGTAAATGATCTTGTCCCTTCGAATAAAAGATGATAAGTCTCTTCGTATTGCTAAGACACCTTACAGTTGCCTAAACACAGATGTCCCTTCACATGTCCCTTATCACATCCAAGGTAATGACTACCTATTCCTTAATAATAGGGATAGTCTTACCGTTGAAAGAACATATAAGAACCGCAAAGATTTATCATAGGGTAGGTTCCTCTTAAGTATTTGCTCACTTCTTCAAAATACTTCATTACACTTCACATTTCAAACAAATTTTCAAAACAAAGTCTTTATATACATCCATACAAGGATCATTATAAAGAACTTAGAAATTTTTTAATCACACACTACACTTTCTCAAAACAGTTTAAAGTGAGCTAAGTAACTAAGAGCCCATGGATAACCATGGATATAAAGGGTGCTAACACCTTCCCTTTGTATAACCTACCCCCCGAACTCAAAATCTTTTTAAGGTCTTTCCTGTTCTTTTATATCCTTTCCTTTTGGATAAAATAAAAGTCGGTGGCGACTCTTGCTATCCGCAACATTTAACTAAAGTCACTTCTCCCACCGTGTTACAGATAGTCCTTTGGTTGTTGCCTGTTGCCTACCGATGAGGAATATTTTGTCTGAGGTGACTGTCGCTCCCACTAAATGAGGCTCAGTCAAATAGGGTACAGACGCGAACGGTCGACGAAAGGAGAGAACACACAAGGGTGAACTGAAAAGAAAAAGATTCGCCAGCTAAGCATTTTTATCCCGAAGGAAAGGTAATGCTGCATAAACCTAGAAAGATATGGACAAGACTGCCGCAAACCAGAGAAATTGAGAAAGGGGGTTGGTTACAACCTGGGAAGGTATTAGCACCCAGATTGTCTGTCGTACTCGACGGGATCCACGCTTGAAAGATTTGTGTTTAAAGGGGTAGTGTCAGTGCTATTTTGTGTGCAGAAGCTGGAAAAGAATGCAAGTGTCAGTGCAAAAGAAGTGTGAAGTGAAATATGAGAGTGTCAGTGCAAAGAAAGAATGAAATGATCAAGACAATGAGACTTAAAGAATAATGTTGGAAGAGGGGAGGGGATATACAGAGACTTTTGTTCAATAACTGTTAAGTTATGCCTACGTATCCTCTCGTTCAATGAGGAAGTCAGAACACCGTAGTTCGACTCAAAGAGACTGAAAGGTAAATTGACTTGTGAACTGCTTACTTGTCTATGCTCAAGTGTATGACCTGTCTGGCTCAGGTGCAAACTGTCTTGCATTAGACGGAAGAAGCAAGTTCTCGTTTGTGAGTGAATAAGATGAGAAAAGAATCCCGGAGGAGACGATTATTGTTTGCTTTTGATTTTTTCAATCTTTTATTTCTTTTTTTGGTATTTGACATAAGATATTGAGCTTAAGCCTAAACCAAGGGTTAGTAGACTCATCACATCCTCCCTCTGGTTAGGGGTAATGAGAATACCTTCAGTATGAAGTAAGCACCTCACACTTAATCACTATGATGTAGGATTAAGATCATTAACCTACTTGTGATTATTTAGATGTTTTTTTGGAATTTTTGTTTAGTGTTAAGTAAGGAGTTTAAGCCATAATCATGGATTTAATGGACCCATTACACCATCCTAATAGAAGGATAATAGATGAGAACATTTAAGCTGAGGAAGGCTCCTCAACTTAATCCATGATTAGGGATTAACCTCGTGACAAAACAAAGCCTTTATTAGGGTGGATTTTAGTTAATGGTAAGATTAAGAAATGGATTTTATGGTTTGTAAGACAACTTGAGGGGGACTTGTCCATTAACACTAGGGTTAGTCCTTCTTAACCAATTAAGGAAGAATTAGAACCCTAATGCAAGGCCCAAGTTACAAGTTTGATGTCTTAGTGATTATTAGATGGATTGATTAAAGGATTTAAACACATTAAGGGTTTAACATTGAGGATTAAAGTTATACACTCCATCCTAATAGAAGGATACAGGCCTAACCCGAATCACAAAGCCTTAAAACCTTTAAGGTTTAGTCCTTGATTAAGAGATGAGAAGAGAAGACACAAAGATGACACAAAGGTAAAAACTAATGGGGGACTAATAAATCCCTAATTGTGATCATGCTTGGTTGTTCCTAGGGTTTATGAGTCTTGCAAGAAGATCTTCAAGGAAGCCACCAAGAAAGAAGCAGGATGAAAAGAAGGAGAAGCAGAGAGAAGCAAGACAACTTGCTTCACATAAGAAGACAAGTTACTTGAAGAAAGAAAGTGAGGAGGGAACATGAATGAGCAAGCTCACTCTAATCCACAAATAAAATGCAGCAATTAACACATTAGAGAGATGAGAAAAGATTATGAGTGAAGGCAAATTCACTTCTCAAGTACTTACCACCTAAAAAGTTTGCAAAAAAACATGAAATGAAGTGAACATGAAATGAATGCAATGATGCAAACAAAAACCAGAAGCATAAACATGATGTCAATGATGCTAAGAGATACTACAAACACATGTCAAGATTGTGGATGATCATACAAGGATGAGGATGCAAATGAAGCATGTTTTGAACCTTAAAAGTTCATGAAAACTTATGAAATGCAATGGAAGCATAACATGGCAAATGGATGAAGAAATGACTTATCATGATTCTAATGTGTCCTAATATGTCTTAGGAATCATTTGAATTCACAAAATGTCATGGCAAGTTCATGTATGCAAGCATATGGAAGATGGATGCAAATGAAGGCAAAAATTAGGGTTTATATATAACATGCAATACAAAAATCAAAACCAGAAGCAAATGAAATGATAAAAAATTGAAAATGGAATCAAAGGAACCCTAATCTCACACAAGTTCACTGTCCAAAGGAAGAGACCTAAATCTTAACCTAATGGAAGTTATGATTTTCTCAAGTTAGCTTGGGTTTTAAGGCACTTCAAAAGGGAAAATGCACAACAAATTGAAAATGAGAGATAAATTCAAACCAATTTTATACTAGAAACTACATGATATGAGGAATGAAATGCAAAAAGAACCATCATCAAACTCCTCATGGTTAGGCAGAAGGGATTTTTCTAAGTTAGGGCAAAAATATTGACTTTTAAGAACCCTAATTCCAAAGAAAAATGTCAAAATAGGTCAAGAACCAAAAAGAAATTTGTGTGAAGAGTTTGATAATGTTTCTAAATGTATCAAGATGCAATGTGATTTTTTTGGTGATTTTTAGAAACTTAAATGCTATTTTAATTAATTAATCCTCATTGACTAATTAAAATTAACATTTAAATATTTTAAAAATACGAAATTTATGCAAAAAATAAAATAAAAATTATTTTCAGCATGAGAAAAATATTTTAAAGGGAAATGCAAAAAATGAATTTTTTTAGAAATGTTTTACTATTTTTAATAAAATGTGCAAGAAAAATGAATTAAACTGAAAATAAAATTGAATTAAAAGGAAAGTCAGCAGATCCAAAGGCCCAAATTCAAATAAAAGGGGAGGGAATTGACCAGCGCACACAAATGGACGGCCCAAATTCAAACTATGCTAATTATGTCATTAACCCTAATCTGAACCCTAATTACTTTCAGGTGACCGGAACAATGTTCCGGTCATCTTCTCCGGCTAGCCCCCCCACTCAATCTCCCTCAATATGCAACCCCAAGACCCCTAAATCTCCAAAAATGATCCTCTCCTCAACCCCAACAAGAATCAACCACCAAAAATCATTTGTTCATCATCAAAAACACGAATCAAAGCAAAACGAAAAACATGGCAAAAATTTCAGAAGCTTATGAAATGCTTAATTCTCAAATATTCTCAAAAGTAAAGACATCATGGTGATCAGTGAAGCATGTAGAATCATTCTAAACATAAAATAAAAGTTCTGGAAAAATAAATGCCATGTCTACCTGAAGCTGAGCTTTCGAAACAGGAGCTTTCTGGCCAGTTCTTTGCCTCAAATCCACTCCACTGATTCCCCCAAGAGCTTGTGATGCTTGGTTGAAGTTTAAATGGCCTCAAGAGGAAGTTGGCAGAAGTTCAGTTCATGAAATGTCAAAATCGTGTTTTTGATTCTGAGTGTTTTAGGGCAAAATGAAGGGTGGGAAATGATCAGTGATGTTTATGGAGTTGAATGGTGGAAAAAGTTTGAAGGTTTGATAGTTGAGTTAAGAGATTCGAAGGCTTTTGCAAATTTGGGGACTTTTGAGTATGCTGTGTATTCTCAAGTGTTAGGCTGCAATGTTGTGTGCTTTTGCTTGGTTTTGATCCACATAATGAAATGTGATAGGTCAGAGAGTGGGTGCTGGCCTATGTTGATTGGTATTGGCAAGTTGCCAAAATGTCAAAAGTTGGTGTACTTGAGGTATGGGCACATGGCAGGCCAAGGACAATGGGGTGTCCTGCGCAGCTGACTTTAGGGAGGTCCATGGGATCAGTTTTGAGGCAAGGCAGCAAGTTGAATGAAGTTTGTGAGTGATTTTGCAAATCATGAAGTTCTTAGCCCCTTTGAGAAATCTTAATGATCAAGGCATGAAAATTGAGAAACCTTTGGGCAATTCTGAATTTTATGTCATGTATGATGTTTGTGTAATGCTTAGACATCAATTAGAAGTCACAAATTGCCTTGGTACAAGAATTTGCAAGTTTCCCTCTTTGGCACATAAGTGAATTTTTTGTGATTTTTCCCAACTTTGCAAGGCCATAACTTTAGTTCTAGAATGAATTAGATCAAGTTCTTGTACTTTTTGAAAATGGGAGGATCCAATCTACAACTTTCATGACCAAGAATTTTTCATTTGAAGCATTTTTGAATCAAAAAGAGGAGGTTGAAAAACTTTCCCAAAATGGCAAGTTTACATTACAAGTCACTTTCCCAAAATGGCAACCTTGCAAATGGCTTGAAATTCTCCAATTTTGTGAACTTCTAACCTCTTCTAAGATCAAATAAAGATCATACACATTCAAAATGATGGAGAAGACCCTTTGGTTGGGTGATTGGGGGCCTCAGATGCCCTGATTTTACACTGACTTGTTCAAGAAGTCATCTATTGATCAGATGCCTTCCCCATTGGATTTTTCCATGAAAATTGGTATGCATAATCCTTATAACATATAGAGACCAATAGAAACAAGAATGACCAAAAAAATTGGAGTTATGGCCTCTGAAACCAAAACCCTAATTTTAGGTCATCTGTGTAGTTAAACCTGGCTCTGCTTCCATGCCTTCCTCAGTTCTTATGATTCTTTGACTTCTTTGATCTTGGGAGGATGTAATATGATGCTTGAACATACATGGACCCTCTTGAGATGATTGGAGACCCTTGTAGTGGCTCAGATGACCCTTGGTTTGCTCAGATCACAAACCCTAGATGCAGATGACTTTGAACCAATGTAGTGAAGCAAAAATGCAGTATGAGATGATATGATTGAACTTATGCAAAGATGAAAGATCACAAGCCATGGTGTGAACTTAGTGAGGGCAAATTTGGGGTGTTTACAGCTGCCCCTTTTCAAACATGAGTTAGCTGTGTAGGATGTAAGCGACGGCTTAACAGATAAGCAGGATAACTTGTGGTTGAATACCAAAGACAGTCCAAAATTTGCACTTACTGGGTGTAGAAGAAAAGGGATATAGATTGTAAAAGAATATAAAGTATGATTATGAAGTGCGGGCAACGGAGGACAACCGTTGAGCCGAGGACGACTGCTAGGGATAAAGCAATAACGGGGACGGCCGACATGCTGGGGAAGTGAAGAGATTATGACGGGGACGACAATCAGATAAAGTAACAAGACTCTCTGGGGATTAAAGTATAAAGGCAATGATGGGGACGACCATCAAGTTGAAGAAATAAATGATGAGGGACGGTCATCAAAGGTGAAGGACGATCACTTGGCAGGGGACGACTGCTCTGTTGGGGATAAGATGAGGGACGATCATCTATTGGTGAAGGATGATCACCTGGCAAGGTACGGTTGCCGAAAGTATCACGACATAGGACGAATGCCGGATAGGGAAGAGTCGACGATGGGGACGGCCATCGGATAAAATGATGAAGGACGATCATCAAGAGGTGAAGGACGATCACCTAGCAGGGTACGGCTGCTCTCGGGGTTCATCATGACATAGGACGAATGTCAGATAACAAGATCGACGACGGGGACGGCCATCAGATAAAATGATGAGGGACGATCATCAAAAAGGTGAAGGATGATCACCTAGCAGGGGACGACTGCTCAAGTATCACGACATAGGACGAATGTCGGATAGGAAGGGGTTCTAATAAATAGAGACTTCGCTGGGGGATGATGAAGAACGATCGTCAAAAAGGTGAAGGACGATCACCTAGCAGGGTACGGCTGCCGGAAATATCATGACATAGGACGAATGTCAGATAGAAAAGAAATTTGTTTTTTCCTGGCGATTTGCTGAGGACTTTTCTGGGGAGTGATAGACACAGACGAGTGTCTAAATTCAAGAAGATAAGGGCGTTTGACGCGATGTATAGATTAAAGAGGCAGACGAGCATCCTTAAGACTTCGATACGGACGAGTATCGGTAGAAACAAATGCTGACGCATGTTCAGAGATGATGATACGGACGAGTATCAACTGGCTTAATCAAAGAATACTGACGAGTGTTGACTCTGAGGGGAAATAAAGGGTGTACATAAGATGCAGACGAGTATCTGTTATGAGTGAAGAGTGTGAGACACAAACGAGCATTCAACCTGCTGGGGAGGATATGATACAGACGAGTATCATAATGAAAGTGTATAAATCATGAACTTATAAATGTGAGAGATACTCTGATAATCTGCGGGGATAGGATGACACGGACGGGTGTCGGAAAATATAATAAGCAAGGTTTTAGGCAACTATGCTGGAGATATGACAGAGACAAGTGTCGAGAAGTATCCGTTATGTGGAAGTATATGTTTGTATAAAAGGTTCTGGCAACTTTACTGGGGAAAATGACACAGACGAGTGTCGGGTGAGTATATATACTTGTGTTAGAGAGTGCAAAAGGGGACGCTTTGGCTTTCTGTTGGGGAATTTGAGAGGCATTCGTATATTGTTGATGGAATGTTGGTGCATACAGATATTTGATTCAAAACATGGCTTATGACTATGCAATATGTTTGATTTTTGCCGTAATGCTCCGTATTAGACGGAATGCTACGCTCTGGGGGGAAAGATGATGCGAGTGCTATGATTATGCAAAGATACCGATTCGGGATTCGGATCCCGCCGCTGTGAAGATCCCTGGCTGATCTTCTTGAAGGATATTCCCAGCTGGGCATGAGATAGTTGGTAGATCTGATATATATATATATATATATATATATATATATATATATATGACTCTGTTTGGGGGGATAAGTCACTGATAGACCTATTCTTGGTGATGAGGAGCCCGGATGGGGCCTGTGGAAGCCTTCGTCACTTTGTTGTGAGATCTTCAGACATTGCTCTCCTGGACAGAGGTTGGAACTCTTGCGGGGAGATAGTTCCCTGTCTAATACTTGGCTGGGGAGGAAAAGATCACTGAACGATCTTCCTAAAGTCTTGTAGGGAGAAGCATCTCTGGCGCTATTGGGAAGATGTGATGAGTAAGTAATGATTTGGCAGTTCATTGGGGAGAAGCTTTCATGCCCCATGTTGTGCTTTGAACAACTGCAATCCTATTATGACAAAGAAACGTACAAGTATCCCGAGGTATCCCTTACTGGATTCCATCATAGGAGTTTAGACACTCCCGGGAGCAAATCTATTTCCTGTAAGCATGTTATTTAGAAAATACGCATCTGTATTTATGCAATCAATATCTTAGGGACATCGGACATTTTGCAAATGAAAATAAAATGAAATATACGGGACGAAATATGACTGAAAATCTGATTTTATTAATTTGGGGCGCCCTGAATTGGCGAGTACAGTCAAAGAAACAGATCCCCTGAAATGAGGAGATTGTTACAAAATGAGAAAACAAAAAGACGCTGACAATGTTGATGACGCTTCAGTGCGCTTCCCTTTCGCTATGACTTGTATGACATTGACGTTCTTCTCATCTTGCTTTCTGAAGAAGGTTGATTCTGACCGAGGCTTGAACCTTCCGAAGCTTGCCATGTTGTGAATGATACAGACGAATTCAGAGTGCAGTTGTTCGCTTATTCCCTTATTTTGCGTGGATCGCCCTTTCGGGTTTTCAATCCACCGGGATACCCATTTTTGCCTGAGTTGTCCAATGTGGCTTTTCAACTCAGCAGGTGTACACATTTTTTATTTATTTCCCTTATTTTTGCCCGAGTCTTTTATTCTATTTTTGACTCGCCGGGATGCCCTATTTTTGTCTGGACTTACATTCTGTTTTTATGTCCAGCGGGTCATTTTATGCGAAGTATTTTTTAACTGCATCTGAATTCACAGGGGACAGGAAGTCTTCACCATCCATAGTACTGAGCATCAGTGCTCCACCAGAGAAAACTTTCTTTACTATGAACGGACCATCATAATTCGGAGTCCACTTGCCCCTGTGGTCTGTATGAGGAGGAAGGAGTCTTTTCAGCACAAGATCTCCTAGTTGGTACTCTCGAAGCCTGACTTTCTGATCGAAAGCTTTCTTCATTCTTTTCTGATACAACTGCCCATGACAAATTGCAGCCAATCTCTTCTCTTTGATCAGACTTAGTTGTTCGTACCGGGACCGGACCCATTCTGCTTTGTTTAGATTAACATCCACCAGTACCCGTAAGGAGGGTAATTCAACTTCAACAGGTAGGACTGCCTCCATACCATACACAAGCTGATACGGTGTTGCCCTAGTGGATGTTCTGATTGACGTACGGTACCCATGCAAGGCGAATGGTAGCATTTCATGCCAGTCTTTGTAGGTGACCACCATCTTCTGCACAATCTTCTTGATATTCTTGTTAGCTGCCTCCACAGCGCCATTCATCTTTGGCCTGTAAGGAGAAGAATTGTGGTGTTGGATCTTGAAGTCCCGACACAATTCTGCCATCATTTTGTTGTTCAAGTTGGAACCATTATCAGTAATGATTTGCTTAGGAACTCCATACCGACAGATGATATCTCTCTTCAGAAATCGGGCTACCACTTGCCTGGTGACATTGGCATAAGAAGCTGCTTCAACCCACTTGGTAAAATAGTCAATGGCTACCAGGATGAATCTGTGGCCATTCGAAGTGGTCAGTTCAATCTTGCCAATCATATCAATGCCCCACATGGCAAAGGGCCAGGGTGAAGACATCACATTCAGAGGATTTGGAGGCACATGCACTTTATCTGCATAAATCTGGCATTTATGGCATTTTCTGTTATACGCACAACAGTCTGCATCCATTGTGATCCAGTAATAGCCTGATCTTAGCAACTTTTTAGCCATAGCATGCCCTCCAGCATGGGTACCAAAAGATCCTTCATGTACCTCGTGCATCAACAAGTCCGCTTCTGTCTCATCAACACATCTGAGGAGTACCATATCAAAGTTTCTCTTGTACAAGGAACCATCAGCATTCAGGAAGAAACTACCAGCTAGCCTTCTTAATATCTTCTTATCATTGGAAGATGCCCCAGGTGGGTATGTTTGATCCTCCAAGAAGCATTTGATGTCATGGAACCAAGGCTTGTCATCTTTAGCAAGGTCTGCTGAGAATACATATGCCGGTCTGTCAAGTCTGGACATTGAAATCCGAGGTACAAAGTTGGCAGCTTGAACTTTGATCATGGATGAAATGGTAGCCAAAGCATCTGCAAATTGATTTTCATCTCGAGGGATATATTCCAGCTTGACTGTTGTGAAGAAAGTCAATAACCTCCTTGTGTAATCCCGGTAGGGTATCAGATGATCCTGGTGAGTGTACCATTTGCCGTTGGTCTGATTGATTACCAAAGCTGAATCTCCGAAAACAATCAAAGTCTTGATCCTGAGGTCAATGGCTTCCTCAAGACCCATAATACAAGCTTCGTATTCAGCTTCATTGTTAGTGCAGTTAAAAGTGAGTTTTGCCGAGAAAGGCATGTGAACTCCCTTAGGTGTAATAAGTACTGCACCAACACCACGACCATTCATATTAACAGCCCCATCAAACATCATAGTCCATTCTTCTTCTGGGTCAGGCCCTTCAGTGTGAATAGGCTCTTCGTGATCTCTTGCTTTTATGAACATGATGTCTTCATCAGGGAAGTCAAATCTCATAGGCTGGTAATCATCAATGGGTTGCTCAGCAAGATAGTCAGACAACACACTGCCCTTGATGGCTTTTTGAGATATGTATTGAATGTCAAATTCTGTGAGGATCATTTGCCATCTTGCAATCCGTCCGGTAAGCGCTGGCTTCTCAAAAATGTACTTAACTGGATCCATCTTGGATATCAATAACGTAGTGTGGGTCAACATATACTGTCTCAGTCGGCGAGCAGCCCACGCTAAAGCACATCAAGTTTTCTCTAGCAGTGAATAACGTTGTTCATAGTTGGTAAACTTTTTGCTCAGGTATTATATTGCATACTCTTTTCGACTAGACTCGTCATGCTGGCCCAGCACACACCCCATTGATTCTTCTAATACTGTCAAGTACATGACTAGAGGTCTTCCTTCAACTGGAGGCATAAGGATTGGAGGCTCTTGTAAGTATTCCTTGATTTTGTCAAAAGCCTTCTGGCAGTCTTCGTTCCACCTAACCGTTTGTTCTTTTCTTAACAACTTAAATAAGGGTTCACAGGTTGCTGTAAGGTGAGATATGAACCTTGAAATGTAGTTCAATCTACCCAGGAACCCTCGAACTTCTTTCTCAGTTTTCGGTGCAGGCATTTCTTGAATGGCTTTGACTTTGTCAGGGTCAACTTTAATCCCTTTCTCACTTACGATAAATCCCAGCAGCTTGCCGGATCGCACCCCGAATGTGCATTTGTTGGGGTTTAACTTTAATTGGTACTTCCTCAGACGCTTGAACAGCTTGAACAGATTCACCAGGTGGTCTTCCTCTGTGAGGGACTTGGCAATCATGTCATTCACATAACATTCAATTTCCTTGTGGATCATGTCATGGAATAATGTTACCATAGCCCGTTGGTAAGTGGCACCAGCATTCTTTAGTCCGAATGGCATCACCTTATAACAGAATGTGCCCCAGGGTGTGATGAAAGTTGTCTTCTCCATGTCTTCAGGTGACATTTTGATCTGATTATATCCTGAAATCCCATCCATGAAGGAAAACACCGAGAACTGAGCCGTATTATCAACCAATACATCAATGTGAGGTAATGGGAAATCATCCTTCGGGCTGGCTCTGTTCAGATCCCGGTAATCCACACACATCCTCACCTTGCCATCCTTCTTAGGCACAGGTACAATGTTAGCAACCCACGGCGGGTAACTAGTCACAACAAGGAAACCGGCGTCCCACTGTTTCTGTACCTCTTCTTTTATCTTCATTGCCATATCTGGGCGAGTACGGCGCAACTTCTGTTTTACCGGCGGGCAGTCTTCTTTTAGAGGCAGCTTGTGCATAACAATGTCGGTGTCCAACCCTGGCATATCCTGATAAGACCAAGCAAAAACATCCACATACTCCCGAAGCATGTCAATCAGTTGCTCTTTTACTGAATCTTGTAGGCAGGCCCCGATCTTAACTTCTTTCACGTCTTCTTCTGTACCAAGATTAACCGTTTCGATCTCCTCCTGATGAGGAGTGATAACCTTCTCCTTTTGTCTTAATAACCTGGGTAGCTCTTCAGGAAGCTCATAATCTTCTTCAACCCCTTCATCAGCTTGATTAATCGGATTGTCAAAGTCATACGAAGTCATAGCGGTGTCGTTGTCGGTGCAGTCTGGAGGGCACTCTCTGCAAGGGTTTAGATTTGTTCATTTTAGTGATTAGTTTTATCTTATTTAGAAAAAGTGAGAATGAAGTTATTTATTTTGAAAAACATTGCCATTTTATTTTTGTACAAAAAATGAAAAATGAAAAACAGTGAGCGAAAAAGAAAAGACTCATTTGCAAAATATGTCCTGATATTCATTAATTGATCTTTGCACAAAATACAAGATGGCCCGATTACAAAATGAGTCCTGACATCTTGGGCAAGATGCAGGACTTGATGCATGCTTCAAAAACAACAGGAAATAATAATTACTCTACAGGAGTAACCCTTATAATTTCCTGGGAAGACCAGTTTGAGACATGGCTCCCCGGGATCCTTGGACGTATCCAACTTTCCAGGTTGCGCTCGTCTTCTGACTCATCTTACAAGCTATTCACAGCATCCGGGGTGAGCATCCCCCCGCTGACAAACTTGGTCCCCTCTGCGACCTCTGGTTGATCTTGTCGAGTTGGTCTATAACCCAACCCTAATCGGTCCTCCTTCTTCTCCACGGGCAGCAGCTTACCCCTGCCTTGGGCGGTACCTTCCTCAACAACCTTCTGGGCTTGTTGATATGATGTAATGGAAATCCCTAGCACAACAGATGTTTCATTGATATTCAAGGCCTCAAACCCCTGACTCATGGTTTCATGGATCTCCCCATCCATTTCAATGTATTTGAAAGTAGCCAGCTGACTAACAAAAATATCCTCCTCCCCACAAATAGTAATGACTTGGCCTTCCCACTCGAATTTTAACTTCTGGTGAAAGGTTGAGGTCACGGCGCCAGCGGCGTGTATCCATGGTCTACCCAATAGACAGCTGTAGGCAGGCTGTATATCCATCACAAAGAAGGTCGTTTTGAAAACTTGTGGGCCAATCATCATTGGTAATTCTATCTCTCCTAGAACTGATCTTTTAGAACCGTCAAAGGCTCTCACTACCAAGTTACTTGGGCGTAGTGCCAATCCGTCATATTCCAGCTTCACAAGGGCTTTCTTGGGCAGGACATTGAGGGATGACCCTGTGTCTACCAGTACGTAAGAAAGAACTGCACCCTTACGCTCCAAGGTAATGTGAAAAGCCTTGTTGTGATTGCGACCTTCCGTTGTCAGATCAGTGTTGGTAAATCCTAGTCCATTACTAGCGTTGACATTTCCAACCACAGCTTCTAACTGATTGACAGTAATCTCCTCCGGCACATAAGCTGCGTGCAGGACCTTTAATAGTGCGTTCCGATGAGCCTCAGAGCACATTAGCAATGATAGTATGGAGATTTTGGAAGGCGTTTGGTGAAGCTGGTCCACCACCTTGTAATCACTTTTCTTTATGATTCTCATGAATTCATCAACCTCTTGATCAAAAGGAGTCTTCAAAGCTTCTTTAGCAACTTGTTCTTCTTGCACCATGCTCTTCCCTTTTGCCTTGGCAGCAGCTTCTGCTTCAGCAATGGGTCTTGGAATTTGCGAGGCAAAGAGACGTCCGCTTCGAGTGAAGCCTCCGCCTCCCCTCACATTGTCTATCTGAGGTGAAGAGGTTGATGATTCTAAAGTGATTCTCTGCCCCTCGCAGTATAGATCTGAGCCGTAATGCCAAGGGATGGCATTATTGCTTTCGTAAGGAACTGGCCCCAGCACTGTGATAATGACTGGACTGATAGAAGCTGCAGAAGGGACCACAATGGTGTGTGGATCATAGTATATGGTAACTGGTGCTCTGACAGGAGTAGCATTTTGTGAGTTGTTGGCAGGAACATTTGCAGGATCATAGTATATTGTAACCGTTGAGACACTTTCATTAATTGCTGCTGATGTTGTAGGAGGCACTGTTGACTGGATGGGTGTTGAAGTTGTAGCAGGAATGGTGACTGAACTTGCATCCGTTGAAGTGATTGATTGATCAGTTGTTGGAGTTGTAGTAGAATCCGTTGGAACAATGGTTGCTGACGTTGTAGGAGTATCTGTGACTGTTGGCGAAGGGATTGTTGGAGTTGTAGTCGTTATTGTCGTAATCTGAAGGATACCATCCTTAATAAGACCGTCTATGCCGTTTCTCAGTCTTTCACACCCATTGACGGCAATATTGCAATATCCACAGCCGAGCTCACACCCGGGGAACACTTGGCATTCTAACAGCTGAGCTTTGATTTCAACCAGAGGTGTTCGGATCTGTGCAACACTGGTGATTAAAGTGGATGGTTTGCCTTCCTCGATAGAATTAATCCTAGGCCCGTTGTGACCAGGCATTGGATTTCTTGTGAAATTCGGAGGAGGTGCAAAGTTGAGAGCTTTTGAGTCCACCAGGTCTTGGACTTTCATCTGTAAGGCCCTGCTTTTTTCAGTATTATGCCCCGGTGCGTTCGAATGAAATGCACACCTGGCATTTGCATCATAATTCTTTGGCATATTGGTGGGATCTGGAGGTGCCAATGTCCTTAATTCAACTAGGTTGAGCTTCAGGAGTTGTGGCAAGAGTACAGCATACGACATTGGGATTGGGTCAATTACCCTGTTTGCCTATGATAGTCTTTGTTAGAAAGGACGCTGTTGCTGGTTGTTGCTGTTGTTGTAGGTTCTCTGTTGCGGATAATGAACTTGTTGTTGATACTGTGGTTGTTGTTGTTGAGGATATGATGATTGTTGAGGAATCGGAGCTGGAATGGTAACTGCTGCTACTGACCGGTGAACATACTGAGGCCTGCCCCTGCTTGCATGAATGGAATTTGTCTCACCAGCTCTTCGGGGTCCCACAAAAGGCTTTCTGGGATTGCTGGATGAACTTGCACCACTGTCGGAAATTTTTCCCATCTTTAAGAGGCTTTCAATCCTCTCACCAGCTATGACCACATCAGCAAAACTGGTAGAGGAAAAAGCAGCTAGTCTATCAATATAGGTCCCTTGCAATGTATTCATGAACATGTCAGCCATTTCCCTCTCTGACATGGGTGGTTGGACAGCAGCAGCAAGCTGTCTCCACCTTTGGGCATACTCTCGGAAGCTCTCTCTGGAGGATTGAGACATTCCCATCAGAAGGGTCTTGTTGGGAGCCATGTCCAGGTTGTACTGATATTGCCTGATGAAGGCTTCAGCTAAGTCCTTCCAGCATCTAATGGTGGCCCTA
Organism: Lathyrus aphaca; assembly: GCA_963966055.1. Classification (NCBI taxonomy): domain Eukaryota; kingdom Viridiplantae; phylum Streptophyta; class Magnoliopsida; order Fabales; family Fabaceae; genus Lathyrus; species Lathyrus aphaca. Next base: position 409,564,925 of record OZ014521.1, on the reverse strand, counting down.
GATAGGTGTGAATACCACTCTCTCGATGCCCCAGTCAGACTGTCTTCAAAGTAGAACATCCACAACTTTTCATCCATAGTATAAGCCTTGAGTCTACCCAGGAAAGACTGTAAGTGGGTTCGTGAGCAATAGGTTCCATTGTATTTCTCAAAGCATGGGGGTTTGAATTTGTGGGGAATTCTCACCCCATCCACTAGCCCCATGTCCATCACATCGAAGCCCAAAGAATTATGAGACTCCAAAGATCTTAACTTCTCAGCAATTTCGTCCAATCTCCGGTCATATACTTCATCTTCAGCCCCCATAACAGTAAACTGTTCTTCTTGGGGATCCTCTTGCAGGATTCTACCCCCAGCAGTATTACCTTGCACATTTCTCGGGATGTTAACTTCTGGATCCAGATGAGGTCCAAATACTGGTGGGTCAATACGAGGCTGGCCCCGTTCATTGTTACTAGTCCCTCCTGTTCCAAGATGAGGTTCCTCAAGAGTTTGTCTTTCTACCAGCTCTCTTAACCTTTCTTGACTCTGGGCTAAGCCAGTCATCACAGCCATGAATTGAGACATCTTATTTCTCATCTCTACTCTCTCATTAGCCATCTGATTTCTGACCTCAGTCAGATCCTGCTGTACTTGTTCCATTTGAATACCGGGAAGGTTGTTGCGAGTCGGGTACCGGTGCGTGCGGTTGACAGGGAACACTCGGCGACGAGCAGTGTTTCCTGAAGTCACAACACAGTTAGAAACAATAATAATAACAAAACCTACAAAACAAAACAAAAGTTAGTATGCAATGCAGTATGCTTATTTGTTTTCCAAGGTATCCGGTTTGGTTCTTGGTTTTGACCTTTCCAGACCTCGAGGAAGATGCTTGATGTTGTTTGAGAGAAAAACCCAAATGAAAACACACTAGAATATATTAAAAATGGTGAACAATACATAATCTTTTTTACAACACACGCCCATGAAGGGTCAAAATACAATAAAAGGAAAAGTACATCAAATGGAAACAACAACAAACAAAGAATCAGACGTCCAGTCCAAACTCAACCTCTCTGACTTCCTTCAGGAGTGCCTCAGTTACTAGACCAGTTGGGTGCTCTGTAATGGTCCTAATGAGGAGGTTCCTGGTAGCAATGGCAGTGGTCAGCTTCTTATGTCTGTCCTGGTCCTTTGATCTCTTCAATCCTGCTCTGAGCTTCAACTCTGAAATCTCCTTCTGGGCTGCCAACAAAGCTCCCTGCTGCTTATTCTCATTGGACTCTAGCTGTTCAATCTTGGCTTGAGTCTTTTGGTCTTCTTGTGTACGGGCTTCAGTGATTCTGACCCACCTAGCCTGACTCTCTTGCAGATAGAGCTCAGTCCTAGCCTTCTGAATTTTGGCCTCTTTACAGGCATTCTTCAATATTTGTTCCCCGGCTCTCGCTTTCCTGATATAGTCCCATGTCTTCTCAATTTTGGTAAGATGCTCCACCCTAAGCTTCTCCAATCTCTCAATGTCCAGACAACCATCACTCCTTTCCCAAAGAGTCTTCTTTAAAGCCTGAGATAAGTTCTCATTCCTTTCTTTCAGCTTCTCAAATTCTTCTAGGCTGATAGTTGCTGCAGGTTGTACTGTAGATGGTCCGGGTATGTCCTCCAAGATGAAAGGCATTCCAGTAATTTGAGCTCTAGTACGGGACCAGTCATAGTATTGAGCTGAAGCAACATTATTACACCTTCCAAGAATAGCCATCCCTTTTGTCTGGATGTTGTCCCAAGCCCAGGATGCTTGCCTGACAACATCTGAATTAGGTTTCACTTCACAATACAGGGACTCAGCTAAATCTTGTCCTCTGGGAGGGTGAACCAAAGCATAGCCCAGTTGTCTCTTGAACAACAAAGGATTGTAGTTAATGCAACCCTTTACTCCTATTAGAGGCACATTTAGGTATTGTCCACAACTGGTGATAATGTCCTTGCCTTTGGTGCTCTGGGTGCACCATCTAATATCATCTGAAGTCAAGGAAATGAGCCTCTTGGCCCAATTCTTCTATTGGTGGGGATTCAAGAAAGAATTTGACTTAGGTAGGTGTCTGAGCAGCCAGGTATAAAACAAAGGAGCACAACATCTTACTAACTTCCCCCTTTGTTTCTCATTCCTCTGGTGAATGGAGTAATAGAAATCTCCTAGCAATGTGGGTACTGGGTTCTTCAAGAGAAACAAATGGATGGCATTTTTGCTGACAAATTTGGGCTCATCTGCAAATAGTATAGCCCCATATATGCTAAGGGCTAATAGTGCACAGACTGCCCTCCACTCTCCTAATGAAGCTTTCAGGATGGCCTGAGAAATCAAGAAGTCCAAATGCAAACCAGGGATCCCAGCTTTTGTTGTCATACTTTTCTCAATCAAGGCAGGCTCCAGGTACAGTGCCTTTGCTATCTCTTCATTTATGGGAGCTGGCATCTCTGGGTTGAAAGGGATTCCACCCCTGAGAGGTACTCCAATCAATGAAGAAAACTCTTCCAGCAGAGGCCCTAGCTGAAAGTTTGGGAATGTGAAACATCTCAAAGGAGGGTAATAAAACTGCAAGCATGTGTGGATCATGCTCCTCTGAGAAGGGTCAAGGTCCATAACCATATCCAGGATACCTCCATAATGATCTCTAAACAAAGGGATATAATCCGGTGTGATGAGTGACTGGACTTGCCTGATACTAGTCAACACAGGCTCAAAGAAATGGTAGGATATGTTGCTCTTCCTGGGAGTAGTCATGAATGCTGCTAAAGAAGCTAAAGATTGGTACTGATGAAGATCACAGACTGATGCTGGAAATGAGCCACTGACAAGCTGATGCTGGTGATGATGAAGATAGCTGAAGCAGATAACTGATGAAGAAAAGGTCTATGCAGGAGAAGGGGTCAAAACCAAACCAGATATGATGTGGATACCCTGAAAAACAAATAAGCAAATGTTAAATGATGCAATGATGATATATGCATATGATATGCAAGGGTTTGTGATCAAGATGGATCTGATTATCTGCCTTGATATAAGTCCATGTATGTTCAAAGGTCCAGATGAAGGCTTAGAAATCCAGTAACCAAGGTGGGGGACTCAAATAAAGAGTCACATATCCAAGGTTTAATCACAAGAACTGTCCAAAATGAGGTACTCTTAAACAATACAGTAACAGGGTATGATGCGGCCAAGGGTTCCTACAAACCTGTAAACAGCCCAACCCCCTCACAGGTAATGTTCTAGAACAAGGATCCTCAGACTTGGATCAGTTATGATAAGTGTAAACACTTCTAACCCGGAGGTACAGTGTTTACAATAACCATAAAATATCCCCCTCTAATTCTCCTCAGCTTCTGAAGGTCATAATAAAGGTCATCCAGACTTGGCAGGCTTCTCAGATAGCCCTAGCACTATAGGAAATCTGTAGCACAGAGTTCTCAAGAAGAAACCCACATCTGAACCTTGTTTCATATTCCCGCACCAGACCGAAATGGAATGGGAAAGAACATGAACCCACTCTAGCCTAGGTGTCACTCAGGTCCCAGGTATAGGACCTTAAACTCTCAATGGAACCCCACCCACCAAAGAAAACCAGATCCAACAATGACAGTATGCTGCATAAACCAAGAAAGATATGGACAAGACGGTCGCGAACCAGAGAAACTGAGAAAGGGGGTTCGTTACAACTTGGGAAGGTATTAGCACCCAGATTGTCCGTCGTACTCGACGGGATCCATGCTTGAAAGATTTGTGTTTAAAGGGGTAGTGCCAGTGCTATTTTGTGTGCAGAAGCTGGAAAAGAATGCAAGTGTCAGTGCAAAAGAAGTGTGAAGTGAAATATGAGAGTGTCAGTGCAAAGAAAGAATGAAATGCTCAAGACAATGAGACTTAAAGAATAATGCTGGAAGAGGGGGGGATATACAGAGACTTTTGTTCGATAACTGTTAAGTTATGCCTACGTATCCTCTCGTGCAATGAGGAAGTCAGAACACCGTAGTTCGACTCAAAGAGACTGAAAGGTAAATTGACTTGTGAACTTCTTACTTATCTATGCTCAAGTGTATGACCTGTCTGGCGCAGGTGCAAACTGTCTTGCATTAGACGGAAGAAGCAAGTTCTCGTTTGTGAGTGAATAAGATAAGAAAAGAATCCCGGAGGAGACGATTATTGTTTGCTTTTGATGTTTTCAATCTTTTATTGCTTTTTTTGGTATTTGACATAAGATAATGAGCTTAAGCCTAAACCAAGGGTTAGTAGACTCATCACATCCTCCCTCTGGTTAGGGGTAATGAGAATACCTTAAGTATGAAGTAAGCACCTCACACTTAATCACTATGATGTAGGATTAAGATCATTAACCTACTTGTGATTATTTAGATGTTTTTTTGGAGTTTTTGTTTAGTGTTAAGTAAGGAGTCTAAGCCATAATCATGGATTTAATGGACCCATTACACCATCCTAATAGAAGGATAATAGATGAGAACATTTAAGCCAAGGAAGGCTCCTCAACTTAATCCATGATTAGGGATTAACCTCATGACAAAACAAAGCCTTTATTAGGGTGGATTTTAGTTAATGGTAAGATTAAGAAATGGATTTTATGGTTTGTAAGACAACTTGAGGGGGACTTGTCCATTAACACTAGGGTTAGTCCTTCTTAACCAATTAAGGAAGAATTAGAACCCTAATGCAAGGCCCAAGTTACAAGTTTGATGTCTTAGTGATTATTAGATGGATTGATTAAAGGATTTAAACACATTAAGGGTTTAACATTTAGGATTAAAGTTATACACTCCATCCTAATAGAAGGATACAGGCCTAACCCTAATCACAAAGCCTTAAAACCTTTAAGGTTTAGTCCTTGATTAAGAGATGAGAAGAGAAGACACAAAGATGACACAAAGGTAAAAACTAATGGGGGACTAATCAAGCCCTAATTGTGATCATGCTTGGTTGTTCCTAGGGTTTATGAGTCTTGCAAGAAGATCTTCAAGGAAGCCACCAAGAAAGAAGCAGGATGAAGAGAAGGAGAAGCAGAGAGAAGCAAGACAACTTGCTTCACTTAAGAAGACAAGTTGCTTGAAGAAAGAAAGTGAGGAGGGAACATGAATGAGAAAGCTCACTCTAATCCACAAATAAAATGCAGCAATGAATGCATAAGAGAGATGAGAAAAGATTATGAGAAGTGAAGGCAAATTCACTTCTCAAGTACTTACCACCTGAAAAGTTAGCAAAAAGACATGAAATGAAGTGAACATGAAATGAATGCAATGATGCAAACCAAAACCAGAAGCATAAACATGATGTCAATGATGCTAAGAGATACTGCAAACACATGTCAAGAGTTGTGGATGATCATACAAGGATGAGGATGCAAATGAAGCATGTTTTGAACCTTAAAAGTTTATGAAAACTTATGAAATGCAATGGAATCATAACATGGCAAATGGATGAAGAAATGACTTATCATGATTCTAATGTGTCCTAATATGTCTTAGGAATCATGTGAATGCACAAAATATCATGGCAAGTTCATGTATGCAAGCATATGAAAGATGGATGCAAATGAAGGCAAAAATTAGGGTTTATATATAACATGCAATACAAAAATCAAAACCAGAAGCAAATGACATGATAAAAAATTGAAAATGGAATCAAAGGAACCCTAATCCCACACAAGTTCATTGCCCAAAGGAAGAGACCTAAATCTTAACCTAATGGAAGTTATGATTTTCTCAAGTTAGCTTGGGTTTTAAGGCACTTCAAAAGGGAAAATGCACAACAAATTGAAAATGAGAGATAAATTCAAACCAATTTTATCCTAGAAACTACATGATATGCGGAATGCAATGCAAAAAGAACCATCATCAAACTCCTCATGGTTAGGCAGAAGGGATTTTTCTAATTTAGGGTAAAAATATTGACTTTTAAGAACCCTAATTCCAAAGAAAAATGTCAAAATAGGTCAAGAACCAAAAAGAAATTTGTGTGAAGAGTTTGATAATGTTTCTAAATGTATCAAGATGCAATGTGATTTTTTTGGTGATTTTTAGAAACTTAAATGCTATTTTAATTAATTAATTCTCATTGACTAATTAAATTTAACATTTAAATATTTTAAAAATACGAAATTTATGCAAAAAACAAAATAAAAATTATTTTCAGAATGAGAAAAATATTTTAAAGGGAAATGCAAAAAATGAAATTTTTTAGAAATGTTTTACTATTTTTAATAAAATGTGCAAGAAAAATGAATTAAACTGAAAATAAAATTGAATTAAAAGGAAAGTCAGCAGATCCAAAGGTCCAGATTCAAATAAAAGGGGAGGGAATTGACCAGTGCGTGCAAATGGACGGCCCAAATTCAAACTACGCTAATTATGTCATTAACCCTAATCTGAACCCTAATTACTTTCAGGTGATCGAAACAGTGTCCCGGTCATCTTCTCCGGCTAGCCCCCCACCCAATCTCCCTCAATACGCAACCCCAAGACCCCTAAAGCTCCAGAAATGATCCTCTCCTCAACCCCAACAAGAATCAACCACCAAAAATCATTTGTTCATCATCAAAAACACGAATCAAAGCAAAACGGAAAACATGGCAAAAATTTCAGAAGCTTATGAAATGCTTAATTATCAACTATTCTCAAAAGTAAAGACATCATGGTGATCAGTGAAGCATGTAGAATCATTCTATAACATAAAATAAGAGTTCTGGAAAAATAAATGCCATGGCTACCTGAAGCTGAGCTTTCGAAACAGGAGCTTTCTGGCCAGTTCTTTGCCTCAAATCCACTCCACTGATTCCCCCCAAGAGCTTGTGATGCTTGGTTGGAGTTTAAATGGCCTCAAGAGGAAGTTGGAAGAAGTTCAGTTCATGAAATGTCAAAATCGTGTTTTTGATTCTGAGTGTTTTAGGGCAAAATGAAGGGTGGGAAATGATCAGTGATGTTTATGGAGTTGAATGGTGGAAAAAGTTTGAAGGTTTGATAGTTGAGTTAAGAGATTCGAAGGCTTTTGCAAATTTGGGGATTTTTGAGTATGTTGTGTATTCTCAAGTGTTAGGCTGCAATGTTGTGTGCTTTTTCTTGGTTTTGATCCACATAATGAAATGTGATAGGTCAGAGAGTGGGTGCTGGCCTATGTTGATTGGTATGGGCAAGTTGCCAAAATGTCAAAAGTTGGTGTACTTGAGGTATGGGCACATGGCAGGCCAAGGACAATGGGGTGTCCTGTGCAGATGACTTTAAGGAGGTCCATGGGATAAGTTTTGAGGCAAGGCATCAAGTTGAATGAAGTTTGTGGGTGATTTTGCAAATCATGAAGTTCTTGGCCCCTTTGAGAAATCTTAATGATCAAGGCATGAAACTTGAGAAACCTTTGGGCAATTCTGAATTTTATGTCATGTATGATGTTTGTGTAATGCTTAGACATCAATTAGAAGTCACAAATTGCCTTGGTACAAGAATTTGCAAGTTTCCCTCTTTGGCACATAAGTGAATGTTTTGTGATTTTTCCAAACTTTGAAAGGCCATAACTTTAGTTCTAGAATGAATTAGATCAAGTTCTTGTACTTTTTGAAAATGGGAGGATCCAATCTACAACTTTAATGACCAAGAATTTTTCATTTGAAGCATTTTTGAATCAAAAAGAGGAGGTTGAAAAACTTTCCCAAAATGGCAAGTTTACATTACAAGTCACTTTCCCAAAATGGCAACCTTGCAAATGGCTTGAAATTATCCAATTTTGTGAACTTCTAACCTCTTCTAAGATCAAATAAAGATCATACAAATTCAAAATGATGGAGAAGACCCTTTGGTTGGGTGATTGGGGGCCTCAGATGCCCTGATTTTACACTGACTTGTTCAAGAAGTCATCTATTGATCAGATGCCTTCCCCATTGGATTTTTCCATGAAAATTGGTATGCATGATCCTTATAATATATAGATACCAATAGAAACAAGAATGACCAAAAAAATTGGAGTTATGGCCTCTGAAACCAAAACCCTAATTTTAGGTCATCTGTGCAGTTAAACCTGGCTCTGCTTCCATGCCTTCCTCAGTTCTTGTGATTCTTTGACTTCTTTGATCTTGGGAGGATGTAATATGATGCTTGAACATACATGGACCCTCTTGAGATGATTGGAGACCCTTGGAGTGGCTCAGATGACCCTTGGTTTGCTCAGATCACAAACCCTAGATGCAGATGACTTTGAACCAATGTAGTGAAGCAAAAATGCAGTATGAGATGATATGATTGAACTTATGAAAAGATGAAAGATCACAAGCCATGGTGTGAAATTAGTGAGGGAAAATTTGGGGTGTTTACAGTGACAAGTCTTGGCAGCTCTCGCAATCTTTACCTGAAGAATAGATAAGTTAAGTAACCTGGAGAAACCTGCAAGAGAAAGAAAATGCAAATGATATGTATGCAATGCAATGTTGTGTTCCTTTTATCCCCAAGTTTTATTTTTCTTTCCCGTTCTGGTATTAGGAGAATAATATTTGGAAGAAGACCCATATGATGTTCAAATAACGCGACAGCCATGGAGAATTGGTGCTTATTACCCCGTGTCGGTGCAAAAGATAACAAACGAGAGATTCAAAGCAAGTAAATCACATAAACTGAAATTTAAAAAAACAACATCCCCGAAGGGTGCCAATCAAAAGAACAACAAAGTATATCAATAAAAAGGAATCCTACAACAAGCCTGTGGGTAATCCAGGTACAATAGCATGAAACTAAACCCTAGGGAGCTCTAAGTCTTGCAACCTCCAACTAAGGCGCTTGACATTCTGGAACAACTGAGCTATATTCGGATGATCGGGCTCCTGGATGAGTCTTTGGATGAGGAGATCCCTTAGATCAAAGGAAGCATTCAACTCTTCAATCTGCTGTAGGAATTCCTTCTCATTTTCTTTGCTCGGACCCAGCTCGACCTTTTACTTCTTCACATTAGCTCGAAGCTTCAGCTCTTCAACTTCTTTATGGAAATCTTCAGCTATTTGTTGACTCTTTGTCATCTGATGAAAGTATTCTCTCTGTTGCTCTTGGGCTTTCTGAACCAACTTTCCTTGCTCGACCAGGGCATCCTGAAGGCTTTTGATCTTCAACTCAAATTCCGCTTCTACCTCCTTTTGATTTTTCTGGTGATCGCTCCACTTCTCTTGCCAAAGCGTGATATCTTCATTAGCTTCATCCAATTCTTTCGTATCTCTCCGGCACTGACTCGCCTTGTGGATCTCAGCCAATCCTCTTTTCTTAAAGTATAGTTCTCTTTCATTAAAGTCCTTTTACTTAAGCCGAACTATCTCTTCAGCTCATAGAGCTCTCTCTTCTAACTGCTGGTTCTGAATCATCAATTTCTGACAAGATTTGTGAGCCTCCTGATTCTCAACTCTAAGCTGCTTGACGAAAGCCTCCAATTTTGGTAATCCTCCAAAGGCACGGTAGTAGGTGGTGGCAATGGTGCAGAGAAAGGGATTAGAATTAGTTGAGCTTTCTCCCTTACCTAAGCTTCAAATTCAGGGAACATTTGATTATTAATCCTGCCCAAGCATTCTATACCTTTTCTGTTAATCAATTTCCAAGCACCTGCAGCTTCTCGAACCAAGGGGAGATTGTCCTTCACGGGGAAATAGAAAGTCTGAGTCAGCTCTGAATCTTTGGCACATTCTTAAGTGCGTATCCTAATTGTCTTCTCAGGAGTATGGGGTTGTAGTTGATGCCCCCGACTACTCCTAAGAGGGGAACATTAGGATACCCTCCACAGTTGGAGATGAGCTCTTTCCCTTTTAGCATTAAGGTGAACCATCTAATATCCTTGGCAGTCAACGTGCTTAGCTTTTGCGACCAGATTACCTTGGGATCAGTGAATACTCTAGTAATGGGGATGTGTCTTGATTAGTGATATTTAGTGGTAATGTTCAAGCCGGTTTTCAGCGTCTTTTGAGTCTAATTTGGTTTGTTTGTAGTATCTCGTTCGTGTTTTGTTATAGTTTTCTCAATATTGCGTGCAAGATAGTTTTAATCGTTTTTACTTTGTTTTTATCCGTGGAATGGGTTATGTGGTTGTTTTCTTTGTTGTGTTTCAGGTAAATATGTAATCGGTTGTTAGAGGCGTCCGAGAGATGATCCAAGCATGAAAAAACGACAGAAAAATGGGATTTCAGAGGCACAACACGGGTGCCAGTGTTACACAACACGACCCGTGTTGTGAGTACCAGAAGAAACTGAGATTTTCAAAGAAAAAGAAGAAGTCAGAGTTGTGACACGGGTGCCCGTGTTGTACAACACGGCCCGTGTCATGGCAGCTGGTGAATAAGAGGTTTTGTGGTGAACCAGAGGCACAACACGGGTGCCCATGTTACACAACACGGCCCGTGTTGTGAAGACCAGAGAAAAATCTTATGTTTTGCTGCTTCAAGGGTATTCCAGATTTTTCGCGGTGTTTTTGAAGACTTATTTATATTGACAATTATTACTGTTAGAAAACACTTTTTGATTTGGGGATTTTGGGATTGAACGAATACGGGAGAAGAAGGATTGATCAAGAGCGGAAGCGATTGACGATCCAACGAATCCGACGTTAATTGTAATGTCTCAATTTTCTTGCTCTGTTTTTATTTCCAGTATGAACATGAGTGGCTAAACCCCCCCAATGCCAGGGGGTGTCCCTGATTTGCTTTAATGTAATGACTATTTGAATTCTTCAATTTGGGATTATGTTTTTAATTTCGTTTCTTTATTTTATTGCAACGTCCTTAAAGCTTTATCTTTGTTGGAAAATGGGATAATTGATCGTGGTTAGGATTTGGTCTGACCAACCATCCTAACCTTGTTGCATAAATTTTTTCGCGATAAATATTACTGAGGAATTGGGATATTTTTGTGAAAACCTTTTTTATGTCAGAATTATTGCTTGATATCTTTCTTTGACCATTGAGGAATCACGGTCAATGAAGAATACCAAAGGTTTTTCTTTGAAGGAATTTTGGAAAAACACTATAAACTTAGGAAAGACACTTTTTAAAGCATATCTCTAAAATTAAGGAACATTTGAGTCATTGCACTGCGAATCATACACCGTCCCTGGCATTGCTTTCATATTAGTGAAACTATTTGCTTTAGTATACGTTTTATTTTCTTTAGTTTATTTAATTTAATTCCAAACCTCTAAACCATGGATTTTGTCCAATTGAGATTAATAACTAAGAACTTATTTTAGTACGCAGTCCTTGAGATCGATATTTGGGGTTAATCCCTTCTATTACTACATCGGTAAAAATAGTACACTTGCTATTTTCCGATCAAGTTTTTGGCGCCGTTGCCGGGGACTGCCAAAGAATTAAGTTGTTCGTATTATATCAATTGGAATTTTGTTGCTCTGCGACTAAAATTTTACTTTTCTTTCTATAATTCATTTTAGTGTTATTGAAATTTTGTTTTCTAACTCGTGTCTAACTGTTTATGCGAGGTCAGGCCTCAGCTAAATTTTCTTTTGACACAGAACCAGAAAGAGCTTTGCACGAGAGACGCCGCAAGGCAAGAATTGATAGTCTGGCTAAGACTGGTTCAAGTGTCCCGTATCAGGAAACTGAGGACTATATATCCGTTCACTCAGAGCACAGTGACTCTGATTCAGACAGAGAAACTGACCCCGAATTCAACGACATGGCAGGAAATCAACCTGCTGCAGAGAGGCTTTTAGGTGATTACGGAGGGGCAAATGCTCAACCTAACAGGATGACAATTGTTAATCAACCGGTGAATGTAGCACACTTTCAGTTGCATCCATCTACTATCCGCCAGTTAGAGAGCAAGCCTTTCTCCGGAAGAATCAATGAGGATGCAAATAAGCATCTGCAGAGATTTCTTACTACCACAACTTCTTTGAAGATCGAAGGTCATTCAGAGGAGGCAAAACGGCTGGTGATGTTTCCATTCACACTTACTGACGATGCTGAAGAGTGGTTCTACTCTCTTCCCGCAGCAAGTATCACAACATGCCAAGAAATGGAAACAGCTTTCCTAAACAAATACTTTCCTGCTTCAGTGTTCATCCGGAAAAGATATGATATAGTCAATTTTAAACAAAAAGAGGGTGAATCACTTGGAGATGCTTATAAAAGATTCAAAAGGTGTTTGACTTCGTGTCCTACTCATAATATGGACGCAACTGAGCAGATACAAAACTTTGTGAATGGGTTGCGACTGAAGACAAAGCAACTTATTGATACTGCTGCAGGTGGCTCAACAAACTTTTCAACGGCCATAGGTATTAAAAGAATCATAGAAGCTATTGCTGCCAATGAACACCTTGAGTTATATGATCGCACCGTGAGTCAACCAGATGGGAAAATCGATCTTAAGCTGACAGAGCAGGTTATAAAAATGGAAGATCAAATTGCCGCAGAAGTTGAAAGAAGGTTAAAGAAGATGAATCTGGGAACTCACACAGTTGCTCAGGTTGAACCCGTTCAAGCGGTGATTTGCGAGATATGGGACCTCACTTTGCCATGCACTGTTTGGCAACTCAAGAGCAGGTTGAGCAGATTAATATGTTGAGGCAGAACAATCCATATGCCAACACATATAATCCGGGGTGGAAAAATCACCCAAATTTCTCTTGGAAAGATCATCAAGGGAACATCCAAAAACCGGTTCAAGGCCAACAACAATATCATCCCCAGAAACAACCATATCAGCCTCCAGTGTCAAGAAAAGCTGATTGGGAGATTGCCATTGAAAAGATGGCAGCTCACAATTGTCAATTTCAAGAAGAAACAAGAAGTAACTTCAAGAACACTGGAGCCTCTATAAAGAATCTTGAAGTGCAAATGAGCCAAATTGCCCAACACCTTGCCATTCCACAAACTCCAGGGACTCTTCCTAGTGCTACTGTAACAAATCCTAGAGATAATCACAAAGTTAATGCAGTCACAACGCGAAGAGGTAAAGTTAGTGAAGAGGTTCAAGAAAATTCTGAAGGTGAAAGTCAATTGATTGAGGTTGAGCTAGAAATCAAAGAAAATGAAGAGGTTGGTAACGAAAAAGAAGTTACCCCAACACCGGTCATCAAAGAAAAAGCGGTTGAACCGAAACCGGTGGTCAAACTTCCATATCCTACAAGAAACAAGAAGAAAGGGCAGCAAGAGAAGAATTTTGAGAAATTTCTTGACTTGTTCAAAAAGCTGGAGTTGAATATCCCATTGCTTGAAGCACTTGAACAAATGCCCACTTATGCCAAGTTCATGAAAGATATAATTGCTAAAAAGAGGACTATGGGAGCTGAACCTATTATTCTAACCGAAACTTGTAGTGCTATTTTGCAGGGACTAAAGATTCCGGTGAAGAAAAAAGATAGAGGAGCTGTCACCATTCCTTGCACTTTCAGTGACCGATTGTTCAAGAGAGCTCTCATTGACTTGGGAGCGAGCATCAGTTTAATGCCTTTATCCATCTACAAAAAGTTGGGTATTGGTGCTGTTTAAGACACTAGGATGACTCTCCAATTCGCGGACCATTCTGTGAAGCGGCCGTATGGAGTTGTCCATGATGTCTTGGTTAGAGTGGACAAATTTGTGTTCCCGGTTGACTTTGTGATCCTTGAAATGCCAGAAGATGAAGAAATCCCCTTGATTTTGGGAAGACCTTTCCTAGAAACCGGGAGAGTCATGATAGACATGGAAGGTGGAACACTAACATTGAAGGTGTATGATGAAGAGTTGAAAATTGATGTTAGGAACACTTTGAAGTACAAAGATGATGTGGGAACTAGTAGTAACATACAAGTGTTAGAACAAATGGAAGCTAGTGAGCATTTAGAAAGTGTATCCAAATTACCTTTAGAGAGGGTGCTGAGTATGTCCATTTTTGAAGGTGATAAGGAAGTTGGAGATAATGATATGGAAGTGGTAGCTATGCTTGAAACTCAACCTATCTTTAAAAGAGTTAGAATGCACCGGTGGGAAGAGTTGCGACAACCTATAACGGTTGATGAAGGCAAAGACAAGCCAAAAATATCTGAATTGAAGCAACTTCCCGAGAATCTCAAATATGTCTTTCTTGACACGGAAGAAAAATGTCCCGCTATTATTAGCGCTAATTTGAAAGACATGCAAGAAGGCAAGTTAATTGAAGTTCTTAAAAAATTCAAGGGAGCAATTGGGTGGAAGATTGAATACCTTAAAGGTATAAGTCCCACGGTGTGTATGCATAAAATACTTATGGAAGAAGATCACAAACCGGTTGTGCAACCACAAAGGAGATTGAATCCGGTGATGAAGGAAGTAGTGCGAAAAGAAGTTGTTAAGCTATTGGATGCGGGATTAATTTATCCTATATCCGATAGTGCTTGGGTTAGTCCGGTGCATGTGGTGCCCAAAAAGGGGGGAACAACTGTTATAACAAATGAAAAGAATGAGTTGATTCCTACTAGAACTGTTACTGGATGGAGAGTGTGCATTGATTATAGAAGATTGAATTTAGCTACGAGAAAGGACCATTTTCCGTTGCCATTCATTGACCAAATGTTGGAAAGACTAGCGGGACATGATTACTATTGTTTTCTTGATGGTTATTCCGGGTACAATCAAATTGCTGTTGCACCGGAAGACCAAGAGAAAACGGCGTTTACATGCCCCTATGACATTTTTGCTTATAGAAGGATGCCATTTGGGCTATGTAATGCCCCCGCTATATTCCAAAGATGCATGACATCCATTTTTGCGGATATGCTAGAAAAACACATGGAAGTGTTCATGGACGATTTCTCCGTGTTCGGATCCTCATTTGATCATTGTTTATCTAACCTTTCACTTGTTTTGCAGCGATGTCAAGAAAGCAACTTAATATTGAACTGGGAAAAATGCCATTTCATGGTGCGAGAAGGCATTGTTCTTGGTCACAAGATCTCACAAAAAGGGATCGAAGTTGATCAAGCCAAAGTGGAAGTGATCTCTAAGTTACCTCCGCCAATCAACGAGAAGGGCATAAGAAGCTTCTTGGGACATGCGGGGTTTTACCGCAGGTTCATAAGAGACTTCTCGAAGATAGCCAAACCGTTAACTACTCTGTTGGTTAAAGATAAGGCTTTTGTTTTCAATAAGGAATGCAGCGATGCTTTTGAAACACTAAAAAAAGAATTAGTGTCTGCACCTATTGTTATTGCCCCTGATTGGTCCCTACCCTTTGAGATTATGTGCGATGCTAGTGACATTGCGGTGGGGGCTGTTCTTGGACAGCAAAGAGGAAAATTGCTTCATGTGATTTACTATGCTAGTCATGTTTTGAACCCTGCACAGATAAACTATGCAACTACCGAGAAGGAGTTGCTAGCGGTTAAGTATGCCTTCGATAAATTCAGGCAATATCTGTTGGGTTCAAAAGTGATTGTTTACACTGACCATGCTGCTTTGAAGTATCTTTTTGCTAAGCAGGACTCAGAGCCCAGGTTGTTGAGGTGGATTTTACTCCTCCAGGAATTTGATGTGGAGATCCGTGACAAGAAAGGGTGTGAAAACACTGTTGCAGATCATCTTTCTCGGATGTCACCAATTGAGGAGACGGAAGAGCAACGCCCTATAAAGGATGAGTTCGCTGACGAACACATCCTAGCTGTTATTGGGGTGCCTTGGTTTGCAGATTATGCAAACTACCTCGTTGGCGGTATTATACCCGACGATTTTGATTCTAACAAGAGAAACAAGTTTGTTCTTGAATGCAGGTTTTATTTATGGGACGATCCATTTCTCTACAAAAGAGGGGTGGATGGCCTTGTGAGAAGATGTGTACCTGACGAAGAACAAAAAGATGTGCTGAAAGCATGTCACAACTCTGAGTATGGTGGACATTTTAGTGGTGATCTAACAGCAGCTAAAGTCCTTCAATCAGGACTTTACTGGCCATCTTTATTTAAGGATGCTCAAGAAGTAGTGAAAGAGTGTGACAGATGTCAGAGGACTGGGAATATATCAAAAAGAAACCAGATGCCCCAAAACTCTATGCTCGAGGTTGAGTTATTCGATGTATGGGGGATAGACTTCATGGGGCCGTTTCCACCGTCGTTCGGGAAAAACAATATTTTGGTGGCAGTGGATTATGTGTCCAAATGGGTGGAAGCTGTTGCATTGCCCACCAATGATGCTAAGGTTGTGGTGATATTCTTAAAAGAGAACATCTTTGCAAGGTTCGGTGTCCCGAGAGCATTAATAAGCGACGAAGGGACACATTTCTTGAACCACCTTATGGAGAAGCTGCTGCAAAAGTACAATGTTAAACACCGGATAGCTATTCCATACCATCCCCAAACGAGCGGCCAAGTTGAGGTGTCAAATAGACAACTGAAACAAATCTTGGAAAAGACAGTGAATTCATCTAGAAAGGATTGGTCTATTAAGTTGGATGACGCTTTATGGGCGTACCGAACGGCTTTCAAAACGCCTATCGGTATGTCACCATATCAACTGGTTTACGGAAAGGCATGTCACCTACCTTTGGAACTTGAACATAAAGCTTTTTGGGCGTCTAAGTATCTTAATATGGATTTGTCAAAAGCTGGAAGTTCGAGGATTCTTCAACTTCACGAGTTAGAAGAATTCAGGAATCGGGCGTATGAGAATGCCAAAGTTTACAAAGAGCAAACAAAAAAATGGCATGATAAAAGGATCCAAAGAAAAGAGTTTTGGGAAGGACAAATGGTCCTTCTGTACAATTTAAGGCTGAAGCTATTCCCAGGCAAATTAAGGTCTAAATGGTCGGGACCTTTTGTAGTTCACAAGGTATTTCCTCACGGAGCCGTTGAGATTAAAAATCAGACCAATGGAGATATTTTTAAAGTGAACGGGCAGAGATTAAAGCATTATTTCAAAGGCCAGACCACTGGTGATGTGCATGTCACTCGTCTTACTCAGTAGTATGACGACCGTCGAGCCATGCGACGTTAAACGCAGCGCTTCGTGGGAGGCAACCCACGAGTTTTTCATTCTTACTTTTGCTTGTTTCTGTTTTGTAGGTTTTGTATATCACTGGTTCTAAGAAGGAAAGAACGAGGTTTCAAGTCGGGCAAGGAAGATCAGAAAATCAAGAAAAAGTGAAAATCAGGGGTGCAACACGGGTGCCCGTGTTGTGAAACACGGCCCGTGTTGCATAGTGCAGAAGAATGTGTTTTTGTGAGGATTTGAAGAGTATCCAGGGATGCAACACGGGTGCCCGTGTTGTGCAACACGACCCGTGTTGCAATGTCTGGAAGTTTGTTTTTTTCCAAGGAAGTTGTGAAGGAAACCAGGGGGGCAACACGGGTGCCCATGTTGTACAACACGGCCCGTGTTGCAAGCACTGAAGGAGAGTTCTTTTTAATTGAAATAGTTGGAACAACCAGGGAGGCAACACGGGTGCCCGTGTTGCGCATGCGGGAAGCTGAAATTTCAAATTTTTTAAGTTTCCCAACTTTATTCTGTGGGCCCCGCGTGTTTATTTTCATAACTTCTAATTAGTGCTCATTAACCACTCAATTATCATTATCCTTCATCTTCTCCAACCTCCATTCTCTCTCAAGAAAACCTAACCCCATTTTTTATCCTTCACAAAACCTCCATTTTCTCAAGCACCCACTCACCGAAACCTACTACCCCGTTCACAAAAATTGTTCCCCATCCCTCTATTGTCACTTCTACGGTGACCGATTTCTCTAATCTTTCAATTTTTTTTTCGTGTGCTTAATTTGTGCAGGTGAGAACAATGCCTCCTCGAAGGGATACCGGTAAGAATGTTGCTGAATCTTCTCGTCCTCGTAAGAGAGCACACCGAATGCCGAATGCTCATGGCATTTTGTTTGAGGACCCGGAGCATCAAGCCAAGTATGCAAAGTTGGTAAGGCGTAAATTGATACCGGCCCGATACATGTGTAATGAAACTCTTGAAAATCTAGGGATTAAATTTGAAGTTCATAGAATGTTTCACAGTATCGGCATGTTAAATTTTATGCAGCATGAAGCGCCAACTTTTGAGCGTATAACCTTGGAATTTTTGAGTTCTTTACAGTTTCAGCTCAAGCATACATGGAACGGATCCGACACAGAGTACTTCGGTACTTTGAAGTTCCGCCTATTTGACAATGATCATGTGATGTCGGTGGCTGATCTGGGGAAGATTTTAGATCTCCCAATTTACGGGCCTGGTGCACCGCCGAGTACTTTCGTGGCAGGATCATTCTGGAAGGATATCACCGGCAATACCGAGTATGCCGCGTCGGCAGCAAAAGCCTCATGCATTCATAACCCTTGCTTTCGGTATGCTCATAAAGGGTTAACTTATACCCTTTTCTGCCGGGGCGATAACACAGGAGTCGCAACACTGCGAGAGTTGTACTTCCTGTATGGAATGGCAAACAATGAGCTGATCAACGTTGCGGCCTTCGCAGCAGACCACCTGAAGCGGGTAGCCAATGCTGCCTCGGGTGAGATTTCTGTTGGAGGGATGATTACGCAAATTGCTGAGCATCTTGGGTATAATGAGAGGTTGCTTGAAGTGCCTGCAGTGGCAGGTAAGACCAAAATTGATCTTGAAACCTTGATCAACCAAGGTATGATAAAAACCTGTCATAATTATTATGTTGTGATGACTCGTAACAAGCATTTGATTTCTTTACCTGTGCCTAATATGATTACTATAGACAATAGAGCTAACTGGCTGTATGAGGACCCTATGCAGGGTGGTTCCGATCAGTTTGATGAGTATTTTTCAGATGAGGAGGATGAAGGGAACCAAGCTGAAGAGGTCCCGGTGCAAACTGCTGGTGGATCATCAAACCAAGCAACCGGTCAGTGGAATGTGTCCAAGGAACAGTGGGACGAAATGATCAGCGAGCAGACCCGGCAAGGGGACCTCATCGATGAGCTGCATGCATGGATGCAGCAGATGAAGCTTCATGGATTTCCTCCCGAGCAGTGATAGTTGTGAGTCCCCTCCGACATTGGTTCTTCAACAGTGAGGACACTGTTGAGTTCAAGTGTGGGGGGGTTTAGTTTTCATGTTTTCGTTTGTTTTATTTTAATCTTTGTTAATTTTTAATAGTATCGTAGTGTCGGCTTGAAGATTATAGCTATGTGTTACCTGAAAAAAACACCCCTGAGTTAACCTGTTGTGTGTTGCAAGTGAATTATGAGAAAGTATATAGGATGTGAGTGAAAAGAAACCCGATGAGAAAATATGGAAAATTTTGATGTATAGGTACCACATGAACACACTGAGTCTTCGGAATTAGGAACGAGTTCGACATGTAGATTCGTGCCATGGTACTTTGATCTGAGAAGTAAACCCGAAGTAGTTTCTATTGATATATCTGGCTTTATCTATAATAATTGTGTGTACAAAGTTGATCCAAAAGAGAAAAAGGCTTGAAGGCACCGGAAAAAAAAATGAATAAAAACATTAGAACGATCGATCCTTCTAAGTTGGGTAACCCTCACAAGGTTATTCAACCTAACGGCGGTTGAACATAAATGTTTCCCTAAGGGACAAAGAAAAAAATCGGTGCCAACAATTAAAAAGGGGATCAAACTTGTACACATAGTGAAAATCATTAAAAGCCTTAAAAGTGATTGTCCGAATGAAAAGGGTTGAAAATCGAAAAAATAAGACCTAAGCCCGAAGCATAGTCGGGGAGGTTACCGAAAAGGAGATTCAGATCCGTGGTTGTCCACGGTGTAGGTTTGTGTGATATCTATACTGAGAGAAAAGTACCAAAAAGAAATCATTGGGTGACTTGGAATGAAGGATCCACGTATGAGTATCATAATTCATCTTGCTAGTTTTTAAGGTATAAATACAGGATTTTTGCTTGAGGGCAAGTTGGAATTCAAGTTTGGGGGAGTTTGATCAGTGATATTTAGTGGTAATGTTCAAGCCGGTTTTCCGCGTCTTTTGAGTCTAATTTGGTTTGTTTGTAGTATCTCGTTCGTGTTTTGTTATAGTTTTCTCAATATTGCGTGCAAGATAGTTTTAATCGTTTTCACTTTGTTTTTATCCGTGGAATGGGTTATGTGGTTGTTTTCTTTGTTGTGTTTCAGGTAAATATGTAATCGGTTGTTCGAGGCGTCCGAGAGATGATCCAAGCATGAAAAAACGACAGAAAAATGGGATTTCAGAGGCACAACACGGGTGCCAGTGTTACACAACACGACCCGTGTTGTGAGTACCAGAAGAAACTGAGATTTGCAAAGAAAAAGAAGAAGTCAGAGTTGTGACACGGGTGCCCGTGTTGTACAACACGGCCCGTGTCATGGCAGCTGGTGAAGAAGAGGTTTTGTGGTGAACCAGAGGCACAACACGGGTGCCCGTTTTACACAACACGGCCCGTGTTGTGAAGACCAGAGAAAAATCTTATGTTTTGCTGCTTCAAGGGTATTCCGGACTTTTCGCGGTGTTTTTGAAGACTAATTTATATTTGACAATTATTACTGTTAGAAAACACTTTTTGATTTGGGGATTTTGGGATTGAACGAATACGGGAGAAGAAGGATTGATCAAGAGCGGAAGCGATTGACGATCCAACGAATCCGACGTTAATTGTAATGTCTCAATTTTCTTGCTCTGATTTTATTTCCAGTATGAACATGAGTGGCTAAACCCCCCAATGCCAGGGGGGTGTCCCTGATTTGCTTTATGTAATGACTATTTGAATTCTTCAATTTGGGATTATGTTTTTAATTTCGTTTCTTTATTTTATTGCAACGTCCTTAAAGCTTTATCTTTGTTGGAAAATGGGATAATTGATCGTGGTTAGGATTTGGTCTGACCAACCATCCTAACCTTGTTGCATAAATTTTTTCGCGATAAATATTACTGAGGAATTGGGATATTTTTGTGAAAACCTTTTTTATGTCAGAATTATTGCTTGATATCTTTCTTTGACCATTGAGGAATCACGGTCAATGAAGAATACCAAAGGTTTTTCTTTGAAGGAATTTTGGAAAAACACTATAAACTTAGGAAAGACACTTTTTAAAGCATATCTCTAAAATTAAGGAACATTTGAGTCATTGCACTGCGAATCATACACCGTCCCTGGCATTGCTTTCATATTAGTGAAACTATTTGCTTTAGTATACGTTTTATTTTCTTTAGTTTATTTAATTTAATTCCAAACCGCTAAACCATGAATTTTGTCCAATTGAGATTAATAACTAAGAACTTATTTTAGTACGCAGTCCTTGAGATCGATATTTGGGGTTAATCCCTTCTATTACTACATCGGTAAAAATAGTACACTTGCTATTTTCCGATCATGTCTCATAAACTATGTGTAGAATAACGGGGCACAACACCTAACCAGGCCACCTCGTCTCTTCTCATTCTTATAGTGTACTGAAAAATAAAAATCTCCCAAGAGAGTGGGTATGGGATTTTTCATCACGAACAAATGAACTGCATTCATATCCACGAACTTCTCCATGTCAGCAAACAAGATTATCCTATATACAGATAATGCCAGGATGGCACAAACTGAATCCCACTGTTTTTCCACGGCAAGTTCTTCAGCCTTTCTAACCAGAAAATCTAAAGGAAAACCAAGCACTCCTGCCTTGGTGGCAGCCAGATTAGCAGATATCTCTGATGATCTCAAATAAAGAGCTTTAGCGATGTCAGAATGGGTCGGTCTTTTCATCTCTGAATTGAAGGGAATTTGATCTTTGAGAGGCACTCCCAAAATCTCAACATACTCTTCTAGCAATGGACCTAGCTGGAAATCAGGAAATGTGAAGCATCAGAGTCTAGGGTCATAATACTGTAGCAAGGTATGGATTGCACTCCATTGTGAACTATCCAGGTTGAACACCAGTTCCAGAATATCACCATATCTCTCTTTGAAATATCCCAAATGCCCTGGGGTAATAAGAGACAACATTTGTTTGAGAAAATCCACCTTGGTATCAAAACATTTGTAGAACACATTCTTATTTCTGACATCTTCCATCTTTGAAGCAAGGATACAACCAGGAACTAGGAGTAGTGCGAACCCTGAGAATAAAAAGAACACAAATGATTAATGATGTTATGATGTTTATGCAAGGCGATGCATGTGATCAGTGATGTGTCTGTGATGTGCCGATCATATAATTAGGTGTCGGTGCAAGGTCACAATGTCAACATATCACAATAACAATCCCTCTGATCCGGGATCCATATCTCAGAATCAAGGTACAAGAGAAACATATCACAAAACTGAACCATACTGGCAAAGCGGGTATGTTGAAGGTCTTAGGGTTCCTTCAAACCTATAAACCCCTCCCAATATCACGGGTGTGCTACTCGGGTCAAACTTCACGGACTCTCAAAGCCGAATATCAATAATACATTCACCATTTTCAAGAAATGGCTCATGACCAAATCAGGGAATCGGTTTGGCATTATGTACTACTCAGGGAGGTCTCAGCTAAGTCTGAAAAAACAAGCATCCCTCATAAGTCCTCAGCTTCAAGCACTGAATCGAGAAACAATAGTACATTCATCCCGAAGGGTACAATACTATTGTTATACGAACAATTTGCTTTAATTGGATTCCTATGAGAGAACCAGAACCTCCAATTCTTATGCCTCCAATTGAAGGAAGACCTCTAATAATGTACCTGACAGTATTAGAAGGATCAATGGGGTGTGTGTTGGGCCAGCATGACGAGTCTGGTCGAAAAGAGTATGCAATATACTACCTAAGCAAAAAGTTTACCGACTATGAACAACGTTATTCACTGCTCGAGAAAACTTGTTGTGCTTTAGTGTGGGATGCTCGCCGACTAAGACAGTATATGTTGACTCACACTACCTTGTTGATCTCAAAGATGGATCCAGTCAAGTACATATTTGAGAAGCCAGCACTTACCGGAAGGGTTGCAAGATGGTAAATGATTCTGACAGAGTATGACATTCAGTACACATCTCAAAAGGCCATCAAAGGTAGTGTACTGTCTGAATATCTAACTGAACAACCCATTAACGATTACCAACCCATGAGATTTGACTTCCCTGATGAAGATATCATGTTCCTAAAAGCAAAAGATCATGAAGAGCCTGTTCACACTGAAGGGCCTGACCCAGAAGAAGAATGGACAATGATGTTTGATGGGGCTGTTAATATGAATGGTCGTGGAGTTGGTGCGGTGCTCATTACGCCTAAAGGCATTCATATGCCTTTGCAAAACTCACCTTTTCATGCACTAACAACGAAGCTGAATACGAAGCCTGTATCATGGGTCTTGAGGAAGCCATTGACCTCAGGATCAAGACATTAACTGTATTCGGGGATTCAGCTTTGGTAATCAATCAAACCAACGGAAAATGGTACACTCACCAAGAGCATCTGATTCCATACCGTGACTACATGAGGAGATTATTGACTTTCTTCACAACAGTCAAACTTAAGTACATCCCTCGAGACGAAAATCAGTTCGCAGATGCTTTAGCTACCATTTCCTCCATGATCAAAGTTCAGACTGCAAATTATGTGCCTCTGATTTCGGTATCCAGACTAGACCGACCAGTATACGTATTCTCCGTGGACATTGCTAAAGGTGACAAATCTTGGTTCCATGATATCAAAAGCTTCTTAGAGGATCAAACATACCCACCCGGGGCATCATCCAATGATAAAAAGACACTAAGAAGGCTGGTCGGTAGTTTCTTCCTTAATGCTGATGGTTCATTATACAAGCGAAACTTTGATATGGTTCTTCTCAGATGTGTTGATAAGAAAGAAGTAGACTTGCTGATGCACGAGGTGCATGAAGGATCTTTTGGTACCCATGCTGGAGGATATGCAATGGCTAAGAAATTGTTAAGATCAGGTTACTACTGGATCACAATGGATGCAGATTGATGTGCCTATGCCAGGAAGTGTCATAAGTGCCAGATTTATGCAGATAAAGTGCATGTACCTCTGAATCCTTTGAACGTGATGTCTTCACCTTGGCCCTTTACCATGTGGGGCATTGACATGATTGGAAAGATCAAACCAACTGCTTCAAATGGCCACAGATTCATCTTAGTAGCAATTGATTACTTCACCAAGTGGGTTGAAGCAGCTTCGTATGCAAACGTCACCAGACAAGTGGTAGCCATATTCTTGAAAAGAGACATCATCAGTCGGTATGAAGTACCCGAGCTAATCATTACTGATAATGGTTCCAATTTGAACAACAAAATGATGGCAGAACTGTGTCGGGACTTCAAAATTCAACATCACAACTCTTCTCCTTACAGGCCAAAGATGAATGGCGCTGTTGAGGCAGCTAACAAAAACATCAAGAAAATTGTGCAAAACATGGTAGTTACTTACAAAGACTGGAATGAGATGTTACCATTTGACTTGCATGGGTATCGAACCTCAATCAGAACATCCACTGGGGCAACACCTTACCAGCTTGTGTACGGTATGGAAGTTGTCCTGCCTGTTGAAGTTGAACTACCCTCCTTACGGGTACTGATGGATGTAAAGCTGAATGAAGCAGAATAGGTCCGATCTCGATACAATCAACTGAATCTGATAGAAGAGAAGAGGTTAGCTGCCATCTATCATGGGCAGTTATATCAGAAAAGGATGAAGAAAGCCTTCGATCAGAAAGTCAGGCTTCGGGAATACCAAGTGGGAGACCTTGTGCTGAAAAGACTTCTTCCTCCTCAAACAGACCACAGGGGCAAATGGACTCCAAATTACGATGGTCCATTCATAGTAAAGAAGGTTTTCTCTGGTGGAGCACTGATGCTCACTACTATGGATGGTGAAGATTTCTTATCCCCTGTGAATTCGGATGCAGTTAAAAAATACTTCGCATAAAATGACCCGCTGGACATAAAAATAGAATGAACGTCCAGGCAAAAATAGGGCATCCCGACGAGTCAAAAACAGAATAAAAGACTCGGGCAAAAATAAGGGAGAGATAAAAAAAAATGTACACCCGCTGTGTTGAAAAGCCACATCGGACAGCTCAGGCAAAAATGGGTATCCCGATGGATCGAAAACCCAAAAGGGCGATCCACGCAAAATCAGGGAATAAGCGAACAACTGCATTCTGAATTCGTCTGTATCACTTACAACACGACAAGTTTCGAAAGGATAAAGCATCGGTCAGAGTCAACCTTCTTCAGAAAGCAAGATGAGAAGAACGTCAGGTCATACGGGTAATAGCAAAGGAAGCTCACCGGAGCATCGTCAACCTTGCCAGCACTTTTACTTTTTCAATTTGTAACAATCTCCTCATTCCAGGGGATCTGTTTCTTTGACTGTATTCGCCGATTCAGGGCACCCAGATTAATAAAATCAGTGTTTTCAGTCACACCTCTTCTTGCACATTTTTGTTTCATTTGCAAAATGTCCAATATCCATGATATAATATTCGCATAAAACAAATGAGCCATTTTTAATAAATGCTTGCAAGAAATATATTTACTTTCAGGAACATCTAACTCCTATGACGGAATCCGGTAAGGGATACCTCGGGATACTTGTGCTTCTTTCTTGTCTTAACAAATTGCAGGTATTCAATATGAAGCATGGGGCATGCCAAGCATTACTTCCCCAACATACCTCCTCCAAGCAGCATCTGGAATGCTTTTCCCCAGTGGAGTTGTCAAAGCCTCTTCATCCCCAGCATAAGTCTATTCAACAGGAGCTTCCCTTGCCGGGATCCCCACAGAGTTCTCAAGGAAGATCGTTCAGTGATCTTGTCCTCCCCAAACAGAGTGTCAGGTCTCTCAAAGATAAAAGAACTATCTCCTCGCAGAGTCCCAACCTCTCCCCGGAAGAGCAATGCCTGAAACTCTCACACAACAAAGTGACGAAAGCTTACTTATCCCCAGCTGGGTTTCTCCTTACAGGATAGGTCCATCAATGATCTATTTCCCCAGGCAGAGCTGTATTTCCTAACAGATCGACCAATGATCTTCCCCAGCTGGTTTGTTCCTCCAAGCAGATCAGCCAGAGATCTAATCTTCAGCAAGATCCGAATCCCGGATCGGTTTCTTTTTGCATAATCATTGCATTCACATCATTTTTCCCCACAGTGCGTAGCATTCCGTCTAATACGGAGCATTACGGCAAAAACCAAACATTTGCATGATCACAAGCCAGGTTCGAGCCAGTCGCTTGCAAATACCCTCGGTATCTCATCAGCAATTTATATAAAAGCTCACATTTCCCCTGCAAATAAAAGCCAAAACGTCCCATTTGCACTCGCCAACACAAATGTCTATTTATATATACTCTTTTGACACTCGTCCGTGTCATACTATTCCCCTGAATATATAAGCCAAATATCCTCTTTGCATTCCCAAATACAGATACCTATATACTCTCTTGACACCCGTCCGTGTCACCACTCCCCAGCACGGTTGCCCAATCACCTGTTGCAAACCAAACACTTCTTCATAATACACTCTTGTCAACACCCGTCTGTGTCATCCTATCCCCACAGATCGCCGAGACACCTTTTACACTCTCATATGCAAATATTTGTTCACAACTTATACACTTTCTCTTCTGACACTCGTCCGTGTCACCTTTCCCCAGCAAGTTGAACACTCGTCCGTGTCTTGCTCGTACTTCACAATACTCACTCATACTTATACAGATCCTCGTCCGTATTTTGTATATATATCATTCCTCCATAGATTCGACACTCGTCCGTGTTCTTTGTTAACCAGTTGGTTCTCGTCTGTACCATCATCTCTGAACACGCGTCAACATTTGTTTCTACTGATACTCGACCGTATCATGGTCTTAAGGATGCTCGTCCACATCTTTAATCTATACACAGTGTCAAACACTTATACCCTTTTACTTCAGAAAGCGTAAACACTCGTTCGTGTATACCATCTCCCCAACAGAACGTTTTCTTCTATCCGACATTCGTCCTATGTTGTGATACTTTCGGCAGCCGTCCCCTGCCAGGTTATCGTCCTTCACCTTGGATGACCGTCCCTCATCCTTTCCCCAACGGAGTCTCCACTATTGGAACCTTTTCTATCCGACATTCGTCCTATGTCGTGATAAAGAGCAGCCGTCCCCTGCTCGGTGATCGTCCTTCATTATATTTTATCCAATGGCCGTCCCCATCGTTGATTTTGTTATCCGACATTCGTCCTATGTCGTGATAAACCCCGAGAGCAGCCGTACCCTGCTAGGTGATCGTCCTTCACCTCTTGATGATCGTCCTTCATCATGCTTATCCGATGGCCATCCCCATCTTCGACCTTTTCTATCCGACATTCGTCTTATGTCGTGATAAAGAGCAGCCGTCCCCTGCTAGGTGATCGTCCTTCACCATTGATGACCGTCCCTCGTCATTTATTTCATTTATTATTTAACTGATGGCTGTCCCCATCGTTGTTTACATTACTTTGCAAACCTGATGGCCGTCCCCATCATTGCCTTTACTTTAATCCCTAGAGAACCTTGTTACTTTGCTTGATGGACGTCCCCATCATGATCTCTTTATTTCCCCAGCATGTCGACTGTCCCCTCCATTGCTTTTACCTACCGCTTTGTCCCCAGTAGTCGTCTTCTGCTCGATGGTCGTCCTCCATCGCCCGCATTTTATAATCATACTATCTTTTATTTTACAATTTATATCCCTTTTCTTCTTCTCCCCAGTGAGTTCAAAGTTTGGACTGTCTTTGGTATTCAACCACAAGTTATCTTGTTTGTCTGTTAAGCCAAGCGCTTACATCCGCACAGCTAACTCATGTTTGAATAGGGGCAGCTGTATCTAG
This sequence comes from Lathyrus aphaca, assembly GCA_963966055.1. Lineage (NCBI taxonomy): Eukaryota > Viridiplantae > Streptophyta > Magnoliopsida > Fabales > Fabaceae > Lathyrus > Lathyrus aphaca. Next base: position 409,537,158 of record OZ014521.1, on the reverse strand, counting down.
GGTTTGTGAATCTGAGCAATCCAAGGATCCATCTAAACCACTCCAAGGGTATCCAAGCATTCCAAGAGGTTTCATGTTTGTTCTATCATCATATTATATCCATCAAAGTTCATGGAAGTCAAGAAAACACAAGAACTGGAAAAGCTTGGAAGCAGAGCTAGGGTTTTCACTACACAGATGACCAAAATTAGGGTTTTGGTTTCAGAGGCCTCAACTCCAAATTTTTGGTCCATTCTTGTTTCTATTGTTCTTAAGATGTTATAAGGATCATGTATACCAAGTTTTATGAAGAAATTCATTGTAGAAGTCACCTGTTCATTGGGTAACTTCTTGAGCAAGTCAGAGCAAAATAAGGGCATCTGACGCCTCCAACAATGGAACCAAAGGGGTATTTTCATCAAATTGAAGTTATATGATCTTTGTTTGATCCTTGAAGTGCTTGGAAGTTCACAAAATTGAATAAATTTGAGCTAAACCAAAAGTTGCCAAAAATGGAAATGACTTGTAATGGAAACTTTCCATTTTGGGAAAGTTCTTCAACCTCCTCTTTCTTGATCAAAAATGCTTCAAATGAAAAATTATTGGTCATGAAAGTTGTAGATTGGATCATTCCCTTTTCAAAAAGTACAAGAACATGTTCTAATTCATTATGGAACTCAAGTTATGGCCTTGCAAAGTTGGCAAAAATCACATAATTTTCAAGAATACACCAAAGAGGGATTTTTGCAAAACCACTTGCCAAGCCATTTTGTAACCTCTAATTAACCTCTAAGCATCATAACATTACAAAGCAACTTCCAAAGATCAGAATTGCCCAAGGAATAACTTGTTTTCATGCCTTGCATCACAAGATTTCTCAAAATGGGAAAATTACATAACACTTGCAAAACCTATGAAATCTTTCCCTCCAAGCCATCCAAGTGCATAATCTAAGTTCCATGGACCTCCTTGATTCATGCTGAGGCCAGACATGCCCTTGAACAACTCCTGCCATAGCCCATACCTCAAGTACACACAAATTGACGTTTTTTGCAACTTGCTTATACCAATCACCACAGGCCACCACCCACTCTCTGGCCAATAGAGACTTGTTATGTGGACCAAAAGCAAGCCATTTCACATAATCTTGGAGCTCAGAACCATACACAAGCCAAGTTTCACAAAATCACCCTCAACCTTCATCTCTTCGAAACACACTGCACAAGCCATAAAACTTCAAACAAATTACATAGATCAACTCACCATCATCCATAGATCATTTCCCAACCATTGCCAAGCCCTAAAAGTCAGCCAAACACAAACATGATTTTGGACCAGCTGAGTTGCTATCTCTCAAACAAAGCCATATAAACTCTTGCAAAGCTTCTCAACATCATCAAGGGACTCATTGGGGTAGGATTGCACAGGAGAAGAGGTCAGAAATCTCAAAAAGTGAAAGCTCCAGCTCAGGTATCCATCTTCAAACTTTTTTCCAGAAGCATGATTTTAAGTTCTTAGTTTGTTCTACATGTTATGCTGATCATCATGATATAATTTGTTTTGAAAATGAGTTTAAAACAAGCGTGTATTTAGCTTCTGAAACTTTTCCCGTGAAACATGTTCTTGTTTGATTCTCATGATTGATGCAAAATAAATTGATTTTGAGGGTTGATTCTTGCTTGGGGTGAGTTGGGGATCTGATCTGGAGCTGTAGAGCTCTTAAAATGGCCTAGGGAAGAAGTTTGTAGTTTGGTATCGCCGAAGAAGACGACTGGAACCACTGTTCCGACCGTCTGAGGTGGATTAGGGCTAATCTCAGGTGATTAAGTGAGTTTGAATTTGGGTCGTTTGATGAGTGTTTGCCGCGCGTTTTGAAGGGCTAGGATCAATCATTAAACCCTAAACTTAATTAATTAATTAAATTAGGTCAGATTAAAACACATCCATTGGATTTCATTTAAGTGAGAAGATTAAGTCATGGCCTTAGGATCTGAATACCTCAAGTCACACTGACTTGCCATTTGGACCATTGAATCCCCCAACTTTAGATCTCAGCCTCTCCTCTTGCATACTTTCATTTTTATTTTTATTTTCTTTACATTTTATTTTTTACATATTTATTAAAAATAGCAAAAATCATTAAAAAATTCTGAAAATTTTTACCATGACTATTATTAATTTTTCAGAAACCAAAAATATTTTTATTTTTATTTTTTTCATAAAAATCATATTTTTAAAATATTTAAATGTTTATTTTAATTAATTAATTTAATTTAATTAATTAAAATACCATTTAGGTTTCTAAAAATCACCAAAAAATTCACATTTCATCTTAAGACATTTAGAAACATTGTCAAACTATTCATACAAATTTCGTTTTGGTTTTGAACAGACTTTGACATTTTCTTTGAATTTAGGGTTCATAAAATCCCCCTTTTGGAACCCTAACTTTAAAAACATTTTCGGCCTAACCATGAAGGGTTTGATGATGATTCTTTTTGCATTGTTTTCCATATAACATGTAGTTTCTAGGATATGTTTATCATGAATTTATCTTTCATTTTCAAATTGATTTGTATTTTCCCTTTTGAAGTACCCTAAAAACCCTAGCAAACTTAGAAAAATCATAACTTTCATTAGGTTAAGAGTTAGACCTTCTCCTTTGGGGTGTGATATCATATGGGGTTAGGGTTTGTTTGAGTGTGATTTCAAATTTTTATCATGTCATTTGCTTCTGTCTTTTCCATATGCATCTCATGTTTCCTTAAAAACCCTAATTTTGCATCTTCATTTGCATCCTACCTTGCATTGCATGAACACATGAACTTGCCATGATATTCTAAGCACTTGTATGCAATATTAGACATCTTAAGACATTGCTTGGTCATTTATTCATACATTTTCTATGCTTTTCTTCCATTCCATTTCATAAACATCCATGTGCTTTCAAACTTCAAAGCATGCATCCATTTGCAATCATTCTTTGTATGATCATCCATATACACTTTGTATGCTCTTGAATCATGTCATAGCATCATTTGCATCATGTGCATGCTTCTGGTTTTGGTTTTTACCTTTGCATATGTTTCATTCCATTTCATTTATTTCCTTATGCATCTTGTGCTAACATCTTCAAGTGGTAAGTTAATTTGAGAAGTGGATTTGCCTTCACTTCTCATTTCTCTTCATCTTCTTCATATGCATCCTTGCTGCATTTTTAATTGTCCTTGAGTGGGCTTGCTCACTTGTGTTCATCTCTCACTTTCTTTCTCTAAGTTACTTATCTTCTTCAATGAAGTAAGTAACTTACTCCTTCTGCTTCTTCCTCCTTCCATCTGCTTCTTCCATTGGTGGCTTCCTTGAAGATATTTCTCAAGCCTTACAAACCATAGGAACCTCCAAGCATGACAATAATTAGGGTTGTGATTAGTCCCCCTTAGTTTTTACCTTTGAGTCTTCTTTGTGTCTCTCTTCTCATCTCATCATTAGAGACTAAACCTTTAAGGTTTCAGGACTATGGAATTAGAGTTATGCCTGCATCCTTCTCTTAGGATGGAGTGTATAACTTTAATCCTAAGTGTTAAACCCTTAATTTGTTTAAACCTCTTAATCAATCTATCTAATAATCACTAAGACATTAACTTGTAACTTGGGCCTTACATTAGGGTTCTAATTCTTCCTTTATTGGTTAAGAAGGACTAACCCTAGTGTTTAATGGACAAGTCCCCCTCAAGTTGTCTTACAAATCATAAAATCCATTCCTTAATCTCACCCTTAATTAAAATCCACTTTTAATAAAGGCTTGTCATCTAATGATTTTAATCCCTAATCATGGATTAAGTTGAGGTATCTTCCTCAGCTTAAGTGTGCTAATCTATTATCCTTCTATTAGGATGGTGTAATGAGCTCACTAATCCTTGATTATGGCTTAAACTCATTACTTAACACTAAACAAAAACCCAAAAACATCTAATTAATCACAAGTATGTTAATGATCTTAATCCTACACCATCATGGCAATTAAGGTGAGATGTTTATCTCATACTTAAGTATTCTCATTATCCCTAATCAAGGGAGGATATAATGAGTTTACAAGCCCTTGATTTAGGCTTAAGCTCATTAACTTATGTCAAACACCAAAAACAATAAAATATTGAAAACACAAAAAACAAACAATAATCGTCTCCTCCGGGATTCTCTTCTCATCATCTTCACTCACAAACGAGAACTTGCTTCTTCTGTCTAATGCAAGACAGTGAGAACTTGAGCCAGACAAGCCATACACTTGAGCATAGACAAGTAAGCAGTTCACAGTCAATTTATCTTCCAGTCTCTTTGAGTCGAACTACGGTGTTCTGACTTCCTCATTGCACGAGAGGATACGTAGGCATAACTTAACTGTTATTGAACAAAAGTCTCTTTGTCATCCCCCTGTTTCAGCATTCTTTGAAAGCCTCAGTTCCTGAGCATTCACCCTTTTGCACAGACACTTGTATATTTCTTTTCAGCTCTTTGCACACAGATAGCACATACACTACCCCTTAAAACACAATCTTTTAAGCGTGAATCCCGTCGAGTACGACGGAAAATCTGGGTGCTAATACCTTCCCAGGTTGTAACCAACCCCCTTTCTCAGTTTCTCTGGTTCGCAACCGTCTTATCCATCCTTTTTCTAGGTTTATGAAGTATTACCTTTCCTTCGGGATAAAAATGCCTAGCTGGCGACTCTATTCAGTTTACCTTCATTCTCTCCTTTCGCCGACCGTTCGCGTCTGTACCTTATCAGACCTAGGTTTATTTTCGGGGGAGCGACACACAAGTATGTCATCATTCAATTGCTTGAGCTTGAAGAAATGTCTCATGGAATGTTAAGGTAGGAAACATGTTTTCTTGCAACCCAAGGCATGGCAACAAGTGATTGAATTCACCTCAGTTCAAGTCTTTTGCTTCATTCAGCTTGCTAAGCTCGCAAGGCATCATACTTAGAGTGCATCATCTCATGTATGCAGGATCACACCAATTCTCATGCACATCCTTGAAATCCAAGCCAAATGACATGCTTCGCACCTCATTCTCCTTCTCATGCTGCATTATACTGATCAAACCAGTCCCATTGCATTTTGTTAATCCCCATCAGAAGTAACATGAACCTCATCACATCCAATTTTTTTCGAGCCAAGCAAATCCAACATTGCACCTTTGCATCTGACACCTTCAAGTTGATCCATTCACCACCAGTTAGAACTAACCATAGTTCTAACTGGTAACTATAGTTGATAACTGTCAACTACACATATAAAAACATGATCTCCAACTGAATTGCTCTCACCATTCTCATTTGCACCAATCCCACCCAAAATCCAGTGAGTTTTCTCTTTGCAAGAAGAAGATTTCCTTCTGCATTTTGCTTCGAGGAGGCTCCATTATCCATCAATCTTCTTCATTCTTCCTCAATTCATCATCACCTTGGCATTGAGGTTAAGATCCATGGATTCCATATCCTGATTCTCCAAGGATTGGCCACTGCATTTTCATGTGTTACACTGCATTTTGGATCAGATCACCATCAATCTCATCAATTCAGGATTGAGGATCATCCAATCATTTTCATCATCAAGTGTTGCACAAATTCCATGGATTTCGCAGCTTGAAGCTTTAAGAACACATCTCTGCATTTTCTCTGCTTCAATTCAGTTCTTCTCAAAAAATCCACATTCAAAGTGTTTATTTCATTCTCTGAGGATCAAGAGCAATAGCAAGAGGCATTGGAATCTCATCTCTGGTTTTCTATAGCTTTTGAACCACTATATTCTCAGGTTTCACTTTGAATTCCAATTTCACGATTTCATCTTATTTTGCTGGATTCTTGTTGTTTTAAGCTTGTTAGAAGCACTTTGATCTCTGGCTAGTTGATATGCACCCTAGGTACTTAGTTTCAGTTTTCAGGCATGAATTTGTTTGCTTCGATTTACACAGCACAAGAACCCTAGGTTATAATTAAGACCAGATTGTTGATTAGTGAGAGGAGGCAAATCTAGCTATGGTCTTAGATTTCTTGTTCATGATGATTCTTGGAAGCCCTATGTCAGGGGTGACCGGAGAAGATGGCCGGAGGTCACTTCCGGTCACCTGAACAGTGCCCTAAATTTTAATGCAAGAACATGTCACAGCCGTTAATTAGTTTTGATCCAACGTTCCTAGTAAGGCCAGCGCATCAATGAAAGAGTGTCTAGCATGTGGTTGACTTTGTGAAGAAAAAGACCTTAAAAACCCTAATCAAGACACCTAGCCTTTGGATGCTTCTTAACACCTCATTTGTGAATATTCTCCAAGTTTAATTTCCATCCTAACTTGTTGTCAAGCCCCTGGTTTTTGTATGGGGATTTCAAATTCTTTTGGTCATGATTGATCTTTTACCTTTATTTGTTCTTCCTTTTGAAGTTTCACTTGCATTCTCTCTTATGTCCACACTATCACTTATATAGTTTGCATCTCTTTCACTTAAGTCTCTTCTTCCATTTTGGTTTGACTTCTTAGGAGACTTTAATGGGATGTTAGCCCCTGTATTTTCTATTCACTTTAGGGTTTAAGCCTTCTTTGATTTACTTAATCCTTTAAGGTTTCTTCATGTGACTTCACCTTAGATCTTATTAGGTTTTAGTTCCTTTTTAGGGCATAGTTTGAAGTTGTCCACCTTTGTAGCCTTAGAAACTTTTTAATTAAGTTAGCTACTGACTTTTTAAGCTTGCTACTTTATAAGTTGCTTAGACTTAGGTAATTAGCCTTAGAAGTTCACTAATCTCTTCCTTAGATAGTGTGAATTGGTTGTGAAGATTTATCATGTAATAATTGTTCATGTTGCTTCATCATACTAATATTCTAATTTGTAGGGGGGGAAGATGAGGTAATCACTTCATTCCTTGTCTCTTAGGCATCGATTTGTTTTGCCTTATCACATTTGTGCTTTGTTCATAGGTTCCCCTTTTCTCTCTTTAGATTCAACTTAACTTCCTTAGGAAGTAAGTTGAATTCTAACTTGTTCTTTCTTTTCCTTTAGATAGAATACCTCATTAACCATTAGGATATCCATTTTGTATATGATAACTAACTTAGGGTTGTGTCTTAGTCCCCCATTAGCTTTGACCTTTTCCTTTTGAGTCTTATCTTCTCATCTTCAAACAAAATAAAAAAAAACACTTAATAAATGCATGAAAGGATCCCTTGTGTATAGCCTTATTCCATGGGGCACTTACATTCATTCCATCTTGGAATGGTGTAGGCTTGTCTAGCATGATGTACAAGTCTTATCCAGGGGTTGTTTCACAAAGAAAAATCTAAAAGACATTTCTTCACAAAAGCTACAAAAACACCTAATAAAGTTCAACAAGCTAGTGAACTTAGACCCTAATCCTAGGAAACAAGTCTTGGATAAATTCTCCTTGCTTGGTGTGCTTGTTCTATTATTCCATCTTGGAATGTAGTAGAAAGTATACATTCCATGGAAAAGATTTTGAATTCACTTCCTTGTGCCAAATTCATACAAAAACTCTTAAAAATGCAAACAACAAACAATAAGCGACTTTCCTACAGGAACTTCTCCTATCCTCTCATTCATTCTCAATGCGAACTTGTGACGACTTGTCTCGAATGCAAGACGATAAACGCACTCGTACCAGACGAGCCTGCAACACCTGAGCATAGACATACGCAGTTCCAACTGTAAGAAAACACAAACAAATAGTTCCCGCCTAGTTAGGCGAACTACGTCGACTCTGATCCTTATTTTCCCGATAAGGTACGTAGGCAGCAGGGTAGGGCCCGTTCGAGCACATTCTTTATTTTCCCTACATTTTCCCCACTCTTTCTTTTCATTCTTCTTTTCCATTTCCTTTCTCATTTCATTTTCCATCCCAGTTAGCAATTCATTTGTTCAACATCACTTTATTTCTCACCCTTTGAAACAAAACAAGCAAGCGTGGATCCCGTCGAGTACGACGGATAATCTAGGGTGCTAATACCTTCCCAGGTTGTAACCGACTCCCGAACCCAGATCTTTGGTTCGCAGGACCTCGTCCTTTCCTTCTTCCTTAGGTTTGTGCAGCATTACCTTTCCGGTTCCTTCGGGATAAAAATGCATGGTTGGCGACTCTACCTTTTCCGCGCCACTTTCGCATTTGTACTAGGATGAAAATCCTGGGAGCGACAACATGGCCACGTCATGGCTGACCCCATGGCGCCAGCCACAGTGGGTGTCGTAAGTGCAAAATGCTGAATTTATTGATTTTGATTCTTTTCAGCTCTTTTTTCGCTCATTTTCTCGATTGAGCCCCCGATTAGATTAAAAACCTAAAAATAAAGAAAAACAAAGTAATAACATAACAAAATAGCAATAAAGACCTAGAAGGCATGCGAAATCGGAGTCATAAATATGGTGAAATTTAGTGTTATCACTTAGCATGAGGATGTTTCACAAAAAACAAAAGCAAAACACTTCTTTATAAGACAATAAACAGGCAACACATGTCTTTTACTGCTGAAATTCTCCTCTCATTTCATTCACTCATAACGCAAGAACTCGTTTTGACATGTCTCTTTGCAAAACGGTAAACACACTCATACCAGAAGAGCCTGCAACACCTAAGCATAGGAATAAGCAGTTCAATTCATAAAAAACACAAACAAAGTTTCGGCCTTAGTTAGGCAAACTACGTCGACTCTGATTATCATATCCCATGAGATACGTAGGCAGCGGGGTAGGGCCCGTTCGAGCATACTCTTTATTTTCCTTACATTTTCCCCCCTTCTTTTCGTTCTCTTTTTCCAGTTCCCGCTCTTATTCCAGTTCTAGTTAGCAGTTCTTTATTCATGAGCAGTTTTATTCCTTACCCTTTGAAATAAACTAACAAGCGTGGATCCCGTCGGGTAAGGCAGACGATCTGGGTTGCTAATTGTAATACCCCCCTTCTATACCCCAAATAATCAAATAATCATTTAGGCACACATTAAAATTTCATCAGAGTATAATTAAAACATGGTATAAAAGAGGCATGCCACATTATACGTGAAATTAAAAACATACAACACCTGCTCATATGACTATATGCAACGATGGGGTAACTTGCAACAGAAGGATTTAATCCTTACATCCATATTCAACATTAAATAACAGCGGAAACTAAACATTAATCAACATCAAACATATACACACACACACATACACACACACACACACACACACACACACACACATATATATATATATATATATATATATATATATATAATCAAGTTTGGTTCACCAATATATTATGTTTACATAAACATTCACCACCAAGATACATATACAAATGCAGCACAAAAAGGCATCAAGTCGACCCTAGCTACCCGATGCTACATATCGAGCCGACCGACCAGAAGAATGAAGACACGCTTCACAAAAAGACCTCCAGCAAAACTTACTCTACAATGCCTGATAGAGCATCATAATACAGTAGAAGAGTGAGAAATATTATCATAATAACAATGCATATAATTATATATCTTAACATAAAAATATACATATACATATTCTCACCACAATTCATTACTCATCACACATATACATCACGATGTATATAAACCAACCAAGCATATTAATCATGCACAATTTCACTATTTCACATCATTCTACATAAATATATATTATTCATGTTTATTCATCAATTCTCAATTATAGATGATAAATGCATCTCATAGAGACTGACTCACGACTCTATGCAAATGCAATGCGGTACCGACTCAATCATCTCAAGTTCACTCAGGAACTTAATGGAACCATCGCTCGTTACCTAAAGTAACTCCCTGTTAGGCATACGATGTTCACCCATTGCTCACACCCCACATGGGCACATAATGTTTATGGATTGCTCACACCTTGTCGCTCCCCCGAAAAGACACCTGGTCAGATAGGGTACAGACGCGAACGGTCGATGAAAGGAGGAAATGAAATGAAGATGAATAGAGTCGCCAGCTAGGCATTTTTATCTCGAAGGAAAGGTAATGCTGCATAAACCTGGGAAAAGATGGATAAGACGGTTGCGAACCAGAGAAACTGAGAAAGGGGGTTGGTTACAACCTGGGAAGGTATTAGCACCCAGATTTTCCGTCGTACTCGACGGGATCCACGCTTAAAATATTGTGTTTAAAGGGGGAGTGTATGTGTTATCTGTGTGCAAAAGCTGGAAAAGAATATACAAGTGTCAGTGTAAAGAGTTTGTGAAGTGTAGGAAAGGAGTGTCAGTGTAAGAAAGGAATGAAATGCTCAAGACACGAGGCTTACAAGAATAGCTGAAAGAGGGGGAAGACACATAGACTTTTGTTCGATAACAGTTAAGTTATGCCTACCTATCCTCTCGTGCAATGAGGAAGTCAGAACACCGTAGTTAGACTCAAAGAGACTGAAAGATAAATTTGACTGTGAACTGCTTGCTTGCCTATTTTCAAGTATATGACTCGTCTGGCTCGAGTGCTAACTGTCTTGCATTAGACGGAAGAAGCGAGTTCTCGTTTGTGAGTGAGGATGATGAGAAAAGAATCCCGAAGGAGACGATTATTGTTTGTTTTTTTGTTTTCAGTTTTGTTATTGTTTTTGATGTTTTGCATAAGTTAATGTGCTTAAGCCTAAATCAAAGGCTTGTAAACTCATTATATCCTCCCTGATTAGGGATAATGAACCTAATTAAGCATGAGATAAGCATCTCAACTTAATTGCCATGATGAGGTAGGATTAAGATCATTAACCTACTTGTGATTAATTAGATGTTTTAGGGTTTTTAGTGTTAAGTAATGAGTTTAAGCCATAATCAAGGATTAGTGAACTCATTACACCATCCTAATAGAAGGATAATAGATGAGAACACTTAAGCTGAGGAAGATACCTCAACTTAATCCATGATTAGGGATTAAAGTCATTAGATGACAAGCCTTTATTAAATGGATTTTAATTAAGGGATGAGATTAAGAAGTGAGTTTTATGGTTTGTAAGACAACTTGAGGGGGACTTGTCCATTAAACACTAGGGTTAGTCCTTCTTAACCAATAATGGAAGAATTAGAACCCTAATGTAAGGCCCAAGTTACAAGTTAATGTCTTAGTGATTATTAGATGGATTGATTAAGAGGTTTAAACAAATTAAGGGTTTAACACTTAGGATTAAAGTTATACACTCCATCCTAAGAGAAGGATGCATGCATAACCCTAATTCCAAAGTCCTAAAACCTTAAAGGTTTAGTCTCTAATGATGGGATGAGAGAAGAGACACAAAGAAGACTCAAAGATAAAAACTAAGGGGGAACTAATCCCAACCCTAATTATTGTCATGCTTGGATGTTCCTATGGTTTGTAAGGCTTGAGAAGGATCTTCAAAGAAGCCACCAATGGAAGAAGCAGATGGAAGGAGGAAGAAGTAGAAGAAATAAGTTATTTACTTCATTGAAGAAGATAAGTAACTTAGAGAAAGAAAGTGAGAGATGAATATGAATGAGAAAGCTCACTCAAAGACAATGAAAAATGCAGCAAATATGCATATGAAGAAGAGGAGGAGAAATGAGAAGTGAAGGAAAATCCACTTCTCAAATTACTTACCACCTGAAAATGTTAGCACAAGATGCATAAGAAAAGAAAATATATGAAATGATGCATATACAAAGACAAAGTTCAAAACCAGAAGCATACATATGATGTAAATGATGCTATGACATGATGCAAAGGCATACCAAGTGCAATGAATGATCATACAAGAAAAAGATAGCAAATGAAGCATGTGGGAAGCATGAAAACACATGGATGTTTATGAAATGAAATGGATGCAAAGCATAGCAAATGTATCAATAAATGACCAAGAAATGTTCAAGCAATGTCTTAAGATGTCTATGATGGCATACAAGTGTTTATAATGTCATGGCAAGTTCATATGTTCATGCAATGCAATGTAAGATGCAAGTAAGGATGCAAAATTAGGGTTACATGAAAGGATGAGATGCAAATGTTCAAAACAGAAGTAATTCACATGAAAAAATTTGCAAATGAGTTCAAACAAACCCTAACCCCATATGATATCACACCCCAAAGGAGAAGGTCTAACTCTTAACCTAAAGAAAATTATGATTTTTCTAAGTTAACTAGGGTTTTTGGATACCTTAAAAGGGAAAATGCAAATCAATTTGAAAATGAAAGATAAATTCAAAACAAAAATATCCTAGAAACTACATGTTATATGGAAAAAAATGCAAAAAGAATCATTATCAAACCCTTCATGGTTAGGCAGAAAAGATTTTTTAAAGTTAGGGTTCCAAAAATGGGATTTTATGAACCCTAAATTCAAAGAAAATGTAAAAGTATGTTCAAAACCAAAAAGAAATTTGTACGAATGGTTTGGCAATGTTTCTAAATGTCTTAAGATGAAATGTGAATTTTTTTGTGGTTTTTAGAAACCTAAATGGTATTTTAATTAATTAATTTCCATCAATTAATTAAAATAAACATTTAAATATTTTAAAAATACTTTTTTAATGCAAAAAATAAAATAAAAAATGTTTTTGGATGAAGAAAAATATTTGAGTCAGAAATGCAAAGTTTGAAATTTTTTTGATGAGTTTTGATATTTTTAATAAAATGCACAAAATAAATGAAAAGAAAAGAAAATAAATGTGAATAAAAAGAAAGTCAGTGCATCTGATGGCTGAGGTTTAAACTCGGAATAGAGGGAAAGACTGCGCGCCAGATCCTATGGCTCTCATTCAAACTGCCTTAATTATTTAATTAATTTAATTAATACGAATTAAATCCTAAGTGAACTAATCCTGGCCATCCGTTTCTAAGCTAATCCTGATCCAAAGGCCCAGAACGCATCTGGAAAACTAAACCCTAATTAGGGTTCTAATTACTTTCAGATGACCGGAGCAAGCTCCGGTCATCTTCTCCGGTGACCCAAAAATCAAACTTCTTCCCTATGTTATTTTAAGAGCTCTAAAGCTCCAGATTAAACCCCCACACCTTCCTAAGCCTGAATCCATCCTCAAAACAAATTTCTAATGGCTCATGAATAAGATACGAATCAAAACTCAAAAATGGCAAAACTTTCAGAAACACGATACAGGCTCAATACTCAATCATTTTCAAAACCAACAAGTGCAGTGTGATCAGTGAAGCATATAGATCATTTCTATAACATAAAAAACAAGTTCTAGAAAATTTGTTCTTGAGGTATACCTGAGATGAAGCTTTTCAGTTTGGCACTTTCTGGACCTCTCTCTTGTGCAAATAGCCTCCACTTGATCCACTGATGATGTTGCAAGGCTTTGAATGAGTTTAGAATGGCTGGATTGAGAGGTTGCAACTCAACTGCACTGAAATCGTGTTTTTCATTTAGGGGCTTTCAAGCTTGTTTAATGGTTGGGAAAGGTTCTATTGATGATGCTGAGTTGAATGGTGAAGTTTGTTTTGAGGTTTGATGCTTTTGCTGTGTGAGTCGAAGAAAGGAAAGTCTTGAGTGATTTTGTGAAACTTTGTGTATGAGAGTGTTCAGGCCTGTGTGTCTTGTGTTATGGCTTGCTTTTGGTCCACATAACATGTCTCTATTGGCCAGAGAGTTGTTGTGGCTGCAGCTGATTGGTATGGGTCCAATTGCAAAAAGTCAATAACTTGTGTACTTGAGGTATGGGCTTGTGCAGCAGCTGTTCAAGGGCATGTCCTGGTTCAACATTGATCAAGGAGGTCCATAGAAAATGATTTGGGGTGCTGCAGCAAGTGTATGAGAAGATTCATGCCCTTTTGCAATTTTGAAGAACTTTGGCCCTTTTTGAATTTCTTGAAGTTCAAGGCATGAAAGTGAATGATTCTTTGGGAAATTCTGATCACAATGCATTGTATTATGTTTGTATGATGCTTAGAGATGCATTAGAGGTCACAAAATGATTTGGCAAGTGGTTTTGCAAAAAATCCTCTTTGGTGTGAAAGTAAAAATTATATGATTTTTGCCAACTTTGCAAGGCCATAACTTGAGTTCCACAATGAATTAGAACATGTTCTTGTACTTTTTGAAAAGGGAATGATCCAATCTACAACTTTCATGACCAACAATTTTTCATTTGAAGCATTTTTGGTTGAGAAAGAGGAGGTTGAAGAACTGTCCCAAAATGGAAAGTTTCCATTACAAGTCATTTCCATTTTTGGCAACTTTTGGTTTAGCTCAAATTTCTTCAATTTTGTGAACTTACAAACACTTCAATGATAAAATAAAGATCATATAACTTCAATTTGATCAAAATACCCCTTTGGTTCCATTGTTGGGGGCCTCAGATGCCCTGATTTTGCTCTGGCTTGCTCAAGAAGTTACCTAGTGAACAAATGACTTCCACAATGAATTTCTTCATCAAACTTGGTACACATGATACTTATAACATCTTAAGAGCATTAGAAACAAGAATGGACCAAAAATTTGGAGTTAAGGCCTCTGAAACCAAAACCCTAATTTTGGTCATTTGTGTAATGAAAACCCTAGCTCTGCTTCCATGCCTTGCCAGTTCTTGTGATTTCTTGACTTCCTTGATCTTTGAGGGATATGATATGGTGATAGAACACACATGGACCCTCTTGGAATGCTTGGAGGCCTTTGGAGTGGCTCAGATGGATCTTTGGATTGCTCAGATCACAAACCCTAGATGCAGATGAACTTGAACTAATGCAGATGAAACAAATATGCAATGTGATGTGGTATGCTTATGCTTATGCAACAAATGAAAGATCACAAGCCATGGTGTGAACTTAGTGAGGGAAAATTTGGGGTGTTTACAGCTGCCCCTATTCAAACATGAGTTAGCTGTGCAGGATGTAAGCGTCTGGCTTAATAGACAAACAAGATAACTTGTGGTTGAATATCAAAGACAGTCTAGAATTTGCACTCACTGGGGAGAAGGAGAAAAGGGATATAAATTGTAAAAGGTAGTATAGCATAATTATTAAATGTGGGCGATGGAGGACGACCATCGAGCATAGGACGAATGCTGGGGATAAAGCGGTAAGTAAAGCAATGACGGGGACGACCGACAAGCTTGGGAAATAAAGAGACCACGACGAGGACGACCATCGGATAAAGGAACAAGATTTTCTGGGAATTAAAGTAAAGGCAATGATGGGGACAACCATCAGGGTTGTAAAGTAAAGTAAATAACGATGGGGATGACCATCGGGTCAAAGAATAAATGAAATAAATGATTAGGGACGGTCATCAATGGTGAAGGACGATCACCTAGCAGGGGACGACTGCTATCTATCAAGACATAGGACAAATGTCGGATATAAAAGGTCGACGATTGGGACGGCCATCGGATAAGCATGATGAAGGACGATCATCAAGAGGTGAAGGACGATCACCTAGCAGGGTACGACTTCTCTCGAGGTTTATCACGACATAGGAAGAATGTAGGATAACAAGATCAACGATGGGGACGGCCATCGGATAAAATGATGAAGGACGATCATCAAAAGGTGAAGGACGATCATCTAGCAGGGGACGAATGCTAAATATCACAACATAGGACGAATTCCGGATAGAGACGGGTTTCAATAATGGAGACTCCGCTGGGGAAGGATGAGGGACGTTCATCCAAAGGTGAAGGATGATCACCTGGAAGGGTACAGCTGTCGAAAGTATCACGACATAGGACGAATGTCAGATAGGAGAAAAGTTGTTCTGCTGGCGACTTACTGGGGAACAGTAAACTCGAACGAGTGCTTACGCCTAAAAAAAAGTATAAGTGTTTTGACGCCGTGTATAGATTAAAGATGCGGACGAGCATCCTTAAGACCATGATACGGACGAGTATCGATAGAAACAAACGCTGACGCATGTCCAGAGATGATCGTACGGATGAGTACCAACTGGTTAACAAAGAACACGGACGAGTGTCGAATCTGTGGGGGGAATGAATATATATACAAGATACGGACGAGTATCTGTATAAGTATGAGCAAGTATTGTGAAGTATGAGCAAGACACGGACGAGTGTTCAACTTGCTGGGGAAAGTTTGACACAGACGAGTGTCAGAAGAGAAAAGTGTATAAGTTACAAACAAAAATTTGTATATGAGAGTGTAAAAGGTGTTTTGGCGACCTATGGGGATGGGATGACACGGACGGGTATCGACAAGAGTGTATTATGGAGAAGTGTTTGGTTTGCAACAAGTGTTTGGGCAACAAGTGTTGCGTAAGAGTTTCAAACATTGCTCTTCCGGGGAGGGACTGGGACTTCTGCGGGAAGATAGTTCTTTTATCTTTAAGAGACCTGGCACTCTGTTTGGGGAGGACACGGTCACTGAGCGATCTACCTGGAGAATTCTGTGGGGATCCCGGCTAGGGAAGCTCCTGTTGAATAGACTTATGCTAGGGATGGGGAGGTTTTGGCAACCTTGCTGGGGGGAAAGCATTTCAGATACTTCTTGGGGAGGTATGTTGGGAACGTGATGCTTGGCATGCCCCATGTTGTGCATTGAATACCTGCAATCTGTTAAGACAAGAAAGACGCACAAGTATCCCGAGGTATCCCTTACCGGATTCCGTCATAGGAGTTAGATGTTTCTGAGAGTAAACATATTTCCTGCAAGCATTTATTAAAAAAAATGGCTCATTTGTTTTTTATGCAAGTATTATATCATGGATATTGGACATTTTGCAAACGAAACAGAAATGTGCAAGAAGAAGTTTGACTGAAAGCTCTGATTTTATTAATATGAGTGCCCTGAATTGGCAGATACACTCAAAGAAACAGATCCCCTGGAATGAGGAGATTGTTATAAATTGAAAAAGTAAAAGTGCTGGTAATGTTGATGACGCTCCAGTGATCTTCCTTTGCTATGACCAGTATGACCTTGACGTTCTTCTCATCTTGCTTTCTGAAGAAGGCTTATTCTGACCAATGCTTTGTCCTTTCGAAGCTTGCCACGTTGTGGGTGATACAGACGAATTCAAAATGCAGTTGTTCGCTTATTCCCTTATTTTGCGTGGATCGCCCTTTCGGGTTTTCAATCCACCGGGATACCCATTTTTGCCTGAGCTGTCCAATGCGGCTTTTCAACTCAGCGGGTGTACATTTTTTTATTTCTCCCTTATTTTTGCCCGAGTCTTTTATTCTGTTTTCGACTCGCCGGGATGCCCTATTTTTGCCTGGACTTACATTCTGTTTTTACGTCCAATGGGTCATTTTATGCGAAGTATTTTTTAACTGCATCTGAATTCACAGGGGATAAGAAATCTTCACCATCCATAGTAGTGAGCATCAGTGCTCCGCCAGAGAAAACTTTCTTTACTATGAACGGACCATCATAATTTGGAGTCCACTTGCCCCTGTGGTCTGTATGAGGAGGAAGGAGTCTTTTCAGCACAAGATCTCCTACTTGGTATTCCCGAAGCCTGACTCTCTGATCGAAGGCTTTCTTCATTCTTTTTTGATATAACTGCCCCTGACAAATTGTAGCTAATCTTTTCTCTTCGATCAGATTCAGTTGATTGTACCGAGACCGGACCCATTCTGCTTCATTCAGCTTTACATCCATCAATACCCGTAAGGAGGGTAATTCAACTTCAACTGGTAGGACTGCCTCCATACCATACACAAGCTGATACGGTGTTGCCCCAGTAGACGTTCCGATGGAGGTTTGATACCTATGCAAGGAAAATGGTAGCATCCCATGCCAGTCTTTGTAAGTAACCACCATCTTCTGCACAATCTTCTTGATGTTTTTGTTAGTTGCCTCAACAGCGCCATTCATCTTTGGCCTGTAAGGAGAAGAGTTGCGATGTTGGATTTTGAAGTCCCGGCACATTTCTGCCATCATTTTGTAGTTCAAATTGGAACCATTACCAGTAATGATTCACTCGGGTACTCCATATCGACAGATGATGTCTCTTTTCAGGAATCTGGCTACCACTTGTCTGGTGACGTTTGCATACGAAGTCGCTTCAACCCATTTGGTGAAGTAATCAATGGCTACCAGGATGAATCTGTGGCCATTTGAAGCGTTCGGTTCAATCTTTCCAATCATGTCAATGCCCCACATGGCAAAGGGCCAAGGTGAAGACATCACGTTCAACGGATTCGAAGGCACATGCACTTTGTCTGCATAGATCTTGCATTTGTGACACTTTCTGGCATAGGCACAACAATCTGCATCCATTGTGATCCAGTAGTAACCTGATCTTAATAATTTCTTAGTCATTGCATGCCCTCCAGCATGGGTACCAAAGGATCCTTCATGCACCTCGTGCATCAACAAGTCTGCTTCTTTCTTGTCAACAAATCTGAGCAGAACCATATCAAAGTTTCATTTGTACATTGAACCATCAACATTAAGGAAGAAACTACCAGCCAGCCTTCTTAATGTCTTCTTATCATTGGATGATGCCTCAGTTGGGTATGTTTGATCCTCTAAAAAGCATTTGATATCATGGAACCAAGGCTTGTCATCTTTAGCAATGTCCACGGAGAATAAGTATGCGGCCGGTCTAGCCTGGATACAGAGATACGAGGCACAAAGTTGGCATTCTGAACCTTGATCATGGAGGAAATAGTAGCTAAAGCATCTGCGAACTGATTTTCGTCTCGAGGGATCTACTCAAGTTTGACTGTTGTGAAGAAAGTCAATAATCTCCTCGTATAGTCACGGTATGGAATCAGATGCTCTTGGTGAGTGTACCATTTTCCGTTGGTCTGATTGATTACCAAAGCTGAATCTCCGAATACAGTTAATGTCTTGATCCTGAGGTCAATGGCTTCCTCAAGACCTATGATACAGGCTTCGTATTCAGCTTCATTGTTAGTTCATACAAAGGTGAGTTATGCCGAGAAAGGCATATGAACTCCTTTGGGTGTAATGAGTACTGCACCAACTCCACGACCATTCATATTGACAACCCCATCAAACATCATTGTCCACTCTTCTTCTGGGTCAGGCCCTTCAGTCTGAACAGGCTCTTCATGATCTTTTGCTTTTAGGAACATGATATCTTCATCAGGGAAGTCAAATCTCATTGGTTGGTAATCATCAATAGGTTGCTCTGTCAGAATCATTTGCCATCTTGCAACCCTTCCGGTAAGTGCTGGATTCTCAAATATGTTCTTGACGGGGTCCATTTTGGAGATCAAAAGAGTAGTGTGAGTCAACATATACTGTCTTAGTCGGCGAGCAGCCCACGCTAAAGCACAATAAGTTTTCTCGAGCAGTGAATAACATTGTTCACAGTCGGTAAACGTTTTGCTTAGGTAGTATATTGCATACTCTTTTCGACCAGACTCGTCATGCTGGCCCAACACACACCCCATTGATCCTTCTAATACTGCCAGGTACATTATTAGAGGTCTTCCTTCAACTGGAGACATAAGAATTGGAGGTTCTTGTAAGTACTCCTTAATCTTGTCAAAAGCTTTCTGACAATCTTCGTTACACTTGACCATTTGTTCTTTTCTTAGCAATTTGAACAAGGGCTCACAGGTTGCAGTGAGGTGAGATATGGACCTTGATATGTAGTTCAATCTACCTAAGAAACCCCTAACTTCCTTTTCAGTCCTTGGTGCAGGCATCTCCTGAATGGCCTTGACTTTGTCAGGATCAACTTCAATTCCTTTTTCACTTACGATAAATCCCAGTAGTTTACCGGAACATACCCCGAATGTGCATTTGTTGGGGTTTAGCTTTAGCTGATACTTTCTCAGATGCTTGAACAACTTCAATAGATTTACCAGATGATCTTCTTTAGTGAGGGACTTGGGAATCATATCATCCACGTAGCATTCAATTTCTTTATGGATCATATCGTGGAATAATGTCACCATAGCCCGTTGTAACAAAATGGGCCCCAAGGTGTGATGAAGGTAGTCTTCTCAATGTCTTCGGGCGACATCCTGATCTGATTATACCCTGAAAAACAATCCATGAAGGAAAACACCGAGAACTGAGCTGTGTTGTCGACCAATACATCAATGTGAGGTAATGGGAAGTCATCCTTCAGGCTAGCTCTGTTCAGATCCCGGTAATCCACACACATCCGTACTTTGCCATCTTTTTTAGGCACTGGTACAATATTAGCAACCCACGGTGGGTAACTAGTCACAACAAGGAAACCGGCGTCCCACTGTTTTTGTATTTCTTCTTTAATCTTCATGGCCATATTTGGACGAGTACGGTGTAGCTTCTGCTTCACTGGAGGGCGATCTTCTTTTAAAGGCAGCTTGTGCATAACAATATCCGTATCTAGACCTGGCATGTCTTGATAGGACCAAGCAAAGACGTCAATGTACTCTCGAAGCATGTCGATAAGCTGTTCTTTCACTGAATCTTGCAGACTGGCCCCCCTCTTTACTTCTTTCAAATCCTCTTCGGTACCAAGATTAACTGTTTCAACCTCCTCCTGATGAGGAGTGATCACTTTCTATTCTTGCCTCAACAACCTGGATAACTCTTCAGGTAACTCATAGTCTTCTTCAACCCCTTCATCAGCTTGATTAATTGGATTGTCGAAGTCATACAAGGTCATAGCGGTGTTGTTGTCGGTGCAATCTGGAGGATAATTTCTGCAAGGGTTGAGATTTGTTCGTTTTAGTGATCAGTTTTAATCTTGTTTAGAAAAAGTGAAAATGAAGTTATTTATTTTGAAAACATTGCCATTTAATTGTTTTGTACAAAAGTGAAAAATGAAAAGACAGTGAGCGAAAAAGAGACTCATTTGCAAAAGATGTCCGATATTCATTGATGAATCCATTTGCACAAAATTACAATATGGCCCTATTACAAAATGAGTCCTGACACCTTGGGCAAGATGCAGGACTTGATGCATGCTAAAAATACAAGAAATAATAATTACTCTGCAGGAGAAACCCTCATAATTTCCTGGGAAGACTAGTTAAGGACTTGATTCCCCGGGATCCTTGGACGTATCCAGCTCTCCAGGTTGCGGTCGCTTTCCGCCTCGTCTTCCAGGTTGTTAACAACATCTGGGGTGAGCATCCCCCACTGATGAACTTGGGCTCCTTTGCAGCCTCTGATTGATCTTGTCGGAATGGTCTGTAACCCAAACCGAATCTGTCTTCCTTTTTCTCCACCGGCAGCAGCTTGCCCCAGCCTTGGGCATTACCGTCTTCAACAACCTTCCGGGCTTGCTGATAGGAGACAATTGAAGTACCCATCCTACTTCTTGGGATGCAGCAAATACTTCAGTCGTCGCCTCATTGACATTCAGGGCCTCAAACCCTTGGCTTATAGTCTCATGGATTTCACCATCCATCTCAATATACTTGTATGTAGCCAAATGGCTAACAAATATGTCCTCCTCACCACAGATGGTGATAATCTGTCCTTCCCACTCATATTTCAGTTTCTGGTGAAGGGTCGACGTTATTGTGCCTGCGGCGTGAATCCATGGTCGACCTAACAAATAGCTGTATGCCGGCTAAATGTCCATCACATAGAAAATGGTCTTGAAAACCTGCTGACCGATTATCACTGGTAGCTCCACCTCTCCAAGAACAGATCTTTTGGAGCCATCAAAAGCCCTGACCACAAGGTTGCTTGGCCGGAGAGCTATTCCATCATACTCGAGCTTGACAAGAGCTTTCTTGGGTAAGACATTGAGTGAGGACCCAGTGTCTACAAGAACATGAGATAGTATAGCTCCTTTGCACTCCAGGGTTATGTGAAAAGCTTTGTTGTGGTGACGTCCTTCTGTTGTCAAATCAGCATCAGTGAAACCTAGCCCATGGCTAGTATTGACATTTGACACCACTATGTCAAGCTGATTCACAGTGATCTCTTCTGGCACGTAGGCAGCGTGCAAGACTTTGAGTAGTGCATCTCGATGGGCTTCGAAACACAACAACAGGGATAATATAGAGATCGTTGAAGGAGTTTGCTGGAGCTGGTCCACAACTTTATAGTCACTTATTTTAATAATCCTCATAAATTCATCCACATCCTGATCAAAGGATGATTTATGAGTCTCTTTTAGTGCAGATTCTTCAGGTATTACACTCTTCCCTTTGGCTTTGGCAGCAGCTTCTGCCTCTATATTAATTCTGGGAGCTTGTGATGCAAAGAGACGTCCGCTTCGGGTGAAGCCTCCGCCTCCCCCAACATTATCCACTTGGGGAGTAGGAACTGAAGAATCAAGAAGGACTTTTTCTCTGTTGCAGTAAAGGTCAGCACCATAATGCCATGGCACAACACTGTCATTATCATATGGAATTGGCCCGGGCACCGTGATGGTGACTGGGCTTACTGCAACAGAAGTTAGAACCGTTATTGTCTGTGGATCATAGAAGATAGTGACAGAACTTCTGGTGGATGTTGGTAGTTGTGAATTAAAGCTTGGTTGAAACTGTTGTTGAGATTGTTGAAAGTTG
Organism: Lathyrus aphaca; assembly: GCA_963966055.1. NCBI lineage: Eukaryota > Viridiplantae > Streptophyta > Magnoliopsida > Fabales > Fabaceae > Lathyrus > Lathyrus aphaca. The sequence goes on along the minus strand of OZ014521.1, from coordinate 409,514,752 downwards.
CTGGAGTTCGGGACCGTTGTCGGGTCATAATAAATTGTAACTGTGGAGACATCCTTGTTGGTGGTTGCTGGAGTTGTAGAAGGAGATGAAATGGAACTGGTGTTCGTTGAAGTGATGGAAGAAACGGTTGCTGAAGTTGTAGATGAATCAGTAGGAACAATGGTTGTCGCAGTTGTAGAAGAATCATTAGGAACAATGGTTGTTGCAGTTGTAGAAGATTCATTTGTTGTTGACAAAAGAGTTGCTGGTGTTGTAGAAGCCGTGGTTGTAATTTGTAGAATGCCATCTTTGATCAAGCCATTAATGCCATTTCTCAAGCTCGCACACCCATTCTCGGAAAGTTTTCATGATTCGCAACAGGCCTCACAACCTGGAAACACTTGGAATTTCAAAAGTTGGGCTTTAACCTCTGCCAGAGGTGTCTGAATACTTGCAATATCTTCTATTAAACTCATGGGTGAGCTTTCCTCTATAGCATTAATCCTTGGCCCACAATGTCTTGGCATATGATTTTTCATTACATTGGGAGGTGGTGCAAAGTTCAGGGCCTTTGAATCTACCAGATCCTGAACCTTCATATGCAGAGCCCTGCATTTTTCCGTAGAGTAACCAGGTGCGTTAGAATGAAAAGTACACCTAGCGTTGATATCATAGTTTCTCGGAAGGTTCTGAGGATCAGGTGGAGCCAATGTCCTTAACTCAACAAGATTGAGTTTTAAGAGTTGTCGCAGCAGTGTGGCATATGGCATTGGTATAGGGTCAATCACCCTGTTGATCTGAGATGGCCGCTATTGAAACGGGCATTGTTAATGATTGTTGTTATTATTGTTATAAGATCTCTGTTGAGGAAATGGTTGTTGTTGCAGAAAGTGTTGTGGTTGTTGAGCATACTGAGGAGGTGGAGCAGGAATAGTAATAGCAGCAACTGTCCTGGGCAGGTATTAGGGTCTCCCTCTTCCCATGTGTACAGAGTTTGTCTCACCAGATTTACAGGGCCCAGCAAATGGCTTCCTTGCACTGCTTGAACTGGCACCGTTGTCGGAGATCTTCCCCATCTTCAATAGGCTCTCTATTCTTTCCCCATCTATCACCACATCTGCAAAGCTGGTGGATGAAAATGCAGCCAATCTGTCAATATAGGTTTCCTTGGAGAGTATTCATGAACATGTCTGCCATCTCCCTTTCTGACATCGAGGGTTGGACGGCAACATATAGTTGCCTCTACCTTTGGGCATACTCTCTAAAGCTTTCACGGGAAGATTGAGACATTCCCATTAGAAGGGTTCTGTTTAGAGCCATGTCCAGGTTATACTGATACTGATGGATGAAAGCTTCAGCCAAGTCTTTCCAGTTTCTTATTGTGGCTCTGGTTAAGTGGGAGTACCATTCTCGTGATAGGACGAATGTCAGATAGGAGAAAAGTTGTTCTGCTGGCGACTTACTGGGGAACAGTAAACACGGACGAGTGCTTACGCCTAAGAAATAAAAGGTATAAGTGTTTTGACGCTGTGTATAGATTAAAGATGCGGACGAGCATCCTTAATACCATGATACGGACGAGTATCGGTAGAAACAAACGCTGACGCATGACCAGAGATGATGGTACGGACGAGTACCAACTGGTTAACAAAGAACACGGACGAGTGTCGTATCTGTGGGGGGAATGAATATATATACAAGATACGGATGAGTATCTGTATAAGTATGAGCAAGTATTGTGAAGTATGAGCAAGACACGGACGAGTGTTCAACTCGCTGGGGAAAGTTTGACACAGACAAGTACCAGAAGAGAAAAGTGTATAAGTTACGAACAAACATTTGTATATGAGAGTGTAAAAGGTGTTTTGGCGACCTGTGGGGATGGGATCACACAGACGGGTATCGACAAGAGTGTATTATGGAGAAGTGTTTGGTTTGCAACAAGTGTTTGGGCAACCATGCTAGGGAGAGGTGGCACGGACGAGTGTCAAAAGAGTATATAGGTATCTGTATTTGTGAAGATGTTTTGGCTTATATCTGCGGGGGATGATATGACACGGACGAGCTTCAAAAGAGTATGTATGAACACGCATTTGTACTGGAGAGTGCAAAGGGGACACTTTGGGTTTTTACTTGCAGGGGAAGTGAGCTTTTATATACTGCTGATGAAATATTTATGGTAATTGCTGGTGACCGGTGTAACGCCCAAATAATTATTTATTATTTTAATATTTAAGTAATTATTTTGGTTAGTAGGAATATTAGTGTCGTAGTTAAATTAATCGATAAGTCGGAAATTTAGTTAGAAGTCGTAGGAATATTATAAGAAATAATAATATAGTTGTTGTGTTATTTGAGTAAATGGGCTTCTTTTGTGTACTATTTAGTAAAATGGGAGGTGTTATGTTTAGGCCCATTAGAAATTTTAATATTTAGTATTTTAATAAAAAAAATAAAAATATAAGTGATGGAAACAAAAAGTAGAAACAGAAGTTAGAGAATTAAGGAAGAAAAAGAGGAATTGGAAACTACTGCACGAACGTGAGAGAACGAGAAACAAATTCCGGAATCCAACCGTAAGAACAACTTTCAATCCAATCTAAAGTAAGGGTGGGTTCAATTATTATAATCGGGTATGAAATCCAATATTTTGATTGGGTAGTTAGATTGATACGTCTTCGTCAATTGTTAGAGTGTTATGGATATTTTATCAGTAATTTGTGTTCATGTCGTGTTGCCATGTTGCTGAGTTTTTGTGAACATACATAAAATTATAACTAAATTGTGAATTACTATATTAAATGATATTAGAATCAATTGAATGCTGGAAAGAGAATTTAAAAAAAAGAAATTATATAGAATTGTTGGTAAGGGGTCACTTTGGTAGGGTGGGCCCCACATACCCTTTGGATGGCGCAGGCCATGGAGGAGTACACGAAGATGGCGCAGGCCATAGAAGTTCATGAAGGTATGGCGTAGGCCTTAGCATGGTATGGCGCGGGCCATTGGGTAGTGAGTGTCATGAGGTGGCGCAGGGCTATAGGAGGGGTCCTGTAGCCACTATAATTTTGTGTTAAATTGCCTCACATAATTAATTAATTAATACTTAATATAATTAGGTACATACATCAATTAGTAGTTTTATTTCATCTAAGATTAATTAATACTTTAGGAATAGTGGAAATTTGGAATACTAAATTTTTGGCAGAATTTATTAAAGGGTTGCATTAACCTCAAAATGTTAAAAACAGTGCTGAGTTAGTCGGTTTAGCCGAATTAGGCGGAAAACTTAGTTCCTCGGAATTTAATGAAATTTATCGGGATAAGTCGGGTAAGATTATTGTTGATTTTGATGCGTTGTTTTTGTTGAAATTACGTCGTAAAGTTGTGTTACAGGTACAACTGATGTCGGTAAGTTGTTCCGGTTGCGGACAGTCTTAAAGTTATTATGTTGTAGGCTTTAAAGCCAAAGCTAAATATAAGTTGATTAATTTGGAAAAGTGGTCGTGTTGTTATTGTTGTTATGTTGTCTGGGTTAAAGTCGTGTATATCATTTAAGTCATGTGCATTGTCGGAGCCGTAGCTCACACCATGTTGGCCTGGATTGGCAATTAAAGTTGAACGTTGAAGGCTTATGCCTTGATGCCTCGATAAATTGGCAGATTTTTATGTTGGGAGTTTACTCCGAATGGTACCACATGCATAATTAGTCGAGTCTCATTAAAGTTGCACTATTGTTGATTTGTTGTGTTGACATTTGATTTAATTTGTGAAGTGGTGTTTGCTTACGATCCTTAGTCATTATATTGTTATTCATATACTGCTTATAATTATTGTAACTCACCCTTTCTGTTGAATGTTGTCTTTATGTGACAATGTGCAGGTAATCCTAAGAGGTAGCCGGTTACCGTGGGTTGAGTCGGTGGTCAGTCGCTCTGATACGTAGCACTTGGGGGGATTATCGCGTGTCTGCTTTGTTGATCATTTAATTATTGCTGAATTTTAATTGTCCGAAGGATTTATGGTTGTTCACTTCTTATATTAAGTTGTTATTATGTTGCTTAAAGATTTTATGAATCAAAATTATGAATCCGCTGCGTAAAAATTTTATGAAGTTAAATTATTGGAGTGAATGACATGGTTCGTTGAATTTAAGAGAAAGTGTTACGTATTTGTTATGATTTCCTTAAAATTTGGAAAATTGTTAAAGTTGAATATGTAATATCCCGTTTGTAGAAAAAAAAAATTTGTAAGACTCTGATTTTGTTTTATATTTCGTGGGTAGAAAATGGGGTGTTACATTAGTGGTATCAGAGTAGGTCGGTCTGTCCGGCCAGTTGTCGTGTCTTTATTGTCTAACAATTGTGTATTGTTACTAATCTAACTTTTAGTTGTGTTGTAGTGATAAGTTGAAATGGCTGGAAGAAATGACGCTGCGATGGTTGCCGCAATGCAAGCAATGGCACAAGCTGTGCAGAACTTGCCAAATGCTGGTGGAGATGCTGGATCACGTAGCTTGGCGACTTTCCAAAGAGAGAATCCGCCGGTGTTTAAAGGGAAGCATGATCCAGATGCAGCTTTGGGATGGTTGAAAGAGATCGAGAGAATCTCCCGTGTTATGGATTGTACTCCAGCTCAGAAGGTTCGGTATGGTACTCACATGCTAGCAGTCGAAGCTGATGACTGGTGGCTAGAGACTCATGAGAGGTTGACCGCGGCAGGTGAAGTCATTACGTGGGATGTATTCCGTAGGGAATTCATGAGAAAGTATTATCCGGAAGATGTCCGTGGTAAGAAGGAAATTGAGTTCCTTGAGCTGAAGCAAGGAAACATGTCTGTCACAGATTATGCTGCAAAATTTGTAGAGTTGTCCAAATTTTATCCTCATTGCACTGGTGCTGGTGCTGAATTTTCAAAGTGCATTAAGTTTGAAAACGGGTTGCGCTCTGAAATTAAGAAGGCTGTTGGGTATCAGAAGATACGCATTTTTACTGAATTGGTTGATAGCTGCAGGATATTTGAAGAGGACAATAATGCTCATTACAAGGTTGTCAATGATCGCAGAGGCAAGCAACATCAAAACCGTGGCAAGCCGTATGATGCTCCAGCTGGAAAAGGGAAACAAAGAGCTGCTCCGGCTCAGAGAACTATTGGGGGAGGTGCTCCTGCTGGTATAGTTTGCTTCAAATGTGGTCAGGCTGGTCATAAGAGTAATGTATGCACTGCTGAGGTAAAAAGGTGTTTTCGCTGTGGTAAGACTAGGCATGCAATAGCTGATTACAAGCACAAGGAAATGATTTGTTTTAATTGTGGTGAAGAAGGGCATATTGGTAGCCAGTGTCAGAAGCCAAAGAAATCTCAGACTGGAAAGGTGTACGCATTGACCAGAACTCAAACCTCTAATAAGGACAGACTTATCCGAGGTACATGCTTCATAAATGGTACTCCTTTAATTACTATTATTGATACCGGTGCTATGCACTGTTTTATTTCTGCTAATTATGCTCGAAGACTGGGTTTAAAATTGTCCGCTTTGGATGCTGAATTGATTGTTGAGACCCCAGCTAAGGGATAAATAACTACTTCTTTGGTGTGTTTAAGGTGTCCTTTGTCGATCTTCGATAAAGATTTCTATGTCGATTTAGTGTGTTTGTCGTTGGCTGGGATGGATGTAATTCTTGGTATGAACTGGTTAGAGTATAACTATGTCCATATAAATTGTTATCATAAGTCTGTGAGGTTTTCCACTCCTGAAGAGGAAGGGGATGGTTTATTATCTTTCAGAGAATTACAAAAATTGATGAAAGAGGAAGCTCAGATGTTTTCTTTGATGGCAACGCTGTCGGTTGAGAGTAAAGCTAAGATTGATGAATTGTTAGTAGTGAAAGAATTTCCTGAAGTTTTTCCTGATGAGATTCCTAGTGTGCCACCAGAGAGGGAAGTTGAATTTACTATTGATCTGGTACTTGGTACTAGGCCTGTTTCGGTGGCACCGTATAGAATGTCGGCATCTGAATTGTATGAATTAAAGAAGCAATTGGAAGACTTACTTGAGAAAAAGTTTATAAGACCAAGTGTATCACCGTGGGGAGCTCCAGTGTTGCTAGTAAAGAAGAAAGATGGTAGTATGAGGCTTTGTATTGATTATAGACAATTGAATAAAGTAACGATCAAGAATAAGTATCCACTACCGAGAATAAATGATTTGATGGACCAATTAGTGGGTGCTTGTGTGTTCAGTAAAATTGATTTGAGATCGGGCTATCATCAGATCAAAGTGAAAGATGAAGATATCCAGAAGACAGCGTTCAGAACTCGGTATGGACATTATGAGTATTCTGTGATGCCTTTCGGTGTGACTAATGCGCCGGGAGTATTTATGGAATACATGAATCGTATTTTTCATACTTATCTAGACCATTTTGTAGTAGTATTTATTGATGATATTTTGAGTTACTCTAAGTCAGAAGAAGAGCATAAGGAACATTTGAGATTAGTGTTGGATATTTTGAAAGATAAGAAATTGTATGCGAAGCTATCCAAGTGTGAGTTTTGGTTAAGAGAAGTCAGTTTTCTCGGCCATGTAATTTCAGGAAAAGGTATTGCTGTAGATCCTTCAAAGGTAGAAGCTGTATTGCAATGGGAGACTCCCAAGTCGGCTACCGAGATTAGAAGCTTTTTGGGATTAGCTTGATATTATAGAAGGTTTATTGAAGGATTTTCTAAGTTAGCACTTCCGTTAACTAAATTAACTTGTAAAGGTAAAACTTTCGTGTGGGATGTTCAGTGCGAAGAGAGTTTTAATGAATTAAAAAGGAGATTGACGTCGGCGCCGGTTTTGACTTTGCCAAATCCGGAGGAACCGTTTGTAATTTATTGTGATGCTTCATTGATAGGTTTAGGAGGTGTGCTTATGCAAAATAATAATGTAATTGCTTATGCGTCACGACAGTTAAGAATTCATGAAAAGAACTATCCTACGCATGATCTTGAACTTGCTGCTGTGGTGTTTCTGCTAAAAATCTGGAGGCATTACCTTTATGGTTCCAGATTCGAAGTTTACAGTGATCATAAAAGTTTAAAGTATTTATTTGATCAGAAAGAGCTGAATATGAGACAACGTAGATGGTTAGAATTGCTTAAGGATTATGATTTCGATTTGAATTATCATCCAGGTAAAGAAAATGTTGTGGCCGATGCTTTAAGTAGAAAGACTCTGCATATGTCAGCAATGATGATTAAGGAGTTGGAATTAATTGAGCAATTTCATGATATGAGTTTGGTTTGCGAAGTAACCCCGCAGAGTGTAATGTTAGGAATGCTAAAGATTAATAATGATTTTATGGATAGTATCCGAGAGGCACAAAAGTTGGATGTGAAATTAGTAGATATCCTTAATCGTTGTGGTCAATCAGAGAAGAGTGACTTTAAGATTGATGCGAGAGGTGTGTTGAAATTAGGTGAAAGAATTTGTATTCCTGATGACGCGGTTATGAAAAGAAGCATTCTAGATGAGGGTCATAGAAGCAGTTTGAGTATTCATCCAGGAGCTACTAAAATGTATCAAGATTTAAAGAAAATATTTTGGTGGCCCGGAATGAAAGAAGATGTGGCTCGTTTTGTGTATGCGTGCTTAACTTGTCAGAAGTCGAAGATTGAGCATCAGAAGCCTGCTGGGTTGATGCAACCGTTGGAAGTTCCAGAATGGAAATGGGATAGCATTTCTATGGACTTTGTAATGGGGCTGCCTATTACTTTAAGAGGGCATGATTCGATTTGGGTGATCGTTGATAGGCTCACGAATTCGACTCACTTCATACCTATTAACATCACTTACCCAATTGTGAAGTTGGCAGAGATTTACGTCCGAGTAATTGTAAAGTTGCATGGTGTTCCTCTGTGTATTATGTCGGATAGAGATCTGAGGTTTACATCGGAATTTTGGAAAAGTCTGCAAGATTCGTTGGGTTCTAAGTTGAGGTTGAGTTCGGCATATCATCCTCAAACTGATGGCCAAAATGAGAGAACTATTCAGTCATTGGAGGATTTGCTGAGAGCTTGTGTTCTTGATCAAGGAGGTTCGTGGGACACTTATCTTCCATTGATTGAGTTCACATACAATAATAGTTACCATTCTAGTATCGGAATGGCGCCTTTTGAAGCATTGTATGGTCGTAGGTGTAGAACTCCGTTGTGTTGGCATGAATCTGGTGAGAGTGTGGTACTTGGACCAGAGTTAGTTCGAGAAACTACCGAGAAAGTGAAGTTTATCCGAGAGAAGATGAAAGCTTCTCAGAGTAGGCAGAAGAGTTACCATGACAAGCGGAAGAAGGATTTAGAATTTCAAGCTGGTGACCATGTGTTTTTGAGAGTCACGCCTATGACCGGTGTTGGGAGGGCTTTGAAGTCTAAAAAGCTCACTCCTCGCTTCATTGGTCCGTATCAAATCTTGGAACGAGTTGGAAAAGTTGCTTATCGGATGGCATTACCACCAAATCTTTCGAATTTGCACGATGTATTCCATGTGTCACAACTTCGGAAGTATATCTCAGATCCGTCTCATGTGGTTAGTATGGACGATGTGCAAGTGCGGGATAATCTCACAGTGGAGACAAAGCCTGTACGAGTTGAAGGTCGTGAAACAAAGACTCTTCGAGGAAAAGAACTCATATTGGTCAAAGTCGTTTGGTTGGGAGCTACGGGCGAAAGCATGACATGGGAATTGGAGAGCAAGATGTGAGACTCCTATCCTGAGCTGTTTGAAGCAGGTAAATTTTCGAGGACGAAAATATTCTAAGTGGGGGAGAGTTGTAACACCCAAATAATTATTTATTATTTTAATATTTAAGTAATTATTTTAGTTAGTAGGAATATTAATGTCGTAGTTAAATTAATCGATAAGTCGGAAATTTAGTCGGAAGTCGTAGGAATATTATAAGAAATAATAATATAGTTGTTGTGTTATTTGAGTAAATGGGCTTCTTTTGTATACTATTTAGTAAAATGGGAGGTGTTATGTTTAGGCCCATTAGAAATTTTAATATTTAGTAATTTAATAAAAAGAAATAAAAATATAAGTGATGGAAACAAAAAGTAGAAACAGAAGTTAGAGAATTAAGGAAGAAAGGGAGGAATTGGAAACTACTGCACGAACGTGAGAGAACGAGAAACAAATTCCGGAATCCAACCGTAAGAACAACTTTCAATCCAATATAAGGTAAGGGTGGGTTCAATTATTATAATCGGGTATGAAATCCAATATTTTGATTGGGTAGTTAGGTTGATACGTCTTCGTCGATTGTTAGAGTGTTATGGATATTTTATCAGTAATTTGTGTTCATGTTGTGTTGCCATGTTGCTGAGTTTTTGTGAACATACATAAAATTATAACTAAATTGTGAATTACTATATTAAATGGTATTAGAATCAATTGAATGCTGGAAAGAGAATTTAAAAAAAAGAAATTATATAGAATTGTTGGTAAGGGGTCACTTTGGTAGGGTGGGCCCCACATACCCTTTGGATGGCGCAGGCCATGGAGGAGTACACGAAGATGGCGCAGGCCATAGAAGTTCATGAAGGTATGGCGCAGGCCTTAGCATGGTATGGTGCGGGCCATTGGGTAGTGAGTGTCATGAGGTAGCGCAAGGCTATAGGAGGGGTCCTGTAGCCACTATAATTTTGTGTTAAATTGCCTCACATAATTAATTAATTAATACTTAATATAATTAGGTACATACATCAATTAGTAGTTTTATTTCATCTAAGATTAATTAATACTTTAGGAATAGTGGAAATTTGGAATACTGAATTTTTGGCAGAATTTATTAAAGGGTTGCATTAACCTCAAAATGTTAAAAACAGTGCTGAGTTAGTCGGTTTAGCCGAATTAGGCGGAAAACTTAGTTCCTCGGAATTTAATGAAATTTATCGGGATAAGTCGGGTAAGATTATTGTTGATTTTGATGCGTTGTTTTTGTTGAAATTACGTCGTAAAGTTGTGTTACAGGTACAACTGATGTCGGTAAGTTGTTCCGGTTGCGGACAATCTTAAAGTTATTATGTTGTAGGCTTTAAAGCCAAAGCTGAATATAAGTTGATTAATTTGGAAAAGTGGTCGTGTTGCTATTGTTGTTATGTTGTCTGGGTTAAAGTCGTGTATATCATTTAAGTCTTGTGCATTGTCGGAGCCGTAGCTCACACCATGTTGGCCTGGATTGGCAATTAAAGTTGAACGTTGAAGGCTTATGCCTTGATGCCTCGATAAATTGGCAGATTTTTATGTTGGGAGTTTACTCCGAATGGTACCACATGCATAATTAGTCGAGTCTCATTAAAGTTGCACTATTGTTGATTTGTTGTGTTGACATTTGATTTAATTTGTGAAGTGGTGTTTGTTTACGATCCTTAGTCATTATATTGTTTTTCATATACTGCTTATAATTATTGTAACTCACCCTTTCTGTTGAATGTTGTCCTTATGTGACAATGTGCAGGTAATCCTGAGAGGTAGCCGTTTACCGTGGGTCGAGTCGGTGGTCAGTCGCTCTGATACGTAGCACTCGGGGGGATTGTCGCGTGTCTGCTTTGTTGATCATTTAATTATTGCTGAATTTTAATTGTCCGAAGGATTTATGGTTGTTCGCTTCTTATGTTAAGTTGTTATTATGTTGCTTAAAGATGTTATGAATCAAAATTATGAATCCGCTGCGTAAAAATTTTATGAAGTTAAATTATTGGAGTTAATGATATGGTTCGTTGAATTTAAGAGAAAGTGTTACGTATTTGTTATGATTTCCTTAAAATTTGGAAAATTGTTAAAGTTGAATATGTAATATCCCGTTTGTAGAAAAACAAATATTTGTAAGACTCTGATTTTGTTTTATATTTCGTGGGTAGAAAATGGGGTGTTACAACCGGCTCGAACCTGACTTGTGATCATACAAATGTTTGATTTTTGCCGTAATGCTCCGTATTAGACGGAATGCTACGCTCTATGGGGAAAAATGATGTGAATGCTATGATTATGCAAAAAGAAAACCGATCTGGGATTCAGATCCCGCTGTTGTGAAGATCTCTGGTTGATCTGCTTGGAAGGATATCCCAGCTGGGGAAGAGATCATCGGTAGATCTTATCAGGATATACAGCTTTGCTTGGGGAAGTAAATCATTGCTAGACCTATCCTGTAAGGAGAAAATCCAGCTGGGGATAAGGAAGCTTCTGTCGCTTTGTTGCGTAAGAGTTTCAAACATTGCTCTTCCGGGGAGGGACTGGGACTTCTGCGGGAAGATAGTTCTTTTATCTTTGAGAGACCTGGCACTCTGTTTGGGGAGGACACGATCACTGAACGATCTACCTAGAGAATTCTGTGGGGATCCCGGCTGGGGAAGCTCCTGTTGAATAGACTTATGCTGGGGATGAGGAGGTTTTGGCAACCTTGCTGGGGGAAAGCATTTCAGATACTTCTTGGGGAGGTATGCTGGGGAAGTGATGCTTGGCATGCCCCATGCTGTGCATTGAATACCTATAATCTGTTAAGACAAGAAAGACACACAAGTATCCCGAGGTATCCCTTACCGTATTCCGTCATAGGAGTTAGATGTTTCTGAGATTAAACATATTTCCTGCAAGAATTTATTAAAAAATGGCTCATTTGTTTTTTATGCAAGTATTATATCATGGATATTGGACATTTTACAAACAAAACAGAAATGTGCAAGAATAAGTGTGAAAGAAAGCTCTGATTTTATTAATATGAGTGCCATGAATTGGCAGATACAGTCAAAGAAACAGATCCCCTGGAATGAGGAGATTGTTATAAATTGAAAAAGTAAAAGTGCTGGCAATGTTGATGACGCTCCAATGATCTTCCTTTGCTATAACCCGTATGACCTTGACGTTCTTCTCATCTTGCTTTCTGAAGAAGGCTGATTCTGACCATTTCTTTGTCCTTTCAAAGCTTGCCACGTTGTGGGTGATACAGACGAATTCAGAATGCAGTTGTTCGCTTATTCCCTTATTTTGCGTGGATCGCCCTTTCGGGTTTTCTATCCACCGGGATACCCATTTTTGCCTGAGCTGTCCAATGCGGCTTTTCAACTCAGCGGATGTACATTTTTTTTATTTCTCCCTTATTTTTGCCCGAGTCTTTTATTCACTTTTCGACTCGCCGGGATGCCCTATTTTTGCCTGGACTTAGATTCTGTTTTTACGTCTAGTGGGTCATTTTATGCGAAGTATTTTTTAAGTGCATCTAAATTCACAGGGGATAAGAAATCTTCACCATCCATAGTAGTGAGCATCAGTACTCCACCAGAGAAAACTTTCTTTACTATGAACGGACCATCATAATTTGGAGTCCACTTGCCCCTGTGGTCTGTATGAGGAGGAAGGAGTCTTTTCAGCACATGATCTCCTACTTGGTATTCCCGAAGCCTGACTTTCTGATCGAAGGCTTTCTTCATTCTTTTCTGACATAACTACCCCTGACAAATTGCAGCTAATCTCTTCTCTTCGATCAGATTCAGTTGATTGTACCGAGACCGGACCCATTTTGCTTCATTCAGCTTTACATCCATCAATACCCGTAAGGAGGGTAATTCAACTTCAACTGGTAGGACTGCCTCCATACCATACACAAGCTGATACGGTGTTTCCCCAGTAGACGTTCTGATGGAGGTTCGATACCCATGCAAGGAAAATGGTAGCATCCCAAGCCAGTCTTTGTAAGTAACCACCATCTTCTGCACAATCTTCTTGATGTTTTTGTTAGTTGCCTCAACAGCGCCATTCATCTTTGGCCTGTAAGGAGAAGAGTTGTGATGTTGGATTTTGAAGTCCCGGCACAGTTCTGCCATCATTTTGTTGTTCAAATTGGAACCATTATCAGTAATGATTCGCTCGGGTACTCCATATCGACAGATGATGTCTCTTTTCAGGAATCTGGCTACCACTTGTCTGGTGACGTTTGCATACGAAGCCGCTTCAACCCATTTGGTGAAGTAATCAATGGCTACCAGGATGAATTTGTGGCCATTTGAAGCGGTCGATTCAATCTTTCCAATCATGTCAATGCCCCACATGGAAAAGGGCCAAGGTGAAGACATCACGTTCAACGGATTCGGAGGCACATGCACTTTGTCTGCATAGATCTGACATTTGTGACACTTTCTGGCATAGGCACAACAGTCTGCATCCATTGTGCTCCAATAGTAACCTGATCTTAATAATTTCTTAGCCATTGCATGCCCTCCAACATGGGTACCAAAGGATCCTTCATGCACCTCGTGCATCAACAAGTCTGCTTCTTTCTTGTCAACACATCTAAGCAGAACCATATCAAAGTTTCGTTTGTACAATGAACTAAAATTCTGTGATCAGGTATGAGATGTCGAATGAGATGTTCCAACACTTGACAAATTTAACCAAAACTTAAAGTGCAAGAAAATTAAACAACACAGTAGTTTGTTAACCCAGTTCAGTGTATAACCACACTTACATCTGGAGGCTACCAAGCCAGGAGGAAATCCACTATAAGTAATATTAATTCTAGACTTAAACCACCCAGTTTAATCTTTCACTTAATATCTACCCAATGCAATTTCTACCTAAGACACAACTTAGATATGAGTACCAACTCACTCCCCCTCAATCACACAGTGATTTTGTTTACAAGTTTAATAAAATTGAAGTCATACTTCAAACAAAACAGCTTGATCTTACTTCACAGTTTCAATCAAGACACAAATACACTTTTGCTTAAAAGCTCATAAAGTGGTACAATAAAAACAACCTGCTATTAAAACACAAAACACCCTATTTGGTCTTCTTAAATTCGTACACAATTCTGAGAGTTTCTGTTGATTAAATAGGTGTTTGTATTTTGGGCTTTCTGTAGGTTAATCCAGTCCTAAAACGCATGCAGCTTCCACCTTGAATTAGGGTTTGTTACTTCCTAGATTCTAGGTGATTTAGTTCTTCTGATTATGCTGAAGTCTCATAACAACACTCCCTACAGATGCGCCTTATTCTGTTTTTGTCCATCCATAATTAATTCCAGATAACTTTCCTTAAATTACTCAGATCAGTTTGTCATTAATTAATTCTGGTAGCAGGTTTGAGATGTCACAACATCTGTTGGGACATCCTGAAAAACTGAACTTAAATTATTAACACAATGTCCCAACATCTGGTGTGACATCCTGAATTAAGTTCATTTACTTAAACTCTGTTTGATAATGTCCCAACATCTGATAGGACATCCTGAACTGAATTCAACATTTCTTGTTGGTCAAAAATTCTGCCAATTCTAAACATCTACAAACTCCCCCTTTGGCTAATTTTTGGCTAACATTCTTTTCTGATTACCAGAGTGCAGCAGAAGTTCTTTTATCAGAGTATAGCAGTTCTTTTCTGTTGAGTCATGTGTGAGTTTACTCCCCCTCAAACATACGTGTATTCAGTCTTGTTGCAACAGAAATGTTTCATTAACATCACTGATTCAGTTCAGAAGCAAACAGAAGTTTTTCATTAATAACTAAACAGCATCATACATTGTTGTTGTTGTGCATCATACATTGTTGTTGTTGTTCTCCCCCTTGTTAGACATAAATTTGGGGCCAAAGTTACTAAGTCAAAAGTACAATGCAGAAGCTGTCATTACATATTCCTCACATACAAATTTCACTCAGACTCCTCATAGTCAGTTTCCTCTTCCTCAGTCTCCTCATCAGAAGAAGCAGCTTTTTGAACACTTTCTTCAATCTCCAGCCTTTGGATAATCTCCTCAAGCTTTTGCTTCCTTGCATCCAGTTCTTTGCAAGTGCTCTTCAGTTCAGCAATCAATGCAGCTTTGGAGATTGGATACTTTGCCTTTGAAGGACCAGCAGATGTCCCAGAGGGAGCTTCAACATCAGCTGCATGATGACTCAGAAACAGCTTGTAGTGGAAGGCCAGAGGGCTTTCTCTTTTGCAGATTGTGTCCTTCTCAGTGAGGATACCAGGATACTGACTCAGCATTATTCCACACAACAAGGAAGGGAAGGCAATTGGCAGCTTTGTTGCAGATGATCCAACATGCTTCAATGTCTGATCAAAGATATAAGCTCCATAATCCAGCTTTGTTTGGGTGCCTACAGCAAATATGAACCTGCCCAATCCAGTTGATATTGAGGATGTATGATTGGTAGGGACCCAGTTTGCTGTGCCAATCCTATTCAGCATGGCATACTTCCTTGTCAGCATGCTAACTGAGAGCTTCCCTTTAACTGGCCAAGCCTTGACCTGATTAGCAGTGATAACCTTGCAAACCTGGTTATCAGTCTTTCCTAATTCATTTGGGCCATCAGATTCTCTTCCAAGGTAGTGGTTGATAACCCTAGGAGAGAATTCTACACACCTTCCTCTTACATATACTTTTCAAAAGTCAGCAGACTTACCATTAGCACAGTCTTCTTGGAGGTTGACTATGAATTCCTTGACAAGCAGCTCATAGCAAGGAGAGAAGTTGGAAACAGTTTTGAAAAGGCCAACAGAAGAGATGAGATCAATTAACTCTGTGCACTCAAGTGCATTGCTGCTCAGCTCTCTTTCAAGTGCTACCCTTCTTTGATAAACAAACTTCCATCTATTCACACTTGAAACATGATGAAAGGAGATGTTGTCCAAGGGAGCTTCTGGAACAGCAGTTGATGACCTTGAGGGTGCTGGTTTCTTCTTTGGAGGAGATGTTGGGACATCTTCTTCAACATCTGAATCTGGAGGAGTGACAGCTTTCCTCTTTTGTGTTTGCACTTTGCTCCATTGTTTTGTAGGACCAAAGACAATTTTAGCTTTGTCCTTCTTTGGTGTAGCTTGCTTCTTCTCAGGAATTGCATGTCCTGCATTCATCTTTTCTTTCCTAGTCCTAAGCCTTTTGGCTATGCTAGGGTTTACAGAAGCAATGATTTCTGTATCAGAATCATGCTCTAGGTTCACAACAGGAGGAGGTTGAGCAGTCTCCTCTTCAGCTGGTGGATCAACAGAGATGTGCTCTTCAGTGGAGGCCTTGTGCTGGTCCTCAGATGCTTCTTCATCACTATCAGTGGAGGCCTTTTTCTGGTCCTCAGGTGTATCATCAGCAGTATCAGATGAGACCTTTTGCTGGTCTTCAGATGATTCAACATCTATTGGGACATCCTGTTGAGCAGGAGTGTCCTTTTCAGCCTGAGTTTGTTGATCTTCTTGTGGAGCTGGCATGGTGTTTAGAGGGATAGAAATGCCACTTACCACTCTTTGCTCAGATAGGATCCTGTTTACCAACTCCTTTATGGAATCATCCACGTATTCAGAAGCTTTTGGAGTGGTGTTTGATGGTGAAGGTATGCCTTTGGCCTTGCTGAAAACTTGATCTTTTGTTCTTTTTGGAGTTCTTGGCTTTTGAGCAAGAGGAACACTTCCTCTGATTTCGTCCATTGGAGTTGAATCCATGGGTACCACAGAAATGGGGGTTGCATGCACCACATCTTCCTTGTTGAGGATTTCTTTAGAAATGTTAGGGATTTGAGACATTTTCGAAGGAGGTGGATGAAGAGTTTTAGGTTTGATGAGTTCTGAAAAACAGTTAGAGAATGCAATTCGTTTTTGAGAGAATGATGAGAATATGGATAGCTGAAAGCAAGCTGATATTTTATAAGTAGCCGTTACTTGGAGAAGTTTTAGGAGTGGAATACCCAAGGTGCTTGACCAGACTAATGTTGCCATCTGGTGTTCATGCCATACAATGTCATATGACATGTTGGCACATCTCCATAACTGCTAAATTTCACATAAGCATATTCCTAATTTACCCCTTAGGTTTTCAAATTGAGTAGCATCCAAGGCTTTGGTAAATATATCAGCCAACTGCAGATTTGTAGCTACATGTTCCAGTGAAATCACTTTCTCTTCTACAAGATCTCTGATGAAATGATGTCTGATATCAATATGCTTGGTCCTGCTATGTTGGATAGGATTCTTTGATATGTTAATTGCACTTAAGTTGTCACAGTACAATGTCATGACATCTTGTGGGACATTGTACTCAGTGAGCATTTGCTTCATCCAAATCAACTGTGAACAACTGCTTCCAGCTGCTATATATTCAGCTTCAGCAGTAGATAAGGATACACAATTTTGTTTCTTACTGAACCAAGAAATCAAATTGTTTCCTAGAAAGAAGCATCCTCCTGAAGTGCTTTTTCTGTCATCAGCACTTCCAGCCCAATCAGCATCACAGGAGCCAGTGAGAATTGGTTTGCATCCATGAAAGTACATTATGCCATAGTCACAAGTACCATTAACATATTTCAGAATTCTCTTGACTTGATTAAGATGACTAACTTTTGGATCAGCTTGATATCTTGCACATACACCTACTGCAAATGCTATGTCTGGTCTGCTAGAAGTCAGATATAACAAGCTTCCAATCATACTTATGTACAAGCTTTGATCTACATTCTCACCCTTGTCATCTTTAGTCAGCTTTAAATGTGTGGGGGCAGGAGTTCTCTTATGAGTAGCACTGTCCATCCCAAATTTCTTGACTATGTTCTTAGCATACTTGCTTTGGGAAATGAACATGGAGTCCTCCATTTGCTTTATTTGCAGTCCAAGAAAATAGGTTAATTCTCCTACTAGGCTCATTTCAAATTCAGATTCCATCTGATTGACAAAATGTTTAACCATCCTGTCTGACATCCCACCAAAGACAATGTCATCTACATATATTTGAGCAATCATGACATTTCCTTCTTCATCTTTAACAAACAAGGTTTTGTCAATTCCACCTTTCCTGTACCCTTGCTTGATAAGAAAAGTAGTCAGCCTTTCATACCATGCTCTTGGAGCTTGCTTCAGACCATAAAGAGCCTTCTTTAGTTTGTATACATGATTTGGACAGCTTGAATCAACAAATCCTTTAGGCTGTTCTACATATACTTCTTCATTAAGATATCCATTTAAAAAGGCACTTTTCACATCCATTTGAAATAGCTTGAACTTTAAGATACAAGTAATTCCCAAAAGTAGTCTGATTGATTCAAGCCTTGCTACTGGTGCAAAGGTTTCATCAAAGTCCACTCCTTCAATTTGTGTGTATCCTTGAGCTACAAGTCTAGCTTTGTTCTTTGTAACAACTCCTTGCTCATTTGACTTGTTCTTATACACCCATTTAGTTCCAATCACATTTATGTCATCAGGTCTAGGAACAAGGTTCCACACTTCATTCCTTGTGAATTGACCTAATTCCTCTTGCATAGCACAAATCCAGTATTCATCAGTAAGAGCTTCCTTGATGTTTTTAGGTTCTATTTTTGAAACAAAACAGGAACCTGAAACCACTTCTCTTGATCTAGTGCTTACACCTCTGTTGGGATCACCAATTATCAAATCTTTGGGATGATCCTTCTGGATTCTGATGGAGGGAGGTTTGCTGGATTGTTCTGTCCTTGCATCAGTTTGAGTGAGGTCAGAATGATCACTCTTTTCTTCAGCTTCAGTTTTGATATCAGCAGATGTTCCAACATCTTCTGGAACATTTGTAGGAGCATCATCAATTATCACATTTATGGACTCCATGATCACCTTGGTTCTAGAATTAAATACTCTATATGCTCTGCTGTTTATAGAGTATCCAAGAAAAATCCCTTCATCACTTTTAGGATCCATTTTTCTTCTTTGCTCCCTATCTGCCAGAATATAACAGTTACTTCCAAACACATGGAAGTACTTAACTGTGGGTTTTCTGCCCTTCCATACTTCATAGATTGTGGACAAAGTTCCTTTCCTTAGAGTAACTCTGTTATGGATGTAACAAGCTGTGTTCATAGCTTCAGCGCAGAAGTACAAAGGTAACTTTTTAGCATGGATCATATCTCTTGCTGATTCTTGAATAGTTCTATTCTTCCTCTCAACAATCCCATTCTGTTGAGGAGTGATTGGTGAAGAGTATTCATGATTGATTCCTTCTGAAGAACAGAAATCTAAGAATTTTTGGTTCTCAAATTCTTTTCCATGATCACTTCTTATTCTGATCACACAGCTTGCTTTTTCCCTTTGTATTCTTTGGCATAAGTCTTTGAATACATCAAATACATCAGACTTTTCTTTGATGAAATTTATCCATGTATACCTTGAAAAGTCATCAACCACCACATAGGCATACCTCTTACCACCAATACTCTCAACCTGCATAGGTCCCATAAGATCCATATGCAATAGTTCCAAAACTTTGGAAGTTGTCAGATGTTGGAGCTTCGGATGGGACATCTTGGTTTGCTTTCCTATTTGACATTCACCACATATTTTGCCATCATCAATCTTCAGTTTAGGAATACCTCTCACAACATCCATATATATGATTTTCTTTATGCCTCTGAAATGAAGATGACCTAGTCTTTGGTGCCATAGTTTCACTTCTTCTTCTTTAGCTAAAGAGCAAGTTGAAGTGAGACTGAAGTCTTGAGGTTCCCACATGTAACAGTTGTCTTTAGATCTGGCTCCTCTCATGACAACCTTTTGTTCTTTGTTAGACACTATGCATTCAGTTTTGGTAAAGTTTACACTGTACCCTTGATCACATAATTGACTTATGCTGATCAGGTTAGCAGTTAAACCTTTAACTAGCAGCACATTATCTAGTCTTGGTACATCTGGACAGTCCAAGGTCCCAACTCCCTTGATTTCTCCTTTAGCTCCATCTCCAAAGGTTACATATCTGGATGAATATGACTTTAAGTCTACTAGCAGATTCTTCAATCCAGTCATGTGTCTTGAACATCCACTGTCAAAGTACCAGTCTTCTTTAGCTGATACTCTTAGTGATGTATGAGCTATATATGCAACACCTTTCTTTGACCATTTGAGTTGAGATTTCTTTTGATACCTCTGCCCTGTGTATTGTTCATCAGTAGAGCTCCAAGGTTGTTTGTTGATCTTGTTCTTGAGCATGTAGCTTTGATCAGCATGAAGATTAGCTTTTGGTCTCCATACCTTCTTGATGACCTCTGTCTTCTGCTTAAGGGGTTGCTGATCTCTTTGATGTCTATGCAGCACTTTCTTGGTGACTTCTATCTTCTGCTTAGGAGGTTGCTGATACATCTGATTTGGATATCCATGCAACTTATAGCAATGAGGTTTGATATGTCCAAATCTTCCACAATGATGACATCTCCATCTTTGATACTTCTTCTTCATTATGTTCTTTTCAGGATGTTGAGACATCTGTTGGAACATTATGTTTGGCTTTGTGTTCTTTTCATGATGTTGAAGCATCTGTTGGGACATCTTGTTTGACTGTATGGACTTTGAAGTAGTTTTGCTAGAGCTAGCTTCAATCTTATGAACTTTGTTAAATCCCAGTCCACTTTTATCCCCTGAATGCTTATTGTTGTTGAGAATAACATCCAGTGTGCTTGAGCTACTGTTCAGCATTCTAACAAATTTGGACATATGTTCCAACTTGGAGTTGAGAAGACTTACTTCACTTTTCAAGGTGTCAATGATCTCTAGATCACTTGCTTTTTCATCCTTTAGTGCCTCAATCTGTTTTTTTAGCTTTATACTCTCACTGCATATTTCAGTGCTTCTTTTGAATAGTTCTCTGTATGATTGCTCAAGTTCTTCAAAAGTAAGCTCCCCATCACTGGATTCACTTTCAGATTCACATAATCCAGCTAGAGCAGTGATATGCTTAGCTGATTCTTCTTCTGAATCACCTCTTGAGTCTTCATCAGACCAGGTTACAGAGAGTCCTTTCTTTTGCCTTTTTAAGTAGGTAGGACATTCATTCCTGATGTGTCCATATCCTTCACATCCATGGCATTTAATTCCTTTTTCTTGACTGGTCTTTTCATCATAATTTGACCTTCTATTAGCATCATAAGGTCTTTTGTTCTCATAAGAGTTTGTGTATCTTCCACTAGGTTTGGATTTGTCTTCCATCCTTCTGAGAATCTTTTTGAATTGTCTTCCAAGCATATCAATGTTGTCTGATAAGCTTTCACCAGTTTCTGATTCATCATTTTCTTCTTCTTCATCAGTATTTGTCACCAAGGCTATGCTTTTGTTCTTCTTTACATTTGTTTCATTCATTCCCATCTCAAATGTTTGAAGGGAACCAATGAGCTCTTCAACTTTCATTGTACATATGTCTTGAGCTTCTTCTATTGCTGTGACTTTCATGTCAAATCTTTTTGGCAAAGATCTGAGAATCTTTCTTACAAGCTTTTCATCAGTCATCTTTTCTCCCAAGGCTCCAGAAGTATTGGCTATTTCTAAGATGTTCATGTAGAATTCATTAATTGTCTCATCTTCCTTCATTCTCAAGTTTTCAAACTTGGTGGTGAGAAGTTGAAGTCTTGACATCTTTACCTTTGATGTTCCTTCATGAGTTGTTTTGAGAGTGTCCCAAACATCTTTGGCCAGCTCACAGTGATGCACAAGTCTAAAGATGTTCCTATCAATGCCATTGAATAAAGCATTTAAGGCCTTGGAGTTGCCTAGTGCTGAATCTTCTTCCTCCTTACTCCATTCTTCTTCAGGTTTCAACACTTTTGCTCCATATTTGGTGTCTTGGACAGGATGTTCCCATCCATTGTTGACTGCTTTCCAGGCCCTGTTGTCAAGTGATCTTAAGAATGCAATCATTCTTGGCTTCCAGTAGTCATAATTAGATCCATCCATTATAGGTGGTCTATTTACTGATCCTATATCTCTGTCCATGTTTCCAGAATTTGTATTCCCTAGATCTCACCCAGTATAAACAGGCAGGGTGCCTGCTCTGATACCAATTGAAATTATGTGATCAGGTATGAGATGTCGAATGAGATGTTCCAACACTTGACAAATTTAACCAAAACTTAAAGTGCAAGAAAATTAAACAACACAGTAGTTTGTTAACCCAGTTCAGTGTATAACCACACTTACATCTAGAGGCTACCAAGCCAGGAGGAAATCCACTATAAGTAATATTAATTCTAGACTTAAACCACCCAGTTTAATCTTTCACTTAATATCTACCCAATGCAATTTCTACCTAAGACACAACTTAGATATGAGTACCAACTCACTCCCCCTCAATCACACAGTGATTTTGTTTACAAGTTTAATAAAATTGAAGTCATACTTCAAACAAAACAGCTTGATCTTACTTCACAGTTTCAATCAAGACACAAATACACTTTTGCTTAAAAGCTCATAAAGTGGTACAATAAAAACAACCTGCTATTAAAACACAAAACACCCTATTTGGTCTTCTTAAATTCGTACACAATTCTGAGAGTTTCTGTTGATTAAATAGGTGTTTGTATTTTGGGCTTTCTGTAGGTTAATCCAGTCCTAAAACGCATGCAGCTTCCACCTTGAATTAGGGTTTGTTACTTCCTAGATTCTAGGTGATTTAGTTCTTCTGATTATGCTGAAGTCTCATAACAACACTCCCTACAGATGCGCCTTATTCTGTTTTTGTCCATCCATAATTAATTCCAGATAACTTTCCTTAAATTACTCAGATCAGTTAGTCATTAATTAATTCTGGTAGCAGGTTTGAGATGTCACAACATCTGTTGGGACATCCTGAAAAACTGAACTTAAATTATTAACACAATGTCCCAACATCTGGTGTGACATCCTGAATTAAGTTCATTTACTTAAACTCTGTTTGATAATGTCCCAACATCTGATAGGACATCCTGAACTGAATTCAACATTTCTTGTTGGTCAAAAATTCTGCCAATTCTAAACATCTACATGAACAATCAGCATTAAGGAAGAAACTACCAGCCGGCCTTCTTAATGTCTTCTTATCATTGGATGATGCAACAGGTCGGTATGTTTGATCCTCTAAAAAGCATTTGATATCATGGAACCAAGGCTTGTCATCTTTAGCAATGTCCACGGAGAATACGTATGCGGCCGTTCTAGCCTGGATACAGAGATACGAGGCATAAAGTTGGCAGTCTGAACCTTGATCATGGAGGAAATGGTAGCTAATGCATCTGCGAACTGATTTTCGTCTCGAGGGATATACTCAAGTTTGACTGTTGTGAAGAAAGTCAATAATCTCCTCGTATAGTCACGGTATGGAATCAGATGCTCTTGGTGAGTGTACCATTTGCCGTTAGTCTGATTGATTACTAGAGTTGAATCTCCGAATACAGTTAATGTCTTGATCCTGAGGTCAATGGCTTCCTCAAGACCCATGATACAGGCTTCGTATTCAGCTTCTTTGTTAGTGCATGCAAAGGTGAGTTTTGCTGAGAAAAGCATATGAACTCCTTTGGGTGTAATGAGTACTGCACCAACTCCACGACCATTCATATTGACAACCCCATCAAACATCATTGTCCACTCTTCTTCTGGGTCAGGCCCTTCAGTGTGAATAGGATCTTCATGATCTTTTGCTTTTAGGAACATGATATCTTCATCAGGGAAGTCAAATCTCATTAGTGTGTAATCATCAATGGGTTGCTCAGCCAGATAGTCAGACAGTACATTGCCCTTGATGGATTTTTGAGATGTCGACTGAATGTCATACTCTGTCAGTATCATTTGCCATCTTGAAACCCTTCCGGTAAGTGCTGGCTTCTCAAATATGTACTTGACGGGGTCCATTTTGGAGATCAAAAGAGTAGTGTGAGTCAGCATATACTGTCTTAGTCGGCGAGCAGCCCACGCTAAAGCACAACAAGTTTTCTCGAGCAGTGAATAACGTTGTTCACAGTCGGTAAACTTTTTGCTTAGGTAGTATATTTCATACTCTTTTCGACCAGACTCGTCATGCTGGCCCAACACACACCCCATTGATCCTTCTAATACTGTCAAGTACATTATTAGAGGTCTTCCTTCAACTGGAGACATAAGAAATGGAGGTTCTTGTAAGTACTCCTTGATCTTGTCAAAAGCTTTCTGACAATCTTCGTTCCACTTGACCGTTTGTTCTTTTCTTAGCAATTTGAACAAGGGCTCACAAGTTGCAGTGAGGTGAGATATGAACCTTGATATGTAGTTCAATCTACCTAAGAAACCCCGAACTTCCTTTTCAGTCCTCGGTGCAGGCATCTCCTGAATGGCCTTGACTTTGTCAGGATCAACTTCAATTCCTTTTTCACTTACGATAAATCCCAGTAGTTTACCGAAACGTACCCCGAATGTGCATTTGTTGGGGTTTAGCTTTAGCTGATACTTTCTCAGACGCTTGAACAAGTTCAGCAGATTTACCAGATGATCTTCTTCAGTGAGGGACTTGGCAATCATATCATCCATGTAGCATTCAATTTCTTTATGGATCATATCATGGAATAATGTCACCATAGCCCGTTGATAAGTAGCACTGACATTCTTCAATCCAAAAGGCATTACCTTGTAATAAAACGTGCCCCAAGGTGTGATGAAGGTAGTCTTCTCCATGTCTTCGGGCGACATCCTGATCTGATTATACCCTGAAAAACCATCCATGAAGGAAAACACCGAGAACTAAGTTGTGTTGTCGACCAATACATCAATGTGAGGTAATGGGAAGTCATCCTTCGGGCTAGCTCTGTTCAGATCCCGGTAATCCACACATATCCGTACTTTGCCATCCTTTTTAGGCACTGGTACAATATTAGCAACCCACGGTGGGTAACTAGTCACAACAAGGAAACCGGCGTCCCACTGTTTTTGTACTTCTTCTTTAATCTTCATGGCCATATTCGGACGAGTACGGTGTAGCTTCTGCTTCACTGGAGGGCAATCTTCTTTCAAAGGCAGCTTATGCATAACAATATCCGTATCTAGACCTGGCATGTCTTGATAGGACCAAGCAAAGACGTCAATGTACTCTCGAAGCATGTCGATAAGTTGTTCTTTCACTGAATCTTGCAGACTGGCCCCAATCTTTACTTCTTTCAAATCCTCTTCGGTACCAAGATTAACTGTTTCAACCTGCTCCTGATGAGGAGTGATCAATTTCTCTTGTTGCCTCAAAAACCTGGCTAACTCTTCAGGTAACTCATAGTCTTCTTCAATCCCTTCATCAACTTGATTAATTGGATTGTCGAAGTCATACAAGGTCATAGCAGTGCTTTTGTCGGGGCAATCTGGAGGATAATTTCTGCAAGGGTTGAGATTTGTTCGTTTTAGTGATCAGTTTTAATCATGTTTAGAAAAAGTGTAAATGAAGTTATTTATTTTGAAAACATTGCCATTTTATTGTTTTGTACAAAAGTGAAAAATGAAAAGATAGTGAGCGAAAAAGAGACTCGTTTGCAAAAGATGTTTGATATTCATTGATTAATCCATCTGCACAAAATTACAATATGGCCCTATTACAAAATGAGTCCTGACACCTTGGGCAAGATGCAAGACTTGATGCATGCTAAAAAGACAGGAAATAATAATTACTCTGCAGGAGTAACCCTTATAATTTCCTGGGAAGACTAGTTAAGGACTTGATTCCCCGGGATCCTTGGACGTATCCAGCTCTCCAAGTTGCGGTCGCTTTCCGCCTCGTCTTCCAGGTTGTTAACAACATCTGGGGTGAGCATCCCCCACTGATGAACTTGGGCTCCTTTGCAGCCTCTGATTGATCTTGTCGGAATGGTCTGTAACCCAAACCGAATATGTCTTCCTTTTTCTCCACCGGCAGCAGCTTGCCCCAGCCTTGGGCATTACCGTCTTCAACAACCTTCCGGGCTTGCTGATAGGAGACAATTGAAGTACCCATACTATCTTCTTGGGATGCAGCAAATACTTCAGTCGTCGCCTCATTGACATTCAGGGCCTCAAACCCTTGGCTCATAGTCTCATGGATTTCACCATCCATCTCAATATGTATGTAGCCAAATGGCTAATAAATATGTCCTCCTCACCAAAGATGGTGATAATCTGTCCTTCCCACTCATATTTCAGTTTCTGGTGAAGGGTCGACGTTACTGCGCCTGCGGCGTGAATCCATGGTCGACCTAACAAATAGTTGTATGCCGACTGAATGTCCATCACATAGAAAATCGTCTTGAAGACCTACAGACCGATTATCACTGGTAGCTCCACCTCTCCAAGAACAGATCGTTTGGAGCCATCAAAAGCCCTGACTACAAGGTTGCTTGGTCGGAGAGCTATTCCATCATACTCGAGCTTGACAAGAGCTTTCTTGGGTAAGACATTGAGTGAGGACCCAATGTCTACAAGAACATGAGATAGTATAGCTCATTTTCACTCCAGGGTTATGTGCAAAGCTTTGTTGTGGTGACGTCCTTCTGTTGTCAAATCAGCATCAGTGAAACCTAGCCCATGGCTAGTATTGACATTTGACACCACTGTTTCAAGCTGATTCACAATGATCTCTTCTGGCACGTAGGCAGCGTGCAGAACTTTGAGTAGTGCATCCCGATGGGCTTCGAAACACAACAACAGGGATAATATAGAGATCGTTGAAGGAGTCTGGTGGATCTGGTCCACAAATTTATAGTTACTTCTTTTAATAATCCTCATAAATTCATCCACATCCTGATCAAAGGATGATTTATGAGTCTCTTTTGGTGCAGATTCTTCAGTTATTACACTATTCCCTTTGGCTTTGGCAGCAGCTTCTGCCTCAGTATTAATTCTGGGAGCTTGTGATGCGAAGAGACGTCCGCTTCGGGTGAAGCCTCCGCCTCCCCCAACATTATCCACTTGGGGAGTAGGAACTGAAGAATCAAGAAGGACTTTTTCTCCGTTGCAGTAAAGGTCAGCACCATAATGCCATGGAACAACACTGTCTTTATCAAGCCATTAATTTTCAGAATGCCATCTTTGATCAAGCCATTAATGCCATTCCTCAAGCTCGCAACAGGCCTCACAACCTAGAAACACTTGGCATTTCAAAAGCTGGGCTTTAACATATGCCAGAGGTGTCTGAATACTTGCAATATCT
This sequence comes from Lathyrus aphaca, assembly GCA_963966055.1. Classification (NCBI taxonomy): domain Eukaryota; kingdom Viridiplantae; phylum Streptophyta; class Magnoliopsida; order Fabales; family Fabaceae; genus Lathyrus; species Lathyrus aphaca. The sequence goes on along the minus strand of OZ014521.1, from coordinate 409,487,861 downwards.
TCTATTAAACTCATGGGTGAGCTTTCCTCTATAGCATTAATCCTTGGCCCACTATGTCTTGGCATAGGATTTTTCATTACATTGGGAGGTGGTGCAAAGTTCAGGGCCTTTGAATCTACCAGATCCTGGACCTTCATATGCAGAGCCCTGCATTTTTCCGTAGAGTGACCAGGTGCGTTAGAATGAAAAGCACGCCTAGCGTTGACATCATAGTTTCTCGGAAGGTTCTGAGGATCAGGTGGAGCCAATGTCCTTAACTCAACAAGATTGAGTTTTAAGAGTTGTCGCAGCAGTGTGGCATATGGCATTGGTATAGGGTCAATCACCCTGTTGATCTGAGATGGCCGCTGTTGAAACAGGCATTGTTGTTGATTGTTGTTATTATTGTTATAAGATCTCTGTTGAGGAAATGGTTGTTGTTGCGGAAAGTGTTGTGGTTGTTGAGCATACTAAGGAGGTGGAGCAGGAATAGTAATAGCAGCAACTGTCCTGGGCAGGTATTGGGGTCTCCCTCTTCCCATGTGTACAGATTTTGTCTCACCAGATCTACGGGGCCCAGCAAATGGCTTCCTTGCACTGCTTGTCCTGGCACCGTTGTCGGAGATCTTCCCCGTCTTCAATAGGCTCTCTATTCTTTCCCCAACTATCACCACATATGTAAAGCTGGTGGAAGAAAATGCAGCCAATCTGTCAATATAGGTACCTTGGAGAGTATTCATGAACATGTCTGCCATCTCCCTTTCTGACATCGGGGGTTGGACGGCAGCAGCTAGTTGCCTCCACCTTTGGGCATACTCTCTAAAGCTTTCACGGGAAGATTGAGACATTCCCATTAGAAGGGTTCTGTTTGGATCCATGTCCAGGTTATACTGATACTGACGGATGAAAGCTTCAGCCAAGTCTTTCCAGTTTCTTATTATGGCTCTGGTTAAGTGGGAGTACCATTCTCGAGATTCCCCGGTCAAGCTATCCTCGAAGTAAAACATCCACAGCTTCTCGTCCATGGTGTAGGCTTTCAATCTCCCTAGGAAAGACTGAAGGTGGGTGCGTGAGCAGGATGTGCCATTATATCTTTCAAAACAAGGGGGTTTGAACTTGTGAGGAATTCTCACCCCTTCCACCAATCCCATGTCCATGATATCAAAACCTAGGGAGTTTTGGGATTCAAGAGACCTCAGTTTCTCTGCAATTTCATCTAACCGACGGTCGTAAACTTCGTCTCCAGCCCCTACCATAGTAAACTGCTCTTCTTGAGGATCTTTCTGCAAGACCCTTCCTCCAGCAGTGTTACCCTGCGTATTTCTTATGGCATTGATTTGTGGGTTCAGATGAGGTCAAAACTCTGGTGGATCAGTGCGAGGCTGCAAGTGATCGTTGTTACTGGTACCTCCTGTACCTGGATGATGTTCCTAAAGAATTTGTCGCTCAACTAACTCCCTCGGTATTTCCTGGCTCTAAGCTAGACCAGTCATTACTGTCATGAATTGAGTCATCTGATTTCTCATCTCAACCCTTACATTGGCCATCTGGGCCCTCACTTCATTCAGGTCTTGCTGAACTTGATCCATTTGAAGTCCCGGAAGGTTGTTTCTTGTCGGGTACCGGTGTATTCTGTTGACAGGGAACACTCTTCTGCGAGCAATGTTTCCTGAAACCACAACAAAGTGAGAAACAATAACAAACAAAAAACCTACAAAACAAAGAAAATGTTAGTATGCAATGCAGGATGCCTATTTGTCTTCCAAGGGTATCCGGTTTGGTTCTTTGGTTTTGACCTTTCCAGACCTCGAGGAAATGCTGATGCTGAAGAGAGACTAAGCCCACCAAAAATAATACAAACCATATATATTACAAAGAGTGAAGATACATAGTTTGATTACAATATGTCGCTCCCTGGATTTCCATCCTGGTACAAACGCGAAAGTGGCGCGGAAAGAGGTAGAGTCGCCAGTCAGGTATTTTCATCCCAAAGGAACGGGAATGGTAATGCTGCACAAACCAGAAGAAAAAAAAAGGAAGGACACGGGTCCTGCGAACCAAAGAGACTGAGTTTGGGAGTCGGTTATGACCTGGGAAGGTATTAGCACCCAGATCGTCCGTCGTACCCGACGGGATCCACGCTTGCAAAGAAATCTGTTTCAAAGGGTGTAAGAACTGAAAGCTGCTACAAAAAGAAAGGAACTGGAACTGGAAAAGGAACTGAGAAGGGAACTGAAAAAAGAAATGGAAAGGAAAAATGTAGGGAAAATAAAGATTGTGCTCGAACGGGCCCTACCCCGCTGCCTACGTACCTCACTGGACATGAGGATCAGAGTCACCGTAGTTCCCCTAACTAGGGGTGGAAAAGATTGCTTGTGTCTTAAGGCTTGAACTGCCTATGTCAATGCTCAGGTGTTGCAGGCTCAGACGACGAGTGCGTTACCGTCTTGCAAAGTGACAAGTAGGAGCAAGTTCGTACGATGAGAGTGAGTGAGATGAGAGAAGAAGTCCCGAAGGAGAGACATTTATTCTTTGTCCAGTGTTTTTTAGAAGTCTTTTATTGGTGTGACACAAGGAAGTGAACTCAAGCTCTTTTCCATGGAATGTGTACTTGCTACTACATTCCAAGATGGAATAATAGAACAAGTACACTCAAGTAAGGAGAAGATCCCCAAAACTTGATTCCAGAGATTAGGGCCTAAGCTCACTAACTCATTGGATTTATTAAGTATTTTTGTAATTAAAAATGAAGAAGTATGGAGTTTTGAAATCTGGAGGAATGACAAGACCACTGGACATGAGAATCAAAATTCGGGTGTCCTGCCCCAGCTTGGCAGATTTAGCTCTGATCAACTGACTTTGAATGATGTTCCTCAATCAAATGATGCTTGGGAACTTGCTTTACCCTGACTGATTCCTTGGTCAACAAAATGACTGGATAACATGCCCCTGATCCATAGGCCTGCAAGATGCTTTTGATTCTGGTCATCCTTGTTGAATGATCAAGTTCTCCTCTGATTGCTCTTTGTAAGAACTTCCCTGGTGTCACAGACTGACTTGCAATTAAAATTGTTCATTTACAAATAGTAATTTCAATGCAGTTCATATGCAAGTTTTGAAAATTTATTTATTTGAATGTTGTGATAGTGTGTGACGAATGGACCATTAGTCCAAACGTAGTGTGGAGTTAGCTAATCGTTAGGAGTCAGTTTACGCAACCTTGTCGCAATATGCTTTCAGAATTGAACCTGATTCAATTAGGACTTCCAAGGGTTGTAACGTGGCCTGGTTCACGGTTTTAGAAAGAAAGATTTATGGCTCAAAGTTTATCTGTGCCCACCCATTCTCCTTGATGTTCTCCAGTCCTATGTTCAGCTAATTCGGCCTAAACGCTCACCTCTCGAAAGGGTTTGGTGATGGTCGAGGAACCAATGGCGTTGACGGTTTAAGCACCAATGAGGTTTTTGGGGTTACAGTCACCCCTTTGCCTTTTTGTCTGGTCACACGACTTTGTTTTAATGGAAGATTTTTCTTACTGATGATTTTTTTTTACTCCCTAACTTTTGCCTGGACTGATTCTTTTTTTTTTTTTTGAATTTTTTTGATTTTGAAGTCCAGTAGGATGCCCTAACTTTTGCCTAAGTCATTTGTTTTCACACACATTTTTTTCCGACTTAGCGGGCTTTATTTCCTCTTCTTTTTTTGTTGAACAAATCGTGTGACACAGGTTTGTCCTGATTGTTTGAGAGGGTAATGACTGTCTCATTCCTTTGTTGGCGAGGGGTAACCATTGTGGTTTTACGTCCCTTGACCTCTTGAGGTGTAATGGATAAATTTAATGGATCCTCGGATGCATACTCCTTTGGGAATTTGAACGCTCGGTCAAATTAACTGATGACTACCCTGCCTCGGGTTAGATGTGAGGGTTTTTTCGTTTAGAAAAGAAACTCCTTCTTCAAGGCTCAAAGGGGTTGACGAGGGTCTATCTCCCTTATATCTCCGGTGTTTGGGAATTGAAACAATGCCTGTACATTGTCAGCAGGTTCTAATCTGAAAGCATACCTTCAACAATTCAGTTGTCATCATCCTCCCTCAAACCTACTAAACAACAGTGAAATAAATGGGAGGTAAATGGATGCATTTTTTTGTTTTTTCAATGCAAGTAAAGGAAAAATGAGCGAATGCGACATAATTGATTCAAAAAGTGCATGATCACTTCATTAACATTACCATTCAAAACAACAATGTTTAAAAGACAAGTCGCAATTAACAGGAAAGAAACTACGATACAAATGATAAGAAGGATACAATGATTTTCAACTCTGATGACATCTTGTCCGAACCACTGAAATCAGGAGACGCTTCTCCGAAGTCCTCGAACTCAATCAGGTGAGAGATTGACGTGCACAATCAAGCTTCCTTCTGGAAAGGATATGTAGCCCTTGTCGATCAACTGTTGTACTTTGGCTTGAAAAGCTTTGCAATCTTCAGTTGAATGTTCGATCGATCCACCGTGATACCCACACTGCTCATGAGGATTGTACCCTAGAGGGTACGGCTCTGACAACGGCTTGAGAGGCTTAGGAAACACCAATGAGCTCTGAATTAGATGTGGCAAGAGTTCACTATACGCCATGGGAACTGGATGAAGAGGAGCATTCCTTCTTTCCAGATTGTTGCGAGGCCTAGGCTGGCTCTGATGTTGATTCTGATGTCTTCTACCATGAGCTTGCATATTTGGACGAGGAGGAGTCCAGGGTTTTTGATATGGTGCTCTGAGCATCTCTTGCTGTCCGTAAGAGTAGCCAAACCTAGAAAAATATGATCTCTGAGAAGATGATGGTCTAGAATATTCGATATTGGCCATGACTGCATTGATGTCATACCATTCTTCCCCTTGGGAGCTACCAACAGATTCATCTTCACTAGCTGGGATGTTCAAAGAGTACTAAATCTTTCCACTTTTGAGTAAACTTTCAATGTGTCCTCCAACTATTATCAAATCAGAGAAGTTTGATGTCCCAATGCTACTCATCCTTTCCAGGTACGGACCTTGCAAGGTGTCCACGAACAGGTCGACCAATTCTCTATCTAAAAGTGGTGGTTGCACTTGGGCTGCCAATTCTCTCCACCGTTGTGCATATTCTCTGAAAAATTCACCACTCCTCTAAGATAGGCTCTGCAAGTGCGTGCGACAGGGCGCCATGTCCATATTGTACTGGTATTGCTTTACGAAAGCTCTGGATAAATCATTCCACGACCAGATATGACTACTTTCCAAATCCATATACCAACTTAGGGATGCCCCGCTTAAACTGTCCTGAAAACAATGATTCATCAACTCATCGTTGCGGGCATAAGAAGTCATTTTTCTACAGAACATCACCAAATGACGCTTCGGGCAACTGACACCAGTGTATTTCTCAAAACCAAAGGCATCAAGATCCGGAGGAATGACAAGACCAGGCAACAAACACAGGTTTAGAGCATCAAAACCAAAGGCATCAAGATCCGCTAAGGCTTTGAGTTGCTCATCCAACACATGAAACCTTTCAGCAGGATCAATAGCTTGTGGATCCTTGGTTTTCACAAGAGGGATTGCCCCTTGGAAGTTTGGCATAGGGAAAGCAAAGCTCTGATAATCCTTAGCATCAGAAGAAGATGAAGGTCCACCTCGGACAACAAATGGTTCGGGTACACTCTGATTCACGATCGGGCTCTGCGCAGGCTGATCTTGAGTAAGGTTGTTCACTTGTGGAAGATCCTCATCAGGAGAAAGACCATACAAAGGTTTGGTCATCAAAGTGAAACCAGGTGGAAACTCAACATTCTGACGATTGTTCTCTGACATCGCTACTGACGGCTTCTAAACTGACCTTTTCAACTCTTGGCACTGCTCAGTCAAACTTCAAACAACTTTCGTCTTCCAATGGTTACCACTTGTTCAAACTGAATACCGGGAAATCAGTTGGCTGGTCATGGACAAAAGAGGAAGGATGAGCTTTCTGGAAAAAGGAAATGCAATGTTGATGCAAATGCAAAATGCAAGATGCAAAGACATGGGATCAACATTCTGGAAACTGTATGGAATCTGGAATATTGAGCCAAGAATCGAGTGTCTGTAACCACAAGATCTCTGTGTAATAACCCAGGATAATCAACAAGAACCAAGGGATCAAGAACTCCATAATCATAGTGACCGGATCAAAACATGAGACTGCACTGGTAATGAGGGTATGTTGAGGTCAATGGTTCCTGCAAACCTGTAAACCCCTCCCAATATCACGGGTGTGCTCCGGGTCAAACATCACGGACTCTCAAAGCCGAATAGAAATAATACGTTCACCATTTCTGAGAAATGGACCATGACCAAATCAGGAAATCGGTTTGGAATTATGTACTACTCAGGGAGGCCTCAGCGTGAGTCCGGGAAAACAAGGTCATCCTATGTGAGTTCCAGGTGGGCCCTCGGGTGCGAGTGGGTTTGCCACACAATGTGGTCTGCTACTGTCACCACTAAAGAGGGATGTTTCCACAAGGTTCTCAATGATCGGTCCCCAGCTGCACATAACTATCAAGGTTATGAAATGAGAGAGGAAGATCCCCAAATCCAGACATTTCCAAGACGGTCCCAAATCTGGGCGTGGAACTCACTACTACCCCCATGACAAGATCTCATGAGGCCAAAGTGGAACCACTTTAAGTCCTAAGGTGCACTCGAGCCTTGGCGATGAGCTCATCTCACAGTAACAGTATCACCCAAGTCCCACCAAACAGAAAATCCAGTCCAGACAGTCCAGTATATCTATGATGCATGAAAATAAATACTTAAAATCGTAAATAAAGTTGTAAATAAAACTGTAAATAAAACAACAGTAATATATACACACAACAACAAACAAACAACACCCAACGAAACAGAAACATGCAAGCGCTAGGAGAGACTCTCAAGGGAACCAGAGATTCTAGTTAGGTAGTCCCAAGCAGAGTCGCCAGCTGTTGCTCCCCGGATTTCCATCCTGGTACAAACGTGAAAGTGGCACGGAAAGAGGTAGAGTCGCCAGCCAGGCATTTTCATCCCGAAGGAACGGGAATGGTAATGCTGCACAAACCAGAAGAAAAGAAAAGGAAGGACACAGGTCCTGCGAACCAAAGAGACTGAGTTCGGGAGTCGGTTACGACCTGGGAAGGTATTAGCACCCAGATCGTCCGCCGTACCCGACGGGATCCACGCTTGCAAAGAAATCTGTTTCAAAGGGTGTAAGAACTGAAAGCTGCTGCAAAAAGAAAGGAACTGGAACTGGAAAAGGAACTGAGAAGGGAACTGAAAAAGAAATGAAAAGGAAAAATGTAGGGAAAATAAAGATTGTGCTCGAACGGGCCCTACCCCGCTGCCTACGTACCTCACTGGACATGAGGATCAGAGTCGCCGTAGTTCCCCTAACTAGGGGTGGAAAAGATTGCTTGTGTCTTAAGGCTTGAACTACCTATGTCAATGCTCAGGTGTTGCAGGCTCAGACGACGAGTGCGTTACCGTCTTGCAAAGTGACAAGTAGGAGCAAGTTCGTACGATGAGAGTGAGTGAGATGAGAGAAGAAGTCCCGAAGGAGAGACATTTATTCTTTGTCCAGTGTTTTTTAGAAGTCTTTTATTGGTGTGACACAAGGAAGTGAACTCAAGCTCTTTTCCATGGAATGTGTACTTGCTACTACATTCCAAGATGGAATAATAGAACAAGTACACTCAAGTAAGGAGAAGATCCCCAAAACTTGATTCCAGAGATTAGGGCCTAAGCTCACTAACTCATTAGATTTATTAAGTATTTTTGTAATTAAAAATGAAGAAGTATGTTTTATGACTTTCTTGATGAATATGGTCTCATGATCAGACTTGTGCATCATGATAGACAAGCTTGTACTATCCCAAGATGGGAAAACTACAAGTGCCTCATGGAATAAGGCTATTGCACAGGAGACCACTTCAATCCTTATTAAATGCTTTTTATGGTTTTTGTTTGAGATGAAAAGAGAAGAGAACAAATATCTTTAAGGTAAAATCTAAATGGGAAAGTCTAATCCTAATGTTAGCATGCTTGGATGAACCTAGGTTAGTGAGGTTTACCTATCCTACAGAAGAAGGAGAAGGAAAGAAAAAAGGAGAAAGAAGAAGAACCATGGTTGCCTAAGCACACCTCAAGTTAAGAAAGGATAAAAGAAGATGACGAAGAAGTTGAGATGAAAAAGAAATAAGAAGAGGAGAATGCAGAATGGAGTAATTGAATAATGCACAAACAGAGCCTACACCAGTAGGACTTCCAGATGCGGCAACATGCAAATGGTAAAATCGGGTCGCATTGGTACCTAACGGAGAAGGTCCGTTGCCTCTTCATACGCTCACAAGAATTCAAAAATACTTATTAGAAGTCCCCAACAAGAAATGGGATCCAGCAGTTAAGCACAAGTATCAGTCATCAAGTCTAAATAAATCAGTGTATCAAATATCGTGTCCAGCGTCAAAGGCAGTCATCAAAGAGAATCATAAATGAAGCCATGAATCAGTCTGTATGATATCAAAGCTTAAGTACAATTCGCATCCATAAATCTCATCAGTCCAGAAAGATAATAATAAACCACAAGGCCATCATCGAGCAGCGTCCGCCATCATCGAAATCCAACAATAACCTGCAAAACTTTTAAGCACGAACTAAAACCAAAATTATTAAATCAAATTAATCAAGACTAAATATAAAGCTAAGAAACTATATCAAAGTTATAATAAAAATTATTGAAAATCTTAACTAAACCTTTAACATAATAAACTAATTGAAATTAAAATCTAAAAATTATAAACAAAACTAGCAAAATTAAGATTAAAATAAAAATCTAATTTAAACCTAAATCTAAATCTCAACTAATTAATAAACATAAATTATAAATAAAATCTGTTAAAATAATATATCATAATAAATAAGTAAAATATAGAAATAACAATGAAAAAATAGAGGGAGAGGTCCGCTGGCATTGGTGGTGGTATGAAAAGCATGCGAATGGGTTTCAAATAGCCCAACAACAATAACCATCGATCTCCTTTGAAAATAATAGAAAAAAGAAAATTAAAATAAAAAGAAATAAAAGCAACAAAGAGGAAAAAGTCAGCACGTGAAATCCCAAGATGCATTTTCCCTGTTCAAACCGAGTCACAAAGTAACACTCTCTCAAACGACGATTCACAACGGTGGCTTCAACTCGCTCCACTCATGGTCAAACGTCGGCGATTTAAGTTCGGAATCACACGACTTCTTTCTTGGTTTCGGCTCTCTGTCTCTTCCGATTCCAAATCTAGGTCGCCCTTCCGCCGAAAGAAAATTTGTGTTCAACGTCACCGCCAACACACACCGGATGTCTTTGCTTGTCGCGACTTCATCATCAATTTCTCAGCGTCACAACACTCTTCTCACGTGTTCTTTCTCGATCTGCCTTCCTCTATTTCTGTTTCTGAATTTTGTTCAAGTTTCTGTGTTGTTGTTGTTGTTGTTAATGAGTGATGGAAATTGATGAGGTTGCGGTTTGTGGTTGTTGAAGATGGTGGTTTGTGCTCTGTTTGCTGTTGTTGTTGTTGATGAGGTTTGAGGAGAGTTATTGATAGAAGGTTGAAGTTGTTATGGTGTGTGTTTGAAGGTTGAGGTGGAGGAGAGTGATGTTAAAAAAATGAGGTTTATGGTTGGTGTTTGGTTCAGAAGAGTATGAAGGAAGTAGGAGGTGGTTTCAGGTTGGAAAATGGAGGTGCTGCGGTTTTTGGATTGGTTTTGGATAGATTCGGATTTCGTGGGTTGTAGTGGTTTTGGTGTGTTTCTTGCAGAAGAGTGAAAGGAGTTGTTGAGGGTGAATATGAAGATGAAAGCAAGTTCAGTGTGTTTTTTGCGATGAAGAATATGAGCAGAGAATGAATTGTATTGGTCGTCATATTGTGTGTTGTGTGCGTCTCGCTTATGGTGTTGGAGTCATGTGTGTATGGCCTGTGCGAAACGCGGAATCCGCGTGAATGCATATGCGGGATGAGAATTGCAATAATGGAATTGGTGGAAAAAAATGAGTGGGTTGTGTGAGGCGTGTGGGATCCCCAGGTGGTATGTGTGTGTATTGGTTCATCGTGAATGCGTGTTTGTGAATTGGTTGTGGAACACGTGATGTAAGAACAAAATTTTTGTTGTGAAAGAAATTAGTGTGGGGCCATTGAGTGTGTGTAAATGGAAAGAAAATAGGCTGAAATGAATTGTGGTAGGGTACAGAATGGTCTGTGTGAATGGTGAGATGGCTGTGTGAAATTTATGGCTTCATGGGCTTATGTGAATGGGCCTTTGTATTTGAAACTGAGTTTTAGATTTTGATATGAAAATTAGTTTAATGATAATTATGATTTAAGTAATGGATGCAAATGAATAAATAAAAGTATTGAATTGAAAGGGATATTAAACTGAATGTGGATAATAGATATGGATAAAAAATATGGATAGTGAAAAATATAATTAAAATGAAATATTAGAATTGGTAATAGATAAAAAGGATAAATGGTTATTTGGATTGTGGATAGAAATGTTTTTGGAATTTCTACTTTTTGTATAAAACTTGTTGAAAGGGAGAACTAATGGGCTTCATATTTTATGGACTTAGAATAGAATAATAATAAAAATAAAAATAAAAGAATGGATATTTAAAATATAATTTGGATGGATGTGAATTGTATAATCGAAAATGGTTAATGAATTAAATTTGGATACAGGTAAAAATGCGGATAAAAGAAAAATGGAATGGATTATAAAGTGGATATATTGAAAAATGGTTAAATTTGGATAAATGGAATTAAATACAATATGGATTTGAGATTGAATAATGAAACAATGTTGATTGGATATGAGAAATGATTAATTGATGTTGGGTAAAAGGATAATGAATTATGAGACTCGTTGACAAAATCGGATGGGTAATGGTTAATTGGATGAAACATGACTAAAAACGGGTAGTGGATGAGAAATGGATAATAATTTGTGATTTAGGAAATGAACTTGTTTAGACCCTTCCACAAACACCTTGACTGAATATAATCCAACAATCACATTTGAAATTCTTCCAACAACTTCTGATTTTGAAATTAAACCCCATACAAACCATTATTGGACATCCTGATAAGTTCCACCCACAACTTGGACACACACTGACTGAGAAATAGTCCACTGAAACGAACAACTTGCACTTGAAGAAATATCTTGATAGTTTGACCAGGATTAGGTCAAACATTCATCTGAGCTGGATCGTAACTGAATAACCGCACTTGAACCGAAACCAGAGTTCTTAAGAAATCGAGAAATACTAATATCCGGAGATGCTGAGAAGGAAAATAGCCTTGTAACCTGGTGAAGAAGAAAATAGCCTGATAATGGGTCCGACGCGCCAGTGAATAATCTTTGCAGCCGTGAAATCTCTGATGATCACTGTTTCAAGGAAATAAACCCTAATCCAGCGACATGAGGAGAATGATACCACTGATGGCTGCAAGCCAAAGCCTTGAATTTGTCTGATAACCACAAATAGGAACGTGAAACCCTAACTCCTCTGATGATATTGATCCCATGTCTCAGGAGCTTATGCAAATGATATGACATAATGGAAGATGCGTATGATATGCAAAGGAAAAGCATAAAAAGAAAGAAAACCAGAGGGCAAATTTGGGGTGTTACACAATACATTCCCATGGTGGGTCAAAATACATCAACAAAAAGGAAATACAATCAAAATGAAGTGCAAACAAAAAGAGTCAAACATCCAGCCCAAAATCATCTTCTCTGACTTCCTTCAGGAGGGCCTCAATCACTGGACCTACTGGGTGCTCTGTGATAGTCCTGATGAGGAGGTTCCTGGTGGCAATGGCACTGGTCATCTTCTTATGCTTATCCTGATCCTTTGACCTCTTTAACCCCGCCCGGAGTTTCAACTCAGATATCTCCTTTTGTGCTGCTATCAAGGCTGCCTGATGCTTCTTCTCACTAGCCTCCAGTTGCTCTATCTTAGCTTGAGTTCTTTGATCTTCTTGTGCACGGGCTTCAGTGATCCTGATCCACCTAGCATGGCTCTCCTCTAAATAATGCTTAGCCCTAGCCTTCTGAGTTTTTGCTTCCTTGCAAGCATTCTTCAGTACTAACTCCCATGCTCTAGCCTTCATGATGTAGTCATCCGTCTTCTCAATCTTGGCCAAATGCTCAATCCTGAGTCTTTCCAACCTCTCATTATCTAGACGACTGTCATTTCTCTCCCAGAGAGTCTTCTTCGAGGCTTCAGAGAGTTGATTATTTCTTTCTTTCAGTTTCTCAAACTCTTCCAAACGGACAGTAGCTGCAGGTTGCACTATTGAAGGACCAGGTACATCTTCTAAAGTAAATGGCATTCGGGTGATCTGTGCCCTGGTACGAGACCAATCAAGATACTGTGTTGAAGCTATATTATTGCATTTTCCCAAAATGGCTGTCCCTTTGGTCTAGATGTTCTCCCAGGCCCAGGCTGCCTGTCTGACAACAACAGAGTTGTGCTGGATCTCACAATAGAGGGTCCCAGTCAAATCTTGCCCCCTGGGAGGATGAACCAAAGCATACCCTAATTGTCTCTTAAACAGTAAAGGGTTGTAGTTGATGCAAGCTTTTACTCCAATCAAAGGCACATTAGGATATTGCCCACAGCTAGTAATGATGTCCTTGCCCTTGGTGCTCTGAGTGCACCATCTGATGTCTTCTGATGTCAAGGAAATAAATCTCTTAGCCCAGTTCTTTGGCTGATGAGGGTTCAGAAAAGTATCTGACTTCGGCAAATGTCTCAACAACCAACAGTAATAGAGAGGAGCACAACATCTGACCAGTCTTCCTCTTTGCTTCTCATTCCTCTGGTGTACCGAATAATAGAAGTCTCCAAGAAAGGTAGGAATTGGGTTCCTCAGTAAGAACAGGTGAATGGCATTCTTGCTTACAAACTTTGGCTCATCTGCAAACAAGATAATTCCATATATGTTGAGGTCTAAGAGTGCACAAACAACATCCCACTTTCCTGCTACAGCATGTAGAGTGGCCTGGGAGATCAAGAAGTCTAGGTGAAGGCCTGGAACCCCAGCTTTGGTGGTCATGCTTTGATCAATGAGGGCAGGCTCCAAATGCAATGCCCTAGCTATGTAAACATTCTTGGGATCAACCATCTCAGGGTTGAAAGGAATCCCTCTCCTGATAGGAACTCCTAACAACATGGAAAATTCTTCTAGCAGAGGTCCCAACTGAAAATCAGGAAATGTGAAGCATCTAAGAGGAGGATCATAGAACTGCAAGCAAGTATGGATCATGCTCCTCTGGGATGCATCCAGGTCCATGATCATGTCCAATATGCCTCCATAATGTTCCCTGAATAATGGGACATGATCAGGAGTAATGAGAGACTGGAGCTGCCTGATGCCTGTCAAGGTGGGCTCAAAGAAGTGGTATGTGATGTTGCTCTTCCTGGAAGTGTCCATGCTGATAATGGATGTTGGTGAAGAAACCGAGATAAACCCCGATGAAGGTAACTGCTGAAGACTGATGAAGACAACTGGAGGAGAGTCTCTGACAAACTGATGAAGGTGCTGGAGAAGATAACTGAAGAAGTCTGAGCAACAAAATAGGTCAAAACCAAACCAAGGATAATAAGGTGGATACCCTGTAAAACAAATAGGCAAATGTTAAATGATGCAAAATGATATGCAAAGGGTTTGTGATCAAGTGTTGGATCTGTTTATCTGCCTTGGTAAGGTCCATGTGTGTTCATAAGTCCGGATGGAGGCTTAGAAATCCAGTAACTAGGTGGGGGACTCAAATAAAGAGTCACAAGTCCAGGGTTTTCACAAGAACTGTCCAAGGTGGTGCATTCTTAAAACAATATTAGTAACCAGTGTATGATGAGGCCAAGGGTTCCTGCAAATCTGTAAACATCCCAATCCCCTCACATGTAAGATTCTAGAACAAGGATCCTCAGACTTGGATCAGTTATGAGAAGTGTAAACACTTTTAACCCGGAGGTACAGTGTTTACAATAACCATAAAAGATCCTCCTCTAATTCACCTCAGATGCTGAAGGTCATAAAAGGTCATCCAGACTTAGCAGGCTTCCCAGATAGCCCTGGTACTACAGGAAATTTGTAGCACAGAGTTCTCAAGAAGAAACCCATGTCTGAACCGTGTTTCATATTCCCGCACCAGACTGAAATGGAATGGGAAAGAATATGAAGCCACTCTAGCCTATGTGTCACTCAGTTCCTAGGTATAGGACCTTAATATATCAATGATCCCCACCCACCAAAGAAACAGCAGATCTAGCACATGATAATGACAGTATGAAATGCTTAAAAAACTGTAAATGAAAGCAATAAATAAAGTTGTACAGCAAGCAATAAATAAAGCAAATAAATAAGCATAAATATCACATAACACCCCCATAAACACAAATCAAACAAGCGCTAGGAGAAACCCACAAAAAGAACCAGAAGCCCTGGTTGCAATATAAGGGTCCCCAGCAGAGTCGCCAAGCTATCGCTCCCCCGAAAAGACACCTGGTCAGATAGGGTACAGACGTGAACGGTCGGCAAAAGGAGGAAATGAAATGAAGATGAATAGAGTCGCTAGCTAGGCATTTTTATCCCGAAGGAAATGTAATGCTGCATAAACCTGGGAAAAGATGGATAAGACGGTTGCGAACCAGAGAAACTAAGAAAGGGGGTTGGTTACAACCTGGGAAGGTATTAGCACCCAGATTGTCCGTCGTACTCGACGGGATCCACGCTTAAAAGATTTTGTTTAAAGGGGGAGTGTATGTGTTATCTGTGTGCAAAAGCTGGAAAAGAATATACAAGTGTCAGTGTAAAGAGAGTGTGAAGTGTAGGAAAGGAGTGTCAGTGTAAGAAAGGAATGAAATTCTCAAGACATGAGGCTTACAAGAATAGCTGAAAGAGGGGGAAGACACAGAGACTTTTGTTCGATAACTGTTAAGTTATGCCTACGTATCCTCTCGTGCAATGAGGAAGTTAGAACACCGTAGTTCGACTCAAAGAGACTGAAAGATAAATTAGACTGTGAACTGCTTGCTTGCCTATGCTCAAGTGTATGACTCGCCTGGCTCGAGTGCTAACTGTCTTTAATTAGACGGAAGAAGCGAGTTCTCGTTTGTGAGTGAGGATGATGAGAAAAGAATCCTGAAGGAGACGATTATTGTTTGTTTTTGTGTTTTCAGTTTTGTTATTGTTTTTGATGTTTTGCATAAGTTAATGAGCTTAAGCCTAAATCAAAGGCTTGTAAACTCATTATATCCTCCCTGATTAGGGATAATGAACCTACTTAAGCATGAGATAAGCCTCTCAACTTAATTGCCATGATGAGGTAGGATTAAGATCATTAACCTACTTGTGATTAATTAGATGTTTTAGGGTTTTTGTTTAGTGTTAAGTAATGAGTTTAAGCCATAATCAAGGATTAGTGAACTCATTACACCATTCTAATAGAAGGATAATAAATGAGAACACTTAAGCTGAGGAAAATACCTCAACTTAATCCATGATTAGGGATTAAAGTCATTAGATGAATGTAAACACCCCAAATTTTCCCTCACTAAGTTCACACCATGGCTTGTGATCTTTCATATTTACATAAGTTTAATCATACCATTTCATGTTGCATCTTTGCTTCACTGCATTAGTTCAAGTTCATCTGCATCTAGATTTTGTGATCTGAGCAATCCAAGATTCATCTGAGCCACCCCAAAGGTCTTCAATCATCTCAAGGGGGTCTATGTATGTTCAATCATCATATTTTATCCTCCAAAGACCAAGGAAGTCAAAGAATCACAAGAACTGGCAAAGCATGGAAGCAGAGTTAGGGTTTAACTACACAGATGACCTAAAATTAGGGCTTTGGTTTCAGAGGCCATAAATCCAAATTATTTGGTCATTCTTGTTTATATTGGTCTCAATATGTTATAAGGATCATTCATACCAAGTTTGATGAAGAAATTCATTGTGGAAGTCATCTGATCACTGGGTAACTTCTTGAGCAAGTCAGAGCAAAATCAGGGCATCTGAGGCCTCCCAACATGGAACCAAAGTGGATATTTCATCAAAATGATTTTATATGGTCTTTATTTGATCATTTAAGTGCTTAGAAATTCACAAATCTGAAGAAAAGTGAGCTAAACCAAAAGTTGCCAAAAATGGAAAAGACTAGTAATGTAAACTTTCCATTTTGGGAAAGTTTTTCAACCTCCTCTTTCTCAACCAAAAATGCTTCAAATGAAAAATTGTTGGTTATGAAAGTTGTATATTGGATCATTCCATTTTTAAAAAGTACAAGAACAAGATCTAATTCATTTTGGAACTCAAGATATGGCTTGTCAAAGTTGGCAAAAATCCCATAAATTTCAAGAATGCACCAAAAGGGATTCTTTGCAAAACCACTTGCCAAGGCTTTTTGGGACTTCAAACACACTTCAATACATCATAACATCATAGTCCATTGCCTCTAGATCAGAATTTCCCAAGGAATTGCATGATTACATGCCTTGAACATCAAGATTTCTCAAAGGGGCCAAAACTTCACATAATTGTAAAACACCCCATAACTTTATTCCCACATGCTGAATTGCTTCAAGATTGAATTTATGGACTTCCTTGAAGTTAGCTGCGCATGGACATGCCAAAAGGCCAACTACATCCTTGCCCATACCTCAAGTACACAAGTTGGTGACTTTTTGCAAGAAGGCCATACCAATCACAATAGGGCACAACCACTCCACAGACCTATCACAAGTTGATATATGGACCAAATGCTGATCATAACACACAAGAACACAAGCTGAAACCTAAGAATCACCAAGTTCACAAAAACTCTCCCTCTTGCAAAAGCTTTCGAATTTCATAACTCAGCCACTCAATCTTCAAACAAATTCCACCATTCATCTCTAAATCACTCACTGATCACAAACCAACCATTGAAACGGCCAAAAGCACCTCATACACCAAATACGATTTCTGACCAGTTGGAGTGCAAACTCTCAAACCATCCATCCACAAAACTTTCCAAGCATTGCAACTGCCTCAGGAGGTTCAAGGGAGTCTTTTTACACCAAGGAAGTGGCCAGAAAGCTCAAGGGAGAAAAGCTTCATCTCAGGTAGCCATTGAAATTAATTTTTCCATAACTCTCTTTTTATGTTACAAAATGAATAAGCATGCTTCACTGGTCATTCTGGACTTTGAAATTTTGAAAATGGTGTAGAAACGAGCTTGTACTGTTTGTCTGAAATTTTTGCCATGTTTATGTTTCTTTTCGAATCTTGAGTTTGAGTGAAAAGAAATGAGGTTTGAGGATGGATTTGGATTCAGGGAAGTGAGAGGAGTGAATCTGGAGCTTTAGAGCTCCAGAAAGTACCTAGGGAAGAAGTTGGAAGTTTTCAGGTGATGGGGTCACCGGAGAAGACGACCGAAGCTCTTCTCCGGTGATCTGAAAGTCATTAATCTCTTAATTAGGTTAGGGAATCTTTTGTATTAGGGCCATTGGATCTGTCTCTCCCGCGCGTGTTGTGTGGTCCAAATTAGATCATTAGAATTAATTTATGATTAAATAATTAATTAATTAAGTTTAAGTAAGTTTGAATACATGCCTTTAGATCTGGCGTGCAGTCAACAAATCCATCCCCAGATTCAATCTCATCCCTCCATTCAGCATACTTCCATTTTATTTAATTTTAATTCATATTTTTCTTATTTATTTTGTATCATTTATTTAAAATAGCTAAAAATTTCCAAAAATATTTTCTTTCTGCATTTTGACTTCAAATAATTTTATCAACCCAAAAATATTTTTATTTTTATTTTTTGCATTTAAAAATCATTTTTTAAACATTTAAATGTTTATTTTAATTAATTAATGAAAATTAATTAATTAAAATATCATTTAGGTTTCTAAAAAATCCCAAAAAAATCATATTGCATCTTTAAACATTTAGAGACATTTTCATACCATCCACACAAATTTCTTTTTGGTTTTGAACCATTTTTGACAATTTTCTTGAATTTAGGGTTCATAAAATTCACATTTTAGAACCCTAACTTCAAGAATTATTTTCTGCCTAACCAAGTATGGTATGACAATGATTCTTTTTGCATTTATCTTCATTTGAAATGTAGTTTATAACATAATTTTTTCATATTTTTATTCTTCCTTTTTGAATTGATTGGCATTTTTTCCCTTTAGGTGCCTTAAAACCCTAGATAACTTAGAAAATCATATCTTTCATTAGGTTAAGAGTTAGGTCTTCTCATTTGGGGTGTGATATCATATGGGGTTAGGGTTCTTTTGATTGCATTTTCAATTTTTTATCTTGTCATTTGCTTCTGTTTTTGAGTTTTGCATCTCATATTGCATAAGAACCCTAATTTCTCATCTTCCTTTGCATACTTCTTGCATATGCTTGCATTCATGAACTTGCCATGACATTTTATGCATCCACATGACACATAAGACATCCTAGGACACATTAGAATCATGCTTGATCATTCCTTCATCCATTTTCCATGTTATGCATTCATTTCATTTCATGTGCTCTCATGAGCTTTCATGCTCCTTTAATGCTTCATTTGCATCCTTATCCCTTGTATGATCATTCAAAATTCTTGACATGCTTTCATATCATCTCATAACATCATTTTCGTCATGAATATGCTTCTGGTTTTGGTTTGCATCCTTGCATTCATTTCATTTTCATTTCATTTCATTTCCTTATGCTAACTTTTCAGGTGGTAAGTATTTGAGAAGTGAATTTGCCTTCACTTCTCATCCCTCTTCTCATCCTCTCTTATGCATTCCTTGCTGCATTTTATCTTTGCTTTAGAGTGAGCTTGATCATTCATGTTCCTCCTTCACTTTCTTTCTTCAAGAAACTTTTCTTCTTAAGTGAAGTAAGTTAACTTGCATCTTCTGCTTCTCCTTTTTCCATCTTCTACTTCTCCCTTGGTTGCTTTTCTTGAAGATCTCTTGCAATCTTCATAAAACCTAGGAATACCCAAGCATGTTAACAATTAGGGTTTGATTAGTCCCCCATTAGTTTTACCTTTGTGTCATATTTTGTGTCTTCTCTTCTAAGGTTTTAAGGCTTTGTGATTAAGGTTATGTCTGCATCCTTCTATTAGGATGGAGCATATAACTTTAATCCTAAGTGTTAAACCCTTAATGTGTTTAAATCCTTTAATCAATTCATCCAATAATCATTAAGACATTAAGCTTGTAACTTGGGCCTTGCATTAGGGTTCTAATTCTTCCATAATTGGTTAAGAAGGACTAACCCTAGTGTTAATGGACAAGTCCCCCTCAAGTTGTCTTACAAGCCATAAAATCCACTTCTTAATCTTACCATTAACTAAAATCCACTTAAATAAAGGCTTTGTTTTGACATGAGGTTAATCCCTAATCATGGATTAAGTTGAGGAGCCTTCCTCAGCTTAAATGTTCTCATCTATCATCCTTCTATTAGGATGGTGTAATGGGTCCATTAAATCATTGATTATGGCTTAAACTCATTACTTAACACTAAACAAAAATACCAAAAACATCTAAATAAATGCAAGTAGGTTAATGATCTTAATCCTACATCATGGTGATTAAGTGTGAGGTGTTTACTTCATACTTAAGGTATTCTCATTACCCCTAATCAGAGGGAAGATGTGATGAGTTTACTAACCCTTGGTTTAGGCTTAAGCTCATTAACTTATGATAAACTCCGAAAAGCAATAAAAGATTGAAAACATCAAAAACAAACAATAATTGTCTCCTTCGGGATTCTTTTCTCTCCTCATTCACTCATAAACGAGAACTTGCTTCTTCCGTCTAATGCAAGACAGTCAGCACCTGAGCCAGACAAGTCATACACTTGAGCATAGACAAGCAAGCAGTTCACCTATCAATTCATTCTTCAGTCTCTTTGAGTCGAACTACGGTGTTCTGACTTCCTCATTGCACGAGAGGATACATAGGCATAACTTAAATGTTATCGAACAAAAGTCTCTGTATATTCCCCCCCTTCCAGCATTATTCTTTTAAGCCTCATTGTCTTGGGCATTACACTCTTTTCCCACACTGACACTCCTTTTCTTCACTTCACTTTCCAGCACTGACACCTGTACATTCTTTTTCGGCATTTGCACACAGACATCACTGACACTACTCCTTTAAACACAAACTTTCAAGCATGGATCCCGTCGAGTACAACGGACAATCTGGGTGCTAATACCTTCCCAGGTTGTAACCAACCCCCTTTCTCAGTTTCTCTGGTTCGCGACCATCTTATCCATCTTTTTCTAGGTTTATGCAGCATTACCTTTCCTTCAGGATAAAAATGCCTAGCTGGCGACTCTTTTCAGTTCATCTTCATGTTCTCCTTTCGCCGACCATTCGCGTCTGTACCCCGTCTGACCTGGTGTCATTTGGTGGGAGCGACAACTTGGCGACTCTGCTGGGGAACCTTATGCTGCAGCCAGGGCTTCTGGTTCTTCTTGTGGGTTCCTCCTAGCGCTTGTTTGATTTGTGTTTACAGGGGTGTTACGTGCTACTTGTGCTTTATTTATTTTCTTTATTTATTGCTTTGTGTACAACTTTATTTACTGCTTTCTTTACAGTTTTTTATACATCATACTGTCATTATCATTGCTGGATCTGGTTTCTGTTTTGGGGGTGGGGTTCCACTGAGTGATTAAGGTCCTATACCTGGGACCTGAGAGACACATAGGCTAGAGTGGTTCATATTCTTTCCCATACCATTTCGGTCTGGTGCGGGAATATGAAACACGTTTCAGATGTGGGTTTCTTCTTGAGAACTCTGTGCTACAAATTTCCTGTAGTGCTAGGGCTATCTGGGAAGCCTGCTAAGTCTGGATGACCTTTATTATGACCTTCAGAATCTAGGGTGAATTAGAGGAGGATCCTTTATGGTTATTGTAAACACTGTACCTCCGGGTTAGAAGTGTTTACACTTATCATAACTGATCCAAGTCTGAGGATCCTTGTACTAGAACATTACATGTGAGGGGGTTGGGTTGTTTACAGGTTTGCAGGAACCCCTTGGCCATATCATACCTTGTTACCATATTGTTTAAGAATACTTCACTTTGGACAGTTCTTGTGATTAACCCTGGATATGTGACTCTTTATTTGAGTCCCCCACCTTGGTTAATGGATTTCTGAGACTCCATCCGGACCTTTGAACATATATGGACCTTATATCAAGACAGATGATCAGATCCAGCTCTTGATCACAAACCCTTGCATATCATTTGCATATATCATCATTGCATCATTTAACATTTGTTTATTTGTTTTTTAGGGTATCCATCATATCATATTTGGTTTTGTTTTGACCCCTTCTACTGCTTAGACCTCTGCTTCAGTTATCTTCTTCAGCATCTGCTTCATCTATCTCCTTTAGCACCTCCAGCAGTCTGTCAGAGACTCACCTGCATCAGTCTGTCAGAGACTTACCTCCAGCTTTTTAGTTAGTGATCTTCATCAGCATTTGTCTTCAGCTTCTCCATCAGCGCTCATGGATATTCCAAGGAAAAACAACATATCTTATCACTTCTTTGAGCCCGTTCTAACTGGTATCAGGGAGGTCCAGTCACTTATCACACCTGACCACATCCCACTGTTTAGAGAGCACTATGGGGGTATTCTAGACATGTTTATGGATCTTGATTCATCTCAGAGGAGTATGATCCACACATGCTTGCAGTTTTATGATCCTCCACTTAGATGTTTCACCTTTCCTGATTTCCAGATGGGGCCCCTGTTGGAAGAGTTTTCCTTGTTGATTGGAGTGCCTATCAGAGGAGGGATCCCCTTCAACCCAGAGATGACTACTCCCAGAAGTGAAGAGATAGCAGGGGCATTGCATTTGGAGCCTACCCTTATTGAGCAAAATATGACAACAAAAGCTGGGATTCCTGGTTTGCATATGGACTTCTTGATTTCTCAAGCCATCCTGAAGGCTGCAGTGGGAAAATGGAAGGCAGTCTGTGCACTTTTAGCCCTCAGCATATATGGGGTTATATTGTTTGCAGATGAGCCTAATTTTGTAAGTAAGAATGCCATCCACTTGTTCCTGCTGAAGAACCCAATGCCTACTTTGCTAGGGGATTTTACTACTCCATCCATCAGAGAAATGAAAAGCAAAGGGGGAAGCTAGTCAGATGTTGTGTTCCACTGTTCTACTCTTGGCTGCTCAGACACCTACCTAAATCATATGCTTTCTTGAACCCACACCAGCAGAAGAATTGGGCTAAGAGATTCATTTCCTTAACATCAGATGATATCAGATGGTGCACCCAGAGCACCAAAGGCAAGGATATTATTACCAGCTGTGGGTAATACCCTAATGTGCCTCTAATAGGAGTAAGAGGTTGCATCAATTACAACCCTTCACTATTTAAGAGACAATTGGGATATGCCTTGGTTCATCCACCCAGAGGACAGGATTTAGCTGAGACCCTTTACTGTGAAGTTCAACCTCACTCAGCTGTTGTCAGACAAGCTGCCTGGGCTTGGGACAACATCCAGACCAAAGGGACAGCCATCCTTGGAAGGTGTAACAATATTGCTTTAGCCCAGTACTCAGATTGGTCCCGTACTAGAGCTCAGACCACCAGAATGCCTTTCACCTTGGAACACACACCTGGGCCTTCTACAGTACAGCCTGCAGCAACTGTTAGCCTGGAGGAATTTGAAAAGCTGAAAGAGAGGAATAATTAACTATCTAAAGCCCTGAAGAAGACTCTCTGGGAGCGAAATGACAGTCGTTTGGACATTGAATGATTGGAAAGGCTCAAGACTGAGCATCTAACCAAGATTGAAAGGACAGATGACTACATAAGGAAAGTAAGAGCAGGAGAGCTGGTTTTGAAGAATGCCTGCAAGGAGGCCAAGATCCAGAAAGCTAGGGTTGAGCATTATCTGGAGGAGAGCCAGGCTAGGTGGATCAGGATCACCGAAGCCCGTGCACAAGAAGACCAGAGGACTCATGCCAAGATTGAACAGCTGGAGGCCAATGAGAAGAAGCAGCAGGAGGCTTTGTTGGCAGCTCAGAAGGAAATATCAGAATTAAAACTCCAGGCGGGGTTAAAGAGATCAAAGGATCAGGATAGGCATAAGAAGCTGACTAATGCCATTGCTACCAGGAACCTCCTCATTAGGACCATTACAGAGCACCCAGCTGGTCCGGTGACTGAGGCCCTCCTGAAGGAAGTCAGGGAGGATGACTTTGGATTGGATGTCTGATTCCTTTTGCTTGTATTTCTTTTCTTTTGATGTACTCTTTCTTTTGATTGTTGTATTTTTGACCCACCATGGGCATGTGTTGTAAACAGACTATGTATTTTCATCATTTGTAATATATCATTTTGTTTTATTTTGGGTGGGCTTTCTCTCAACATCATTAAAGCATTTCCTCGAGGTCTGGAAAGGTCAAAACCAAAGAACCAAACCGGATACCTTGGAAGACAAATAAGCATATTGCATTGCATACTAACATTTTCTTTGTTTTGTAGGTTTTTGTTTGCTATTTTGTTTCTCACTTTGTTGTCATCTCAGGAAACATTGATCGTCGCAGAGTGTTCCCTGTCAACCGTACACACCGGTACCCAACGCGAAACAACCTTCTAGGCATTCAAATGGATCAGGTGTAGTAGGACCTGAATGAAGTAAGAAATCAAATGGCAAACGAAAGGGTCGAAATGAGAAACCAAATGACCCAGTTTATGGCTATGATGACTGGCTTGGCTCAGAGCCAGGAAAGGCTGAGAGAGCTGGTGGAAAGGAAAATGTAACGCCCAAATAATTATTTATTATTTTAATATTTAAGTATTTATTGTGGTTAGTCGGAATATTTAATGTTGTAGTTAATTTAATCGATAAGTCGGAAATTTAGTCGAAAGTCGTAGAAAATATTATAAGAAAGAATAATATAGTTGTTGGGTTATTTGAGTAAATGGGCTTATTATTGTGTGCTAATTAGTAAATGGGAGGTTTTATGTTTAGGCCCATTAGAAATTATGATATTTAGTTAATTTAATAAAAAGAAATAAAAAAAATATAAGTTATAGAAACCAAAAAGAAAAGAAACAGAAGTTAGAAAAATAAGGAAGTAGAGGAGGAATTGGAACTACTGTGCTATTGCGAGAGAAAGTGAAAAGATTCTGGAATCCGATCGTAAGAGCAACCTTCAATCCAATCTAAGGTAAGGGTGGGTTCGATTATTATTATCGGGTATGAATTCCAATTCGGTGATTTGGGTAGTTAGGGCGTAATAATTAATTGTTGTTCTTGATACTGTGTAGAAATTTTATGGATTACGATTGAAATTGTTGATTGTGAGAATTAGTTGCTTGAATTTCGATTTTTGGTTGATTTATAACGTGGTTGTTGTTGCTGGATGTTGCTGTTGCTAATTGCATTTTAACGGAGAAACTGTTAACTTAGGAACAGGAACGATGATGGAGAGAGAGAGAACTGGAAAAAAAAGGAGAGTTGTGGTGTATGCCACATACCCTTCTAGGAGTGTGGCACAGGCCACACCTATGGTAAAGCCAAGCATGGTGCACACCATGTAGTGGGGAGGGGGGGCACTTAAGTGGCTAGTGGCTCAGGCCACTTAGTGTATGGCGTAGGCCATCACTCTTAGTGGTGATGGGCAATGGTATCATGCCACATGGCATGGCGTGTGTTTTGGTAAATGAAGAGCAAGGGTGGCGCAGGCCACCCTGTTGGATTAGGTAGAATTAATCTTGTTTATTTAATCCTAATTGCACCTAAATAATATATTAAATAAACCAATTAGTTTTTTTTAGGAAATTAAATCTAAAATTAAGTTAATTTTATAGTTTATGAATTAGTTTTTTTGGAAATTAAATCTAAAATTAAGTTAATTTTATAGTTTATGAATTAGTAAACTTAAGGAGGAATAAAAATGGTAATTAAGCTGAGTATTTTAATTGCCATAACACAATCAGTAAGAAGCATGTTCTAAAGACAACACTGTGTTATGTGGTTTAGCAGAAGGATGCAGGTTTATAAATTTGACAGAAACAGTAGCAGCAGTATATTTTCTAAGACAGATTGGTTTTAACGAAATTTAGAAATTCCAGTTTCGTAATAAAGTCGTATTAATCGCAGAAAGTAGAAAAACAGTGTGGAATTAGTCGGTTTAGCCGAATTAGGCGGAAAACTTAGTTGTCCGGAATTTAACGAAATTCGTCGGGTTAAGTCGGGTAATATTATAGTTGATTTTAATGAGTTGTTCTACTGGAAATTATGTTGCTAAATGTTGTTTCACGTACAGCTGAGTTGAAGTGTTGTTCCGATTTACGGAATAGTTCGGAAGTTGCTATATCGGAGGCTTTTATGCCAAAGTTGATTTCTAATTTGCTTATGTCATATAAGTTGATATGTATTGTTCATGTGGCTATGTTGTATGCGTGTAATGTCCTATACGTCATGTAATTCATATGCATTTTGTCGGAGCCGTTGCTCACACCACGTTGGCCTGGATTTGCAAAAGTTGAAAGTTGAAGGCTTATGCCTTGATGCCTCGGTAAATTGGAAGATTTTAAGTTGGGATTTTTACTCCGAATGGTACCACATGCATAACTAGTCGAGTCTCATTAAAGTTGCATTCTTGTTGGTTTGTTGTGTTGATATTTGATCTAATTTGTGAAGTGGTGTTTGTTTACGATCCTTATTCACTGTATTGTTTTTCATATACTGCTTATAATTATCGTAACTCACCCCTTCTGTTGAATGTTGTCCTTATGTGACGACGTGCAGGTAATCCTGAGAAGTAGCCGGTTACCGTTGGTCGAGTCGGTGGTCAGTCGCTCTGATACGTAGCACTCGGGGGGATTGTCGCGTGTCTGCTTTGTTGATCTTTTAATTATTGCTGAATTTTAATTGGTTGAAGGACTTAGAGTTGCTTACTTCTTATTTTAAGTTGTTATTATGTTGTTTAAAGATGCTATGAATTACTTTATGAATCCGCTGCGTAAGATTTTATGAAGTTGAACTATTGGAGTGCATAACATTGTTTTGTTGAATTTAAGAAAAAGTGTTACATATTTGGTATGATTTCCTTAAATTGGAAATTGTTTAAAGTTGAATATGTGATATCCCGTTTGTAGAAAAAATTTTACGACTCTGATTTTTGTTTTATATTTCGTGGGTAGAAAATGGGGTGTTACATTAGTGGTATCAGAGCAGGTCGGTGTGTCCGGCCAGTTGTCGTGTCTTTATTGTCTAATAATCGTGTATTGTTACTAATCTAACTTTTAGTTGTGTTGTAGTGATAAGTTGAGATGGATGGAAGAAATGATGCTGCGATGGCTGCCGTAATGTAAGCGATGGCACAAGCTATGCAGAACTTGCCAAATGCTGGTGGAGATGCTGGATCACGTAGCTTGGCGACTTTTCAAAGAGAGAATCCGCCGGTATTCAAAGGAAAGCATGATCCAGATGCAACTTTGGGATGGTTGAAAGAGATCGAGAGAATCTTCCGTGTTATGGATTGCACTCCAGCTCAGAAGGTTCGGTATGGTACTCACATGCTAGCAGTAGAAGCTGATGACTGGTGGCAAGAGACTCATGAGAGGTTGACCGCGGCAGGTGAAGTGATTACTTGGGATGTATTCCATAGGGAATTCATGAGAAAGTATTATCCGGAAGATGTCTGTGGCAAGAAAGAAATTGAGTTCCTTGAGCTGAAGCAAGGAAACATGTCTGTCACAGATTATGCTGCAAAATTTGTGGAGTTGTCCAAATTTTATCCTCATTACACTGGTGCTGGTGCTGAATTTTCAAAGTGCATCAAGTTTGAAAACGGGTTGCGCTCTGAAATTAAGAAGGTTGTTGGGTATCAGAAGATACGCATTTTTTCTGAATTGGTTGATAGCTGCAGGATATTTGAAGAGGACAACAATGCTCATTACAAGGTTGTCATTGATCGTAGAGGCAAGCAACATCAAAATCGTGGCCAGCCGTATGATGCTCCAGTTGGAAAAGGGAAACAAAAAGCTGCTCCGGCTTAGAGAACTAGTGGGGGAGGTGCTCCTGCTGGTATAGTTTGCTTCAAATGTGGTCAGGCTGGTCATAAGAGTAATGTATGCACTGCTGAAGTAAAAGGTGTTTTCGCTGTGGTAATACTGGGCATGCAATAGCTGATTGCAAGCACAAGGAAATGATTTGTTTTAATTGTGGTGAAGAAGGGCATATTGGTAGCCAGTTCCATAAGCCAAAGAAATCTCAGACTGGAAAGGTGTTCGCATTAACCGGAACTCAAACCTCTAACGAGGACAGACTTATTAGAGGTACATGTTTCATAAATGGTACTCCTTTAATTACTATTATTGATATCGGTGCTACGCACTATTTTATTTCTGCTAACTGTGCTCGAAGACTGGGTTTAAAATTGTCCGCTTTGAGTAGTGAATTGATTCTTGAGATTCCAGCTAAGGGATCAGTAACTACTTCTTTGGTGTGTTTAAGGTGTCCTTTGTTGATCTTCGACAAAGATTTCTATGTTGATTTAGTGTGTTTTCCGTTGACTGGGATGGATGTAATTCTTGGTATGAACTGGTTAGAGTATAACTATGTCCATATAAATTGTTATCATAAGTCTGTGAGGTTTTCTACTCCTGAAGAGGAAGGAGTTGGTTTGTTATCTTTCAGAGAATTACAACAATTGATGAAAGAGGAAGCTCAGATGTTTTCTTTGATGGCAACTTTGTCGGTTGAGAGTAAAGCTAAGATTGATGAATTGTTAGTAGTGAAAGAATTCCCTGAAGTTTTTCCTGATGAGATTCCTAGTGTGCCGCCAGAGAGGAAAGTTGAATTTACTATTGATCTGGTACCTGGTACTAGGCCTGTTTCAATGGCACCATATAGAATGTAGGCATCTGAATTGTATGAATTAAAGAAGCAATTGGAAGACTTACTTGAGAAAAAGTTTATAAGACCAAGTGTATCGCCGTGGGGAGCTCCAGTGTTGCTAGTAAAGAAGAAAGATGGTAGTATGAGGCTTTGTATTGATTATAGACAGCTGAATAAAGTGACGATCAAGAATAAGTATCCATTTCCGAGAATAGATAATTTGATGGATCAGTTAGTGGGTGCTTGTGTGTTCAATAAAATTGATTTGAGATCGGGCTATCATCAGATCAAAGTGAAAGATGAAGATATTCAGAAGACAGTGTTCAGAACACGGTATGGACATTATGAGTATTTTGTGATGCCTTTCGGTGTGACTAATGCGCCGGGAGTATTTATGGAATACATGAATCGTATTTTTCATACCTATCTGGACCATTTTGTAGTAGTATTTATTGATGATATTTTGATTTACTCTAAGTCAGAAGAAGAGCATAAGGAGCATTTGAGATCAATGTTGGATGTTTTGAAAGATAAGAAATTGTATGCGAAGCTGTCCAAGTGCGATTTTTGGTTAAGAGAAGTCAGTTTTCTTAGCCATGTAATTTCAGGAAAAGGTATTGCTGTAGATCCTTCCAAGGTAGAAGCTGTATTGCAATGGGAAACTCCGAGGTCGACTACCGAGATTAAAAGCTTTTTGGGATTAGTCGGATATTATAGAAGGTTTATTGAAGGATTTTCTAAGTTAGCACTCCCGTTAACTAGATTAACTTGTAAAAGCAAAGCTTTTGTATGGGATGTTCAGTGCGAAGAGAGTTTTAATGAATTGAAAAAGAGATTGACGTCGGCGCCGGTTTTGACTTTGCCATATCCAGAGGAACCGTTTGTAATTTACTATGATGCTTCATTGATGGGTTTAGGAGGTGTGCTTATGCAAAATAATAAAGTAATTGCGTATGTGTCGCGACAGTTGAGAATTCATGAAAAGAACTATCCTACGCATGATCTTGAACTTGCTGCTGTTGTGTTTGTGCTGAAAATCTGGAGGCATTACCTTTATGGTTCCAGATTCGAGGTTTACAGTGATCATAAAAGTTTAAAGTATTTATTTGATCAGAAAGAGCTGAATATGAGATAACGTAGGTGGTTAGAATTGCTTAAGGATTATGATTTCGGTCTGAATTATCAACCAGGTAAAGCAAATGTTGTGGCCGATGCTTTAAGTAGAAAGACTTTGCATATGTCAGCAATGATGATTAAGGAGTTGGAATTAATTGAGCAATTTCGTGATATGAGTTTGGTTTGCGAAGTGACCCCGCAAAGTGTAATGTTAGGAATGCTAAAGATTAATAATGATTTTATGAATAGTATTCGAGAGGCGCAGAGGTTGGATGTGAAATTAGTGGATATCATCACTCGTTGTGTTCTTGAACAAGGAGGTTCGTGGGACACTTACCTTCCATTGATTGAGTTCACATATAATAATAGTTACCATTCTAGTATCGGAATGGCGCCTTTTGAAGCATTGTATGGTCGTAGGTGTAGAACTCCGTTGTGTTGGCATGAATCTGGTGAGAGTGTGGTAATTGGACCAGAATTAGTTCGAGAAACTACCGAGAAAGTGAAGTTCATCCGGGAGAAGATGAAAGCTTCTCAGAGTAGGCAGAAGAGTTACCATGACAAGCGGAAGAAGGATTTAGAATTTCAAGCTGGTGACCATGTGTTTTTGAGAGTCACGCCTGTGACCGGTGTTGGGAGGGATTTGAAGTCTAAAAAGCTCACTCCTCGCTTCATTGGTCCGTATCAAATCTTGGAACGAGTTGGAAAAGTTACTTATCGGATGGCATTACCACCAAATCAATCGAATTTGCACGATGTATTCCATGTCTCGCAACTTCGGAAGTATATCCCAGATCCGTCTCATGTGGTTAGTATGGACGATGTGCAAGTGCGGGATAATCTCACTGTGGAGACAAAGCCTGTACAAGTTGAAGATCATGAAACAAAGACTCTTTGAGGAAAAGAGATCGTATTGGTCAAAGTCGTTTGGTTGGGAGCTACGGGCGAAAGCATGACCTGAGAATTGGAGAGCAAGATGCGAGACTCCTATCCTGAGCTGTTTGAAGTAGGTAAATTTTCGAGGACGAAAATATTTTAAGTGGGGGAGAGTTCTAACGCCCAAATAATTATTTATTATTTTAATATTTAAGTATTTATTGTGGTTAGTCGGACTATTTAATGTTGTAGTTAATTTAATCGATAAGTCGGAAATTTAGTCGAAAGTCATAGAAAATATTATAAGAAAGAATAATATAGTTGTTGGGTTATTTGAGTAAGTGGGCTTATTATTGTGTGCTAATTAGAAATTATGATATTTAGTTAATTTAATAATAAAAAAATAAAAAAAAATAAAAGTTATAGCGTAATAATTAATTCTAAGGCATGGGTGAGTTCGATTATTATTGTCAGGTATGAATTCTGATTCGGTGATTTGGGTAGTTAGGGCGTAATAATTAATTGTTGTTCTTGATACTGTGTAGAAATTTTATGGATTACGATAAATTTTATGGATTACGATAAATTTTATGGATTACGATTGAAATTGTTGATTGTGAGAATTAGTTGCTTGAATTTCGATTTTTGGTTGATTTATAACGTGGTTGTTGTTGCTGGATGTTGTTGTTCCTAATTGCATTTTAACGGAGAAACTGTTAACTTAGGAACAGGAACGATGATGGAGAGAGAGAGAACTGGAAAAAAAAAGTAAAATAAAATAAAATAAAAGGTGAGGTGTGGCGACGGGCCACTTACCCTTCTAGGAGTGTGGCGCATGCCACACCTATGGTAAAGCCAAGCATGGCGCACGCCATGTAGTGGGGAGGTGGGGCCACTTAAGTGGCTAGTGGCACAGGCCACTTAGTGTATAGCGCAGACCATCACTCTTAGTGGTGATGGGCAATGGTATCATGCCACATGGCATGGCGTGTGTTTTAGTAAATGAAGAGCAAGGGTGGCGCAGGCCACCCTGTTGGATTAGGTAGAATTAATCTTATTTCTTTAATCCTAATTGCACCTAAATAATATATCAAATAAACCAATTAGTTTTTTTTTAGGAAATTAAATCTAAAATTAAGTTAATTTTATAGTTTATGAATTAGTTTTTTTGGAAATTAAATCTAAAATTAAGTTAATTTTATAGTTTATGAATTAGTAAACTTAAGGAGGAATAAAAACGGTAATTAAGCTGAGTATTTTAATTTCCATAACACAATCAGTAAGAAGCATGTTCTAAAGACAACACTGTGTTATGTGGTTTAGCAGAAGGATGCAGGGTTATAAATTTGACAAAAACAGTAGCAGCAGTATATTTTCTAAGACAGATTGGTTTTAACTAAATTTAGAAATTCCATTTTCGTAATAAAGTCGTATTAATCGCAGAAAGTAGAAAAACAGTGTGGAATTAGTCGGTTTAGCCGAATTAGGCGGAAAACTTAGTTGTCCAGAATTTAACGAAATTCGTCGGGTTAAGTCGGGTAATATAATAGTTGATTTTAATGAGTTGTTCTACTGGAAATTATGTTGCTAAATGTTGTTTCACGTACAGCTGAGTTGAAGTGTTGTTCCGATTTACAGAATAGTTCGGAAGTTGCTATATCGGAGGCTTTTATGCCAAAGTTGATTTCTAAATTGCTTATGTCGTATAAGTTGATATGTATTGTTCATGTGGCTATGTTGTATGCATGTAATGTCCTATACGTCATGTAATTCATATGCATTTTTTCGGAGCCGTTGCTCACACCACGTTAGCCTGGATTGACAAAAGTTGAAAGTTGAAGGCTTATGCCTTGATGCCTCGGTAAATTGGTAGGTTTTAAGTTGGGAGTTTTACTCCGAATGGTACCACATGCATAACTAGTCGAGTCTCATTAAAGTTTCATTCTTGTTGGTTTGTTGTGTTGATATTTAATTTAATTTGTGAAGTGGTGTTTGTTTACGATCCTTATTCACTGTATTGTTTTTCATATACTGCTTATAATTATCGTAACTCACCCCTTCTGTTGAATGTTGTCCTTATATGATGACGTGCAGGTAATCCTGAGAAGTAGCCGGTTACCGTTGGTCGAGTCGGTGGTCAATCGCTCTGATACGTAGCACTCGGGGGGATTGTCGCGTGTCTGCTTTGTTGATCTTGTAATTATTGCTGAATTTTAATTGGTTGAAGGACTTAGAGTTGCTTACTTCTTATTTTAAGTTGTTATTATGTTGTTTAAAGATGCTATGAATTACTTTATGAATCCGCTGCGTAAGATTTTATGAAGTTGAACTATTGGAGTGCATGACATTGTTTTGTTGAATTTAAGAAAAAGTGTTACGTATTTGGTATGATTTCCTTAAATTGGAAATTGTTTAAAGTTGAATATGTGATATCCCGTTTGTAGAAAAAAATTTACGACTCTGATTTTTGTTTTTTATTTCGTGGGTAGAAAATGGGGTGTTACAGCAAACACCTGAAGAGCCCCACCCTAGAACCGGAGGAACCAGCAATAATGAACGAGGGCAGCCTAGTATTGACCCACCAGAGTTTGGGCCCCACTTGAACCCAAATGTTAATATCCCAAGGAATATTCAAGGAAATACTGCGGCAGGCAGGATCTTTCAAGAAGATCCTTAGGAGGAGGAGTTCATAGTTATTGGGGCTGGGGATGAGGTGTATGACCGAAGGCTGGATGAGATTGCTGAAAAACTGAGGTCTTTGGAATCCCAGAATTCTTTAGGCTTTGACGTAATGGATATGGGGCTGGTAGATGGGGTGAGGATTCCCCACAAATTCAAACCCCCATTCTTTGAAAAATATAACGGTACCTCCTGCCCGCGTACTCATCTGCAATCATTCTTAGGAAGACTCAAGGCTTATACCATGGACGAGAAGTTATGGATGTTCTATTTTGAGGACAGCCTGACTGGAGCATCAAGAGAATGGTATTCGCATCTGACAAGGGCCACTATAAGATGTTGGAAAGACTTGGCTGAAGCCTTCATCCGACAATACCAGTACAACCTAGTCATGACTCCCAATAGAACTCTTCTAATGGGCATGTCTCAGTCCCCAAGAGAAAGCTTTCGGGATTACGCTCAGAGGTGGAAACAGCTTGCTGCTGCTGTCCAGCAACCCATGTCTGAAAGAGAAATGGCTGACATGTTTATGAACACCTTGCAGGGAACTTATATTGACAGACTTACTGCTTTCTCTTCCACCAGTTTTGCCGATGTAGTTATAGCTGGTGAGAGAATTGAGAATCTCTTGAAAATGGGCAAAACCTCTGACAACGGTGCAAGTTCCTCCAACAAACTAAGAAAACCCTTTTCAGGACTCCGAAGGGCAGGTGAAACAAATGCTATCCATGCAGGCCGGGGCAGACCCCAGTATTCTCACAGGCCAGTAACAACCGTTACTATCCCGGCTCCGATTCCACAACAACCATTGGTTCCTCAACAACAACAACAACAACATCACTATCAGCAACAACCTCATTTTCCACAACAAAGAACGTACAGCAGCAACAACAACAACCAACAGCAGTGCCCCTTTCAACAGAGGTCATCTCAGGCAAATAGGGTGATTGAACCCATCCCTATTCCTTATGCCACTCTATTGCCACAACTCCTGAAGCTTAACCTGGTTGAGTTAAGGACGTTGGCTCCACCAGATCCCCTCAATTTCCCGAAGAATTATGATGCTAATGCTAGGTGTGCCTTTCACTCCAATGCACCTGGTCACAATACCGAGAAATGTAGAGCCTTGCAAATGAAGGTTCAGGATTTGGTCGATTCCAAAGCTCTCAATTTCGCACCTCCTCTGAATGTTAACAGAAATCCTATGCCTAATCATGGTGGGCCCAGGATTAATGCCATAGAGGAAGATCAACCATCTACACTAATTGATAATGTTGCACAGATTCAAACACCGTTGGCAGAAGTCAAAGCTCAACTCCTAAGATGCCAGGTGTTCCCAGGTTGTGAGGCCTGTTTTGAATCGTGTAAAACTGCTATTAATGGTTGTGAGAGGCTAAGGCTTGGCATAGATGGCCTCATCAGAGATGGAATTTTACAGATTACCACAACAGTTCCCTCAACATCAATAACTCTTTCTTCAGCAACAATGGATTCTCCTTCAACATCAACAATTCCTTCTTCAGCAATAACAGATTCTCCTACAACAGCAACAACTATCATTCCCACTGATTCATCCACAACTCCAGCAATCACTCCATCCATTATTTCAGTAGATCAGAGTTCAGCAACATTTACTTCTACAACATCAGCACCCATCTTATCAACGAAAACGCCTACAACACCAGCAAACACTAATGAAGATATCTCAACGGTCACGATCTATTATGACCCAGCAAATGTTCATCCCAACAACAATTTCCAACGACAAACTACAACACCTCCTGTCAGATCTCCAGTCACGATCTATTACGACCCGCATACCATCACAGTTCCTTCCGCTGCAGCAATCAGTCCAGTCACCATTACGGTGCCTGGACCTGTTCCTTATGAAAGTAGTAATGCCATACCTTCGCACTACGGTTCTGATCTCTACTGCGACGGGAAGAAAATCACTCTAGATTCATCAACCTCTTCACCACAAGTAGACAATGTTGGGGGAGGCGGAGGCTTCACCAGAAGCGGACGCCTTTTTGCCTCACAACCACCAAGACCCAATGCTGAAGCAGAAGATGCTGCTAAGGCAAAAGGGAAGAATGTGGTACTTGAAGAGCCAACTGTTAAAGAAACTCCGAAAGAGTGATTACAAAGTGGTGGACCAGCTTCATCAGACACCCTTCAAAATCTCTATATTATCATTGTTAATATGCTCCGAAGCCCATAGGAATGCCCTGTTGAGTGTCCTACACGCAGCCTACGTGTCAGAGGAGATTATGGTTAATCAGCTGGAAACAGTGGTTGCAAATGTTAACACCAATCATGGACTGGGCTTCACAGATGCTGATTTAACGACCGAGGGACGCAGTCATAACAAGGCTTTACACATCACCTTAGAGTGCAAAGGTGTTGTTCTTTCTCATGTACTGGTAGACATTGGGTCTTTGTTCAATGTCCTGCCAAAGAAAGCCTTGGTAAATCTGGAGTATGATGGTTTGGCATTACGTCCAAGTAACTTAGTGGCGAGAGCATTTGATGGCTCTAAGAGATCAGTGCTTGGAGAGATTGATCTACCTGTGTTGATTGGCCCACAGATCTTTAAAACTACCTTCTTCGTGATGGACATACAGCCGGCCTACAACTGTTTGTTGGGTAGACCTTGGATTCACGCCGTTGGCGCTGTTACATCTACCCTTCACCAAAAGTTAAAATTTGAGTGGGAAGGCCAAATCATCACAATCTGCGGGGAGGAAGACATTTATGTTAGCCAGCTGGCTACTTATAAGTATATAGAGATGGATGGGGAGATCCATGAGACTATGAGTCAGGGGTTTGAGGCCCTTAACATCAATGAAGCAACTGCTGTGTCTGGAACTATCATCACTTCATATCAACAAGCCCGGAAGGTTGTTGAGGAGGGTACCGCTCAAGGCTGGGGCAAGCTGCTGCCAGTAGAAAAGAAAGAAGAAAGATTCAGGTTGGGTTACAGACCAACTCGATAAGATCAACCGGAGGCTGCAACGGAGCCCAAATTTGTCAGCGGGGGAATGCTTACCCCGGATGCTGTGAGCAGTCTGGAAGACGAGGTAGAAGACGAACGCAACCTGGAAAACTGGATACATCCAAAGGTCTCGGGGAACCAAGTCTCAAACTGGTCTTCCCAGGAAATTATAAGAGTTACTCCTGCAGAGTAATTATTATTACCTGTCTTTAAGCATGCATCAAGTCCTGCATCTTGCCCAAGGTGTCAGGACTCATTTTGTAATCGGGCCATCTTGTATTTTGTGCAAATGATCAATTAATGAATATGAGGACATCATTTGCAAATGAGTCTCTATTTTCCCGCTCACTGTTTTTCATTTTTCATTTTTTGTACAAAATAATAAAATGGTAATGTTTTC
Organism: Lathyrus aphaca; assembly: GCA_963966055.1. Taxonomy (NCBI): domain Eukaryota; kingdom Viridiplantae; phylum Streptophyta; class Magnoliopsida; order Fabales; family Fabaceae; genus Lathyrus; species Lathyrus aphaca. The sequence goes on along the minus strand of OZ014521.1, from coordinate 409,451,809 downwards.
AAAATAATAAACTTCATTTTCACTTTTTCTAAACAAGATAAAACTGATCACTAAAATGAACAAATCTAAACCCTTGCAGAGAGTGCCCTTCAGACTGCACTGACAACGACACTGCTATGACTTCGTATGACTTCGACAATCCGATTAATCAAGCCGATGAAGGGGTTGAAGAAAATTATGAGCTAGTTGAAGAACTAGCCAGACTGCTAAGGCAAGAGGAGAAGGTTATCACTCCTCATTAGGAGGAAGTTGAGACAGTTAATCTTGGTACCGAAGAAGATTTGAAAGAAGTGAAAATCGGGGTCCGTCTGCAAGATTTAGTGAAGGAACAACTTATTGACATGCTGCGAGAGTACGTTGATGTTTTTGTTTGGTCTTATCAAGATATGCCAGGTCTGGATACCGACATAGTTGTTCACAAGCTGCCTTTAAAAGAAGATTGTCCTCCAGTAAAATAGAAGCTACGCCGTACTCGCCCGGATATTGCCATGAAGATAAAAGAAGAGGCGCAAAAACAGTGGGACGCCGGTTTCCTTGCTGTAACTAGTTACACGCCGTGGGTTGCTAACATTGTACCTGTGCCTAAGAAGGATGGCAAAGTACGGATGTGTGTGGATTACCGGGATCTGAACAGAGCTAGCCCAAAGGATGACTTCCCATTACCTCACATTGACGTATTGGTCGACAACACGGCTCAGTTCTCGGTGTTCTCCTTCATGGATGGATTTTCAGGATATAATCAGATCAAGATGTCACCTGAAGACATGGAGAAGACAACTTTCATCACACCCTGGGGCACATTCTGTTATAAGGTAATGCTATTCGGACTGAAGAATGTTGGTGCCACTTATCAACGAACTATGGTAACATTATTCCACGACATGATCCACAAAGAAATTGAATGTTATGTGGATGACATGATTGCCAAGTCCCTCACAGAAGAAGACCACCTGGTAAATCTGTTAAAGCTGTTCAAACGTCTGAGGAAGTACCAGCTAAAGCTAAACCCCAACAAATGCACATTTGGGGTACGTTCCGGTAAACTGGTGAGGTTCATTGTAAGTGAGAAGGGATTGAAGTGGACCCTGACAAAGTCAAAGCTATTCAAGAGATGCCTGCACCAAAGACTGAAAAAGAAGTTCGGGGGTTTCTAGGTAGATTGAACTACATATCAAGGTTCATATCTCATCTTACTGCAACCTGTGAACCCTTGTTCAAGTTGTTAAGAAAAGAACAAGCGGTCAGGTGGAATGAAGACTGCCAGAATGCTTTTGACAAAATCAAGGAGTACCTACAAGAACCTCCAATCCTTATGCCTCCAGTTGAAGGAAGACCTCTAATAATGTACCTGACAGTACTAGAAGGATCAATGGGGTGTGTGTTGGGCCAGCATGACGAGTCTGGTCGAAAAGAGTATGCAATATACTACCTAAGCAAAAAGTTTACCGACTGTGAACAACGTTATTCACTGCTCGAGAAAACTTGTTGTGCTTTAGTGTGGGCTGCTCGCCGACTAAGGCAGTATATGTTGACCCACACTACCTTGTTGATCTCCAAGATGGATCCAGTCAAGTACATATTCGAGAAGTCAGCACTTATCGGACGGGTTGCAAGATGGCAAATGATTCTCACAGAATATGACATTTAGTACACATCTCAGAAAGCCATCAAAGGCAGTGTACTATCTGACTATCTGGCTGAGCAACCCATTGATGATTACCAGCCTATGAGATTTGACTTCCCTGATGAAGACATCATGTTCTTGAAAGAAAAAGATCATGAGGAGCCTGTTCACACTGAAGGGCCTGACCCAGAAGAAGAATGGACAATGATGTTTGATGGGGCTGTCAATATGAATGGTCGTGGAGTTGGTGCAGTACTCATTACACCTAAGGGAAAACACACCTTTAACTACACTAACAACGAAGCTGAATACGAAGCCTGTATCATGGGTCTTGAGGAAGCCATTGACCTCAGGATCAAGACTTTAACTGTGTTCGGAGATTCAGCTTTGGTAATGAATCAAACCAACGGCAAATGGTACACCCACCAAGAGCATCTGATCCCCTACCGTGACTATACGAGGAGGTTGTTGACTTTCTTTACAACAGTCAAGCTTGAGTACATCCCTCGGGATGAAAATCAATTTGCAGATGCTCTGGCTACCATTTCCTCCATGATCAAAGTTCAAGCGGCCAACTTTGTGCCTCAGATTTCAGTATCCATACTTGACAGACCAGCATACGTGTTCTCCGTGGATATTGCTAAAGATGACAAGCCTTGGTTCCATGACATCAAATGCTTCTTAGAGGATCAAACATACCCACCTGGGGCGTCATCCAATGACAAGAAGACACTAAGAAGGCTAGCTGGTAGTTTCTTCCTGAATACCAATGGTTTGTTATACAAGAGAAACTTTGACATGGTACTTCTCAGATGTGTTGATAAGACAGAGGCAGACTTGCTGATGCACGAGGTGCATGAAGGATCTTTTGGTACCCATGCTGGAGGGCATGCAATGGCTAAAAAATTACTACGATCAGGCTACTACTGGATCACAATGGATGCAGACTGTTGTGCCTATGCCAAGAAGTGCCACAAATGCCAGATTTATGCAGACAAGGTGCATGTGCCTCCAAATCCTTTGAATGTGATGTCTTCACGTTGGCCCTTTGCCATGTGGGGAATTGACATGATCGGAAAGATTGAACCGACTGCTTCAAATGGCCACAGATTCATCCTGGTAGCCATTGATTATTTCACAAAATGGGTTGAAGCAGCTTCGTATGCAAACGTCACCAGGCAAGTGGTAACCATATTCCTGAAAAGAGACATCATCTGTCGGTATGGAGTTCCCGAGTGTCTCTCCCCGGATTTCCATCCTGGTTCAAACGCGAAAGTGGCGCAGAAAAGAATAGAGTCGCCAGCCAGGCATTTTTATCCCGAAAGAACGGGAATGGTAATGCTGCACAAACCAGAAGAAAGAAGAGGAAGGACACAGGTCCTGCGAACCAAAGAGACTGAGTTCGGGAGTCGGTTACGACCTGGGAAGGTATTAGCACCCAGATCGTCCGCTGTACCCGACGGGATCCACTCTTGCAAAGAAAACTGTTTCAAAGGGTGAGGGTATGAAAGCTGCTGTAAAAAAGAATGAACTGAACTGGAAAACAAACTGAGAAAAGAACTGAATAAGAAATGAAAAGGAAAAATGTAGGGAAAATAAAGATTGTGCTCGAACGGGCCCTACCCCGCTGCCTACGTACCTCATCAGGATAATGAGGATCAGAGACGCCGTAGTTCCCCTAACTAGGGGTAGAAAAGAAATTGCTTGTGAATTAAGGCTTGAACTGCCTATGCCATTGCTCAGGTGTTGCAGACTCGGACGACGAGTGCATAGCCGTCTTGCAAAGTGACAAGTAGGAGCAAGTTCGCGTACGGAGCAAAGGAGATGAGAAAAGAATTCCCGAAGGAAAGACGCTTATTGTTTGCTCAGTGTTTTTTAGAAGCTTTTAGAAGTGAGGTTTGCATAGGTAAGTGTACCTAAGTCTTACTCATTGGGATGTGTACATCTCACATCATCCCGAAATGGAATGCGCAAAAGGCACACCTATCTATGGAGGAAATCCCCAAAGCTAGTCCCACAAGTGAAGGCTCAGACACACTGACCTATTAACATTTATTAAGTGTTTTTGTGATTTTTGGTTAAGAAGTGTTTTTTTAGCTTTTCTTTGTGAGGTACTCATGCTAAGACCTATCCACCACGAGGGATAACGTACACCTCGCCCCGAAACGGAACGCGTGCACGTATCTCATAGCAAAGTCTCATGTCACATGAAAATACTCAACATTTATTAAGTGAATTATAATTAAGTTTGAAGATGAGAAGAGAAATCACCAAAGGATCTCAAGGTAAAACATCTAATGGGGGGACTAAAGGATCCTAAATGTTGTCATGCATGGATATCCTAAGGTTAGTGTGGTATTCTATCCTAAAGAAGAAAGAAAGAAGAAGAGAAGAAGAAGAAGAGGGATGAGATGAGTAAGGCCTAAGCCCAACAAGCAAAGGGTTAACACAAGTAAGAAATAAGAAGAAGAGATGAGATTTGGAGATGTGGAACTCACATCCACACTTCTCACTTACCATAGCCCCTGCAAGGTTAGTAACAAGCATACAAATGAAATACAATGAACAAGATGACATGCTAACATCATACAAACATAAGTGAATTCATATATACAAATGCTCAATGGATATGCAAGTCACAAGAATGAGGGATGAAGCATACAAGACAATATGATGCAACATGAATCACATGGCAAAACAAATGCAAACTTAATGAGATGCAAAGCAAAAATGCACAAACATGGACTCAAGGCACACAACCAGAACCAAAACAAGTTGAAGAAATGCTTTAGAAGCAAGGGAGATGAAGAGAAGAGAGGTACAAGACCAAACAATCACATAATGAAGTGAAAGAAGTAAGGAGGTGAAGTGAATACACTTAAGAAAGGATGAACTCCAAAGATAAGCCAAACACAAAATTTTCTAAGACACAAACCCTAAGTCAAGACCAGAATGGAACCCATACCCCAAAAGGACCCCAAATGAGAAGAAGAAGTTGGCACAAGTGCCCTTCTAAGCTTATGAGAGAGCTTAAGATCACAAAGAAGCAAAATGGAACAAGGTGAGAACAAAATTTCACAACAAATCAACAATGCATCTAAAAATTCCACAACTTAGGGTAAATGATCCTCAAACATGATATAACAATGATCCAAAAGGATTGGGAGAAATTCAGAAGCTAAGTAGGTCAAATGAGGACATAAACAAGAACTAAGGTTACAAACTTCCTTCACAAGTCAACTGACCAATACCCAATGAGAAAAATTCTAAAAATCATGGGAAAAATCACACACAAACTAAATTCTCTTAGGAACCCAAAGCAAAAAGAATCAACACAGAACTCAAAATAATGAACTCTATGGAAAATGAACAAGACAGATTGCTCAAAAAAGGATTAAAAAGAATTAATTGAAAAGAAGAATTAATGGACACGTGGATAATAGGAAAAAAAGGAAAATAAAAATATAGAAAATTAAGGAAAACTCAATTGAATACTCATGAATTATTTTGGAATTTTTGGATGATGGGAAGTATTTTAAATAATTAGAAACCAAAATGATAATAAAAGAAAATAAAATGAAAAAGAATTAAAATGGAAATGAGGCTGGGGTGCAGATAGTAGGAATTGAAGTTGAAAACAAATGGGCTTACTGAGGAGGGGGTGCGAAAAGCATGAAACAAGCCCATTATCTGCGTAGGCTTATGATATGCTGTGTGGAAATTCAAGGAATAAACTGGAAAATCACGTGGCCATAGGATTAATCCAACACACGCTGAACTCCACTCATTAATTGACGTGGACAAACAATTGGTTCAGAGGCTGAGGACACAAGGTTATTATGGTGTGTGCGTAACATCATGAATTAAAATAGAATCAGACATTCACGTGGATGAGAGGGTGGACTCTAGAACGCGTGGCAACATCTTGGACGTTGGAGGACAGATCTGATGGCTGGAGAGTTGTCTTCTTCATGACAAACCCTAGACATAAATTTCCCAGATTCCGGTGACCAGAGCTAGGGCTCCGGCACCGGAAATCATACCAGATGCACAAACAACAACATAAATAAACAAAATGCTCCAGATTCACTAAACAAGGCATGCTGAATTCGAAAATGAGATTGAAATGAGCAATGGATCAATGAAACAACCGGATCGAGCAAAAACAGGTTGCACCATGAAAAATGAAAATCAAATATTTAACACTACAATGCACCATTTTCGAAACCAATACCAACAGAGTAACCAACAAACATCACAGATCACAAAATGCACAACTAATTTCATTTTCAGATCTTGATTTAGAGCCATACCTGAGTTGCAGATCTTGAAACAATGTGCTAGAAGACCAGATGATGGATGCAAATCACTCCAAATTCACTTTAGATGCAAAATAAATGCATCTAAAGCCTTGAATATGGCTGGATCTTGAGTTTTTCAAGCACCTGCCCTGAAATGGCAAGGTTGTTGATCTTGAGAGATAGCTTGAATAATGGTGATATTTGTGATCCTAAGCTTCCAAGGATCAAGGATCTAGAACTGGTTTTTGAATTGAGCAAGTGTGTGATGAGATATGGGAGAAATTGCAAGTTGTGAACAAACTTTGAAATGAGAGAATGAGAGAGAGTTGTGTGATTCTGAAACCCTAGCTTGTTATATACCACCTCATGAGCAAATGCTGAGAAAATGAAAGAGTTTGCACGTGTGAATGGAGAGAATTTGTGATTCTTGCAAATTTTGCAAATTGGTGTGAGAGAATGCACTCCTCATGCTTTCCTTGGCCTTCAGCCCCATGTGCAATCCAAATCCAACCCTTAATCATAATCCAAAAGATATTGGCCCTTAGATCAAAGTTATCACACTTTTCTCATGAATGTGCAAAAAATCCACTTATGAAGCAACTTTCTTGCCTTGCACGAATTTTTGAGTTCCTTTGGAGCAAAGTGGTCTATTTGAAATGCATTTTAACTTTGTAAACTAATTTTATCCATAACAAGCCTTGAAATGAAGTTTTGAGATATTTTGCTCTTGGTGCATGCATGAATTTTAGGTTTTGCCCTAATTTGAAGCAAATTTTCGAGGGCCTTATAGAACAAAACATGAATCCCATGAAAAAGTACTTGTACTTTTTGAAAATGGGAGACCTTAATCTCCAACTTTCATGTTTGACTTTGGTTCATTTGAAGAATGTTTGATCATGTTAAGCTCACTTGAATTTTAGGGCAAACGTTGCCAAAAATGGAATTTCCTTAAAACCAAATTTGTACCAATTTTGCAAAAACCCTCAAATCTTCATGATTCTTGATCTTTGAACTTGCCAAACCTCTTATAACATTTTAAGGACACCCCTTGGCTAGAAAAAGTGGATTGGACTCCTTGAAATCACACAGTTGACTTTTTAAGGGCACAGTTGACCAACTACTTCATCTGCAAGCAACTGAAGAATTTCTTGACTTCCACTTGGAATTTTCTCATGAAAATTGGTACCTAGGATCCTCTTGACATATAAAAGACTTTTCCTAAATGAAATGGCCAAATTTGTGAAGTTTTGATGCTTGAATCTCAAACCCTAGTTTAGGACCAATGCTTAGGAGCCTTGCCCTATCCTGGAATCTCTGATGATCATTCAACCTTCTGAGCTTTTGCAAATGAACTTGAACTTGTAAATGCAATGTAGAATCATCATAGGACTTGTAAAAAACCATTGGGCCCCTTGTCATAGCTTGTGATGCTTCAAGAACCTCCACAGATGATCATATGCCTAATGTTAGGTCATGAAGAATGTTATGCCTCATCTTTCCATGCTAGGATGCTAAAAATATGGTATGTTCATGATGAATATGATGTGATATGATGCTTAAAATGAAGAGGGCAAATTTGGGGTGTTACACCGAGCGAATCATTACTGATAATGGTTCCAACTTGAACAACAAAATGATGGCAGAACTGTGTCGGGACTTCAAGATTCAACACCACAACTCTTCTCCTTACAGGCCGAAGATGAATGGCGTTGTTGAGGAAGCTAACAAGAATATCAAGAAGATTGTGCAAAAGATGGTGGTTACATACAAAGACTGTCATGAAATGCTACCATTTGCCTTGCATGGGTACCGTACTTCAATCAGAACGTCCACTAGGGCAACACCGTATCAGCTTGTGTATGGTATGTAGGCAGTCCTACCTGTTGAAGTTGAATTACCCTCCTTACGGGTATTGATGGATGTCAAGTTGAACGAAGCAGAATGGGTCCGATCTCGGTACAATCAACTGAATCTGATAGAAGAAAAGAGATTAGCTACAATCTGTCATGGGCAGCTATATCAGAAAAGAATGAAGAAAGCCTTCGATCAGAAAGTCAGGCTTCGGGAATACCAAGTAGGAGATCTTGTGCTGAAAATACTCCTTCCTCCTCATACAGACCATAGGGGCAAGTGGACTCCGAATTATGATGGTCCATTCATAGTAAAGAAAGTCTTCTCTGGTGGAGCACTGATGCTCACTACTATGGATGGTGAAGATTTCTTATCCCCTGTGAATTCAGATGTAGTTAAAAAATACTTCGCATAAAATGACCCGCTGGACATAAAAACAGAATGTGAGTCCAGGCAAAAATAGGGCATCCCGGCGAGTCAAAAACAGAATAAAAGACTCAAGCAAAAATAAGGGAAATAATAAAAAAAATGTACACCCGCTGAGTTGAAAAGCCGCATTGGACAGCTCAGGAAAAAATGGGTATCCCGGTGGATTGAAAACCCGAAAGGGCGATTCACGCAAAATAAGGGAATAAGCGAACAACTGCATTCTGAATTCGTCTGTATCACTTACAACATGGCAAGTTTCGAAAGGATAAAGCAACAGTCAGAATCAACTCTCTTCAAAAAGCAGGATAAGAAGAACGTTAAGGTCATACGGGTCAGAGCAAAGGGAAGCTCACTAAAGCGTCATCAACATTGCCGACACTTTTATTTTTCTCAATTTGTAACAATCTCCTCATTTCAGGGGATCTGTTTCTTTGACTGTATTTGCCAATTCAGGGCACCCAGATTAATAAGATCAAATTTTCAGTCACACTTCGTCTTGTACATTTTATTTCATTTACAAAAAAATGTCTGATATCCTTGATATAACGTTTGCATAAAAACAGATGTGCCTTTTCTAATCACATGCTTGCAGGAAATATATTTTTACTTCCAGGAATATCTAACTCCTATGACGGAATCCGGTAAGGGATACCTCGGGATACTGGAATGTTTTTTTGTCATAACAGGATTACAGGTATTTAGAGCGCAACATGGGACATGAAAGGTTTTCCCCAGCAAAGTTGCAAAATCATTATTTCCTCAGCACATCCTCCAAACAATACCGAAAATGCTTTCTCCCCATCAGAGTTGCCGAGGCATCACTTCTCCAGCACATCTTCCCCAAAGCAGCATCAGAAAATGCTCATTCCCCCAGCTGAGTTGTCAAGACTCCTCATCCTCAGCAGGACCTTCACAGGAACCTATAAGAAAGTCATTCAGTGATATTTTCTCCCTCTAGAGTATCAGAGATGAAGGGAACCATCTCCCTACAGAGCTCTAGCCTCCTCCCGAAAGAGTAATATCTGAACTTCCTACACAACAAAGTGACGAAAGCTTCCACAACCCCAGCTGGGCTCCTCATTACTAAGATAGGTCCATTAGTGACCTATTTCCCCAAGCAGAGTCATATATTTTATCAGATCTACCAATGATCTCATCCCCAGCTGGGATATCCTTTCAAGCAGATCAATCAGAGATTTTTACAAGTAGTGGAATCTGAGTCCCGGATCGGTATCTTTTTCATAATCATAGCATTTACATCATATTTCCCCTCATAGCGTAGCATTCCGTCTAATACGGAGCATTACGGCAAAAATCAAACATATTGCATGATCACAAGTCAGGTTCGAACCAGTCACCTGTAAATACCGACAATACCACTTCAGCGATGTACAAAATACATCTCAATCTCCCCACAGAAAGCCAAAGCGTCCCCTTTGCACTCTCCATACAGATACATGTTCATATACACTCTTTCGACACCCGTTCGTGTCATATTATTCCCCTGCAGATATAAACCACAAATATCCTTTTGAATACAGGACCTTACATACTCTTTTGACACCCGTCCGTGTCACCATTCCCTAGCACGATTACCAAAAAACTTGTTATAATACACTCTCATTGACACCCATCCGTGTCATCCTATCCCCACAGGTTACCAGATCACCTTTTCTACACTCTCATATATGAATGATTGTTCATAACTGATGCAGTTTCTCTTCTGACACTCGTCTGTGTCACACTTTTCCCCAGCAAGTTAAACACTCGTCTGTGTCTCACTCATGCTTATTTTCACCCATACAGATACTCATTCGTATCTTGTATACACAACTTATTTCCCCTCAGAATCGACACTCGTCCGTGTTCTTTGTTAACCAGTTGGTACTCGTCCGTACCATTATCTCTGAACATGGGTCAGCGTTTGTTTCTACCGATACTCGTCCGTATCATAGTCTTAAGGATGCTCGCCCGCATATTTAATCTATACACAGCATCAAACACTTATACCTTTTATGTAAACACTCGTTTGTGTTTACTATTCCCCAGCGAATTCCCAAGTAAAACAACTTTTCTTCTATCTGACATTCGTCTTATGTCATGATACTTTCGGCAGCCGTACCCTGCCAGGTGATCGTCCTTCACCTTTGGATGACCATCCCTCATCCTTCTCCCAGCGGAGTCTCCATTATTGGAACCTTTTTCTACCTGACATTCGTCCTATGTTGTGATATTTTAGCAGTTGTCCCCTGCTAGGTGATCGTCCTTCACCTTCTTGATGATCGTCCTTCATCATTTTATCCGATGGCCGACCCCATCATTGATCTTGCTATCTGACATTCGTCCTATGTCATGATAAACCCTGAGAGTAGTCGTACCCTGCTAGGTGATCGTCCTTCACCTCTTGATGATCGTCCTTCATCATGCTTATCCGATGACCGTCCCCATCGTCGACCTTTTCTATCCGGCATTCTTCCTATGTCGTGATACTTTCGGCAGCCGTACCCTGCCAGGTGATCGTCCTTCACCTTGGATGACCGTCCCTCACCCTTATCCCCAACAGAGCAGTCGTCCCCTGCTAGGTGATCGTCCTTCACCTTTGATGACCGTCCCTCATCATTACTTCATTTATTCTCTGAACCTGATGGCCGTCCCCATCATTTCCTTTATTCTAATACCCAGAGAACTTTGTTACTTTACTTGATGGCTGTCCCCATCATGATCTCTTTATTTCCCCAGCATGTCGGCCATCCCCGTCATTGCTTTATTCCCAGCAGTCGTTCTCTGTTTGATGGTCTTCCTCCATCGTCCGCGTTGTATAATCATACTATACTACTTTTTTTACAATCTATATCCCTTTTCTTTTTCTCCCCAGCGAGTGCAAATTTCAGACTGTCTTTGGTATTCAACCACAAGTTATCTTGTTTGTCTGTTAAGCCAGGCGCTTACATCCTGCACAGCTAACTCATGTTTGAATAGGGGCAGCTGTAAACACCCCAAATTTTCCCTCACTAAGTTCACACCATGGCTTGTGATCTTTCATATTTACATAAGTTTAATCATACCATTTCATGTTGCATTTTTGCTTCACTGCATTAGTTCAAGTTCATCTGCATCTAGGGTTTGTGATCTGAGCAATCCAAGATTCATCCGAGCCACCCCAAAGGTCTTCAATCATCTCAAGGGGGTCCATGTATGTCCAATCATCATATTTTATCCTCCAAATACCAAGGAAGTTAAAGAATCACAAGAACTGGCAAAGCATGGAAGCAGAGTTATGGTTTAACTACATAGATGACCTGAAATTAGGGTTTTGGTTTCAGAGGCCATAACTCCAAATTTTTTGGTCATTCTTGTTTTTATTGGTCTCAATATGTTATAATGATCATACATACCAAGTTTGATGAAGAAATTCATTGTGGAAGTCATCTGATCACTGGGTAACTTCTTGAGCAAGTCAGAGCAAAATCAGGGCATCTGAGGCCTCCCAACATGGAACCAAAGTGGATTTTTCATCAAAATGAGGTTATATGGTCTTTATTTGATCGTTGAAGTGCTTAGAAGTTCACAAATCTGAAGAAAAGTGAGCTAAACCAAAAGTTGCCAAAATTGGAAATGACTTGTAATGTAAACTTTCCATTTTGGGAAAGTTTTTCAACCTCCTCTTTCTCAACCAAAAATGCTTCAAATGAAAAATTGTTGGTCATGAAAGTTGTATATTGGATCATTCCCTTTTCAAAAAGTACAATAATAAGATCTAATTCATTTTGGAACTCAAGATATGGCTTGTCAAAGTTGGCAAAAATCCCATAAATTTCAAGAATGCACTAAAAGGGATTCTTTGCAAAACCACTTGCCAAGGCTTTTTGTGACTTCAAACACACTTCAATACATCATAACATCATAGTGCATTGCCTCTAGATCAGAATTGCCCAAGGAATTGCAAGATTACATTCCTTGAACATCAAGATTTCTCAAAGGGGCCAAAACTTCACATAATTGCAAAACACCCCATAACTTTATTCCCACATGCGGAATTGCTTCAAGATTGAATTTGTGGACTTCCTTGAAGTCAGCTGCGCATGGACATGCCCAAAGGCTAGCTGCATCCTTGCCCATACCTCAAGTACACAAGTTGGTGACTTTTTGCAAGAAGGCCATACCAATCACAATAGGGCACAACCACTCCACAGACCTATCACAAGTTGATATGTGGACCAAATGCTGATCATAACACACAAGAACACAAGCTGAAACCTAAGAATCACCAAGTTCACAAAAACTCTCCCTCATGCAAAAGCTTTCGAATTTCATAACTCAGCCACTCAATCTTCAAACAAATTCCACCATTCATCTCTAAATCACTCACTGATCACAAACCAACCATTGAAACAGCCAAAAGCACCTCATACACCAAATACCATTTCTGACCAGTTGGAGTGCAAACTCTCAAACCAGCCACCCACAAAGCTTTCCAAGCATTGCAACTGCCTCAGGAGGTTCAATGGAGTCTTTTTGCACCAAGGAAGTGGCCAGAAAGCTCAAGGGAGAAAAGCTTCATCTCAGATAGCCATTGAAATTAATTTTTCCATAACTCTCTTTTTATGTTACAAAATGAATAAGCATGCTTCACTGGTCATTCTGGACTTTGAAATTTTGAAAATGGTGTAGAAACGAGCTTGTACTGTTTGTCTGAAATTTTTGCCATGTTTATGTTTCTTTTCGAATCTTGAGTTTGAGTGAAAAGAAATGAGGTTTGAGGGTGGATTTGGATTCAGGGAAGTGAGAGGAGTGAATCTGGAGCTTTAGAGCTCCAGAAAGTACCTAGGGAAGAAGTTGGAAGTTTTCAGGTGAGGGGGTCACCGGAGAAGACGACCGGAGCTCTTCTCCGGTGACCTGAAAGTCATTAATCTCTTAATTAGGTTTAGGGCATCTTTTGAATTAGGGTCATTGGATCTGTCTCTCCCGCGCGTGTTGCGTGGTCCAGATTAGATCATTAGGATTAATTTATGATTAAATAATTAATTAATTAAGTTTAAGTAAGTTTGAATACAGGCCTTTAGATCTGGCGCACAGTCAACAAATCCATCCCCAGATTCAATCTCATCCCTCCATTCAGCATACTTCCATTTTATTTAATTTTAATTCATATTTTTCTTATTTATTTTGTATCATTTATTTAAAATAGCTAAAAATTTCCAAAAATATTTTCTTTCTGCATTTTAACTTCAAATAACTTTATCAACCCAAAAATATTTTTATTTTTATTTTTTGAATTTAAAAATCATTTTTTAAACATTTAAATGTTTATTTTAATTAATTAATGAAAATTAATTAATTAAAATATCATTTAGGTTTCTAAAAAATCCCAAAAAATTCATATTGCATCTTTAAACATTTAGAGACATTGTCATACCATCCACACAAATTTCTTTTTGGTTTTGAACCATTTTTGACAATTTTCTTGAATTTAGGGTTCATAAAATTCACATTTTAGAACCCTTACTTCAAGAATTATTTTCTGCCTAACCAGGAATGGTATGACAATGATTCTTTTTGAATTGATCTTCATTTGAAATGTAGTTTCTAACATAAGTTTTTCATATTTTTATTTTGCCTTTTTGAATTGATTGGAATTTTTTCCCTTTAGGTACCTTTAAACCCTAGATAACTTAGAAAAATCATATATTTCATTAGGTTAAGAGTTAGGTCTTCTCCTTTGGGTGTGATATCATATGCAGTTAGGGTTCTTTTGATTGCATTTTCAATTTTTTATCTTGTCATTTGCTTTTGTTATTGAGTTTTGCATCTCATATTGCATAAGAACCCTAATTTCTCATCTTCCTTTGCATACTTCTTCCATATGCTTGCATTCATGAACTTGCCATGAAATTTTATGCATCCACATGACACATAAGACATCCTAGGACACATTAGAATCATTCTTGATCATTCCTTCATCCATTTGCCATGTTATGCATTCATTTCATTTCATGTGCTCTCATGAGCTTTCATGCTCCTTTAATGCTTCATTTGCATCCTTATCCCTTTTATGATCATTCACAATTCTTGACATGCTTTCATATCATCTCATAACATCATTTTCATCATATATGCTTCTGGTTTTGGTTTGCATCCTTGCATTCATTTCATTTTCATTTCATTTCATTTCCTTATGCTAACTTTTCAGGTGGTAAGTATTTGAGAAGTGAATTTGCCTTCACTTCTCATCCCTCTTCTCATCCTCTCTTATGCATTCATTTCTGTATTTTATCTTTGATTTAGAGTGAGTTTGCTCATTCATGTTCCTCCTTCACTTTCTTTCTTCAAGCAACTTATCTTCTTAAGTGAAGTAAGTTAACTTGCATCTTCTGTTTCTCCTCTTTCCATCTTCTGCTTCTCCCTTGGTGGCTTTTCTTGAAGATCTCTTGCAAGCCTCATAAACCCTAGGAATACCCAAGCATGTTAATAATTAGGGTTTGATTAGTCCCCCATTAGTTTTACCTTTGTGTCTTCTCTTCTCATCTCTTAGGATGGAGCGTATAACTTTAATCCTAAGTGTTAAACTCTTAATGTTTTTAAATCCATTAATCAATTCATCCAATAATCATTAAGACATTAAGCTTGTAACTTGGGCCTTGCATTAGGGTTCTAGTTCTTCCTTAATTGGTTAAGAAGGACTACCCTAGTGTTAATGGACAAGTCCCCCTCAAGTTGTCTTACAAGCCATAAAATCCACTTCTTAATCTTACCATTAACTAAAATCCACTTAAATAAAGGTTTTGTTTTGACATGAGGTTAATCCCTAATCATGGATTAAGTTGAGGAGCCTTCCTCAGCTTAAATGTTCTCATCTATCATCCTTCTATTAGTATGGTGTAATGGGTCCATTAAATCTTCGATTATGGCTTAAACTCATTACTTAACACTAAACAAAAATACCAAAAACATCTAAATAAATGCAAGTAGGTTAATGATCTTAATCCTACATCATGGTGATTAAGTGTGAGGTGTTTACTTCATACTTAAGGTATTCTCATTACCCCTAATCAGAGGGAAGATGTGATGAGTTTACTAACCCTTGGTTTAGGCTTAAGCTCATTAACTTATGACAAACTCCGAAAAGCAATAAAAGATTGAAAACATCAAAAACAAACAATAATCGTCTCCTTCGGGATTCTTTTCTCGCCTCATTCACTCATAAACGAGAATTTGCTTCTTCCGTCTAATGCAAGACAGTTAGCACCTGAGCCAGACAAGTCATGCACTTGAGCATAGACAAGCAAGCAGTTCACCAGTCAATTCATTCTTCACTCTCTTTGAGTCGAACTATGGTGTTCTGACTTCCTCATTGCACGAGAGGATACATAGGCATAACTTAACTGTTATCGAACAAAATTCTCTGTATATTCCCCACTTCCAGCATTATTCTTTTAAGCCTCATTGTCTTGGGCATTGCACTCTTTTCCCACACTGACAATCCTTTTCTTCACTTCACTTTCCAGCACTGACACCTGTACATTCTTTTCTGGCATTTGCACACAGACAACACTGACACTACCCCTTTAAACACAAACTTTCAAGCGTGGATCCCATCGAGTACGATGGACAATCTGGGTGCTAATACCTTCCCAGGTTGTAACCAACCCCCTTTCTCAGTTTCTCTGGTTCGCGACCGTCTTATCCATCTTTTTCTAGGTTTATGCAGCATTACCTTTCCTTCGGGATAAAAATGCCTAGCTGGCGACTCTTTTAAGTTCATCTTCATGTTCTCCTTTCGCTGACCGTTCGCGTCTGTAGCCCATTTGACCCGATGTCATTTGGTGGGAGCGACAATGACAAGCCTTTATTAAATGGATTTTAATTAAGGGATGAGATTAAGAAGTGAGTTTTATGGTTTGTAAGACAACTTGAGGGGGACTTGTTCATTAAACACTAGGGTTAGTCCTTCTTAACCAATAATGGAAGAATTAGAACCCTAATGTAAGGCCCAAGTTACAAGTTAATGTCTTTGTGATAATTAGATGGATTGACTAAGAGGTTTAAAAAATTAAGGGTTTAACACTTAGGATTAAAGTTATACACTCCATCCTAAGAGAAGGATGTAGGCATAACCCTAATTCCAAAGTCCTAAAACCTTAAAGGTTTAGTCTCTAATGATGGGATGAGAGAAGAGACACAAAGAAGACTCAAAGATAAAAACTAAGGGGGAACTAATCACAACCCTAATTAGCGTCATGCTTGGATGCTCCTATGGTTTGTAAGGGTTGAGAAGGATCTTCAAAGAAGCCACCAATGGAAGAAGCAGATGGAAGGAGGAAGAAGCAGAAGAAATAAGTTACTTACTTCATTGAATAAGATAAGTAACTTAGAGAAAGAAAGTGAGAGATGAACATGAATGAGCAAGCTCACTCAAAGACAATGAAAAATGCAGCAAAGATGCATATGAAGAAGAGGAGGAGAAATGAGAAGTGAAGGCAAATCCACTTCTCAAATTACTTACCACCTGAAAATGTTAGCACAAGATGCATAAGAAAAGAAAAGAGATGAAATGATGCATATACAAAGACAAAGATGAAAACCAGAAGCATACACATGATGTAAATGATGCTATGACACGATGCAAAGGCATACCAAGTGCAATGAATGATCATACAAGAAAAAGAATGCAAATGAAGCATGTGGGAAGCATGAAAACACATGGATGTTTATGAAATGAAATGGATGCAAAGCATAGCAGATGTATGAATAAATGACCAAGAAATGTTCAAGAAATGTCTTAAGATGTCTAAGATGGCATACAAGTGTTTAGAATGTCATGGCAAGTTCATATGTTCATGCAATGCAATGTAAGATGCAAGTAAGGATGCAAAATTAGGGTTACATGAAAGGATGAGATGCAAATGATCAAAACAGAAGCAATTCACATGATTTTTTTTGCAAATGAGCTCAAACAAACCCTAACCCCATATGATATCACACCCCAAAGGAGAAGGTCTAAATCTTAACCTAAAGAAAATTATGATTTTTCTAAGTTAACTAGGGTTTTTGGATACCTTAAAAGGGAAAATGCAAATCAATTTGAAAATGAAAGATAAATTCAAAACAAAAATATCCTAGAAACTACATGTTATATGGAAAACAATGCGAAAAGAATCATTATCAAACCCTTCATGGTTAGGCAGAAAATATTTTTTAAAGTTAGGGTTCCAAAAAGGGGATTTTATGAACCCTAAATTCAAAGAAAATGTCAAAGTATGTTCAAAACCAAAAAGAAATTTGTATGAATGGTTTGACAATGTTTCTAAATGTCTTAAGATGCAATGTGAATTTTTTTGTGGTTTTTAGAAACCTAAATGGTATTTTAATTAATTAATTTCCATCAATTAATTAAAATAAACATTTAAATATTTTAAAAATACTTTTTTAATGCAAAAAATAAAATAAAAAATGTTTTTGGATGAAGAAAAATATTTGAGTCAGAAATGCAAAGTTTGAAATTTTTTTGATGAGTTTTGATATTTTTAATAAATGCACAAAATAAACGAAAATAAAATAAAATAAATGTGAATAAAAAGAAAGTCATCGCATCTGATGGCTGAGGTTTAAATTGGGAATGGAGGGAAAGACTGCGCGCCATATCCTATGGCTCTCATTCAAACTGTCTTAATTATTTAATTAATTTAATTAATACGAATTAAACCCTAAGTGAACTAATCCTGGCCATCCGTTTCTAAGCTAATCCTGATCTAAAGGCCCATAACGCATCTGGCAAACTAAACCCTAATTAGGGTTCTAATTACATCCAGGTGACCGGAGCAAGCTCCGGTCATCTTCTCCGGTGACCCAAAAATCAAACTTCTTCCCTAGGTTATTTTAAGAGCTCTAAAGCTCCAGATTAAACCCCCACACCTTCCTAAGCCTGAATTCATCCTCAAAAATGGCAAAACTTTCAGAAACACGATACAGGCTCAATACTCAATCATTTTCAAAACTAACAAGTGCAGTGTGATCAATGAAGCATATAGATCATTTCTATAACATAAAAAACAAGTTCTGGAAAATTTGTTCTTGAGGTATACCTGAGATGAAGCTTTTCAGTTTGGCACTTTCTGGACCTCTCTCTTGTGCAAATAGCCTTCACTTGATCCACTGATGATGTTGCAAGGCTTTGAATGAGTTTAGAATGGCTGGATTGAGAGGTTGCAACTCAACTGCACTGAAATCATGTTTTGCTTTCAGGGGCTTTCAAGCTTGTTTAATGGTTGGGAAAGGTTCTATTGATGATGGTGAGTTGAATGGTGAAGTTTGTTTTGAGGTTTGATGCTTGTGCTGTGTGAATCGAAGAAAGGAAAGTCTTGAGTGATTTTGTGAAACTTGGTGTATGAGAGTGTTCAGGCCTGTGTGTCTTGTGTTATGGCTTGCTTTTGGTCCACATAACATGTCTTTATTGGCCAGAGAGTTGTTGTGGCTGCAGCTGATTGGTATGGGTCCAATTGCAAAAAGTCAATAACTTGTGTACTTGAGTTATGGGCTTGTGCAGCAGTTGTTCAAGGGCATGTCCTGGTTCAGCATTGATCAAGGAGGTCCATAGAAAATGATTTGGGGTGCTGCAGCAAGTGTATGAGAAGATTCATGCCCTTTTGAAAATTTGAAGAACTTTGGTCCTTTTTGAATTTCTTGAAGTTCAAGGCATGAAAGTGAATGGGGTTCTTTTAGAAATCTTGGTTTATGTTTTAGTTTCTGTTGGCCCAGTCCCATTAGTGGGGTTTTGTTAAACCCTGTTAAATTGTAACTCCTTGTGTCGAAGCAGGTTGCTCGACAGAAGGAAAAATTTGATTTGATATTTAGATTAGATTTAATTCAAATAGATATTTTGGGCTTTTATAGTTTTGGGCTTTGTCTTGAGATGCAAACAAACCTAATTCTATAAATAGGGAGTTTCTCTCATTGTAAAAGATCACAACTTTATTTCACTCACAGTTTTGCAGTTGCAGAGTGAGTAGTAATAAGAAAAAGAAAGTCCCACAGTTTGTGGGTAACAACATTCATCATTTTCAATTTTCTCAAAAATCCTAATTTTCTTCTCTATTTTTCTTCTTCTTTCTTTTAACGTTTCTACTGCGTGATAGCTACGGAATTCCCATAGGTTTTGGGAGAATTCCAACATCTGGTATCTAGAGCTCCGGTTGAAGAGATTCAAGGGAAAGAGATTCAAGACAAGAACACGATGGTGATGAATCATATGAATTGGAATTATCCGGCGAGTCTTCTGATTCTCAAGAAATATAACTATGAGAATTGGTACATGCAGATGAATGTTGTTTTCTGTTATCAAGATTTACGGGATCTTGTGAAGGAAAGAGTAACAACGGTTGTAGAGAACGCAACGGAAGAGAAAAGGTTGCGTACAAAGAATTGAAGAAGAAAAACTATAAAGCTCTCTTTATAATTCATCAATATGTTGATCCAAATAACTTTGAAAATTTAGTGATGTTGATTCTGTAAAAGAAGCATGGGAGATTCTTGAGAAGTCTTTTGGAGGCACAAAGAAGGTGAAAAAGGTGTGGTTACAAACTCACAAAAGGGCTTATGAATTGCTTCAGATGGAAGACAATGAAAGCATAACATATTTATTCACAAGAGTTACAAAACTTGTGAATCAAATCAAAGTATGTGGAGAAATACTGACGACGAAAGCAGTAGTCTCAAAGATTTTGAGATCGTTGGCTCCAAAGTTTGACCATGTGGTAGTACCCATAGAAGAATCAAAAGATTTGTCGAAGGTGACTAAAGAAGAGCTTTAAGGGACACTTGATTCTCATGAACAAAGAACGACTGAAAGAGCAGTAGGCAAGTCGAAGAGTGATGTGGATTTGCAGGCGCAATCAGCAAGAGATAGGAAAGGCAAATGAAAGGTGTTCGACAATGAAGGCAGATGTGGCTACAACAATTCGACTAGTCAAAATCAGCAAGAAGCAAACTGGTTGAATATGAAGAAACTCTGGAGCCAAGGAAACCAAAGAGGTGGTGTTGCGGGTAGAGAAAGAGGTGGTGGTCGAAAGCCAGACAAGAGTCACATTCAGTGTTTCAGTTGTCAGAAGTATGGTTATTATTTTATTGGTTGTCCAAAAAAGCAAAAGAATTAAGATTCTGATGCTAAGCTGGAAAAACATGAAGAAGAAGAGATGTTGCTAATGGTCACAACAAGAGATGAAGAGAGATTCCAAGATCAATGGTACTTGGACTCAGGATGCTCATCACACATGACTAGTAGGAAATATTGGTTTGTCAACATGACACCCTCAATGAAGAACACGGTGAAATTCGCAAATGACAGTACTCTAGCAGCTGAAGGAATTGGTGATGTTTTGATTAAGAGGAAGGATGGCAAGAGGTCAGTAATTTCCAATGTTTTGTACATACCAGGCATGAAAAGAAATTTCTCAGTATAGGGCAATTGGTCGAAAAGAACTACAAGGTGTCGGTCAAAGACAAGGTGATGGGAGTCGTCGACGCAGGTGGTAGGTTGATCTTGAAGGCTCCAATGTGTCGCACCCTAGATTTCCATCCTGGTACAAATGCGAAAGTGGCGCGGAAAAGAGGTAGAGTCGCCAGTCAGGCATTTTTATCCTGAAGGAACGGAAATGGTAATGCTGGACAAACCAAAAGAGAAGAAAAGGAAGGAAACGGGTCCTGCGAACCAAAGAGACTGGGTTCGGGAGTCGGTTACGACCTGGAAAGGTATTAGCACCCCAGATCGGCCGCCGTACCCGACGGGATCCACGCTTGCAAAGAAACTGTTTCAAAGGGTAAAGAAAAGAAGGCTGCTGCAAAAAATGAAACTGAAAGTGGAAAAGGAACTGAGAAAGAAAACAAAGAGGAAAAATGTAGGGAAAATAAAAGAGTGTGCTCGAACAGACCCTACCCCGCTGCCTACGTACCTCATCTGGCAATGAGAATCAGAGTCGTCGTAGTTCCCCTAACTAGGGGTGGAAAAGATTGCTTGTGTCTTAAGGCTTGAACTGCCTATGTCAATGCTCAGGTGTTGCAGGCTCGGACGACGAGTGCGTTACCTTCTTGAAAAGTGACAAGTAGTAGAAAGTTCGTACGTAACGAGTGAGGATGATGAGAAAAGAAGTCCCGAAGGAGAGACGATTATTCTTTGTCCAGTGTTTTTTATGAGTTTTTTATGAGTGTGACACAAGGAAGTGAATTCAAGTCTGTTTCCATGGAATGTGTACTTTCCACTACATTCCAAGATGGAATAATAGAATAAGCACACCAAGTAAGGAGAATTTATCCAAGACTTGTTTCCCAGGGCAAGGGCCTAAGCTCACTAACTTGTTGAAATTATTAAGTATCTTAGTGATTAAGTAATGAAGAAGTGTTTTTTTAGGATTTCTTGACGAAGATGACTTCATGATCAGACTTGTGCATCATGCTAGACAAGTGTACTATTCCAAGATGGAATTAATACATATGCCCCATGGAATAAGGCTATACACAAGAATTCACTTCTTTCTTTATTAAGGTGTCTTTTATGCTTTTGTATGAAGATGATAAAGAGAAGAACCAAAGGAGAAAAAGGTAAAAATCTAATGGGGAAAGACTACTCCTAATATTAACATGCTTGGATGATCCTAGGTTAGTGAGGTTTGAACTATCCTAAGAAAGGAGAAGAAGAAGAGAAAAGAAGGGAAAGAGAACAACTTACTCCTCTAAAGGAGATAAGTTTCTTCTAAAGGGGGGAAAGAGAAGTTGAATCACAAGATGGCATAAGGCACATCAACAATCACAAAATAGAAAGCAAAGTAAAAAGAAGAGACGATGTATTGAAATGTGGACATCATCCACACTTCACATACCATTGCACCTACAAATGTTAGCAAAATTTCCAGCACATATTCAGCACATCAATCAAATGCTAACATATCAACATAATTCATGGAATTAACATGTTCAAAGTTTCAAGATAACAAAGTCATCAAACATGCCAAACTTTAAAAATACATGAATCTGCGCGTCGAGTGAACGAAAACATACATCAACCAGCAAGCAAACTACTCTAAACAAACATATAAAATGATCACACAATGATACATGGTGATTATGGCAAGTATGAGCAACAAAAAAAAATTCAAAACAACTCAAAAATGCCCTTCTGCTTCAGTGTTAACCGGTTAACAAAAAATGTTAACCGGTTAACCAACCTAAACCTGCAGCCAAGAAGTCAGAAAAAGGACGCGTTAACCGATTAACCTATAATGTTAATCGGTTAACACTGTGCGAACAACAACAAAACTTGCAGAAAAAATCAGTCCAACCAGCTTATTTCAATAATCCACCAACAGTCCAACGATCAATTATGCACGGGAGAGTAAGATAAATTCAAATTAATCAAACAAAAATCTGCTCATGAACATTAACATGTAGATCCAATCACAAATCAACCAAACAACACAAGCAAAACAAACAAATAGCACAAGCACATGGTGGATCCACAACACAAGCATGCAAATAAGCCAAAAACAGAGATAGATCTAAACTTAACCAACTTACAAATCTGAGATCTGCTTTGGTAAATGTTGTTCAAGCTGAAAATGATGAATCTCGCGGAAAACTTCGAAGATCCGGTGCTATTCTTCATACACAATGCAAAATAAATGCAAGCAAAGGATCTTGATGCAAGAGCTTAGTTCCAAAAGCACTTCTAGCCACCAAATCAGATCTGAACCAGTAGTAAAACCAGAAAAAGGATGCAAAGAAAGCAATGGATGAAGGTCTAGTTCCAAGATCAACAAACTTTAATGCAAAATTTGATGATCTTCAAAGAAGAGGAACTTTGAGTGATTGGAAATTGGGAGAGAAAATGAGATAATGGTGAGAGAGTGGTGAAAATTCGGAAATGAAAAGTGTGAATTATGAGAGAGTTTTTTCTTTTTTTTTGGTTTGGAGGAATATGGGATAAATAATATATAGGTTTGGGGCCCAAAAAATTGGTTTGGAGTTGGCTTAGAAAGGTGATTAGGATTTAGCTTTGGAATTAGGCTTGGTAAACTCTCTAGATCCTTCTCCATAATTCAAATAATTCAAATGAAATAAAAATCTAAAAAATGAGAAAATGGAGCCAAAACACACATGCTGAACTTGCTACAGGAATTCAAAATTCCCAGCGGTTAATCGGTTAACCAAAAGCGTTAACCGGTTAATGCATGAAAAAATTGAATTTTCCTCCATTTGGTGGGAAACTCCAAGAATACATCTGCACCAACCATTCTAATATGATCTTGATTCTCAATTCTCCTAGGGCTTTG
Source organism: Lathyrus aphaca (assembly GCA_963966055.1). Taxonomy (NCBI): domain Eukaryota; kingdom Viridiplantae; phylum Streptophyta; class Magnoliopsida; order Fabales; family Fabaceae; genus Lathyrus; species Lathyrus aphaca. Next base: position 409,428,287 of record OZ014521.1, on the reverse strand, counting down.
ACCATGATACGGAGCTTGTATAAAATACCCTCAAAATTTCCTGCCAGGTCACCAGGCTCTTGACTTTGACTTGTAACATCATGAGTTCCTCGGTGATTGATCATATGCCTTATGCTAGAACATGTGAGTGATATGCTTCATTTTTATATGCAAAAATGCTAAGGATATGACATGCTTATGATGATTATGATATGATGATGATGCTAAAAAGAAGAGGGCAAATTTGGGGTGTTACAACTGCCCCTATTCAAGAAATTGTTAATCTGAAAAGGACGATAGCACGGGCTATCGACCGTTCAAAATAAATTGTGGTTGAATACCAAGAAAAACCTGAAATTTGCACTCTGCTGGAGAATGCAGAAATGGGAAATAACCCCAACCAAATAACACTCTGGATAACTGAAGTGAAGACAAAGCAGACGAGCTCCTTCCAAATTTAATTGTTACGCCGGATAAGAAAAACTTAGACAAACGAGTCTTCTTCAATCAAACATGTTACGCCAGGAACTGGACATACGAGCCCTCTTCAAATAAAGCCTGTTACGCCAGGAATGGATAGACCAACCCTCTTCATACATTTTACAAAAATATATGACTTGAGACAGACGAACCTCCTTCGGTTAAACCGTTACGCCAGGAACGGTGATGCAATTAAGTCTGTGGGATAGACATGCATAATCAGGATAAACGAACCCTCTTTATATATCCTCCGTAGATATATGGTCTAAGACAAACGAGTCTTCTTCGAGCAAACATGTTACGCCAGGTGCGACATTAGGATTGGACGAACCCTCTTCATAAATCTTACTTAGATAAGTGGTGCTTGAGACAGACGAACCTCCTTCAGATAAACCTGTTACGCCAGGACCGGTAACCATTTTGACATTTAATCCCACTATCAAGACTTCAAACCTCTTCAACTCAGACGAGCGTTGGATGATCATCAAGAGAACACAGACAAGCGCCATAAGTTAATGATACAAACAAATATAAGACGATGATCTAGGAAACGCAGATGAACGCTTCAGAAAATGATACAGACAAATATCAGCCACTGATACAGACGAATACTAGAAGTCTAACACAGACGAGCATTTGGGGTAGCAATATAGACGAGTACCAGAGATCCAACACAGACGAGCATTTGGGGTAACAATACAGACGAGTACCAGAGTAACTATCAAATCAACACATATGGATATAAACTAACACAGACGAGTGTGGAGGATGATACAGACAAGTATCCAAACAATGCAAACGGGCTTCAAACAGATAAAAAAACACATATGAGTGTTGGGGAATGCAGACGAGCAACAAGCAAATATCAAACATAGATGAGTGTTGAGGCGTGCATACGAGCAAAAACAACTATCAAACACAGACAAGTGATGGGGAGTGCATACGAGCAAAAGAAACTATCGCACACAAAAGAGTGTCGAGGAATGCATACAAGCAACAAGAAAATATCAAACACAGACGAGTGTTGGGGCGTGCATACGAGCAAAAGCAACTATCAAACACAGACGAGTGTCGGGAAGTGCGTACGAGCAAAAGCAACTATCACGCACCGACGAGTGCCGGGGAATGCATACGAGCGACAACAAATGCCTGACTGGTGTCGCTCCCACTAAAAGACACATGGTCAGATAGGATACAGACGCGAACGGCCGGCGAAAGGAGGAATGGAATCAAGATGAATAGAGTCTCCAGCTAGGCATTTTTATCCCAAAGGAAAGGTAATGCTGCATAAACCTAGAAAAAGATGGATAAGACGGTCGCGAACCAGAGAAACTGAGAAAGGGGGTTGGTTACAACCTGGGAAGGTATTAGCACCCAGATTGTCCGTCGTACTCGACGGGATCCACGCTCGAAAGTTTATCTTTAAAGGGGTAGTGTCTATGCTATCTGTGTGCAAAAGCTGGAAAAGAATATACAAGTGTCAGTGTAAGAAAGTGAAATAAAGTGCTCAAGAATGAGGCTTAAAGGATAATGCTGGAAGAGGGGGAAGACACAGAGACTTTTTTTCGATAACAATTAAGTTATGCCTATGTATCCTCTCGTGCAATGAGGAAGTCAGAACACCATAGTTCGACTCAAAGAGACTGAAAGATAAATTGACTGGTGAACTGCTTGCTTGTCTATGCTCAAGTGTATGACTCGTCTGACTCGAGTGCTAACTGTCTTGCATTAGACGGAAGAAGCGAGTTCTCATTTATGAATGAGTGTGATGAGAAAGAATCCTGAAGGAGACGATTATTGTTTGTTTTTGTGTTTTCAGTTTCGTTATTGTTTTTGGTGTTTGTCATAAGTTAATGAGCTTAAGCCTAAACCAAGGGTTGGTAAACTCATCATATTGTAAACACCCCAAATTTGCCCTCACCCATTCACACCTTGGCTTGTGATCTTCTCATATACATAATTTTAATCATAGCATCCCATATTGCATATTTGCTTCACTGCATTGTTTCAAAGTCATCTGCATCTAGGGTTTGTGATCTGAGCAATCCATGAGCCATTTGAGCCATTCCAAAGGCCATCAATCATTTCAAAGGGGTCCATGTATGTTCAAGCATCATATTATATCCTCTCAAAGTCAGAGAAGTCAAATAATCACAAGAACTGAGAATGGCATGGAAGCAGAGCCAGGTTTGACTGCACAGATGACCTAGAATTAGGGTTTTGGTTTCAAAGGCCATAACTCCAAATTTTTTGGTCATTCTTGTTTCTATTGGTCTCTATATGGTATAGGGATCATGCATATCAATTTTCATGAATAAATTCAATGGGGAAGGCATCTGATCAAGATTTGACTTTTTAAGCAAGTCAGTGCAAAATCAGGGCATCTGAGGCCCCCAATGACCCAACCAAGGGGTGTTCTTCATCATTTTGATTGTGTATGATCTTTATTTGATCATTAAAGATGTTAGAAGTTCACAAAATTGAAGAATTCCAAGCCATTTGCAAAGTTGACTTTTTGGGAAAATGACTTGTAATGGAAACTTGCCATTTTGGGAAACTTTTTCAACCCTTGCTTTTTGATCCAAAAATGCCTCAGATGGGAAAACTTTGGTCATGAAAGTTGTAGAATGGATCATTCCCTTTTCAAAAAGTACAAGAACTCATTCTAATTCATTTTGGATCAAAAGTTATGGCTTGTCAAAGTTGGGAAAAATCACATAATTTCAAGTTTTTCACCAAAGAGGCAAAGTTGCAAAATCCCTTGCCAAGGCAAATTGAGCTTTCAAATGGACCTCTAATCTTCATACAAACATGAACCAATGTCTAAAAATCAGTTTGGCCCAAAGAATTTCCCATTTCTATGCCTTGATTGTCAAGTATCCATAAGTCATTTTTCATGAAAGTGCAAAGAGGGATTTTTGGCAAAATCATTCTCAAATGAATTGTATGATCTCTAGCTGGTTTTAATACATTGTCATGACCTAATGAGGCATCCCCACATCAGAAATTCAGCAAGGTTTATCACATTCACATAGCCAAAAGTCATGAAATGTCACAAGTTGTCAAGTTGCAAAAACCCTTCTAGCTCATGATCCAAATGCAGCAGCCTCTCATGAACCATCCAAGGGTCATCCCTGACTCAAGCTGAGGCAGGACAAGCCTCTAGACTGCTTCTGCCATAGCCCATGCTGAAAGTACACAAAATTTGACTTTTTGGCCAATCATCCCATACCAATCCCACAGTGCATACCTGCCCTCCTAGATTGTTGGGATTGCTTATGGATTGCCTAAAGGTCATAAAACAAGAAGGAAGTAGGCTCAGAACACACACATTGAAGCACACTCCAAAAACTGTCAAAACTTTCCTCTCTTCGAATCTCCTTCCACAGCCATCAAACTTCAACAATTCCTTCACCAATCAACCAGAAATCATCCATAGAACAAATCCCACCCCTCACAATGATCTGAAACAGCCCACACAAGAACCTCATTTTCTGATACACCAGAACTGAACCTCTCAAAATAGCCAATTTAAACTCCATTCAAGCTTGCCATTAGCACAAGGGGGATCATTGGAGTCAGTTTGCATAAGAGAAAGGCTCAGAAAGCTCCAGTTTGAAGAACTTCAGTTCAGGTATCCATCAAGAACAAATTTTCCAGAACTTCATTTACTTGTTATAAATTGATTCTACATGTTATCCTGATCATCATGATGTGTTTAAAATTGAAAATGAGTGGAAAATGAGTATGTATTGATGTTCTGAAGTTTTTCCCGTGAAAAAATGTTTGCTTCGATTTGCTTGATTCATGTAGTTTAAATGTTGTTTGATGATTGATTCATGCCATGATGTTAGTGGATCATTTCCCTGTGTTCAATTTGAATTGGGTGGCGTGTAGCATGATCTAGGGTTTTGAGTTCGCCGGAGAAGACGACCGGAAGTCTTCTCCGGCCGCCTGAAAATCATTAACCCTAATCCCATTAATTAATGAACTTTGAATTATGGCCCTTGATCTGGTTGACTAAGTCAATCTCCCGCGCGCATGAATGGCTAGGATCCCTCATTAAAACCCTAATCATATTTAATTAGATTAATTAATTCAGTTTAATTTAATTAGGTCAGTTTAAATGCCAGCCGTAGGATAGCGCGCCAGTCAACTCCCTCCAAAATAATTTGAATCTCAGCCTTAGATCCTGCATACTTCTCATTTAATTAATTTTATTTCACATTTTTCTCATTTAATTTGTACATTTATTTAAAAATAGCAAAAAAGGTCTAAAAATTCTGAAATTTTTTATCCCAGCTTTAATTAATTTTCAGAACACAAAAATATTTTTATTTTTATTTTTTGCATCAAAATTTATTTTTAAATCATTTAAAAGTTCATTTTTAATTAGTTAATGAAAATTAATTAATTAAAAATACTTTTAGGTATTTAAAAATCACAAAAAAAATTCATATAGCATTTAGGAACATTTAGAAACATTGTCCAACTCTCAAACCAAATTTATTTTTTGTTCTTGATACCTTTTGATCATTTTCAGTGGAATTAAATTCATTTTGAGGTAATATTTTGGTTCAAACTTTGAAAATTCATTTCTGCCTAACCATTGAGAGTTGGACAATGATTCTTTTTGCATTGCATCTTGCATAACATGTAGTTTGTAGGATAAAATTGACATGAATTGATCTTGCATTTTCATTTTTTTGGCATTTTTCTTGACAAAGGTACCTTAAAACCCTAGCAATCTTAGGAAATTCATAACTTTCAATAGGTTAAGAGTTAGATCCCCTCCTTTGGGCAGTGAGTTTGTATAGGTTTAGGGTTCCTTTGATTGCATTTTAAAATTTTTATCATGATGTTTGCTTCTGGTTTTGGATTTTTGCTTTGTATGTTGCATATAACCCTAATTCATGCCTTCCTTTGCATCCATCTTCTAATTGCTTGCATACCATGACTTGCCATGACATTTTGTGCATTCATTTGATTCATAATACATCTTAGGACATATTAGAATCATGTTTGATCATTGCATCTTTCATTTGCCTTATTACATGTCCATTGCATTTCATAAACTTTTCATGTGCATTCATGGTTCAATACATGCCTCATTTGCATCCCCATGCTTGTATGATAATTCTCATGCCTTGTTTCATGTTTGCATCATCTCTTAGCATCATTAACATCATGTTTATGCTCCTGGTTTTGGTTTGCATCACAACATTGCATCTAATTTTGCATTGCATTCCATTTCTTTTGCTAACTTTTCAGGTGGTAAGTTGTTTTGAGAAGTGAATTTGCCTTCACTTCTCACAATCTCTTTTCATCTCTCTTATGCATAATTGTTGCATTTTATCTTGTGTATTGGATTGAGCTTGCTCATTCTTGTTCATCTTCCCTTCTTTCTTCAAGCAACTTGTCTTCTTAAGTGAAGCAAGTTGTTTTGCTTCTCTTTGCTTCCTTCCCCTTTCATCTGCTTCTATCCTTGATGGCTCTTTGAAGATTCTTTCTCTCTTAAAACCTCACAAACCCTAGGAACAACCAAGCATGATAATAATTAGGGTTTGATTAGTCCCCCATTTAGCTTTTACCTTTGTGTCTCTTTGGGTCTTCTCTTCTTACCTCAAAATCAGGGACTAAACCCTAAAGGCTTTAAGGCTTTGTGATTAAGCTTATGCCTGCATCCTTCTATTAGGATGGAGTGTATAACTTTAATCCTAAGTGTTAAACCCTTAATGTGTTTAAATCCTTTAATCAATTCACTTAATAATCATCAAGACATCAAGCTTGTAACTTGGGCCTTACATCAGGGTTCTAATTCTTCCTTAAGTGGTTAAGAAGGACTAACCCTAGTGTTAATGGACAAGTCTCCCTCAAGTTGTCTTACAAATCATAAAATTCACTTCTTCATCTTATCATTAACTAAAATCCACTTAATAAAGGCTTTGTTTTGTCATGAGGTTAATCCCTAATCATGGATTAAGTTGAGGAGTCTTCCTCAGTTTAAATGCTCTCATCTATTATCCTTCTATTAGGATGGTGTAATGAGTCCATTAAATCCCTGATTATGGATTAATCTCATTACTTAACACTAAACAAAAACAACAAAAACATCTAAATAATCACAAGTAGGTCAATGATCTTAATCCTACATCATGGTGATTAAGTGTGAGATACTGACTTCACACTTAAGGTATTCTCATTACCCCTAATCAGAGGGAGGATGTAATGAGTTTACTAACCCATTGGTTTAGGCTTAAGCTCATTAATTTATGACAAACTTTCAAAAGCAATAAAAGACTGAAAACTCAAACACAAACAATAATCGTCTCCTCCGGGATTCTTTTCTCATCTCATTCACTCATAAACGAGAACTTGCTTCTTCCGTCTAATGCAAGACAGTAAGCATCTGAGCCAGACAGGTCATACACTTGAGCATAGGCAAGTAAGCAGTTCATCAGTCAAATCATCTTTCAGTCTCTTTGAGTCGAACTACGGTGTTCTGACTTCCTCATTGCACGAGAGGATACGTAGGCATAACTTAACAGTTATCGAACAAAAGTCTCTGTATATTCCCCCTCTTTCTAGCATTATTCTTTAAGCCTCATTGTCTTGAGCTCTCCATTCTTGTTCTTACACTGACACTTCTCTTATACACTTCACATTTCTTTTGCATTGACACTTGCATTCTTTCCAGCTTTGATACACAAATTACACTGGCACTACCCCATTAAAACACAAATCTTCTAAGCGTGGATCCCGTCGAGTACGGCGGACAATCTGGGTGCTAATACCTTCCCAGGTTGTAACCAAACCCCTTTCTCAGTCTCTCTGGTTCGCAACCGTCTTATCCATATCTTTTCTTAGGTTTATGCAACATTACCTTTCCTTCGGGATAAAAATGCCTAGCTGGCGATTCTATTCATTCCTGAGCTCACTCTTGTGTGTTCTCATCCCTTTCGCCGACCGTTCGCGTCTGTACCCCTTCTGACCCTGTGGCCTCATTTGGTGGGAGCGACAGCCTTGCGACTCTGCTGGGGACCCTTATACTGTAACCAGGGCTTCTGGTTCTTTTTGTGGGTTCCTCCTAGCGCTTGTTTGATTTGTGTTTACTGGGGTGTTATGTGCTAATTGTGCTTATTTATTTTCTTTATTTATTGCTTATGTACAGCTTTACTTATTGCTTTCCTTTACAGTTTTTACATTTCATATTGTCATTATCATTGCTGGATCTGTTCTTCTGTCTTGGTGGGTGGGGTTCCATTGAGAGTTTGAGGTCCTATACCTGGGACCTGAGTGACACCTAGGCTAGAGTGGTTCATGTTCTTTCCCATTCCATTTCGGTCTGGTGCGGGAATATGAAACACGGTTCAGATGTGGGTTTCTTCTTGAGAACTCTGTGCTACAGATTTCCTGTAGTGCTAGGGCTATCTGGGAAGCCTGCTAAGTCTGGATGACCTTTTATTATGACCTTCAGAAACTGAGGTGAATTAGAGGAGGATCCTTTATGGTTATTGTAAACACTGTACCTCCGGGTTAGAAGTGTTTACACTTCTCATAACTGATCCAAGTCTGAGGATCCTTGTTTTAGAACATCACTTGTGAGGGGGTTGGGCTGTTTATAGGTTTGCAGGTACCCTTGGCCACATCATACCCTGTTACTTGTTGTGTTTAAGAATGCTTCACTTTGGAAAGTTCTTGTGATTTAACCCTGGACATGTGACTCTTTATTTGAGTCCCCCACCTTGGTTACTGGACTTCTGAACCTCCTTCTGGACTTCTTGAACATACATGGACTTATATCAAGATAGTTAATCAGATCCAGCTTGATCATAAACCCTTGCATATCATTTGCATACATCATCATTGCATCATTTGACATTTGCTTATTTGTCTTTCAGGGTATCCACATTACATTTGGCTTGGTTTTGACCCCTTCATCTGCATAGACCTCTGTTCATCAGCTTTTTGCTTCAGCTATCTTCATCAGTTGTTTGCTTCAGTTACCCTTCATCATCAGTTTATCAGTGGCTCATCTCCAGTACCAGTTCTGATCTTCATCAGCACTTGTCTTCAGTTCTTCATCAGCAGTCATGGCACCCAGGAAGAGCAACATTTCATACCATTTCTTTGAGCCTGTGCTGACTGGCATCAGGCAGGTCCAGGCACTCATCACTCCATACCACATCCCATTATTCATAGAGCATTATGGAGGCATCCTTGATATGGTTATGGACCTGGACCCTTCTCAGAGGAGCATGATTCACACCTGCTTACAGTTTTATGACCCTCCTTTGAGATGTTTCACATTTTCAGACTTTCAGTTAGGACCTCTGCTGGAGGAGTTCTCATCATTGATTGGAGTACCTGTCAGGGGTGGTGTCCCCTTCAACCCAGAGATGACTTCTCCCAGCAATGGAGAAGTGGCAAAGGCATTGTACCTAGAGCTTGTATTGATTGAGCAGAACATGACCACAAAAGCTGGAATCCCTGGTTTGCACTTAGACTTTCTGACTTCTCAGGCCATCCTGAAGGCCTCCTTGGGAGAATGGAGGGCAGTTTGTGCATTGCTAGCTCTCAGCATATATGGGGTTGTACTTTTTGTAGATGAGCCCAAGTTTATCAGCAAGAATGCCATTCATCTTTTCCTCCTGAGGAACCCAGTACCCACCTTGCTGGGAGATTTCTATTATTCCATTCATCAGAGGAATGAGAAGCAAAGAGGAAAATTGGTGAGATACTGTGCTCCCTTATTTCATACATGGTTGCTCAAGCACTTACCTAGGGCAGATGCCTTCCTGAACCCTCACCAACAGAAGAATTGGGCTAAGAGACTTATTGCTTTGACCTCAGATGACATCAGGTGGTGCACCCAAAGCACCAAGGGCAGAGACATAATCACTAGTTGTGGGCAGTACCCCAATGTACCTCTAGTGGGAGTGAAGGGTTGCATCAACTACAATCCTTTGCTGTTTAAAAGACAATTGGGCTATGCTTTGGTTCACCCTCCTAGAGTGCAAGACTTGGCTGAAACCCTGTATTGTGAGATAAAACCTAATCTAGCTGTTGTCAGACAAGCATCCTGGGCTTGGGACAACATCCAGACCAAAGGGATGGCCATTCTTGGAAGATGCAATAATGTGGCTTCAGCTCAGTATTATGAATGGTCTCATGCTAGAGCTCAGATTTCTGGGATGCCCTTCACCATTGAGGATGCACCTGGACAATCCACGGTACCACCTCTAGCCACTGTCATCCTAGAAGAATTTGAGAAGCTGAAGGAAAGGAATGAGAATCTGTCTCAAGCTCTGAAGAAGACCCTCTGGGAGAGGAGTGATGGTCGTCTAGACATTGAGAAATTGGAGAAGCTTAAAGTGGAGCATCTGGCCAAGATTGGGAAAGCAGAGGACTACATCAAGAAATCAAGAGCTGGAGAGCAAATATTGAAGAATGCCTGTAAAGAGGCCCAATTTCAGAAGGCTAGGACTGATCTCTATCTAGAGGAAAGTCAAGCTAGGTGGGTCAGGATCACTGAAGCTCGCACTCAAGAAGATAAGAGAACTCAAGCCAGGATTGAGCAGTTGGAGGATAATGAGAAGAAGCAACAGGAAGCTTTGCTGGCAGCCCAGAAGGAAATCTCAGAATTGAAGCTTATGGCTGGTATGAAGAGGTTAAAGGACCAGGACAGGCACAAGAAGCTGACCACTGCTATTGTCACCAGAAACCTTCTTATCAAAAACATTACGGAGCATCCGGCTGGTCCTGTAACTGAAGCACTTTTGAAGGAGGTTAAGGAAGATGAGTTTGGCTTAGATGTTTGACTTCTTTGCTTGTTGTTATTTCCATTTGATGTACTTTTCTTTTATGTTATATTTTGACCCTTCAGGGGCATATGTTGTAAAAACAAACTATGTATGATCCATCATTTGTAATATATTTGTTAGTTTGTTTCACTAAGTTCTCTTTCTCTTAAGCCAACATCAAAGTGTATTCCTCAGGGTCTGGAAAGGTCAAAACCAAGAGCCAAGCCGGATACCTTGGGAAAAAAAAAAAAGCATATTGCATTGCATACTAACTTTTGTTTTGTTTTGTAGGTTTTGTTTTGTTTGTTTCTAACTCTGTTGTGATTCAGGAATTATTGCTCGCCGTCGGGTGTTCCCTCTCAACCGTCCGCACAGGTATCCTACTCGCAACAACCTTCCTGGTATCCAAATGGATCAAGTACAGCAGGATCTGACAGAGGTCAGAACTCAGATGGCTAATGAAAGGCAGGAGATGAGAAACCAAATGACCCAATTCATGGAAGTAATGAATGGCTTAGCCTAAAGTCAAGAGAGGTTAAGGGCATTGGTAGAAAGACAGACTCCGGAAGAACCTCATTTGGGAACTGGAGGAACAAGTAACAATGAAAGGGGTCAGCCTCATATTAACCCACCAGTATATGGGCCTCATCTACATCCGGAAGTTAACATCTCGGGTAATGTGTAGGGAAATACTACTGGAGGAAGAATCTTACAAGAAGACCCCCAAGAAGAGCAGTTTACTGTGATGGGAGCTGGGGATGAAGTTTATGATAGGAGGTTTGATGAAATTGCTGAGAAATTGAGATCTCTGGAGTCTCAAAATTCCTTGGGCTTTGATGTCATGGATATGGGGTTAGTGGATGGGGTAAGGATTCCTCATAAGTTTAAACCCCCATGCTTCGAGAAGTACAATGGAACTTCCTGTCCACGAACTCACTTGCAGTCTTTTCTGGGGAGACTTAAAGCATACACCATGGATGAGAAACTGTGGATGTTTTACTTTGAAGATAGTTTAACTGGGGCTTCAAGGGAGTGGTACTCTCACTTGACCAGAGCTACTATCAGGTGCTGGAAGGACTTAGCTGAAGCTTTCATCAGACAGTACCAATACAATCTAGACATGGCTCCTAACAGAACCCTTCTGATGGCAATGTCTCAATCCTCCAGAGAAAGTTTCAGGGAATATGCCTAAAGGTGGAGACAGCTTGCTGCTGCTGTCCAACCACCCATGTCAGAAAGGGAAATGGCCGACATGTTTATGAACACTCTGTAAGGGACATATATTGATAGGCTAGCTGCCTTTTCTTCCACCAGCTTCGCTGACGTAGTCATAGCTGGAGAAAGAATTGAAAGCCTTCTGAAGATGGGTAAAATTTCTGATAATGGTGCAAGCTCGTCAAGTAATCCCAGGAAGCCTTTTGTGGGACCTAGAAGAACCGGTGAGACAAATGCCATTCATGTTACTAGGGGCAGACCTCAGTACGTTCAAAGATCAGTAGCAGCTGTCACTATTCCAGCTCCGACTCCTCAGCAACCAGCATATCAACCACAACAACAACCACATTATCAACAGCAAGTTCAGTATCCGCCACAAAGAGCCTACAACAACAACAACAGTCCACAACAAAGACCCTTTCAACAAAGAACATCACAGGCAAATAGGGTGATTAACCCTATCCCTATGCCCTATGCTGCTTTATTGCCACAACTCCTGAAGCTCAACTTGGTTGAGTTAAGGACATTGGCACCACCAGATCCCTCTAATCTGCCAAGAAATTATGATGTCAACGCCCGGTGCGCTTTTCACTCCAATGCACCTGGCCACAATACTGAGAAGTGTAGGGCTTTACAAATGAAGGTTCAAGATCTGGTAGATTCCAAAGCCCTCAACTTTGCACCCCCACCAAATGTTAACAAGAATTCCATGCCCAATCATGGAGGTCCAAGAATTAATGCCATTGAGGAAGACAAGCCATCTTTCTTAATCACCAGTGTTGGACAGATTCGAACACCTCTGGTAGAAATTAAAGCTCAGCTTCTAGAGTGCCAGATGTTCCCCGGGTGTGAGCTCGGTTGTGGTTATTGTAAAATTTCGGTCAACGGATGTGATAATTTGAGAAGCGGCATAGATGGTCTTATCAAAAGTGGCGTACTCCAGATCACAACGTCAGCGTCTACAAATCCAGCAATCCCTTTGACAACAGTTCCTGATTCTTCTACAACTGCAACAACAATCATTCCCACCAATTCATCAATATCATCAACAATGGCTCCACCCATCACTTCAACACATCAAATATCAACAACCATTCCTTCTACAACATCAACACCCATTTATTCAGCAGAATCTTCTACAACGCCAACAGAAATTAATGAAGATATCTCAGCAGTCGCCATTTACTATGATCCCTCAAATGTTCCTCCAAATAACAACTTTCAACAACAAGCAGTGGCATCTCCTGCCAGGTCACCAGTCACCATTTACTACGATCTGCACACTATTTCGGTACCCTCCTCTGCTGCAATCAGTCCAGTTACCATCACGGTGTCTGGACCCGTTCCATATGAAAGCAGTAATGCCATACCTTGGCATTATGGCTCTGACCTCTATTGCAATGGGGAGAAAATCACCCTGGATTCTTCAACCTCTTCTCCACAGATTGATAATGTTGGGGGAGGCGGAGGCTTCACTCGAAGCGGACGCCTTTTTGAAGAGCCGGCTGTCAAAGAAACTCAGAAGACATCTTTTGAACAAGATGTAGACGAGTTTATGAGAATCATAAAGAGAAGTGATTACAAGGTGGTGGATCAGCTTCACCAAACTCCCTGAAAGATCTCCATATTATCCCTGTTGATGTGTTCTGAAGCTCACAGGAATGCATTACTAAAAGTCTTGCACGCAGCATACGTGCCTGAGGAGATCACTATTAATCAGCTAGAAACTGTGGTAGCAAATGTCAACACCAGTCATGGACTGGGCTTTACCAACGCTGACTTGACAACTGAGGGACGTAACCACAACAAGGCTTTACACATCACTCTAGAATGCAAGGGTGTTGTTCTATCTCATGTACTGGTGGACACTGGGTCTTCACTAAATGTTCTACCAAAGAAAACCTTGGTGAAGCTGGAGTATGATGGCTTGGCACTGCGTCAAAGTAATTTAGTGGTGAGAGCATTTGATGGCTCTAAGAGATCAGTGCTAGGGGAGATTGATCTGCCTGTGATGATTGGCCCGCAGACTTTTAAAGTTACCTTCTATGTGATGGACATTCAGTCGGCCTACAGCTGTTTGTTGGGTAGACCTTGGATCCATGCCGCTGGCGTTGTTACGTCTACCCTTCACCAGAAGCTGAAATTCGAGTGGGAAGGCCAGATCATCACCATCTGTGGCGAAGAGGACATCTTTGTTAGCCACCTGGCTACGTACAAGTACATTGAAATGGATGGATAAATCTATGAAACCATGAGCCAGGGATTTGAGGCCCTGAACATAAATGAAGCATCTGCTGTACTGGGGACCTCTATGACGTCTTATCAGCAAGCCAGGAAGTTTGTTGAAGAGGGGACTGCCCAAGGCTGGGGCAAGCTGTTGCCTGTGGAGAAGAAGGAGGACAGATTTGGGTTGGGTTACAAACCAACTCAACGAGATCAATCAGAGGCTGCTAAGAAGCCCAGTTTTGCCAGCAGGGGAATGCTCACCCCAGATGCAGTGAACAACTTGGAAGACGAGTCGGAAGATGAGCGCAACCTGGAGAGCTGGATACGTCCAAGGATCCCGGGGAGCCATATCTCAAACTGGTCTTCCCAGGAAATTATAAGGGTTACTCCTATAGAGTAATTATTATTTCCTGTATATTTTAAGCATGCATCAAGTCTTACATCTTGCCCAAGATGTCAAGACTCATTTTGTAATCGGGCCATCTTGTAATTTTGTGCAAACAGATCAATCAATGAATATCGGACATCTTTTGCAAATGAGTCTTTTTCTTTTCCGCTCACTGTTTTTCATTTTTTTCTTTTTGTACAAAAATAAAATGGCAATGTTTTCAAAATGATAACTTTACTTCACTTTTTCTAAACAAGATTAAAATCAATCACTAAAATGAACAATCTAAACCCTTGCAGAGAGTGCCTTTCAGACCGCACCAACAACAGCACAGCTATGGCTTCGTATGACTTTGACAATCCAATCAATCAAGCTGATGAAGGGGTTGAAGAAGATTATGAGCTTCCTGAAGAGCTAGCCAGGTTGTTAAGGCAAGAGGAGAAGATTATCACTCCTCATCAGGAGGAGATCGAAACGATTAATCTTGGTACGGATGAAAATGTGAAAGAGGTTAAGATCGGGGCCTGCCTACAAGACTCAGTAAAAGAGAAAATGATTGATATGCTTCGAGAGTATGTGGATGTCTTTTCTTGGTCTTATCAGGATATGCCAGGGTTGGACACCAATATTGTTATGCACAAGCTGCCTCTGAGAGAAGATTGCCCACCGGTTAAACAGAAATTGCGCCGTACTCGCCCAGATATGGCAATGAAGATCAAAGAAGAGGTGCAAAAGCAATGGGACGCCGGGTTCCTTGCTGTGACTAGTTACCCACCGTGGGTTGCTAATATTTTACCTGTGCCTAAGAAAGATGGCAAGGTGAGGATGTGTGTGGACTACCGGGATCTGAACAGAGCCAGCCCGAAAGATGATTTCCCTTTACCTCACATTGATGTATTGGTTGATAATACGGCTCAGTTCTCGGTATTCTCTTTCATGGACGGATTTTCGGGATACAATCAGATCAAAATGTCACCTGAAGACATGGAGAAGACAACTTTCATCACACCCTGGGGCACGTTTTGTTACAAGGTGATGCCATTCGGACTGAAGAATGCTGGTGCAACTTATCAACGGGCTATGGTAACATTATTCCATGACATGATCCATAAAGAAATTGAATGTTATGTGGATGACATGATTGCCAAGTCCCTCACAGAAGAAGACCACCTGGTGAATCTGTTAAAGCTATTCAAGCGTCTGAGGAAATACCAACTGAAATTGAACCCCAACAAATGCATATTCGGGGTGCGGTCCGGTAAGCTGCTGGGATTTATTGTAAGTGAAAAAGGGATTGAAGTTGACCCCGATAAAGTCAAAGCCATTCAAGAAATGCTTGCACCTAAGTATGAAAAAGAAGTTTGAGGGTTTCTAGGTAGATTGAACTACATTTCAAGGTTCATATCTCACCTTACAGCAACCTGTGAACCCTTGTTCAAGCTATTAAGAAAAGAACAAACGGTCAGGTGGAACGAAGACTGCCAAAGGGCTTTTGACAAAATCAAGGAATACTTGCAAGAGCCTCCAATCCTTATGCCTCCAGTTGAAGGAAGACCTCTAATCATGTACTTGACAGTATTAGAAGAGTCAATGGGGTGTGTGTTGGGCCAGCATGACGAGTCTGGTCGAAAAGAGTATGCAATATACTACCTAAGCAAAAAGTTTACCGACTGTGAACAACGTTATTCACTGCTCGAGAAAACTTGCTGTGCTCTAGCGTGGGCTGCTCGCCGACTAAGGCAGTATATGTTGACCCACACTACCTTATTGATCTCAAAGATGGATCCAGTCAAGTACATATTTGAGAAGCCAGCACTTACCGGACGGGTTGCAAGATGGCAAATGATCCTCACAGAATATGACATCCAGTATACGTCTCAGAAAGCCATCAAGGGCAGTGTACTGTCTGATTATCTTGCTGAGCAACCCCTTGATGATTACCAGCCTATGAGATTTGACTTCCCTGATGAAGATATCATGTTCATAAAAGCAAAAGATCATGAAGAGCCTGTTCACACTGAAGGGCCTGACCCAGAAGAAGAATGGACTATGATGTTTGATGGGGCTATTAATATGAATAGTCGTGGTGTTGGTGCAGTACTCATTACACCTAAGGGAGTTCACATGCCTTTCTCGGCAAAGCTCACCTTTAACTGCACTAACAATGAAGCTGAATACGAAGCTTGCATTATGGGTCTTGAGGAAGCCATTGACCTCAGGATCAAGACTTTGACCGTGTTCGGAGATTCAGCCCTGGTAATTAATCAAACCAACGGCAAATGGTACACACACCAGGATCATCTGATACCTTACAGGGATTATACAAGGAGGTTATTGACTTTCTTTACAACAGTCAAGCTTGAGTATATCCCTCGAGACGAAAACCAGTTTGCAGATGCTCTGGCTACCATTTCATCCATGATCAAAGTACAAACTGCCAATTTTGTGCCACGAATTTCAGTATCTAGACTTGATAGACCGGCATATGTATTTTCAGCAGACATTGTCAAAGATGATAAGCCTTGGTTCCATGACATTAAGTGCTTCTTGGAGGATCAGACATACCCATCTGGGGCATCATCCAATGACAAGAAGACATTAAGAAGGCTAGCTGGTAGTTTCTTCCTGAATACTGATGGTTCCCTGTACAAGAGAA
The DNA here is from genome assembly GCA_963966055.1 of Lathyrus aphaca. Lineage (NCBI taxonomy): Eukaryota > Viridiplantae > Streptophyta > Magnoliopsida > Fabales > Fabaceae > Lathyrus > Lathyrus aphaca. The sequence goes on along the minus strand of OZ014521.1, from coordinate 409,411,540 downwards.
ACTTTGATATGGTACTTCTCAGATGCGTTGATAAAACAGAAGCAGACTTGTTGATGCACGAGGTGCACGAAGGATCCTTTGGTACCCATGCGGGAGGGCATGCAATGGCCAAAAAGTTGCTAAGGTCAGGCTATTACTGGATCACAATGGATACAGATTGTTGTGCTTATGCCAGGAAGTGCCATAAATGCTAGATTTATGCGGATAAAGTGCATGTGCCTCCGAATCCTCTGAATGTGATGTCTTCACCTTGGCCCTTTGCCATGTGGGGCATTGATATGATTGGCAAGATTGAACCGACTGCTTCAAATGGCCACAGATTCATCCTGGTTGCTATTGACTATTTCACCAAATGGGTCGAAACAGCTTCCTATGCAAATGTTACCAGGCAAGTGGTAGCTCGATTTCTGAAGAGAGATATCATCTGTCGGTATGGAGTGCCCGAGCGAATCATTAATGATAATGGTTCCAACTTGAACAACAAAATGATGGCAGAACTATGCCGGGACTTCAAGATCCAACATCACAATTCTTCTCCTTACAGGCCAAAGATGAACGGCGCTGTAGAGGCATCTAATAAGAATATCAAGAAGATTGTGCAGAAGATGGTAGTTACCTACAAAGACTGGCATGAAATGCTACCGTTTGCCTTGCATGGGTACCGTACGTCAATCAGAACATCCACTAGGGCAAAACCGTATCAACTTATGTATGGTATGGAGGCAGTCCTGCCTGTTGAAGTTGAATTACCCTCCTTGCGGGTATTGATGGATGTTAAATTGAATGAAGCAGAATGGGTCCGATCCCGATACGAGCAACTGAGTCTGATTGAAGAGAAGAGATTGGCTGCAATCTGTCATGGGCAGTTATATCAGAAAAGAATGAAGAAAGCCTTCGATCAGAAAGTCAGGCTCCGAGAGTACCAAGTAGGAGATCTTGTGCTGAAAAGACTCCTTCCTCCTCATACAGACCACAGGGGCAAATGGACTCCGAACTATGAAGGACCATTCGTAGTAAAGAAAGTTTTCTCCGGTGGAGCACTCATGCTCAGTACTATGGATGGTGAAGACTTCCCGTCCCCTGTGAATTCAGATGCAGTTAAAAAATACTTCGCATAAAATGACCCGCTGGGCATAAAAACAGAATGTAAGTCCAGGAAAAAATAGGGCATCCCGGCGAGTCAAAAATAGAATAAAAGACTCGGGCAAAAATAAGGGAAAAAAATAGAAAAAAAATGTACACCCGCTGAGTTGAAAAGCCGCATTGGACAACTCAGGCAAAAAGGGGTATCCCGATGGATCGAAAACCCGAAAGGGTGATCCATGCAAAATAAGGGAATAAGCGAACAACTGTACTCTGAATTCATCTGTATCACTTACAACTTGGTAAGCTTGAAAAGGATCAAGCATCGGTCAGAATCAGCCTGCTTCAGAAAGCAAGACGAGAAGAATGTCAAATGTCATACGAGTCATAGCCAGAGGGAAGCTCCCTGAAGCGTCATCAACATTGCCAATACCCTTTGTTTCTCAATTTGTAACAATCTCCTCATTTCAGGGGATTTGTTTCTTTGACTGTATTTGCCAATTCAGGGCACATGAATTAATAAAATCAGTTTTTTCAGTCATGTTTCGTCTCGTACACTTTATTTTCATTTGCAAGAATGTCCGATGTCTTTAAGACACTAATTGCATAAATACAGATGTTTTTCTTCTAAAAGTACGCACTTGCAGGAAATATACTTATTCCCAGGAGTGTCTAAACTCCTATGATGGAATCCGGTAAGGGATACCTCGGGATTACTTGTGCGTTTCTCTGTCTTTTCAGGATTGCAGGTATTCAAAGCACAACTTGGGGCATGAAAACTTCATCCCAGCAATCTGGTAAATCACCATCTACTCAATCTTAGCACCAGAAGGTGCTCATATCCCCAGCTGAGTCGTCAAGTATCATCCTCAGCAGGATCCCCACAAGAGAATCTCCAGGGAGGTCTTTCAGTGATCTCTCTTCCTCCCCAGCTGAGTTTCCGGTCATCATTCCTCCTCAGCCAAAAGCAAAAAACCAGGGAACCATCTTCCCACAGAGCTTCAGCCTCCATCCGGAAGAGCAATGCCTGAAGATCTCACAACAGAGTGAAGAAAGCTTCTACAAACCCCAGCTGGGTCCCTCATTACCAAAGATAGGTTTATCAGTGACCTATATCACCAAGCAGAGCTCCGTATGTCAGATCTACCAATGATCTCATCCCCAGCTGGGATGTCCACTTCAAGCAGATCAACCAGAGATCTTCATAACAACGAGACCCGGATCCTGGATCGGTATCTTTGCATAATCATAGCATTCGCATCATATTCTCCCCGCAGAGCGTAGCATTCCGTTTAATACGGAGCATTACGGCAAAAATCAAACATATTGCATAATCATAAGCCATGTACTGAATCAAACACTTGTAAATACTGACGAATCCATCAGCAATATACAAAAAATTCCCCGAATTCCCCGGCAGAAAGCCAAGGCATTTGCCCTGCACTCATAAATACAAATGCACACTCCTTTTGGCACCCGCCCGTGTCATGATACCCCAGTAAAGCCACCCGAGCATTCTTTACAAAACAGACACTTGTATATTACAGATACTTCTTGACACCCTCCCGCGTCATATCCCCGATAGAAAGCCAAAACGTCCTCTTTGCACTCACAGATACATATATCTATACAGATTCCCTGACATCCGTCCGTGTCACCTTCCCCAGCGTGGAAACCTAAAACATTCTGTAAACCATACACTTGTTTATATTACACTTTCCTCTTTTGACACTCGTCCGTGTCACTCTCCCTAGCAAGTTAAACACTCCCGTACACCACTCATACTTATTACTCCTGTTTCACTCATACAGATACTCGTTCGTATCTCATATACACCGCTTATACCTCCTCAGATTCAACACTCGTCCGTGTTCTTTATTAACCAGTTGGTTCTCGTCTGTATCATCATCTCGGAGCACGCGTCAGGCGTTTGTTTCTACCTGATACTCATCCTTATCATAGTCTTAAGGATGCCCGTCCACATCTTTAATCCATACACGTGTCAACATTTATGTCTTCTTGAATTTAGACACTCATCTGTGTCTACTATTCCCCAGAAGAGTCCCCACAGAATCGACACTCGTCCGTGTTCCTTGTTAACCGGTTGATACACGTCCGTATCATCATCTCTGAACACGCGTCAGCGTTTGTTTCTACCTGATATTCGTCCGTATCATAGTCTTAAGGATGCTCGTCCGCATCTTTAATCTATACATGTGCCAAACACTTATGTCTTCATGAGATTAGACACTCGTCCGTGTCTATTTTTCCCCAGCAAAGTCCCCAGCAAAACTTCTTTTCTGACATTCGTCCTATGTCATGGTACTTTTGGCAGCCGTACCCTGCCCGGTGATCGTCCTTCACCTTTAGATGACCGTCCCTCATCCTTTCCCCAGCGGAGTCTCCATTATTGGAACCCTTTTCTATCCGGCATTCGTCCTATGTCGTGATATTTAGCAGCCGTCCCCTGCTAGATGATCGTCCTTCATCACTTTATCCGATGGCCGTCCCCATCGTTGATCTTGTTATCTGACATTCGTCCTATGTCATGATAAATCCTCAGAGCAGCTGTCCCCTGCTAGGTGATCGTCTTTCACCTCTTGATGATCGTCCTTCATCATGCTTATCCGATGGCCGTCCCCATCGTCGACCTTCTATCCGACATTCGTCCTATGTCGCGATACTTTTGGCAACCGTACCTTGCTCGGTGATCGTCCTTCACCGTAGATGACCGTTCCTCATCTTATCCCCAACAGAGCAGCCGTCCCCTGCTAGGTGATCGTCCTTCACCTTTGATGACCGTACCTCATCAGTTATTTCATTCATGCTTTGAACTTGATGGTCGTCCCCATCATTCATAATTACCTTTTTATCCACAGAGAGTCTTATGTCTTTGCTTGATGGTCGTCCCCATCATAATCTCTTACATCCCCAGCATGTCGGTCGTCCCCGTCATTGCTCTTTCCCCAGCAGTCGTCCTCTGCTCGACGGTCGTCCTCCGTCGCTCGCACTTTATAATATATTTTATTTTCCTTTACAATCTATATCCCTTTTCTTCTTCATTCTGTGAGTGCAAATTTTGGACTGTCTTTGGTATTCAACCACAAGTTATCTTGTTTGCCTGATAAGCCGTTGCTTACATTCTACACAGCTAACTCATGCTTGAATAAGGGCAGCTGTAAACACCCCAAATTTGCCCTCACCCATTCACACCTTGGCTTGTGATCTTCTCATATACATAATTTCAATCATAGCATCCCATATTGCATATTTGCTTCACTGCATTGTTTCAAAGTCATCTGCATCTAGGGTTTGTGATCTGAGCAATCCAGGAGCCATTTGAGCCATTCCAAAGGCCATCAATCATTTCAAAGGGGTCCATGTATGTTCAAGCATCATATTATATCCTCTCAAAGTCAGAGAAGTCAAATAATCACAAGAACTGAGAATGGCATGGAAGCAGAGTTAGGTTTGACTGCACAGATGACCTAGAATTAGGGTTTTGGTTTCAAAGGCCATAACTCCAAATTTTTTGGTCATTCTTGTTTCTATTGGTCTGTATATGGTATAGGGATCATGCATATCAATTTTCATGAAGAAATTCAATGGGGAAGGCATCTGATCAAGAGTTGACTTTTTAAGCAAGTCAGTGTAAAATCAGGGCATCTGAGGCCCCCAATGACCCAACCAAGGGGTGTTCTTCATCATTTTGATTGTGTATGATCTTTATTTGATCATTAAAGATGTTAGAAGTTCACAAAATTGAAGAATTCCAAGCCATTTGCAAAGTTGACTTTTTGGGAAAATGACTTGTAATGGAAACTTGCCATTTTGGGAAACTTTTTCAACCCTTGCTTTTTGATCCAAAAATGCCTCAAATGGGAAAACTTTGGTCATGAAAGTTGTAGAATGGATCATTCCCTTTTCAAAAAGTACAATAACTCATTCTAATTCATTTTGGATCAAAAGTTATGGCTTGTCAAAGTTGGGAAAAATCACATAATTTCAAGTTTTCCACCAAAGAGGCAAAGTTGCAAAATCCCTTGCCAAGGCAAATTGAGCTTTCAAATGGACCTCTAATCTTCATACAAACATGAACCAATGTCTAAAAATCAGTTTGGCCCAAAGAATTTCCCATTTCTATGCCTTGATTGTCAAGTATCCATAAGTCATTTTTCATGAAAGTGCAAAGAGGGATTTTTGGCAAAATCATTCTCAAATGAATTGTATGATCTCTAGCTGGTTTTAATACATTGTCATGACCTAATGAGGCATCCCCACATCAGAAATTCAGCAAGGTTTATCACATTCACATAACCAAAAGTCATGAAATGTCACAAGTTGTCAAGTTGCAAAAACCCTTCTAGCTCATGATCCAAATGCAGCAGCCTCTCATGAACCATCCAAGGGTCATCCCTGACTCAAGCTGAGGCAGGACAAGCCTCTAGACTGCTTCTGCCATAGCCCATGCTGCAAGTACACAAAATTTGACTTTTTGGCCAATCATCCCATACCAATCCCACAGTGCATACCTGCCCTCCTAGATTATTGGGATTGCTTATGGATTGCATAAGGGTCATAAAACAAGAAGGAAGTAGGCTCAGAACACACACATTGCAGCACACTCCAAAAACTGTCAAAACTTTCCTCTCTTCGAATCTCCTTCCACAGCTATCAAACTTCAACAATTCCTTCACCAATCAACCAGAAATCATCCATAGAACAAATCCCACCCCTCACAATGATCTGAAACAGCCCACACAAGAACCTCATTTTCTGATACACCAGAACTGAACCTCTCAAAATAGCCAATTTAAACTCCATTCAAGCTTGCCATTAGCACAAGGGGGATCATTGGAGTCAGTTTGCATAAGAGAAAGGCTCAGAAAGCTCCAGTTTGAAGAACTTCAGTTCAGGTATCCATCAAGAACAAATTTTCCAGAACTTCATTTACTTGTTATAAATTGATTCTACATGTTATCCTGATCATCATGATGTGTTTAAAATTGAAAATGAGTGGAAAATGAGTATGTATTGATGTTCTGAAGTTTTTCCCGTGAAAAAATGTTTGCTTCGATTTGCTTGATTCATGTAGTTTAAATGTTGTTTGATGATTGATTCATGTTCCATGATGTTAGTGGATCATTTCCCTGTGTTCAATTTGAAGTGGGGTGGCGTGTAGCATGATCTAGGGTTTTGAGTTCGCCGGAGAAGACGACCGGAAGTCTTCTCCGGCCGCCTGAAAATCATTAACCCTAATCCCATTAATTAATGAACTTTGAATTATGGCCCTTGATCTGGTTGACTAAGTCAATCTCCCGCGCGCATGAATGGCTAGGATCCCTCATTAAAACCCTAATCATATTTAATTAGATTAATTAATTCAGTTTAATTTAATTAGGTCAGTTTAAATGCCAGCCGTAGGATAGCGCGCCAGTCAACTCCCTCTAAAATCATTTGAATCTCAGCCTTAGATCCTGCATACTTCTCATTTAATTAATTTTATTTCACATTTTTCTCATTTAATTTGTACATTTATTTAAAAATAGCAAAAAAGGTCTAAAAATTCTGAAATTTTTTATCCCAGCTTTAATTAATTTTCAGAACACAAAAATATTTTTATTTTTATTTTTTGCATCAAAATTTATTTTTAAATCATTTAAAAGTTCATTTTTAATTAGTTAATGAAAATTAATTAATTAAAAATACTTTTAGGTATTTAAAAATCACAAAAAAAATTCATATAGCATTTAGGAACATTTAGAAACATTGTCCAACTCTCAAAACAAATTTATTTTTTGTTCTTGATACCTTTTGATCATTTTCAGTGGAATTAAATTCATTTTGAGGTAATATTTTGGTTCAAACTTTGAAAATTCATTTCTGCCTAACCATTGAGAGTTGGACAATGATTCTTTTTGCATTGCATCTTGCATAACATGTAGTTTGTAGGATAAAATTTGCATGAATTGATCTTGCATTTTCATTTTGTTTGGCATTTTTCTTGACAAAGGTACCTTAAAACCCTAGCAATCTTAGGAAATTCATAACTTTCAATAGGTTAAGAGTAGATCCCCTCCTTTGGGCAGTGAGTTTGTATAGGTTTAGGGTTCCTTTGATTGCATTTTCAAATTTTTATCATGATGTTTGCTTCTGGTTTTGGATTTTTGCTTTGTATGTTGCATATAACCCTAATTCATGCCTTCCTTTGCATCCATCTTCTATTTGCTTGCATACCATGACTTGCCATGACATTTTGTGCATTCATTTGATTCATAATACATCTTAGGACATATTAGAATCACGTTTGATCATTTCATCTTTCATTTGCCTTATTACATGTCCATTGCATTTCATAAACTTTTCATGTGCATTCATGGTTCAATACATGCCTCATTTGCATCCCCATACTTGTATGATCATTCTCATGCCTTGCTTCATGTTTGCATCATCTCTTAGCATCATTAACATCATGTTTATGCTCCTGGTTTTGGTTTGCATCACAACATTGCATCTCATTTTGCATTGCATTCCATTTCTTTTGCTAACTTTTCAGGTGGTAAGTTGTTTTGAGAAGTGAATTTGCCTTCACTTCTCACAATCTCTTTTCATCTCTCTTATGCATCATTGCTGCATTTTATCTTGTGTATTGGATTGAGCTTTCTCATTCTTGTTCATCTTCCCTTCTTTCTTCAAGCAACTTGTCTTCTTAAGTGAAACAAGTTGTTTTGCTTCTCTTTGCTTCCTTCCCCTTTCATCTGCTTCTATCCTTGGTGGCTCTTTGAAGATTCTTTCTCTCTTAAAACCTCACAAACCCTAGGAACAACCAAGCATGATAATAATTAGGGTTTGATTAGTCCCCCATTTAGATTTTACCTTTGTGTCTCTTTGGGTCTTCTCTTCTTACCTCAAAATCAGGGACTAAACCCTAAAGGCTTTAAGGCTTTGTGATTAAGCTTATGCCTGCATCCTTCTATTAGGATGGAGTGTATTACTTTAATCCTAAGTGTTAAACCCTTAATGTGTTTAAATCCTTTAATCAATTCACTTAATAATCATCAAGACATCAAGCTTGTAACTTGGGCCTTACATCAGGGTTCTAATTCTTCCTTAAGTGGTTAAGAAGGACTAACCCTAGTGTTAATGGACAAGTCTCCCTCAAGTTGTCTTACAAATCATAAAATTCACTTCTTCATCTTATCATTAACTAAAATCCACTTAATAAAGGCTTTGTTTTGTCATGAGGTTAATCCCTAATCATGGATTAAGTTGAGGAGTCTTCCTCAGTTTAAATGCTCTCATCTATTATCCTTCTATTAGGATGGTGTAATGAGTCCATTAAATCCCTGATTATGGATTAATCTCATTACTTAACACTAAACAAAAACAACAAAAACATCTAAATAATCACAAGTAGGTCAATGATCTTAATCCTACATCATGGTGATTAAGTGTGAGACACTGACTTCACACTTAAGGTATTCTCATTACCCCTAATCAGAGGGAGGATGTAATGAGTTTACTAACCCATTGGTTTAGGCTTAAGCTCATTAATTTATGACAAACTTTCAAAAGCAATAAAAGACTGAAAACTCAAAAACAAACAATAATCGTCTCCTCCGTGATTCTTTTCTCGTCTCATTCACTCATAAACGAGAACTTGCTTCTTCCGTCTAATGCAAGACAGTAAGCACCTGAGCCAGACAGGTCATACACTTGAGCATAGGCAAGTAAGCAGTTCATCAGTCAAATCATCTTTCAGTCTCTTTGAGTCGAACTACGGTGTTCTGACTTCTTCATTGCACGAGAGGATACGTAGGCATAACTTAACAGTTATCGAACAAAAGTCTCTGTATATTCCCCCTCTTTCTAGCATTATTCTTTAAGCCTCATTGTCTTGAGCTCTCCATTCTTGTTCTTACACTGACACTTCTCTTATACACTTCACATTTCTTTTGCATTGACACTTGCATTCTTTCCAGCTTTGATACACAAATTACACTGGCACTACCCCGTTAAAACACAAATCTTCTAAGCGTGGATCCCGTCGAGTACGGCGGACAATCTAGGTGCTAATACCTTCCCAGGTTGTAACCAACCCCCTTTCTCAGTCTCTCTGGTTCGCAACCGTCTTATCCATATCTTTTCTTAGGTTTATGCAACATTACCTTTCCTTCGGGATAAAAATGCCTAGCTGGCGACTCTATTCATTCCTGAGCTCACTCTTGTGTGTTCTCATCCCTTTCGCCGACCGTTCGCGTCTGTACCCCTTCTGACCCTGTGGCCTCATTTGGTGGGAGCGACACATATCCTCCCTTTTGATCAGGGATAATGAGAATACCTTAAGTATGATATAAACATCTCAAACTTAATTACCATGATGTAGGATTAAGATCATTAACCTACTTGTGATTATTTAGATGTTTTTGAGTTTTTTGTTCAGTGTTAAGTAATGAGTTTAATCCATAATCAAGGATTAGTGAACCCATTACACCATCCTAATAGAAGGATAATAGATGAGAACACTTAAGCTGAGGAAGATACCTCAACTTAATCCATGATTATGGATTAACCTCATGACAAAACAAACCTTTATTAAAGTGGATTTTAATTAAATATGAGATTAAGAAGTGAGTTTTATGGTTTGTAAGACAACTTGAGGAGGACTTGTCCATTAACACTAGGGTTAGTCCTTCTTAACCAATAAAGGAAGAATTAGAACCCTAATGCAAGGCCCAAGTTACAAGCTATTATCTTAGTGATTATTAAGATGGATTGATTAAGAGGTTTAAACAAATTAAGGGTTTAACACTTGGAATTAAAGTTATACACTCCATCCTAAGAGAAGGATGCAGGCATAACCCCAATCACAAAGTCTTAAAACCTTAAAGGTTTAGCCTCTGATTATGAGATGAGAAGAGAGACACAAAGAAGACACAAAGGTAAAAACTAAAGGGGGACTAATAAAAACCCTAATTGTTGTCATTCTTGGAAGTTCCTATGGTTTGTAAGGCTTGCAAGAGATCTTCAGAGAAGCCACCAATGGAAGAAGCAGATGAAAGGAGGAGAAGCAGTAGAAACAAGTTACTTAATTCACTGAAGAAGATAAGTAGCTTTGGAGAAATAAAGTGAATGATGAACATGAATGAGAAATCTCACTCTAAAGCAAAGAAAAATGCAGCAATGATGCATAATAAGAATGAGAAGAGAAGTGAGAAGTGAAGGCAAATTCACTTCTCAAGTTACTTACCACCTGAAAAGGTTAGCATAAAGAAAGGAATGAAGTGAAAATGGAATGTATGCAAAGATGCAAACCAAAACCAGAAGCATAAACATGATGCAAATGATGCTATGAGATGATGCAAAGACATGTCAAGTGTTATGAATGTTCATACAAGAGATGAGAATGCAAATGAAGCATGTAGGAAGCATGAAAGCACATGAAAGTTCATGGAATGAAATGAATGCATATCATGGAAAATGAATGAATAAATGATCAAGAACGATTCTAATATGTCCTAAGGTGTCTAAGAGGACATGTGAATGCATGAAATGTCATGGCAAGTTCATGAATGGATGCATATGCAAGATGAATGCAAATGAACATGAGACATTAGGGTTTTAAGACAACATGAGATGCAATAGTCAAAAACAGAAGCAAAGCACAAGATAAAAAAAATTCAAATGAACTCAAAGGAACCATAAACCCATATGATATCACACCCCAAAGGAGGAGGTCTAACTCTTAACCTAAAGAAAGTTGTGAATTTTCTAAGTTTGCTTGGGTTTTAAGGTACCTTAAGAGGGAAAATGCAAATCAAATGGAAAATGCAAGATAAATTTGTGAGAAAAATATGCTAGACACTACATGCTATATGAAGATCAATGCAAAAAGAACCAATGTCAAACCCTTCATGGTTAGGCAGATAAGAATTCTTGAATTTAGGGTTTAAAAATGGGCTTTTTATGAACCCTAAATTCAAGTAAAATGTCAAAGTTGAATCAAAACCAAAAAGAAATTTGTATGAATGGTTTTGCAATGTTTCTAAATGTCCTAAGATGCAATGTGATTTTTTTTGTAATTTTCAGTAACCTAAATGATATTTTAATTAATTAATTTCCATTAATTAATTAAAATAAACATTTAAATGTTTTTAAAATGGTTTTTTAATGCAAAAAATAAAAATAAAAATGTTTTTGGGTGAAGAAAAATATTTGAATTAAAAATGCAGAAGAAAATAGTTTTTGGAATTTTCTAGGTATTTTAAATAAATTATGCAAGAAAAATGAAATAAAATGAAATAAAAAATTGAATTAAGTGAAAGTATGATGATCCAAGGGTTCAAATTCAAATCTAGGGGGGGCATTGACTGCACACGTGTTTTAATGGTCCATATGGCTTCTGGGCTAAATGACCTAATTAACTTAATTAATCCAGATTTTAATTAATTAATTAGGTTTAGGGTTTAATGACAAGATCTGGGCCGTCCAAACACGAATTTAAAATCAATCCAAGGGTCCATGTTAAAACTGGGAAACTAACCCTAATTAAACTCAGGTGACCAGAGCTAAGCTCCGATCATCTTCTCCGTCCAACCCTTACCTGAGTTCTCTCAAAACACCACAAAAATGTGTCAAACTCTCCAGAAATGATCAATGAACAACAACAAACAAGAATCCATGCACGGAATTCATTTATTTTTAGAAACCAGCATGAATCGAATCAAACTTCTTTTAGGTCAAAAATTTCAGAGATTCGGTTCATGCTCATTTCTTCATCATTTTCAAAAATAACAAGTGCAGTGTGATCAGGGGAGCATGGGGAACATTTCTATAACTTAAAAAGATATTTCTTGAAAATTTGTTCTTGAGGTTACCTGAGATGAAGCTTTGCTATCTAGAGCTTTCTGGCCACTTCCTTGGTGCTTTTCCACTCCTATGAACCCCTTGATGCTTCTGGCAAGCTTGAAACAAGTTTGTATGGGCTGTTGTTGAAGTTTCAGTTCAGAGCATGTCAAAATCGTGTTTTTGTTTGAGGTAGTTGCAGGCCAATGTAAGGGGTGGGAAATGATCCAGGGGTTATGTGGAGATGATTGGTGAAAGAATTTTGAAGTTTTGATGGCTGGTTTGTAAGTTTCAAAGAGATGAAGTTTTGAGAGGGTTTTTGACAATCTGAGCAATGGGATGATTCAGGTTTGTGTGATGTGTGTTATGAGTTCCATAATGCTTGCATATGATGTTGTGATTGGTCAGAGGAGTTGGTGTGGCATAGTGTGATTGGTATGGGTGTTTTTGCAAAAAAGTCAAGAATGTGTACTTGAGGTATGGGCATGGTGCAGGCCTGAGATTTTGGGGTGTCTGGCCTCAGCATGGATAAAGGAAGGCCATAGGATTGAAGCATTGCAGCTGGATCACTTGATGCTAGGGTTTCTATGTGTTTTGCAAATTTTCCCTCTTTGGTGTATCTTGTGATGCAAGGCATGAAATGTTGTGATTCCTTGGGCAATTCTCAGCAAAATGAGTCATGAATGTGGAAATTATGTAATTTTTGCCAACTTTGGAATATCATAACTTGAGTTCCATAATGAATTAGAACTTGTTCTTGTACTTTTTGAAAAGGGAATGATCCAATCTACAACTTTCACGACCAACAATTTTTCATTTGAAGCATTTTTGGTTGAGAAAGAGGAGGTTGAAATACTTTCCCAAAATGGAAAGTTTCCATTACAAGTCATTTCATTTTTGGCAACTTTTGGTTTAGCTCAATTTTCTTCAATTTTGTGAACTTCCAAGCCCTTCAATGATCAAATAAAGATCATATAACTTCAATTTGATGAAAAATACACTTTGGTTCCATTGTTGGGGGCCTCAGATGCCCTGATTTTGCTCTAACTTGCTCAAGAAGTTACCCAATGAACATATGACTTCCACAATGAATTTCTTCATCAAACATGGTACACATGATCCTTAAAACATATTGAGACCAATAGAAACAAGAATGACCAAAAAATTTTGGAGTTATGGCCTCTGAAACCAAAACCCTAATTTCAGGTCATCTATGTACTGAAACCCTAGCTCAGCTTCCATGCTTTCCAAGTTCTTGTGATTTCTTGACTTCCTTGATCTTTGAGGGATATAAAGTGATGATAGAACATACATGGACCGTCTTGGAATGATTGGAGACCCTTGGAGTGACTCATATGGATCCTTGGATTGCTCAGATCACAAACCCTAGATGCAGATGAACTTGAACTAATGTAGTGAAACCAAAATGCAATATGAGATGATATGCTTAAACTTATGCAAATATGAAATATCACAAGCCATGGTGTGAATTTAGTGAGGGAAAATTTGGGGTGTTTACAACTGGCAACAAGAATCACAACTCTGCAGGGGAGAATCGGGTCAAGAGGCTTTGACACTTAACTTTGTTCGGGGGATGAATAACTGTCTGTGTCATCACATTAGTCAAAAATAAATTGGCTACTTCTCTGGGGAATATTTCAATGATGGGAGCAAATCCCAAACACGAGCCCTGTGGGGAAATCAGGCGTTCCGTTGCCTACTGGGAATACTTCAATTGTGGAAAGATAACCTGCTTGGAGATGAAAGCTCTTCAACTAGCCTTAGAGTTCTGCTGGGGATTCCACCTGCTCTAACTCAGCTGGTGAGCCTTCTCCGCTTGGGGGAGATATGACACCATCCTCCAAAACCTGCAACAACAGTTTACACACATGTGCCCCGGGGACTTGCATGGTATGATCTGTTCATCCATTGTCACCTGACACTCAAAGATGGTTTTAAATATTTCCCTGCAATGTCAATTTATTTTAGAAAAATCACCATGTTTCAAATGCAATGTTCTTTTTGCCGAAAATTCCGGACATTTTTGCAAACAGAGTAAACACAACATAACTTTTGACTGAATATTCATTTATTGAGGGGCCTCTGAATAGGCAAGATCTTACATCAGGAAGCAACTACCTGGAAAGTGGTAGCTACCATAAAATTGAGAAAAGAAACTATCCTAATGGAAATGTACACGACATTCCAATGAGTTTCCTTCCTGCTATGACTAACATGTCTTCAAGACTTTCCATTCTTGCCTTCACTTTCTGAAGAAGATGAGGGGACTAATTCCTACCCTTCTGATATTGCCATGCTGTTTGAAACGGTGATTTGGTTTAGATTACCCGGATCGCATTTGTTCGCTTATTCCCTTGTTTTGCGTGGATCGCCCTTTCGGGTTTTTCATCCACCGGGATACCCTTTTTTGCCTGAGCTGTCCGATGTGGCTTTTCAACTCAGCAGGTGTACATTTTTTCCCTAACTTTTTCCCGAGCTTTTTATTCTGTTTTTAGCTCGCCGGGATGCCATTTTCTTGCCTGGACTTTAATTTTGTTTTTGTGTCTAGCGGATTTTTTAAGCGAAGTATTTTTTAACTGCGTCTGAGTTAACAATTGATTGGAAGTCTTCTCCATCCATAGTAGTGAGCATCAGTGCCCCACCCGAGAAAGATTTCTTTACTATGAATGGGCCTTCGTAGTTTGGGGTCCACTTGCCCTTGTGATCTGAACCTGGATGAATGATCCTTTTGAGTACAAGCTCGCATACTTGATACTCTCGAGTACGTACTCGTTGGTCGAAAGCTCGCTTCATTATCCTTTGATAAGGTTGACCATGACAAATAGCCGCTAATCTATTTTCCTCAATTAGGCACAACTGATTATATCGAGCACGTACCCACTTAGCCTCATCAAGCTTCACATCCATCATTACACATAAAGAAGGAATTTCCACCTCAACAGGCAAGACTGCCTCCATGCCATATACCAAGGAGAAAGGAGTTGCCGTGGTTGCCGTCCTGACTGACGTTCGGTACCCATGTAGCGCGAATGGTAACATCTCATGCCAATCTTTGTAAGTGACAACCATCTTCTGCACAATCTTCTTAATATTCTTGTTAGCAGCCTCTACCGCGCCATTCATCTTTGGCCGGTAAGGAAAAGAATTGTGATGCTGAATCTTGAAGTCCCGGCACAGCTCTGCCATCATCTTGTTATTCAAATTGGAACCATTATTAGTAATGATTCGCTCGGGCACTCCATATCTGCAAATGATGTCTCTTTTCAGAAATATGGCTACCACTTGGCGAGTGACATTGGCATAAGATGCTGCTTCAACCCATTTGGTGAAATAATCGATCGCGACCAAGATGAAGCGATAACCATTTGAAGCAGTAGGCTCTATTTTCCCGATCATGTCAATGCCCCACAGTGAAAAGGGCCAAGGAGATGACATGACATTGAGCGGACTAGGAGGAACATTCACCTTATCTGCATATATCTAGCATTTGTGGCACTTACGGGCATACGAACAACAGTCTGCATCCATTGTTAGCCAATAGTACCCCGACCTCAATAACTTCTTAGCCATATCATGTCCTCCTGCATGAGTACCGAAGGATCCCTCGTGGACTTCCTGCATTAACAGGCCTGCTTCGTGTCTATCCACGTATCTGAGCAAGACCATGTCAAAGTTCCTCTTGTACAGAACTCCGTCTACATTCAAGAAGAAGCTAGCAGCAAGTCGTCTCAAGGTCTTCTTGTCGTTGGATGATGCCCCAGCTGGGTACTCTTGTTTTTCCAGGAAAAGCTTGATATCAAAGTACCATGGTTTCTCATCAGACACTACGTCTACAGAGAAAGCATAAGCTGGTGCGTCAAGCCTGGAAATGTCAATTGTAACACCCTTCTAAACCCCGCGGAAAATATATAAATAATCAGAGTAATTATCATGCATATCAAAGAAGGATGTCACACCTAATTCAAAATATCACACATACACCTGTCATGCTCAATAACACTTGAAATAAATTCATGCTTTCATATACTTTCACATTAGCATGTAGCAGCGGATCACTTTCATTAAGAATCTCATGACATTCAAGTCTCAAATAAACTTCATTCATTAAATCAACTTGGGCATAAAATCCACTTCACCATAAAATTCAAATTCAATTAATATATTAGATAGAGTATACAATTGTATCTCTTAAGACATGAATCAAACATTCCCAGTGTTACATGATCAGAGCACGACTCGACCCAAAATAAATATGAAACTAAAATAGGTTACTCCATCAGCTACTCTCTTGCTAGAAGCAACTCTAATCTTCAGTACCTGAGCGATGTCGTATAAAACATCATTCCAACAGAAGGGTGAGAATTCACATAATTACTGAAATCATAAGATAATATATAATTTAAGGTGTACAAGCATAATCACAATTATTCTCACACTTCAAAAGTTTCATCAACATAATATCACTCAAGTAGTCATACTATTAACAAGTACATACTCACAAATCCATAATTCACCAATTCAACAATTCACATAACACATATAATCTCACATTGTAACCATAGACACAATAAGAATCAATGCAAGACTCAAATGCAACTCATGCATGTGGTACCAATCACTTTTTATCATTTTTCAGTTTTTACATTTAAACTGGGTCCGTCCTCTAGACCGATAACACACCAAAAGCCCGTCCTCTAAGCTTTCAAACCAGTCCTCTAGGTTTGGGACAAGTCACTAGCTCCCACGGAACTAGCAAGCATTGCCTCTTTACACAAATGATGCATGTGCAATTACAATCAACCATATGCAATTAAGATTGTTCCCTAATCTTAATATTCACGCATATCTTAATAATTCATCACATTCAAATTATCACACAATTTCAGGTACATACATATTTCCAAATCACAAGATTCATCATTCCAATGTGATCATACATTTACCAAACAATCCGTAAGGTATTAACACAATTCAATTTCAATTCACCAAATACACGATACCGATTAAATATATACTAATTAATCCATCGCCAATAATTAGGTTCGATATTAATATGATGACTAAAATAATCTCCAATACAATTTTGCTAAATCTCCATTAAGTAATTAATATACAATTTCTATTAATTAATTAATCAATTATTATAATTTCTAATTTCATAATTAATCACTTGTCTTCATTCGGTTACCAAATAACATGATATAAGAAAATCTCACATTTTTAATTGGTCTTAAGACAATATGTACTACAGTACTAAACTAATGAATTCTCATATTTTGTTTGGTCCTCATAGCAGTATAGGCACTACTAGTTTTTCATTTCTGCGCTAAAGTAAATAATGGGAATGAACTAAACAAACTTTCTTTTAGTTCCCAGGTAGTATACAAGACTCATTATTCTTGGCTACTACAAGATTGTATTTTCTAATATATAATATATATACTAAAGGTATTAATTTTTGATTGGCTTTACAAGATGATATGCTACTTAATCTTGTAATATCACAAGTTCACAGACCAATATAACATATCAGTTAATATAAATGGGGAAAAGGAAAAGTAGTAATGGAAGGTGGGTCAAATCCATGCGCCACTACACCAATTAAGTACTCACATATCATTTATTAAAGGTCTAGCCTCCTATTGTATCAATTCAGTCCCTATGAATTCATTCACTCTCCTACACTTACTACACGTTAGTTTCTAAGACCATTCATGTCTCACTATTAATCAATACCTCTACTAGGACTTACTACTACATATTAAATTATATCATCTTATATCCTACTACAGTACCGGAACAAGTCTTTAAGAATCACATGAATTTCTCCAATTTTACTAAAAAGAAATGTTAAAGCTACTATATACATTACTGTTACAGTAGTAATTATCAATTTTTTTCTTTTCTTTACAAAGGAGCATGTGGTGCCAATTAAAGGAAAAAGTGGGTGAATTGTTACTGGTTTCAAAACTTCACAGCGTTACCATATATATCTTCGCTACAGTGAGTATAAACAAAACATCAAATTTTGGTTTTCAACTACTAAATGGGTCTCTATAGTATACAAAAATATCAATCGTAAAATATAATTATCACCACATTTCAAGGATTATTATCAAAACCTAAAAATGTCAAAATCATAAAAATTAGGGATTTCAACCTTGACATGTTTCTACCTATTAACATATTATCATACAACCCAAAAATTATACAAAAACTCACCCTTACCTTGATTTTCTTGAGTTTTCTAGGTCTTGTTATTGGTTCCTCTTCTTCTCCAATCCTCTCTACTAGCCACTTTTCTCTTTTCTATTCTCTCCCTTTAACCCTAACAAGACATAACCTTTATAATTTCTATTGGGATTTTTAACTCACTCACTTACTTTCTAATCACACACTCATTTAGGCCCAATCAATTATTCTTACTAAGATCTATTTCATTACACTAAATAAAATAAATCTAATAAATTAAATTATTTAATTTAATCAAATAATTAAATTATTTCCAATAAATCAAATAAATCACATAATTCAATTATTTCAAATAAATTAATTAAATCATTTATTCACAAAATCACTCAATTGGTCAATTAATATAAATAAATAAATAATTGTAAAAATTGGGATGTTACAACTCTCCCCCACTTAAAAGATTTTCACCCTCGAAAATTACCTCAAATGAATAACTCGGGATAAGACTCCTTCTTCTGACTCTCGAGTTCCCAAGTCACATTTCCACCAGTTGGTCCTCCCCAAACGACCTTCACCAAAGCAATCTCTTTACCTCGAAGTTTCTTCAACTCCCGATCTTCTATCTGCATAGGTGATGTCTCAACAGTCAGGTTATCTCTCACCTGTACATCATCTACTTGGACTATATGAGACGGATCCGCAATGTATTTCCTCAACTGAGATACATGGAACACGTCAGGGAGATTAGCAAGCGACGGTGGCAAAGAAATCCGATAGGCTACCTCTCCTATCCTCTGCAATATCTGATAAGGACCAATAAAACGCGGTGTCAACTTACGCGACTTCAACGCCCTACCAACACCAGTTGTTGGAGTAACTCGAAGGAACACATGATCTCCCTCTTGGAACTCAAGTGCTTTCCTCCTCTTGTCATGATAACTCTTTTGACGACTTTGAGAAATCCTCATCTTCTCCTGAATCATCTTAATCTTATCTGTAGTTTGTTGAACTATCTCAGGTCCAACCACCGCACTCTCTCCAGCCTCATACCAACATAATGGCGTCCTACACTTCCTACCATACAATGCTTCAAATGGTGCCATACCAATACTCGAATGGAAACTGTTATTGTAAGTAAACTCAATCAAAGATAAGTAGTTATCCCAAGTTCCTCCCTTTTCCAAAACACAAGCTCTCAAAAGATCCTCAAGTGATTGAATCGTCCTCTCCATCTGACCATCCGTCTGCGGATGATAAGCAGAACTCAAACGCAACTTAGTACCCAAAGCACTTTGTAAACTCTCCCAAAATCTTGATGTAAACCTTGGATCTCTATCTGATACAATGCTAGACGGAATACCATGCAAACTGACAATCCTCTCGATATACAACTTTGCTAACTTATCCAACTGGTAATCCATCCTTATCGGAATAAAGTGAGCAGATTTTGTTAACCTGTCCACAATAACCCAAATAGCCTCAAAATTACTCGGTGTCCTAGGTAAACCAGATACAAAATCCATAGATATGCTATCCCATTTCCACTCAGAAATAGTTAATGGTTTCATTAAACCCGACGGTTTCTGATGCTCAATCTTTGACTTCTGACAAGTCAAACAAGAATACACAAACTCTGCAATATCCTTCTTCATACAAGGCCACCAAAACACTTTCCTCAAATCTTGATACATCTTAGTCGCACCCGGATGAATACTCAATCCACTACGATGACCTTCTTCAAGAATACTTTTCTTCAATTCTGCAATATCCGGAACACAAACTCGATCACGACACTTCATGATACCATTCACATCAATCCGGAAATCACCTCCTCGGCCTTGATTGATCAAAGTTAATCGATCTACCAAACCTAAATCATATTTCTGACCTTCCCGAATATCTTCAAGAATACCACTTGTAAGCTTCAACATACCAAGTTTAACTCCATAAGAAATCTCCTCACAAACCAAACTCATGTCTCGAAATTGCTCAATCATTTCCAATTCTCTAACCATCATCATCGACATATGCAAAGACTTCCGACTCAATGCATCAGCTACCACGTTTGCTTTACCCGGATGGTAATTCAAACCAAAATCATAATCCTTCAGAAGTTCCAACCATCTTCTTTGCCTTGCATTCAATTCTTTCTGATCAAAGAGATACTTCAAACTCTTATGATCACTAAAGACCTCAAATCTCGATCCAAACAAATAATGCCTCCAAAGTTTCAACACAAACACAACAGCGGCCAACTCTAAGTCATGTGTCGGATAATTCCTCTCATGAACTTTAAGTTGCCTTGAAGCATAAGCTACAACTTGCTGATTTTGCATCAATACACCTCCCAAACCCATTAATGAAGCATCACAGTACACAACAAACGGTTCAGCCGGATTCGGCAAAATCAAAACAGGAGCTGTCGGCAATCTTCTCTTAAGCTCTTGGAAACTTTCTTCACACTTTGTATCCCAAACAAAAGCTTGACCCTTTCTAGTCAACTGCGTCAATGGCAAAGACATCTTAGAAAATCCTTCAATAAATTTCCGATAATAACCTGCCAATCCAAGAAAACTTCGAATCTCCAAAACTGATTTTGGGGCTTCCCATTGCGATACAGCTTCAACCTTCGACGGATCAACTGCAATTCCTTTACTTGAAATCACATGACCGAGGAAACTCACTTTCTTCAACCAAAACTCGCACTTAGAAAGTTTAGCATATAATTGTTTCTCCTTCAACACAGATAACACAATCTTTAGATGTTCAACATGATCCTCTTCACTCTTGGAATAAATCAAAATATCATCAATGAATACAACCACAAACTTGTCCAAATACGGATGGAAAATCCTATTCATGTACTCCATAAATACACCTGGTGCATTAGTTACACCAAATAGCATCACAGAATACTCATAATGACCATACCTCGTCCGAAAAGCAGTTTTCTGAATATCTTCAGCCTTCACACGAATCTGATGATACCCAGATCTCAAATCAATCTTACTGAACACATTTGCACCAACCAACTGATCCATCAAATCATCAATTCTCGGAAGTGGATACTTATTTTTGATAGTCACTTTGTTCAATTGTCGGTAATCCACACAAAGCCTCATAGTTCCTTCTTTCTTCTTAACCAACAAAATAGGTGCACCCCATGGTGATACACTCGGACGAATAAACCTCTTATCAAGTAGGTCTTCAAGTTGACTCTTCAACTCTTTCAACTCCGATGCGGACATACGATATGGAGCCATCGATACCGGACTAGTTCCAGGAACTAAGTCGATCGTAAACTCCACCTCGCGTTCCGGCGGTAAATCACTTATCTCATCAGGAAAAACTTCCGGAAAGTCACAAACAATTGGCAAATCACCAACAGCTCCACTTTCCTCAATACTCAAAGTTGCCAGCATCATAAACATCTCGGCACCATCTTGCACTAACTCATTCACTTGCTTGGCAGACATAAATAAGTCTCCTTCGTCCTCAGGTTTAAGAAAAACAACTGACTTATCAAAACAATTAATATAGACATGGTTGAACTCCAACCAATTCATGCCAAGAATAACATCAAGTTGATCTAATTTAAGACACACTAAATCAACGCCAAAGTCTTTACCAAAAATACTCAACGGGCAATTCAAACACAAATATGGGGTAGTTACTGAACCCATAGCAGGAGTATCAATAACCATACTTCCACCCATAACAGACAACTCAAGATTCAATCTTTTAACACAATCCAAAGAAATAAAAGAATGTGTAGCTCCAGTATCAATTATAGCTATCAAAGGTATACCATTAATGAAGCACGTACCTCTGATCAATCGATCTTCACTAGTCGTCTCAAATCCAGACAGAGCAAACACTTTCCCTTTCGTTTGAGCCTTCTTTGGTTTGTCACACTTGGTACTAATGTGCCCTTGCTCACCACAATTGTAGCAAGTCACACTCGCACCACTCCTGCACTCTAAAGCCTTGTGTCCAGGCTTGCCACACTTGAAACATTTCTTCTCAACACTTGTGCATTCAGAAGCACGATGTCCTTCAACACCACATTGATAACACCTCACTGGAGTGGAAGCTCCTCCCCTACTCAACTTCTTTCCATAACTAGCTTTTTTCTTCCCTTTGTCACCAGATGTCACATACGGTTTCCCTCTGAATTGGCCTTTTCCTTTCTTATCACCCATACTTTTGTAGTGAACTGATCGAGCCCTACTATCTTCATCATAGATCCTACTTTTGTTCACCAACTCAGAATATCGCCTAATCTCTTGATAACCAATGGCTTTCTTGATTTCAGGTCTCAAACCATTCACATACTTAAGACATTTAGATCTCTCCGCATTAGTAGTGTTGTAGTGAGGACAAAACTGAATCAACTCTTCAAATCTTGCTGCATACTCAGCCACAGTTAAGTTACCTTTCTTCAATTCAAGAAACTCAATTTCCTTCTTTCCACGTACATCTTCCGGAAAGTACTTCTCCAGAAATGACTCTCTAAAAATAGCCCAAGTAATCTCAACTTCGTCTTCTTCAAATCTTCGACGAGTGTTACCCCACCAGTGCTCAGCTTCCTTCTCAAGCATGTGGGTGCCAAACTGCACCTTCTGCGCATCTGAATAACTCATAACTCGAAATATCTTTTCAATTGCATCCAACCATTCTTGTGCTTTGTCGGGTTCATGCCTTCCCATGAACTTTGGTGGGTTGTTCCTCTGAAACTTTCCCAAAGCACGAAACTCATCATCATTGTTGTTCACATCATTCACATTGACTTGAGGAATCTGCCCAATCGCTCCAGCCAACAATGTCAAAGCATCAGCAAGTGCTCTATCATTCCTACCTGCAGCCATTGTTCTTGATTCCAACAATAAAATCCTCATTAGAACAACAATACCGATACTGGAACACAAAATAAACACACAGACAACTTGGTCAACTGACCGACTTTGCTCTGATACCACTAATGTAACACCCTTCTAAACCCCGCGGAAAATATATAAATAATCAGAGTAATTATCATGCATATTAAAGAAGGATGTCACACCTAATTCAAAATATCACACATACACCTGTCATGCTCAATAACACTTGAAATAAATTCATGCTTTCATATACTTTCACATTAGCATGTAGCAGCGGATCACTTTCATTAAGAATCTCATGACATTCAAGTCTCAAATAAACTTCATTCATTAAATCAACTTGGGCATAAAAGCCACTTCACCATAAAATTCAAATTCAATTAATATATTAGATAGAGTATACAATTGTATCTCTTAAGACATGAATCAAACATTCCCAGTGTTACATGATCAGAGCACGACTCGACCCAAAATAAATATGAAACTAAAATAGGTTACTCCATCAGCTACTCTCTTGCTAGAAGCAACTCTAATCTTCAGTACCTGAGCGATGTCGTATAAAACATCATTCCAACAGAAGGGTGAGAATTCACATAATTACTGAAATCATAAGATAATATATAATTTAAGGTGTACAAGCATAATCACAATTATTCTCACACTTCAAAAGTTTCATCAACATAATATCACTCAAGTAGTCATACTATTAACAAGTACATACTCACAAATCCATAATTCACCAATTCAACAATTCACATAACACATATAATCTCACATTGTAACCATAGACACAATAAGAATCAATGCAAGACTCAAATGCAACTCATGCATGTGGTACCAATCACTTTTTATCATTTTTCAGTTTTTACATTTAAACTGGGTCCGTCCTCTAGACCGATAACACACCAAAAGCCCGTCCTCTAAGCTTTCAAACCAGTCCTCTAGGTTTGGGACAAGTCACTAGCTCCCACGGAACTAGCAAGCATTGCCTCTTTACACAAATGATGCATGTGCAATTACAATCAACCATATGCAATTAAGATTGTTCCCTAATCTTAATATTCACGCATATCTTAATAATTCATCACATTCAAATTATCACACAATTTCAGGTACATACATATTTCCAAATCACAAGATTCATCATTCCAATGTGATCATACATTTACCAAACAATCCGTAAGGTATTAACACAATTCAATTTCAATTCACCAAATACACGATACCGATTAAATATATACTAATTAATCCATCGCCAATAATTAGGTTCGATATTAATATGATGACTAAAATAATCTCCAATACAATTTTGCTAAATCTCCATTAAGTAATTAATATACAATTTCTATTAATTAATTAATCAATTATTATAATTTCTAATTTCATAATTAATCACTTGTCTTCATTCGGTTACCAAATAACATGATATAAGAAAATCTCACATTTTTAATTGGTCTTAAGACAATATGTACTACAGTACTAAACTAATGAATTCTCATATTTTGTTTGGTCCTCATAGCAGTATAGGCACTACTAGTTTTTCATTTCTGCGCTAAAGTAAATAATGGGAATGAACTAAACAAACTTTCTTTTAGTTCCCAGGTAGTATACAAGACTCATTATTCTTGGCTACTACAAGATTGTATTTTCTAATATATAATATATATACTAAAGGTATTAATTTTTGATTGGCTTTACAAGATGATATGCTACTTAATCTTGTAATATCACAAGTTCACAGACCAATATAACATATCAGTTAATATAAATGGGGAAAAGGAAAAGTAGTAATGGAAGGTGGGTCAAATCCATGCGCCACTACACCAATTAAGTACTCACATATCATTTATTAAAGGTCTAGCCTCCTAATGTATCAATTCAGTCCCTAAAAATTCATTCACTAGTTCACTAACCTATGAATTCATTCACTCACCTACACTTACTACACGTTAGTTTCTAAGACCATTCATGTCTCACTATTAATCAATACCTCTACTAGGACTTACTACTACATATTAAATTATATCATCTTATATCCTACTACAGTACCGAAACAAGTCTTTAAGAATCACATGAATTTCTCCAATTTTACTAAAAAGAAATGTTAAAGCTACTATATACATTACTGTTACAGTAGTAATTATCAATTTTTTTCTTTTCTTTACAAAGGAGCATGTGGTGCCAATTAAAGGAAAAAGTGGGTGAATTGTTACTGGTTTCAAAACTTCACAGCGTTACCATATATATCTTCGCTACAGTGAGTATAAACAAAACATCAAATTTTGGTTTTCAACTACTAAATGGGTCTCTATAGTATACAAAAATATCAATCGTAAAATATAATTATCACCACATTTCAAGGATTATTATCAAAACCTAAAAATGTCAAAATCATAAAAATTAGGGATTTCAACCTTGACATGTTTCTACCTATTAACATATTATCATACAACCCAAAAATTATACAAAAACTCACCCTTACCTTGATTTTCTTGAGTTTTCTAGGTCTTGTTATTGGTTCCTCTCCTTCTCCAATCCTCTCTACTAGCCATTTTTCTCTTTTCTATTCTCTCCCTTTAACCCTAACAAGACATAACCTTTATAATTTCTATTGGGATTTTTAACTCACTCACTTACTTTCTAATCACACACTCATTTAGGCCCAATCAATTATTCTTACTAAGATCTATTTCATTACACTAAATAAAATAAATCTAATAAATTAAATTATTTAATTTAATCAAATAATTAAATTATTTCCAATAAATCAAATAAATCACATAATTCAATTATTTCAAATAAATTAATTAAATCATTTATTCACAAAATCACTCAATTGGTCAATTAATATAAATAAATAAATAATTGTAAAAATTGGGATGTTACATCAATCCTGGGCACATGATTCCAACACAAGACTTTGATGGACGAAGAAAGAGTAGCTAATGCATCGGCAAATTGATTCTCATCTCGTGGTATATATTGAAGCTTAATCATGGTGAAGAACGTCAACAGTCTTCTGGCATAATCCCTATAAGGAATTAAATGTTCTTGATGTGTATACCACTTGCCGGTAATCTGGTTGATAACGAGGGATGAATCTATGAATATATCGAGGGTCTTAATCCGAAGATTAATAGCCTCCTCTATTCCCACTATGCACGCCTCATATTCTGCCTCATTGTTGGTGCAACCAAAAGTAATTCTGGCAGCGAAGAGAAAATGAACACCTTCGGAGGTGATAAGAACAACACCAACTCTGCGTCCATTGATATTGACTCCCCCATCAAACATCAACTTCCATTTGGATTCAGGGTCAGGCCCCTCCTCCGGAAGTGGTTCCTCGCAATCTCTTGCCTTGAGGTACATGATGTCCTCATCAGGGAAATCAAACTTCATTGGCTAGTAGTCGTCTTCAAGTGGTTGTTGTGCAAGATAATCTGACAATAAACTTCCTTTGATGGCTTTCTGGGAAGTATATTATATGTCATACTATGTTAATATCATTGGCCACCTTGCAACCCTTCTTGTTAATGTTGGTTTCTCGAAAATATACTTGACAAGGTCCATTTTTGAGATTAACAATGTGGTGTGGGTCAACATGTACTATCTCAGTCAACGAGTAGTCCATGCCAAAGCGCAACAAGTTTTCTCGAGCAATGAATAACGAGATTCACAATCTCCATCCATTGTGATCCAGTAGTAACCCGATCTTAACAATTTCTTTGCCATTGCATGTCCTCCGGCATGGGTACCAAAATAACCTTCATGTACTTCGTGCATCAGTAGGATTGTTTCCTTCTTGTCAACACATCTGAGCAAGACCGTGTCGGAATATCGCTTGTACAAAGAACCATCAGTATTGAAGAAGAAACTACCGGCTAGCCTTTTTAATGTCTTCTTATCATTTGACGATGCCCCAGGTGGGTATGTCTGAGTTTCCAAGAAGCATTTGATGTCATGGTACCAAGGCTTGTTGTCAGTAACAGTGTCTATAGAGAATACATATGACGGTCTGTCCAGTCTTGATACCATAATCTGAGGCACATAATTGGAAGCTTGGTCTTTGATCATGGATGAAATGGTAGCCAAAGCGTCTGCAAACTGATTCTCATCTCGAGGGATGTATTCAAGCTTAATAGTTGTGAAGAAGATCAACAATCTCCTTGTATAGTCATGGTAGGGAATCAGATGCCCCTGATGAGTGTACCACTTGTCGTTGGTCTGGTTGATTACCAAAGTTGATACTCCGAATACATTCAAGGTTTTGATCCTGAGGTCAGTGGCTTCCTCAAGACCCATGATACAAGCTTCATATTTTGCTTCGTTGTTAGTGCAGGCAAAGGTGAGCCTTGCTGAGAAAGGCATATGAACTCCTTTGGGTGTGATGAGCACTGCACCAACCCCACGAGCGTTGCAATTAACTGCCCCATCAAACATCATAGTCCATGCTTCTTCTGGGTCAGGCCCTTCAGTGTGAATAGGCTCTTCACAATCTTTTGCTTTTAAGAACATGATGTCTTCATCAGGGAAGTCAAATCTCATAGGCTGGTAATCATCAATGGGTTGCTCAGCCAGATAGTTAGACAATACACTACCCTTGATGGCTTTTTGAGAGGTGTACTGAATGTCATATTCTGTTAAAATCATTTGCCATCTTGCAACCCTTTTGGTAAGTGCTGGCTTCTCAAATATGTACTTGACTGGATCCATCTTTGAGATCAATAAGGTAGTGTGGGTCAACTTATATTGTCTTAGTCGGCGAGCAACCCACGCTAAAACACAATAAGTTTTCTCGAGCAGTGAATAACGTTGTTCACAGTCGGTAAACTTTTTGCTTAGGTAGTATATTGCATATTCTTTTCGACCAGACTCGTCATGCTGGCCCAACATACACCCCATCGATTCATCTAATACTGTCAGGTACATTATTATAGGTCTTCCTTCAACTAGAGGCATGAGAATTGGAGGTTCTTTCAGATACTTCTTGATCTTGTCAAAAGCTTTCTGACAATCATCGTTCCACCTGACTATTTGTTCCTTTCTTTTGCAGTTTGAACAAGGGCTCGCAGGTTGCAGTGAGGTGAGATATGAACCTTGAAATGTAGTTCAATCTACCCAAGAACCCTCAAACTTCTTTCTTAGTCTTAGGTGCAGGCGTTTCCTGAATAGCTTTGACTTTATCGGGATCAACCTCAATTCCTTTTTAACTTATAATAAAACCCAACAGCTTACCAGAACGTACCCTGAATGTGCATTTGTTGGGGTTTAACCTTAACTGATACTTCCTAAGACGCTTGAACAACTTCAATAGATTCACCACATGCTCTTCCTCTGTAAGGGACTTGGTAATCATATCATCCACATAGCACTCGATTTCTTTATGGATCATATCGTGGAATAATGTTACCATAGCCCGTTGATATGTTGCATCGGTATTCTTTAGACCGAACGACAATACTTTGTAACAGAACGTGCCCCAAGGTGTGATAAAGGTTGTTGTCGCTCCCACCAAATGACACCGAGTCAGATAGGGTACAAATGCGAATGGTCGGAGAAAGGAGAAATGAAGTGAATAGAGTCGCCAACTAGGCATTTTTATCCCGAAGGAAAGGTAATGCTGCATAAACCTAGGAAGAAATGGATAAGACGGTTGCAAACCAGAGAAACTGAGAAAGGGGGTTGGTTACAACCTGGGAAGGTATTAGCACCCAGATTGTCCATCGTACTCGACGGGATCCACGCTTGAAAGTTTGTGTTTAAAGGGGTAGTGTCAGTGCTATCTGTGTGCAAAAGCTGGAAAAAGATATACAAGTGTCAGTGCAGGAAAGTGAAGTGAAATGCTCAGGAATGAGGCTTAAAGAATAATGCTGGAAGAGGGGGGAAGAGACAGAGACTTTTTCTCGATAACCGTTAAGTTATGCCTACGTATCCTCTCGTACAATGAGGAAGTCAAAACACCGTAGTTTGACTCAAAGAGACTGAAGGGATAAATTGACTGATGAACTGCTTGCTTGTCTATGCTCAAGTGTATGACCTGTCTGGCTCAGGTGCTAATTGTCTTGCATTAGACGGAAGAAGCAAGTTCTCGTTTGTGAGTGAAGATGATGAGAAAAGAATCCCGGAGGAGACGATTATTGTTGTCTTTTGATGTTTTCAATCTTTTATTGCTTTTTGTGTTTGTCATAAGTTAATGAGCTTAAGCCTAAATCAAGGGTTAGTTAACTCATCACATCCTCCCTCTGATTAGGGGTAATGAGAATACCTTAAGTATGAAGTAAGCACCTCAAACTTAATTACCATGATCTAGGATTAAGATCATTAACCTACTTGTGATTATTTAGATGTTTTTGGTATTTTTGTTTGGTGTTAAGTAATGAGTTTAAGCCATAATCAAGGATTTAATGGACTCATTACACCATCCTAATAGAAGGATAATAGATGATAACATTTAAGCTGAGGAAGATACCTCAACTTAATCCATGATTAGGGGTAAGCCTCCTGACAAAACTAAGCCTTTATTAAAGTGGATTTTAATTAATGGTAAGATTAAGAAGTGAATTTTATGGTTTGTAAGACAACTTGAGGGGGACTTGTCCATTAACACTAGGGTTAGTCCTTCTTAACCAATTAAGGAAGAATTAGAACCCTAATGCAAGGCCCAAGTTACAAGCTATTGTCTTAGTGATTATTAGATGAATTGATTGAGAGTTATAAACATATTAAAGATTTAACACTTAGGATTAAAGTTATACACTCCATCCTAAGAGAAGGATGCAAGCATAACCTTAATCACAAATCCTTAAAACCTTAAAGGTTTAGTCTCTGATTATGAGATGAGAAGAGAGACACAAAAGAAGACACAAAGGTAAAACTAAGGGGGGACTAATTCAACCATTATTATTTTCATGCTTGGATGTTCCTATGGTTTGTAAGGCTTGCAAGAGATCTTCAAGAGAAGCCACCAAGGAGAAGCAAGATGAAAGGGGGGAGAAGCAGAAGAAACAAGTTAACTTACTTCACTTAAGAAGATAAGTTACATGAAGAAAGAAGGTGGATAATGAACATGAATGAGCAAGCTCACTCTAAAGCAAAAGCAAAGTGCAGCAATGATGCATAAGAGAGATGAGAAGAGAAGTGAGAAGTGAAGGAAAATTCACTTCTCAAAGTACTTACCACCTGAAATGGTTAGCATAAAAGAAAGAAATGAAATGAAAATGAAGCAAACCAAAACCAGAAGCATATTAATGAGGTAAATGATGCTAAGAGATGATGCAAATGTATGTCAAGTGCTAGGGATGATCATACAAGATATGAGAATGCAAATGAAGCATGAAAGAAGCATGAAAGTTCATGGAATGTAATGAATGCATAACATGGCAAATGGATGAAGAAATGATCAAGCATGGTTCTAATGTGTCCTATGATGTCTTAGAAGTCATGTGAATGTATGAAATGTCATGGAAAGTTCTTGAATGAATGCATATGCAAGATGTATGCAAATGAACGTGAGAAATTAGGGTTTTCATGCAACATGAGATGCAAAAGTCAAAAACAGAAGCAAATCACAAGATAAGAAATTGAAAATGAATTCAAAGGAACCCTAACCCCATATGATATCACACCCCAAAGGAGAAGACCTAACTCTTAACCTAATGAAAGTTATGAATTTTCTAAGTTATCTAGGGTTTTAAGGTACCTAAAGGGGAAAATGCAAATCAAATAAAAAATGCAAAAGAAATTCATGAAAAAATTATGCTAGATACTACATGCTATATGAAGATCAATGCAAAAAGAATCAATGGCATACCATTCATGGTTAGGCAGAAAAGAATTCTTGAAGTTAGGGTTCAAAAATAGGATTTTTATGAACCCTAAATTCAAGAAAAATGTCAAAGATGACTCAAAACCAAAATGAAATTTGTATGAATGGCATGACAATGTTTCTAAATGTCCTAAGATGCAATGTGAATTTTTAGAAACCTAAATGATATTTTAATTAATTAATTTCCATTAATTAATTAAAATTTTAAAAATGATTTTTTAATGCAAAAAATAAAAATAAAAATATTTTTGGGTTAAGAAAATTATTTGAATGCAAAATGCAGAAGAAAATATTTTTTTGGGATTTTCTAGATATTTTTAATAAATTGTGAAAATTAAATGAGACAAAAAGAAATTAAAACTGAATTAATGGAAAGTAATCTAATCTAAGGGTTTAGATTCAAAGCTGAGGGATTTTGGTTGACCGCGCGCCAGATCCAAAGGCTACAATTCAAACTTATCTAATCTTATTTAATTAATTAAATAATCCAGGAATTAAGTTAATGAAATGATCCACACCATTCATCACACGCGGGAAACAAATATCCAATGGCCCTCATTTAAACCTAGCCCTAACCCTAATTAAGCATTTAATCACTTTCAGGTGGCCGAAGAAGATATGTCATTTCTGGAGCTCTAAAGCTCTAGATCAACTCCTCTCATCTACCTGAACTCAAATCCACTCTAAAAACAAATTTCTAATTGCTCATAAACAAGATTCGAAGGAAAAATTAAAAACGGCAAAAGTTTCAGAAGCTCAGTAAATGCTAAATACGCAACCATTCTCAAAAGTAAACATATCATGGTGATCAACAAAGCATAAGGAACAATCTATGCACTTAAAATAACACTTCTAGAAAAAAGTTTGAAGAAGTTACCTGAGCTTGAGCTTCCTTAGTTTGGAGCTTTCTGGTCACTTCTCTTGTGCAAACTCACTCCAATGATCTTCTTGAAGAAGCTTTGAGGCTTGGAAGGAGTTTGTTTTGGCTGGTTTGTGTGATTGCACTTCAACTGGCCAAGAATCGTGTTTCAGGTTAAAAGTTATTTGAGGTTTGTTTGATGGCTGCTTTGTGTTCAGTGAATGATTTTGAGATGAATGGTGAAATGTGTTTGCAGTTTGAGTGAGTATTCAGAGAGTTTCGAAGGAAAATGCAAAATGGAGAGATTTTGTGTATGCTGAGTTCTTGGAGCCCTTACCTTGTGTGTCTTATGAAAATGTATCCTTGAAGCATGCTTGTAAAGTCTGGATTGGCCAGAGAGTGGGTGGTGGACTGTGGTGATTGGTATGGGCAAGTTGCCAAAATGTCAACATGACTTGTACTTGAGGTATGGGCAATGATGCAACTGGATTTTTGGCTTGTCCATGTGCATCATGGATCAAGGAGGTCCATGGAAATGGTTTTGAGGCAATTCAGCAAGTTGAAACAAAGTTATGTGTCATTTTGCAAATTCTATGAAGTTTGGCCCCTTTTGAAATTCTTGAAATGCAAGACATGAAATAGCATGGTTCTTTGGGAAATTCTAATATTAAGGCAATGCACTATGATGTTATGATGCTTAGAAGTGTGTTTGAAGTCACAAAATAACTTGGCAAGTGGTTTTGCAAAAATCCCTCTTTGGTGCATTCTTGAAAATTATGTGATTTTTGCCAACTTTGACAAGCCATAACTTGAGTTCCATAATGAATTAGGACTTGTTCTTGTACTTTTTGAAAAGGGAATAATCCAATCTACAACTTTCATGACCAACAATTTTTTATTTGAAGCATTTTTGGTTGAGAAAGAGGAGGTTGAAAAACTTTCCCAAAATGGAAAGTTTACAGTACAAGTCATTTCCATTTTTAGCAACTTTTGGTTTAGCTCACTTTTCTTCAATTTTGTGAACTTACAATAACTTCAATGATCAAATAAAGATCATATAACTTCAATTTGATGAAAAATCCACTTTGGTTCCATTGATGGGGGCCTCAGATGCCCTGATTTTGCTCTGACTTGCTCAAGAAGTTACCTAGTGAACAGATGACTTCCACAATGAATTTCTTCATCAAACTTGGTACACATGATCCTTATAAAATGTTGAGACCCTTAGAAACAAGAATGACCAAAAAATTTGGAGTTTTGGCCTTTGAAACCAAAACCCTAAATTCAGGTCATCTGTGGAGTGAAACCCTGGCTCTGCTTCCATGCTTTCCAAGTTCTTATGATTTTTTGACTTCCTTGATCTTTGGGGGATATAAAATGATGATTGAACATACATGGACCCTCTTGAAATGATTGGAGACCTTTGGAGTGGCTCAGATGGATCTTTGGATTGCTCAGATCACAAACCCTAGATGCAGATGAACTTGAACTATGTAGATGAACAAAAATGCAATATGACATGATATGCTTGAACTAATGCAAACATGAAAGATAACAAGCCATGGTGTGAACTTAGGGAGGGCAATTTTGGGGTGTTTACAGCTGCCCCTATTCAAGCATGAGTTAGCTGTGCAGGATGTAAGAGCCCGACTTGACAGACAAACAAGATAACTTATGGTTGAATACCAAAGACAGTCCGAAATTTGCACCCACTGGGGAGAAGAAAAAAAGGGGATATAAATTGTAAAAAGTAGTATAGTATGATTATCAAAATGCGGGCGATGGAGGACGACCATCGAGCAGAGGACGACTGTTGGGGATAAAGCGGTGACGGGGACGGCCGACATGCTGGGGAAATAAAGATACTAAGATGGGGACGGCCATCCAGTGAAGTAACAAAACTCTTTGGGGATTGAAACAAAGGCAATGATGGAGACGACCATCACGTTTGCATAGTAAGGTAAACAACAACGAGGACGGCCATCGGTTCAAAGAATAAATGAAATAATGATAAGGGACAGTCATCTAAGGTGAATGACGATCACCTAGTAGGGGACGACTGCTCTTTACCACGACATAGGACGAATGCCGGATAGAAAAGGGGCGACGATGGGGACAGCCATCGGATAAGCATGATGAAGGACGATCATCAAGAGGTGAAGGACGATCACCTAGCAGGGGACGATTGCTAAATATCACGACATAGGACGAATGTCGGATAGAAAAGGTCGACGATGGGGACGGCCATCAGATAAGCATGATGAAGGACGATCATCAAGAGGTGAAGGACGATCACCTAGCAGGGTACGACTGCTCTCGGGGTTTATCATGACATAGGACGAATGTCAGATAAGAAGATTAACAATGGGGACGGCCATCGGAAAATGATGAAGGTCGATCATTAAAAGGTGAAGGACGATCACCTAGCAGGGGACAGCTGCCAAATATCACGACATAGGACGAATGTCGGATAGAAAAAGGGTTCCAATAATGGAGACTCCTCTGGGGAAGGGATGAGGGAAGGTCATCCAAAGGTGAAGGACAATCACCTAGCAGGGTACGGCTGCCGAAAGTATCATGACACAGGACGAATGTCAAATAGAAAGAAGATTACTTTTACTGGCGACTTACTTGGGGATGGTAAACATGGACAAGTGCTTACTCTTAAGAAATAAAAGGTATAAGTGTTTGACGCTGTGTATAGATTAAATATGTGGACGAACATCCTTAAGACCGTGATACGGACGAGTATCGGTAGAAACAAATGCTGACGCGTGTTCTGAGATGATGATACGGACGAGTATCAACTGGTTAACAAAGAACACAGACGAGTGTCAAATCTGTGGGGAATGAGTGTATACCAGACACGGACGAGTATCTGTATAAGAAAAACAAGTATTATGGAGTATGAGAAAGACACGGACAAGTGTTTGACTCTTTGGGGAAAGTCTGGCATGGACGGGTGTCAGAAAAGGAAGTGTATAAGTTATGAACTCAAATTTTCATACGGGAGTGCAAAAGGTGTTCGGGCGACCTGCGGGGATAGGATGACATGGACGAGTGTCGAAAGGAGTATATTATAAACAAGTACTTGATTTGCAGTAAGTGTTTGAGCAACCATGCTGGGGAGAAGTGACACGGACGGGTGTCAAAAGAGAGTGTATATGAACATGTATTTGTGAGTGCAAAGGGGACGCTTTGGCTTTCTGTTGGGGAAATATGAGATGACACGGACGAGTGTCGAGAAGAACATGTTATGGACAAGTGGCTGCTGGTAGAAAGTGTTCTGGAGACTTTACTGGGGAATGGTGTCAAAAGGAGCATGTATCTGTATTTGAGAGTACAAAGGGGACGCTTTGGCTTTTATGTGCAAGGGATGTATTTTGTATATTGCTGATGATGTAATGTTGGTATTTACAGGTGATTGGTTCAATCCTGACTTGTGATCATCCAATATGTTTGATTTTTGTCGTAATGCTCCGTATTAGACGGAATTCTACGCTCTGGGGGGAAAATGATGAGAATGCTATGATTATGCAAAAGATACTGATTCGGATTCTGCTGTGGTGAAGATCTCTGGCTGATCTGTTTGGAAGATGTCCCAGTTGGGGATGAGATCATTGGTAGATCTGATAAAACATATGTGGTTCTGCTTGGGGGATTAGATCACTGATAGATCTATCCTGTGAGGATATATCCCAGCTGGGGATGAAGAAGCTTCCGTCACTTTGTTGTGTGAGAATTCAGACATTGCTCTTCTGGGGAGAGGCTGGAGCTCTGTGGGGAGATGGTTTCCTGTCTTTGGGAGACCTGGCACTCTGCTTGGGGGGAGGAAAGATCACTGAATGATCTTCCTAGAAAATTCTGTGAGGATCTTGCTGAGGATGAGGATACTTGACAAATTAGCTGGGGAAATGAGCATTTTATGATGCTGCTAGAAGATGTGATGGGGAAATGTTGCTTTGGCAACTTTGCTGGGGAAAAACATTCCAGATATTGTTAGGGGAGGAAGTATGTTTGGCATGCCCCATGTCGTGTATTGAATACCTGCAATCCTGTTAAGACAAAGAAACGCACAAGTGTCCCGAGGCATCCTTTACCGGATTCCATCATAGGAGTTATATATTCCTGGAAGTAAATACATTTCCTGCAAGCATGTAATTTAGAAAGGCACATCTATTTTATGCAAATATTATATCATGGATATTGGAATTTTTGCAAACGAAACAAAAATGTACAAGACGAAATGTGACTGAAAAACTCTGATTTTATTAATCTGGGTTACCTGAATTGGCAAATACAGTCAAAGAAACAGATCCCCTGAAATGAGGAGATTGTTACAAATTGAGGAAAGTAAAAGTGTTGGCAATGTTGACGACGCTTTGGTGAGCTCCCCTTTGCCATGACCTGTATGACCTTGACGTTCTTCTTGTCTTGCTTTCTGAAGAAGGTTGATTCTGATCGATGCTTTAACCTTTCGAAGTTTGCCATGTTGTAAGCGATACAGACGAATTCAGAATGCATTTGTTCGCTTATTCCCTTATTTTGCGTGGATCATCCTTTCGGGTTTTCAATCCACCGGGATACCCATTTTTGCTTGAGTTGTCCAATGTGGCTTTTCAACTCAGCGGGTGTACACATTTTTTATTATTTTTTCCCTTATTTTTGCCCAAGTCTTTTATTCTGTTTTGACTAGCCGGGATGCCCTATTTTTGCCTGGACTTACATTCTGTTTTTATGTCCAACGGGTCATTTTATGCGAAGTATTTTTTAACTGCATCTGAATTCACAGGGGATAAGAAATCTTCACCATCCATAGTAGTGAGCATCAGTGCTCCACCAGAGAAAACCTTCTTTACTATGAATGAGCCATCGTAGTCCGGAGTCCACTTGCCCCTGTGGTCTGTATGAGGAGGAAAAAGTCTTTTCAGCACAAGATCTCCTACTTGGTATTCCCGAAGCCTGACTTTCTGATCGAAGGCTTTCTTCATTCTCTTCTGATATAACTGCCAATGACAAATAGCAACTAATCTCTTTTCTTCGATCAGATTCAGTTGATTGTACCGAGATCGGACCCATTCTGCTTCATTCAACTTTACATCCATCAGTACCCGTAAGGAGGGTAATTAAACTTCAACAGGCAGGACTGCCTCCATACCATACACAAGCTGATATAGTGTTGCCCCAGTGGATGTTCTGATTGTGGTACGATACCCATGCAAGGCAAATGGTAACATCTCATGCTAGTCTTTGTATGTAACCACCATCTTCTGCACAATCTTCTTAATGTTCTTGTTAGCTGCCTCAACAGTGCTATTCATCTTTGGCCTATAAGGAGAAGAGTTGTGATGTTGAATCTTCAATTCCCGACACAGTTCTGCCATCATTTTATTGTTCAAATTGGAACCATTATCAGTAATGATTCGTTAGGGTACTCCATATCGACAGATGATGTCTCTTTTCAGGAATCTGGCTACCACTTGTCTGGTGACATTTGCACACGAAGCTGCTTCAACCCACTTGGTGAAGTAATCAATGGCTACCAGGATGAATCTGTGGCCATTTGAAGCAGTCGGTTCAATCTTTCCAATCATGTCAATGCCCCACATGGCAAAGGGCCAAGGTGAAGACATCAAGTTCAATGGATTCGGAGGCACATGTACTTTGTCTACATAAATCTGGCATTTATGACACTTCCTTGCATAAGCACAACAGTCTACATCCATGGTGATCCAGTAATAACCTGATCGTAATAATTTCTTAGTCATTTCATGTCTTCCAGCATGGGTACCGAAAGATCCTTCATGCACCTCGTGCATCAGCAAGTCTGCCTCTTTCTTGTCAACACATCTGAGAAACACCATGTCAAAGTTCCTCTTGTATAATGAACCATCAGCATTCAGGAAGAAACTACCAGCCAACCTTCTTAATGTCTTCTTATCATTGAATGATGCCCCAGGTGGGTATGTTTGATCCTCTAAGAAGCTTTTGATGTCATGGAACCAAGGATTGTCATCTTCAGCAATGTCCACAGAGAATACGTATGTCGGTCGGTCAAGTCTGGATACTGAAATCCGAGGCACAAAATTGGTAGTTTGAACTTTGATCATGGAGGAAATGGTAGCTAAAGCATCTACTAACTGATTTTCGTCTCGAGGGATATACTCAAGTTTGACTGTTGTGAAGAAAGTCAATAATCTCCTCGTATAGTTACGGTATGGAATCAGATGCTCTTGGTGGGTGTACCATTTGTCGTTGGTTTGATTGATTACCAGAGCTGAATCTCCGAATACAGTTAAAGTCTTGATCCTGAGGTCAATGGCTTCCTCAAGACCCATGATACAAGCTTCATATTCAGCTTCGTTGTTAGTGCATGCAAAGGTGAGTTTTGCCGAGAAAGGCATGTGAACTCCTTTAGGTGTAATGAGCGCTGCACCAACTCCACGACCATTCATGTTAACAGCCCCATCAAACATCATTGTCCGTTCTTCTTCTGGGTCAGGCCCTTCAGTGTGAACAGGCTCTTCATGATCTTTTGCTTTCAGGAACATGATGTCTTCATCAGGGAAGTCAAATCTCATTGGTTGGTAATCATCAATGGGTTGCTCATCTAGATAGTCAGAAAGTACACTGCCTTTGATGGCCTTTTGAGATATGTACTGAATGTCATATTCTGTTAGGATCATTTGCCATCTAGCAACCCTTCTGGTAAGTGCTGGCTTCTCAAATATGTACTTGACTGGATCCATCTTTGAGATCAACAAGGTAGTGTGGGTCAACATATACTGCCTTAGTCGGCGAGCAGCCCAGCTAAAGCACAACAAGTTTTCTCGAGCAGTGAATAACGTTGTTCACAGTCGGTAAACTTTTTGCTTAGGTAGTATATTTCATACTCTTTTCGACCAGACTCGTCATGCTGGCCCAACACACACCCCATTGATCCTTCTAATACTGTCAGGTACATTATTAGAGGTCTTCCTTCAACTGGAGGCATAAGGATTGGAGGTTCTTGCAAGTACTCCTTGATTTTGTCAAAAGCCTTCTGGAAGTCTTCATTCCACCTGACCATTTGTTCTTTTCTTAACAATTTGAACAAGGGCTCACAGGTTGCAGTAAGGTGAGATATGAACCTTGAAATGTAGTTCAATCTACCTAAGAATCCCCGGACTTCCTTTTCAGTCCTAGGTGCAGGCATCTCTTGAATGGCTTTGACTTTGTCAAGATCAACTTCAATTCCCTTTTCACTTACAATAAATCCTAGCAGCTTACCGGATCGTACCCCGAATGTGCATTTGATGGGGTTTAGCTTCAGCTGATACTTTCTCAGACGCTTGAATAACTTCAGCAGATTTACCAGATGGTCTTCTTCAGTGAGGGACTTGGCAATCATATCATCCACATAGCATTCAATTTCTTTATGGATCATGTCGTGGAATAATGTCACCATAGCCCGTTGATAGGTGGCACCAGCATTCTTCAGTCCAAAAGGCATCACCTTATAACAAAATGTGCCCCAAGGTGTAATGAAGGTAGTCTTTTCCATGTCTTTGGGCGACATCTTGATCTGATTATACCCGGAAAATCCATCCATGAAGGAAAATACCGAGAACTAAGTTGTGTTGTCGACCAATACATCAATGTGAGGTAGAAGGAAATCATCCTTCGGTCTAGCTCTGTTCAGATCCCGGTAATCCACAAACATCCGTACTTTTCCATCCTTTTTAGGCACTGGTACAATATTAGCAACCCACGGCGGGTAACTAGTCACAGCAAGGAAACTGGCGTCCCATCGCTTTTGTACCTCTTCTTTTATCTTCATGGCCATATCCGGACGAGTACGGCGTAGCTTCTGCTTCACTGGAGGACAATTTTCTTTCAAAGGCAGCTTGTGCATAACAATGTCGGTATCCAGACCTGGCATGTCTTGATAGGACCAAGCAAAGACATCAACGTACTCTCGAAGCATGTCAATAAGTTGTTCCTTCACTGAATTTTGTAGACGGGCCCCGATCTTTACTTCTTTCAAGTCTTTTTCGGTACCAAGATTAATCGTTTCAACCTCCTCCTGATGAGGCGTGATCACTTTCTCCTCTTGTCTTAACAACCTGGCTAACTCTTCAGGTAGCTCATAGTCTTCTTCAACCCCTTCATCAGCTTGATTAATCGGATTGTCAAAGTCATACAAGGTCACAGCAGTGTTGTTGTCGGTGCAATCTGGAGGATGACCTCTGCAAGGGTTGAGATTGGTTCGTTTTAGTGATCAGTTTTAATCTTTTTTAGAAAAAGTGAAAATGAAGTTGTTATTTTGAAAACATTGCCATTTTATTGTTTTGTACAAAAGTGAAAAATGAAAAAGACAGTGAGCGGAAAAAAAAGACTCGTTTGCAAAAGGTGTCCTGATATTCATTAATTAATCATTTGCACAAAATACAAGATGGCCCTATTACAAAATGAGTCCTGACACCTTGGGCAAGATGCAGGACTTGATGCATGCTAAAAGCCAGGAAATAATAATTACTCTGCAGGAGTAACCCTTATAATTTCCTGGGAAGACCAGTTAGAGACTTGGTTCCCCGGGATCCTTGGACGTATCCAGTTCTCCAGGTTACGGTCACTTTCCTCCTCGTCTTCCAGATTGTTCACAGCATCTGGGGTAAGAATTCCCCCACTGACAAATTTGGGCTCCTTGGCAGCCTCTGATTGATCTTGTCCGGTTGGTCTGTAACCCAACCCGAATCTGTCTTTTTTTTCTCCACCGGCAACAGTTTGCCCCAGCCTTTGGCGTTACCCTCTTCAACAACCTTCCGGGCTTGCTGATATGAAGCGATAGAAGTTCCAGACACAACAGTTGCTTCATTGACGTTAAGGGCCTCAAACCCCTGGCTCATAGTCTCGTGGATCTCCCTATCTATCTCTATATACTTGTAAGTAGCCAGCTGGCTAACGAAAATGTCTTCCTCCCCGCAGATTGTGATGATCTGGCCTTCCCACTCATATTTTAATTTCTGGTGAAAGGTAGATGTAACAGCGCCAGCAGCGTGAATCCAGGGTCTACCGAACAAACAACTATAGGTCGGCTGAATGTCCATCACGAAGAAAGTAGTTTTAAAGACTTGTGGGCCAATCACCACGGGTAATTCAATTTCTCCAAGCACTAATCTCTTAGAGCCATCAAACGCTCTTACCACCAAGTTACTTGGACGCAATGCCAAACCATCATATTCCAACTTCACCAAGGCTTTCTTTGGGAGGACATTGAATGAGGACCCAGTGTCTACCAGTACATGAGAAAGAACAACACCTTTGCACTCTAAGGTGATGTGTAAAGCCTTGTTATGATTGCGTCCCTTCGTCGTTAAATCAGCATCTGTGAAGCCCAGTCCATGACTGGTGTTAACATTTGCAACCACTGTTTCCAACTGATTAACCATGATCTCTTCGGCCCCGTAGGCTGCGTGCAGGACCCTCAAAAGTGCATTCCTATGGGCTTCGGAACACATTAACAATGACAAGATAGAGATTTTGGAGGGCGTCTGAGGAAGTTGGTCCACCACTTTGTAATCACTCTTTTTTATTATTCTCATAAACTCGTCCACCTCTTGGTCAAAATACGTTTTCAGAGTTTCTTTAATAGTTGGCTCTTCAAGTACCACACTCTTCCCTTTTGCTTTAGCAACAGCCTCTGCTTCAGCATTGGGTCTCGGTATTTGTGAGGCAAAAAGGCGTCCGCTTCTGGTGAAGCCTCCGCCTCCCCCAACATTGTCAACTTGTGGTGAAGAGGTTGATGAATCTAGAGTGATCTTCTTTCCGTTGCAATAGAGATCAGAGCCGTAGTGCCAAGTTATGGCATTATTCCTTTCATAAGGAACGGGTCTAGGTACCGTAATGGTGACTGGACTGATTGCAGCTGCAGAAGGAACTGTGATGGTATGCGGGTCGTAATAGATTGTGACTGGAGATCTGACAGTAGGTGTTGCAGTTTGTTGTTGAAAATTGTTGTTGGGATGAACAGTTGCCGGGTCATAATAGATTGTGACCGTTGAGACATCTTCGTTAGTGTTTGTTGGTGTTGTAGGCGATTCCGTTGATAAGATGGGTGTTGACGTTGTAGAAGTAAGTTTAGTTGAACTTTGGTTTGTTGAAATAATAGATGGAGTGATTGCCGGAGTTGTGGATGAATCAGTGGGAACGATAGTTGTTGATGTTGTAGGAGGATCTATTGTTGCTGAAGAAAGAGTTGTTGATGTTGTAGGAAGATCTATTGTTGCTGAAGAAAGAGTTGTTGATATTATAGATGTCGTTGTGGTAATTTTCAAAATTCCATCTCTGATAAGGCCATATATGCCAAGCCTTAGCCTCTCACAACCATTAATAGCAGTCTTGCACGATTCGCAGCAGGCCTCACAACCTGGGAACACCTGGCATCTTAAGAGTTGAGCTTTGACTTCTGCCAGCGGCGTTCAAATATGTGCAACATTATCAATCAATGCAAATGGTTGGTCCTCCTCTATGGCATTAATCCTGGGCCCACCATGACTAGGCATAGGATTTCTGGTAACATTTGGAGGAGGTGCGAAGTTGAGAGCTTTGGAATCGACCAGATCCTGAACCTTCATTTGCAAGGCTCTACACTTCTCAGTATTGTGACCAGGTGCATTGGAATGAAAGGCACACCTAGCGTTGGCATCATAATTCTTCGGGAGGTTGAGAGGATCTGGTGGAGCCAACGTCCTTAACTCAACCAGGTTGAGCTTCAGGAGTTGTGGCAGTAAGGCGGCATATGGCATAGGAATGGGGTCAATCACCCTATTTTCTTGAGATGGCCTCTGTTGAAAGGGGCACTGTTGTTGGCTGTTGTTGTTATTGTTGTATGATCTTTGTTGCGGAAAGTGCGGTTGTTGCTGATAGTGTTGTTGTTGTTGCTGTTGTTGAGGAAAAAGTGGTTGTTGTAGAGCTGGAGCCGGGATAGTAACGACTGCTACTAATCTGTGAGAGTATTGGGGTCTGCCTCTGCCTGCATGAATAACATTTGTTTCACCCGTCCTTCAGGGTCCTGGAAAAGGTTTTCTTGTATTGTTGGAAGAACTTGCACCGTTGTCAGAGATTTTGCCCATCTTCAGAAGACTCTATATTCTCTCCCCAGCTATGACTACATCAGCAATGCTAGTGGAGGAGAATGCAGCAAGTCGGTCGATATAAGTTCCCTGCAAGGTATTCATAAACATGTCTGCCATTTCCCGTTCAGACATGGGTGGCTAGATAGCAGCAGCAAGCTGTCTCCACCTCTGAGCATAATCCTGGAAGCTTTCCCTTGAAGACTCAGACATGCCTATTAGAAGGGTTCTATTGGGAGCCATGTCTAGGTTGTACTGGTATTGACGGATGAAGGCTTCGGCCAAGTCTTTCCAACATCTTATAGTGGCCCTGGTCAGATGCGAATACCATTCTCTTGATGCTCCGGTCAGGCTGTCCTCAAAATAGAACATCCACAACTTCTCGTCCATGGTATAAGCTTTGAGTCTCCCCAAGAAAGACTGCAGATGAGTACGCGGGCAGGAGGTACCATTATATTTTTCAAAGCACGGGGGTTTGAATTTGTGAGGAATTCTCACCCCATCCACCAGCCCCATGTCCATTACATCAAAGCCTAGGGAATTCTGGGATTCGAGAGACCTCAGTTTCTCAGCAATCTCATCCAGCCTTCGGTCGTAAACTTCATCCCCAACTCCAATAACTGTGAACTGCTCTTCTTGAGGACCTTCTTGCAAGATCCTACCTCCAGCAGTGTTACCTTGTGTATTCCTTATGACATTCACATCTGGGTTTAGATGAGGCCCAAACTCTGGTGGATCAATGCGAGGCTGCCCACGATCATTGTTACTGGTACCTCCTGTACCAGGATGGTGTTCATCAGGAGTTTGTCTTTCCACCAATTCCCTTAGCCTTTCTTGGCTCTGAGCTAAGCCAGTCATTACAGCCATAAATTGGGTCATTTGATTCCTCATCTCGACCCTTTCATTTGCCATTTGGGTC
This sequence comes from Lathyrus aphaca, assembly GCA_963966055.1. Taxonomy (NCBI): domain Eukaryota; kingdom Viridiplantae; phylum Streptophyta; class Magnoliopsida; order Fabales; family Fabaceae; genus Lathyrus; species Lathyrus aphaca. Next base: position 409,367,802 of record OZ014521.1, on the reverse strand, counting down.
CTTACTTCATTCAAGTCCTGCTGTACTTGTTCCATCTGAATGCCCGGAAGGTTGTTTCTCGTCGGGTACCGGTGTATTCTGTTGACAGGGAACACTCTTCTGCGAGCAATGTTTCCTGAAACCACAACAAAGTGAGAAACAACAATAAAACAAAAACCTACAAAACAAAGAAAATGTTAGAATTCAATGCAATATGCTTCTTTGTCTTCCAAGGGTATCCGGTTTGGTTCTTTGGTTTTGACCTTTCCAGACCTCGAGGAAATGCTGATGATGTTGAGAGATAAAGCCCACCAAAATAAAAACAAACTGATATATTACAAAGGATGAAAATACATAGTTTGTTTACAATACATGCCCGTGGTGGGTCAAAATACAACAATCAAAAGAAAAGTACATCAACAGAAAGAAATACAAGTAAAAGGATCAGACATCCAATCCAAAGTTATCCTCCTTGACTTCCTTCAGGAGGGCCTCAGTCACTGGACCAGCTGGGTGCTCTGTAATAGTCCTGATGAGGAGGTTCCTGGTAGCAATGGCACTGGTTAGCTTCTTATGCTTATCCTGATCCTTTGACCTCTTCAACCCCACCCGGAGTTTCAATTCAGATATCTCCTTCTAAGCTGCCATCAAAGCTTCCTGATGCTTCTTCTCACTAGCCTCCAACTGCTCTATCTTAGCCTGAGTCCTTTGATCTTCTTGTGCACGGGCTTCAGTGATCCTGATCCACCTAGCCTGGCTTTCCTCAAGATAATGCTCTACCCTAGCCTTCTGAATCTTTGCTTCCTTGCAAGCATTATTCAGAACCAACTCCCCTGCTCTTGCCTTCCTGATGTAGTCATCTGTCTTTTCAATCTTGGTTAGATGCTCAATCTTAAGTCTTTCCAATCTCTCAATATCCAGACGACTGTCATTTCTCTCCCAGAGAGTCTTCTTCAGGGCTTCAGCTAGCTGAGTGTTCCTTTCTTTCAGCTTTTCAATTTCTTCTAGGTTGACAGTTGCTGCAGGTTGTACTGTAGAAGGCCCAGGTGTATCTTCCAAGGTGAAAGGCATCCGGGTGATCTGAGCTCTAGTACGAGACCAGTCAGAATATTGGGCTGAAGCAATATTGTTGCACTTTCCAAGGATGGTTGTCCCCTTGGTCTGGAGGTTGTCCCAAGCCCAGGCAGCTTGTCTGATAACAACAGAGTTGGGTTGAACTTCACAGTAGAGAGTCTCAGCCAAATCTTGTCCTCTGGGAGGATGAACCAAAGCATATCCTAATTTCCTTTTAAACAATAAAGGGTTGTAGTTGATGCAACCTTTCACTCCTATCAAAGGCATATTAGGGTATTGCCCACAGCTGGTAATAATGTCCTTGCCTTTGGTGCTCTGAGTGCACCATCTAATGTCATCTGATGTCAAGGCAATGAACCTCTTAGCCCAATTATTCTGCTGATGGGGGTTCAAGAAGGCATCTGACCTTGGCAAGTGTCTGAGCAGCCAAGAGTAGTACAAAGGAGCACAATATTTGACCAACTTCCCTTTTTGTTTTTCATTCCTTTGATGGATTGAGTAGTAGAAGTCTCCCAGTAAGGTAGGAACAGGTTTCCTTAACAAGAACAAATGGATGGCATTCTTACTCACAAACCTGGGCTCATCTGCAAACAATATAACCCCATATATACTAAGGGCTAAAAGTGCAAAGACAACCTTTCATTCCCCTACTGCAGCCTTCAGGGTAGCCTGGGAAATCAAGAAGTCCAGATGTAAGCCTGGAATTCCAGCCTTGGTTGTCATGTTCTGCTTAATGAGGGCAGGCTCCAAATGCAAGGCCCTGGCTATCTCTTCATTTCTGGGAGCAGTCATTTCTGGGTTGAATGGGATCCCTCTCTTGATAGGAACTCCAATCAACAAGGAAAACTCTTCTAGCAAAGGCCCCAACTGGAAATCATGAAATGTGAAACACCTGAGTGGAGGGTCATAAAACTGCAAGCATGTACGGATCATGCTCCTCTGAGATGCATCAAGATCCATGACCATGTCTAGTATGCCCCCATAGTGCTCTCTGAATAGTGGGATATGGTCAGGTGTGATGAGGGACTGGACCTGCCTGACGCCAGTCAAGGTGGGCTCAAAGAAGTGGTAAGATATGTTGCTCTTTCTTGAAGTGTCCATGAGTGTTGGGTACTGATGAAGAAGTTGAGAACAACTGCTAATGAAGGTTACTGACTGAGAAGCTGGAGGTGAGTCTCTGATGAAGACAAAAACTGGAGATGGGTCTCTGACAAACTGGTGAAGGAGCTGGAGAAGACAGCTGAAGCAGTCTGAGTAGCAGAAGGAGTCAAAACCAAACCAAATATGAAGATGCATACCCTGTAAAACAAATAAGCAAATGTTAAATGATGCAAAATTGATGTATGCAAATGATATGCAAAGGTTTGTGATCAAGAGCTGGATCTAATTATCTCCCTTGGTAAAAGTCCATGTATGTTCAAAGGTCTGGATGGAGGCTTAGAAATCCCGTAACCGGGTGAGGGGATCAAATAAAGAGTCGCAAGTCCAGGGTAATCACAAGAACTGTCCAAAATGAAGCATCCTTAAAACAAAATAGTAACAATGTATGATGTGGTCAAGGGTTCCTACAAAACCTGTAAACAACCCAACCCCCTCACATGTAATGTTCTAGAACAAAGATCCTCAGACTTGGATCAGTTATGAGAAGTGTAAACACTTCTAACCCGGAGGTACAATGTTTACAATAACCATAAAAGATCCTCCTCTAATTCACCCCAGATTCTGAAGGTCAATATAAAGGTCATCCAGACTTAGCAGGCTTCCCAGATAGCCCTAGCACTACAGGAAATCTGTAGCACAAAGTTCTCAAGAAGAAACCCACGTCTGAACCGTGTTTCATATTCCCGCACCAGAACGAAATGGAATAGGAAAGAATGTGAAGCCACTCTAGCCTAGGTGTCACTCAGGTCCCAGGTATAGGACTTTAATCACTCAATGAAACCCCACCCACCAAGGAAAAACAGATCCAACACAGTGATAATGACAGTATGAAATATGCATAAGACTGTAAAAGAAAGCAACAAATAAAGTTGTACATAAAGCAATAAATAAAGCAAATAACAAGCACAAGTAGCACATAACACCCTGTAAACTCAAATCAAACAAGCGCTAGGAGGAACCCACAAAAAGAACCAGAAGCCCTGGTTGCAATATAAGGTATTCCCCAGCAGAGTCACCAAGCTGTCGCTCCCACCAAATGACACCGGGTCAGATAGGGTACAGACGCGAACGATCGACGAAAGGAGAAATGAAGTGAATAGAGTCGCCAGCTAGGCATTTTTATCCCGAAGGAAAGGTAATGCTGCATAAACCTAGGAAGAAATGGATAAGACGGTTGCGAACCAGAGAAACTGAGAAAGCGGGTTGGTTACAACCTGGGAAGGTATTAGCACCCAGATTGTCCGTCGTACTCGATGGGATCCACGTTTGAAAGTTTGTGTTTAAAGGGGTAGTGCCAGTGCTATCTGTATGCAAAAGCTGGAAAAAGATATACAAGTGTCAGTGCAGGAAAGTGAAGTGAAATGCTCAGGAATGAGGCTTAAAAATAATGCTGGAAGAGGGGGGAAGAGACAAAGACTTTTGTTCGATAATTGTTAAGTTATGCCTATGTATCCTCTCGTGCAATGAGGAAGTAAGAACACCGTAGTTCGACTCAAAGAGACTGAAGGGATAAATTGACTGATGAACTGCTTGCTTGTCTATACTTAAGTGTATGACATGTCTGGCTTAGGTGCTAACTGTCTTGCATTAGACGGAAGAAGCAAGTTCTCGTTTGTGAGTGGAGATGATGAGAAATGAATACCGGAGGAGACGATTATTGTTGTCTTTTGATGTTTTCAATCTTTTATTGCTTTTTGTGTTTGTCATAAGTTAATGAGCTTAAGCCTAAATCAAGGGTTAGTTAACTCATCACATCCTCCCTCTGATTAGGGGTAATGAGAATACCTTAAGTATGAAGTAAGCACCTCAAACTTAATTACCATGATCTAGGATTAAGATCATTAACCTACTTGTGATTATTTAGATGTTTTTGGTATTTTTGTTTGGTGTTAAGTAATGAGTTTAAGCCATAATCAAGGATTTAATGGACTCATTACACCATCCTAATAGAAGGATAATAGATGAGAACATTTAAGCTGAGGAAGATACCTCAACTTAATCCATGATTAGGGATTAACCTCATGACAAAACAAAGCCTTTATTAAAGTGGATTTTAATTAATGGTAAGATTAAGAAGTGAATTTTATGGTTTGTAAGACAACTTGATGGGGACTTGTCCATTAACACTAGGGTTAGTCCTTCTTAACCAATTAAGGAAGAATTAGAACCCTAATGCAAGGCCCAAGTTACAAGCTATTGTCTTAGTGATTATTATATGGATTTATTGAGAGATTTAAACACATTAAAGGTTTAACACTTAGGATTAAAGTTATACACTCCATCCTAAGAGAAGGATGCAAGCATAACCTTAATCACAAAGCCTTAAAACCTTAAAGGTTTAGTCTCTGATTATGAGATGAGAAGAGAGACACAAAGGTAAAACTAATGGGGGACTAATTCAACCCTTATTATTGTCATGCTTGGATGTTCCTATGGTTTGTAAGGCTTGCAAGAGATCTTCAAGAGAAGCCACCAAGGAGAAGCAGAAGAAACAAGTTAACTTACTTCACTTAAGAAGATAAGTTACTTGAAGAAAGAAGGTGGATAATGAACATGAATGAGCAAGCTCACTCTAAAGCAAAATCAAAGTGCAACAATGATGCATAAGAGAGATGAGAAGAGAAGTGATAAGTGAAGGAAAATTCACTTCTCAAAGTACTTACCACCTGAAATGGTTAGCATAAAAGAAAGAAATGAAATGAAAATGAAGCAAATGAAAAGATGCAAACCAAAACCAGAAGCATATTAATGATGTAAATGATGCTAAGAGATGATGAAAATGTATGTCAAGTGCTAGGGATGATCATACAAGAGATGAGAATGCAAATGAAGCATGAAAGAAGCATGAAAGCACATGAAAGTTCATGGAATGTAATGAATGCATAACATGGAAAATGGATGAAGAAATGATCAAGCTTGGTTCTAATGTGTCCTATGATGTCTTAGAAGTCATGTGAATGTATGAAATGTCATGGCAAGTTCTTGAATGAATGCATATGCAAGATGAATGCAAATGAACATGAGAAATTAGGGTTTTCATGCAACATGAGATGCAAAAGTGAAAAACAGAAGCAAATCATAAGATAAAAAATTGAAAATGCATTCAAAGGAATCCTAACCACATATGATATCACACCCCAAAGGAGAAGACCTAACTCTTAACCTAATGAAAGTTATGAATTTTCTAAGTTATTTAGGGTTTTAAGGTACCTAAAGGGGACAAATGCAAATCAAATAAAAAATGAAAAAGAAATTCATGACAAAATTATTCTAGATACTACATGCTATATGAAGATCAATGCAAAAAGAATCAATGTCATACCATTCATGGTTAGGCAGAAAAGAATTCTTGAAGTTAGGGTTCAAAAATAGGATTTTTATGAACCCTAAATTCAAGAAAAATATCAAAGATGACTCAAAACCAAAAAGAAATTTGTATGAATGGCATGACAATGTTTCTAAATGTCCTAAGATGCAATGTGATTTTTTTTGGAATTTTTAGAAACCTAAATGATATTTTAATTAATTAATTTCCATTAATTAATTAAAATGAACATTTAAATATTTTAAAAATGATTTTTTAATGAAAAAAATAAAAAATAAAATATTTTTGGGTTAAGAAAATTATTTGAATGCCAAATGCAGAAGAAAATATTTTTTTTGGAATTTTCTAGCTATTTTTAATAAATTGTGCAAAATAAATGAGAAAAAAAGAAATTAAAACTGAACTAATGTAAAGTAATCTAATCTAAGGGTTTAGATTCAAAGCTGAGGGATTTTGGTTGACCACGCGCCAGATCCAAAGGCTACAATTCAAAGTTATCTAATCTTATTTAATTAATTAATTAATCCAGGAATTAAGTTAATGAAATGATCCACACTATTCATCACACGCGGGAAACAGATATCCAATGGCCCTCATTTAAACCAAGCCCTAACCCTAATTAAGCATTTAATCACTTTCAGGTGGCCGGAGAAGACCTCCGGTCATCTTCTCCGGCCAGCTTCTCCCTAAGCAAACTCCAAACCTCACCCCTAGGTCATTTCTGGAGCTCTAAAGCTCCAGATCAACTCCTCTCATCTACCTGAACTCAAATCCACTCTCAAAACAAATTTCTAATTGCTCATAAACAAGATTCGAAGGAAAAATTAAAAACGACAAAAGTTTCAGAAGCTCAGTAAATGCTCAATACGCAACCATTCTCAAAAGTAAACATATCATGGTGATCAGCAAAGCATAAAGAACAATCTATGCACTTAAAATAACACTTCTGGAAAAAAGTTTGAAGAAGTTACCTGAGCTTCAACTTCCTCAGTTTGGAGCTTTCTGGTCACTTCTCTTGTGCAAACTCACTCCGACGATCTTCCTGAAGAAGCTTTGAGGCTTGGAAGGAGTTTGTTTTGGCTGGTTTGTGTGATTGCACTTCAACTGGCCAAGAATCGTGTTTCAGGTTAAAGGTGCTTCGAGGTTTGTTTGATGGTTGCTTTGTATTTAGTGAATGATTTTGAGATGAATGGTGAAATTTGTTTGGAGTTTGAGTGAGTATTCAGAGAGTTTCGAAGGAAAATGCAAAATGGAGAGATTTTGTGTATGCTGAGTTCTTGGAGCCCTTAGCTTGTGTGTCTTATGAAAATGTATCCTTGAAGCATGCTTGTAAAGTCTGGATTGGCCAGAGAGTGGGTGGTGGACTGTGGTGATTGGTATGGGCAAGTTGCCAAAATGTCAACATGACTTGTACTTGAGGAATGGGCAATGGTGCAGCTGGCTTTTTGGCTTGTCCATGCGCAACATGGATCAAGGAGGTCCATGGAAATGGTTTTGAGGCAATTCATCAAGTTGAAACAAAGTTATGTGTCATTTTGCAAATTCTATGAAGTTTGGCCCCTTTTGAAATTCTTGAAATGCAAGACTTGAAATAGCATGGTTCTTTGGGAAATTTTGATCTTAAGGCAATTCACTATGATGTTATGATATTTAGAAGTGTGTTTGAATTCACAAAATAACTTGGCAAGTGGTTTTGCAAAAATCCCTCTTTGGTGCATTCTTGAAAATTATGTGATTTTTGCCAACTTTGACAAGCCATAACTTGAGTTCCATAATGAATTAGGACTTGTTCTTGTACTTTTTGAAAAGGGAATGATCCAATCTACAACTTCCTTGACCAACAATTTTTCATTTGAAGCATTTTTGGTTGAGAAAGAGGAGGTTGAAAAACATTCCCAAAATGGAAAGTTTACATTACAAGTCATTTCCATTTTTGGCAACTTTTGGTTTAGCTCACTTTTCTTCAATTTTATGAACTTCCAAGCACATCAATGGTCAAATAAAGATCATATAACTTCAATTTGATGAAAAATCCACTTTGGTTCCATTGATGGGGGCCTCAGATGCCCTGATTTTGCTCTAACTTGCTCAAGAAGTTACCTAGTGAACAGATGACTTCCACAATGAATTTCTTCATCAAACTTGTTACATATGATCCTTATAACATGTTGAGACCCTTAGAAACAAGAATGACCAAAAAATTTGGAGTTATGGCCTCTGAAAAGAGGAACTGATTGGAGATATAAAATGAGGGGATATAAAATGATGATTGAACATAAATTGACCCTCTTGAAATGATTGGAGACCTTTGGAGTGGCTCAGATGGATCTTTGGATTGCTCAGATCACAAACCCTAGATGCAGATGAACTTGAGCTATGTAGATGAACAAAAATGCATTATGACATGATATGCTTGAACTAATGCAAACATGAAAGATCACAAGCCATGGTGTGAACTTAGGGAGGGCAAATTTGGGGTGTTTACAGCTGCCCCTATTCAAGCATGAGTTAGTGTCGCTCCCCGGCATTTCCATCCTGGTACAAACGCGAAAGTGGCGCAGAAAAGAATAGAGTCGCCGGCCAGGCATTTTTATCCCGAAAGAACGGGAATGGTAATGCTGCACAAACCAGAAGAAAGAAAAGGAAGGACACGGGTCCTGCGAACCAAAGAGACTGAGTTCGGGAGTCGGTTACGACCTGGGAAGGAATTAGCACCCAGATCGTCCACCGTACCCGACGGGATCCACGCTTGCAAAGAAACTGTTTCAAAGGATGAAAAAAATGAAAGCTGCTGCAAAAAAGAGGAACTGAACTGGATACAAAGAAGATAAAATGAAACTGAACAAAAAATGAAAAGGAAAAATGTAGGGAAAATAAAGATTATGCTCGCACGGGCCCTACCCCGCTGCCTACGTACCTCATCAGGACAATGAGGATCAGAGACTCCGTAGTTCCCCTAACTAGGGGTGGAAAGGATTGCTTGTGTCTTAAGGCTTGAACTTCCTATGTCAAAGCTCAGGTGTTACAGGCTCGGACGACGAGTGCGTTACCGTCTTGCAAAATGACAAGTAGGAGCAAGTTCGCGTACGGAGCGAAGGAGATGAGAAAAGAATTCCCGAAGGAGAGACGCTTATTGCTTGTTTGTGTTTTTTAGAAGCTTTTTAGGAGTGAAGTTTGCATAGGTAAGTGTACCTAAGTCTTACTCACTGAGATGTGTACGTCTCACATAATCCCGAAATGGAATGCGCAAGAGGCACACCTATCTATGGAGGAAATCCCCAAATCTAGTCCCACAAGTGAAGGCTCAGACACACTGACCTACTAGCATTAATTAATTGTTTTTGTGATTTTTGGTTAAGAAGTGTTTTTTAGCTTTTCTTTGTGAAGTAATCTCATGCTAAGACCTATCCACCATGAGGGATGACTTACACCTCGCCCCGAAATGGAACGCGTGTAAGCATCTCATAGCAAAGTCTCATGTCACATGAAAATACTCAACATTTATTAAAGTGAATTAAAATTAAGGTTAAAGATGAGAAGAGAAAGCACCAAAAGGATCTGAAAAGGCAAAAGTCTAATTGGGGACTAAAGAATCCTAAGTGTTGTCATGCATGGGAAATCCTAGGTTAATGTGGTTTACTATCCTAAAGAAGAAAGAAAGAAGAAGAGAAGAAGAAGAAAGAAGAAGAGGGGAGTAAGGCCTAAGCCCAACAATCACAAGGTTAACACAAGTAAGAATAAGAAGAGAAGAGATGAGATTTGGAGATGTGGGAATCACATCCACACCTCTCACTTACCATAGCCCCTGAAATGGTTAGTGACCTAAGTATACAAGCAAGACAAAATGAACATAATGTCATACCAACATCATACAAACAGAAGTGAAGTCATACACACAAATGCTCAATGCAAATGCAAGTCACAAGGATGATAAAAGAAGCATACAAGACAATATGAGGCAACATGAAACACATGGCAAAGCAAAGCAAACTTAAGAAGATGCAAAGAAAAACACACAAAACACAATCTCAAGGTGCAAGACCAGAACCAAATCCAAGTTAAAGAAGTGCTTAAGAAGCAAGAGAGATGAAGAGAAGAGAAGCACAAAGCTAAACAATCACATTCTGGGAAGAAAGAAGCAAAGAAGTGAGGTGGATGTACAAAAGAAAGAAAGAACTTCAAAGGTAAACAAGATACAAGATTTCCAAAACACAAACCCCAACCCAAGATCATAGAGGTACCAATACCCTAAGGAGACCCTAAACAAGATGAAGAAGTTGGCACAAGTGCCCTTCTAAGCTAAAGAGAAGACTTATGAAAGAAGCAAAATGGGACAAGTTAAGAACCAAAATTCAAATCAAATCAAATATGCACCCAAAAAATTCCACAACCTAGGAAAAAAGATCTTCAATCATGATATAACAACATGCCAAAAGGATAGGAAGAAATTCAAAAGCTATACAAGTCAAATGAGGGCTCAAACATCAACTAGGGTTAAGAAACTTCATTCACAAGTCAAAGGTCAAAACCAAATGAACAAGCTCCTAAAAATCAGAACAAAAATCACACATGAAGTACACTCTATCAAGAGTCCAGAGCAAAAAGAACCACTCAAAAATTCAAAATGAGGATCAATATGGAAAATGGACAAGACAGCATGCTCAAAGAGGAATTAAAATGAATTAATTAAATGGGGGAATTAATTTACACGTGCCAATTAAAAATAAATGGAAAATAAAAATACTAAAAATTAAAGAAAACTCAAAGTGACATCCATGAATTATTTCATAATTTTTTGAAACTTAGAACTAATTTTAAAAATTAAAAACTAAAACTGAAATGAAATGAAATAAAAAAAAGAAATAAAAATGAAGAATGAAGTTGGGAGGTGCGAAAAGAAAGAAACTCAGTTCAAATGAGATGGGCTCAAAACAAAGGGGGGTGTGGATAGCCATCCAGGCCCACCCAATTCTGCGCAGCCTACAATTACAAGGGTGGATATTCAGAAAAAATATGAAAAAACAATGGCCTTAGGATCAGGTGGAGAGCTGAGATTAGTCCATTCATTAAATGAGGTTAGCAAAATAATTGGTTGGGGCTGAGGGAACACAATAATTGTTGTGAGGTGAGAAACAAAAACAATTAAAATAGAAATAGAAGCTCACGTGAGGGAGAGCATCCTCATTTATGAGGTGGCACAAACACACGCGTCCAGATGACAAGATCCAAGGGTCAGGAGACCTTCTTCTCCATTCAAACCCTAATTTGAACCAGCCCAGAATCCGGTGACCGGAGCTAGGGCTCCGGCACCGGAAAATGCATATGATGAACAAATATCAACAAAAATACACCAAAAGCTCCATATTAGGTCATTAGGTCACCCTGAATTCGGAAATGGCAATGAAATTCTCAATAGAACACTGAATAGTCTGGATCGAAAGGAAACAGTTTCCACCATGAAAATTCAAATTCACATACAAAGCTCAATAATGCACCAAATTTGAATTTAAAACAAGCAGAGTGATCAGCATAACCAGTAGATCATAATACACACTTCTATTTTCATTTCTAGATCTGAGAATTTTGAACTCACCTGAAGCTTGCAGATCTGGAAATAGCTTGTGATTAGCCAAGAAAATGCTGCCAATCCACTCCAAATGTACTCTAGTTGCAAAATAAATGCAACTAGAGCCTTGAAAGTTACTGGATCTAGGATTTTGAAGCTTGCTGCTCTGAAATGGCAAGGTGATGAATCTTGAGAATTAGCTTGCACAATGTATGGATTTGTGATCCTGAGCTCTCAAGGATGAAGAATCTGTGGTTGGTTTGTGAAGAGAGCAAGTGTAGAGAAAGATTCGAAGGAATTTGCAAACTGAGCCAAAACTTGAGAGTGATGAAATGAGAGAGATCTGAACCCTTCTAAAACCCTAATTCTCTTTTATGTGTGCTCATGAGGCAATGCTGAAAGCATGAGGGTCTTTGCACGTGGGAAGAGAGTGTGTGAGAGATTTTGCAATATTTGAAAATTTGTGGTGATAGCATGAAACACTCATGCACTTCCTTCTTTCTTGCCCATGTGCATTCACAATCTGACCCTTGATTTCAATCCAAAAAGATCATGACCATTGGATGAAAGTGTCACACAATTCTCATGATCATGCAAAAATTACACTTAAGGAATAAAATTCTCATCATGCACGAATTTGGTGTAATTATTGGAGCAAAATGGGCCATTTGTATTGCATTATAACATTGTAACCTTATTTGGTATGTACCAACACCCAAAAATAAGTTTCAAGCCTTTTTGCTTTTGTGCACAAATGAAAATTCAAGTTTTGCCCTAGTTTTACCCTAATTTTCGAGGGCCTTAACTTCTTAACCATGTAGGATATGAAAAAGTACTTGTACGTTTTGAAAATGGGAGGCTTTAATCTCCAACTTTCATGTTTGACTTTGGTCCATTTGAATAATTTTTCACCAAGTTATGATCACTTGAAATTTAGGGCCAAAACTTGCTAAAAATGGCATTTTCCATAACCAACTTCACACCAATTTTGCAAAACACCTCAAAACCTCATGATTCTTGATCTTTGATCTTGCCAAACCTCTTTTAACATTATAAGAACATCCCTTGGCTAGAAAAATGGGGTTGGACCCCTTGAAATCTCACAGTTGACTTTTCTAAGGCACAGTTGACCAGTTTCTTCATTTACAAGCAACTGAAGAGATACCTGACTTCCACAAGGAATTTACTCACCATATTTCATCCCTAGGATCCTATTAACATGTAAAAGACTTTGCCCAAATGAAATGGCCAAAGTCTTGAGGTTTTCATGCTTGAAACTCAATCCCTAATTTGGGACCATTGTGTAGGAGCTTTGCCCTAGCCTGGATTCCCTGATGATCTTCCAACCTTCTGAGTTTTTGTAAATGATATTGAACTTATAAATGCAATGTAGACCCCTCATAGGAATTGTAAAAATCCATTGGGCCCCTTGTCATAGCTTTTGATGCTTCAAGAACCTCCACAGATGATCATATGCCTAATGCTAGGTCATGAGGATGTTATGCCTCATCTTTCCATGCTAAGATGCCAAGAACATGATATGCTTATGATGAATATGATGTGATATGATGCTTAAAAAGAAGATGGCAAATTTGGGGTGTTACAGCTGCCCCTATTCAAACAACTGTTAATTTGAAAAGGACGGTAGCACGGGCTATCGACCGTTCAAGATAAATTGTTGTTGAATACCAAGAAGACCTGAAATTTGCACTCTGACGAAGAATGCAAAAACTGGGAAATAAACCCAACCAAATGACGCCTTGGTGACTGAAGTGGAGAGAAAGCAGGCGAGCTCCCTCTAAGTTGAAACTGTTATCTGGAATCAGAATACTTTGACAGACGAGTCTTCTTTGAACAATCCTGTTACGCCAGGAACTGTACATACGAGTCCTCACCTACTTCGCCAAACATATGACTTGAGACAGACGAATCTCCTTCGGATAAACCTGTTACACTAGGACCGGTGATGCACTAAAGTCTGTGGGATAGACATGCATAATCAAGGTAGACGAACCCTCTTCATATATTGTCCGTGGGTATATGGTATAAGACAGACGAGCCTTCTTCGAGCAAACCTGTTACGCCAGGTGCAACATTAATAGGTGGTTGAGACAGACGAGCCTCCTTCTGATAATCCAGTTATGCCAGGACCGGTAACCATTTTGATGTTTATTCCCATAGTCATGATTTCAAACCTCTTCAATACAGACGAGTATTGGATGATCATCAAGATAACACAGACGAGTGTCATAAGTCAATGATACAGACGAATATTAGACGATGATCTAAGAAACACAGACCAGCGCTTCAGGCGATGATACAGACGAACATCAACCAGTGGTACAGACGAATACCAAGAATCCAACACAGACGAGCATTTGGAGTAGCAATACAGACTAATACCAATGTAATTATCAAATCAACACATACAGATATAAGACAACACAGACGAGTGCGAGGGATGATACAGACGAGTATCCAAACAATGCAGATGAGCTTCAAACATATAATAAAAACAGATAAGTGCTGGGGAATGCAGACGAGCAACCACAAATATTACATATCGAGCGTTGGAAAGTGCAGACGAGCAATAACAAATCTCAAACACAGACGAGTGTTGGAAAGTGCAGACGAGCAATAACAAATCTCAAACACAGACGAGTGTCGGAAAGTGTAGACGAGCAATAGCAAAGTAATCATGGGGAACTGCCGGGGAAAGAAAACGAGCAATACCAAAGTGATAACACAGATGAGTGTTGAGAGATGCAGACGAGTAGCAATAAAGTATGAACACAGACGAATGTCGGGAGGTGCAGACGAGCATCAAACAAATGCCTGATAGGCAAAAAGAGTTACAACTCTGCAGGGGAGAACCAAATCAAGAGGCTTTGACACCTAACTTTGGTTAGAGGGATGAATAACTGTTTGTATCATCATATTGACCAAAGATAAATTGGCGACTTCTCTGGGATGTTTCACTAGTGAGAGTGAAACTCAAATATGAACCTTGTGGGGGAAATCAGGCATTCAAGCTTCCTGCTAGGCATACTCCACTAGGGAAGAAAAGACTGCTGGGGATCCCATCTGCCATGACTTAGCTGGGGAGAAATCTGTTTGGGAGAATGTAACGCCATCCTGCAAAAACCTGCAACAACAGAAAACATATATGTGCCCCGGGGACTTGCATGGTATGATCTGTTCATCCATCGTCACCCGACACCCAAAGAGAATTTCAAATGTTTCCCTGCAATGTCTCTTTTTTTTAATTATCACCATGTTTTAAATGCAATGCTATTTTTGCCAAAAATTTAGGACATTTTGCAAACAAAACTAGACACAACACAACTTTTTGACTGAATATTCTTTTATTGAAAGGCCTCTGAATAGGCAAAGATTTTACCTCCGGAAGCAACCACCTGGAAAGAGGTAGCTACCATAAAATTGAGAAAATAAACTATCCTAATGGCAATGGGCACGACATCCCAATGAGTTTCCTTCTTGCTATGACCAGCATGTCTTCAAAACTCTCCATTCTTGCCTTTGCTTTCTGAGAAGATGAGGGGACTGATTCCTATCCTTCTGATATTGTCAGGTTGTACGAAATGATGATTTGGTTCAGATTACTCGGATCGCAGTTGTTCGCTTATTCCCTTGTTTTGCGTGGATCGCCCTTTCGGGTTTTCAATCCACTGGGATACCCTTTTTTGCCTGAGCTGTCCGATGTGGCTTTTCAACTCAGCGGGTGTACATTTTTATTTATTTGTTTTCCCTAACTTTTGCTCGAGTTTTTTATTCTGTTTTTAGCTCGCCGGGATGCCCTTTTCTTGCCTGGACTTTAATTCTGTTCTTATGTCCAGCAGGTCTTTTTATGCGAAGTATTTTTTAACTGCGTCCGAGTTAACATGGGATTGGAAATCTTCTCCATCCATAGTGGTGAGCATCAGTGCTCCTCCTGAGAAAAATTTCTTCACTATGAATGGTCCTTCGTAGTTTGGGGTCCACTAGCCCCTGTGATCTGAACCTGGAGGAACAATCCTCTTGAGCACAAGCTCTCCTACTTGATACTCCCGAGTACGTACTCGTTGGTTGAATGATCGCTTCATTCTCCTCTGATAAAGCTGACCATGACAGATAGCCGCTAATCTCTTTTCCTCAATTAGACATAACTGATTGTAACAAGCACGCACCCATTCAGCCTCATCAAGCTTCACATCCATCATCACACGCAATGAAGGAATTTCTACTTCCACAGGCAAGACTGCCTCCATACCGTATACCAATGAGAAGGGAGTTGCCCCAATTGACGTCCTGACTGACGTTCGGTACCCATGCAGCGCAAATGGTAACATCTCATGCCAATCTTTGTAAGTGACAACCATCTTTTGCACAATCTTCTCGATATTCTTGTTTGCTGCCTCTACCGCACCATTCATCTTTGGTCGGTAAGGAGAAGAATTGTGATGTTGAATCTTGAAGTCCCGACACAATTCTGCCATCATCTTATTGTTTAAGTTAGAACCATTGTCAGTGATGATTCTTTCGGGCACTCCATATCTGCAAATGATGTCTCTTTTCAAAAAACGAGCTACCACTTGACGAGTGACATTGGCATAAGACGCTGCTTCAACCCATTTAGTGAAATAATAAATCGCAACCAAGATGAAGCGATGACCATTTGAAGTAGTAGGCTCTATCTTTCCGATCATGTCAATGCCCCACATATAAAAGGGACAAGGAGATGACATGACGTTGAGCGGGCTTGGAGGAATATGCATTTTGTCTGCATAAATCTGGCACTTGTGGCACTTACGGACGTATGAACAACAGTCTGCATCCATTGTCATCCAGTAATACCCCGATCTCAGCAATTTCTTTGCCATAGCATGCCCTCCTGCATGAGTACCGAAAGATCCCTCGTGGACTTCCTGCATTAACAGGCTTGCTTCGTGTCTATCCATGCATCTGAGCAAGACCATGTCAAAGTTTCGCTTGTTCAAAACCCCGTCTGTATTAAAAAAGAATCTAGCAGCAAGTCGCCTTAAGGTCTTCTTGTCATTGGAAGATGCCCCAGCTGGGTATTCTTGCTTTTCCAGGAATTGCTTGATATCAAAATACCAAGGTTTCTCTTCAGGCACTGCATCTACAGAGAAAGCATGAGCGGGTGCGTCAAGCCTGGAAATGTCAATTCTGGGCACATAATTCCAACACAGGACTTTGATAGACGAAGAAAGAGTAGCCAATGCATCGGCAAATTGATTCTCATCACGTGGTATGTACTGAAGTTTAACTGTCGTGAAGAACGTCAACAGTTTTCTGGCATAATCCCTGTAAGGAATTAGATGTTCTTGATGCGTATACCACTTGTCGGTAACCTGGTTAATAACGAGGGCTGAATCTCCGAATATATCGAGGTTCTTAATCCGAAGATTAATAGCCTCCTCTATTCCCATTATGCACGCCTCGTATTCCGCTTCATTGTTGGTGCAACCAAAAGTAATTCTAGCAGCGAAGGGAAAGTGAACACCTTCAGGAGTGATAAGAACAACACCAACTCCACGTCTATTGATATTGACTGCCCCATCAAACATCAACTTCCATTTGGATTTAGGATCTGGCCCCTCCTTCGGAAGTGGTTCCTCGCAATCGTTTGCTTTGAGGTACATGATGTCCTCATCAGGGAAATCAAACTTCATCGGCTAATAGTCATCTTCAAGAGGTTGTTGTGCAAGGTAATCTGACAATACACTTCCTTTGATGGCTTTCTGAGAAGTATATTGTATGTCGTATTCTGTTAAGATCATTTGCCACCTAGCAACCCTTCTGGTTAACGCTGGTTTCTCAAAGATATACTTGACAGGATCCATTTTAGAAATTAGCAGTGTGGTATGAGTCAACATGTACTGTCACAGTCGGTAAACTTTTTGCTAAGGTAATAAATAGCATACTCTTTTCGACCAGACTCGTCATGTTGGCCTAGAACACACCCCATTGACCCTTCTAGCACAATCAACTACATGATTAAAGGTCTTCCCTCCACTGGAGGCATTAGAGTTGGAGGCGTCTGCAAATATTCTTTTATCTTGTCAAAAGCTCTTTGGCAGTCCTCATTGCACCTGACTGTTTGCTCTTTTCTTAGAAATTTCAATATTGGTTCACACGTGGCATTTAGATGAGATATGAACCGTGAAATGTAGTTCAACCTCCCTAAAAACCCGCACACTTCTTTTTCTGTTCTCGGTGCAGGCATATCTTGAATTGCTTTTACTTTTGCAGGATCCACCTCGATTCCTTTCTGACTAACAATGAAACCCAGCAATTTCCCGGAACGCACTCCGAAAGTGCACTTGTTTGGATTCAACCTCAGCTTATACTTTATCAGTCTATTAAACAGCTTCTTGAGGTTGACCAGATGCTCTTCTTCGTCTCGGGACTTAGCAATCATATCATCCACATAACACTCTATCTCCTTGTGTATCATGTCGTGGAACAATGTGACCATAGCCCGCTGATAAGTTTCCCCGACGTTCTTCAAACCAAAGGGCATGACCTTATAGCAGAATGTACCCCACGGGGTAATGAACGTTGTTTTCTCCATGTCTTCCGGTGCCATCTTAATCTGATTATATCCGGAGAAGCCATCCATGAAGGAAAATACCAAGAATTGAGCAGTGTTATCTACCAACACATCAATGTGAGGTAATGGAAAGTCATCTTTTGGGCTCGCTCTATTTAAATCCCGGTAGTCAACGCACATCCGGACCTTGCCGTCCTTCTTTGGTACAGGTACAATGTTAGCTACCCAAGGTAGGTAACTAGTTACGGCAAGGAATCCAGCATCCGATTGCTTCTGAACTTCCTCCTTCATCTTCATCGCCATGTCAGGACGAGTTCTTCTCAACTTCTGTTTCACAGGAGGACATCCTTCTCTCAATGGTAGCTTATGCACAACAATGTCGGTATCCAACCCCGGCATATCTTGATACGACCAGGCAAAGATATCCACATACTCACGCAGCATACTAATCAGCTCTTCCTTTACTTCGGCTTGCAGACTGGCCCCAATCTTGATCTCTTTCTTCACATCTTCAGTGCCAATGTTGATGGTCTCAATTTCTTCCTGATGAGGCTGAATAACCCGTTCCTCTTGTTTCAACAATCTGACCAATTCTTCAGGGAGTTCACAGTCTTCCTCAACCCCTTCATCAGCTTGGTAGACAGGATTGTCAAAGTCATGCGTGGTCATAGCAGGAACGTTATCAATGGAATCCGGATGATCAACACTGCACAGATGATGTGCTTATTTCAGAATCTGTTTATTATTTTTTTAAAAAAGAGACGCAAACACAAAAACAAAAAGGAAAAACACATTGCCATTTTTTTACTTTTTGTGAAAAATTTAAAACAAAAGAAAGAGAACACAATTTGTCTGAAAATGTCCTTTATTTCATGATAAAATAAGTGCATAACAAACATGGGGGCCCATACAATGGATCCTAGCACCTTGGGCAGAGTGCAGGATTTGACAATGCAGCATGATAAGAAAAGGAAACAAACAAATTACTCTGATTGCCAGGTAACTTGGACAATGTCTTCAGCAGACCAGTTCTTCAGCTCCTCTACGGGTGCACACGGATGAATCCAGTTGTCCCAGTCACCATCACTGTCTCCCTCTTCATTAGTTGCACAGATTTGATTGTGGTCGAGCATCCCAGCGCTTGTAAAAGTAATGGCTTTACCACTTGGAGACCAATTAGATTCACTAGGCTGATAACCCAAACCAAACTTATCATCTTTCTTCTCCAATTCCAGTAATTTGCCCCAGCCTTGGGCACTTCCTGACTGAACCACTTCCTTCGCCTGCTTGTAGGAATGAATGGAGGTACATTCTTTCTCATTGTTCTTCTCTACTGGAGTCAAAATGCTGACATTAACTGCTTCGAAGGCCTGACACAGCGTCTCGTGGATCTCTCCGTCCATCTCCACATATTTGAAAGTTGATAAGTGGCTCACGAAGATATATTCCTCTCCGCACAAAGTGATTACTTGGCTATCAACCACATACTTGAGCTTTTGATGCAAAGTGTTACAGCTCCGGCAGCATGAATCCATGGACGTCCCAACAAGCAACTGTACGCGGGCTGAATGTCCATGACGTAGAAGGTGCTTTTGAATACTTGAGACCCTATTTTCACAGGTAACTCAACTTCTCCAAACACTGACCTTCTGGATCCATCAAAAGCTTTAACTATCAAATCACTGGGTCTTAAGACGATACCATCAACATTGAGCTTCATTAATGCTTTCTTCGGAAGTACATTAAGAGAAGAGCCTGTGTCAACCAGGACATGCGACAAAACAGCACCCTTGCACTCCATAGTAATATGCAGTGCTTTGTTATGGTTACGGCCCTCTGAAGTAAGGTCTCTATCTGTAAAGCCTAGCCCATGGCTTGCATTCACACTGCCCACTACAACTTCCAGTTAATTAACATTTATTTCTTGAGGAACGTAGGCCATCTGCAACACTTTCAGCAAGGCTTCTCTATGTGCTGGAGAACACATCAGCAAAGACAAAATTGATATTTTGGATGGCGTCTGGTTCAACTATTCGACCACCTTATAATCACTCTTTTTAATTATCCGCATAAATTCCTCTACTTATTTCTCAAAGGTCCCCTGTCCAGCAGCAGGAGTTGTTGTTTCTTCAATCGCTGTTTGCTTTCCTTTAGCCTTTGCCGAAGCCTCAGCCTCAGGATCTCCTCTCAAAACTGGGGAAGCAAATAGACGACCACTTATCGTAAAACCTCCAATCCCTCCGATGTTCAATACAGTCGGGTCAATAGTAACAAACTTACTCTCCACTTTCTGTCCTTCCACGTACACATCTGAGTCGTAATGCCATGGGATGGCTTTATCATCTGTATAAGGAACAGGCCCAAGCACAGTAATAGTCACATGACTGACTTCAGGAACATAAATGGTCACAGGTTCTCTTCTAGCAGGCATCTCAGCTGGATCATAGAATATGGTTATAGTGGACACATCATCAACTTCATTATCAACTTTGTCAAACTGCAATGATCCTTCATCAATCAGATTCTGCAACCCCATCTTCAGGTCTTCACAACCATTCACTGAATTCACACACTTTTCACAATCAAAACTGCATCCCGGAAACACTTGTCCTTTCAACAGCCTCTCTTTCACTACCAACAGCGGAGTCTTCACTTCTTCTATGTTCAGAATCAAACTTAACTTCTCACCACCCTCAACAGCATTTATTCTAGCCCCTCCATGATTCGGAATAGGGTTTGAAGTAACATTCTTGAACTTTGTGCTATAGCGCCCTGCACTTCTCAGTTGAGTGCCCGGGTGCCCCTGAATGGAAAGCGCATCTAGCATTGACATCGTACCCCACTGGAAGCTCTCCAGGTGGTGGTGGTGCCAAAGTTCTCAATTGTATCAAATTCAGGTCCATCAATCTCGGTAGCAATGCAGTATATGTCATGGGAATTGCCTCAAGCACCCTATTAGTCGGGCGAGTCTGCTTTGGCTGATAAGGTCTTTGTTGATAGTTGTTACGTTGTGGCTGCTGTTGTTGCTGTTGTTGTTGAGGATGCACCTGCTGCACAGGACTGGCAGGGATAGTGACTGCTGCCACTTGCTCATATGATCTTCTATATCCTCGGCCCCGTCCTCGACCCAACACAGCATTGGTTTCACCTTCCCTCCTTCTCGGGGGTCCGGTGACAGCTTTTCTTACTCCACTAGAACTGCTTGCACTCGTATCCTGAATCTTTCCCATCTTTAACAGAGTCTCGACCCTCTCTCCAGCAATTACTAAATCATTGAACTTGGTAGCCGAACAAGACGCCAATATTTCAATAAACACACCTTGCAATGTCCCCATGAACATATCAGCCATCTCATTCTCCAGCAGTGGTGGTTGTACCCTGGCAGCAAGCTGACGCCACCTTTGAGTATATTCTTTAAACCCCTCCTTAGCGGTTTGAGACATGTTTTGCAGTTGAGTGCGATTTGGAGCCATGTCCAAATTGTACTGGTATTGCCTCACGAAAGCCTCTGCCAGGTCCTTCCAGCTCTTAATGTTGGCTCTACGTAGCTTCATATACCATTCCAAAGAGGCCCTAACCAGGCTGTCCTGGAAATAGTACATCCATAGCTTTTCATCATCAGTGTAGGCAGCAATCCTTCCTACAAAGGACTGAAGATGAGTCTTTGGACACGCTGTGCCGTTGTACTTCTCGAAAGTCGGGACCTTGAACTTGTAAGGGATTCTAACCCCTGGAACCAAGCCCAAGTCAGTAATGTCGAACCCCAAAGAGTTCTGGGATTGAATATCCTTGATCTGTTCTGCCATCTCTTCAAATTTCCTGTTCATTTCGGCCCCCTGGCCTTCAGTTTCGTCCAGCAGAGTAAACTGTTCGTCTTGACCATCCATCTGTACATTGTTCAGCCCATCATTGATAATGGTAACCCCTGGCTGTGCTACAGGGATTTCAACTTGACAGGCGCCCGCTGTCGCTCCCCGGATTTCCATCCTGGTACAAACGCGAAAGTGGCGCGAAAAAGAAGAGGAAAGACACAGGTCCTACGAACCAAAGAGACTGAGTTCGGGAGTCGGTTACGACCTGGGAAGGTATTAGCACCCAGATCGTCTGTCGTACCCGACGGGATCCACGCTTGCAAAAGAAACTGTTTCAAAGGGTGAGGGTATGAAAACTGCAGCAAAAGAAAATAAAATGAACTGGAAAGAAACTGAGAAAAGAACTGAATAAGAAAACAAAGAGAAAAAATGTAGGGAAAATAAAGATTGTGCTCGAACGGGCCCTACCCCGCTGCCTACGTACCTCATCAGGATAATGAGGATCAGAGACGCCGTAGTTCCCCTAACTAGGGGTAACAAGGAAATTGCTTGTGAATTAAGGCTTGAACTGCCTATGCCATTGCTCAGGTGTTGCAGACTCGGACGACGAGTGTGTTACCGTCTTGCAAAATGATAAGTAGGAGCAAGTTCGTACGATGAGAGTGAAGGTGATGAGAAAAGAATTCCCGAAGGAAAGACGCTTATTGTTTGTTTGGTGTTTTTTAGAAGCTTTCATGAGTGAAAGTTTGCATAGGTGAGTGTACCTAAGTCTTACTCAATGGGATGTGTACATCTCACATCATCCCGAAATGGAATGCGCAAGAGGCACACCTATCTATGGAGGAAATCCCCAAAGCTAGTCCCACAAGTGAAGGCTTAAGCACACTGACCTATTACCATTATTAAGTATTTTTGTGGTTTTTTGTTAAGAAATGTCTTTTTAGCTTTTCTTTGTGAGGTACTCATGCTAAGACCTATCCACCACGAGTGATAACTCACACCTCGCCCCGAAACGGAACGCGTGTAAGTATCTCATAGCAAAGTCTCATGTCACATGAAAGTACTCAACCCTTATTAAGTGAATTAGAATTGAGTTTGATGGTGAGAAGAGAAAGCACCAAAGGATCTCAAAGACAAAATTCTAAAGGGGACTAAATAATCCTAAGTGTTAACATGCATGGATATCCTAAGGGTTGATGAGGTTTCTATCCAAATGAAGAAGGAAGAAGAAAAGAAGAAGAAGAAGATATGAGATGAGAAAGGCCTAAGCCCAACAACAAAGGGTTAGTGCACATAAACATAAGAGGAAGGGACAAGATGAGATTTGGAGATGTGGAACTCAATTCCCACACCTCACACTTACCATAGCCCCTGCAAGGTTAGTAGCATGCATATAAGTGAAGCAAGATGAACTAGAAAACATGCTAACATCATACAACCAGAATTAAAATGCTATGAAAAAATTCACAATGTAAATGCAACTCAAAAGAATGAGGCATGAGGCTTATAAGTCAAAGTGATGCAACATGAGCACATATGAAAACTTATGTACACCTAAGGAGGATGCAAAGCAAATATGCATAAACATGGATACAATGCACACAACCAGAACCAAAACAAGATGAAGAATGGCTTAAGAAGCCAACAAGATAAAGAGAAAGAAAACACAAGACCCAATAATCACCAAATGGGAGAGAAAGAAGTAAAGAATTGAGATGAAAACACTTAAGGAAATAAAGGACTTAAAAGAAGTAAGACACAAAAATTCCTAAGACTCAAACCCTAAGATAGGACCAGGAAGGTACCCATACCCCAAAAGAACCCCAAATGACAATAAGAAGTTGGCACAAGTGCCCTTCTAAGCTTATATGAGACCTAAAGAAGCAAAAGAAGCAAAATGGGACAAGGTTCAAGATAAAATTCACATTAAATCAACCAATCATCTAAAAATTCCACAACTCAAGTCAAATGATCATCAAACATGGTATATCAATGGGCCAAAAGGATTGGAAAGAATTCAGAAGCAAACTAGGTCAAATGGAGGTAAGAGTATAAGCTAGGGTTACAAACTTCCATCACAAGTCACAGGACCAAGACCTAAGAAATAAAATTCTAAAAATCAGGAGAAAAATCACATGAGAAGTACATTGTCTTAAGAATCTAGAGCAAAAAGAATGGGAACAAAATTCAAAATAATGAAGTGTATGGAAATTGGACAAGGCAGTGTGGTCAAAATGAACTTAAAATGAAGTCAATGGAAACAATGAATTAATTTGGACACGTGGAAATGGAAAAAAATATGAGAAAATAAAAAAGACATTAAATATGACTCATGATTTTGTTTTGGGATTTTTGGATGAAGGGAACTATTTTAATAAAATAGAAATTGAAACTGAATAAAAGAAGAATAAAATGGAAAAAGAAATTAAAATGAAAGGATGGGAGGTGTATGTAGTAAGGCTTATACATTGAAATGAAATGGGCTGAGAACTGAGGGAGGTGTGAATATCAACTTTGAAGGCCCAAAGGCTGCGCTGGCTCATGGTTTTATGGTGGAAATTAGTGAAAATAACAAGAAAAGGCTGGGAAAATCAGGAATGCGTTGGATTGATCAAACGTGTATCATGCAACACTCATTAAATGACGTGGAGGAAAGGAGAGATATGAGTGGTTGGTGTATAGTTATTATTGGGGACTGAAAAACATAATGTATTAAAAATGAAAAAAGAAAAACAACATGAGACGGAAGGTGCCCTAGGGCTACGTGTCCCAATCTGGACGGCTAGACAAGCAGATCCAAGGGCCAAGTCTCCGTCTTCTCCAAAACACAAACCCTAGGTATCATTCTCAGTTTCCGGTGACCGGAGCTAGGGCTTCGGCACCGGAATTCGTAACAGCATCACAAACCAACAAATAAATGGAAAAAAATAGCCCAGATCCACTAAATCACATACCCTGAATTCAAATATGAGGCCAAAAACTCCTAAAAACTAATGAATAAAAGGGATCGAACCAAAACATAATTGACCATGAAACTTGAAATGCACATAACTTTCACTAGGATGCATCAAATTCAAATCTAAAAGTTGCAGCATGATCAGGGGACTTCAAATAACACAAAACACCACATTAATTCCATTTCCAGATCACAAAGTTTCAAGGTATACCTGAGGTGAAGATCTTGGTTCAGTGAGCTATAAGACCAGATAATGCGTGCAAATCACTCCACTTACTCCCTAGATGCAAAATAAATGCATCTAAGGTCTTGAAACAAGCTGGATCTGAGGTTTCTTTCACACCTGCCCTGAAATGGCAAGCTTGCTAAACTTGAGAGATGGCTTCAATGAGTGTGTGTTTAATGATCTTGAGCTCTCCCTGATTACAGATCCACAATTGGTTTTGAGTTTGCTTGCTTGTATGAAGAGAAATGGAAGAATATGCAGAGTTGCAAAAAGTTTGAGACTGAGAAAATGAGAGAGAGAGTTGGCTTGCTAAAACCCTAATTGCTCTTTATATGAGGTCACAAACCCTTGCTGAAAGAATGAAAAGATTGGCACGAGTGAATCATGAGATTTGTGTGAATTGGCAATTTTTGCAATATGTGAGATAAGCATGCTATGCTCATGCTTCCTTGGGCCTCTCAGCACATGTGCAATGCATTTACCACCCTTGATTCAAATCCAATCAACCCTGGCCTTTAGATCAGGCCCTCACACTTATTTCATGATTTTTGCCAAATATCCTCTTTGTAAGCAACTTTCTTATTGTGCACGAAAATGTGATTTTATTTGGAGTAAATTGGTCACAATGTGATGTATTTTAAGTTTTAAACAAGTTTGAACCCATACCAAGTCTCACAATTAAGCTTTGGAGCATTTTGCATTTGGTGGCATGCATGAAATTTGAAATTTGCCCTAGAATCAGCCAACTTTCGAAGGCCCTATAGGATGATCCACAAATCCTATGAAAATGTACTTGTAATTTTTGAAAATGGGAGCCCTTACTCTTCAACTTTCATGTTTGACTTTGGTCCATTTGAAGAATATTTGATCATGTTAAGGCCATTTGAAAATTAGGGCAAAAGTTGCCAAATTTGGAAATTCCTTAAAACCAACTTTGTACCATTTTTGCAAAACCCTTCAAACCTCTATGATTCTTGAACTTTGATCATTCCAAAACTCTTATAAAATTGTAAGGACCCCTATTAGCCAAAAAAATTTGGGTTAGACCCCTTGAAAATGCACAGTTGACTTTTTAAGGGCACAATTGACTTTTTACTTCATCTGCAAGCAACTGAGGCATTGTCTGACTTCTACATGGAATTTTCTCATGAAAATTGACACCTAGGATCCTCTTAACATATTGAAAACTTTGCCTAAATGAAATGGCCAAAGTTGTGAGATCTTGGTGCTTGAATCACAAACCCTAATTTGGGTACCTTGTATAGGAGCTTTGCCTTGTCCTGAGACCTTTGATGATCATGCAATCTTCTGAGCTTTTGCCAATGGACTTGATTTGTAAATGGAGTGTAGACTCACCATAGGACTTGTACAAACTCATTGGGACCCTTGTCATGGCTTGAAATGCTTCAAGGACCTCCACAGATGACCATATGCTTGATGCTAGGACATGAAGAATGTTATGTCTCATATTTCCATGCTAGGATGCTGAGAAAATGATATGTTCATGATGAATATGATGTGATATGATGCTTAAAATGAAGAGGGCAAATTTGGGGTGTTACAGCTGCCCCTATTCAAACATCAGTTAATCTGAAAAGGACGGTAGCACGGGCTATCGACCATTCAAGATAAACTGTGGTTGAATACCAAGAAGACCAAAAATTTGCACTCTGATGAAGAATGCAGAACTGGGAAATAAACCCAAACAAATGACGATCTAGGGATATGAAGGAGAGAAAAAGCAGACGAGCTTCCTCCAAGTTGAAACTGATATCTGGAATAAAAATGTTAAGACAGACGAGTCTTCTTCGAACAATCCTGTTACGCCAGGAGCTGAACATACAAGTCCTCAAACACTCTGCAAAAACATATGACTTGAGATAGACGAATCTCCTTCGGATATACCTGTTACGCCAGGACCGGTAACTATTTTGACATTAATTCCCACTGTCAGGACTTGAAACCTCTTCAATACAGATGAGTATTGGATGATCATCAAGATAACACAAACGAGTGCCATAAGTCAATGATACAGACGAGTATCAGACGATGATCTGAGAAACACAGACGAGCGCTTTAGGAAATGATACAGACGAGTACCAGCCACTGGTATAGACGAATACCAGAAATTCAAACACAGACGGGAATTTGGAGTAGCAATAGAAGAATATCAGGATAAACAGCAAATCCTCACATACACAAATATAGGCTAACACAGACGAGTGCCAGGGATGATACAGATAAGTATCCGAACAAAGCAAACGAGCTTCAAACATATAATCAACACAGACGAGTGCTGGAAATTGCAGACGAGCAACCACAAAATCGAGTACCAAACACAGACGAGTGTTGGAACTTGCAGGGAGCAACAACAGATACTGGATACCAAACACAGACGAGTGCTGGAAATTGCAGACGAGTAATACCAAGGTAATCATGGACCACTACTGGGGGAAACAAACGAACCATACCAAAATGATAACACAGATGAGTGTTGAGAGGTGCAGACGAGCAGCAATAAAGCAGCCATATGTCATTACTGGGGAAAACTCTGCTTAGGGACAACACAGACGAGAGTTGAGGATTGCAGACGAGCAACAAACGAAGGCATGGTTGGCAGCAAGAGGTACAACTCTGCAGGGGAAGCAAATCGAGAGGTCTGGACGCCTGACTCTCACTGAGGTGATGAATACCTGCTTGAATCATCAAATTGACCCAAAAGTATGGCAACTTTGCTGGGGAATATTTCACTGACGGAAGTGAAGATCAAATATGAACTCTGTGGGGACATGATCATCTTCAGACTTGGCTGGAAAAATGCATCAAAAAAATGCTCTAGCTGGGGAGAACATTTGTTGATTCTGAACTCTGGCTGAGACCCTTGCTGGGGATAGAATTCTGATAATTCTAACTCTGGGGATGTCAGGCTTTCAGATACCCGCTGGGCATACTCTACTGGGGAAGAATAGACTGCTACTCCACTGGGGAAGAAGAAACTGCTCGGGCTGCTGCCAAGGCTTAGCTGGAGAAAATCTCTGTTGGAGATGTCAGGCTTTCAGATACCTGTTGGGGGAAGAAATCTCTGCTTGGGGAGATACTCTACTGGGGAAGAGTAAATTTGCTTGGGAGAATGTGATGCTATCCTGCAACCTACAACAACATAAAACACAAGTGTGCCCCGGGGATTTGCATGGTATGATCTGTTCATCCATCGTCACCTGACACTCAAAGAGGGCTTACAGATTCCCTGCATGTCATTTTCTTTTTAAAATTATCACCATGTTTAGATGCAATGCTATTTTTGCCAAAAATTCAGGACATTTTGCAAACAAAAATAGACACACACAACTTTTGACTGAATATTCTTTTTATTGAATGGCCTCTGAATAGGCAAAGATTTTACATCAGGAAGTAACCACCTAGAAATAGGTCGCTACTATAAAAATTGAGAAAAGAAACTATCCTAATGGAAATGTACACGACATCCCAAGGAGTTCCATTTCTGCTATGACTTGCATGTCTTCGAGACTCTCCATTCTGCTTTGGCTTTCTGAGAGGATGAGGGGACTATTTCCTATCCTCCTGATATTGTCAAGTTGCACGAAACGATGACGTGGTTCAGATAACCCGGATCATAGTTGTTCGTTCATTCCCTTGTTTTGCGTGGATCTCCCTTTCGGGTTTTCAATCCACCGGGATACCCTTTTTTGCCTGAGCTGTCCAATGTGGCTTTTCAACTCAGCGGGTGTACATCTTTTTAATTTATTTCCCTAACTTTTGCCCGAGCTTTTTATTCTGTTTTTAACTCGCCGGGATGCCCTTTTTTTGCTTAGACTTTAATTCTGTTTTTGTGTCCAGTGGGTCTCTTTATGCAAAGTATTTTTTAACTGCGTCCGAGTTAACAAGGGATTGAAACTCATCTCTATCCATAGTGGTGAGCATCAGTGCTCCTCCTGAGAAGACTTTCTTCACTATGAATGGTCCTTCATAGTTTGGGGTCCACTTGCCCCTGTGATCTGAACCTGGAGGAACGATCCTCTTCAACACAAGCTCTCCCACTTGATACTCCCGAGTACGTACTCGTTGGTCGAATGCATACTTCATTCTCCTCTGATAAAGCTGACCATGACAGATATCCGCTAATCTCTTTTCCTCAATTAGACATAGCTGATTATAACGAGCACGCACCCATTCAGCCTCATCCAGCTTCACATCCATCATCACTCGCAATGAAGGAATCTCTACTTCAACGGGCAGGACTGCTTCCATACCATATACCAGAGAGAAGGGAGTTGCCCTTGTTGATGTCCTGACTGACGTTCGGTACCCATGCAATGCAAATGGTAACATCTCATAAGGTGACAACCATTTTCTGCACAATCTTCTTGATATTCTTGTTTGCTGCCTCTACCGCACCATTCTTCTTTGGTCGGTAAGGAGAAGAATTGTGATGTTGTATCTTGAAGTCCCGGCACAAGTCTGCCATCATCTTGTTGTTGAGATTAGAACCATTGTCAGTAATGATCCTTTTGGGAACTCCGTATCTGCATATGATATCCTTTTTCAGAAATCTTGCCACCACTTGGCGAGTGACGTTGGCATAAGATGCTGCTTCTACCCATTTGGTGAAGTAATCAATCGCGACCAAGATGAAGCGATGACCATTTGAAGTAGTAGGCTCTATCTTCCCGATAATGTAAATGCCCCACATGGAAAAGGGCCAAGGAGATGACATGACGTTGAGCGGGCTTGGAGGAACATGCACTTTGTCTGCATATATTTGGCACTTGTGGCACTTACGAGCGAATGAACAACAATTTGCATCCATTGTCATCCAGTAATACCCTGATCTCAGCAACTTCTTTGCCATAGCATGCCCTTCTGCATTGGTACCGAAAGATCCTTCGTGGACTTCCTGCATTAACATGCTTGCTTCGTGTCTATCCACGCATCTGAGCAAGACCATGTCAAAGTTTCTCTTGTACAAAACCCCATCAGTGTTAAGAAGAAACTAGCAGCAAGTCGCCTTAAGGTCTTCTTGTCATTGGAGGATGCCCCAGCTGGGTACTCTTGCTTTTCCAGGAATAGCTTGATATCAAAATACCAAGGTTTCTCGTCAGACACGACGTCTACAGAGAAGGCATGAGCTGGAGCGTCAAGCCTGGATATGTCAATTATGGGCACATAATTCCAACACAAGACTTTGATTGACGAAGAAAGAGTGGCCAATGCATCGGCAAACTGATTTTCATCACGTGGTATGTGTTGAAGTTTAACTGTCGTAAAGAATGTCAACAGCTTTCTAGCATAATCCCTGTATGGAATTAGGTGCTCTTGATGCGTATACCACTTGTCGGTAACTTGGTTAATGACGAGGGCTGAATCTCCGAATATATCGAGGTTCTTAATCCGAGGATTAATTGCCTCCTCTATTCCCATTATGCATGCCTCGTATTCCGCTTCATTGTTGGTGCAGCCAAAAGTAATTCTGGCAGCGAAGGGTAAGTGAACACCTTCGGGAGTAATAAGTACGACACCAACTCCACGTCCATTGATATTGACTGCCCCATCAAACATCAA
Organism: Lathyrus aphaca; assembly: GCA_963966055.1. Classification (NCBI taxonomy): domain Eukaryota; kingdom Viridiplantae; phylum Streptophyta; class Magnoliopsida; order Fabales; family Fabaceae; genus Lathyrus; species Lathyrus aphaca. The sequence continues at coordinate 409,337,549 of OZ014521.1, read as the reverse complement.
CTTCCATTTGGATTCAGGGTCTGGCCCCTCCTCCGGAAGTGGTTCCTCATAATCATTTGCCTTGAGGTACATGATGTCCTCATCTGGGAAATCAAACTTCATTGGCTGATAATCATCCTCAAGAGGTTGTTGCGCAAGGTAATCCGACAATACACTTCCCTTGATGGCTTTCTGAGAAGTATACTGGATGTCGTATTCAGTTAAAATCATCTGCCACCTAGCAACCCTTCCGGTCAACGCTGGTTTCTCAAAGATGTACTTGACAGGGTCCATTTTGGAAATGAGCAGTGTGGTATGAGTCAACATGTACTGTCTCAGTCGGCGAGCAGCCCATACCAAAGCGCATCAAGTTTTCTCGAGCAGTGAGTATCGGGATTCACAGTCGGTAAACTTTTTGCTAAGGTAATAAATAGCGTACTCTTATCGACCAGACTCGTCATGTTGGCCTAGAACACACCCCATTGACCCTTCTAGCACAGTCAAGTACATGATTAAAGGTCTTCCCTCCACAGGAGGCATTAGAATTGGAGGCTCCTGCAAATATTCTATTATCTTGTCGAAAGCTTTTTGGCAGTCATCGTTCCACCTGACCGTTTGCTCTTTTCTTAGCAATTTGAATATTGGTTCGCACGTGATAGTTAGATGAGATATGAACCGAGAAATTTAGTTCAACCTCCCTAAAAACCCGCGCACTTCTTTTTCTGTTCTTGGTGCAGGCATATCTTGAATAGCTTTTACTTTAGCAGGATCTACCTCAATTCCTCTTTGACTAACAATGAAACCTAGCAGTTTCCCGGAACGCACCCCGAAAGTGCACTTGTTTGGATTCAACCTCAGCTTGTACTTGATCAGTCTATCAAACAGCTTCTTCAGGTTGACCAGATGCTCTTCTTCATCTGGGGACTTTGCAATCATATCGTCCACATAACACTCAATCTCCTTGTGTATCATATCATGGAACAACGTGACCATTGCCCGTTGATAAGTTGCACCGGCGTTCTTCAAACCAAAGGGCATGACCTTATAGCAGAATGTACCCCACGGGGTAATGAACGTTGTATTCTCCATGTCTTCCGGCGCCATCTTTATCTGGTTATATCCGGAGAAGCCATCAATGAAGGAAAACACCGAGAATTGAGCAGTATTGTCTACCAACACATCAATGTGTGGCAACGGAAAGTCATCTTTTGGGCTCGCTCTATTCAAATCCTGGTAGTCAACGCACATCCGGACCTTGTCGTCCTTCTTTGGTACAGGTACAATGTTAGCTACCCAAGGTGGGTAACTAGTCACAGCAAGGAAACCGGCATCCCATTGCTTCTGAACCTCCTCTTTGATCTTCATCGCCATGCCAGGACGAGTTCTTCTCAATTTCTGTTTCACAGGAGGACATTCCTCTCTCAGAGGTAACTTATGCACAACGATGTCGGTATCCAACCCTGGCATATCTTGATATGACCAAGCAAAGATATCCACATACTCTTTCAGCATACTGATCAGCTCTTTCTTGACGTCGGCCTGCAGACTGGCCCCAATTTTGATCTCTTTCTTCACATCTTCACTGCCAATGTTGATGATCTCAATTTCTTCTTGATGAGGCTGAATAACCCGTTCCTCTTGTTTCAAAAATCTGACCAATTCTTCAGGGAGGTCACATTCTTCCTCAACCCCTTCATCAGCTTGGTAGACAGGATTGTCAAAGTCATGCTTAGTCATAGCAGGAACGTTATCAATGGAATCCGGATGATCAACACTGCATAGATGATGTGCTTATTCAGAATCTACTTATTTTGAAAAAGAGACGCTAACACAAAACAAAAAGAAAACACATTGCCATTTTTATATTTTTTGTGAAAAATTTTAAAACACAAAGAAAGGGAACACAAACTGTCTGAAAATGTCCTTTTATTTCATTGCAAAATAAGATGCAGTACAAAACATGGTGGCCCAATACAATGGATCCTAGCATCTTGGGCAGAATGCTGGATTTGACAATGCAGTATGCTAATAAAAGGAAACAAAATAATTACTCTGAGTGCCATGTGACTTGAACAATGTCTTCAGCAGACCAGTTTGTTAGCTCCTTGTCGGGCGCGCACGGGTGAATCCAGTTTTCGCAGTCACCGTCACTGTCCCCATCTTGGCTTGTTGTACAGATCTGGTTGCGGTCGAGCAACCCAGCACTTGTAAAGGTGATGGATTTACCACTTGGGGTAGATCCACCAGGTTGATACCCTAACCCAAACTTATCATCTTTCTTTTCTAGCTCCAACAGCTTGCCCCAGCCTTGGGCACTCCCTGATTGAACAACCTCATTTGCTTCTTTGTAAGAATGGATGGATGTACCCTCTTTCTCACTGCTCTTCTCCGCAGGAGTCAAGATGCTGACGTTGACTGCTTCGAAGGCTTGGCATAAAGTCTCATGGATCTCTCCATCCATCTCTACATACTTGAACGTTGACAAGTGGCTTACAAAGATGTCCTCCTCACCGCAGACTGTGATAACCTGGCCGTCAACCACATATTTGAGTTTCTGATGCAGGGTTGAAGTAACAGCTCCAGCAGCATGTATCCATGGGCGTCCTAACAAATAGTTGTACGCAGGCTGGATGTCCATGACGTAGAAGACACTTTTGAAGACTTGAGAACCTATTTTGACGGGCAACTCAACCTATCCAAAAACTGATCTTCTCGAACCATCAAAAGCCTTGACAATCAGATCACTTGGTCTCAGGACTATCCCATCAACATTGAGCTTCATCAATGCCTTCTTCGGAAGCACATTCAAGGAAGAGCCTGTGTCTACAAGAACATGCGACAACACAACACCCTTGCACTCCATAGTGATATGTAGTGCTTTGTTGTGGTTTCTGCCCTCTGACGTGAGGTCTCTGTCTGTAAAGCCTAGGCCATGGCTTGCATTAACACTGCCTACAACAGCTTCAAGTTGGTTGACAGTAATTTCCTGAGGAACATAGGCCATTTGCAGAACTTTCAATAAGGCCTCTCTGTGTGCGGGAGAACACATCAGCAATGATAAGATGGATATCTTGGAAGGTGTCTGGTTCAGTTGATCGACCACCTTATAGTCACTCATTTTAATAATCCGCATGAATTCCTCGACCTCTTTTTCAAATGTACCCTGCCCAACAACAGGAGTAGTTGATTCATCAGTCACAACCTGCTTTCCTTTGGCTTTGGATGAAGCCTCAACCTCAGGATCCCCTCTCAGCACAGGGGGAGCAAATAAACGACCACTTCTGGTGAAACCCCCTACTCCTCTGACATTCTCTACAGTCGGGTCCACAACAACAGACTTGCTCTCAATCTTCTATCCAGCTACATATACATCTGAGCCATAATGCCAGGGAATGGCTTTATCGTCTGTGTACGGAACAGGCCCAGGCACGGTAATAGTTATAGGACTAATCTCAGGAGCATAGATTGTAGCAGGCTCTCTTCTGACAGGCATGTCAGCTTCATCATAGAAAATGGTAATTGTTGACACATCATCAACTGCTTCATTACCAACTTTGTTAAACTATAAGGGTCCATCATCAATCAAACTCTGCAATCCTCTCTTCAGCTTCTCACATCCATTCTCTGAATTCAGACAGTCTTCACAATCAGTACTGCAACCAGGGAACACTTGATCTTTCAGCAGTCTCTCTTTCACTACCCTCAAAGGAGTCTTCACTTCTTCAATACTCAGCAAAAGACTCAACTTGCCACCACCCTCAATAGCATTGATTCTTGCCCCTCCGTGATTCGGAATAGGGTTCGAATTAACATTCGGCGGTGGTGCAAAGTTGATTGCTTTAGAGTCTATAAGGTCTTGAACTTTGTGATGGAGTGCCCTGCACTTCTCAGTCGAGTTCCCGGGTGCCCCAAAGTGGAAAGCGCATCATGCGTTGACATCATAACCAACTGGAAGCTCTCCAGGAGGTGGTGGTGCCAAAGTTCTCAGTTGAATCAAGTTCAAATCTAGCAGTCTTGGAAGCAAAGCAGCATAAGTCATAGGGATAGCCTCAATCACCCTATTAGCCAGACGAGCTTGCCTTGGCTGATACGGTCTCTGCTGATAGTTGTTACGAGGAGGTTGTTGTTGTTGCTGATGTTGTTGATGTTGAGGTTGCATCTGTTGCACAGGAGTAGAAGGAATTGTGACTGCTGCCACATGTTCATATGGTCTTCTATAACCACGGCCCCGGCCTCGGCCAAATACAACATTTGTCTCACCCTCTCTTCTCCTAGGAGGTCCACTAAAATCTTTCCTCGCTCCATTTGAGCTGCTAGCACTTGTATCTTGGATCTTCCCCATCTTCAGCAAGGTCTCAACTCTTTCTCCAGCAATAACAATATCATTGAATTTAGTGGCAGAACTGGACGCCAATCTTTCAAGAAACACACCCTGCAAAGTCCCCATAAACATGTCAGCCATTTCGTTCTCTAGCAGTGGTGGTTGCACCCTGGCAGTGAGCTGATGCCACCTCTGAGCATATTCTTTGAACCCTTCCTTAGCAGTCTGGGCCATGTGCTGCAATTGTGTGCGGTTTGGAGCCATGTCCAATTTATATTGATATTGTCTCACAAAAGCTTCTGATAGGTCCTTCCAGCTCTTGATATTAACTCTGCTAAGCTTCATATACCATTCCAGAGAAGCTCCAACCAAGCTGTCTTGAAAATAGTACATCCAGAGTTTTTCATCATCGGTATGAGCAGCGATCCTTCCTACGAAGGATTGAAGATGGGTCTTCGGGCATGCAGTGCCATTGTATTTCTCAAATGTTGGTACCTTGAACTTGTACGGGATCCTAACCCCTAGAACCAAGCCCAAGTCTGTTATGTCAAATCCCAAGGAGCTCTGGGATTGAATAGTTTTGATTTGTTCTGCCATTTCTTCAAACCTCTTGTTCATCTCAGCCCCCTGACCCTCAGCTTTGTCCAGCAGAGTGAACTGTTCGTCCTGGTTATCCATTTGAATATTATTCAGCCCATCATTGATTATAGTCACCCCTGGCTGTGTTACAGGAGCTTCAACCTGACGTGCGCCCGCACCGTTACGATTATTAGCAGCAGCAGTATTGTTCCTGGGTTGACCATTTTCTATCATTTCCCGCAGACGCTCTTGGTTCTGACCCATGCCTGCCATCAATGTCATAAAGTTATCCATTCTCAGCCTCAGGTCAGCTAAGTCAGCTTGCATCTGGTCCATGATTCTTTCTCTGTTGATCTTTGTTGGATATTTATGTGCTACTGGTTGTTCCCGAACTTTCCGGGGAGCTATAGTGCTTGAAACACAAGAAACGTTAGCAACTGAGACCCTGCAAAACAAACAAACAGGTTATATGTATGCAATGCAGTTGTTTATGTTTCCAATCCCAGGTCATTCCTGCCCCGGTTCCGGTATTTAGCAAAGAAACCAGATGGGTACTGATCCTCGACTTTCAGAAACCTTCGCGAAAAACCACATTCAAACCATAACAGCAGGCACACCAAGAAATGGTGAAAAAGTCATAACATAAATCAGCCTATTAGGCAAATAAAACAGAATTCCCCGTAGGGTACAAGTTTCTAAAAAGAAAAACAAACAACCAGGACTCCTACAACATGTCTGTAGGTAATCCAGATACAAGGAAAACAAACTACGAAGCAAAACCACTGCCTGAGGACCTTGAACCTCCCTCACTAAGCCCCACATCAGACCTAACCTTCTTGACTCCAGCCATCAACTTGAGGTCTTCAATCTCTTTAAGTGCTGCTTCTAGGGCTTGTTGACTATCTGCTAATTGCTGAGTCTTCTCCCTTCGAATCTTGTGAACTTGCTCCACCTCTTCCTTTTTGTAGGCCATTTGCACTTTGAAGAACTCTTCTTTTTCCTTATATCTCTTCAGCTCTTTCTCTCTCTATCCCTCAATACAGACGATAGACTGACGAGCTTCCTTGAGAGTCTTTGAATTCTTCTTGCGTTCAGCTTCTCTTTTTGCTTCCATCATACCCAACCTGTGGAAGTGAACTTCCCTTCCAGCAAAGTCTTTCTCTTTAGCCTCCAAGGTAGTCTGCATCTTCAGCAACTTCTCTTTAGCTTCATTCTTGGCCCGGTTGGCAAGATGATACAGACTAACTACTTCAGTGTTCTCCACTCTGACTGCATGCAGCTGGGCTTCCAACTTCTTGAACTCCTCTAAAAACACAGTATCAATGGACTCAGCAACTGGAGGAACTGGAGGTGAGAATGGCAGCAATACCCTTCTGGCTCTGTCTTTCATCCAAGCCTCATACTCCGGGAAGGTCTGATTGTTGCACTTTCCAAAGCTAGCTATCCCTTCTCCCTTGATACACTTCCAAGCTCCAGCAACTTTCCTCACTAAAGGCATATTGTCCTTTACCGGGAAGTAGAAAATAGGGGTCAGCTTCAATTCTTCTGGTACCTCTCTCAAGGCATATCCCAACTGTCTTCTTAACAAGATTGGATTATAATTGATCCCTCCAGTTACTCCCAATAAAGGTACACTAAGATAACTCCCACAACTAGTGATGAAACGTGCACCCTGCAGCCTTTGAGTAATCCACCTGACATCCTTGGCAAGCAACTTTTCCAGCTTCTGAGCCCATACCAAGGTGTGGTCACTAAACACTCCAGTACTAGGCAGATGCCTCATGAACCACAAATGAAATAAAGGAGCACATCAACGAACTAAACCTCCCATCTTCTTCTCAGTCTTGTAGTGCACTGAGTAATACAAATCTCCGAACAATGTAGGCACAAGATTCTTCAGCAAGAAGAGATGTATGGCATTCATATCTATGAACTTCTCCATATCAGCAAACAAGATAATGCTATAGACAGAAAGAGCCAAGATAGCAGAGACATCATCCCATTCTTCCTCAACAGCCAACTCTTCCACCTTCTTTACCAGAGCCTCTAAAGAAAATCCAGGTACACCTCCCTTAATGATGGTCAAAGAATTCACAGCAGAAGTGCTCTAATAAAGAGCCTTAGCAATAGCCTCAGGTGCAGGTCTACTCATCTCAACATTGAACGGATTCTGGTCTCGAACAGGCACTCCCAAGATCAAAGCATACTCCTCCAGCAAAGGACCTAGCTGAAAATCAGGAAAGGTGAAACAACGGAGCTGAGGATCATAATACTGGAGCAGGGTATGAATGGAACTTCTCTCAGAAGGATCTAACTCTACCACCACATCCAGAATACTCCCATAAGCCTTCCTGAATCTCTCCACATGGTTGGGTGTAATCAGCTTCACCATCTTCTTCAACAGGCCAACCTTGGTGTCAAAGAACTTGAAACTAATATTCTGCTTGCGAGGATCTTCCATCTCTGAAGAGGATACCGGAACCGGAAGCAAAGATATGAACCTGTGAATGAAAACAAAACATGATTAATGATGCAATGATGCAATGCAAATGCAAATGCAAAGACATATGATCCATCTGGGACTGTCTGGAATCTGGATACCAAGGCCAAGTGATTAGAAACCCAAATCCTCTGGATATCAGCCCTTAAACACTCAAATAAGCTCAGGTACTCCCAATCAAAGACCAGATAAACCCAAGAACTTCGGAACCAAAGTAACTGTATTAGAACATGAAACTGTACTAGTAACAAAGGTATGATGAGGTCAAGGGTTCCTGCAAACCTGTAAACCCCTCCTATTCTCACAGATGTGCTCCGGGTCAAACATCACGGACTTTCAAAGCCGAATAGCAATAATACTTTCACCATTTCCGAGAAATGGCTCATGGCCAAATCAGGGAATCGGTTAGGCATTATGTACTACGCAGGGAGGCCTCAGTTGAGTCTGGGAAAAACAAGCATCCCCTATAAGTTCTCAGCTTCAAGCGCTGAAATCGAGAAACAATAGTACATTTAGCCCGTAGGATACAGTACTAATGTCATACGACCAGATGCTTTGACTGAGTTCCTATAAGAGAACCAGGCCATCCTATGCGAGTCCCCATTGGACCCTCGGGTGCGAATGGGTTTGCCACAAAATGTGGTCTGCCACTGCCACCACTGGAGAGGGTTATTTCCAAAAAGGTTCTCGATGATCGGTCCCCAGATGCACATAATTATCAAGGTCCTATCCCGAAGTGGAGGAAATCCCCACACAAGATATTTCCAAGACGGTCGCAATCTGGGCGTGAAACACACTGCCACTCATCATGTCATATGTGAGTACAATATGGCCACTCTAATCCTATAGTGCACTCAAGCCGGGTACTTGGCTTATCTCTCAGAAACAGTATCACCCGAGCCCACCAAACAGAAAACCAGTCCAGACAGTCCAATATGATATACATGATGCGGAAAATAAATACTGAAAAACTGTAAATAAAGCTGTAAATAAAGCTAAACAACAATAAAATACAACAAGCCACAACAAACAAACATCACCCAATGAAACAGAAACAGACAAGCGCTAGGAGAGACTCACAGGGGAACCAGAGATTCTCTGGTTAGGAAGTCCCTAGCAGAGTCGCCAGCTGTCGCTCCCCGGATTTCCATCCTGGTACAAACGCGAAAGTGGTGCGGAAAAAGAATAGAGTCGCCAGCCAGGCATTTTTATCCCGAAGAAACGGGAATGGTAATGCTGCACAAACCAGAAGAAAAGAAGAGGAAGGACACAGGTCCTACGAACCAAAGAGACTGAGTTCGGGAGTCGGTTACGACCTGGGAAGGTATTAGCACCCAGATCGTCCACCGTACCCGACGGGATCCACGCTTGCAAAAGAAACTGTTTCAAAGGGTGAGGGCATGAAAACTGCAGAAAAAGAAAATAAAATGAACTGGAAAGAAACTGAGAAAAGAACTGAATAAGAAAACAAAGAGAAAAAATGTAGGGAAAATAAAGATTATGCTCGAACGGGCCCTACCCCGCTGCCTACGTACCTCATCAGGATAATGAGGATCAGAGACGCCGTAGTTCCCCTAACTAGGGGTAACAAGGAAATTGCTTGTGAATTAAGGCTTGAACTGCCTATGCCATTGCTCAGGTGTTGCAGACTCGGACGACGAGTGCGTTACCGTCTTGCAAAATGACAAGTAGGAGCAAGTTTGTACGATGAGAGTGAATGTGATGAGAAAAGAATTCCCGAAGGAAAGACTCTTATTGTTTGTTTGGTGTTTTTTAGAAGCTTTCATGAGTGAAAGTTTGCATAGGTGAGTGTACCTAAGTCTTACTCAATGGGATGTGTACATCTCACATCATCCCAAAATGGAATGTGCAAGAGGCACACCTATCTATGGAGGAAATCCCCAAAGCTAGTCCCACAAGTGAAGGCTTAAGCACACTGGCCTATTACCATTATTAAGTATTTGTGTGTTTTTTTGTTAAGAAATGTCTTTTTAGCTTTTCTTTGTGAGGTACTCATGCTAAGACCTATCCACCACGAGTGATAACTCACACCTCGCCCCGAAACGGAACGCGTGTAAGTATCTCATAGCAAAGTCTCATGTCACATGAAAGTACTCAACCCTTATTAAGTGAATTAGAATTGAGTTTGATGGTGAGAAGATAAAGCACCAAAGGATCTCAAAGACAAAATTCTAAAGGGGACTAAATAATCCTAAGTGTTAACATGCATGGATATCCTAAGGGTTGGTGAGGTTTCTATCCAAATGAAGAAGGAAGAAGAAAAGAAGATGAAGAAGAGATGAGATAAGAAAGGCCTAAGCACAACAACAAAGGGTTAGTGCACATAAACATAAGAGGAAGGGACAAGATGAGATTTGGAGATGTGGAACTCAATTCCCACACCTTACACTTACCATAGCCCCTGCAAGGTTAGTAGCATGCATATAAGTGAAGCAAGATGAACAAGAAAACATGCTAACATCATACAACCAGAATTGAAATGCTATGAAAAAATGCACAATGTAAATGCAATTCAAAAGAATGAGGCATGAGGCTTATAAGTCAAAGTGATGCAACATGAGCACATATGAAAACTTATGTACACCTAAGGGGGATGCAAAGCAAATATGCATAAACATGGATACAATGCACACAACCAGAAACAAAACAAGATAAAGAATGGCTTAAGAATCCAACAAGATGAAGAGAAAGAAAACACAAGACCAAATAATCACCAAATGGGAGAGAAAGAAGTAAAGAATTGAGATGAAAACACTTAAGGAAATAAAGGACTTAAAAGAAGCAAGACACAAAAATTCCTAAGACTCAAACCCTAATCTAGGACCAGGAAGGTACCCATACCCCAAAAGAACCCCAAATGAGAAGAAGAAGTTGGCACAAGTGCCCTTCTAAGCTTATATGAGACCTAAAGAAGCAAAAGAAGCAAAATGGGACAAGGTTCAAGATAAAATTCACATTAAATCAACCAATCATCTAAAAATTCCACAACTCAAGTAAAATGATCATCAAACATGGTATATCAATGGGCCAAAAGGATTGAAAAGAATTCAGAAGCAAACTAGGTCAAATGGAGGTAAGAGTATAAGCTAGGGTTACAAACTTCCATCACAAGTCACAGGACCAAGACCTAAGAAATAAAATTCTAAAAATCAGGAGAAAAATCACATGAGAAGTACATTGTCTTAAGAATCTAGAGCAAAAAGAATGGGAACAAAATTCAAAATAATGAAGTGTATGGAAATTGGACAAGGCAGTGTGGTCAAAATGAACTTAAAATGAAGTCAATGGAAACAATGAATTAATTTGGACACGTGGAAATTGAAAAAAAAATAAAAGAAAAATATGAGAAAATAAAAAAGACATTAAATATGACTCATGATTTTGTTTTGGGATTTTTGGATGAAGGGAACTATTTTAATAAAATAGAAATTGAAACTGAATAAAAGAAGAATAAAATGGAAAAAGAAATTAAAATGAAAGGATGGGAGGTGTATGTAGTAAGGCTTATACATTGAAATGAAATGGGCTGAGAACTGAGGGAGGTGTGAATATCAACTCTGAAGGCCCAAAGGCTGCGCTGGCTCATGGTTTTATGGTGGAAATTAGTGAAAATAACAAGAAAAGGCTGGGAAAATCAGGAATGCGTTGGATTGATCAAACGTGTATCATGCAACACTCATTAAATGACGTGGAGGAAAGGAGAGATATGAGTGGTTGGTGTATAGTTATTATTGGGGACTGAAAAACATAATGTATTAAAAATGAAAAAAGAAAAACAACATGAGACGGAAGGTGCCCTAGGGCTACGTGTCCCAATCTGGACGACTGGACAAGCAGATCCAAGGGCCAAGTCTCCGTCTTCTCCAAAACACAAACCCTAGGTATCATTCTCAGTTTCCGGTGACCGGAGCTAGGGCTCCGGCACCGGAATTCGTAACAGCATCACAAACCAACAAATAAATGGAAAAAAATAGCCCAGATCCACTAAATCACATACCCTGAATTCAAATATGAGGCCAAAAACTCCTAAAAACTAATGAATAAAAGGGATCGAACCAAAACATAATTGACCATGAAACTTGAAATGCACATAACTTTCACTAGGATGCATCAAATTCAAATCTAAAAGTTGCAGCATGATCAGGGGACTTCAAATAACACAAAACACCACATTAATTCCATTTCCAGATCACAAAGTTTCAAGGTATACCTGAGGTGAAGATCTTGGTTCAGTGAGCTATAAGACCAGATAATGCGTGCAAATCACTCCACTTACTCCCTAGATGCAAAATAAATGCATCTAAGGTCTTGAAACAAGCTGGATCTGAGGTTTCTTTCACACCTGCCCTGAAATGGCAAGCTTGCTAAACTTGAGAGATGGCTTCAATGAGTGTGTGTTTAATGATCTTGAGCTCTCCCTGATTACAGATCCACAATTGGTTTTGAGTTTGCTTGCTTGTATGAAGAGAAATGGAAGAATATGCAAAGTTGCAAAAAGTTTGAGACTGAGAAAATGAGAGAGAGAGTTGGCTTGCTAAAACCCTAATTGCTCTTTATATGAGGTCACAAACCCTTGCTGAAAGAATGAAAAGATTGGCACGAGTGAATCATGAGATTTGTGTGAATTGGCAATTTTTGCAATATGTGAGATAAGCATGCTATGCTCATGCTTCCTTGGGCCTCTCAGCACATGTGCAATGCATTTACCACCCTTGATTCAAATCCAATCAACCCTGGCCTTTAGATCAGGCCCTCACACTTATTTCATGATTTTTGCCAAATATCCTCTTTGTAAGCAACTTTCTTATTGTGCACGAAAATGTGATTTTATTTGGAGTAAATTGGTCACAATGTGATGTATTTTAAGTTTTAAACAAGTTTGAACCCATACCAAGTCTCACAATTAAGCTTTGGAGCATTTTGCATTTGGTGGCATGCATGAAATTTGAAATTTGCCCTAGAATCAGCCAACTTTCGAAGGCCCTATAGGATGATCCACAAATCCTATGAAAATGTACTTGTAATTTTTGAAAATGGGAGCCCTTACTCTTCAACTTTCATGTTTGACTTTGGTCCATTTGAAGAATATTTGATCATGTTAAGGCCATTTGAAAATTAGGGCAAAAGTTGCCAAATTTGGAAATTCCTTAAAACCAACTTTGTACCATTTTTGCAAAACCCTTCAAACCTCTATGATTCTTGAACTTTGATAATTCCAAAACTCTTATAAAATTGTAAGGACCCCTATTAGCCAAAAAAATTTGGGTTAGACCCCTTGAAAATGCACAGTTGACTTTTTAAGGGCACAATTGACTTTTTACTTCATCTGCAAGCAACTGAGGCATTGTCTGACTTCTACATGGAATTTTCTCATGAAAATTGACACCTAGGATCCTCTTAACATATAGAAAACTTTTCCCAAATTAAATGGCCAAAGTTTTGAGATCTTGGTGCTTGAATCACAAACCCTAATTTGGGTACCTTGTATAGGAGCTTTGCCTTGTCCTGAGACCTCTGATGATCATGCAATCTTCTGAGCTTTTTCCAATGGACTTGATATTTTAAATGGAGTGTAGACTCACCATAGGACTTGTACAAACTCATTGGGACCCTTGTCATGGCTTGAAATGCTTCAAGGACCTCCACAGATGACCACATGCTTGATGCTAGGACATGAAGAATGTTATGCCTCATATTTCCATGCTAGGATGCTGAGAAAATGATATGTTCATGATGAATATGATGTGATATGATGCTTAAAATTAAGAGGGCAAATTTGGGGTGTTACACCCGCACCGTTACGATTACCTCCATCAGCAGTACCGTTGTTCCTGGCTTGACTATTTTCAACCAACTCACGCAGACGTTCCTGATTCTGACCCATTCCTGCCATAAGGGTCATAAAACTGCCATCCTCAGTCTCAAGTCAGCTAAATCAGCCTGCATTTGATCCATGACTCTTTCTATGTTGATTCTGGTGGGATATATGTGTATGACTGGTTGTTCTCGAACTTTCCTGGGAGCTATAGTGCCTGAAATTGAAAAGACGTTAGGAACTTGTGGCTATACCTGCAAAACAAGAAAACAAGTGATATGTATGCAATGCAATTGTTTATGTTTTCAATCCCAGGTCATTCATGCCTCGGTTCCGGTATTTAGCAAAGAAAACCAGATGGATACTGATCCTCGACTTTCAGAAATCTTCGCATGGAAAACACATTCGAACCATAACAGCAGGCTCAGAAAAATGGTGAACGAAAAAAACTGCATAACATAAATTAACCTATTAGACAAAAATAACAGAATTCCCCGTAGGGTACAAGTTTCTAAGAAGAAAAACAAACAACCAGGATTCCTACAACATGTCTATAGGTAATCCAAACATAAGGGGAAAAAACTAAGAAGCAAGACCACTTCCTGAGGACCCTGAACCTCCCTCACTAAATCCCAACTCGGACCTAGCCTTCTTGACTCCAACCATCAACTTGAGGTCTTCAATCTCTTTAAGTGCTGCTTCTAAGGCTTGCTGACTATATGCTAGCTGCTGAGTCTTCTCCCTTCGAATTTGGTGGGCTTGTTCCACTTCTTCCTTTTTGAAAGTCATTTGCACTTCGAAAAACTCTTCTTTTTCTTTATATCTCTTCAACTCCCGCTCTCTTTGTCCCTGCAACCAGACAATAGACTGACGAGCTTCCTTGAGAGTCTTCGAATTCTTCTTTCGTTCTGCTTCTCTTTTGGACTCCATCAGACCTAGTCTTTGAAAATGGGCTTCCTTTCCAACAAACTCTTTCTCTTTAGCCTCCAAGGTGGTCTGCATCTTTAGCAATTTCTCTTCTGCCTCATTCTTGGCCCAGTTGGCAAGATGGTACAAACTAACCATTTCAGTGTTCTCCACCCTGACTTCATGCAGCTGGGCTTCCAACTTCTTGAACTCTTCTAAAGACACAGTATCATTAGACTCAGCAGCTGGAGGAACTGGAGGTGAGAATGGCAGCAATACTCTTTTGGCTCTGTCTTTCAACCAAGCCTCATACTCTGGGAAGGTCTGATTGTTGCACTTTCCAAAGCTAGCTATCCCTTCTCCCTTAATGCACTTCCAAGCTCCAGCAACTTTCCTCACTAAAGGCATATTGTCCTTTACCGAGAAGTAGAAAATAGGGGTCAACTTCAATTCTTCTCGTACCTCTCTCAAGGCATATCACAATTGTCTTCTCAACAAGATCGGGTTGTAGTTGATCCCTCCAGTCACTCCCAATAAAGGCACACTAAGATAACTCCCACAGCCAGTGATGAAACGTGCACCCTGAAGCCTCTGAGTAATCCACCTGACATCCTTGGCAAGTAACTTTTCCAGCTTCTGAGCCCATACCAAGGTATGATCACTAAACACTCTCGTACTAGGCAAGTGCCTCATGAACCACATATGAAATAAAGGAGCGCAACAACGAACTAAACCTCCCATTTTCTTCTCAGTTTTGTAGTGCACCGAGTAATACAAATCTCCGAGCAGCGTAGGCACAAGATTCTTCAGCAAGAAAAGATGTATGGCATTCCTGTCTATGAACTTCTCCATATCTGCAAACAAAATAATGCCATAAATAGAAAGAGCCAAGATAGCACAGACAAAATCCCACTCCTCCTCAACAGCCAACTCTTCCACCTTTTTTACTAAAGCCTCTAAAGAAAACCCAGGTACACCTCCCTTAATGATGGTCATAGAATTCACAGCAGAAGTGCTCAAATAAAGAGCCTTGGCAATGGCCTCAGGTGCAGGTCTACTCATCTCAGCATTGAACGAAATCTGGTCTCGAACAGGAACTCCCAAGATCAAAGCATACTCCTCCAGCAAAGGACATAGCTGAAAATCCAGAAAAGTGAAACAACGAAGCTGAGGATCATAGTACTACAGCGGGGTATGAATGGCACTTCTCTCAGAAGGATCTAACTCTACCACCATATCCAGAATACTCCCATAAGCCTTCCTGAACCTCTATACATGATTGGGTGTGATCAGCTTCACCATCTTCTTTAACAGGCCAACCTTAGTGTCGAAAAACCTGAAATGAATATTCTTCTTGCGAGGATCTTCCATCTCTGAACAGGATACCGGAACCGGAAGCAAAGATATGAACCTGTGAATGAAAACAAAACATGATTAATGATGAAATGATGCAATGCAAATGCATATGATCAATCTGGGACTGTCTGGAATCTGGATGCCAAAGCCAAGTGATCAGAAACCCAAATCCTCTGGATAACAACCCACAAACACTCATATAATCTCAGATACTCCCAATCAAGAACCAGATAAACTCAAGAACTCTGGATCCGAAGTAACTGTATCAGAACATGAAACTGCACTAGTAACAAGGGTATGATAGAGTCAAGGGTTCCTGCAAACCTGTAAACCCATCCCCAATCTCACGGGTGTGCTCCGGGTCAAACATCACGGACTCTCAAAGCCGAATAGCAATAATACTTTCACCATTTCCGAGAAATGGCTCATGACCAAATTAGGGAATCGGTTAGGCATTATGTACTACACAGGGAGGCCTCAGCTGAGTCCGGGAAAAACAAGCGTCCCTTATACGTCCCTAGCTTCGAGCGCTGAAATCGAGAGACAATAGTATATTCATCTCGTAGGATACAGTACTAATGTCATACGACCAAATGCTTTGACTGAGTTCCTATAAGAGAACCAGGCCATCCTATGCGAGTCCTCAGTGGACCCTCGGGTGCAAATGGGTTTGCCACAAAAAGTGGTCTGCCACTGCCACAACTGGAAAGGGTTGTTTCCACAAAGGTTCTCAATGATCGGTCCCCAGATGCACATAACTATATAGGTCCTATCCCGAAGTGGAGGAAATCCCCACACAAGATATTTCCAAGACGGTCGCAATCTGGGCGTGAAACACATCGCCACTCATCATGTCACATGTGAGTACAATATGTCCACTCTAATCCTATAGTGCACTCAAGCCGGGTACTTGGCTTATCTCTCAGAAACAGTATCACCCGAGCCCACCAAACAGAAAACCACTCCAGACAGTCCAGTATGATATATGATGCGGAAAATAAATACTGAAAACTGTAAATAAAGCTGTAAATAAACTGTAAATAAAATAACAGCAAAATAAACAGGTAACAACAAACAATCAACACCCAACGAAACAGAAACATGCAAGTGCTAGGAGAGACTCTCAAGGGGAACCAGAGATTCTGGGTTCGGTCCCCAGCAGAGTCGCCAGCTGTCGCTCCCCAGCATTTCCATCTTGGTACAAACGAGAAAGTGGCGCGGAAAAAAATAGAGTCGCCAGCCAGACATTTTTATCCCGAAAGAACGGGAATGGTAATGTTGCACAAACCAGAAGAAAGAAAAGGAAGGACACGGGTCCTGTGAACCAAAGACACTGAGTTCGGGAGTCGGTTACGACCTAAGAAGGTATTAGCACCCAAATCGTCCGCCGTACCCGTCGGGATCCACGCTTGCAAAGAAACTGTTTCAAAGGATGAAAAAAAAAGAAAGCTGCTGCAAAAAAGAGGAACTGAACTGGATACAAAGAAGATAAAATGAAACTGAACAAAAAATGAAAAGGAAAAATGTAGGGAAAATAAAGATTGTGCTCGAACGGGCCCTACCCCGCTGCCTACGTAACTCATCAGGACAATGAGGATCAGAGACGTCGTAGTTACCCTAACTAGGGGTGGAAAGGATTGCTTGTGTCTTAAGGCTTGAACTTCCTATGTCAATGCTCAGGTGTTGCAGGCTCGGATGACGAGTGTGTTACCGTCTTGCAAAATGACAAGTAGGAGCAAGTTCGCGTACGGAGCGAAGGAGATGAGAAAAGAATTCCCGAAGGAGAGACACTTATTGCTTGTTTGTGTTTTTTAGAAGCTTTTTAGGAGTGAAGTTTGCATAGGTAAGTGTACCTAAGTCTTACTCATTGGGATGTGTACGTCTCACATCATCCCGAAATGGAATGCACAAGAGGCACACCTATCTATGGAGGAAATCCCCAAATCTAGTCCCACAAGTGAAGGCTCAGACACACTGACCTACTAGCATTTATTATGTGTTTTTGTGATTTTTGGTTAAGAAGTGTTTTTTAGCTTTTCTTTGTGAAGTAATCTCATGCTAAGACCTATCCACCACGAGGGATGACTTACACCTCGCCCCGAAACGGAACGCGTGCTAGCATCTCATAGCAAAGTCTCATGTCACATGAAAATACTCAACATTTATTAAAGTGAATTAAAATTAAGTTTTAAGATGAGAAGAGAAAGCACCAAAAGGATCTGAAAAGGCAAAAGTCTAATGGGGGACTAAAGAATCCTAAGTGTTGTCATGCATGGGAAATCCTAGGTTAATGTTGTTTACTATCCTAAAGAAGAAAGAAAGAAGAAGAGAAGAAGAAGAAAGAAGAAGAGGGGAGTAAGGCCTTATCCCAACAATCACAAGGTTATCACAAGTAAGAATAAGAAGAGAAGAGATGAGATTTGGAGATGTGGGAATCACATCCACACCTCTCACTTACCATAGCCCCTGAAATGGTTAGTGACATAAGCATACAATCAAGAAAAAATGAACATAATTTCATACCAACATCATACAAACAGAAGTAAAGTCATACACATAAATGCTCAATGCAAATGCAAGTCACAAGGATGAGAAAAGAAGCATACAAGACAATATGAGGCAACATGAAACACATGGCAAAGCAAAGCAAACTTAAGAAGATGCAAAGAAAAACACACAAAACACAATATCAAGGTGCAAGACCAGAACCAAATCCAAGTTAAAGAAGTGCTTAAGAAGCAAGAGAGATGAAGAGAAGAGAAGCACAAAGCTAAACAATCACATTCTGGGAAGAAAGAAGCAAAGAAGTGAGGTGGATGTACAAAAGAAAGAAAGAACTTCAAAGGTAAACAAGATACAAGATTTCCAAAACACAAACCCCAACCCAAGATCAGAGAGGTACCAATACCCTAAGGAGACCCTAAACAAAATGAAAAAGTTGGCACAAGTGCCCTTCTAAGCTAAAGAGAAGATTTATGATAAAAAAGAAGCAAAATGGGACAAGTTAAGAACCAAAATTCAAATCAAATCAAATATGCACCCAAAAAATTCCACAACCTTGGACAAAAGATCTTCAATCATGATATAACAACATGCCAAAAGGATAGGAAGAAATTCAGAAGCTATACAAGTCAAATGAGGGCTCAAACATCAACTAGGGTTAAGAAACTTCATTCACAAGTCAAAGGTCAAAACCAAATGAACAAGCTCCTAAAAATCAGAACAAAAATCACACATGAAGTACACTCTATCAAGAGTCCAAAGCAAAAAGAACCACTCAAAAATTCAAAATGAGGATCAATATGGAAAATGGACAAGATAACATGCTCAAAGAGGAATTAAAATGAATTAATTAAATGGGGGAATTAATTTACACGTGTCAATTAAAAATAAATGGAAAATAAAAATACTAAAAATTAAAGAAAACTCAAAGTGACATCCATGAATTATTTCATAATTTTTTGAAACTTAAAACTAATTTTAAAAATTAAAAACTGAAATGAAATGAAATAAAAAAAAGAAATAAAAATGAAGAATGAAGTTGGGAGGTGCGAAAAGAAAGAAACTCAGTTCAAATGAGATGGGCTCAAAACAAAGGGGGGTGTGGATAGCCATCCAGACCCACCCAATTCTGCGTAGCCTACAATTACAAGGGTGGATATTCATAAAAAATATGAAAAAACAATGGCCTTAGGATCAGGTGGAGAGCTGAGATTAGTCCATTCATTAAATGAGGTCAGCAAAATGATTGGTTGGGGCTGAGGGCACACAATAATTGTTGTGAGGTGAGAAACAAAAACAATTAAAATAGAAACAGAAGCTCACGTGAGGGAGAGCATCCTCATTTATGAGGTGGCACAAACACACGCGTCCAGATGATAAGATCCAATGGTCAGGAGACCTTCTTCTCCATTCAAACCCTAATTTGAACCAGCCCAGAATCCGGTGACCGGAGCTAGGGCTCTGGCACCGAAAAATGCATATGATGAACAAATATCAACAAAAATATACCAAAAGCTCCAGATTAGGTTATTAGGTCACCATGAATTCGAAAATGGCAATGAAATTCTCAATAGAACACTGAATAGTCTGGATCGAAAGGAAACAGTTTCCACCATGAAAATTCAAATTCACATACAAAGCTCAATAATGCACCAAATTTGAATTTAAAACAAGTAGAGTGATCAGCATAACCAGTAGATCATAATACACACTTCTATTTTCATTTCTAGATCTGAGAATTTTGAACTCACCTGAAGCTTGCGGATTTGGAAATAGCTTGTGATTAGCCAAGAAAATGCTACCAATCCACTCCAAATGCACTCTAGTTGTAAAATAAATGCAACTAGAGCCTTGAAAGTTGCTGGATCTAGGATTTTGAAGCTTGCTGCTATGAAATGGAAAGGTGATGAATCTTGAGAATTAGCTTGCACAATGTATGGATTTGTGATCCTGAGCTCTCAAGGATGAAGAATTTGTGGTTGGTTTGTGAAGAGAGCAAGTGTAGAGAAAGATTCGAAGAAATTTTCAAACTGAGCCAAAACTTGAGAGTGATGAAATGAGAGAGATCTGAACCCTTCTAAAACCTAATTCTCTTTTATGTGTGCTCATGAGGCAATGCTGAAAGCATGAGGGTCTTTGCACGTGGGAAGAGAGTGTGTGAGAGATTTTGCAATATTTGTAAATTTGTGGTGATAGAATGAAACACTCATGCACTGCCTTCTTTCTTGCCCATGTGCATTCACAATCTGACCCTTGATTTCAATCCAAAAAGATCCTGACCATTGGATGAAAGTGTCACACAATTCTCATGATCATGCAAAAATTACACTTAAGGAATAAAATTCTCATCATGCACGAATTTGGTGTAATTATTGGAGAAAAATGGGCCATTTGTATTGCATTATAACATTGTAACCTTATTTGGTATGTACCAACACCCAAAAATAAGTTTCAAGCCTTTTTGCTTTTGTGCACAAATGAAAATTCATGTTTTGCCCTAGTTTTACCCTAATTTTTGAGGGCCTTAACTTCTTAACCATGAAGTCTATGAAAAAGTACTTGTACTTTTTGAAAATGGGAGGCTTTAATCTCCAACTTTCATGTTTGACTTTGGTCCATTTGAATAATTTTTCACCAAGTTATGATCACTTGAAATTTAGGGCCAAAACATGCTAAAAATGGCATTTTCCATAACCAACTTCACACCAATTTTGCAAAACACCTCAAAACCTCATGATTCTTGATCTTTGATCGTGCAAAACCTCTTTTAACATTATAAGAACATCCCTTGGCTAGAAAAATGGGGTTGGACCCCTTGAAATCTCACAGTTGACTTTTCTAAGGCACAGTTGACCAATTTCTTCATTTACAAGCAACTGAAGAGATACCTAACTTCCACAAGGAATTTTCTCACCAAATTTCAACCCTAGGATCCTCTTAACATGTAAAAGACTTTGCCCAAATGAAATGGCCAAAGTCTTGAGGTTTTCATGCTTAAAACTCAAACCCTAATTTGGGACCATTGTGTAGGAGCTTTGCCCTAGCCTGGATTCCCTGATGATCTTCCAACCTTCTGAGTTTTTGTAAATGATCTTGAACTTATAAATGCAATATATACCCCTCATAGGACTTGTACAAATCCATTGGGCCCCTTGTCATAGCTTGTGATGCTTCAAGAACCTCCACAGATGATCATATGCCTAATGCTAGGTCATGAGGATGTTATGCCTCATCTTTCCATGCTAAGATGCCAAGAACATGATATGCTTATGATGAATATGATGTGATATGATGCTTAAAAAGAAGAGGGAAAATTTGGGGTGTTACAGTTAGCTGTGCAGAATGTAAGCTCCCGGCTTGACAAACAAACAAGATAACTTGTGGTTGAATACCAAAGACAGTCCGAAATTTGCACTCACTGGGGAGAAGAAAAAAAGGGGATATAAATTGTAAAAAGTAGTATAGTATGATTATCAAAATGCGGGCGATGGAGGACGACCATCAAGCAGAGGACGACTGCTGGGGATAAAGCGGTGACGGGGACGGCCGACATGTTGGGGAAATAAAGATACTAAGATGGGGACGGCCATCCAGTGAAGTAACAAAATTCTTTGGGGATTGAAACGAAGGCAATGATGGGGATGGCCATCAGGTTTGCATAGTAAGGTAAACAACGACAGGGACGGCCATCGGTTCAAAGAATAAATGAAATAATGATAAGGGACAGTCATCAAAGGTGAATGACGATCACCTAGCAGGGGACGACTGCTCTTTACCACGACATAGGACGAATGTCAGATAGAAAAGGGGCGACGATTTGGACGGATACAATTTTAGCGACCCACGACGGGTAACTAGTTACAGCAAGAAAACCGGTGTCCCACTACTTTTGTACTTCCTCTTTGATTTTCATGGCCATGTCCGGGCGAGTACGGAGCAACTTTTGTTTGACTGGTGGACAATCTTCTTTCAATGGCAGTCTGTGCATGACAATATTTGTGTCCAGACCCAGCATATCTTGATAAGACCAAGCAAACACATCAACATATTCTCGAAGCATACTAATAATCTGTTCTTTCGCTGGAGCTTGCAGACTGGCCCCGATCTTCATCTCTTTCACATCTTCCTCGGTACCAAGATTGATGGTCTCAATCTCCTCCTGATGAGGAGAAATCACTTTTTTCTCTTGTCTCAACAACCTGGCCAACTCTTCAGGCAAATGATAATCTTCATCAACCCCTTCATCAGCTTAATTAATAGGATTGTCGAAGTTATACGAGGTCATAGCAGTGTTGTTATCGGTGCAGTCTGGAAGGCTATCTCTGCAAGGGTTGAGTTTGTTCATTTTTAGTGAATGATTTTATCTTATTTAGAAAAAGTGAATGAAGTTTATTAAGAAAAACATTTCCATTTATTGTTTTGTGCGAAAACAAAATGAAAAGACAGTGAGCGAAAAAGAAGATCGTTTGCAAAAAGATGTCCATTGTTCATTAATTTTAATTTGCACAAAATACATATATGTCCATTGTCCATAACTTTGTAGTCACTCTTCTAGATAATTCTCATGAACTCGTCTACATCCTGATCAAAGGACGTCTTCTGAGTCTCTTTGGCAATTGGTTCTTCAGGCACCACACTCTTGCCTTTTTCTTTGGCAGCAGCTTCTGCTTCAGCATTAACTCTCGGGAACTGTGATTCAAAGAGATGTCCACTTCGAGTGAAGCCTCCGCCTCCCCCAACATTATCAATCTGTGGTGTGGAAGAATCAAGAGTGACTTTCTTTCCGTTGCAATATAGATCTGAGCCATAGTGCCAAGGCACGACACTGCTGTTGTCATATGAAACTGGTCCAGGCACCATGATGGTTACCGGACTGATTGTTGCGGAAGAAGGAGTTGTGACAGTTTGAGTATCATAATAGATTGTGACAGGAGATCTGATTAGAGATGGTGCAGGTGCAGGGAGTTGTTGATGTGACTGTTGATGTTGCTGAAAGTTGTTGGAAGAATCCGGAACATGAACTGTTGTCGGATCATAGTAAATGGTGACTGTTGAGACGTCGTCATTGATGGTTGCTATTGTTGTAGTAGACTTCGTTGGAATGATGTTTGCTGATGTTGTATGAGATTCCTTTGAAATGGTGTTTGTTGATGTTGTAGGAGAGGTGTTTGTTGAAGTTGTAGGAGATGGAACCGTTGATGTGATTTGTAGGATGCCTTCTCTAATAAGATTGCTGATACCATTCTTCAAATCTGCACAACCGTTAGTAGAAATCTGGCAAGCTTCACAATGGGCCTCACAACCCGGGAACACTTGGCACTTCAATAGCTGGGCTTTAACTTCGGCCAGTGGTGTTTGAATGCTTGTAATGTCATCAATCAGAAAAGATGGTTGGTTCTCCTCAATAGCATTAATCCTCGGTCCACCGTGATTTGGTATTGGATTCTTTCTGACATTTGGTGGAGGTGCAAAATTCAAAGCTTTGGAATCAACTAAGTCTTGAACTTTCATGTGCAATGCCCTACATTTCTCTGTTGTATGGACAGGTGCATTGGAGTGGAAGGCACATCTGGCGTTGACATCATAGTTCCTTGGAAGATTCAAAGGATCAGGTGGAGTCAAGGTTCTTAATTCAATCAGGGTGAGCTTCAATAACTGTGGAAGTAGAGCCGCATAGGGCATCGGGATGGAATCGATAACCTTGTTGATCTAAGAAGGCCTTTGCTGGAATGGACGTTGTTGTTGGTTGTTGCTGTTGTTATAAGATCTTTGTTGTTGAGGAAACTGTTGTTGCTGTGGGAAGTGTTGTTGTTGAGGATACTGTTGTTGGTGAGGTACTGGAGTGGGAATGGTGACAATAGCTACTGATCTTGGCATGTATTGGGGCCTACCTCTGCCCATATGCACTGAATTGGTCTCACATGTCCTTCTAGGTCCTGAAAAGGGTTTGCTTGCATTACTGGAGCTAGCACCGTTGTCAGAGATCTTGCCTATCTTCAAAAGACTTTCAATTCCCTCACCAGCTATAACCACATCAGGAAAACTGGTAGAAGAGAAAGCAACAAGCCGATCAATGTAGGTTCCTTGCAATGTGTTCATAAACATGTCGGCCATTTCCCTTTCATACATAGGTGGCTGGACAGCAGCAGCAAGTTGTCTCCACCTTTGAGCGTATTCCCTAAAACTTTCTCTTGAAGATTGAGACATACCCATCAGGAGGGTCATATTGGGAGCCATATCCAGGTTGTACTGATATTAGCGTATAAAGGCCTCGGCTAAATCTTACCAGTTTCTGATAGTAGACCTTGATAGGTGTGAATACCACTCTTTGGATGGCCCAGTCAAACTATCTTCGAAGTAGAACATCCATAACTTCTCATCCATGATGTATGCTTTTAATCTTCCCAAAAAAGATTGAAGATGGGTACGAGGACAGGAGGTACCGTTATACTTCTCAAAGCATGGAGGCTTGAACTTGTGAAGAATCTTGACTCCTTCCACTAAACCCATATCCATCATATCAAATCCCAAAGAGTTCTGGGATTCCAAGGATCTCAGCTTCTCAGATATTTCGTCCAAACGACGATCATAAACTTCATAAGCCCCAACACTTAACACCGTAAACTTCTCGTCCTGAGGATCTTCCTGCAGAACACGATCTCCAGTGTTTCTCTGGGTATTTCCAATAACATTTACTTCAGGGTTGATGTGGGGCCCAAACTCTGGTGGATTTGCTTGCAACTGATCGCGCGCATTGTAATTTGTTCCTCCAGTACCAACATAGTTATCTTCTGGAGTTTTACGCTCGACTAACTCCCTCAATCTTTCAGGAGAGCATCTGTCACTGGTCCAACTGGATGCTCTATGATGGTCCTAATAAGAAGGTTCCTGGTCGCAATGGCACTTGTCAACTTCTGTTACTTGTCTTGTTCTTTTGATCTCTTCAACCCCGCCCGAAGTTTCAGCTCAGAGATTTCCTTCTGTTCTTCTAACAAGGCTTCCTGACAATTCTTCTCATTGGCTTCCAGTTGCTCTATCTTAGCATGTGTCTTCTGATCTTCTTGCAAATGAGCTTCAGTGATCCTGATCCATCTAGCCTGAATCTTTTCCAAATAGTGCTCAGCTCTGGCTTTTTGAATCTTGGCTTCTTTGCAAGCATACTTCAATACTAATTCCCCTGCTCGGGCTTTTCTGATGAAGTATTATGTCTTCTCTATCTTATTCACATGCTCGATACAGAGCTTCTCTAACCTCTCATTGTCTAGACGACCATCATTCCTTTCCCAGAGGGTCTTCTTCAAGGCTTCAGCAAGTTGGGCATTCCTTTCTTTTAACTTCTCAAATTCCTCCAAGCTTACTGTTGCTATGGGCTCTATTTCTAATGGCACTGGCACATCTTCCAGGGTGAATGACATACGGGTAATCTGTCCTCTAAGGAGCGACCATTCAGTGTAATAAGGTGAAGCTATGTTGTTACATTTCCCCAAAACAGCAGTCCCTTTTGTCTGTATGTGGTCCCAAGCCCAGGTTGCTTGTCAGACGGTGGCATGATTATTCAGAATAGCACAGTAAAGGGACTCTGCTAAGTCTTGCTCCCTTGGTGGATGTATCAATGCATACCCTAACTGTCTTTTGAAAACTAAAGGATTGTAGTTGATGCAACCCTTCACTCCCATAAGAGGTACATTAGGATATTGTCCACAACTTGTAATTATGTCCCTGCCCTTGGTGTTCTGACTACACCACCTGATGTCTTATGAAGTAAGGGCTATCATCCTCTTAGCCCAGTTCCTTGTTTGGTGTGGATTCAAGAAAGCTTTCGTCTTCGGCATATGTCTCATCAACCAACTGTAGAAGAGGGGTGTACAACATCTATCAACCTCCCTCTCTGCTTCTCATTCCTCTATTGCACTGAATAGTAGAAATCCCCTAGAAAGGTAGGTATTGGGTTCTTGAGCATGAAGATGTGGATGGCATTCTTGCTTACAAACTTAGGCTCGTCTACAAACAAGATGATACCATATATACTGAGAGCCAGGAGAGCACAAACAGTTTCCCACTTTCCTGTTGCAGCATGACTGGTAGCCTGGGTAACCAAGAAATCCAGATGGATGCCTGGGATTCCAGCCTTGGTGGTCATATGTTGATCAATGATGGTGGCTTCCAAATGTAAAGCTTTGGCTATGTCTTCATTCTTGGGATCATTCATCTCAGGGTTGAAAGGAATTCCTCTTCTGATAGGGACACTCAACAACATAGCATACTCTTCCAACAGAGGGCCTATCTGAAAATCCGGGAAAGTGAAGCAACGGAGAGGAAGGTCATAGAACTGAAGGAAAGTGTGAATCATGCTCCTCTGTGATGCATCCAAGTGAATGATCATGTCCAGAATACCACCATAATGTTCTCTGAATAAAGGGACATGATCAGGAGTGATAAGGGCCTGAATCTGCCTGATGCCTTCCAAGGGATACTCAAAGAAATGGTAAGTGATAAGGTCCAAAATAATACAACCTTATAACATTCCAGTAGCAAGGTATGATGAGGTCAACGGTTCCTACAAACATGTAAACAACCCAACCCACTCACAGGTATTGTTCTAAAACAAAGATCCTCAAATTCGGATCTATTATGAGAAGTGTAAACACTTCTAACCTAGAGGTACAATGTTTACCCTAATCATAAAGGATCTGCCTCTAATTGACTTCAGATGCTGAATGTCATCTAAAAAGGTCATCCAGACTTAGCAGGCTTCCCAGATAGCCCTAGTACTACAGGAAATCCATAGCACAGAGTTCTAAAAAAGAAACCCATGTCTGAACCGTGTTTTCATATTCCCGCACCAGATCGAAATGGAATGGGAAAGAATACAAAACCACTCTAATCCTAGGTGTCACTCAGGCCTTTGTGTTGGACCTTTCTCACTGGAATACCCCTCCCACCAAAGCAAACCAGAAATCCAGCACAATGATATGATAATAATAAATGAAATGCTGAAAGCAATAAATGAAAGCGATAAAGTAAATACATTAAATAAAGCTGTACAGGAAGCAATAAATAAAGCAAAAACAAAATCACACATAGCACATAGCACCCCCAGTAAACACAAATCAAACAAGCGCTAGGAGAAACCCACCAGAGAACCAGAAGCCCTAGTTGCAAAGATATCCCCAGCAGAGTCGCCAAGCTGTCGCTCCCCGGACTCTCGTCCCGGTGCAGACGCGGACGGTCGGTGATGTTGGAGGTTGAGGTTGAATAGAGTCGCCAGCTAGGCATTTTTATCCCGAGGGAAAGGTAATGCTGCATAAACCTGGAAGGGTATCAATAAGACGGTTGTGAACCAGAGAAACTGAGAAAGGGGCTTGGTTACAACCTGGGGAGGTATTAACATCCAGTCGTCCGTCGTACTCGACGGGATCCATGCTTGCTTGATGGTGTTTAAAAGGGGTAGTGTATGTGCTGACTGTGTATGTAAAGCTAGGAATGAATGTACAGTGTGTCGGTGCAAAAGAGAGGGTGAGTGCTCAAGAATGAGGCTTAGAAAAGAAAGTTGAAAGAGGGGGGAGACAAAAAGACTTTTGTTCGATAACCGTTAAGTTATGCCTACGTATCCTCTCATGCAATGAGGAAGTCATAACACCGTAGTTTGACTCAAAGAGACTGGATGATTTGTTGTGAACTGCTTGCTTGTCTATGCTCAAGTATATGACTCGTCTGGCTCGAGTGCTAACTATCTTGCATTAGACGGGAGAAGCGAGTTCTCGTTTATAGAATAAGTGTGATGAGAAAAGAATCCCAAAGGAGACAATTATTGTTTGTTATTGTGTTTCCAGTTTTTTATTGTTTTTGGTGCTTTGCATAGGATAATGAGCTTAAGCCTAAATCAAGGGTTGTAAACTCATTATATCCTCCCTGATTAGGGATAATGAGCCTACTTAAGTATGAGATAAGCATCTCAACTTAATTACCATGATGATGTAGGATTAAGATCATTAACCTACTT
Source organism: Lathyrus aphaca (assembly GCA_963966055.1). NCBI lineage: Eukaryota > Viridiplantae > Streptophyta > Magnoliopsida > Fabales > Fabaceae > Lathyrus > Lathyrus aphaca. The sequence continues at coordinate 409,309,567 of OZ014521.1, read as the reverse complement.
GTGATTATTAAGATGTTTTTGGGTTTGTGTTTAGTGTTAAGTAATGGGTTTAATCTCTAATCAGTGATTAGTGAACTCATTACACCATCCTAAGAGAAGGATGATAAATGAGAACACTTAAGCTGAGGAAGACTCCTAAACTTAATCCATGGTTAGGGACTAAATTCATTATATAACAAGCCTTTATTAAGTGGATTTTAATTAAAGGGTGAGATAAGAAGTGAGTTTTAAGTTTGTAAGACTTATCTTGAGGGGGACTTGTCCATTAAAAACTAGGATTAGTCCCTCTTAACCAAGAGGAAGAGATGTAACCCTAACATAAGGCCCAAGTTACAAGCTTAAGTCTTAATAGTTATTAGGTGTTTTGATTAGAAGGTGTAAACAAGTTAAAGGTTTAACACTAAGGATTAAAGTTATACACTCCATCCTAAGATAAGGATGCAAGCATAACCCTAATTCAAATTCTTAAAGCTTTAAGTGTTTAGCCTTGATTATGAGATGAGAAGAGAGACTCAAGGAGACCCAAAGGTAAAAACTAGGGGAGACTATATGCAACCCTAAAATTATCATGCTTGGATGTTCCTATGGTTTGTGAGGCTTAAAGAGAAGATCTTTAGATGGCCACCAAGGAAGAAGAAGCAGATGAAAAGAGAAGGAGAAAGAAAATAGGTTACTTACTTCCTGAAGAAGATAAGTAACCTAAAAGAAAGAAAGTAAGAACAAGAGAGCATAAGGGAAGCAATTTCACTTCAAAGAAAAACAAAATATGCAAATGAGGAGAAGAGAAGAGGTGGGATGTGAAGGCAAATCCACATCCCAAACAACTTACCATAATCCCCTACAATGTTAGTATGAGATGCATAAGATGCAAAGCAAAAGGAAATAAAGCAAATGGAAGTGCAATGACCAAAACCATAAGTTTAAACATGATGCAAAAGTGTTATGCAATGATGCAAAGTCATGTAAGATGCTTATGTATGATCATACAAAGGATGAGATGCAAAGGAAGCATGTAAGAAACTTGAAACACGTGGATGTTCATGAAATGCAATGAATGCAAAGCATATCAAATGAATGAAGAAATTATCAAGAATGTTCAAGCATGTCTTAATATGTCTAAGATGTCATACAAATGCTTGAAATGTCATGGCAAGTTCATATGATGATGAGATGCAAAGATGAATGCAAACGAACATGAGAAATTAGGGTTTTATGAATGTATGAGATGCAAATGACCAAAACAGAAGCATACATCATGATAAAATTTGAAATTGAACTCAAACAAACCCTAAACATATACAAGAACACTCCCCAAAGGAGAGGGTCAGAAGCTAAACCTAGTGAAAGTTATGAATTTCCTAAGTTAACTAGGATTTTTGGGTGATTCTAAAGAAAAAATGAAAATCAAATTGAAAATGCAATGCAAAATTATGAGTTAAATAACCTAGATACTAGATAAAATATGTGAAACAATGCAAAAAGAATCAAGTTCAAACTCACCATGGTTGATCAGAAATGATTTTTTCAAGTTAGGGTTAGAAAATATGATTATTTTGAACCCTAATTCAAAGATAATTGTGAAAACATGATCAAACCTAAAAATAAATTTGTATGGTGAGTTTGTAAATGTTTGTAAATGTATGAGAATGCATCATGATTTATTTTGTGATTTTTAGATACCTAAATGTATTTTTAATTAATTAAAATCAATTAATTAATTAAATAAAACATTTAAATGATTTAAAAATACTTTTTAATGCAAAAATTAAAATAAAAAATATTTTTGAGTTAAGAAAAATATTTGAAGTGAAAATGCTGAAAATTTGATTTTAAAAATGTTTTTTTCTATTTATAATAAATATGTGAAAGAAATGAAATAAAATGAAATAAAAATTAAATAAAATGAGAAGTATGCAAGATCAGTGGCTTATGTTCAAACTAGGGAAAATTGCGCGCGTGTTTGGACGGCTGGGATTGAATCTGGCTAATTAATTATGTTTATTTTAATTAATCAGAAATTAAAGCTAATGAACTAATCTGATCCGTCCAATCACCTAATCTAATCAAGATCTAAGGGTCCATATTCAATCTAGGAAATAAAACCTAATTAAGCCTTAATCCCTTTCAGGCGACCGAAACAGTGTTTCGGTCGTCTTCTCCTGACAACCGCGCGACCTAACCTCTTTCTCAGGCCACTACAAACCCTAAAAACAACCCAAAAATGATCTTGAACTCACACACAATCAAAATCAATCATCAAATATGATTTATAACACACAAACATGGAGAATCGAAGAAGAACAAAAATCTGGACAAACTTTCAGAAGCCCATGAAATCCTCATTTCTCTACCATTTTCAATTTTAAAGACATCATGATAAACCCCATAACATGTATTTTTCATCTTGTAACAAGAAAATAAGGTTTTGAGACAAAGTGTTCTTGAGGTTACCTGAGCTGGAGCTTTACACTCTTGAGCTTTCTGACCCTTTCTTTGATGCAAATCAACCTCAATGGACTCCCTGAAGCTAATGAGATGCTTAGAACAAGCTTTGAATGGCTATTTTGAGGTGTGTGGTTCTGGTTTGACATAAAATTGAGTTCTTGTAGGGGAGTTTCAGGTCATGGCAATGGGTGTTTTTTGATCCTTATAGTGTGTATGATTGAATGGTGAAAGAAGTTTTCAGGTTTGATGGTTGTGTGTTGAGTTTCGAAGAGATGAAGGTATGAGGTGATTTTTTTGATTCTGATCATATGAGAGGTTTCAGCCTTGTGTGATGTATTAAATGAGTTGCTTAGGGTTTGCATAAGAGGTACTGATTGGCCAGAGAGTTGTTGTGGCATAGTGTGATTTGTATGGGAGGTTTTGCTAAAAGTCAATGTTTGTGTCATAAGAGGTATGGGCCAGGACAGAGGGGATTTCATGGCTTGATCTGCTTCAGTTAAGTTTGAGGATGGCCCTTGGATGGTTTATGATGGACTGCAACACTTGGATTGCAAGATAGCATGTGTTTTGCAAATTTCCAACTTTGTGCATTCTTGAAAATTGGCCATGAAAACTTGTGATGCAAGGCTCAAATCTGATATTGAGATGTTGTGTGAACATCTTATGATGCTTAGAGGTGTATTAGAGGTCATTAGAATGCTTAAAACTTGGTTTTGCAAAAAATCCTCTTTGGCACATACTTGAAAATTACAAGATTTTTCCCAACTTTGAAACATCATATCTTGAGTTCTAGGATGAATCAAGAGGAGTTCTTGTACTTTTTGAAAATGGGAAGATCCAATCTACAACTTTCATGTTTGAAGATTTTTAATTTGAAGCATTTTTGATCAAGAAAGAGGAGGTTGAAAATCTTTCCCAAAATGGAAAGTTTCCATTACATGTCATGTCCAAAAATGGAAAGTTTGCAAATGGCTTGAACTTCTTCAATATTGTGAACTTCTAACCACTTCTAAGATCAAATAAAGATCATATAACCTTAAAATGATGAAGATGACCCTTTGGTACCATTGGTGGGGGCCTTAGATGCCCTGATTCTGACTTTTCTTGCACAACAAGTTACTAGTTGATCAGATGACTTCCACAATGAATTTCTTCATCAAATTTGGTACACATGCTCCTTATAACATATTAAGACCATTAGAATCAAGAATGAACAAAAAGTTTGAGGTTAAGGGCCTCAAACCCAAAACCCTAATTTTAGGTCATTTGTGTAGGAAATCTTTAGTCTGCCTCTATGCCTTTGCAATGCTTTATGATTTTTTGATTTTAATGAACTTTGGAGAGCATAAGATGATCATAGAACACTCGTTGACCCTCTTGACAGGCTTCAAGGCCTTTGAGTTGGCTCATATCACTTCTTGGATTCATCTGATCACAAACCCTAGATGTAGTTATGCAGATGAAATAACTATGCAATGTGAGATGATATGTTTATGCAATGCAATATGAAAAGATCACAAGCCATGGTGTGAGAAAAAGTGAGGGAAAATTTGGGGGGTTTACAGCTTCCCCTATTCAAGCATGAGTTAGCTGTGCAGGGTGTAAGCGCCTGGCTTATCAAACAAACAAGATAACTTGTGGTTGAATACAAAAGACAGTCCGAAATTTGCACTCACTGGGGAGAAGAAGAAAAGGGATATAAATTGTAACAGGTAGTATAGTATGCGTATCAAATGAAAGCGATGGAGGACAACCATCGAGCAGAGGACGATTGTTGGGGATAAAAAACGGTAAGTAAGTCAATGACGGGGACGACCATCATGCTGGGAAATAAAGAGACCGCGACGGGGACGGCCATCGGGTAAACAAATAAAACTCTCTGGGGATTAAGAAATGAGGAAAACACTGACGAGGACGGCCATCAGGTTAAAGGGTAAATAAACCGCGACGGGGACGCCCATCGGGTAAAAGAATATTGATGAGGGACGGTCATCAAAAGGTGAAGGACAATCACCTAGCAGGGGACGGCTGCTGAAAATATCACGACATAGGACGAATGCTGAATAGAAAAGATCGATGATGGGGATGGCCATCGGATAAGCGTGATGAAGGACGATCATCAAGAGGTGAAGGACGATCACCTAGCAGGGTACGACTGCTCTTGGGGATTATCGCGACATAGTGTAACACCCCAAAATTTGCCCTCTTATTTATTACCACATAATCGGCTTACGTTTCACATTCATCTACATTTCCTATTAGGTCACAACATCACAATCATGCGACATGATCAAAGTAATTATTTACGATTAGGATTATCTTGTTCAAAGATAATTCATATGACTATTAAACACGGAAGTTTGAAGCAAGAATTTGAACTTTTTGTGCATCAAGTATCAAGATTATTGTTCCAAGGTTTCTCTCGAGCGTCGAGTGATTAGGGTTTCGTCCTGATTGTATTTGATACCATGAACCAGGATTTTTGTTGATTGTCAACATCTCAGATACTTCCTCCATCAAGGTACACCTCAAGAGGGTCCAGGGTTTCTTGTTAGGGTTAAGCATGTGAATTTTCATTAATTTATGTTAATTGGATTAAGGCCCTCATGCCAAGATTATCGTGGTCATTCATTAATTGATGTTAATTGGATTAAGGCCCTCATGCCAAGATTATCGTGGTCATTGAATATTTCCATATCTTTAGACCTATCATTATCAATGGATCCAAGATGATTCACATGAACCTATTTATCAACACGGGTCATGTCCTTTTATTGACAATGCTTTTAACTGTTACAAGAATGGACGTTCAGATTATGAGTTTCTTAAATACCGCTGGAAGCCACAAGGATGTCAAATTCCAAGGATTTGATGGGTGGGAAATGATGCACATGCTAAGAAGTAAAAGAGTGGTGTTTATATGAGATTCCTTGAACAGAAACATGTGGCAATCTTTGGTATGTGCTTTGAGAGCCTCTCTTAACGATAAGAGCAGGATCTATGAAGTCTCAGGATGCCGCGAATTCAGGATTCAAAGTTTTCTTTTCTTACAAATTCAAGGATTATGGATGTTCTATAGATTTTGTAAAATCACCTTTTCTTGTTCAAGAATGTAAAGTATAACGTAACGACGAAGTTCCTCCAAGAGATACACTTAGACTTGACATGATTCAAGTTTCTAAGTCTCGGTATTATAATGCGGATATAATCATTTTTGACAGAACTCAAAAAAGGGGATATAATGCAGACAATGCAGAAAATAAAAGGGTGGCATACTGATATTACAAAATTGAAAAAAAAAACAAAAATATATAATTACAAATTCATCAAGACAGAAAAATCAGTGGGAAATCTCTAAAAAATTAACTAAAACCAGATCGGTGGTTATGATTCGGTTACAGGTCAGTTACGCTCTTACAACAGAAATAACAGAAAGTGAAAAATTATGTAGAGGGAAGTTATCAGAAAAGCCAGAGTCGGTGATAAAATATCCTCATTCCGCAATTTCTTTTGGGGGGGGGGGTCCGCGACCTTCAATCATTTCTCCCATTATTCCTCAGCTTCCATCATCCTCATTCCTCAAATCACCATCAGTCCACCTGCAACAATACATCATAACTCAACATACATCACAAAAACAAAAGGGGAATGGCTTAGAACTCATAAACAAGAAAGGGCCAAAGGAGAAGTATCAAAACCAAAAGTTCAGTTATAACAAATTGGCAACCGAATCATAACAGAATTGACAACTAATTTTACCTGCGAAATTACTCCATAAACTCTCATCATTCATCTAGGCTTCAACTTGATCTTTAAGAGGGGGTTGGATCTTTCTTCTCGAGTTGTCAACTTCACTTCCTCATTCTTTTTCTTTTCCTCATTCTTCTTCACTATCCTTCAATCATCCTTCTGCTTCTTCTCATTCAGTTCCCCGTTCCTGAATTTCTTTCCTCTTTTTCATCTTCTTCTCCATTCATTTCTCATCCTTCATCTTCTTCTTCCTGATTCATTCCATAACCCTCATACCTGCAATCAATAAAAAAAACCTTCATCCGTTTGCAACCTGCAAATAATTCACATAATCGAGTGTTAACAACATCAACAAGCCTTCATCGTCTCCTTCGTTTTCATCATGCAAACATCAACATCAATCTTCCAAGTCTTGTAAATCCTTCCTCTTCAGCGATTCTTGATCCTCAACAACTCCTTCGTGTTCTTCTTGATCCACCTGCAAAACATCACAAAGTTATAACAGAATCTCATAATCAATCCAACAATAACTTCAACCTTCATCAGAGCAACAAAACCATTCAATTCGCACATCAGAGACAAGACGAAGGAGAATGTCGGCACGCATCGACACGGTAACAGTTACAATTGAAACGCAAGGGAAATGAAGATCAACATCAACAATGGCAACGAGTAAAACCTGAAATAATTCCACGTCTCAGTGATAACAAATTTAAAGTTGTGAAGAAAAGGTCAATTTCCGAACGGAAAATTGGGGGAAATCGTCATAAACGTTGTTACCTCGACGACAAATTCGTAGCTTCAATCAACCACTTCTGCAAGACCAACGACAATCGCAATGATTCAATGTCCTTGTTATCATCGCGCTTCTTCTTTAATCTCCTTCTTAAGACTTCCATCGCTTCATCGATTAACGACACCTCGAATTCGCGCATGCCGAAAAGATAACGAACCAAGGTACGATCTTGTTTTTTTTGATTCCGTTGAAGATGGTTCGATTTGATACGTTTAAGGGCGAATTAGGCGAAATTGTTGGGTGATGGGGATGAAGCGTGAAAAAGAGTCGAGGTATATGTTTAGTGTTGAAGCTTGAGAGAGACCACCGGAGGGGTTTTCCGCAACGACGATGTTGGTTTCCGTTTGTGAGAAAGAAAGGTGAAGAGGGTTGTAGGAAGAAGAAGAAGAAGGGGCTAGCGGCGAGGAATAGAGGAGAAAACCTAGGGTTTTTATGTTTCTGTGTTTTTTTCATTTATATTTCTTTTTATTTTGTTTATTTATAATTCTAATTTGAAATGGAAGAGTTTAATGAAATTAATAAAAATAGGAAAGGAATAATAAGGACATTAATCCGTCATTAAGCTCTTTTGATTACCATTTGAATTTTGATAAGAGGATAAGATTCCCTCTTCGCAGTCCACTCCGACGGTGACAAGTGTCACCGTCCGGTAGGATCGCTGGATTTTGCTCCTGCGTGTGTATCCCCACCATAATGACCATGCACCTTTCGTTGATAGACACTGGATTGGGAGATTTAATCAGTCCTTAGATCGTGCGGACCGAGGCTAGTCAACAAAAGTTGACTGATGACCCATAGCATGGTCACCCAGGCTTGGCACGAATTGGGCCTTGCGCCCTGCTATTAGCACCCCCCATTGCAAGCCCATTCCTCTTTTTAACTAAAACAATTACTAAATGTACACCCTCCTCCATTTCCCTTCTTTTAATATTTTGTTTTGATATAGTTTCAAATTAATTCTATAAAAAATACTAAAACATAAAATAAAATTATATAAAAATCATAGTAGAGTTTTAATTCATTTTAGAAATTTTCCCCATTTTTACTTTCTGAATTTTTGCATTTTTCTATTTAATTTCTATTTTTCATTTAATTGATTTTCTATTGAATTCTTTCATGGGCACATAATTTTGTACATTTTATTTCTACCACTTCCTGTAACCTTTTTGGCCCATTCTTTTTGCTATGATTAGAGGATAAATAAGTGAACCTAGAATATTTTTGTTATATTTTTTAGGACATTTTATCCACTGTTTTGATATTGTGATTGGTGCAAAATTGTGATTGAACCTTAGATAAGTTTAAAGGACCATTTGACATAGTTAGACTTTGTATTTTTAAGAGATTTTTTAACACAATGTTATAGTCATGTTTGAGACCCTAGGAAATTAATTTCACATTTTTTCCAGGACTTTTGATATTTTGTCATCTTAATTCATTTCCATGCATTTTCATTTCATTTACTAACAATTTGCTTTTTGTGCAAGGTATTTTCCGAGGATTTGCTTATGGACTTGGATTATGTTTATTATGCCTCGATTATATTTTGTGTACTTTGTGATGTAATAGCTTAGAACTTGTATGCTTGTATAGTTCCTATAATTTGGATAGTAAAGATAAAATGAATCGATAGAAAACCAAAATCTCAAAAAATGAAATAAAAAAATACTCGATCCAACGTCGAGTAATTTTTCAAATAAATAATTAAAGTTTCATGTGACTTTAGGATTCCTCAATTACCATCGTTCCATCCCATTACACCAAAAGCAAGCCTTGTATGTTGCACACCATAAGTCGTGCGTCTCAGCACCACGCAATCGACCCACCCGATCCATCGTTTCATCCCATTTACGTTTCATACACGTTTTTTCCCACCATGACTTAGGAGGACCATATTGTTCACTATTTCTTTTTGTATTTGCATTTCTAGTTTAATATCTCTTAGGTAGATTTAATCTTTCAAACCTCACTAACCATAGGTTATCTTCAAACTCAACTAACTTAGGGTAAGTCTAGTTTCCCTTAGAATTTTTTTCTTTTGTAACTTGAGTCTCACTTCTCATCTTTAAGAAAAATCAAAACACTTAATAAAGGAAAAGGTGTACAATGCGCCACGAGCCTTAAGCTATACGGGAAATGATTAGTGGAGGTCTCCTCCACTCTTCTAGGATGCTTTACAAACATTCCATTGGGGCGATCTTGGAAAGTATTCGCTCCTGTATCATAGTCTTTAGTGTTGTACATACGAAAAACACAAATTCAAAACACTTCTTCTAAAAACAACAAACCAAGACATCACGTCTTCTCTTCTCGTCTCATACTCCTTGCGGACGAATGTGACTTGCCTCGACAGTTCAAACAGCGATACGGTAAACACCCTCGAGTCAGAGCCGGTAACACCTGAGCTAGAGCTATGGCAACATCATCCTAAAAAACATAAGCAAGTTTCAGCCTTAGTTAGACGAACTACGGAGACTCTGATCCTCATTTATCCCGATGAGGTACGTAGGCAGCGGGGTAGGGCCGGTTCGAGCACAATCTTTATTTTCCCTACATTTTCCCCTTTCTTTTTTGATCTCATTTCCATTCCAATCCAGATCGTCATCCTTTCATTCAAACAGCATATTATTTCTCACCCTTTGAAACAGACTTATAAGCATGGATCCCGTCGGGAGCGACACATAAGACGAATGTCAGATAAAAGATCAATGATGGGGACGGCCATCAGATAAAATTATGAGGGACGATCATCATAAGGTGAAGGACGATCACCTAGAAGGGGACGGCTGCTAAAAGATATCACGACATAGGACGAATGCCGGATAGAAAGTTCCAACAATGGGGATTCCACTGGGGACAGGATGAGGGACGGTCATCCAAAGGTGAAGGACGATCACCTGGTAGGGTACGGCTACCGAAAATACCACGACATAGGACGAATGTCGGATAAGAGGATCAACGATGGGGACGACCATCAGATAAAATGATGAAGGACGATCATCAATAGGTGAAGGACAATCACCTGGCAGGGGACGGCTGCCGAAAATATCACGACATAGGACGAATGTCGGATAGAAAAAGTTGTTTTGTTGGTGACTTACTGGGGAACGGTAAACACGGACGAGTGCTTACACTTTGAAATAAACGATATAAGTGTTTAACAGTGTGTATAGACTAAAGATGCGGATGAGCATTCGTAGGACCATGATACAGACGAGTATCGATAGAAGCAAACGCTGACACATGTTTAAGGATGATGATACGGACGAGTATCAATCGGTTAAGCAAGGAACACAGACGAGTGTTTGATCTGCCGGGGAGGTGATATTTACAAGATACAGACGAGTATCAGAGGATTCTGTATAAGTATGTACAAGTGTTTGACCTGCTGGGGAGATATGTGCAAGACAAGGACGAGTGTCAAAAAGATTTAGCAAGGGACACAGACGAGTGTTTGACTTGCTGGGGAAGTATGACTCGGGCGGGTGTCAAAAAGAATATGTACAAGTATGAACAAGTATCTGTATAGGGAGTGCAAAAAGTATTTTGGCTTTGTCTGTGGGGGATAAATTTTGTATATTGTTGGTGAAGTGATTTTGATGTTTGCAGGTGATTGGCTCGAGCCTGGCTTATGATCATGCAAATGTTTGATTTTTGCCGTAATGCTCCGTATTAGACGGAATGTTACACTTATTTTGGGGAAAATGATGCGAATGCTATGATATGAAAAATGAGAGAACCAATCCGAGATCCGGATCCTGCAGGGAGAAAGATCTCTGGGCGATCTGTCTGGAGGGAGAACTCCGTTGGGGAAAGAGATCATTGGCCGATCTGTGGGGAGAAAGGATCACTGAACAATCTTCCTAGGGAACTCTGTGGGGATCTCGGCTGGGGAAGCTTCTGTTGAAGAGACTCATGCTGGGGATGAGGAGGCTTCGGCAACTCCGCCTGGGAAGAACAGTTCAAGCATTGCTCGGGAGATCCCGCTTGGGAAGGAAGGAACTTATTGGAAGTAATTTGTTGTAACTCCTTCATTTAAGCGACACGCTAGGGATTTAATAAGTTTCTCGAAGGATCCTCTGAGGGGATGATGGTTGTCGCTCCCGAAGATTTTCATCCCGGTACAAGCGCGAACGGTCGGCGAAGAGAGAAAATGAAGATGAAGTGAATAGAGTCGCCAGCTAGGCATTTTTATCCCGAAGGAAAGGTAATGCTGCATAAACCTAAGAAAAGATGGATAAGACGGTCGCGAACCATAGAAAGTGAGAAAGGGGATTGGTTACAACCTGGGAAGGTATTAGCACCCAGATTGTCCGTCGTACTCGACGGGATCCACACTTAAAAGCTTGTGTTTAAAGGGGTAGTGTCTGTGCTATCTGTGTGAAAAAAGCTGGAAAGGGGATATACAAGTGTCAGTGTAAAAGAGAAGTGAAATGCCCAGGAACTGAGGCTTAAAAAAGAATGCTTAAAGGGGGGAAGACAAAGAGACTTTTGTTCGATAACAGTTAAGTTATGCCTATGTATCCTCTCGTGCAATGAGAAAGTCAGAACACCGTAGTTCGACTCAAAGAGACTGAAAGATGAATTGACTGTGAATTGCTTATTTGCCTATGCTCAAGTGTATGACTCGTCTGGCTAGAGTGCTGACTATCTTGCATTAGACGGAAGAAGCAATTTCTCGTTTGTGAGTGAAGATGATGAGAAAAAAATCCCGAAGGAGACAATTATTGTTTTTTTTTTTTGTGTTTTCAGTTTTTTTTATTGTTTTTGGTGTTTTTGCATAAGTTAATGAGCTTAAGCATAAATCAAAGGCTTGTAAACTCATTATATCCTCCCTGATTAGGGATAATGAGAATACTTGAGTATGAGATAATTATCTCAACTTAATTGCCATGATGATGTAGGATTAAGATCATTAACCTACTTGTGATTATTTAGATGTTTTTGAGTTTTTGTTTAGTGTTAAGTAATGAGTTTAATCTCTAATCACAGATTAGTTGGCTCATTACACCATCCTAATAGAAGGATAATAGATGAGAACACTTAAGCTAAGGAATACTCCTCAACTAAATCCATGGTTAGGGATTCAATTCATTATATTACAAGCCTTTATTAAATGGATTTTAACTAAAGTTGAGGTTAAGAAATGGGTTTTATTGTTTGTAAGACAACTTGAGGGGGACTTGTCCATTAAACACTAGGATTAGTCCTTCTTAACCATAAAGGAAGAATTAGAACCCTAATGTAAGGCCCAAGTTACAAGTTAATGTATTAGTGATTATTAGATGGATTGATTAAGAGGTTTAAACAGATTAAGGGTTTAACACTTAAGATTAAAGTTATACACTCCATCCTAAGATAAGGATGCAGGCATAACCCTAATTCCAAAGTCCTAAAACCTTAAAGGTTTAGTCTCTAATGATGCGATGAGAAGAGAGACACAAAGAAGAATCAAAGAGAAAAGACTAAAGGGAAACTAATAAGTCCTAGAAAGTTATCATGCTTGGAAGTACTAGGGTTTGTGAGGCTTAAAAGGAGAAGTCTTCAAGGAAACCACCAAGGAGAAGCAAGATAGGAAAGAGATGAGATGAGAAGAGAAAGAAAGGAAGAGAAGCACAAGTGAGAAAGCTCACTCAAGGATAAGAAAAAATGCAGCAAGAATGCAATATGAAGAGGTGAGAAGAGGTGGGAGGTGAAGGCAAATCCACCTCCCAAACAACTTACCATTAACCCTGAAAAGTTAGTACAAGATGCAATATGAAAGGGATGAATTGAAATGAAGCAAATGTAAGTGAAAATACCAAGACCAGAATCATGTACATGATGAAAATGATGCTATGATATGATGCAAAGGCATACAAGATGCATGTGTGTGTTCATACAAGAGGATGAATGCAAATGAAACATGTAGGAAGCATGTAAACACATGGATGTTTATGAAATGAAATGGATGCAAAGCATAGAAAATGTATGGTGAAATGATCAAGAAATGTTCAAGCAATGTCTTAAGATGTCTAATATGGCATACAAATGCTTAGAATGGCATGGCAAGTTCATATGTTCATGCAATGCAATGTAACATGCAAGTAAAGATGCAAAATTAGGGTTACATGGAAGGGTGAGATGCAAATGACCACGACAGAAGCAAATGACATTATAAAAAATTGAAAATGCACTCAAACAACCCCTAATCCCATATGATATCACACCCCAAAGGAGAAGATCTAACTCTTAACCTATTGAAAGTTATGATTTTTCTAAGTTTGCTAGGGTTTTTTGGGTGTTTCAAAAGGAAAAATGCAAATCAAATTGAAAATGCAAGATAAATTCATGCCAAAAATATCCTAGATACTACATGATATGTGTAAAACAATGCAAATAGAACCAACTTCAAATCCTTCATGGTTAGGCAGAAAAGATTTTTCAAAGGTTAGGGTTTAAAAATGTGATTTTTATAACCCTTAATCCAAAGAAAATTGTCAAGTTATGATCAAAACCAAAAAAAAAATTCTATGAGGGTTTGAAAATGTTTCTAAATGTGTTAAGATGAAACATGATTTTTTTGGTAATTTTTAGAAACCTAAATGTTATTTTAATTAATTAATTTCTATTAATTAATTAAAATAAACATTTAAATATTTTAAAAATACTTTTTAAATGCAAACAATAAAATAAAAATCATTTTCTGATTAAGAAAAATATTTGAAACAAAAATTCAAAAGGAAATATTTTTAGGATTTTTCTAAGTATTTTAAATAAAATGAGAAAAAAAATGAATAAAAATGAAATAAAAATGATTTAAATGGGAAAGTATGCAAGATCCAAGGTTGAGATTCAAACTAATCTGGAGGGAATTGACTGACGCGCGTTTGTGTGGCTATGATTCAATCTGGCATTTTTTAAAATTAATCCTAATTAACTAATTAGGGTTTTAACAAGGCATCTGAGCCATTCATCCACGCGCGAAATCAAAATCCTACGGCCCACATTCAAACTGGCCCTTAAACCCTAATTAAGAACCCTAAGCACTTTCAGGTGACCGGAGCTAGCTCCGGTCATCTTCTCCGGCAGCCCCTTCATGCTATCTCACTCAAAACGCACCCCTAAGCTCTCAAACTCTCCAAAATCAATCATCTAACAACCCTAAACATGAATCCAGCCCCAAAACTCATTTATTTTACATCAAGAACACGAATCAAAGCAAAACGGAAAATACATCAAAATTTTTAGAAGCTCAGTACATGCACAAAACTCAACCATTTTCAAAACAAACTACATCATGGTGATCAGGAGAGCTCATAGATTCATTTAGAAACAAGAAATGCAAGTTCTGGAAAAAGGTTTGAAGATGACTACCTGAGCTGGAGCTTTACAAACTGGTACTTTCTAGACCTCTCCCTTGTGCAAATCCACTCCAATGAACTCATTGATGATGTTGAGAAGCTTTGCAAGAGTTTATATGGCTTGGTTTGTGATTTGTGCTTCTGTGGAGGCAGAAATCGTGTTTCTGATTCTTGAGGTTTTAGGCTTGTTCAATGGTTAGGAAATGATCTGGAGGATTATGGAGATGATTGGTGAAGTTTGCTTGATGTTTTTGTGGCTGTGTTATGAAATTCGAAGAGGGAAAGTTTCTTGAGGATTTTGTGAATCTGAGTGTGTGTGTTGATTCAAGCTCCAAGAAGTTATGAAATGTGATCCTTAGGGCATGTATGTGATGCTGTGATAGGTCAGAGGAGTTGTTGTGGCCTATGCTAATTGGTATGGGCTCATTTGCAAAAAGTCAAGCTTGGTTGTACTTAAGGTATGGGCACGGGTCAGGGCTGGATTTGGGCATGGTTGGGCTCAGCTGAGATCAAGGAAAGCTATGGGATAGGTTTGATGCAGCTGGATGGCTTGGAGGGAAAGATTCAAGTGGTTTTGCAACTTTTTGCATTTTGCCCCCTTTGAGTTATCTTGTGATGCAAGGCATGAAATGTTGTGGTTCCTTGGGCAATTCTGAGTTTTTGAAGTTTCTTGATCATGTTATGAAGTATTTGGGCAGATTAGAAGTCATTAGAAGCCTTCGCAAGTGGTTTTGCAAAAAATCCTCTTTGGTGCATTCTTGAAAATTATAGGATTTTTGCCAACTTTGAAGGATCATAACTTGAGTTCCATAATGAATTAGAACATGTTCTTGTACATTTTGAAAAGAGAAAGACCTAATCGACAACTTACATGACCAAGAATTTTTCATTTGAAGCATTTTTGGTCAAGAAAGAGGAGGTTGAAGAACTTTCCCAAAATGGAAAGTTTCCATTACAAGTCATTTCCATTTTTGGCAAGTTTGCAAATGGCTCAAAATTCTTCAATCTTGTGACCTTCCAACCACTTCTAAGATCAAATAAATATCATAGAACTTCATTTTGATGAAAATACCCCTTTGGTTCCATTGTTGGGGGCCTCAGATGCCCTGATTTTGACTTAACTTGCTCAAGAAGTTACCCAGTGAATAGATGACTTCCACAATGAATTTATTCATCAAACTTGGTACAAATGATCCTTATATCATCTTAAGAACAATAGAAATAAGAATGGCCCAAAAATTTGGAGTTAAGGCCTCTGAAACCAAAACCCTAATTTTGGTCATCTATGCAGTGAAAACCCTAGCTCTGCTTCCATGCCTTGCCAGTTCTTGTGATTTCTTGACTTCTATGGACTTTGAGAGACATAATATGATGATAGAACACACATGGACCCTCTTGGAAAGCTTTGAGGCCTTTGGGATGGCTTAGATGGATTCTTGGATTGCTCAAATCACAAACCCTAGATGCAGATGAACTTGAACTATGCAGATGAAGCAAATATGCAATATGAGGTGGTATGCTTATGCTAATGCAAAAATGAAATATCACAAGTCATGGTGTGATGTGAGTGAGGGAAAATTTGGGGTGTTTACAGCTGCCCCTATTCAAGCATGAGTTAGCTATGTGGGATGTAAGCGCCTGGCTTATCAGACAAACAAGATAACTTGTGGTTGAATACCAAAGACAGTCCAAAATTTGCACTCACTGAGGAGAAGAAGAAAAGGGATATAAATTGTAAAAGGTAGTATAGCGTGTTTATCAAATGCGGGCGATGGAGGACAACCATCGAGCAGAGGACGACTGCTGGGGATAAAGTGGTGAGTCAGCAATGACGGGGACGACCGACAAGCTGGGGAAATAAAGAGATCATGATGGGGACGTCCATCGGGTAAGAAAACAAAATTCTCTGGGGATTAAAGTAAAGGTAATGATGGGGACGACCATCAGGTTTGCAAAGTAAAGAAACCAACGATGGGGACTGCCATCGGTTTAAAGAATAAATGAAAAAATGATGAGGGACGGTCATCAAAGGTGAAGGACGGTCACCTAGCAGGGGACGGCTGCTCTTTATCACGACATAGGACGAATGTCGGATAGAAAAGGTCGACGATGGGGACGGCCATCGGATAAGCATGATGAAGGACAATCATCAAGAGGTGAAGGACGATCACCTAGCAGGGTACGGCTGCTCTCAGGGTTTATCATGACATAGGACGAATGCCGGATAACAAGATCAACGATGGGGACGACCATCGGATAAATGATGAGGGACGGTCATCAAAAAGGTGAAGGACGATCACCTAGCAGGGGACGGCTGCTAAAAATATCACGACATAGGATGAATTTCGAATAGAAGGTTCCAATAATGGAGACTCCGCTGGGGAAAGGGATGAGGGACGGTCATCCAAAGGTGAAGGACGATCACCTGGCAGGGGACGGCTGCCAAAAGTACCACGACATAGGACGAATGTCGGATAGAAGAAAGTTTCTTTGTTGACAACTTACTGGGGAATGGTAAACACGGACGAGTGCTCACGCTCAAGAATAAAAGGTATTAGTGTTTGACCCTGTGTATAGATTAAAGGTGTGGACGAGCATCCTTAGGACCATGATACAGACGAGTATCAGTAGAAACAAACGCTGACGCATGTTTAGAGATGATGATACGGATGAGTACCAACTGGTTAACAAAGAACACGGACGAGTGTCAGATCTATTGAGGAGTGATATATATATACAAGATACGGACGAGTATCAGAGACATCTGTACAAGTATAAGTGAGTAATGGTTTATTGGCGGAGCATGAGCAAGACACGGACGAGTGTTCAACTTGCTGGGGAATGTATGGCACGGATGAGTGTCAAAAGAGACTATATATAAGTTATGAACAAACATTTGTATATGAGAGTGTAAAAGGTGTTCTGGCGACCTGTGGGGATAGGATGACACAAACAGGTGTCGAAAGGAGTGTGTCATAAATAAGTACTTTGTTGGCACCAAGTGATTTGGCAACCATGCTGGGGAAAGGTGACACGGACAAGTGTCGAAAGGAGTATGTATAGGTATCTGTATTTGAGAATGCGAAGGGGATGTTTTGGCTTTATATCTGCAAGGGGAATAATATGACACAGACGGGTGTCGAAAAAAGTATATATGAACAGGTATTTGTGAGTGCAAAGGGGACGCTTTGGCTTTTATCTGCAGGGGATGTGAGTATTTTATATTCATTGCTGATGAAATACTGATGGTAATTACAGGTGACTGGCTCGAACTTGGCTTTTGATCATGCAAATGTTGATTTTTGCCGAAATGCTCCGTATTAGACGGAATGCTACGCTCTATGGGAAAAATGATGTGAATGCCATGATTATGCAAAAGAGAAAACAATTCGGGATTCGAATCCCACTGAAAATTTCTTGCTGATCTGCTTGGAGGAATATCCAGGCTGGGGAAGAGATCACTGATAGATCTGGAGATATAGCTCTGCTTGGGGAAATAGATCAAGGGTTGATCTACCCTGCAAGGAGAACTCAGCTGGGGAGAAGGAAACTTTCACCACTTTGTTGTGTAAGAGTTTCAGGCATTGTTCTTTTGAGAAGAAGCTGGAGACTCTGTGGGGAGATTGGTTAGCAATGCTCCTGTTGAGTAGACCTGTGCTAGGGATGAGGAGGCTTTGACAACTCCGCTGGGGAAAAGCATTCTAGATATTGCTTGGAGAGGAGGTATGCTGGGGAAGTGGTGCTTGGCATGCCCCATGCTGCGTATTGAATACCAGCAATATCTTAAGGCAAGAGAAATGCACAAGTATCCCGAGGTATCCTTTACCGGATTCCATCATAGGGGTTAGATATTCCTAAAAGTAAATATATTTCCCACAAGCATTTATTAAAAATGCCTCATTTATTTTATGCAAGTACTTATTATGAATATTGGACATTTTGCAAACGAAACAAAAATGTACAAACAGAGATGTGACTGAAAATTCTGATTTTATTAATCTGGGTGCCCTGAATCGGCAAATACAGTCAAAGAAACAAATCCCCTGGAATGAGAAGATTGTTATAAATTGAGAAAAGTAAAAGTGTTGGCAATGTTGACAAGGCTCCGGTGAACTTCCTTTGCTATGACTTGTATGACCTTGACGTTCTTCTCATCTTGCTTTCTGAAGAAGGTTGATTCTGACTGATGCTTTATCCTTTCGAAGCTTTCCGTGTTGTGAGTGATACAGACGAATTCAGAATGCAGTTGTTCGCTTATTCCCTAATTTTGCGTGGATCACCCTTTCGGGTTTTCGATCCACCGGGATACCCATTTTTGCCTGAGCTGTCCAATGCGGCTTTTCAACTCAGCGGGTGTACATTTTTTTTAATTTTCCCTTATTTTTACCCGAGTCTTTTATTCTGTTTTTGACTCGCCGGGATGCCCTATTTTTTGCCTGGACTTACATTCTATTTTTATGTCCAACAGGTCTTTTTATGCGAAGTATTTTTTAATTTCATCTGAATTCACAGGGGATAAGAAATCTTCACCATCCATAGTAGTGAGCATCAGTTCTCCTCCAGAGAAGACCTTCTTTACTATGAATGGATCATCGTAGTTTGGAGTCCATTTGCCCCTGTGGTCTGTATGAGGAGGAAGAAGTCTTTTCAGCACAAGATCTCCCACTTGGTATTCCCGAAGCCTGACTTTCTGATCGAAAGCTTTCTTCATTCTTTTCTGATATAACTGCCATGACAGATAGTAGCTAATCTTTTTTCTTCGATCAGATTCAGTTGATTGTACCGAGATCGGACCCATTCTGCTTTATTTAGCTTAACATCCATCATTACCCGTAAGGAGGGTAGCTCAACTTCAATAGGTAGGACTGCCTCCATACCATACACAAGCTGATACGGTGTTGCCCCAGTGGATGTTCTGATCGAGGTTCGATACCCATGCAAGGTAAATGGTAGCATTTCATGCTAGTCTTTGTAAGTGACCACCATCTTTTGCACAATCTTCTTGATGTTTTTGTTAGCTGCCTCAACAGCGCCATTAATCTTTGGCCTGTAAGGAGAAGAGTTGTGATGTTGGATTTTGAAGTCTCGACAAAGTTCTGCCATCATTTTGTTGTTCAAATTGGAACCATTATCAGTAATGATTCGCTCGGGAACTCCGTATCGACAAATAATGTCTCTTTTCAGAAATCTGGCTACCACTTGTCTAGTGACGTTTGCATACGAAGCTGCTTCGACCCATTTAGTGAAGTAATCAATGGCTACCAGGATGAATATGTGTCCATTCGAAGCAATCGGCTCGATCTTTCCAATCATGTCAATGCCCTACATGGCAAAGGGCCAAGGTGAAGAAATCACGTTCAAAGGATTCAGAGGCATATGCACTTTGTCTACGTAGATTTGGCATTTGTGGCATTTTTTGGCATATGCACAACAGTCTGCATCCATTGTGATCAAGTAGTAACCTGATCTTAACAATTTCTTAGCCATTGCATGCCCTCCAGCATGGGTACCGAAGGATCCTTCATGCACCTCGTGCATCAACAGGTCTACTTCTTTCTTATCAACACATCTGAGAAGAACCATGTCAAAGTTTCGCTTGTATAATGAACCGTCAGCATTAAGGAAGAAACCAACAGCCAGCCTTCTTAATGTCTTCTTATCATTGGATGATGCCCTAGGTGGGTATGTCTGATCCTCTAAGAAACATTTAATATCATGGAACCAAGGTTTTTCATCTTTAGCAATGTCCACAGAGAACACGTATGTTGGTCGGTCTAGTCTGGATACCGAAATTCGAGGCACATAATTGGCAGTTTGAACTTTGATCATGGAGGAAATGGTAGCTAAAGCATCTGCGAACTAATTTTCATCTCGAGAGGGATGTACTCAAGTTTGACTGTTGTGAAAAAGTAAATAATCTCCTTGTATAGTCACGATATGGAATCAGATGCTCTTGGTGAGTATATCGTTTGCCATTGGTCTGATTGATTACCAAAGTCGAATCTCCGAATACATTCAATGTCTTGATCCAAAGGTCAATGGCTTCCTCAAGACCCATGATACAGACTTCGTATTCAGCTTCGTTATTTGTGCAGGCAAAGGTGAGTTTTTCCGAGAAAGGCATATGAACTCCTTTAGGTGTAATGAGCACTGCACCAACTCCACGACCATTCATATTGACAGCCCCATCAAACAGCATAGTCCATTCTTCCTCTGGGTCAGGCCCTTCAGTGTGAACAGGCTCTTCATGATCTTTTGATTTTAGGAACATGATGTCTTCATCAGGTAAGTCAAATCTCATTGGTTGGTACTGAATGTCATACTCTGTCAGAATCATTTGCCATCTTGCAACCCTTCCAGTAAGTGTTGGCTTCTCAAATATGTACTTGACGGGGTCCATCTTTGAAATAAACAAGGTAGTGTGGGTCAACATATACTGCCTTAGTCGGCGAGCAGCCCACGCTAAAGCACAACAAGTTTTCTCGAG
This sequence comes from Lathyrus aphaca, assembly GCA_963966055.1. Lineage (NCBI taxonomy): Eukaryota > Viridiplantae > Streptophyta > Magnoliopsida > Fabales > Fabaceae > Lathyrus > Lathyrus aphaca. The sequence goes on along the minus strand of OZ014521.1, from coordinate 409,288,746 downwards.
CAGTGAATAACGTTGTTCACTGTCGGTAAACTTTTTGCTTAGGTAGTATATTGCATACTCTTTTCGACCAGACTCCTCATGCTGACCCAACACACACCCCATTGATCCTTCTAACACTGTCAGGTACATTATCAGAGGTCTTCCTTCAATTGGAGGCATGAGAATTGGAGGTTCTTGTAGGTACTCCTTGATCTTGTCAAAAGGCTTCTGACAATCTTCGTTCCACCTGACCGTTTGTTCCTTTCTTAACAATTTGAACAGGGGCTCACAGGTTGCAGTAAGATGAGATATGAACCTTGATATGTAGTTCAATCTACCTAAGAACCCCCGAACTTCCTTTTCAGTCCTAGGTGCAGGCATCTCCTAAATGGCTTTGACTTTGTCAGGATCAACTTCAATTCCATTTTCACTTACGATAAATCCCAGCAGCTTACCGGACCGCACCCCGAATGTGCATTTGTTGGGGTTTAGCTTCAGCTGATACTTTCTCAGACGCTTGAACAACTTCAGCAGATTTACCAGATGATCTTCTTCGGTGAGGGACTTGGCAATCATATCATCCACGTAGCATTCAATTTCTTTGTGGATCATGTCGTGGAATAATGCTACCATAGCCCGTTGATAAGTCGCGCCGACATTCTTCAGTCCAAAAGGCATTACCTTCTAATAAAATGTGCCCTAAGGTGTGATGAAGGTTGTTTTCTCCATGTCTTCGGGTGATATCCTGATCTGATTATACCCAGAAAAGCCATCTATGAAGGAAAACAGCGAGAACTGAGCTGTGTTGTCGACCAATACATCAATGTGCGGTAATGGGAAGTCATCCTTTGGGCTAGCTCTGTTCAGATCCCGGTAATCCACACACATACGTACTTTTCCATCCTTCTTAGGCACTGGTACAATATTAGCAACCCATGGCGGGTAACTAGTCACAGCAAGGAAACCGACATCCCACTATTTTTGCACCTCTTCCTTAATCTTCATGGCCATATCTAGGCGACAACGGCGTAGCTTTTGCTTCACTGGAGGGCAATCTTCTTTCAATGGAAGCTTGTGCATAACAATATCCGTTTCCAAACCTGGCATGTCTTGATAGGACCAAGCAAAGACGTCGACGTATTCTCGAAGCATGTCAATGAGCTGTTCTTTTATTGAGGTTTGCAGACTGGCCCCAATCTTCACTTCTTTCAAATCCTCCTCGGTACCAAGATTAACTGTTTCAACCTCCTCCTGATGAGGAGTGATCACTTTCTCTTATTGCCTCAATAACCTGGCTAACTCTTCAGGTAACTCATAGTCTTCTTCAACCCCTTCATCAGCTTGATTAATTGGATTGTCGAAGTTATACAAGGTCATAGCAGTGCTGTTGTCGGTGAAATCTAGAGGATAATCTCTGCAAGGGTTGAGACTTGTTCGTTTTAGTGATCAATTTTAATCTTGTTTAGAAAAAGTGAAAATGAAGTTGTTTATTTTGAAAACATTGTCATTTTATTGTTTTGTACAAAAGTGAAAAAATGAAAAGACAATGAGCGAAAGAAAGAATTGTTTGCAAAAGATGTCCGATACTCATTGATAATCCATTTGCACAAAATTACAATATGGCCCTATTACAAAATGAGTCCTGACACCTTGGGCAAGATGCAGGACTTGATGCATGCTAAAAGGACAGGAAATAATAATTACTCTGCAGGAGTAACCCTTATAATTTCCTGGGAAGACCAGTTAAGGACTTGGTACCCCGGGATCCTTGGACGTATCCAGCTCTCCAGGTTGCGGTCGCTTTCCGCCTCGTCTTCCAGGTTGTTAACATCATCTGGGTTGAGCATCCCCCCACTGATGAACTTGGACTCCTTTGTAGCCTCTGATTGATCTTGTCGGAATGGTTTGTAACCCAAACTGAATCTGTCCTCTTCTTCTCCACTGGCAGTAGCTTACCCCAGCCTTGGGCATTTCCAACTTCAACAACCTTCCGGGCTTGCTGATAGGAGACAATTGAAGTACCCATCCTATCCTCCTTGGATGCAGCAAATACTTCAGTCGTTGCCTCATTGATGTTCAGAGCTTTGAACCCCTGGCTCATAGTTTCATGGATTTCACCATCCATCTCAATGTACTTGTATGTAGCCAGATGGCTAACAAAGATGTCCTCCTCACCACAGATGGTGATAATCTATCCTTCCCACTCATATTTCAATTTCTGGTGAAGGGTCGACGTAACTGCGCCTGCGGCGTGAATCCATGGTCGACCCAACAAACAGCTGTAGGCCGACTGTATGTCCATCACATAGAAAGTAGTCTGAAAGACCTGTGGACCGATTATCACAGGAAGCTCCACCTCTCCAAGAACAGACCTCTTGGAGCCATCAAAAGCCCTGACCACAAGATTTCTTGGTCGGAGAGCTATTCCATCATATTCGAGCTTGACAAGAGCTTTCTTAGGCAAGACGTTGAGTGAGGACCCAATGTCAACAAGAACATGAGAGAGCACAACCCCTTTGCACTCCAGGGTGATGTGCAAAGCTTTGTTGTGGTGACGTCCTTCTGTTGTCAAATCAGCATTGGTGAAACATAGCCCATTGCTAGTATTGACATTAGACACCACTATTTCAAGCTGATTCACTGTGATCTCTTCTGGCACGTAGGCAGCGTGCAAGACTTTGAGTAGCGCATCCCGATGAGCTTCGGAACACAATAGCATGGATAATATAGAGATATTAGAAGGATTCTGGTGGAGCTGGTCCACAACTTTGTAGTCACTTATTTTAATTATCCTCATAAATTCATCCACATCCTGATCAAAGGATGATTTATGAGTCTCTTTTGGTGCAGGTTCTTCAGGTGCCACAATTTTCCCTTTGGCTTTGGCAGCAGCTTCTGCCTCAGTGTTGCTTCTTGGAGCTTGTGACGCGAAGAGGCATCCGCTTCGGGTGAAGCCTCCGCCTCCCCCGACATTATCCACTTGGGGGATGTGAACAGAAGAATCAAGAAGGACTTTTTCTCCGTTGCCGTAAAGATCAGCACCATAATGCCATGGTACAACATTGTCTTTATCATATGGGATAGGCCCTGGCACCGTGATGGTGACTGGGCTCACTGCAGCAGAGGTAGGAACCATTATTGTATGTGTATCATAGAAAATGGTGACAGGACTTCTGGTGGATGTTGGTGGTAATGAACTGAAGCTTGATTGAAGCTGTTGCTGAGTCTGTTATTGAAAGTTGCTGGAGTTGGGGACCGTTGTAGGGTTATAATAAATAGTAAATGTGGAGACGTCGTTGTCGGTGGTTGCTGAAGTTGTAGAAGGAGATGACATGGAACTGTTGTTTGTTGAAGTGATGGAAGAAATGGTTGCTGAAGTTGTAGATGAGTCAGTGGGAACAATTGTTGTTGCAGTTGTAGAAGAAACATTTGTTGTTGACAAAGGAGTTGCTGGTGTTGTAGACGCTGTTGTCGTTGTCTGCAGAATGCCTTCTTTGATCAGGCCATTGATGCCATCCCTCAAGCTTGCACACCCGTTCTCGGAAACCTTGCAATATTCACAACAGGCCTCACAACCTGGAAACACTTGGCATTTCAAAAGCTGGGCTTTAACCTCTGCCAGAGGTGTCTGAATACCTGCAATATCTTCAATCAAATTCATGGGTGAGCCTTCCTCTATAGCATTAATCCTTGGCCCACTGTGGCTTGGCATAGGATTTTTCATGACATTGGGAGGTGGTGCAAAGTTCAGGGCCTTTGAATCTACCAGATCCTGAACCTTCATATGCAGAGCCCTGCATTTTTCCGTGGAGTGACCAGGTGCGTTAGAATGAAAAGAACACCTAGCATTGACATCATAATTTCTTGGCAGGTTCTGAGGATCAGGTGGAGCCAATGTCCTCAACTCAACCAGATTGAGCTTTAGGAGTTGTGGCAGCAGTGTGGCATATGGCATTGGAATAGGGTCAATCACCCTGCTGATCTGAGATGGCCGCTGTTGAAAAGGACGTTGTTGTTGATTGTTGTTATTGTTGTTGTAGGATCTCTGTTGAGGGAACTGTGGTTGTTGCGGAAAGTGTTGTGGTTGTTGAGTATACTGAGGAGTTGGAGTAGGGATAGTGACGGCATCAACTGATCTGGGTAAATATTGGGGTCTTCCTCTTCCCACATGTACATAATTTATTTCACCAGATCTACGGGGCCCCAGCAAATGGCTTCCTTGCACTGCTTGAGCTGACACCATTGTCGAAAATCTTTCCCATCTTCAGTAGGCTCTCAATTCTTTCCCCAGCTATCACCACATCTGCAAAGCTGGTGGAGGACAATGCAGCCAATCTGTCAATATAGGTACCCTGGAGAGTATTCATGAACATGTCTGCCATCTCCCTTTCTGACATTGGGGGTTGAACAGCAGCAGCTAGTTGCCTCCACCTCTGGGCATACTCTCTAAAGCTTTCACGGGAAGATTGTGACATCCCCATCAGGAGGGTCCTGTTTGGAGCCATATCTAGATTATACTGATATTGAAGGATGAAAGCTTCAGCCAAGTCTTTCCAATTCCTTACTGTGGCTTTGGTCAAGTGGGAGTACCATTCTCGGGATGCTCCTGTCAAGCTATCTTCGAAGTAAAACATCCACAGCTTTTCATCCATAGTATAAGCTTTCAGTCTCCCCAGAAAGGACTGCAGGTGAGTACATGGACAAGAGGTACCATTATATCTCTCAAAGCAAGGAGGCTTGAATTTGTGAGTAATCCTGACTCCCTCCACTAAACCCATGTCTATAACATAGAGTTTTGGGACTCCAAAGACATTAGCTTCTCTACAATTTCATCCAACTGACGGTCGTAAACTTCGTCTCTAGCCCCAATCACAGTACACTGCTCTTCTTGAGGGTCCTCCTGCAAGGCCCTTCCTCCAGCAGTGTTACCTTGGGTATTTCTTATGGCATTGATGTCTGGGTTCAGATGAGGCCCATACTCTGGAGGATCAGTGCGAGGTTGCACGTAATCGTTGTTGCTGGTACCCCCTGTACCTGGATGGTGTTCCTCAGGAGTTTGTCGCTCAACCAACTCCCTCAGTCTTTCCTGGCTCTGAGCTAAGCCGGTCATCACTGCCATAAATTGATTCATTTGGGCCCTCCTTTCTGTCCTCTCATTGGCCATTTGGGTCCTCACATCAGTTAAGTCTTACTGAACCTGGTCCATCTGTAGTCCCGAAAGGTTGTTTCTCGTAGGATACCGGTGTATTCTGTTGACAGGGAACACTCTTCTGCGAGCAATGTTTCCTGAAACCACAACAAGGTGAGAAACAAAAACAAAACAAAAACCTACAAAACAAAGAGAAAATGTTTGTATGCAATGCAGGATGCCTATTTATCTTCCAAGGGTATCCGGTTTGGTTCTTTGGTTTTGACCTTTCCAGACCTCGAGGAAATGTTGATGTTGAAGAGAAATCAAGCTCACAAAAATAATACAAACCATATATTACAAAAATGGAGATACATAGTTTGATTAAAATAAAGTCCCCAAGGTGGGTTAAAATACAACAACAACAGAAATACAATCAAAATGAAGTACAAACAAAAAGAGTCAAACATCCAGTCCAAAGTCATTCTCCTTGACTTTCTTCAGGAGAGCCTCAGTCACTGGACTAACTGGGTGTTCTGTGATAATCCTGATGAGGAGGTTCCTGGTGGCAATGGCACTGGTCAACCTCTTGTGCTTATCCTGATCCTTTGACCTATTCAACCCCGCCCGGAGCTTCAACTCAGAAATCTCCTTTTGTGCTGCTAACAAAACTGCCTGATTCTTCTTCTCACTAGCCTTCAGTTGCTCTATCTTAGCTTGAGTTCTCTGATCTTCCTGTGCACGAGCCTCAGTGATCCCGATCCACCTAGTCTGGCTCTCCTCTAGGTAATGCTCAGCTCTGGCCTTCTGAGTCTTAGCTTCCTTGCAAGCATTCTTCAGTACTAACTCCCCTGCTCTAGCCTTTCTGATGTAGTCGTCCGTCTTCTCAATCTTGGTAAAGTGCTCAATCTGGAGCTTCTCTAACCTCTCATTATCTAGACGACTGTCATTTCTCTCCCAGAGAGTCTTCTTCAAAGCTTCAGAGAGCTGAGCATTCCTTTCCTTTAGTTTCTCAAACTCCTTTAAACTGACAGTGGCTGCAGGCTGCACTATTGAAGGTCCAGGTACTTCTTCTAAGGTGAATGGCATCCGGGTGATCTGTCCCCTGGTACGAGACCAATCAAGATATTATGCTGAGGCTATATTGTTGCACTTGCCTAGGATAGCTGTCCCCTTAGTCTGAATATTGTCCCAAGCCCAGGAAGCTTGCTTGACAATAGCTGAGTTGTGCTGGATGTCACAATAGAGGGTCTCTGTCAAGTCTTGTCCTCTTGGGGGATGAACTAAAGCATACCCTAATTGCTTCTTGAAAAGCAAGGGGTTGTAGTTGATGCAACCTTTTAATCCAATCAAAGGCACATTAGGATATTGCCCACAGCTAGTAATGATATCCTTGCCCTTGGTGCTCTGAGTGCACCATCTGATATCTTCTGATGTAAGGGCAATCAATATCTTAGCCCAATTCCTTGGCTGATGAGGATTCAGGAAGGTGTCTGATTTTGGCAAGTGTCTTAGCAACCAATAGTAGAAGAGGGGTGCACAACATCTGACCAATTTCCCTCTTTGCTTCTCATTCCTCTGGTGTACTAAATAGTAGAATTCTCCAAGCAAGGTGGGAACTGGGTTCCTCAACAAGAACAGGTGAATAGCACTCTTTCTTACAAACTTTGGCTCGTCTGCAAACAAGATAACTCCATATATGCTGGGTGCCAAGAGTGCACAAACAGTATCCCACTTCCCTGCTGCAGCGTGTAGGGTGGCCTGAGAGATCAGGAAGTCCAAGTGAAGGCCTGGGATCCCAGCCTTGGTGGTCATGCTCTGATCAATGAGGGTAGGCTCCAAGTGCAAGGCCTTAGCTATATCTTCATTCTTGGGAGCAACCATCTCAGGGTTGAAGGGAATCCCCCTCCTGATAGGGACACCTAACAACATGTAAAATTCTTCCAGCAAAGGTCCCAACTGAAAATCAGGAAATGTGAAGCATCTGAGAGGAGGGTCATAAAACTGTAAGCAAGTGTGAATCATGCTCCTCTGGGATGCATCCAGGCCCATGATCATGTCCAATATGCCTCCATAATGTTCCCTGAATAATGGGACATGATCAAGAGTGATGAGAGACTGGATCTGTATGATGCCTATCAGAGTGGGCTCAAATAAGTGGTATTTGATGTTGCTCTTCCTGAAGTGTCCATGATGATAATGGATGTTGGTGAAGAAACTGAAGAGAAAACCCTGATGAAGGTAACTAGTGAAAACTGATGAAGACAACTGGAGAAGGTGCTGAAGAAGGGTCTCTGATGAAGACAAATGGAGAAGAGTCTCTGATGAAGACAAACTGATGAAGTCTGAGCAGCAGAACAGGTCAAAACCAAACCAAAGATAAGAAGGTGGATACCCTGCAAAACAAATAGGAAAATGTTAAATGATGCAAAATGATGTATGCAGAATGATATGCAAAGGGTTTGTGATCAAGTGTTGGATCTGGTATCTGCCTTGATAGGGTCCATGTGTTCATAAGTCCGAATGGAGGCTGAGAAAACTAGTAACCAGGTGGGGAGCTCAAATAAAGAGTCACAAGTCCAGGGTTTCACAAGAACTGTCCAAAATAATACAACCTTAACAAAACTAGTAAAAAGGTATGATGAGGCCAAGGGTTCCTGCAAACCTGTAAACATCCCAACCCTCTCACATGTAATGTTCTAGAACAAGGATCCTCAGACTTGGATCAGTTATGAGAAGTGTAAACACTTCTAACTCGAAGGTACAGTGTTTACAATAACCATAAAAGATCCTCCTCTAATTCACCTCAGACGCTGAAGGTCATAAAAGATCATCCAGACTTAGCAGGCTTCCCAGATAGCCCTAGTACTACAGGAAATTCGTAGCACAAAGTTCTCAAGAAGAAACCCATGTTTGAACCGTGTTTCATATTCCCGCACCAGACCGAAATGGAATGGGAAAGAATATGAAGCCACTCTATCCTATGTGTCACTCAGGTCCCCGGTATGGAACCTTAATCACTCAAAAATCCCTCCCACCAAGGAAACAGCAGATCCAACACAAATGATAATGATAGTATGAAATGCATAAAAACTGTAAATGAAAGCAATAAATAAAGTTGTATAAAAAGCAATAAATAAAAAGCACAAGTAGCATACAAATCAAACAAGCGCTAGGAGGAACCCACAAAAAGAACCAGAAGCCCTGGTTGCAATGAACTCCTCTCCCCAGCAGAGTCGCCAAGCTGTCGCTCCCGAAGATTTGCATCCCGGTACAAGCGCGAACGGTCGGCGAAGAGAGAAAATGAAGATGAAGTGAATAGAGTCGCCAGCTAGGCATTTTTATCCCGAAGGAAAGGTAATGCTGCATAAACCTAAGAAAAGATGGATAAGACGGTCGCGAACCAGAGAAACTGAGAAAAGGGGTTGGTTACAACCTGGAAAGGTATTAGCACCCAGATTGTCCGTCGTACTCGACGGGATCCACGCTTAAAAGCTTGTGTTTAAAGGGGTAGTGTATGTGCTATCTGTGTGCAAAAAGCTGGAAAGGGGATATACAAGTGGCAGTGCAAAAGAAAAGAGAAATGCCCAGGAACTGAGGCTTACAAAAGAATGCTGAAAGGGGGGAAGACAAAGAGACTTTTGTTCGATAATAGTTAAGTTATGCCTACGTATCCTCTCGTGCAATGAGGAAGTCAGAACACCGTAGTTCGACTCAAAGAGACTGAAAGATGAATTGACTGTGAACTGCTTATTTGCATATGCTCAAGTGTATGACTCGTCTGGCTCGAGTGCTAATTGTCTTGCATTAGACAGAAGAAGCAAGTTCTCGTTTGTGAGTGAAGATGATGAGAAAAGAATCCCGAAGGAGACGATTATTGTTTTTTTTTGTGTTTTCAGTTTTTTATTGTTTTTGCATAAGTTAATGAACTTAAGCCTAAATCAAAGGCTTGTAAACTCATTATATCCTCCCCGATTAGGGATAATGAGAATACTTGAGTATGAGATAAGCATCTCAACTTAATTGCCATGATGATGTAGGATTAAGATCATTAACCTACTTGTGATTATTTAGATGTTTTTGAGTTTTTGTTTAGTGTTAAGTAATGAGTTTAATCTCTAATCACAAATTAGTGGGCTCATTACACCATCCTAATAGAAGGATAATAAATGAGAACACTTAAGCTAAGGAATACTCCTCAACTAAATCCATGGTTAGGGATTAAATTCATTATATAACAAGCCTTTATTAAATGGATTTTAAATAAAGGTGAGATTAAGAAATGAGTTTTAGGGTTTGTAAGACAACTTGAGGGGGACTTGTCCATTAAACACTAGGGTTAGTCCTTCTTAACCATAAAGGAAGAATTAGAACCCTAATGTAAGGCCCAAGTTACAAGTTAATGTCTTAGTGATTATTAGATGGATTGATTAAGAGGTTTAAACAGATTAAGGGTTTAACACTTAAGATTAAAGTTATACATTCCATCCTAAGATAAGGATGCAGGCATAACCCTAATTCCAAAGTCCTAAAACCTTAAAGGTTTAGTCTCTAATGATGGGATGAGAAGAGAGACACAAAGAAGACTCAAAGAGAAAAGACTAAAGGGAAACTAATAAGTCCTAGAAAGTTATCATGCTTGGAAGTCCTAGGGTTTGTGAGGCTTAAAAGGAGAAGTCTTCAAGGAAACCACCAAGGAGAAGCAAGATAGGAAAGAGATGAGATGAGAAGAGAAAGAAAGGAAGAGAAGCACAAGTGAGCAAGCTCACTCAAGGATAAGAAAAAATGAAGCAAGAATGCAATATGAAGAGGTGAGAAGAGGTGGGAGGTGAAGGCAAATCCACCTCCCAAACAACTTACCATTAACCCTGAAAAGTTAGTACAAGATGCAATATGAAAGGGATGAATTGAAATGAAGCAAATGTAAGTGAAAATACCAAGACCAGAAGCATTTACATGATGCAAATGATGCTATGATATGATGCAAAGGCATACAAGATGCATGTTTGTGTTCATACAAGAGGATGAATGCAAATGAAGCATGTAGGAAGCATGTAAACACATGGATGTTTATGAAATGAAATGGATGCAAAGCATAGAAAATGTATAATGATCAAGCTATGTTCAAGCAATGTCTTAAGATGTCTAAGATGGCATACAAATGTTTATAATGGCATGGCAAGTTCATATGTTCATGCAATGCAATGTAAGATGCAAGTAAAGATGCAAAATTAGGGTTACATGGAAGGATGAGATGCAAATGACCAAGACAGAAGCAAATGAAATTATAAAAAATTGAAAATGCACTCAAACAAACCCTAATCCCATATGATATCACACCCCAAAGAAGAAGGTCTAACTCCTATTGAAAGATATGATTTTTCTAAGTTTGCTAGGGTTTTTTGGGTGTTTCAAAAGGAAAATGCAAATCAAATTGAAAATGCAAGATAAATTCATGCCAAAAATATCCTAGATACTACATGATATGTGTAAAACAATGCAAAAAGAACCAACTTCAAACCCTTCATGGTTAGGCAGAAAAGATTTTTCAAAGGTTAGGGTTTAAAAATGTGATTTTTATAACCCTTAATTCAAAGAAAATTGTCAAGTTATGATCAAAACCAAAAAGAAATTTGTATGAAGGGTTTGAAATTTTTTCTAAATGTGTTAAGATGCAACATGATTTTTTTGGTAATTTTTAGAAACCTAAATGCTATTTTAATTAATTAATTTCCATTAATTAATTAAAATAAATATTTAAATATTTTAAAAATACTTTTTAAATGCAAAAAATAAAATAAAAATCATTTTCTGATTAAGAAAAATATTTGAAACAAAAATGCAAAAGGAAATATTTTTAGGATTTTTCTAAGTATTTTAAATAAAATGAGAAAGAAAAATGAATAAAAATGAAATAAATGGGAAAGTATGCAAGATCCAAGGCTGAGATTCAAACTAATCTGGAGGGAATTGACTGGCGCGTGTTTGTGTGGCTAGGATTCAATCTGGAATTTTTTAAAATTAATCCTAATTAATTAAAACTAATTAACTAATTAGGGTTTTAACAAGGCATCTGAGCCCTTCATCCACGCGCGAAATCCAAATCCTACGGCCCACATTAAAACTGGCCCTTAAACCCTAATTAAGAACCCTAAGCACTTTCAGGTGACCGGAGCTAGCTCCGGTCATCTTCTCCGGCAGCCCCTTCATGCTATCTCACTCAAAACGCACCCCCAAGCTCTCAAACTCTCCAGAATCAATCATCTAACAACCCTAAACATGAATCCAGCTCCAAAACTCATTTATTTTACATCAAGAACACGAATCAAAGCAAAACGAAAAATACATCAAAATTTTCAGAAGCTCAGTACATGCATAAAACTCAACCATTTTCAAAACAAACTACATCATGGTGATCAGGAGAGCTCATAGATTCATTTAGAAACAAGAAATGCAAGTTCTGGAAAAATGTTTAAAGATGACTACCTGAGCTGGAGCTTTACAAACTGGTACTTTCTGGACCTCTCCCTTGTGCAAATCCACTCCAATGAACTCCTTGATGATGTTGAGAAGCTTTGCAAGAGTTTATATGGCTTGGTTTGTGAGTTATGGTTCTGTGGAGGCAGAAATCGTGTTTCTAATTCTTGAGGTTTTAGGCTTGTTTAATGGTTGGGAAATGATCTGGAGGATGTATGGAGATGATTGGTGAAGTTTGCTTGAAGTTTTTGTGGTTGTGTTATGAAATTCGAAGAGGGAAAGTTTCTTGAGGATTTTGTGAATCTGAGTGTGTGTGTTGATTCAAGCTCCAAGAAGTTATGAAATGTGATCCTTAGGGCATGTATGTGAAGATGTGATAGGTCAGAGGAGTTGTTGTGGCTTATGCTGATTGGTATGGGCTCATTTGGAAAAAGTCAAGCTTGGTTGTACTTGAGGTATAGGCACGGGTTAGGGATGGATTTGGGCATGGCTGGGCTCAGTTGAGATCAAGGAAAGCTATGGGATAGGTTTGATGCAGCTGGATGGCTTGGAGGGAAAGATTCAAGTGGTTTTGTAACTTTTTGCATTTTGCCCCCTTTGAGTTATCTTGTGATGCAAGGCATGAAATGTTGTGGTTCCTTGGGAAATTCTGAGTTTTTGAAGTTGCTTGATCATGTTATGAAGTATTTGGGCACATTAGAAGTCATTAGAAGCCTTGGCAAGTGGTTTTGCAAAAAATCCTCTTTGGTACATTCTTGAAAATTATAGGATTTTTGCCAACTTTGAAGGATCATAAATTGAGTTTCATAATGAATTAGAACATGTTCTTGTACTTTTTGAAAAGGGAAAGAACTAATCTATAACTTTCAGGACCAAGACTTTTTCATTTGAAGCATTTTTTATCTAGAAAGAGGAGGTTGAAGAACTTTCCCAAAATGGAAAGTTTCCATTACAAGTCATTTCCATTTTTGGCAAGTTTGCAAATGGCTCAAAATTCTTCAATCTTGCGACCTTACAACCACTTATAAGATCAAATAAAGATCATAGAACTTCATTTTGATGAAAATACCCCTTTGGTTCCATTGTTGGGGGCCTCAGATGCCCTGATTTTGACTTAACTTGCTCAAGAAGTTACCCAATGAACAGATGACTTCCACAATGAATTTCTTCATAAAACTTGGTACACATGATCCTTATATCATCTTAAGAACAATAGAAACAAGAATGGCCCAAAAATTTGGAGTTAAGGCCTCTGAAACCAAAACCCTAATTTTGGTCATCTGTGTAGTGAAAACCCTAGCTCTGCTTCCATGCCTTGCCAGTTCTTGTGATTTCTTGACTTCTATGGACTTTGAGAGAAATAATATGATGATATAACACACATGGACCCTCTTGGAAAGCTTTGAGGCCTTTGGGATGGCTTAGATGGATTCTTGGATTGCTCGGATCACAATCCCTAGATGCAGATGAACTTGAACTATGCAGATGAAGCAAATATGCAATATGAGGTGGTATGTTTATGCTAATGCAAAAATGAAAGATCACAAGTCATGGTGTGATGTGAGTTAGGGCAAATTTGGGGTGTTTACAACGGCTTCGTTGGGGATACTTATGTCAAGTAACCCTACTGATGAGGTGATTGCTGACTTGGCTGGGGATATAGTGCTTGATATGCCCCGTGTTGTGAGATTGTCTGTCTGGAGTACCTGCAACCTGTTAAAAAGAAACGCACAAGTATGCCGAGGTATCCTCAACCGGATTTCGTCATAGGAGTTAGATTTTCTCAAGAGTGCATATTTCCTGCAAGCATATATTGAAAATGGCTTATATGTTTTCATGCAAGTGTTGTATTATAAACTTTGGACATTTTGCAAACGAAACAAAAATGTACAAAACAAAGTGTGACTGAAAATTCTGGTTTTATTGATTTGTGTGCCCTGAATGGGCAAGTACAGAGAAGAAGCAAATCCCTGAAAGGAGGAGATTACTGTGAATTGAGAGAATAAAAGTGTTGGAAATGTTGAAGTTGACGCTCTAGTGAGCTTCCTTTGCTATGACCTATATGACCTTGACGTTCTTCTTATCTTGCTTTATGAAGAAGGTTGATTTTCACTGACGCTTTATCCTTTCGAAGCTTGCCATGTTATGAGAGATACGGACGAATTCAGAATGCAGTTGTTCTCTTATTCCCTGATTTTAAGTGGATCGCCCTTTCGGGTTTTCAACCCACCGGGATACCCATTTTTGCCTGAGCTGTGCGATGTGGCTTTTCAACTCAGCGGGTGTACACATTTTTTTTTATTTTTCCCTTATTTTTGCCCGAGTCTTTTATTCTGTTTTTGACTCGCCGGGATGCCCTATTTTTTCCTGGACTTACATTCTGTTTTTATGTCCAGCGGGTCTTTTATGCAAAGTATTTTTTAACTGCATCTGAATTCACAGGAGATAAGAAATCCTCGCCATCCATAGTAGTGAGCATCAGTGCCCCACCAGAGAAAACTTTCTTTACTATGAATGGGCCTTCGTAATTTGGCGTCCATTTTCCCATATGGTCTGTATGAGGAGGAAGAAGTCTTTTCAGAACAAGCTCTCCCACTTGGTATTCCCGAGGTCTGACTTTCTGATCGAAGGCTTTGTTCATTTGCTTCTGATACAACAGCCCATGACAGATAACTGCTAATCTCTTTTCTTTAATCAGTCTCAATTGATTATATCGAGATTGGACCTATTCTGCTTCATCTAGTTTCACATCCATCATTACCCTTAAGGAGGGTAGTTCAACTTCAACAGGTATGACAGCTTCCATACCATACACAAGCTGATAAGGTGTTTCCCCAGTAGATGTTCTGACAGAGGTTCGGTTCCCATGTGTAAACACCCCAAATTTGCCCTCACTAAGTTCACACCATGGCTTGTGATCTTCCCTCATTACATTAGTTTAATCATATCATATCATATCATATTGCATTTTTGCTTCACTGCATTAGCTCAAGTTCATCTGCATCTAGGGTTTGTGATTTGAGCCATTCAAGATTCATCTGAGCCATTCCAAAGGTCATCAATCATCTCAAGAGGGTCCATGTATGTTCAATCATCATATTTTATCCTCCAAAGATCAAGGAAGTCAAAGAATCACAAGAACTGGCAAAGCATGGAAGCAGAGCTAGGGTTTAACTGCACAAATGACCTAAAATTAGGGTTTTGGTTTCAGAGGCCATAACTCCAAATTTTTTGGTTATTCTTGTTTCTATTGGTCTCAATATGTTATAAGGATCATGCATACCAAGTTTTATGAAGAAATTCATTGTGGAAGTCATCTGATCACTGGGTAACTTCCTGAGCAAGTTAAAGCAAAATCAGGGCATCTGAGGCCCCCATCCATGGAACCAAAGTGGATTTTTCATTAAATTGAAGTTATATGGTCTTTGTTTGATCATTGAAGTGCTTAGAAGTTCACAAAATTGAATAAAAATGAGCTAAACCAAAATTTGCCAAAAATGGAAATGACTTGTAATATAAACTTTCCATTTTGGGAAAGTTTTTCAACCTCCTCTTTCTCAACCAAAAATACTTCAAATGAAAAATTATTGGTCATGAAAGTTATAGATTAGATCATTCCCTTTTGAAAAAGTACAAGAACAAGATCTAATTCACTTTGGAACTCAAGTTATGGCTTGTCAAAGTTGGCAAAAATCACATAAATTTCAAGAATGCACCAAAGAGGGATTTTTGCAAAACCTCTTGCCAAGCTATTTTGTGACTTCAAACACACTTCTAAGCATCATAAAAACATTGTGCAATGTCTAAAACTCAGAATTTCCCAATGTATCTCAAGTTTTCATGCCTTGCCCATGAAGAAATCTCAAAAGGGCCAAACTTTGTCAAAATTGCAAAACACCCCATAACTTATTTCCCACATGCTGAATTGCCTCAAAGTGAATTCCATGGACCTCCTTGATCCTTTCTGAACCAGACACCCCATTATACCATCTCTGAACCAGCCCATACCTCAAGGACAAGAATTTTTGACTTTTTTGCAAGAAGGCCATACCAATCACAATAGGGCACAACCACTCCACAGACCTATCACAAGTTGATATGTGGATCAAACCCAGGCCATAACACACAAGAACACAGCCTGAAACCTCAGCATTCTCTAGTTACCAAAAACTCTCCCTCTTGCAAAAAAAACCTTCGAATCTCCCAACTCAGCCACTCAATCTTCAAACAAACACCATCATTCATCTCTAAATCATTCACTGGCCCAAAACCACCCATCAAAACAGCCAAGAACACACTACAAGCCAAATACGATTTTCTGACCAGTGGAGCACAAACTCACAAACCAGCCTTCCTCAAAGCTCTCCAAGCATCAAAGCTTCTTCAGGGAGATCATTGGAGGCATTTTGCACCAAGAAAGTAGCCAGAAAGCTCAAGGGTTGAAAGCTCCATCTCAGGTATCCATTCGAATTAATTTTTCCAGAACCTTTATTTTATGTTACTAAATGATTAAGCATGTTTCATTGGTCACACTGAACTTGGAATTATTGAAAATGATGAAGAAATGAGAATGTATTGCTTGTCTGAAATTTTTGCCATATTTATGTTCTTCTTTGAATCAGGAGATTGAGTGAAAAGAAATGAAGTTTGAGGGTGGATTTGATCTTAGGGGAGTGAAAGGAGTGAATCTGGAGCTTTAGAGCTCCAGAAAGTGCCTAGGGAAGAAGTTGAGGATTTTCAGGTGAGGGTCTGGCCGGAGAAGATGACCGGAGGTCTTCTCCGGCCACCTGAAAGTCATTAGTGACTTAATTAGGGTTAGGGAAAACTTTGAACGTGGAACGCGCATGTTTGAGTGGCTAGGATCTTCTCATTAATTATTAAACTGGATTAATTAAATAATTAATTAGGATTATTGAAGTTTGAATGAGAGCCTTTAGATCTGGCACGCAGTCAACCAGTCTAAACCCAGAATCAATCCTGGCCCTTCCCTCTGCATACTTCTCATTTATTTTATTTTTAATTCATTTTTCTTATTTATTTTGTACATTTTATTTAAAATATTTAGAAAATCCCAAAAATATTTTTATTCAGCATTTTAATTCCAAATTATTTTCTCAACCCAGAAATATTTTTATTTTTATTTTTTGCATTAAAAAATCATTTTTTAGACATTTAATTGTTTATTTTAATTAATTAATGAAAATTAATTAATTAAAATATCATTTAGGTTTCTAAAAAATCCCAAAAAAATTCATATTGCATCTTTAAACATTTAGAGACATTGTCATACCATCCATACAAATTTATTTTTGGTTTTGAACCATTTTTGACAATTTTCTTGAATTTAGGATTCATAAAATTCACATTTTAGAACCCTAACTTCAAGAATTATTTTCTGCCTAACCATGAATGGTATGACATTGATTCTTTTTGAATTGTTCTTCATTTGAAATGTAGTTTCTAACATAATTTTGTCATGAATTTCTTCTGCCTTTTTTAATTGATTGGCATTTTTTCCCTTTAGGTACCTTAAAACCCTAGATAACTTAGAAAAATCATAAGTCCCTTAGGGTTAAGAGTTAGGTATCCTCCTTTGGGGTATGAAATCATATGGGGTTAGGGTTCTTTTGATTGCATTTTCATTTTTTTATCTTGTCATTTGCTTCTGTTTTTGAGTTTTGCATCTCATATTGCATGAAAACCCTAATTTCTCATCTTCCTTTGCATACATCTTGCATAAGCATTCATATAAGAACTTTCCATGACATTCCATGGATCCACATGACTTCTAAGACATCTTAGGACACATTAGAATCATGTTTGATCATTGCATCATCCATTTGTCATGTTATGCATTCATTTCATTTCATGTGCATTCATGAACTTTCATGCTTCTTTCATGCTTCATTTGCATCCTCATTACTTGTATGATCATTCACATCTCTTGACATACATATGTACCATCTCTTAGCATCATTTGCATCATGAATGTGCTTCTGGTTTTGGTTTGCATCCTTGCATTCATTTCATTTTCATTTCATTTCATTTCCTTTTACTAACTTTTCAGGTGCTAAGTTACTTTGAGAAGTGAATTTGCCTTCACTTCTCACAATCTCTTCTCATCTCTCTTATGCATTCATTGATGAATTTTGTACTTGTATTAGAGTGAGCTTGCTCATTCATGTTCCTTCTTCACCTTCTTTCTTCAAGCAACTTATCTTCTTAGGTGAAGTAAGTTGACTTGTTTCTTCTACTTCTCCTCCTTTCATCTGCTTCTTCCTTGGTGGCTATCCTTGAAGATCTCTTGAAAGCTTCATAAACCCTAGGAACATCCAAGCATGTTAACAATTAGGGTGTGATTAGTCCCCCATTATTTTTACCTTTGTGTCATCTTTTGTGTCTTCTCTTCTTATCTCATAATCCGGGACTAAACCTTCAAGGTTTTAAGGCTTTGTAATTAAGGTTATGCCTGCACACTTCTCTTAGGATGGAGTGTATAATTTTAATCCTAAGTGTTAAACCCTTGATGTGTTTAAATCTCTTAATCAATCCATCTAATAATCACTAAGACAATAAGCTTGTAACTTGGGCCTTGCATTAGGGTTCTAATTCTTCCTTAATTGGTTAAGAAGGACTAACCCTAGTGTTAATGGACAAGTCCTCCTAAAGTTGTCTTACAAATCATAAAATTCACTTCTTAATCTTACCATTAATTAAAATCCACTTTAATAAAGGCTTTTTTTTTTTCATGAGGTTAATCCATAATTATGGATTAAGTTAACTTAAATGTTCTCATCTATTATCCTTCTATTAGGATGGTGTAATGGGTCCATTAAATCCTTGATTATGGCTTAAACTCATTACTTAACACTAAACAAAACTCCAAAAACATCTAAATAAACACAAGTAGGTTAATGATCTTAATCCTACATCATGGTGATTAAAGTGTGAGGTATTTACTTCATACTTAAGGTATTCTCATTACCCCTAATCAGAGGGAAGATGTGATGGGTTTACTAAACCCTTGGTTTAGGCTTAAGCTCATTAATTTATGACAAACACAAAAAGCAATAAAAGATCAAAATACCAAAAACAAACAATAATCGTCTCCTCCGGGATTCTTTTCCTCATCTCATTCACTCATAATCGAGAACTCTCTTCTTCCGTCTAATGCAAGACAGTTTGCACCTGAGCCAGACAGGTCATACACTTGAGCATAGACAAGTAAGTAGTTCACAAGTCAATTCATTCTTCAGTCTCTTTGAGTTGAACTACGGTGTTCTGACTTCCTCATTATACGAGAGGATACGAAGGCATAACTTAACTGTTATCGAACAAAAGTCTCTGTATATTCCCCCTCTTCCAGCATTATTCTTTAAGCCTCATTGTCTTGAGCATTGCACTCTTTTCTTACACTAACACTCCTTTTCTTCACTTCACATTTCTTTTGCACTGACACTTGTATTCGTTTCCAGCTTTTGCACGCGGAATAGCACTGACACTACCCCTTTTACACACAAACTTTCAAGCGTGGATCCTGTCGGGTACGTCGGACAATCTGGGTGCTAATACCTTCCCAGGTTGTAACCAACCCCCTTTCTCAGTTTCTCTGGTTCGCGACCGTCTTGTCCATATCTTTCCAGGTTTATGCAGTATTACCTTTCCTTCGGGATAAAAATTCCTAGTTGGCGACTCTTTTCGGTTCATCTTCATGTTCTCTCTTTCGCCGACCGTTCGTGTCTGTACCCCTCTTGGCCAGGTGTCATTTGGTGGGAGCGACAGCTTGGCGACTCTGCTGGGGACCCTTATACTGCAACCAGGGCTTCATGTTCTTTTTGTGGGTTCCTCCTAGCGCTTGTTTGATTTGTGTTTACTGGGGTGTTATGTGCTAATTGTGTTTATTTATTTGCTTTATTTATTGCTTTATGTACAGTCTTATTTACTTCTTTCTTTACAGTTTTTTATACATCATGCTGTCATTATCATTGCTGGATCTAGATTCTGTTTTGGTGGGTGGGGTTTCACTGAGTGATTAAGGTCCTATACCTGGGACCTGAGTGACACCTAGGCTAGAGTGGTTCATGTTCTTTCCCATTCCATTTCGGTCTGGTGCGGGAATATGAAACACAGTTCAGATGTGGGTTTCTTCTTGAGAACTCCGTGCTACAAATTTCCTGTAGTGCTAGGGCTAACTGGGAAGCTTGCTAAGTCTGGATGACCTTTATTTTAACCTTCATAATCTGGGGTGAATTAGAGGAGGATCCTTTATGGTTATTGTAAACATTGTACCTCCGGGTTAGAAGTGTTTACACTTCTCATAACTGATCTGAGTCTGAGGATCCTTGTTCTAGAACATTACCTGTGAGGGGGTTGGGTTGTTTACAGGTTTGCAGGAACCCTTGGCCACATCATACCATGTTACTGTTTTGTTTTAAGAATGCATCACTTTGGACAGTTCTTGTGATTACCCCGGACTTGTGACTCTTTATTTGAGTCCCCCACCCTGGTTACTGGATTTCTGAGCCTCCATCCGGACCTTTGAACATACATGGACCTTATATCAAGACAGATAATCAGATCCAGCTCTTGATCACAAACCCTTGCATATCATTTGCATATATCATCATTGCATCATTTAACATTTGTTTATTTATTTTTCAGGGTATCCATCACATCATATTTGGTTTGGTTTTGACCCCTTCTACTGCTTAGACCTCAATTTCAGTTATCTTCTTCAGCACCTGCTTCAGCTATCTCCTTCAGAACCTCCATCACTCTGTCAGAGATTTACCTCCAGCTTTTCAGTCTTTGATCTTCATCAGTATTTGTCTTCAGCTTCTTCATCAGCACTCATGGATATTCCAAGGAAAAGCAACATATCTTATCACTTCTTTGAGCCGATATTGACTGGTATCAGGCAGGTCCAGTCTCTTATCACACCTGACCATATCCCACTGTTTAGAGAGCACTATGGGGGTATTTTGGACATGGTTATGGATCTTGATTCTTCTCAGAGAAGCATGATCCACACATGCTTGCAGTTCTATTACCCTCCACTCAGATGCTTCACTTTTCCAGATTTCCAGATGGGGCCTCTACTGGAAGAGTTTTCCTTATTGATTGAAGTACCAATCAGAGGAAGGATCCCCTTCAACCCAGAGACGACTGCTCCCAGAAGTGAAGAGATAGCAAGGGCATTGCACTTGGAGCCTGCCCTTATTAAGCAAAGCATGACAACAAAAGCTGGGATTTCTGGTCTACATATGGACTTCTTAATTTCTCAGGCCATCCTGAAGGCTGCAGTGGGAGAATGGAGGGCAGTTTGTGCACTATTAGCCCTCAGCATATATGGGGCTGTATTGTTTGCAGATGAGCCCAAATTTGTGAGTAAGAATGCCATCCACTTGTTCTTGCTGAGGAACCCAGTGCCTATATTGCTAGGAGATTTTTACTACTCCATCCATCAGAGAAATGAAAAGAAAAGGGGGAAGCTAGTTAGATGTTGTGCTCTCTTGGCTACTTAGGCACCTGCCTAAATCAGATGCTTTCTTGAACCCACACCAGCAGAAGAATTGGGCCAAGAGGTTCATTGCCTTAACATCAGATGATATCAGATGGTGCACCCAGAACACCAAAGGCAAGGAGATTATTACCAGCTGTGGGCAGTACCCTAATGTGCCTCTTATAGGAGTAAAAGGTTGCATCAATTACAACCCTTTACTGTTTAAGAGACAATTGGGATATGCCTTGGTTCACCCTACCAGAGGACATCATTTAGCTGAGACCCTATACTGTGAAGTTCAGCCTAATTCAGTTGTTGTCAGACAAGCTGCCTGGGCTTGGGACAACATCCAGACCAAAGGGACGGCCATCCTTGGAAGATGTAACAATATTGCTTCAGCCCTGTACTCTGACTGGTCCCGTACTAGAGCTCAGATCACCAGGATGCCTTTCATCTTGGAAGACACACCTGGACCATCTACAGTACAGCCTGCAACAACTGTTAGCCTGGAGGAATTTGAAAAGCAGAAAGAGAGGAATAATCAGCTATCTGAGGCCTTAAAGAAGACTCTTTGGGAAAGAAATGACGGTCTTCTGGACATTGAAATATTGGAAAGACTCAAGACTGAGCATCTGACCAAGATTGAGAGGACAAATGACTACATAAGGAAAGCAAGAGTCAGGGAACATATATTGAAGAATGCCTGCAAGGAGGCCAAGATTCAGAAAGCTAGGGCTGAGCATTACCTGGAGGAAAGCCAGGCTAAGTAGATCAGGATCACCGAAGCCCGTGCACAAGAAGACCAGAGGACTCAGGCCAAGATTGAGCAGCTGGAGGCCAATGAGAAGAAGCAGCAAGAGACTTTGTTGGCAGCTCAGAAGGAGATATCAGAATTGAAGCTCCGAGCGGGGTTAAAGAGATCAAAGGATCAGGACAGGCATAAGAAGCTGACTAATGCCATTGCTACCAGGAACCTCCTCATTAGGACCAATACAGAGCACCCAGCTGGTCCGGTGACTGAGGCACTCCTGAAGGAGGTCAGGGAAGATGACTATGGATTGGATGTTTGATTCCTCTTTGCTTGTATTTCCTTTTTTTGATGTACTTTTTCTTTTGATTGTTGTATTTTTGACCCACCATGGGCGTGTATTCTAAACAGACTATGTATTTTCATTATTTGTAATATATCAGTTTGTTTTATTTTGGTGGGCTTTCTCTCGACATCATCAAGCATCTCCTCGAGGTCTGGAAAGGTCAAAACCAAGAACCAAACCGGATACCTTGGAAAACAAATAAGCATATTGCATTGCATACTAACTCTTTCTTTGTTTTGTAGGTTTTTGTTTATTATTTGTTTCTCACTTTGTTGTGGTCTCAGGAAACATTGCTCGTCGCAGAGTGTTCCCTGTAAACTGCACACACCAGTACCCAACGCGTAACAACCTTCCAGGCATTCAGATGGATCAGGTACAGCAGGACCTGAATGAAGTGAGAAATCAGATGGCAAACGAGAGGGTCGAAATGAGAAACCAAATGACCCAGTTTATGGATGTGATGACTGGCTTGGCTCAGAGCCAGGAGAGGCTGAGAGAGCTGGTAGAAAGGCAGACACCTTAGGAGCCCCACCTTGGAACAGGAGGAACCAGCAATAATGAACGAGGGCAGCCTCGTATCAACCCACCAGAGTTTAGGCCCCATTTGAATCCAGATGTTAA
Source organism: Lathyrus aphaca (assembly GCA_963966055.1). NCBI lineage: Eukaryota > Viridiplantae > Streptophyta > Magnoliopsida > Fabales > Fabaceae > Lathyrus > Lathyrus aphaca. The sequence continues at coordinate 409,265,945 of OZ014521.1, read as the reverse complement.
TGGCACAAGGAATGTTCAAGGTAATACTGCTGGGGGTAGAATTCTGCAAGAGGATCCCCAAGAAGAATAGTTCACAGTTATTGGGGCAGGAGATGAGGTGTATGACATAAGGCTAGATGAGATTGCTGAAAAGCTGAGGTCTTTAGAATCCCAGAATTCTTTAGGCTTCGACGTGATGGATATGGGGCTGGTAGATGGGGTGAGAATTCCCCACAAATTCAAACCCCCTTGCTTTGAAAAATATAATGGTACCTCTTGCCCGCGTACTCATCTGCAATCTTTCTTGGGGAGACTCAAGGCTTATACCGTGGACGAGAAGTTATGGATGTTCTATTTTGAGGACAGCCTGACTGGAGCATCCAGAGAATGGTATTCGCATCTAACAAGGGCCACTATAAGATGTTGGAAAGACTTGGCCGAAGCCTTCATCCGGCAATACCAGTACAACCTAGACATGGCCTCTAATAGAACTCTTCTAATGGGCATGTCTCAGTCTTCAAGGGAAAGCTTTCGGGATTATGCTCAGAGGTGGAGACAGCTTGCTGCTGCTGTCCAGCCACCCATGTCAGAAAGAGAGATGGCTGACATGTTTATGAACACCTTGCAGGGAACTTATATTGATAGACTTGCTGCCTTCTCTTCCACCAGTTTTTCCGATGTAGTTATAGCTGGTGAGAGAATTGAAAGTCTTTTAAAGATGGGCAAAATCTTTGACAATGGTGCCAGCTCCTCCAACAACCCCAGAAAACCTTTTGCAGGACCCCGAAGGGCAGGTGAAACAAATGATATCCATGCAAGCAGGGGCAGACCCCAATATTCTCACAGATCAGTAGCAGCCATTACTATCCCGACTCCGGTTCCACAGCAACCACTTTATCCTCAACAACAACAACACTATCAACAACAATCTCATTTTCCGCAACAAAGAACGTACAACAATAACAACAGCAACCAACAACAGCGCCCCTTTCAACAGAGGCCATCTCAAGCAAATAGGGTGATTGACCCCATTCTTATGCCTTATGCTGCTTTACTGCCACAACTCCTGAAACTTAACCTGGTTGAGTTAAGGACGTTGGCTCCACCAGATCCTCTCAACCTCCCAAAGAATTATGATGCTAATACCAGGTGTTCCTTTCATTCTAACGCACCTAGTCACAACACTGAGAAGTGTAGAGCCTTACAAATGAAGGTTCAGGATTTGGTCGATTCCAAAGCTCTCAATTTCGCACCTCCTCCAAATGTTAACAGAAATCCTATGCCCAATCATGGTGGGCCCAGGATTAATGCCATAGAAGAGGCTCAACCATCTGCATTGATTGACAATGTTGCACAGATTCAAACACCGTTGGCAGAAGTCAAAACTCAACTCTTAAGATGCCAAGTGTTCCCGGGCTGTGGGGCCTGCTGCGAATTGTGCAAAACTGCTATTAATGGTTGTGAGAAGCTAAGGTTTGGCATAGATGGCCTCATCAGAGATGGAATTTTGCAGATTACCACAACGGCTCCTTCAACAACTCTTTCTTCAGAAACAATAGATCTCCTACAACTGCAACAACTATCATTCCCACTGATTCATCCACAACTTCGGCAATTACTCCATCCATTATTTCAATAGATCAGAGTTCAGCAACATTTACTTCTACAACATCAGCACCCATTTTATCAACGGAAACACCTATAACACCAGCAAACACTAATGAAGATGTCTCAACGGTCACGATCTATTATGACGCGGAAAATGTTCATCCCAACAACAATTTCCAACAACAAACTGCAACACCTCCTGTCAGATCTCCAGTCACAATCTATTACGACCCGCATACCATCGCAGTTCCTTCCGCTGCAGCAATCAGTCCGGTCACCATTACGGTGCCTGGACCCGTTCCTTATGAAAGCAGTAATGCCATACCTTGGCACTATGGCTCTGATCTCTACTGCGACGGAAAGAAGATCACTCTAGATTCAGCAACCTCTCCACCACAAGTTGACAATGTTGGGGGAGGCGGAGGCTTCACCAGAAGCGGACGCCTTTTTGCCTCACAAACACCAAGGCCCAACGCTGAAGCAGAAGCTACTACTAAGGCAAAAGGGAAGAATGTGGTACTTGAAGAGCCAACTATCAAAGAAACTCCAAAGACGTCTTTTGAACAAGAAGTGGACGAGTTCATGAGAATAATAAAAAAGAGTGATTACAAAGTGATGGACCAACTTCATAAGACACCCTCCAAAATCTCTATATTATCACTGTTAATGTGTTACGAAGCCCATAGGAATGCACTGTTGAGAGTCCTGCACGCAGCATATGTGCCGGAAGATATTACGGTTAATCAGCTGGAAACGGTGGTAGCAAATGTTAACACCAGTCATGGACTGGGCTTCACAAATGTTGATTTAACGACGGAGGGACGCAATCATAACAAGGCTTTACATATCACCTTAGAATGCAAAGGTGTTGTTCTTTCTCATGTGCTGGTAGACACTGGGTCTTCGCTCAATGTCCTCCCAATGAAAGCCTTGGTGAAGCTGGAGTATGATGGTTTGGCATTACGTCCAAGTAACTTGGTGGTGAGAGCATTTGATGGCTCTAAGATATCAGTGCTTGGAGAGATTGATCTACCTGTGATGATTGGCCCATAAATCTTTAAAACTACCTTCTTTGTGATGGAAATACAGCCGGCCTACAGCTGTTTGTTGGGTAGACCCTGGATTCACGCCGATGGCGCTGTTACATCCACCCTTCACCAGAAGTTAAAATTTGAGTGGGAAGGCCAGATCATCACAATCTGCGGAGAGGAAGACATTTTTTTTAGCCAGCTGGCTACTTACAAGTATATAGAGATGGATGGGGAGATCCATGAGACTAAGAGTCAGGGATTTGAGGCCCTTAATATCAATGAAGCATCTACTGTGTCTGGAACTTCCATCATTTCATATCAACAGGCCCAGAAGGTTGTTGAAGAGGGTAACGCTCAAGGCTGGGGCAAGCTGCTTCCAGTTGAAAAGAAAGGAGACAGATTCAGGTTGGGTTACAGACCAACTCGACAAGATCAACCAGAGGCTGCAACGGAGCCCAAATTTGTCAGCGGGGGAATGCTTACCCCGGATGCTGTGAACAGTCTGGAAGACGAGGAAGAAGACGAACGCAACCTGGAAAACTGGATACATCCAAGGATCCCGGGGAACCAAGTCTCAAACTGGTCTTCCCGGGAAATTATAAGAGTTACTCCTGCAGAGTAATTATTATTTCCTGTCTTAAGTATGCATCACGTCCTGCATCTTGCCCAAGGTGTCAGAACTCATTTTGTAATCGGGCCATCTTGTATTTTGTGCAAACGATTAATTAATGAATATCAGGACATCTTTTGCATACGAGTCTCTTTTTTCGCTCACTGTTTTTCATTTTTCATTTTTTGTACAAAAATAAAATGGCAATGTTTTCAAAATAATAACTTCATTTTACTTTTTCTAAACAAGATAAAACTAATCACTAAAATGAACCAATCTAAACCCTTGCAGAGAGTGCCCTCCAGTCTGCATCGACAACGACACTGCTATGACTTCGACAATCCGATTAATCAAGCCGATGAAGGGGTTGAAGAAGATTATGAGCTACCTGAAGAACTAGCCAGATTGTTAAGGCAAGAGGAGAAGGTTATTACTCCTCATCAGGAGGAAGTGGAGATAGTTAATCTTGGTACCGAAGAAGATCTCAAAGAAGTAAAGATTGGGGCCCGCTTGCAAGATTCAGTGAAGAAACAACTTATTGACATGCTTCGGGAGTATGTGGATGTTTTTGCTTGGTCTTATCAGGATATGCCAGGTCTGGATACCGACATTGTTATGCACAAGCTGCCTCTAAAGGAAGACTGTCCTCCAGTAAAACAGAAATTGCGCCGTACTCGCCCGGATATGGCCATGAAGATAAAAGAAGAGGTTTAAAAACAGTGGGACGCCGATTTCCTTGTTGTAACTAGTTACCCGCCGTGGATTGCTAACATTGTACCTGTGCCTAAGAAGGATGGCAAAGTACGGATGTGTGTGGATTATCGGGATCTGAACAGAGCTAGCCCGAAGGATGACTTCCCATTACCTCACATTGATGTATTGGTCGACAACACGGCTCAGTTCTCGGTGTTCTCCTTCATGGATGGATTTTCAGGATATAATCAGATCAAGATGTCACCTGAAGACATGGAGAAGACAACTTTCATCACACCCTGGGGCACATTCTGTTATAAGGTAATGTCGTTCGGACTGAAGAATGCTGGTGCCACTTATCAACAGGCTATGGTAACATTATTCCACGACATGATCCACAAAGAAATTGAATGTTATGTGGATGACATGATTGCCAAGTCCCTCAAGAAGAAGACCACCTGGTAAATATGTTGAAGCTATTCAAGCGTCTGAGAAAGTATAAGCTGAAGCTAAACCCCAACAAATGCACATTTGGGGTGCGTTCCGGTAAGCTGCTAGGATTTATTGTAAGTGAAAAGGGAATTGAATTTGACCCTGACAAAGTCAAAGCCATTCAAGAGATGCCTGCACCAAAGACTGAAAAAGAAGTTTGGGGGTTCTTAGGTAGATTGAACTAAATATCAAGGTTCATATCTCATCTTACTGCAACATGTGAACCCTTGTTCAAATTGTTAAGGAAAGAACAAACGGTCAGGTGGAATGAAGACTGCCATAAGGCTTTTGACAAAATCAAGGCGTACTTGCAAGAACCTCCAATTCTTATGCCTCAAGTTGAAAGAAGACCTCTAATAATGTACTTAAAAATATTGGAAGAGTCAATGGGGTGTGTGCTGGGCCAGCATGATGAGTCTGGTCAAAAAGAGTATGCAATATACTACCTAAGCAAAAAGTTTACCGACTGTGAACAACGTTATTCACTGCTCGAGAAAACTTGTTGTGCTTTAGCGTGGGCTGCTCGCCGACTAAGGCAGTATATATTGACCCACACTACCTTGTTGATCTCGAAGATGGACCCAGTCAAGTACATATTCGAGAAGCCAACACTTACCGGAAGGGTTGCAAGATGGCAAATGATTCTGACAGAATATGACATTCAGTACACATATCAAAAAGCCATCAAGGGCAGTGTACTGTCTGACTATCTGGCTGACCAACCCATTGATGATTACCAACCAATGAGATTTAACTTCCCTGATGAAGACATCATGTTCCTAAAAGCAAAAGATCATGAAGAGCCTGGTCACACTGAAGGGCCTGACCCAGAAGAAGAATGGACAATGATGTTTGATGGGGCTGTCAATATGAATGGTCGTGGTGTTGGTGCAGTACTCATTACACCTAAGGGAGTTCACATGCCTTTCTTGGCAAAACTCACCTTTGCATGCACTAACAACGAAGCTGAATACGAAGCCTGTATCATGGGTCTTGAGGAAGCCATTGACCTCAGGATCAAGACTAATTGTATTCGGAGATTCAACTCTGGTAATCAATCAGACCAACGACAAATGGTACACTCACCAGGAGCATCTGATTCCATACCGGGATTATACAAGGAGATTACTGACATTCTTCACCACAGTCAAACTTGAGTATATCCCTCGAGATGAAAATCAGTTTGCAGATGCTCTAGCTACCATTTCCTCCATGATCAAAGTTCAAGCTGCCAACTTTGTGCCTCGGATTTTAGTGTCCAGACTTGACAGACCAGCATACGTATTCTCTGTGGACATTGCTAAAGATGACAAGCCTTGGTTCCATGACATCAAATGCTTCTTAGAGGATCAAACATACCCACCTGGGGAATCATCCAATAATAAGAAGACATTAAGAAGGCTAGCTGGTAGTTTCTTCCTGAATACTGATGGTTCCTTGTATAAGAGAAACTTTGACATGGTGCTTCTCAGATGTGTTGATAAGAAAGAGGCAGACTTGCTGATGCACGAGGTGCATGAAGGATCTTTTGGTACCCATGCTGGGGGGCATGCAATGGCTAAGAAATTGCTAAGATCAGGTTACTACTGGATCAAAATGGATGCATATTGGTGTGCCTACGCCATAAAGTGCCACAAATGCCAGATTTATGCAGATAAGGTGCATGTGCCTCCAAATCCTTTGAATGTGATGTCTTCACCTTGGCCCTTTGCCATGTAGGGCATTGATATGATGGGAAAGATCGAACCAACTGCTTCAAATGGCCACAGATTCATCCTAGTAGCCATTAACTATTTTACCAAGTGGGTTGAAGCAGCATCGTATGCAAATGTCACCAGGCAAGTGGTAGCCCAATTCCCAAAGAGAGACATCATCTGTCGGTATGGAGTGCCCGAGCGAATCATTACTGATAATGGTTCCAATTTGAACAATAAAATGATGGCAGAACTGTGTCGGGACTTCAAAATCCAACATCACAATTCTTCTCCTTACAGGCCAAAGATGAATGGCGTTGTTGAGGCAGCTAATAAGAACATTAAGAAGATTGTGCAAAAGATGGTGATCACCTACAAAGACTGGCATGAAATGCTACCATTTGCCTTGCATGGGTACCGTACATCAATCAGAACGTCTACTGGGGCAACATTGTATCAGCTTGTGTATGGTATGGAGGCAGTCCTACCTGTTGAAGTTGAATTACCCTACTTGCGGGTACTGATGGATGTCAAGTTGAATGAAGCAAAATGGGTCCGATCTCGGTACGATCAACTGAATCTGATCGAAGAGAAGAGATTAGCCGCAATCTGTCATGGGCAGCTATATCAGAAAAGAATGAAAAAAGCCTTCGATCAGAAAGTCAGGCTTCGAGAACACCAAGTAGGAGATCTTGTGCTGAAAAGACTCCTTCCTCCTCATACAGACCACAGGGGAAAATGGACTCCGAACTATGATGGTCCATTCATAGTAAAGAAAGTCTTCTCTGGTGGAGCACTGATGCTCACTAATATGGATGGTGAAGACTTCCTGTCCCCTGTGAATTCAGATGCAGTTAAAAAATACTTCGCATAATATGACCCGCTGGACATAAAAATAGAATGTAACTCCAGGCAAAAATAGGGCATCCCAGCGAGTCAAAAACTGAATAAAAGACTCGGGCAAAAATAAGGGAATCCTGGTGGATTGAAAACCCGAAAGGGCAATCCACGCAAAAATAAGGGAATAAGCGAACAACTGCATTCTGAATTCGTCCGTATCACTTATGACTTGGCAAGTTTCGAAAGGTTAAAGCATCGGTCAGAATCAGCCTTCTTCAGAAAGCAGGATGAGAAGAACGTCAAGATCATACGAGTCATAGCAAGAGGAAGCTCGCTAAAGCGTCATCAACATTGCCAACACTTTTATTTTTCTCAATTTTGTAACAATCTCCTCATTTCAGGGGATTTGTTTCTTTGATTGTACATGCCAATTCAGGGCACACAAATTAATAAAACCAGAATTTTCAGTCATATCTCGTCTTGTACATTTTTATCTCATTTTTATCTCATTTTTATCTCGTTTGCAAAAATGTCTGATATCCCTGATATAATGTTTGTATAAAAACAGATGTGCCTTTCTAATCACATGCTTGCAGGAAATATTTTTTTTTACTTAACTCCTATGACGGAATCCGGTAAGGGATGCCTCGGGATAATTGTGCGTTTCTTTGTCATAACAGGATTACATGTGTTTAGAGCGCAACATGGGGCACGAAAGGTTTTCCCCAGCAAAGTTTCCAAATCATTATTTCCTCAGCACGTCCTCCAAACAGCACCGGAAGTGCTTTCTCCCCATCAGAGTTGTCAGGCATCACTTCTCCAGCACATTTTCAGAAGGTGCTCATTTCCCCACAGAAATCTCTAGGAAGATCTTTCAGTGGTCTTTCCTCCCCCAACAGAGTACTAGACAGGGAACCTTCTCCCCACAGAGCTCCAGCCTCCTTCCGGAGGAGCGATGTCTGAATTTCCCGCACAACAAAGTGACGAAAGCTTCCACACCCCCAGTTGGGCTCCTCATTACTAAGATGGGTCTATCAGTGACTTATTTCCCCAAGTAGAGTCGTACATCTTATTAGATCCACCAATGATCTCCTCCCCAACTGGGATATCCTTTCAGGAAGATCAGTCAGAGATCTCCACAGGCAGCGGGATCCGAATCCCGGATTGGTATCTTCGCATAATCATAGCATTCGCATCATTTATCCCTCAGAGCGTAGAATTCCGTCTAATACGGAGCATTACGGCAAAAATCAAACATATTGCATAATCACAAGTCGGGTTTTGAATCAGTCACATGTAAATATCAACGGTACTTCATCAGCAATCTACAAAATACATCCCTTGTACATAAAATCCAAAGCGTCCCTTTGCACTCCTAAAATGCGAATACATGCTCCTTTTGGCACTCGTCCGTGTCATCTTTCCCCAGTAAAGTCGCCAAAACACTCACTACAAACAGATACTTATACATAACATGTTTGTCCCGACACTCGTCTGTGTCATCTCCATCTCCCCATAGAAAGCCAAAGCGTCCCTTTTGCACTCCCCATAAGTACACGTTTATATATATAATCATTAGACACTCGTCCGTGTCATATCGCCCCCCCTGCAGATATAAGCCATAAATATCCTTGTTGAATACAGAAACTTACATACTCTTTTGACCCCCGTCCGTGTCATATTCTCCCCAGCAAGTTGAACACTCGTCTGTGTCTCACTCATGTTTATTTTTACTCATACAGATACTCGTCCGTATCTTGTATACACACTTATTTCCCCTCAGATTCGACTCTCGTCCGTGTTCTTTGTTAACCAGTTGATACTCGTCCGTATCATCATCTCTGAACATGCGTCAGCGTTGTTTCTACTGATACTCGTCCGTATCGTAGTCTTAAGGATGCTCATCCGCATCTTTGATCTATACACAGTGCCGAACACTTATACCTTTTGTTTCTTGGATGTAAGCACTCGTCCGTGTTTACCATTCCCCAGTAAAAAGAAAAACTTCTTTTCTATCTGACATTCGTCCTATGTCATGATACTTTCGGCAGCCGTACCCTGCCAGGTGATCGTCCTTCACCTTTGGATGACCGTCCCTCATCCTTTCCCCAGCGGAGTCTCCATAATTGGAACCCCTTTCTATCCGACATTCGTCCTATGTCGTGATATTTAGCAATCGTCCCCTGCTAGGTGATCGTCCTTCACCTTTTTGATGATCGTCCTTCATCATTTTATCCGATGGCCATCCCCATCATTGATCTTGTTATCTGACATTCGTCCTATGTCATGATAAACCCCGAGAGCAGCCGTACCCTGCTAGGTGATCGTCCTTCACCTCTTGATGATCGTCCTTCATCATGCTTATCTGATGGCCGTCCCCATCGTCGACCTTTTCTATCCAACATTCCTCTTATGTCGTGGTAAAGAGCAGCCGTCCCCTGCTAGGTGATCGTCCTTCACCTTTTGATGACCGTCCCTCATCAATATTTCATTTATTCTTTGAACCGATGGCCGTCCCCATCGTTGTTTACTTTTACTTTCCAAGCTTGGTGGTAGTCCCCATTGTCGCTCCCACCAGATGACACCGGGTCAGAAGGGGTACAGACGCGAACGGTCGGCGAGAGGAGATGCGAGAACACACAGGAGTGAACTCACAGGAAAATGAAAGAGTCGCCAACTAGGCATTTTTATCCCGGAGGAAAGGCAATGCTGCATAGGCCTGGAAAGATATGGATAAGACGGTTGCGAACCAGAGAGACTGAGAAAGGGGGTTGGTTACAACCTGGGAAGGTATTAGCACCCAGATTGTCCGTCGTACTCGACGGGATCCACGCTCAAAAGATTTGTGTTTTAAAGGGGTAGTGTTAGTGCAATTTGTGTATAAAGAGTTGGAAAAGGATGTACAGGTGTCAGTGTAAAAGAAGTGTGAAGTGAAATATGTGAAGTGTCAGTGTAAGAACAGGAATGAAATGCTCAAGATCATGAGGCTAAGAATAATGCTGGAAAGAGGGGGAATATACAGAGACTTTTGTTCGATAACTGTTAAGTTATGCCTACGTATCCTCTCGTGCAATGAGGAAGTCAGAACACCGTAGTTCGACCCAAAGAGACTGAAAGATAAATTGACTGATGAACTGCTTACTTGTCTATGCTCAAGTGTATGACCTGTCTGGCTCAGGTGCTAACTGTCTTGCATTAGACGGAAGAAGCAAGTTCTCGTTTGTGAGTGAATGAGATGAGAAGAGAATCCCGGAGGAGACGATTACTGTTTTTTTTTTTTTTTTGAGTTTTCAGTCTTTTATTGCTTTTTGAAGTTTGTCATAAGTTAATGAGCTTAAGCCTAAACCAATGGATTTAGTAAACTCATCACATCTTCCCTCTGATTAGGGGTAATGAGAATACCTTAAGTGTGAAGTCAGCTTCTCACACTTAATCACCTTTGGTGTAGGATTAAGATCATTAACCTACTTGTGATTATTTAGATGTTTTTGGTGTTTTTGTTTAGTGTTAAGTAATGAGATTAAGCCATAATCAGGGATTAAACAGACTCATTACACCATCCTAATAGAAGGATAATAGATGAGAATGTTTAAGCTGAGGAAAGCTCCTCAACTTAATCCATGATTAGGGATTAAACTCATGACAAAACAAAACCTTTATTAGATGGATTTTAGTTAATGATATGATGATGAAGTGAATTTTATGATTTGTAAGACAACTTGAGGGGGACTTGTCCATTAACACTAGGGTTAGTCCTTCTTAACCAATTAAGGAAGAATTAGAACCCTAATGCAAGGCCCAAGTTACAAGTTTGGTGTCTTGGTGATTATTAGATGGATTGATTAAAGGAGTTAAACACATTAAGGGTTTAACACTTAGGATTAAAGTTATACACTCCATCCTAATAGAAGGATGCAGGCATAAGCTTAATCACAAAGCCTTAAAACCTTTAGGGTTTAGTCCCCGATTATGAGGTGAGAAGAGAAGACTCAAAAGAGACACAAAGGTGAAACTAAGAGGGGAGACTAATCAAAACCCTAATCATTGTCATGCTTGGTTGTTCCTAAGGTTTGTGAGGTTTGCAAGAAGAATCTTCAATGGAACCACCAGGAAGCAGATGAAAGGATCAGGAGAAGCAAAGCAACTTGCTTCATTCAAGAAGACATGTCACTTGAGGAAAGAAGGTAAGATGAAGAAGAAAGAGCAAGCTCAATCTCAACACATAACAAAATGCAGCAAGGATGCATAAAAGAGATGAAAAGAAATTGTGAGAAGTGAAGGCAAATTCACTTCTCAAAGTCACTTACCACCTGAAAAGTTAGTGAAAGAAAATGCAATGCAATGCAATATGAGATGGAATGACATGATGCAAACCAAAACCAGAAGCTTATATGAGATGCTAAGATTGCTATGAGATGATGCAAACATGAGACAAGGCATGGGGATGATCATATGAACATATGGATGCAAATGGAGCAAGTTAGAACCATGAACACACATGAAAAGTATTGAAATGCAAATGACATACAACATGGAAAATACATGATGCAATGATCAAACATGCTTCTAATATGTCTTAAGATGTCTAATGAATCAAATGGATGCATAAAATGCTATGGCAAGTCATGGTATGCAAGCAAATGCAAGATGAACGCAAAAGGAAGCCCAAATTAGGGTTTATGATCAATGCATCAAACAAAAACCAAAACCAGAAGCAAACATCAAGATAAAAAATTGAAAATGCATTCAAAGGAACCCTAATCCTATACAAAGTCACTGCCCAAAGGAGGGGTTCTAACTCTTAACCTAATTGAAGTTATGAATTTCCTAAGTTTTCTAGGGTTTTAGGGTACCTTAACAAGAAAAATGTCAAACAAATTGAAAATGAAAGATCAAATCATACCAATTTAACCTCACAAACTACATGCTAAACAAAATGCAATGCAAAAAGAATCAAAGTCCAACTCTCAATGGTTAGGCAGAAATGATCTTTTGAAGTTTGGATCAAAATAATGTCTTGAAATGATTTTAATTCCATGAAAAATTCTCAAAAGACATCAAGATCAAAAAAGAAATTTGGTTTGAGGGTTGGACAATGTTTCTAAATGGTTTTAAATGTTTCATGAATTTTTTGGTGATTTTTAAATACCTAAAAGTATTTTTAATTAATTAATTCTCATTAATTAATTAAAAATAAACCTTTAAATGATTTAAAAATATTTTTTAATGCAAAAAATAAAAATAAAAATGTTTTTGGTTTCTGAAAATTAATAAAAGTTTATATAAAAATTTTCAGAATTTTTGAAAAGGTTTTGCTATTTTAAATAAATATGAGAAAACAAATGAAATAAAATGAAAATTTAATTGGATTTAATCTGAAAAAAGAAAAGTATGCGCATCTAAAGGCCCAGATTCAAATTCACACGCGCGGGAGTGGACCTGGCGCGCATCTGGACGACCTATATTCAAATTTCCCTAATTAATGATTAAGCCCTAATCCAGCCCTAATGACTTTCAGACGACCGGAACACTGTTCCGGTCGTCTTCTCCGGCCATCTCAAATCTCCAACTCTCTCTACACGCATCCAAAACAAAATCTAACTACCCAGAAATCATCCCCACTCAAAAACGAATCAAACCCCTCAATCAAACAACATTTATCATTCAAAAACAGAGAGAATCGAATCAAACATTTTTTAGGGCAAAAGTTTCAGACAATGCATACATCCTGGTTTCTCAACCATTTTCAAAAGTAAACACATATTCATGATCAGGGGAGTGCATAGAAACTATTAAGAACTTAAAAACACGTTTCTGGAAAAAAGTTTTGAGTTGACTACCTGAACTGAAGCTTTCGATTCAGGAGCTTTCTGGTTGTTTCTTTGGCTCAAATGCACTCCAATGATCCCCTTGAGAAGCTTGCAATGTTTGTTTGAAGTTTGCAATGGCTGGTTTGAGAGATGGCAGGAGTTCTGTTCAATGGCAGGTGGTGATCGTGTTTGTGATTCTGGGAGTTTAAGGCAATGGTGATGGGTGCTTTGTGACCAGGAAGATGTGTTGAGTTGATCTGTGAAGTTAGTTTTTGTGTTTGTGGCCTGTGTGATGATTTTCGAAGGCTCTTGCAAGATGGTGTGAAAATGAGAATGCTGTCATGTGGGGGGTTTCAGGCTTGCTTCTTGTTGTGTTTGGCTTGCATTTGATTAGTATAAACAATTGGGATTGGTCAGAAGAAGTGATGTGTGCTTTTGTGATAGGTATGGCTCAAGTTGCCAAAAGGTCAAGTTTGTGTAAGAGAAGCATGGGCTAATTTCTAGCCAAGTACAAAGAGTGTGTCCTGCGCAGCATGATGTAGGGAAAGGCCTAGGATGGTTCAGCAGGCTAGCCAGCATGTGGATGATAAGCTATGATGAGTTTTGCAACTTGCCTTGCTTTTGATCTTTGTGAAATATCTTGATCCATAGGCCACAAAAATGAGAAATTACTTGGCCCAATCTGATTTTTAAGTGTTGTGTGATCATGTTGTGAAGTTTAGAAGTCCATTTGATGACTTATTTTGCCTTGAGAAGTGAATTTGCAACTTTGCCTCTTTGGTGCATAACTTGAAATTTAGTGATTTTTGCCAACTTTGACAAGCCATAACTTTTGATCCAAAATGAATTAGGTCATGTTCTTGTACTTTTTGAAAAGGGAAAGATCTATTCTACAACTTTCATGACCAAAGTTTTTCCATTTGAAGCATTTTTGGATCAAAAAGTAAAGGTTGAAAAAGTTGCCTAAAATGGTAATTTCATTAAAAGTCAAACTTGCCCAAAAAGTCAACTTTGCAAAAGACTTGAAATTCTTGAATTTTGTGAACTTCTAACATCTTCCATGATCAAATAAAGATCAAATAAAATCAAAATGATGAAGAACACCCTTTGGTTGGGTCATTGGGGGCCTCAGATGCCCTGATTTTGCACTGACTTGCTTGAAAAGTCAACTCTTGATCAGATGACTTCCCCATGGAATTTCTTCATGAAAATTGATATGCATACTCCCTATACCATATAGAGACCAATAGAAACAAGAATGACCAAAAAATTTGGAGTTATGGCCTTTGAATCCAAAACCCTAATTCTAGGTCATCTGTGCAGTCAAACCTGGCTCTGCTTCCATGCCAATCTCAGTTCTTGTGATTCTTTGACATTCTTGACTTTGAGAGGATATAATATGATGTTTGAACATACATGGACCCCTTTGAAGTGATTGATGACCTTTGGAGTGGCTCAAGAAGCTCTGGAATTGCTCAGATCACAAACCCTAGATGCAGATGACTTTGAACCAATGCAATGAATCAAAAATGCAATATGAGATGGTATGATTGAACCTATGCATATGTAATGATCACAAGCCAAGGTGTGAATGGGTGAGGGCAAATTTGGGGTGTTTACACCCATCATTGCCTTTATTTTAATCCCCAGAGAACATTGTTACTTTGCTTGATGGCCGTCCCCATCTCTTTATTTCCCCAGCATGTCGGTCATCCCCGTCATTGCTTTATCCCCAGCAGTCGTCCTCTGCTCGATGGTCGTCCTCCATCGCCCGCATTTGATAATCATTCTATACTACCTTTTACAATTTATATCCCTTTTCTTCTTCTCCCCAGTAAGTGCAAATTTCGGACTGTCTTTGGTATTCAACCACAAGTTATCTTGTTTGTCTGTTAAGCCAGGCGCTTACATCCTGCACAACTAACTCATGCTTGAATAGGGGCAGCTGTAAACACCCCAAATTTTCCCTCACTAAGTTCACACCATGGCTTGTGATCTTCCCTCATTACATTAGTTTAATCATATCATATCATATTGCATTTTTGCTTCACCGCATTAGCTCAAGTTCATCTGCATCTAGGGTTTGTGATTTGAGCCATCCAAGATTCATCTGAGCCACTCCAAAGGTCATCAATCATCTCAAAAGGGTCCATGTATGTTCAATCATCATATTTTATCCTCCAAAGATCAAGGAAGTCAAAGAATCACAAGAACTGGCAAAGCATGGAAGCAGAGCTAGGGTTTAACTACACAAATGACCTAAAATTAGGGTTTTGGTTTCAGAGGCCATAACTCCAAATTTTTTGGTCATTCTTGTTTCTATTGGTCTCAATATGTTATAAGGATCATGCATACCAAGTTTGATGAAGAAATTCATTGTGGAAGTCATCTGATCACTGGGTAACTTCCTGAGCAAGTCAGAGCAAAATCAGGGCATCTGAGGCCCCCATCCATGGAACCAAAGTGGATTTTTCATCAAATTGAAGTTATATGGTCTTTATTTGATCATTGAAGTGCTTAGAAGTTCACAAAATTGAAGAAAAATGATCTAAACCAAAAGTTTCCAAAAATGGAAATGACTTGTAATATAAACTTTCCATTTTGGGAAAGTTTTTCAACCTCCTCTTTCTCAACCAAAAATGCTTTAAATGAAAAATTATTGGTCATGAGAGTTGTATATTGGATCATCCCCTTTTCAAAAAGTACAAGAACAAGATCTAATTCACTTTGGAACTCAAGTTATGGCTTGTCAAAGTTGGCAAAAATCACATAAATTTCAAGAATGCACCAAAGAGGGATTTTTGCAAAACCTCTTGCCAAGCTATTTTGTGACTTCAAACACACTTCTAAGCATCATACAAACATTGTGCAATGTCTAAAACTCATAATTGCCCAAAGAATCTCAAGTTTTCATGCCTTGCCCATGAAGAAATCTCAAAAGGGCCAAACTTTGTCAAAATTGCAAAACACCCCATAACATATTTCCCACATGCTGAATTGCCTCAAAGTGAATTCCATGGACCTCCTTGATCCTTGCTGAACCAGACACCCCATTGTACCACCTCTGAACCAGCCCCTACCTCAAGGACAAGAACTTTTGAGTTTTTTGCAAGAAGGCCATACCAATCACAATAGGGCACAACCACTCCACAGACCTATCACAAGTTGATATGTGGATCAAACCCAAGCCATAACACACAAGAACACAGCCTGAAACCTCAACATTCTCTAGTTACCAAAAACTCTCCCTCTTGCAAAAAACTTTCGAATCTCCCAACTCAGCCACTCAATCTTCAAACAAACACCCCCATTCATCTCTAAATCATTCACTAACCCAAAACCACCCATCAAAACAGCCAAGAACACACTACAAGCCAGATACGATTTTCTGACCAGTGGAGCACAAAATCACAAACCAGCCTTCCTCAAAGCTCTCCAAGCATCAAAGCTTCTTCAGGGAGGTCATTGGAGGCATTTTGCACCCAGAAAGCTCAAGGGTTGAAAGCTCCATCTCAGGTAGCCATTCGAATTAATTTTTCCAGAACCTTTATTTTATGTTACTAAATGATTAAGCATGTTTCACTGGTCACACTGAACTTGGAATTATTGAAAATTATGAAGAAATGAGAATGTATTGCTTGTCTGAAATTTTTGCCATATTTATGTTCTTCTTCGAATCAGAAGATTGAGTGAAAAGAAATGAAGTTTGATTATGGATTTGAACTTAGGGGAGTGAAAGGAGTGAATCTGGAGCTTTAGAGCTCCAAAAAGTGCCTAGGGAAGAAGTTGAGGATTTTCAGGTGAGGGTCTGGCCGGAGAAGATGACCGGAGGTCTTCTCCGGCCACCTGAAAGTCATTAGTGACTTAATTAGGGTTAGGGAAAACTTTGAACGTGGACCCATTAATATGTCTTCCCGCGCGTGTTTGAGTTGCTAGGATCTTCTCATTAATTATTAAACTGGATTAATTAAATAATTAATTAGGATTATTGAAGTTTGAATGAGAGCCTTTAGATCTGGCACGCAGTCAACCAGTCTAAACCCAGAATCAATCCTGGCCCTTCCCTCTGCATACTTCTCATTTATTTTATTTTTAATTCATTTTTCTTATTTATTTTATACATTTTATTTTAAATAGTTAGAAAATCCCAAAAATATTTTTATTCAGCATTTTAATTCCAAATAATTTTCTCAACCCAGAAATATTTTTATTTTTATTTTTTGCACTAAAAAATCATTTTTTAGACATTTAATTGTTTATTTTAATTAATTAATGAAAATTAATTAATTAAAATATCATTTAGGTTTCTAAAAAATCCCAAAAAAATTCATATTGCATCTTTAAACATTTAGAGACATTGTCATACCATCCATACAAATTTATTTTTGGTTTTGAACCATTTTTGACAATTTTCTTGAATTTAGGGTTCATAAAATTCACATTTTAGAACCCTAACTTCAAGAATTATTTTCTGCCTAACCATGAATGGTATGACATTGATTCTTTTTGCATTGTTCTTCATTTGAAATGTAGTTTCTAACATAATTTTGTCATGAATTTCTTCTGCCTTTTTGAATTGATTGGCATTTTTTCCCTTTAGGTACCTTAAAACCCTAGATAACTTAGAAAAATCATAAGTCCCTTAGGGTTAAGAGTTAGGTCTCCTCCTTTGGGGTATCAAATCATATGGGGTTAGGGTTCTTTTGATTGCATTTTCAATTTTTTATCTTGTCATTTGCTTCTGTTTTGAGTTTTGCATCTCATATTGCATGAAAACCCTAATTTCTCATCTTCCTTTGCATACATCTTGCATAAACATTCATATAAGAACTTGCCATGACATTCCTTGCATCCACATGACTTCTAAGACATCTTAGGACACATTATAATCATGTTTGATCATTACATCATCCATTTTCCATGTTATGCATTCATTTCATTTCATGTGCATTCATGAACTTTCATGCTTCATTTGCATCCTCATTACTTGTATGATCATTCACATCTTTTTACATACATATGTACCATCTCTTAGAATCATTTGCATCATGAATGTGCTTCTGGTTTTGGTTTGCATCCTTGCATTCATTTCATTTCCTTTTACTAACTTTTCAGGAGGTAAGTTACTTTGAGAAGTGAATTTGCCTTCACTTCTCACAATCTCTTCTCATCTCTCTTATGCATTCATTGCTGAATTTTGTATTTGTATTAGAGTGAGCTTGCTCATTCATGTTCCTTCTTCACCTTATTTCTTCAATCAACTTATCTTCTTAGGTGAAGTAAGTTGACTTGTTTCTTCTGCTTCTCCTCCTTTCATCTGCTTCTTCCTTGGTGGCTATCCTTGAAGATCTCTTGCAAGCTTCATAAACCCTAGGAACATCCAAGAATGTTAAAAATTAGGGTGTGATTAGTCCCCCCATTAGTTTTACCTTTGTGTAATCTTTTGTGTCTTCTCTTCTTATCTCATAATCAGGGACTAAACCTTCAAGGTTTTAAGGCTTTGTAATTAAGGTTATGCATGCACCCTTCTCTTAGGATGGAGTGTATAATTTTAATCCTAAGTGTTAAACCCTTGATGTGTTTAAATCTCTTAATCAATCCATCTAATAATCACTAAGACAATAAGCTTGTAACTTGGGCCTTGCATTAGGGTTCTAATTCTTCCTTAATTGGTTAAGAAGGACTAACCCTAGTGTTAATGGACAAGTCCTCCTCAAGTTGTCTTACAAATCATAAAATTCACTTCTTAATCTTACCATTAATTAAAATCCACTTTAATAAAGGCTTTGTTTTGTCATGAGGTTAATCCCTAATCATGGATTAAGTTGAGGTATCTTTCTTAGCTTAAATGTTCTCATCTATTATCCTTCTATTAGGATGGTGTAATGGGTCCATTAAATCCTTGATTATGGCTTAAACTCATTACTTAACACTAAACAAAACTCCAAAAACATCTAAATAAACACAAGTAGGTTAATGATCTTAATCCTACATCATGGTGATTAAAGTATGAGGTATTTACTTCATACTTAAGGTATTCTCATTACCCCTAATCAGAGGGAAGATGTGATGAGTTTACTAAACCCTTGGTTTAGGCTTAAGCTCATTAACTTATGACAAACACAAAAAGCAATAAAAGATCAAAATACCAAAAACAAACAATAATCGTCTCCTCCGGGATTCTTTTCTCATCTCATTCACTCATAATCGAGAACTCGCTTCTTCCGTCTAATGCAAGACAGTTTGCACCTGAGCCAGACATGTCATACACTTGAGCATAGACAAGTAAGTAGTTCACAAGTCAATTCATTCTTCAGTCTCTTTGAGTCGAACTACGGTGTTCTGACTTCCTCATTGCACGAGAGGATACGTAGGCATAACTTAACTGTTATCGAACAAAAGTCTTTGTATATTCCCCCTCTTCCAGCATTATTCTTTAAGCCTCATTGTCTTGTGCATTGCACTCTTTTCTTACACTGACACTCCTTTTCTTCACTTCACATTTCTTTTGCACTGACACTTGTATTATTTTCCAGCTTTTGCACACGGAATAACACTGACACTACCCCTTTTACACACAAACTTTCAAGCATGGATCCTGTCGGGTACGACGGACAATCTGGGTGCTAATACCTTCCCAGGTTGTAACCAACCCCCTTTCTCAGTTTCTCTGGTTTGCGACCGTCTTGTCCATATCTTTCCAGGTTTATGAAGCATTACCTTTCCTTCGGGATAATAATGCCTAGCTGGCGACTCTTTTCAGTTCATCTTCATGTTCTCTCTTTCGCCGACCGTTCGCGTCTGTACCCCTCTTGGCTAGGTGTCATTTGGTGGGAGCGACACCATGCAAGGAAAATGGTAGCATTTTGTGCAAGTCTTTGTAGGTGACTACCATCTTTTGCACAATCTTCTTGATGTTTTTGTTAGCAGCCTCAACAGCGTCATTCATCTTCGACCTGTAAGGAGAAGAGTTGTGGTGTTGAATTTTGAAGTCCCGGCAAAGTTCTGCCATTATCTTGTTGTTCAAATTGGAACCATTATCAGTAATGATTCGCTCGGGAACTCCATATCGACAGATGATATCCCTTTTCAGAAATCGAGCTACCACTCGCCTGGTGACATTTGCATACAGTTGCTTCAACCCATTTGATGGAGTAATCAATGGCTACCAGGATGAACCTGTGACCATTTGAAGCAGTCGGTTCAATCTTTCCAATCATATCAATGCCCCACATGGCGAAGGGCCAGGGTGAAGACATTACATTCAAAGGATTCGGAGGCACATGTACTTTATCTACGTAGATCTGGAATTTGTGGCATCTTCTAGCATAGGCACAACAGTCTGCGTCCATTGTGATCCAATAGTAACCCGATCTTAACACTTTCTTTGCCATTGCATGTCCTCCGGCATGGGTACCGAAAGAACCTTCATGTACTTCGTGCATCAGTAGGTCCGCTTCCTTCTTGTCAACACAACTGAGCAAGACCGTCTCGAAATTTCGCTTGTACAAAGAACCATTAGTATTGAGGAAGAAACTGTCGACTAGCCTTCTTAATGTCTTATTATCGTTTGATGATGCCCCAGGTGGGTAAGTATGAGTTTCCAAGAAGCATTTGATGTCATGGTACCAAGGCTTGTTGTCAGTAAAAGTGTCTACGGAGAATACATATGCTGGTCTGTCCAGTCTGGATACCAGAATCTGAAGCACATAATTGGCAGCTTGTACTTTGATCATGGATGAAATGGTAGCCAAAGCATCTGCAAACTAATTCTTATCTCGAGGGATGTATTCAAGCTTAACTATTGTGAAGAAGGTCTACAATCTCCTCGTATAGTCACGGTAGGGAATCAGATGCTCCTGATGAGTGTACCACTTGTCGTTGATCTGGTTGATTACCAAAGTTGAATCTCTGAATACATTCAAGGTTTTGATCCTGAGATCAATGGCTTCCACAAAACCCATAATACAAGCTTCATATTCTTTTTCTTTGTTAGTGCAGGCAAAGGTGAGCGTTGCTGAGAAAGGCATATGAACTCCTTTGGGTGTGATGAGCACTGCACCAACCCCACGACTGTTGCAATTAACTGCCCCATCAAACATCATAGTCCATGCTTATTTTGGGTCAGGCCCTTTAGTGTGAATAGTCTCTTCACAATCTTTTGCTTTTAAGAACATGATGTCTTCTTAAGGGAAGTCAAATCTCATAGGCTGGTGATTATCAATGGGTTGCTCAGCCAGATAGTCAGATAATACACTGCCCTTGATGGCTTTCTGAGAGGTGTACTGAATGTCATATTCCGTTAAAATCATTTGCCATATTGCAACCCTTCCGGTAAGTGTTGGCTTCTCAAATATGTACTTAACTGGATCCATCTTTGAGATCAACAAGGTAGTGTGGGTCAACATATATCGTCTTAGTCGGCGAGCAGCCCACGCTAAAACACAACAAGTTTTCTCGAGCAATGAATAACGTAGTTCACAGTCGGTAAACTTTTTGCTTAGGTAGTATATTGCATACTCTTTTCGACCAGACTCGTCATGCTGGCCCAACATACACTCCCATTGATTCATCTAATACTGGCAGGTACATTATTAGAGGTCTTCCTTCAACTGGAGGCATGAGAATTGGAGGTTCTTGCAGATACTCCTTGATCTTGTCAAAAGCTTTCTGACAATCATCGTTCCACCTGACTGTTTGTTCCTTTCTTAGCAGTTTGAACAAGAGCTCGCAGGTTGCAGTGAGGTGAGATATGAACATTGAAATGTAGTTCAATCTACCCAAGAACCCTCAAACTTCTTTCTCAGTCTTAGGTGCAGGCATTTCCTGAATAGCTTTGACTTTATCGGGATCAACCTCAATTCCTTTTTCACTTACAATAAAACCAAGCAGCTTACCAGAATGTACCTCGAATGTGCATTTTTTGGGGTTTAACCTTAACTGATACTTCCTCAGACGCTTAAACAACTTCAATAGATTCACCAGATGCTCTTCCTCTGTAAGGGACTTGGCAATCATATCATCCACATAGCACTTGATTTCTTTATGGGTCATATCGTGGAATAATGTTACCATAGCCCGTTGATATGTTGCACCGACTTTCTTCAGACCGAACGACATTACTTTGTAACAGAACGTGCCCCAAGGTGTGATAAAGGTTGTCTTCTCCATGTCTTCAGGTGACATCTTAATCTGATTGCACTATGCTAAAAACTGTTTTTAATAGCGCTTTTTTTGACATTTGATAGCACTTTAAAGCGCTATAAAAGCTCCCGCTATTATAGATTGAATACATATAATAGCGCTTTAAAAGCGCTACTAAATTGAGACTTTTTAATAGCGTTTCATTATAAATGCTATCATAGTCGTGTTTTGGGCTATCATACACTTTATTTAGAAAATGATTTAATAGCGCTTTTTCAAGAAGTGCTATTATAGTCTAAATATTCAATAGCTCTTATTTTAAAAGCGCTATTGTAGACACTGTCTTTAATAGTACTTTTTAAAAAAGCTCTATTAATGCCCTTTTATTTATTCTTCTACAAAATGAGATTTTGTAACTCAAAACTACAATAAAAATCAAATATGCTTCTCAAAATGCATATATCAACAATATTACACACAAGTGGATTCAAAATAATTATAATTAAAATTAATTAATTACAAATTATAAAAATTTATATAATTGTTTGAAGTCGGATACCACAAAAACCGCTTCAACATTGAAAATGATGATTAACTATTTTATTCTTTTGTTGATATGTATAAAATAAAAATCGATCATTATATTATAAACTCCTTCAAGAATCCATAGTAATAAACCAAATAGATTGTAAATTGCAAAACAATAACTATCACAAATCATCCCTCGCTAGGCTCATCCCATAGTTCGATACAAATGAAAATTAAATTCTCATATAACAATATATGGGGTAGTGATTCTGCTCCGGCAGGATTGGTTGGAACAGTTTTTGATTTCAAGAAAATATAATTAGATACTAGTATAAGTTATGTGATTTTATTGTCTTGAATGAAAGAAATAGTAGTTACCTAAATTGAATTGAGACAGCTTGTACAACTCATTTGAAGACTCTTATGCACACCCTGTAGTGCAAAGTCACATTTAGTAATTTACAACTCCTTGGTTTGAAAAATAAGTTCATTTATTAAAAAAAATTTACTATATGAATCTATTATCATATGGGGCAGAAGATAGCAACATGAAATTTCAAATGAGAAAATACATGTAAGATGATTTCACTTTCAAACAAATTCCTTAAACTATGATGACCAGCTGCAAGTCCAAACAATTATTTTGTCATCAAATAAGAGCCAAGATATAGATAAGATCCCATGAATAATACATGAAAATTGAAAGTTTTTTTGTTATTTTTTATGAGTCAAGGAATAATCAAATATCATTCAAGCACTTTACTCTTATGGTTCTTGGAAAAAATTGGAATTCATCACAATATAGTATAGCTGATAAACCTCCAGCAGAATATCGAATAGAAGATTCTAAATAAAACAAAAGAAAGACATATCAAATAGATTTCAAAAGGTAATTATTTTCCTATGAAATTTTTAGACAAAAACCTGTTTGGCATAACACATTCTTTTATAAATTAAGTCTTCCATTGAAGCTTGCCAAATAGTCAACTCTCAGAAATACAACCCTTCTGCCTATGAAGCCAAGATAAACTCAGAGCATTAATTCAATCACAAAGAGAGTTTTAAGTAGGAAGTCCATAACTTGAATGATGGAAATGGATTATGGAGTAAAAGAAGCTAATGTTAGAAACAATGACTCATTAAACGATAAAAATGAACATAATTAAGAAAGTAAATTATAACAGAAAGTAAAATTACAATCATCTCAGAAAGTAAAATTAAGAAAACGAATCTCAGGAAACATGTTTGTGCAATTAAGAAACCATAAAAAAATCATGTTGTGGTTGCTTCCACTACCTGCAGGCTCTGCAATGATATGATGGCTAGCCAATGTTCGACCAAAACTAGCATAACGCCGCAATCGGTTAATAGAGTGTGCAACTAAATCAAGAACTGAATCAATATAGGCCTGTAAAATTAAAACAAGTATTAAACAATAACTCTAAGTACATACAATCAAATGTAGAACAACATCATAAAATCATAAGCACAATTATTTACAAAAAGAATAATTAAATGTGAGCATCCTATTAGAAATGGTAACAATGCTCACAATAATAAACTCTAACACTTCAAAGGGTACTGCTATAGCTAAGAGCCACAACAAGCTATGGTTTCTCTACTGTTTGTGATTAATTATCTAGTAGTTAAGACATATAGTCGTTAATAACATAATAGGAAAATTACTATGTTATTTCCACACAATATTTTGTTAAGTATGTCAAATCACATATCTCAGCTTCTATGGTTAGAAAATCATTAAATCCCATTGTTCCCCTACATATAATGGGATGGGGTCTTTGACTTCTTTTCAGGGTTAAACACTGAGTTTGACCCATTATGGTGCAAATATTGGATAAGTACTAAGTAAAATTTCTCACATTTACTGAAGTAATTCACATTGTTGTAGTGACAAGTTACACCAACCTCCTCCTTTGGGATGCCTCTGTTGGAAATCAGTTTCCTCTTATATTTATGCCAGTTTAGTTGATGACACTTGACTAAGGAAAATTTGATTAGAAGTGTAGTAGTTTGATTAAGTGTTGAGGTTGAAATCAGAGCCACGACCATAAATGATTTGAACCTATAACGTCGTTTATGACCCAAAAAAATGGATTATCAATGTTGTTTGTAAAGCATGACAGAACAAAACACATGAATAAACTAGAACTTCATTAAGGAAAAGAGGGACACTAGTTCGATAACAATAAGTAACATATATGTGTTAAGAAAAGAGTTACATGTTCTGAGAGAGTTTGATCCACCAATTGGAATAACATATGAGTTCCTGCCTTGATTGATCAACTTTTGTTTGAGGAGGTTGGCAAGAGTCTAAGTGAAAGCAAAGAAATGAGTGAGTGAGTAATTGAATATTGATAAATGGAAGTAAGGAAGGAGGAGATACTGACAACACTTCCAATTTGTAAGTATTATTCTTTGGATATAAGGTGAAGTTGAGCTCTAATCAAACGCTCAATAAGTAGATTTCTAGTGAGGGTGGGATCTTGGTCAACAAGGAGCTTAGAAATGAAGATAATAAGAAAAAGGCTGAGATTCAAATACTTACCGGCAACGGAAGTGGCACGACAGTGGTTGCTTTGAATGCCTCCAACGGTAATAACAAAATCATGACCCTGGGTAATAACACCAGCCATCAAAAACTCCAGTTTCTAGACTTTGATTCCACTCAATTGCATTCTAAAAAGGTCGTCGTGCTTGAGTCAAATTTTGTATTGGGTGGGATATTGGGAAGCTTCCGTCTGTGAATCGGAGTGCGAAGCTGACAACAAGAACAAACACAACACAACACAATGTGTGTGATAATAAGAGGTTTTGATAATTAGAAAAGAAAAAAGGAGGAGAAAATAAATAGTTACATGTGCAAGAGAGATGACATTAGAAGGTATAGAGTCGATCTGGGATGCCCATGAAGGAGGTGTGTATGTCTTGAGACTGAGAAACTCAAAACTACTTGATGATGCCATCAGTGATTGCTGCTAGAGGGTTGAGATCTACTTCCTCAGACCATAAATAGTATTGTCCTGGATCAACCAACCATACATTACATAGAATTATATAGATTGTTTTAATTTATTTTAATTTGCCTCTCCCACTAGAATGAAAGCGGTATACAAAGAATTTTATAGATTGTTTCTATCTATTTATAACCCTTACATTAGGACATGCATTTTTTCAATGAAATCCTACATTCATCATTACTCTCTCACATTCCATATCATGACCTCTATCAAAGTTCATACCAACATGTTTGCCTATGAGACACATCCTCTGCCAATCCCTTGTTTTTTCTCTTCTTTTTTCCACCGATTACTAGTTTCATCCCTACGTTGGTGCAACTGATGCGAAGAATTTGAAACCATGTTGAATGAAAAAGACCAACAATAAATTACAACATATTAAATTTTGTATTTCATTTTATATTAAACAAATAGAAACCTGACTTGCATCTAGAACCATAGCCCTGACCTCTTGGGCATTTGAACCTTCAAGTCGCCTTACTTTCCCCTGTTTGGACTCTGACCACATAGAAATAAGTTCAACCACTTAAAATATCTCATCAAACTCTTTTTTGGAGGAGTTAAATCAATGTAACTTATATCTCAATCTCAATAAAACACAAGCAATAGTTATCACATATATCAAAGTCTACAGAATATTCCAAATCCAAATATAACAAAACAACTTAAGTCCCATAGTTGTATTGATCTCACAAATTAAAAATATTATTCAAGGTATACACTAGTGAGTTAAAATATGGTTAATTTCACACAAACTAAAAAAAGTAGGGTTGAGCTATTTCATATTCTTCATACATTTAAATTAACCTAAAAACAAGATGAATACAATTAAAATCAAAAGTTTCTAATGAAATCGACACCAACTTACTGGATATAATTGGGAACCGCAATAAAATAGATTGACGATGACGAATGGTGGGTTTTAGGGTTTAATGAGCTCGGGAACAATGGGAAACGATGGAGAAGATAATTTTAGGGTTCTACAAGTCATGAGGAATAAATTTCAGCTAGGTTTTAATCAATTTTTGTTATACAAATCAACAATTTTTTAGGAATACTAATGAAGGTAGACCATGAAGACAAAAAGGTTTTTAGGGTTCAATCGATTGTTTGAGAGTGAACAATGAAGTAGAATTGTGAATGTAGATGCAATGAGGTTCTTCTTGACATTGGTTAACGATTGTGTGAAGGAAGAAGACATCTCTAAGAAAACGTTTCTCAAAACATGTCGTACACGATTTTAGCACAAAAAAAAATTGGTCCTTGATATTTTTTTTTTCTTTGTAAATTCATACTATTTTAGAGGTATCCTATAATAGCATTTCAGAAAAAGTGTTAATATAGAACCGATTTTTTTAATTAATTTTTTTTGGTAACATCATATCATAGCGTTTTTCAGAATGCGCTATTCAAAGGTGATCTCTATAATAGCGCCCGAAATAAAAGCACTATTAAAGATCTGCATGTAAGCTATTTAATAGCGTTGTAGAATAAAGCGCTATTAAAATGGTGCTATTGTAATTCAAAATTATAGTAGTGTTGTATCCAGAAAATCCATCCATAAAAAAAATACCGAGAACTGAGTTGTGTTATCCATCAATACATCAATGTGAAGTAATGGGAAATCATCCTTCGGGCTGGCTCTGTTCAGATCCCGGTAATCGACACACATACGTACCTTGCCATCCTTCTTAGGTACGGGTACAATGTTAGTGAACCACGGCGGGTAACTAGTTACAGCAAGAAAACCAGCGTCCCACTGCTTTTGTACTTCCTCTTTGATTTTCATGGCCATGTCCGAGCGAGTATGAAGCAACTTTTGTTTAACTGGCGGACAATCTTCTTTCAATGGCAGTCTGTGTATGAAGATATATGTGTCCATACCCGGCATATCTTGATAAGACCAAGCGAACACATCGACATATTCTCGAAGCATACTGATAATCTGTTCTTTCACTGGAGCTTGCAGACTGGCCCCGATCTTCACCTCTTTCACATCTTCTTCGGTACCAAGATTGATGGTCTCAATCTCCTCCTGATGAAGAGAAATCACTTTTTCCTCTTGTCTCAACAACCTGGCCAACTCTTCAGGCAAATCATAATCTTCATCAACCTCTTCATCTGCTTGATTAATCGGATTGTCGAAGTCATACAAGGTCATAGCAGTGTCGTTGTCGGTGCAGTCTGGAAGGCTATCTCTGCAAGGGTTGAGATTTGTTCATTTTTAGTGATTGATTTTATCTTATTTAGAAAAAGTGAATGAAGTTTAGTAAGAAAAACATTGCCATTTATTCTTTTGTGCGAAAACAAAATGAAAAGACAATGAGGGAAAAAGAAGACGTTTGCAAAAAGATGTCCATTGTTCATTAATTTCCATTTGCACAAAATACATATATGGCCCTATTACAAAATGAGTCCTGACACCTTGGGCAAGATGCAGGACTTGATGCATGCTTAAACATGAAATAATAATTACTCTGCAGCATAAATCCTTATAATTTCCTAGGAAGACCAGTTGAGGACTTGTTGGCCCGAGACTCTTGGACGAATCCGGCTTTCCAGGTTGTAGTCGCATTCAGCCTCATCTTCCACATTGTTGATATCATCCGGGGTCAGCATTCCCTCACTTACAAATTTGGGAGCTTCAACAGCCTCCTCTTGAGCTTGTCGGGATGGTCTGTAACCCAAACCGAACTTGTCTTCCTTGATCTGAACTTGTAGCAGCTTGCCCTAGCCTTGGGCATTCCCGTCTTCAACAACCTTCCGAGATTGTTTGTAAGAAGAAATTGAAGTACCAGATACTTCAGTTGTTGCTTCATTGACATTGAATGCTTCAAAACCTTGACTCATAGTTTAATGGATCTCCTCATCCATCTCTATATACTTGTAGGTAGCTAGATGACTGACAAAGATATCCTCCTCCCCACAAATGGTGATAATTTGGCCTTCCCACTCCTATTTTAACTTCTGGTGAAGGGTCGATGTTACGGCGCCAGCGGCATGAATCCAAGGTCGACCCAACAAATAGCTGTAGGCAGGCTAAATGTCCATCACATAGAAGATAGTTTTGAAAATCTGTGGGCCAATTACCACAGGCAGATCAATTTCTCCAAGAACCGATCTCTTAGAACCGTCAAAGGCTCTCACAACCAGGTTACTCGGACGTAGTGCAAGACCATCATATTCCATCTTGACTAAGGCTTTCTTTGGAAGGACATTGAGAGATGACCCAGTGTCAACCAAGACATGAGAAAGTACATCTCCTTTAGACTCTAAGGTGATATGTAAAGCCTTGTTGTGGTTACAACCCTCCGTAGTTAGATCAGCATCAGTGAACCCTAGTCCATGACTAGTATTGACATTTGAAATCACCGTCTCAAGCTGATTAACTGTAATCTCTTCAGGCACATAAGCTGCGTGCAGGACTTTGAGAAGTGTGTTCCTGTGAGCTTCGGAACACATGAGTAGTGATAGAATGGAGATCTTGGAGGGTGTCTGATGGAGCTTCTGCTTCAGCATTAACTCTCGGGAACTGTCATGCGAAGAGACGTCTTCTTCGAGTAAAGCCTCTTCCTCCCCCGACATTATCAATTTGTGGTGTGGAAGAATCAAGCGTGACTTTCTTTCCGTTGCAATATAGATCTGAGCCATAGTGCCAAGGCACGACACTGCTGCTGTCATATGGAACTGGTCCAGGCACCGTGATAGTTATCAGACTGATTGCTGCAGAAGAAGGAGTTGTGACAGTTTGAGGATCTTAATAGATTGTGACAGGAGATCCGATTAGAGATGATGCAGGTGCAAGGAGTTGTTGATGTTACTGTTGATGTTGCTGAAAGTTGTTGGAAGAATCTGAAACATGAACTGTTGTCTGATCATAGTAAATGGTGACTGTTGAGACGTCATCATTGATGGTTGTCGTTGTTGTAGTAGACTTCGTTGGAATGATTTTTGTTGATGTTGTAGGAGATTCCTTTGAAATGGTGTTTGTTGATGTTGTAGGACAGGTGTTTGTTGAAGTTGTAGGAGATGGAACCGTTGATGTGATTTGTAGGATGCCTTCTCTGATAAGACTGCTGATACCATTCTTCAAATCTGCACAACCGTTAGTAGAAATCTAGCAAGCTTCACAATGGGCCTCACAACCCGGGAACACTTGGAACTTCAATAGTTGGGCTTTAACTTTGGCCAATGGTGTTTGAATGCTTGCAATGTCATCAATCAGAAAAGATGGTTGGTCCTCCTCAATAGCATTAATCCTCGGTCCACCGTGATTCGGTATTGGATTCTTTGTGACATTTGGTGGAGGTGCAAAATTCAAAGCTTTGGAATCAACTAAGTCTTGAACTTTCATGTGCAATGCAATAAATTTCTCTGTTGTATGGCCAGGTGCATTGGAGTGGAAGGGCCATCTGGCGTTGACATCATAGTTCCTTGGAAGATTCAAAGGATCAGGTGGAGTCAAGGTTTTTAATTCAATCAGGTTGAGCTTCAATAACTGTGGAAGTAGAGCTGCATAGGGCATCGGGATGGGATCGATAACCCTGTTTATCTGAGAAGGCCTTTGCTGGAACGGACGTTGTTGTTGGTTGTTGCTATTGTTATAAGATCTTTGTTGTTGAGGAAACTGTTGTTGTTGTTGTGGGAAGTGTTGTTGTTGAGGATACTGTTGTTGGTGAGGTGCTGGAGTGGGAATGGTGTGTTGGATTTATTAATTCAGCGTCACCCTTAGGGATTCGATGGGCTTAACATCCCAACCCATGGCGCTTAATAGGCGCAGCCCCTTGAAAGACTCTATACTATAAGGAAATAAAGTTGCGCCTTCACTAACAGCAATTGCTTTTAGTGCAGTGGTAAGCGCTTGATCCTACAAGTGGTATCAGAGCCAGGTCATGGGTTCGAATCCCCCCGGCTGACACTGGGGGGGAGATTGTTGGATTTATTAATTCAGCGTCACCCTTAGGGATTCGATGGGCTTAACATCCCAACCCATGGCGCTTAATAGGCGCATCCCCTTGAAAGACTCTATACTATAAGGAAATAAAGTTGCGCCTTCACTAACAGCAATTGCTTTTAGTGCAGTGGTAAGCGCTTGATCCTACATGGTGACAGCAGCTACTGATCTTGGCATGTATTGGGGCCTACCTCTGCCCATATGCACTGAATTGGTCTCACCTGTCCTTCTAGGTCTTGAGAAGGGTTTCCTTGCATTACTAGAGCTAGCACCGTTGTTAGAGATCTTGCCCATCTTCAAAAGACTTTCAATTCTCTCACCAGCTATAACCACATCAGCAAAACTAGTAGAAGAGAAAGCAGCAAGCCGATCAATGTAGGTTCCTTACAATGTGTTCATAAACATGTCGTCCATTTCCCTTTCAGACATAGGTGGCTAGACAGCAGCAGCAAGTTGTCTCCACCTTTGAGCGTATTCCCGGAAACTTTCTCTTGAAGATTGAGACATACCCATCAGGAGGGTCCTATTGGGAGCCATATCCAGGTTGTACTGATATTGGCGTATAAAGGCCTCAGCTAAATCTTTCTAGTTTCTGATAGTAGCCCTTGATAGGTGTGAATACCACTCTCTGGATGCCCCAGTCAAGCTATCTTCAAAGTAGAACATCCACAGCTTCTCATCCATGGTGTATGCTTTCAATCTTCCCAGAAAAGATTGAAGATGGGTACAAGGACATGAGGTACCGTTATACTTCTCAAAGCATGGAGGCTTGAACTTGTGAGGAATCCTGACTCCTTCCACTAAACCCATATCCATCACATCAAATCCCAAAGAGTTTTGGGATTCCAAGGATCTCAGCTTCTCAGATATTTCGTCCAAACGACGATCATAAACTTCATCAGCCCCAACACCTAACACCGTAAACTGCTCGTCCTGAGGATCTTCCTGCAGAACACGATCTCCAGTGTTTCTCTGGGTATTTCCAATAACATTGACTTCAGGGTTGATGTGGGGCCAAAACTCAGGTAGATTTGCTTGCGGCTGATCGCGCGCATTGTTACTTGTTCCTCCAGTACCACCATGGTTATCTTCTGGAGTTTGCCGCTCGACTAACTCCCTCAATCTTTCTTGGGTCTGTTGCATCCCAGTCATCACAGCCATGAATTGGTTCTGAGTCCTCACTTATGTCCTCACATCAGTCATCTGAGTCACCACATCTGTCAGTTCTTGCTGAAGTTGATCCATCTGTAAGCTCGGAAGGTTGTTTCGGGTCGGGTACCGGTGGATGCGGTTGACGGGAAAGACTCTCCTGCAAGCAATATTTCCTGAAACACACATCAAAGTGAGAAAACAACAACAAAACTCCTGCAACACAAAGAATGGGGTTAGCATGCAATGTAGTATGTCTATTTGTCTTCAGAGGGTATCCTAGTTTGGTTCTTTGGTTTTGACCTTCCAGACCTCTGGGAATGATGGAGATGTTGAAGAGAAATGAAGTCCACAAGCAGATTCAGGTAATACACAAACCATACATTACAAAATGCCAAAATACATAGTTTATGGTTACAACAAGTTCCCATGGTGGGTCAGAATACAATCAAGTCAAGAATACAAACAAAATCACCATGGAGAATTAAAGTACAACCAAAATAAAATACAAGTAAAAGAGAAATCAAACATCCAGCCCAAAGTCATCTTCCTTGACTTCTTTCAGGAGAGCATCCGTCAGTGGTCCAACTGGATGCTCTGTGATGGTCCTGATAAGACGGTTCCTAGTTGCAATGGCACTTGTCAACTTCTAGTACTTGTCTTGTTCTTTTGATCTCTTCAACCCCGCCCGAAGTTTTAGCTCGGAGATTTCCTTCTGTGCTGCTAACAAGGCTTCTTGACTCTTCTTCTCATTGGCTTACAGCTTCTCTATCTTAGCCCGTGTCTTCTGATCTTCTTGAAAACGAGCTTCAATGATCCTGATCCATCTAGCCTGTCTCTGTTCCAGATAGTGCTCAGCTCTGGCTTTCTGAATCTTGGCTTCTTTGCAAGCATTCTTCAATACCAATTCCCCTGCTCGGGCTTTTCTAATGAAGTCTTCTGTCTTCTTTATCTTAGTATGGAGCTTCTCTAACCTCTCATTGTCTAGACGACCATCATTCCTTTCCCAAAGGGTCTTCTTCAAGGCTTCAGCAAGCTGGGCATTCCTTTCTTTTAACTTCTCAAATTCCTCCAGGCTTACTATTGCTATGGGCTATACTGCTGATGGCCCTGGCACATCTTCCAGGGTGAATGGCATACGGGCAATCTATCCTCTAAGGAGCGACCATTCAGTGTACTGAGCTGAAGCTATTTTGTTACATTTCCCCAAAACAGCAGTCCCTTTTGTCTGTATGTGGTCCCAAGCCCAGGCTTCTTGTCGGACAGTGGCATAATTATTCAGAATAGCACAGTAAAGGGACTCTGCTAAGTCTTTCTCCCTTGGTGGATGTATCAATGCATACCCTAAATGTCTTTTGAAAAGCAAAGGATTGTATTTGATGCAACCCTTCAGTCCCATAAGAGGTACATTAGGATATTGTCCACAGCTTGTAATTATGTCCCTGCCCTTAGTGTTCTGAGTACACCACCTGATGTCTTCTAAAGTAAGGGTTATCATCCTCTTAGCCCAGTTCCTTGTCTGGTGTGGATTTAAGAAAGCTTCCATCTTCGGCATATGTCTCATCAACCAACTGTAGAAGAGGGGTGCACAATATCTTACCAGCCTCCCTCTCTGCTTCTCATTCTTCTGATGCACTGAATAGTAGAAATCCCCTAGCAAGGAAGGTACTGGGTTCTTGAGCATGAAGATGTGGATGGCATTCTTGCTTACAAACTTAGGCTCGTCTGCAAACAAGATGATACCATATATACTGAGATCCAGGAGAGCCAAGAGAGCACAAACAGTTTCCCACTTCCCTGTTGTAGCATGTCTGGTAGCCTAGGTAACCAAGAAATCCAGATGGAGGCCTGGGATTCCAGCCTTGATGGTCATATGCTGATCAATGATGGTGGCTTCCAAATGTAATGCTTTGGCTATGTCTTCATTCTTGGGAGCAGTCTGTTGCACCCCAAAATTTGCCCTCACAATACAAGATTTTGTGCCAAGTTTCCCAATGTTTACAAGACCTTTCATGAGGTTCATGAAGTCTACAAGTTACTTTATGAAGGTTCACAAGGTTCACAAGATTCACAATGTTTACAAAACCTTTCATGAGGTTCATGAAGTCTACAAGTCACTTTATGAGGTTCACAAGGTTCACAAGGTTCACAAGTTTCTCAACATTTACAAGACCTTTCATGAGGTTCATGAAGTCTACAAGCTACTTCTTGAAGGTTCACAAGGTTCACAAGATTCACAATGTTTACATAACCTTTCATGAGGTTCATGAAGTTTACAAGTCACTTCATGAGGTTCACAAGGTTCACAAGCTTCACAATACTTCCCATGAGGTTCACAAGACATTTTATGATGGTTCACAAGGTTCACAAAGTTTACAATTGGTCAAAAGAGTTGACAATTTCCTCAGACAATGCACCTCCTAAGCAGTGCATCCAAAACTAGGGTTTTGACTTTAATCAGGCTAAATGGACTTCCAATACTTCAAGTGAGCTTAATAACATCTTATATGTATATAAGAATCCCCATGACAAGTTTCAAGACTTTTCTCAAAAGTTTGCTCAGTCAGATGATCAGATAAGTCAAAATCAGTCAATGCAATTATAAAGTCAAACTGAGGTCAACTGTGGTCAAACCAAAGTCAAACTTCATGATTTTTTGCCAACATCAAGTATATGAAGTAAAATTCATCATTTGATCAA
Organism: Lathyrus aphaca; assembly: GCA_963966055.1. Classification (NCBI taxonomy): domain Eukaryota; kingdom Viridiplantae; phylum Streptophyta; class Magnoliopsida; order Fabales; family Fabaceae; genus Lathyrus; species Lathyrus aphaca. Next base: position 409,231,675 of record OZ014521.1, on the reverse strand, counting down.
GGGTTGATCATGATTCATCAAGGATATTCCAGATCATCAAGAATCAGGAGTTTCTAAATTAGGGTTTCCTCAGTAAAAGTCAACTGAACTTTGACCAGCCATAACTTTCACATGCTTCATCACCAAGTCTCCACTCAAAGATCATTTTGAAGGAAATTGAATTCTCTACAACTTTGATCTTGCAAGTTAATCCCAAAAATGCTTCATTTGGAAGATATGAGCTAAGACATTATAGGTCATTTCAAAAGTCAACAAAAAGTCAACAACTTCAAAAGGGAATAACTTGAGATTGGTAAATGATATGGACATGAAACCAATGGGGTTGTTTAGGTGACTCTTCAAGCTTTCCAAAATGTCCAAGAACACCCTCATACCTTTAAAATTGAGGGAGATGTGCCCTTGCAAAGTTGGGAAATTTTGTGATGGTTTATGATGAAAATGGGGGTCTAGAACCAATTCTTTCCAAATGGGCTTGCCAAATTGTGATCCAATCCATACCATATCATCATGCACGACCCAAATGATTAAAAATCAGAATTTTTATTATTTTATTTTTATTTATTTTGATTTAATCCATGAAAAATCATTTTAAATAAATATAAAATATGAAAATATATTATTTAAGGGAGATTTGGTTTCTAGAACATTTTAAATATTGATTGAAGTTGAAAGGGAAGGAAATCATGAGATTGGTACAAAAATAGCAAGCCTTCATGAGAAAATATTTGAATTTCAAAGCATAATCTTTTTCAATCTTCAAATATCAAAACTTCCATACAACTATTCAATTTTTCTGACCTAAATGATCCTCATATAAGTACTGATCATAACCCTAGCACTGAGGGACGAATTTGCTGCCTCTAAGTGTAAGTTCACAATTCAAAAAAACCATCCAAAACTCATATTCGGATTCCTTGATCAGAGCACTAGAAGGCAAAAGAAGGACATGGCAAGCTTCACTGGACATCACTGATCATAAACCATCAATCATATGCATCAATACCATCTCATATTGCTCTACCCGAATCAAACTTTGTCTTGAATTTAAATTTTTCGAATTCGATAACATATGCATTATAAATTGTTTTTGATGACTGATATGTGTTTATCTTGATGCCTAGCATGATTCTGGACAATTGGATTGAAGTTTCATGACTTATACTACCCGCGGCCATTGTTAGGGTTTCACTCTTGAAATTAGGGTTTGATGATTCAATAGATTTAAACGAATTCTAAGAACATAGGAATGTTCTATGAATCACCAGGATCATAAAACTATAATTAATTTCATGAATCATTGCAGTTTGGTGTGAGTTTCGATTTTCGCAGGTCCAAAACCATGAAGAACTTGCAACAAAACTCGCAGGAAAAGAGGCAGTAATATTCGCAGGAAAAAGGTTGAAGAAGAAGCAATTCGCGCGCCCAGGAAATATTTAAATTTTGTTTAAAATATTTTATCTTATTGTATTGGTTTGTTATCACAGCTTGCTGCGTGGCCCAGTGGAAAGGTTTGTGTGCGTTTGACAAAAGGGGAGGGGATCGAATCCTGCCTCCAGCCAAGTTTTTAACATTTTTTTCATTTAAATTTCATTCTTAATATATTATTGTTTGTAGTTGTTTTGTAAGCAGATGGGCTCTTCCAGCCGGGTGGTAATGTGCGCGTGTGTATAGCTATGAGGTCCTGGGTTCAACACCACCCCAGGCCTTTTTGCTTTCTTTATTTTCTGGATTTTTCAAAGACAAAGCACAAAACCAATTTCACACTCTCTTTTGTTGCCTGCGTGCATAATGGCTTGGTGGTGGTTCTTCTTGCTGGCAAATAGCCTGACCTGGGTTCAAACCCCAGTCAGGTAAGTTTTCACATTTTTTTGCTTTTATTTGTTTTAATTATTCTCTTATTAATATAGTTTTATATATATATGTTTTTCTAAATAATTAAGAAATAATGATGCATGCTTAATATTTTCTAAAATTTTAAAATATATAAATTTTTTGAAATTATTTTCTTTATCATATGTAAATATAATATATGTATATTATTAAATAATTTTGTATAGTTAAATTAGAAAAACCTAAAAAATATTTTTCTAAACAAAACCCTAATTTTTGTGAAAACCTAGTTTTATTTCCTAAATAACTTTTACTTTCTAATTCTTTATATAATTATAATGTATATATTTATTTAATATAATTTTGTAAATGTAATAATTAATAAAATTAAATTTTATAAATATGATTAATTTTGTGAATATGATATTTAAAGCTTATTTTCTTCATATAATGTGTAAATATTTTTTTTAATAAATAAATGTTAATATATGTTTAGAAAATGATTAAATTTGTAATAATTAAAATTTATAATTATATTATGTTTAAAATTTTTTATTTAATTATTCTTATTTCTAAATAAATGTTATATATTAAAATTAAACTTTGTGTTTATTATTCTAATCATGTCATTATAATATTTTTTTATTTAAATTCTATTTATTTTAATTATTGTTACTAACCATGTTATTATTTATTATTTTTGCTTCATTAATCTTATATATTTTATTATTATTTCACTAATGTTATTTAATTTTTTATTATTATTTTAACTAACTCTATTTTTAATTCTTATTATTACTAACCCCTATTTATTTATTTATCGCTTATTTATTATTTTTGCTTATTATTTATATTTTGCTTTTTATATTTTGCTATTTATTTTTAATTTGCTTATTATTATAATTTTGTAAATGCTCCTGGATGTAAATTTTGTAATATTTAATTTATTTAATTTTTTTGCTATGGTTAGTAATTTAGGGAGTGCAAACATGTATTCTATTTAAAATAAATTTAGATCACTTTAATTAAAGATAAATAATATTAAACACTCACACACGTAAGTCGATTTTTAATCGCCATCCTACACTCTCTAAGGTTATCCCTCAATGTTGCCTAAATCATAAGGTCAAGTGGGGTGTATAAAGCAAGTCCCTTAAAAAGAAAAAATCATCAAGTCCCTAATGGTTGCCTTTAAAGATCAAGTCCCTTTTCGAATAATGATGATAGTCCCTCCTAAATGCTTAATACACCCCCACAGTTGCCTTCATAAACAGATGTCCCTCACATGTCCCTCACATGTCCCTTACATCCAAGGTAATGACTACCTATTCCTTAATAATAGGGATAGTCTTACCATTTAAAGGATAAAGAACAGAAAGACTTAAACTTTAGGGTAGGTTCCTCATAGTTACTTGCTCACTATTTCAAAACAAATTTCAAACACTTTACAATTTTCAAACACAAGTTTTTTACGCATCCGTACATGGATCATTATCAAACTCTTATGAAAATTTCTATTCACACACTTCACCTTTTCAAAAACAATTTAAAGTGAGCTAAGTAACTAAAAGCCCATGGATAACCATGGATGTAAAGGGTGCTAACACCTTCCCTTTACATAACCTACCCCCCGGACCCAAAAATCTTTTTAAAAGGTCTTTCCTGTTCTTTTATGCCTTTCCTTTGGATAAAATAAAAGTCGGTGGCGACTCTTGCTATCCACAACATAACTAAAGTCAGTTCTCCCACCGTGTTACAGAACTGGCGACTCTGCTGGGGATTTAATAAAAGAGGGGTACCCTTAGGAATTAGATCACTTTAAATTGTTTGCCTTGTTTGCTTTATATTATTTTGTTGGGATGCTCTTATGTGTGAAAGGTCCTAACCCGGATCTAGTGTACCTTAGGTAAATGGCAATAGACCAAGGAAACTGTACGACGTATATCGATACGGTTGATCTGGTGGCCATAGTTAGTGCGACTTCTTGGTTGGTGCTTATGTTCCTTAAGTCAAGTTGAGGATAATATGAGGCTGCCATATGTTGTCAATGCACTAACTAACTTTTAGAACCCTAGTTAACTCATCTTGGCCTTTAGAAAGTAGTGAGGTAACCGGCTTTGGTGCAGACTGAAGTTAGTTGACACTCGATACTACACTCATTGAGATCTTAAACTTGGAGGGTTTTGGTTGGCAAGTAAGTTGCCTTCTGATCAACCACCCTTGTGAAGGATCAATGATATTGAGATCCCTTAGAACCTGGTTACTTTTGTAGGACAGGATGAACCAACCAACTTCAGGGGAGGGTACTTACCTTTGAACCTCATGCAAGCCTTTAAACCTAGGGCTATGGTGTGACTTGTTTGTGTGTGTCACATGTTTGTGATTGAGCATAACATCATGACATCATCATGCATCATAAGCATAGCATTTTCACTAACCATTTCAAGGACCAAAGGATTTATCTTTGTTCTTTGTTGCAGGTCATGGCTTCTGCTCGTAGAAACACCATTAGGATCAACTTTGTGGGCATACCTGCTAAGCTTAAAGAGTTGGTTTCTCAAGTGTCTGATCACTCCCAGTTCATCAAGAGACATGGTCACCTATTGGATCTAGTCACTTCAGGGTTCAATGAAGACATGATGAGTGTTCTGTTTCAGTTCTTTGACCCTAAGCACCACTGTTTTACATTCCCCGACTATCAGCTGGTTCCAACCATGGAGGAGTTCTCTAAACTTCTGGGCATACTTGTTCTTGATCAAAGACCCTTCACAGGCCTGGAGAAGGAGCTTAAACCAGAGGTTATTGCTGCAGCTCTACATCTGAAGAAGTCTGACATTGTCCTGGAAACGAGAAGCGGAGTTAAGGGTATTCTTGCTAAGGTATTAATGGATAAAGCTCAAGTGTTCTTGAAGGCCATGAGCTATGATGCTTTTGAGGAGATCTTAGCCCTGTTGATTTATGGCTTAGTATTGTTCCCCAATCCAGATCAGTTCATAGACGTTCATGCCATCAACATATTCCTGAGTCACAATCCAGTACCTACCTTACTTGGAGACATCCTGCATTCTCTTCACACCCGTACTACAAAGGCAAGAGGAACTTTGATGTGCTGCATACCTTTGCTTTCTAGGTGGTTTATTTCTCACCTTCCTCGCTCAGTAATGAAGAATGAGCAAGGGTTCAGATGGTCCAAGAGGATCATGTCACTCTCGCATTCAGATATCCATTGGTGTTCCAGATCTATGGAGAATGTCACTATTATTGATCGTTGTGGGGAATTTCCTAATGTGCCACTTCTAGGCATAAGAGGAGGCATCACCTACAACCCCTCTCTAGCTTTACGACAGTTTGGTTACGCTCGGAGTGATGGTCCACATGACATGTTGATTCAGGGCATTGTGTTCGATTACGACAACGATCTCCAAGGTTACCGTCAGAGATTCATACGAGCTTGGGGAAAGGTAAACAGGGTTGACAGCAAGACACTGGAGCCTAAGTACACTATTCCTATGGAAGCTTATCTCAGATGGGTGCGATCTCGTGCTCAGACTCTCATGATGCCATATCCTGCCGTCCTACCAGTTACCATGGAACCTGTTGCTGAAGGAGACACAGCTTATACCATCCTTCACCCAGACATGCCTACTGATATGGAAGACTTGCAGAGATCATGGATCCAACTGAAGGAGCAAAGGGATACTTTCGAGGCTCATTACAAAGCAAGCCAAGAAAGAATCCTGGAACTAACAAAGCAACTTCACGAGGAACGGAACCTCAACTCATACCTCAACACAAAGAGGAAACGTCCATGGGAGACTTAAAACCCCATCTTTTGTATTTATTTCATTTCATTCTTATTGTAAGCCCAAGGGGCAAACAAATTTATTACTAATAAAAGTTTACTTTCGTGTTTGTTTAAGCAAATTTAAATCCTGCGGTCCTTGAAAACATTGCATATGCATACCATATCATTGCATCACAGGTTTCTTGTGCACAGGTTTCTTATCTTCTCGCTGTTTATTTCAGAAATGGCTCTCGAACAATTTGTCAAAGATCTTCAAGCTCAGAATGCCCAATTTCAAGAAGTGATTCTGAATTTGTCCAAGGGGCAAGAAGAGTTGAACGCACTCCTCTCTGAGGACATGAAGAAGAAGAATCCTGAGGACAACAAGGATGATCAGCTGAAATAACTACAAACTGAGATGGCAGAGATGAGGATCCAGATGAATGGCCAAATGGCTCTTAGCCAGAGTTTGGCCTAGGGGCAAGAAGAGTTGAGAACTTTGTCAATAAGCTTCGACATAACGGAGTTAGGAATCTAATCATCAGTCAACCTCCATTGAAACAAGCCGACTTGGTTGAAAGGAAGATAATGATAAAAGAAGGAAAGAGACAGGCTACTCCTGATCATCCTTCAATTGAAGAAAGAAGACCTTGTAAGGTTAATCCACTTCGATACAAGGAATGTAAAAGACAATTCATCCGGTTCAGCACACCAATGTCACAAGTTTTGCAATGCCTGTTGGAGATGAAGCTGATTTCCTTGGAAAATTCTCCTAAAAATCCTAATACCTCTTCTCCTCGCTATAATCCCAAAGCAAGGTGTATGTACCACTCCGACAGTCCCGGACACGACACAAATAACTGTTGGGCATTGAAGAATAAGATTCAAGACCTAATTGACGAAGGAATACTCGAGGTTACGCCAGAAGGCCAGGTTGAGTTCTTCTGTCGTCCATCAAGCATCAAAGCTTCCAGATAACTGGAGTGACAAGTTTAGAGGAAGAGACTTTGAGAACATTTGAATTTTCATTTGTAATTTCTTTTATTTGTTTGAACACTTATTATTATGTTAAACTTTTGTTTTCATTAATGCATTGCATATGTTTGTCTTGAATTAATCCATTCGTTCCACTATATTTTGAATTATGCTCCTTATTTCTATCTTGTGATATTTAACTCCTGATAAAGCTATAAGCTTGTAGAGGGAGGATGACGAAAATAATACCATGATATCAGGCAGTATGCTTTTGAACAGACTATGCTGACGATGTACAGGCATTGTTTCAATTCCTAAACAGTGGAGATATAAGGAAGTTAATCCCTAGTCAACCCTTTTGAGCCTATGAAGTAGGAGTTTTTCATTCTCATACAAATTAAAACCCATATTCATAACCTGGGGCAGGGTAGTTACTCGGTTAACTCAAATATGCCAATTATATGTGTTGTATACAACTAATGATGGTTCTCTGTAATCATTAAACCTAACTGTCAATATCCAGCAAAAGAAAAGCATACTAAGTCAAAACCTATGAAGGAGACTTAGTAAAACATTAAGACATCCCGCTGATTGTAACCTTGAAATAAGCAGTTCAGGCAAAAAGAAGGGATAATAAAGTCAAAAAGAAAAAAAAAGGGTCACTATGAACCCTCAACAAAGAAAGATGACTGAGTATTCAAATAAATATTTGATTCCTGAACCATCACAAATGTCAGTGCTACAATTCCAAACTCATTTGAGCCTCAATGCATAAGTTAACCGAGTATAGGACTGAAGAACATCATGGAGATTGGGTTGGGTACAAATAAAATTTGAGCCTTTATCCTTTGTTTCTTAAACCGTGAACCAGGCCACGTTATAACCCTTTAAAAGTCCTAACTAAAGCATGGTTAGTTCGAAAGCGTACTGCTACACAAAGGTATCCTGACTCCTTTAAGGGCTTATTATAAAACTTGAGTTAATATCACAGTTTTCTAAAAAAAAAAGTTTTAAAATAATTCTTTTTCAAAAACTTCAAGACAGACATAAGCATTGCATTTTTGAATATATTTGTTTGCATATACCTGAGTGTTTGACAAATGGAGAAACTTATAGGATGAATGTTCAATGAATCAAAGTCCTTCCGATAAACAAAGTTGCTTCCTGGATCAAAGTCCATGTATACAAAGGGGCATAATCATTATCTCCCAATCAAGGGGGCAGACCATGATACTGCCTAACTCATTTGGGGCAATCAGGACAAGATTCAACTATGTTTAAGCAGCCAGAGGCAGATCTCCCCATCTACCTGGGGTGCCAAGGGTAACATTACAGAATTCATAATGCCAGGGGCATGGTCATTGTTTCCTAATCAAGGGGGCATACCAAGTTACTGTTCAAATCATTCAGGGCAACCAGTTCCAGATCCAACAGTGCTTAATAGCCAGAGGCAACTTTTCTCATATATTTGAATTACCAAGGGTAACACTGCAAAGTTCATAATGCCAGGGGCATATGCTTATGGGGCATTCTGCTTGTTTCTCTCGAGGTAGCTCATTTCAGATACTTCCATCATGGTATAATTCATCCTCAACCAAGGGGCAATGCTTTCTCTTCAAATCTAATACCCGGAGCGCATATGGTCCATCACAATTTGAAGACACATTCCTCTCGTTGTATTACCTTGATATTGGATTCTCAGCTGAAACCATGATGGAAATTAATTGTCTACGCCAGTAGTATCAGATGATGTCAGTATCATGTCTTCAGATCCAGCTATGAGGATTTCAGGGAAGGTATTCAGGAAAGTTAAAAATTTCAGGAGCTCCAAATCCAATTGGTTATACACTCTCGAAGATGAAACGTTTATGTTCTCAAGTTCAGCTTTACTTTTCCCTCTGAATCCAGATTTACTTTTACCCTATTTTACATAAGCGAAACGTCCATTAGTTGGGTTTGAATGCATGTGTGCTTAATATGATTGATGTTTACCAGAAATGCATAAAAATGCAGTAATAGTATTTACTAAGGACGAACGAGGGAAGGATTTCAACGAAGCTTCACTGGTTCATCTTTACAAAACAGCTACAAACCCTCAGTAGGACAAATCCATCTTCATAAGGTCACATCTCCCCTGGAATTTATATCCGTCTCTTTTATCCTCATATGGATATACGGGAATTTACTTTCCAATAAGAGTACGACGAACGAAGACGGGAGGTTATATCTACCCTACTATCAAACGAAGACAAAGGTTATGTATACTTTACTATCCCTAGCAGACGGGAGGTTATCTATACCTTGCTATCCCCAGCATACGGGAGGTTATGTATAATATATTATCAAACAAGATGGGAATAAGTTCCTCATATCCTTCAACAACGAATCGGGATTTATTTTCCCTGGCCAGCAGTTGTTATACGAAGATATCCAGACGCTTCAGGCAGAATCATTTCATACATACATCATTTACATCATACCATAACATACATATCCATAAATACATAATACATTTACTTAGGTGCATCATACTATGCATGCATACATATAACATAAACTAACATTCTCCTTGCAGGAAGGTTATATGCAGATAAAGTTATATCAACAATTCACAACAGATCAGAAGTGATCTATACACTACTCAAGATGTCCTTGAATAGCAGGCAAACGGTCTGTAAAAAGATCCATTCCCTGGTTCAAGACATTCCTCAGAAGAACAAATCCTGACGTTCTTTTGAACCTTAAGAGCAAATCCTGACGCTCTTTTGGCCCCTTGTTCAAGACTTTTTCAGAAGAACAAATCCTGACGTTCTTTTGACCCTTAAGAGCAAATCCTGATGCTCTTTTGGCCCCTTGTTCAAGACTTTTTCAGAAGAACAAATCCTGACGTTCTTTTGACCCTTAAGAGCAAATCCTGACGCTCTTTTGGCCCCTTGTTCAAGACTTTCTCAGAAGAACAAATCCTGACGTTCTTTTGACCCTTAAGAGCAAATCCTGACGCTCTTTTGGCCCCTTGTTCAAGACTTTTTCAGAAGAACAAATCCTAACGTTCTTTTGACCCTTAAGAGCAAATCCTGACGCTCTTTTGACCCCTTGTTCAAGACTTTTTCAAAAGAACAAATCCTGACGTTCTTTTGACCCTTAAGAGCAAATCCTGACGCTCTTTTGGCCCCTTGTCCAAGACTTTTTCAGAAGAACAAATCCTGACGTTCTTTTGACCCTTAAGAGCAAATCCTGACGCTCTTTTGACCCCTTGTTCAAGACTTTTTCAGAAGAACAAATCCTGACGTTCTTTTGACCCTTAAGAGCAAATCCTGACGCTCTTTTGGCCCCTTGTTCAAGACTTTCTCAGAAGAACAAATCCTGACGTTCTTTTGACCCTTAAGAGCAAATCCTGATGCTCTTTTGGCCCCTTGTTCAAGACTTTTTCAGAAGAACAAATCCTGACGTTCTTTTGACCCTTAAGAGCAAATCCTGACGCTCTTTTGGCCCCTTGTTCAAGACTTTCTCAGAAGAACAAATCCTGACGTTCTTTTGACCCTTAAGAGCAAATCCTGACGCTCTTTTGGCCCCTTGTTCAAGACTTTTTCAGAAGAACAAATCCTGACGTTCTTTTGACCCTTAAGAGCAAATCCTGACGCTCTTTTGACCCCTTGTTCAAGACTTTTTCAGAAGAACAAATCCTGACGTTCTTTTGACCCTTAAGAGCAAATCCTGACGCTCTTTTGGCCCCTTGTCCAAGACTTTTTCAGAAGAACAAATCCTGACGTTCTTTTGACCCTTAAGAGCAAATCCTGACGCTCTTTTGACCCCTTGTTCAAGACTTTTTCAGAAGAACAAATCCTGACGTTCTTTTGACTCTTAAGAACAAATCCTGACGTTCTTTTGACCTTGGAGAGTAGGCAAACGGTCTGTATAAAGGTCCGCTCCCTAGTCCAAGATATTTCCAGAAGAGATAATCGCCACGAAGATTTATTTCTACTGGTCCATTCAACAAGTCAAATCATGTTGCATAAATGATTCAGAGACGGCCTATACAAAGACCTAGTACTGAGATCCAGTATCAACACAAAGCTATCATCATATCCAGTTCTTTAGATGGCATCTCTAAGCCCATCTCCAGTTCTTCCAAGTGGAATCTTTAAGCCCACTCAAGTATATTCAACTAGCCATCTGTATTACTCTACGCACTGGTGAGTGCAAATTTTTGGGCTTTTGTGTTCAATCCCCTTCAACCTTCCAGGTCACGACTGGCAAATATACCAATCTAACCCCTCAGGTTTCAGAAAATTGAACAGGGGCAGCTGTTGCACCCCAAAATTTGCCCTCACAATACAAGATTTTGTGCCAAGTTTCCCAATGTTTACAAGACCTTTCATGAGGTTCATGAAGTCTACAAGTTACTTTATGAAGGTTCACAAGGTTCACAAGATTCACAATGTTTACAAAACCTTTCATGAGGTTCATGAAGTCTACAAGTCACTTTATGAGGTTCACAAGGTTCACAAGGTTCAAAAGTTTCTCAACATTTACAAGACCTTTCATGAGGTTCATGAAGTCTACAAGCTACTTCTTGAAGGTTCACAAGGTTCACAAGATTCACAATGTTTACATAACCTTTCATGAGGTTCATGAAGTTTACAAGTCACTTCATGAGGTTCACAAGCTTCACAAGCTTCACAATACTTCCCATGAGGTTCACAAGACATTTTATGATGGTTCACAAGGTTCACAAAGTTTACAATTGGTCAAAAGAGTTGACAATTTCCTCAGACAATGCACCTCCTAAGCAGTGCATCCAAAACTAGGGTTTTGACTTTAATCAGGCTAAATGGACTTCCAATACTTCAAGTGAGCTTAATAACATCTTATATGTATATAAGAATCCCCATGACAAGTTTCAAGACTTTTCTCAAAAGTTTGCTCAGTCAGATGATCAGATAAGTCAAAATCAGTCAATGCAATTATAAAGTCAAACTGAGGTCAACTGTGGTCAAACCAAAGTCAAACTTCATGATTTTTTGCCAACATCAAGTATATGAAGTAAAATTCATCATTTGATCAAGGGTTGATCATGATTCATCAAGGAGATTCCAGATCATCAAGAATCAGGAGTTTCTAAATTAGGGTTTCCTTAGTAAAAGTCAACTGAACTTTGACCAGCCATAACTTTCACATGCTTCATCACCAAGTCTCCACTCAAAGCTCATTTTGAAGGAAATTTAATTCTCTACAACTTTGATCTTGCAAGTTAAGCCCAAAAATGCTTCATTTGGAAGATATGAGCTAAGACATTATAGGTCATTTCAAAAGTCAACAAAAAGTCAACAACTTCAAAAGGGCATAACTTGATATTGGTAAATGATATGGACATGAAACCAATGGTGTTGTTTAGAGGACTCTTCAAGCTTTCCAAAATGTCCAAGAACACCCTCATACCTTTAAAATTGAGGGATATGTGCCCTTGCAAAGTTGGGAAATTTTGTGATGGTTTATGATGAAAATGGGGGTCTAGAACCAATTCTTTCCAAATGGGCTTGCCAAATTGTGATCCAATCCATACCATATCATCATGCACGACCCAAATGATTAAAAATCAGAATTTTTATTATTTTATTTTTATTTATTTTGATTTAATCCATGAAAAATCATTTTAAATAAATATAAAATATGAAAATATATTATTTAAGGGAGATTTGGTTTCTAGAACATTTTAAATATTGATTGAAGTTGAAAGGGAAGGAAATCATGAGATTGGTACAAAAATAGCAAGCCTTCATGAGCAAATATTTGAATTTCAAAGCATAATCTTTTTCAATCTTCAAATATCAAAACTTCCATACAACTATTCAATTTTTCTGACCTAAATGATCCTCATATAAGTACTGATCATAACCCTAGCACTGAGGGACGAATTTGCTGCCTCTAAGTGTAAGTTCACAATTCAAAAAAACCATCCAAACCTCATATTCGGATTCCTTGATTCAGAGCACTAGAAGGTAAAAGAAGGACATGGCAAGCTTCACTGGACATCACTGATCATAAACCATCAATCATATGCATCAATACCATCTCATATTGCTCTACCCGAATCAAACTTTGTCTTGAATTTAAATTTTTCGAATTCGATAACATATGCATTATAAATTGTTTTTGATGACTGATATGTGTTTATCTTGATGCCTAGCATGATTCTGGACAATTGGATTGAAGTTTCATGACTTATACTACCCGCGGCCATTGTTAGGGTTTCACTCTTGAAATTAGGGTTTGATGATTCAATAGATTTAAACGAATTCTAAGAACATAGGAATGTTCTATGAATCACCAGGATCATAAAACTATAATTAATTTCATGAATCATTGCAGTTTGGTGTGAGTTTCGATTTTCGCAGGTCCAAAACCATGAAGAACTTGCAACAAAACTCGCAGGAAAAGAGGCAGTAATATTCGCAGGAAAAAGGTTGAAGAAGAAGCAATTCGCGCGCCCAGGAAATATTTAAATTTTGTTTAAAATATTTTATCTTATTGTATTGGTTTGTTATCACAGCTTGCTGCGTGGCCCAGTGGAAAGGTTTGTGTGCGTTTGACAAAAGGGGAGGGGATCGAATCCTGCCTCCAGCCAAGTTTTTAACATTTTTTTCATTTAAATTGCATTCTTAATATATTATTGTTTGTAGTTGTTTTGTAAGCAGATGGGCTCTTCCAGCCGGGTGGTAATGTGCGCGTGTGTATAGCTATGAGGTCCTGGGTTCAACACCACCCCAGGCCTTTTTGCTTTCTTTATTTTCTGGATTTTTCAAAGACAAAGCACAAAACCAATTTCACACTCTCTTTTGTTGCCTGCGTGCATAATGGCTTGGTGGTGGTTCTTCTTGCTGGCAAATAGCCTGACCTGGGTTCAAACCCCAGTCAGGTAAGTTTTCACATTTTTTTGCTTTTATTTGTTTTAATTATTCTCTTATTAATATAGTTTTATATATATATATATATATATATATATATATATATATATATATATATATATATATATATATATATATATATGTTTTTCTAAATAATTAAGAAATAATGATGCATGCTTAATATTTTCTAAAATTTTAAAATATATAAATTTTTTGAAATTATTTTCTTTATCATATGTAAATATAATATATGTATATTATTAAATAATTTTGTATAGTTAAATTAGAAAACCCTAAAAAATATTTTTCTAAACAAAACCCTAATTTTTGTGAAAACCTAGTTTTATTTCCTAAATAACTTTTAGTTTCTAATTCTTTATATAATTATAATGTATATATTTATTTAATATAATTTTGTAAATGTAATAATTAATAAAATTAAATTTTATAAATATGATTAATTTTGTGAATATGATATTTAAAGCTTATTTTCTTCATATAATGTGTAAATATTTTTTTTAATAAATAAATGTTAATATATGTTTAGAAAATGATTAAATTTGTAATAATTAAAATTTATAATTATATTATGTTTAAAAAATTTTATTTAATTATTCTTATTTCTAAATAAATGTTATATATTAAAATTAAACTTTGTGTTTATTATTCTAATCATGTCATTATAATATTTTTTTATTTAAATTCTATTTATTTTAATTATTGTTACTAACCATGTTATTATTTATTATTTTTGCTTCATTAATCTTATATATTTTATTATTATTTCACTAATGTTATTTAATTTTTTATTATTATTTTAACTAACTCTATTTTTAATTCTTATTATTACTAACCCCTATTTATTTATTTATCGCTTATTTATTATTTTTGCTTATTATTTATATTTTGCTTTTTATATTTTGCTATTTATTTTTAATTTGCTTATTATTATAATTTTGTAAATGCTCCTGGATGTAAATTTTGTAATATTTAATTTATTTAATTTTTTTGCTATGGTTAGTAATTTAGGGAGTGCAAACATGTATTCTATTTAAAATAAATTTAGATCACTTTAATTAAAGATAAATAATATTAAACACTCACACACGTAAGTCGATTTTTAATCGCCATCCTACACTCTCTAAGGTTATCCCTCAATGTTGCCTAAATCATAAGGTCAAGTGGGGTGTATAAAGCAAGTCCCTTAAAAAGAAAAAATCATCAAGTCCCTAATGGTTGCCTTTAAAGATCAAGTCCCTTTTCGAATAATGATGATAGTCCCTCCTAAATGCTTAATACACCCCCACAGTTGCCTTCATAAACAGATGTCCCTCACATGTCCCTCACATGTCCCTTACATCCAAGGTAATGACTACCTATTCCTTAATAATAGGGATAGTCTTACCATTTAAAGGATAAAGAACAGAAAGACTTAAACTTTAGGGTAGGTTCCTCATAGTTACTTGCTCACTATTTCAAAACAAATTTCAAACACTTTACAATTTTCAAACAATTTTCAAACACAAGTTTTTTACGCATCCGTACATGGATCATTATCAAACTCTTATGAAAATTTCTATTCACACACTTCACCTTTTCAAAAACAATTTAAAGTGAGCTAAGTAACTAAGAGCCCATGGATAACCATGGATGTAAAGGGTGCTAACACCTTCCCTTTACATAACCTACCCCCCGGACCCAAAAATCTTTTTAAAAGGTCTTTCCTGTTCTTTTATGCCTTTCCTTTGGATAAAATAAAAGTCGGTGGCGACTCTTGCTATCCGCAACATAACTAAAGTCAGTTCTCCCACCGTGTTACACAGTCATATCAGGGTTGAAAGGAATTCCTCTTCTGATAGTGACACTCAACAACATATAATACTCTTCCAACATAGGGCCTATCTGAAAATCCGGAAAAGTGAAGAAACGGAGAGGAGGGTCATAGAACTGAAGGCAAGTGTGAATCATGCTCCTCTATGATGCATCCAAGTCCATGATCATGTCCAGAATACCACCGTAATGTTCTCTGAATAAAGGGACATGATCAGGAGTGATAAGGGCCTGAATCTGCCTGATGCCTGCCAGGGGATACTCAAAGAAATGGTAAGTGATGTTGCTTTTCCTGGTTGAATCCATGTTGAAGGAGACAACTGAAGAGGATAGCTGAAGAAGTGTTGAAGCAGATAAGCTGAGCAGAAGAACAGTCAAAACCAAACCAAGAAGAGATGGATACCCTGTAAAACAAATAGACAAAATGTTAAAAGATGCAATATGATGTATGTTTATGATATGCAAGGGTTTGTGATCATGTGCTGGATTATCTGGTGCTCTTGGTAGGGTCCATGAGTGTTCAGAGTTTCGGATGAAGGCTTGAGAACCAGTAACCGGGTGGGAGACTCAAATAAAGATTCAAAAGTCCAGGGTTTCAAAGGATCAGTCCAAAATAGTACAACCTTATAACATTCCAGTAGCAAGGTATGATGAGGTCAAGGGTTCCTGCAAACCTGTAAACAACCCAACTCACTCACAGGTATTGTTTTAGAACAAAGATCCTCAGATTCTGATCTATTATGAGAAGTGTAAACACTTCTAACCCGGAGGTACAATGTTTAACCTAATCATAAAGGATCCTCCTTTAATTCACTTCAGATGCTAAAAATCATCTAAAAAGGTCATCCAAACTTAGCAGGCTTCCTAGATAGCCCTAGTACTATAGGAAATCCGTAGCACAGAGTTCTCAAAAAGAAACCCATGTCTGAACCGTGTTTTCATATTCCTGCACCAGACCGAAATGGAATGGGAAAGAATACAAAACCACTCTAATCCTAGGTGTCACTCAGGCCTTTGTGTTGGACCTTTCTCACTAGAATACCCCTCCCACCAAAGCAAACCAGAAATCCAGCACAATGATATGATAATAATAAATGAAATGCAGAAAGAAATAAATGAAAGCGATAAAGTAAATGCAGTAAATAAAGTTGTACATGAAGCAATAAATAAAGCAAAAACAAAAGCACACATAACACATAACACCCCCAGTAAACACAAATCAAACAAGCTCTAGGAGAAACCCACTAGAGAACCAGAAGCCCTGGTTGCAAAGATATCCCCAACAGATTCGCCAAGCTGTCGCTCCCCGGACTCTCGTCCCGGTGCAGACGCGGACGGTCGGCGATGTTGGAGGTTGAGGTTGAATAGTTTTGCCAGCTAGGCATTTTTATCCCGAGGGAAAGGTAATGCTGCATAAACCTGGAAGGGTATGGATAAGACGGTTGTGAACTAGAGAAACTGAGAAAAGGGGTTGGTTATGACCTGGGAAGGTATTAGCACCCAGATCGTCCGTCGTACTCGACAGGATCCATGCTTACTTGATTGTGTTTAAAAGGGATAGTGTATGTGCTGACTGTGTATGAAAAGCTAGGAATGAATGTACATTGTGTCAGTGCAAAAGAGAGGGTGAGTGCTCAAGAATGAGGCTTAGAAAAGAAAGCTGAAAGAGGGGGGAGACAAAAAGAATTTTGTTCGATAACCGTTAAGTTATGCCTATGTATCCTCTCGTGCAATGAGGAAGTCATAACACCGTAGTTCGACTCAAAGAGACTGGATGATTTGTTGTGAACTTCTTGTTTGTCTATGCTCAAGTGTATGACTCGTCTGGATCGAGTGCTAACTGTCTTGCATTAGACAGGAGAAGCGAGTTCTCGTTTATAGAATGAGTGTGATGAGAAAAGAATCCCAAAGGAGATGATTATTGTTTTTTTTTGGGTTTCCAATTTTTTATTTTTTTTGGTGCTTTGCATAGGATAATGAGCTTAAGCCTAAATCAAGGGTTGTAAACTCATTATATCCTCCCTGGTTAGGGATAATGAGCCTACTTAAGTATGAGATAAGCATCTCAACTTAATTTCCATGATGATGTAGGATTAAGATCATTAACCTACTTGTGATTATTAAGATGTTTTTGGGTTTGTGTTTAGTGTTAAGTAATGAGTTTAATCTCTAATCAGTGATTAGTGAACTCATTACACCATTCTAAGAGAAGGATGATAGATGAGAACACTTAAGTTGAGGAAGACTCCTCAACTTAATCCATGGTTAGGGACTAAATTCATTATATAACAAGCCTTTATTAAGTGGATTTTAATTAAAGGGTGAGATTAAGAAGTGAGTTTTAAGTTTGTAAGACTTATCTTGAGGGGAACTTGTCCATTAAACACTAGGGTTAGTCCCTCTTAACCAAGAGGAAGAGATGTAACCCTAATATAAGGCCCAAGTTACAAGCTTAAGTCTTAATAGTTATTAGGTGTTTTGATTAGAAGGTGTAAACAAGTTAAATGTTTAACACTAAGGATTAAAGTTATACACCCCATCCTAAGATAAGGATGCAGGCATAACCCTAATTCAAAGTCTTAAAGCTTTAAGTGTTTAGCCTTGATTATGAGATGAGAAGAGAGACTCAAGGAGACTCAAAGGTAAAAACTAGGGGAGACTATATACAACCCTAAAATTATCATGCTTGGATGTTCCTATGGTTTGTGAGACTTAAAGAGAAGATCTTCAGATGGCCACTGTAAACACCTTAAATTTGCCCTCACTCATTTCACACCATGGCTTGTGATCTTTCATTTTTGCATTAGCATGGTGTACCACGGTGGGAGAACTGACTTTCTATAAATGTTGCGGATAGCAAGAGTCGCCACCGACTTTTATTTATCCAAAAGGAAAGGACATAAAAGGACAGGAAAGACCTTAAAAAGATTTTGAGTTCGGGGTGTAGGTTATATAAAGGGAAGGTGTTAGCACCCTTTATATCCATGGTTATCCATGGGCTCTTAGTTACTTAGCTCACTTTAAATTGTTTTGAAAAAAAGTGTAATGTGTGATTAAAATTTTCTAAGTACTTTATAATGATCCTCGTATGGATGTATATAAAGAAAATGTGAAGTGTAAGATGTATTTTGACAAGGTGAGCAAGTACTTAAGAGGAACCTACCCTATGTTAAGTCTTTACTGTTCTTATATGTTCTTTCAATGGTAAGACTATCCCTATTATTAAGGAATAGGTAGTCATTACCTTGGATGTAATAAGGGACATGTGAAGGGACATCTGAAGTTAGGCAACTGTAAGGTGTCTTTAGCAATTCGTAGGGACTTATCATCTTTTATGCGAAGGAACAAGATCATTTACCATAGGCAACATCGAAGGGACTTGATCTTATAATATTAAAGGGACTTGATGATATTAGTGAATGGACTTTGCTTTAAGACACCTTACTTGACCTTTAGAAGTAGGCAACATGAGAGGTAACCTTAGAAAGTGTAGGATGGCGATCAAAGATCGACTTACGTGTGTGAGTGTTCATATTCATATATTTATCTTATTAAATTAGTTATACTAAATTAATTTTGAATCACAAACATGTTATCACTCCCTATAGTTACTAACCATGGCAAGAATATTTATCAATAATAAAATAAAGACAAAAATAAAACTACGACTATTACAAGGCTTTCGCAATTACATTATAATAGAAATAATTAATAATAAATATATAATAAATAAACTTATAATTAAAATGGTTAGTGATAAAAATAATCATAAGAAGAAGAGGTTAGCACAAATATACAAAAATATATATAATTTAAGAGAATATTTTTAAATTAAACAAATAGTTTTTAAGAATTTTTAAGAAGAAAATAATAAAGTAATTAGAATAATGATAATAAACAATATAATAATTATTTACAAAACAAGATTAATTATTTAATTATATATTAGAAAGAAAATTAATTAAGTTTAATATTTAAAGTTAAATAAAAAAAATTAGGGTTTGAATATTTAATTAAAATACTAATTGATTTATTTACAAATTATAAATTAAAATTAAAATTACATGTAAATTTATTTTATAAAATATATTATGAAATTTATGAAAATAAAATTTTAATTAAGTTTAAGATAATATTTTTTTAATTAAATATAAAACAAATTCAATAATAATAATAATATATAATAGAAAATAATAATTAAAAGAAAATAAGAAAACAAAGTTTTTAAAAAAAATGGGGAGACCTGGATTTAAACCCAGGACCTCCCCTTTACCTGGAGAGGATCAAAACCACTGGGCTAGCGCGCGCTGGTGTAATCCTAGTGCAACACCATGCTTTTGTTATGAGCCTGCAAAATAAATAAATTAAACAAAATTTTTTGCCTTTGGCCAGACTCGAACCCGGGTCCTCTTCTTTACACACACGCGTGCCTTGCCACTGAACCACTTGCGCTCTTTGTAAATATAGTGGCAAACAAACGTAATAAGATAAAAATAAATTTGAAAATCCAAAACCGCGCGCAACTTCATCTTCTTCATTTGAATTTCCTGTGAAAATTCATATGACTTTTCCTGCGAAATTTCCTGCATGTTCATGAACCAGAAAACCTACGTTTTTGAAACATCCATTAAACCACAATATCAATACAAATTAGCAACCCAGATTAATTATATGAGGTTTATACGTTATGGCCATGTTCTCAGAATCCATTTAGACGCCCTAAACACTAAGATCCCAAATTCGAGTTTCAAACCCTAACAATGGCATCTAACGATTTAGGCCATGAAACTTCAATTGGTTTATCCAGAAAGCTTCTATGCTTCAAAACAAACATGAGTCAATAAGCAAAATCAATTAATAACGCATGGAAGAATGGAATCGAAAAAAATATAAAACTTGAACAAGAGTGATTCGGTTTTCATGGTTTATGATGCTTTTGATGCATATGATCATTCAAACATGTTCAAGCCACCTCAAGGAACTTTCTCAACCTTAAAAACCTCCTTTAAATGACTGAAATTGCAAAACCGAATTTGAATTTTTGTGAGAAATTTGAAGTTTGAAGATGATGCTTGGCTGCTGCGAATTTTTTTCTCTTGTGTGCTTTATGTTGTTTATATATCATGTAATAAAATTAGGTCAAGAAACTAATCCATCCTTTGGACTTTTTGATCCATAGAGATTGAAAAAGATATGTCAATAAAAATATTGAAAACTTGGATAACTCATTGCTATTTTTGAATAATCTGATTTTGTATGGTTTCAATCACCTCTAAATGAATATTAAGACTTTCTAAAACCAAAATCAAATCAAATATTCACACTTTTATATTTTATTTTGATTTAAAATTATTTTTAATGTAAAAAATCATAATAAATAAAATAAAATGAATAAAAATATGAATAAATAATTTTTAATTCGTGCATGATGTCATGAAAGTGTTTGGATCATAAAAAAGCAAGCCCATTTGGTGGATTTTGGTTTTAAGACCCCATTTACTTCATAAACCTCTAAAAAATTTCCCAACTTTGCAAGGGCACAAACCCCTCAATTTTAATGCTATGAAGGTGTTTTTGGACATTTTAGAAAGCTTAGAGAGTCCTATAACCAACCTCTTTGGTCTCATGTCCATATCTTTTACCATTCTCAAGTTATGCTCTTTGGAAGTTGTTGACTTTTTGTTGACTTTTAAAAGGACCTATAATGTCTTAGCTCATACCTTCCAAATGAAGCATTTTTGGGCTTGGCTTGTGAGACACAAAGTTGTAGAGAATTCAATTTCCTTCAAAATGAGCTTAGGATGGAAATTTTTTGATGAAACATGTGAAAGTTATGGCTGGTCAAAGTTCAGTTGACTTTTCCTATGAAAACCCTAATTTAGAAACTCCTGATTCTTGATGATCTGAAATATCCTTGATGAATCATGATCAACCCTTGATCAAATGATGAATTTTGATTCATATAATTGATGTTGGCAAAAAAAATCATGAATTTTGACTTTGGTTTGACCACAGTTGACCTCAGTTTGACTTTTTAACTACTTTGACTGATTTTTGCCTATCTGATCATCTGACTGAGCAAACCTTTGGGAAAAGTCTTGAAACTTGACATGGGGATTATTGAACACATATAGGATGCTATGAAGCTCACTTGAAGTCTTGTAAGTCCATTTATCCTGATGAAAGTCAAAACTCTAGTTTAGGATGCCTTGCTTAGGAGGATGCATTGTCTGAGGGAATTGCCAAACTTTCTGACTAATTGTGAACCTTGTGAACCTTGTGAACCTCATGAGATGTCTTGTGAACTTTGTGAACCTCTTAGTACACAATGTCTTGTCTTGGGGAGGGAAAATTTTGGGGTGAAACACATGGACATCACACCTCATATTGCATATTTGTTTCATCTGCATAGTTCAAGTTCATCTGCATCTAGGGTTTGTGATCTGAGCAATCCAAGATTCCATCTGAGCCATCCAAAGGGGCCTCAAGCTTTCCAAGAGGGTCCATGTGTGTGTTATCATCATATTATTTCCCTCAAAGTTCATGGAAGTCAAGAGATCACAAGAACTGGCATGGCATGGAAGCAAAGCTAGGGTTTTCACTACATAGATGACCAAAATTAGGGTTTTGGTTACAGAGGCCTCAACTCCAAATTTTTGGGCCATTCTTGTTTCTAATGTTCTTATGATGTTATAAGGATCATGTGTACCAAGTTTGATGAAGAAATTCATTGTGGAAGTCATTTGTTCACTAGGTAACTTCTTGAGCAAGTTAAGTCAAAATCAGGGCATCTGAGGCCCCCAACCATGAAACCAAAGGGGTATTTTCATCAAATTGAAGTTCTATGATCTTTATTTGATCTTAGAAGGGGTTGGAAGTTTACAAGATTGAATAATTTTGAGCCATTTGCAAACTTGCCAAAAATTGAAATGACTTGTAATGGAAACTTTCCATTTTGGGAAAGTTTTTCAACCTCCTCTTTCTCAACCAAAAATGATTCAAATGAAATATTATTGGTCATGAAAGTTGTAGATTAGGTCTTTCCCTTTTCAAAAAGTACAAGAACATGTCTTGATTCATCATAGAACTCAAGATATGTCCTTTCAAAGTTGTCAAAAATCCTAAAATTTCAAGTTTCATGCCAAAGAGAGTTTTTTTTTGCAAAATCAAGTTTCAAGCATTCAAGTGACCTCTAATTGACTTCTAGATATCAACCAAACATGGTGCAACATTTCAAACTCAAAATCTTGCCTTGGATCACAAGTTCCCATAAGCCATTTTTCACAAAATTCTCAAAAGAGGGATTCTTGCAAGAATGATCTCCAAGGTTTTGTATGACCTCTAACTTGTCTCAATGTACCATAACAACATTATGTAACATGTCATGACCAAAATTCAGAATTGAACAAGACACTTCCATGACCAAATGTTACAAAGTTCACAAAATGACATTTATGCATAAACATTGCAAACCCTTGATCAAGGCATTCCAGCTGCTTTCTAATGATCTAAAGGCCCTCCACAAAGTCAGCTGGGGCCAGACATGCCATAGATCCACTCCTGCCATGACCCATGCTCATAGTACAACCAATGTTGACTTTTTGCAAAAACAACCATACCAATGAAGCTGAGCCACAACAACTCTCTGAACCAATTGCAATTTTTTATACTAACCTAGAGCAATCCAAAACACAACACACACAAGCTCAGAACCTCCCACAAGCCAGGATTGACAAAATCATCAAAAACTTCCCTCTCTTCGAATCTGCAAAACCAGCCACTCAAACCCAAATATTTTCCCACCATTCACCTCACCACCACCTAAGGATCATTTCCCACCCTTCATTTCAGCCAAACATCCACCCAAATCAAAATACGATTTTTCACCTCTCAAAACTGAAACTTCAGAAAGAGGCCAAATAAACTCACTCCAAGCATCAAAGCATTCTCAGGAAGCCCATTGGAGTTGATTTGCACCAAAGAAAGGTCCAGAAAGCTCAAGAACTGAAAGCTCAACCTCAGGTAATCTCAAGAACATGTTTTCCAGAACTTGCATTTTAAGTTTCTAAATGAATCTTCATGCTTCACTGATCACCCTGATGTAATTTGTTTTGAAAATGGTTGAGTATTAAGCATGTATTGAACTTCTGAAAGTTTTGTTCAGTTTTATGATTTGCTTCGAATCTTGTTTTTTTATGTATGATAAATGTGTTTTGATGATGGATTCTTGCTTAGGGATGTTAGGAGAGTTATTATGGAGCTTTAGAGCCTTTTATTTAGCCTAGGGAAGAAGTTAGGTGTTTTGGTTGGCCGGAGAAGATGACAGGAGCTAGCTCCGGTCACCTGAAAGTGTTTAGGGTTCGTAATTAGGGCTAATCTCCCCAGTTTGAACGTGGGCCGTAGAATTAAGATTAGTGCGTATTTGGAAGGTTCGGATCATTTCACTTAAAACCCTAATCTTAATTAATTAATTAAATTAGGTAATTAGTCAGTTTGAATGCCAGCCATTGGATAAGGCGCACAGTCAATTCCCTCTCTTTCCAGTTTGAATCTGGGCCTTAGGATCAGCTGACTTTCATTTTATTTCATTTTTATTCTATTTCTTTTGCATAATTATTTTAAAATAGCAAAAATCATCCAAAACAATATTTCCTTTTGCATTTTTGTTTTAAATATTTTTCTTAACCTGAAAATGATTTCTATTTTATTTTTTTCATTAAAAACAAAATTTAAAATATTTAAATGTT
Source organism: Lathyrus aphaca (assembly GCA_963966055.1). Classification (NCBI taxonomy): domain Eukaryota; kingdom Viridiplantae; phylum Streptophyta; class Magnoliopsida; order Fabales; family Fabaceae; genus Lathyrus; species Lathyrus aphaca. The sequence continues at coordinate 409,207,604 of OZ014521.1, read as the reverse complement.
ATTTTTAATTAATTAAAAATACATTTAGGTTTCTAAAAATCACCAAAAAAATCATGAATCATCCCATTGCATTTAGAAACATTTTCAAACTCTTCACACAAACTTTTTTTAGGTTTGATCATAACTTGAGAATTTTCTTTGAATTAAGGGTCATTTAAATCATATTTTTGGACCCTAACTTGAAAAAATCTTTTCTGCCTAACCAAGAAGAGTTTGAAGATGATTCTTTTTGCATTGTTTTGTGCATGGCATGTAGTTTATAGGATATTTATCTCATGAATTTATCTTGCATTTTTGAATTGATTTGTATTTTTCCCTTTGAACCACCCAAAAAACCCTAGAAACATAGGAAATTCATAACTTGTGATTGGTTAGGCTTCTAACCTTCTCCTTTGGGGTGTGACCTAGTATAGGATTAGGGTTTGTTTGAGCTTGGTTTCAATTTTTTTATCATGTCATATGTTTCTGTTTTGTTCATGTACATCTCATACTTCCATATAACCATAATTTCTCATGTTCACTTGCATTCATCTTGTATAAGCATCCATACATGAACTTTCCATGACATTTATTGAATTCATATGTCATCTTAGACATCTTAGGACATGTTAGAATCATTCTTTATCATTTCATCATTCATTTGCCATGATTTGCATTCATTTCATTTCATTAACTTTCATGTGTTTTCAAACTTCAAAGCATGCTTACATGACATCTCATTCTTGTATGATCATACATATGCACTTTGTATGTCTTTGCATCATCTCAAATGACATAAACATTGCATAAACACTTCTGAATTTGCTCATTTCATCTCATTGCATCTCATTTCATTTCATTTCTTTATGCTTTGAACTTTATGCATTCATGCTAACATTTTCAAGTGGTAAGTTACTTTGAGAAGTGGATTTGCCTTCATTTCTCACTTCTCTTTATCTCTTTCATATGCATATTTCTTGTTTCTTTGAAGTGAACTTGTTCACTTGTGTTCTTTCTTTGTCACTTTCTTTCTTCAAGTTACTTATCTTCTTCAATGAAGCAAGTAACTTATTCTTCTGCTTCTTCCTCCTTTCATTTGCTTCTTCCCTTGGTGGCTTCCTTGAAGATTTTTCTTAAGCCTTACAAACCATAGGAACATCCAAGCATGATAATAATTAGGGTTGTGATTAGTACCCCCTAGCTTTTGCCTTGGAGTCTCCTTGAGTCTCTCTTATCATCTTCATAATCAGAGACTAAACTCTTAAAGTTTTAGGAATTTGGAATTAGGGTTATGCATGTATCCTTCTATTAGGATGGAGTGTATAACTTTAATCCTAAGTATTAAACCTTTAATTTGTTTAAACCTCTTAATCGAATCATATTAATAATCACTAAGACTTTATCTTGTAACTTGGGCCTTACATTAGGGTTCTAATTCTTCCTTTATTGGTTAAGAAGGACTAACCCTAGTGTTTAATGGACAAGTCTCCCTCAAGTTGCCTTACAAACCATAAAATCCATTTCTTAATCTCATCCCTTTAATTAAAATCCATTTAATAAAGGCTTTTTACATAATGAATTTAATCCCTAATATCCTTCTATTAGGATGGTGTAATGAGTTCACTAATCTGTGATTAGAGATTAAACTCATTACTTAACACTAAAAAAAACCCAAAAACATCTAATTAATCACAAGTAGGTTAATGAACTTAATCCTACATCATCATGGCAATTAAGTTGAGATGCTTATCTCATACTTAAGTATTATCATTATCCCTAATCAGGGAGGATATAATGAGTTTACAAGCCCTTGATTTAGGCTTAAGCTCATTAACTTATGCAAAACACCAAAAACAAAAAACAAAACTGAAAACAAAAAAAACAAACAATAATCTCCTCCTTCGGGATTCTTTTCTCATCACACTCATTCATAAACGAGAACTTGCTTCTTTTGTCTAATGCAAGACAGTTAGCACTCGAGCCAGACGAGTCATACACTTGAGCATAGACAAGCAAGCAGTTCACAGTCAATTTATATTTCAGTCTCTTTGAGTCGAACTACGGTGTTCTGAATTCCTCATTGCACGAGAGGATACGTAGGCATAACTTAACTGTTATCGAACAAAAGTCTCTTTGTCTTCCCCCTCTTTCAGCAAACTTTCTAAGAGCTTCAGTTCCTGAGCAATTCATTTTCTTGCACTGACTCTTGTACATTTCCTTTTCAGTTTTTGCACACAGATAGCACATACACCTACCCCTTTAAACACAATCTTTTAAGCGTGGATCCCATCGAGTACGACGGACAATCTGGGTGCTAACACCTTCCTAGATTGTAACCAACCCCCTTTCTGAGTTTCTCTGGTTTGCAACCGTCTTATCCATCTTTTTCTAGGTTTATGCAGCATTACCTTTCCCTCGGGATAAAAATGCCTAGCTGACGACTTTATTCATCTTCACCTTCATTTTCTCTTTTCGCCGACCGTTCGCATCTGTACCCTATCTGACCTTGGTGTCTTTTCGGGGGAGCGACAGCCACCAAGGAAGAAGAAGCAGATGAAAAGAGAAGGAGAAAGAGAATAGGTTACTTACTTCCTAAAGAAGATAAGTAACCTAAAAGAAAGAAAGTAAGAACAAGAGAGCATAAGTGAAGCAAGTTCACTTTAAAGACAAACAAAATATGCAAATGAGGAGAAGAGAAGAGGTGGGATGTGAAGGCAAATCCACATCCCAAACAGCTTACCATAAGCCCCTGAAATGTTAGTATGAGATGCATAAGATGCAAAGCAAAAGGAAATAAAGCAAATGAAAGTGCAATGACCAAAACCAGAAGTGCAAACATGATGCAAAAGTGTTATGCAATGATGCAAAGTCATGTAAGATGCTTATGTATGATCATACAAAGGATGAGATGCAAAGGAAGCATGTAAGAAGCTTGAAACACATGGATGTACATGAAATGCAATGAATGCAAAGCATATCAAATGAATGAAGAAATGATCAAGCAATGTTCAAGCATGTCTTAAGATGTCTAAGATGTCATACAAATGCTTGAAATGTCATGGCAAGTTCATATGATGATGAGATGCAAAGATGAATGCAATTGAACATGAGAAATTAGGGTTTTATGAATGTATGAGATGCAAATGACCAAAACAGAAGCATACATCATGATAAAATTTGAAATTGAAATCAAACAAACGCTAAACATATACAAGAACACTCCCCAAAGGAGAGGGTCAAAAGCTAAACCTAGTGAAAGTTATGAATTTCCTAAGTTAACTAGGATTTTTGGGTGATTCTAAAGAAAAAATGCAAATAAAATTGAAAATGCAATGCAAAATTATGAGTTAAATAAACTAGATATTAGATGAAATATGTGAAACAATGCAAAAAGAATCAAGTTCAAACTCACCATGGTTGATCAGAAATGATTTTTTCAAGTTAGGGTTAGAAAATGTGATTTTTATGAATCCTAATTCAAATTGTGAAAACATGATCAAACCTAAAAATAAATTTGTATGGTGAGTTTGTAAATGTTTCTAAATGTATCAGAATACATCATGAATGTTTTTGTGATTTTTAGATACCTAAATGTATTTTTAATTAATTAAAATCAATTAATTAATTAAATAAAACATTTAAATGATTTAAAAATACTTTTTTAATTAAAAAATTAAAATAAAAAATATTTTTAAGTTAAGAAAAATATTTGAAGTGAAAATGCAGAAAATGAGATTTTAAAAATGTTTTTTTTCTATTTTTAATAAATATGTGAAAGAAATGAAATAAAATGAAATAAAAATTAAATAAAATGAGAAGTATGCAAGATCAGTGGCCCAGGTTCAAACTAGGGAAGACTGCGCGCACGTTTGGACGGCTGGGATTGAATCTGGCTAATTAATTATGTTTATTTTAATTAATCAGAAATTAAAGCTAATGAACTAATCTGATCCGTCCAATCACCTAAGCTAATCAAGATCTAAGGGTCCATATGCAATCTGGCAAATAAAAGCTAATTAAGCCTTAATCCCTTTCAGGCAACCGGAACAGTGTTCCGGTCGTCTTCTCCGGCCAACCCCGCGACCTAACCTCTTCCTCAGGCCACTACAAACCCTAGAAACTTCCCAGAAATGATCCTCAACTCACACACAATCAAAATCAATCATCAAATATGATTTATAACACACAAACATGGAGAATCGAAGAAGAACAAAAATCTGGACAAACTTTCAGAAGCCCATGAAATCCTCATTTCTCCACCATTTTCAATTTTAAAGACATCATGATAAACCCCATAACATGTATTTTCATCTTGTAACAAGAAACTAAGGTTTTGAGAGAGAGTGTTCTTGAGGTTACCTGAGCTGGAGCTTTACACTCTTGAGCTTTCTGACCCTTTCTTTGATGTAAATCAACCTCAATAGACTCCCTGAAGCTAATGAGATGCTTATAACAAGCTTTGAATGGCTATTTTGAGGTGTGTGGTTCTGTTTTGATAGAAAATGGAGTTCTTGTAGGGGGTTTCAGGCCATGGCAATGGGTGTTTTTTGATCCTTATGGTGTGTATGATTGAATGGTGAAAGAAGTTTGATGGTTTGATGGTTGTGTGTTGAGTTTCAAAGAGATGAAGGTATGAGGTGATTTTTGTGATTCTGATCATATGAGAGGTTTCAGCCTTGTGTGATGTATGAAATGAGTTGCTTAGGGTTTGCAAAAGAGGTACTGATTGGCCAGAGAGTTGTTGTGGCATAGTGTGATTGGTATGGGATGTTTTGCAAAAAGTCAAAGTTTGTGTCATAAGTGGTATCGTCCAGGACAGAGGGAATTTCATGGCTTGATCTACTTTAGCTAAGTTTGAGGATGGCCCTTGGATGGTTTATGATGGACTACAACACTTGGATTGCAAGATAGCATGTGTTTTGCAAATTTCCAACTTTGTGCATTCTTGAGAAATTGGCCATGAAAACTTGTGATGAAAGGATCAAATATGATATTGAGATGTTGTGTGAACATGTTATGATGCTTAGAGGTGGATTAGACTGCGCGCCAGATCTAATGGATCACATTCAAACTTCCTAATTTTAATTAATTAAATAAATTAATCCTAATTATCAACTAATGACATGATCCAGACCACACAAACGCGCGCGGGAAGCCAGATCCAAGGGTCCACGTTCAAAGTTTGCCCTAACCCTAATTAAGTGGCTAATGACTTTCAGGTCACCGGAGACGAGCTCCGGTCGTCTTCTCCGGTGACCTCCCTCCCTGAGAATCTCCAAATCATTCCCTAGGTCATTTCTGGAGCTCTAAAGCTCCAGATTTGTTCCTTTCACTCTCCTAAACTCAACCCTACCCTCATTTCTCATTTATTTCCAGCCATAATCAAGAATCGAAGCTAAGAACAAAAACTGCCAAAATTTCAGACAAGCAATACAGTTTCATTTCTCAACCATTTTCAATAATTTCAAGTTCAATGTGATCAGTGAAGCATGCTTAATCATTTTGTAACATAAAATAGAGGTCCTGGAAAAGTTAATTCGAAAGGCTACCTGAGATGGAGCTTTCACCCTTTGAGCTTGCTGGCTGCTTTCTTGGTGCAAAAAGCTTCTAATGGCCTTCCTGATGAGTTTGCAGTGCTTGGACAACTTTGAATGTGGCTGGTTTGGGAGTTTGCACTCCAACTGGTCAGAAATCGTATCTGGCTTGTGGTGGGTTCTTGGTTGTTTTGATGGGTGGTTTTGGGTCAGTGGATGATCCAGAGATGAATGGTGGTGTTTGTTTGAAGGTTGAGTGATTGAGTTGGGAGAATCGAAAGCTTTTGCAAGAGGGAGAGTTTTTTGTGAAAGGTGAGTTCTGGTGAGTTTCAGCCTTGCCTCTTGTTATGTTTAGCTAGCATTTGATCCACATAAACAAATCTTATTGGTCAGATGATGTGACCTGCCCTTTATTGATTGGTATGGTGCTTTTTGCAAATTGTCAACTTTATGTAAGAGAAAGCATGGGTCATGTTCTAGCTTGGTACAAGGGGTGTGGGCTGCGCAGCAAGGTGAGGGGAAAGGCTAGGGCTGGTTCAGCAACATAGGCAGCAAGTGGATGAAGTGTTATGATGGTTTTTGCAAGTTGGTTCCCTTTGGTTCTCATGAAAAGATTTTGCCTCACAAGCCATAAAACATGTGATCTTTTTGGTTCAATCTGAATTTTAGAACTTGTGTGATGCTTGTGTATTGGTTTGATATCAACTAGAAGTCTCAAATGCCTTTGGTACAAGATTTTGCAAATTTCTCATTTGGTGCACAACTTGAAATTTAATGATTTTAGCCAACTTTGATGCACCATAACTTTTGATCCAAAATGAATTAGGTCATGTTCTTGTACTTTTTGAAAAGGGAAAGATCTAATCTACAACTTCCATGACCAAGGTTTTTCCATTTGAAGCATTTTTGGACCAAAAAGTAAGGGTTGAAAAAGTTGCATAAAATGACATTTCATTAAAAGTCAACCTTGCCCAAAAAAGTCAACTTTGCAAAAACTTGTAATTCTTGAATTTTGTGAACTTCTAACTTCTTCCATGATCAAATAAAGATCATATGCACTCAAAATGATGAAGATCACCCCTTGGTTGGGTCATTGGGGGCCTCAGATGCCCTGATTTTGCACTGACTTGTCCAGAAAGTCAACTCTTGATCAGATGACTTCCTCAAGGAGTTTCTTCATGAAAATTGATATGCATACTCCCTATACCATATAGAGACCAATAGAAACAAGAATGACCAAAAATTTTGGAGTTATGGCCTCTGAAACCAAAACCCTAATTTTAGGTCATCTGTGCAGTCAAGCCTAGCTCTGCTTCCCTACCAATCCCAGTTCTTGTGATTCTTTGGCATTCTTGACTTTGAGAGGATAGATTATGATACTTGAACACACATAGGCCTCTTTGAAGTGATTGATGACCTTTGGAGTGGCTCAAGAAGCTCTTGGATTGCCCAGATCACAAACCCTAGATGCAGATGGCTTTGAATCTATGCAGTGAATCAAAATTGAGTCATGAGATGTTATGATTGTGTTTATGCATATGAAATGATCACAAGCCATGGTGTGAATGGGTGAGGGCAAATTTGGGGTGTTTACACATATCAACATAATTCATGGAATTAACATGTTTAAAGTTTCAAGAAAACAAAGTCATCAAACATGCCAAACTTTAAAAATACATGAATCCGCGCGTCGAGAGAATGAAAACATACATCAACCAGCAAGCAAACTACTCTAAACAAACATATAAAATGATCTTACAATGATCCATGGTGATTATGGCAAGTATGAGCAGCAAACAAATTCAAAACAGCTCAAAAATTCCCTTCTGCTTCAGTGTTAACCGGTTAACCAAAAGCGTTAACCGGTTAACCAACCTAAGCCTGTAGCCAAGAAGCCAGAAAAAGGTCACGTTTACCGGTTAACTTATAGAGTTAACCGGTTAACACTGTGCGAACAGCAACAAAACCTGCAGAAAAAATCAGTCCAACCAGCTTATTTCAATAATCCACCAACAGTCCAGCGATCAATTATGCACGAGAGAGTTATATAAATTCACATTAATCAAGCACAAATCCGCTCATGAACATTAACATGTAGATCCAATAACAAATCAACCAAACAACACAAGCAAAACAAACAATTAGCACAAGCACATGGTGGATCTACAACTCAAGCATGCAAATAAGCCAAAAACAGAGATAGATCTAAACTTAACCAACCTACAAAGTTGAGATTTGCTTTGGTAAATGTTGTTCAAGCTGAAAATGATGAATCTCGCAGAAAACTTCGAAGATCCAGTGCTATTCTTCACACACAAGGACAAATAAATGCAAGCAAAGGATCTTGATGCAATAGCTTAGTTCCAAAAGCACTTCTAGCCACCAAATCAGATCTGAACCAGTAGTAAAACCAGAAAAAGGATGCAAAGAAAGCAATGGATGAAGGTCTAGTTCCAAGATCAACAAACTTTAATGCAAAATTTGATGATCTTCAAAGAAGAGGAACTTTGAGTGATATGAAATTGGGAGAGAAAATGAGAGAATGGTGAGAGAGTGGTGAAAATTCAGAAATGAAAAGTGTGAATTATGAGAGAGTTTTTCTTTTTTTTTTAGGTTTGGAGGAATATGGGATAAATAATATCTAGGTTTGGGGCCCAAAAAATTGGTTTGGAGTCCAAAAGAAATGGTTTGGAGTTGGCTTAGAAAGGTGATTAGGATTTAGCTTTGGAATTAGGCTTGGTAAACTCTCTAGATCCTTCTCCATAATTCAAATAATTCAAATGAAATAAAAATTTGAAAAATGAGAAAATGGAGCCAAAACACACATGCTGAACTTGCTGCAGGAATTCAAAATTCACAGTGGTTAACCGGTTAACCAAAAGCGTTAACCGGTTAACGCAGGAAAAATTTGAATTTTCCCTCCATTTGGTGGGAAGCTCCAAGAATACATATGCGCCAACCATTCTAATCTGATCTTGATTCTCAATTCTCCTAGGGCTTTGACCATGATACGGAGCTTGTATAAAATGCCCTGTGAATTTCTTGCCAGGTCACCAGGCTCTTGACTTTGACTTGTAACATCATGAGTTCCCCGGTGATTGATCATATGCCTTATGCTAGAACATGTGAGTGTTATGCTTCATTTTTATATGCAAAAATGCTAAGGATATGACATGCTTATGATGATTATGATATGATGATGATGCTAAAAAGAAGAGGGCAAATTTGGGGTGTTACACAATGTCTCATAATAGAACCTTCAAGATTGAACTAAATGTGATGGAGCATAAGGGCCTTGCAAGTGCAACTAGCAAAGATGAATGATTATGGAACTATAGACTTGGTCATCTCAATTTCAAAGACATCAGAGATTTGAAGAGAAGAAATATGGTTTCAGGATTGCCAGAAATCAACATCCCAAACGAAGTGTGTGAAGAATGTGTTCAGTTGAAACAACACAAGAATAGCTTCAGCAAGGATGTAGGAAGCAGGTCGAAGGCAATTCTTGAAGTCATATAATCTGATGTATGTGGTCCAATCTAGGTGGATTCGATTGGAGTTAACAGGTACTTTGTCACTTTTATAGATGATTTTAGTCGAAAATTATGGACTTACCTGATCAAGAAGAAAAGTGATATGATTGAGGTATTTGCCAAGCTTAAATCTATGGTCGAAAGACAAAGTGATCGAAAGCTCAAGATTTTAAGGACTGATGATGATGGAGAGTATGTCTTGAAAGACTTCGACGCATTATGTGTAAAAGAAGGGATTGTGCATGAGGTGGTGCCACTCTACACTCCACAACAGAATGAAATTGCATAAAGGAGGAATCGAACCATCATGAACATGGTAAGAAGTATGTTGAATGGTAAGCAACTCTAAGTTCAAAAAAAGCCTAAGAGGGGGGTGAATTAGGTCTTAGATAATTTTTCGGAATTTTATCAGTGGTAGAATTTTATTTTCCTAAGGTTCTAAGTGATGAAAACGGTAAATGCGGAAAGGTAAAGAACACCAGGAATTTATACGGGTTCCCCTCACAGATCGAGATACTCCAGTCCCCTTACGACTCATAGGAGACTTTATTATAGTTTTAGAAATCAAACAAGCCTATTCACACCAAAACCTGGTGAAGCTTACTATCTAAAAAATATAAACTAAGTGTTGAAGAACAATCCTCTTAACAACACAAGAACTTGTATCCAACAATCCTGGATCACAAGAATATAAATAAATAATCTTTTGACAAAGCTTGATGTTTGATGAAAGTTGTGCTATCAATCTTCTTTTGATTGATCTTCTCCTTGAATCAAAAGTCACTCAAGAAAGTATACAAGTGATCACTTTTAAAAGGATGATATGAAACAAATAGTATGTGAAAAATATGAAGGTTACTTCTCTAAAAAATATGAACACTTTTATCAAATATTGAATGATAAAATAGAGTGATTGATTATGAGTTTTTGAAATTCTTGGAGGTATTTTTTAATTTGAAATTTCCAGAATTTATAAGTTGTAAAACACATATTCAAAGAGGTATCATTTTTGTACATTAAAAGTAATCAAAAGGTATGAAAATTTAAAATAGTTTTTCATGAAAAGAGGCCAATTTTCACAAAATCGTACAGGGTTAACCGGTTAGCCATATGGGTTAACCGGTTAACGCATTCAAACGTTAAGAAAGAATTTAAATTCCAGACTCGTTAACCGGTTAACCATATGGGTTAACACTGTTAAAAATCCAGAAAATTTTATTTTTAAAGTGTTAAACCATTTTGAAAAAAATTATCAATTGATTATATGCAATATGATAATGTAAAATAATATTTTTGAACACTTGTATACCAATTCTAAAGTGAGTTTTGATATACCTTTAGAGTTTATCCAAAGCTTGAAACTTTAAAGATTTGCATATGAAGCTTGATAAAATTATGCCTTGGTCTTTGCTAGAACATATCCTTGTTGCTTGATATCATTTGAAGCTCTTGTCTTTTTGCAATCATGAGATGCATAGAAACTTGTTGTCTTCATCAAAATACTTGTGATTGAAGCATGCTTCTACAATCTCCCCCTTTTTGATGATGACAACCAATTTTGTGAGAATCACTTTGATAGTAGTTTTTCTAAACTTGATTCTCCCCCTAAGTTCAAGAACTCCCCCTAAATATCAGAGACATGAAAAAAATATGCATAGAGAGATATTAGAGAAACAACTTTTCTCCCCCTTTGGAATTAGCAAAAAGGAAGAGGCATAGACAATCATTATAATCAAGCAAGTAATATGGCAATATTCAAGTAGATGTAAGCATTCAAGTAAGAACATGCATACTAAATTAAAACAAAATTTGATTAACGGAATAATACATTAAGCATAGTACATACGGGAATTGAAACGAAACATGGTGCGAAAACTAAGAAAACGAAAATTGCCTAAGTAAATTAGGACTTAAAATCTGAAACTTAATCAAACTAGAACATAAAGACATAAGACGTAAGAACAAAACAAGTTCTTTTTAATCATATTCCGACATGTCCTCACTTCCTTCTCCATCCTCTTCACTACCCACTTCACCCTCATCATCTTCCTCAGTTTGGTTACGGGAACTCAAAACTAGTTTTCAGAGGTTATTGATGGCTTGGGTTGTTTCGCGGTGTTGGTTCATCATGTTTGTGTAAAGAAAATAATTTGTGACACCACCTTCCGGAATAGGGTTGTTGGAAGCGGAGGACCCGTCGTCATATTTGAAAGAACCATCGTTGCACTTGACAATGCCGGTATTCTTCATTATAGTCACTTCATTGATTTCATTGGCCGTTGTCTTTATAGCAATGAACGGTTCCCTTCCTCTTTCCAAATCCGTCAATTCCAAAATCCTTGAAATTAGTCGAGCGTAAGGGAGCCTTGTCGAGAGATTGAGTTGTTGTTGGAGGTAAGACATCATGGTTAGGAGCCAATTCACCTTGATTTTGTTCTTGATGGCAAAAAAAATCTGCATCTCCAGGTCGTTGATTTGCGATTGGTTTGAGTCCTTGGGCAGCAGTACATAACAAATGACATAATGGAGCATACGGTCATCAACCGACAGATTTTTCACGTAACATAGCACATGGGATGTATGCTGACCCAACACTACCACTTCTTTTGGAAACCTGCAAATTTTGTAGTAGTATCCCATCTTATCATATTTAGCCTAAAATCCATCAGTATGGTTTACACCCTTTCGGAGAAAACAACCGGAATATGGAATTTGAAGAGAAGCTGCAAGACTAGCTAAATCTTCCTCAATCACACAATTCCTAACAATAGTCTTAAGCTTGTGTTTGCCATTATTATCCAATTTAAGATTAAAAAAGTTCATAAAGGATTTCACCAAATCCGGGTAACACTTTCCTTTATCAGCAACAAAATTATCTATCTTTTGATATTTCAACAAATCCGGAAAAGTGAAAGTAGGAGGTGTAAAGGATTTGAGGTTAACATATTTACCCTTAAGGAGATGTCGAACTCTTACTTTAAAATCAATACTCCTCTTCTTGGTTGTTTCCATTTGAGTTTCTTATTCACTGACAACTTCCGACACTGGTTCCTTTCTCTTCCTTTGTAGAATGATTTTCGGATTTGGGGTTTGTGTGTGGAGAATGAGGTCTATGGAGATGGTTTATAAAGACTTTATGGATGAGTGGAGATTTAATGGTAGTTGAATGAGTTTAAGAGTGGTTGAAAGTTGGAGGAGAGTGATAATGGTGATTGAAGGGAGTCAAAGGAAGATGAATAGAGTTATGGAATGTTGGGAAGGGATAAAAAGGACATGCAATGAATTAAATAAAAGAAAAACGCATACATTCATAAAATAATAAAAAAAACATTAATTTTATAAAGTCATAATCCATTTTCGAACAACGCTAATCGGTTAATCGTATGCGTTAACCAGTTAACGGACTAAAAATTTCAAAAAATTTAAAAATCTAGCAGCTTATTCTAGAGAAAATGGGGAAAAGACTTGATAAAAAGTTTTCACAAAGTGTTAGCACATACTAAGACTCAACTTTTGATCAAAAAATATTTTGAAACCGACAAGTTTTAGGCATGCGAAAGTGAGAAAAACGGAAACCAGCAAAAAATGAATGCTAGTATTTTATGAGAAAAAAAGTGAAAATAAAGCATTTTCTTATCATACTATACCATATAACAAGTAATTTTAGATAACTTTAGATGTCACCTTCATTGAGAATACCAATTTCTTGCCTAATTTTGAAGAATTGTTCTTTAGCCAACAGTTTCGTGAAGATGTCGGCAAGTTGATGATGAGTATCCACGAAGGTAACGTATACAACTCCGATAAGCACGTGATCACGAAGGAAATGGTGCCATATATTTATGTGCTTTGTTCTTGAATGCATGATCGGGTTCTTTGTGATGTTGATGGCACTTGTGTTGTCGCATCGAATAGGAATGCATCCGAGATCTAAGCCATCATCAAGAAGTTGTTGCTTAAGCCACAAAATTTGTACACAACAACTGCCTGTTGCAATATATTCCGCTTCGGTCGTGCTAAGTACGACACATGCTTGTTTCTTGCATGCCCACGACACTAGTGCATTTTCGAGAATGTGACACATATCGCTTGTGCTTTTTCTATCGATCTTACATCCTGCATAGTCAGCGTCAGAATAACCAATCAAAGAACATATACTACCTCTTAGATACCATAATCCGATGTTTGTTGTTCCTTTGAGATAATTCATGATCCTCTTCACAGCAGTGAGATGTGACTCCTTAGGATTTGCTTGAAAGCGTGCACACAAACATGCATTAAACATTATGTCAGGACGACTTGCCGTCAAGTATAATAAGGAACCAATCATACCTCGATATTTTGTGATATCAATTGAAGTACCCGATTCATCTTGATCAACATACATTTCGGATCCCATTGGAGTGGACATCACCTTACAACTATCCATATCGAATCTTTTCAATAATTCCTTGCAATACTTGGATTGGTTGATGAAGATACCATCCTTTGTTTGCTTGATTTGTAGTCCAAGAAAATATTTCATTTTTCCCATCATGGACATCTCGAATTCTCCTTGCATCATTAGTGAAAACTCTTCACATAGTTCCTTGTTCATTGAATCGGAGATGATGTCATCGACATAGACTTGAACCAATAAGGTGTTTCCTTTTATTTTCTTAATGAACAATGTCTTGTCAACCTTTCCTTTTACAAATCCCTTTTCACAAAGAAAGTTTTTGAGGCGGTCATACCACGCCCTTGGTGCTTGCTTTAAACTATAAAGGGCTTTCTTCAACTTGTAAACATGTGAGGGATTCTTGAAGTCTTCAAAGCCTGGAGGTTGTTTGACATAGACTTCTTCATTGATGTAGCCATTCAGGAAAGCGCTCTTGGCATCCATCTAGAATAACTGAAAAAATTCATTGAACAAGCATACGCAAGTAATAATCGTATATCTTCTAACCTTGCTACCGGAGCGAACGTTTCATCAAAATCGATTCCTTCCTCTTGTTTATATCCTTGTGTGACCAATCTTGCTTTGTTTTGAACTATGATTCCATTCTCATCAAGTTTGTTCTTGAACACCTATCTTGTTCCTATGATGTGTTTGTTGTCCAGTCTTGGTACAAGACTCCAAACTTGATTTCTTTCAAATTGGTTTAGTTCTTATTGCATTGCTACAATCCATTGATCGTTGCCTGAGGCTTCATCGAATTTGGTTGGTTCGATTTGAGATACAAACACCATGTTAAGACAAACATCCTTGAGATTTAGTCGTGTTGCTACGCCTTGGCTAATATCACCAATAACTTTATCGACCGATGATCTCTATGAGTCCTCCATTCTTTCGGTAGATCTTGATGTTCTTCATTGATTTTTGAGTCATCTTCATGTGGTTTCGGTTGATCATTTGAAACACCTTTTTGTGGTTGTGACATATCTATTATATCATCTTCATCATGAACAAGAATATTATCCTCTTTCGATGGGTTAGTTTCATCAAAAGATACGTGCATAGATTCTTCAATAGATAAAATTCTTTTATTAAAAATTCTAAATGATTTACTAGAGAGGGAGTAACCAAGAAAGATACCTTCATCGAATTTCTCATCAAACTTACCAAGATTGTCCTTGTCATTGTTGAGAACAAAACACTTGCACCCGAAAATATGGAAAAACGATATATTGGGTTTCCTTCCTTTGAACAACTCATACAGATTCTTTTTGAGAATAATTCGAATGTTAACACGATTGCTTACAAAACATGTGCTTACCGTATCCGCCCAAAAATATTTAGGAAGATTAGAGTCGCTAAGCATCGTTCTTGCAAGCTCCACCAATTTCCTATTCTTTCTTTCTATGACATCGTTTTGTTGAGGAGTTCTTGGTGTGGAGAAGTTATGAGAGATTCCATGCTCTTTGCAAAATTCTTCAAATGAAGCGTTTTGGAATTCTCCACCATGGTCGCTTCTAATGGAGGCTATTGAGAGGGACTTCTCATTTTGTATTTGTTTCGCATACTTCTTGAAGGCTTTGAAAGCGTCACTTTTCTGCACTAGAAATAATGTCCATGTATATCTAGAGAAATCATCAGCAATAACTAAAGCGTAAACATTACCTCTGAAGCTTTTTTTCTTGATGGACAAAAAAGATCCATATGCAACAATTGTAGTGGCCTAGATGTGGACACCACTTTCTTGGATTTGAAAGATGTCTTGGTTTACTTCCCTTTTTGGCATGCATCACATAACTTATCCTTGATGAATTTTATCTTTGGAATACCAACAACTAGTTCATGCTTTATCAACTTGTTCAAGTGCTCCATGTGAATGTGAGGGAATCTCTTATGCCATAGCCAAGCCTTGCTATTGTTCGCCATTAAGCATTTTACCTTCAAGGAAGTGTTATCAAAAGAAATCATAAAAATATTATTAATTCTTGTACCTTTTAGCAAAACGTCATATGTAACTTCATGTTCAATCAAGCATTCGTCCTTCATAAAGTTGATTCGGAACCCTTTGTCACACAGTTGACTTATGCTAAGTAGGTTATGTCTTAGGCCTTCCATGTAAAGGACATATTCGATGATTGTAAACGGTGGTGCACCAACGGTTCCTATTCTTATGATCTTTCCTTTATTGTCATCACTGTATGTTACATATCCTTTGGCCTTGAGAGATAGATGTGAAAACTTGTTGATATCACCCGTCATATGCTGTGAACATCCACTATCAAGATACCATTGATTGGATGCTATCTTCAAGCATACCTGCAAAACAAAATTAAGTTTTGTTAGGTACCCAAATTGCTTTGGGTCCTTGATAGTTAGTACCCTTTTCAACCCAAACATAATGCCCTTTTGCAATACCAATATTACGAACATAACAAGCATTAGGTGTGTGGCCTTTAATTCCATAATAAAAGCAAGTTGGTTGGAAATTAATTCTATATCTAGGAACATACACTTTTTTTCTTAAAAACCCTTTTCTTTATAGGATTTTGATGCACAATTTTATAATTGTTTACTTTCTCTTTAGAAATTTGTTCACTAGCTTTAACAAAAATGGTTTCATTTGTGCTTGGTTTAGAAAACTTAGAATATCCTAATCCACTCTTATCATTAAAATATCTTTGGTGCCTAAGGATTTCTTCCAAGCCAATTTTACCTTTTTCATATCTTTTAATAACTCTTTTAAGTTGAACAATTTGAAAAGAGAAAGATTCACAATTCTTACAAGCAATATTTTGGTTTTCATCCATCAATTTTTGTTTTTTATTTTCAACATATTTTACCAAAGCAATGTTCTTTTCTTCTTGGGATGAAATTAGTTTCTTTTGAGATGATATAGTTTTATACAAAATTTTGCATTCTTTTAACAATTCATCAATAACATCTTGTGCATCATTATCATAAACAGAAAAGTTACTACTAACCTCATATTTTTCGTCATCGGAGTGATGTGAAGCCATTAGAGCCATATTTGCACATTCATCACTTTCCGATTCTGATGAAGAACTTATCTCATTATCTTCCCAAGCAATGTACGCCTTCTTGTTCTTGACTTCCTTCTTTCCTTTGAATCCTCCTTTCTTTGCAAGTTTCGGGCAATCCGGTTTTATGTGACCTTGCTTTCCACATTCATAACAAGTAACATCTTGCGTTTATGTGGATTCTTCCTTTTTCCTGAAATGTCTATTCTTTTTAGCATAAAGGTATTTTTTTATTGAAAAACTTACCAAGATTTTTCACAAGAAACATGAAATTCTCATCTTCCGATGTTTCATCATCTTTATCGTCTTTTGATTCAACCTTCAAGGCAATTCCTTTAGACTTCTTTTCTTAACTTTCATGTTTCTCAAGCCTTCCAAGTTCCAACTCATGTTCTTGAAGTTTTCCAAATAGAGATGCGGATGTCATCGTTGAGAGACTCTTGTTTTCCGAGATAGCGGTCACTTTCGGTTGCCATTCTCTTGTCAAGGATCTTAAGACTTTGAGGTTTAGATCATCATTTGTAAAGGTTTTTCCGAGAGTAATCAAATGATTTGTTAGAGGAACGAATCTCTTCTGTAGTGCGGCTATGGATTCATCAGGCTGCATTCAGAACATTTCATACTCTTGAATCAATGTGTTTAACCTTGATCTCTTCACTTCGGCGGTTCCTTCATGAGTTTCTACCAAAGTGTCCCAAATTTCCTTTGCCTATTTACATTAAGATATGCGAAAGAACTCATCCATACTAAGAGCACTTTGTATAATGTTGATTGCCTTCTTTTCATTTAAAATCCTTTTCTTATCATCTTCGTCATATGTACTTTTTAACTTTGCGGTTCCTACACCATTTACGAAATTCATCGGATTATGTGGACCATTTTCAACTGCTTCTCATATGCCTTCTCCTTGGGCTTCTAGATGGGCCTTCATTCTTATTTTCCAAAACTCGAAATATTCTCCGGAGAAGAGTGGGGGCTTGTTATTACTTCCACCGTCTTTGAAAACCAGGTTTGTACTTGCGGAAGCCATGCTGGATCTTTAGGAACAAGTTACCTATAACTTGCTCTGATGCCAAATGTAAGTTCAAAAAGAGCCTAAGGGGGGGGGGGTGAATTAGGTCTTAGATAATTTTTCGGAATTTTATAGGTGGTATAATTTTATTTTCCTAAGGTTCTAAGTGATGAAAACGGTAAATACGGAAAGGTAAAGAACACCAGGAATTTATACTGGTTCCCCTCACAGATCGATAGTACTTCAGTCCCCTTACGACTCGTAAGAGATTTTATTATAGTTTTAGAAATTGTACAAGCCTATTCACACCAAAACCTGGTGAAGCTTACTATCTAAAAACTATAAACTAAGTGTTGAAGAACAGTCCTCTTAACAACACAAAAACTTGTATCCAACAATCTTGGATCACAAGAATACAAATAAATAATCTTTTGACAAAGTTTGATGTTTGATGAAAGTTGTGTTATCAATCTTCTTTTGATTGATCTTCTCCTTGAATCAAAAGTCACTCAAGAAAATATACAAGTGTTCACTTTTAAAAGGATGAGATGAAACAAATAGTATATGAAAATATGAAGGTTTCTTCTCTAAAAAATATGAACACTTTTATCAAATATTGAAAGATAAAAGAGAGTGATTGAGTATGAGTTTTTGAAATTCTTGGAGATATTTTGTAATTTGAAATTCCAGAATTTATAAGTTGTAAAACACCTATTCAAAGAGGTATCATTTTTGTACATTAAAAGTAATCAAAAGGTATGAAAATTTAAAATAGTTTTTCATGAAAAGAGGCCAATTTTCATAAAATTGTACAGGGTTAATCGGTTAACCATATGGGTTAACGGGTTAACACATTCAAACGTTAACAAAGAATTTAAATTTCAGGCCCGTTAACCGGTTAACACTGTTAAAAATCACGAAAAAATTATTTTAAGAGTGTTAAACCATTTTGAAAAAATTACCAATTGATTATATGCAATATGATAATGTAAAGTAATATTTTTGAATACATGTATACCAATTCTAAAGTCAGTTTTGATATACCTTTAGAGTTTGTCCAAAGCTTGAAACTTTAAAGATTTGCATATGAAGCTTGATCAAATTATGCCTTGGTCCTTACTAGAACTTATCCTTGTTGCTTGATATCATTTGAAGTTCTTGTCTTTTTGCAGTCATGAGATGCATAGAAACTTGTTGTCTTCATCAAAATACTTATGATAGAAGCATGCTTCTCTAGCAACTACCCAAAGAACTATGGGGATAAGCTATGTCGACTGCAACATATATTTTAAATAGATGTTTGGCGAAGAAGCTAGAAGGAGTTACTCTAGAAGAGTGTGGGTCTGGTGTCAAGCCTAGCTTGAGTCTTCTGAAGGTGTTTGGATCTAAAGCACATGGGCATGTACCAGATCAGTTGAGATGGAAGCTTGATGACAAGTCTAGTCAAATGATTCTGGTAGGATATCATTTGACTGGAGGTTACAAATTGTTCGACCCAGTAAACAAGCAGGTTGTGATCAGCAGGGTCGTGATCATAGATGAGCTTAAAGAATGGGATTGGACTAAAAATGTCAAGAAAGATTCAGTTGAAATCTTATGTGAAGAACCAACTAGTGAAGTTGAAAGAGATGTTCGACGAGAAGATGTTAGAGGTGAAGCATGCCCAAGCAGGCCTCAAAGAACTAGACACATGCCTGCATGGTTGCAAGAATGTGTGATTACATCAGATGATGTGGTAGATGAAGAAGGTGAGCTGATACATTATGCTTGCTATGCAGATGTCGAACCTGTCAATGCAGCTGAGGCATTGAAAGATTCGAAGTGGGTGAAAGCAATGAATGAGGAGATAAAGTCCATCGAAGTCAACAACACTTATTCCCAAGTCGAATTGCCTCACAGAAATAAGGCAATGTACATGAAGTGGGTATACAAGGTGAAACTGAATCCCAGAGGGGAAGGGACTCGACACAAGGCGAGACTTGTGGTGAAAGGTTTTCTTTAGAAGGAAGGAATCGACTTCGACGAAGTATTTGCTCTTGTTGCTAGGATCGAAACAATCAGGTTGGTTGTTGGTCTAGCAAACATGAGCAATTGGAAGATGTGTCAGATGGATGTGAAGTGTGCATTCCTAAATGGTCCATTAGACGATAAAGCTTATGTTGCACAACCAGTTAGGTTTGTGAAACAAGGCGAAGACAAAAAGGTGTACAGGCTACATAAAGCCCTGTATGGACTGAAGCAAGCTCCAAGAGCTTGGAATAAGAAGATAGACAACTTTCTAAGGGAGAATGAATTTGTGAAGTGTACAACTGAGCATGTAGTATATGTAAGAAGAAGAAATGGCGAATTTCTTATACTATGTCTCTATGTTGATGACCTGTTGATAACAGAAAGTTGCAAGATGAGATCGAAGATTTCAAACGTACCTGAGTGGGGAGTTTGAAATTTCAGACTTGGAAAATCTCTCATATTTCCTTTACATCAAATTCTACAAGAGTGGTAGAGGTTTGATGATGCATCAAAGAAGATATGCAGGTGAAATACTCAAGAGATTTTAAATGCAAGATTGCAACCCAACTTCGACTCCAGCTGAGCCCAGATTGCAACTGTTGAAGGATTCAGAAGAAGATGATGTCGACCCAACCCATACAGAAGAATTATTGGGTCACTTCGATACCTTTGTCACACAAGGCCTAACTTAGCATACAATGTTGGTATGGTGAGTAGATTTATGCAGAAGCCAAAGGTATCACACCTAGCAGCGGCGAGAGGATACTAAGGTATTTGAAAGGAACTCTCGACTATGGCATTTTGTTTCCAATAGCTGATGAAGGAAAAGAATGCAAGTTAGTGGGATACACAGATTCCAGTTGGTGTAGTGATGCTGAGGATCGAAAATCCACAGCTAGATATGTGTTTATGTTAGGTGGTGCACCAATTGCTTTGAGTTCGAGAAAGGAGCCAGTAGTGGCATTATCATCATGCGAAACAGAGTATATAGATGCTTCTCTCTATGCATGTAAAGCAACATGGATGGTGAATCTGGTCGAAGAGATTACATCAAAGAGTCATGGAACAATCACCAAGAAGATCGACAGCATGTCAGCTATCAATTTGGACAAGAATTTGATAGCACATGGTCGAAGCAAGCACATTGAAATGAGGTACCATTATCTTTGAGAGCAGGTAGCCGATGGGAAGATAAATATGGAACACTATAGAACTGAGAATCAGATTGCAAATATCATGACGAAAGGAGTGCAGGTCGAAGTATTCAAGAAGCTAAGGTCTATGATGAATGTAGATAGCTTAGACACAATGAATTAGGTGGTGTGGTAAATTGTAATTCCTTATGTCGAAGCAGGTTGCTCGACAGAAGGAAAGATTTCATTTGATATCTAGATTAGATTTAATTTAAATAGATCTTTTGGGCTTTTATAGTTTTGGGCTTTGTCTTGAGATGCAAGCAAACCTAATTCTATAAATAGGGAGTTTCCCTCATTGTAAAAGAACACAACTTTATTTCACTCACAGTTTTACAGTTGCAGAGTGAGTAGTAATAAGAGAAATAAAGTCCCACGGTTTGTGGGCAACAACATTCATAGGTTTTGGGAGAATTCCGACAAACCCTAGCTATTTATAGTGTATGCAGCTGCTGGTGACAATTAAGAAAGTTCAAAAGGTATTTTATGTTTTTATCTTGGATGCAATTTTAATTTATCGGTAACTAAGCATAGTCTATCACACACATTCAGAGAAATAAGTAATATATTTTGAGAATATAATCTCAATTAAATAAATATAAATTATTTCTCAGTATTAAAATCTACATTGTTGATCCCCACAGTCGTATTTGCTCATCATGTAGTCACACTTCTGCCGTTGGACTACGAAACGAATTAATATAATGCAATTTAGTTCGTTCTCTTATTACACTTTATAAAACATAAGGATATGTTTAAATCCTCAATCAATTTCAATAAAAATAAGAAATTGAATAAAAAACTCTTAATACTTCCGCGTAAACGATCCTTGTTGAATGTAACACCAAAAGGTTTGGCTAATTGCCTTTTTTTTAAATTGGTCTACCCAACAAGAAAAATTTCTAGGTGGATTGTTTGATGCAAAAGTTTTATTGGGATTAGATTATGACAATACAAATTAATAAGGCCCCTCGACCAAATGCACCAAAATAATATAAATTGAATTCATAAATAACCATTATTTATGTCGGTACATATGGAGTGATCATATGATTCATGAAAACAATATAATATGGTATACATTGATTTATTCATATCTTTTATAATACCTATAATATATATCTCAATCAGCTCTGATACCAATTGATATAATTTAAATGAACAGTCAAATATAAATTATAGTATATCTTATATTGAAGAATGATAAAGAATATTATAGTATATCTTAAATTAAAGATGATAAAGAATAATAAGAACGGTGTATCTTTTTGGATTGAAGATATTAATGTTGAAGATAATGAATATAATATGATTACTATCTTTATTGTCGTTTAGGGTTTCCAACGTATGCTAATTGTAACACTCCCTTTCTATACCCCAAAATAAGCAATTAAATCATTTAGACACATATTAAATTTTCATCAGAGTATATTTGAAATACGGTATAAAAGAGCAATGCCACATTATACTTGAAATTGAAATCATACAACACCTGCTCAATCAAGATATGCAACAAACGGGGTAACTTGCACACACAAGGATTTCATCCTTACACCCGTATTCATTTAATTCAAATAACAGCGGAAACCACATAACAATTTCAAACTTATATACTTATCATAAATATATCCACAAGTTTTAATCACCAAGATAATGCCATGTTTACATAGAACATCTATCATCAAAATACATATACAAATTCATTCACAAAAAGGCATCAAGCCGACCCTAGCTACCCGATGCTACATATCAGAGCCGACCGACCAAAAGATGAAGACGAGTTTCACAAAAATATCATCCAGCAACCTACTTTGCAATGCCTCGTAGAGCATCATAAAACAACAAAAGGGTGAGAAACATTATCATAATAACATTGCATATAATTATATATCTCAACATATAAAATGCACATAAAACATATTCTCACCACAATTCATTCTTTATCACCTATACACATCGCAACGTGTACATCAATACCAATCAAACATATTAATTACGCACAATTCACCAATTCACATAAACTTATATTATTTATGTTTATTCCTCAATTCTATTCATTCCGCATAAACATACGTCTAGCTATGTTTAATCACACATATACATTACAAATGTATAAATCACATACATATACATATATCAAACATGCATATATACAAACAAGTATGTTTCATCACACATACTATCATCTCCATAATACTCCAAATAAACATATGCACATTCATGTTTATTTATGCATATCATAATTAAAATAATAAAATGCAACTCATAGAGACCGACACACGACTCTATGCAAATGCAATGCGGTACCGACTCAACATTTCAGCAGGTTCACTCAAGAACCAAATGGAATCATCGCTTGTTACCTAAAGTAACTCCCCGTCGGGCACACGATGTTCCCCATTGCTCACACCCCACATGGGCACACAATGTTTATGGATTTCTCACATCCCACACGGGCACACAATCCGATTGCTCACACCCCACACGGGCACAAAATCAATGTGAATAAATCACCCATCACTCACACCCCACACGGGTACACAATGTTTCTAGATTGCTCACACCCCACACGGACACACAATCTGATCGCACACACCCCACATAGGCACACGATCTTGTTGTAGTCATCACTCACACTCCATATGAGCACATGATGCTACAAAGGATTCACAAAGAATCCCACGACACAAGAATGCATACATTATGCTTTACATGCAAAATGACACACAACACTCTTGAAAATGCATATATTATTCACAACACAATTATACACTCAACTCATTCAATTAACATACATTTGCATACTATTCAAGCAATGTATTCATTTGCCAATGGCCACAACATCACCTCAAGCTCACAATTCCATAATTAACCTATTTACGTTTTTTCGGAAAAGTCGGGTGAAAGTCGGCTAAACATTTAATTTCTTAGCATCATTAGTTTCTACACGTTTCTAGCTTCGAATTGATATAAGGAACACTAAAAATGGATACCCGAAACTAAAGCTACGGATTAAAACACAATTTTCTCAAAAACCTACAGGCTCGCTAAGCGCCCTCTCGCTCGCTGAGTGAGAATTTCCCTGGAACTTTCGCTGAGCGAGGGATAGCTCGCTGAGCGACCACTGCGATTTCCATAATTTCTCAGCTTCGTGACAGTCAACTTAAACCCATCCAAACCTCCAAAATACTTCCATAAACATGATCAACAACATATTCTAGCTATCATACTTCAATTACAACGATTTCTAACCGATTAATCCACTAATCTCTCACATTTTCTCTAAAACCCTAACTATTCATCTTCTCTAAACTTCCATCAAAACCAAAACTCAACCAATCAAACACATACATAATCATACACAATATCAAGATAACAATGTTTATCACTCTTACTCGATTATTTCGTCTACGCGGAGAAATCTTGATCAAAACCTAGCTTTTCCTCTTTTCCTCTTCTCTTCCTTTCTTTCTTCTCTTTTTCTTTCTATTTCCTTTTCCTTCTCTTTCTCCTAACTTATACTCTTTTCTCTCTATTTTCTATTTTTTCTCTTACTAACTATTTTCTCCCCCAAATATCATTTTTCTCACAAAAATATAATTCCATCTAATTCTAACTTATCACTAGTTAGTAAATATTTAAAATACCGTCTTATCCAATTTTACCCGAAAATTCACAAAATGGTACAATCACATATCACACCAACATATCACATTAATTCCTCAACATATCATATCATCATGATAATTTCACAAATAAAACAATTATCATTCAAATAAAATAAAAGATTCCACACAAATTGGGAAAATCGAATCGGGGCGTTACAATAATACACTTACATAGCTAAACAATTGAGAAGAGATTTTTCATTGGGCTTAACTAAATGGTTCAACCCATCATGATCTATTCAGACATAAAACTCAATCAAACAATTCATCTATTTAATGCTAAATAATAATAGACCATAATATAATTAATTATATCGTAATTGATTAATTAAATAATTAATCTAAGACATATTTGATAAAACATAATTACTCCAAAAGACAATTTTTTTAAGTAGATTTATGAACTTTCAATGTTCCCTTATATTGTCCTCTTTCGTCTATTTTTATCGGGAAGTCAAATTTTTAGCTACATGCTTCCTTTCTGTTCTGTATATATACATGTCTCTGTGATGAGTCCATCATATCAATGCTTCAGAAGCATGGCTTCCAACTCTCTCTTCCTTGCGGCATGTTTTAGTTTCTCCAATGCAACAAGTCCAACTTGCCTTATTCTTTCTCTCGACAAACCCATCCTATAGATATAATATAACACATGAGTCATTGAAAGTAAAGAAACTCTAAAATGATCTCTTAAGTAAAAGAAGCAACAGAATGTCAAAGATGAACTCACCGTTTACTTATGTCTTCCCACGTAAGACATTCTTTATCCAGTCCATAATAAAGACGAACAATTTCTCTCTCTCGTTCCACAAGGGTCGCATTAATGAGTCTGTTTACTTCCTCCTGTAAATATTTACAAGTGGTATTATTATTTATGGGAGTTTAGAACATGAAATACTGCAATTTAGATTTCATGAAACATAAAACAGATAAGCTATTATATCAACATTATCATTATCATTTCAAGAAAAAAGTATGTAATATAGTTTCTGGTCTCTAAAATCACCCTTTCTAATACATCAGTTTTGGTTTTTGATGCTTATTATCATCCCGACATGATAACATACTCCACCATTAAATTTACAAGCACACACATGCTTAAAGAAGGATTGATATAAAGAGCATTGTAGAATGGCATTCAAACAATCTTTGACATTCAACAATGAAATGCTTATGCTCTGCAATCAACCCAGGCTTAATTCAGATATTTTCCTTTATTACCTTTAAAGCCCACTCATCTACTCCATTCCATGGGATGTTCTCAAGTCGTTTATCTGCAATGTACTGTGAGAAAGAAGATGAAAAGAGTGAGACAGTTGATTTTTGGGGGAAAACATTAAAGGAATGGGCAAAAATCTTGATGTAGAAAAAAGTATTACGTAACACTTACACTATGATGAGTGTCTCCAGGAAGACCGTTCAGAGAGGGGAATGGCTCCCTATCAAGGGAGAAAACTTTGCTGATAGCCTGTAAAACATAAATATAGATGTTGAAAAAATGAAAAATAGCCAATAGGGTATTAAATTTAATTGTATGTGGCTCATGTAACTCTCAATGATTTTGTTACCTCAGTAGCATTTCTAACTTTCTTTTGAGATATATTAAGGCATTTTGCAATTTTCTGCAAAAGTAAGGGAACAGTTAAGGCAGGCTTACTTTACAACTTTTGAAATAGTGATAAAGATTGCAGTTGTTTTTTTGTTGTACATTTAGCTGACTTACATCTATAGTTGGAGTGACTCCTCTCTCTTTAAGTCTATTCTGGGCATTGCGGATCAAAGATAACCTCTCATGCAAATAAGTTGGCAATCGTAATGTTCTTGAGTTCTCAACTAGAGCTCTTGAAACACCCTGTCACCAGAAAAAAAATTAGTTAGGGACACAGCTCAGACAAATTTTAGTTGCAAAATTCCCTAGTGCTGAGTTCTTAGAACACAGTTATGTACTATTCCAAAACAAATGAAAACAAAAACAAGATTAAATGATGCAAAAAATGAATTCTCTCAACCTAAAATGATGCAGAAATTATGGCAGCAAAAGATTAACGGTGATTATAAAATAGAACATATGTGGTAAAAAAACGAAAACAATAGTATTTTACAGAAATTATTTTAAGGGTGTGTTTGGATGAAACATTTTAACGAGAGAAAGTAATTTTTTTTGAGGGAATTTGAAATGATTTGATCAAAATCCATTGTTTGGATAAAAATATGAAGAATTGTTAAAATGATATAAATTTATGGAATATTTTATTCATGTTAAATTTAAGCAATTTAAAATGACACAAAAAAAGTAAAAAATTTCAAATTACTTCATCACTATATATAGTATGAATGTTAAATTTTTATCGTTAAATTTTCAAATTTTGCAAAATAGTCATAATATTTTATGAAAATTTCAAATTCACCCTACAAATAAGTCCCTAATAATTTTCAAAAATTACACATTGGTCCTACAAATTTTCAAAAATTACAAATTGATCCATATTTTTCATATTTTAGATTTGACCCAAAATTTTTAAAAATTATGAAAATTGTCCCAAGTTTTTTAAAATGAATCATTTTAATACTCTATCCAAACAATAGAATTTAAAATTGAATGAATTCTAATTGAATTATTTGAATTACCTAGAATTTTGAATTCTTTAAAAATTCTCAATTACCTCATCCAAATACAGAGTGTGATATTATTGAAAATTATTAGGGACTTATTTGTAATATTATTGAAAATTTTAGGGGTGAATTTGAATTTTTTATAAAATATGAGGACCATCTTACAAAATTTGAAAAATTAGTAATAAACAATTTAATATTAATATTATATAGAGTGATGGAGCAATTTGAAATTCTCTATTTTTTGGTGTAATTTTAAATTTCTTAAATTTAATATGAATAAAATACTCCATAAATTTACATCATTTTAACAATTCTCCATATTTTGTATCCAAACAATGGATTTTGGTCAAGTCATTTCAAATTCCCTCAAAAAGTTATTTTCCCTAATGAAAATGTTCCATCAAAACACACCCTAAGAGTGTGTTTGGATGGGGTAATTGAGAATTTTTAAGAAATTCAAAATTCGAAGCATTTTAAATGATTCAATTGAAATTCATTCATTTTTAAATTATTTCGTTTGGATGGAATATTAAAGTGATTCATTGTTAAATTTTTGGGTCATTTTCAAAAATTTTAAATTTTTTGGGCAAAATTTAAAATAAGAAAAATAGGGACTAATTTGCAATTTTTAAAATTTGAAGGACTAATTTGTAAATTTTGAAAAATTTTAGGGACTTATTTGCAATTTTTAAGAAAATTTAGAGATCAATTTGAAATTTTTATAAAATATGAGGAACATTTTGCAAAATTTAAAAAATTAATAATAAACAATTTAATATTTGAATATAAAGAGTGAAAAAGTAATTTGAAATTCTTTACTTTTTGTGTCATTTGAAATTCCATAAATTTAACTTAAACAAAATACTTTTTAAATTTATATTATTTTAACAATTTTCAATATTTTTTATACAAACAATAAATTTTGGACAAATCATTTTAAATTCCCTCAAAACATTACTTTCCCTCGTTAAAATACTTCATCCAAACACATTCTAAGAGATTTTAATATTTTCCCATCTATCATCTTTGTATCCACAGAGGTATAAAATGGTGAATTTATGACAATTTCTATTTAAAAGAACAAGATGTCTAATAAGAAGCCATACAAAAAAGCATGTTTGGAAAATTCTTAGAAATGTAGACCTCACCTGTCGTATCCACCAATAAATATAAGTTGAAATCTTGCACCCTTTTGAAGAGTCAAATTTTTCAATCCCGCGAAGTAGCCCAATTAAACCACCCTATGGAGAAAACAAAGTGAATGCGGAGTGATTAAAAACAGAGGAAGAAACCAAGCTAACAAGATATATGAAGT
This sequence comes from Lathyrus aphaca, assembly GCA_963966055.1. Taxonomy (NCBI): domain Eukaryota; kingdom Viridiplantae; phylum Streptophyta; class Magnoliopsida; order Fabales; family Fabaceae; genus Lathyrus; species Lathyrus aphaca. The sequence goes on along the minus strand of OZ014521.1, from coordinate 409,179,271 downwards.
TGAAACAAAAATGTCAAAATTACCTGGACAAGGTCAGCCATTTCAGCTCCCATATTATCATATCTTTGAGCAATTGACATAACTAAGCGAACATTGCTCATAGTCAACTTTTCTCTCGCTAAAGAGCACTCTATTATTTTAGCTCGTAGTTCAGCTCGGGAAATCTTCAACGAAGTTGCAACTTGATCATCAGAAGGTTCACATCCTAATCTTTCCTTCAGTCTGAAACTCAAGTCATAATATTTAAAAATAGTGAGATTCAAAATTTATTTTGAAGTGATCCAAAGATCCCTCACTTAGCTGGCTGCATTTTCCAAGTATGTAAGAAAATCACTCACTAATTGAAATATTAATTACACAATAATGAAAACTACAAAAATAAAAGCATATTGTTGATCATTTGTGTGAATTGTAAAAAGAAGCAACAATGCATAGAATTACCTGGATTTATGGTCATCTAAGAAAAGGCCGGCTTTAATTTTCCCAGATAGCTTTACAACTTCAGCATGAGAGAGCAATTCATCACTCACTACACCTTTGAAATATCCATATCCCTTCAAACGGTTTTGAATCAGTTTGGGACAGATTGTGGACCTCAGCTGCATGATTGCAGAAGCACTTTTAGAAGTGATCTTCCTCTTGATATTCATTCTTCTTTGCCTTGCAGACACGCCAGAACAAGTGACTGGCAGCTTCCTCCGGATTTTTTCCCTCCTGGAATTATGGGTTAACAGTTCCCCTTGAAAAGAAAGACCCCATTGCTTTTCCAGCATTGACTTCTGCAGCAAAAGAAGAGCCTCCAACGAATAATTTTCAATGCCAGAGGTTTCCCCCTCTAAGTCAATAGAAGTGTATCCCTGAAACCTTTGTTCTGAATCAGCAACAACGTTTTCCTTCAGAGCTTTGATGGAGTGATTCTGCCTTTCAGATGGTGGAAAAGTTGGAGTGTATTTTGATGATTTCTTTGCAAGAATTATAAATTTAGAAGGAGGAAGGTGATACTGTGTGGAGGCAAAGTCAGAGGCATGAGAAAACTTTTCTACAATATCTGAGTAATGGTAAGATGAACTCAATAGCCTCTTTCCTCCACTCAGTCCAATAACTGCTGCAGTAGCCATTATTATTATTATTATTATTATTATTATTATTATAGCATCAAATTTACCAATGATTCTTAATAGTTTCAACTTCACCTATTGCTTTCAGAAACTTCCCAACCTCTGATAAACACACAGACAAATCATTCAGGGTTTCAGCTAGAAAACATGCAAGTAACAAATGAAAATCTAATGTTGACACCAGAAGGATTTCAAAATATTTGAATTGAAAAAATTATAAAAGCTAAGTAAATGGATGAAGAATACCTTAAAATTTTGCAGCTTTGAAGAACGAAGATTGTATAAAAGAAAAATGTATAGTTCAACAATTTAGAACCATTGAATCAGCTATTCAGTTGCACATATACAAAACTGTTGGTGTTGCTGCGAGTTTTCTCACCTTTATTATTATTATTATTATTATTATTATTATTATAGGAGAATGGAAGTTAAATTTGGTTACGAGAGAGAAAGAAAGGGAAGAAAATGAAGAGAAAAATGAAAAGATAAAAGATATGGAAACAAGAGATGTTATTGGTTGGAACGGATATGGGGACCGGACTTGAGTGGTGTGTGATGCATCATAGTCTTTCTCTACTCTATTTCTTCCACGTTCCCTTTCGATTCCACATTATTTTTTTTATGCTTTTTAACTTAACTATTTTCTTTTATTCTATTAATCCGTGTGAGTTCTTACCAGTTTGTCATGAGAATTTAAACAAATTTAAAAATATCAAAATATTATTAGAAAAAAGAAAAAAATAAATAGACTGCAATAAATTTTTAAGAAAATTTATTATTAAAAAAAACTATCAAACACATAATTTGTAAAAAAATAGTTAAAAAAAAAGAAAAAAAAAAGAAAAAATATGGTTTTTGACGTGATTTGTTTGCAGACTCATAAATATTGAAAATTGAAAAAAATAAAAAATTTAGAAATAATAATAAATTTAAGTTGAAATAATAATATAGATAGAAGATGAAAGGTAAACAACAATATCAATATCAATAATAATATGATTAAAAAAACTATAAAAACTTGTATTAGATAAATTAATTATTTATATTTTTTTAACAAATAAGACATTATGATATAATTGATAAATTAGTAAAATAAAATTATAATAAATAAAATTATCAGGAAGAAAAATTAAAAAAATTAATTAATTAATGTTTTTGTTAATATACAAAATTTTGACCAGTAACTTCATATTTTCGTTAATATTTAATATTGTGATCAGTAACTTCGTATTCCCGTTAATATTCAATATTTTGATCAGTAACTTCGTATTCCCATTAATATTAAATATTGTGGTCAGAAACTTCATGTTCAGGTTAATATTTAATATTTTGATCAGTAACTTTATGTTACCGTTAATTTTAAAATAATTTCAAAATAAAAATATTAGACACATAAATAATTAAAAAACAACACATTTTCTCGTGTTTGGATTGATACATTATTTAAATATATTTACTTATATTTTATTTAATTGTAAAAAAATGTAATAATTTGTACGTTCACACGAATTTTGGTTTGGTTAGCGGTGCGTCCACACGGTACTGGTGTGTTACTCATACATTCACAAGAATTTTGGCCTGGTTACCCGTACGTTCGCACAATACTGATTTTTTATACGGATTTTAGCATGATTACATGTACATTCACACGGTACTGATGTGTAACCTGTACGTTCGTACACACGTTTTTTTATAATTAAAATCTAAAAAAAATATAAATAAGAAAAATAAAATTGTTTTACTAAAGTAGTTAGAACTTTTTTTTAAGAAAAGACATATTTTTTAAATATAAAGAAAATTGTTTTACTTTAATTGTTTTACATCAATAATATATTTTTCAATTTTCCATATAATATTTTTAAAAAAAAATTGTAACTTTGACATAAAGAAAAATTAAATTTTATTGAATTATTTAATATGGATATGTAGTTCTTTAAAATAAGTTACTAGGCTAATGACATTTTGAAATCAATAATACATGAAGACTGTTGGAAAAATTATGTACTACTTTGCTTAATTATTTAGTGAATTGGAAGTTATAATTGGCGTGTGCATTCCCAATGATTAAGTGCACAAGAAATTTGTAATGAAATTACCTTACAATGAAACAACCATTCAATCATGTTTTGACACTAATTTACAAATTCCCTACTATACCCAATTCCTTCCTAAGCATCAAATTTTGAAGAGTGGTGTGATGCCTCTTTTATCACCTTGAGTGTTTCTTTAAATACAACTTCGAATCACCCATTAAAAAATCAAACAACCTGTGTGTGTGGATTGCTAAAGCTAAAATAAAATAGAAGTTAAGTGTTACGCAGCAATTATAATAGAAGTTGTAATTATCTTTAAATTTAACAATGTACATGTATATAAAATGTAACAATGGCTGGACAAATGAGTTATAAATTGACATTTTAAATTTTACATCAATTAACTTTTTTCTATAATCCACAACTATCATAGGAGAAAACTAAGAGATAATATACATTCTAATTACTTCATATAGCTACTATTATCTTCAGCATAATCACATTGTTCCCCTAAACTACTATTATCTTCAGCGTTGTTTGCCTGATAAAGATTGTCACTCTTCTGTCAAGCATAATCACATATTACCATGCAAGAGTAAGAGATGAAGGTTAAAGAAAACATACTCATTATGTTCACATACTTCTTTGAAGGCACGTCGGTAACCTCTAATTTTCCCGACTTTTTGCAATTTCGAATATCGGGATCAGCCCGTGCTCTACTGCTCTCAAGCTTCACATAAACTTTAGAGATCCTGACCGGACCTTTCAATCCTCAGACCATGGAACATATGTCATTCCTGCTTTTATTCAAACACGTGGAGGGCAAGCTCAGACATGCCATGCCTTACATCAGTAAACTGAAACAAGAAAGTTATGGTCAGCTAAGATAGTTCACTGTGATTGTAACAGTGTGCCCATAGATTATGCATAGATCATTATAACATGCACCTATTGTCATACATGTTTGAGCTCCTGCTCCAATTGTATCAACATAAAACGACATGCTCCACCCCATAAGACATAAGCGCTTTATCAACATTAGCAGATTAATCATCAATGTCCTGCTTATACAAATCTCTTCAAAATAAACACTTAAGAAATCAGTTAACAACATCAATATAATCAAATGAAATTAAGAAGCTTCTCACCATTCCATAAGTGAGGTTAATGGCACAAATTGACAAAATTGAAAAATATCTCGATACAGGGCTATATAGACATAAATATGAATGTTCGAAAATGGACAAACCTTCAAATGTAAACTCTGAAAAAAGTGGGCAAAACATTTGATAAATCAAACACATAATATACCCTCAGATGATCCAATATCACTTCTTATTCATGGCAACGCAATTCAAATGACAATTAGGCATCTGCAATCCATGTACGAACACCATTTGATATTCGACACCATTCAAGTGATTTGAAACAACAACAGCAACACACTGTTAGAAATAATGAAAGATTATTTCTATTAAGTTGTTCCAATCATGACAAAGTGGGTTATAGTTAATTGGAAATAAATGCTTAAGTCCCACATTGGAAGTGGAGTAAAATTAAATAGCATTTATAAGACTCTTGGAACAATGTACTTTCCAAAGGAGCCAAAGAGGATAAAGTGCCACATAGTCATATGTGGTGGTCCCAAGCATTATGTCACTTGTCTCATACAAAACACCTCTCGCCGGTGTCGCCACCGGCGACACCGGCTCCGGCTCCGGAACCGGATCCGAGGGCGTGGACGTAGAGGCGCTAGTGGCGGCTTGTAGACGGCACTTGAGCACTTGAGCACGACGCATCGGAGCAATCTGGCTGTTCGCGGCGCCGGTGGCGCTCCGGCGGCCGGCCCGGCCTTCGGCCGGAATACTGCGAATTTGTTTTAATTATAGCTTCAGATTTTATTCGTTGCCTAGAGTTTTGATTTTGAATTTAAATTCGAAGTACATAACATTTCATGAAAGGGTACATAACATTTTATTCGTTGCCTAGAGTGTTGTTTCATGAAGAGTTGCAAACTTCTGAAACGACAAATGCATGGCTATAAATATATGATTGTTACTTCGAAATTAATTACTCCAAAATTCTGATATCCTCTTCTATATAATTCCAAACGTTTTTCCTTGCATTCGAATCTTCACCAGTCTTGTGCAGTTTCGAGAAAAAGGCTGACTTATCCTGGGTATTCAGGCCGTTCCAACTCTAAGACAATTTGAGAGTGTGCTTGAAATACTTTTAAGGAAAGTGATATCGTTCACGATTCAGTCTGGATCCATTCGACATTGAAGAATTAACTAACAATCTTAAAAGTATTTGTATCATGGATTCCGACGCTGCTGTTTCTAGCATCAAGGTTATGAATCAGGATCTGGTCAAATTGGATCGCTTTGATGGAAACAACTTCACCAGATGGCAGGACAAGATGACATTCCTGCTTACTGCACTCAAGGTTCACTATGTCTTGAATCCTGATCTGCCACCAATTCCAGAACCAACTGAAGATGATTCTGACCAACTCAAGAAGGAGCGCATGCTGCGAAAGGAGGACGAATTACTATGCCGTGGACACATTCTAAACACACTGTCTGACCGTCTATACGACCTGTACACTGACAATCCTTCGGCTAGAGACATATGGAATTCGCTGGAGTTTAAATTCAAAGCCGAAGAAGAAGGTACGAAGAAGTTCTTAATTTCAAAATATTTTGATTTTAAATTTATTGATTCTAAGCCCATACTTCCCCAAGTGCACGAATTGCAAGTCCTGGTGAACAAAATCAAGGCGGTGAAAATAGACATTCCTGAAACTTTTCAAGTTGGTGCTATCATTGCTAAGTTACCGGCTTCGTGGAAAGGCTATAAAAAGAAACTGTTGCACAGTTCTGATGATTTTTCTTTGGAGAAAATCCAGAAACATCTTCGAATCGAGGAGGAATCGAAGGAAAGGGAAAAATCAGAATCTGCGGGTCTTTCCAAAGCCAATGCTGTGTCCAACAAGGAAAAGAAAAAACATGATGTCAAGAAAAGTCACCTCGCGCCAAAAAGGGAACATAACAAGTTCAAGAATTCTGGTGGTCCGAGGGGTCCTAAGAATGGATGCTTTGTATGTGGAAAACCTGGACACTATGCTCGAGATTGCAGGAACAATAAAGCAAAAAACGAGATCAATGCAGTCAATGCTAATGATGACATAATTGCTACTGTGAGCGAAATTATGGCAATCAAAGGCAAAGTCCAAGGCTGGTGGTATGATACATGTGCTACGGTTCATGTCTCGTATGACAGGGCGGCATTCAAAACATATTCTGAGACAAATGATGGACAAGAAGTACAAATGGGAAATGAAGTACGATCTAAAGTTGTTGGAACCGGATCGGTCGAACTCAACTTCACTTCTGGAAAGAAAGTTACTCTTGTCAATGTACTTCATGTTCCAGACATGAATAGGAATCTTGTTAGTGGGGATTTATTGGGAAAACCGGGTATTAAATCTGTGTATGAATCGGGCAAACTAATTTTGACCCGTAATGGTGTATTTGTTGGAAAAGGATATTCCGCTGAAGGAATGATCAAATTATGTATTACCAATAATATGATTAATGAAATTTCTAATTCTGCTTACATGCTTGATTCAGTTACTTTATGGCACAATAGATTAGCACATATTAGTATTAGTTCAATGAAGAGACTAATAAAATTTGGCTTGATATCATGTAATATCAAAAATTTCAATAAATGTGAATTATGTGTTAAATCAAAGATGATTAAGAAACCTTTCAAAAGTGTTGAAAGAAATACAAATCTGCTTGATCTTGTACATTCAGATTTGTGCGAATTCAATGGCATGTTGACCCGTGGGGGAAATAGATATTTCATTACATTCATTGATGATTGTTCTAGATACACATATGTATATCTCTTAAAGCATAAAGATGAAGCTTTTAATGCTTTTAAAATTTATAAAGCAGAAGTGGAAAATCAATTAAGTAGAAGTATAAAAGTCCTTAGGAGTGATAGGGGCGGTGAATACTTTTCTACTGAATTTGATACGTTTTGTGAAGAACACGGTATAATACATGAATGTTCGGCGCCTAGAACACCACAACAAAATGGCATAGCCGAAAGGAAAAATCGAACATATCAAGAAATGATGAATGCAATGTTAATGCATTCTGAACTACCTTTCAATTTGTGGGGTGAAGCTTTATTATCCGCTTGTCACATAATTAATAGAATTCCTTTAAAGAAAACTGGAATTTCTCCATATGAAGTATGGAAAAACATAACACCAAATATTGGATATTTTAAGGTGTGGGGGTGTGTGGCATACTACAAAAACATGGATCCTAAGAGAACCAAGTTGGGTCCTCGAGGGATAAGATGTGCCTTTGTAGGATATGCACAAAATAGCAAAGCATATAGACTTTTAAATTTAGAGTCTAATGTTATTGTTGAATCTCGGGATGTAGAATTCTTTGAAAATCTTATCACTAAGGATAAAGATTTAGAGTCGGCCATAAATAAAGAATCTTGTGAAAAAGATTCTTCTCGGATTGTAGAAATACAACCTGAAGGCACTTCTCGAATCATTGAATCACAACCTGAACCTAGGATAAGCAAAAGAGTCCGGAAACCAAAGAACCTAGGACCAGACGAAATTGATTCTCAATCCATTTCATTTTATCTGGTTGAAGGGAATAATACAAAGTTTATTAAAAGCATTCCGGTAATTCTTCAAGTAGGGGAAGAACCCAAAACTTATAAGGAAGCAATAGCTTCAAGAGACTCCTCTTTTTGGAAAGATGCTATCCGAGATGAAATGGATTCAATAATGTCCAACCACACTTGGGAACTTGTTGATTTACCAAAGGGATCAAGACCCATTGGATGCAAGTGGGTGTTTAAAAAGAAATATCATAGTGATGGTACATTAAACACTTATAAAGCAAGATTAGTGGCAAAAGGATTTAGACAAAAGGAAGGTATAGATTATTTTGACACTTATGCACCTGTAGCAAGAACAACCACTATAAGGTTGTTATTTGCTTTAGCATCTTTGAATGATCTGATTGTTCATCAAATGGATGTTAAGACAGCGTTCCTAAATGGAGATCTCGATGAGGAAATCTACATGGAACAACCAGAAGGATACGTCCTTCCTGGAAATGAACGAAAGGTGTGCAAACTTGTCAAATCTCTATATGGCTTAAAACAAGCACCAAAACAATGGCATCAAAAGTTTGATTCTACAATAATGTCAAATGGATTTATTCCTAATTCTTGTGACAAGTGTTTATATACAAAAGTAAATAATAACACTGTAATATTCTTGTGTCTTTATGTTGATGACATGCTAATAATTAGCAACAAACTTAATGGAATTTTAGAAACAAAAAGGTTTCTAACTTCCACTTTCAAAATGAAAGATCTTGGACTTGTTGACACAATTTTAGGAATAAAAGTTAAGCGAAATAGTGGGGGTTATGAACTTAACCAAACACATTATATTGAGAAAATGCTTGATAAGTTCAAACACCTGAAATTTAAGGAAGTCACTACTCCATTTGATCATGTAATCAAACTTGAAAAGAATGATGGAAGAGCAGTGGCTCAATTAGAATATGCAAGTGCGATTGGCTGTCTTATGTACTTAATGCAATGTACCAGACCCGATATATCGTTTGCAGTTAGTAAAATGAGTAGATTTACTAGTAATCCAAGTAATGAACATTGGAAGGCAATCACGAGGATATTTGGTTATTTGTTGAAAACCAAAGATCTTGGCCTTCATTATGGTAGGTTTCCTGCTATATTAGAAGGATATACTGATGCGAGTTGGATCTCTAATGTGGGAGATCATAAATCCACAACTGGGTGGATATTTACCCTAGCTGGAGGAGCGATTTCTTGGAAGAGCAAGAAACAAACATGCATCACTCTTTCGACCATGGAATCAGAGTTCGTGGCTCTCGCTTCCGCTGGTCAAGAGGCAGAGTGGTTAAGGGATCTTCTTTTGGAAGTTCCTTTGGCTAAAGACAATGTTTCAAAAGTGATGATACACTGCGATAGTCAGGCCACTTTGGCAAGAGCCTTTAGCGAAGTGTATAATGGAAAGTCTAGGCATATAGGACTTAGACATTCGTTCGTGAGAAAACTGATTAAGGATGGAATCATTTCACTCACGTATATACGAACAAACTATAATTTGGCTGATCCGTTTACTAAGCCACTGGCCAGAGACTTAGTAAAAACAACCTCGAGAGGTATGGGGTTGAAACTCCTTGAGTAAGAGTACAGACAACGACGGTAACCCAATCCTAAGTTAACAGAACATTAACTTTAAGATTTTCAATGGGTAATAACAAGTCGTTGATTTGGATAATTGTCTAACATTTCGTGATTATGTTGACATTGGAAATGAGGGTTGAGTTTTATTTTAAACTCTTAATGAAGTTCAATACCGAGGGTACGTATCTATTGGAAACAGATACAATATGAACTTCACCTATGTGAATTCTGAGATGGTGCCGTCTCAAAGTGAGGGTTGGAGTTTCTCTCATAAAAATTCATGAAACAGGATAGCACATGGCCATAAATAAGTGCTAAGCGAGTTATGCAGAGGAAGAATCTTTAAGGAGTGTGTGTAAGGTGACACCGGTTTATTCATATGGATTCATGGTTTAAAAGCATTGCTACCTAATATTCCGATTAAACTTTGTGTTATCCTTACTAAGGTTAAGTTTAAAATCGAAAGATACTTAACTGTACTAACACTTCTTATGTCTTATTTCTGGAATTATTATTTTGTCATTATTAGAACAAGTGGGGGATTGTTAGAAATAATGAAAGATTATTTCTATTAAGTTGTTCCAATCATGACAAAGTGGGTTATAGTTAATTGGAAATAAATGCTTAAGTCCCACATTGGAAGTGGAGTAAAATTAAATAGCATTTATAAGACTCTTGGAACAATGTACTTTCCAAAGGAGCCAAAGAGGATAAAGTGCCACATAGTCATATGTGGTGGTCCCAAGCATTATGTCACTTGTCTCATACAAAACACCTCTCGCCGGTGTCGCCACCGGCGACACCGGCTCCGGCTCCGGAACCGGATCCGAGGGCGTGGGCGTAGAGGCGCTAGTGGCGGCTTGTAGACGGCACTTGAGCACTTAGGCACGACGCATCGGAGCAATCGGGCTATTCGCGGCGCCGGTGGCGCTCCGGCCGCCTCCGGCGGCCGGCCCGGCCTTCGGCCGGAATACTGCGAATTTGTTTTAATTATAGCTTCAGATTTTATTCGTTGCCTAGAGTTTTGATTTTGAATTTAAATTCGAAGTACATAACATTTCATGAAAGGGTGCATGACATTTTATTTGAACCATTGCAAATATTCATTAGAGAGTGTTGTTTCATGAAGAGTTGCAAACTTCTGAAACGACAAATGCATGGCTATAAATATATGATTGTTACTTCGAAATTAATTACTCCAAAATTCTGATATCCTCTTCTATATAATTCCAAACGTTTTTCCTTGCATTCGAATCTTCACCAGTCTTGTGCAGTTTCGAGAAAAAGGCTGACTTATCCTGGGTATTCAGGCCGTTCCAACTCTAAGACAATTTGAGAGTGTGCTTGAAATACTTTTAAGGAAAGTGATATCGTTCACGATTCAGTCTGGATCCATTCGACATTGAAGAATTAACTAACACACACAATAGATCGAACACACCTGTAGCAGAACAACAAACAACTTCCATCAACCTGTAGCGAACTAATGGATTCCAGGTAACATATTTTAGAGGACAGGGAGTTTCTTCAACCTTCCTGACAAGAAACATGCAAGTTGTAGAAATGATCTGCAAAATAGGTTAAGTTACTTTTGTCAATTACATGCCAAATTTTTATACGCCTTCCAATAAAACCAATGTAAAACTGAAAGATAAAATTATAATGATAAACACAAAAATTGAAAGGCTATGTAAAAAAGGACAGGTTTAGCAATAACTCACATAAGAGCTGAGAAAAACAATGTGAAATAGTGTAACGCCCCGATTTCATAATTTAATTATTTATTTAATTGTTTATGAATATGTGGTATTGTGTGGTGTTTTGTGGTGTTGTGGTGAATGAAATTGTTTTATTTAAATAGTGATATTAGAATAATTATGATTATTATTTAAATATTATTATTAAAATAAAATAAGAAGAGTTGGAGGTCTTGGGGACAATTGTGTCTTTGAGAAGGTTATGAGAATGGAATAAGGAGAGTTTTCACATAACGCTTGTTTTGTGAAGATTGAGAGAAATGCTCTGAAAGAACAAATAAGCTAGGTTGAAGATTCTTCAAGAATCGATTGGAAGGTCTCAATTGACTAAGGTATGGGGAGTAATTTTATGTTTAATATCTATAATGTAGAGGTAGGTCTTATGAGAAAGGGGATTTTGAGAGAAAAACTTAGGGTTAGGAGGATTGTTAGAAGAGTTTGATGAATTGATGTTGTAACTGATAAACGTATGATGATAGTAGGTCATAGGAATGAGTTTATGTGTTTTCTGTTGTTAAGTGATGGTTTTGGATGAATTTTGTCGCAACTGGGTCGTGTTGAAATCGCAGGATTTTTGCCAAAAATCATCATCTCTCTTAGTGAGCAGGTGCTTACTTAGCGGGAGAATGAAATTATGAGAATCCCACAACTCGAAACCAGGTCGCTTAGTGAGACCTGGAACCTTTTAAAAATTATTTTCTTTCCCCAAATGATTTGAAATGACTTGTTTTGCTGTCTTAAGTTGCTATGATGTTGTTGTACATTCTTGCCATGCTATAATATTCTAAATGTGTAAGAGTTTGTGATGAAATTATATTTAGATGATTATGTTGTATTATGATGATATGTGTCGCTCCCGGGATTTTCATCCTAGTACAAACATGAAAGTGGCGCGGAAAAGATAGAGTCTCCAGCCGGACATTTTTATCCCGAAGGAATGGGAAAGGTAATGCTGCACAAACCTGAGGAAGAAGGAAAGGACAAGGTTCTGTGAACCAAAGATCTGGGTTCGGGAGTCGGTTACGACCTGGGAAGGTATTAGCACCCCAGACCGTCCTCCGTATCCGACGGGATCCACGCTTGTTTGTTTGTTTCAAAGGGTGAGGAAATAAAACTGCTGAACAAATGAATTGCTACTAGAATTTAAATGAGAAAGGGAACTGGAAAAAGAATGGAAAGAAAGAGGGAAATGTAGGGAAAATAAAGAATGTGCTCGAACGGGCCCTACCCTGCTGCCTACGTACCTCATGGGGAAAATGAGGATCAGAGTCGACGTAGTTCGCCTAACTAAGGCGGGAACTATTTGTTTGTGTTTTTTATGGCTAGAACTGTGTATGTCTATGCTCAGGTGTTGCAGGCTCGTCTGGTACGAGTGCGTTACCGTCTTGCAAATGAGACAAGTTGTCACAAGTTCGCATTTAGAATGAATGAGATGAGAAAGAGAAGTTCTCGCAGGATAGTTGCTTATTGTTTGTTTTTGTCTTTTATGAGAAGTATTTTGAATTAATTTGTGAACATTCTCATACTAAGACCTATCCATCGTGGCAAATACTTACACCTCGCCCCGAAACAGGACGTGTATAAGCATTCCGCAACAAAGTCTCATGGCGTATAAAAACGTTCAATTTTTATTAAGTATTTTATTATTTTCTTTGTGAGGTGAGAAAGAAAGACTCAAGTTGTAAAAGGACAAACTAAAGGGACTAAGACACAACCCTAATTTAGTTATTATGTTCAAAAAGTGATCCTAATGGTTGTGAGGTTTTTCTATTCCTAAGGAAGAAAAGAAAATAAGAAAACTACTAGAACTCAACTAATTCCTAAGGAAGTTAAGTTGGTTCTAAGAAATGGGGGAAGCCTATACAAGTGGAAACACAAATATTAAGGCAAAAAACATAAAAATGAAATGAAGAAGTAATATTTCAAAATGCATATTAAAGCATAAAACATAAAATAAGGCTAAACCTCTCATGTAAACACACTTAATAGGAATTCTAAGCCTAAGTCCTAAAACTAAAGAAATTTACTTAATATCACCATTCTAAAATCAGTAGCTAAACTATATTAAGTCATCCTAATATTCTAAGATCAAACCTAATTAAACTAAATCTTAATGAACCATAAAATCCTAAGCTAAACTAGGGATTTACAATGTAAAAATTAACTAAAATCAATGCACTAAAAAAATAGTAAAAGTCCTGGAAAAAATATGAAATTTATTCCCTAAGGTCTCTACCTGAACCTAATATTTTGTTAAAAAATATCCTAAAAATTCATAACTTAACTATGTCAAATGGTCACTTAAATCTACCTAAGAACTATTCACAATTTTGCACAAACTAAGCTACCAAAACAGTGGATAAAATGGTCTAAATATATAACAAAAATTATTCCAGGTCCTATTATTAGTCCTCTAATCATAGCAAAAAGAATGGGACAAAAATAAAACAGGAAGTGAGAGAAATAAAATATACAAAATGAAGTATAGATGAAAGAATTCCATAGAAAACTAATTAAATGGAAAATCAAAATTAAATTGAAAAATAGCCAAAAATCAGAAAGTAAAAATGTGGAAAGGTTTTAAAATGAGTTAGAAAACTCCTATATTTTTTGGGGAATTTTATTATAAATTTTAGTATTTTTTATGGATTTAAATTGAAAAGGTTTTAAAACAGAAAATTAAAAAGAAAAGAAATAGAAGGGGAGGTGCAGGAAGCAAATTTATTCCTTGAAATGCTAATGGGATTGGTTAATGGGGGTGCAAAAAGAGAAATTAAGGCCCAACATGTGCAGGCTTCATGAGGGTGCATATGATGGAATGCAGTCAACTTCCTTGACTTTAACCTAGACCACATGATTCAGTCTTCCCCTAAGTAATCTAATCCAATGGATCTTAGGGCGTGGACGCGTGATAACTATAGTGATCAACACTCACCTAATCCGCCGTGAAGGGAGCCTACCGGATGGTGACAAGTGTCACCGCCGGAGTGGCTGGGAATCCCAAAACTCAACCAATCTTATCTTCAAGGAATTCTAACGGTGGATTTTATTGGAATTAAAATGATTAATTACGAATTAAAGTGATTAATTGCAATTAACATGATCTTAATGCCCATAATGCCTTTTAAATCCTAGAAATCTCATTTACTTAATTAGTATTCCTTATAATTAACAATTATCACAAAGATACAAGCTGAAGAACGAAACACACACAAAACCTAATCTTCTCTTCTTCCCCCCTCCTTCCGTCGTCAACTTCATCATCACCCCCTTCTTCCTCTTCTTTTTTCTGCCATCACCTTCACCTTCCGCCCCCGTCATCTCCTCCACCCTCACCTTCCTCTTCTTCCAAACCGAAACGAAATCAAAACCTAACACTCTTCCTCTCACGGCATCGCCTCCTTTCATATAAACCTAATACCACCACCGTTATCTACGATTGCAACACAACCTTAATCAATTCTATACTCTTAACTCAGATCCAAAAACATATCTCTCAAACACTCAACAAAAACCAGGTTGGCGTAATCGACATCAAGAACAACAAACATCACGATATGGCAAACAACGTCTCAAAGAAGGCTCTGATTCGTACCTTATCAATCGGAGATGAGCAGAGAGAAATCGCAGTAAGGTTCGTCTTCAACTTCTCCTTGAATTCTTCCTCTTTCCTCCGCAAGTCCTATTCAGTTTCATTAATGCCGAAATTGATGACTAAGTGCGTTAATGCAGACACAACGAAGACGCGATTACAATTGATAAATAATTATGATTGTCGCTTCTGTTGAGAACGTGTAACGACCGTTTGGTTTTATTCAGTGAAGAGGATTGACGAACGTTCGGTTTCTTCAGCGAAGAAGACACTGAACATTGGATGTCGTGAATGAAGAAGCTCGATCTTCCGTTTCGGTTTCAATTCAGAACGGTGAGGAATCTTGATTCTCTGATTGTTATGTATGGTATTGGTTTTGCAGAATCGTTGATTAAACTGTAATATTCTTCATTCTATTACAGATCACAGGTAGCTTTTGGTGATGATGCTATTGTAATACCTCAAAATTTGCCCTCTCATTTTCATGCCATTTAGCATATCCTTTCATACATTGCATTGCATTTAGATCACAATTGCATCATAAACATGCATGAATATACATCTCCATTTGAGATTTCATAGGTTGCGACTGGCCTTTATTTCTTCATGCGGCACGTGCATAAGAATCTCAGAAGAAGCCAAAAGTTCTCGGTTGAATCAGAGGAGTTTAAGCAGAATATCAGTTTTATGATGCAGTTTGCAAAAGTTGTAACTTATGCTCGGAAACTAATTTTGGCTTGAAACTCAATAATTTTGACCGTTTCGGTATTCTCTACAACTTTTGTGTTCGGCTCGGAGGCCAATTCATCAAGGAAAATGGCGAGAATTATTTGTTTCTGAAATTTCGGTTTCGCCGATTAACTATGCTAGCGGTATTCAAGAGTTTGTAACTTCTGATTGGGTCAACATGTCTGGGAGATTGAAATGCCAAAAGTTCTGTCTTGATATCTTTTCCAACTTTTGGGTTTTGGCCAAGAACTAATTCTTTGAAGAAGATCTCCGAATGTGCGAGTTTTTAGAGTCGACATAGGAAAAAACAGTGCTGAACCGGTGAGTTTTGAATACTAAAAAATTCATAACTCTTGGCTCGTTCATCGGATTGATGCCATTCTGGTGCCTAAAATTCCTTTTAGATGTTATCTTCATTATGTGAATTCAGTTTGGGTTAGGTCCGAGCGGAAGGATCCCGAAAACGCGAATTACCAGTAAGGTTCTTTGATGCAGTGCACTGTCTGTCAGATTTTGTAAAATTCATAACTCGGTCAATTTTCATCGGATTGCACCCGTTCTGGAAGCGTTGGTTCACAAATTTTATCCTCTTCAAGTTCAAAGACAAACACGAGTTAGAACGGTGCTCCAAAGATTTTCATTTTGGTTTATTTAACAAAACTGAAGTTCTGAACCGAAGAAAAAAAACTGAAAGTGGTTTCACGAGAAAATTCATATCTCCCTCGTTGTTTGTCCGGTTGAGCTTACATTTTAACACCAGGTTACTGACTCATAGATCTACAACTTTGCTGACAAAGTCGAGTCGAGATTATGCTCCAAAGAGGTTGACCTCGTCACATTTTTGAGTAGCGGACACCAAATAAGCCGAAAAAACAACTTATTCAGTGACGTCTTGCAGCTTAAACGTATCGACCGCACTCGATTTTGATCGTATGACGTCCGTTCTTTTTGCGTTGCAACCGTGATTCATAGGTGGACGATGTTGTGGAAGGCTCAGAGTCGAAATTTCTTGCCGAAGATATTGTTATTTTCACTTAAGCCGAAATTCTACCTTTTGCCTTTCATTTTACACTCCACTATATATTCTTTTGACCCACAATTTGTCTCATAACTTCAATCACAATTTACAAACATCAAAAACTCTCACAAACTCTCTCTAAAGGATCAAAGTTCATTCTCTTAACTCTTTCTCAAGAACACAACAACAACTTCATCAAGAACTCAAGAACACACAATTCCGATCAAGCTTCCGGTAGCCGAGCCGCCACGAACCACCACCTCCGGTCAACTTCACAACCGTGCGACCACCATCTTCTTCAGCCGGTAGCCACGTGACCTCTCCCTCTATCCTCCGTTCACGATCACGTCTCACTTCCTTCGAATTCGTAATTTCTTCGTCGATTCTTCATTCGGTAAGCTTCTTAAACTTTAATTCATGAATAATTGTTGCATTGTTTCTTGAATTGAATTTTCAAGTTGAATTAATCTTGTGGAGATTATATGCATTGATTCATGATTTGATTGTTGATTGATGCTTGATTAATTGATCCTAATAATTGTTGTGGTGCATAATTGGAAATGATTGTTAAAATTGACATAGATTAATCGGTGCATGTTTGGTGTTTGACAAAATTCTTAGGTGAGTTAATTATTGTGACTTGATATTGATTGAAGTGCTCGAAGATGTGACTGCTGAGCGAATCAAGCCACAGAAAGGGTGCTTGTTGGTGAAACATGCCTTAAAAACGAGACCATTAGCGAAAAGGAACTCGACAATGTGATTGCTGAGCGAATCAAGCCATAGAAAGGGTATAGGGATTAACAACGAGACTATTAGCGAAAGGGGACTCGACAATATGACTGCTGAGCGAATTAAGCCACAGAAAGGGGGCCTGTTGGCGAAATAGGGCTTAAAAACGAGACCATTAGCGAAACGGAACTCGACAATGTGACTGATGAGAGAATCAAGCCACATAAAGGGTGTCTGTTGGCGAAACATGGCTTAACAACGCGACTGCTGAGCGAATCAAGCCACGAAAATGGAGCCTGTTGGTGAAACAGGGCTTAACAATGAGACCATTAGCGAAAAGGAACTCGACAATGTGACTGCTGAGCGAATCAAGCCACATAAAGGGGGCCTGTTGGCAAAACAAGGCTTAAAAATGAGACCATTAGCGAAACGGAACTCGACAATGTGACTGCTGAGCGAATCAAGCCACAGAAATGGTGCCTATTGACGAAACGGGGCTTAAAAACGTGACTGCTGAGCGAATCAAGTCACGAAAAAGATAACAAACATTGACTTGGAAAGACAAAGGTGCCTGGAAAATGGTATAAGTATCCTTTGTGGGGAGTATTTCAGGTTGAGAAGATGTCATAGGTTATATGTAATATACCTCAAAACTGGCCCATCTGGCATGTATATGTTTGAATTTATGGCGTAATTCTCCATGATGATGGAAATGCTACGCTTTGGAGGATGCAAATGCAATGATGATTATACATATGCAAATTCAAAAGAAATCTCCTGACAAGGAGACTGCAAGTATCCCAGATGGCTTTACTAGGGAGGAACTGATGATCACTGCATTGATCTTGGTCCATCCTGGCGAGGAGGGAACAACTCTACGGGTAACGTTGTTGATGATACATCGGCTCTGAACTACCGCCACTGCCAAAAATAAATTGGACTTTGAGATTGGAGAGCCAAGACCCTGCTGGAGATGGACCCTTCTTGCTAGGTACGCTACCCGTTGAATTCCGTTGGGGAAGTGAAAACCTTCTAACTTGGCTGGGAACCAGAAGTATGGCACAACTGAGGAAGCAACCTGTTGGGGAGGAAAGACATTCCTTGTACTGCTGGGGTCGCCCCTGTATTGAAAGAAAACCTCTGCTTGAGGAGGATACTAACCTTCTGTCATTACTGCTGGGGAAGAATTTCAACTTCACTTCTACTGGGGATAACAGGAGACACACGGGAAGGCACCTGTTCTTGTTCAAGTATGTTGTTGAAATATTCCTCTTGGAAATCTGCTTTATCTCTGCTAGCAACACATGTACCTGCACCTAAGTAAACACAATTGATAGTGCCTGCAACATGGAGAGTTAGTTTGGACCTGTATGCCCCAAGCTTATGGTATGAATCATCATCCTAGCCACTTAACGCTCTTTTTAGAGTTGTATTAGATGTTTTTGTCCTCCTACATGAGTTAGAAAGCATTTGAATGTTTGCAACACAATATAAATCGCAATTTGTTGGACGTTTTTGCAATCAAACAATGTTAGATGAAAAACAAAAACAAAAGCAACTAGTCACAAGTTGACTGAAATTGAATTTTATTGATTTGGAACATGGCCATGAATAGGCATTACAATAGGAAGCAATTTCCTGGAAAGAGGAAATACCCCAAAAGGAAAATAAACTATCCTATTGGCAATGTGAAAAATGGATCTCATCAAGTTTCGACCTGGCTATGACTCGTATATCTTCAAGACTATCCGCTTGCTCTGCCCCTTGAGAAAGGTGATTGAACTGGTCTTCAACCCTTAGAATAACCTTAGTTGCAGATGGATTATGGACTTCGCAGATTGTAGTCGTTCATGTTAGTCCCTTTTTTGCGTGGATCGCCCTTTCGGGTTTTCAATCCACCGGGATACCCTTTTTTGCCTGAGCTGTCC
This sequence comes from Lathyrus aphaca, assembly GCA_963966055.1. Lineage (NCBI taxonomy): Eukaryota > Viridiplantae > Streptophyta > Magnoliopsida > Fabales > Fabaceae > Lathyrus > Lathyrus aphaca. The sequence goes on along the minus strand of OZ014521.1, from coordinate 409,160,079 downwards.
GATGTGGCTTTTCAACTCAGCGGGTGTACATTTTTTTTCAATATTTCCCTAATTTTTTCCCGAGCCTTTTATTCTGTTTTTGGCTCGCCGGGATGCCCATTTTTGCCTAGATCTTTATTCTATTTTTATCCAGTGGGTCTTTTTACACGAAGTATTTTCTTACTGCGTTTGCATTGATAGGGGAATGAAAGTCTTCTCAATCCATGGTTGTTAACATCAAGGCTCCGCCCGAGAAAACCTTCTTAACCACGAATGGTCCTTCATAATTGGGTGTCCATTTGCCCCTGTGATCGTTAAGAGGAGGAAGAATCCTTTTCAGCACCAGGTCACCTGGTATATACCTTTGAGATCGTACTTTCTTGTCGAAGGCCTGTTTCATGCACCATTGATACAATTGTACATGGCATACAACTGTTAGGCATTTTTCTTCAATGAGGCTCAGTTGATTATACCTGGATCGGAGCCACTCAGTTTCATCTAGCTTAATGTTCATCATTAACCTCAACGAGGGGATCTCCACTTCGATTGGTAGGACTGCCTCCATACCATATACCAATGAGAACAGGGTTACCCCTGTTGAGGTACGCACAAACGTTTGGTACCCATGTAGCACAAATGGTAGCATCTCATGCCAGTCTATGTATGTCACAACCATCTTCTGCACTATCTTCTTGATGTTCTTGTTGACCGCCTCGACGACGCCATTCATCTTCGGGCGATATGGAGAAGAGTTGTGATGCTCTATTTTGAAATCCCGACACAAGTCAAGCATCATCTTGTTGTTGAGGTTAGAACCATTATCAGTGATGATTCTTTCGGGAATTCTATACCGGTAAATGATGTCCCTCTTGATAAACCGGGCTACCACTTGTTTAGTAACATTGGCATAAGACGCCGCTTCGAGCCACTTTGTGAAATAGTCTATAGCGACCAGGATGAAGCGATGACCATTGGAAGTTGTTGGCTCAATCTTGCCAATCATATCAATGCCCCGCATGGCGAACGACCAAGGTGAAGACATGACACTCAATGGATTCGGAGGTACATGGACCTTATCAGCATAAATTTGGCACTTGTGACACTTGCGGGAATATTTATAGCAATCGGATTCCATGGTGATCCAATAATATCCCGATCTCAACAGTTTCTTAGCCATATCATGTCCTCCAGCATGGGTACCGAAGGAGCCTTCATGAACCTCTTGTATCAACAGGTCTGCTTCGTGTCTATCCACGCATCTGAGCATAACCATGTCGAAGTTTCGCTTGTATAGCACACCATTTTGATTCAAGAAGAAACCACATGCTAGTCTTCTGAGGGTCTTCTTGTATTTACTGGATGCCCCAGTCGGGTACTCTTGAGTCTTTAAGAATTTCTTGATATCATGATACCAAGGTTTGTTATCTTCATCATTGTCAACTGCAAAGACATAGGCAGGTCTTTCAAGACGAGAGACCATGATTCGAGGCACAAAATTCTCTTGACAAACTTTAATCATGGATGGCAAAGTTGCTAGAGCATCAGCGACCTGATTTTCATCTCGAGGAATATAACTCAACTTGACTTTGGTGAAGAAAGTTAGCAACCTCCTGGTATAATCCCTATAAGGAACCAAGTGAGGTTGATGAACTAACCATTTGCCATTGACTTGGTTCACCACCAGAGTAGAATCTCCGAAGATCTCGAGGTTCTTGATTTGCAAATTGATTGCCTCCTCAACCCCATGATGCAAGCTTCATATTCTGCCTCATTGTTAGTGCATTCGAAAGTCAATCGAGCAGCTAAAGGTGTATGGACCCCTTCTGGTGAGATAATAACAGCACCTACTCCGCTTCCGTTCATGTTCACAGCTCCGTCAAACATCAACTTCCATTTGAATTCAGGGTCTGGCCCCTCCTCTGAAAGTGGTTCTTTATAGTCTTTCAACTTGAGGAACATGATGTCCTCATCCGGAAACTCGAATTTCATGGGTTGGTAATCGTCAATTGGCTGCTGAGCCAGGTATTCTAACAATACACTCCCTTTTATTGCTTTTTTCAAAGTGTACTGGATATCGTATTCTGTTAAGATCATCTATCATCGGGCTACCTTTCCTGTTACAGCCGGCTTCTCGAAGATATATTTTACAGGATCCATCCTGGAAATCAGGAAAGTGGTGTGAGTTAGCATGTACTGTCTTAATCTGCGAGCAGCCCATGCCAAAGCGCAACAAGTTTTCTCGAGTAGTGAGTAGCGTGTCTCACAATTGGTAAAATTTTTTCTAAGGTAATAAATGGCGTGCTCTTTTCGACCAGACTCGTCCTACTGACCCAACACACACCCCATCAATCCTTCGATTACGGTAAGATACATAATTAAGGGTCTCCCTGGCACCGGAGGCATGAGAATTGGAGGTTCTAACAAGTACTCCTTGATTCGGTCAAAGGCTTGCTGATAATCTTCATTCCATTTGATGGCTTGATTTTTCCTCAAAAGTTTGAAGATAGGCTCACACGTGACTGTTAGGTGTGAGATAAACCGTGCAATGTAGTTTAGTCTCCCTAAAAAACCTTGCACTTGCTTTTCAGTCTTTGGCTCAGGCATCTCCTGGATGGCTTTTACTTTGGCCGGGTCAACCTCAATTCCCCGCTCACTAACAATAAAACCTAGTAACTTGCCGGAACGTACCCCAAAAGTGCATTTGTTTGGATTCAACCTCAATCTGAACTTCCAGAGTCTTTCAAACAACTTTGCTAGATTGACCAAGTGCTCTTCTTCTGTTTGGGATTTTGCTATCATCTCATCAACATAGACCTCAATCTCATGATGGATCATGTCGTGAAATAGCGTCACCATTGCCTGTTGGTAAGTGGCTCCAGCATTCTTCAGACCAAATGGCATTACTTTATAACAGAAGGTTCCCCAAGGCGTGATGAAGGTAGTCTTTTCCATATCATCGGGAGACATCTTAATCTGATTAAAACCCGTCCATGAAAGAGAACACAAAAAATTGAGCAGTATTATCAATAAGCACATCTATGCGAGGCAGAGGGAAATCATCTTTGGGGATGGCCATGTTTAAATCCCTGTAATCTACACACATCCTGACTTTACCGTCTTTTTTAGGGACCGACACAATATTGGCAACCCAGGGAGGGTAACTGGTTATAACCAAGAAACCAACATCAAATTGCTTCTGTACTTCCTCTTTGATTTTGATTTCCATATCAGGGCGTGTGTGCCTCAACTTTTGCTTCACTGGCGGGCAGTCTTATCTAGAAGGCAGCTTGTGTACCACAATATCAGTATCTAAACCAGGCATGTCTTGGTAAGACCAAGCGAGGATATCAACATATTCTTGAAGCATGGAAATTAGACGAGTCTTGATAGATTCCTCTAATGCGGCCCCGATCTTGACTTATTTTTTGTCCTCTTCATTACCCAGGTTTATCACTTCAATTGCCTCTTCATGCGGCTGAATAATCTTTTCCTCCTGTTTAAGTAGTCTGGCTAACTCTTCAGGTAGTTCGCAATCTTCTTCACCTTCCTCATCGGCTTGGTAAATCGGATTGTCAAAGTCATACTTAGCCATAGCAGGGTCGTCATTGATAAGGTGTGGTGAAGAGCACCTGCATGAATGATGATTCATGCAAGGCTTTAGAAGGAGTTTTAAAAAACATTGCCATCTTTTAAAACTTTTCTTTCTTTTTTGAAAACAAAAAAGCAAAAATGAAAGACAAGGAACAACATGGATGAATGCAAAACGTCAACTTTATTAATGATTATGGTATTGTGTTAGGAACAAAAGAATCCTTACAATAAGCTATTATGCCCCGAGCAAGATATAGCGCTTGAGTACAGGAAAAACAAAAGCAAAAATCATTACTCTTCAAAGGAAGTGACTAAAATGAACCTTTCAGATGACCAATTGTTAAGCTGAGTCTCTGGAGCACAAGGTCTGATCTACTCTTCTAAGTCACAATCACTATCAACTGTGTCATCTTGCACTACATTGATACTCCCATAATCCACCATTCCTGCACTCATGAAGGTAATCGGTACTTGACGACCTCTGGCATTCTATTCAGATGATGACTTCCCAGGCTGGTATCCAACACCAAACATATCCTTCTTTTCTGATACTTCCACTGGACTGCCCCAGCCTTCTCGCATTCTTGAATTCACCACCTTCAGAGCCTGTTTGTAAGATGCTATGTAGACCCCTTTCTTTGATTCTTCAGAAGAAGCTACTGAGTCAGTCTTCAAGGGCTCAAAAGCCTGACACAGAGTCTCAACTATCTCACCGTCCATCTCTACATATTTAAATGAAGCCAGGTGACTGATAAAGATATCCTTTTCTCCACAGACCGTTACGAATTGCCCTTCCCAGACGAATTTCAATTTCTGATGAAGCGTGGACGATACTGCCCCTGCCGAATGTATACAGGCCTCCCCCGTAAACAACTATGTGCAGGTTATATGTCCATTACATAGAATGTGGCATTGAAGATTTGTGGACCTACTTTGATTGGCAAGTCCACTTCCCCAAACACTGATCTTTTCGATCCATCAAACGCTCGAACAACCAGGTAACTGGGCTTCATAACTCTGTCATAATCCAACTTCATTAATGCCTTCTTAGGAAGAACATTCAGGGATGATTCGGTATCCAACAATACATGGGATAACATTGCACCTTTACACTCTAAAGAAATATGCAGTGCCCGATTGTGAGCACGACCCTCAGATGTTAGATCCATGTTGTAAACACCCCAAATTTTCCCTCACTAAGTTCACACCATGGCTTGTGATCTTTCACATTTACATAAGTTTAATCATACCATTTCATGTTGCATTTTTGCTTCACTGCATTAGTTCAAGTTCATCTGCATCTAGGGTTTGTGATTTGAGCCATCCAAGATCCATCTGAGCCACTACAAAGGCCATCAATCATTTCAAGAGGGTCCATGTATGTTCAATCATCATATTTTATCCTCCAAAGATCAAGGAAGTCAAAAAATCACAAGAACTGGCAAAGCATGGAAGCAGAGCTAGGGTTTAACTACATAAATGACCTAAAATTAGGGTTTTGGTTTCAGAGACCATAACTCCAAATTTTTTGGTCATTCTTGTTTCTGATGGTCTCAATATGTTATAAGGATCATGCATACCAAGTTTGATGAATAAATTCATTGTGGAAGTCATCTGATCACTGGGTAACTTCCTGAGCAAGTCAGAGCAAAATTAGGGCATCTGAGGCCCCCATCCATGGAACCAAGGTGGATTTTTCATCAAATTGAAGTTATATGGTCTTTATTTGATCATTGAAGTTCTTAGAAGTTCACAAAATTGAAGAAAAATGAGCTAAACCAAAAGTTGCCAAAAATGGAAAAGACTTGTAATGTAAACTTTCCATTTTGGGAAAGTTTTTCAACCTCCTCTTTCTCAACCAAAAATGCTTCAAATGAAAAATTGTTGGTCATGAAAGTTGTAGATTGGATCATTCACTTTTCAAAAAGTACAAGAACAAGATCTAATTCATTTTGGAACTCAAGTTATGGCTTGTAAAAGTTGGCAAAAATCACATAAATTTCAAGAATGCACAAAGAGGGATTCTTTGCAAAACCACTTGCCAAGGCTTTTTGTGACTTCAAACACACTTCAATACATCATAACACCATAGTGCATTGCTTCTAGGTCAGAATTTCCCAAGGAATTGCAAGATCACATGCCTTGAACATCAAGATTCCACAAAAGGGCCAAACTTTGTCAAAATTGCAAAACACCCCATAACTTATTTCCCACATGCTGAATTGCCTCAAAGTGAATTCCATGGACCTCTTTGATCCTTGCTGAACCAGACACCCCATTGTACCACCTCTGAACAAGCCCATACCTCAAGGATAAGAACTTTTGACTTTTTTGCAAGAAGGCCATACCAATCATAATAGGGCACAACCACTCCACAGACCTATCACAAGTTGATATATGGATCAAACCCAAGCCATAACACACAAGAACACATCCTGAAACCTCAACATTCTCTAGTTACCAAAAACTCTCCCTCTTGCAAAAGCTTTCGAATCTCCCAACTCAGCCACTCAATCATCAAACAAACACCACCATTCATCTCTAAATCATTCACTGACCCAAAACCACCCATCAAAACAGTCAAGAACACACTACAAGCCAGATACGATTTTCTGGCCAGTGGAGTACAAACTCACAAACCAGCCTTCCTCAAAGCTCTCCAAGCATCAAAGCTTCTTCAGGGAGGTCATTGGAGGCATTTTGCACCAAGGAAGCAGCCAGAAAGCTCAAGGATTGAAAGTTCCATCTCAGGTAGCCATTCGAATTAATTTTTCTAGAACCTTTATTTTATGTTACTAAATGATTAAGCATGTTTCACTGATTACACTGAACTTGGAATTATTGAAAATGATGGAGAAATGAGAATGTATTGCTTGTCTGAAATTTTTGCCATATTTGTTGTTTTCTTCGAATCATGGGATTGAGTGAAAAGAAATGAGGTTTGAGGTTGGATTTAGGTTCAGGGGAGGGGAGGAGTGAATCTGGAGCTTTAGAGCTCCAGAGAGTGCCTAGGAGAGTGCCTAGGGAAGAAGATAGCAATTTTCAGGTAAAGGTCTGGCCAAAGAAGATGACCGGAGGTCTTCTCCGACCACCTGAGAGTAATTAGTGACTTAATTAGGGTTAGGGAAAACTTTGAACGTGGACCCTTTGATTTGTCTTCCCGCGCGTGTTTGAGTGGCTAGGATCTTCCCATTAATTGTTAAACTGGATTAATTAATTAATTAATTAATTGAGTTTAATGAAATTTAAATTCTTTCCGTTAGATAGCGCGCCAGGTCAATCCCTTTAAACCCAGAATCAATCCAGGCCATCCATTCAGCATACTTTGTTTATTTTAATTTTCATTTAATATTTTTCTATTTGTTTTGTACATTTTATTTAAAATAGTTAGAAAATCCCAAAAGTATTTTTATTTTGCACTTTGATTCCAAATAATTTTCTTAACCCAAAAATATTTTTATTTTTATTTTTTGCATTAAAAAAGTATTTTTAAGTCATTTAAATGTTTTATTTAATTAGTTAATTGATTTTAATTAATTAAAAATACATTTAAGTATTTAAAAATCACCCAAAAAAATCAGAGAACATTCTTAAACATTTAGAGACATTGTCATACCATCCACATAAATTTATTTTTGGGTTTGAACCATTTTTAACAATTTTCTTGAATTTAGGGTTCATAAAATTCATATTTTAAAATCCTAACTTCAAGAATTATTTTCTGCCTAACCAAGAATGGTATGACAATGGTTCTTTTTGCATTGATCTTCATTTGATATGTAGTTTCTAACATAATTTTGTCATAAATTTCTTCTGCCTTTTTGAATTGATTTGCATTTTTTTCCCTTTAGGTACCTTAAAACCCTAAATAACTTAGAAAAATCATAACTTTCATTAGGTTAGGAGTTAGGTCTTCTCCTTTGGGGTGTGAAATCATATGGGGTTTAGGGTTCTCTTGATTGCATTTTCAATTTTTTATCTTGTCATTTGCTTCTATTTTTGAGTTTTGCATCTCATGTTGCATGAAAACCCTAATTTCTCATCTTCATTTGCACACCTCTTGCATATGCTTGCATTCATGAACTTTCCATGACATTTCTTGCATCCACATGACTTCTAAGACATCTTAGGACACATTAGACTCATGCTTGATCATTTCTTCATCCATTTGCCATGTTATGCATTCATTACATTCCATGGACATTCATGAACTTTCATGCTTCCTTTATGCTTCATTTGCATTCTCATCCTTTGTATGATCCTCCATAGCATTTGGTATGCCTTTGCATCATCTCTTAGCATCATTTGCATCATGTTTATGCTTCTGGTTTTGGTTTGCATCTTTGCATACATCTCATTTTCATTTCATTCTTTCTTTATACTAACCATTTCAGGTGGTAAGTGCTTTGAGAAGTGAATTTGCCTTCACTTCTCACAATCTATTCTCATCTATCTTATGCATTCATTGCTGAATTTTGTATTTGTATTAGAGTGATCTTGCTCATTCATGTTCCCTCTTCACTTTCTTTCTTCAAGTAACTTATCTTCTTAAGTGAAGTAAGTTGACGTGCTTCTTCTGCTTCCCCTCCTTTCATCTACTTCTTCCTTGGTGGTTCTTCTTGAAGATCTCTTGCAAGCCTCATAAACCCTAGGAACATTCAAGCATGTTAAAAATTAGGGTGTGATTAGTCCCCCCATTAGTTTTATCTTTGTGTCATCTTTTGTGTATTCTCTTCTCATCTCATAATCAGGGACTAAACCTTCAAGGTTTTAAGGCTTTGTGATTAAGGTTATGCCTGCATCCTTCTCTTAGGATGGAGTATATAACTTTAATCCTAAGTGCTAAACCCTTGATGTGTTTAAATCTCTTAATCAATCCATCTAATAATCACTAAGACAATAAGCTTGTAACTTGGGCTTTGCATTAGGTTTCTAATTCTTCCTTAATTGGTTAAGAAGGACTAACCCTAGTGTTAATGGACAAGTCCTCCTCAAGTTGTCTTGCAAATCATAAAATTCACTCCTTAATCTTACCATTAACTAAAATCCACTTTAATAAAGGCTTTGTTTTGTCATGAGGTTAATCCCTAATCATGGATTAAGTTGAGGTATCTTCCTCAGCTTAAATGTTCTCATTTATTATCCTTCTATTAGGATGGTGTAATGGGTTCATTAAATCTTTGATTATGGATTAAACTAATTACTTAACACTAAATAAAACTCCCAAAAACATCTAAATAATTGCAAGTAGGTTAATGATCTTAATCTTACATCATGGTGATTAAGTGTGAGGTGCTTACTTCATACTTAAGGTATTCTCATTACCCCTAATCAGAGGGAAGATGTGATGAGTTTACTAACCCTTGGTTTAGGCTTAAGCTCATTAACTTATGACAAACATAAAAAGCAATAAAAGATTGAAAACATCAAAAACAAACAATAATCGTCTCCTCCGGGATTCTTTTCTCACCTCATTCACTCACAAACGAGAACTTGCTTCTTCCGTCTAATGCGAGACAGTTTGCACCTGAGCCAGACAGGTCATACACTTGAGCATAGACAAGTAAGCAGTTCACAAGTCAATTCATTCTTCAGTCTTTTTGAGTCGAACTACGGTGTTCTGACTTCCTCATTGCACGAGAGGATACGTAGGCATAACTTAACCGTTATCGAACAAAAGTCTCTGTATATTCCCCCTCTTCCAGCATTATCCTTTAAGCCTCATTCCTGAGCAATTTCACTTCACATCTCCTTTTGCACTGACACTTGTATATTCCTTTTCCAGCTCTTGCACACAGATAGCACATACACTACTCTTTTAAACATAATCTTTCAAGCGTGGATCCCATCGAGTACGACGGACAATCTGGGTGCTAATACCTTCCTAGGTTGTAACCAACCTCCTTTCTCAGTTTCTCTGGTTCGCGACCGTCTTATCCATATCTTTCCTAGGTTTATGCAGCATTACCTTTTCTTCGGGATAAAAATGCCTAGCTGGCAAATCTTTTCAGTTCATCTTCATGTTCTCTTTCACTAACCGTTCACGTCTGTACCCCTCTTGGCCCGATGTCATTTGGTGGGAGCGACAACTTGGCGACTCTGCTGGGGACCCTTATACTACAACCAGGGCTTCTGGTTCTTTTTGTGGGTTCCTCCTAGAGCTTGTTTGATTTGTGTTTACTGGGGTGTTAGGTGCTATTTGTGTCTATTTATTTGCTTTATTTATTGCTTTATGTACAACTTTATTTACTGCTTTCTTTACAGTTCTTATACATCATACTGTCATTATCATTGCTGGAGCTGGTTTCTGTTTTGGTGGGTGGGGTTTCACTGAGTGATTAAGGTCCTATACCTGGGACCTGAGTGACACCTAGGCTAGAGTGGTTCATATTTTTCCCATTCCATTTCGGTCTGGTGCGGGAATATGAAACACGGTTCAGATGTGGGTTTCTTCTTGAGAACTCTGTGCTACAGATTTCATGTAGTGCTAGGGCTATCTGGGAAGCCTGCTAAGTCTGGATGACCTTTATTATGACCTTCAGAATCTGGGGTGAATTAGAGGAGGATCCTTTATGGTTATTGTAAACACTGTACCTCCGGGTTAGAAGTGTTTACACTTCTCATAACTGATCCAAGTCTGAGGATCTTTGTTCTAGAACATTACATGTGAGGAGGTTGGGTTGTTTACAGGTTTTGCAGGAACCCTTGGCCACATCATACCCTGTGACTGTATTGTTTAAGAATACTTGACTTTGGATAGTTCTTGTAATTAACCCTGGACATGTGACTCTTTATTTGAGTCCCTTACCCTGGTTACTGGATTTCTGAGCCTCCGTCCGGACCTTTGAACATACATGGACCTTCTACCAAGACAGATAATCAGATCCAGATATTGATCACAAACCCTTGTATATCATTTGCATATATCATCATTGCATCATTTAACATTTGCTTATTTGTTTTTCAGGGTATCCATCATTTCATATTTGGTTTGGTTTTGACCCCTTCTACTGCCTAGACCCCTGCTTCAATTATCTTCTTCAGCATCTGCTTCAGCTATCTCCTTCAGAACCTCCACCAGTCTGTCAGAGACTTACCTCCAGCTTTTTAGTCTGTGATCTTCATCAGCATTTGTCTTCAACTCCTTCATCAGCACTCATGGATACTTCAAGGAAAAGCAACATATCTTATCACTTCTTTGAGCCCATATTGACTGGTATCAGGCAGGTCCAGTCTCTTATCACACCTGACCACATCCCACTGTTTAGAGAGCACTATGGGGGTATTTTGGACATGGTTATATCTTGATTCTTCTCAGAGAAGCATGATCCACACATGCTTGCAGTTCTATGACCCCCCACTCAGATGCTTCACTTTTCCAGATTTCTAGAAGGGGCCTCTACTGGAAGAGTTTTCCTTATTGATTGGAGTACCTATCAGAGGAGGGATCCCCTTCAACCCAGAGATGACTGCTCCCAGAAGTGAAGAAATAACAAGGGCATTGCACTTGGAGCCTGCCCTCATTGAGCAAAACATGACAACAAAAGCTGGGATTCCTGGCTTACATTTGGACTTCTTAATTTCTCAGGCCACCCTGAAGGCTGCATTGGGAGAATGGAGGGAAGTCTGTGCACTATTAGCCCTCAACATATATGGGGCTATATTGTTTGCAGATGAGCCCAAATTTGTGAGCAAGAATGCCATCCACTTGTTTCTGCTGAGGAACCCAATGCCTACATTGCAAGGAGATTTTTACTACTCCATCCATCAAAGAAATGAAAAGCAAAGGGGGAAGCTAGTCAGATGCTGTGCTCCCTTGTTCTACTCTTGGCTACTCAGACACCTGCCTAAATCAGATGCTTTCTTGAACCCTCATCAGCAGAAGAATTGGGCCAAGAGGTTCATTGCCTTAACATCAGATGATATCAGATGGTGCACCCAGAGCACCAAAGGCAAGGATATTATTACCAGCTGTGGGCAATACCCTAATGTGCCCCTAATAGGAGTAAAAGGTTGCATCAATTACAACCATTTACTGTTTAAGAGACAATTGGGATATGCCTTGGTCCACCCTCCCAAAGGACAGGATTTAGCTAAGACCCTATACTGTGAGGTGCAACCTAACTCAGCTGTTGTCAGACAAGCTGCCTGGGCTTGGGACAACATCCAGACCAAAGGGACATCCATCCTTGGAAGGTGCAACAATGTTGCTTCAGCTCAGTACTCTGACTGGTCCCGTACTAGAGCTCAGATCACCAGAATGCCTTTCACCTTGGAAGACACACCTGGATCATCTATAATACAGCCTGCAGCAACTGTTAGCCTGGAGGAATTTGAAAAGCTGAAAGAGAGGAATAATCAGCTATCTGAGGCCTTGAAGAACACTCTTTGGGAAGGAAATGACGGTTGTATGGACATTGAAAGATTGGAAAGACTCAAGGCTGGGCATCTGACCAAGATTGAGAGGATAGATGACTACATAAGGAAAGCAAGAGCCGGGGAACAAATATTGAAGAATGCCTGCAAAGAGGCCAAGATTCAAAAAGCTAGGGCTGAGCATTACCTGGAGGAAAGCCAGGCTAGGTGGATCAGGATCACCGAAGCCCGTGCACAAGAAGACCAGAGGACTCAGGCCAAGATTGAGCAGCTAGAGGCCAATGAGAAGAAGCAGCAGGAGACTTTGTTGGCAGCTCAGAAGGAGATATCAGAATTGAAGCTCCGAGCGGGGTTAAAGATATCAAAGGATCAGGACAGGCATAAGAAACTGACTAATGTCATTGCTAACAGGAACCTCCACATTAGGACCATTACAGAGCACCCAACTGGTCCGGTGACTGAGGCACTCCTGAAGGAAGTCAGGGAAGATGACTTCAGATTGGATGTCTGATTCCTCTTTGTTTGTATTTCTTTTTTTTGATGTACTTTTTCTTTTGATTGTTGTATTTTTGACCCACCATGGGCGTGTGTCATACCCCAAACTTGTCCTACCTTTACTATTTTATTTTCTGTTTATTGACCATTATTCAAAAAATTCAAAAATATGCATTATTCCATTTTATTTCTGTCTAACAGATATCTCAAAAATCCAAAAATATGCAAAATTTTATTTTACTGTCTAACTATGGTCGAAAAATCCAAAAATATGTTATTTCAATTTTCATTTCCTTTTGTTTAAGGTTTATCGGGTCGAGAATTTCCGGTAAAAAAATCATTGTTTAATGCGGGGTTAGTTTATCTGATTATCACTATTCATGTTCCATAATCCATTTATTTAAAATCTTTTTTCTAAACATTTTTTCATCCAAATGTTTGTTTTTATTTTCATTAGTTTATTCTTAAGCCTATCACAAAAAGTTACAAAAGTTCATCTTATTTCTATTGTTATTATACTTGTTCTTATTATCACTATTCTTTTTTCACTTTTACTATTATTATCCATTTATTATTTTTACTATTATTACTATTATTATAATTTTTTTCGTTATTTCTACTTCCACAAGTCCACACAATTTCATTTTTTTTATTTTTATTCAAAATCCATTATTTCTCATTTTTATTTCATTATTATTATTAATGTTTATCTTTTTCTTTTTCATTACTAATATTATAACTATTTATTATTATTATTATTAGCATTATTATTATGTTTTTTTATTATTACCATTATTATCTTTATTTTTATTATTCATTTTTGTTCCTATTTTTATTCCTTGTTTTTAGTACTATTATTATTTATATTTTTCATTAGTTATGATTATTAGTATTATTATTATTATTGTTATCCCCTTTGTTTTTCTTTTGCCAAACACATAACAATTATTTTCCAGCACACACTTTTCTATGGTCCCCACATCTTCACCAAAGTTCTACCTTTTATCACTCAGTATCAACCAAAACGTACAACAACTTTTTTCAAAAACGCATATCAGCCATCTCCACAAATCTTTTCCACTCATAACAACCAAATTCTCATCCAATTTCACAGCTCATACAATCTCTCAATCCTATCCAAATCTTCACTCAAAATTCCATTTTACCCTCACTAATTTTCTGTTATATAAACAACACCAATTTTCTTCACAAAACAAGCTTGAAACAGCCTAAAGAAACCCCTGCAAAATTCAAAAACTCAAGCTTCAAAAACTACCAAAAAAATCCAAAGTTAAACAGTACGACTCTTCATCATATCAACCTTCACAAACACAAGCCTTTTTTTTAGAAATCTCAAACCACCGCCCTCGTTTCATTTCGCCACCCTATCCAATACACATAATAAACTGTAATCACCAACCTTCATCTTTTTTTACTTTACCGATTCAATACCACCACATTATAAAACCAAAAAACCAAAAAAAGAAACAACATTCATCATCTCAAAGTCACCGAAAAAAAACCATTTTACCACCATCCATTAAACTGTTCAGCAAACTCATCCTTCAAAAACGTGTCACCACCACCACTTCAAAAACTGTCAAAAATTTCAAGAACGCTCGAAAATTCTAAACTCAACGAAACATTGACGCAAAACAGCCCCAAATTCGAATCCATGAACCGTAAACTGAATCTGAACTCACCGCCGAAAAAACCTCGGTGAAGCCAAACCGCCATACGCGAACCGAATCCAATCGATCCGAAACCGACGAACACGCATCAAAAACCAGATCCGAGTGATTCGAACCGCGAATTGGGCTTGAGAGAGATGACTTTGGGAGCTTGATCGTGTGAGCCGAGAGAGCTGCGGCCGATTCCTACACCGTCACGTTTGCGGTTGAAATCCGAGCGATTGAGAAGGATTTGAAGCAATCATTGGCTTGTGTTATCGGATAGGGTAGGTTCTCTTTGTGGAAATACGTTTTGAAGAAGGAGAAACCGTGAGTCTCTCATTTTTTTTATCACTGATTGTTTTTATTATGCTGAATTAGAAAACCCTTATTTGTTTTCTTTTATTTATTTTGGTTATTATTCTTTTCTTTTTTAGTTTGTTTGTTAGAATTTTCATAAAATCTAGATTGGGCCTAGCCCATTTGTATCAGTTTTCCAAATCAAGCACCGCATATTTCATTCGCATCACCCCTGTTCACTTGTTTTTTTTGTTTTTTGTAGATATAGTTATGTTATGATTTTCGTTAAGCTTATATGCCCAATATCATTTTGAAGCATGCACCCTTGAACTCGCGCAACACTCATATCCCTTTTTAATTTAATTTAATTTAATTTATTTTGGTATATTTTATTTTATTATTTTAGTTTATTTTGGTAGCATTTCTCTTATTTCTAATTTCTCATGTTTTTAACATAACATTATGGTTTCATTCATTTCGTTTGTATTTATCTTTATTAGGGCCAATGATATTAAAACAAAATTAAATTATTTCCAATATTTTTAATTGGAAAATTTAATTAATATGAGGCCTCCTATTTTTATTTATCATGTAATTCAATTTCAATAAAATAAATTTAAGTTAACTTATATTCTATTATATTATTTCAATTATTTAGCATTCTATTAAATTCAATTTAATTATTCTTATACATTTATTCTAATTGTTGCAATTTAATTTAAATTCTTATTTTTCTTTTTATCACTTTAATCGAATCGCAAATTAGTGTAAGCCGAGCGCATCGTGCCTCGCCATCAATTTTTTTCGAATTCGACACTCAAATATTTTCATAATTAAATAACGGATTAACTGAATTCTGGAGTCTTGCATTCCTCGAATTCTTGAATGAACACTCCCGAGGCTCACCCCGTGGGATGCGGTTCATTCGACTTTCCGTAATTTAAAATATTTAATACACATATCAAATAATGAAAGAATTGAATTCTGGAATCTCGCATTCCTCGAATTCTCGAATAAATTCTCCTGAGGCCCGCCCCTCAAGATGCAGTTTATTTACCCTTTCATTCTTAAAAAACCCTAATCGAATCAAACATTTTTCTTAAGAGAATATTATTTAAATCCTTTCTATCTCGCAAACAAGCTAGCGCTTCAGCCTCCTATTGCGAGCAGACGAGCCAACGCTTAGTAGTTAGAATGCGGTTTAAATACTCGTTCATTAAAACAAACCAATCGATAAACCTTAGTACCACGAACTACGAAGCTCTGACTTTCCCATTGCACAAGGGAATACGTAGGCACACGGATCTTACTCCTTGCCGAGCACCCTAGGAATAAAATAACCCATTTCTCTTATTAACCCTAATTTAGAATCATTCGCATTTATTATTTGAAGAAAACAGAAAGCATAAATTTATATTTAATCGCAAGTTAAACTAAGAGGTTCCCGTTGGGTACAACGGACGTAAGGGGTGCTAATACCTTCCCCTTACAGAATCGACTCCCGAATCTAGAATCTGGTTTCAAAGACCTTATTCTATCCGCTTTTTTCTAAAAAGGGTTTCTCGATATTTTCCCTTTCCATAACTGGAATAAAATAAGTTCGGTGGCGACTCTGTTGTTTTAATTTTTATCCGCGGTATTTTTTATCGCGAGGTCGTATTTTTCGAGGTGCGACAGATGACGACTCTGCTGGGGAAATTCAGAGAGTCAAGCCTAACTTATTTTACTTTGCGATCAATGTTTAGACTGCTTATCTGTTTTCTTTATGCTTTTTATTTATGTTTGTTTATTCGCTTTTCTTATTATGATCGTTATCATATCTGCTTGTTGGATCCTGGGTCGACATCTGAGTTTACGAAAAAGAAGAGGGAACACCTTGTTTAGAATTGGAAGTTATTAGTGTTAGTCTCCAAGGACTCGCTCCTTGCAAGCCTAGCATGAAAGCTCCCCCTAGAGAGTAGACCTAGTCATAGATCTCGTCATAATGCAGCTAGCCTGTTGCATGACTTGATTCATGAAAGAGATGTGACTCTGGGACCCACTTTTAGAACCAGTTTCAATGTTGGTAGTTGTGTAGTGTTAGCTTCCGAGGACCCGCTCTTCGTACGACTAACATGAGAACTCCACTCAAGGTAGACCCTATCGTTATTATAGTCATAATACAGCTAGCCTGTGGCAGTACGTTAGTACGATTAGCGTCCGTGACCTTGAGTATTTTATCCATAACCGTAGAAACTAGCCTGTGAGTGGTTTTACGGGTAAAGAACTTAGAACAATCCTATAAGAGTCTACCTGCTAAGGTTACTTTTATTAAGAGATACCGGTTATTTACTCGTTACTATGGTTCACCTCAGAGCAGATTATACTCATGATCCTGGATCTTGCATTGCATTCATGCGCATACTCATTTCATTTGCATTATTTGTTCATCTTGCATTTCATTCCAAAGCCGTAAACTCATTGCATGTTCCTTCATCTCCAGTAAATCAAGCTGATTTCCCGACGCCCGTATCGTGCTAGATGCCCGTATCTAACTAGAGCCAACACTAGAAGACTGATGGACATGATTCAAGAAGAATAAGCTGCTATGAGGGAAGAGATTGACTCGATCAAGAGCAAGATTGATCAAATTCATGAGGTCATGCAAGCCTTGGCCAGGATGGTTGTGTCTCATCAGCCTGTTCCTCCGATGCCTTATCATCCAGCTATTCAAGCTCTGCTTCCGCCTCCGATGGCTTATCGACCATGTCCTTATCCTCTGGTTGCAGCTGCGCAATATGCATCTGGACCATACCAGCAACCGACTTATCCATACCAGCAACCGACTTATCCATAACAGCCTGGTCAACAACAACAACGCGCTCCTCAACAACGCCCACCTTATCAACAAAGAGAATCAGACAGACACATTGATCCATTGCCTATGTCATACAGCGAAATCTTTAACGGGCTGGTGGCGAAGGGATCTCTTACTTTGAGAAATATGCCACCACAAACTGGTAACGCTCGAGACTATGATGCCAATGCTCGCTGTGAGTATCACAAAGGCGCTCCAGGTCACACAATCGAGAATTGCAGAATGTTCAAGCACAAAGTTCAGGACCTGATCAACTCTAAGGATCTCACCTTTACTCAGAAGAATCTGAATGTCCAGAACAATCCAGTGTCGTCGCAAGTGGCCCCTCAACGAATGCTTTTGAAGAAGTTGCTGAAGACTAAAGCTGAGTAGTCTCCAACTTTGAAGAAGCAAGTCAAATCAAGAGAAGTTCAATTCCTCAAATCAAGGCAGTCGTTGCCATTTATCATTTTCGCATTCTTGTTATTTTGTACTGTTTGTTAAGTACTATTTGCTTTGAACATTATCGTTTGTACTTGGTTTTGTTAATTTTATGTTTATGCATGTTTTGAATCAGTCTATTCGCGTTCGCTCATTATTTCTCATTTAACAAAAATCACAAAAATATTTCCTCACTTCACTTTAGCAAATATTTGAGGGAGGATGATGAAAACAAAATACCCATAACTGTTGCGGTATGCTTTCAGATAAAACCTCGTCAATGATGTACATGCATTCTTTCAAATTCCCAAATACTGGAGGTATAAGGAGTTAATCCCTAGTCAACCACTTTGAGCCTAGAAGTAGGAGTTTTTCTTTCGGATACAACCCTTACATCTAACCCGGGGCAGGGTAGTTGTTCAGTTAACATGACTACACTTTCAAATCGCAAGATGAGACATCCCGTCGGAGGACCATCAACAAATGATTTGGCAATCACAACATTCAACAAAATACAAAAAAAAAATAGAAAAGAAAACCGCTAAGTTGAGCACCCAAAGGGAAACTTAGTTGACAAAAAAAAAGAACAAATCAAAAGAGGAGTCCAAATCCTCAGCAAAAAAAAAACAAAACAAATATTGGTGACCATAAAATCAAGAATCAAAGGGTCACCAGCAAAATAAGATGACCGTCATTTTCAAGCGAACTTTAAAGCTTCATCTTCACTCTTGCAACGTCAAAACAAATGAATGTGTAGAGTTAACTGAACGTAGGACTGTAGAACATCACGAAGAAAGGATGGGTACAAATCAAACTTTGAGCCTTATATCTTTGTTTCTCAACCATTAACCAAACCATGTTACAACCCTCAAAAGACCTAATTGAGGCGCGATTTATTCTGAAAGCATGCTACCAACAAGGTTGCGTAAATTGACTCCCATATATTTGCTAATCTTCAATCTCGATTGCACATTATTCTTGCTGCATCTTTTATGCACTTTCTAAATCAGCACCTCGTGTGGACTAACGGTCCATCCGTCACACTATCACAATCATTCAAATAAATTGATTTTTTCAAAACTTACATGAACGTTGCATTAACACTACCATTTGTGTATGAACAATTTCGTTGTAAATCAGTGCTTGACATCAGTGCAATCCCAACAAGGGGCAATCGAAAGAGAAACTTGAATCAATACTTATTCAAAATCAGCCCAATCGGGGGCAAAATTATCCTCAATAGCTCAATCAGGGGCATATCATCTTCAAAAAAAACTCACTCAGGGGTAGGCGCCTACCAAATCCAGATACTGGGGCAGATCATGTCTTGGTCACTCTCAAAGCTTCTCCACCAGATTTATTTCAAATACCCTACAGACAGGGGCAAGCAAACAAGGAGCAAATTTTCCTATCTCTACTCTCCAGCTGAACAAGCCGTTCTTGCCAGACGTTGTAAACTTTTCAAAGCAAAGCAGTCTTCATGTGTCAATTAAGTCGCTTCGCTCACCGGCAGATAACCAAGCTTGGAGCTTTCAAATCCATCTTCTGACCATATATTGTTGAAGATCGAGTGTCGGGGAATCAATCCCTCCACCCACCCAAAGTCCAATCATTATTGGCAACTACCTAACCAAAAGTCCACCAAGCTAGCATCTTTCAATCGCTCATATGCATCATTACGCATCATCAACGTCATACGCATCAATCATTTACAGTGTATGCATCATTTGCATACCTAAATAAATCAGATTTTCATATCCCCAACATTTTTAACTTATATCTCAGTTGCATAAAAATTCGCATGGTATCTCCATCGTTATGGAATACCATTTCAAAAAAAATCAAGCATTGTTGCATATCTCAGGATCCAGGATCAACCCAGGATTCCAGACCTTTCCCCAACGGAAGTCAGGATCCAAGGTCGATCGAAGATTCCAAAGATTCTCCTAGGTGTTATTCAGTGGACGTCCCCGTTGGATATTTCTCTTCCAGATTTATTTAATTTTCTGTCACTTGTCATCCTTTTGGTGTCGAGGTCGCTTTATCATCCTTTTGGTGATAACGATTATTTAATTTTCTGTCACTCGTCATCCTTTTGGTGTCGGGGTTGCTTTATCATCCTTTTGGTGATATCTTTTATTTAATTTTCTGTTACTCGGCATCCTTTTGGTGTCGGGGTCGCTTTATCATCCTTTTGGTGATAGCGATTATTTAATTTTCTATTACTCAGCATCCTTTTGGTGTCGGGGTCGCTTTATCATCCTTTTGGTGATAATGATTTTATTTTCAGTCATTTGCCTTATCATCCTCTGGTGATAAGTGATTTTATTTTCAGTTATTTGCCTTATCATCTTTTAGGTGATAAGTGATTTTATTTTCAGTCTGTTGCCTTATCATCCTCTAGTGATAAGTGATTTTATTTATTTGCCTTATCATCTTTTAGGTGATAAGTGATTTTATTTTCAGTCTGTTGCCTTATCATCCTCTGGTGATAAGTGATTTTATTTTCAGTCAGTTGCCTTATCATCCTCTGGTGATAATTTGATTTTATTTTCAGTCAGTTGCCTTATCATCCTTCGGGGATAAGTGATTTTATTTTCAGGCTGTTGCCTTATCATCTTCTGGTGATAAGTGATTTTATTTTCAGTCAGATGCCTTATCATCCTCTGTTGATAAGTGATTTTATTTTCAGTTATTTTCCTTATCATCCTCTGGTGATAAGTGATTTATTTTGTCAATTTGTTTCTTGATGTGTCACTCATCATTTCCAGTTTATTTCATTTGCTATTTTCACAAATTTCTTTCTTTGTCGGACAAATTTGGAGTCTGTTATATCTAATTATCTTATACACTGAAAGATTGAACGCGAGCCAGTTCATCTTACTCGGTCTAAGCCAATTCGATAGGGGCATCTGTCATACCCCAAACTTGTCCTACCTTTACTATTTTATTTTCTGTTTATTGACCATTATTCAAAAAATTCAAAAATATGCATTATTCCATTTTATTTCTGTCTAACAGATATCTCAAAAATCCAAAAATATGCACCATTTTATTTTACTGTCTAACTATGGTCTAAAAATCCAAAAATATGTTATTTCAATTTTCATTTCCTTTTGTTTAAGGTTTATCAGGTCGAGAATTTGCGGTAAAAAAAATCATTGTGTTATGCGGGGTTAGTTTATCTGATTATCACTATTCATGTTCCATAATCCATTTATTTAAAATCTTTTTTCTAAACATTTTTTCATCCAAATATTTGTTTTTATTTTCATTAGTTTATTCTTAAGCCTATCACAAAAAGTTACAAAAGTTCATCTTATTTCTATTGTTATTATACTTGTTCTTATTATCACTATTCTTTTTTCACTTTTACTATTATTATCCATTTATTATTTTTACTATTATTATAATTATTTTCGTTATTTCTACTTCCACAAGTCCACACAATTTCATTTTTTTTATTTTTATTCAAAATCTATTATTTCTCGTTTTTATTTCATTATTATTATTATTAATGTTTATCTTTTTCTTTTTCATTACTAATATTATAACTATTTATTATTATTGTTATTAGCATTATTATTATGTTTTTTTATTATTACCATTATTATCTTTATTTTTATTATTCATTTTTGTTCCTATTTTTATTCCTTGTTTTTAGTACTATTATTATTTATATTTTTCATTAGTTATGATTATTATTACTATTATTATTATTATTATTATTATTATTGTTATCCCCTTTGTTTTTCTTTTGCCAAGCACATAACAATTATTTTCCAGCACACACTTTTCTATGTTCCCCACATCTTCACCAAAGTTCCACCTTTTATCACTCAGTATCAACCAAAACGTACAACAACTTTTTTCAAAAACGCATATCAGCCATCTCCACAAATCTTTTCCACTCATAACAACCAAATTCTCATCCAATTTCACAGCTCATACAATCTCTCAATCCTATCCAAATCTTCACTCAAAATTCCATTTTACCCTCACTAATTTTCTGTTATATAAACAACACCAATTTTCTTCACAAAACAAGCTTGAAACAACCTAAAGAAACCCCTGCAAAATTCAAAAACTCAAGCTTCAAAAACTACCAAAAAAAATCCAAAGTTAAACAGTACGACTCTTCATCATATCAACCTTCACAAACATAAGCCTTTTTTTTAGAAATCTCAAACCACCGCCCTCGTTTCATTTCGCCACCCTATCCAATACACATAATAAACTGTAATCACCAACCTTCATCTTTTTTTACTTTACCGATTCAATACCACCACACTATAAAACCAAAAAACCAAAAAAAAGAAACAACATTCATCATCTCAAAGTCACCGAAAAAAAACCATTTTACCACCATCCATTAAACTCTTCAGCAAACTCATCCTTCAAAAACGTGTCACCACCACCACTTCAAAAATTGTCAAAAATTTCAAGAACGCTCGAAAATTCTAAACTCACCGAAACATTGACGCATAACAGCCCCAAATTCGAATCCACAAACCACTTACCGCACAGATCAGAAAAAATCATGAACCGTAAACTGAATCTGAACTCACCGCCGAAAAAGCCTCGGTGAAGCCAAACCGCCATACGTGAACCGAATCCAATCGATCCGAAACCGACGAACACGCATCAAAAACCAGATCCGAGTGATTCGAACCGCGAATTGGGCTTGAGAGAGATGACTTTGGGAGCTTGATCGTGTGAGCCGAGAGAGCCGCGGCCGATTCCTCCACCATCGCGTTTGCGGTTGAAATCCGAGCGATTGAGAAGGATTTGAAGCAATCATCGGCTTGTGTTATCGGAGAGGGTAGGTTCTCTTTGTGGAAATATGTTTTGAAGGAGGAGAAACCGTGAGTCTCTCATTTTTCTTTATCACTGATTGTTTTTATTATGCTGAATTAGAAAACTCTTATTTGTTTTCTTTTATTTATTTTGGTTATTATTCTTTTCTTTTTTAGTTTGTTTGTTAGAATTTTCATAAAATCTAGATTGGGCCTAGCCCATTTGTATCAGTTTTCCAAATCAAGCACCGCATATTTCATTCGCATCACCCCTGTTCACTTGTTTTTTTTCTTTTTTTTAGATATAGTTATGTTATGATTTTCGTTAAGCTTCTATGCCCAATATCATTTTGAAGCAAGCACCCTTGAACTCGCGCAGCACTCATATCCCTTTTTAATTTAATTTAATTTATTTTATTTTGGTATATTTTCTTTTATTATTTTAGTTTATTTTGGTAGCATTTCTCTTATTTCTAATTTCTCATGTTTTTAACATAACATTATGGTTTCATTCATTTCGTTTGTATTTATCTTTATTAGGGCCAATGATATTAAAACAAAATTAAATTATTTCCAATATTTTTAATTGGAAAATTTAATTAATATGAGGCCTCCTATTTTTATTTATCATGTAATTCAATTTCAATAAAATAAATTTAAGTTAACTTATATTCTATTATATTATTTCAATTATTTAGCTTTCTATTAAATTCAATTTAATTATTCTTATACATTTATTCTAATTGTTGCAATTTAATTTAAATTCTTATTTTTCTTTTTATCGCTTTAATTGAATCGTAAATTAGTGTAAGCCGAGCGCATCGTGCCTCGCCATCAAATTTTTCCGAATTCGACACTCAAATATTTTCATAATTAAATAACGGATTAACTGAATTCTGGAGTCTTGCATTCCTCGAATTCTTGAATGAACACTCCCGAGACTCGCCCCGTGGGATGTGGTTCATTCGACTTTCCGTAATTTAAAATATTTAATACACATATCAAATAATGAAAGAATTGAATTCTGGAATCTCGCATTCCTCGAATTCTCGAATAAATTCTCCTGAGGCCCGACCCTCAAGACGCAGTTTATTTACCCTTTCATTCTTAAAAAACCCTAATCGAATCAAACATTTTTCTTAAGAGAATTTTATTTAAATCCTTTCTATCTCGCAAACAAGCTAGCGCTTCAGCCTCCTATCGTGAGCAGACGAGCCAACGCTTAGTAGTTAGAATGCGGTTTAAATACCCGTTCATTAAAACAAACCAATCGATAAACCTTAGTACCACGAACTACGAAGCTCTGACTTTCCCATTGCACAAGGGAATACGTAGGCACATGGATCTTACTCCTTGCCGAGCACCCTAGGAATAAAATAACCCATTTCTCTTATTAACCCTAATTTAGAATCATTCGCATTTATTATTTGAAGAAAACAGAAAGCATAAATTAATTTTTAATCGCAAGTTAAACTAAGAGGTTCCCGTTGGGTACAACGGACGTAAGGGGTGCTAATACCTTCCCCTTACGGAATCGACTCCCGAATCTAGAATCTGGTTTCAAAGACCTTGTTCTATCCGCTTTTTTCTAAAAAGGGTTTCTCGATATTTTCCCTTTCCATAACTGGAATAAAATAAGTTCGGTGGCGACTCTATTGTTTTAATTTTTATCCGCGGTATTTTTTATCGTGATGTCGTATTTTTCGAGGTGCGACAGCGTGTATTGTAAACAGACTATGTATTTTCATTCATTTTGTAATATATCAGTTTGTTTCATTGGACTTCTTTTCTCAACATCATCAAGCATCTCCTCGAGGTCTGGAAAGGTCAAAACCAAGAACCAAACCGGATACCTTGGAAAACAAATAAGCATATTGCATTGCATACTAACTTTTTCTTTGTTTTGTAGGTTTTTGTTTATTATTTGTTTCTCACTTTGTTGTGGTCTCAGGAAGCGTTGCTCGCCGCAGAGTGTTCCCTGTCAACCGTACACACCGGTACCCAACGCGAAACAACCTTCTAGGCATTCAGATAGATCAGGTACAGTAGGACCTGAATGAAGTAAGAAATCAAATGGAAAACGAGAGGGTCGAAATGAGAAACCAAATGACCCAGTTTATGGCTGTGATGACTGGCTTGGCTCAGAGCCAGGAGAGGCTGAGAGAGATGGTAGAAAGGCAGAAACCTGAGGAGCCCCACCTTGGAACAGGAGGAACCAACAATAATGAACGAGGGCAGCCTCGTATCGACCCACCAAAGTTTGGGCCCCATTTGAATCCAGATGTTAATGGCATAAGGAATGTTCAAGGTAATACTGCTGGGGGTAGAATTCTGCAAGAGGATCCCCAAGAAGAACAGTTCACAGTTATTGGGGTAGGAGATGAGGTGTATGACAGAAGGCTGGATGAGATTGCCGAAAAGCTTAGGTCTTTGGAATCCCAGAATTCTTTAGGCTTCGACGTGATGGATATGGGGCTGGTAGATGGGGTGAGAATTCCCCACAAATTCAAACCCCCTTGCTTTGAAAAATATAATGGTACCTCTTGCCCGCGTACTCATCTGCAATCTTTCTTAGGGAGACTCAAGGCTTATACCATGGACGAGAAGTTATGGATGTTCTATTTTGAGGACAGCCTGACTGGAGCATCCAGAGAATGGTATTCACATCTGACAAGGGCCACTATAAGATGTTGGAAAGACTTGGCCGAAGCCTTCATCCGGAAATACCAGTACAACCTAGACATGGCCCCTAATAGAACTCTTCTAATGGGCATGTCTCAGTCTTCAAGGGAAAGCTTTCGGGATTATGCTCAGAGGTGGAGTCAACTTGCTGCTGCTGTCCAGCCACCCATGTCTGAAAGAGAGATGGCCGACATGTTTATGAACACCTTGCAGGGAACTTATATTGACAGGCTTGCTGCTTTCTCTTCCATCAGTTTTGCCGATGTAGTTATAGCTGGTGAGAGAATTGAGAGTCTTTTGAAAATGGGTAAAATCTCTGACAACGGTGCAAGTTCTTCCAACAACCCCAGAAAACCTTTTTCAGGACCCCGAAGGGCAGGTGAAACGAATGCCATCCATGCAGGCAAGGGCAGACCCCAGTATTCTCACAGATCAATAGCAGCCGTTACCATCCCGGCTCCCGCTCCACAGCAACCACTTTTTCCCCAACAACAACAACATCACTATCAGCAACAATCTCACTTTCCGCAATAAAGAATGTACATCAACAACAACAACAATCAGCAGCAACGTCCCTTTTAACAAAGACCATCTCAAGCAAATAGGGTGATTGACCCCATCCCTATGCCTTATGTCGCTTTACTGCCACAACTCCTGAAGCTTAACCTGGTTGAGTTAAGGACGTTGGCTCCTCCAGATCCCCTCAATCTCCCAAAGAATTATGATGCTAATGCCCGGTGTGCCTTTCACTCTAACGCGCCTGGTCACAATACTGAGAAGTGTAGAGCCTTGCAAATGATGGTTCAGGATTTGGTCGATTCCAAAGCTCTCAATTTCGCACCTCCTCCAAATGTTAACAGAAATCCTATGCCCAATCATGGTGGGCCCAGGATTAATGCCATAGAAGAGGATCAACCATCTGCACTGATTGACAATGTTGCACAAATTCAAACACTGTTGGCAGAAGTCAAAACTCAACTCTTAAGATGCCAAGTGTTCCCGGGCTGTGGGGCCTGCTGTGAATCGTGCAAAACTGCTTTTAATGGTTGTGAGAAGCTAAGGTTTGGCATAGATGGCCTCATCAGAGATGGAATTTTGCAGATTACCACAACGGTTTCTTCAACAACTCTTTCTTCAGCAACAATGGATTCTCCTACAACATCAACAATCCTTTCTTCAGCAACAATAGATCCTCCTACAACAGCAACAACTATCATTCCCACTGATTCATCCATAACTCCGGAAATCACTCCATCCATTATTTCAACAGATCAGAGTTCAACAACATTTACTTCTACAACATCAACGCCCATCTTATCAACGGAATCGCCTACAACACCAGCAAACACTAATGAAGATGTCTCAACGGTCACGATCTATTATGACCCGGCAAATGTTCATCCCAACAAAAATTTCCAACAACAAACTGCAACACCTCCTGTCAGATCTCCAGTCACAGTCTACTACGACCCGCATACCATCACAGCTCCTTCCGCTGCGGCAATCAGTCCGGTCACCATTACGGTGCCTGGACCTGTTCCTTATGAAAGCAGTAATGTCATACCTTAGCACTATGGCTCTGATCTCTACTGCGACGGAAAGAAGATCAATCTAGATTCAGCAACCTCTCCACCGCAAGTTGACAATGTTGGGGGAGGCGGAGGCTTCACCAAAAGCGGACGCCTTTTTGCCTCATAAACACCAAGGCCCAATGCTGAAGCAGAAGCTGCTGCTAAGGCAAAAGGGAAAAATGTGGTACTTGAAGAGCCAACTGTAAAAGAAACTCCGAAGACGTCTTTTGAACAAGAAGTGGACGAGTTCATGAGAATAATAAAAAAGAGTGATTACAAAGTGGTGGACCAGCTTCATCAGACACCCTCCAAAATCTCTATATAATCATTGCTAATGTGTTCCGAAGCCCACAGGAATGCATTGTTGAAGGTCCTGCACGCAACATATGTGCCGGAAGAGATTACGGTTAATCAGCTGGAAACAGTGGTTGCAAATGTAAACACCAGTCATAGACTGGGCTTCACAAATGTTGATTTAACAACGGAGGGGCGCAATCATAACAAGGCTTTACATATCACCTTAGAATGCAAAGGTGCTGTTCTTTCTCATGTACTGGTAGACACTGGGTCTTCGCTCAATGTCCTCCCAAAGAAAGCCTTGGTGAAGCTGGAGTATGATGGTTTGGAATTACGTCCAAGTAACTTGGTGGTGAAAGCATTTGATAGCTCTAAGAGATCAGTGCTTAGAGAGATTGATCTACCTGTGATGATTGGCCCATAAATCTTTAAAACTACCTTCTTTGTGATGGACATACAGCCGGCCTACAGCTGTTTGTCGGGTAGACCTTGGATTCACGCCGCTGGCGCCGTTACATCTACCCTTCACCAGAAGTTAAAATTTGAGTGGGAAGGCCAGATCATCATAATCTGCGGGGAGGAAGACATCTTTGTTAGCCAGCTGGCTACTTACAAGTATATAGAGATGGATGGGGAGATCCATGAGACTATGAGTCAGGGGTTTGAGGCCCTTAATATCAATGAAGCAACTGTCGTGTCTGGAACTTCCATCACTTCATATCAACAAGCCAGGAAGGTTGTTGAAGAGGGTATCGCTCAAGGCTGGGGCAAGCTGCTGCCAGTAGAAAAGAAAGAAGACAGATTCGGGTTGGGTTACAGACCAACTCGACAAGATCAACCAGAGGCTGCAACGGAGCCCAAATTTGTCAGCGGGGGAATGCTTACCCCGGATGCTATGAACAGTCTGGAAGACGAGGAAGAAGATGAACGCAACCTGGAAAACTGGATACGTCCAAGGATCCCGGGGAACCAAGTCTCAAACTGGTCTTCCCAGGAAATTATAAGAGTTACTCCTGCAGAGTAATTATTATTTCCTGTCTTTAAGCATGCATCAAGTCCTGCATCTTACCCAAGGTGTCCGGACTCATTTTGTAATTGGGCTATCTTGTATTTTGTGCAAACGATCAATTAATGAATATCAGGACATCTTTTGCAAATAAGTCTCTTTTTTCCCGCTCACTGTTTTTCATTTTTCATTTTTTGTACAAAAATAAAATGGCAATGTTTTCAAAATAATAACTTCATTTTTACTTTTTCTAAACAAGATAAAACTGATCACTAAAATGAACCAATCTAAACCCTTGCAGAAAGTGCCCTCCAGACTGCACCGACAACGACACTGCTATGACTTCGTATGACTTCGACAATCCGATTAATCAAGCCAATGAAGGGGTTGAAGAAGATTATGAGATACCTGAAGAGATAGCCAGATTGTTAAGGCAAGAGGAGAAGGTTATCACTCCTCATCAGGAGGAAGTGGAGACAATTAATCTTGGTACCGAAGATCTGAAAGAAGTAAAGATTGGGGCCCGCCTGCAAGATTCAATGAAGGAACAACTTATTGACATGCTTCAGGAGTATGTGGATGTTTTTGCTTGGTCTTGTCAAGATATGCCAGGTCTGGATACCGACATTGTTATGCACAAGCTGCCTCTAAAGGAAGACTGTCCTCTAGTAAAACAGAAACTGCGCCGTACTCGCCCGGATATGGCCATGAAGATAAAAGAAGAGGTACAAAAACATTGGGACGCCGGTTTCCTTGCTGTAACTAGTTACCCGCCGTAGGTTGCTAACATTGTACCTGTGCCTAAAAAGGATGTCAAAGTACGGATGTGTGTGGATTACCGGGATCTGAATAGAGCTAGCCCAAAAGATGATTTCCCATTACCTCACATTGATGTATTGGTCGACAACACGGCTCAGTTCTCGGTGTTCTCCTTCATGGATGAATTTTCAGGATATAATCAGATCAAGATGTCACCTGAAGACATGGAGAATACAACTTTCATCACACCTTGTGGCACATTCTGTTATAAGGTAATGCCATTTGGACTGAAGAATGCTGGTGCCACTTATCAACGGGCTATGGTAACATTATTCCATGACATGATCCACAAAGAAATTGAATGTTATGTGGATGACATGATTGCCAAGTCCCTCACAGAAGAATACCACCTTGTAAATATGTTGAAGCTGTTTAAGCGTCTGAGGAAATACCATTTGAAGTTAAACCCCAACAAATGCACATTTGGGGTACGGTCCGGTAACCTGCTGGGATTTATTGTGAGTGAAAAGGGAATTGAAGTCGACCCTGACAAAGTCAAAGCCATTCAGGAGATGCCTACACCAAAAATTGAAAAAGAAGTTTGGGGGTTTCTAGGTAGATTGAACTACATTTCAAGGTTCATATTTCATCTTACTACAACCTGCGAGCCCCTGTTCAAATTGTTAAGGAAAGAACAAAAAGTCAGGTGGAATGAAGACTTCCAGAAGGCTTTTGACAAAATCAAGGAGTACTTACAAGAACCTCCAATTGTTATGCCTCCAGTTGAAGGAAGACCTCTAATAATGTACTTAACAGTATTGGAAGAGTCAATGGGGTGTGTGTTGGGCCAGCATGATGAGTCTGGTCGAAAAGAGTATGCAATATACTACCTAAGCAAAAAGTTTACCGACTGTGAACAACGTTATTCACTGCTCGAGAAAACTTGTTGTGCTTTAGCGTGGGCTACGCTGACTAAGGCAGTATAAGTTGACCCACACTACCTTGTTGATCTCCAAGATGGATCCAGTCAAGTACATATTTGAGAAGCCAACACTTACCGGAAGGGTTGCAAGATGGCAAATGATTCTAACAGAGTATGACATTCAGTACACATCTCAAAAAACCATCAAGGGCAGTGTACTGTCTGACTATCTGGCTGAGCAACCCATTGATGATTACCAACCAATGAGATTTGACTTCCCTGATGAAGACATCATGTTCCTAAAAGCAAAAGATCATGAAGAGCCTGTTCATACTGAAGGGCCTAACCCAGAAGAAGAATGGACAATGATGTTTGATGGGGCTATCAATATGAATGGTCGTGGTGTTGGTGCAGTACTCATTACACCTAAGGGAGTTCACATGCCTTTCTCGGCAAAACTCACCTTTGCATGCACTAACAACGAAGCTGAATACGAAGCCTGTATCATGGGTCTTGAGGAAGCCATTGACCTCAGGATCAAGACTTTAACTGTATTCGGAGATTCAGCTCTGGTAATCAATCAGACCAACGGCAAATGGTACACTCACCAGGAGCATCTGATTCGATACCGGGATTATACGAGGAGATTACTGACTTTCTTCACAACAGTCAAACTTGAGTACATCCCTCGAGATGAAAATCAGTTTGCAGATGCTCTGGCTACCATTTCCTCCATGATCAAAGTTCAAACTGCCAACTTTGTGCCTCAGATTTCAGTATCCAGACTTGACAGACCAGCATACATGTTCTCCGTGGACATTGTTAAAGATGACAAGACTTGGTTCCAGGACATCAAGTGCTTCTTAGAGGATCAAGCGTACCCACTCGGGGCATCATCCAATGATAAGAAGACATTAAGAAGGATAACTGGTAGTTTCTTCCTGAATGCTGATGGTTCCTTGTACAAGAGAAACTTTGACATGGTGCTTCTTAGATGTTTTGATAAGAAAGATGCAGACTTGGTGATGCACGAGGTGCATGAAGGATCTTTTGGTACCCATGCTGGAGGGCATGCAATGGCTAAGAAATTGCTAAGATCAGGTTACTACTTGATCACAATGGATGCAGACTGTTGTGCCTACGCCAGAAAGTGCCACAAATGCCAGATTTATGCAGATAAGGTGCTTGTGCCTCCAAACCCTTTGAATGTGATGTCTTCGCCTTAGCCCTTTGCCATGTGGGCATTGATATGATTGGAAAGATCAAACCAACTGCTTCAAATGGCCATAGATTCATCCTGGTAGCCATTGACTATTTTACCAAGTGGGTTGAAGCAGCTTCATATGCAAATGTCACCAGGCAAGTGGTAACCCGATTCCTAAAGAGAGACATCATCTGTCGGTATGGAGTGCCCGAGCGAATCATTACTGATAATGGTTCCTATTTGAACAACAAAATGATGGCAGAACTGTGCCGGGACTTCAAAATCCAACACCACAATTCTTCTCCTTACAGGCCAAAGATGAATGGCGCTGTTGAGGCAGCTAATAAGAACATTAAGAAGATTGTGCAAAAGATGGTGGTCACCTACAAAGACTGGCATGAAATGCTACCATTTTCCTTGCATGGGTACCGTACATCAATCAGAACGTCTACTGGGGCAACACCGTATCAGCTTGTGTATGGTATGGAGGCAGTCCTACCTGTTGAAGTTGAATTACCTTCCTTGCGGGTACTGATGGATGTCAAGTTGAATGAAGCAGAATGGGTCCGATCTCGGTACAATCAACTGAATCTAATCGAAGAAAAGAGATTAACTGCAATATGTCATGGGCAGTTATATCAGAAGAGAATGAAGAAAGCCTTCGATCAGAAAGTCAGGCTTCGGGAATACCAAGTAGGAGATCTTGTGCTGAAAAGACTCCTTCCTCCTCATACAGATCACAAGAGCAAGTGGACTCCGAATTACGATGGTCCATTCATAGTAAAGAAAGTATTCTCTGGTGGAGCACTGATGCTCACTACTATGGATGGTGAAGATTTCTTATCCCCTATGAATTCGGATGCAGTTAAAAAATACTTCGCATAAAATGACCCGCTGGACATAAAAACAGAATGTAAGTCCAGGCAAAAATAGGGCATCCCGGCGAGTCAAAAACAGAATAAAAGACTCGGGCAAAAATAAGGGAAAATAAAGAAAAATGTACACCCGCTGAGTTGAAAAGCCGCATTTGACAGCTCAGGCAAAACAATGGGTATCCCGGTGGATTGAAAACCCGAAAGGGCAATCCACGCAAAAATAAGGGAATAAGCGAACAACTGCATTCTGAATTCGTCTGTATCACTTACGACTTGGCAAGTTTCAAAAGGTTAAAGCATCGGTCAGAATCAACCTTCTTCAGAAAGCAAGATGAGAAGAACGTCAAGGTCATACGAATCATAGCAAGAGGAAGCTCGCTAAAGCGTCGTCAACATTGCCAACACTTTTATTTTTCTCAATTTTGTAACAATCTCCTCATTTCAGGGGATTTGTTTCTTTGATTGTATTTTCCAATTCAGGGCACACAAATTAATAAAACCAGAATTTTCAGTCACATCTCGTCTTGTATATTTTTATCTCGTTTGCAAAAATGTCTGATATCCCTGATATAATGTGTGTATAAAAACAGATGTGTCTTTCTAATCACATGCTTGCAGGAAATATTTTTTACTTAACTCCTATGACGGAATCCGGTAAGGGATACCTCGGGATACTGGCGTGTTTCTTTGTCATAACAGGATTGCAGGTATTCAAAGCGCAACATGGGGCATGAAAGGTTTTCCCCAGCAAAGTTGCCAAATCATTATTTCCTCAGCACGTCCTCCAAACAGCACCAGAAGTGCTTTCTCCCCATCAGAGTTGCCAGGCATCACTTCTCCAACACATTTTCAGAAGGTGCTCATTTCCCCAGCTGAGTTGTCATATATCATCATCCTCAACAGGATCCCCATAGAAGTCTCTAGGAGGATCGTTCAGTGGTCTTCCCTCCCAATAGAGTACTAGACAGGGAACCTTCTCCCCACAGAGCTCCAGCCTCCTTTTGGAGGAGCGATGTCTGAATTTCATGCACAACAAAGTGACGAAAGCTTCCACACCCCCAGCTGGGCTCCTCATTACTAAGATAGGTCTATCAGTGACTTATTTCCCTAAGTAGAGTCGTACATCTTATCAGATCTACCAATGATCTCCTCCCCAGCTGGGATGTCCTTTCAAGAAGATCAGTCAGAGATCTTCACAGACAGCGGGATCCGAATCCCATATCGGCTCCTTTTGCATAATCATGGCATTCACATCATTTTTCCCCAAAGCGTAGCATTCCGTCTAATACGGAGCATTACGGCAAAAATCAAACATATTGCATGATCACAAGTCAGGTTTGAACCAGTCACCTGTAAATGCCAACAGTACCTCCTCAGCAGTGTACAAAATACATCCCTTGCACATAAAAGACAAAGCGTCCCCTTTGTACTCTCAAATACAGATACATGCTCCTTTTGACACTCGTCCGTGTCATCTTTCCCCAGTAAAGTTGCCAGAACACTTTCTACAAAAAGATGCTTATATACAATATGTTTTTCCCGACACTCGTCCGTGTCATCTCATATTTCCCCACAGAAAGCCAAAGAGCGTCCCCTTTGCACTCACAAATACATGTTCATATACACTTTTTCGACACTCATCCGTGTCATATCATTCCCCTGCAGATATAACCCATAAATATCCTTTTGAATTCAGAAACTTACATACTCTTCTGACACCCGTCCGTGTCACCATTCCCTAACACGGTTACCCAAATACTTATTACAATACACTTTCATTGACACCCATCTGTGTCATCCTACCCCCACGGGTTGCCAGAATACCTTTTTCATAACTTATACGTTTCCTCTTATGTCACCCATCCGTGTCATACTCTTCCCAGCAAGGTGAACACTCGTCTGTGTCTTACTAATACTTAGTTTTACTCATACAGATACTCGTCCGTATCTTGTATACGCACTTATTTCCCCTCAGAGTCGACACTCGTCCGTGTTCTTTGTTAACCAGTTGATACTCGTCCGTATCATCATCTCTGAGCATGTGTCAGCGTTGTTTCTACCGATACTCGTCTGTATCGTAGTCTTAAGGATGCTCGTCCGCATTTTTAATCTATACACAACGTCAAACACTTATACCTTTTATTTCTGGAAAGCGTAAGCACTCGTCCGTGTTTACCATTCCCCAGTAAGTCACCAGTAGAACAACTTTTCTTCTATCTGACATTCGTCCTATGTCATGATACTCTCGGCAGCCGTACCTTGCCAGGTGATCGTCCTTCACCTTTGGATGACCGTCCCTCATCCTTCCCCCAACAGAGTCTCTATTGTTGGAACCCTTTTATATCTGGCATTCGTCCTATGTCGTGATATTTAGCAGCCGTCCCCTTCTAGGTGATCGTCCTTCA
This sequence comes from Lathyrus aphaca, assembly GCA_963966055.1. Classification (NCBI taxonomy): domain Eukaryota; kingdom Viridiplantae; phylum Streptophyta; class Magnoliopsida; order Fabales; family Fabaceae; genus Lathyrus; species Lathyrus aphaca. The sequence goes on along the minus strand of OZ014521.1, from coordinate 409,125,874 downwards.
CCTCTTGATGATTGTCCTTCATCATTTTATCCGATGGCCGTCCCCGCCGTTGATCTTGTTATCTGACATTCGTCCTATGTCATGATAAACCCCGAGAGTAGCCGTACCCTGCTAGGTGATCTTCCTTCACCTCTTGATGATCGTCCTTCATCAAGCTTATCCGATGGCCGTCCCCATCGTTGACTTTTTCTATCCGACATTCGTCCTATGTCGTGGTAAAGAGCAGCCGTCCCCTGCTAGGTGATCGTCCTTCACCATTGATGACCGTCCCTCATCATTACTTCATTTATTCTCTGAACCTGATGGCCGTCCCCATCATTGCCTTTATTTTAACCCCCCATAGAATTTTATTTGATGACTGTCCCCATCTTGGTCTCTTTATTTCCTCAGCATGTCGGCCGTACCCGTTATTACCATTCCCCAGCAGTCGTCCTCTGCTCGATGGTCGTCCTCCATCGCCCGCACTTTTTAATCATATTATACTCTCCTTTTACAAACTATATCCCTTTTCTTCTTCTCCCTAGTGAGTGCAAATTTTGGACTGTCTTTGGTATTCAACCACAAGTTATCTTGTTCGCCTGTTAAGCCCGTCGCTTACATCCTGCACAGCTAACTCATGTTTGAATAGGGGAAGCTGTAAACACGCCAAATTTTGCCTCACTAAGTTCACACCATGGCTTGTGATCTTTCACATTTACATAAGTTTAATCATACCATTTCATGTTGCATTTTTGCTTCACTACATTAGTTCAAGTTCATCTGCATCTAGGGTTTTTGATTTGAGTCATCCGAGATCCATCTGAGCCACTCCAAAGGCCATCAATCATTTCAAGAGGGTCCATGTATGTTCAATCATCATATTTTATCCTCCAAAGATCAAGGAAGTCAAAAAATCACAAGAAATGGCAAAGCATGGAAGCAGAGCTAGGGTTTAACTACATAGATGACCTAAAATTAGGGTTTTGGTTTCAGAGACTATAACTCCAAATTTTTTGGTCATTCTTGTTTCTGATGGTCTCAATATGTTATAAGGATCATTCATACCAAGTTTGATGAAGACATTCATTGTGGAAGTCATCTGATCACTAGGTAACTTCCTGAGCAAGTCAGAGCAAAATCAGGGCATCTGAGGCCCCCATCCATGGAACCAAGGTGGATTTTTCATCAAATTGAAGTTATATGGTCTTTATTTGATCATTGGAGTGCTTAGAAGTTCACAAAATTGAAGAAAAATGAGCTAAACCAAAAGTTGCCAAAAATGGAAATGACTTGTAATGTAAACTTTCCATTTTGGGAAAGTTTTTCAACCTCCTCTTTCTCAACCAAAAATGCTTCAAATGAAAAATTGTTGGTCATGAAAGTTGTAGATTGGATCATTCCGTTTTCAAAAATTAACATAACAAGATCTAATTCATTTTGGAACTCAAGTTATGGCTTGTCAAAGTTGGCAAAAATCACATAAATTTCAAGAATGCACAAAGAGGGATTCTTTGCAAAACCACTTGCCAAGGCTTTTTGTGACTTCAAACACACTTCAATACATCATAACATCATAGTTCATTGCTTCTAGGTCAGAATTGCCAAAGGAATTGCAAGATCACATGCATTGAACATCAAGATTCCACAAAAGGGCCAAACTTTGTTAAAATTGCAAAACACCCCATAACTTATTTCCCACATGCTGAATTGCCTCAAAGTGAATTCCATGGACCTCCTTGATCCTTGCTGAACCAGACACCCCATTGTACCATCTCTGAACCAACCCATACCTCAAGGACAAGAACTTTTGACTTTTTTGCAAGAAGGCCATACCAATCACAATAGGGCACAACCACTCCACAGACCTATCACAAGTTGATATGTGGATCAAACCCAAGCCATAACACACAAGAACACAGCCTGAAACCTCAGCATTCTCTAGTTACCAAAAACTCTCCCTCTTGCAAAAGCTTTCGAATCTCCCAACTGAGCCACTCAATCTTCAAATAAACACCACCATTCATCTCTAAATCATTCACTGACCCAAAACCACCCATCAAAACAGCCAAGAACACACTACAAGCCAGATACAATTTTCTGGCTAGTGGAGTACAAACTCACAAACCAGCCTTCCTCAAAGCTCTCCAAGCATCAAAGCTTCTTCAGGGAGGTCATTGGAGGCATTTTGCACCAAGGAAGCAGCCAGAAAGCTCAAGGATTGAAAGTTCCATCTCAGGTAGCCATTCGAATTAGTTTTTCCAGAACCTTTATTTTATGTTACTAAATGATTAAGCATGTTTCACTGATCACACTGAACTTGGAATTATTGAAAATGATGAAGAAATGAGAATTTATTGCTTGTCTGAAATTTTTGCCATATTTGTTGTTTTCTTCGAATCATGGGATTGAGTGAAAAGAAATGAGGTTTGAGGTTGGATTTAGGTTCAGGGGAGGGGGAGGAGTGAATCTGGAGCTTTAGAGCTCCAGAGAGTGCCTAGGGAAGAAGATAGCAATTTTCAGGTGAAGGTCTGGCCGGAGAAGATGACCGGAGGTCTTCTCTGGCCACCTGAGAGTAATTAGTGACTTAATTAGGGTTAGGGAAAACTTTGAACGCGGACCCTTTGATCTGTCTTCCCGCGCGTTTTTGAGTGGCTAGGATCTTCCCATTAATTGTTAAACTGGATTAATTAATTAATTAATTGAGTTTAATGAAATTTGAATTCTGTCCGTTAGATAGCGCGCCAGGTCAATCCCTTTAAACCCAGAATCAATCCAGGCCATCCATTCAGCATACTTTGTTTATTTTAATTTTCATTTAATATTTTTCTATTTGTTTTGTACATTTTATTTAAAATAGTTAGAAAATCCCAAAAGTATTTTTATTTTGCACTTTGATTCCAAATAATTTTCTTAACCCAAAAATATTTTTATTTTTATTTTTTGCATTAAAAAAGTATTTTTAAGTCATTTAAATGTTTTATTTAATTAGTTAATTGATTTTAATTAATTAAAAATACATTTAAGTATTTAAAAATCACCCAAAAAAATCAGAGAACATTCTTAAACATTTAGAGACATTGTCATACCATCCACACAAATTTATTTTTGGGTTTGAACCATTTTTGACAATTTTCTTGAATTTAGGGTTCATAAAATTCATATTTTAAAACCCTAACTTCAAGAATTATTTTCTGCCTAACCAAGAATGGTATTACAATGGTTCTTTTTGCATTGATCTTCATTTGACATGTAGTTTCTAACATAATTTTGTCATAGACTTCTTCTGCCTTTTTGAATTGATTTGCATTTTTTTCCCTTTAGGTACCTTAAAACCCTAAATAACTTAGAAAAATCATAACTTTCATTAGGTTAGGAGTTAGGTCCTATCCTTTGGGGTGTGAAATCATATGGAGTTTAGGGTTCTCTTGATTGCATTTTCAATTTTTTATCTTGTCATTTGCTTTTTTTTTTGAGTTTTGCATCTCATGTTGCATGAAAACCCTAATTTCTCATCTTCATTTGCATCCCTCTTGCATATGCTTGCATTCACGAACTTGCCATGAAATTTATTGCATCCACATGACTTCTAAGACATCTTAGGACACATTAGACTCATGCTTGATCATTTCTTCATCCATTTGCCATGTTATGCATTCATTACATTCCATGGACATTCATGAACTTTCATGCTTCCTTTATGCTTCATTTGCATTCTGAACCTTTGTATGATCATCCATAGCATTTGGTATGCCTTTGCATCATCTCTTATCATCATTTGCATCATGTTTATGCTTCTGGTTTTGGTTTGCATCTTTGCATACATCTCATTTTCATTTCATTCTTTCTTTATACTAACCATTTCAGGTGGTAAATGCTTTGAGAAGTGAATTTTCCTTCACTTCTCACAATCTCTTCTCATATCTCTTATGCATTCATTGCTGAATTTTGTATTTGTATTAGAGTGAGCTTACTCATTCATGTTCCCTCTTCACTTTCTTTCTTCAAGTAACTTATCTTCTTAAGTGAATTATGTTGACTTGCTTCTTCTGCTTCTCCTCCTTTCATCTGCTTCTTCCTTGGTGGTTCTTCTTGAAGCTCTCTTGCAAGCCTCATAAACCCTAGGAACATCCAAGCATGTTAAAAATTAGGGTGTGATTAGTCCCCCCATTAGTTTTACCTTTGTGTCATCTTTTGTGTCTTCTCATCTCATCTCATAATCAGGGACTAAACCTTCAAGGTTTTAAGGCTTTGTGATTAAGGTTATGCTTGCATCCTTCTCTTAGGATGGAGTGTATAACTTTAATCCTAAGTGTTAAACCCTTGATGTGTTTAAATCTCTTAATCAATCCATCTAATAATCACTAAGACAATAAGCTTGTAACTTGGGCCTTGCATTAGGGTTCTAATTCTTCCTTAATTGGTTAAGAAGGACTAACCCTAGTGTTAATGGACAAATCCTCCTCAAGTTGTCTTGCAAATCATAAAATTCACTTCTTAATCTTACCATTAACTAAAATCCACTTTAATAAAGGCTTTGTTCTGTCATGAGGTTAATCCCTAATCATGGATTAAGTTGAGGTATCTTCCTCAGCTTAAATGTTCTCATCTATTATCCTTCTATTATGATGGTGTAATGTGTCCATTAAATCTTTGATTATGGCTTAAACTCATTACTTAACACTAAACAAAACTCCCAAAAACATCTAAATAATTGCAAGTAGGTTAATGATCTTAATCCTACATCATGGTGATTAAGTGTGAGGTGCTTACTTCATACTTAAGGTATTCTCATTACCCCTAATCAGAGGGAAGATGTGATGAGTTTACTAACCATTGGTTTAGGCTTAAGCTCATTAACTTATGACAAACACAAAAAGCAATAAAAGATTGAAAACATCAAAAACAAACAATAATCGTCTCCTTCGGGATTCTTTTCTCACCTCATTCACTCACAAATGAGAACTTGCTTCTTCCGTCTAATGCGAGACAGTTTGCACCTGAGCCAGACAGGTCATACACTTGAGCATAGACAAGTAAGCAGTTCACAAGTCAATTCATTCTTCAGTCTCTTTGAGTCGAACTACGGTGTTCTGACTTCCTCATTACACGAGAGGATACGTAGGCATAACTTAACCGTTATCAAACAAAAGTCTCTGTATATTCCCTCTCTTCCAGCATTATCCTTTAAGCCTCATTCCTGAGCAATTTCCCTTCACATCTCCTTTTGCACTGACACTTGTATATTCCTTTTCCAGCTCTTGCACATAGATAGCACATACACTACTCTTTTAAACACAATCTTTCAAGCGTGGATCCCGTCGAGTACGACGGACAATCTGGGTGCTAATACCTTCCTAGGTTGTAACCAACCCCCTTTCTCAGTTTCTCTGGTTCGCGACCGTCTTATCCATTTCTTTCCTAGGTTTATGCAGCATTCCTTTCCTTCGGGATAAAAATGCCTAGCTGGCGACTCTTTTCAGTTCATCTTCATGTTCTCTTTCGCTGACCGTTCGCGTCTGTACCCCTCTTGGCCCGATGTCATTTGGTGGGAGCGACACATGTCAATAAAACCCAATCCATGACTGGCGTTGACACTGGACACCACAGTTTCCAATTGGTTCACTGAGATATCCTGAGGTACATAGGCTTTGTTCAGGATGTTCAAGAGAGCTTTTCTATGATAGTCATAACACATTAACAGAGACAAGATGGAGATCTTTGACGGAGTCTGTTGCAAATGGTCCACGATCTTATAATCGCTCTTTTTGATGATTCTAAAAAATTCTTCAGCTTCTTTGTCAAATGTAATGTCTAGGTCAACCACAGGTGTGGGCTCATTAGAAGTTACTGGCTGTTTCCCTCTAGCTTTAGCCTGGGCTTCTACAGTGTCCCTGGGTGATATCACACTGTTTCTTAGTGTTTCCGGCGCAAATAACCTTCCACTTCTAGTAAAGCCTCCTACTCCAACATTTTCTACTTGAGTTGGAGACGTACTAGACGTGGTCAAATCTTGCTTCTGACCGTTACAATATACTTCACCTCCGTAATGACATGGCATGGGCTTCTCACTCTGGTACATCATTGGCCCCGCAGTAGTGATAGTTATTGGTGCTACTCTGGCCTGAGGAGGAACTTGGGATGGATCATAAAAAATGGTCACCGTAGAAACTTCTTTCTCTTTTGCAACCTTGTCAAATTGTAGAACCCCCTCATAAATCATGCTCTGTATCCCCCTTTTCAATTGCTCACAACCATCGGGAGCTTCAACACACTCTGGACAATCATTTTCACAACCAGGAAAGATACCTTTCTGGGCCAAGCAAGCTTTGACAGTACTCAACGGAGTTTGCAGGTCATTGACATCACACACCAAATTCAGATTCTCTCCATCATCACTTGCCCCAACTGTACCTCCGTGAGGAGGCATGGGGTTTTGTATCACATTCGGAGTGGGAGCGAAATTAATCGCTTTGGAATCTAACAAGTCTTGGACCACATACTTCATGGCTTTGCAGTTTTCTATGGTATGTCTGGGGGCTCCGGAATGGAATTCACATCGGGCGTTTGTATCATAATATTCGGGGAGTTGCCCCGGCTTCGGAGGTTGTAAAGTTCTGAGCTGGACCATTTGGAGCTGGAGAAGATTCTTCAAGAGCTGTGAGTAAGACATAGGTGGAGTTTCAAAATGCCTTTCTCTGGTCTTCTGAGAATAATAGGGACGGGGAGCCCTCTGTTGCTGATAACCTTGTTGGTGTTGCTATTGCGGTTGTTGAACTTGCTATTGATTAGGCTGAGCCGAGATATTGACAGGAGCCACTTGCTGATAAACACCTCTATTACCTCCGCTTCTCTGTGCATACACTGCCCCAGTCTCTCCTTCCCTCCTCTTCATGAAAGGTTTCTTGACACCGGAGGCTGAAGCACCACCATTCTGGATCTTTCTCTGCTTAATCCAGCTCTCTATCCTCTCGCCAGTCAAGATAATATCTGAAAAACCGCTTGAAGAACACCCAACCAACCTTTCCATGAAATGCCCAGGAAGGGTGTCCAGGAAAAGGTCTACCATTTCTCTTTCTATTAATGGTGGTTGCACCCTGGCAGCCACTTCATGCCACCTCTGTGCATAATCTTTGAAGCTCTCCAAACCTTTCTATGTCAGACTCTGGAGCTGAGTGCGACTAGGCTCCATGTCAATGTTATACTGATATTGTTTAAGAAAATATTCTCCCAACTCTTTCCAGCTTCTTACAAAGCTCCTCTCCAACTTCATATACCATTCCAAGGATCCTCCGGAGAGACTATACTGGAAATAGTACATCTTGAGTTTCTCTTCCCTAGTGTGGGCAGCTGTAACACCCCCTTTCTATACCCCAAATAAGCAATTAATTCACTTAGGCACATGTTAAAATTTCATCAAAGTATATTTGAAAAACGGTATAAAAGAGCAATGCCACATTATACTTGAAATTGAAAACATACAACACCTGCTCAATAAAGATATGCAACAAACGGGGTAACTTACATACACAAGGATTTCATCCTTACACCCGTATTCATTAATTCATTAAACAGCAGAAACAAAACATAACAATTTATAACTTATATACTTATCATAAATATATCTGCAAATTTGAATCACCAAAATACTCCATGTTTACATAAAACATATCACATCAAAATACATATACAAATGTATTCATAAAAAGGCATCAAGCCAATCCTAGCTATCCGGTGCTACATATCAGAGCCGACCGACCAAAAGATGAAGACGAACTTCACAAAAATATCATCCAGCAACCTACTCTGCAATGCTTCATAGAGCATCATAAAACAACAAAAGGGTGAGAAACATTATCATAATAATATTGCATATGATTATATATCTCAACCTATAAAATGCACATAAAGCATATTCTCACCACACATTTCATTCCTCATCACCTATACACATCGCAACATGTACATACACAATTCAAGCATTTTCATCATGCACTAATTCACATAAACTTACATCATTTATGTTTATTCCTTAATTCTATTCATTCCGCAAAAACATACGACTAGCTATGTTTAATCACACATATACATTACAAATGTATAAACCACATACATATACATATCAAACATGCATATATACCATCAAGTATGTTTCATCACACATACTATCATTTCCACGATTACTCCAAATAAACATTTACACATTCATGTTTATTTTTGCATATCATAATTAAAATGATAAACATGCAACTCATAGAGACCGACACATGACTCTATACAGATGCAAATGCGGTACCGACTCAACATTTCAGCAGGTTCTCTCAGGAACCAAATGGAATCATCGCTTGTTACCTAAAGTAACTCCCCTTCGGGCACACGATGTTCACTCATTGCTCACACCCCACATGGGCACACAATGTTTATGGATTTCTCACACCCCATACGAGCACACAATCCGATTGCTCACACCCCACACGGGAACACAATCAAGGTGAATAAATCACCCATCGCTCACACCTCACACGGGCACACGATGTTTCTTGAAAATGCATACATATTCACAATATAGTTATACATTCATCTCATTCAATTTAACATACATTCACATTTAATTCAAGCCATGTATTTACTTGCCAAACGGCCACAACACAATAATCAAACCCACAATTCCATAATTAACATAATTACGTTTTATCGGAAAAGTCGGGTAAAAGTCGGCTAAAAATTACATATTTTAGCATCAATAGATTCTACATGTTTTTAGTTTCGAATTGATATAAGGATCGCTAAAAAATGAATACCCGAAACTCAAGTTACGAAACAAAACGTAAAAACCCAAAAATCCTCCCAGGCCCGCTGAGCGACGAACAGCTCGCTGAGCGAAAATCACCCTGGAACTTTCGCTGAGCAAGGGGTAGCTCGCTGAGTGACCACTGCGATTTCAGCAACATACCAGCTGCGAACAGTCCATCCTATTCACTCCAAAACTCCTATAAACTCATACAAACATGATCAATAGCATATACCTAACATCATACTTCGATTATAACGATTTCTAACCGATTAATCTACCAATTTCTCACATTTCCACTAAAACCCTAACTATTCATCTTCTCTAACTTTCATCAAAACCAAACCGGCAAAGCTTCCACCTTAAGGTTATCTCTTACCTCAACCTCGTCCATAGGAATAACATGTGACGGATCCGGAACATACTTCCGAAGTTGCGAAACAGGGAACACATCATGCAAATTCGAAAGATTCGGAGGCAACGCCACACGATAAGCCACAACACTAACTCGTGCAGTAATCTGATATGGCCCAATAAAACGAGAAGTCAACTTCTTCGACTTCAAAGCACGACTTACACCCGTAACCGGTGTAACTCTCAAGAACACATGGTCGCCTTCCTGAAACTCAATATCCTTCCTTCTCTTGTCATGATAACTATTTTGTCTACTTTGAGAAGCTCTCATCTTCTCCCGAATAAACTTCATCTTTTCCGTAGTTTATTGTACCATCTCCGGTCCAACTACCGTTCTCTCTCCGGGTTCATGCCAACACAAAGGTGTTCGACATGTCCGACCATATAAAGCCTCAAATGGTGCCATACCAATACTCGAATGAAAAATGTTATTATAGGTGAACTCAATCAACGCTAAATAACTATCCCAAATACCACCTTGTTCTAGCATACAAGCACGCAACAAATCCTCTAACGATTGAATCGTCCTCTCGGTTTAACCGTCCGTTTGCGGATGGTAAGCCGAACTCAATCTTAGCTTAGAACTCAAAGCCTTTTGCAAACTTTCCCAAAACCTCGATGTAAATCTAGGATCTCTATCCGATACAATACTCTTAGGAACTCCATGTAACTTCACAATCACAGAAACATAAATCTCGGCTAGCTTCTCCAAAGAATAACTAATATCCATCGGAATAAAGTGAGCAGATTTAGTAAGCCTATCGACAATCACCCAAATAGCATTATGACCTCTTTGTGTATTCGGAAAACCCGTAGCAAAATCCATCGATATACTATCCCATTTCCATTCCGGAATATCCAACGGTTGCATCAAACCACTAGGCTTCTGATGTTCCACCTTAGAATTCTGACAAGTTAAACACGCATACATAAAGTGAGCTACATCTCTCTTCAATCCGAACCACCAAAAGATCTTCTTAAAATCTTGATACATCTTATTCGCTCCCAGATGAATACATAAATTACTCCGGTGTCCCTCTTCCAATTCATCTTTTTCAACTCCTCATCATCGGGAATACAAATACGACCACGGAATCTCAAAACTCCAAAATTATCAACCTTGAAATCCTCATTCTCATTCATCATCAAATCAACAAATTTCAAATCCAACTTTTGCTTTTCACAAACAGTTGCAAGAAAATCATTCGTAACATGAAGCATACCAAGTCTCACACTTCTCGGCGTCATCTCGCAAACCAAACTCAAGTCTCCAAAATTCTCTAAAAGTTCCCATTCTCTTATCATCAATGCGGACATATGTAACAACTTACGACTCAAAGCATCGGCCACCACATTCGCCTTACCCGGATGATAATTCAAACCAAAATCATAATCCTTCAAAAGTTCTAACCATCTCCTTTGTCTCATGTTCAATTCCTTTTGATCAAATAAATACTTCAAACTTTTGTGATCACTAAAAACTTCAAATCTTGCACCATAAAGATAATGCCTCCAAATTTTTAGAGAAAAAACCACGGCCGCTAATTCCAAATCATGCGTAGGATAATTCTTTTCATGCACTCTCAATTGTCTTGAAGCATAAGCCATAACTTTTCCATCTTGCATCAAAACACCACCTAACCCAAACAATGAAGCATCACAAAACACCACAAATGGTTCCGTCGGATTCGGCAAAATCAAGATCGGAGCCGTTGTTAACCTTCTCTTAAGTTCCATAAAACTCTCTTCACAATGAATATCCCAAATGAAAGCTTTTCCTTTACAAGTCAACTGCGTTAACGGAAGTGCCAACTTTGAAAATCCTTCAATAAACCTCCGATAATAACCCGCCAAGCCTAAAAAGCTTCGAATCTCCGTAACCGATCTAGGAACTTCCCATTGCATTACCGCATCAATCTTGGATGGATCAACACTAATTTCACCATCGGAAATAACATGCCCAAGAAAACTTACCTTCGACAACCAAAACTCGCACTTTGACAACTTAGCATACAATTGTTTCTCTCTCAAAATCTGTAACACAATCCTTAAATGCTCTTCATGCTCTTCTTGAGACTTAGAATAAATCAAAATGTCGTTGATGAACACAACCACAAAATGATCCAACTGTTCATGAAAAATACGATTCATGTATTCCATAAACACACCCGGCGCATTAGAAACTCCGAATGGCATCACGGAATACTCGTAATGGCCATACCGTGTCCTAAAAGTTGTCTTTTGAATATCCTCCTCTTTCACACGAATCTGGTGATATCCTGATCTCAAATCAATCTTACTAAAAACATGCGCACCAACCAATTGATCCATCAAATCATCGATTCTCGGAAGCAGATACTTGTTCTCAATTGTCACCTTATTCAACTGTCGATAATCAATGCATAACCGCATGCTTCCGTCCTTCTTCTTTACTAACAATACCGGTGCACCCCAAGTAGAAACACTCGGCCTAACAAACCTCTTGTCCAACAAGTCATTCAATTGCTTTTTCAATTCTACCAACTTTGAAGCTGACATACGATACGGTGCCATCGAAATCGGTCTAGTACCCGGAACTAGTTCAATAGAAAACTCAACTTCTCTTTCCGGCGGTACATCTATAATATCGTCCGTAGACACTTCTGGAAAATTACACACCACTGGAAACCTACTTATCTCCACTTCGCCTTCCACTGACCACGATGCAAACAAACCAAACAATTGAACTTCGTCCACTAAAAGTTTCTTCAACTCTTTCGTGGATAGGAAACTCTCTTCTTCATCATCATCCAAAGAAGGAAACCTTACTAACTTATGATAACAATCTATATGAACTCGATTAAACTGCAACCAGTTCATACCCAAGATCACATCCAAACCTTCCAACGGCAAACAAACTAAATCCATAACAAAATCTTTACCATACATGGTCAAAGAACAACTTACACACACCAAATAAGTAGTTACCGACCCTGAAGCAGAACTCTCAATAACCATCTCACCACCCCAAGAAGACATAAACAAATTCAAACGCTTAGCGCACACAAGAGAAATAAACGAATGAGTCGCTCCCGTATCAATAATAGTAACTAAAGGCGTACTATTAATAAAACATGTACCTTTAATCAAACGGTCTGCACTAGTAGTATCCTTCCCTGCTAATGCAAACACCTTTCCGCCCGCCTGAGCTTGCTTCGGCTTAGTACACTTAGTACTAATGTGACCAACTTCCCCACAATTGAAGCACTTCACAACATTCCTCCTACACTCGGTAGTAGCATGTCCAAGACCTCCACAATTTGAACATTTCACAATATTCTTCCCACACTCAAAAGACTTGTGGCCTATATCGCCACACTTGTAACACTTAACGGGACTAGAACTCCCTCCACCAGATCTCCTATCAAAGTTTCCCCTATGTTTTCCCTTATCAGCGGGTGTCACATAAGGTCCACTTCTAGCTTGTTGCTTCCCTTTCCTTTCATTCACACTCTTGTAATGTGTAGAACGAGCTTTGCTATCTTCTTCAAAGATTCTACAACATTCAGTCAAATCTGAAAACCTTCTGATTCTCTGATATCCCACAACTTGCTTAATCTCAAGTCGCAAGCCATTCTCATACTTAATGCACTTAGAAAACTCAGCAGTAGCAACAGCATAATGAGGATCAAACTGAACCAATTCCACAAATTTAGCAGTAAAGTCAACCACTGACATACTATCTTGCTTCAGCTCAAGGAATTCCATCTCCTTCTTTCCCTTCACACTCTCAGGGTAGTACTTCCCTAAGAATTCAGTACGAAAAACTTCCCAAGTTATCTCTTCATCATCCTCCTCAAGAGCTTGACCACTACCGACCCACCAATCATCAGCTTCTTCCTTCAGCATGTGAGAACCAAGTCTCACCTTACTCTCATCAGCACAATCCATGACTCTGAAGATTCTTTCGATCTCCTTGAACCAATTCTGACCACCATCAGGATCAAATCTCCCCTTGAAGAACGACGGTTGATTCTTCCTGAACTCATCATTCGCATTCACATTTGGCGCTCCCTGCACCGCCCTAGTCATTGCTTCCAAAGCAACAGCCATCACATTGTCATTTCTACCACCATATTCTGATCATTCCCAAAGACAACAACAAGATTAAACAAAAGTTCAATCACAACAACATCAAGACAGACACAACTGACTCAAACACTGGTTCTGATACCACTTAATGTAACACCCCCTTTCTATACCCCAAATAAGCAATTAATTCACTTAGGCACATGTTAAAATTTCATCAGAGTATATTTGAAAAATGGTATAAAAGAGCAATGCCACATTATACTTGAAATTGAAAACATACAACATCTGCTCAATAAAGATATGCAACAAACGGGGTAACTTACATACACAAGGATTTCATCCTTACACCCGTATTCATTAATTCATTAAACAGCAGAAACAAAACATAACAATTTATAACTTATATACTTATCATAAATATATCTGCAAATTTGAATCACCAAAATACTCCATGTTTACATAAAACATATCACATCAAAATACATATACAAATGTATTCACAAAAAGGCATCAAGCCAATCCTAGCTGTCCGGTGCTACATACCAGAGCCGACCGACCAAAAGATGAAGACGAACTTCACAAAAATATCATCCAGCAACCTACTCTGCAATGCTTCATAGAGCATCATAAAACAGCAGAAGGGTGAGAAACATTATCATAATAATATTGCATATGATTATATATCTCAACCTATAAAATGCACATAAAGCATATTCTCACCACACATTTCATTCCTCATCACCTATACACATCGCAACGTGTACATACACAATTCAAGCATTTTCATCATGCACTAATTCACATAAACTTACATCATTTATGTTTATTCCTTAATTCTATTCATTCCGCAAAAACATACGACTAGCTATGTTTAATCACACATATACATTACAAATGTATAAACCATATACATATACATATCAAACATGCATATATACCTGTCGCCCCCGAAGATTTGCATCCAGGTACAAGCGCGAATGGTCGGCGAGAGGGACAATGAGAACACACAGCCGTGAACTCACTGGAGAATGAATAGAGTCGCCAGCTAGGCATTTTTATCCCGGAGGAAAGGCAATGCTGCATAAGCCTAGAAAGAGATGGATAAGACGGTTTGCGAACCAGAGAGACTGAGAAAGGGGGTTGGTTACAACCTGGGAAGGTATTAGCACCCAGATTGTCCGTCGTACTCGACGGGATCCACGCTTAAAAGATTTGTGTTTTAGAGGGGTAGTGTCAGTGCAATTTGTGTATAAAAGAGCTGGAAAAGGATGTACAGGTGTCAGTGTAAAAGGAATGTGAAGTGTAATATATACAGTGTCAGTGTGAGAACAAGAATGAAGTGCTCAAGAATATGAGGCTAAGAGAATAAAGCTGGAAAGAGGGGGGATATACAGAGACTTTTGTTCGATAACCGTTAAGTTATGCCTACGTATCCTCTCGTGCAATGAGGAAGTCAGAACACCGTAGTTCGACCCAAAGAGACTGAAAGATGAATTGACTGATGAACTGCTTACTTGCCTATGCTCAAGTGTATGACCTGTCTGGCTCAGGTGCAAACTGTCTTGCATTAGACGGAAGAAGCGAGTTCTCGATTTTGAGTGAATGAGATGAGAAAAGAATCCCGAAGGAGACGATTATTGTCTGTTTTTGAGCTTTCAGTCTTTTATTTCTTTTTGGAGTTTGTCATAAGATGATGAGCTTAAGTCTAAACCAATGGGTTAGTAAACTCATCACATCTTCCCTCTGATCAGGGGTAATGAGAATTACCTTAAGTGTGAAGTCAGATTCTCACACTTAATCACCTTTGGTTTAGGATTAAGATCATTAACCTACTTGTGATTATTTAGATGTTTTTGTGATTTTGTTTAGTGTTGAGTAATGAGGTTAAGCCATAATCATGGATTAAACAGACCCATTACATCATCCTAAAAGAAGGATAATAGATGAGAATGTTTAAGCTGAGGAAGACTCCTCAACTTAATCCATGATTAGGGATTAAACCCATGACAAAACAAGCCTTTATTAAGTGGATTTTATTTAGATTAATGGTATGATGATGAAGTGTTTTTTATGATTTGTAAGATAACTTGAGGGGGACTTGTCCATTAACACTAGGGTTAGTCCTTCTTAACCACTTAAGGAAGAATTAGAACCCTAATGCAAGGCCCAAGTTACAAGTGTGATGTCTTGATATTTATTAAGTAGATTAATTAAGAGATTTAAACACAAAGGGTTTAACACTTAGGATTAAAGTTATACACTCCATCCTAAGAGAAGGATGCAGGCATAACCCTAATCACAAAGTCTTAAAGCCTTTAGGGTTTAGTCTCTGATTATGAGGTGAGAAGAGAGGACTCAAAGAGAGACACAAAGGTAAAACTATGAGGGGAGACTAATCAAAATCCTAATTCATTATCATGCTTGGTTGATCCTAAGGTTTGTGAGGTTTAAACAAGAAGATCTTCAATGGAACCACCAGGGAGCAGATGAACAGGATCAAGAGAAGCAAAGTGACTTGCTTCATTCAAGAAGTCAAGTCACTTGAAGAAAGAAAGTAGGAGGAAGAAGAATGAGCAAGCTCAAACTCAAACACAAATAGAAATGCAGCAAAGGATGCAAGGGAGATGAGAAGAAAAGTTATGAGAAGTGAAGGCAAATCCACTTCTCAAGTTACTTACCACCTGAAATGTTAGAAAGAAATGCAATGCAATGCTAAATGAGATGAAATGGTATGATGCTAGACCAAACCAGAAGCATGGTGATGATGAAAATGATGTTATGAGGTGCTGCAAACATGAGGCAAGGCATGGGGATGTTCATACAAGATTATGAATGCAAATGATGCAAGTTAAGGAGCATGAACAAGCATGAAATGTTATGAAGCATACAAGACAAATGACATGGCAAATATGCAATGCAATGATCAAACATGTTTCCTATATGTCTTAATATGTCAAATGAATCATAAACATGTACAAAATGCAAAGACAAGTCATGTTATGCAAGAGAATGCAAGAAGGATGCAAGAGAAAGCCCAAAATTAGGGTTTATGGATCAAACATCAAACAAAAACCCAAAACAGAAGCAAACCTCATGATAAAAAATGGAAAATGGCACCCAAAGAAACCCTAGGCCTATGATGAACCACTGCCCAAAGGGGAGCTCTCAACTCTCAACCAATCTCAAGATATGAATTTCCTAAGTTATTAGGGTTTTTTAGGGTTCTTAACAAAACAAATGCCAAACAATTTGAAAATGCAAGAACAATTCATGGCCTTTTTATCCTAGGAACTACATGCAAAACAAAAGACAATGCAAGAAGAATCAATGTCTCAACCTTCTCCAATAGGCAGAAATGAATTTTCAAACATGTGATCAAAATAATGCATAAAAAATGATTTAATTCAATGAAAAATTCTTAAAATGCATCAAGATCAAAAAAGAAATTTGGTTTGAAGGTTGGACAATGTTTCTAAATGTCTTAGAACATTTCATGAATTTTTTTGTAATTTTTAAATACCTAAAAGTATTTTTAATTAATTAATTCCCATTAATCAATTAAAAATAATCTTTTAAATATTTAAAAATACTTTTTTAATGATAAAAATAAAATAAAAAATGTTTTTGGGTCTTAAAAATTAATAAAACTTTAAAGAAAAAGTTTCATAATTTTTAAGATTTTTTTGCTATTTTAAATTAATTGTGCAAAACAAATGAAATAAAAAGAAATAAAAACAAATAAAATAAAAAGTCAGAGGGATGGAGGGCCAAGATGCGCCCAGGATTTGAAAGTGTTGACTGGCGCGTGATCCTGTGGTTGGGATTGACTCTGAGATAATTAGTTTAATTATGAATTAATTAACTAAATGAAAAAGATTAGGGCTAATCAAACGCATCTGGGCCATCCAAAAGAGAGGGAAGTCAGCAAGTCAACGCTCATCAATGGCTCAAATTCAAACTAGCATTAATTACGTGATTAGGGTTTAAACACTCTCAGGTGGCCGGAGAAGACTTCCGGTCGTCTTCTCCGGCCAGCACCTCACCTGAAAATTCCCCAACTCCCTCAAAACGTACCCAAAATGAAAACTAAGCACACCCAAATGATCCCCATGATCTCCTGACTCAAAACCCTAACCCCAAACAAATTTATTCTTCATCAATCGCATGAATCGAAGGCAAACATTTTTAGGGCAAACCAGTTTCAGAGTCAAATTAAATGTTCAAATCACAACCATTTCAAAAACTAAAAGCACCAGGATGATCAGGGCAACACAAAGAACGAGTTTGTAACAAGAAAAACAACTTCTGAAAAAATAAATTTCAGGCTACCTGAGATTCGAAGCTTTCAGTTTAGGAACTTTCTGGCCACCTCTCTTTGTGCAAGCTGCTCTACTTGGTCCCCAGAAGATGTTTGAATGCTCAAATGGAGTTTAAGTTGGCTTGATGATGAGTTTCGAAAGCTCCTGCTTCAGTTCAGTCAAAAATGGCAATGGAGATTCTGGCACTTTCAGGTCATGGTGAATGAAGGTTTGAGGTCCTGATGATGAATGGAGAAGGTTTGTGGTGTTTGTTTGTGTGTTTGTGAGCTAGGATGAGAGTTTCGAATGAAACTGCAAAATGGAGTGAGAAATGGCTATGGAGTAATCTGGCTGTTTCAGGCTTGTGTTCTTGGTGTTTTGTGATCTATGAGGCAGGGTGAGTTGAATGGAGGAAAAGGTTTGAGTGTTTGCAGGCTGTATAGAGAAATTCGAGAGCTTATGCAAAATGGAAGGTTTTTGTGTATGTGGTGAATGGGATGGTTTCAGCCTTGCTTGCCCTTATGCTTTGCTTGCAAATTGTCCACATAACTCTCTCTCATTGGTCAGTTGATTTGACATGTGCTTTATGGATAGGTGAGGCAACTTTTGCAAAAAGTCAAATAATGTGTAAGAGAAGCATGGCTCATGATCTAGGCAAGTACATGGGCATGGGCTGGCGCAGCAAGGTGAGGTGAGAGGCTAGCGAAGCTCAGCATCCAAGGCTGCAAGTAGGAGGGAGCATGATCATGAGTTTTGCAACTTGTGACATTTTGGTTCACATGTGATTCTTTTGCCTAACCAAACATGTAACCATGGGCAATCTTAGTTCAAATCTGATTTTTAGGACTTAGAGAAAGTTTATGTAATGGTTTGAGATGAATTAGAGGCTGCAATGTGCATTGGTTCAAGTCTTTGCAAAATTTCCATTTGAAGCATGCCTTAGAAATTAATGATTTTTGCCAACTTTGCATTGCCATAACTTTTGATCCAAGAAGAGTTTGATCATGTTCTTGTACTTTTTGAAAAGGGAAAGATGAGATCTACAACTTTCATGACCAAAGTTTTTCCATTTGAAGCCTTTTTGGACCAAGAATCAAAGCTTGAAAATTGACCTAAAATGATGCATTCTTGAAAAGTCAACTATGCCCAAAAAGTCAACATTTGCAAAAACCCTAAATTCTTGATTTCTATGAACTTCAACCTTCTTCCATGATCAAATAAAGATCATATACACTCAAAATGATGAAGATCACCCATTGGTTGGGTCATTGGGGGCCTCAGATGCCCTGATTTTACACTGACTTGTCTGAAAAGTCAACTCTTGATCAGATGACTTCCCCATGGAATTTCTTCATGAAAATTGATATGCATACTCCCTATACCATATAGAGATCAATGGAAACAAGAATGACCAAAAAATTTGGAGTTATGGCCTCTGAAACCAAAACCCTAATTTTCAGTCAACTGTGCAGTTCATCCTGGCTCTGCATCCACTCAAACCCTAGTTCTTGTGATTCCTCTGCATTTTGACTTTGAGGAGATGGAATATGATATAAGAACACACATGGACCCCTTTGAGTTGATTGGTTGCCTTTGGAATGGCTCAAGATGCTTTGGGATTGCTCAGATCACAAACCCTAGGTGCAGATGAGTTAGAAGCTATGCAGTGAATCAAAAATGAGATGTGAGATGATGTGATTGTGTTTATGCATATGAGGATGATCACAAGCCATGGTGTAAATGGGTGAGGGCAAATTTGGGGTGTTTACAGCTGCCCCTATTCAAACATGAGTTAGCTGTGCAGGATGTAAGCAACGGCTTAACAGGCAAACAAGATAACTTGTGGTTGAATACCAAAGACAGTCCAAAATTTGCACTCACAGGATGAAGAAGAAAAGGGATATAGATTGTAAAAGGAAAATAAAGTATATTGTAAAGTGTGGGCGACGGAGGACGACCGTCGAGCAGAGGAAGACTGCTGGGTAAAGTGGTATGTGAAGCAAAGCGATGACGGGGACGGCCGACATGCTGGTAAAGTGCAGGAAATAAAGCGATGACGGGGACGGCCGATATGCTGGGGATAAAAAGTAAAGCTAAGACGGGGACGGCCGACTAGCTGGGGAAAAACAAGTAAAGCTAAGACGGGGACGGCCGACTAGCTGGGGAAAACAAGTAAAGCTAAGACGGGGACAGCCGACTAGCTGGGGAAAATAGGATATTATGATGGGGACGGCCATCAAGATAAAGCTGCAAAGTTCTCTGGGGATTAATGAAACATGACGGGGACGGCCATCAAGTTCATAAAGGTCAAGTAACCAACGATGGGGACGGCCATCGGGCTAAAAAGGAAAAGGGACCACGACGGGGACGGCCATCGGGTTAAAGAATAAATGAAATAAACAGATGATGGGGTACGGCCATAAAAGGTGAAGGACGATCACCTAGCAGGGGACGGCTGCTCTGTTGGGAATAAAAGAAATATGATGGGGACGGCCATCAAAGGTGGAGGACGACCACCTGGCAGGGTACGGCTGCCGAAAATATCAACGATGGGGACGGCCATCGGATAGAAAAGGTCAACGATGGGGACGGCCATCGGACGAGCAAGATGGAGGACGACCATCAAGAAGTGGAGGACGACCACTCAGCAGGGGACGGCTGCTCTCAAGGTTTATCATGACATAGGACGAATGTCAGATAACCAAAAATCAACAATGGGGACGGCCATTGGATAAAGTTGATGAAGGACGATCATCAAAAGGTGGAGGACGACCACCTAGCAGGGGACGGCTGCTAAAAATATCAACGATGGGGACGGCCATCGGATGAGCATGATGGAGGACGACCATCAAGAAGTGGAGGACGACCACTCAGCAGGGTACGGCTGCTCTCAAAGGTATCATAACACAGGACGAGTGTTAGATAAAAAGAAAATTTGTTGGTGATCTACTGGGGATAGTAAACACGGACGAGCGTTTACATCCAAGAAACAAAAGGTACAAGTGTTTGGTATTGTGTATAGATTAAAGATGCGGACGAGCATCCTTAAGACTATGATACGGACGAGTATCATGTAGAAACAAACTGACACATGTTCAGAGATGATGATACGGACGAGTATCAACTGGTTAACAAAGAACACGGACGAGTGTTGCATCTGAAAGAATTCTTCTGGGGAATAATAGACACAGGCGAGTATCTATATTCAAGAAGACACAAGTGTTTGACACGGTGTATGGATTAAAGATGCGGACGAGCATCCTTAAGACTATGATACGGACGAGTATCATGTAGAAACAAACACTAGACGCAATGTTCTGAGATGATGGTACGGACGAGTACCAACTGGTTAACAAAGAACAAGGACTACTGTCGAATCTGTGGGGATAGTGATGATGTATACAAGATGCGGACGAGTATCTGTATAAGTGTACCATGAGTAGTGAGCATTGTATTGTATAGATGAGTGTTTATCTGCTGGGGAGAGTGACACGGACGAGTGTCAAAAGAGAAGAGTATAATATTAACAAGTGTGTGGGTTGATGAAAGTGTACGCGACTGCGCTGGGGATATGACACGGACGGGTGTCAAAAAGGGTGTGTATACAAGTACATGTGAGTGCAAAGAAGATGTCTTTGGCTTTCTGCTGGGGTATGACACGGACGGGTGTCAGGACGTATCTGTAGTACGGGTAATTTGTTTGTAAAGAGTGTTCAGGCGACTTTACTGGGGAATGATGACACGGACGGGTGCCAAAAGGTGTATATACTGGTGTTTGTGATTTGTGAGGCAGCTGCTTTTGCGGGGACTCTGATGGGGACTCTGGGGGAAAGTAATCTGTATTCTGATGAATGGTTACTAATCACAAGCGTTCAATTCACAACATGACTTATGATTATGCTATGCATTTGATTTTTGCCGTAATGCTCCGTATTAGACGGAATGCTACGCTCTGGGGGGTGAATATGATGTGAATGCTATGATTATGCAAAGGAGCACAGATCCAGGATTCGGATCTCGTTGCCGCGAAGATCTCTGGATGATCTGTTTGAAGCGGACATCCCAGCTGGGGATGAGATCACTGGTAGATCTAATGACGTATCTGCTTGGGGATATAGGTCACTGATTGACATATCCTTATAATATGGGACCCAGCTGGGGTCTGTAGAAGCTTTCTCCCTCTCTGTTGTGATCTTCCTGCGCTGCTCTTCTGAATAGAGGCTTGAAGCTCCGTGGGGAGATGATTCCCTGATTTCTGCATTCTGCTGAGGAAGAATGGTTGGCACTACAGCTGGGGAATGCTGTTGATAACTCAGCTGGGGAGAGTAATGAGAGGCAACTCGGCTGGCGAGAAAACATCCTGAGTGTTAAACCTGTTAGTTGATTTGGCAACTTTGCTGGGGGAAGCAATGGGGAGCAACTCAGCTGGGGATAGAGCATTTCCGATGCTGAGATTGAGTGTATGCTGATTTGGCAGCTCCGCTGGGGAAATGGGCACCTCCTAGTGCCATGTGGAAGATAGACCGAGTTGATAATGATTCGCCTACTTGCTGAGACATAACCTGCATGCCCCAGGTTGCGTTCTGGATATCTGCAATCCTGCAAAGATAATGGAACGTACAAAAGGTCCCGAGGTATCCCTTACTGGATTCCGTCATAGGAGTCAAGCACTCTCAAGAGTAAGTATATTCCCTGTAAACATGTGTTTTTTCTTTTTATTTTTAGAGAAAGGCATCTGTACTTATGTAATTGTATTATTATATATATTTTTTTAGAGATATCAGACAACTCTTTGCAAAACATAAATGTAAAAACGAAACATGACCGAAAATCTGATTTTATTAATTCATGTGCCCTGAATTGGCAAGATACAGTCAAGGAAACATATCTCCTGAAATGAAGAGATTGTTACAAATTGAGAAACAAAATGCTGGCGATGTTGACGACGCTTTGAGGAGCTTCCTCTCCTGCTATGACTCGTATGACAATGACGTTCTTCTCGTCTTGCTTTCTGGAGAGAGTTGATTCTGATTGAAGCTTGATCCTTTTGAAGCTTACCAGGTTGTAGATAATACAGACGAATTCAGAGTGCAGTTGTTCGCTTATTCCCTTATTTTGCATGGATCGCCCTTTCGGGTTTTCAATCCATCGGGATACCCATTTTTGCCTGAGCTGTCCAATGCGGCTTTTCAACTCAGCGGGTGTACATTTTTTATTCATTTATTTCCCTTATTTTTTCCCGAGTCTTTTATTCTGTTTTTGACTCGCCGGGATGCCCTATTTTTGCCTGGACTTACATTCTGTTTTTATGTCCAGCGGGTCATTTTATGCGAAGTATTTTTTAACTGCATCTGAATTCACAGGGGACGGGAAATCTTCACCATCCATGGTGCTGAGCATCAGTGCTCCACCAGAGAAAACTTTCTTTACTACGAATGGTCCTTCATAATTGGGAGTCCATTTGCCCCTGTGGTCTGTATGAGGAGGGAGGATTCTTTTCAACACAAGATCCCCTACTTGGTACTCTCGGTGCCTGACTTTCTGATCGAAGGCCTTCTTCATTCTCTTCTGATATAGCTGCCCATGACAGATTGCAGCCAATCTTTTCTCTTCAATCAGACTCAGTTGTTCGAATCGGGACCGAACCCATTCTGCTTCACTCAGTTTAACATCCATTAGTACCCGTAGAGAGGGTAATTCAACTTCAACAGGTAGGACTGCTTCCATACCATACACAAGCTGATACGGTGTTGCCCCAGTGGATGTTCTGATTGATGTGCGGTACCCATGCAAGGCAAACGGTAGCATTTCGTGCCAGTCTTTGTAAGTGATTACCATCTTCTGCACAATCTTCTTGATATTCTTATTTGCCGCCTCAACAGCGCCATTCATCTTTGGCCTGTAAGGAGAAGAATTGTGATGTTGGATCTTGAAGTCCCGGCACAGCTCTGCCATCATTTTGTTGTTTAGGTTGGAACCATTATCAGTAATGATTCGCTCGGGCACTCCATACCGACAGATGATATCTCTCTTCAGGAATCTGGCTACCACTTGCCTTGTAACATTTGCATATGAGGCTGCTTCAACCCACTTGGTGAAATAGTCGATGGCGACCAGGATGAATCTGTGGCCGTTCGAAGCAGTTGGCTCAATCTTGCCAATCATATCAATGCCCCACATGGCAAAGGGCCATGGTGAAGACATGATATTCAAAGGATTGGGAGGCACATGCACCTTATCTGCATAGATCTGGCATTTATGGCATTTTCTGGCGTAAGCACAACAGTCTGCATCCATCGTGATCCAGTAATAGCCTGATCTTAACAACTTCTTAGCCATGGCATGCCCTCCAGCATGGGTACCAAAAGAGCCTTCATGCACTTCATGCATCAGTAAATCTGCTTCCGTCTTATCAACACATCTGAGGAGTACCATGTCAAAGTTCCTCTTGTATAAAGACCCATCAGTATTCAGGAAGAAACCACCAGCAAGCCTTCTTAAAGTCTTCTTATCATTGGAAGATGCCCCAGGTGGGTATGTTTGATCCTCCAAGAAGCTTTTAATGTCATGGTACCAAGGCTTATCATCTTTTACAACATCCGCTGCGAACACATATGCTGGTCTATCGAGTCTGGATACTGAGATCTGAGGTACAAAGTTAGCAGCTTGAACTTTGATCATGGATGAAATGGTAGCAAGAGCATCTGCAAACTGATTCTCGTCTCGAGGGATATACTCAAGCTTGACTGTTGTGAAGAAAGTCAATAACCTTCTTGTATAATCCCTGTAAGGTATCAGATGATCCTGGTGGGTGTACCATTTTCCATTGGTTTGATTGACTACCAGAGCTGAATCTCCGAATACGGTCAATGTCTTGATCCTGAGGTCAATGGCTTCCTCAAGACCCATAATGCAAGCTTCGTATTCAGCTTCGTTGTTAGTGCAGTTGAAAGTGAGTTTTGCCGAGAAAGGCATGTGAACTCCCTTAGGTGAAACGAGTACCGCACCAACACCACGACCATTCATGTTAACAGCTCCATCAAACATCATAGTCCATTCTTCTTCTGGGTTAGGCCCTTCAGTGTGAATAGGCTCTTCATGATCTTTTGCTTTAATGAACATGATGTCTTCATCAGGGAAGTCAAACCTCATTGGCTGGTAATCATCAATGGGTTGCTCAGCAAGATATTCAGATAATACACTGCCCTTGATGGCTTTCTGAGATGTGTACTGTATGTCGTATTCTGTGAGAATCATCTGCCATCTTGCAACCCGTCCAGTAAGAGCTGGCTTCTCGAAAATGTACTTAACTGGATCCATTTTTGAGATTAATAAGGTAGTGTGGGTCAACATATACTGTCTCAGTCGGCGAGCAGCCCACGCTAAAGCACAGCAAGTTTTCTCGAGCAGTGAATAACGTTGTTCACAGTCGGTAAACTTTTTGCTCAGGTAGTATATTGCATACTCTTTTCGACCAGACTCGTCATGCTGGCCCAGCACACACCCCATTGATTCTTCTAGCACTATCAAGTACATAATCAGAGGTCTTCCTTCAACTGGCGGCATGAGGATTGGAGGTTCTTGTAAGTACTCTTTGATCTTGTCAAAAGCCTTCTGGCAATCTTCGTTCCACCTGACCGTTTGTTCTTTTCTTAACAGCTTGAACAAGGGTTCACAGGTTGCTGTAAGGTGGGATATGAACCGTGAGATATAGTTCAATCGGCCTAAGAACCCTCGAACTTCTTTCTCAGTTTTCGGTGCAGGCATCTCTTGGATGGCTTTGACTTTATCAGGGTCCACTTCAATCCCTTTCTCGCTTACAATAAAACCCAGCAGCTTACCGGATCGCACCCCGAATGTGCATTTGTTGGGGTTCAGCTTCAACTGGTATTTCCTCAGACGCTTGAATAATTTGAGCAGATTCACCAGGTGGTCTTCCTCTGTAAGGGACTTGGCGATCATATCATCCACATAACATTCTATTTCCTTATGGATCATATCGTGGAATAATGTCACCATAGCCCGTTGATATGTGGCACCAGCGTTCTTCAGTCCGAATGGCATCACTTTGTAACAGAACGTGCCCCAAGGTGTGATGAATGTTGTCTTCTCCATGTCTTCAGGTGACATCTTGATCTGATTATATCCTGAAAATCCATCCATGAAGGAGAATACCGAGAACTGAGCCGTGTTATCCACCAATACGTCAATGTGAGGTAATGGGAAATCATCTTTCGGGCTGGCTCTGTTCAGATCCCGATAATCAACACACATTCTTACTTTGCCATCTTTCTTAGGCACAGGTACTATATTAGCAACCCACGGCGGATAGCTAGTCACAGCAAGGAACCCGGCGTCCCATTGCTTTTGTACCTCTTCCTTGATTTTCATAGCCATGTCTGGGCGAGTTCGGCGCAACTTCTGTTTGACTGGTGGGCATTCTTCTTTCAAAGGCAGCTTGTGCACAACAATGTCGGTATCCAACCCTGGCATATCTTGATACGACCAAGCAAACACATCAACATACTCTTGAAGCAGATCTATCAGTTGTCTCTTCACTGGGTCTTGCAGGCAGGCCCCGATTTTAACTTCTTTCACGTCTTCGTCAGTACCAAGATTAATCACTTCAATCTCCTCCTGATGAGGAGCAATAACCTTTTCCTCTTGTCTTAACAACCTGGCTAGCTCTTCAGGAAGCTCATATTCTTCTTCAACCCCTTCATCAGCTTGATTGATCGGATTGTCAAAGTCATACGATGTCATAGCCGTGCTGTTGTCGGTGCTGTCAGGAAGGCACTCTCTGCAAGGGTTAAGTTTGTTCATTTTAGTGATTGATTTTAATCTTGCTTTAGAAAAAGTGAAATGAAGTTATCATTTTGAAAACACCGCCATTTATTTTTTTGTACAAAAAAGAAAAATGGAAAAACAGTGAGCATAAAAGAAAAAGACTTGTTTGCAAAAAGATGTCTGATATTTCATTAATTTAATCTTGTTTGCACAAAAGTACAGATGGCCCTGATTACAAAATGAGTCTTGTCATCTTGGGCAAGATGCAAGACTTGGATGCATGCTATAAAAATACAGGAAATAATAATTACTCTGCATGAGTAACTCTTATAATTTCCTGGGAAGACCAGTTCGAGACACTGCTCCCCGGGATCTTTGGACGAATCCAATTCTCCAGATTGCGCTCCTCTTCCAGCTCGTCTTCCAGACAGTTGATAGCATCAGGGGTAAGCATTCCCCCACTGACAAATCCAGGCTCTGCAGCAGCCTTCGCTTGATGTTGAGTTGGTCTGTAACCCAACCCAAATTTGTCCTCTTTTTTCTCCACCGACAGCAATTTGCCCCAGCCTTGGGCAGTTCCTTCCTCAACAACCTTCCGGGCTTGTTGGTATGATGACATTGGAGTACCAGATACAGCAGATGCTTCATTGACATTCAAGGCTTCAAACCCCTGGCTCATTGTCTCATGGATCTCCCCATCCATTTCAATGTACTTATACGCAGCCAGATGGCTAACGAAAATATCCTCCTCTCCACAGATTGTGACAACTTGACCTTCCCACTCAAATTTTAACTTTTGGTGAAGGGTAGACGTTATTGCGCCGGCGGCATGAATCCAGGGTCTACCCAACAAACAGCTGTAGGCGGGCTGAATGTCCATCACATAAAAGATAGTTTTAAAAGTCTGTGGGCCAATTGTCACAGGCAGCTCAATCTCTCCCAGAACCGATCTCTTAGAACCATCAAAGGCTCTCACCACCAGGTTGCTGGGTCTCAATGCCAATCCATCGTATTCTAGCTTCACCAGAGCCTTCTTTGGTAAGACATTCAGGGAAGAACCTGTGTCC
Source organism: Lathyrus aphaca (assembly GCA_963966055.1). Taxonomy (NCBI): domain Eukaryota; kingdom Viridiplantae; phylum Streptophyta; class Magnoliopsida; order Fabales; family Fabaceae; genus Lathyrus; species Lathyrus aphaca. Next base: position 409,098,470 of record OZ014521.1, on the reverse strand, counting down.
ACCAGCACATGAGAAAGGACAGCTCCTTTGCATTCCATGGTTATGTGCAAGGCTTTGTTATGATTGCGGCCATCCGCTGTCAAGTCAGTATTGGTGAACCCTAGCCCATTGCTAGCAGTAACATTTCCAACCACGGTTTCCAATTGGTTGACAGTAATCTCCTCAGGCACGTAAGCTGCGTGCAGGACTTTAAGTAGTGCATTCCGATGGGCTTCGGAGCACATAAGCAGTGAGAGGATGGAGATTTTGGATGGCGTCTGGTGAAGATGATCCACAATTTTATAATCACTCTTTTTGATGATTCGCATAAACTCATCAACTTCCTGATCGAACGGAGTCTTCAGGGTTTCTTTGGCAGCTGGATCTTCCTGCACCGGGCCTTTTCCTTTTGCCTTGGCAGCAGCTTCTGCTTCGGCAGTAGGTCTTTGAACTTGTGAAGCAAAGAGACGTCCGCTTCGAGTGAAGCCTCCGCCTCCCCCCACATTATCTATTTGTGGTGCAGGTGTTGATGTTTCAAGAGTGATTCTTTTCCCTTCACAGTACACGTCAGAGCCATAGTGCCACGGGATGGCCCTGTTGCTTTCAAATGGTACTGGTCCAGGCACCGTGACAGTGACCGGACTGATTGCTGCTGCTGAAGGGACTGTTATTGTTTGTGGATCATAATAGATTGTAACTGGTGCTCTGATGGGAGCAGCACCTTCTGAATGGTAGGCAGAGTTGTTCTCAGGATCGTAGAATATGGTGACGGTAGAGACATCTTCATGATTGATTGCTGGTGTTGTAGGAGGTACTGTTGGAAGGACTGTTGTTGTTGTTGATGGAGAGTCGAAATGGAATGAAGCTGAAGTCGTAGCAGGAGAAACTGTTGAAAACTGATCATTTGGTAGGACAGATGAAGTACTTGCTGATGGTGCTGATGAATTGTCGGGAACAATAGTTGCTGCATTTGTAGGAGGGTCTGAAACCGTTGTTGATGAAGTTGCCGGATTTGTTGGGAATGATGTAGTGATCTGTAGCAAGCCACTCTGAATAAGGCTGTCAATGCCATTCCTCAGGTCCTCACACCCGTTCCATGAAATATTGCAGTAGGGACACCCTAGTTCACACCCCGGAAATATTTGGTTTTCGCGGAGTTGAGCTTTGATTTCTACCAATGGTGTCCTGATCTGATCCACACTGGTTATTAAATAAGACGGTTGGTCTTCTTCAATAGCATTAATTCGGGGACCACCATGGTTTGGCATTGGGTTTTTATTGACATTGGGCGGAGGTGCAAAATTCAGAGCCTTGGAGTCTACCAAGTCTTGTACCTTCATATGCAGAGCCCTGCATTTTTCTGTACTGTGACCAGGTGCGTTTGAATGAAAAGCACACCTAGCATTGGAGTCATAGTTTCTTGGTAGACTGTTGGGATCCGGAGGTGCCAACGTTCTTAGCTCAACTAGGTTGAGTTTCAGAAGTTGTGGCAGCAAAGCAGCATACGGCATTGGGATCGGGTCGATCACTCGGTTAGCTTGGGATGGCCTCTGTTGGAATGGCCTTTGTTGATTGTTGTTGTTGGAGTTGTTGTTGTTGTAGTTCCTTGGAGGATACTGATTCTGATGATACTGAGGTTGTTGTTGGAAGTTTTGTTGCGGAGGTTGATAGACTGGCTGAGGATGAGCTGGAGCAGGGATAGTGACTGCTGCTATTGACCTTTGAACATATTGGGGCCTACCCCTGTTGGTGTGAATGGCATTGGTCTCGCCAGTTCTTCTCGGGCCTGCAAAAGGCTTTCTTGTACTACTGGACGAGCTTGCACCGTTGTCTGAGATCTTTCCCATTTTTAACAGGCTTTCAATTCTCTCCCCAGCTATAACAATATCCGCAAAGCTAGTGGAAGAGAAAGCAGCTAACCTGTCAATATACGTTCCCTGGAGAGTGTTCATAAACATGTCTGCCATTTCCCTTTCAGACATAGGGGGTTGAACAGCAGCAGCCAATTGCCTCCATCTCTGAGCATATTCTCGGAAACTCTCCCTTGACGACTGTGACATGCCCATTAGGAGAGTCCTGTAGGGTGCCATATCTAGATTATACTGATACTGTCTGATGAAGGCCTCTGCCAGGTCCTTCCAGCATCTTATAGTTGCTCTTGTCAGATGGGAATACCATTCCCTTGATGCTCCAGTCAAGCTATCTTCGAAGTAGAACATCCACAATTTCTCATCCATTGTATAGGCTTTCAGCCTTCCCAGAAATGATTGCAAATGAGTCCGGGGGCATGAAGTCCCATTATACTTTTCGAAACAAGGTGGCTTGAACTTATGGGGGATCCTGACCCCGTCTACCAAACCCATGTCCATGACGTCGAAACCCAAAGAATTTTGAGATTCTAAGGACCTCAACTTCTCAGCTATCTCTTCCAATCGTCTATCATAAGTTTCCTCTCCGGCACCCATTACTGTATACTGGTCCTCCTGAGGATCTTCTTGAAGTACTTTGGCTGCAGTGGCTGTTCCTTGAACATTTGCAGGAATGTTAATCTCAGGATGTAGATGTGGGCCAAACACAGGAGGATTAACATGGGGTTGTACCCGTTCATTGTTACTTGTGCCAGCAGTCCCCACATGGGGTTCCTCTTGATTCCTCCCTTCTACCAAAGCCCTGAGCCTCTCCTGGCTTTGAGCTAAGTTGTTCATCACTTCCATGAACTGCGTTATCTGGGTTCTCATCTCCAACCTTTCGTTGGCCATCTGGTTTCTGACCTCCGTAAGGTCTTGCTGCATCTGATCCATCTGAATTCCCGGAAGGTTGTTTCTAGTTGGGTACCTGTGTGGCCTGTTGAGAGGAAATACCCGGCGGCGAGCAATAATTCCTGAACATCACAACAGAGGTTAGCAACAACAAAACAAAAACCTACAAAACAAACAAAAGGGTTAGCATGCAATGCAGTTATGCTTATTTGTTCTCAAGGTATCCGGTTTGGCCTTCAGTTTTGACCCTTCCAGACCCCTGAAGAAGATGCTGTTGAAGTTGCTTTTGAAGTGAACTCAGATGGAAACCAACACAAATATATTACAAAAGTGAAATAATACAACTTGTTCTTTTTACAACACAAGCCCCCAAAGGGGTCAAAATACATCACAAAGAATAAAAGTACATGGAATAGGAACAACAACAAGCAAATGATCAAACTCCAAGGCCAAACTCATCCTCACGAACTTCCTTGAGAAGTGCTTCGGTCACAGGATCAGCCGGATGCTCCGTAAGATTCCTGATGAGAAGGTTTCTTGTTGCAACGGCTGCAGTCAACTTCTTGTTCTGACTTTGGTCTTTAGACCTCTTCACTCCTGCTTTAATTTTCAACTCTGATATTTCCTCCTGGGCTGCTGCCAAGGCTTTTTCCATCCGCTCCATCTTGTCCTGAACTCTCTTGTCTTCTAGAGTACGGGCCTCAGTGATCCGGACCCACCTGGCCTGACTCTCTTTCAAATACAAGTCTGTTCTTGCTCTCTGGAACTGGGCTTCTTTACAAGCATTCTTCAGAATCTGCTCACCAGCCTTGGACTTGTTGATATAATCTCCAGACTTCTCAATTTTAGTCAAGTGTTCCACTTTCAATTTCTCCAGTCTCTCAATCTCCCTCACACCTTCACTCCTCTCCCGGAGGGTCTTCTGCAAGGCCTGGGTTAACTTCTCATTTCTTTCCTTCAAACTCTCAAACTCCTCCAAACTAAAAGTGGCAGGGGGTGGTGCTGAAGATGACTCAGGCATGTCTTCTATGGTGAAGGGCATTCCAGAGAATTGGGCCCTGGCATGGGACCACTCATAATATTGGACTGATGCCACATTATTGCACTTTCCCAGAATGGTGATTCCCTTGGTTTGAACATGATCCCAGGCCCAGGCAGCCTGCCTAACAGTTGCCAGACTAATCTTGTTCTCACAGTAGAGGGTCTCAACCAAGTCTTGTTCCCTAGGAGTATGAACCAGTGCATAGCCTAATTGCCTTCTGAACAGCAGAGGGTTGTAATTGATACTTCCCTTAACTCCTATTAAGGGCACATTGGGAAAGTGCCCACAGCTGGTGATCATATCTCTGCCCTTGGTGCTTTGAGTACACCATCTGATGTCTGCTGAAGTGAGAGTAGTGAGCCTCTTAGCCCAGTTGCTCTGCTGATGAGGATTGAGAAATGCATCTGTCCTGGGTAGATGCCTGAGAAGCCAAGAATGGAATAATGGAGCACAACACCTTACCAGCCTTCCCCTCTGCTTCTCATTTCTCTGATGTACTGAGTAATAGAGATCTCCTAGCAAAGTTGGCACTGGGTTCTTCAGGATGAACAAATGGATTGCATTCTTGCTAATGAATCGAGGCTCATCTGCAAACAACACAATTCCATATACACTTAAGGCCAACAGAGCACAAACAGCTTTCCACTCTCCCAAGGAGGCCTTCAGACTAGCTTGAGAAATCAGGAAGTCCAGGTGAAATCCAGGGATCCCAGCTTTAGAGGTCATGTGTTGCTCAACCAAAACAGGCTCTAGATGCAAAGCCTTTGCCACCTCTCCATTGCTGGGAAAGACCATTTCAGGGTTGAATGGGATTTCTCTTTTGATGGGCAGACCAGTCAATGATGAGTATTCTTCCAGAAGAGGCCCCAACTGAAAGTCTTGAAAGGTGAAACATCTCAGTGGGGGATCATAAAACTGAATGCAGGTGTGGATCAAACTCCTCTGAGATGGGTCCAGATCCATGACCAAGTCAAGTATATCCCCATAATGCTCCCTGAACAAAGGTATGTGCTCTGGAGTGATCAGGGTTTGGATCCTCCTGATGTCTGATAAGTCTGGTTGGAAGAAATGATAAGTGATGTTGCTTTTCTTTGGAGCCATGATGCTGAGGACTGAGTAGGATAAGTGCTGATGAAGATGCTGAGGAGTGGGCCACTGGCTGGCTAGTGCTAGTAACTGAAGTATATGGCTGACAAGCTGAAGCAAGTGCTGGTGGAGACAGGTCAAAACTGCAGATGGGGTCAAAACCAAAACCAGATGAAAATGGATACCCTGAAACACAAATAAGCAAATGTTAATATGATGCAATGAGTATGTATGCAAATGAAATGCAAGGGTTTGTGACTGAGCTGGATCTGATTAACTGCCTTGGTGTAGATCCATGTGTGTCCAAGAAATCCAGATGGAGGTCTAAAAATCCAGTAACCAGGGTAGGGGACTCAAATAAAGAGCCACATGTCCAGGGTTTTAGAATCACAAGAACTGTCCAACATGGAGTATTCTTAACAAAGTCAAAGTAACAGGGTATTCTGAGGTCAAGGTACCTGCAAACCTGTAAACAGCCCAACCCCCTCACAGGTGGTGATCTAGAACAAGGATCCTCAGACTTGGATCAGTTATGAGAAGTGTAAACACTTCTAACCCGGAGGTACAGTGTTTACAATAACCATAACAATTCCTCCTCTAATTCATCTCAGTTTCTGAAGGTCAATACTAAAAGGTCATCCAGACTTAGCAGGCTTCCCAGATAGCCCTAGCATTGCAGGAAATCCGCAACACAGAGTTCTCAAGAAGAAACCCATATCTGAACCGTGTTTCATATTCCCGCACCAGACCGAAATGGAATGGGAAAGAACATGAACCACTCTAGCCTAGGTGTCACTCAGGTCCCAGGTATAGGACCTTAACTCTCAATGAAACACCCACCCACCAAAGCAAACAGATCCAGCCAGACAGCATGACAGTATGATATATGTAAAGCAATAAAGAAAGCAGTAAAGCAACTGTACATAAAGCAATAAACAAAAATAAATACAAACACAAACAAGCACATAACACCCCAGTAAACACGAATCAATCAAGCGCTAGGAGGAACCCACAAAAAGAACCAGAAGCCCTGGTTGCAGCATAAAGATTCCCCAGCAGAGTCGCCAAGCTGTCGCTCCCGAAGATTTGCATCCAGGTACAAGCGCGAACGGTCGGCGAGAGGGACAATGAGAACACACAGCCGTGAACTCACTGGAGAATGAATAGAGTCGCCAGCTAGGCATTTTTATCCCGGAGGAAAGGCAATGCTGCATAAGCCTAGAAAGAGATGGATAAGACGGTTTGCGAACCAGAGAGACTGAGAAAGGGGGTTGGTTACAACCTGGGAAGGTATTAGCACCCAGATTGTCCGTCGTACTCGACGGGATCCACGCTTAAAAGATTTGTGTTTTAGAGGGGTAGTGTCAGTGCAATTTGTATATAAAAGAGCTGGAAAAGGATGTACAGGTGTCAGTGTAAAAGGAATGTGAAGTGTAATATATACAGTGTCAGTGTGAGAACAAGAATGAAGTGCTCAAGAATATGAGGCTAAGAGAATAAAGCTGGAAAGAGGGGGGATATACAGAGACTTTTGTTCGATAACCGTTAAGTTATGCCTACGTATCCTCTCGTGCAATGAGGAAGTCAGAACACCGTAGTTCGACCCAAAGAGACTGAAAGATGAATTGACTGATGAACTGCTTACTTGCCTATGCTCAAGTGTATGACCTGTCTGGCTCAGGTGCAAACTGTCTTGCATTAGACGGAAGAAGCGAGTTCTCGATTTTGAGTGAATGAGATGAGAAAAGAATCCCGAAGGAGACGATTATTGTCTATTTTTGAGCTTTCAGTCTTTTATTTCTTTTTGGAGTTTGTCATAAGATGATGAGCTTAAGTCTAAACCAATGGGTTAGTAAACTCATCACATCTTCCCTCTGATCAGGGGTAATGAGAATTACCTTAAGTGTGAAGTCAGATTCTCACACTTAATCACCTTTGGTTTAGGATTAAGATCATTAACCTACTTGTGATTATTTAGATGTTTTTGTGATTTTGTTTAGTGTTGAGTAATGAGGTTAAGCCATAATCATGGATTAAACAGACCCATTACATCATCCTAAAAGAAGGATAATAGATGAGAATGTTTAAGCTGAGGAAGACTCCTCAACTTAATCCATGATTAGGGATTAAACCCATGACAAAACAAGCCTTTATTAAGTGGATTTTATTTAGATTAATGGTATGATGATGAAGTGTTTTTTATGATTTGTAAGATAACTTGAGGGGGACTTGTCCATTAACACTAGGGTTAGTCCTTCTTAACCACTTAAGGAAGAATTAGAACCCTAATGCAAGGCCCAAGTTACAAGTGTGATGTCTTGATATTTATTAAGTAGATTAATTAAGAGATTTAAACACAAAGGGTTTAACACTTAGGATTAAAGTTATACACTCCATCCTAAGAGAAGGATGCAGGCATAACCCTAATCACAAAGTCTTAAAGCCTTTAGGGTTTAGTCTCTGATTATGAGGTGAGAAGAGAGGACTCAAAGAGAGACACAAAGGTAAAACTATGAGGGGAGACTAATCAAAATCCTAATTCATTATCATGCTTGGTTGATCCTAAGGTTTGTGAGGTTTAAACAAGAAGATCTTCAATGGAACCACCAGGGAGCAGATGAACAGGATCAAGAGAAGCAAAGTGACTTGCTTCATTCAAGAAGTCAAGTCACTTGAAGAAAGAAAGTAGGAGGAAGAAGAATGAGAAAGCTCAAACTCAAACACAAATAGAAATGCAGCAAAGGATGCAAGGGAGATGAGAAGAAAAGTTATGAGAAGTGAAGGCAAATCCACTTCTCAAGTTACTTACCACCTGAAATGTTAGAAAGAAATGCAATGCAATGCTAAATGAGATGAAATGGTATGATGCTAGACCAAACCAGAAGCATGGTGATGATGAAAATGATGTTATGAGGTGCTGCAAACATGAGGCAAGGCATGGGGATGTTCATACAAGATTATGAATGCAAATGATGCAAGTTAAGGAGCATGAACAAGCATGAAATGTTATGAAGCATACAAGACAAATGACATGGCAAATATGCAATGCAATGATCAAACATGTTTCCTATATGTCTTAATATGTCAAATGAATCATAAACATGTACAAAATGCAAAGACAAGTCATGTTATGCAAGAGAATGCAAGAAGGATGCAAGAGAAAGCCCAAAATTAGGGTTTATGGATCAAACATCAAACAAAAACCCAAAACAGAAGCAAACCTCATGATAAAAAATGGAAAATGGCACCCAAAGAAACCCTAGGCCTATGATGAACCACTGCCCAAAGGGGAGCTCTCAACTCTCAACCAATCTCAAGATATGAATTTCCTAAGTTATTAGGGTTTTTTAGGGTTCTTAACAAAACAAATGCCAAACAATTTGAAAATGCAAGAACAATTCATGGCCTTTTTATCCTAGGAACTACATGCAAAACAAAAGACAATGCAAGAAGAATCAATGTCTCAACCTTCTCCAATAGGCAGAAATGAATTTTCAAACATGTGATCAAAATAATGCATAAAAAATGATTTAATTCAATGAAAAATTCTTAAAATGCATCAAGATCAAAAAAGAAATTTGGTTTGAAGGTTGGACAATGTTTCTAAATGTCTTAGAACATTTCATGAATTTTTTTGTAATTTTTAAATACCTAAAAGTATTTTTAATTAATTAATTCCCATTAATCAATTAAAAATAATCTTTTAAATATTTAAAAATACTTTTTTAATGATAAAAATAAAATAAAAAATGTTTTTGGGTCTTAAAAATTAATAAAACTTTAAAGAAAAAGTTTCATAATTTTTAAGATTTTTTTGCTATTTTAAATTAATTGTGCAAAACAAATGAAATAAAAAGAAATAAAAACAAATAAAATAAAAAGTCAGAGGGATGGAGGGCCAAGATGCGCCCAGGATTTGAAAGTGTTGACTGGCGCGTGATCCTGTGGTTGGGATTGACTCTGAGATAATTAGTTTAATTATGAATTAATTAACTAAATGAAAAAGATTAGGGCTAATCAAACGCATCTGGGCCATCCAAAAGAGAGGGAAGTCAGCAAGTCAACGCTCATCAATGGCTCAAATTCAAACTAGCATTAATTACGTGATTAGGGTTTAAACACTCTCAGGTGGCCGGAGAAGACTTCCGGTCGTCTTCTCCGGCCAGCACCTCACCTGAAAATTCCCCAACTCCCTCAAAACGTACCCAAAATGAAAACTAAGCACACCCAAATGATCCCCATGATCTCCTGACTCAAAACCCTAACCCCAAACAAATTTATTCTTCATCAATCGCATGAATCGAAGGCAAACATTTTTAGGGCAAACCAGTTTCAGAGTCAAATTAAATGTTCAAATCACAACCATTTCAAAAACTAAAAGCACCAGGATGATCAGGGCAACACAAAGAACGAGTTTGTAACAAGAAAAACAACTTCTGAAAAAATAAATTTCAGGCTACCTGAGATTCGAAGCTTTCAGTTTAGGAACTTTCTGGCCACCTCTCTTTGTGCAAGCTGCTCTACTTGGTCCCCAGAAGATGTTTGAATGCTCAAATGGAGTTTAAGTTGGCTTGATGATGAGTTTCGAAAGCTCCTGCTTCAGTTCAGTCAAAAATGGCAATGGAGATTCTGGCACTTTCAGGTCATGGTGAATGAAGGTTTGAGGTCCTGATGATGAATGGAGAAGGTTTGTGGTGTTTGTTTGTGTGTTTGTGAGCTAGGATGAGAGTTTCGAATGAAACTGCAAAATGGAGTGAGAAATGGCTATGGAGTAATCTGGCTGTTTCAGGCTTGTGTTCTTGGTGTTTTGTGATCTATGAGGCAGGGTGAGTTGAATGGAGGAAAAGGTTTGAGTGTTTGCAGGCTGTATAGAGAAATTCGAGAGCTTATGCAAAATGGAAGGTTTTTGTGTATGTGGTGAATGGGATGGTTTCAGCCTTGCTTGCCCTTATGCTTTGCTTGCAAATTGTCCACATAACTCTCTCTCATTGGTCAGTTGATTTGACATGTGCTTTATGGATAGGTGAGGCAACTTTTGCAAAAAGTCAAATAATGTGTAAGAGAAGCATGGCTCATGATCTAGGCAAGTACATGGGCATGGGCTGGCGCAGCAAGGTGAGGTGAGAGGCTAGCGAAGCTCAGCATCCAAGGCTGCAAGTAGGAGGGAGCATGATCATGAGTTTTGCAACTTGTGACATTTTGGTTCACATGTGATTCTTTTGCCTAACCAAACATGTAACCATGGGCAATCTTAGTTCAAATCTGATTTTTAGGACTTAGAGAAAGTTTATGTAATGGTTTGAGATGAATTAGAGGCTGCAATGTGCATTGGTTCAAGTCTTTGCAAAATTTCCATTTGAAGCATGCCTTAGAAATTAATGATTTTTGCCAACTTTGCATTGCCATAACTTTTGATCCAAGAAGAGTTTGATCATGTTCTTGTACTTTTTGAAAAGGGAAAGATGAGATCTACAACTTTCATGACCAAAGTTTTTCCATTTGAAGCCTTTTTGGACCAAGAATCAAAGCTTGAAAATTGACCTAAAATGATGCATTCTTGAAAAGTCAACTATGCCCAAAAAGTCAACATTTGCAAAAACCCTAAATTCTTGATTTCTATGAACTTCAACCTTCTTCCATGATCAAATAAAGATCATATACACTCAAAATGATGAAGATCACCCATTGGTTGGGTCATTGGGGGCCTCAGATGCCCTGATTTTACACTGACTTGTCTGAAAAGTCAACTCTTGATCAGATGACTTCCCCATGGAATTTCTTCATGAAAATTGATATGCATACTCCCTATATCATATAGAGATCAATGGAAACAAGAATGACCAAAAAATTTGGAGTTATGGCCTCTGAAACCAAAACCCTAATTTTCAGTCAACTGTGCAGTTCATCCTGGCTCTGCATCCACTCAAACCCTAGTTCTTGTGATTCCTCTGCATTTTGACTTTGAGGAGATGGAATATGATATAAGAACACACATGGACCCCTTTGAGTTGATTGGTTGCCTTTGGAATGGCTCAAGATGCTTTGGGATTGCTCAGATCACAAACCCTAGGTGCAGATGAGTTAGAAGCTATGCAGTGAATCAAAAATGAGATGTGAGATGATGTGATTGTGTTTATGCATATGAGGATGATCACAAGCCATGGTGTAAATGGGTGAGGGCAAATTTGGGGTGTTTACAGCTGCCCCTATTCAAACATGAGTTAGCTGTGCAGGATGTAAGCAACGGCTTAACAGGCAAACAAGATAACTTGTGGTTGAATACCAAAGACAGTCCAAAATTTGCACTCACAGGATGAAGAAGAAAAGGGATATAGATTGTAAAAGGAAAATAAAGTATATTGTAAAGTGTGGGCGACGGAGGACGACCGTCGAGCAGAGGAAGACTGCTGGGTAAAGTGGTATGTGAAGCAAAGCGATGACGGGGACGGCCGACATGCTGGTAAAGTGCAGGAAATAAAGCGATGACGGGGACGGCCGATATGCTGGGGATAAAAAGTAAAGCTAAGACGGGGACGGCCGACTAGCTGGGGAAAAACAAGTAAAGCTAAGACGGGGACGGCCGACTAGCTGGGGAAAACAAGTAAAGCTAAGACGGGGACAGCCGACTAGCTGGGGAAAATAGGATATTATGATGGGGACGGCCATCAAGATAAAGCTGCAAAGTTCTCTGGGGATTAATGAAACATGACGGGGACGGCCATCAAGTTCATAAAGGTCAAGTAACCAACGATGGGGACGGCCATCGGGCTAAAAAGGAAAAGGGACCACGACGGGGACGGCCATCGGGTTAAAGAATAAATGAAATAAACAGATGATGGGGTACGGCCATAAAAGGTGAAGGACGATCACCTAGCAGGGGACGGCTGCTCTGTTGGGAATAAAAGAAATATGATGGGGACGGCCATCAAAGGTGGAGGACGACCACCTGGCAGGGTACGGCTGCCGAAAATATCAACGATGGGGACGGCCATCGGATAGAAAAGGTCAACGATGGGGACGGCCATCGGACGAGCAAGATGGAGGACGACCATCAAGAAGTGGAGGACGACCACTCAGCAGGGGACGGCTGCTCTCAAGGTTTATCATGACATAGGACGAATGTCAGATAACCAAAAATCAACAATGGGGACGGCCATTGGATAAAGTTGATGAAGGACGATCATCAAAAGGTGGAGGACGACCACCTAGCAGGGGACGGCTGCTAAAAATATCAACGATGGGGACGGCCATCGGATGAGCATGATGGAGGACGACCATCAAGAAGTGGAGGACGACCACTCAGCAGGGTACGGCTGCTCTCAAAGGTATCATAACACAGGACGAGTGTTAGATAAAAAGAAAATTTGTTGGTGATCTACTGGGGATAGTAAACACGGACGAGCGTTTACATCCAAGAAACAAAAGGTACAAGTGTTTGGTATTGTGTATAGATTAAAGATGCGGACGAGCATCCTTAAGACTATGATACGGACGAGTATCATGTAGAAACAAACTGACACATGTTCAGAGATGATGATACGGACGAGTATCAACTGGTTAACAAAGAACACGGACGAGTGTTGCATCTGAAAGAATTCTTCTGGGGAATAATAGACACAGGCGAGTATCTATATTCAAGAAGACACAAGTGTTTGACACGGTGTATGGATTAAAGATGCGGACGAGCATCCTTAAGACTATGATACGGATGAGTATCATGTAGAAACAAACACTAGACGCAATGTTCTGAGATGATGGTACGGACGAGTACCAACTGGTTAACAAAGAACAAGGACTACTGTCGAATCTGTGGGGATAGTGATGATGTATACAAGATGCGGACGAGTATCTGTATAAGTGTACCATGAGTAGTGAGCATTGTATTGTATAGATGAGTGTTTATCTGCTGGGGAGAGTGACACGGACGAGTGTCAAAAGAGAAGAGTATAATATTAACAAGTGTGTGGGTTGATGAAAGTGTACGCGACTGCGCTGGGGATATGACACGGACGGGTGTCAAAAAGGGTGTGTATACAAGTACATGTGAGTGCAAAGAAGATGTCTTTGGCTTTCTGCTGGGGTATGACACGGACGGGTGTCAGGACGTATCTGTAGTACGGGTAATTTGTTTGTAAAGAGTGTTCAGGCGACTTTACTGGGGAATGATGACACGGACGGGTGCCAAAAGGTGTATATACTGGTGTTTGTGATTTGTGAGGCAGCTGCTTTTGCGGGGACTCTGATGGGGACTCTGGGGGAAAGTAATCTGTATTCTGATGAATGGTTACTAATCACAAGCGTTCAATTCACAACATGACTTATGATTATGCTATGCATTTGATTTTTGCCGTAATGCTCCGTATTAGACGGAATGCTACGCTCTGGGGGTGAATATGATGTGAATGCTATGATTATGCAAAGGAGCACAGATCCAGGATTCGGATCTCGTTGCCGCGAAGATCTCTGGATGATCTGTTTGAAGCGGACATCCCAGCTGGGGATGAGATCACTGGTAGATCTAATGACGTATCTGCTTGGGGATATAGGTCACTGATTGACATATCCTTATAATATGGGACCCAGCTGGGGTCTGTAGAAGCTTTCTCCCTCTCTGTTGTGATCTTCCTGCGCTGCTCTTCTGAATAGAGGCTTGAAGCTCCGTGGGGAGATGATTCCCTGATTTCTGCATTCTGCTGAGGAAGAATGGTTGGCACTACAGCTGGGGAATGCTGTTGATAACTCAGCTGGGGAGAGTAATGAGAGGCAACTCGGCTGGCGAGAAAACATCCTGAGTGTTAAACCTGTTAGTTGATTTGGCAACTTTGCTGGGGGAAGCAATGGGGAGCAACTCAGCTGGGGATAGAGCATTTCCGATGCTGAGATTGAGTGTATGCTGATTTGGCAGCTCCGCTGGGGAAATGGGCACCTCCTAGTGCCATGTGGAAGATAGACCGAGTTGATAATGATTCGCCTACTTGCTGAGACATAACCTGCATGCCCCAGGTTGCGTTCTGGATATCTGCAATCCTGCAAAGATAATGGAACGTACAAAAGGTCCCGAGGTATCCCTTACTGGATTCCGTCATAGGAGTCAAGCACTCTCAAGAGTAAGTATATTCCCTGTAAACATGTGTTTTTTCTTTTTATTTTTAGAGAAAGGCATCTGTACTTATGTAATTGTATTATTATATATATTTTTTTAGAGATATCAGACAACTCTTTGCAAAACATAAATGTAAAAACGAAACATGACCGAAAATCTGATTTTATTAATTCATGTGCCCTGAATTGGCAAGATACAGTCAAGGAAACATATCTCCTGAAATGAAGAGATTGTTACAAATTGAGAAACAAAATGCTGGCGATGTTGACGACGCTTTGAGGAGCTTCCTCTCCTGCTATGACTCGTATGACAATGACGTTCTTCTCGTCTTGCTTTCTGGAGAGAGTTGATTCTGATTGAAGCTTGATCCTTTTGAAGCTTACCAGGTTGTAGATAATACAGACGAATTCAGAGTGCAGTTGTTCGCTTATTCCCTTATTTTGCATGGATCGCCCTTTCGGGTTTTCAATCCATCGGGATACCCATTTTTGCCTGAGCTGTCCAATGCGGCTTTTCAACTCAGCGGGTGTACATTTTTTATTCATTTATTTCCCTTATTTTTTCCCGAGTCTTTTATTCTGTTTTTGACTCGCCGGGATGCCCTATTTTTGCCTGGACTTACATTCTGTTTTTATGTCCAGCGGGTCATTTTATGCGAAGTATTTTTTAACTGCATCTGAATTCACAGGGGACGGGAAATCTTCACCATCCATGGTGCTGAGCATCAGTGCTCCACCAGAGAAAACTTTCTTTACTACGAATGGTCCTTCATAATTGGGAGTCCATTTGCCCCTGTGGTCTGTATGAGGAGGGAGGATTCTTTTCAACACAAGATCCCCTACTTGGTACTCTCGGTGCCTGACTTTCTGATCGAAGGCCTTCTTCATTCTCTTCTGATATAGCTGCCCATGACAGATTGCAGCCAATCTTTTCTCTTCAATCAGACTCAGTTGTTCGAATCGGGACCGAACCCATTCTGCTTCACTCAGTTTAACATCCATTAGTACCCGTAGAGAGGGTAATTCAACTTCAACAGGTAGGACTGCTTCCATACCATACACAAGCTGATACGGTGTTGCCCCAGTGGATGTTCTGATTGATGTGCGGTACCCATGCAAGGCAAACGGTAGCATTTCGTGCCAGTCTTTGTAAGTGATTACCATCTTCTGCACAATCTTCTTGATATTCTTATTTGCCGCCTCAACAGCGCCATTCATCTTTGGCCTGTAAGGAGAAGAATTGTGATGTTGGATCTTGAAGTCCCGGCACAGCTCTGCCATCATTTTGTTGTTTAGGTTGGAACCATTATCAGTAATGATTCGCTCGGGCACTCCATACCGACAGATGATATCTCTCTTCAGGAATCTGGCTACCACTTGCCTTGTAACATTTGCATATGAGGCTGCTTCAACCCACTTGGTGAAATAGTCGATGGCGACCAGGATGAATCTGTGGCCGTTCGAAGCAGTTGGCTCAATCTTGCCAATCATATCAATGCCCCACATGGCAAAGGGCCATGGTGAAGACATGATATTCAAAGGATTGGGAGGCACATGCACCTTATCTGCATAGATCTGGCATTTATGGCATTTTCTGGCGTAAGCACAACAGTCTGCATCCATCGTGATCCAGTAATAGCCTGATCTTAACAACTTCTTAGCCATGGCATGCCCTCCAGCATGGGTACCAAAAGAGCCTTCATGCACTTCATGCATCAGTAAATCTGCTTCCGTCTTATCAACACATCTGAGGAGTACCATGTCAAAGTTCCTCTTGTATAAAGACCCATCAGTATTCAGGAAGAAACCACCAGCAAGCCTTCTTAAAGTCTTCTTATCATTGGAAGATGCCCCAGGTGGGTATGTTTGATCCTCCAAGAAGCTTTTAATGTCATGGTACCAAGGCTTATCATCTTTTACAACATCCGCTGCGAACACATATGCTGGTCTATCGAGTCTGGATACTGAGATCTGAGGTACAAAGTTAGCAGCTTGAACTTTGATCATGGATGAAATGGTAGCAAGAGCATCTGCAAACTGATTCTCGTCTCGAGGGATATACTCAAGCTTGACTGTTGTGAAGAAAGTCAATAACCTTCTTGTATAATCCCTGTAAGGTATCAGATGATCCTGGTGGGTGTACCATTTTCCACTGGTTTGATTGACTACCAGAGCTGAATCTCCGAATACGGTCAATGTCTTGATCCTGAGGTCAATGGCTTCCTCAAGACCCATAATGCAAGCTTCGTATTCAGCTTCGTTGTTAGTGCAGTTGAAAGTGAGTTTTGCCGAGAAAGGCATGTGAACTCCCTTAGGTGAAACGAGTACCGCACCAACACCACGACCATTCATGTTAACAGCTCCATCAAACATCATAGTCCATTCTTCTTCTGGGTTAGGCCCTTCAGTGTGAATAGGCTCTTCATGATCTTTTGCTTTAATGAACATGATGTCTTCATCAGGGAAGTCAAACCTCATTGGCTGGTAATCATCAATGGGTTGCTCAGCAAGATATTCAGATAATACACTGCCCTTGATGGCTTTCTGAGATGTGTACTGTATGTCGTATTCTGTGAGAATCATCTGCCATCTTGCAACCCGTCCAGTAAGAGCTGGCTTCTCGAAAATGTACTTAACTGGATCCATTTTTGAGATTAATAAGGTAGTGTGGGTCAACATATACTGTCTCAGTCGGCGAGCAGCCCACGCTAAAGCACAGCAAGTTTTCTCGAGCAGTGAATAACGTTGTTCACAGTCGGTAAACTTTTTGCTCAGGTAGTATATTGCATACTCTTTTCGACCAGACTCGTCATGCTGGCCCAGCACACACCCCATTGATTCTTCTAGCACTATCAAGTACATAATCAGAGGTCTTCCTTCAACTGGCGGCATGAGGATTGGAGGTTCTTGTAAGTACTCTTTGATCTTGTCAAAAGCCTTCTGGCAATCTTCGTTCCACCTGACCGTTTGTTCTTTTCTTAACAGCTTGAACAAGGGTTCACAGGTTGCTGTAAGGTGGGATATGAACCGTGAGATATAGTTCAATCGGCCTAAGAACCCTCGAACTTCTTTCTCAGTTTTCGGTGCAGGCATCTCTTGGATGGCTTTGACTTTATCAGGGTCCACTTCAATCCCTTTCTCGCTTACAATAAAACCCAGCAGCTTACCGGATCGCACCCCGAATGTGCATTTGTTGGGGTTCAGCTTCAACTGGTATTTCCTCAGACGCTTGAATAATTTGAGCAGATTCACCAGGTGGTCTTCCTCTGTAAGGGACTTGGCGATCATATCATCCACATAACATTCTATTTCCTTATGGATCATATCGTGGAATAATGTCACCATAGCCCGTTGATATGTGGCACCAGCGTTCTTCAGTCCGAATGGCATCACTTTGTAACAGAACGTGCCCCAAGGTGTGATGAATGTTGTCTTCTCCATGTCTTCAGGTGACATCTTGATCTGATTATATCCTGAAAATCCATCCATGAAGGAGAATACCGAGAACTGAGCCGTGTTATCCACCAATACGTCAATGTGAGGTAATGGGAAATCATCTTTCGGGCTGGCTCTGTTCAGATCCCGATAATCAACACACATTCTTACTTTGCCATCTTTCTTAGGCACAGGTACTATATTAGCAACCCACGGCGGATAGCTAGTCACAACAAGGAACCCGGCGTCCCATTGCTTTTGTACCTCTTCCTTGATTTTCATAGCCATGTCTGGGCGAGTTCGGCGCAACTTCTGTTTGACTGGTGGGCATTCTTCTTTCAAAGGCAGCTTGTGCACAACAATGTCGGTATCCAACCCTGGCATATCTTGATACGACCAAGCAAACACATCAACATACTCTTGAAGCAGATCTATCAGTTGTCTCTTCACTGGGTCTTGCAGGCAGGCCCCGATTTTAACTTCTTTCACGTCTTCGTCAGTACCAAGATTAATCACTTCAATCTCCTCCTGATGAGGAGCAATAACCTTTTCCTCTTGTCTTAACAACCTGGCTAGCTCTTCAGGAAGCTCATATTCTTCTTCAACCCCTTCATCAGCTTGATTGATCGGATTGTCAAAGTCATACGATGTCATAGCCGTGCTGTTGTCGGTGCTGTCAGGAAGGCACTCTCTGCAAGGGTTAAGTTTGTTCATTTTAGTGATTGATTTTAATCTTGCTTTAGAAAAAGTGAAATGAAGTTATCATTTTGAAAACACCGCCATTTATTTTTTTGTACAAAAAAGAAAAATGGAAAAACAGTGAGCATAAAAGAAAAAGACTTGTTTGCAAAAAGATGTCTGATATTTCATTAATTTAATCTTGTTTGCACAAAAGTACAGATGGCCCTGATTACAAAATGAGTCTTGTCATCTTGGGCAAGATGCAAGACTTGGATGCATGCTATAAAAATACAGGAAATAATAATTACTCTGCATGAGTAACTCTTATAATTTCCTGGGAAGACCAGTTCGAGACACTGCTCCCCGGGATCTTTGGACGAATCCAATTCTCCAGATTGCGCTCCTCTTCCAGCTCGTCTTCCAGACAGTTGATAGCATCAGGGGTAAGCATTCCCCCACTGACAAATCCAGGCTCTGCAGCAGCCTTCGCTTGATGTTGAGTTGGTCTGTAACCCAACCCAAATTTGTCCTCTTTTTTCTCCACCGACAGCAATTTGCCCCAGCCTTGGGCAGTTCCTTCCTCAACAACCTTCCGGGCTTGTTGGTATGATGACATTGGAGTACCAGATACAGCAGATGCTTCATTGACATTCAAGGCTTCAAACCCCTGGCTCATTGTCTCATGGATCTCCCCATCCATTTCAATGTACTTATACGCAGCCAGATGGCTAACGAAAATATCCTCCTCTCCACAGATTGTGACAACTTGACCTTCCCACTCAAATTTTAACTTTTGGTGAAGGGTAGACGTTATTGCGCCGGCGGCATGAATCCAGGGTCTACCCAACAAACAGCTGTAGGCGGGCTGAATGTCCATCACATAAAAGATAGTTTTAAAAGTCTGTGGGCCAATTGTCACAGGCAGCTCAATCTCTCCCAGAACCGATCTCTTAGAACCATCAAAGGCTCTCACCACCAGGTTGCTGGGTCTCAATGCCAATCCATCGTATTCTAGCTTCACCAGAGCCTTCTTTGGTAAGACATTCAGGGAAGAACCTGTGTCCACCAGCACATGAGAAAGGACAGCTCCTTTGCATTCCATGGTTATGTGCAAGGCTTTGTTATGATTGCGGCCATCCGCTGTCAAGTCAGTATTGGTGAACCCTAGCCCATTGCTAGCAGTAACATTTCCAACCACGGTTTCCAATTGGTTGACAGTAATCTCCTCAGGCACGTAAGCTGCGTGCAGGACTTTAAGTAGTGCATTCCGATGGGCTTCGGAGCACATAAGCAGTGAGAGGATGGAGATTTTGGATGGCGTCTGGTGAAGATGATCCACAATTTTATAATCACTCTTTTTGATGATTCGCATAAACTCATCAACTTCCTGATCGAACGGAGTCTTCAGGGTTTCTTTGGCAGCTGGATCTTCCTGCACCGGGCCTTTTCCTTTTGCCTTGGCAGCAGCTTCTGCTTCGGCAGTAGGTCTTTGAACTTGTGAAGCAAAGAGACGTCCGCTTCGAGTGAAGCCTCCGCCTCCCCCCACATTATCTATTTGTGGTGCAGGTGTTGATGTTTCAAGAGTGATTCTTTTCCCTTCACAGTACACGTCAGAGCCATAGTGCCACGGGATGGCCCTGTTGCTTTCAAATGGTACTGGTCCAGGCACCGTGACAGTGACCGGACTGATTGCTGCTGCTGAAGGGACTGTTATTGTTTGTGGATCATAATAGATTGTAACTGGTGCTCTGATGGGAGCAGCACCTTCTGAATGGTAGGCAGAGTTGTTCTCAGGATCGTAGAATATGGTGACGGTAGAGACATCTTCATGATTGATTGCTGGTGTTGTAGGAGGTACTGTTGGAAGGACTGTTGTTGTTGTTGATGGAGAGTCGAAATGGAATGAAGCTGAAGTCGTAGCAGGAGAAACTGTTGAAAACTGATCATTTGGTAGGACAGATGAAGTACTTGCTGATGGTGCTGATGAATTGTCGGGAACAATAGTTGCTGCATTTGTAGGAGGGTCTGAAACCGTTGTTGATGAAGTTGCCGGATTTGTTGGGAATGATGTAGTGATCTGTAGCAAGCCACTCTGAATAAGGCTGTCAATGCCATTCCTCAGGTCCTCACACCCGTTCCATGAAATATTGCAGTAGGGACACCCTAGTTCACACCCCGGAAATATTTGGTTTTCGCGGAGTTGAGCTTTGATTTCTACCAATGGTGTCCTGATCTGATCCACACTGGTTATTAAATAAGACGGTTGGTCTTCTTCAATAGCATTAATTCGGGGACCACCATGGTTTGGCATTGGGTTTTTATTGACATTGGGCGGAGGTGCAAAATTCAGAGCCTTGGAGTCTACCAAGTCTTGTACCTTCATATGCAGAGCCCTGCATTTTTCTGTACTGTGACCAGGTGCGTTTGAATGAAAAGCACACCTAGCATTGGAGTCATAGTTTCTTGGTAGACTGTTGGGATCCGGAGGTGCCAACGTTCTTAGCTCAACTAGGTTGAGTTTCAGAAGTTGTGGCAGCAAAGCAGCATACGGCATTGGGATCGGGTCGATCACTCGGTTAGCTTGGGATGGCCTCTGTTGGAATGGCCTTTGTTGATTGTTGTTGTTGGAGTTGTTGTTGTTGTAGTTCCTTGGAGGATACTGATTCTGATGATACTGAGGTTGTTGTTGGAAGTTTTGTTGCGGAGGTTGATAGACTGGCTGAGGATGAGCTGGAGCAGGGATAGTGACTGCTGCTATTGACCTTTGAACATATTGGGGCCTACCCCTGTTGGTGTGAATGGCATTGGTCTCGCCAGTTCTTCTCGGGCCTGCAAAAGGCTTTCTTGTACTACTGGACGAGCTTGCACCGTTGTCTGAGATCTTTCCCATTTTTAACAGGCTTTCAATTCTCTCCCCAGCTATAACAATATCCGCAAAGCTAGTGGAAGAGAAAGCAGCTAACCTGTCAATATACGTTCCCTGGAGAGTGTTCATAAACATGTCTGCCATTTCCCTTTCAGACATAGGGGGTTGAACAGCAGCAGCCAATTGCCTCCATCTCTGAGCATATTCTCGGAAACTCTCCCTTGACGACTGTGACATGCCCATTAGGAGAGTCCTGTAGGGTGCCATATCTAGATTATACTGATACTGTCTGATGAAGGCCTCTGCCAGGTCCTTCCAGCATCTTATAGTTGCTCTTGTCAGATGGGAATACCATTCCCTTGATGCTCCAGTCAAGCTATCTTCGAAGTAGAACATCCACAATTTCTCATCCATTGTATAGGCTTTCAGCCTTCCCAGAAATGATTGCAAATGAGTCCGGGGGCATGAAGTCCCATTATACTTTTCGAAACAAGGTGGCTTGAACTTATGGGGGATCCTGACCCCGTCTACCAAACCCATGTCCATGACGTCGAAACCCAAAGAATTTTGAGATTCTAAGGACCTCAACTTCTCAGCTATCTCTTCCAATCGTCTATCATAAGTTTCCTCTCCGGCACCCATTACTGTATACTGGTCCTCCTGAGGATCTTCTTGAAGTACTTTGGCTGCAGTGGCTGTTCCTTGAACATTTGCAGGAATGTTAATCTCAGGATGTAGATGTGGGCCAAACACAGGAGGATTAACATGGGGTTGTACCCGTTCATTGTTACTTGTGCCAGCAGTCCCCACATGGGGTTCCTCTTGATTCCTCCCTTCTACCAAAGCCCTGAGCCTCTCCTGGCTTTGAGCTAAGTTGTTCATCACTTCCATGAACTGCGTTATCTGGGTTCTCATCTCCAACCTTTCGTTGGCCATCTGGTTTCTGACCTCCGTAAGGTCTTGCTGCATCTGATCCATCTGAATTCCCGGAAGGTTGTTTCTAGTTGGGTACCTGTGTGGCCTGTTGAGAGGAAATACCCGGCGGCGAGCAATAATTCCTGAACATCACAACAGAGGTTAGCAACAACAAAACAAAAACCTACAAAACAAACAAAAGGGTTAGCATGCAATGCAGTTATGCTTATTTGTTCTCAAGGTATCCGGTTTGGCCTTCAGTTTTGACCCTTCCAGACCCCTGAAGAAGATGCTGTTGAAGTTGCTTTTGAAGTGAACTCAGATGGAAACCAACACAAATATATTACAAAAGTGAAATAATACAACTTGTTCTTTTTACAACACAAGCCCCCAAAGGGGTCAAAATACATCACAAAGAATAAAAGTACATGGAATAGGAACAACAACAAGCAAATGATCAAACTCCAAGGCCAAACTCATCCTCACGAACTTCCTTGAGAAGTGCTTCGGTCACAGGATCAGCCGGATGCTCCGTAAGATTCCTGATGAGAAGGTTTCTTGTTGCAACGGCTGCAGTCAACTTCTTGTTCTGACTTTGGTCTTTAGACCTCTTCACTCCTGCTTTAATTTTCAACTCTGATATTTCCTCCTGGGCTGCTGCCAAGGCTTTTTCCATCCGCTCCATCTTGTCCTGAACTCTCTTGTCTTCTAGAGTACGGGCCTCAGTGATCCGGACCCACCTGGCCTGACTCTCTTTCAAATACAAGTCTGTTCTTGCTCTCTGGAACTGGGCTTCTTTACAAGCATTCTTCAGAATCTGCTCACCAGCCTTGGACTTGTTGATATAATCTCCAGACTTCTCAATTTTAGTCAAGTGTTCCACTTTCAATTTCTCCAGTCTCTCAATCTCCCTCACACCTTCACTCCTCTCCCGGAGGGTCTTCTGCAAGGCCTGGGTTAACTTCTCATTTCTTTCCTTCAAACTCTCAAACTCCTCCAAACTAAAAGTGGCAGGGGGTGGTGCTGAAGATGACTCAGGCATGTCTTCTATGGTGAAGGGCATTCCAGAGAATTGGGCCCTGGCATGGGACCACTCATAATATTGGACTGATGCCACATTATTGCACTTTCCCAGAATGGTGATTCCCTTGGTTTGAACATGATCCCAGGCCCAGGCAGCCTGCCTAACAGTTGCCAGACTAATCTTGTTCTCACAGTAGAGGGTCTCAACCAAGTCTTGTTCCCTAGGAGTATGAACCAGTGCATAGCCTAATTGCCTTCTGAACAGCAGAGGGTTGTAATTGATACTTCCCTTAACTCCTATTAAGGGCACATTGGGAAAGTGCCCACAGCTGGTGATCATATCTCTGCCCTTGGTGCTTTGAGTACACCATCTGATGTCTGCTGAAGTGAGAGTAGTGAGCCTCTTAGCCCAGTTGCTCTGCTGATGAGGATTGAGAAATGCATCTGTCCTGGGTAGATGCCTGAGAAGCCAAGAATGGAATAATGGAGCACAACACCTTACCAGCCTTCCCCTCTGCTTCTCATTTCTCTGATGTACTGAGTAATAGAGATCTCCTAGCAAAGTTGGCACTGGGTTCTTCAGGATGAACAAATGGATTGCATTCTTGCTAATGAATCGAGGCTCATCTGCAAACAACACAATTCCATATACACTTAAGGCCAACAGAGCACAAACAGCTTTCCACTCTCCCAAGGAGGCCTTCAGACTAGCTTGAGAAATCAGGAAGTCCAGGTGAAATCCAGGGATCCCAGCTTTAGAGGTCATGTGTTGCTCAACCAAAACAGGCTCTAGATGCAAAGCCTTTGCCACCTCTCCATTGCTGGGAAAGACCATTTCAGGGTTGAATGGGATTTCTCTTTTGATGGGCAGACCAGTCAATGATGAGTATTCTTCCAGAAGAGGCCCCAACTGAAAGTCTTGAAAGGTGAAACATCTCAGTGGGGGATCATAAAACTGAATGCAGGTGTGGATCAAACTCCTCTGAGATGGGTCCAGATCCATGACCAAGTCAAGTATATCCCCATAATGCTCCCTGAACAAAGGTATGTGCTCTGGAGTGATCAGGGTTTGGATCCTCCTGATGTCTGATAAGTCTGGTTGGAAGAAATGATAAGTGATGTTGCTTTTCTTTGGAGCCATGATGCTGAGGACTGAGTAGGATAAGTGCTGATGAAGATGCTGAGGAGTGGGCCACTGGCTGGCTAGTGCTAGTAACTGAAGTATATGGCTGACAAGCTGAAGCAAGTGCTGGTGGAGACAGGTCAAAACTGCAGATGGGGTCAAAACCAAAACCAGATGAAAATGGATACCCTGAAACACAAATAAGCAAATGTTAATATGATGCAATGAGTATGTATGCAAATGAAATGCAAGGGTTTGTGACTGAGCTGGATCTGATTAACTGCCTTGGTGTAGATCCATGTGTGTCCAAGAAATCCAGATGGAGGTCTAAAAATCCAGTAACCAGGGTAGGGGACTCAAATAAAGAGCCACATGTCCAGGGTTTTAGAATCACAAGAACTGTCCAACATGGAGTATTCTTAACAAAGTCAAAGTAACAGGGTATTCTGAGGTCAAGGTACCTGCAAACCTGTAAACAGCCCAACCCCCTCACAGGTGGTGATCTAGAACAAGGATCCTCAGACTTGGATCAGTTATGAGAAGTGTAAACACTTCTAACCCGGAGGTACAGTGTTTACAATAACCATAACAATTCCTCCTCTAATTCACCTCAGTTTCTGAAGGTCAATACTAAAAGGTCATCCAGACTTAGCAGGCTTCCCAGATAGCCCTAGCATTGCAGGAAATCCGCAACACAGAGTTCTCAAGAAGAAACCCATATCTGAACCGTGTTTCATATTCCCGCACCAGACCGAAATGGAATGGGAAAGAACATGAACCACTCTAGCCTAGGTGTCACTCAGGTCCCAGGTATAGGACCTTAACTCTCAATGAAACACCCACCCACCAAAGCAAACAGATCCAGCCAGACAGCATGACAGTATGATATATGTAAAGCAATAAAGAAAGCAGTAAAGCAACTATACATAAAGCAATAAACAAAAATAAATACAAACACAAACAAGCACATAACACCCCAGTAAACACGAATCAATCAAGCGCTAGGAGGAACCCACAAAAAGAACCAGAAGCCCTGGTTGCAGCATAAAGATTCCCCAACAGAGTCGCCAAGCTGTCGCTCCCGAAGATTTGCATCCAGGTACAAGCGCGAACGGTCGGCGAGAGGGACAATGAGAACACACAGCCGTGAACTCACTGGAGAATGAATAGAGTCGCCAGCTAGGCATTTTTATCCCGGAGGAAAGGCAATGCTGCATAAGCCTAGAAAGAGATGGATAAGACGGTTTGCGAACCAGAGAGACTGAGAAAGGGGGTTGGTTACAACCTGGGAAGGTATTAGCACCCAGATTGTCCGTCGTACTCGACGGGATCCACGCTTAAAAGATTTGTGTTTTAGAGGGGTAGTGTCAGTGCAATTTGTGTATAAAAGAGCTGGAAAAGGATGTACAGGTGTCAGTGTAAAAGGAATGTGAAGTGTAATATATACAGTGTCAGTGTGAGAACAAGAATGAAGTGCTCAAGAATATGAGGCTAAGAGAATAAAGCTGGAAAGAGGGGGGATATACAGAGACTTTTGTTCGATAACCGTTAAGTTATGCCTACGTATCCTCTCGTGCAATGAGGAAGTCAGAACACCGTAGTTCGACCCAAAGAGACTGAAAGATGAATTGACTGATGAACTACTTACTTGCCTATGCTCAAGTGTATGACCTGTCTGGCTCAGGTGCAAACTGTCTTGCATTAGACGGAAGAAGCGAGTTCTCGATTGTGAGTGAATGAGATGAGAAAAGAATCCCGAAGGAGACGATTATTGTCTGTTTTTGAGCTTTTAGTCTTTTATTTCTTTTTGGAGTTTGTCATAAGATGATGAGCTTAAGTCTAAACCAATGGGTTAGTAAACTCATCACATCTTCCCTCTGATCAGGGGTAATGAGAATTACCTTAAGTGTGAAGTCAGATTCTCACACTTAATCACCTTTGGTTTAGGATTAAGATCATTAACCTACTTGTGATTATTTAGATGTTTTTGTGATTTTGTTTAGTGTTGAGTAATGAGGTTAAGCCATAATCATGGATTAAACAGACCCATTACATCATCCTAAAAGAAGGATAATAGATGAGAATGTTTAAGCTGAGGAAGACTCCTCAACTTAATCCATGATTAGGGATTAAACCCATGACAAAACAAGCCTTTATTAAGTGGATTTTATTTAGATTAATGGTATGATGATGAAGTGTTTTTTATGATTTGTAAGATAACTTGAGGGGGACTTGTCCATTAACACTAGGGTTAGTCCTTCTTAACCACTTAAGGAAGAATTAGAACCCTAATGCAAGGCCCAAGTTACAAGTGTGATGTCTTGATATTTATTAAGTAGATTAATTAAGAGATTTAAACACAAAGGGTTTAACACTTAGGATTAAAGTTATACACTCCATCCTAAGAGAAGGATGCAGGCATAACCCTAATCACAAAGTCTTAAAGCCTTTAGGGTTTAGTCTCTGATTATGAGGTGAGAAGAGAGGACTCAAAGAGAGACACAAAGGTAAAACTATGAGGGGAGACTAATCAAAATCCTAATTCATTATCATGCTTGGTTGATCCTAAGGTTTGTGAGGTTTAAACAAGAAGATCTTCAATGGAACCACCAGGGAGCAGATGAACAGGATCAAGAGAAGCAAAGTGACTTGCTTCATTCAAGAAGTCAAGTCACTTGAAGAAAGAAAGTAGGAGGAAGAAGAATGAGCAAGCTCAAACTCAAACACAAATAGAAATGCAGCAAAGGATGCAAGGGAGATGAGAAGAAAAGTTATGAGAAGTGAAGGCAAATCCACTTCTCAAGTTACTTACCACCTGAAATGTTAGAAAGAAATGCAATGCAATGCTAAATGAGATGAAATGGTATGATGCTAGACCAAACCAGAAGCATGGTGATGATGAAAATGATGTTATGAGGTGCTGCAAACATGAGGCAAGGCATGGGGATGTTCATACAAGATTATGAATGCAAATGATGCAAGTTAAGGAGCATGAACAAGCATGAAATGTTATGAAGCATACAAGACAAATGACATGGCAAATATGAAATGCAATGATCAAACATGTTTCCTATATGTCTTAATATGTCAAATGAATCATAAACATGTACAAAATGCAAAGACAAGTCATGTTATGCAAGAGAATGCAAGAAGGATGCAAGAGAAAGCCCAAAATTAGGGTTTATGGATCAAACATCAAACAAAAACCCAAAACAGAAGCAAACCTCATGATAAAAAAATGGAAAATGGCACCCAAAGAAACCCTAGGCCTATGATGAACCACTGCCCAAAGGGGAGCTCTCAACTCTCAACCAATCTCAAGATATGAATTTCCTAAGTTATTAGGGTTTTTTAGGGTTCTTAACAAAACAAATGCCAAACAATTTGAAAATGCAAGAACAATTCATGGCCTTTTTATCCTAGGAACTACATGCAAAACAAAAGACAATGCAAGAAGAATCAATGTCTCAACCTTCTCCAATAGGCAGAAATGAATTTTCAAACATGTGATCAAAATAATGCATAAAAAATGATTTAATTCAATGAAAAATTCTTAAAATGCATCAAGATCAAAAAAGAAATTTGGTTTGAAGGTTGTACAATGTTTCTAAATGTCTTAGAACATTTCATGAATTTTTTTGTAATTTTTAAATACCTAAAAGTATTTTTAATTAATTAATTCCCATTAATCAATTAAAAATAATCTTTTAAATATTTAAAAATACTTTTTTAATGATAAAAATAAAATAAAAAATGTTTTTGGGTCTTAAAAATTAATAAAACTTTAAAGAAAAAGTTTCATAATTTTTAAGATTTTTTTGCTATTTTAAATTAATTGTGCAAAACAAATGAAATAAAAAGAAATAAAAACAAATAAAATAAAAAGTCAGAGGGATGGAGGGCCAAGATGCGCCCAGGATTTGAAAGTGTTGACTGGCGCGTGATCCTGTGGTTGGGATTGACTCTGAGATAATTAGTTTAATTATGAATTAATTAACTAAATGAAAAAGATTAGGGCTAATCAAACGCATCTGGGCCATCCAAAAGAGAGGGAAGTCAGCAAGTCAACGCTCATCAATGGCTCAAATTCAAACTAGTATTAATTACGTGATTAGGGTTTAAACACTCTCAGGTGGCCGGAGAAGACTTCCGGTCGTCTTCTCCGGCCAGCACCTCACCTGAAAATTCCCCAACTCCCTCAAAACGTACCCAAAATGAAAACTAAGCACACCCAAATGATCCCCATGATCTCCTGACTCAAAACCCTAACCCCAAACAAATTTATTCTTCATCAATCGCATGAATCGAAGGCAAACATTTTTAGGGCAAACCAGTTTCAGAGTCAAATTAAATGTTCAAATCACAACCATTTCAAAAACTAAAAGCACCAGGATGATCAGGACAACACAAAGAACGAGTTTGTAACAAGAAAAACAACTTCTGGAAAAATAAATTTCAGGCTACCTGAGATTCGAAGCTTTCAGTTTAGGAACTTTCTGGCCACCTCTCTTTGTGCAAGCTGCTCTACTTGGTCCCCAGAAGATGTTTGAATGCTCAAATGGAGTTTAAGTTGGCTTGATGATGAGTTTAGAAAGCTCCTGCTTCAGTTCAGTCAAAAATGGCAATGGAGATTCTGGCACTTTCAGGTCATGGTGAATGAAGGTTTGAGGTCCTGATGATGAATGGAGAAGGTTTGTGGTGTTTGTTTGTGTGTTTGTGAGCTAGGATGAGAGTTTCGAATGAAACTGCAAAATGGAGTGAGAAATGGCTATGGAGTAATCTGGCTGTTTCAGGCTTGTGTTCTTGGTGTTTTGTGATCTATGAGGCAGGGTGAGTTGAATGGAGGAAAAGGTTTGAGTGTTTGCAGGCTGTATAGAGAAATTCGAGAGCTTATGCAAAATGGAAGGTTTTTGTGTATGTGGTGAATGGGATGGTTTCAGCCTTGCTTGCCCTTATGCTTTGCTTGCAAATTGTCCACATAACTCTCTCTCATTGGTCAGTTGATTTGACATGTGCTTTATGGATAGGTGAGGCAACTTTTGCAAAAAGTCAAATAATGTGTAAGAGAAGCATGGCTCATGATCTAGGCAAGTACATGGGCATGGGCTGGCGCAGCAAGGTGAGGTGAGAGGCTAGCGAAGCTCAGCATCCAAGGCTGCAAGTAGGAGGGAGCATGATCATGAGTTTTGCAACTTGTGACATTTTGGTTCACATGTGATTCTTTTGCCTAACCAAACATGTAACCATGGGCAATCTTAGTTCAAATCTGATTTTTAGGACTTAGAGAAAGTTTATGTAATGGTTTGAGATGAATTAGAGGCTGCAATGTGCATTGGTTCAAGTCTTTGCAAAATTTCCATTTGAAGCATGCCTTAGAAATTAATGATTTTTGCCAACTTTGCATTGCCATAACTTTTGATCCAAGAAGAGTTTGATCATGTTCTTGTACTTTTTGAAAAGGGAAAGATGAGATCTACAACTTTCATGACCAAAGTTTTTCCATTTGAAGCCTTTTTGGACCAAGAATCAAAGCTTGAAAATTGACCTAAAATGATGCATTCTTGAAAAGTCAACTATGCCCAAAAAGTCAACATTTGCAAAAACCCTAAATTCTTGATTTCTATGAACTTCAACCTTCTTCCATGATCAAATAAAGATCATATACACTCAAAATGATGAAGATCACCCATTGGTTGGGTCATTGGGGGCCTCAGATGCCCTGATTTTACACTGACTTGTCTGAAAAGTCAACTCTTGATCAGATGACTTCCCCATGGAATTTCTTCATGAAAATTGATATGCATACTCCCTATACCATATAGAGATCAATGGAAACAAGAATGACCAAAAAATTTGGAGTTATGGCCTCTGAAACCAAAACCCTAATTTTCAGTCAACTGTGCAGTTCATCCTGGCTCTGCATCCACTCAAACCCTAGTTCTTGTGATTCCTCTGCATTTTGACTTTGAGGAGATGGAATATGATATAAGAACACACATGGACCCCTTTGAGTTGATTGGTTGCCTTTGGAATGGCTCAAGATGCTTTGGGATTGCTCAGATCACAAACCCTAGGTGCAGATGAGTTAGAAGCTATGCAGTGAATCAAAAATGAGATGTGAGATGATGTGATTGTGTTTATGCATATGAGGATGATCACAAGCCATAGTGTAAATGGGTGAGGGCAAATTTGGGGTGTTTACAATACCATCAAGTATGTTTCATCACACATACTATCATTTCCACGATTACTCCAAATAAACATTTACACATTCATGTTTATTTTTGCATATCATAATTAAAATGATAAAAATGCAACTCATAGAGACCGACACACGACTCTATGCAGATTCAAATGCGATACTGACTCAACATTTTAGCAGGTTCTCTCAGGAACCAAATGGAATCATCGCTTGTTACCTAAAGTAACTCCCCGTCGGGCACACGATGTTCACCCATTGCTCACACCCCCACATGGGCACACAATGTTTATGGATTTCTCACACCCCATACGGGCACACAATCCGATTGCTCACACCCCACACGGGCACACAATCAAGGTGAATAAATCACCCATAGCTCACACCCCACACGGGCACACGATGTTTCTGGATTGCTCACACCCCACATGGGCACACAATCCGATCGCTCACACCCCACATGGGCACACGATCTTGTTGTAGTCATCGCTCACACTCCACATGAGCACACGATGCTACAACGGATTCACAAAGAATCCCACAGCACAAGAATGTATACATTATGCTTACATGCAAAATGACACACAACATTCTTGAAAATGCATACATATTCACAATATAGTTATGCATTCATCTCATTCAATTTAACATACATTTGCATTTAATTCAAGCCATGTATTTACTTGCCAAACGGCCACAACACAATAATCAAACACACAATTCCATAATTAACATAATTACATTTTATCGGAAAAGTCGGCTAAAAATTACATATTTTAGCATCAATAGATTCTACATGTTTTTAGTTTCGAATTGATATAAGGATCGCTAAAAAATGAATACCCGAAACTCAAGTTACGAAATAAAACGTGAAAACCCAAATATCCTCCCAGGCCCGCTGAGCGACGAACAGCTCGCTGAGCGAAAATCACCCTGGAACTTTTGCTGAGCAAGGGGTAGCTCGCTGAGCGACCACTGCGATTTCAGCAACATACCAGCTGCGAACAGTCCATCCTAATCACTCTAAAACTCCTCTAAACTCATACAAACATGATCAATAGCATATACCTAACATCATACTTCGATTATAACGATTTCTAACCGATTAATCTACCAATTTCTCACATTTCTACTAAAACCCTAACTATTCATCTTCTCTAACTTTCATCAAAACCAAAACTCAACCAATCAAACACATACATAATCATACACAATACTAAGATAACAATTCTTATCACCCTTACCTGATTATTTCGATTTCTTGGGGCAATCTTGAAGCTTTTCCAATTTCCCTCTTTTCTCTTCTTTTTCTCTTCTCCCTTTTTCTTTCTTCTCTTTTTCTTTCTTTTCTTACCAACTTTTCTATTTCACTCTTTCTCACTCTCTTATATTTTCTTTCTCCTATTTCTATTTTCTACTTTTTCCAACCAAATATCAATTCTCTCACAAAAATATCAATTCTACTAATTCTAACTTATCACTAATTAACAAAAGTCTAAAATACCCTCTTATCCAATTTTACCCGGAAATTCATAAAACGGTAAAAATCATATATCACACCAATATATCACATTAATTCATCAACATATCATATCATCATATTAATTTCACAAACAAAATAATGATTACTCAATTAAAATAAAAGACTCCAACAAAATGGGAATTATCGAATCGGGGCGTTACAGCAACAATCTTTCGGTAGAACGCCTGCAGGTGAGTTTTGGGGCAGGAGTTACCGTTATACTTGTCAAAAGTAGGTGGCCTGAACTTGTGAGGAATGACCACCCCATGGACCAGGCCCATGTCAGATACATCTATCCCAAGAGTGTCTATACACTCAAGGGCTTTGACCTTCTCAGCTAGCAGCAAAAAGTCTTGAAAATTTCCTTCCACACCAAATCCCATATCATTGTTAAAGGAAGGAAACTGATCCTCTTGTCGGTCTTGCACATGGAAGAAGGTTGGTGTGCCAGTCTCTGGAGTTGGAGGTCCACCTTCTCCATTGTTATTGTTGGGGGGATTCACTTGAACCCCTGGAGTGACTACAAGAAGGTCAGTCTGAGGAGGGTTGAGCCCCTGAATAGCATTCCTCAAATCTTGTTGTCCTTGGGCCATCCCTTGCATCATAACAATGAATTCCCCCATCATGGTGTGGAGTTCATTGAGCTCAATTTGCATAGCGTCCATGATAATCCTTTGGTTGTTGCGGGTCGCGTACCGATGAGGAATATTTTGTCTGAGGTGACGAGTCTTGGCAGCTCTCGCAATCTTTACCTGAAGAAAAGATAAGTTAAGTAACTTGGAGAAACCTGCAAGAGAAAGAAAATGAAAATGATATGTATGCAATGTAATGTTGTATTCCTTTTATCCTCAAGGTTTTTCCTTTCCCATTCTGGTTTTAGGAGAATAATATTTGGAAGAAGACCCATATGATGTTCAAATAACATGACGGCCGTGGAGAATTGGTACTTATTACCCCGTGTCGGTGCAAAAGATAAAAAACGAGAGATTCAAAGCAAGTCAATCACATAAACTGAAGTTTGAAACAACAACGTCCCCGAAGGGTGCCAATCAAAAGAACAACAAAGTACATCAATAAAAAAGAATCCCACAATAAGCATGTGGGTAATCCAGGTACAATAGCATGAAACTAAACCCTAGGGAGTTCTAAGTCCTGCAACCTCCAGCTAAGGCGCTTGACATTCTGGAACAACTGAGCTATATCCGGATGACTAGGCTCTTGGATGAGTCTTTGGATGAGGAGATCCCTTAGATCAAAGGAAGCATGCAACTCTTCAATCTGCTGCAGGAATGCCTTCTCATTTTCTTTGCACGGACCCGACTCGTTTTTTGACTTCTTTACATCAGCTAGAAGCTTCAGCTCTTCAACTTCTTTCTGGACATCTTCAGCTATTTGTTGACTCTTTGCCATCTGATGAAGGTATTCTCTCTGTTGCCTCTGGGCTTTCTGAACCAACTCTCCTTGCTCGACCAGGGCATTCTGAAGGTTTTTGATCTTCAACTCGAATTCAACCTCTACCTCCTTTTTCTTTTTCTGGTGATCGCTCCACTTCTCTTGCCAAAGTGTGATAGCTTCATTAGCTTCATCAAATTATTTCTTATCTTTCCGACGCTGAATTGCCTTGTGGATCTCAGCCAATCCTCTTTTCTTAAAGTATAGTTCTCTTTCATCAAAGTCCTTCTGCTTAAGCCGGACTATCTCTTCAGCTCGGAGAGATCTCTCTTCTAACTGCTGGTTTTGAATCATCAATTTCTTACAAGACTTGTGAGCCTCTTGATTTTCAACTCTAAGCTGCTTGACCAAAGCCTCCAATTTTTGGTAATCCTCTAAAGGCACAGTTGCTGGAGGTGGAATTGGTATAGAAAAAGGGATTAGAGCCGTTTGAGCCTCCTCCTTTATCCAAGCTTCGAATTCAGGGAACATCCGGTTATTTCTCTTGCTTAGACATGCTATGTCTTTTCTTTTGATCAATTTCCAAGAGCCTGCAATTTTCCTGGCCAACGGAAGATTATCCTTTACCGAAAAGTAGAAAGTTTGGAATAACTCTGATTCATCGGGAATCTCTTTGAGTGCGTACCCCAACTATCTTCTTAAGAGAATGGGGTTGTAGTTGATACCTCCTGATACTCCTAATAAAAGGCACGTTGAGGTAATTCCCGCAACTGGTGATGAAACTCTTCCCTTTCAACTTCAAAGTAAACCATCTAATATCTCTGGCAGACAATGTACTTAGCTTCTGGGCCCAAGTAGTATTAGGATTAGTGAAACTCTCAATGGTAGGCAAATGTCTCATAACCCATCTGTAGAACAAGAGAGCACAACATCTAACCAGACCTCCTCGCTTCTTCTCATTCTTATAGTGCACTGAATAATACAAATCAGCCAGGAGAGTGGGCACCGGATTCTTCAACACAAATAAATGAATAGCATTTATGTCCACAAATTTGTCCATGTCAGCAAACAAAATGATCCCATAAATGGATAATGCTAAGATGGCGCAAACTGAATCCCACTGATTTGTCACTGCAAGTTTTCCAGCCCTTCTAACCAGATACTCCAGAGTGAAACCAAGTACCTTCGCTTTGGTGGTAGCCAGATTTGCAGATACTTCTGATGAGCTCAAATAAAGAGCTTTGGCGATGTCAGAATGTGTTGGCCTAATCATTTCTGAGTTGAAAGGAATCTGATCCTTGATTGATGTTCCCATAATCTCAGCATACTCTTCCAGTAAAGGACCCAACTGAAAGTCATGAAAAGTGAAACACCTGAGCCGTGGGTCGTAATACTGCAATAAAGTATGAATGTCGCTTCTTTGAGAGCTATCCAGGTTGAATACCAAGTCCAAAATATCACCGTACATTTCCTTGAAGTATACCAGATGACCCGGGGTAATAAGAGACACCATTTGATTGATCATATCCACTTTGGTATCAAAGAATTTGTAGTGCACAATCCTTTTTCTGATGTCTTCCATTCTGAAGTAATAATACGACCAGGAACCGGGAGTAATGCAAACCCTGAGAATAAAAGAAACACAAATGATTAATGATGTTATGATGCTTATGCAAGGCGAGGCATGTGATTAGTGAAGTGTCTATGATGTGCCAATCATATAATCAGGTGTCAGTGCAAGGTCACAATGTCAACATATCACAATAACAATCCCTCTGGTCCGGGATCCATATCTTAAAACCAAAATACAAGAGAACCAGATCACAAAACTGAACCATACTGACAAAGCGGGTGTGTTGAAGGTCTTAGGGATCCTGCAAACCTGTAAACCCCCCCCCCCAATCTCACAGGTGTGCTACTCGGGTCAAACATCACAGACTCTCAAAGCGAAATAGCAATAATACGTTCACCATTTCCGAGGAATGACTCATGGCCAAATCAGGGAATCGGTTTGGCATTATGTACTACTCAGGGAGGTCTCAGCTGAGTCCGGAAACATGCATCCCTCAAAAGTCCCCAACTTCAAGCACTGAATCGAGAAACAATAGTACACTCATCCCGAAGGGTACAATACTATCATCATACAAACAATTTGCTTTAACTGGATTCCTATGAGAGAACCAGGCCATCCTATGCGAGTTCCCAATGGACCCTCAGATCAAGTGGGTTTGCCAAAAAATGTGGTCTTCCACTGTCATCACTGGAGAAGGGTGTTCCCATTAAGGTCCTCGATGATCGGTCACCAGATGCACATAACTATCAAGGTCGTACCCTGAAGTGGGGAAGAACTCCCCTCACAAAATAGTTCCAAGACGGTCGCAGTCTGGGTGTGGAACACATCGCCACTCATCATGTAACCATGCGAGTACAACGTGTCCACGCTAATCCTATAGTGCACTCAAGCCGGGTATTTGGCTTGTATCACAGTAACTCCCATCCCACAGAAAAAATGAAAACTAGCAGAGCCAGACAGTCCAGTATAATATGATGCATGGAAAATAAGTACTGGAAGCAATAAATAAATGATGTAAAGTAAAGCTGTAAAATAAAACTGTAAATAAAAACAGTAAAGCTAAACTAAAGAACACAACAACAAACAGATAAACACCCAAAGAAACAAAACCAAACAGGCACTAGGATTGACTCTACGAGGGAAACCAGAGATTCCGGGTTCGATCCCCAGAAGAGTTGCCAGCTGTCGCTCCCGGGATTTTCATCCTAATACAAACGCAAAAGTGGCGCGGAAAAGGTAGAGTTGCCAGCTAGGCATTTTTATCCCGAAGGAATGGGAAAGGTAATGCTGCAAAAACCTGAGGAAGAAGGAAAGGACAACGTCCTGTAAACCAAAGATTTGGGTTCGGGAGTCGGTTACAACCTGGGAATGTAATACCCATATACAAAAGACATACATAAAGCATATTTTTCATATATAATATTAGAAATTTGGTACTGAAATATAAATAAGTTCTTAGCAACACATTGTATAAGTATAGCCACTACAACATAAGGTACTAAACAAGGCTATAAAATAATACAAGATGTTCAACTACAAAAGATCTAAGAACTAGATCCGAAGATCTCAAAATCCATAGCGGAAGACAAAGCCATCAACTAGTAGGGATAATCAAGTCGCCTTATCCTTACCCTTAACGGAACCTGAAGTACCTGAAATGATAACATCAACATGGGGTGAGATAAAACATCTCAGTGGATTCCCTACCTTAGAATTCTCTCGGCTTTAAGGGTTATTCTCAAATGAAACTCGCATGTTTTCACAAACCAACTCACACAAGGACCAAAAACAAAGGGGGATTAAGATCCACACACGATCTCAATGTACAAGAAGAGGAATGTCTACCTCAAGTCCTTACGGATGCTTCACGTGGGACTAAGGACAACCCACCTCAAGACCTTACAGAGGATTTAACATAGCACGCTCTTTAATCTTTACGGATGCTCCCCGTGGGACTAAAGGTAACCCACCTCAAGACTTACTCAAGATTATCACATAACTAGTATAACACTTGCCTCAAGTCCTTATGGATGCTTCACGTGAGACTAAGGACAATCCACCTCAAGGCTTACTCAAGACCTTATAGAGGATTTATAGTCTACACGTCTCAAATCAACGCCCATGTATACATAACAGGTACCTCAAGTCCTTATGGATGCTCTAGTGAAACACATAGTAACCACATTGAGACTTACACAAGACCTTATAGAGGATCCCAAAACAATACATAATTCATTATTCATTCGAGTTTAAGGGGAACCTAGATATCTCACAAGTCGTACCTTTCTCTATTTCCATGGGCTCTCACTTTCCAATTTATCAGAGTTTTGGTCATTTGAAAAAGCCGGGTAAAAAAATCGGTTCAAAAATAATGTTTCTTGGTCTCAAAATATAGATTAAGTTATTAGCTTCAGAACTATATGTGAAACGTTAAAACGGATACCGAATCAGAAGTTACGAATAAAATACCAAAGTTGGAACCTACAGGTCTCGCTGAACGAAAAATCTCTTGGAACTCTTGCTGAGCGAGGGCTGCTCGCTGAGCGAGCTATACCAGTTCAAGAAATTTTCAGGCTTACGGGAATTAATCATTCCAACCCACATTCAACTCCAATCATCAACCAATGCAGAAAAACATAACCAAACATGTTCATAGACATAGTATGAGTATCATAGTTAGGTTTTAATCAAGTTTTAACCGTTAAACTTTCAATTTCTTAGATTTTCCACTAAAACCGTAAATCACAAAATCTCTAAAACTCAACCAAAATCAAAGATAAAAGTTTCTAACTAAGAACCCACCTCGAGAGATGAAGATTGGCGGAAAGATTGAGTCAATTCGACGGACGTATGGTCGAGAATGAGGAAATGAATCTTTTGGGTTTTTCTCTCTTCTTTTTCTCTTCTCCTCTTCTCCTCTTCTTTTCTATTTTCTTTTCCTTACTATCGTTCTCTCCTTATCATATTCTTTCTATATATATATATATAAATACACAAAAACATATATTTTGGCCAATGGGTCAAAAATTAGAGAGTATCAAAAAAATGTTTCTCAATCCGATATTTTATAAAACCTCTGAGTCAGCTAATATCAATTAATAAAATAATATCCCATGGATTACTCTATTTAGTTCCGCCAAAATTTCTTAGAGTAGTCCGGAATAATATTATTACCAACTAATATAATTAAGAGCTTTAAATAAAATACGGGGTATTACATCCCCCCTCTTAAATAAAATTCGTCCACGAATTTAAAGGATTACCTGAACAGGTGAGGATATGATTCCTGCATCTCTGATTCCAATTCCCACATAGCATCGCCCGGATGCGTCTTGTCCCATTGCACCTTAACAAGTGGTAACTCTTTATTCCTCAACACCTTGGTTTCTCTCCCAACAACACGGCTCAGTTGGGGTTCAAAAGTCAAATCCGCTTCTATCTCTATATAATTTGGTTGAACTGGCTGAAGAGGATCGGGAACGAACCTACGAAGTTGAGACACATGGAAAACATCATGCATTTCCGATAGAGAGGGTGGTAAGGCTAATCTATAAGCAACTTCACCAGTCCTTTTTGGATCTGGTACGGTCCCACGTATCTCAGACTTAGCTTGCGCGGCTTGAACGGTCCTTTCAATCTCAACCTCGAAGTGCCTTTTAAGTATACATGATCGCCTTCATCGAATTCCAAAGGTCTCCTTCGATTGTCAGCATAACTCTTCTGACAATCTTGGGCTTGTTTAATCTTTTCTCGTATCATACAAATCTTTTCTGTAGTCTCTTGAATAATTTCCGATCCTAAAATTTTGTCTTCACCCACTTCCGACCAACACAATGGTGTTCTACACCTTCTTCCGTACAAAGCCTCATATGGAGCCATACCGATGCTCGCATGATAAGTGTTGTTGTAAGAGAATTATATCAATGGCAAAAGTTATTTCCAACTTTCTTTACTTTCCAAAACACATGCTCTCAACATATCTTCCATCGTTTGAATCTTACGTTCCGTCTGACCATCCGTTTGAGGATGATTAGAAGTACTCAAACGCAATTTCGTACCCATGGCTTGTTGGAACGCCTTCCAAAACCTTGAAGTGAACTTTAGATCTCTATCTGACACAATGCTAGACGGGACACCATGCAATCTCACAATTTCAGAAATAAACAACCTTGCAAGCTGACTTGCCTTATATGTAGTCTTCACAGCTATGAAATACACAATTTTCGTTAGTCGGTCCACAATCACCCAAATAGAGTCATAGCCACCTTGAGTACTTGGTAAACCTACCGCAAAGTCCATAGCGATACGATCCCATTTCCAAATTGGGATGTCCAAAGGTTGTAAAAATCCATCTAGTCTTTGGTGCTCAATCTTCACTTGCTGGCACACCGCACAATCTGACACAAATACCACAATGTCCTTTTTCAATGCAGACCACCAATACTCCCTCTTCAAGTCTTGATACATCTTCGAAGAACCCGATGTATCGTAAAATAACCTTTATGTGCTTCTTCCAGAATCTTTCTCTTTAACACAATGTCATTCGGAATGCAAATTCTTTGGTTGAATAGAATGATCCCATCTAATGCTCTTACGAAACCCGGTTGGAGTAACAATCCTTACAACTTCTCATCTAAAACTTGCGCTTGTTGAATATCATTCCTCAAGGTAGAATTAATATTCAAGTTTCCCATGATTACACCATTCGGGGTCCAAACAAACTGAAAATTAAGATCTCAAAACTTTTCTAACAATGAATACTCGAACACCATCAATTCGGCACTATGAATCACTTTCCTACTTAAAGCATCTGCCACTTTATTCGCTTTTCCTGGATGATACTTCAACTCAAGGTCAAAATCTTTCAAATACTTCATCCATCTCCTCTGCTTCATATTCAGCTCCTTTTGATTAAAGAGGTACTTCAAACTCTTATGATCACTAAACATCTCAAAATGAACACCATACAAATAGCGCCGCCATACTTTCAATGTAAACACCACGACCGCTAATTCAAAATCATGCGTAGGGTAATTCTTCTCATGAACTCTCAAATGTCTGGAAGCATACACTACTACCTGACCTTCATGCATGAAAACACCTCCTAAACCCATCTTTGAAGCATCACAAAACACTTCATAAGATTTGTTAGGATCGGGAATAATCAAGACTGGAGCAGTTGTCAATTTCTCCTTCAACCACATGAAACTTTGCTCACAACTGGAATCCCATTCATAGGAGAAGTCCTTCCTAGTGAGTTTAGTTAACAATAACGCTATCTGAGAAAAACCTTTAATAAATATCCTATAGTAACCTGCCAAACCTAGGAAGCTTCTCACTTCGGTAACATTCTTTGGTCTCTCCCAATTAATTACAGCCTCTATCTTTGACGGATCTACTGCTACACCTCCCCGTGATATAACATGTCCAAGGAACTTGACTTCCGACATCCAGAATTCACACTTACTAAATTTAGCAAAAAGTTGCTTCTCCTGTAGTATTGATAGGACAATCCTTAGATGCTCTCCGTGCTCTTACGGAGTACGAGAATAGATAAGAATGTCGTCGATAAAGATCATAACAAATTGATCCAAATAATTCGGAAATATCCGATTCATGTAGTCCATAAAAACAGTTGGAGCATTCGTCACACCGAAATGCATCATCAAGAATTCGTAATGTCCGTAACGGGTTCTGAACGCAGTCTTCGGAATATCGGAGCTCTTCACACGAATCTGATGATAGCCCGACCTCAGATCAATTTTCGAGAATACGCAGGCTCCTTTCAATAGATCTAGAAGATTGTCTATCCTCGGTAGGGGGTATTTATTCTTGATTGTAACCTTGTTCAACATACGATAATCGATGCACAACCGCATACCACCATCTTTCTTCTTTACCAATAACACAGGAGCTCCCCACGGTGAAACACTAGGCCTTACAAAATACTTTGCCATCAAATCCTCCAATTGATCCTTCAATTCTTTCAACTCGAGTGGCGCCATCCGATAAGGAGAAACAGATATAGGAGCCGTTCCCGGTATCAGGTCGACTGAGAACTCAACTTCCTTCACCGGAGGTAAGGAAGTGACATCTTCAGGAAAAACATCGGGAAATTCACAAACTATCGGAATGTTTAAAACTTGCTGATCATTATTCTCCTCTTTAGTAAGGACAAGCAAAACAAATTTCTTTTGTTCAAACAGAAAATTTACCATTCCAATCGTACCTTCTAAGATCGTTGTCAAAACATCTTTCGAAGGCACTTCAACGGAGGGGATGAGGATCAACTTTTCTTCACATCCAATAAACACAGAATTAGCAGAAAACCAGTCCATTCCCAGGATAACATCAATTTTCTTAAGGGGAAAACAAATGAGGTCAATCTGAAAGATTCTACCATCCACGGACAACGTACAGTTCTCACACTTAAGGGGCGTCTCGACAATTTCATCCATAGCGGTAGTAACCACCATTGGAGGAGACACAGGAAATAGTCGCAACCCAAGTCGCTTCGTGCAACTAGTAGATATAAAAGAATGCGTAGCTCCACAATCAAATAAAACAAGACAAGGATGGTTTGTTAATAAGATAATTACCCATAATCAAGGAATTGTCGCCTTTCGTCTTCCTGGCGTCCATCGCATAAACTCTCCCTTGAGTCTGATTCTTTCTCTGAGGGCAATCCCTAGAAATGTGTCCTTCCTTCTGACAATGATAACAAATTACACCATTCTTCTCACATCTTCCAAAATGGTTCTTGTGACACCTAGAGCACGCCGGGGGAGCACTGGATCTAGGACTCGACACCTGTTTTCCCTTGAAGGGTCGAGGCCTCGGCCTGAAGGGTTGATTGGCTCTTCCCCGTTCACCTTGAACCACTCTTCCAGCACTAGCTTCTGTTTGCACTTTCTTCAGACTATGTTCGACGACATAGCATTGCCTCGACATTTCGAAATAGGTAGTAAATTCCCATTGCGAAACACTATGTGATATTTCGGCCCTTAATCCAAACAAGAACTGGTCAATTTTCCACCTTTCATCAGGGGCATACATAGCCTGCTTAGAGTAGGCCGCCATGTTCTTAAACTTCTTAGTATAACTGGCCATAGTCATGCTCCCCTGCCTCAATTGTTGAAATTCGAACTCCTTTTGTGTCCTCAATGAACTAGGGAAGTACTTATCCATAAAAACTGTCTTAAATTGTTGCAACCCTCTTGGAATCCCTTGCACCATCATCAAATTGGAAGCACTCTCCCACCACCTACCAGCAGGACCCTTTAGTAAATCTAACGTGAAGGTCACCTTGTCTTCTTCACTACAAACCACAATCTGGAATATTCTCTCCATTCCAGCCACCCATTCATGAGCCTTAACCGGGTCCAATCCGCCATGAAACTCCTGAGGGTTCATGCGGAAGAAGTCTCTTAATGTTCCACCCACAACTCCAGGAGCAACCACGTGAGGGTGAAGGTCCCAACTCATCTGATGCATCATTTCTTGCATGAAATGGTACTACTGTTGCTGCATCTGCTGCATAAATTGGAACATAGGAGCATTCCCATCACTACATGCTTGATCGCTACCGGGAGGAGTGACACTGGGTCGAGCACGAGTTCCATGTCTACCAGTCATATTTCCTAAATGTCATCAAAACAGGATTAAGTTGATAAGGCTCAATACCATAAACATAACATTTAGTCCTACCCCAAGTCAACATGTATGAACGGAAGGAAACACTTATAATATTTCAAGGCTAGGTCGAGGATATGACCTGCTCTGATACCAACTGTAATACCCATATACAAAAGACATACATAAAACATATTTTTCATATATAATATTAGAAATTTGGTACTGAAATACAAATATGTTCTTAGCAACACATTGCATAAGTATAGCCACTACAACATAAGGTACTAAACAAGGCTATAAAATAATAAAAGATGTTCAACTACAAAAGATCTAAGAACTAGATCCGAAGATCTCAAAATCCACAGCGGAAGACAAATCCATCAACTAGTAGGGATAATCAAGTCGCATTTTCCTTAACCTTAACGAAACCTGAAGTACCTGAAATGACAGCATCAACATGGGGTGAGATAAAACATCTCAGTGGATTCCCTACCTTAGAATTCTCTCGACTCTAAGGGTTATTCTCAAATAAAACTCGCACGTTTTCATAAACCAACTCACAGAAGGACCAAAAACAAAGGGGGACTAAGATCCACACACGATCTCAATGTACAAGAAGAGGAATGTCTACTTCAAGTCCTTACGGATGCTTCACGTGGGACTAAGGACAACCCACCTTAAGACCTACTCAAGACCTTACGGAGGATTTAACATAGCACACTCTTAAATCTTATATGGATGCTTCCTGTGGGACTAAAGGTAACCCACCGCAAGAATTACTCAAGATTATCACATAACTAGTATAGCAATTGCCTCAAGTCCTTACGGATGCTTCACGTGAGACTAAGGAAAACCCACCTCAAGGCTTACTCAAGACCTTATGGAGGATTTATAGTCTACACGTTTCAAATCAACGCCCATGTATACACAACGGGTACCTCAAGTCCTTACGGATGCTCTAGTGAAACACATAGTAACCATATTGAGACTTACACAAGACCTTACGGAGGATCCCAAAACAATACATAATTCATGATTCATTCGAGTTTAAGGGGAACCTAGATATCTCACAAGTCGTACCTTTCTCTATTTCCATGGACTCACTTTCCAATTTATCAGAGTTTTGGTCATTTGAAAAAGTCAGGTAAAAGAATAGGTTCAAAAGTAATGTTTCTTGGTCTCAAAATATAGATTAAGTCATTAGCTTCAAAACGATATGTGAAACATTAAAAACGGATAGCCGTCTCAGAAGTTACGAATTAAATACCAAAGTTGGAACCTACAGGTCTCGCTGAGCGAAAAATCTCCTGGAACGCTCGATGAGCGAGGACTGCTCGCTGAGCGAGCTATACTAGTTCAGGAAATTTCCAGGCTTACGAGAATTCATCATTCCAACCCACATTCAACTCCAATCATCAAACAATACAGAAAAACATAACCAAACATATACATATACTATTTGTTTGTGGTTTTTTATGGC
Organism: Lathyrus aphaca; assembly: GCA_963966055.1. Lineage (NCBI taxonomy): Eukaryota > Viridiplantae > Streptophyta > Magnoliopsida > Fabales > Fabaceae > Lathyrus > Lathyrus aphaca. The sequence goes on along the minus strand of OZ014521.1, from coordinate 409,054,658 downwards.
TAGAACTGTGTATGTCTATGCTCAGGTGTTGCAGGCTCGTCTAGTACGAGTGCATTACCGTCTTGCAAATGAGACAAGTCATCGCAAGTTTGCATTTAGAATGAATGAGATGAGAAAAAGAAGTTCCCGCAGGATAATCGCTTATTGTTTTTTTGTCTCTTATGAGAAGTATTTCGAATTAATTTGTGAATATTCTCATACAAAGACCTATCCATCGTGGTAAATACTTACACCTAGCCCCGAAACAGGACGTGTATAAGCATTCCGCAACAAAGTCTCATGGCGTATAAGAATGTTCAATTTTTATTAAGTATTTTATCATTTTCTTTGTGAGGTGAGAAAGAAAGACTCAAGTTGTAAAAGGAAAAACTAAAGGGACTAAGACACAACCCTAATTTAGTTATTATATTCAAAAAGTGATCCTAATGGTTTGTGAGGTTTTTCTATTCCTAAGGAAGAAAAGAAAATAAGAAAACTACTAGAACTCAACTTACTTCCTAAGGAAGTGAAGTTGGTTCTAAGAAATAGGAAAATCCTATACAAGTGGAAACACAAATATTAAGGCAAAAAACATAAAAATGAAATGAAGAAGTAATATTTCAAAATGCATATTAAAGCATAAAACATAAAATAAGGCTAAACCTCTCATGTAAACACACTTAATAGGAATTATAAACCTAAGTCCTAAAACTAAAGGAATTTACTTAATATCACCATTCTAAAATCAGTAGCTAAACTATATTAAGTCATCCTAATATTCTAAGATCACACCTAATTAAACTAAATATTAATGAACCATAAAATCCTAAGCTAAACTAGGGATTTACAATGTAAAAATTAACTAAAATCAATGCACTAAAAAATAGTAAATGTACTAGAAAAAATATGAAATTTATTCCCTAAGGTCTCTAACTTGAACCTAATATTGTGTTAAAAAATATCCCAAAAATTCATAGCCTAACTATGTCAAAGGGTCACTTAAATCTACCTAAGAACTATTCACAATTTTGCACAAACTAAGCTACCAAAACAGTGTATAAAATGGCCTAAAAATATAACAAAAATTATTCCAAGTCCTATTATTAGTCCTCTAATCATAGAAAAAAGAATGGTACAAAATCAAACAGGAAGTGGGAGAAATAAAATGTACAAAATGAAGTATAGATGAAAGAATTCCATAGAAAACTAATTAAATGAAAAATCGAAATTAAATTGAAAAATGGCCAAAAATAAGAAATTAAAAATGTGGAAAGGTTCTAAAATGAGTTAAAAAACTCCTATAATTTTTGGGGAATTTTATTATGAATTTTAGTATTTTTTATGGATTTAAATTAAAAAGGTAATAAAACAGAAAATTAAAAAGAAAGGAAATAGAAGGGGAGGTGCTGGAAGCAAATTTATTCGTTGAAATGCTATTGGCTTTTGTTAATGGGGGTGCAAAAAGAGAAATTAAGGCCCATCATGCGCATGCTTGATGAGGGTGTATATAATGGAATGCAGTCAACTTCCTTGACTTTAACCTGGACCGCATGATTCAATCTTCCCCTAAGTAATCTAATCCAATGGATCTTAAGGCGTGGACGCGTGATAACTATAGTGACCAACACTCACCTAATCCGCCGTGAAGGGAGCCTACCGGACGGTGACAAGTGTCACAGCCGGAGTGGCTGGGAATCCCAAAACTCAACCAGTCTTATCTTCAAGGAATTCTAACAGTGGATTTTATTGGAATTAAAATGATTAATTACGAATTAAAGTGATTAATTGCAATTAACATGATCTTAATGCCCATAATGCCTTTCAAATCCCAGAAATCTCATTAACTTAATCAGTATTCCTTATAATCAACAACTATCACAAAGATACAAGCTGAAGAACGAAACACACACAAAACCTAATCTTCTCTTCTTCCTCCCTCCTTCTGCCGTCAACTTCATCATCACCCCTTCATCCTCTTCTTCTTACCGCCATCACATTCACCTTCCTCCACCGTCATCTCCTCCACCCTCACCTTCCTCTTTTGCCAAACTGAAATGAAATCAAAACCTAACACTCTTCCTCCCGCGACATCGCCTCCTTTCACCTAAACCTAATACCACCTCCGTTATCTACGATTGCAACACTACCTCAATCAATTATATACTCTTAACTCGGATCCGAAAACAAATCTGTCAAACACTCAACAAAAACCAGCTCGGCTTAATCGACATCAAGAACAACGAACATCACGATATGGCAAACAACGTCTCAAAGAAGGCTCAGATTCATACCTTATCAATCGGAGATGAGCAGAGAGAAATCACGGTAAGGTTCATCTTCAACTTCTCCTTGAATTCTTCTTCTTTCCTCCGCGAGTCCTATTCGGTTTCATTAATTCCAAAATTGATGACTAAGTGCGTTAATGCAGACACAACGAAGACGTGATTACGATTGATAAAAAATTATGATTGTCACTTCTGTTGAGAACGTGTGATGACCGTTTGGTTTTATTAAGTGAATAGGATTGATGAACGTTCGGTTTATTCAGCGAAGAAGACACTGAACATTGGAGGTCGTGAATAAAGACGTTCGATCTTCCGTTTCGGTTTTAATTCAGAACGGTGAGGAATTTGGATTCTCTGATTGTTGTGTATGGTATTGGTTTTGCAGACTCGTTGATTGAACTGTATTATTCTTCATTCAATTACAGATCGCAGGTAGCATTTGGTGATGATGCTATGATGATTGGTGAAGATATTCAGAGATGAAGATCGAATTCGAAAACTATGGAAATTGATGAGAGTTGTTGAATGCAGGTTGCAGGAAACGAAAATAGACGAAAGTATCAAGGAGAAGGATGAAGAATAAGGTTCAGAATGAGGAGAGTGAATGAGTATGGTTGAAGAAGATATGTGAAGAAGAATTGAATGAAGGTAAATGGTGGAAGAAGATTGAAGGAGAAGAAGTTGCAGGAGAAGAATGATGAAAGAAGTGAAGTTGTGAAGAAGAAGAAGAATAGAAGAAGCTAAATTTAACTTTATAGAAGTGAAGATCAAGGCTCTTGTGGAGAGTTCAGATGAAGCTTCCAGAATAAATGGTTAGGAAAGTTTGTTACGATTTTGCTATGTATTTTTTTTTTATTTTCTGTTTTGACAGTTATTGTTGATTGAAAGTGTTAGCTTCAATTTCGAATTTCCTTGGTGATCTTATTTTACTTTGTGATTGTAGGACGAAACTGAGTTAATGGAGATGCGAGAAAAATTGTAAAAAGTTTATTACAACCGAACCTTCCTCTCTTCATTTTCTGTTGAAATTTCTTATTCTACACATAGTCCCGAATTCATCACAAATATGAATTGCTTTTCTGCGAGCCCTGTTGCGGTATTGCTCTATTCCTTTAGCTTTTTTATTTTATTTTCTGACGATGTGATAAGTTATATGCAGTGGTATTCTCCTGGCTGAATTTGCAGTGGTAAGCATTATCACGTAAAGAGGTCGAATGCGATTCGGAATTGAGGAAGGTTGAATCGTTTAGGAGGACGAAGATGGTGATGATTGGAGATGGATTAGTGAAATATTGGAGATTAATTAAACTTGAAGGAGAGATTGGAGAGTGTTAATGATAATTTTGCGGTTTTTATGGTTTCACTGAGTCACCGTTAATCATTTTTTTGATTTTATTATATTCTTATTTTCCTGCTTCATTATGAATTTGTGATGTTGTTGTAGTTGAGTTTTTTTGCAGAATTGAACTTTGATGCAGGTTGATGAAGGTGATTGAAGACTTGAGAAAATTGAGAGGGATTGAAGTTTTGAAGATGATTCGGTTGAAGCTGCGATTGGGAGAGATTTATGTAGCTCTTCTTTTCCATCTAAAATTTTCCTTTTTCTTTCTTCCGTGATCAGTTAGAAATTGGCGAAGATCCGTATTGAAGTTGTAAGAGTGAAGGTGAAGTTGAAGATGAACAATCAAATTCAGTTATCAGTTTTACTCTTTTCTAATGTGTGTAATTGAATGTAACTGCATTTTTGCATATCTCTATAATTGAACTGGATGGAAATTATAAGTGATTTCTATTTTTTTCTTTTGATGTTGCTGAATTTTTCTCGTTGTCCTCTGATAAAATTTGAACCGATATGTATCTCTCTTTTTGTGTAATTTTTTGTTACTATTCCTGCTAGTTTCTTCTTCTGGTGTGAAGAATTTTTTTCGTTTTTCCCTATCCCTTTATTTTAGAAACCTACACAATATGCAACCTTTTCACCCTGTAACTTCCTGCTCACTAAAAACCTTCATAATTTTCTGCTATGGAATTTTGACACTAGTTTAAATTTTGGTCATGACCATGATACTAATAGAACTTAGACAAAATAAATATGTTTTGGACAAGTAATTTTGACAATGGATTAAAATGAATTGTGATTGAAGTTGAATTGGATAGTGGATATTGGACTTAAAGAGGAAATGAATATGAACTAAAATGCATATTAACAAGTGATTTTGAGTTTGGAAATTTAAACGGGCTTAGGTTTAAATAATAAAGGAATTTTGAGATGTGATTTTGGAAAGAAGGTTTATGGTTTATGGTATGGACAAGTAAATGAACTTGGTTAGTGAAATGGGGTATGACCATGGTGAAATCAAATGATGAATTGGATGGTAAAAATGAATTTAAAAATGATTAAAAATGATTTAATGTGAATTAAAGTGAATCGGAAAATGGGTACGGAAAATGGTAATGACTTGTATCGAAAATGGATATTGAGAACTCCAGTTTGAACTTGATCGACACCGTCTAAATAAGCAATAACCGTGTGCCTTTCCATCCTTATTTTGAAACGAATCCTTGAACCAAAACCTTTATGCCATGATGAAATCTAAATAATCGTGGTTCATTGAAATCAAATTGCAATAACAACAAATAAACAGCCTTTATCACAATGCATCCTTAATCCAACAAAATTTAACTGATGAAATATTCTTGAGCTTAACGATGAATGTAAACTCCTAAGTATCCCTAAGATTCACACCGATTGAAGAGAGCAGCCTGAGATGTTGAAAATAATAAAAACCCTAATCACACAATGCTCCTGATACATCCTGAGAAAGATGACCTTTGAGTAGATGAACTTCAGGGTATGAATATGGTAGTGATGATGCAAGCACAACCCTCTCCTAGATCTTGATTGTAATATCCAGACAAACCACCTCAAAATACCAAATATTTAGGTTACAAGAAAGAGCTTCGATCCCGTGCCTCAGTAGCCAATGAAATGCATGATTACAATGTTATGACCTAATGGAGAATGCAGAGGGATGCAAAGCATAAAACCAGTTAAAGGTAATAAATATGAGGGCGAATTTTGAGGTATTACAATATGTAGGATTAGATGATATGAGTAGGCAAAATATTAGAAGTGTGAATGATATATGAGGACTTGTGATGAATGCAGATGCAATAGTTGATGGATTTTTATGATGTGTGATTGTATTGTGTCTTGTATTCATGGCATAGTTATGTTGGGGCTTCGGTCCATTGGTAGCTTCAATCCCATTGTGTGGATTGAAGTGATATGTTGCTTATGTTGTGCTCCCCTGTGGAAGGTTGATGGTCATGATAATGTTTCATTACCACATGCATATTATGAGGATTGCATTTCATTCTTGGTGGCATAACATGAATTACATTTGTGTTTTATGTGATTAATTTTGTTGTACATGGGTAAGACTTGATGTAATTGATCTATTGTTGCATGTTTACTTGTAGTTCCTTCTTTATATTATTTATATTGAATGCAAATTTACTCACCCTGTCTGCCTTTGGTGATGATCTATTATGCCATCCCGTAGATACTCAAGAATAGCATGGTGCTTGGGCGTAGTTTGGAGTGTATGTCCTTTTGTTGTTTTATAGAGTCTAGGGTGGTGTCCTGCTCTGTGTCGTGTAACATCAGGAATGCTCAAAAGTTTTGTTGTTTTTGTCTGTTTTAATACATGATGATGATGTTTTGAATTAACCATTGAATTTTCATATTATGTTGCCTAAGTTTTTGAATGATGATCCGTTGCGTATAAATGATGTTTTTTTTTAATTTTGATGCATGTTGTAACCTATGTTACCAAACATGATACATATATGAGTTTTATTGATGTTTTGATGAAATGTGACATCCTTTATGTTAATGACTATGATTTTATTGAATAATTTCGTAGTATTATGTTGTGGGGTAAAAAGGATGTTACATTAGTGGTATCAGAGCAGGTCGGTCTGTTCGGATGTGTGTCGTTGTTGTCGATTTATTGTCAGTCGTTACTTGTTAACGATTATTTCTTTTCTGATATTATGAGTGTTGTGCATAATGGCTGGAAACAACACGCGTGCTCTTGTTGAAGTTGTTGCGGTGCTTGTTGAGGCTACGGCTCGAAACAATGAACAAGATGAGTTTCGTTCTTTGGAAAATTTTCAGAGTAATAGTTCTCCGATTAGGAGATCATGACCCGCATAGTGCATAAAAGTGGCTCAAAGCAATTGAGAATATTTTTAGGGTGATGTCGTGTACGGATCCGAATAAGTTACAATTTGGTACCCACATGTTGTCCGAGGAGGCTGAAGACTAGTGGGATAATACCCGTCAGCGTTTGGAGGATGTTTGTACCGTGGTAACCTGGGTAGTGTTCATGAGGGAGTTTGTGGGGAAGTATTTTCTGGAATACGCTCGTGGTAAGATGGAGGTGAAGTTCCTTGAGTTGAATCAAGGAAATATGACAGTGGCAGAGTATGCTGCTAAGTTCGAGAGGCTAGTGAAGTATTGTCCTCACTACAATCGTGATGATGTTGAACTGTCTAAGTGTCTCAAGATTGAGAATGGGATGAAACCAAAGATCAAACAAGGGATTGAATGTCAGCAGATCCGTAGGTATGCTGAGTTGGTGGACAAAATTATAATCTATGATGAAGATTGTAACACCCTTTTTACCCCACAACAAATTCAAACATATTATTTAAGAAAAATCAGAGTTTAACACAAAAGGGCGTCACATATTCAACATAATCAACATGAAAGCATCATGTATGTGTCATGTACCGTAACACGGTGTAACACCCCAAATTTGCACTCTCTTTTCATAGCATTTAGCATATCATTCTCATATTTTGCACTGCATCATTAGCATAGAAATATGAAGCATAACATTCATTGTTGAAGCATAGCATAAGCTGGCAGTGATTTCACTTCAGATGCGTTTGTTCAGATCGTGATACGGTTCATATGGATGTTTGACCCAATCTCGGTCAAACTACCAAGAGATTGCTTCATTTTCAAGTTATTTGTGCTTGTGGTTATTTTTTAGGCGAGGCGTTTCAAAGTCTGTTGTGTGCAGAGGTCATCTGTTTGCCAGGCAGCGGTTCATGTGATGGTTTTAGATTTGGAGATTCGCGCTTATCATGATTATATATTCAATTGTGTGCATTTGTGGATTTATTTTCCCAGAGAGCGATTCAGATTAATTTGAGGTGATTGATTCTAAGTCCATTTGATCAGACGCTCAGAGGGTAATTTGTCCAGAAGATCGGTGATTTCTGTGGAAGCGATGGAAAAATGGTTTTGGGATTGAGACTTTGTGCATGCTGGTAGTAATTGGTTCGTCCCACAAAAATATATATTTTATATTCATTTCTAAACCATTCTTGTCCACATACCCATTAAACCAATTCTATTCATTCTCATTTCTACATCTATTTCTAAATCATATCCAATTTCCTTTTTAACCATAAATCATAAGCTATATTTTCATTTAATCTTATTTTTTTATCCATTTTTTTAATCTCTTATTTTTCTTTATCCATTTCTTAATCCATTTATTTTTTATCCATTTTCTTATTGCCCATTACCAAGTAAAAAAAACCATGTTCCCAATTTAGAATAAGCCCATTTATTTAACATTTCATTGAACAAAAAATAATAATATAGGAAAGATGATAAAGCTAACTTTCACGTGACTCCAAGGTTTTCTCAGCACAAGTTACAAGCTGCAAACATCACGTACACAACTGAACGTCACAAGTCAGCGCAAGCCGGTTTCTCATTTTTCCAAGCCACGCCAGTACACACACGTTTCACACAACATGACCAAAAGCATCACACATACTATACACAATCAAAACACATAGGCATATGAAGCAAAACGCAAGGCTAAAAAGAAAATGATGAAAAATTTCACGCGTTACACACAACCAAAACACAGAAGAAGATCAACTTGAAACGCATTAAGAGAATAACAAAACTCAAAAAAGAGCTTCAAACTGAGAAGAAAAATTACAACCATAACTGAGTTTTCATAAGGAAAATAACAAACAAGTAATAACATAATTGAGAGAGGGGGAATGAGAGTGGAATTTCGTCATCCACATTTCACGAATTACAACATAACTCTTCATCATCATGCTCATGCTTCACCCTCACAAAAAATGGTGTCCACTTCTTCTTCAAAAAAGGTAACAGACGAAATTTTCGATTCTGGAATTTCTCATAACAAACTCTACAATCTCTCTGAAACTCATAATCTCCATCCATCTTTAATTACTTCAACTCTTCATTGATCTTGAATCATCATCAATGCTTCACCACACTCTTCAATTTTTTCTACGTCGACATCTTTAATCATCTTCAACTCATATCAACACAAACTGATTTCATACTCCATCGCCAACACAAGTTGATTCTGCACTCTTCTTGGTCATCATGCTGCAACCGAACTCGTCGCCGTCAGCATCAATTTCATTGATCGAGTGAGATACTCGTGTCTCCGCCTCAATCTGCAACCTCATCACTGCTTCATAATCGAAGTCATCCTCATCAACCGAGCAAAAATCTTTCATCGTCACCAAAACCACAACATCATTATCCTTCGACGCGGTTGATTTACAGGTACATCAATCTGAACTCTCTTAAAGGTAGTCATTATTGTGTGTTGATGTTTATTCTTGCTTGTCTCTGATTGCTTTGATCCCATTGAATAACTTAGTTTTTGTTGAAAGCGATTCCGGTTTTGTGATGAGGGACCAGTTTTAGATACGAGTTGTGAAGGTTGTTTGGTGGTCGAAGATGTTTTTCCGGCGAGGTCGTAGAGAGGAAGGAGGAGTGTGCGGTGGCCTTTGAGTTGAAGAAGAAGATGAAGGTAGCGCTTGGGAGAAGGAAGGGCGAGAATGCTCTTTGCCTTTGGGTTGTTATTATTTCTTTTAATTTATTAAGAGTTTAGTTTCATAGAAATTATTGAGAATTTGATAAGAGATATTAAGAGGATTGGATTAACGAGGTGAATATATAAGGATTGGGTGGCTTTTTGGATTTTCTATCCACACCGGCGGTGACACTTGTCACTGTCCGGTAGGACCTGTGTTTCTGATTCTGCACGCGCGTTTCCGTCACAATATCATGCACTTGCGTTTTGTGAGCCATCTGATGCGAGTACCTTGAAGAGACTCCGATCGTGCGCTCCCAGTTCAGTCAACCAGGTTGACCGCGGATCTACCATACTCCCCTCAGCTTGCCATGCGTTTTGGGCTTAGCTCCATTGCTATTTGCACCCCCTCTAAGGCCCATCTTAGTTTTTTTAACTTCTTTTTTTTTTGCTATTTCGCCCCCCCTCCTTTTAGTCTTTGTTTTTTATTTCTTTTTTACATATCATATCATTTTAATTCATTTAAAATATGAAAACACTTTATAAAATTCCATAAAAATTATTTTAGTTTCAAAACTCATTTTAGAGATTTTACATATTTTTATTTTCTGATTTTATTAATTTCCCAATTTTATTTCGATTTTCCATTTAATTTCCTTTTCATTTAATTATCATATTAACGCATTAACTTGTATATTTTATTTCTTCCGCCTCGATTAACATTTTGATTCCATTCTTTTTGCATCATTTCACTGACTTAGAAAAACTCATAAAAATATTTTTGTATTATTTTTAATTCCATTTTATCCATAGTCTTGTAAGTCGTGTTTGTGCGTTTCCCTTACTTGTTCTTAAGCGAGTTTGTGCGATCTTTTAGTGGAGTTTCACTGTTAATTTTTGAGAGCTATTTTGACACATTATTTGTTACTGGTTGTTGACTTTAGAGTTTTAATTTCATAATTTTCTCATGACCTTTGGTATTTGTTTGGGGCCTTGCTTCTTAGGTAGCTTTTCGTGCCTCTTTCTTCCCTCTTTCTAACATAGTTTGAGGAAGGCATTTATGCCATCCTATTAGGTTTTATTGGTCTTTGTTTTAGGTCACCTATAGGGTTTAGGTATTGACTTTTTGTTGGTTTGATTTGTGACCTTCATCTTTGGTTTGTGCATTGTTTGAATATTCTTATTTTCATTTTATGCTTATGTGGTTCACTAACCTTTGTTTTGTAGGGGCTCATGGTAAGTGAAGTGTGGATGATATCCACATTTCAAGTCTTCATCTCATCATTTATTTTTGCTTTCTCATTTTTCTTTGTTATGTGCCTTATGCCATCTTGTGATTAACTTCATCTCTCCCGCTTTAGAAACAACTTAGCTTCTTTAGAGAAGTAAGTTGTCTTCTATATTCTTCTTCTTCTTTCTTTACTTCTTTCCTTCTTCTTCATTAGGATAGACTTCAAACCACACTAACCTAGGACTCCCATGCCTGATAATACTTAGAATTAATAGTCCCCTTTAGTCTTTTACCTTTGCTCCCTTGGTTTCTTCTCTTTTTCATCTTCATACAAAATCATAAAAAACACCTTAATAAAGAAAGAAGTGGCCTCTTGTGTATAGCCTTATTCCATGGGGCATATGTATTCATTCCATCTTGGAATAGTACACTTGTCTAGCATGATGCACAAGTCAGATCATGAGGTCATCTTCATCAAGAAAACCATAAAAAATACTTCATCATTCTTAAGTTCAACAAGTTAGTGAGCTTAGTCCATTGCCCTTGGAAACAAGTCTTAGATAAATTCTCTTTACTTGGTGTGCTTGTTCTATTATTACATCTTGGAATGTAGTAGCAAGTAAACATTCCATGGAAAATAGCTTGAATTCACTTCCTTGTGCCACACTCATAAAAACTCATAAAAAACACTGGACAAAGAATAAGCGTCTCTCCTTCGGGACTTCTTTTCTCATCACCTTCACTCCTTTCGTGCGAACTTTCTCTTACTTGTCATTTTGCAAGACGGTAACGCACTCGTCGTTCGAGCCTGCAACACCTGAGCATTGGCATAGGTAGTTCAAGCCTTAAGATACAAGAAATCTTTTCCACCCCTAGTTAGGGGAACTACGGCGACTCTGATCCTCATTGTCCAGATGAGGTACGTAGGCAGCGGGGTAGGGCCCGTTCGAGCACACTCTTTTATTTTCCCTACATTTTCCCCCTTTCTTTTATTTTCTCCAGTTCAGTTCCTTTTCTTTGCAGCAACTTTCATTTTCTTCACCCTTTGAAACAGTTTCTTTGCAAGCGTGGATCCCGTCGGGTACGACGGACGATCTGGGGTGCTAATACCTTCCCAGGTCGTAACCGACTCCTGAACTCAGATTCTCTGGTTCGTAGGACCTGTGTCCTTCCTTTTCTTTTCTTCTGTTTTATGTAGCATTACCATTCCCGTTCCTTCGGGATAAAAATGTATGGCTGGCGACTCTACCTCATTCCGCGCCACTTTCACGTTTGTACCAGGATGGAAATCCAGGGAGCGACACACGGGTTGCAACTTGTGTTACAAAAAATTAATTAAGAGAACGAGGATCACTCATGAATTTTTCCAGAATTTTATCTCACCTAAACTATTTTTAATAATTGCGACGAAACGGGCAAAAAACGATATTTTAAGGGAAAGCGAGAGGAAGTGAATTCTACAATCCGTAACCTAATCCCTAAGCTCCGAAATCGACGCATATAATAAAAAATCATAAATAATTCCAGTGCCTCAGGTGGGAGGGCTCAATATGCACCTTAAGTTATATTATCCTGAGTCGCATACAACTAGAATGATGTGTTAAAGTGAAAAATCGAAATTACTTACTTGATCGAAGTACCGATTCTTCATATAAGAGAAATCCGAAAAAAAACACCAAGCAAGGCCTTGTAATCTCCCATGAGAAAAATAAATGCTCATCTTCCATAATTTCTCTTTGAAGCTCCACCATAACCAAGATCGATTCTTATCGATAAAAAAATCAAGCTTATGAACACTTAATCCAAATTTAGTATTAAACAAATAATTAAAATTGTCACCAAAAATTCTAATTAAAAGTTAACAAGAAATTAATCAATGGATAAATTAATCCATAAATTAATCCATAAATTCTAACAAGAAAGATTAATTCACAAACTCTAAAAGAAATAAAGAAAACAAAAGGGATGTGGATAATGAAATTGGTACCGCAGATAGCAAAACAAAGCCTGGCCCAAATCCACTTATAATTTCCGCAGGAGGAGTATATTGGAAAATGGAGGAGTGCAAAACGAAATCCATGGCTGAGGCCCAATTCTCCTAAGAAATTCGCAAGGAGTGCAATTCAGAATTTACATGGTGCAGAAACCAAAAAAAAAAACTCCCAGGCCCATTTCACATGGACAACCCGCAGGAAGGGGGTGTATGAGTAAAACGTGGATGCATATAGAGGCCCACAGATCTTGAGGCCCAAATCCAACAGCTTAATGCAGAGGGGGTGTGATGTTGAAAAAACGCTTGTGAATAGCAGATCCATGATGAAACGAATTAGGCCCGACCCAATATCCAAACCATAGACACAAAAACCCTAATTTTAGTTTCAATAGAAGAAACGTATCCCTTCCTCTTCTTCATCTACATGCTGTGGATTCAATCTCTTATCTCGGCTCCTCAGAAGACAAGCCGTGAATCAAACTTTCACCATCGATCAACGATCCACCCTTCGAACTGCGTCGTTTTCATCATCATCATCATCCATCGCCAGCTGAAGAATCTCCTCCCTCCGCCTTCTATTGTTTTGCTTCCTCACATCTCCATGGTATCCTCTATCTCTCAAGGATGAACATCGCGAACACCTCATGCCTCCGTCGCCTCTGATAATCAACCTCTCCACCGGTCGTCCCTATCCCCGTCGCGTTTTCATCATTATGGTGCCCTTCATTCTCTTCCGTTCATCATAGTCTCGCCAACGTATCCCTCTCAAAGAAACGCGGCGTGAATCAATACTTATCTTCAGATCAGAAAACAACAAGATTTGTACAAAGCTGCTCCGCGATTTTGTCTCCTACCTCCGTTTCAAAACCAATGTCGATCGAAATTCCTCCTTCCACGGCGATGACGGTGAAATCAAGGCTGAAGAAAATACATTATCGGCTGCGATAATCAATACTCAGGTACGACTCCCTAGCGTATTCTTCTCCCCTCAAAACAAGATTTCCCTCTTCTTCTGGTCTTATTTCTTTCGAACCTTTACGATACGCAGACTACTGTCGTGGCGATGCTTTGCCGTGTGAATCATTGAATTGATTGAAGAATGTTGTAGCTGTTCTTGATATGTTTCTTGTGGTTTTGCAGGGGTTGGTTTGATGTAGAGTGATGGTGATGACAAATCGGAATTGAATATGATGACTCTGAATGATAGGGTGAATTGATTGATGAAGAAGATGGTGCAGAGATTTTGTTGAAGGTTATCATTGATGCGAACGAGTCTGAATCGAAGGTTGATTGAAGAGTATGGATGATTGATGAAGATTGATGATGATGAACCATGAATAAGAGTGATGAAGCCTTGGGATTGGTTCAAGATTGAAGAGGGTTTTTTCGGATGTAACTGTTTTCAGTTAAGTTATTCTTCTTCTGACTTTTTCTTCTTCTGACTTTTTCTGATTGATTGAAGATTTTGATGAAAAGATTGAAACGTTGTTATGTTGATTTGGTATTATTGCAGGTTGAAGGTGATGATTGAGATGATGTATGAATATTAGTGATTTGAAGGTTTGGTTGAAGAGTTTTTGAAGATTGAAGATGACGGATTTTTGGTTGATGAAGATGCTCGGTGAAGTTTTCATGAAGATGAAGATGGATGATGCAGAAGATTGGTGATTGAAAAGTCCAGGGTTGAAGGTTTAGTTATGGTTATGGTTGGTGAAGAAGATTGGATTGATGTATATGCTTATTGCAGGTGTTGAATGAAGATAATTAGAGAGAGATTTGAGCCTTTTGAGAGAGAGATTTGAGAGAGGGATGAAGAGCTTCTTAGATGCTAATGCAGTTTTGTGAAGAAGTGTGATGATTCTGAATTTGTTGGTGAAGAGTGATGTGTAGAGCAATTGATGAAGTTGGAGTCTTTTTCTTTAGAGTTTTCTGTCAATCTCCTTTTTTTTCTCTATCTGAATTCTGATAAGAAAAAAAAATCTCAATCTCTTCCAACTTCTATTATTGATTGTAACTGATTTCTGTTAGTTCTGTTATAACTGAATTTTTGTTCTGAAAAACTGTTATGGATTTCTGTTCAATGTTCAACATCGGTTAACATCCTTGAGATTTGATTTTCTATCCCCTTTTTCATTAATGCAGCCATGGATTCCTAGATGAAGTTAAAGCAACTTAGGCAAAACTTGAATTAAGAATTCATGAAACTTGATTATCTTTTTCCCTTTTGTGAAGATTCGGTAATGAATATAAATTGAATGTCTTGTAATGGGTATTAAAAAAAGCTTGAATAAAATTAAATTAGATTCTAAAAATGGTTTAGAATGTTAAAAGTATAGGATTGGGTTAACAAAGTTGAATACAGACATGGACAATCGAACTAGAAATCAATTAGGACGAAACTAAATATGGATTTGAATTGAGCCTAATAGTTGGAAAATCTTTGTTAAGAACAACTTTGGAATTAAATATGATAATGGGTAATTGGAGGAATTTCCAGTCCGGTAGCCGAGCCGCCACGAACCACCACCTCCGGTCAACTTCACCACCGTAAGACCACCATCTTCCGCCGCCGGCAGCCGCGCGGCCTCTCCTCCTCTCCTCCGTTCATGGTCGCATCTCACTTCCTCCGGATTCACAATTTCTTCATCGATTCTTCATTCGGTAAGCTTCTTAAACTTTAATTCATGAATAATTGTTGAATTGTTTCTTGAATTAAATTATGAAGTTGAATTAATCTTGTGGATATTATGTGTATTGATTCATGATTTGATTATTGATTGATTCTTGATTAATTTATCCTAATAATTGTTGTGGTGCATAATTGAAAATGCTCGGTAAAGTTGACATAGAATAATCGGTGCATGTTAGATGTTTGACAAAATTCCTAAGAGAACTAATTATTATGACTTGATATTGATTGAAGTGCTTGACTTTTGAATTCATGCTTGTTTCAATGTGCAAATTCGAAATAGGATATGTTGAAGCTTAATCGATGATGTTGTAAATGTATCGCGTGTCGAGAATATGCTTTGGTCATAACTTCCTAAGCGTAGTGCGTTTTCGCGAATGTGAATAGTGTAAATTGACTTTGTTGATTATTCCGGAGCCATTGGTAAGCTTTTTAGTCGATTTCGGACAATTTGTTTTGGCTATTTCGCTACTGCCAGCTGACGAAATCGGCCAAAAAGTATCACTTCCAAGCGGAATTTTCAAAAACTGATTGCATAATTGAATCCGTTGGCACGTTTGCTAGTTACCATGCGATTTTAGTTCAATTCCGAGTCGGTGATTTTTGACGCGTTTTTTCTGTTTTAAGGCTTTTTAAGTTCGGTTTGGTGCGATTTTGATGCATTGATCTTGTTTTGACTTGTACTTATGTTTGTTGATCATTTGCCATTCATTGCATGTAAATTTGTTCGAGTTCGGTTTGAGTTTGCATGTTGTTTATGTTAGAGCATAAGTGCTGCCCCGTTTTGAAACATAAATTTCAATGCATGTCCATGACTCGTATATTCATCTTTTTACTTGATTTTGAGTTGTGAGGCATATGTGCAACTTCTAGTTGCACCTCTTTTTGGTTTCTAATGCGTTTGTTGAGTTCATGCAAGGTTCTCGCAAAGATCTTAACGACAATCGTTTGGTTGGTATTCCACTTTATTTGTGGGATACCTTTGGATTCAAATGATATTTTATGCCGTTGTTTTTGTTTCGATTATGGGGGATCTTCACATAGCAATTATGGAAGATGAGCATTTATTTTTCTCATGGAAGATTACAAGACCTTGCTTGGAGTTTTTTCGGATTTCTCTTATATGAAGAATTGGCCCATCGATCAAGTAAGTAATTTCGACTTTCCACTTTAACGCACCATTTTAGTAGTATGTGGCTTAGGATCATATAATTTGAGGTGCATATTGAGATCTCCCACCTGAGGCACTGGATTTATTTATGATTTTTGATTATATGTGTCGATTTCAGAGCTTAGGGATTAGGTTACGGATTGTAGAATTCACTTCCTCTCGCTTTCCCTTAAAATATCATTTTTTGCCCGTTTCATCGCAATTATTAAAAATAATTTTAGGTAGGATAAAATTCTGAAAAAATTCACGAGTGATACTCACCCTCTTAATTAATTTGTCATATTTTTTTATTCCAGGTTTTATTGGTCTTAGTAATTAATTTGGATTTTTCATTCCAAGTTGTCCCAAAAGGAATGGTATTGACATAAGGAACCAAAAACCTTTTTTTCCCATAGGTGTGAGACCTATTTTTTGTGTGTGATTAACCACTGTAATTTGTGACATTTTGATACTCCTTAGGCATTTTTTTTCATAATTTTTAGTGCCCTTTTTGATCCACTTTGTGGAGTTGTTTTTCGGCGATCATGCCTTGTTACCTTGCTCATCAAGTAATTGTTTGGGCACTTTGGTGCAGAATTTTGTAAAATCCTTTTAGACCATGTTAGGTACTGACTTCAAAATTCCAGGGATTTAATTTCATAATTTTTAAAGCATTTTTTCTATTTTTCCATGTCACCTAGATCATAGGTTGATATATGTGTTTATTTGCTTCATGACCTAGCTGTTAGGAAGGCATTGATGCCACTTGCTTGAGGTAATTTTGGTAATTTTTAGGAGTTGATTATAGGTCATTTATAGGTCCTTAATTGCAGTTATAGGTCACTTTTTGAACCATACTCATTTGGTTTGTTTTGGTGTTTCAAAGTGCATACTTATGTGAAATAATTTAACCTAAACTAACTTCTCTTCTCCTCTAATTGTTAACATGAATTATGTGGAAATCATAAATGGATATTCATGCACTCTAATGGCATCTCATAACTTGTATGCTACTGACCCATAATCATTTCATGCACATTTACATGTCATTCATTCTTAACTTGCATTCTTTGTGATCATATGCGATGTTTGCTACACTTCTTCCCACATCTTCTTCTCCTTGCTCCATATACTTAAGTCATTGCATCCATGATAGTATGATCATTCATCCTCATTCATAAGCATTCACTACTGACTTTGATACTCATTTCATGTATTAATTCATGCTTGTATTCCATATTCATTCATACTTCATCCATAAACCCTAACTTGCATTTAGGTGAACTTATGTGAACTTCTTGTACATAGTTTGACATAGTTAGATCTTGTGAGTTATCCTAGCACTATAGCATGTAGCTACTGACTTTATAAGTCATATAACCTTTAGGTACCTTCACCTTTAGACTTAGGTCTTATTTTGAACCCTAGTTCCATTCTAGGACGTTTATGGCACTTAATCGCTTTTATGCTTTGATTTTACTTTCAATATGCATTGTCATGCTAACTTTTGTTTTGTAGGGGGGAAGATTGAGGTAAGCCTCACTTCATTCCTATCTATTATGCATTTAATTTGCACTTTCCTTAAATTTCATACTTGTTCTTTGCTATTAGGCTTTCCCTTTCTTTAGAGACAACTTAACTTCCTTAGGAAGTAAGTTAGTTTCTAACTCTCTTTTCTTCTTTTCCTTTTTCTCATTAGGAATAGAAAAACTTCACAAACCATTAGGATCACCTTTTGAATATAATAAATAAATTAGGGTTGAGTCTTAGTTCCCTTAGTTTTTCCCTTTTTTTCCACTTGAGTCATTCTTTCTCATCTCATAACGAAAAACAATAAAACACCTAATAAAGGTTGGAACGTTCTTATACGCCATGAGACCTTGTTGCAGAGTGCTTATATGCGTCCTGTTTTGGGGCGAGGTATAAGTATTTACCACGATGGATAGGTCTTAGTATGAGAATGTTCACAAACAAATTCAAAACACTTCTCATAAAAGACAAAACAAACAATAAGCGACTATCCTGCGGGAACTTCTCTTTCTCATCTCATTCATTCTGAACGCGAACTCGCGACTGTCGCTCCCACCTGATGACACATGGCCAACAAGGGTACAGATGCGAACGGTCGGCGGAAGGAGAATGAAGGGTGAAATGAAAAGAGTCGCCAGCTAGGCATTTTTATCCCGAAGGAAAGGTAATGCTGCATAAACCTAAGAAAAGATGGATAAGATGGTCGCGAACCAGAGAAACCGAGAAAGGGGGTTGGTTACAACCTGGGAAGGTATTAACACCCAGATTGTCCGTCGTACTCGACGGGATCCATGCTTGAAAGTTTTGTGTGTAAAGGGGTAGTGTCAGTGCTATTCTGTGTGCAAAAGCTGGAAAAGAATACAAGTGTCAGTGCAAAAGAAATGTGAAATGAAATTGCTCAGGAATGAGACTTAAAAGAATAATGCTGGAAGAGGGGAATATATAGAGACTTTTGTTTGATAACTGTTAAGTTATGCCTACGTATCCTCTCGTGCAATGAGGAAGTCAGAACACCGTAGTTCGACTCAAAGAGACTGAAAGATGGATTGACTTGTGAACTGCTTACTTGTCTACGCTCAAGTGTATGACCTGTCTGGCTCAGGTGCAAACTGTCTTGCATTAGACGAAAGAAGCGAGTTCTCGTTTGTAAGTGAATGAGATGAGAAAATAATCCCGGAGGATACGATTATTGTTTGTTTTTGATGTTTTCAATCTTTTATTGCCTTTTGAAGTTTGTCATAAGAAAATGAGCTTAAGCCTAAACCAAGGATTATCAAACTCATCACATCCTCCCTCTGATTAGGGGTAATGAGAATACTTTAAGCATGAAGTAAACACCTCACACTTAATCACCATGATGTAGGATTAAGATCATTAACCTACTTGTAATTATTTAGATATTTTTTGGAGTTTTTGTTTAGTGTTAAGTAATGAGTTTAAGCCATAATCAAGGATTTAATGGACCCATTGCACTATCCTAATAGAAGGATAATAGATGAGAACATTTAAGCTGAAGAAGGCTCCTCAACTTAATCCATGATTAGGGATTAACCTCATGACAAAACAAGCCTTTATTAAAGTGGATTGTAATTAAGGGTGAGATTAAGAAGTGAGTTTTATGTTTTGTAAGACAACTTGAGGGGGACTTGTCCATTAACACTAGGGTTTGTCCTTCTTTACCAATTAAGGAAGAATTAGAACCCTAATGCAAGGCCCAAGTTACAAGCTTGATGTCTTAGTGATTTATTAGGTGGATTGATTAAAGGATTTAAACACATTAAGGGTTTAACACTTAGGATTAAAGTTATACACTCCATCCTAATAGAAGGATGCAGGCATAAGCTTAATCAAAAAGCCTTAAAGCCTTTAAGGTTTAGTCCTTGATTAAGAGATGAGAAGGGAAGACACAAAGATGACACAAAGGTAAAACTAAAGGGGGGACTAATAAAACCCTAATTGTTATCATGCTTGGGTATTCCTAGGGTTTATGAGGTTTGCAAGAAGTCTTCAAAAGAACCACCAAGGAAGAAGCAGGATGAAGGAAGGAGAAGCAGAAAGAAGCAAGACAACTTGCTTCACTTAAGAAGACAAGTTGCTTGAAGAAATAAAGTGAGGAGGGAACATGAATGAGCAAGCTCACTCTAATACAAAAGTAAAATGCAGCAATGATGCATAAGAGGGAGGAGAAGAGGTTGTGAGAAGTGAAGGCAAATTCACTTCTCAAAACACTTACCACCTGAAAAGTTAGCAAAAGGAAATGAGATGGAATGAAAATGGGATGAAATGCCAAGATGAAAACCAAAACCAGAAGTATGTTCATGATGCTAATGATGCAAAGAGATGATATAAATGTATGTCATGAGATGAAGATGATCATACAAAGGATGGGAATGCAAATGAGACATGTAAGAAGCATGAAAGTTCATGAATGCATATGAAATGAAGTTAAAGCAAAACATGGCAAATGGATGATGCAATGATCAAACATGATTTCAATGTGTCCTAAGATGTCTTATATGTCATGTGGATGCACAAAATGTCATGGTAAGTTCATGTATGCAAGCTTATACAAGATGGATGCAAATGAAGATGCAAATTAGGGTTACATGATCATATGAGATGCATAATTCAAAAACAGAAGCAAAGGGGAAGGTCAGAAGCTAAACCCTAAGGGACTTATGAATTTTCTAGGTTTCTAGGGTTTTAAGGGTGATCCTAAAGGTAAAATGCCAAACGAATTGAAAATGCACCATAAAAATGAAACAAAAATGTTTTTAGAAACTTGAAGTCCTGCATAACACAATGCAAAAAGAACCATTCACAAACTCACTTTGGTTCAAAAGTTATGCATTTTTGAAGTTAGGGTTAAAAATATTCAAGTTTAAGAACCCTAATTCAAATGAAAATTGTCAAATTGTGATCAAAACCAAAAAGAAATTTGTGTTCTGAGTTTGTAAATGTTTCTAAATGTTTGAAAAGGCTCTCTGAATTTTTTTTGAGATTTTTAAATACCTAAATGTATTTTTAATTAATTAATTCTCATTAACTAATTAAAAATAATCATTTAAATGATTTAAAAATATTTTTTAATGCAGAAAATAAAAATAAAAATATTTTTGGGTTCTGAAAATTAATTAAAGCTTGGATGAAAAATTTTAGAATTTTTTGAAGTCTTTTACTATTTTTAAAAATTCATAGAAAATAAACCAAAGAAAATGAAATAGAAATTAATAAAAGGAAAAGTATGCAGGATGGAGAGATGAGATTCAATCTGGGCTTTAAACGTTTGATTGCGCGCCAAATCCAAGGGACACAATTCAAACCTAGTTAATTTCAGTTAATTAAATTAATTAAAATAATTAGGGCTTAATGATAGCATCTGGGCCATTGGTTCACACGCGGGAAGCTTCATCCTACGCTCCAGATTTAAACTCACCCCTAAATCCTAATTAAGCATTAATGACTTTCAGGTGGCCGGAAATGACCTCCGGTCATCTTCTCCGGCCACATCCTTCCCTGAGAATTTCAATCTCACTCCCCAGGCCATTTCTGGAGCTCTAAAGCTCCAGATTTGTTCCTCTCACTCCCCTAAACCTAAATCTAACCTCAAACAAGATTTATTTTCAGCCATTAACAAGATTCGAAGCCAAGAACAAAAATTGCAAAACTTTCAGACAAGCCATACACTCTCAATTCTTCATCATTTTCAAAAGTAAAAGGTTCATTGTACTCAGGGGATCAAACTTAACCAATTAAGAACTTAAAATAAAGCTTTTGGAAAAATAATTTCGCATGGCTACCTGAGGTGAAGCTTTCAACCCTAGAGCTTTCAGGCTGCTTTCTTGCTCCAAAATGCCTCCAATGACCTCCCTGAAGAAACTTTGATGCTTGGTTGGAGTTTTTTGTGGCTGGTTTGAAAGTTTGATGAAGTTCAGTTCAAAGGGGGGAGGAAATCGTGTTTTTGATATGGTGGCTTTTAGGGCAAAATGATGGGTGGGAAATGATCAGTGAGTGAAGCTGAGATGAATGGTGGAAGAAGTTTGAAGTTTTGTGGAGTATGTTGAGAGTTTCGAATGAAAATGCAAAGAGGGAGGTTTTTGTGTATGCTGACTTGTGGGAGGATTCAGGCTATGTTCTTGTTGTCTTTGGCTTGCTTTTGATTTGTATAAACAAATGTGATTGGTCAGAAAGTTGGTAGTGGCATAGTGTGATTGGTATGGCTTGTTTTGCAAAAAGTCAAGGTTATATGTCCTTTGAGGTATGGGCAATTTCAGGCCAAGGACAAGGGCATGTCCTGCGCAGCATGATTCATGGACAACCATGGAAATCAATTTGAGGCAATTTGACAAGTTTGTGGGAAGTTGTGGGGGGTTTTGCAATTTTGGCAAAGTTTGGCCCTTTCTTGATTTATTCATGTGCAAGCCATGAAACTTGGGAATCCTTGGGCCAATTATGACTTTTAGGCATTGCACAAAGTTTGTATGATGATTAGAAGTCAATTTGAAGTCACAAATTTGCTTGGCATGAGGTTTTGCAAAACTCCCTCTTTGGCATGAAACTTGAAATTATGTGATTTTTGCCAACTTTGGAAAGCCATGACTTGAGTTACAAAATGAATTAGATCTTGTTCTTGTACTTTTTGAAAATGGAATGATCCAATCTACAACTTTCATGACCAAGAATTTTTCATTTGAAGCATTTTTGGTTGAGAAAGAGGAGGTTGAAAAACTTTCCCAAAATGGAAAGTTACATTACAAGTCATTTCTATTTTTGGCAACTTTTGGTTTAGCCCACTTTTATTCAAATTTGTGAACTTCTAAACACTTAAATGATCAAATAAAGACCATATAACTTCAATTTGATGAAAAATCCACTTTGGGTCCATGGATGGGGGCCTCAGATGCTCTGATTTTGCTCTGACTTGCTCAGGAAGTTACCCAGTGATCAGATGACTTCCACAATGAATTTTTCCATAAAACTTGGTATGTATGATCCTTATAACATATTGAGACCAATAGAAACAAGAATGACCAAAAAATTTGGAGTTATGGCCTCTGAAACCAAAACCCTAATTTTAGGTCATCTGTGTAGTTAAACCTGGCTCTGCTCCCATGCCTTGCCAGTTCTTGTGATTTTCTGACTTCGTTGATCTTGGGAGGATATAATATGATGTTTGAACATACATGGACCCTCTTGAGATGATTGAAAACCTTTGGAGTGGCTCATGGATTGCTCAGATCACAAACCCTAGATGCAGATGACTTTGAACCAATGCAGTGAAGCAAAAATGCAACATGATATGATATGATTGAAATTATGCAAATGAAAAGATCAAAAGCCATGGTGTGAACTTAGTGAGGGAAAATTTGGGGTGTTTACAGCTGCCTCTATTCAAGCATGAGTTAGCTGTGCAGGATGTAAGCGACGGCTTAACAGGCAAACAAGATAACTTGTGGTTGAATACCAAAGACAATCCAAAATTTGCACTCACTGGGTGTGAAGAAGAAAAGGGATATATATTGTAAAAGCAAGTAAAGTATGATTTATAAAGTGCGGGTGACGGAGGACGACCGTCGAGCAGAGGACGACT
Organism: Lathyrus aphaca; assembly: GCA_963966055.1. Lineage (NCBI taxonomy): Eukaryota > Viridiplantae > Streptophyta > Magnoliopsida > Fabales > Fabaceae > Lathyrus > Lathyrus aphaca. Next base: position 409,031,315 of record OZ014521.1, on the reverse strand, counting down.
GTCGGGGATAAAGCAATGACAGGGACGACCGACATGCTGGGGAAATGGAGGTATCATGATGGGGACGACCATCAGGTAAAGAAACAAGATTCTATGGGGATCAAAGGTAAAGTCAATGATGGGGACGACCATCAGGTTTGGAGAAATAAATGATGAGGGACAATCATCAAAGGTGAAGGACGATCACCTGGCAGGGGACGGTTGCTCTGTTGGGGATAAGATGAGGGACGGTCATCTAAGGTGAAGGACGATCACCTGGAAGGGTACGGATGCCGAAAGTATTAAGACATAGGACGAATGTCGGATAGAAAAGGTCGACGATAGGGACAGCCATCGGATAAACATGATGAAGGACGATCATCAAGAGGTGAAAGACGATCACCTAGCAGGGTACGACTGCTCTCGGGGTTTATCATGACATAGGACAAATGTTAGATAACATGATCAACGATGGGGATGGCCATCAGATAAAATGATGAAGGACGATCATCAAGAGGTGAAGGACGATCACCTAGCAGGGGACGGCTGCTAAAATATCAGGGCATAGGACGAATGTCGGATAGAAAAGGGTTCCAATAATGGAGACGCCGCTGGGAAAAAGGGATGAGGGACGGTCATCCAAAGGTGAAGGACGATCACCTGGCAAGGTACGGCTGCCGAAAGTATCATGACATAGGACGAATGTCAGATAGAAAAGAAATTTTGCTTTTTACCGGGGATTTGCTGGGGACTCTTCTGGGGAATGGTAGACACAGACAAGTGTCCACATTCAAGAAAGGAAAGGTATAAGTGTTTGACACTGTGTATAGATTAAAGATGCGGACGAGCATCCTTAAGACTATGATACGGACGAGTATCAGTAGAAACAAACGCTGACGCATGTTCAGAGATGATGATACGGACGAGTACCAACTGGTTAACAAAGAACACGGGCGAGTGTTGAATCTGAGGAGACAACAAGTGATGTATACAAGATACGGGAGAGTATCTGTATGAGTGAAAAATAAGCATGAGTGAGACACAGATGAGTGTTCAACTTGCTGGGGAGAGTATGATACAGACGAGTATCATAAGAGAAAATGTATAAGTTATGAACTTATGAGTGTAAGAGATATCTGGTGATCTGTGGGTATAAGATGACACAGACAGGTGTCGAAAGAAATGTATCATAAACAAGTGTTTGGTTTTCAACAAGTGTTTGGGAAATCATGCTGGGGAAGGGTGACACAGACGAGTGTCAAAGGAGTGTATAGATATCTGTTTGTGGTTTATATCTGCAGGGGAGGAGTTTATATCAATATGTATTTGTGAGTGCAAAGGGGATGCTTTGGCTTTCTGCTGGGACTGGGAGTCCTTATATACATTACTGACAGAACGTTGGTATATACAAGCGTTTGATTCAAAACATGACTTATGATTATGCAATATGTTTGATTTTTGCCGTAATGCTCCGTATTAGACGGAATGCTACGCTCTGAGGGGAAATATGATGCGAATGCTATGATTATGCAAAAGATGCTGATCCGGGATTTGGATCCCGTTGCTGTGGAGATCTCTGATTGATCTTGCTTGAAAGAAATATCCCATCTGGGGATGAGATCATTGGTAGATCTGATACAGATGATTCTGCTTGGGGAAATAGGTCATTGATAGGCCTATCTTGGTAATGAGGGACCCAGCTGGGGCTATGAATGCCTTTGTCGCTTTGTTGTGAGATTTTCAGACTTTGCTCTTCTAGGTAGAGGCTGGAGCTCTGTGGTGAGATAGTTCCCTGTCTAGCACTCGGCTGGGGGAGGAGAAAGATCACTGAACGATCCTCCTATAGATTTCTGTAGGGATCCTGCTGAGGATGATACTATCTGACAACTCCACTGGGGAAATGAACACCTCCTGATGCTGTTTGGAAGACGTGTTGAGGAAATAATGATTTGGCAGCTTGCTGAGGAAAGCCTTTCATGCCCCATGTTGTGTTGAATACCTGCAATCCTGTCAAGACAAAGAGACACACAAGTACCCCGAGGTGCCCCCTACTGGATTCCATCATAAGAGTTTAGACACTCCCGGGAGTAAGTAATATATTTCCTGCAAGCATGTGATTAGAAAGGCACATCTGTTTTTATGCAAACGTTTTATCAAAGACATCAGACATTTTGCAAGTGAAATAAAGTTTACAAGACGGAGTGTGACTGAAAATATGATTTTATTAATTCGGGTGCCCTGAATTGGCAAATACAGTCAAAGAAACAGATCCCCTGAAATGAGGAAATTGCTACAAATTGAGAAACAAAAAGGTGCTGGCAATGTTGATGACGCTTCAGTGAGCTTCCCTTTTGCTATGACTCGTATGACATTGACGTTCTTCTCATCTTGCTTTTTGAAGAAGGCTGATTCTGACCGACGCTTGAACCTTCCGAAGCTTGCCATGTAGTGGGTGATACAGACGAATTCAGAATGCAGTTGTTCACTTATTCGCTTATTTTGCGTGGATCGCCCTTTCGGGTTTTCAATCCACCGGGATACCCATTTTTGCCTGAGCTGTCCAATGCGGCTTTTCAACTCAGCGGGTGTACATTTTTTCTCTTTATTTTCCCTTATTTTTGCCCGAGTCTTTTATTCTGTTTTTTGACTCGCCGGGATGCCCTATTTTTGCCTGGACTTACATTCTGTTTTTATGTCCAGCGGGTCATTTTTATGCGAAGTATTTTTTAACTACATCTGAATTCACAGGGGACAGGAAGTCTTCACCATCCATAGTAGTGAGCATCAGTGCTCCACCAGAGAAAACTTTCTTTACTATGAATGGACCATCATAATTCGGAGTCCACTTGCCCCTGTGGTCTGTATGAGGAGGGAGAAGTCTTTTCAGCACAAGATCTCCCACTTGGTATTCCCGAAGCCTGACTTTCTGATCGAAAGCCTTCTTCATTCTCTTCTGATACAGCTGCCCATGACAGATTGCAGCTAATCTCTTTTCTTCGATCAGATTCAGTTGATCGTACCGGGATCGGACCCATTCTGCTTCATTCAATTTGACATCCTGTAAGCTCATAATTTCGACACTTTGAAATTGAGACATGAAGTCACTTCTTTTTCTAAAGGGATGATCAGCAAATAAGAAAAAGAAGAAGTGAAGATATTCAAGAGATGTTGACAAGGTTAAATACTAAAGTGCTTCGACAGGAGGACAAATAATGTTCTGGCAAGCCAAGTTTGGAAACCTGTTTATAGTTGGGCATTTGACAAGATAAGTGTATTTTTCGACACTTCGACAAAAGAGAGTTGTTTGACAGAAGCATTGGTTGGTAAAGTTTGAAGGGTTTCCTCTTCTTCGACATTTCGACAAATGAAGAGATACAATGCTTCGTCACCAAAGGGAAGAATTCAAATCCAAAAGTTGCAACCTTTGGCAGTTGGACACATGGAAGTTTCAGAGAAGGAAATTGCATGCAGGCTGACAAGTGTTATTTAGTTAGAATTTTTCCGTTCTAGGCAGTTATTTTGTTTGTATATAAATAGGATAGTTTGTGTTTAGAATGTGTGTGTGAAAACTTATACAAAAATCCTGTAAATACTCTAAGTACCTAGTGTGAGAGAAATGAGTCTGATATTTGGAACAATGTATGTGTTGAACACCATTTTTCTTTCAAGTTATTTAAATTATTAGTTTTTGTTTCATCAAGTTATTTTACTCTCAGTTTTATTTACTTTCCTGCAAAGTTTTACATCTTTTCGCCATTTTCTTACTTTTGTTCAAACTTTAACTTTATTTTTCTTTCACATTCAAAGCATTTAACACTTTGACATTATTAACAAAACAAACCATAAACCATTAACAACACTAAGAGTAATTCGACAAAACAATTGCACATGTGTCCTAGGACTTGTTTGGTTGGTCCTGCAAGTAACCCAGTTTTCTGAGAGATTGGTTAACCAGAGGTTGTTCGTCAGAAATCACAGCGAACAAATTTGCACGCCTAGTGGGACTAGTGCAATTAATAAGAATTAATAGAAAATCCTCTTAGTCAAAAATTTCCTTGCTGCGTTGTATGATTCTTAGAAGCGGTAAACTAGCTGTAACCGACGTAGAAAGACCAAAAAGAACAAGAGGAAGAAAAATGGATAACTTGCCAAATACTTCAAACAATCCTAACAAAACCATTCCAGTTTCCAATCCTATCCCTTCGTCAGAAGGAGTAGCAGTTTCTGGCCCTTTTTTAGAACAGATTAGGCCTCTATCAGTGGATTCGATACCAACAGGTTCAGGGTCCCAAAATGCGCCTAGTTCTTCCACAATGGGACACTCAAGGCCCATGGGAACCCCTCCTCCTGGAGGAAACACCTTTAGGCCATTTATAAATTATTCTGTGCCCATGTCTGGGAGAGAACAACCATATGGAATGCCAACTTCAATGATGGAAAACTTACATAATTCATCACCATTATTTTCTGATGCTATGGTTCAAATGTCTTCACCATTGCAAGGATCAGGATATGGTGGAAATGGGAGTAGATTAAATCAGGTTCCACCAGGATTCCATATGCCAACTATGACGAACCATTATGCGCAAGTAATTCGTCAACAGATGGATGAAAGTAACCATGATATGGTGCAGGCATTGACACAACAAATGGGGGAAGTGTTTAATCCTTTAATACAAAATACTACCCAGACAAACCAGATATTGGCAGAGCAAATGGCACGCATTGCTAATTTTTTTGGAGTCCCTCAAACACAACAAAGGATTCTAATGAATCAAAATCCTGCCAATAGGCCTGTCGAAGAGGAACTTACTATAAACCAAAGACCATTGGGAAATCCTCAAGAAAATCCTAGGGGCCAAGAGGTAGTAGTCGAACAACCTCATGTAGAAGACCCCATTCGACAGGAACCTAGGAGAATAATAGTCCAAAGAGACCAAAATGCTGATGAAATATTACAGCAGAGAATGCGTTGCAACAATCTGCCTGTCGAAAATAATATTGCAACCATGGTTGAGAGAATAATGGCACAAAATGGAGTAAACGTAGGATTACAAAGGCCTAGTTATACTTCCCCTTTGTCTGAATATGTTTTGCAACAAGAGTTACCACCAAGGTGGAAAGTCCCCAAATTCACCAAATTCTCAGGGGATACTAGTGAGTCCACCATAGAACACATAGCGCGTTATTTGATAGAGGCAGGAGAGATTGCTAATAATGAGAACTTAAGGATGAAATATTTTCCAAGTTCTTTGACAAAAATGCCTTCACTTGGTTTACTTCTCTCCCTGCAACTTCAATATTTACATGGACCCAATTAGAAAGATTGTTCCACGAACAATTCTATATGGGACAAACTAAGATATGTTTGAAAGAATTAGCAAGTGTCAAAAGAAAATTCTCTGAACCTATAGATGATTATTTGAATAGGTTTAGATTGTTAAAGGCTAGATGTTTTACACAAGTGCCGGAACAAGAATTAGTCGAAATGACTGCAGGGGGTCTGGATTATTCCATAAGGAAAAAATTAGATACCCAGTACTTGAGAGACATGGCACAACTAGCAGATAGAGTAAGGCAAATAGAAAGGCTAAAAAATGAGAAATTTAGATCAAATAAAAACAAGAAGGAAAGAGTGGCCTATGTAGGAATAGTTCAGGAAGAAGATTATGACGAAAACGAACCAGTCATTTTCGACCAGAAAGAAATTGATCTGGAAGAACTAAAACAAGGCCCTCCATATTCCTGTAAAGTTTTAGCTCCGTCGAATGGAAAAAATCCAGTCGAAATGGAAAAGAATGACAGGTTTCCTAAAAGAACCTACACATTCGACATCACCAAATGTGATGAAATTTTCGATTTACTAGTTAAAGATGGTCAGTTGATAAAACCAGCAGGCACTAAAGAGCCTCCTGTAGACCAACAGAAAAAGAGAGGTTTTTGCAAATACCATAATTTTTTGGGTCATAAAACTTCTCAATGTTACCTTTTCAGGGATCTTGTCCAGAATGCAATCCAGAATGGAAGGTTGAAATTTGGAGACAAAGCTAAGCAACAGATGAGGATTGACTCCAATCCCATGCAAGTTGTGGAGGCCAACTATGCTGAACCAGAAATGGTGAATGTGGTCGAAATGGAAGTCATGTCTGAGGAAAGTTTTGAAATGGTAGAAGCCACTGAAGGTTTAGACACCAACTTCACCATGATAGAGGCTGCTGAGGGCTTCGACACCCATGTAAACATGGTGGAGGAGGCTGATGACCTTACTGACCAAGCTGAGGAAGAAGAAGTCAAAGCTACTGAAGACTTCGACAGAGAGAACGCCATTGAAACTACTGAAGGTTTCGACGGAAGGAACACAGTCAAGGTTGGTAGAAGCTTCGACAAGAAAAACTATAACAGAGATGCTGAGCATGGAGTGGTCTGGGACACTTTAGGAGAACCCAGTGGAAAGTTTGACTTCATGGTAAAGTATTCTGCACCACCAAGCTCCAAAACTGACATCAGCAAAATCAAACCCACAGGATGGGGAGATTCTTTTAGAAATGATAATGAGGAGGAAGACAACAAAGCCCTCACTACCCAAAAAGAGGCCACTGAAGGCCTTAGTCATGACAAGGTCAAGAAAACAGAAACTGCTGACAATGTCCATATTGTCGAACCAATAAACAGAAGCACCATCAAGACTAAAGAAGATTCTGCCGAAGGTGTTGTGCAGCACCCCCCTCATGGGATTCTGTGCAGAACAATGGAAGACCCAAAGGAAAAGCCAGTTGCACAATGCTGCAAGTACATCCATAAAGGCTTACACCCAAGAGGCAATATGAATCAGTTAAAAGAGAATATCCCTGAGGAAATGATGCTAGTCGAAAAAATGAACAAACTGAAGATCACAAGTGAGCAGAATGCAAGGATTCATATGGTAGAAGTCACTCAGAAGATAGGACCAGACACCAACAGAAAGAACCATCAAGAGAAGCATCAGAAGCTGGTTTACCCAAAAGAAAATGAAAGTCTTGTCGAATTCATCCAAAGGTGCCAGAGGAAGAATGCAGAAGTTATGCTTTGCCCAAGGTGCAGCGCTGTGTTCGACATGAAAGCAGCTAATGACTTAGAAGCAGCAAAAAAGATCAAAAAGAAAAGGAACTGGGGAGCAGTCCCACCAGTCAAAAATGAAAGGTTCGACCCAAGAAGAAGGGAGCATCATAACCAAGGAATGAGAGAAAGGCGTTACAGCACCTATAAACCATCCAACAAACCGAACGATGACAAGTGGGTCCAGCCTATAAGGGATGCCCAAGGTCAGAAGAGGTGGAAAAGTTTCGAAGTGAATAGGGGTGCCTCAATAGAAGTGAAAAAGGAGGTAGAAAAAGTAAAGCCAAAGTACGTCTCTGAAAACTACAAGGGGAAGAACCCTATGTCTAGGTCCCAATGGAGGAGGCTTCAAAGGCAGAAGAGAATTGAAAAAGAAACTGTAGAACACAAAAGGATTGGTGAGAATAAAGCTGAGTCAAGCAAGTGTGTGCAGACAATAAGCAAAGGGAAATCTCTGGCGAAAGAAGAACTCCCTCAGAAAAATAAATCTAGTGACACAACAGAGATACAGAAAATAAACAACAAAGTGCCAGAAGACGAAGAAGTTACTGATGACTTCAGTTCAGAGTCGGATACGTCCTTCGACGTAACATGCAATGTGGTTTCTGTGTTGCCTAGAGACTACGACAGGATAATGGAAGTGGAGGACGAAGAGGATGATATGGTAGATGATAGCATAGGGCTTAAGCCTGTATGTTACTACATAATGAACAATGGCTGTGTCGAAGAGCAAAATGCTTTCTTCGAAAATCCAGATGATGCAATGAAGGCTCATTTAAAGCCTTTGTTCATAAAAGGGAAAGTAGAAAACGTGGGTGTCAACAAAATCCTAATAGATGGGGGAGCAGCTGTGAATCTAATCCCTAATTATATGATAAAGAGGATTGGAAAAGATGACTCAGACACCAAACCTCACAACATGGTGTTGTCCAACTATGAAGGTAAGGTAGGGACAACATTGGGGGTGATACAATTGAACCTAACTGTAGGAACCATTACCAGGCCTACAATGTTTGTGGTGATAGCATCAAAAGCAAATTACAACTTGTTGCTGGGAAGAGAGTGGATCCATGGAATTGGGGCTGTACCATCATCCATGCATCAGAGGATAGCAATTTGGAGGCCAGATGGGATTGTCGAAAACATAGAAGCAGACCAAAGTTACTTCATGGCTGACGTGAACAATGTCACTAGTCGTAACTTCGACAAGAACTTGTCCCACATAGCACCTTGCAATCCTGCTGGTTTCGACCTAACAGCCTCCGACAACGCATACTGTTCCATGTACCTCCACCCTACGCATGGTTTCCAATGGGACAAAGAAAAATTGGGGAGACAAATTACACTTGGGGGACTGCCCATGTCAATCCAACTGGGTGGGGAAGTGAATTCAGTGAAAATGACTGAAACATCAACAATAGAAAGGATTACGGCTTATGTAGCCGAAAAACAACTCAAAGCGGCCCTTGAGGCCGAAGTAAGAAATATGGATATTAAAGCCAACACACAAGCTGTCGAAGAACAACTTCCTCAAGAAAATATTGAGGAACAATGTGCAAAACGGAGTTTTGAAGAAAACTCTAGTGAAGAATGGCAGAATCAAAGGCTTGATGCCATTTATGATGACGAACCCTTGGGGTTTGAAAGGATCCAGCCCCAACCAATATGAAAATGGTGGCACAGGATCCCTTAGAAGAGATCAATCTGGGACTGGGGGCCGAGAAAAGGCCAACTTACATCAGTGCCAAGATGGATCCTCAGTTCAGAGTCGAAATAATCCAACTGCTGAATGAGTTTAAAAACTGCTTCGCATGGGATTATGACGAAATGCCTGGTTTAGACAGAAACTTGGTCGAATTGAAGTTGCCAATACTGGAAGGAAAAAAGCCAATAAAGCAAACTCCCAGACGCTTCGCACCTGAGATTCTGTCGAAAATTAAAGAGGAAGTTGAAAGACTTCTAAAATGCAAGTTCATCCGTACAACAAGGTATGTCGAATGGATTGCTAATATTGTTCCTGTGATTAAGAAAAATGGCAAACTTAGGGTGTGCATTGATTTTAGAGATTTAAACTCAGCTAGCCCTAAGGATGAATATCCTATGCCAGTAGCAGAAATGCTTATAGATTCTGCAGCACGCCATGAGTATTTAAGTATGCTTGATGGATATTCTGGCTATAACCAGATTTTCATTGCTGAAGAAGATGTTCCAAAAACAGCTTTTCGTTGTCCAGGGGAAATAGGAACATATGAGTGGGTAATCATGCCTTTTGGTTTAAAAAATGCTGGAGCTACTTACCAAAGGGCAATGAATTCTATTTTTCATGATTTCATTGAAACATTTATGCAAATTTATATAGATGATATTGTGATTAAATCTGCCTCAGGCTCAAACCATATTGACCATCTTCGACAATCCTTTGAAAGGATGAGGAAGTTTGGTTTAAAAATGAATCCCCTTAAATGTGCTTTTGGTGTGCAGGCAGGTGATTTCTTAGGCTTTGTGGTCCACAAGAAAGGGATTGAAATTAATGAAAACAAAGCCAAAGCCATAATGGAAGCGAAAGCGCCATCGACAAAGAAGGAATTGCAGTCTCTACTAGGGAAAATTAACTTTCTTAGAAGGTTCATCTCTAACCTTAGTGGAAAAACACAGGCTTTCTCACCTCTACTTCGACTGAAGAAGGAGGGCTTCACTTGGGGGCAAGAACAACAAGATGCTTTCAACAAGATCAAAGAATATCTGGCCAGTCCTCCAGTTTTAATGTCTCCTTGTTGAAAAAGAAGTATGAGGCTTTACATCTCAGCATCCGACAGAACATTGGGAAGCATGCTTTGTCAGGAAGATGAACATGGCGTCGAAAGAGCCATATATTATCTCAGCAGAGTCTTAAATGATGCTGAAACTAGATATAGTATGATAGAGAAACTATGTTTATGTGTATATTTCTCCTGTACAAAGTTAAAGCATTATATAAAACCCATTAATGTGTATATATCTTCTCATTTCAACGTAATAAAACACATGTTGTCTAAATCTATTCTACATAGTCGAATTGGAAAATGGGCTTTGGCCTTAACTGAGTATTCTTTAAAATATATGCCTTTAAAAGCTGTCAAAGGACAAGTGGTTGCTGACTTTATAGCTGACCATTCCATAATTGAATATGAAATAAAATATGTCGAAATAGAACCTTGGAGATTATATTTCGACGGTTCCAGTCATAAGAATGGAACAGGTGTTGGGGTGTTGATCATTTCTCCCAATAAAATTCCAACAAAGTTCAAGTACAAAGTAGAAGGTTTGTGTTCAAATAATGAAGTAGAATATGAGGCTTTGATAGCTGGACTTGAAATATTGTTGGAATTGGGGGCAACAAAGGTCGAAATAATGGGTGACTCTGAGTTGGTAATAAAACAATTGACGAAAGAATACAAATGTGTCAAAGAAAATTTGATCATGTATTTTGTAATAGCCAACAGACTCCTCAAGAAATTTGACAGTGCAGCCTTTAGACACATTCCTAGATTAGAAAATTAGGAAGCAAATGACTTGGATCAACTGGCATCAGGCTACAAAGTGTCGAAAGAGAATCTGGAGAAAGTTGTCGAAGTAAGAGGAAAAGTGTTATCCACTAGACTGTCCCCATCAGATTTGGAAACCATAAGACTGGGATATGGTGATGAAGAAAATTTTGAAATTTTCAATGTAGATGATCCAGAGGTAGGAGATTGGAGAAAACCTATTAAGGATTATTTACAAAATCCAAACCAGACAGTCGAAAGAAAGATAAAGTATAGAGCTTTAAGCTATGTACTCTTTGAAAATGAGCTATTTAAAAAGACTGCAGAAGGAGTCTTACTAAAATGCTTAGGTGAGACTGAAGCTTATATAGCCTTGTCGAACGTGCACAGTGGTGCATGTGGTGCACACCAGGCAGGACACAAGATGAAATGGTTACTATTTCGACAAGGGATGTATTGGCTAACAATGTTAAAGGATTGTGTCGAATTTGCAAAGGGATGTCAAGAATGCCAAATTCATGCAGGCATACCTCATGTGCCTGCAAATGAGTTACATTATATTATAAAGCCTTGGCCATTCAGAAGTTGGGCTTTAGATTTGGTTGGGGAAATTCGACCAGCTTCTTCAAAGGGGAAAAAATACATTTTGGTTGGAGTAGACTACTTCACTAAGTGGATTGAAGCCATACCACTGACGAATGTAGATCAGGAAGCAGTTATAGACTTCATCCAGAAACATATAATTTATAGGTTTGGAATACCAGAAACTATAACCACTGATCAAGGATCTGCGTTTACTTGAAGAAATATGCAGGCATTTGCAAAAGAGACATGTTTTAAGTTGCTAACTTCGACACCTTATTATGCTCAAGCAAATGGACAGGTCGAAGCAGCCAACAAGGTTGTGATAAATCTGATAAAAAAGCATGTGGGTAAAAAACCTAGGAATTGGCACAAGACTCTGGATCAAATCCTTTGGGCTTGTCGAACGTCTCCTAAAGAGGCAACTAATTCTACCCCATTTAAGTTAACTTATGGGCATGATGCAGTATTACCAGTCGAAATCTATTTACAATCAATACGAATTCAAAGGCATCATGAGATTCCATCAGAGATTTATTGGAGTATGATGATGGATGAATTAGTTGATTTAGATGAGGAGAGGTTACGTGCTTTAGAGTTGATAAAAAGGCAGAAAGAAAGAGTCGAAAAGTTTTACAATAAGAAAGTAAAATTTAAAGCCTTTTTAGTTGGTGATTTGGTTTGGAAAGTAATTTTGCCCATGGAAAAGAAAGATAGATTGATGGGAAAATGGTCTCCTAAATGGGAAGGACCTTTCAAAATTTTAAGAGTTTTTTCAAATGGCGCATATGAAGTCGAAGAAATGGAAAAAGACAGAAGAGTGCTGAAAATAAATGGCAAATATTTGAAGAAATATAAGCCAACATTGCAAGAAATAAAAATAGAAATGGAATAAAATTGCAAAAAAAAAAGCTTGTCTTCGCCAAACAGATGGCGTCAAGTAACATTACATATGAAAATTCTTAGAAAAAATAAAATCCCCTATTTCTATTACAAACTATTGTTGAAGAAAAGTGGCTTTGAGTTCGTCAAATTTCTTCTGTTGAAGTTGAATTCGACGTTCACATAGGCTTTTACTAACAGTCAGTTCGTCAATTTCTCTGTGGAGTTGTTGGGCTATTTCTGCATGTTGAAGTCCTTTCTGAAGCTCTCTGTCAATTTCTTCTTGGTTGGGCTGTTGGAGGCTAGCTTGACGTTCTTTCTCTTGGAGGATCTTCTTCTGAAGTTCGACAATCTGAGCTTGATAAGCCTGGATGTTACTTTCGCACTCAGCAGCAGCTTTGGAGTAATCTTCAGAAAGTCTGTTTAGCTCTGAGATTCTATCAGTCGAAGAGGCTACAACATTCCATTCTGAGACTTGTTTTTCAGATTTAGCTGTGATACTCTGAGAAAATTCTTTTTGGCGAACCAAGTCAGCACTTACTGAATCAATCATAAACATCAGGTCCATCGCCAGACGACTCTCCTCAGTCGAAGCCTCCAGGAGATTGGCTTGCTTTAGAAGTTTCTTCAGGTCATATTGAGCAGAGGGGTTTTCGGCCAGAGTTCCAAATAAGTCCACCCCAAGGATCTTTGCCTTAATCTCAGCCATGATAACACTGATTGGTTGAATTTCAGGGGTAGCCCCTGAAGTTGTTGAGCTGCTGTGGGAAGAGTCCTGAAAGTTGTACCTGGAACTGAGTAAGGCTTTCAGATATTCCATAGGTTTTCTTACTTTCAGGCTTTCAATTTCTTTATGGGACAAGCTAGTCGAACCCGTAGTTAGAGGGGTTTCTGTTGGAGTTTCTGCTGGAGTAGGAACAACTTGGGTACTTCCTCCAGGGTTCAAGTTTGTATCTGGTTGCTTCGATAGATCTGGTTCTTCTTCTTCGACAGCTTCTTTATTAGCCTCTGTTGTATCAATTGGCCCTTGAGGTTGTGCATCCTGGTCTGGGGCAGTCTTTTCTTCCACAGTGAATTCTGGACGAAGAGGGGAATTATTGTCGAAGGATTCTGGATCACTAATGTCGAAGTCACTGAAGGTCTGAGGGCCATAAACACTAGCATCTGGAGTGGTTTCTTCCAGAAGTCGTTCAGCTAAAGTCTTCTCAGAATCAGAAGGGATAACCTCTTCTTGAACCTTGGAAGTTTCTTCGACATCGAGGTTAACCTGAAGTAAACAGGAATGGGAAGTTTAAAAGAAGAAATAATGCAGTTAAGACTACGAATATTGTCAGTCGAAATATAGTACCTGAGGAATCTCAGTGTGAGTGCCTGAATCCCCACTTTTCTCACTTCTTGAAGGGATTTTAGTGGTTGGACTGGTGGGAGGAGTTCTTCTGTGGACCATGGATCTCTGGGATGCCACTGTCTTTATTCTCATGCCTTTGTTTCTTTTTAGAGGTTGAGGCTCAGGAGATTCATCTTCAGATTCTTCGACACTCACCTCCTTTTATTCTTGTTTTCTCTTTGTGGCTGGTGTGCGAGTTACCTGAGGTGTGCAAAAAAGGAAATGTGTTCAGTATTGAGAATATTGAAATTTATATAAAAGAAGAAAAGTGAGATGTCTTTATTGGTCGAAACCTTTTTAGCAGCTATGGGTGATTTTTCGACCTGTTTGGAAGAGGTCCCTTCACCAGGAGTTTTCTTGTTAGTTATTCTAACACCTGAAAGAAAAGAAAATGAATGAACATTGATATAAAACATAAAAAGAGTTAGAAATAAGAAGAGGGATTTAATTTCTTCGACACCTTCAAGAATAGGTTCTTCCACACTAACGTGTTCTATTCCAACATGAAGGTGCCCAGGGAAGTTGCCCAAATAATACTTCGTCGGAACCACACGTTCAACAAGTTTTTTGCTAGACTCGCGAAGCAGCTTTAAGTGAGATACACACACAAACCAATCTGGGAATGGAGGGCACAAGGCCACACTAAATTCTGCAGAAGGGAGTGGGGGAAACTTTGGGGGAAATGAAGTGTAAGCAAAGTTGTAACGTGCATGTGGTGGAATATATGAAGGCACCCCCAACTTATCCAACTTTTCTGAAAATTTTTGTTTTAAAGTCACTGCTGCTTCGCCTATGGTTCGACGAAGATCATTTGGCCTGTAAATAGTTTCAAAATATTTTTGAAATTTTTGAATTTCTTTGATATGCTTATCCGTACCTTTCTTCTTTTTATCCTGCACAAAAGCAAAGGCATTCGTCAGGAGTGTGTTGAAAGTTGTTACATCAAAGAATTTGTTAAGATAATACTCCTTCCACCAAACGTCGAAGTCCTCAGTGCACAAGAAGTTTGGTCGAAATATGGTAGGGTAGACCTCCAAAGATGCGTCGAAAATTTGTTATACAATTCTAGACTTTTCTCAAAATTTTGAAATGAGTTGTAGAACAAAATGGAGCCTTTCTTGTGGTAGATGGGTTTTGTCTTCGTCTGGGTTAGCCCGAATTGTCTGGCCACCAGGTTAGGTTGATAGACAATGAGGGAAACTTTGGTGTTATTAAGGCTGTGATGAGAGAAAAGATGTCTTGGTATAAGGAAGGCTTCCCAGATGGATATGTAGGAGTCTTCTTCTTTTTGGTTTTCTACTGGGAGTTGCCTAGTGAACCATTTAGGACCCACAGTCCTGTTGGCGAAGGGTGCCATGGATGGAGTAAACTTGTAACGTTTGGAAAACATCATTTCATAGCTAGTGAAGGCTTGTCGAAGACCTATTCCTTCGTCAGTAGGTGTTAGTTGAACTAGCCTGGGCCATTCGACACGCCTGTCTTTCACTTCTTCTTTGTCAACTGGTCTCTTGATAGGGATGCAGGCTTCGAAGGTTGCATTCAGCCACATTTGTAAAAGCTAGAAGGGGCCTGTTAGGCTGATGGTTCCTTTGTCCTTGATGGTTTTCAGGTTGCTTACGCTCTCACTCAGAGATTCATAAAGATTTGCCAGAAGCAATTCACTTAGACAAAATGCAACTCCAGCATGAAGTTGATTGGCCATGGTAATGTAGCTTCTGGCAACCTGGAGGGATCTGGTGCAGAAGACAAACTTGGCTAACCACAAAGTGAGGAAAGCTATATGTTCTCTGTCGGAAACTTCTTTAGTGCCTTCGCCTTGGTGATGAGCAATGAATAAGGAATAGCCAGCGTGTTTGGTGTCGAATCCTATGGGATCTTTGTTTAGATGCTCAGGATTAAAGATTTCTCCTATAGGACTAAGGCCAGTGATGGCTGCTATGTCGAAAAGAGTGGGGGTAACCATACCACAGGGAAGATGGAAGTTGTTGTAGGTACTGTCCCAGAAATATAAAGAAGCCAGCAGCATATTCTAGCAGTAGCGTGAACCTTCTTTCGACAACTGAATCAGGTCGTAAATACCTGTCTTCTTCCAGAATTTTTCTTTAGCTTTTTCGACTCTAGTGAGCCAAGCTAGATAATCTGAAGGGTCTTTTGTTAGGGGAAGGCTCCTAAAGATCCTTGTTTGATTTAAGTACGACAAGTCTAAGTCTGTCAAAGCTATTGGGATCTCAGGTTTCTTAGAGGATGTTTCGACAGTTTGAGGGTTCTTACTAGCACCTATTGGCTTAGAGGCAGAATAGCAAGGATAAAAATCCTTTAAACGGTTTGGGTCAACATTGGGATCATAGATAGGACCTAACATTGCATGGTGAACTCCAGAGACCAAGATAGGGATTATTACCTGAGATCTGTAGATACTAGCTTTCTCCCTCTCATTTGGAGGTTCTGGGATGTACTGTTGTTGATTCACTTGCGTTGGTCCAGACAATGTGTGAGCAGGAGGGAGATCAGCAGTCTTCTTTGCTTTCTTAGCACTACGGTCAGCAACATTCTTTGGGGGCGCCATTGTTATGAGAAGATTAGAGCTGGAGTAACAGAAAGTTTAAAAGGGTTTTAATGGAGGTTTTTCTTTGGTAGAGAAGAAGAGTCTGAGAGTGTAAAAAGGACAAAAGGTGTGGGAAGTGGTATTTATAGAAAGTGACAGAATATGAAAAAATAAATGAAAAAAGAAAAAGACTTTTCAATTTAGTCATGGGAGACGTGTGTCTTGATCAATGGTGGTGATTAAAGGTGACGGTTGGTAGGGAGCCCATGATTTAGCTAGAATATAAGGTTATGGAAGGTTGTGTATAAACGTGGGCTAGATAAGACGTTTTTTTCAGAAAGTTGAGATCATAATGTTTTCTTGGGACTCAACAAAATCACTTTATAATTAATGAGACTGACATGGCGCCAGAAGTCATTTCGACAGCAAAGGATATTTCTCCAAAATTAGTTAAAAACATCTTTGCTGGGGGGGCAATTTGTAAGCTCATAATTTCGACACTTTGAAATTGAGACATGAAGTCATTTCTTTTGCTAAGGGGATGATCAGCAGATAAGAAAAAGAAGAAGTGAAGATATTCAGGAGATGTTGACAAGGTTAAATACTCAAGTGCTTCGACAGGAGGACAAATAGTGTTCTGGCAAGCCAAGTTTGGAAACCTGTTTATAGTTGGGCATTTGACAAGATAAGTGTATTTTTCGACACTTCCACAAAAGAGAGTTGTTTGACAGAAGCATTGGTTGGTAAAGTTTGAAGGGTTTCCTCTTCTTCGACATTTCGACAAATGAAGAGATACAATGCTTCGTCACCAAAGGGAAGAATTCAAATTCAAAAGTTGCAACCTTTGGCAGTTGGACACATGGAAGTTTCAGAGAAGGAAATTGCATGCAGGCTGACAAGTGTTATTTAGTTAGAATTTTTCCGTTCTAGGCAGTTATTTTGTTTGTATATAAATAGGATGGTTTGTGTTTAGAATGTGTGTGTGAAAACTTATACAAAAATCCTGTAAATACTCTAAGTACCCAGTGTGAGAGAAATGAGTCTGATATTTAGAACAATGTATGTGTTGAACACCATTTTTCTTTCAAGTTATTTAAATTATTAGTTTTTGTTTCATCAAGTTATTTTACTCTCAACTTTATTTACTTTCCTGCAAAGTTTTACATCTTTTCGCCATTTTCTTACTTTTGTTCAAACTTTAACTTTATTTTTCTTTCACATTCAAAGCATTTAACACTTTGACATTATTAACAAAACAAACCACAAACCATTAACAACACTAAGAGTAATTCGACAAAACAATTGCACATGTGTCCTAGGACTTGTTTGGTTGGTCCTGCAAGTAACCCAATTTTCTGAGAGATTGGTTAACCAGAGGTTGTTCGTCAGAAATCACAGCGAACACATCCATCAGTACCCGTAGGGAGGGTAATTCAACTTCAACAGGTAGGACTGCTTCCATACCACATACAAGCTGATACGGTGTTTCCCCAGTGGATGTTCGGATTGAAGTACGGTACCCATGTAAGGCAAATGGTAGCATCTCATGCCAATCTTTGTATGTGACCACCATCTTTTGCACAATCTTCTTGATATTCTTGTTAGCTGCCTCAACAGTGCCATTCATCTTCGGCCTGTAAGGAGAAGAATTGTGATGTTGAATTTTGAAGTCCCGACAAAGTTCTGCCATCATTTTGTTATTTAAGTTAGAACCATTGTCAATAATGATTCGCTCGGGCACTCCATACCGACAGATGATGTCTCTCTTCAGGAATCGGGCTACCACTTGCCTGGTGACATTCACATACGAAGTTGCCTCGACCCACTTGGTAAAATAGTCAATGGCTACCAGGATGAATCTGTGGCCATTTGAAGCAGTCGGTTCAATCTTTCCAATCATATCAATGCCCCACATGGCAAAGGGCCAAGGTGAAGACATCACATTCAAAGGATTCGGAGGCATATGCACTTTGTCTGCATAAATCTGGCATTTATGGCACTTTCTGGCGTAGGCACAACAGTCTGCATCCATTGTGATCCAGTAGTAACCTTATCTTAGCAATTTCTTAGCCATTGCATGTCCTCCGGCATGGGTACCGAAAGATCCTTCATGCACCTCGTGCATCAACAGGTCTGCCTCTGTCTTATCAACACATCTGAGAAGTATCATATCAAAGTTTCTCTTGTACAAGGAGCCGTCAGCATTCAGGAAGAAACTACCAGCCAACCTTCTTAGTGTCTTCTTATCATTGGATGATGCCCCAGGCGGGTATGTTTGATCCTCCAAGAAGCATTTGATGTCATAGAACCAAGGCTTATCATCTTTAGCAATGTCTACTGAGAATACGTACGCTGGTCTGTCAAGTCTGGACACTGAAATCCGAGGCACAAAGTTGGCAACTTGAACTTTGATCATGGAGGAAATGGTAGCCAGAGCAACTGCAAACTGATTTTCATCTCGAGGGATGTACTCAAGTTTGACTGTAGTGAAGAAGGTCAGTAACCTCCTCATGTAGTCCCAGTATGGAATCAGATGCTCCTAGTGAGTATACCATTTGTTGTTGGTTTGATTGACTACCAGAGCTGAATCCCCGAATACAGTCAAAGTCTTGATCCTGAGGTCAATGGCTTCCTCAAGACCCATAATACAAGCTTCGTATTCAGCTTCGTTGTTAGTGCAGTTAAAGGTGAGTTTTGCCGAGAAAGGCATGTGAACTCCTTTAGGTGTAATGAGTACTGCACCAACACCACGACCATTCATATTAACAGCCCCATTGAACATCATTGTCCATTCTTCTTCTGGGTCAGGCCCTTCAGTGTGAATAGGCTCTTCATAATCTTTTGCTTTTATGAACATGATGTCTTCATCAGGGAAGTCAAATCTCATAGGCTGGTAATCCTCAATAGGTTGTTCAGCAAGATAGTCAGACAATACACTGCCCTTGATGGCTTTTTGAGACGTGTACTGAATGTCATACTCTGTGAGAATCATTTGCCATCTTGCAACCCGTCCGGTAAGTGATGGCTTCTCAAATATATACTTGACTGGATCCATCTTTGAGATCAATAAGGTAGTGTGGGTCAACATATACTACCTTAGTCAGCGAGCAGCCCACGCTAAAGCACAACAAGTTTTCTCTAGCAATGAATAACGTTGTTCACAGTCGGTAAACTTTTTGCTTAGGTAGTATATTGCATACTCTTTTCGACCAGACTCGTCATGTTAGCCCATCACACACCCCATTGACTCTTCTAATACTGTCAAGTACATTATTAGAGGTCTTCCTTCAACTGGAGGCATAAGAATTGGAGGCTCTTGTAAGTACTCTTTGATTTTGTCAAAATCCTTCTGGCAATCTTCATTCCACCTGACAGTTTGTTCTTTCCTTAACAACTTGAACAAGGACTCACAGGTTGCTGTAAGATTAGATATGAACCTTGAAATGTAGTTCAATCTACCTAGAAACCCTCGAACTTCTTTTTAAGTCCTTGGTGCAGGCATCTCTTGGATGGCTTTGACTTTGTCAGGGTCAACTTCAATCCCTTTCTCACTTACAATAAATCCCAGCAGCTTACCGGATCGCTCCCCGAATGTGCATTTGTTGGGGTTCAACTTCAATTGGTACTTCCTCAGACGCTTGAACAGCTTCAACAGATTCACCAGGTGGTCTTCTTCTGTAAGGGACTTGGCAATCATGTCATCCAAATAACATTCGATTTCTTTATGGATCATGTCATGGAATAATGTTACCATAGCCCGTTGATAAGTGGCACCAGCGTTTTTCAGTCCGAATGGCATTACCTTATAACAGAATATGCCCCAGGGTGTGATGAAAGTTGTCTTCTCCATGTCTTCAGGTGACATCTTGATCAAATTATATCCTGAAAATCCATCCATGAAGGAGAACACCGAGAACTGAGCCGTATTGTCGACCAATACATCAATGTGAGGTAATGGGAAGTCATCTTTCGGGCTAGCTCTGTTCAGATCCCGGTAATTCACACACATCCTTACTTTGCCATCCTTCTTAGGCACAGGTATAATGTTAGCAACCCACGGTCGGTAACTAGTTACAGCAAGGAAACCGACATCCCATTGTTTTTGTACCTCTTCTTTTATCTTCATGGCCATATCTGGACGAGTACGGCGCAGTTTCTGTTTTACTGGAGGACAGTCTTCCTTTAGAGGCAGCTTGTGCATAACGATGTCGGTATCCAGACCTGGCATATCCTGATAAGACCAGGCAAAAACATCCACATACTCCCGAAGCATGTCAATAAGTTGTTCCTTCACTGAATCTTGTAGACGGGCCCCGATTTTCACTTCTTTCAAATCTTCTTCTGTACCAAGATTAACCGTCTCAACCTCCGCCTAATGAGGAGTGATAACCTTCTCCTCTTGTCTTAACAACCTGGCTAGTTCTTCAGGTAGCTCAAAATCTTCTTCAACCCCTTCATCGGCTTGATTAATCGGATTGTCAAAGTCATACGAAGTCATAGCGGTGTTATTGTCGGTGCGGTCTGGAGGGCACTCTTTGCAAGGGTTTAGATTTGTTCATTTTAGTGACCAACTTTTATCTTGCTTAGAAAAAGTGAAAATGAAGTTATTATTTTGAAAAACTTTACCATTTTATTTTTGTACAAAAAATAAAGAATGAAAAACAGTAAGCGGGAAAAAGAGACTCATTTGCAAAAGATGTCCTGATATTCATTAATTGATCGTTTGCACAAAATACAAGATGACCCGATTACAAAATGAGCCCTGACATCTTGGGCAAGATGCAGGACTTGATGCATGCTTAAAGACAGGAAATAATAATTACTCTGCAGGAGTAACTCTTATAATTTCCTGGGAAAACCAGTTTGAGACTTGGTTCCCCAGGATCCTTGGACGTATCCAGTTTTCTAGGTTGCGTTCGTCTTCCTCCTCATCTTCCAAACTGTTCACAGCATCCGGGGTTAGCATTCCCCCGCTGACAGATTTGGTCTCTATTGCAGCCTCTGGTTGATCTTGTCGAGTTGGTCTGTAACCCAACCTGAATCCGTCTTCTTTCTTTTCTACTGGCAGCAGCTTGCCCCATCCTTGAGCGGTACCCTCCTCAACAACCTTCCGGGCCTGTTGATATGAGGTGATGGAAGTTCCCGACACAGCAGATGCTTCATTAATATTAAGGGCCTCAAACCCTTGACTCATGGTCTCATGGATCTCCCCATCCATTTCTATGTACTTGTACGTAGCCAGCTGGCTAACAAATATGTCCTCCTCCCCACAGATGGTGATGATTTGTCCTTCCCACTCGAATTTTAACTTCTGGTGAAGGGTAGATGTAACAGCGCCAGCGGCGTGGATCCAGGGTCTACCCAACAGACAGTTGTAGGTCGGTTGTATGTCCATCACAAAGAAGGTAGTTTTAAAGGTTTGTGGGCCAATCAACACAGGTAAATCGATCTCTCCAAGCACCGATCTTTTAGAGCCGTCAAATGCTCTCACCACCAAATTACTTGGGCGTAATGCCAAGCCATCATACTCCAGCTTCACTAAGGCTTTCTTTGGTAGGACATTGAGTGAAGACCCAGTGTCCACCAGCACATGAGACAAAACAGCGCCCTTGCATTCCAAGGTTATATGCAAAGCCTTGTTATGGTTGCGCCCCTCCCTTGTCAAGTCAGCGTTTGTAAAGCTCAGTCCGTGACTGGTGTTGACATTTGCAACCACAGTTTCTAACTGATTAACAGTAATCTCCTCCGACACGTATGTTGCGTGCAGGACCTTCAACAATGCATTCCTTTGAGCTTCGGAACACATTAACAGTGATAATATGGAGATTTTGGAGGGTGTTTGGTGAAGCTGGTCCACCACCTTGTAATCACTCCTTTTTATGATTCAGATGAACTCGTCTACATCTTGTTCAAAAGACGTCTTTTGAGTTTCCTTAGAAAATGGCTCTTCAGATACCATATTCTTTCCTTTCGCCTTAGCAGCAGCTTCTGCTTCAGCATTAGGCCTTTGTGTTTGTGAGGCAAAAAGGCGTCCGCTTCTGGTGAAGCCTCCGCCTCCCCCAACATTGTCAATTTGTGGTGAAGAGGTTGATGAATCCAGAGTGATTTTCTCCCCCATTGCAGTAGAGATCAGAGCCGTAGTGCCAAAGTATGGCATTACTGCTTTCATAAGGAACAGGCCTAGGTACCGTAATGGTAACTGGACTGATTGCTGCAGAGGAAGGTACTGTAATGGTGTGTGGATCATAGTAAATAGTGACCGGAGATCTAGCAGGAGGTGCCACAGTTTGTTGTTGGAAATTGTTGCTGTTGTGAACATTTGCTGGGTCATAGTAGATTGTGACCGTTGAGACGTCTTCATTAATGTTTGTTGGCGTTGTAGAAGATTCCGTTGTTAAAAGGGGTGCTGATGTTGTAGAAGACAGAGTTGTTGAACTTTGACTTGTTGAAATACGGGACGGAGTAATTGCTGGTGTTGTTGATGAATCAGTAGGAATGATTGTTGCTGTTGTTGTAGGAGAATCTGTTGAAAGAAGAATTGTTGGTGTTGTAGGAGGATCCATTGTTGAAACAAGAGTTGCTGAAGGAGCTGTTGAAGTAATTTGTAATATTCCATCTTTGATGAGGCTGTCTATGCCAATCCTTAGCTTCTCACAACCATTACTAGCTGTATTACACAATTCACAGCAGGCCCCACAGCCTGGGAACACTTGGCATCTTAAAAGTTGAACTTTGACTTCAGCCAGTGGTGTTTGAATCTGTGCAACATTATTAATCAATGTATATGGTTGGTCCTCCTCAATGGCATTAATCCTAGGCCCACCATGATTAGGCATAGGATTTATGTTAACGTTCGGAGGAGGTGCGAAATTGAGAGCTTTATAATCAACTAGATCTTGCACCTTCATCTGTAAGGCTCTGCATTTCTCAGTATTGTGACCAGGTGCGTTGGAGTGAAAGGCACGCCTGACATTAACATCATAATTCTTCGGGAGATTGAGAGGATATGGTGGTGCTAATGTCCTTAACTCAACCAGGTTGAGCTTTAGGAGTTGTGGCAATAAGGCAGCATAAGGCATAGGGATAGGGTCAATTACCCTATTAGCCTGAGATGGCCTCTGTTGGAAGGGACGCTGCTGTTGGTTGTTATTGTTGTTGTTGTAGGTTCTTTGTTGCAAAAAATGAGATGGTTGCTGATAGTGATGCTGTTGTTGTTGTTGAGGATATAATGGCTGCTGTGGAACTGGAGCCAGGATGGTAATAGCTGCTACTAAAAGGTTTCCTGGGGTTGCTGGGGTTGCTGGAGGAACTTGCACCATTGTTGGAGATTTTGCCCATCTTCAAGAGACTTTCAATTCTCTCACCAGCTATAACCACATCAGCAAAGATGGTAAAGGAGAAAGCATCAAGTCTATCAATATAAGTTCCCTGTAGGGTGTTCATAAACATGCCAGCCATCTCTCGTTCCGATATGGGTGGCTGGACAGCAGCAGCAAGTTGTCTCCACCTCTGAGCATAATCCTGAAAGCTCTCCCTTGAAGACTGAGACATGCCCATTAGAAGGGTTCTATTGGGAGCCATGTCTAGGTTGTACTGATATTGCCGGATGAAAGCCTCGGCCAAGTCCTTCCAACATCTTATGGTGGCCCTTGTCAAATGCGAATACCATTCTCTTGAAGCTCTAGTCAGACTGTCCTCAAAGTAGAACATCCATAACTTCTCATCCATGGTATAAGCCTTGAGTCTTCCCAAGAAAGATTGCAGATGAGTACACGGGCAGGAGGTACCATTATACTTCTCAAAGCAAGGGGGTTTGAATTTGTGGGGAATCCTCACCTCATCTACCAGTCCCATATCCATCACGTCGAAACCCAAAGAATTCTGAGATTCTAAAGATCTTAACTTTTCAGCAATCTCATCCAATCTTCTATCATATATCTCATCTCCAGCCCCAATAACAGTAAATTGTTCCTCTTGGGGATCCTCTTGCAGGATTCTGCCCCCAGCAGTATTACCTTGAACGTTTCTTGGAATATTAACATCCGGATTCAAATGAGGCCCATACTCTGGAGGGTCAATACGAGGTTTCCCCCGTTCATTATTGCAGGTTCCCCCTGTTCCAAGATGGGGCTCCTCATGTGTCTGTCTTTCTACCAGTTCTCTCAGTCTTTCTTGGCTCTGGGATAAGCCAGTCATGACAACCATAAATTGAGACATCTGGTTTCTCATCTCGACTCTTTCGTTTGCCATCTGATTTCTGACCTCATTCAGGTCCTACTGTACCTGCTCCATTTGAATGCCGGGAAGGTTGTTACGAGTAGGGTACCGGTGTGTGTGGTTGATAGGGAACACTCGGTGACGAGCAATGTTTCCTGAAATCACAACAAAGTTAGACACAATAATAATGACAAAAACCTACAAAACAAAGACAAAGTTAGTATGCAATGTAGTATGCTTATTTGTTTTCCAAGGTATCCGGTTTGGTTCTTGGTTTTGACCTTTCCAGACCTCAAGGAAGATGTTTGATGGTGTTGAGAAAGGAAGTCCAATGAGAACAAACTAAATATATTACAAATGATGAAAAATACATAGTCTGTTTTACAATACATGCCCATGGAGGGTCAAAAATACAAAAAAAGGAAAAGTACATCAAAAGGAAAGAACAACAAGCAAAGAGGAATCAAACATCCAATCCATAATCATCTTCCCTGACCTCCTTCAGGAGTGCCTCAGTCACTGGACCAGCTGGGTGCTCTGTAACGGTCCTAATGAGGAGGTTCCTAGTAGCAATGACAGTAGTCAACTTCTTATGCTTGTCCTGGTCTTTTGACCTTTTTAACCCTGCTCTAAGCTTCAATTCTGATATCTCCTTTTGACCTGCCAACAAAGCTTCCTGCTGCTTCTTCTCATTGGCCTCCAGCTGTTCAATCTTGGCTTGAGTCTTTTGGTCTTCTTGTGCACGGGCTTCGGTGATCCTGACCCACCTAGCTTGGCTCTCTTGCAGATAGTGCTCAGCCCTAGCTTTCTGAATCTTGGCCTCTTTACAGGCATTCTTCAATATCTGTTCCCCAGCCCTTGCTTTCCTTATGTAGTCCTCTGTCTTTTCAATCTTGGTCAGATGCTCAATCTTGAGCTTTTCCAATCTCTCAATGTCCAGACGACCGTCATTTATTTCCCAAAGAGTCTTCTTCAAGGCCTGGGATAGCTGTTCATTCCTTTCTTTCAACTTTTCAAATTCCTCCAGGCTAACTGTTGCTGCAGGCTGTACTGTGGATGGTCCAGGTGTGTCTTCCAGGGTGAAAGGCATTCTGGTAATCTGAGCTCTAGTACGGGACCTGTCATAGTACTAAGCTGAAGCAACATTGTTACATTTTCCAAGAATAGCTACCCCTTTTGTCTGGATGTTGTCCCAAGCCCAAGCAGCTTGCCTGACAACAACTGAATTAGGTTGCACTTCACAATATAGGGTCTCAGCTAAATCCTGTCCTCTGGGAGGGTGAACTAAGGCATATCCCAATTGTCTCTTAAACAGTAAGGGGTTGTAGTTGATGCAACCATTTACTCCTATCAGAGGCACATTTGGGTATTGTCCACAGCTGGTGATAATGTCCTTGCCTTTGATGCTCTGGGTGCACCATCTGATATCATCTGAAGTCAAGGCAATGAATCTCTTGGCCCAATTCTTCTGTTGGTGTGGGTTCAAGAAAGCATCTGATTTAGGCAGGTGTCTGAGCAGCCAAGAATAAAACAAAGGAGCACAACATCTTACTAACTTCCCCCTTTGTTTTTCATTCCTCTGATGAATAGAATAGTAGAAATCCCCTAGCAATGTAGGCACTGGGTTCTTCAGAAGAAACAAATGGATGGCATTCTTACTGACAAATTTAGGCTCATCTGCAAACAGTATAGCCCCATATATGCTGAGGGCTAATAATGCACAGACTGCCCTCCACTCTTCCACTGCAGCCTTCAGGATGGCCTGAGAAATCAAGAAATCCAAATGTAAACCAGGAATTCCAGCTTTTGTTGTCATGCTTTGCTCAATAAGGGCAGGCTCCAAGTACAATGCCCTTGCTATCTCTTCACTTCATGGGGCAGTCATCTCTGGGTTGAAGGGGATCCCTCCTCTGACTGGTACTCCAATCAACAAAGAAAACTCTTCTAACAGGGGTCCCATATGAAAGTCGGGAAAGGTGAAGCATCTCAGTGGAGGGTCATAGAACTGCAAGCATGTGTGAATCATGCTTCTCTGAGAAGGATCTAGATCCATAACCATATCCAAGATGCCCCCATAGTGCTCTCTAAATAGTGGGATGTGGTTAGGTGTGATGAGTGACTGGACCTGCCTGATACCAGACAATACAGGCTCAAAAAAGTGATAGGATATGTTGCTCTTCCTGGGAGTAGCCATGAGTGCTGCTGAAGAAACTGAAGATAAATGCTGATGAAGATCACAGACTGATGCGGGAAGTAAACCTCTGACAGACTGATGCTGGTGAGGATGGAGATGACTGAAGTAGATAACTGATGAAGACAGCTGAAGCAGAGGTCTATGCAGAAGAAGGGGTCAAAACCAAAACCAAGATATAATGAGGTGGATACCCTGAAAAACAAATAAACAAATGTCAAATGATGAAATGATGATATATGAAAATGATATGCAAGGGTTTGTGATCAAGAGCTGGATCTGATTATCTGTCTTGATATAAGGTCCATGTATGTTCAAAGGTTCAGATGGAGGTTCAGAAATCCAGTAACCAGGGTGGGGGACTCAAATAAAGAGTCACATGTCCAGGGTTAATCACAAGAACTGTCCAAAGTGAAGTACTCTTAAACAAAACAGTAGCAGGGTATGATGTAGCCAAGGGTTCCTGCAAACCTATAAACAACCCAACCCCCTCACATGTAATGTTCTAGAACAAGGATCATTAGACTTGGATCAGTTATGAGAAGTGTAAACACTTCAAACCCGGAGGTACAGTGTTTACAATAACCATAAAAGATCCTCCTCTAATTCACCTCAGCTTCTGAAGGTCAAAATAAAGGTTATCCAGACTTAGCAGGCTTCCCAGATAGCCCTAGCACTACAGGAAATCTGTAGCACAGAGTTCTCAAGAAGAAACCCACATCTGAACCGTGTTTCATGTTCCCGCACCAGACCGAAATGGAATGGGAAAGAACATGAACCACTCTAGCCTAGGTGTCACTCAGGTCCCAGGTATAGGACCTTAATCTCTCAATGGAACCCCACCCACCAAAACAGAAAACCAGATCCAGCAATGACAATATGAAATATGCAAAAAACTGTAAAGAAAGCAATAAATAAAGTTGTACATAAAGCAATAAATAAAGCAAAAATAAAATAAACACAGATAGCACAGAACACCCCAGTAAACACAAGTCAAACAAGCGCTAGGAGGAACCCACAAAAAGAACCAGAAGCTCTGGTTTCAGTATAAGGGTCCCCAGCAGAGTCGCCAAGCTGTCGCTCCCACCTGATGACACATGGCCAAAAGGGGTACAGACGCAAACGGTCGGCGGAAGGAGAATGAAGGGTAAAATAAAAAGAGTAGCCAACTAGGCATTTTTATACCGAAGGAAAGGTAATGCTTCATAAACCTAAGTAAAGAGGATAAGACGGTCGCGAACTAGAGAAACTGAGAAAGGGGGTTGGTTACAACCTGGGAAGGTATTAGCACCCAGAGTGTCCGTCGTACTCAACGGGATCCACGCTTGAAAGTTTTGTGTGTAAAGGGGTAGTGTCAGTGCTATTCTGTGTGCAAAATCTGGAAAAGAATACAAGTGTTAGTGCAAAAGAAATGTGAAATGAAATTGCTCAGGAATGAGACTTAAAAGAATAATGATGGAAGAGGGGGAATATACAGAGACTTTTGTTCGATAACTGTTAAGTTATGCCTATGTATCCTCTCGTGTAATGAGGAAGTCAGAACACCGTAGTTCGACTCAAAGAGACTGAAAGATGGATTGACTTGTGAACTGCTTACTTGTCTATGCTCAAGTGTATGACCTGTCTGGCTCAGGTGCAAACTGTCTTGCATTAGACGGAAGAAGCGAGTTCTCGTTTGTGAGTGAATGAGATGAGAAAAGAATCCCGGAGGAGACGATTATTGTTTGTTTTTGATGTTTTCAATCTTTTATTGCCTTTTGAATCTTGTCATAAGAAAATGAGCTTAAGCCTAAACCAAGGATTAGCAAACTCATCACATCCTCCCTCTGATTAGGGGTAATGAGAATACTTTAAGCATGAAGTAAACACCTCACACTTAATCACCATGATGTAGGATTAAGATCATTAACCTACTTGTAATTATTTAGATGTTTTTTGGAGTTTTTGTTTAGTGTTAAGTAATGAGTTTAAGCCATAATCAAGGATTTAATGGACCCATTGCACTATCCTAATAGAAGGATAATAGATGAGAACATTTAAGCTGAGGAAGGCTCCTTAACTTAATCCAAGATTAGGGATTAACCTCATGACAAAACAAGTCTTTATTAAAGTGGATTTTTATTAAGGGTGAGATTAAGAAGTGAGTTTTATGTTTTGTAAGACAACTTGAGGGGGACTTGTCCATTAACACTAGGGTTTGTCCTTCTTAACCAATTAAGGAAGAATTAGAACCCTAATGCAAGGCCCAAGTTACAAGCTTGATGTCTTAGTGATTTATTAGGTGGATTGATTAAAGGATTTAAACACATTAAGGGTTTAACACTTTGGATTAAAGTTATACACTCCATCCTAATAGAAGGATGCAGGCATAAGCTTAATCACAAAGCCTTAAAGCCATTAAGGTTTAGTCCCTGATTAAGAGATGAGAAGGGAAGACACAAAGATGACACAAGGGTAAAACTAAAGGGGGGACTAATCAAACCCTAATTGTTATCATGCTTGGGTATTCCTAGGGTTTATGAGGTTTGCAAGAAGTCTTCAAAAGAACCACCAAGGAAGAAGTAGGATGAAGGAAGGAGAAGCAGAAAGAAGCAAGACAACTTGCTTCACTTAAGAAGACAAGTTTCTTGAAGAAAGAAAGTGAGGAGGGAACATGAATGAGCAAGATCACTCTAATACAAAAGTAAAATGCAGCAATGATGCATAAGAGGGAGGAGAAGAGATTGTGAGAAGTGAAGGCAAATTCACTTCTTAAAACACTTACCACCTGAAAAGTTAGCAAAAGGAAATGAGATGGAATGAAAATGGGATGAAATGCCAAGATGAAAACCAAAACCAGAAGTATGTTCATGATGTTAATGATTCAAAGAGATGATATAAATGTATGTCATGAGATGAAGATGATCATACAAAGGATGGGAATGCAAATGAGACATGTAAGAAGCATGAAAGTTCATGAATGCATATGAAATGAAGTGAGAGCAAAACATGGAAAATGGATGATGCAATGATCAAACATGATTTCAATGTGTCCTAAGATGTCTTATATGTCATGTGGATGCACAAAATGTCATGGCAAGTTCATGTATGCAAGCTTATACAAGATGGATGCAAATGAAGATGCAAATTAGGGTTACATGATCATATGAGATGCATAATTCAAAAACAGAAGCAAGACATGGGATAAAAAATCCCTAAACCTCTACAAGTTCATTGCCCAAAGGGGAAGGTCAGAAGCTAAACCCTAAGGGACTTATGAATTTTCTAGGTTTCTTGGGTTTTAAGGGTGATCCTAAAGGTAAAATTCCAAACAAATTGAAAATGCATCATAAAAATGAAACAAAAATGTTTTAAGAAACTTGAAGTCATGCATAACACAGTGCAAAAAGAACCATTCACAAACTCACTTTGGTTCAAAAGTTATGAATTTTTGAAGTTATGGTTAAAAATATTCAAGTTTAAGAACCCTAATTCAAATGAAAATTGTCAAAGTGTGATCAAAACCAAAAAGAAATTTATGTTGTGAGTTTGTAAATGTTTCTAAATGTTTGAAAAGGCTCTCTGAATTTTTTTTGGGATTTTTAAATACCTAAATGTATTTTTAATTAATTAATTCTCATTAACTAATTATAAATAATCATTTAAATGATTTAAAAATATTTTTTAATGGAGAAAATAAAAATAAAAAATATTTTTGGGTTCTGAAAATTAATTAAAGCTTGGATAAAAAATTTCAGAATTTTTTGAAGTCTTTTACTATTTTTAAAAATTCGTAGAAAATAAAACAAAGAAAATGAAATAAAAATTAATAAAAGGAAAAGTATGCAGGATGGAGAGCTGAGATTCATTCTAGGCTTTAAACGTTTGACTGCGCGCCAAATCCAAGTGACACAATTCAAACCTAGTTAATTTCAGTTAATTAAATTAATTAAAATAATTAGGGCTTAATGATAGCATCTGGGCCATTGGTTCACACGCGGGAAGCTTCATCCTACACTCCAGATTTAAACTCACCCCTAAACACTAATTAAGCATTAATGACTTTCAGGTGGCCAGAAATGACCTCTGGTCATCTTCTCCGGCCACATCCTTCCCTGAGAATTTCAATCTCACTCCCCAGGCCATTTCTGGAGCTCTAAAGCTCCGGATTTGTTCCTCTCACTCCCCTAAACCTAAATCTAACCTCAAACAAGATTTATTTTCAGCCATTAACAAGATTCGAAGCCAAGAACAAAAATTGCAAAACTTTCAGACAAGCCATACACTCTCAATTCTTCATCATTTTCAAAAGTAAAAGGTTCATTGTACTCAGGGGATCAAACTTAACCAATTAAGAACTTAAAATAAAGCTTCTGGAAAAATAATTTTGTATGTCTACCTGAGGTGAAGCTTTCAACCCTAGAGCTTTTAGGCTGCTTTCTTGCTCCAAAATGCCTCCAATGACCTCCCTGAAGAAGCTTTGATGCTTGGTTGGAGTTTTTTGTGGCTGGTTTGAAAGTTTGATGAAGTTCAGTTCAAAGGGGGAAGGAAATCGTGTTTTTGATACGGTGGCTTTTAGGGCAAAATGATGGGTGGGAAATGATCAGTGAGTGAAGCTGAGATGAATGGTGGAAGAAGTTTGAAGTTTTGTGGAGTATGCTGAGAGTTTCGAATGAAAATGCAAAGAGGGAGGTTTTTGTGTATGCTGACTTGTGGGAGGATTCAGGCTATGTTCTTGTTGTCTTTGGCTTGTTTTTGGTTTGTATAAACAAATGTGATTGGTCAGAAAGTTGGTAGTGGCATAATGTGATTGGTATGGCTTGTTTTGCAAAAAGTCAAGGTTATGTGTCCTTTGAGGTATGGGAAAGTTCAGGCCAAGGGCATGTCCTACGCAGCATGATTCATGGACAATCATGGAAATAAGTTTGAGGCAATTTGACAAGTTTGTGGGAAGTTGTGGGGGGTTTTGCAATTTTGGCAAAGTTTGGCCCTTTCTTGACTTCTTCATATGCAAGCCATGAAACTTGGGAATCCTTGGGCCAATTCTGAATTTTAGGCATTGCACAAAGTTTGTATGATGATTAGAAGTCAATTTGAAGTCACAAATTTGCTTGGCATGAGATTTTGGAAAAATCCCTCTTTGGCATGAAACTTGAAATTATGTGATTTTTGCCAACTTTGGAAAACCATAACTTGAGTTCCAAAATGAATTAGATCTTGTTCTTGTACTTTTTGAAAAGGGAATGATCCAATCTACAACTTTCATGACCAAGAATTTTTCATTTGAAGCATTTTTAGTTGAGAAAGAGGAGGTTGAAAAACTTTCCCAAAATGGAAAGTTACATTACAAGTCATTTCTATTTTTGGCAACTTTTGGTTTAGCCCACTTTTCTTCAAATTTGTGAACTTATAAACACTTCAATGATCAAATAAAGACCATATAACTTCAATTTGATGAAAAATCCACTTTGGGTCCATGGATGGGGGCCTCAGATGCTCTGATTTTGCTCTGACTTGCTCAGGAAGTTACCCAGTGATCAGATGACTTCCACAATGATTTTTTCCATCAAACTTGGTATGTATGATCCTTATAACATATTGAGACCAATAGAAACAAGAATGACAAAAAAATTTGGAGTTATGGCCTCTGAAATCAAAACCCTAATATTAGGTCATCTGTGCAGTTAAACCTGGCTCTGCTCCCATGCCTTGCCAGTTCTTGTGATTTTCTGAATTCCTTGATCTTGGGAGGATATAATATGATGTTTGAACATACATGGACCCTCTTGAGATGATTGAAGACCTTTGGAGTGTCTCAAGGGGCTCATGGATTGCTCAGATCACAAACCCTAGATGCAGATGACTTTGAACCAATGCAGTGAAGCAAAAATGCAACATGATATGATATGATTGAACTTATGCAAATGAAAAGGTCACAAGCCATGGTGTGAATTTAGTTAGGGAAAATTTGGGGTGTTTACAGCGATGACTTGTCTCGCATGCAAGACGGTAAACACACTCGTACCAGACGAGCCTGCAACACCTAAGCATAGACATACACAGTTCCAGTATAAAAAACACAAACCAATAGTTCCCGCCTTAGTTAGGCGAACTACGTCGACTCTGATCCTCATTATCCCGATGAGGTACGTAGGCGGCGGGGTAGGGCCCGTTCGAGCACATTATTTATTTTCCCTACATTTTCCCCATTCTTTCTTTTTGTTCTCTTTTCCAGTTCCCTTCTCATTTCTCATTCCCATTCCAGTTAGAAGTTCATTTATTTAGCAGCAGTTATATTTTTCTCACCCTTTAAAACAAACTAACAAGCGTGGATCCCGTCGGGTACGGCGGACAATCTGGGGTGCTAATACCTTCCCAGGTCGTAACCGACTCCCGAACCCAGATCTTTGGTTCGTAGGACCTTGTCCTTTCCTTCTTCCTAAGGTTTGTGCAGCATTACCTTTCCCATTCATTCAGGATAAAAATGCATGGCTGGCAACTCTACCTTTTCCGCGCCACTTTCGCGTTTGTACTAGGATGAAAATCCCGGGAGCGACACATGGTCAGATTGGTTAAGCTTAATTAGATATTTTGTTTCGAGTTTAGATTGGGATCAAATTGTATCGGTTATGATTGCAGCAGTACAACCCCAATATCTCTGTCGATGGAGAGTGTGGACCGATGTTATGATCTTGTAGTGACAAGTGAATTGTTATATCGTTGTATGTTTGCAAGTTATTATTCTTCTGGTTAATGAGAGCTCCGATGGATGAGTATTTTTTTCTCCGCAGACTATCAACTTCTTAATGTTGTTTGAGAATTCGTGGTATCTCCGTTGTTAGGCTTTGAAGGCATAGTGGAAGGAGACAAATGAAAGAATTCAGTTAGATTGTTGAGGATCAAAGGAGAATTTTATTCTAAGTGGGTTGTCTATGGTAGGATACTGATAGAATGAAGCGCCCTATGCAAATGGTCACAGTTTTTCTGTGAGATTGAGTCGAATTGGTAGAAAAGTCTTTTGACAACTTTTGTTATGACTTTAGTGATTAGAGGATCTTAATAGGATGCTTTTGTTGGAAAATTGTACAAGGAAGGGATCTCACCAAGATGCCTTGTGGAACCTTGTCGAGGTAAGCCGAAGTATTTTGTCTCGTGTTGAGAATCAATGGAATGTTTTAACGTGGTATATTTCTTCGACGGAAGGACGAGACTAGGTGATTAAGTACAAAGCAACAGATAGACTGCGAAAGTAGTAAGTTGGAAGTTAACCCGATGTTGGAAACAAGCATGTGAACATGGACGCGAAGTTTGATCATTGTGAAATGAGGACTTTGAGCCGCAAGATCAGATTGGAATTTGAGTATGTCAGGATATGTAACGGAGTTAAGGATAAGTATGGATCTAAGACAGTGTTGTAAACTGTCGTGAGGATGAGTAAAGGAAATTCGAGGACGGATTTCAATTCAATGAGGGTAGAATGTAATACCCCATATTTAATTAAACGCCCTGGATAATATTAATTAGGATAAATTAGTATTATCTGACTCAGAGATATTTTTCTGGATATTCTCAATTTGGACCCATTAGAATACTAACTATTGTATATTTGTATAATATACATAGTTTGTTTTTTTTAAAGAAAGAAAAACAAGTTATGTATTATAAAAGGAAAAGAAAAGAAAGAAAGTTGGTAAGAGAAAGAAAAGAGAAAGAAGGAAAAAGGAAAGAAAGAAAGGGAGAAGAGAAGAGAAGAAGAGGGAGAAAACCCTAAGAGAGGAAATGCTTGGATCATCATCATTTCTCCACCAAATCTTCATCTTAACAAACCTCCTCATCGATTGCAAGGTGGGTTCATAGTTAGAAACTTTTATTTTATGTTTTGGTTGAGTTTTGAAGTTTATGAGTTTTAGGGTTTTTGAAGAAAATCTTAGAAATTGATAGATTAAATGGTTAAAACTCGATAAAATCAAATTATGATAGTCAATGTATGTCAATAATCATGTTTGATGATGTTTAGAGGAGTTTTGGAACCTTGGGCATTGACTGTTCATGACTGGTTTTCTACTGTGTTTGTAGAGCTCACTCAGCGAGCAGATCCAGAAGTTTCCTCGCTCAGCGAGTGGGTCCCTCGCTCAACGAGACCTGGGAGTTCTGTTTTGTGTTTTCTCTCGTAACTTGTGATCCAGGTATCCGTTTTTAGTGTTCCATATATCAATTCAAAACTAAAAACATGAATTATTTTATGATGTCGAGAAATATTATTTTAAGCGAACTTTTACCCGACTTTTCCGATTAACCGTAATTATGTTAGATAAGGAATTATGGTATTAGTAAAATTGTGGAATATTCGTTAATTGTGGAAAACGTATTAAATCATTAGAGTTGATGTAGAATAGAGACAATGAGATCATTTTGGGATTAGTTTAATGATGATAATTAAACTAGAATGTTAGAGTTATATGTTTGAAAACTATATAACCAAAAGTATCAAAAATGGAGAAAGAGTGAGGAATCTTACCATAAACCAATAGTGCATCCTTGTAGTGTAAATAGAATTGTTTGATGGTATGAATATGAGATGCTTAGGTTTATCTTAGGTTATTGCGAATCGTAGGCGCGTATTACGCGGTGTCCTCAGAAAATTCATTGAGTAAGTCTTGAGGTGAGTATTACACCGAGTCCCACGGGAAGCATCCGTAAATGCATGAGGTACTGTCAGCTTTGAGTAAGTCTTGAGGTGGGTATTAAACTGAGTCCTACAGGAAGCATTGTGTAAGTCTTGAGGTGGGTAATACACCGAGTCCCACGGGAAGCATCAGTTTGAGTAAGTTTTGAGGTGGGTATTACATTGAGTCCCACGGGAAGCATTGTGTAAGTCTTGAGGTGGGTATTACACTGAGTCCCACGGGAAGCATCAGTTTGAGTAAGTCTTGAGGTGGGTATTACACTGAGTCCCACGGGAAGCATTGTGTAAGTCTTGAGGTGGGTATTACACTGAGTCCTATAGGAAGCATCCGTTTTGGTAGTCGCTTGAGATGGGTATTACACTGAGTCCATTGGGAAGCATTTTTGGTGAACACTTAGGGTGGGTATTACATCGAGTCCCACATGAAGTGTCGAGAATGTTGTTTTGGTTATTCCATCTCGTTTTGATTTTACCTTATGGAGAAGTGACCTTAGGCTTGAGATGGGTGTTATATCGAGTCCTATGAGAAGTAAAAGGTAATATCCTAGCTAGTGACAGTAGGATTTGTAGAACTCTTGGACGTGGTTCCAACAAGAGTGAGGCGTGTGAACTCAAGGTCATTTTCCTTTTGTAAAGACTTGAGTTAGGTTTTGATAGAATCCTTAGATCCGAGAGAACTCTAAGATAGGGAACCATCTGAGATGTTGTTATCTCACCCCACTATTGTTGTTGCTTTCCAGGTTCCTTTTGCATGTTTGATTTACAAGTGGAGCTATGCTCGAGATGTTTCAAGTGAAGCACAATTTTAGTCTTCCGCTATGTATTTCTGTATCTTTGTACAATATTGGATATTGTATTGATCTTAGCTTTTGTTTTAGTATGATTTACATGTCTTACACCATTGTTGCATAGAATTTTTATAGTTGGTCAAGAATGTGAATTATGCTATTAGGCACTTATGATGGTGTAAATACCAAAAATTAACACTGTATGATATTATTCTAGATATATATTATATGGGGTGTTACACAAATATACGAAACCAAGCCGAAGGTGGAATCTTAAACGTAAGATTAAGCCGAGGGTAGACTTACGACAAGATTCGAGAACAAGCCGAAGGTGAACTCGAAAAAAGTAAGACCAAGCCGAAGGTGGGGTTACAAAGAATGAGACTAAGTCGAAGGTAGACTCAAACAAATATACGAAACCAAGCGGAAGGTGGAATCACAAACGTAAGGCTAAGTCGAAGGTAAACTTACGGTAAGATTCGAGAACAGGCCGAAGGTGAACTCGAAAAAAGTAAGACCAAGCCGAAGGTGGGCTTACAAAGAATGAGACTAAGCCGAAGGTAGACTTAAAAAAATATACGAAAACAAGCCGAAGGTGGAATCATAAACGTAAGGCTAAGCCAAAGGTAGACTTACGATAAGATTCGAGAACAAGCCGAAGGTGAACTCAAAAAAAGTAAGACAATTCTGTAGGTGACAACAAGTACCTGAGGGCAAGATTGACAAATCCATGATCCCTTGATTATACTTTTAAATTTATCCGGGAATATACTGGGTATTCTCTATGGGGATACTTTGAAGAAACCACGTCTCAGGATTTTGTAACCAATACCCAAAAACTAGCCTATGCTTTGTATGCATATGTTTGACTTTTTTCATGGTGTAATGATCCATAACGATGGAAATGCTACGCGTTTTAGAGGATGCCAATGTAATGATGATTAATAGATAAAAATGCAAAGGGATCTCCTGATGAGGAGATAACAGGTATCCCTGGTAGCTTTACTGGGGAAGAAATAATCACTACATTGATTTAATGAATCCATGTGGGGAAAATCAACTCTGCAGGGAATAGTGTTAAAGATACACTGGCTCTGAACTTCCATCCATGCCAAAAACAAATTGGACTTTGAGATAGTTGAGGAATGAAGACCCTGTTGAGGATGAACTTTATTTGAGAGGTACAATATCCGTAGAACTCCGTTGGGGAAGTGATATCCTTCTGACTCGGATGGGGACACTGATGTGTTGGTATTCTGATGAGGAATAAATCTGCTGGGGAATCCCTCAGATACACAATATTATGCTTAGGGATGAGATGCCAATGAGGATTGGACTTTGGTTAACAACTTCACTGGGGGAAACTGCGAACAATGTTGTGTAAGAAAGAAAACCCTTGGGTTCTTCTATATCTTCACCCCTATTAGGGAATGAGACAACTCCATGTATCGTTGGATATAAGAAGCCTCTGGTGGGGAATACTTCTCTTTTGAAGAAGAGAAACTCCCTACTTGGGGAGAACATCAACAGCCTTCTGTTACTTCGCTAGGGAAGATTTCAATTTCCAAATCCATTGGGGATGATGGAAAACATCAAAGAGGATATTTCCTGCTGAAGATGATAGTTTTGGCCACCCCTCGTTGGGAATGAGACTAAGAAGAGTCTCATGTTGGGGGGTGAGAAATGGTGGTACCCTTCTACTTGAGAAGTACCAAACTTCTTCTTGCTGCTCTGCTGGAGAAGAGATATTCTAATGAGACTTGCTTAGGAATCTTGCTCAATGATCTGCTAAGGAAATATTTCCTGAAGTTCTAGGATGACAATGGCTATACTAGAAGCACTTGTACCTGCATGTTAGTGAATATAACTAATAGTACCTGTAAAAGAGAGAGTTAGTTTGGCCTGCATGCCCCAGATTTATGGTCTACATCACCATTCTTGTTACTCAACACATCAGATGTATGTCAAATGTTTTTACTCTCATGCATGTATTATAAAGCATTCATGTAGTTGCAATGCAATATTTATCACAATTTGTTGGACGTTTTCGCGATCAATCAACGGTAGATGAAAAACAAAAACAAACCAGAACAAATTTGAACGAAATTGCAATTTTATTGAAAAATGGCCATGAATAGGCATTACACCGGGAAGCAATCCCTAGAAAGAGGAAATTGCACAAAAGGAAAATAAACTATCCTATTGGCAATGTGAAAGTCAAATCTCATCAAGCTCCGACCCGACTATGACTTATATGTCCTCAAGATTTTCTGTGTGCTTCGCTAATGAGGAAGATGATTGAATTGATCCTTAATCCTCAGATTGCCCTTGATTGCAGATGATGCATCACAGATCTCGCAGACCGCAGTTGTTCGTTTTAGTCCCTCTTTTGCGTGGATCACCCTTCCAGGTTTTCAATCCATCGGGATACCCTTTTTTCCTGAGTTGTCCAATGCAGCTTTTCAGCCCAACGGGTGTACATTTTTTCCGTTTATTTCCCTAACTTTTGCCCGAGCCTTTTATCCTGTTTTTGGCTCGCCAGGATTCCCTTTTTTTCCTAGACTCTTATTCTATTTTTGTCCAGCGGGTCTTTTTATCCGAAGTATTTTCTAACAGCATCTGCGTTGACAGGGGATTGGAAGTCTTCGCCATCCATGGTTGTTAACATTAAGGTTCCGTCTGAGAAGACCTATTTAAACACGAATGAACCTTCATAGTTGGATGTCCACTTTCCCCTGTGATCCGTTAGAGGAGGAAGAATCCTTTTCAACACTAAGTTTCCGGGTATGTAGCATTGAGGCCGTAATTTCTTGTCGAAGGCCCGTTTCATTCACCTTTGATACAAATGTCCATTGCATACAACTGCTAGGCGTTTCTCTTCAATGAGGCTCAACTGATTGTACCTGGATCGGAGCCACTCAGCTTCGTCAAGTGTGACATCCATCATTAATCTCAAAGAAGGAATCTCGACTTCAACTGGTAGGACTGCCTACATACCGTACACAAGCGAGAACGGGGTTGCCCTGGTTGAGGTGCGCACAAAAGTTCGGTACCCATACAATGAAAATGGCAACATCTCATGCCAATATCTGTACGACACAACCATATTATGTACAATCTTTTTAATGTTCTTGTTGGCTGCCTCGACGACGCCATTCATCTTCGTGTGGTACGACGAAGAGTTGCGATGCTCGATTTTGAAATCCCGACACAAATCTTCCATCATCTTATTGTTGAGATTAGAACCATTATCAGTAATGATTCTTTCGGGAATTCCATATCGATAAATGATATCCTTCTTGATGAATCGGGATACCACTTGTTTGGTGACATTGGCATAGGATGCCGCTTCGACTCACTTCGTGAAGTAGTCTATGGAAACTAGGATGAAACACTGACTTTTAGAAGCGGTTGGCTCGATCTTGCCAATCATATCAATGCCCTACATGGCGAAGGGCCAAGGAGAAGACATGACACTCAACAGATTTGGAGGCACGTGCACCTTATCAGCATAAATTTTCCACTTGTAGCATTTGCAGGAGTACTTGTAGCAATCAGATTCCATGGTAATCCAATAATACCCTGACCTTAGAAGTTTCTTTGCCATATCATGTCCTCCAGCATGGGTACCGAAGGAGCCTTCGTGAACTTCTTGTATCAACATGTCTGCTTTGTGTCTATCCACCCATCTAAGCAAGACCATGTCGAAATTCCATTTATAGAGCACACCATCCTGGTTTAAGAAGAACCCGCCTGCCAACCTCCTAAGGGTCTTCTCGTTTTTGCTTGATTCCCATGATGGTTACTCCCGAGACTTCAAGAATTGTTTGATATCGTAGTAACAAGGTTTGTCATCATCAACACCATCGTAAACACATATTGTAACACCCCCTTTCTATACCCCAAAATAATCAAATAATCATTTAGGCACATATTAAACATTCATCAGAGTATAATTTAAACATAGTATGAAAGAGGCATGTCACATTATACATGAAATTAAAATATCCAACACCTGCTCATTTAAGGATATGCAACAATGAAGTAACTTGCAACAAAGGGATTTAATCCTTGCACCCATATTCAACATTAAAATAATAGTAGAAACTAAACATTGAACAACATCAAACATATATACATACATACATATACACACACACACACACACACATATATATATATATATATATATATATATATATATATATATATATATATATATATATATATATATATATATATATATATATATCATCAAGTTTGATTCACCAATAATTCATGTTTACATAAACATTCATCACCAAGATACATTTACAAATGCATCACAAAAAGGCATCAAGCCAACCCTAGCTACCCGGTGCTACATATCAGAGCCGACCAAAAGAATGAAGACACGCTTCACAAAAAGACCTACAACAAACCTACTCTGTAATGCTTCATAGAGCATCATAAAACAACAGAAGGGTGAGAAAAATTATCATAATAACAATGCATATAATTATATATCTTAACATAAAAATATATATATACATATTCTCACCATAATTCATTTCTCATCACACATATACATCACAATGTATATATATATATATATATATATATATATATATATATATATATATATATATATATATATATATATATATATACAAACCAAGCATGTTCATCACACACAATTTCACCATTTCACATAAGCATGTACATTCATGTTTATTCACTAATTTCTATCACTCCGCATAAACATACATTATTCATGTTTATTCACCAATTTTCAATTATAGGTGATAAATGCAAATCATAGAGACCGACTCACGATTCTATGCAAATGCAATGCGGTACCGACTCAATCATCTCAAGTTCACTCAGGAACTTATTGGAACCATCGCTCGTTACCTAAAGTAAACTCACGTCGGGCATACGATGTTCACCCATCGCTCACACCCTACATGGGCACACAATGTTTATGGATTGCTCACACCCCACACGGGAACACAATCTGATTGCTCACACCTCACACGGGCACACAATCATTTGTGATTAAATCACCCATTGCTCACACCCCACACAGGCACATAATGTTTATGGATTGCTCACACCCCACACGGGCACACAATGTTTATGGATTGCTCACACCCCACCCGGGCACACAATCCGATTGCTCACACCCCACATAGGCACACAATCATGTTGTAATCATCGCTCACACCCCACATGGGTACACGAAGTTACAACGGATTCACATAGAATCCCACAAAACAATAATGCATACATTATGCTTCACATGCAAAATGACACACAACATTCTTGAAAATGCATACATATTCACAATATCATTATGCATTCATATCATACAATCACAAACAAACCATACACAGTCGCATCAATTACGCCAAACGGCAACGAACTTTTTCATATCAACATGCATTCATATTCACTTCACGAAATGCATTTATTTGCCAAATGGCTACT
Organism: Lathyrus aphaca; assembly: GCA_963966055.1. NCBI lineage: Eukaryota > Viridiplantae > Streptophyta > Magnoliopsida > Fabales > Fabaceae > Lathyrus > Lathyrus aphaca. The sequence continues at coordinate 408,989,991 of OZ014521.1, read as the reverse complement.
ATACCACAATCAATCCCACAATTCCTTAACTAACATAATTACGTTTTATCGGAAAAGTCGGGTAAAAATCGGCTAAAAATTACATATTTTAGCATCATTGGTTTCTACATGTTTTTAGCTTTGAATCGATATTGTCGCTCCCAAAGATTTGCATCCCGGTACAAGCGCGAATGGTCGGCGAAAGGGAAATGAAATGAAGGTGAAAAGAGTCGCCAGCTAGGCATTTTTATCTCGAAGGAAAGGTATTGCTGCATAAACCTAGGAAAGATGGATAATACGGTCGTGAACCAGAGAAACTGAGAAAGGGGGTTGGTTACAACCTGGGAAGGTATTAGCACCCAGATTGTCCGTCGTACTCGACGAGATCCACGCTTGAAAGTTTATGTTTAAAGGGGTAGTGTCAGTGTTATTCTGTATGCAAAAGCTGGAATAGAATACAAGTGTATGTGCTGGAAAGAGGTGTAAAGTGAAATGAAAGAGTGTCAGTGTAAGGAAAGAATGTAATGCTCAAGACCATGAGGCTTAAAAGAATAATGCTGGAAGGGGGGGAATATACAGAGACTTTTGTTCGATAACTGTTAAGTTATGCCTACGTATCCTCTCGTGCAATGAGGAAGTCAGAACACCGTAGTTCGACTCAAAGAGACTGAAAGATAAATTGACTGATGAACTACTTACTTGTCTATGCTCAAGTGTATGACCTGTCTGGCTCAGGTGCAAACTGTCTTGCATTAGACGGAAGAAGCGAGTTCTCGTTTGTGAGTGAGGATGATGAGAAAAGAATCCCGGAGGAGACGATTATTGTTTGTTTTTGGTGTTTTCAATCTTTTATTTCCTTTTGGAGTTTGTCATAAGAAAATGAGCTTAAGCCTAAACCAAGGGTTAGTTAACTCATCACATCCTCCCTCTGATTAGGGGTAATGAGAATACCTTAAGTATGAAGTACACCCCACACTTAATCACCATGATGTAGGATTAAGATCATTAACCTACTTGCAATTATTTAGATGTTTTATTGGAGTTTTGTTTAGTGTTAAGTAATGAGTTTAAGCCATAATCAAAGATTTAATGGACTCATTACACCATCCTAATATAAGGATAATAGATGAGAACATTTAAGCTGAGGAAGATACCTCAACCTAATCCATGATTAGGGATTAACCTCATGACAAAACAAAGCCTTTATTAAAGTGGATTTTAGTTAATGGTAAGGTTAAGAAGTGGATTTTATGGTTTGTAAGACAACTTGAGGGGGACTTGTCCATTAACACTAGGGTTAGTCCTTCTTAATCAATTAAGGAAGAATTAGAACCCTAATGCAAGGCCCAAGTTACAAGCTTGATGTCTTAGTGATTATTAGATGGATTGATTAAAGGATTTAAACACATTAAGGGTTTAACACTTAGGATTAAAGTTATACACTCCATCCTAAGAGAAGGATGCAGGCATAACCTTAATCACAAAGCCTTAAAACCTTTAAGGTTTAGTCCCTGATTATGAGATGAGAAGAGAAGACACAAAAGATGACACAAAAGTAAAACTAATGGGGGACTAATCAAACCCTAATTGTGATCATGCTTAGGTATTCCTAGGGTTTATGAAGCTTGCAAGAAATCTTCAAGGAGAGCCATCAAGGAAGGAACAAGATGAAAGGAGGAGAAGCAACAGAAGCAAGTCAACTTACTTCACTTAAGAAGATAAGTTGCTTGAAGAAATAAAGTGAGGAGGAAACATGAATGAGCAAGCTCACTCTAATACACATGCAAAATGCATCAAAGATGCATAAGAGAGATGAGAAGAAATTGTGAGAAGTGAAGGCAAATTCACTTCTCAAAGTAACTTACCACCTGAAAAGTTAGTAAAAGAAAAAAAGAAATGAAATGAAATGCAAAGATGAAAAACAAAACCAGAAGCATGCTTATGATGAAAATGATGCTAAGAGATGATGCAAATTTATGTCATGAGATGCAAATGATCATACAAGCAATGAAGGTGAAAATGAAGCATGAAAGGAGTATGAAATTTCATGAATGCACATGAAATGGAATGAATGCATAACATGGCAAATGGATGATGCAATGATCAAACATGATTCTAATATTCCCTAAGATGTCTTATATGTCATGTGAATGCATAAAATGTCATGGCAAGTTCATGGATGCAAGCATATACAAGATGAATGCAAGTGAAGATGCAAAATTAGGGTTATATGAACATGTGAGATGCAAAACTCAAACACAGAAGCAAATCATAAGATAAAAAATTGAAAATGCACTCAAAGGAACCCTAAACCTATACTAGGTTACCATCCAAAGGGGGAGGTCAGAAGCTAAACCTAGAAGGCGTTATGAATTTCCTAAGTTTCTAGGGTTTTTTGGGTGATCCTCAATGTAAAATGCCAAATAAATTGAAAATGCAAGATAAAATGAAACAAAAATGTTTTTAGAAACTAGAAGTCATGCATAGAACAATGCAAAAATAATCATTCACAAACTCAACTTGGTTTAAAAGTTATGAATTTTTGAAGTTAGGGTTAAAAATTAACAAATTTAAGAACCCTAATTCAATGAAAAATGTTAAAGCATGATCAAAACCAAAAAGAAATTTGTATGGTGAGTTTGTAAATGTTTCTAAATGTCCAAGAATGTTCTCTGATTTTTTTGGTGATTTTTAAATACTTAAATGTATTTTTAATTAATTAATTTCCATTAATTAATTAAATAAAACATTTAAATGATTTAAAAATACTTTTTTAATGCAAAAAATAAACATACAAATATTTTTGGTTTCTGAAAATTAATAAAATGTTTGATAAAAATTTTCAGAATTTTTTGATGGTTTTTACTATTTTTAAAAATTCGTACAAAATAAAATAAGAAAAATGAATTAAGAATAAAACAAATGGAAAGTATGCAGGATGGATGGCTTGGATTGAAACTGGGTTTGGATCTGTTGACTGACGCGATATCCTACGGCCCAAATTCAAACTTAACTAAACTAAATTAATTAATTAAATAAACCTAATTAATGACTAATGACACAATCCTAGCCCTACACTGCACGCGGGAAAACAAATCTAAAGGTCCAGATTTATACCTAAAACCCTAACCCTAATTAGCCCTTAATGACTCTCAGGTGGCCGGAGAAGACCTCCGGTCATCTTCTCCGGCCAACCCCTCCCCTGAAAATCTCTATCTCACTCTCTAGGCCATAACAACATGCCAAAATCTCCAGAATTCATCCTCTAACATCAAACAACAATAATCCATGAACAAAAACAATTTATTTCACCCATACAAAGAGAATCGAAGAAGAATAAGTTTAGGGCAAAAGTTTCAGAGCAACATGAAATGCTTGTTTCTGGCTCATTTTCGAAAATAAACATATCCCCATGATCAGGGCAACACATAGAACAACATTTTAACAAGAAAACAAGATTCTGGAAAAAATGTTCATCATGTTACCTGAGGTTGAGCTTTCGAATTCTGGGCTTTCTGGCCTCCTTCTTTGTGCTTTTCCACTCCAATGAACCCTTTGATGCTTCTGGTAAGCTTGAAACAAGTTTGTATGGAGTGTTTTGAAGGTTTCAGTTCAGAGGTGTTGAAAATCGTATTTTGGTTTGAGGTGGTTTCAGGCTGTTTTGATGGGTGGGAAATGATCCTGGGATGATGCTGAGTTGTTTTGTGAAAGAAGTTTGGAGTTTTGTTAAGTGTGCTGAGAGTTTCGAAGAAAAATACAAATGAAGTGATTTTTGTGAACTAGGGCAATGCTGAGGATTCAGGCTTGGTTCTTGTGTGACATGAGTTCCATAAGGCATGTATGTGAAGCTGTGATAGGTCAGAATAGTTGGTGTGGGCTATGCTGATTGGTATGGGTGAAAATGCAAAAAGTCAAGGTTGGTTGTACTTGAGGTATGGGCAAGTGGCAGGTAGGGATTTGGGCATGTCCTGGTTCAGTTGAGATCAAGGAATGTTTGTGAATCAGATTTGATGAGCTGTGGCAAGTGGATGAGAGGTTTTGTACCATTTTGGATTTCTTCATGTGCAAGTTATGAAAATGTGAGATTCTTGGGCCAATTCTGAGTTTTAGGCAATGCACTATGATGTTGTGATGCTTAGAAGTAAATTTGAGGTCACAAAATGGCTTGGCAAGAGGTTTTGCAAAAATCCCTCTTTGGCATGAAACTTGAAATTATGTGATTTTTGCCAACTTTGGAAAGCCATATCTTGAGTTCAAAAATGAATTAGATCTTATTCCTGTACTTTTTGAAAAGGGAATGATCCAATATACAACTTTCATGACCAACAATTTTTCATTTGAAGCATTTTTGGTTAAGAAAGACGAGGTTGAAAAACTTTCCCAAAATGGAAAGTTTACATTACAAGTCATTTCCATTTTCGGCAATTTTTGGTTTTGCTCACTTTTCTTCAAATTTGTGAACTTCTAAACACTTCAATGATCAAATGAAGACCATATAACTTCAATTTGATGAAAAATCCACTTTGGTTCCATGTTGGGAGGCCTCAGATGCCCTGATTTTGCTATGACTTGCTCAGGAAGCTACCCAATGATCAGATGACTTCCATAGTGAATTTCTTCATCAAACTTGGTATGTATGATCCTTATAACATATTGAGACCAATAGAAACAATAATGACAAAAAAAATTGGAGTTATGGCCTCTGAAACCAAAACCCTAATTTCAGGTCATCTGTGCAGTGAAACCCTAGCTCTGCTTCCATGCTTTCCAAGTTCTTGTGATTCTTTGACTTCCTTGATCTTTGTAGGATAGAATATGATGATTGAACATGCATATACCCTCTTGAGATGATTGAAGGCCTTTGGAGTGGCTCAGAAGGATCTTGGAAGGCTCAGATCACAAACCCTAGATGCAGATGAACTTGAACTAATGTAGTGAAGCAAAAAGGAAACATCATGTGATATGATTGAACTAATGCAAATGAAAAGATCACAAGCCATGGTGTGAACTTAGTGAGGGAAAATTTGGGGTGTTTACAGCTGCCCCTATTCAAGCATGAATTAGATGTGCAGGATGTAAGCGACGGGCTTAACAGCCAAATAAGATAACTTGTGGTTGAATACCAAAGACAATCCGAAATTTGCACTCACTGGGGAGAAGAAGAAAAGGGATATAGATTGTAAAAGGTAGTAAAGTATGAATATAATGTGCGGGTGATGGAAGACGACCATCGAGCAGAGGACGACTGCTAGGGATAAAGCAGTGACGGGGATGACAGACATGCTGGGAAATAAATGAAGTAATGATGAGGGACGGTCATCAAAGGTGAAGGACGATCACCTAGCAGGGGACAGCTGCTCTGTTGGAGATAAAGATGAGGGACGGTCATCTAAGGTGAAGGACGATCACCTGGCATGGTACGGCTGCCGAAAATATCACGACATAGGACGAATGCCGGATAACGAGATCAACGATGGGGACGGCCATCGGATAAAATGATGAAGGACGATCATCAAGAAGGTGAAGGATGATCACCTAGCAGGGGACGGCTGCTCTGAATATCACGACATAGGATGAATGCTGGATAACGAGATCAATGATAGGGACGACCATCGGATAAAGTGATGAAGGATGATCACCTAGCAGGGGACGGCTGCTCTGAATATCACGACATAGGACGAATGTCGGATAACGAGATCAATGATGGAGACAACCATCAGATAAAGTGATGAAGGACGGTCATCAAGAAGGTGAAGGACGATCACCTAGCAGGGGACGGCTGCTCTGAATATCACGACATAGGACGAATGTCGGATAGAAAAGGGTTCCAATGATGGAGACTCCGATGGGGGAATGATGAGGGACGGTCATCAAAAGGTGAAGGATGATCACCTGGCAGGGTACGGCTGCCGAAACTATCATGACATAGGACGAATGTCAGATAGCAAATAAATTTTGCTGAGAACTGGGGAATGGTAAACACGGACGAGTGCTTACATCCAAGAAACATAAGTTATAAGTGTTTGGCACTGTATATAGATTAAATGTGCGAACGAGCATCCTTAAGACTACGATACAGACGAGTATCGGTAGAAACAACTTTGACGCATGTTCAGAGATGATGATACGGACGAGTACCAACTGGTTAACAAAGAACACAGACGAGTGTTGAATCTGAGGGGAGATAAGTGTGCATACAAGATACAGACGAGTATCTGTATGAGTAAAAGTTAGCATGAGTGAGACACAAACGAGTGTTCAACTTGATGAGGAGAGTGACACGGACAAGTTTCGAAAGAGAAAGTGTATAAGTTATGAACTTATAGAGTGTAAAAGGTAATCTGGTGATCTGTGGGGATAGGATGACACGGACGAGTGTCGAAAGAAGTGTAATATAAACAAGTGTTTGGTTTACAATAAGTGATTAGGTAACCATGCTGGGGATTGGTGACACGAACGGGTGTCAAAAAGAGTGTATAGATATCTGTTTGTGGCTTATGTCTGCAGGGGAATGAATATGACACAGACGAGTATCGAGTGAGTGTATATAAACATGTACTTGTATTGGAGAGTGCAAAGGGGACGCTTTGGCTTTCTGTTGAGGACATATGAGATGACACGGACGAGTGTCGGGACAAACAAGTTATGTATAAGTATCTGTTTGTAGAGAGTGTTCTGGCGACTTTACTAGGGAAAGATGACACGAACGAGTGTCAAAAGGAGCATGTATCTGTTTTTGAGTGTGCAAAGGGATGCTTTGACGTTCTGCGGGGACTGTGAGTCTTTATATACATTGCTGATGGAATATTAGTATTCACAGGTGACTGATTCAAAACATGACTTGTGATTATGCAATATGTTTGATTTTTGCCGTAATGCTCCGTATTAGACGGAATGCTATGCTCTGAGGGATAAATGATGCGAATGCTATGATTATGCAAAAGATACTGATCCGGGATTCGGATCCTGCTGTTGTGGAGATCTCCGACCGATCTGCTTGAAAGGATATCCCAGCTGGGGATGAGATTATTGGCAGATCTGATAAAATATACGACTCTGCTTGGGGAAATAGATCACTGATAGACCTATCTTAATAATGAGGAGCCCAGCTGGGGATGCGGAAGCTTTTCATCACTTTGTTGTGCGGGAAATTCTGACATTGCTCTTCTTTGAGAGGCTGGAGCTCTATGGGGAAATGGTTCCCTGTCTAGCACTCGGCTGGGGAAGAGAAAGATCACTGAACGATCTTCCTAGAGATTTCTGTGAGGATCCTGCTGAGGATGATACTTGACAACTCAGTTGGGGATATGAGCACCTTCTGGTACTGCTCTGACAGATGTGTCGGAGAAATGATGCCTGGCAGCTCTGATGGGGAGAGAGCATTTCCGGTGTTGCTTGGAAGATGCGCTGAGGAAATAATGATTTAGCAACTTTGCTGGGGAACACCTTTCATGCCCCATGTTGCGCTCTGAATACCTACAATCCTGTTACGACAAAGAAACGCAAAGTACCCCGAGGTATCCCTTACTGGATTCCATCATAGGAGTTCAGACACTCCCGGGAGTAAGTAATACATTTCCTGCTAGCATGTGCTTAGAAAGGCATACATGTTTTTTATGCAACCATTTTATCAAGGATATCGGACATTTTTGCAAATGAAATAAAATGTACGAGACGAAGTATGACTGAAAATCTGATTTTATTAATTAGGGTGCCCTGAATTGGCAAATACATTCAAAGAAACAGATCCCCTGAAATGAGGAGATTGTTACAAAATTGAGAAACAAAAAGGTGCTGGAAATGTTGACGATGCTTTGGCGAGCTTCCCTTTTGCTATGACCCGTATGACCTTGACGTTCCTCTCATCTTGCTTTCTAAAGAAGGATGATTCTGACCGATGATTTGACCTTTTGAAACTTGTCGTGTCGTAAGTGATACAGACGAATTCAGAATACAGTTGTTCGCTTATTCCCTTATTTTTGCAAGGATCTCCCTTTCGGGTTTTCAATCCACCGGGATACCAATTTTTGCCTGAGTTGTCCAATGCGGCTTTTCAACTCAGCGGGTGTACATATATTTTTGATTTTTCCCATATTTTTGCCCGAGTCTTTTATTCTGTTTTTGACTCGCCGGGATGCCCTATTTTTGCCTGGACTTACATTCTGTTTTTATGTCCAGCGGGTCATTTTATGCGAAGTATTTTTTAACTGCATCTGAATTCATAGGGACAAGAAATCTTCACCATCCATAGTAGTGAGCATCAGTGCTCCACCAAAGAAAACTTTCTTTACTATGAACGGACCATCATAATTTGGAGTCCACTTGCCCCTATGATCTGTATGAGGAGGAAGGAGTCTTTTCAGCACAAGATCTCCTACTTGGTATTCCCGAAGCCTGACTTTCTGATCGAAGGCTTTCTTCATTCTTTTCTGATATAACTACCCATGATAGATTGCAGCTAATCTCTTCTCTTCGATCAGATTCAATTGATTGTAACGAGATCGGACCCATTCTTCTTCATTCAACTTGATATCCATCAGTACCCGTAAGGAGGGTAATTCAACTTCAACTGGTAGGACTGCCTCCATACCATACACAAGTTGATACGGTGTTGCCCCAGTGGGTGTTCTGATTGAGGTACGATACCCATGCAATGCAAATGGTATCATTTCATGCCAGTCTTTGTAAGTTAACACCATCTTTTGCACAATCTTCTTGATATTCTTGTTTGTTGCCTCACAGCGCCATTCATCTTTGGCCTGTAAGGAGAAGAGTTGTGGTGTTGAATTTTGAAGTCCCGACATAGTTCTTCCATCATCTTGTTGTTCAAATTGGAACCATTATTAGTAATGATTCTCTCGGGCACTCCATACCGACAGATGATGTCTCTATTTAGGAATCGGGCTACCACTTGCCTGGTGACATTTGCATATGAAGCTGCTTCAACCCATTTGGTAAAATAGTCAATGGCTACCAGGATGAATCTGTGGCCATTTGAAGCAGTCAGTTCAATCTTCCCGATCATGTCAATGCCCCACATGGTAAAGGGCCAAGGCGAAGACATCACATTCAAAGGATTCAGAGGCACATGCATCTTGTCTGCATAAATCTGGCATTTATGGAACTTTCTGGCATAAGCACAACAATCTGCCTCCATTGTGATCCAGTAGTAACCTGATCTTAGCAATTTCATAGCCATTGCATGTCCTCCAGCATGGGTACCGAAAGATCCTTCATGCACCTCATGCATCAGCAAGTCTGCCTCTGCCTTATCAACACATTTGAGAAGTACCATGTCAAAGTTTCTTTTGTACAAGGAACCATCAACATTCAGGAAGAAACTACCAGCCAGCCTTCTTAACGTCTTCTTATCATTGGATGATGCCCCAGGTGGGTATATTTGATCCTCTAAGAAGCATTTGATGTCATAGAACCAAGGCTTGTCATCCTTAGCAATGTCTACTGAGAATACGTATGCTGGTCTGTCAAGTCTGGATACTGAAATCTGAGTTACAAAGTTGGCAGCTTGAACTTTAATCATGGAGGAAATGGTATCCAGAGCATCTTCAAACTGATTTTCGTCTCGAGGGATATACTCAAGTTTGACTGTGGTGAAGAAAGTCAGTAATCTCCTCGTATAATCCCGGTATGGAATTAGATGCTCCTGGTGAGTGTACCATTTTCCGTTGGTCTGATTGATTACCAGAGCTGAATCTCCGAATACAGTTAAAGTCTTGATCCTGAGATCAATGGCTTCCTCAAGACCCATGATACAGGCTTCGTATTCAGTTTCGTTGTTAGTGCAGTTAAAGGCGAGTTTTGCCGAGAAAGGCATGTGAACTCCCTTAGGTGTAATGAGTATTGCACCAACCCCGCGACCATTCATATTAACAGCCCCATCAAACATCATGGTCCATTCTTCTTCTGGGTCAGGCCTTTCAGTGTGAACAGGCTCTTCATGATCTTTTGCTTTTATGAACATGATGTCTTCATCAGGGAAGTCAAATCTCATTGGCTGGTAATCATCAATGGGTTGCTCATCAAGATAGTCAGACAATACACTGCCTTGTATGGCCTTTTGAGATGTGTAATGAATGTCATATTCTGTGAGAATCATTTGCCATCTTGCAACCCGTCCGGTAAGTTCTGGCTTCTCAAATATGTACTTGACTGGGTCCATCTTTGAGATCAATAAGGTAGTGTGGGTCAACATATACTGCCTTAGTCGGCGAGCAGCCCACGCCAAAGTACAACAAGTTTTCTCGAGCAGTGAATAACGCTGTTCACAGTCGGTAAACTTTTTGCTTAGGTAGTATATTGCATACTATTTTCGACCAGACTCGTCATGCTGGCCCAACATACACCCTATTGACTCTTCTAATACTGTCAAGTACATTATTAGAGGTCTTCCTTCAACTGGAGGCATGAGGCAGTCTTCATTCCACCTGGCCGTTTGTTCTTTCCTTAACAATTTGAACAGGGGCTCACAAGTTGCTGTGAGATGAGGTCAATCTTCCTAGAAACCCCCAAACTTCTTTTTCAGTCTTTGGTGCAGGCATCTCTTGAATGGCTTTGACTTTGTCAGGGTCAACTTCAATTCCTTTTTCACTTACGATGAACCCCAGCAGTTTACCGGACCGTACCCCGAATGTGCATTTGTTGGGATTTAGCTTCAGCTGGTACTTCCTCAGACGCTTGAATAGCTTCAACAAATTTACCAGATGGTCTTCTTCTGTGGGGGACTTGGCAATCATGTCATCCACATAACATTCAATTTCTTTGTGGATCATGTCATGGAATAATGTTACCATAGCCCGTTGATAAGTGGCACCAACATTCTTCAGTCCGAATGGCATTACCTTATAACAGAATGTGCCCCAGGGTGTGATGAAAGTTGTCTTCTCCATGTCTTCAGGTGACATCTTGATCTGATTATATCCTGAAAATCCATCCATGAAGTAGAACAACGAGAACTGAGCCGTATTATCGACCAATACATCAATGTGAGGTAATGGGAAGTCATCTTTCGGGCTAGCTCTATTCAGATCCCGGTAATCCACACACATCCGTACTTTGCCATCCTTCTTAGGCACTGGCACAATGTTAGCAACCCACGGCGGGTAACTAGTTACAGCAAGGAAACCGGCATCCCACTGTTTTTGTACCTCTTCTTTTATCTTCATAGCCATATCCGGACGAGTACGGCGCAACTTCTGTTTTACTGGAGGACAGTCTTCTTTTAGTGGCAGCTTGTGCATAACAATGTCGGTATCCAGACCTGGCATATCTTGATAAGACATAGCAAAAACATCCACATACTCCCGAAGCATGTCTATAAGTTGTTCCTTCACTGAATCTTGCAGACGGGCCCCGATCTTTACTTCTTTCAAGTCTTCTTCTGTACCAAGATTAATTGTCTCAACTTCCTCCTGATGAGGAGTGATAACCTTCACCTCTTGTCTCAACAATCTAGCTAGCTCTTCGGGTAGCTCATAATCTTCTTCCACCCCTTCATCGGCTTGATTAATCAGATTGTCAAAGTCATACGAAGTCATAGCAGTGTCGTTGTCGGTGTAGTCTGGAGGGCACTCTCTGCAAGGGTTTAGATTGGTTCATTTTAGTGATCAATTTTATCTTGCTTAGAAAAAGTGAAAATGAAGTTTATTATTTTGAAAAACATTGCCATTTTATTTTTGTACAAAAAATAAAAAATGAAAAACAGTGAGCGGGAAAAAGAGACTCATTTGCAAAAGATGTCCTGATATTCATTAATTGGTCGTTTGCACAAAATACAAGATGGCCCGATTAAAAAATGAGCCCTGACATCTTGGGCAAGATGCAGGACTTGATGCATGCTTAAAGACAGGAAATAATAATTACTCTGCAGGAGTAACTCTTATAATTTCCTGGGAAGACCAGTTTGAGACTTGGTTCCCCGGGACTCTTGGACGTATCCAGTTTTCCAGGTTGCGCTCATCTTCTTCCTCGTCTTCCAAACTGTTCACAGCATCCGGGGTAAGCATTCCCCCGCTGACAAATTTGGGCTCTGTTGCAGCCTCTGGTTGATCTTTTCGAGTTGGTCTGTAACCCAACCCAAATCTGTCTTCTTTCTTTTCAACTGGCAGCAGCTTGCCCCAGCCTTGAGCGGTACCCTCCTCAACAACCTTCCGGGCCTGTTGATACGAAGTGATGGAAGTTCCAGATACATTAGTTGCTTCATTGATGTTAAGGGCCTCAAACCCCTGACTCATAGTCTCATGGATCTCTCCATGCATTTCTATGTACTTATAAGAAGCCAGCTGGCTAACAAAGATATCCTCCTCCCCACAGATGGTGATGATCTGGCCTTCCCACTCGAATTTTAACTTCAGGTGAAGGGTAGACGTAACAGCGCCAGCGGCGTGAATCCAAGGTCTACCCAACAGACAGCTGTAGGCCGGCTGTATGTCTATCACGAAGAAGGTAGTTTTAAAGGTCTGCGGGCCAATCAACACAGGTAAATTGATCTCTCCAAGCACCGATCTCTTAGAGCCATCAAATGCTCTCACCACCAAATTACTTGGACGCAATGCCAAACCATCATACTCCAACTTCACAAGGCTTTCTTTGGGAGAACATTGAGCGAAGACCCAATGTCCACCAGTACATAAGAAAGGACAACACCTTTGCATTCCAAGGTGATGTGCAAAACCTTGTTATGGTTGCACCCCTCCATTGTTAAATCAGCATTTGTGAAGCCCAATCCATGACTGGTGTTGACCATTGCAACCACAGTTTCTAACTGATTAACAGTAATCTCTTCTGGCACATATGTTGCGTGCAGGACTTTCAACAATGCATTCCTATGGGCTTCGGAACACATTAACGGTGATAGTATAGAGATTTTGGATGGTGTCTGACGAAGCTGGTCCACCACCTTGTAATCACTCTTTTTGATTAACCTCATGAACTCGTACACTTCTTGTTCAAAAGACGCCTTCGGAGTTTCTTTAACAACTGGCTCTTCAAGTGCCACATTCTTCCCTTTTGCCTTAGCAACAGCTTCCGCTTCGGCATTGGGTCTTGGTGTTTGTGAGGCAAAAAGGCGTCCACTTCTGGTGAAGCCTCCGCCTCCCCCAACATTGTCAACTTGTGGTGAAGAGGTTGATGAATCTAAAGTGATTTTCTTTCCGTCGCAGTAGAGATCGGAGCCATAGTGCAAAGGTATGGCATTACTTCTTTCATAAGGAACAGGTCCAGGTACCGTAATGGTAACCAGACTGATTGCTGCAGCGGAAGGAACTGTGATGGTGTGCGGGTCGTAATAGATTGTGACGGGAGATCTGACAGGAGGTGCTGCAGTTTGTTGTTGGAAATTGTTGTTGGGAGGAACATTTGCCGGTGTAAACACCCCAAATTTTCCCTCAGCCATCCACACCATGGTTTGTGATCTCTTCATGTGCATAAGTTCAATCATAGCATCCCATATTGCATTTTTGCTTCACTGCATTGTTTCTAAGTCATCTGCATCTAGGGTTTGTGATCTGAGCCATCCCTGAGCCATTTGAGCCACTTCAAAGGTCATCAATCACTTAAAAGGGGTCCATGTATGTTCAAGCATCATATTATATCCTCACAAGGGCAAGGAAGTCAAAGAATCACAAGAACTAAGAAAGGCATGGAAGCAGAGCCAGGTTTAACTGCACAGATGACCTGAAATTAGGGTTTTGGTTTCAGAGACCATAACTCCAAATTTTTTGGTCATTCTTGTTTCTATTGGTCTCTATATGTTATAAGGATTATGCATATCAATTTTCATGAAGAAATTCCATGGGGAAGGCATCTGATCACAAGATGACTTCTTGAGCAAGTCAGTGTAAAATCAAGGCATCTGATGCCTCCAATGACCCAACCAAAGGGTGTTCTCCATCATTTTGAATGTGTATGATCTTTATTTGATCATAGAAGATGTTAGAAGTTCACAAAATTGAAGAATTTCAAGCCATTTGCAAAGTTGCCTTTTTGGGAAAGTGACTTATAATGTAAACTTGCCATTTTGGGAAAGTTTTTCAACCTCCTCTTTTTGATTCAAAAATGCTTCAAATGATAAAACTTTGGTCATGAAAGTTGTAGATTGGATCATTCCCTTTTCAAAAAGTACAAGAACTTATTCTAATTCATTATGGATCAAAAGTTATGGCTTGTCAAAGTTGGGCAAAATCACTTAATTTTCACTTTTGTACCAAAGAGGGAAAGTTGCAAAACCTCATGTCAAGGCAAAATGTGACTTCAAATGGACTTCTATGCATTACACAAACATAAACCATGACCTAAAAATCAGAATGCACCAAAGAATCTCCAAGTTTCATGACTTATGCTTCAAAAAAATCACAAAGGGGCCAAAGTTGTACCAAGTTGCAAAAACTCATGTAACCATGCCTCTACTTGTTACAGTCCACAAAATCTGATCCATAGGCATTCCATGATCTCAGCTGAACCAAGCCATGTCCCTATCTCAGCCTCCCACTTGCCCATACCTCAAGTACAAGTCACATTGACTTTTGGCAAAATGGACCATACCAATCAAGTTGTGCCATCAACAACTCTCTGCCCTATCACAGCTTGATATGTGGACTAAAATAGACTCAAAACAGACAAGAAGCAAGCCTGAATACACAGCATTGCTAGAGTTCACCAAAATCCTTCCTTTTGCATTTTCTATCGAATCCCATAACTCATCCATTCATTCTCCAAATTTCTTCCACCATTCACCTCAAAATGCTTCACTGATCATCCCTGACCCATCAAAACAGCCTAAGACCACCACAAACAGAAATACGATTTTCACCACCCCTGAACTGGAAGCTTCAAAATCCTCCATATAAACTCATTCCAAGCTTACCAGAAGCCTCAAGGAGTTCATTGGAGTGGAAAAGCACGAGGCAGAAGGTCAGAAAGCCCAGGATTCGAAAGCTCAATCTCAGGTAGCTTGATGAACATTTTTTCCAAAATCTTGTTCTTTAGTTACAAAGTTGTTCTATGTGTTTCCCTGATCATGGGGATGTAATTATTTTTGAAAATGGGCCAGAAACAAGCATTTTGTGGTGCTCTGAAACTTTTGCCCTAAAATTTAT
This sequence comes from Lathyrus aphaca, assembly GCA_963966055.1. NCBI lineage: Eukaryota > Viridiplantae > Streptophyta > Magnoliopsida > Fabales > Fabaceae > Lathyrus > Lathyrus aphaca. The sequence continues at coordinate 408,974,899 of OZ014521.1, read as the reverse complement.
TTTCTTCGATTCTCTCTGTGTGGCTAAGATAAATTGTTTTTGACCCTGGATTCTTGTTATTCAATGTTAGAGGATTGATTCTGGAGTTTTGGGGGTCTTGGGGGTGTGTTTTGAGTGTTTCAGGTGAGGGGGATGACCGGAGAAGACGACCGGAGCTTATCTCCGGTCGCCTGAAGTTAATTAGGGAAAAACCTATTTAATTAGTAACTTTGAATTCTAACCCTAGGATCTTGCTTCCCGCGCGCACTTGGATGGACCAGATCATGTCATTAAACCCTAAAACCTGATTAATTAAATTAATTTAGTTTAATTAGTCAGTTTAAATATTAGCCACACGATCACGCGCGAATTAGCAACTTTGAACCATGGCCTTGGATTCTGATTACCACCAGTCTTGTTGACTTGCACGCACAACCCTTGGATCCTTCAACTTTGTATCTCAGCCACTGGTTTTGATTACTTTTCATTTTTTCTTTAATTATTTCATATTTTATTTCATATATATTTTAAAAATAGTTATAAAATTCCAAAAATATTTTCCTTTTGCATTTTGGTTTCAAATATTTTTCTTAACCAGAAAATATTTTTATTTTTATTTTTTACATTTAAAATTATTTTTAAATCATTTAAATATTTATTTTTAATTAGTTAATGGAAATTAATTAATTAAAAATGCATTTGGGTATTTAAAAATCACAAAAAAATTCACATTGCATTTTAAAACATTTAGAAACATTATCAAACTCTCAAAACAAATTTCTTTTTGGTCCTTGATGCATTTTGACAATTTTTATTGGAATTAAATTTGTTTAAAGGCAATATTTTGATCCTAACTTGAAAAAATCCATTCTGCCTAACCATGAAGAGTTTGATGATGGTTCTTCTTGCATTGCATCCTTCATATCATGTAGTTTCTAGGGTAAAATTGGTTTGCATTTATCTTCCATTTTCAATTTAATGTGAATTTTTTCTTTTGAGGTGCCTTGAAACCCTAGTTGACTTAGAAAAATCATAACTTCCATTAGGTTTAGATTTAGGTCTCCTCCTTTGGGCAGTGAACTTGTGTAGGGTTAGGGTTCCTTTGATCCCATTTTCAATTTTTTATCATGTCATTTGCTTCTGATTTTGAATTTTGCTTTGTGTCTTGTGCATAAACCCTAATTTGTGCCTCTCTTTGCATCCATTTCTCATTTGCTTGCTTTCAAGAACTTGCCATGACATTTTGTGCATCCACATGATTCATAAGACATCTTAGGATGTATTAGAACCCTGTTTGCTCATTGCATCATTCCTTTGCCATGTTATATGTTTATTTCATTTCATAAACATTCATGAATCCTTATGGTTCAAAGCATGCTTCATTTGCATCCTTATGCTAGTATGATCATTCTCATCTCTTGTAATGTGTTTGCATCATCTCTTAGCATCATTAACATCATGTTTATGCTTCTGACTTTGGTTTGCATCATGACATTTCATCTCATTTTCATTGCATTTCATTTCCTTTGCTAACTTTTCAGGTGGTAAGTTGTTTTGAGAAGTGAATTTGCCTTCACTTCTCACAATATCTTCTCATCCCTCTCTTGCATCATTGATGCATTTTATCTTGCCTTTGAGTGAGCTTGCTCATTCATGCTATTTCCTACTTTCTTTCTTCAAGCAACTTGTCTTCTTAAGTGGAGCAAGTTGTCTTGCTTCTCTCTTCTTCTTTCTCCTTTCATCTGCTTCTCTCCTTGGTGGCTCTTTGAAGATTCTTTCTCTATTAAGCCTCATAAACCCTAGGATCTCCAAGTATGATAACAATTAGGGTTTGATTAGTCCCCGCATTTAGCTTTTACCTTTGTGTCATCTTTGGGTCTTCTCTTCTCATCTCATAATCAAGGACTAAACCCTAAAGGTTTTAAGGCTTTGTGATTAAGCTTATGCCTGCATCCTTCTATTAGGATGGAGTGTATAACTTTAATCCTAAGTGTTAAACCCTTAATGTTGTTTAATTCCTTTAATCAATCCACTTAATAATCACTAAGACATCAAGCTTGTAACTTGGGCCTTGCATTAGGGTTCTAATTCTTCCTTAACTAGTTAAGAAGGACTAACCCTAGTGTTAATGGACAAGTCCCCCTCAAGTTGTCTTACAAATCATAAAATCAATTTCTTCATCTTATCATTAATTAAAATCCATTAAATAAAGGTTTTGTTTTGTCATGAGGTTAATCCCTAATCATGGATTAAGTTGAGGAGCCTTCCTCAGCTTAAATGTTCTCATCTATTATCCTTCTATTAGGATGGTGTAATGAGTCCATTAAATCCTTGATTATGGCTTAAACTCATTACTTAACACTAAACAAAAAACATCAAAAACATCTAAATAATTGCAAGTAGGTTAATGATCTTAATCCTACATCATGGTGATTAAGTGTGAAGTTCTTACTTCATACTTAAGGTATTCTCATTACCCCTAATCAGAGGGAAGATGTGATGAGTTTACTAACCCTTGGTTTAGGCTTAAGCTCATTAACTTATAACAAATCCAAAAGCAATAAAAGATTGAAAACTCAAAAAAACAAACAATAATCGTCTCCTCCGGGATTCTTTTCTCACCTCATTCACTCACAAGCGAGAACACGCTTCTTCCGTCTAATGCAAGGCAGTTTGCACCTGAGCCAGACAGGTCATACACTTGAGTAGGGACAAGTAAGCAGTTCACAAGTCAATTCACCTTTCAGTCTCTTTGAGTCGAACTACGGTGTTCTGACTTCCTCATTGCACGAGAGGATACGTAGGCATAACTTAACAGTTATCGAACAAAAGTCTCTGTATATTCCCCCTCCTTCCATTATTATTCTTTAAGCCTCATAGTCTTGAGCTTCATTCATTTCTCACACTGACACTTCTCTTCACATTTATCTTACACTGACACTTGCATTCTTTTTCAGCTTTTTGTACACAGAATAGCACTGACACTACCCCTTTAAAACACAAATCTTTTAAGCGTGGATCCCGTCGAGTACAGCGAACAATCTGGGTGCTAATACCTTCCCAGGTTGTAACCAACCCCCTTTCTCAGTCTCTCTGGTTCGCGACCGTCTTATCCATATCTTTCTAGGTCTATGCAGCATTACCTTTCCTCCGGGATAAAAATGCCTAGCTGGCGACTCTTGTCTTTATGAGTTCACCCTTGTGGGTACTCTCTTCTTCGCCGACCGTTCGCGTCTGTACCCCTTCTGACCTCGTGTCATTTGGTGGGAGCGACAGCTTGGCGACTCTGCTGGGGACCCTTATACTGTAACCAGAGCTTCTGGTTCTTTTTGTGGGTTCCTCCTAGCGCTTGTTTGATTTGTGTTTACTGGGGTGTTATTTGCTATATGTGTTTATGTATTTATTTTATTGCTTTATGTATAGTCTTGTTTACTGCTTTCCTTACAGTTTTATACATCATACTGTCATACTGTCATTTTGCTGGATCTGGTTTATTGTCTTGATGGGTGGGGGTTCCATTGAGAGTTTGAGGTCCTATACCTGGGACCTGAGTGACACCTAGGCTAGAGTGGTTCATGTTCTTTCCCATTCCATTTCGGTCTGGTGCGGGAATATGAAACACGGTTCAGATGTGGGTTTCTTCTTGAGAACTCTGTGCTACACATTTCCTGTAGTGCTAGGGCTATCTGGGAAGCCTGCTAAGTCTGGATGACCTTTATTATGACCTTCAGAAACTGAGTTGAATTAGAGGAGGATCTTTTATGGTTATTGTAAACATTTACCTCTGGGTTAGAAGTGTTTACACTTCTCATAACTGATCCAAGTCTGAGGATCCTTGTTCTAGAACATCACCTATGATAGGGTTGGGCTGTTTGCATGTTTGCAGGTACCATTGGCCACATCATACCCTGATACTTGTTTTGTTTAAGAGTACCTCATTTTGGACAGTTCTTGTGATTTAACCCTGGACCTGTGACTCTTTATTTGAGTCCCCCACCCTGGTTACTGGATTTCTGAACCCCCATCTGGACTTCTTGAACATACATGGGCTTTATATCAAGACAGATAATCAGATCTAGCTTGATCACAAACCCTTGCATATCATTTGCATACATCATCATTGCATCCTTTAACTTTTGTTTATTTGTTTTTCAGGGTATCCACATTATATCTGGCTTGGTTTTGACCCCTTCATCTGCATAGACCTTTGTTTCATCAGTGATCTGCTTCAGCTATCTTTATCAGTTGTCTGCTTCAGTCATCTTCATCATCACCAGCATCAGCCTATCAGTGGCTCATCTCCAGTATCAGTCTTGATCCTCATCAGCATTTGTCTTCAGCTCTTCATCAGCACTCATGACCACTCCCAGGAAGAGCAACATATCTTACCATTTCTTTGAGCCTGTGTTGACTGGTATCAGGCAGATCCAGTCACTTATCACCCCTAACCACATCCTTTTATTCAGAGAGCATTATAAAGGTATCCTTGATATGGTTATGGACCTAGACCCTTCTCAGAGGAGCATGATCCACACCTGCCTACAGTTTTATGACCCTCCTTTGAGATGCTTCACATTTCCAGACTTTCAGCTAGGGCCTCTGCTGGAAGAGTTTTCCTCATTGATTGGAGTGCCTGTCAGGGGTGGAGTCCCCTTCAACCTAGAAATGCCAGCTCCCAGCAATGAAGAAGTAGCAAAAGCACTGTACCTAGAGCCTGCTTTGATTGAGCAAAGCATGACAAAAAAAGCTGGGATCCCTGGTTTGCACTTGGATTTCTTGATTTCTCAGGCTATCCTGAAGGCCTCCTTGGGAGAGTGGAAGGCAGTATGTACACTGTTAGCCCTCAATATATATGGGGTTATACTGTTTGCAGATGAGCCCAAATTTATTAGCAAGAATGCCATTCATCTTTTCCTTCTGAAGAACCCAATACCCACATTGCTGGGAGACATTTATTATTCCATCCATCAGAGGAATGAGAAACAGAGGGGGAAGTTAGTGAGATGTTGTGCTCCTTTGTTTCACACCTGGATGCTCAGACACCTACCTAAGACAGATGCCTTCTTGAACCCTCACCAACAGAAGAATTGGGCCAAGAGGCTCATTGCTTTGACATCAGATGATATTAGGTGGTGCACCCAGGGCACCAAAGGCAAAGACATTATCACCAGCTGTGGACAATACCCAAATGTGCCTCTGATAGGAGTAAAGGGTTGCATCAACTACAATCCTTTGCTGTTTAAGAGACAACTGGGCTATACTTTGGTTCACCCTCCCAGAGTGCAAGATTTAGCTGAAACTTTGTATTGTGAAGTGAAGCCTAATTTAGCTGCTGTCAGACAAGCATCTTGGGCTTGGGACAACATCCAGACAAAACGGATGGCTATTCTTGGAAGGTGTAAATGTTGCTTCAGCTCAGTACTATGACTGGTCCCATGCTAGAGCTCAGATTACTGGAATGCCTTTCACCATTGAGGATAGGCATGGACCATCTATAGTATAAGCAGCAACTGTCAGCCTAGAAGAATTTGAGAAGCTGAAGGAAAGGAATGAGAATCTGTCTCAATCTTTGAAGAAGACCCTTTGGGAAAGGAGTGATGGTCATCTGGACATTGAAAGATTGGATAAGCTTAGAGTGGAGCATCTGGCCAAGATTGAGAAAACAGAGGACTATATCAGAAAAGCGAGAGCTGGGGAACAAATATTGAAGAATGCCTGTAAAGAGGCCAAGCTTCAGAAGGCTAGGACTGAGCTTTATTTGCAAGAAAGTCAGGCTAGGTGGGTCAGGACCACTGAATCCCGGACACAAGAAGATCAAAAGACTCAAGCCAATATTGAACAGTTGGAGGCCAATGAGAAGAAGCAACAGGAGGCTTTGTTGGCAACCCAGAAGGAGATTTCAGAGTTGAAGCTTAGGGCTGGATTGAATAGATCAAAGGACCAGGACAGGTACAAGAAGCTGACCACTGCCATTTCCACCAGGAACCTCCTCATCAGGACCATCACAGAGCATCCAGCTGGTCCAGTGACTGAGGCACTTCTGAAGGAGGTTAAGGAGGATGAGTTTGGATTGAATGTTTGACTTCTTTGCTTGTTGTTCATTTCCATTTGATGTACTTTTCTCTTTTTGTATTTTGACCCTCCAAGGGCATGTGTTGTAAAAACAAACTATGTATTGATCAGTATTTGTAATATATTTTAGTTTGTTTCCGTCTTGGGGTTTCTTTTCTCAACAAAGTCAAAAGCATCTTCCTCGGGGTCTGGAAAGGTCAAAACCAAGAACCAAGTCGGATACCTTGGAAAACAAATAAGCATACTGCATTGCATACTAACTTTTGTTTTGTTTTGTAGGTTTTGTCATTATTTTGTTTGTTTCTAACTCTGTTGTGCCTCAGGAAATATTGCTCGTTGCCGGGTGTTCCCTGTCAACCGTACGCACCGGTACCCTACTCGCAACAACCTTCCTGGTATCCAAATGGATCAAGTACAGCAGGATCTGACCGAGGTCAGAACTCAGATGGCCAATGAAAGAGTGGAGATGAGGAACCAAATGGCTCAATTCATGACTGTGATGACTGGCTTGGCCCAGAGCCAAGAAAGGTTAAGGGCATTAGTAGAAAGGCAAACTCCCGAGGAACCTCATCCTGGCACTGGAGGAACTAGCAACAATGAGGGAGGTCAGCCTCATGTTAACCCACCAGTATTTTTACCTCATCTAGATCCAGAAGTCAACCTCCCAAGGAATGTGCAGGGCAACACTGCTGCAGGCAGGATCTTGCAAGAAGATCCTCAAGGAGAGCAGTTTACTGTAATGGGAGCTGGAGATGAAGTTTATGATAGGAGGTTTGATGAAATTGCTGAGAAGTTGAGATCTTTGGAGTCTCAAAACTCCTTGGGCTTCGATGTAATGGATATGGGGTTAGTGGATGGGGTGAGAATTCCCTACAAGTTCAAGCCCCCGTGCTTTGAGAAATACAATGGAACTTCCTGTCCACGAACTCACCTGCAGTCCTTCCTGGGAAGACTTAAAGCATATACAATGGATGAAAACCTGTGGATGTTCTACTTTGAAGACAGTTTGACTGGGGCTTCAAGAGAGTGGTATTCACACCTGACCAGAGCTACTATCAGATGCTGGAAGGACCTAGCTGAAGCCTTCATCAGACAGTATCAATACAATCTGGACATGGCTCCCAACAGGACCCTCCTAATGGGAATGTCTCAATCCTCCAGAGAAAGCTTCAGGGAATATGCCCAAAGGTGGAGACAGCTTGCTGCTGCTGTCCAGCCACCCATGTCGGAAAGGGAAATGGCCGACATGTTCATGAATACTTTTCAAGGAACATATATTGATAGATTGACTGCCTTTTCTTCTACCAGCTTCGCAGACGTAGTTATAGCTGGGGAAAGGATTGAAAGTCTGCTAAAAATGGGCAAAATTTCTGATAATGGTGCAAGTTCGTCCAGTAATTTCAGGAAGCCTTTTGTGGGACCCCGGAGGACCGGAGAGACAAATGCCATTCATGCCAGCAGGGGCAGACCTCAATATATCCACAGATCAGTAGCAGCTGTCACCATCCCAGCTCCGATTCCTCAGTAATCAGCTTATCAACAACAACAACAACCACATTATCAACAGCAAGTCCAGTATCCGCAACAGAGAACCTACAATAATAGCAACAACAATCAACAACAACGACCCTTTCAACAAAGACCATCGCAGGCAAACAGGGTGATTGACCCCATCCCTATGCCTTATGTTGCCTTATTGCCACAACTCCTGAAACATAACTTGGTTGAGTTAAGGACGTTGGCACCACCAGATCCCTCCAATCTCCCAAGGAATTATGATGTCAACACCAGGTGTGCTTTCCACTCCAATGCACCTGGCCACAATACAGAAAAATGCAGGGCCTTACAAATGAAAGTCCAAGATCTGGTGGATTCTAAAGCCCTCAACTTTGCACCTCCTCCAAATGTCAACAAAAATCCTATGCCTAATCATGGCCGGCCAAGGATTAATGCCATTGAGGAAGACAAACCATCTACTTTGATCACCAGTGTTGCACAAATTCGAACACCTTTGGTCGAAATTAAAGCTCAGCTTCTAGAGTGCCAAGTGTTCCCCGGGTGTGAGCTCGGTTGTGGGTATTGCAACATTGCAATCAATGGGTGTGAAAATTTGAGAAGTGGCATATATGGTCTTATCAAGGATGGGATCCTTCAGATCTCAACAACGGCGCCTACAAATCCAGCAATTCCTTTGACAACAATTCTTGATTCTTCTGCAACAGCAGCAACAATCATTCCTACCGATTCATCAATATCATCAGCAATGGCTCCATCCATCACTTCAACAAATCAAATTTCAGCAACCATCTCTTCTACAACATCAACATCCATTTTATCAGCAGAATCTTCTACAACGCCAACAAAAATTAACGAAGATGTCTCAGCGGTTACAATCTACTATGACCCATCAGAAGTTCCTTCTAGCAATAGTTTCCAACAACAAACAGTGGCACCTCCTGCCAGGTCACCAGTCACAATTTACTACGATCCGCACACCATTACAGTACCCTCCTCTGCAGCAGTCAGTCCAGTTACTATCACGGTGCCTGGACCTGTTCCTTATGAAAGCAGTAATGCCATACCTTGGCATTATGGCTCTGATCTCTACTGCAACGGGGAGAAAATCACTCTGGACTCATCAACCTCTGTTCCACAAATTGATAATGTTGGGGGAGGCGGAGGCTTCACCAGAAGCGGACGCCTTTTTGCCTCACAAGTGCAAAGACCTAATGCCGAAGCAGAAGCTGCTGCCAAAGCAAAAGGAAAGAGTGTGGTACCTGAAGAGCCGACTGCCAAAGAAACTCAGAAGACATCTTTTTAACAAGATGTAGACGAGTTTATGAGAATCATAAAAAGAAGTGATTACAAGGTGGTGGATCAGCTTCACCAAACTCCCTCAAAAATCTCCATATTATCACTATTGATGTGTTCTGAAGCTCACAGGAATGCATTATTGAAAGTCCTGCACGCAGCATACGTGCCAGAGGAGATTACCGTTAATCAGCTAGAAACTGTGGTGGCAAATGTCAACACCAGTCATGGACTGGGCTTTACCAATGCTAACTTAACAACTGAGGGACGTAACCACAACAAGGCTTTACATATCACCCTGGAGTGCAAGGGTGCTGTTCTATCTCATGTACTGGTGGACACTGGGTCATCGCTCAATGTCCTACCAAAGAAAGCCTTGGTGAAGCTGGAGTATGATGGCTTGGCACTGCGTCCGAGTAATTTGGTGGTGAGAGCATTTGATGGCTCTAAAAGATCAGTGCTTGGGGATATTGATTTTCCTGTGATGATTGGCCTGCAGACCTTCAAAACTACCTTCTATGGGATGGACATTCAGCCGGCCTACAGCTGTTTGTTGGGTAGACCCTGGATCCACGCCGCTGGCGCTGTTACGTTTACCCTTCACCAGAAGCTGAAATTCGAGTGGGAAGGCCAGATCATCACCATCTGTGGTGAAGAAGACATCTTTGTTAGCCATCTGGCTACGTATAAGTACATAGAAATGGATGGAGAAATCCATGAAACCATGAGCCAGGGGTTTGAGGCCCTGAACATTAATGAAGCATCTGCTGTACTGGGAACCTCCATAACATCGTATCAGCAAGCCCGGAAGGTTGTTGAAGAGGGTACTGCCCAAGGCTGGGGCAGGCTGTTGCCCGTGGAAAAGAAAGAAGACAGATTTGGGTTGGGTTACAAACCAACTCAACAAGATCAATCAGAGGTTGCAAAGGAGCCCAATTTTGTCAGCGGGGGAATGCTCACCCCGGATGCTGTGAACAACTTGGAAGACGAGGAGGAAAGCGACCACAACCTGGAGAGCTGGATACGTCCAAGGATCCCGGGGAGCCAAGTCCTTAACTGGTCTTCCCATGAAATTATAAGGGTTACTCCTGCAGAGTAATTATTATTTCCTGTATTTTTAAGCATGCATCAAGTCTTGCATCTTGCCCAAGATGTCAAGACTCATTTTGTAATCGGGCCATCTTGTAATTTTGTGCAAATAGATCAATCAATGAATATCGGACATCTTTTGCAAACAAGTCTCTTTTTTTTCACTGTCTTTTCATTTTTCTTTTTGTACAAAATAAAATGGCAATGCTTTTCAAAATAAATAACTTCATTTTCGCTTTTTCTAAACAAGACTAAAATTGATCACTAAAATGAACCAATCTAAACCCTTGCAGAAAGTGCCCTCCAAACTGCACCGACAACAACACTGCTACGACTTTGTATGACTTTGACAATCCAATCAATCAAGCTGATGAAGGGGTTGAAGAAGATTATGAGCTACCAGAAGAGCTAGCCAGGTTGTTAAGGCAAGAGGAGAAGGTTATCACTCCTCATCAGGAGGAAGTCGAAACGGTTAATCTTGGTACAGAAGAAGAAGTGAAAGAAGTCAAGATCGGGGCCTGTCTACAAGATTCGGTGAAAGAGCAACTGATTGCCATGCTTCGAGAATATGTGGATGTTTTTGCTTGGTCTTATCAGGATATGCCAGGGTTGGACACCGACATTGTCATGCACAAGCTGCCGCTGAAAGAAGACTGCCCGCCAGTAAAACAAAAGTTGCGCCGTACTCGCCCAGATATGGCAATGAAGATAAAGGAAGAGGTGCAAAAGCAGTGAGACGCCGGTTTCCTTGCTGTGACTAGCTATCATCCGTGGGTTGCTAATATTGTACCTGTGCCCAAGAAAGACGGCAAGGTGAGGATGTGTGTGGATTACCGGGATCTGAACAGAGCCAGCCCGAAAGATGACTTCCCTTTACCTCACATTGATGTATTGGTTGATAATACGGCTCAGTTCTCGGTGTTCTCCTTCATGGATGGATTTTCAGGATATAATCAGATCAAGATGTCACCTGAAGACATGGAGAAGACAACTTTCATCACACCCTGGGGCACGTTCTGTTATAAGGTGATGCCATTCGGACTGAAGAATGCTGGTGCCACTTATCAACGAGCTATGGTAACATTATTCCATGACATGATCCACAAAGAAATTGAATGTTATGTGGATGACATGATTTCCAAGTCCCTCACAGAAGAAGACCACCTGGTGAATCTGCTGAAGTTATTCAAGCGTCTGAGGAAGTACCAGTTGAAGTTAAACCCCAACAAATGCACATTCGGGGTGCGATCCGGTAAGCTACTTGGATTTATTGTAAGTGAAAAAGGGATTGAAGTTGACCCTGATAAAGTTAAAGCCATTTAAGAAATGCCTGCGCCGAAGACCGAAAAAGAAGTTCGGGGGTTCTTAGGCAGATTGAACTACATTTCAAGGTTCATATCTCACCTTATAGCAACCTGTGAGCCTTTGTTCAAGCTATTAAGGAAAGAACAAACGGTCAGGTGGAACGAAGACTGCTAGAAGGATTTTGACAAAATCAAGTAATACTTACAAGAGCCTCCGATCCTTATGCCTCCAGTTGAAGGAAGACCTCTAATAATGTACTTGACAGTGCAAGAAGAGTCAATGGGGTGTGTGCTGGGCCAGCATGACGAATCTGGTCGAAAAGAGTATGCAATTTACTACCTAAGCAAAAAGTTTACCGACTGTGAACAACGTTATTCACTGCTCGAGAAAACTTGATGTGCTTTAGCGTGGGCTACTCGCCGACTAAGACAGTATATGTTGACCCACACTACTTTATTGATCTCAAAGATGGATCCAGTTAAGTACATTTTTGAGAAGCCGGCACTTACCGGACAGGTTGCAAGATGGCAAATGATCCTCACAGAATATTATATTCAGTACACATCTCAAAAAGCCATCAAGGGCAGTGTATTGTCTGATTATCTTGCTGAGCAACCCATTGATGATTACCAGCCTATGAGATTTGACTTCCCTGATGAAGACATCATGTTCATAAAAGCGAAAGATCATGTAGAGCCTATTCACACTGAAGGGCCTGACCCAGAAGAAGATTGGACTATGATGTTTGACGGGGCTGTTAATATGAATGTTCGCGGTGTTGGTGCAGTACTCATTACACCTAAAGGAGTTCACATGCCTTTCTCGGCAAAACTCACCTTTAACTGCACTAACAACGAAGCTGAATACGAAGCTTGTATTATGGGTCTTGAGGAAGCCATTGACCTCAGGATCAAGACTTTGACCGTGTTCGGAGATTCAGCTTTGGTAATTAATCAAACCAACGGCAAATGGTACACCCACCAAGATCATCTGGTACCTTACCGGGATTATACAAGAAAGTTATTGACTTTCTTCACAATGGTCAAGCTTGAGTATATCCCACGAGACGAAAATCAGTTTGCGGATGCTCTGGCTACCATTTCATCTATGATCAAAGTTCAAGCTGCCAACTTTGTGCCTCAAATTGCAGTGTCCAGACTTGACAGACCAGCATATGTGTTCTCAGCAGATGTTGTTGAAGATGATAAGCCTTGGTTCCATGATATCAAATGCTTCTTGGAGGATCAAACATACCCACCTGGGGCATCTTCCAATGATAAGAAGACATTAAGAAGGCTAGCTGGTAGTTTCTTTCTGAATACTGACGGTACTCCTCAGATGCGTTGATAGGACAGAAGCAGATTTGTTGATGCACGAGGTGCACGAAGGATCTTTTGGTACCCATGCGGGAGGGCATGCAATGGCTAAAAAGTTGCTAAGATCAGGCTATTACTGGATCACAATGGATGCAGATTGTTGTGCTTATGCCAGAAAATGTCATAAATGCCAGATTTATGCGGATAAAATGCATGTGCCTCCGAATCCTTTGAGTGTGATGTCTTCACCCTGGCCCTTTGCCATGTGGGGCATTGATATGATTGGCAAGATTGAACCAACTGCCTCAAACGGCCACAGATTCATCCTGGTTGCTATTGACTATTTTACCAAGTGGGTTGAAGCGGCTTCTTATGCAAATGTTACAAGGCAAGTGGTAGCCCGATTTCTGAAGAGAGATATCATCTGTCGGTATGGAGTGCCCGAGCGAATCATTACTGATAATGGTTCCAACTTGAACAACAAAATGATGGCAGAACTGTGCCGGGACTTCAAGATCCAACACCACAATTCTTCTCCTTACAGGCTAAAGATGAACGGCGTTGTTGAGGCAGCTAACAAGAATATTAAGAAGATTGTGCAAAAGATGGTGGTCACCTACAAAGACTGGCATGAAATGCTACCATTTGCCTTACATGGGTACCGTACGTCAATCAGAACATCCACTGGGGCAACACCGTATCAGCTTGTGTATGGTATGGAAGCAGTCCTACCTGTTGAAGTTGAATTACCCTCCTTGCAGGTACTAATGGATGTTAAACTGAATGAAGCAGAATGGGTCCGATCCCGATACGAGCAACTGAATCTGATTGAAGAGAAGAGATTAGCTGCAATCTGTCATGGGTAGTTATATCAGAAGAGAATGAAGAAAGCCTTCGATCAGAAAGTCAGACTTCGAGAGTACCAAGTAGGAGATCTTGTGCTGAAAAGACTCCTCCCTCCTCATACAGACCACAGGGGAAAGTGGACTCCGAATTATGATGGGCCATTCATAGTAAAGAAAGTTTTCTCTGGTGGAGCACTGATGCTCAGTACTATGGACGGTGAAGATTTCCTGTCCCCTGTGAATTCAGATGCAGTTAAAAAATACTTCGCATAAAAGACCCGCTGGACATAAAAACAGAATGTAAGTCCAGGCAAAAATAGGGCATCCCGGCGAGTCAAAAAAACAGAATAAAAGACTCGGGCAAAAATAAGGGAAAATAAAAAAATGTGTACACCCGCTGAGTTGAAAAGCCGCATTGGACGACTCAGGCAAAAATGGGTATCCCGGTGGATTGAAAACCCGAAAGGGCGATCCACGCAAAATAAGGGAATAAGCGAACAACTGCATTCCGAATTTGTCTGTATCATTTACAACATGGCAAGCTTCGAAAGGTTCGAGCATCGGTCAGAATCAGCTTTCTTCAGAAAGCAAGATGAGTAGAACGTCAATGTCATACAAGTCATAGCAAAAGGGAAAGCTCCTTGAAGCGTCATCAACATTGCCATTGTATTTCAGGGGATCTGTTTCTCTGACTGTATCTTGCCAATTCAGGGCACACAAATTAATAAAACCAGATTTTCAGTCATATCTTGTCTCGTACATTTTATTTTTCATTTGCAAAAATGTCCGATGTCCTTGAGATGTTAATTGCCTAAATACAGATGCTTCCTTTCTAAAAATGCGTGTTTACAGGAAATATATTTGCTCCCGGGAGTGTCTAAACTCCTATGACGGAATCCAGTAAGGGATACCTCGGGAAACTTGTACGCTTCTTTGTCATGCAGGATTGCAGGTATTCAAAACGCGGCATGGGGCATGATAGCTTCTCCCCAGCAGGCTGCCAAATCATCATTTCCTCAGCACACCTTCCAAACAGCACCAGAGACGCGTTCTCCCCATCAGAGTTACTAGGCATCACTTCTCCAAAGCAGTACCAGAAGGTGCCCATATCCCCAGCTGAGTTGTCAAGTATCATCCTCAGCAGGATCCCCGCAGAAATCTCTAAGAGGATCTTTCAGTGATCTTTCTTCTTCCCCAGCCAAATACTAGATAGGGAACCATCTCCCCACAAAGTTTCAATCTCTATCCAGAAGGGCAATGCCTGAGGATCTCACAACAGAGTGACGAGAGCTTCCGCAAACCCCAGCTGGGTACCTCATCACCAAGGATGGGTCCACCAGTGACCTATTCCCCCATACAGAGTCATATATATCAGATCTACCAATGATCTCATCCCCAGCTGGGATATCACTTCAAGCAGATCAGCCGAAGATCTTCACCGCAACGGGATCCGAATCCCGGATCGGTATCTGTGCATAATCATAGCATCCGCATCACGTTTTTCCCACAAAGCGTAGCATTCTGTCTAATACGGAGCATTACGGCAAAAATCAAACATATTGCATAATCATGAGCTATGTGTCGAACTGAACACTTGCAAATACTAACAATCCATAAACAATATACAGGATATTTCCCAATTCCCCACCAGAGAGCCAAAGCGTTTCCTTTACAGATACAAATACACACTCCTTTTGGCACTCGTCCGTGTCATCATTCCCCAGTAAAATCACCCAAACAGATGCTTGTACATTACAGATACTTCCCGACACCCGTCCGTGTCATATCCCCGGCAGAAAGCCAAAGCGTCCCCTTTGCACTCACAACACAGACACGTATATAAACACTTCCCTGACGCTCGTCCGTATCACCTTCCCCAACATAGTTGCCTAAATAAGCACCTTGGGAACCCTATACTTGTTTACAATACACTTTGAACACTCATACTCTTTACTCATACAGATACTCGTCTGTATCTTGTATACGCCATTTAAATCCCCTCAGGTCTGACACTCGTCCGTGTTCTTTGTTAACCAGTTGGTACTCGTCCGTATCATCATCTCTGAGCATGCGTCAAGCGTTTGTTTCTACCGATACTCGTCCGTATAATAGTCTTAAGGATGCTCGTCTGCATCTTTAGTCTATACACCGTGTCAAAGCTTATTTTCTTGAATTTAGACACTCATCTGTGTCTACCCTTCCCCAGAGGAGTCCCCAACAAAGCTTGTTAAACTATTTTCTTTCTATCTGAGATTCGTCCTATGTCATGATACCTTTTCGGAAGTCGTATCCTGCCAGGTGATCGTCCTTCACCTTCTTGATGATCGTCCTTCGTCACCCCCAGTGGAGAGTCTATTCATTAGAACCCCTTTGTTGCAGTGAGAATCGGATACCAAGCTATTGATTAAGCTTGAATCACAATTATTTTATGTTCACCACCGACTTTAATTTAATCCAAAGGGAAAAGGGAAAAATATCGTAAAAACCCTAAATGAGGAGAAACTAGGTTCGGGGGTTGATTATACCTAGGGAAGGTGTTAGCATCCTAAGTATCCGCAGTATCCTACGGGAACCTCTTGTTAATATTTGTGTTATTGTTATTTATTGCTTGCTAAAAATTATGGGAACTTAAGGTTTTATTTCTAATGGTGCTCGCACAACATCGCATCGATGCCTACGTATCGGGTATAGAATCAGAGCACTCGTAGTTCTCCTAAGGATTAACGAACACTTGGTTACGCTCAAGGTTCGCGGGGTAAGGTAAGTGTTATGGCAAACACTCACGTGACTTTAGCAAAGTCACGAAAAGTTGTAAAATAAAAAGTCCTAATGGCTAAGGTCAAAAAGGTAACTAGGGATGGCTAAACTTCCTATGACATTGAGTCAACTGCAGGAGCTCTTTCCCTTTTGGATTTAAATGCGAAAAAATAAAGTAAATAAATGAGGGTGCAAGCTCCTAAGTCTAAGGCATAGGTTGCAACTTGCAAAAATGAACTGAATGAAGTAAATGGAAATACAAGATAAAAGGCTTAATAATCGGGCTATGACTCGATATATGGATCTAGAATGCGGGGGTGGAAGACAAGCGTGGTGTGTCAATTTGCTTAAGTTAGAAAGCTGTGAAGTGTAAAGGCCGTGCAGATGGCGATCGTAAAACGACCGACTTACGTGTGTGAGTGAAGTGTGTAAAGTTCACTTGGCGTTGGACCAAGGATTTATTATCTTGAAAATTAATGTGCGCTTTCAATTTTATTTTAACAGGTATATGGTCATGATGCAAAATAAAATAAATATAAACATAGTATGCGTACAACCAAGACATCGGAAGATTAAATTTAAAACTCACACCAAGAGATAAACCTAAATCTAAACCTCTCACACTAATAGGATCTAACTAAGCTAAACAATCTCTATCTTAAACGAAGAAGAACTAAACAAATATTTTTTGGATTTTTATATAAAATAAATAAATGACTAATTAAATATGTACTAAAATAAATAGGATAGAAAAGAAGAAATTGAATTCGAAATATATTTTTGTTGTATATTTTTTTTATGTGTATATATAAATATCTAACTAAATATAATAATAAAAATAAAATAGAAAAGAAAATTTTGAAATTAAAATGTTTTTTTATTATTTATTTTATATGTATATAGATTTCTAACTAAATATAATAATAATAATAGAAAAGAAAATATTAAAATTAAAATGTTTATTTATTTATTTGTATATACATTTCTAACTAAATATAATAATAATAATAATAATAGAAAAGAAAATATTAAAATTAAAATGTTTATTTATTTATTTTATATGTATTTAAATGAGAAAATAATAAATTAACTAAATATTTACTAAAATTAACCTAATTAGTTAAAATTAAATATAAAGATTTACTTGAATTATAAAATATTTTTAGATTTTTTTATGAAAAAGAAAAAAGGTAAAGGGCTGAACAAGTAAACAGAGGGGGTGAGGAAAGAAATTGCCGGAAGGCCCATATGGGGCTGGCCAGGTGATCCGGGGCGGGCATGATGGGTCGGTCCTGACCCGGTTCGGTTGCAAAAGGGGGAGGAAAAAAAAGAAACCTAGGCCAAAACGGTGCCGTTTTGAAATGGGGAAGAAAACCCCCTCGTCCGTCTCACTCTCTCATCATCAAATTTCATTCCCTTTCTCTGCTCTCTCTCTCATGAAGCTCTCAGCCCCTCTCACTCTCTGCTCTTGCTCGCGAAGCTCACGAAGCTCTCCCTCGCGAAGCTCACGAAGCTCTCTCTCGCGAAGCTCTCAGCCCCTCTCACTCTCTCTCATCATCAATTTCATCCCCTTTCTTCAAATCGGTCCGTGATGCCATGGTAAGAATCAAAATTGCCCCCTTCAATCGATTTCAAAACCTCCTCTTCATCTCCTTCTTCTATTTGTTTCTGATTCTGTGTTGGCTTGATGTTGTTGGATGAAGGAGGGAGTGAAGGTTGATGCGATGGGTTTAGGTATGGTGGTTGGTTTGATGGAAGGTTCGTCGGCACGGTGGATTCGGTTTTGTGATGCAGGGTTCGCACGGCTGAGTGAAGGTTCTGGCCGGTCGCTTTTTGGATGTTAATGGTGAGGTTATGGTGATGCTGTGAAGGAAAAAAAAGTTTGTGTTGGTGATTGTTTATGGTGTTGTTCAGGATTTTTGGTTGTTCTGTGTTCCTATTCTTCTGGTTTTTTGTTTCAAATGGTTGGAGATGATATGAATAAAGAAAGGGTCGTGAGTTATGGTGTGGTAATGGATGGCTGAGTTTTGGTTTCTGAGTTTTGCGGTTTGTATGTGTTTGAAGGTGTCAGTGGCAGTTCTGTTTTGAGAAAGAGTTTGAGTATTGAAGGAATGATGTGAGTGTTTCGGTGGTGAGAAATGGTTTTGGTAATGGTAGATTCGAAAGTTGCGTTTTGCAGGTTTCAGATTTGATTGGTATTTCTTTGTGGGTTGGCTTATGTTTGGTTTGAAGATGGTGAATTCAGTTTGGTTGTGAAGTTAATGGTGAAGGGCAGCGTTTGAAGAGAGGCTGATGTCGTTGGTTATTTGTTAAAGTGGTCTGAAGGTTTGTGTTGATAAGTGGTATTTGAATCTTGTTCGGTTGTAGCGTGGGCGGAATAAAAATGGTGGCCATCAGAATGTTTCAAAGTGTTTATGGTGTGTTTATTGTACATGTAGTGTGAGGAAAAGATGAATGGAATATGGTTTTGCGGTGACTTTGTAGTTGATGGAGGTTGCTCAATAAGGGAGTGATATATGAGTCAAAGGAGAAGTTTAACGGAGATACTGTGTGAAAATCAAACCAAGGTAATAAGGTTTTATTGTGTAGTGTTAATGAAACTTGGTGTTTGATGGAGCGGTTCATAGTTGTTATTTATGGCTTAACGGGAGCGAGAATGGTGGTAAGGAAGTTTCATGGTGGAAGAGGGGAGGCGTGTAGGTGATGAATAAGAGGTTGTGGTTTGACAGTTTACAGTTTGGTTGGTTTGGAGTTTAGTTGTGCGTGAGTTTTCTTGTTTGTTTGGATTTGGGTGTTTACGAAGGCTTTCTGTTAATGAAATTTTTTAGTGACATGGCTGCCTTTTTGTTGGTTTTTCTTTGGTCGTTTTTTGTAGTATGCGGTTAGGCTTTTTGAAGGCTGCTGGTTTATGTTGATGTTCAGTTTTGTGAGTTATTTGCCAAAGTTGTGGCTGCTTGTTTATTATATGGCTGTAACCTTGTGTTGTATGTTGTTGGACAGTTTTTTTCTTTTATTGTTTCGTGTTAACAAACGATGAACAGGAAGGTGGCAGGTGAGGAGTGATGAAATGAAATTGAAAAAAAAAGAAGCCTAGCTATGAACAATATGCTGAAAAGAGGTGAAGGAAAAGGAGAACATTACCGACCCGAAAGTTATTGGGGTGAAGAATCCGCAATGGTAAGCTTATTATTCCTCTTTTGTGTAGCTTCTTCTCTACTCCTTGCTGTAAGTGCAGTAGTGTTTACTTTGTGATGTTGCTGAATTTTTGTTTGCTTTGTGTCAATCTCCCCTCTCTTGTGGTTTTTTGTTGTGAGGATGTGGCTGGTATTTTTGTGATGGTTTTCTTTGCAATGCAACAGTGCTTTTATAGGACTTTTCTAGGGTTTTTGGTTTGAAATCTGTACTGAGAAACTTGCTAAGGAAGGGTGTAGGATTAGGGGGAACCAATTCTGAATTTGTGTGCAGTAGTGGGGAGGTGGAGCAGCCTGTTTTGTGTGCTGTCAAACTGCTTTGTTTGTGCAGTTATTCTGCTGTTTTTTGTTTGCTAGTGAGCCATGTGGTCTTGCTGATTTTTGTACTATGTATCTTGACACTTTGTTATGAGAAAAAGAAACTTACAATATGTAAAAATGAATTATCATGAATGCTGAATTTTAATAATGGTATGCTTGAATGAAATAGAACTTGAATGCTTATGAAACATATATGGGGCTGTTTTGAATTAACATGAAGTTGGAATGATAATACTTGAAAATGAATACTTGGATTATAAACTTGAATGATGTTGAAACATGATGAATGGTGCTAAATGATGCAATGTGTTGAATGAATTTGATTGAATAAATATGATGAGTATGATTATGTATGAGTTTGATGAAATGTTAATGCTAACTTGTTTTTTTTAAATTTCATGTGTATGATGGATGGAAGAGGCATGAAGTTTGGAGATGTGGCATAGCATGAAGAATTCAAGAAACAAACATGGAGTTGGATGCATTTGCTTATGATGAAAAAACTTTGAACCATCTTATTCAAGCAACACTTTTGTTTTGAATTTGTAATTGCTAATTTTGTAGCTTGTAACTTGTATGTAACTTTGACAAAAACTTGTAATTGAATTTGGTTATGAGTTTGAAAATCAGGAATGCACTTGAGATTGACAAATAGAAGTTTGGAATTTTTGGTGTTTGGAATAAACTCTCTTTTTTTCATGAATTTGTAATGATCTTGGAATGAGATTTGACATTGAGTTCATGATGAATTTGAAATGCAATTAAAGCTTGAATTTAAACTTGAATTTAAAAATGATGTGAGAACTTGAAATTTGAAATTTGAAATATGAATTTGGAAAAAGAAAAAAAAACTAGAAATAGAAAATATGAACTAAACTTGGGACAAAAAAAATTTAAATTGGAAGATGAATTGGAGAAATGAATTTAAAAGCAAAATTGAACTTAAACTTAAATTGAAGTTGGAAGTTATAATAAAAATAGAAACAATTTTTTTTTTAAAAATGAAATAAAAATGTAAGTAGAAATTGAGATAAAAATTTAAGAAAATAATAAAAACAAACAATTTAAAAATGGGAACTTGAAGATGAATAGAAATTAAATTTAAAATGGAGATACATATATATATATGAAGAAGGAAACAGAGAATGAATAAAAAAACTAGTAATAGAAATTGAAACAAAAATTCTAAAAATAAGAAGTTAAAATAATGGAATATATAAATAGAACTAGAAAACAAAAGATAAGAATACAAAAATGAAATAAAAGTTAGAAATGATAAATATAAATTAAAATTAAAATGGAAGCTTGGAAGTGAAAAGAAATAAAAATAAATAAATCTTGAGAAACTCAAAAAAAGAGTTGAAAGTGACAGAAAAACAAATCTTGGAAAATTTCTGTTAAATGCGATGAATGTATGATGCGGGCAGTTAGGGGTAAAATTTGGGGTGTGACAGTTGCCCCTATTTAAATAACTTTACCAGATGGCATGAATGACGATAGACACTCAGGCGATCAGGGTGAAAGGTATTTAAATATATAAATAACCGGAAATTTTGCCCCTAAATGCAATGTTATGCTGGACTAACAAACTATCTAACTCTGTAACAACTATGCAATGAATGATGATTATGGTATGAACGAATAGAATGAGATAAATCGACGACCACGAGCCAAGACTCACTGAGGATGACAAACACTGGGGATAAAGAAACGAAAACGGGAAGTATTCAAAGTGATAAATCAACAGGTTCAAGTGTAACTGTTGACACTAAGAATAACAAAAGACGGGAACGAGTTGGATCAACGAACACAAACAAAATAAAATTCAAAGTGACTGCACAGTGGCTCGATACAACCAACTGACACCTGTCGCTCCCGACAAATGAGACCGGCTCAAATGAGGTACAGACGCGAACGGTCGGCGAAAGGATGAAGATGAAAAGAGTCGCCAGCTAGGCATTTTTATCCCGAAGGAAAGGTAATGCTGCATAAACCTAGAAAGATGTGGATAAGACTGTTGCGAACCAGAGAGACTGAGAAAGGGGGTTGGTTACAACCTGGGAAGGTATTAGCACCTAGATTGTCCGCCGTACTCGACGGGATTCACGCTTAAAAGATTTGTGTTTTAGAAGGGGTAGTGTCAGTGCAATTTGTGTATCATAGCTGGAAAGAATGCAAGTGTTAGTGTAAAAGAATTGTGAAGTGCATAATGGAAGTGTCAGTGTAAGGACAAGGGTGAAGTGCTCAAGACAATGAGGCTAAAGAATGATGCTGGAAGGAGGGGGAATATACAGAGACTTTTGTTCGATAACTGTTAAGTTATGCCTACGTATCCTCTCGTGCAATGAGGAAGTCAGAACACCGTAGTTTGACCCAAAGAGACTGAAAGATAAGTTGACTTGTGAACTGCTTACTTGCCTATGCTCAAGTGTATGACCTGTCTGGCTCAGGTGCTAACTGTCTTGCATTAGACGGAAGAAGCAAGTTCTCGTTTGTGAATGAAGGTGATGAGAAAAGAATCCCGAAGGAGACGATTATTGTTTGTTTTTTTGTATTTTCAGTCTTTTATTGCTTTTGAAAGTTTGTCATAAGTTAATGAGCTTAAGCCTAAACCAATGGATTTAGTAAACTCATCACATCTTCCCTCTGATTAGGGGTAATGAGAATACCTTAAGTGTGAAGTCAGCTTCTCACACTTAAACACCTTTTGATGTAGGATTAAGATCATTAACCTACTTATGATTATTTAGATGTTTTTGGTGTTTTTGTTTAGTGTTGAGTAATGAGATTAAGCCATAATCAAGGATTAAACAGACTCATTACACCATCCTAATAGAAGGATAATAGATGAGAATGTTTAAGTTGAGGAAAGCTCCTCAACTTAATCCATGATTAGGGATTAAACTCATGACAAAACAAAACCTTTATTAAGTGGATTTTAGTTAATGATAAGATGATGAAGTGAATTTTATGATTGGTAAGACAACTTGAGGGGGACTTGTCCATTAACACTAGGGTTAGTCCTTCTTAACCAATTAAGGAAGAATTAGAACCCTAATGCAAGGCCCAAGTTACAAGCTTGATGTCTTGATGATTATTAAGTGAATTGATTAAAGGATTTAAACACATTAAGGGTTTAACACTTAGGATTAAAGTTATACACTCCATCCTAATAGAAGGATGTAGGCATAAGCTTAATCACAAAGCCTTAAAGCCTTTAGGGTTTAGTCCCTGATTATGAGATGAGAAGAGAAGACTCAAAGAGACACAAAGGTAAAAGCTAAATGGGGGACTAATCAAAACCCTAATTATTGTCATGCTTGGTTGTTCCTAAGGTTTGTGAGGTTTACAAGAAAGATCTTCAGAGAAACCACCAGGAAGCAGATGAAAGGAACAAAGAGAAGCAAAGTAACTTGCTTCATTTAAGAAGACAAGTCACTTGAAGAAAGAAAGTAAGAAGAGCAAGAATGAGCAAGCTCAATCTCAAGCACAAGACAAAATGCAGCAATGATGCATAAGAGGAGATGAAAATAAATTGTGAGAAGTGAAGGCAAATTCACTTCTCAAAGTAACTTACCACCTGAAAAGTTAGTGAAAAGAATGAAATGCAATGTAAATGAGATGCAATTGCATGATGCAAACCAAAACCAGAAGCATAAATATGATGCTAATGATGCTATGAGATGATGCAAACATGAAACAAGGCATGAGGGTGATCATACAAACATATGGATGCAAGAGAAGCATGCTTAGAACCATGAACATACATGAAAAGCTATGAAATGCAAATGACATACAACATGGCAAATGAAAGATGCAATGATCAAACATGATTTTAATATGTCCTAAGATGTATTATGAATCAAATGGGTGCACAAAATGTCATGGCAAGTCATGGTATGCAAGCAAATGGAGGATGGATGCAAATGAAAGCCCAAATTAGGGTTTATGATCAATGCACAAAACAAAAATCAAAACCAGAAGCAAACATCATGATAAAAAATTGAAAATGCATTCAAAGGAACCCTAACCTATACAAACTCACTGCCCAAAGGAGGGGTTCTAACTCTTAACCTAATGAGGGTTATGAATTTCTCAAGATTGTTAGGGTTTTAAGGTACCTTGTCAAGAAAAATGCCAAAAAAATAGGAAATGCAAGATCAATTCATGCCAATTTAATCCTATAAACTACATGCTATACAAGATGCAATGCAAAAAGAATCAAAGTCTAACTCTTAAAGGCTAGGCAGAAATGAATTTTTGAAGATTGGATCAAAATAATGCCTTGAAATGAAATTAATCCCATGGAAAATTGTCAAAAGACATCAAGATCAAAAAAGAAATTTGGTTTGAGTGTTGGACAATGTTTCTAAATGATTTTAAATGTTTCATGAATTTTTTGGTGATTTTTAAATACCTAAAAGTATTTTTAATTAATTAATTCTCATTAATCAATTAAAAATAAACTTTTAAATGATTTAAAAATATTTTTTTATGCAAAAAATAAAAATAAAAATGTTTTTGGTTTCTGAAAATTAATAAAAGCTTGAATAAAAATTTTCAGAATTTTTCAATGATTTTTACTATTTTAAATAAAATGTAGAAAACAAATGAAATAAAAATAAAATAAAATTGAACTAAATGAAAAGTATGCTGAATCAATGGCTGAGGTTTGAATGGATTGCGCGCGCATTGACTGGCGCCAGATCCAAAGGCTGCAATTCAAACTGGCTGGATTTAAATTAAACTTAATTAATTAAATTAATAAAACAGGATTAAGGTTAAGTGTGAAATCTGGACCACTCATTCGCGCGCCAGTCAGCCCTAGTCAACTCATCCTACGCTCCAGATTCAAACTTGCATTAATTACACAGATTAGCCCTAAACACTTTCAGGTGGCCGGAGAAGACTTCCGGTCGTCTTCTCCGGCCAGACCCTCACCTGAAAGTTACTAACTTTCTCAAAACGCCATGAAAATGAAATCTAATTGCCCAGAATCCATCCCTATTCAACACTGAATCAAAACCCCCAAACAAAAATCATTTTTCATTCATTAATCAGGCAAATCGAAGCAAAACATATTTAGGTCAGAAAGTTTCAGACAACTCGTACATGCTCAATATTCCACCATTTTCATTTTTAACAACATCATGATGATCAGGATAACATATAGAATCAATTTATAACAAGTAAAATGAGTTCTGGAAAATTTGTTCTTGATGGATACCTGAACTGAAGTCCTTCGAACAGGAGCTTTCTGACCCTTTCTCTTATGCAAACTCACTCCTTTGACCCTCCTGAACTCAATGGGATGCTTCACAACTCTTGTTGATGGCTGATTAGAGAGATGGCAGAAGTTCTGTTCAAGGGAGGGTGGTGATCGTGTTTTGGTTTCAGTGACTTTCAGGCTATGGTGATGGGTGGTTTCTGATCAGTGAAGCATGCTGAGTTTGTTTGTGAAGTTTGTTTTTGTGTTTGAGGCTTGTGCTGAGTGTTTCGAATGCTTTTGCAAGTTGGAGCAAAAAGTGATAACTATGGCTTGGGTGTCTTTCAGCTTGAAGTGAATGGTGTGTTATGCTGGCTTTGGTCCATGTATCAAAAGGTGATAGGTCAGAGAGTTGTTGGTGGCCTATGGTGATTGGTATGGGTCTTTGGCCAAAATGTCAACTTGATGTGTACTTGAGGTATGGGCAATGGTACAACTTGCTTTTTTGCTTGCTTTGGCTCAGCTGAGTTTAGGGAGAGCCATGGAATTGTTTATGAGGTGATTCAGCAAGTTGATCAAGGTTTGTGTAGTGTTTTGCAAATTTCACAAAGTTTGATCCTTTTGGAAATTCTTGAGTTTCAAAGCATCAAAATGCAAAGTTCTTTGGCCCATTCTGAATTATAGAGGTCATGTGATCATGTTGTGAAGAAATGGTACACATTTGAGGCCTTTAGAACACTTGATCATAGCATTTTTCAAAATGCCTCTTTGGTAGAAAACTTCAAATTTTGTGATTTTGGCCAACTTTGACAAGCCATAACTTTTGATCCAAAATGAATTAGGTCAAGTTCTTGTACTTTTTGAAAAGGGAATGATCCATTCTACAACTTTCATGACCAAAGTTTTTCCATTTGAAGCATTTTTGAATCAAAAAGCAAGGGTTGAAAAAGTTTCCCAAAATGGCAATTTTCATCATAAGTCAACTTTCCCAAAAAGTCAACTTTGCAAATGACTTGAGATTCTTCAATTTTGTGAACTTCCAACATCTTTTATGATCAAATAAAGATCATACACAATCAAAATGATGAAGAACACCCTTTGGTTGGGTCATTGGGGGCCTCAGATGCCCTGATTTTACACTGGCTTGCTCAAAAAGTCAACTCTTGATCAGATGACTTCCCTATGGAATGAATCAAAAATGTGGTATGAGATGCTATGATTGGATTTATGCATATGAAAAGATCACAAGCCATGGTGTGAATGGGTGAGGGAAAATTTGGGGTGTTTACAGCTGCCCCTATTCAAACATGAGTTAGCTGTGCAGGATGTAAGCGACGGCTTAACAGGCGAACAAGATAACTTGTGGTTGAATACCAAAGACAGTCCAAAATTTGCACTCACAGAATGAAAAATAAAAGGGATATAGATTGTAAGAGGAAAATAAAGTATATTGTAAAGTGCGGGCGACGGAGGACGACCGTCGAGCAGAGGACGACTGCTGGGGAATAAAGTAATGATGGGGACGGCCGACATGCTGGGAAAAAAGCGGGAAATAAAGCAATGACGGGGACGGCCGACAAGCTGGGGATAAAAGGGGTTATGATGGGGACGGCCATCAAGTAAAACTATTCCACTTTCTGGGGATTAATGAAAAATGATGGGGACGGCCATCAAGTTCATAAAGTAATGTAAACAACGATGGGGACGGCCATCGGGCTAAACTGACGAAGGAAGATCATCAGGAAAGGGAAAAGGGACCACGACGGGGACGAC
Organism: Lathyrus aphaca; assembly: GCA_963966055.1. Taxonomy (NCBI): domain Eukaryota; kingdom Viridiplantae; phylum Streptophyta; class Magnoliopsida; order Fabales; family Fabaceae; genus Lathyrus; species Lathyrus aphaca. The sequence goes on along the minus strand of OZ014521.1, from coordinate 408,948,234 downwards.
CATCGGGTTTAAAGAATAAATGAAATAATGATGAGGGACGGTCATCAAGGGTGAAGGACGATCACCTAGCAGGGGACGGCTGCTCTGAAAGGGTTAAGATGAGGGACGGTCATCTAAGGTGAAGGACGATCACCTGGCAGGGTACGGCTGCCGAAAATATCACGACATAGGACGAATGCCGGATAAAAGGTCGACGATGGGGACGGCCATCGGACGAGCATGATGAAGGACGATCATCAAGAAGTGAAGGACGATCACCTAGCAGGGGACGGTTGCTCTCAAGGTTTATCATGACATAGGACGAATGTCAGATAACAAGATCAACGATGGGGACGGCCATCGGATAAAGTGATGAAGGACGATCATCAAGAGGTGAAGGACGATCACCTAGCAGGGGACGGCTGCTAAATATCACAACATAGGACGAATGTCGGATAGAAAAGGTCAACGATGGGGATGGCCATCGGATGAGCATGATGAAGGACGATCATCAAGAGGTGAAGGACGATCACCTAGCAGGGTACGACTGCTCTCAGGGTTTTATCATGACACAGGACGAATGTCAGATAGAAAAAGAAATTTTGCTTTACTGGCGACCTACTGGGGAATAGTAAACACGGACGAGTGTTTATATCCAAGAAATAAAAGGTATAAGTGTTTTGACGTTATGTATAGATTAAAGATGCGGACGAGCATCCCTAAGACCACGATACGAACGAGTATCGGGTAGAAACAAATACTGACACGTGTTCAGAGATGATGATACGGACGAGTATCAACTGGTTAACAAGGAACACGGACGAGTGTCGAATCTGAGGGGACTCTTCTGGGAAAAAGTAGACACAGACGAGTGTCTTAATACAAGAAGGCATGAGTGTTTGACACAGTGTATGGATTAAAGATGCGGACGAGCATCCTTAAAACTATGATACGGACGAGTATCAGGTAGAAACAAACGCTTGACGCATGTTCTGAGATGATGGTACGGACGAGTACCAACTGGTTAACAAAGAACACAGACGAGTGTCGAATCTGAGAGGATATAAGCGGTGTATACAAGATACGGACGAGTTTTTGTATTAGTGAAATAAGTATAAGTGGTGTATAATTGGGTGTTCAACCTGCTGGGGAGAGTGACACGGACGAGTGTCAAAAGAGGAAAGTGAAATATGTTTTCTTTACAAAGTGTTTAGGTAATTACGCTGGGGAAAGTGACACGGACGGATGTCAAGAAAATTACATATGTACATGTATCTGCGAGTGCAAAGGGGACGCTTTGGCTTTCTACTGGGGATATGACACGGACGAGTGTCAAGAGGTATCTGTGATATGTATAAGTGTTTGTTTGTGAAGAAGGCTCGGGCGACTTTATTGGGGAATGATGACACGGACGGGTGCCACAAGGAGTACGTACTGGTGTTTGTGAGTGTAAGGCAACTGCTTTAGCTTTAACTCTCCGCTGGGGAATCTGGGGAGCATATTGTTGATGGATTGTCATCATTCACAAGTGTTTGGTTCAGAACATGGCTTATTATTATGCAATATGTTTGATTTTTGCTGTAATGCTCCGTATTAGACGGAATGCTACGCTTTGTGGGGTGAGTATGATGCGAATGCTATGTTTATGCAAAAGATAACGATCCAGGATTCGGATCCCGTTGCCGCAAAGATCTCTGGTCGATCTATTGAAACGGACATCCCAGCTGGGGATGAGATCTTTGGTAGATCTGATGAGATGTATCTGCTTGGGGGAATAGGTCACTGATAGACCCATCCTTGGTAATGAGGGACCCAGCTGGGGTTTGTAGAAGCTTTCGTCACTCTGTTGTGATTCCTTTATGCGTTTTTCTTCCGGATAGAGGCTGAAACTCTGTGGGGAAGTGGTTCCCTGGCTTTTGTACTTGGTTGAGGTGGAAGAATAGACGGCAACTCGGCTGGGGAGAAATAACAAGTGGCAACTCAGCTGGGGAGAAATAACAAGTGGCAACTCAGTTGGGGAGAAAACACTTCGGGTGCCAAGACTGAGTAAGTATTGATTTTCCAGCTTGCTGGGATAAAGCCTACATGCCCCATGTTGCGTCTTGAATACCTGCAATCCTGCAAGGACAGAGAAACGCACAAGTAATCCCGAGGTATCCCTTACTGGATTCCGTCGTAAGAGTTCAGACACTCCCGGGAGTAAATATATTTCCTGCAAGCACGTATTCTTTAGGAGAGAAGCATCTGTATTTATGCAATCAGTATTTTAAAGACATCGGACATTTTGCAAATGAAAATAAAATGTACGAGACGAGACGTGACTGAAAATCTGATTTTATTAATTCACATGCCCTGAATTGGCAAGATACAGTCAAAGAAACATATCCCCTAAAATAAGGAGATTGTTACAAATTGAGAAACAAAATGTTGGCAATGTTGACGACGCTTTAAGAAGCTTCCCTTTGCTATGACTCGTATGACTTTTGACGTTCTTCTCGTCTTGCTTTCTGAAGAAGGTTGATTCTGAAAGAGGCTTGATTCTTTCGAAGATTACCAAGTTATGAGTGATACAGACGAATTCAGAATGCAGTTGTTCGCTTATTCCCTTATTTTGCATGGATCGCCCTTTCGGGTTTTCAATCCATCGAGATACCCATTTTTGCCTGAGCTGTCCAATGCGGCTTTTCAACTCAGCGGGTGTTCATTTTTTGTTTATTTTCCCTTATTTTTTCCCGAGTCTTTTATTCTGTTTTTGACTCGCCGGGATGCCCTATTTTTTCCTGGACTTACATTCTGTTTTCATGTCTAGCGGGTCATTTTTACGCGAAGTATTTTTTAACTGCATCTGAATTCACAGGGGACAAGAAGTCTTCACCATCCATAGTACTGACCATCAGTGCTCCGCCAGAGAAAACTTTCTTTACTACGAATGGCCCTTCATAGTTCGGAGTCCACTTGCCCATGTGGTCTGTATGAGGAGGGAGAAGTCTTTTCAGCACAAGATCTCCTACTTGGTACTCTCGGAGCCTGAATTTCTGATCGAAGGCTTTCTTCATTCTTTTCTGATACAACTGCCCATGACAGATTGCAGCCAATCTTTTCTCTTCAATCAGACTCGGTTGTTCGTATCGGGATCGGACCCACTCTGCTTCGTTCAGCTTAACATCCATCAGTACCCGTAGGGAGGGTAATTCAACTTCAACAGGTAGGACCGCCTCCATACCATACACAAGCTGATACGGTGTTGCCCCAGTGGATGTTCTGATTGACGTGCGGTACCCATGCAAGGCAAACGGTAGCATTTCATGCCAGTCTTTATAAGTGACTACCATCTTCTGCACAATCTTCTTGATATTCTTATTAGCTGCCTCAACAGCGTCGTTCATCTTTGGCCTGTAAGGAGAAGAATTGTGGTGTTGGATCTTGAAATCCCGGCACAGCTCTGCCATCATGTTGTTGTTTAAGTTGGAACCATTGTCAGTAATGATTCGCTCGGGAACTCCATACCGACAGATGATATCTCTCTTCAGAAATCGGGCTACCACTTGCCTGGTAACATTTGCATAGGAAGCTGCTTCAACCCACTTGGTAAAATAGTCAATAGCAACCAGGATGAATCTGTGGCCGTTTGAAGCAGTCGGTTCAATCTTGCCAATCATATCAATGCCCCACATAGCAAAGGGCCAGGGTGAAGACATTACATTCAAAGGATTGGGAGGCACATGCACCTTATCCGCGTAAATCTGGCATTTATGGCATTTTCTGGCGTAAGCACAACAGTCGGCATCCATTGTGATCCAGTAATATCCTGATCTTAGCAACTTTTTAGCCATGGCATGCCCTCCTGCATGGGTACCAAAGGATCCTTCGTGCACCTCGTGCATTAACAAGTCTGCTTCTGTTCTATCAACGCAACTGAGGAGTACCATATCAAAGTTTCTCTTGTATAGGGAACCATCAGTGTTCAGAAAGAAACTAGCAGCAAGCCTTCTCAAAGTCTTCTTATCATTGGAAGATGCCCCAGGTGGGTAAGTTTGATCCTCCAAGAAGCATTTAATGTCATGGAACCAAGGCTTATCATCTTTAATAATTTCTGCTGAGAATACATATGTTGGTCTGTCAAGTCTGGATACTGCAATTTGAGGTACAAAGTTGGCAGCTTGAACTTTGATCATGGATGAAATGGTAGCCAAGGCATCTGCAAACTGGTTTTCGTCTCGAGGGATATACTCAAGCTTGACTGTTGTGAAGAAAGTCAGTAACCTCCTTGTATAATCCCTGTAAGGTATCAGATGATCCTGGTGGGTGTACCATTTGCCGTTGGTTTGATTGATTACCAGAGCTGAATCTCCGAATATAGTTAATGTCTTGATCCTGAGGTCAATGGCTTCCTCAAGACCCATGATACAGGCTTCGTACTCAGCTTCGTTGTTAGTGCAGTTAAAAGTGAGTTTTGCCGAGAAAGGCATGTGAACTCCTTTAGGTGTAATGAGTACTGCACCAACACCACGACCATTCATATTAACAGCCCCGTCAAACATCATAGTCCATTCTTCTTTTGGGTCAGGCCCTTCAGTGTGAACAGGCTCTTCATGATCTTTTGCTTTTATGAACATGATGTCTTCATCAGGGAAGTCAAATCTCATAGGCTGGTAATCATCAATAGGTTGCTCAGCAAGGTAATCAGACAGTACACTGCCCTTGATGGCTTTCTGAGATGTGTACTGAATGTCATACTCTGTGAGAATCATTTGCCATCTTGCAACCCGTCCGGTAAGTGCTGGCTTCTCAAAAATGTACTTGACTGGGTCCATCTTTGATATCAATAAGGTAGTGTGGGTCAACATATACTGTCTCAGTCGGCGAGCAGCCCACGCTAAAGCACATCAAGTTTTCTCGAGCAGTGAATAACGTTGTTCACAGTCGGTAAACTTTTTGCTTAGGTAGTAAATTGCATACTCTTTTCGACCAGACTCGTCATGTTGGCCCAGCACACACCCCATTGACTCTTCTAATACTGTTAAGTACATTATCAGAGGTCTTCCTTCAACTAGAGGCATAAGGATTGAAGGTTCCTGCAAGTATTCCTTGATCTTGTCAAAAGTCTTCTGGCAGTCTTTGTTCCACCTGACCGTCTGTTCTTTTCTCAATAGCTTGAACAAGGGTTCACAGGTCGCTGTAAGGTGAGATATGAACCTTGAAATGTAGTTCAATCTACCCAGAAATCCTCGAACTTCTTTCTCAGTTTTTGGTGCAGGCATTTCTTGAATGGCTTTGACTTTATCAGGGTCAACTTCAATCCCTTTCTCGCTTACAATAAATCCCAGCAGCTTACCGGATCGCACCCCGAATGTGCACTTGTTGGGGTTTAGCTTCAGTTGGTAATTCCTCAGACGCTTGAATAACTTCAGCAGATTTACCAGGTGGTCTTCTTCTGTGAGGGACTTGGCAATCATGTCATCCACATAACATTCAATTTCTTTATGGATCATGTCGTGGAATAATGTTACCATATCCCGTTGATATGTTGCACCAGTATTCATCAGTCCGAATGGCATCACCTTATAACAGAACGTGCCCCAGGGTGTGATGAAAGTTGTCTTCTCCATGTCTTCAGGTGACATTTTGATCTGATTGTACCCTGAAAATCCGTCCATGAAGGAGAATACCGAGAACTGAGCCGTATTATCAACCAATACATCAATGTGAGGTAACGGAAAGTCATCTTTCGGGCTGGCTCTGTTCAGATCCCGGTAATCCACACACATTCTCACCTTGCCGTCTTTCTTAGGCACAAGTACGATATTAGCGACCCACAGCGGATGGCTAGTTACAGCAAGGAACCCGGCGTCCCACTGCTTTTGTACCTCTTCTTTGATCTTCATTGCCATGTCTGGGCGAGTACGGCGTAACTTCTGCTTAACTGGTGGGCAGTCTTCTTTCAAAGGCAGCTTGTGCATGACAATATCGGTGTCCAACCCTGGCATGTCCTGATAAGACCAAGAAAACACATCCACATACTCCCGAAGCATATCAATCAGTTGCTCTTTCACTGAGTCTTGTAGGAAGGCCCCGATTTTAACCTCTTTCACGTCTTCTTCCGTACCAAGATTAACCGTTTTGATCTCCTCCTGATGAGGAGTGATAACCTTCTCCTCTTGTCTTAACAACCTGGCTAGCTCTTCAGGAAGCTCATAATCTTCTTCAACCCCTTCATCAGCTTGATTGATTGGATTGTCAAAGTCATACGAAGCCATAGCTGTGTTGTTGTCGGTGCAGTCTGAAAGGCACTCTCTGCAAGGGTTTAAATTGTTCATTTTAGTGATTGATTTTAATCTTTGTTTAGAAAAAAGTGAAGTAAAGTTATCATTTTGAAAACATTGCCATTTTTATTTTTGTACAAAAAGAAAAATGAAAAACAGTGAGCGGAAAAGGAAAAAACTCATTTGCAAAAGATGTCTGATATTCATTGATTGATCTGTTTGCACAAAATTACAAGATGGCCCGATTACAAAATGAGTCTTGTCATCTTGGGCAAGATGCAAGACTTGATGCATGCTTAAAAATACAGGAAATAATAATTACTCTGCAGGAGTAACCCTTATAATTTCCTGGGAAGACCAGTTTGAGATATGGCTCCCCGAGATCCTTGGACGTATCCAGCTCTCCAGGTTGCGTTCATCTTCCGACTCATCTTCCAAGTTGTTTACTGCATCGGGGGTGAGCATCCCCCCACTGACAAAACTGGGCTTCTTAGCAGCCTCTGATTGATCTTGTTGAGTTGGTTTGTAACCCAACCCAAATCTGTCCTCTTTCTTTTCTACAGGAAACAGCTTGCCCCAGCCTTGGGCAGTCCCTTATTCAACAACCTTCCTGGCTTGCTGATAAGATGTCATGGAGGTTCCAAGTACAGCGGATGCTTCATTTATGTTCAGGGCTTCAAATCCTTGGCTCATGGTTTCATGGATCTCTCCATCCATCTCAATATATTTGTACGTAGCCAGATGGCTAACAAAAATATCTTCTTCACCACAGATGGTGATGATCTGGCCCTCCCACTCGAATTTCAACTTCTGGTGAAGGGTAGACGTAACTGCGCCAGCGGCATGGATCCAAGGTCTACCCAACAAACAGTTGTAGGCCGGCTGAATGTCCATCACGTAGAAGGTAATTTTAAAAGTCTGTGGGCCAATCATCACTGGCAGATCAATCTCTCCTAGCACTGATCTCTTAGAGCCATCAAATGCTCTCACCACCAAATTACTTGGACGTAATGCCAAGCCATCATATTCCAGCTTCACCAAGGCTTTCTTTGGTAAAACATTGAGTGAAGACCCAGTGTCTACCAGTACATGTGATAGAACAACACCCTTGCATTCAAGAGTGATGTGTAAAGCCTTGTTGTGGTTGCATCCCTCAGTTGTTAAATCAGCATTGGTAAAACCCAACCCATGGCTGGTATTGACATTTGCTACCACGGTCTCTAGCTGATTAACGGTGATCTCCTCGGGCACATATGCTGTGTGCAAGACTTTTAGTAATGCATTCCGGTGAGCTTCGGAACACATCAACATGGATAGAATGGAGATTTTTGAGGGGGTTTGGTGAAGCTGATCCACCACCTTGTAATCACTCCTCTTGATGATTCTCATAAACTCGTCTACATCTTGTTCAAAAGATTTCTTCTGTGTTTCTTTGAGAATGGGTTCTTCAGCTATTACACTCTTTCCCTTTGCTTTGGCAGCAGCTTCTGCTTCGACATTAGGTCTTTGTGATTGCGAGGCAAAAAGACGTCCGCTTCTGGTGAAGCCTCCGCCTCCCCCGACATTATCAATCTGTGGAGAAGAGGTTGATGAGTCAAGAGTGATTTTCTCCCCATTACAGTAAAGGTCAGAGCCATAATGCCAAGGAATGGCATTACTGCTTTCATATGGAACTGGTCCAGGTACCGTGATGGTAACCGGACTGACTGCAGCAGAGGAGGGTGTTGAAATAGTGTGTGGATCATAGTAGATGGTGATTGGTGGCCTGGCAGGAGATGCCACTATTTGTTGTTGAAAATTGTTGTTAGGAGGAACATATGACGGATCATAATAAATGGTGACAGCTGAAATATCTGTTGGTGTTGTAGAAGATTCCGTTGATTGGATGGGTGTTGTTGTTGTAGAAGATTCTGAATGAAGGGGTGCTGATGTTGTAGAAGAGATGTTTGTTGATATTTGGTTTGTTGAAGTGATAGATGAAGCATTTGTTGATGAGAATGAAGAATTGTTTGGAATAATTGTTGTTGCAGTTGTAGGAGACTCGGGAACTGTTGTCGAAGAATTTGCTGGATCTGAAGGTGTTGATGTTGTGATTTGAAGTAGGCCACTTTGGATAAGACCATCTATGCCGCTTCTCAAGTTATCACACCCATTCACCGAAATGTTGCAATAACCGCACCCGAGCTCACACCCCGGGAACACCTGGCATTCAAGGAGTTGAGCTTTAATCTCTACCAGGGGTGTCCGAATCTGCCCCACACTGGTTATTAAGAAAGACGGCTTATCTTCCTCAATAGCATTAATTTTGGGTCCTCCGTGGTTGGGCATGGGGTTCTTGTTGACATTTGGCGGGGGTGCAAAGTTTAGAGCTTTAGAATCCACCAGGTCTTGCACCTTCATTTGTAAGGCCTTGCATTTCTCTGTACTGTGGCCCGGTGCATTGGAGTGAAAGGCACATCTGGCGTTGGCGTCGTAATTTCTGGGCAGACTGGAAGGATCTGGTGGTGCCAACGTCCTTAACTCAACCAAGTTGAGCTTCAGGAGCTGTGGCAATAAAACGGCGTAAGGCATAGGGATTGGATCAATCACCCTATTGGCCTGAGACGGTCTCTGTTGAAATGGTCTCTATTGATTGTTGTTGTTGTTGTTATTGTAGTTTCTCTGAGGCGGATACTGAGTTTGTTGCTGGTAGTGGGGTTGTTGCTGTGGTTGATATGCTGGTTGCTGAGGAATTGGAGCGGGAATAGTGACAGATGCCACTGACCTATGAACATACTGTGGTCTGCCCCTGTTGATCTGAATAGCATTAGTCTCACCGGTTCTTCTTGGACCTACAAAAGGATTTCTGGGGTTGCTGGACGAGCTCGCACCGTTATCAGAAATTTTGCCCATCTTTAATAGGCTCTCAATTCTTTCTTCAGCTATGACTACGTCAGCGAAGCTGGTGGAAGAAAAGGCAGCTAGCCTGTCAATGTATGTCCCTTGGAGGGTGTTCATAAACATGTAGGCCATTTCCCTTTCCAACATGGGTGGCTGGACAGCAGCAGCAAGCTGTCTCCACCTCTGGGTGTATTCCCGGAAGCATTCCCTGGATGATTGAGACATTCCCATCAGGAGGGTCCTGTTAGGAGCCATATCCAAGTTGTACTGGTATTGTCTAATGAAGGCCTCAGCCAGGTCCTTCCAGCATCTGATGGTTGCTCTAGTCAAATGGGAGTACCATTCCCTTGAAGCTCCTGTAAAACTGTCTTCGAAATAAAACATCCACAGTTTTTCATCCATGGTATATGCCTTCAGCCTCCCCAGAAAGGATTGCAAATGGGTTCGTGGACAGGAAGTCCCGTTGTACTTCTCGAAGCACGGAGGTTTAAACTTGTGGGGAATCCTTACCCCGTCCACTAATCCCATGTCCATAACATCAAAGCCCAGGGAATTTTGAGACTCCAGAGATCTCAACTTTTCAGCAATTTCATCTAGCCTTCTGTCATAGGCTTCATCCCCAGCTCCCATCACAGTGAATTGATCCTCTTGGGGATCTTCTTGTAATACTCTGCCCGCAGTAGCATTCCCTTGCACATTAGCAGGGATGTTGATCTCTGGATGAAGATGAGGCCCATACACAGGTGTGTTGACATGAGGTTGAACCCTCTCATTGTTGCTTGTTCCTCCTGTCCCTAGATGGGGTTCTTCCTGGGTCTGCCTTTCTACCAATGCCCTTAATCTCTCTTGGCTTTGAGCCAAGCCATTCATCACCTCCATGAACTGGGTCATCTGGTTTCTCATTTCTAGCCTCTCATTGGCCATTTGAGTCCTGACCTCTGTAAGGTCCTGCTGTACTTGGTCCATTTGTATACTTGGAAGGTTGTTGCGAGTGGGATATCTGTGTGGACGGTTGAGTGGGAACACCCGACGTCGAGCAATAGTTCCTGAACTGAACAGAGTTAGTAACAAACAAAACAAAAAAACCTACAAAACAAAACAAAAGTTAGTATGCAGTGCAGTATGCTTATTTGTTTCCAAGGTATCCGACTTGGCATTTGGTTTTGACCTTTCCAGACCCCTGAGGAAAGTGCTTTGATGTTGCTTGAAAGAACTCAGATGAAACAAACTAATGAATATATTACAAATGATGAATCATACATAGTTTGTTTTTTACAATACATGCCCCTGAAGGGTCAAAATACAACATAAAAGGAAAAGTACATGAAATGAAAGCAACAACAAGCAAAAAGTCAGACACCAAGACCAAACTCATCCTCCCTAACTTCCTTCAGAAGTGCTTCAGTCACAGGATCAGCTGGATGCTCTGTGAGGTTCCTGATAAGAAGATTCCTGGTGGCAATAGCAGTGGTTAGCTTCTTGTGTCTGCCTTGGTCCTTTGACCTCTTCGCACCAGCCCTAAGCTTCAATTCTGTGATTTCCTTCTGGGCTGCTAGCAGGGCTTCCTGTTGCTCCTTTGCATTGGCCTCCAACTGCTCAATCTTGTCCTGAGTCCTCTTATCTTCCTGAGTACGAGCTTCAGTGATCCTGACCCACCTAGCTTGACTCTCTTTCAGATATAAATCAGTCCTAGCCTTCTGGAACTGGGCCTCTTTACAGGCATTCTTCAAAATTTGTTCCCCTGCCCTTGACTTTTTGATGTAGTCCTCTGACTTCTCAATCCTGGCTAGATGCTCCACCTTAAGCTTTTCCAACCTTTCAATGTCCAGACGACCATCACTCCTCTCCCAGAGGGTCTTCTGCAGAGCTTGAGTCAGATTCTCATTCCTCTCTTTCAGTTTCTCAAACTCTTCCAGGCTGACAGTGGCTGGAGGGGGTGCTGTGGATGGTCCAGGTGCATCCTCAATGGTGAAAGGCATCCCAGAAGTTTGAGTCCTAGCATGAGACCAATCAAAATACTGAGCTGAGGCCACATTGTTGCATCTCCCAAGAATAGCCATCTCTTTGGTTTGGACATTGTCCCAAGCCCAGGATGCTTGCCTAACAACAGCTAGATTAGGCTTAATCTCACAATAAAAGGTTTCAGCCAAGTCTTGTGCTCTAGGAGGGTGGACCAATGCATAGCCCAATTGTCTTTTGAATAGCAAACGGTTGTAGTTGATGCAACCCTTCACTCCTATCAGAGGTACATTGGGGAACTGCCCACAGCTGGTGATTATGTCTTTGCCCTTGGTGCTCTGGGTGCACCACCTGATATTGTCTGAAGTCAAAGCAGTGAGCCTCTTAGCCCAATTCCTCTGCTGGTGAGGGTTCAAGAAGGCATCTGTCTTAGGCATGTGTCTGAGTAGCCAAGTGTGGAACAAAGGAGCACAACATCTCACTAACCTCCCCCTTTGTTTCTCATTCCTCTGATGAATGGAGTAATAGAAATCTCCCAGCAAAGTGGGTACTGGATTCTTCAGAAGGAACAGATGGATGGCACTCTTGCTGACAAATTTGGGCTCATCAGCAAACAGTATGATCCCATATATGCTGAGGGCCAACAGTGCATAGACTGCCCTCCATTCTCCCAAGGAGGCCTTCAGGATGGCCTGAGAGATCAAGAAGTCCAAGTGAAGCCCAGGGATTCCAGCTTTGGTTGTCATGTTCTGCTCAATCAGTACAGGTTCCAGACACAGTGCTTTTGCCACTTCTTCATTACTGGGAAAAGCCATCTCTGGGTTGAAGGGGATACCACCCCTGACAGGTACTCCAACCAGTGATGAATACTCTTCTAACAAGGGTCCCAACTGAAAGTCCTGGAAGGTGAAGCATCTCAAAGGAGGATCATAGAACTGTAGGCAAGTATGAATCAAGCTCCTCTGAGAAGGGTCCAAATCCATAACCAAATCAAGGATGCCTCCATAATGTTCTCTGAATAGTGGTATATGGTCGGGAGTGATAAGTGCCTGAACCTTCCTGATGCCAGTCAACTCAGGCTCAAAGAAATGATATGAGATGTTGCTCTTCTTGAGTGCCATGTTGCTGAAGAAGAGCTGAGACAGATGCTGATGATGATGACTGATACTAGAAGATGAGCCACTGATAGGCTGATACCGGTGATGCAGGTGACTGAAGCAGGTAGCTGATGAATGTGGCTGAAGCAGATAGCTGGTGAACAGGGGTCTATGCAGATGAAGGGGTCAAAACCAAGCCAAATGTAATATGGATACCCTGAAAATCAAATAAGCAAATGTTAAATGATGCAATGATGATGTATGCAAATGATATGAAAGGGTTCGTGATCAAGCTGGATCTGATTACTGCTTTGATATAAGGCCCATGTATGTTCAAGAAATCCAGATGGGGGTTCATAAGTCCAGTAACCAAGGTGGGGGACTCAAATAAAGAGTCACATGTCCAGGGTTAAAATCACAAGAACTGTGCCAAAATGGAGTACTCTTAATCAAAACAAAGTAACAGGGTATGCTGAGGTCAAGGGTACCTGCAAACCTGTAAACAGCCCAACCCCCTCACAGGTGGTGTTCTAGAACAAGGATCCTCAGACTTGGATCAGTTGTGAGAAGTGTAAACACTTCTAACCCGGAGGTACAGTGTTTACAATAACCATAAAAAATCCTCCTCTAATTCACCTCAGTTTCTGAAGGTCAATAATAAAGGTCATCCAGACTTAGCAGGCTTCCCAGATAGCCCTAGCACTACAGGAAATCTGTAGCACAGAGTTCTCAAGAAGAAACCCACATCTGAACCGTGTTTCATATTCCCGCACCAGACCGAAATGGAATGGGAAAGAACATGAACCACTCTAGCCTAGGTGTCACTCAGGTCCCAGGTATAGGACCTTAAACTCTCAATAGAACCCCACCACCAAGACAAAACCAGATCCATCCAAACATAGTATGACAGTATGATGTATATATAAGCTATAAAGAAAGCAATAAAACAAACTGTACATAAAGAAATAAACAAAATAAATATACAAACACAAATAGCACATAACACCCCAGTAAACACAAATCAAACAAGCGCTAGGAGGAACCCACAAAAAGAACCAGAAGCCCTGGTTACAGTATAAGGGTCCCCAGCAGAGTCGCCAAGCTGTCGCTCCCGATAAATGAGACCGGCTCAAATGAGGTACAGACGTGAACGGTCGGCGAAAGGATGAAGATGAAAAGAGTCGCCAGCTAGGCATTTTTATCCCGAAGGAAAGGTAATGCTGCATAAACCTAGAAAGATGTGGATAAGACGGTTGCGAACCAGAGAGACTGAGAAAGGGGGTTGGTTACAACCTGGGAAGGTATTAGCACCCAGATTGTCCGCCGTACTCGACGGGATCCACGCTTAAAAGATTTGTGTTTTAGAAGGGGTAGTGTCAGTGCAATTTGTGTATCATAGCTGGAAAGAATGCAAGTGTCAGTGTAAAAGAATTGTGAAGTGTATAATGGAAGTGTCAGTGTAAGGACAAGGGTGAAGTGCTCAAGACAATGAGGCTAAAGAATGATGCTGGAAGGAGGGGGAATATACAGAGACTTTTGTTCGATAACTGTTAAGTTATGCCTACGTATCCTCTCGTGCAATGAGGAAGTCAGAACACCGTAGTTCGACCCAAAGAGACTGAAAGATAAGTTGACTTGTGAACTGCTTACTTGCCTATGCTCAAGTGTATGACCTGTCTGGCTCAGGTGCTAACTGTCTTGCATTAGACGGAAGAAGCAAGTTCTCGTTTGTGAATGAAGGTGATGAGAAAAGAATCCCGAAGGAGACGATTATTGTTTGTTTTTTTCTATTTTCAGTATTTTATTGCTTTTGAAAGTTTGTCATAAGTTAACGAGCTTAAGCCTAAACAAATGGATTTAGTAAACTCATCACATCTTCCCTCTGATTAGGGGTAATGAGAATACCTTAAGTATGAAGCCAGCTTCTCACACTTAAACACCTTTTGATGTAGGATTAAGATCATTAACCTACTTATGATTATTTAGATGTTTTTGGTGTTTTTGTTTAGTGTTGAGTAATGAGATTAAGCCATAATCAAGGATTAAACAGACTCATTACACCATCCTAATAGAAGGATAATAGATGAGAATGTTTAAGCTGAGGAAAGCTCCTCAACTTAATCCATGATTAGGGATTAAACTCATGACAAAACAAAACCTTTATTAAGTGGATTTTAGTTAATGATAAGATGATGAAGTGAATTTTATGATTGGTAAGACAACTTGAGGGGGACTTGTCCATTAACACTAAGGTTAGTCCTTCTTAACCAATTAAGGAAGAATTAGAACCCTAATGCAAGGCCCAAGTTACAAGCTTGATGTCTTGATGATTATTAAATGAATTGATTAAAGGATTTAAACACATTAAGGGTTTAACACTTAGGATTAAAGTTATACACTCCATCCTAATAGAAGGATGCAGGCATAAGCTTAATCACAAACCCTTAAAGCCTTTAGGGTTTAGTCCCTGATTATGAGATGAGAAGAGAAGACTCAAAGAGACACAAAGGTAAAAGCTAAATGGGGGACTAATCAAAACCCTAATTATTGTCATGCTTGGTTGTTCCTAAGGTTTGTGAGGTTTACAAGAAAGATCTTCAGAGAAACCACCAGGAAGCAGATGAAAGGAACAAAGAGAAGCAAAGTAACTTGCTTCATTTAAGAAGACAAGTCACTTGAAGAAAGAAAGTAAGAAGAGCAAGAATGAGTAAGCTCAATCTCAAGCACAAGACAAAATGCAGCAATGATGCATAAGAGGAGATGAAAAGAAATTGTGAGAAGTGAAGGCAAATTCACTTCTCAAAGTAACTTACCACCTGAAAAGTTAGTGAAAAGAATGAAATGCAATGCAAATGAGATGCAATGGCATGATGCAAACCAAAACCAGAAGCATAAATATGATGCTAATGATGCTATGATATGATGCAAACATGAAACAAGGCATGAGGATGATCATACAAACATATGGATGCAAGAGAAGCATGCTTAGAACCATGAACATACATGAAAAGCTATGAAATGAAAATGACATACAACATGGAAAATGAAAGATGCAATGATCAAACATGATTCTAATATGTCCTAAGATGTATTATGAATCAAATGGGTGCACAAAATATCATGGCAAGTCATGGTATGCAAGCAAATGGAGGATGGATGCAAATGAAAGCCCAAATTAGGGTTTATGATCAATGCACAAAACAAAAATCAAAACCAGAAGCAAACATCATGATAAAAAATTGAAAATGCATTCAAAGGAACCCTAAACCTATACAAACTCACTGCCCAAAGGAGGGGTTCTAACTCTTAACCTAATGAGGGTTATGAATTTCTCAAGATTGTTAGGGTTTTAAGGTACCTTGTCAAGAAAAATGCCAAACAAATAGGAAATGCAAGATCAATTCATGCCAATTTAATCCTATAAACTACATGCTATACAAGATGCAATGCAAAAAGAATCAAAGTCCAACTCTTAAAGGCTAGGCAGAAATGAATTTTTGAAGATTGGATCAAAATAATGCCTTGAAATGAAATTAATCCCATGGAAAATTGTCAAAAGACATCAAGATCAAAAAAGAAATTTGGTTTGAGAGTTGGACAATGTTTCTAAATGATTTTAAATGTTTCATGAATTTTTTGGTGATTTTTAAATACCTAAAAGTATTTTTAATTAATTAATTCTCATTAATCAATTAAAAATAAACTTTTAAATGATTTAAAAATATTTTTTTATGCAAAAAATAAAAATAAAAATGTTTTTGGTTTCTGAAAATTAATAAAAGCTTGACTAAAAATTTTCAGAATTTTTCAATGACTTTTACTATTTTAAATAAAATGTAGAAAACAAATGAAATAAAAAGAAAATAAAATTGAACTAAATGAAAAGTATGCTGAATCAATGGCTGAGGTTTGAATGGATTGCGCGCGCATTGACTGGCGCCAGATCCAAAGGCTGCAATTCAAACTGGCTGGATTTAAATTAAACTTAATTAATTAAATTAATAAAACAGGATTAGGTTAAGTGTGAAATCTGGACCACTCATTCGCGCGCCAGTCAGCCCTAGTCAACTCATCCTACGCTCCAGATTCAAACTTGCATTAATTACACAGATTAGCCCTAAACACTTTCAGGCGGCCGGAGAAGACTTCCGGTCGTCTTCTCCGGCCAGACCCTCACCTGAAAGTTACTAACTTTCTCAAAACGCCATGAAAATGAAATCTAATTGCCCAGAATCCATCCCTATTCAACACTGAATCAAAACCCCCAAACAAAAATCATTTTTCATTCATTAATCAGGCAAATCGAAGCAAAACATATTTAGGTCAGAAAGTTTCAGACAACTCGTACATGCTCAATATTCCACCATTTTCATTTTTAACAACATCATGATGATCAGGATAACATATAGAATCAATTTATAACAAGTAAAATGAGTTCTGGAAAATTTGTTCTTGATGGATACCTGAACTGAAGTCCTTCGAACAGGAGCTTTCTGACCCTTTCTCTTATGCAAACTCACTCCTTTGACCCTCCTGAACTCAATGGGATGCTTCACAACTCTTGTTGATGGCTGATTAGAGAGATGGCAGAAGTTCTGTTCAAGGGAGGGTGGTGATCGTGTTTTGGTTTCAGTGACTTTCAGGCTATGGTGATGGGTGGTTTCTGATCAGTGAAGCATGCTGAGTTTGTTTGTGAAGTTTGTTTTTGTGTTTGAGGCTTGTGCTGAGTGTTTCGAATGCTTTTGCAAGTTGGAGCAAAAAGTGATAACTATGGCTTGGGTGTCTTTCAGCTTGAAGTGAATGGTGTGTTATGCTGGCTTTGGTCCATGTATCAAAAGGTGATAGGTCAGAGAGTTGTTGGTGGCCTATGGTGATTGGTATGGGTCTTTGGCCAAAATGTCAACTTGATGTGTACTTGAGGTATGGGCAATGGTACAACTTGCTTTTTTGCTTGCTTTGGCTCAGCTGAGTTTAGGGAGAGCCATGGAATTGTTTATGAGGTGATTCAGCAAGTTGATCAAGGTTTGTGTAGTGTTTTGCAAATTTCACAAAGTTTGATCCTTTTGGAAATTCTTGAGTTTCAAAGCATCAAAATGCAAAGTTCTTTGGCCCATTCTGAATTATAGAGGTCATGTGATCATGTTGTGAAGAAATGGTACACATTTGAGGCCTTTAGAACACTTGATCATAGCATTTTTCAAAATGCCTCTTTGGTAGAAAACTTCAAATTTTGTGATTTTGGCCAACTTTGACAAGCCATAACTTTTGATCCAAAATGAATTAGGTCAAGTTCTTGTACTTTTTGAAAAGGGAATGATCCATTCTACAACTTTCATGACCAAAGTTTTTCCATTTGAAGCATTTTTGAATCAAAAAGCAAGGGTTGAAAAAGTTTCCCAAAATGGCAATTTTCATCATAAGTCAACTTTCCCAAAAAGTCAACTTTGCAAATGACTTGAGATTCTGAAATTTTGTGAACTTCCAACATCTTTTATGATCAAATAAAGATCATACACAATCAAAATGATGAAGAACACCCTTTGGTTGGGTCATTGGGGGCCTCAGATGCCCTGATTTTACACTGGCTTGCTCAAAAAGTCAACTCTTGATCAGATGACTTCCCCATGGAATGAATCAAAAATGTGGTATGAGATGCTATGATTGGATTTATGCATATGAAAAGATCACAAGCCATGGTGTGAATGGGTGAGGGCAAATTTGGGGTGTTTACAGCTGCCCCTATTCAAACATGAGTTAGCTGTGCAGGATGTAAGCGACGGCTTAACAGGCGAACAAGATAACTTGTGGTTGAATACCAAAGACAGTCCAAAATTTGCACTCACAGAATGAAAAATAAAAGGGATATAGATTGTAAGAGGAAAATAAAGTATATTGTAAAGTGCGGGCGACGGAGGACGACCGTCGAGCAGAGGACGACTGCTGGGGAATAAAGTAATGATGGGGACGGCCGACATGCTGGGAAAAAAGCGGGAAATAAAGCAATGACGGGGACGGCCGACAAGCTGGGGATAAAAGGGGTTATGATGGGGACGGCCATCAAGTAAAACTATTCCACTTTCTGGGGATTAATGAAAAATGATGGGGACGGCCATCAAGTTCATAAAGTAATGTAAACAACGATGGGGACGGCCATCGGGCTAAACTGACGAAGGACGATCATCAGGAAAGGGAAAAGGGACCACGACGGGGACGACCATCGGGTTTAAAGAATAAATGAAATAATGATGAGGGACGGTCATCAAGGGTGAAGGACGATCACCTAGCAGGGGACGGCTGCTCTGAAAGGGTTAAGATGAGGGACGGTCATCTAAGGTGAAGGACGATCACCTGGCAGGGTACGGCTGCCGAAAATATCACGACATAGGACGAATGCCGGATAAAAGGTCGACGATGGGGACGGCCATCGGACGAGCATGATGAAGGACGATCATCAAGAAGTGAAGGACGATCACCTAGCAGGGGACGGTTGCTCTCAAGGTTTATCATGACATAGGACGAATGTCAGATAACAAGATCAACGATGGGGACGGCCATCAGATAAAGTGATGAAGGACGATCATCAAGAGGTGAAGGACGATCACCTAGCAGGGGACGGCTGCTAAATATCACAACATAGGACGAATGTCGGATAGAAAAGGTCAACGATGGGGATGGCCATCGGATGAGCATGATGAAGGACGATCATCAAGAGGTGAAGGACGATCACCTAGCAGGGTACGACTGCTCTCAGGGTTTTATCATGACACAGGACGAATGTCAGATAGAAAAAGAAATTTTGCTTTACTGGCGACCTACTGGGGAATAGTAAACACGGACGAGTGTTTATATCCAAGAAATAAAAGGTATAAGTGTTTTGACGTTATGTATAGATTAAAGATGCGGACGAGCATCCCTAAGACCACGATACGAACGAGTATCGGGTAGAAACAAATACTGACACGTGTTCAGAGATGATGATACGGACGAGTATCAACTGGTTAACAAGGAACACGGACGAGTGTCGAATCTGAGGGGACTCTTCTGGGAAAAAGTAGACACAGACGAGTGTCTTAATACAAGAAGGCATGAGTGTTTGACACAGTGTATGGATTAAAGATGCGGACGAGCATCCTTAAAACTATGATACGGACGAGTATCAGGTAGAAACAAACGCTTGACGCATATTCTGAGATGATGGTACGGACGAGTACCAACTGGTTAACAAAGAACACAGACGAGGGTCGAATCTGAGAGGATATAAGCGGTGTATACAAGATACGGACGAGTTTTTGTATTAGTGAAATAAGTATAAGTGGTGTATAATTGGGTGTTCAACCTGCTGGGGAGAGTGACACGGACGAGTGTCAAAAGAGGAAAGTGAAATATGTTTTCTTTACAAAGTGTTTAGGTAATTACGCTGGGGAAAGTGACACGGACGGATGTCAAGAAAATTACATATGTACATGTATCTGCGAGTGCAAAGGGGACGCTTTGGCTTTCTACTGGGGATATGACACGGACGAGTGTCAAGAGGTATCTGTGATATGTATAAGTGTTTGTTTGTGAAGAAGGCTCGGGCGACTTTATTGGGGAATGATGACACGGACGGGTGCCACAAGGAGTACGTACTGGTGTTTGTGAGTGTAAGGCAACTGCTTTAGCTTTAACTCTCCGCTGGGGAATCTGGGGAGCATATTGTTGATGGATTGTCATCATTCACAAGTGTTTGGTTCAGAACATGGCTTATTATTATGCAATATGTTTGATTTTTGCTGTAATGCTCCGTATTAGACGGAATGCTACGCTTTGTGGGGTGAGTATGATGCGAATGCTATGTTTATGCAAAAGATAACGATCCAGGATTCGGATCCCGTTGCCGCAAAGATCTCTGGTCGATCTATTGAAACGGACATCCCAGCTGGGGATGAGATCTTTGGTAGATCTGATGAGATGTATCTGCTTGGGGGAATAGGTCACTGATAGACCCATCCTTGGTAATGAGGGACCCAGCTGGGGTTTGTAGAAGCTTTCGTCACTCTGTTGTGATTCCTTTATGCGTTTTTCTTCCGGATAGAGGCTGAAACTCTGTGGGGAAGTGGTTCCCTGGCTTTTGTACTTGGTTGAGGTGGAAGAATAGACGGCAACTCGGCTGGGGAGAAATAACAAGTGGCAACTCAGCTGGGGAGAAATAACAAGTGGCAACTCAGTTGGGGAGAAAACACTTCGGGTGCCAAGACTGAGTAAGTATTGATTTTCCAGCTTGCTGGGATAAAGCCTACATGCCCCATGTTGCGTCTTGAATACCTGCAATCCTGCAAGGACAGAGAAACGCACAAGTAATCCCGAGGTATCCCTTACTGGATTCCGTCGTAAGAGTTCAGACACTCCCGGGAGTAAATATATTTCCTGCAAGCACGTATTCTTTAGGAGAGAAGCATCTGTATTTATGCAATCAGTATTTTAAAGACATCGGACATTTTGCAAATGAAAATAAAATGTACGAGACGAGACGTGACTGAAAATCTGATTTTATTAATTCACATGCCCTGAATTGGCAAGATACAGTCAAAGAAACATATCCCCTAAAATAAGGAGATTGTTACAAATTGAGAAACAAAATGTTGGCAATGTTGACGACGCTTTAAGAAGCTTCCCTTTGCTATGACTCGTATGACTTTTGACGTTCTTCTCGTCTTGCTTTCTGAAGAAGGTTGATTCTGAAAGAGGCTTGATTCTTTCGAAGATTACCAAGTTATGAGTGATACAGACGAATTCAGAATGCAGTTGTTCGCTTATTCCCTTATTTTGCATGGATCGCCCTTTCGGGTTTTCAATCCATCGAGATACCCATTTTTGCCTGAGCTGTCCAATGCGGCTTTTCAACTCAGCGGGTGTTCATTTTTTGTTTATTTTCCCTTATTTTTTCCCGAGTCTTTTATTCTGTTTTTGACTCGCCGGGATGCCCTATTTTTTCCTGGACTTACATTCTGTTTTCATGTCTAGCGGGTCATTTTTACGCGAAGTATTTTTTAACTGCATCTGAATTCACAGGGGACAAGAAGTCTTCACCATCCATAGTACTGACCATCAGTGCTCCGCCAGAGAAAACTTTCTTTACTACGAATGGCCCTTCATAGTTCGGAGTCCACTTGCCCATGTGGTCTGTATGAGGAGGGAGAAGTCTTTTCAGCACAAGATCTCCTACTTGGTACTCTCGGAGCCTGAATTTCTGATCGAAGGCTTTCTTCATTCTTTTCTGATACAACTGCCCATGACAGATTGCAGCCAATCTTTTCTCTTCAATCAGACTCGGTTGTTCGTATCGGGATCGGACCCACTCTGCTTCGTTCAGCTTAACATCCATCAGTACCCGTAGGGAGGGTAATTCAACTTCAACAGGTAGGACCGCCTCCATACCATACACAAGCTGATACGGTGTTGCCCCAGTGGATGTTCTGATTGACGTGCGGTACCCATGCAAGGCAAACGGTAGCATTTCATGCCAGTCTTTATAAGTGACTACCATCTTCTGCACAATCTTCTTGATATTCTTATTAGCTGCCTCAACAGCGTCGTTCATCTTTGGCCTGTAAGGAGAAGAATTGTGGTGTTGGATCTTGAAATCCCGGCACAGCTCTGCCATCATGTTGTTGTTTAAGTTGGAACCATTGTCAGTAATGATTCGCTCGGGAACTCCATACCGACAGATGATATCTCTCTTCAGAAATCGGGCTACCACTTGCCTGGTAACATTTGCATAGGAAGCTGCTTCAACCCACTTGGTAAAATAGTCAATAGCAACCAGGATGAATCTGTGGCCGTTTGAAGCAGTCGGTTCAATCTTGCCAATCATATCAATGCCCCACATAGCAAAGGGCCAGGGTGAAGACATTACATTCAAAGGATTGGGAGGCACATGCACCTTATCCGCGTAAATCTGGCATTTATGGCATTTTCTGGCGTAAGCACAACAGTCGGCATCCATTGTGATCCAGTAATATCCTGATCTTAGCAACTTTTTAGCCATGGCATGCCCTCCTGCATGGGTACCAAAGGATCCTTCGTGCACCTCGTGCATTAACAAGTCTGCTTCTGTTCTATCAACGCAACTGAGGAGTACCATATCAAAGTTTCTCTTGTATAGGGAACCATCAGTGTTCAGAAAGAAACTAGCAGCAAGCCTTCTCAAAGTCTTCTTATCATTGGAAGATGCCCCAGGTGGGTAAGTTTGATCCTCCAAGAAGCATTTAATGTCATGGAACCAAGGCTTATCATCTTTAATAATTTCTGCTGAGAATACATATGTTGGTCTGTCAAGTCTGGATACTGCAATTTGAGGTACAAAGTTGGCAGCTTGAACTTTGATCATGGATGAAATGGTAGCCAAGGCATCTGCAAACTGGTTTTCGTCTCGAGGGATATACTCAAGCTTGACTGTTGTGAAGAAAGTCAGTAACCTCCTTGTATAATCCCTGTAAGGTATCAGATGATCCTGGTGGGTGTACCATTTGCCGTTGGTTTGATTGATTACCAGAGCTGAATCTCCGAATATAGTTAATGTCTTGATCCTTAGGTCAATGGCTTCCTCAAGACCCATGATACAGGCTTCGTACTCAGCTTCGTTGTTAGTGCAGTTAAAAGTGAGTTTTGCCGAGAAAGGCATGTGAACTCCTTTAGGTGTAATGAGTACTGCACCAACACCACGACCATTCATATTAACAGCCCCGTCAAACATCATAGTCCATTCTTCTTTTGGGTCAGGCCCTTCAGTGTGAACAGGCTCTTCATGATCTTTTGCTTTTATGAACATGATGTCTTCATCAGGGAAGTCAAATCTCATAGGCTGGTAATCATCAATAGGTTGCTCAGCAAGGTAATCAGACAGTACACTGCCCTTGATGGCTTTCTGAGATGTGTACTGAATGTCATACTCTGTGAGAATCATTTGCCATCTTGCAACCCGTCCGGTAAGTGCTGGCTTCTCAAAAATGTACTTGACTGGGTCCATCTTTGATATCAATAAGGTAGTGTGGGTCAACATATACTGTCTCAGTCGGCGAGCAGCCCACGCTAAAGCACATCAAGTTTTCTCGAGCAGTGAATAACGTTGTTCACAGTCGGTAAACTTTTTGCTTAGGTAGTAAATTGCATACTCTTTTCGACCAGACTCGTCATGTTGGCCCAGCACACACCCCATTGACTCTTCTAATACTGTTAAGTACATTATCAGAGGTCTTCCTTCAACTAGAGGCATAAGGATTGAAGGTTCCTGCAAGTATTCCTTGATCTTGTCAAAAGTCTTCTGGCAGTCTTTGTTCCACCTGACCGTTTGTTCTTTTCTCAATAGCTTGAACAAGGGTTCACAGGTCGCTGTAAGGTGAGATATGAACCTTGAAATGTAGTTCAATCTACCCAGAAATCCTCGAACTTCTTTCTCAGTTTTTGGTGCAGGCATTTCTTGAATGGCTTTGACTTTATCAGGGTCAACTTCAATCCCTTTCTCGCTTACAATAAATCCCAGCAGCTTACCGGATCGCACCCCGAATGTGCACTTGTTGGGGTTTAGCTTCAGTTGGTAATTCCTCAGACGCTTGAATAACTTCAGCAGATTTACCAGGTGGTCTTCTTCTGTGAGGGACTTGGCAATCATGTCATCCACATAACATTCAATTTCTTTATGGATCATGTCGTGGAATAATGTTACCATATCCCGTTGATATGTTGCACCAGTATTCATCAGTCCGAATGGCATCACCTTATAACAGAACGTGCCCCAGGGTGTGATGAAAGTTGTCTTCTCCATGTCTTCAGGTGACATTTTGATCTGATTGTACCCTGAAAATCCGTCCATGAAGGAGAATACCGAGAACTGAGCCGTATTATCAACCAATACATCAATGTGAGGTAACGGAAAGTCATCTTTCGGGCTGGCTCTGTTCAGATCCCGGTAATCCACACACATTCTCACCTTGCCGTCTTTCTTAGGCACAAGTACGATATTAGCGACCCACAGCGGATGGCTAGTTACAGCAAGGAACCCGGCGTCCCACTGCTTTTGTACCTCTTCTTTGATCTTCATTGCCATGTCTGGGCGAGTACGGCGTAACTTCTGCTTAACTGGTGGGCAGTCTTCTTTCAAAGGCAGCTTGTGCATGACAATATCGGTGTCCAACCCTGGCATGTCCTGATAAGACCAAGAAAACACATCCACATACTCCCGAAGCATATCAATCAGTTGCTCTTTCACTGAGTCTTGTAGGAAGGCCCCGATTTTAACCTCTTTCACGTCTTCTTCCGTACCAAGATTAACCGTTTCGATCTCCTCCTGATGAGGAGTGATAACCTTCTCCTCTTGTCTTAACAACCTGGCTAGCTCTTCAGGAAGCTCATAATCTTCTTCAACCCCTTCATCAGCTTGATTGATTGGATTGTCAAAGTCATACGAAGCCATAGCTGTGTTGTTGTCGGTGCAGTCTGAAAGGCACTCTCTGCAAGGGTTTAAATTGTTCATTTTAGTGATTGATTTTAATCTTTGTTTAGAAAAAAGTGAAGTAAAGTTATCATTTTGAAAACATTGCCATTTTTATTTTTGTACAAAAAGAAAAATGAAAAACAGTGAGCGGAAAAGGAAAAAACTCATTTGCAAAAGATGTCTGATATTCATTGATTGATCTGTTTGCACAAAATTACAAGATGGCCCGATTACAAAATGAGTCTTGTCATCTTGGGCAAGATGCAAGACTTGATGCATGCTTAAAAATACAGGAAATAATAATTACTCTGCAGGAGTAACCCTTATAATTTCCTGGGAAGACCAGTTTGAGATATGGCTCCCCGAGATCCTTGGACGTATCCAGCTCTCCAGGTTGCGTTCATCTTCCGACTCATCTTCCAAGTTGTTTACTGCATCGGGGGTGAGCATCCCCCCACTGACAAAACTGGGCTTCTTAGCAGCCTCTGATTGATCTTGTTGAGTTGGTTTGTAACCCAACCCAAATCTGTCCTCTTTCTTCTCTACAGGAAACAGCTTGCCCCAGCCTTGGGCAGTCCCTTATTCAACAACCTTCCTGGCTTGCTGATAAGATGTCATGGAGGTTCCAAGTACAGCGGATGCTTCATTTATGTTCAGGGCTTCAAATCCTTGGCTCATGGTTTCATGGATCTCTCCATCCATCTCAATATATTTGTACGTAGCCAGATGGCTAACAAAAATATCTTCTTCACCACAGATGGTGATGATCTGGCCCTCCCACTCGAATTTCAACTTCTGGTGAAGGGTAGACGTAACTGCGCCAGCGGCATGGATCCAAGGTCTACCCAACAAACAGTTGTAGGCCGGCTGAATGTCCATCACGTAGAAGGTAATTTTAAAAGTCTGTGGGCCAATCATCACTGGCAGATCAATCTCTCCTAGCACTGATCTCTTAGAGCCATCAAATGCTCTCACCACCAAATTACTTGGACGTAATGCCAAGCCATCATATTCCAGCTTCACCAAGGCTTTCTTTGGTAAAACATTGAGTGAAGACCCAGTGTCTACCAGTACATGTGATAGAACAACACCCTTGCATTCAAGAGTGATGTGTAAAGCCTTGTTGTGGTTGCATCCCTCAGTTGTTAAATCAGCATTGGTAAAACCCAACCCATGGCTGGTATTGACATTTGCTACCACGGTCTCTAGCTGATTAACGGTGATCTCCTCGGGCACATATGCTGTGTGCAAGACTTTTAGTAATGCATTCCGGTGAGCTTCGGAACACATCAACATGGATAGAATGGAGATTTTTGAGGGGGTTTGGTGAAGCTGATCCACCACCTTGTAATCACTCCTCTTGATGATTCTCATAAACTCGTCTACATCTTGTTCAAAAGATTTCTTCTGTGTTTCTTTGAGAATGGGTTCTTCAGCTATTACACTCTTTCCCTTTGCTTTGGCAGCAGCTTCTGCTTCGACATTAGGTCTTTGTGATTGCGAGGCAAAAAGACGTCCGCTTCTGGTGAAGCCTCCGCCTCCCCCGACATTATCAATCTGTGGAGAAGAGGTTGATGAGTCAAGAGTGATTTTCTCCCCATTACAGTAAAGGTCAGAGCCATAATGCCAAGGAATGGCATTACTGCTTTCATATGGAACTGGTCCAGGTACCGTGATGGTAACCGGACTGACTGCAGCAGAGGAGGGTGTTGAAATAGTGTGTGGATCATAGTAGATGGTGATTGGTGGCCTGGCAGGAGATGCCACTATTTGTTGTTGAAAATTGTTGTTAGGAGGAACATATGACGGATCATAATAAATGGTGACAGCTGAAATATCTGTTGGTGTTGTAGAAGATTCCGTTGATTGGATGGGTGTTGTTGTTGTAGAAGATTCTGAATGAAGGGGTGCTGATGTTGTAGAAGAGATGTTTGTTGATATTTGGTTTGTTGAAGTGATAGATGAAGCATTTGTTGATGAGAATGAAGAATTGTTTGGAATAATTGTTGTTGCAGTTGTAGGAGACTCGGGAACTGTTGTCGAAGAATTTGCTGGATCTGAAGGTGTTGATGTTGTGATTTGAAGTAGGCCACTTTGGATAAGACCATTTATGCCGCTTCTCAAGTTATCACACCCATTCACCGAAATGTTGCAATAACCGCACCCGAGCTCACACCCCGGGAACACCTGGCATTCAAGGAGTTGAGCTTTAATCTCTACCAGGGGTGTCCGAATCTGCCCCACACTGGTTATTAAGAAAGACGGCTTATCTTCCTCAATAGCATTAATTTTGGGTCCTCCGTGGTTGGGCATGGGGTTCTTGTTGACATTTGGCGGGGGTGCAAAGTTTAGAGCTTTAGAATCCACCAGGTCTTGCACCTTCATTTGTAAGGCCTTGCATTTCTCTGTACTGTGGCCCGGTGCATTGGAGTGAAAGGCACATCTGGCGTTGGCGTCGTAATTTCTGGGCAGACTGGAAGGATCTGGTGGTGCCAACGTCCTTAACTCAACCAAGTTGAGCTTCAGGAGCTGTGGCAATAAAACGGCGTAAGGCATAGGGATTGGATCAATCACCCTATTGGCCTGAGACGGTCTCTGTTGAAATGGTCTCTATTGATTGTTGTTGTTGTTGTTATTGTAGTTTCTCTGAGGCGGATACTGAGTTTGTTGCTGGTAGTGGGGTTGTTGCTGTGGTTGATATGCTGGTTGCTGAGGAATTGGAGCGGGAATAGTGACAGATGCCACTGACCTATGAACATACTGTGGTCTGCCCCTGTTGATCTGAATAACATTAGTCTCACCGGTTCTTCTTGGACCTACAAAAGGATTTCTGGGGTTGCTGGACGAGCTCGCACCGTTATCAGAAATTTTGCCCATCTTTAATAGGCTCTCAATTCTTTCTTCAGCTATGACTACGTCAGCGAAGCTGGTGGAAGAAAAGGCAGCTAGCCTGTCAATGTATGTCCCTTGGAGGGTGTTCATAAACATGTAGGCCATTTCCCTTTCCAACATGGGTGGCTGGACAGCAGCAGCAAGCTGTCTCCACCTCTGGGTGTATTCCCGGAAGCATTCCCTGGATGATTGAGACATTCCCATCAGGAGGGTCCTGTTAGGAGCCATATCCAAGTTGTACTGGTATTGTCTAATGAAGGCCTCAGCCAGGTCCTTCCAGCATCTGATGGTTGCTCTAGTCAAATGGGAGTACCATTCCCTTGAAGCTCCTGTAAAACTGTCTTCGAAATAAAACATCCACAGTTTTTCATCCATGGTATATGCCTTCAGCCTCCCCAGAAAGGATTGCAAATGGGTTCGTGGACAGGAAGTCCCGTTGTACTTCTCGAAGCACGGAGGTTTAAACTTGTGGGGAATCCTTACCCCGTCCACTAATCCCATGTCCATAACATCAAAGCCCAGGGAATTTTGAGACTCCAGAGATCTCAACTTTTCAGCAATTTCATCTAGCCTTCTGTCATAGGCTTCATCCCCAGCTCCCATCACAGTGAATTGATCCTCTTGGGGATCTTCTTGTAATACTCTGCCCGCAGTAGCATTCCCTTGCACATTAGCAGGGATGTTGATCTCTGGATGAAGATGAGGCCCATACACAGGTGTGTTGACATGAGGTTGAACCCTCTCATTGTTGCTTGTTCCTCCTGTCCCTAGATGGGGTTCTTCCTGGGTCTGCCTTTCTACCAATGCCCTTAATCTCTCTTGGCTTTGAGCCAAGCCATTCATCACCTCCATGAACTGGGTCATCTGGTTTCTCATTTCTAGCCTCTCATTGGCCATTTGAGTCCTGACCTCTGTAAGGTCCTGCTGTACTTGGTCCATTTGTATACTTGGAAGGTTGTTGCGAGTGGGATATCTGTGTGGACGGTTGAGTGGGAACACCCGACGTCGAGCAATAGTTCCTGAACTGAACAGAGTTAGTAACAAACAAAACAAAAAAACCTACAAAACAAAACAAAAGTTAGTATGCAGTGCAGTATGCTTATTTGTTTCCAAGGTATCCGACTTGGCATTTGGTTTTGACCTTTCCAGACCCCTGAGGAAAGTGCTTTGATGTTGCTTGAAAGAACTCAGATGAAACAAACTAATGAATATATTACAAATGATGAATCATACATAGTTTGTTTTTTACAATACATGCCCCTGAAGGGTCAAAATACAACATAAAAGGAAAAGTACATGAAATGAAAGCAACAACAAGCAAAAAGTCAGACACCAAGACCAAACTCATCCTCCCTAACTTCCTTCAGAAGTGCTTCAGTCACAGGATCAGCTGGATGCTCTGTGAGGTTCCTGATAAGAAGATTCCTGGTGGCAATAGCAGTGGTTAGCTTCTTGTGTCTGCCTTGGTCCTTTGACCTCTTCGCACCAGCCCTAAGCTTCAATTCTGTGATTTCCTTCTGGGCTGCTAGCAGGGCTTCCTGTTGCTCCTTTGCATTGGCCTCCAACTGCTCAATCTTGTCCTGAGTCCTCTTATCTTCCTGAGTACGAGCTTCAGTGATCCTGACCCACCTAGCTTGACTCTCTTTCAGATATAAATCAGTCCTAGCCTTCTGGAACTGGGCCACTTTACAGGCATTCTTCAAAATTTGTTCCCCTGCCCTTGACTTTTTGATGTAGTCCTCTGACTTCTCAATCCTGGCTAGATGCTCCACCTTAACCTTTTCCAACCTTTCAATGTCCAGACGACCATCACTCCTCTCCCAGAGGGTCTTCTGCAGAGCTTGAGTCAGATTCTCATTCCTCTCTTTCAGTTTCTCAAACTCTTCCAGGCTGACAGTGGCTGGAGGGGGTGCTGTGGATGGTCCAGGTGCATCCTCAATGGTGAAAGGCATCCCAGAAGTTTGAGTCCTAGCATGAGACCAATCAAAATACTGAGCTGAGGCCACATTGTTGCATCTCCCAAGAATAGCCATCTCTTTGGTTTGGACATTGTCCCAAGCCCAGGATGCTTGCCTAACAACAGCTAGATTAGGCTTAATCTCACAATAAAAGGTTTCAGCCAAGTCTTGTGCTCTAGGAGGGTGGACCAATGCATAGCCCAATTGTCTTTTGAATAGCAAACGGTTGTAGTTGATGCAACCCTTCACTCCTATCAGAGGTACATTGGGGAACTGCCCACAGCTGGTGATTATGTCTTTGCCCTTGGTGCTCTGGGTGCACCACCTGATATTGTCTGAAGTCAAAGCAGTGAGCCTCTTAGCCCAATTCCTCTGCTGGTGAGGGTTCAAGAAGGCATCTGTCTTAGGCATGTGTCTGAGTAGCCAAGTGTGGAACAAAGGAGCACAACATCTCACTAACCTCCCCCTTTGTTTCTCATTCCTCTGATGAATGGAGTAATAGAAATCTCCCAGCAAAGTGGGTACTGGATTCTTCAGAAGGAACAGATGGATGGCACTCTTGCTGACAAATTTGGGCTCATCAGCAAACAGTATGATCCCATATATGCTGAGGGCCAACAGTGCATAGACTGCCCTCCATTCTCCCAAGGAGGCCTTCAGGATGGCCTGAGAGATCAAGAAGTCCAAGTGAAGCCCAGGGATTCCAGCTTTGGTTGTCATGTTCTGCTCAATCAGTACAGGTTCCAGACACAGTGCTTTTGCCACTTCTTCATTACTGGGAAAAGCCATCTCTGGGTTGAAGGGGATACCACCCCTGACAGGTACTCCAACCAGTGATGAATACTCTTCTAACAAGGGTCCCAACTGAAAGTCCTGGAAGGTGAAGCATCTCAAAGGAGGATCATAGAACTGTAGGCAAGTATGAATCAAGCTCCTCTGAGAAGGGTCCAAATCCATAACCAAATCAAGGATGCCTCCATAATGTTCTCTGAATAGTGGTATATGGTCGGGAGTGATAAGTGCCTGAACCTTCCTGATGCCAGTCAACTCAGGCTCAAAGAAATGATATGAGATGTTGCTCTTCTTGAGTGCCATGTTGCTGAAGAAGAGCTGAGACAGATGCTGATGATGATGACTGATACTAGAAGATGAGCCACTGATAGGCTGATACCGGTGATGCAGGTGACTGAAGCAGGTAGCTGATGAATGTGGCTGAAGCAGATAGCTGGTGAACAGGGGTCTATGCAGATGAAGGGGTCAAAACCAAGCCAAATGTAATATGGATACCCTGAAAATCAAATAAGCAAATGTTAAATGATGCAATGATGATGTATGCAAATGATATGAAAGGGTTCGTGATCAAGCTGGATCTGATTACTGCTTTGATATAAGGCCCATGTATGTTCAAGAAATCCAGATGGGGGTTCATAAGTCCAGTAACCAAGGTGGGGGACTCAAATAAAGAGTCACATGTCCAGGGTTAAAATCACAAGAACTGTGCCAAAATGGAGTACTCTTAATCAAAACAAAGTAACAGGGTATGCTGAGGTCAAGGGTACCTGTAAACCTGTAAACAGCCCAACCCCCTCACAGGTGGTGTTCTAGAACAAGGATCCTCAGACATGGATCAGTTGTGAGAAGTGTAAACACTTCTAACCCGGAGGTACAGTGTTTACAATAACCATAAAAAATCCTCCTCTAATTCACCTCAGTTTCTGAAGGTCAATAATAAAGGTCATCCAGACTTAGCAGGCTTCCCAGATAGCCCTAGCACTACAGGAAATCTGTAGCACAGAGTTCTCAAGAAGAAACCCACATCTGAACCGTGTTTCATATTCCCGCACCAGACCGAAATGGAATGGGAAAGAACATGAACCACTCTAGCCTAGGTGTCACTCAGGTCCCAGGTATAGGACCTTAAACTCTCAATAGAACCCCACCACCAAGACAAAACCAGATCCATCCAAACATAGTATGACAGTATGATGTATATATAAGCTATAAAGAAAGCAATAAAACAAACTGTACATAAAGAAATAAACAAAATAAATATACAAACACAAATAGCACATAACACCCCAGTAAACACAAATCAAACAAGCGCTAGGAGGAACCCACAAAAAGAACCAGAAGCCCTGGTTACAGTATAAGGGTCCCCAGCAGAGTCGCCAAGCTGTCGCTCCCGATAAATGAGACCGGCTCAAATGAGGTACAGACGTGAACGGTCGGCGAAAGGATGAAGATGAAAAGAGTCGCCAGCTAGGCATTTTTATCCCGAAGGAAAGGTAATGCTGCATAAACCTAGAAAGATGTGGATAAGACGGTTGCGAACCAGAGAGACTGAGAAAGGGGGTTGGTTACAACCTGGGAAGGTATTAGCACCCAGATTGTCCGCCGTACTCGACGGGATCCACGCTTAAAAGATTTGTGTTTTAGAAGGGGTAGTGTCAGTGCAATTTGTGTATCATAGCTGGAAAGAATGCAAGTGTCAGTGTAAAAGAATTGTGAAGTGTATAATGGAAGTGTCAGTGTAAGGACAAGGGTGAAGTGCTCAAGACAATGAGGCTAAAGAATGATGCTGGAAGGAGGGGGAATATACAGAGACTTTTGTTCGATAACTGTTAAGTTATGCCTACGTATCCTCTCGTGCAATGAGGAAGTCAGAACACCGTAGTTCGACCCAAAGAGACTGAAAGATAAGTTGACTTGTGAACTGCTTACTTGCCTATGCTCAAGTGTATGACCTGTCTGGCTCAGGTGCTAACTGTCTTGCATTAGACGGAAGAAGCAAGTTCTCGTTTGTGAATGAAGGTGATGAGAAAAGAATCCCGAAGGAGACGATTATTGTTTGTTTTTTTCTATTTTCAGTATTTTATTGCTTTTGAAAGTTTGTCATAAGTTAACGAGCTTAAGCCTAAACAAATGGATTTAGTAAACTCATCACATCTTCCCTCTGATTAGGGGTAATGAGAATACCTTAAGTATGAAGCCAGCTTCTCACACTTAAACACCTTTTGATGTAGGATTAAGATCATTAACCTACTTATGATTATTTAGATGTTTTTGGTGTTTTTGTTTAGTGTTGAGTAATGAGATTAAGCCATAATCAAGGATTAAACAGACTCATTACACCATCCTAATAGAAGGATAATAGATGAGAATGTTTAAGCTGAGGAAAGCTCCTCAACTTAATCCATGATTAGGGATTAAACTCATGACAAAACAAAACCTTTATTAAGTGGATTTTAGTTAATGATAAGATGATGAAGTGAATTTTATGATTGGTAAGACAACTTGAGGGGGACTTGTCCATTAACACTAAGGTTAGTCCTTCTTAACCAATTAAGGAAGAATTAGAACCCTAATGCAAGGCCCAAGTTACAAGCTTGATGTCTTGATGATTATTAAATGAATTGATTAAAGGATTTAAACACATTAAGGGTTTAACACTTAGGATTAAAGTTATACACTCCATCCTAATAGAAGGATGCAGGCATAAGCTTAATCACAAACCCTTAAAGCCTTTAGGGTTTAGTCCCTGATTATGAGATGAGAAGAGAAGACTCAAAGAGACACAAAGGTAAAAGCTAAATGGGGGACTAATCAAAACCCTAATTATTGTCATGCTTGGTTGTTCCTAAGGTTTGTGAGGTTTACAAGAAAGATCTTCAGAGAAACCACCAGGAAGCAGATGAAAGGAACAAAGAGAAGCAAAGTAACTTGCTTCATTTAAGAAGACAAGTCACTTGAAGAAAGAAAGTAAGAAGAGCAAGAATGAGTAAGCTCAATCTCAAGCACAAGACAAAATGCAGCAATGATGCATAAGAGGAGATGAAAAGAAATTGTGAGAAGTGAAGGCAAATTCACTTCTCAAAGTAACTTACCACCTGAAAAGTTAGTGAAAAGAATGAAATGCAATGCAAATGAGATGCAATGGCATGATGCAAACCAAAACCAGAAGCATAAATATGATGCTAATGATGCTATGATATGATGCAAACATGAAACAAGGCATGAGGATGATCATACAAACATATGGATGCAAGAGAAGCATGCTTAGAACCATGAACATACATGAAAAGCTATGAAATGAAAATGACATACAACATGGAAAATGAAAGATGCAATGATCAAACATGATTCTAATATGTCCTAAGATGTATTATGAATCAAATGGGTGCACAAAATATCATGGCAAGTCATGGTATGCAAGCAAATGGAGGATGGATGCAAATGAAAGCCCAAATTAGGGTTTATGATCAATGCACAAAACAAAAATCAAAACCAGAAGCAAACATCATGATAAAAAATTGAAAATGCATTCAAAGGAACCCTAAACCTATACAAACTCACTGCCCAAAGGAGGGGTTCTAACTCTTAACCTAATGAGGGTTATGAATTTCTCAAGATTGTTAGGGTTTTAAGGTACCTTGTCAAGAAAAATGCCAAACAAATAGGAAATGCAAGATCAATTCATGCCAATTTAATCCTATAAACTACATGCTATACAAGATGCAATGCAAAAAGAATCAAAGTCCAACTCTTAAAGGCTAGGCAGAAATGAATTTTTGAAGATTGGATCAAAATAATGCCTTGAAATGAAATTAATCCCATGGAAAATTGTCAAAAGACATCAAGATCAAAAAAGAAATTTGGTTTGAGAGTTGGACAATGTTTCTAAATGATTTTAAATGTTTCATGAATTTTTTGGTGATTTTTAAATACCTAAAAGTATTTTTAATTAATTAATTCTCATTAATCAATTAAAAATAAACTTTTAAATGATTTAAAAATATTTTTTTATGCAAAAAATAAAAATAAAAATGTTTTTGGTTTCTGAAAATTAATAAAAGCTTGACTAAAAATTTTCAGAATTTTTCAATGACTTTTACTATTTTAAATAAAATGTAGAAAACAAATGAAATAAAAAGAAAATAAAATTGAACTAAATGAAAAGTATGCTGAATCAATGGCTGAGGTTTGAATGGATTGCGCGCGCATTGACTGGCGCCAGATCCAAAGGCTGCAATTCAAACTGGTTGGATTTAAATTAAACTTAATTAATTAAATTAATAAAACAGGATTAGGTTAAGTGTGAAATCTGGACCACTCATTCGCGCGCCAGTCAGCCCTAGTCAACTCATCCTACGCTCCAGATTCAAACTTGCATTAATTACACAGATTAGCCCTAAACACTTTCAGGCGGCCGGAGAAGACTTCCGGTCGTCTTCTCCGGCCAGACCCTCACCTGAAAGTTACTAACTTTCTCAAAACGCCATGAAAATGAAATCTAATTTCCCAGAATCCATCCCCATTCAACACTGAATCAAAACCCCCAAACAAAAATCATTTTTCATTCATTAATCAGGCAAATCGAAGCAAAACATATTTAGGTCAGAAAGTTTCAGACAACTCATACATGCTCAATATTCCACCATTTTCATTTTTAAACACATCATGATGATCAGGATAACATATAGAATCAATTTATAACAAGTAAAATGAGTTCTGGAAAATTTGTTCTTGATGGATACCTGAACTGAAGTCCTTCGAACAGGAGCTTTCTGACCCTTTCTCTTATGCAAACTCACTCCTTTGACCCTCCTGAACTCAATGGGATGCTTCACAACTCTTGTTGATGGCTGATTAGAGAGATGGCAGAAGTTCTGTTCAAGGGAGGGTGGTGATCGTGTTTTGGTTTCAGTGACTTTCAGGCTATGGTGATGGGTGGTTTCTGATCAGTGAAGCATGCTGAGTTTGTTTGTGAAGTTTGTTTTTGTGTTTGAGGCTTGTGCTGAGTGTTTCGAATGCTTTTGCAAGTTGGAGCAAAAAGTGATAACTATGGCTTGGGTGTATTTCAGCTTGAAGTGAATGGTGTGTTATGCTGGCTTTGGTCCATATATCAAAAGGTGATAGGTCAGAGAGTTGTTGGTGGCCTATGGTGATTGGTATGGGTCTTTGGCCAAAATGTCAACTTGATGTGTACTTGAGGTATGGGAAATGGTACAACTTGCTTTTTTGCTTGCTTTGGCTCAGCTGAGTTTAGGGAGAGCCATGGAATTGTTTATGAGGTGATTCAGCAAGTTGATCAAGGTTTGTGTAGTGTTTTGCAAATTTCACAAAGTTTGATCCTTTTGGAAATTCTTGAGTTTCAAAGCATCAAAATGCAAAGTTCTTTGGCCCATTCTGAATTTTAGAGGTCATGTGATCATGTTGTGAAGAAATGGTACACATTTGAGGCCTTTAGAACACTTGATCATAGCATTTTGCAAAATGCCTCTTTGGTAGAAAACTTCAAATTTTGTGATTTTGGCCAACTTTGACAAGCGATAACTTTTGATCCAAAATGAATTAGGTCAAGTTCTTGTACTTTTTGAAAAGGGAATGATCCATTCTACAACTTTCATGACCGAAGTTTTTCCATTTGAAGCATTTTTGAATCAAAAAGCAAGGGTTGAAAAAGTTTCCCAAAATGACAATTTTCATCATAAGTCAACTTTCCCAAAAAGTCAACTTTGCAAATGACTTGAGATTCTTCAATTTTGTGAACTTACAACATCTTTTATGATCAAATAAAGATCATACACAATCAAAATGATGAAGAACACCCTTTGGTTGGGTCATTGGGGGCCTCAGATGCCCTGATTTTACACTGGCTTGCTCAAAAAGTCAACTCTTGATCAGATGACTTCCCTATGGAATTTCTTCATGAAAATTGATATGCATGATCCCTTTACCATATAGAGACCAATAGAAACAAGAATGACCAAAAAATTTGGAGTTATGGCCTCTAAAACCAAAACCCTAATTCTAGGTCATCTGTGCAGTTAAACCTGGCTCTGCTTCCATGCCATTCTCAGTTCTTGTGATTTTTTTGACATTCTTGACTTTGGGAGGTATAATATGATGCTTGAACACACATGGACCCCTTTGAAGTGATTGATGACCTTTGGAGTGGCTCAAGAAGCTCTTGGATTGCTCAGATCACAAACCCTAGATGCAGATGACTTAGAACCAATGCAATGAATCAAAAATGTGGTATGAGATGCTATGATTGGATTTATGCATATGAAAAGATCACAAGCCATGGTGTGAATGGGTGAGGGAAAATTTGGGGTGTTTACAGCTGCCCCTATTCAAACATGAGTTAGCTGTGCAGGATGTAAGCGACGGCTTAACAGGCGAACAAGATAACTTGTGGTTGAATACCAAAGACAGTCCAAAATTTGCACTCACAGAATGAAAAAGAAAAGGGATATAGATTGTAAGAGGAAAATAAAGTATATTGTAAAGTGCGGGCGACGGAGGACGACCGTCGAGCAGAGGACGACTGCTGGGGAATAGAGTAATGACGGGGACGACCGACATGCTGGGAAAAAAGCGGGAAATAAAGCAATGACGGGGACGGTCGACAAGCTGGGGATAAAAGGGGTTATGATGGGGACGGCCATCAAGTAAAGCTATACCACTTTCTGGGGATTAATGAAAAATGATGGGGACGGCCATCAAGTTCATAAAGTAATGTAAACAACGATGGGGACGGCCATCGGGCTAAACTGACGAAGGACGATCATCAGGAAAGGGAAAAGGGACCACGACGGGGACGGCCATCGGGTTTAAAGAATAAATGAAATAATGATGAGGGACGGTCATCAAGGGTGAAGGACGATCACCTAGCAGGGGACGGCTGCTCTGAAAGGGTTAAGATGAGGGACGGTCATCTAAGGTGAAGGACGATCACCTGGCAGGGTACGGCTGCCGAAAATATCGCGACATAGGACGAATGCCGGATAAAAGGTCGACGATGGGGACGGCCATCGGACGAGCATGATGAAAGACGATCATCAAGAAGTGAAGGACGATCACCTAGCAGGGGACGGCTGCTCTCAAGGTTTATCATGACATAGGACGAATGTCAGATAACAAGATCAACGATGGGGACGGCCATCGGATAAAGTGATGAAGGACGATCATCAAGAGGTGAAGGACGATCACCTAGCAGGGGACGGCTGCTAAATATCACAACATAGGACGAATGTCGGATAGAAAAGGTCAACGATGGGGATGGCCATCGGATGAGCATGATGAAGGACGATCATCAAGAGGTGAAGGACGATCACCTAGCAGGGTACGGCTGCTCTCAGGGTTTTATCATGACACAGGACGAATGTCAGATAGAAAAAGAAATTTTGCTTTGCTGGCGACCTACTGGGGAATAGTAAACACGGACGAGTGTTTATATCCAAGAAATAAAAGGTATAAGTGTTTTGACGTTATGTATAGATTAAAGGTATAAGTGTTTTGACGTTAAGAATACAACAAAATAAACATTCAAAGTGAATGTGCAGCGGCTCAATGCGACCAACTGTCATTGGAAATGATAAACATAATATTCAAAGTGAATGCGCAGCGGCTCGATGCGACCAACTGACACTAAGAATAGAAATGACACAAAATTCAAAGTGAATGCGCAGCGGCTCGATGCGACCAACTGACACTAAGAATAACAATGACACAAAATTCAAAGTGAATGCGCAGCGGCTCGATGCGACCAACTGACACTAAGAATAACACCAACAAAATATTCGAAGTGAATGCGCAGCGGCTCGATGCGACCAACTGACACCAAGAATAGAAACGAAATAAACATTCAAAATGAATGCGCAGCGGCCATTGCCGGTCAACTGACACTAGAAATGATAATCATAATATTCAAAATGAATGCGCATTGGCTCGATGCGACCAACTGACCCCAAGAATAACAACAAAATATTCGAAGTGAAAGCGCAATAGGTTTGAGAACTATTGACACTAAGAATAGAAGCCAAGTTACACTCAAAGTGAATGCGCAACAGGTTAAAAAAACCGGTTGACACTAAGAATGATAAAGACAAAGTATTCAAAACGGTAAATTAGCAGGTTCAAATGTAACTGCTAACACTGAGGATAAGGAAGGAAATCACATTGATTTAGCAGCGGCTCTATGCGACCAGCTAGCATTGGGGATAGAATGCAAATCACCCAAAGATAGATCAACGACTCTAGGCGACCGGCTGACACGAAAAAGTAACAACAAAAATAGGTTGGAGTTTTCAAATAAGATAAAACATCCAACTTCTGGAAATTCCTTCAGGAACCATCAGAAGAAAGGTACAAATATGTGTCAAAATCAAATGGACTTGGATTTTAAGCAAAAGGTTTCAGGACTTGCTTAAAAGATTTGCCAATGACAATTGGACTTCAAGGAGATATTGGTGGTCATAAAGACAAATAGCAACCACAATTAGAATTCCATGGGGGACACCAGCAATTACTGGGGACAAAAACATTGGTAAACCAAACTTCGGGTACCAACAATAATGAATTTTCAAATTGAACACTAATGATATCTGGACTTGGAGTTAGACAGACGACAACTGGGGAAAGACAAATGCTAATGTCCAATGCGCATGATTGAGCATGATGCGAATGATCATGATATGCAAATGTTGACTCTAAAGAGACAAAGAGTTTTGACAAGACTCAAATAGGGAGTAGGCTCTCAACGCTAATACTTAGATGAGCAATATGAAAAACACTGAGGAGATGTCTTCGAATTTGGAAATCAATGCTTGGTCCAAGGATCCATTCAAGAGTGTTATAAGTTTTGAACTTCTATGGGGATTTCTGTAATAATAGTATAAAAGTGTTGTTGCAAACCAGGACTTCTTGGGGAAACAGAAGGTTTTTTCCAATTTTCCCAAAGTCAAAGAAACTTGAAAGTTTTTCAGTATGTTTTCAAAGAAAAAAAACATTTCCTTAAAAAGACTTGTCATTTTCAGAGTTAAATTGTAATCAAGTGATGGCATTTTGCATAACAAAAGAAAATAAGAAGTTGAACAACAAAATTCATAGGCAAAGTTTGTATTTTATTCAAGAATGGTAGCTTGCTAATGGCAAAAACTCCATGGAAAATTACAATTTGAAAATGGCAATGGGGAAAGGTCTACATTGAATCCAACGACCACTACAATCCCTAATAACTAAAACTGCCCGACACCTTGCTTCTGACAAGAGCAAATGGATTGATCTTCCATTATGATTCTTCAGTAATGGTAAACACCATCTGACACAGTCAAATGCCTTTGTCCCTAACTTTTTCCTGGATCGCCCTTTCGGGTTTTCAATCCACCGGGATGCTCTTTTTTGCCTAAGCCGCCCTTTCGGGTTTTCAACTTAGCGAGCTCTTATTTTTTCATTTTTATCCCTAACTTTTGCCTAGATCTCCTTCATAGGTTTTGATCCACCGGGATACCCATTTTTGCCTAGGTCGCCATTTCTGGTTTTCGACCTATCGGGTTTTATTTAGGCATAATATTTTTTGACTGCATCAGAATTCACCGGGTGTTTCAGCTGTTCACCATCCATAGTTGTAAGGATTAAGGAACCTCCGGAGAATGCCACCTTCACAACATATAGGCCTTCATAGTTAGGACTCCATTTTCCACGCATGTCTTTGTGGACTGGCAAGATTTTCTTGAGTACAAGATCTCCTTATTTGAATTCTCGGAGACGGACTTTCTTGTCAAATGCTCTCTTGATGCGCTTTTGGTACAACTGGCCATGGCACATGGCGGTCATCCTCTTCTCGTCAATAAGATTCAGTTGGTCAAACCTGTTCTGGACCCACTCAGCTTCCTCCAGTTTGGTTTCCATCAAGATTCTCAAAGATGGTATCTCTACTTCAATAGGGAGAACTGCATCCATCCCATACACCAGAGAGAAAGGGGTTGCCCCTGTTGAAGTGAGAACTGATGTTCTGTATCCATGTAAAGCATATGGTAACATCTCGTGCCAATCTTTGTAAGTTTTTACCATCTTCTGTAGAATCTTTTTGATGTTCTTGTTTGCAGCTTCAACGGCTCCATTCATCTTCGGACGATACGGAGAAGAGTTATGATGTTCAATCTTGAATGTCTCACACAGCTCTTTCATTGTTCTGTTGTTCAAATTGGTCCCATTATCTGTGATGATTCGGCTTGGGATTCCATAACGGCAGATAATTTGGTTCTTGATGAAACGGGCAACCACTTGCTTTGTTACATTGGCGTAGGAAGCTGCTTCTACCCATTTGGTGAAGTAATCGATTGCGACCAAGATAAACCGATGACCATTGGAAGCTTTAGGCTCAATTACCCCTATCATGTCAATGCCCCACATTGAGAAAGGCCAAGGCGATGACAGAACATTCAAAAGTGTTGGAGGTACGTGCACCTTGTCGGCATAAATCTGGCATTTATGACACTTCCGGGCATATTTGAAACAATCTGATTCCATGGTCAACCAGAAATATCCAGCTCTCAAAATCTTCCTGGACATGGCATGTCCATTGGCATGTGTTCCAAATGATCCTTCGTGAATTTCCCTGATCAATAAGTCTGCTTCGCGCTTGTCCACACATCTGAGCAGAACCATATCATGATTTCTCTTGTAAAGCACATTGTTGCTGAGGAAAAATTTGGACGCCAATTTTCTTAAAGTCTTCTTGTCTAGAGTTGTTGCATCCGCTGGGTACTCTTGATTTTGCAAATAGTTCTTGATGTCGTAAAACCATGGTTTTTCATCAGTTTCCTCTTCGACCAGTAGACAGTAGGCTGGTGCAGTTCTTCGCTCGATTGTAATGAGTGGAGCTTCACTAAGAAATCTGACTTGAAACATAGATGCCAACATAGCCAAAGCATCTGCAATTTGATTTTCTGCCCTTGGAACATGATGGAAAGTGACTTCGTCAAAGTATTTGATTAACTCCACAATATGGGCCCGATAAGGGATCAACTTCTCGTCACGGATCTCCCATTCACCTTTGACTTGGTAAATTACTAAGGCTGAGTCCCCATACACTTCAAGGATCTTGATTCTGGTATCGATTGCAGCTTCGTTACCTAAAACACATGCTTCATACTCAGCAATATTGTTTGTACATTCAAAGCACAATCTAGCCGTGAAGGGAGTATAACCGCCATCGGGGTTCATCAAGACAACCCCCACACCATGCCCCATGTAGTTAGAAGAACCATCAAACATCATCTTCCAACGAGACCCTGGCTCGGGACCTTCATCTGGACCTGGAACTTCACAGTCCTTTATCAACATAATGTCTTCGTCCGGGAAATCGAATTTCAAAGGTTCATAATCTTCGATAGGATGATCAGCAAGGTATTCAGATAAAACACTGCCTTTAATAGACTTCTGGGTTACATATTGGATATCATATTCGGATAACAACATGTGCCAACGGGCGAGTCTTCCAGTCAAAGCAGGCTTCTCAAAGATGTACTTTATTGGATCCATTTTCGAGATCAACAAAGTAGTGTGACAAACCATGTACTGCCTGAGGCGTCTGGCCGCCCATGCCAAGGCACAGCAAGTTTTCTCTAAAAGAGAATATCTGCTTTCACAGTCTGTGAACTTCTTGCTTAAGTAATAAATGGCGTGCTCCTTACGACCAGTTTCGTCTTGTTGGCCTAATACGCAACCCATAGATCCCTCGAGCACAGTCAGATACATGAAAAGAGGCTTCTCTAGGGTAGGTGGGATCAAGATAGGGGGTTCCTGTAGATAAACCTTAATCTTCTCGAAAGCCAGTTGACAATCAGGACTCCACTCAATTGCTTGATTCTTCCGGAGTAACTTAAATAAAGGCTCACAAGTAGCAGTCATGTTGGAGATAAATCTGGAGATGTAGTTCAATCTTCCAAGGAAGCCTCTGACTTGCTTTTCTGTTTTTGGAGCTGGCATCTCTTGAATTGCTCTGACCTTATCTGGATCTACTTCAATTCCTTGCTGACTAACAATAAAACCAAGTAACTTTCTTGATCGGACACCAAAAGTACACTTAGCTGGATTCAGACGCAGTTGGAACTTTCTGAGACGCTCAAATAACTTCAAGAGATGATTCAAATGATCCTCCTCACTTCGTGATTTGGCAATCATATCATCCACATAAACTTCTATCTCTTTATGCATCATATCATGGAAAAGGGTGACCATTGCCCTCTGATAAGTGGCTCCTGCATTTCTGAGACCAAATGGCATAACCTTGTAACAATAAGTGCCCCATGGTGTGATGAATGTAGTCTTTTCCATATCGTCAGGATCCATCTTGATCTGATTGTATCCTGAAAACCCATCCATGAAGGAGAAAACAGCGAATTTAGCAGTGTTTTCAACCAAAGTATCAATATGCGAAAGAGGGAAATCGTCTTTCGGACTGGCTTTGTTCAAATCCCTATAGTCCACACACATTCTGACTTTTCCATCCTTTTTAGGGACTGGCACAATATTAGCTACCCACTCAGGGTACTTCGCAACTGCGAGGAATCCAGCATCAAACTGCCTTTTGACCTCTTCTCGAATCTTCAGAGCCATGTTTGGTCTTGTTCTTCGAAGCTTTTGCTTTACGGGAGGACAATCTGGTCGAAGAGGTAACTTGTGGACCACTATGTCTGTGTCTAAGCCGGGCATATCCTGATATGACCATGCAAACACATCTACATACTCCCTGAGAAGCCTAACCAATCTTTCTCTGATGTCTGCCCCAAGTGTTGTACCAATCTTGACTTCCTTCTTGTCTTCATCAGTGCCAAGATTGATGGTCTCTACCTGTTCCTTATGTGGCTGGAGATCGGTGTGCTCGTACTCAACTAATCTTGCCAGTTCTTCGGGAATGTCACAATCTTCCTCACTTTCATCTTCCGCTTGGTAGATGGGTGAATCAAAGTTAGGAGAAAATGTAGAGTCATTGGATTCAACAGGGTTTTCGCTTATTCTGCATATGAGAATGATTTGCTTTTATTAAAAGTGGAAAAATAGAGAAATGCAAGAGAAAAAGCTTTTTTATTGGTTTTGAAAGATTGCCATTTTCTTCTTTTTAAAGGTGAAAAGAGAGAGAGAGAGAGAGAAAAAAAAAACAGTAAATGATCAAAATAAGAGTTTAACAAAATGCCTTCATTGATAATAACTTTGAAAATGAGAAGGGGCCCTACAAAATACTCCCATAGCCTTGGGCAGAGCTGGGGAACCTTGAAAACATTTAAAAAACAATAAATTACTTTGACAATGGAAAAAACTCTGGGATCTCGACTGCCTCCCAATTGCCCAAGGCTTCTTCACACTGATACACCAAATGATACACATCTTCATCTTCAGAACCCCCATCAATTGCATTGACCTGATAACCAACACTGGAAAACACCTCTTGAATGGTCTTTGGACGTCCTTTAACGGAGGTTGATGCTCCTTCCTTCACATGAGTTGGTTTGTAACCCAACCCGCAACGATCTAGCTTCTGTTTGACTTTAATGACATCACCCCAACCTTCATAGCTTCTTTCTTCAATGGTGGAAATGGTACTCTTCAGCGATGCGAAAGATGGGATACCCTTCCCTTTTGGTTTCTCTACTTCCAAAAGGACAACATTGGCTATCTCAAGAGCTTGGAAAGAAGTTTCCAAAGCATCTTCATCAGCCTCAATATAGCTAAAGGATGAAAGGTTGCTAACCATGAGGTCTTCTTCCCCAGACACGGTTACCAGCTTATTATCGACCACAAACTTCATCTTCTGGTGTAAGGTAGAAGTGACTGCCCCAGCGGCATGGATCCAAGGTCTTTCGAGCAAGCAATTGTAATTGGGGTTAATGTCCATAACCTGGAAAGTGATTTTGAACACCTGTGGCCCAATCAAGATCGGTAAGTCTACTTCTCCAATAACAGTCCTCCTTGACCCATCGAAAGCTTTCACAATCAGTGCACTGGGCATCATCTCTGCCCCTTGATAAGATAACTTGACAAGCGTTCTTTTCGGCAAAACATTCAATGAAGATCCTGTATCCACAAGAACTCTTGCTAAAGTATCCTCTTGACATTTTACAGATATGTGGAGAGCATGGTTATGGTCCAAGCCCTCCTTTGGAAGATCCTCCATACTGAAGCTGAGATTGTTACATGCAGTGATATTGGCAATGACTCCATCAAACTGATTCACTGTTATATCATGTGTAACATGGGCTTGGGCTAGTAATTTCTGGAGAGCACTCCGATGGGCCGGTGAATGCATAAGAAGTGATAGGATAGATATTTTGGAAGGCGTTTGATGTAACTGATCAATAACCTTATAATCACTTTTCTTAATGATTCTGAGAAATTCTGCATCCTCTTCTCCCAAGACTACCCCTTTATCCTGGTTGACAACAGCTGGAATGACTTCTTTAGGCGGAACCATATTGGCTTACTGAGTATAAACATGACCACTGCGAGTTAAACGACCTGCACCCGCTATGTCAGCACTTGCCACTTTTGAACCTTCCTTCTGACTAGCTTTATCATTCTTCTGATGAACTTTCCCTATATCATACTTCCATGGAACTGCTTTAGTGTCTTCAT
Source organism: Lathyrus aphaca (assembly GCA_963966055.1). NCBI lineage: Eukaryota > Viridiplantae > Streptophyta > Magnoliopsida > Fabales > Fabaceae > Lathyrus > Lathyrus aphaca. The sequence goes on along the minus strand of OZ014521.1, from coordinate 408,903,314 downwards.
AAAGGAAAGGGTTACTCCTTTGTTCAAACCTTGGCTCAGGTATATTGAAAATGGGCATCACAGGCTCTGGCATATTAAAGATGGGTTGAACTCTTGAGGACTCAGGCAGGTTGAACACTGGCACCAAGGTAGAATCAGATTCAGGCAAGTTGAAAATGGGTTCAATCACTGCCACTTCATTCCTCTTCATATGACCGCTCACTTGTAAGACACCTTCATCAATCAAATCTTGAACATCTTTTAAGACCAATTCACATCCCTTTGGGTTATTCGCACAAGCTTCACAATTCTTATGACAGTTCTTCAACATACCCCCTTCTACTAACTTCGCATGGAAGTCTCTAAGCGGGGTCTTGATCTCTGTGGCGTTGAAAATCAAACCTTCGTCAGACTTGTCAACAATGGCATTTATGGACCCATGCTTGGGTAAAGGATTATCTTTGACATTCGGACCAGTATTCCCGAATGACAGAATGTTTTTCTCCATCAAATCTTTCACGATGTACTTTAAAGCATAACAACCCTCCAAATCGTGCCCTGGGGCACCTTCGTGGAATAAACAGTGGGCATTTGAGTTGTAATTTGGTGGGAGCGGATTTGGCGGAGGACCCAAAGGCCTTGGAGTAACCAAACCTTTCTTCAGCAGTGAAGGATATAATTCAATATAGGTCATAGGGATTCGAGGATTAGGAGGCCTTCCTCCTGGTCTTCTATTCTGAAAGTTGGGATTCGGATGAGGAGTTGGGGTCCTCTGCTGGTAGGCTGAAGCATTGGGCGCTTGTTGATAGCCTGGATTATTGAGCATTGGCTGATAAGGTGGAACCACTGGAGCCGCTTGCTGATACATCGGTACTGTTTGAGTTGGCCGATACATCGGGACTTGTGGATTATATGACGGTTGAACCGCCGCTACATAAGGATGTTGGGCATACTGTGGTGGATGAGCATACTGCTGTTGAGCCACAGGTGGAGGTCTCTGCCAAAGCGGATTTCTTCTTTGACTTGCCATTATTGCGTTCGTCTCACCCTTTTTATTCTTGTGGAAATTACTGGTAAATTTCTTGACATTACTTCCACTGCCAGTGCTGGAACTGCCAGATGCACCACTCATCTTTCCACTTTTTAGTCCAAGTTCAACTTTGATTCCCACAGCCACTAGATCGGAAAAACTAGCAGTTATGCTCCCCACCATTCTCTCATAGAATTCTGGTCGCACAGTGTCAACAAATCAGTCAGCTAATTCTCTTTCAGTCAATGGGGGCTCTACCTGAGAAGCGGTCCCCCTCCACCTCTGAGCATATTCTTTAAATGATTCAGAATCTTTTTGTGACATACTCAACAGTTGCCTCCTATCGGGAGCAAGGTCCATATTGTATTTGTACTGCTGGATGAAAGCATCTGCCAAGTCTTGGAAACTGCGAATCTTCGACTGGTCCAGCGTTAGATACCATTTGGAGGAGATTCCTTTCAGACTGTCCTGAAAGCAATGGATCATTAATTTATCATTGTCCACCTGCGCAGCCATTCTTCAATAGTACATCAAGAGATGGTTCTTAGGACAAGTTGCGCCCTCATACATATCAAAAGTGGGTATCTTGAACTTTGGAGGTATTACCAATCCAGACACCAGACACATCTCTCTAGCAGCGGCCCCAAAGATCTGGTCACCTTCAATCGCTCTTAACCTTTTTTCAAGGGTATCAAAATTCTCTTGCATCTTCTCATGTTTCTCGTCTCCATTTTCAGACATATCGGGCGTGTCATACACCTGATGGTCATTAAAGTATGGTTGGGCACGGGTGTGCACAATGTCTGGTGTAAAATTAGTAACTGCATGGTTCTCTTCATTAGTCACCGGAATAGTCTGCTGAGAAGCAAATCCTTGATGGGGAGGCACAAAACCTTGGGAAGGAAATGCCATACCCTGAGAAGGGGGTGCGAAACATTGAGAAGCTAAGCCTTGAGAAGGAGGGAAGAAACCCTGAGTAGAAAGTCCTTGGGAAGAAGGAATAAAACTTTGAGAAGCAAGGCCTTGGGAAGGAGGGAAGAAACCCTGAGCAGCCAGTCCTTGAGAAGAAGGAATGAAACTTTGAGAAGCGAAACCTTGAGAAGGAGGGAAGAAACCCTGAGTAGCAAGTCCTTGGGAAGAAGGAATAAAACTTTGAGAAGCAAAACCGTGAGGAGGAGGGACGAATCCATGAGGAAGCCCAAAAGGAGGCCAGGTCACAGGGGTAGTGACTGATGACGTAGGCTCAGTCGTTGCAGTGACAATTTCTGACACCACAGTCTGTTGGGTATCCATCTTCTCTCGAATAACCTGCAACATTTCCATCATCTGACCCATATTTCCACAAATATCAGTAAGCTCCTCGTTAACTCTGTCCATCTCTAGGTCTCTTTCAGCCATCCTCTTTCTGGCTTGAGCTCGAGTGTAGTATTTGCGTGAGAGCCTCAGTGTGAAAGCTGAATTGAGAGCAGATGACGGGAATGAGTTTTATATGAAAAAATGCAAATGAAATGCCAAATGTATGAGTGCAATGCGAAAATTAAATTTTATTCAAGGAACTTAAGAAACAATTTGCAAATACCAAGGAACACATAATAATCAAAAGGATATGATTTCATTAAATTCAAAAAGTGATACAAAGTCTTGAGTACATCTTCAAAAATCCCAAACAAAGCTTAATAAAAACAAAGACAAAGTCCTAAGGAGATTCTCCTAAAAGCCTCAAGTTGAGCTTCTCGATTTGTGCTTTCATCTGAGCCCTTTCAAGCATAAGTTGATCCACGATCGACTTCCAAGAAGTGTTCCCTTGAGTGCTGGAGGAAAATAAATCCTCTTGCGCTTTCCTTTTCTTGTTGGAGAGCTCTTCTTCTTCCTTCATCTTCAGTTGTCTTCTAAGTTCTTCATTCTCCCTACTGATGATCTGATGTCGATTCTTCCATGCATTCTTCTCTCGAAGCTCTTTCTCCAAATCAATCTTCAGCTTCTCTGCATCATCCATAAAGATTAGAATGGGTTTCTTGAAGGTCATAGGATCCTGGCGAGGGTAAGGAATCTTCAGACTGATTGCCCTATCTCGTACCCATTGGAGATAGGGTTCCATATAAACACAATTCGGCTTTCCCAAGCTACTCCTCCCCTTCCTATGGATGTACTTCCAAGCTTGCATAATCTGTTTCTTGAGCTCTGGTTCTTCGTTATCCTTAAAGAAAATTCCTTCCACTTCAACACTCTTAGGTTTGTCCTTCAACGGATACCCGAGTTGGCGCCGAGCCAAAACTGGATTATAACTGATTCCTCCCTTAGTGCCAAGAAGAGGTACATTAGCAAAATCACCACAGCTATCAATAATTAATGCTCCATCATAAACAAGATTGTACCAACTAATGTCAGAGTGGGTAAGAGACATGATCCTTTGTGACCACCACAAACCATCCTTAAGGTTCCAAAATGAAGTTGACTTAGGCAAGTGCGAAATAAACCACTCGTACAACAATGATGCACAACAAGTAATAATCCCTCCCTTATGGAGATTCCTCAGATGGATGGAATGGTAAGTGTCTCCGAGCAAAGTAGGGACCGGGTTCTTCTTCAGAAATATTTTGATGGCGTTTAGGTCTACAAAGTCTTCAAAGTTTGGGAAAAGTAACACTCCATATATTAGCAGAATAAAGATCGCCTCAAAAGCTTTCATATCCTTCATACTAACAAAATTCTTGGCCTTTTCTACCAGAAACTTTGTAGGGAATCCAAAAATCTTTCCTTTATAGGTCATATTTGCCTTGACCTCAGGAACACTCAAATATGTTGCCTTTGCAATCTCCGCTTCTTCAGGGTCCTTCTCTAGAACAGGGAATGGAAACTCATCCTTAACACGTGATCCCACCAGAAATGAATACTCTTCCAAAGTAGGCGCCAATTGGTAATCAGGGAACGTAAAACAATGGTAGAGAGGATCATAAAACTGGAGCATCACAGGGAGCAACCTTCCATCCCACTCAGTCTTAAGTAAGGCTAAAAGTCTCCTATGTTTCTCCATGAAGGCTTCTTGATCCAAAACCAAATCTCTTAATTTCCTTAGGTCTTCGAGTTTGGGAGTTTTGAATGTGTACTTGACAGTCTTTCTTCTTCCAAAGTCCATGATGATACCTACGATATTTGCAAAGATAGAGTTTCTGAGTTCCTTGAATAAATTGGTAAAAAATGATGCTTCATGATGCGTGAATGCATGAATACACAAACACACACAAGGCTTAGGTTCAAAGCTTGCATGAGGTCAAAGGTTCAACCCTCCCAAAAGATATGTACTATGAGTTTATTTGTACCTGTACAACGGGTTCTAAAAGTTCCCAGAATCACTGTCCCATCTTTCGGATATTACCGACTTCCCAACTCAACTTGGTAATCAATAATATTCTCAAGAGAGTCTCATCCGAGTGTAGTATCGCGTATCAACTATTTCGGATTTACACCCTCATAGTCATCGCACTACATCCCTAAAAGGCCAAGTGGGGGTAAATGTTCTACGGTCCTCAACATTAACGGCTCTCAGGTCGAATATAGTAATGCTTTCACGACTGAACTCGATCAACAAAACTACATCCGAGGAGGCCTCCGTTGAGTGGTGGTGTCTCAAGTCAACTTGGTCGGGACTCAACTCCCTACAAGCCTTCTTGAATATACCACCGTCCTATCTTATTTTGCACTCAAGTCCGGGTTAGGACTTATCTCACCACACATGGAGCACCCAACAAAAATCCAAAATAATAACAAGCAATACAACAACAAATATACAAATATACAAGGTGGGCTTAACCCTCAAAAATAGAATCCCCAGTGAAGTCGCCATTTCTGTTGCGGTGAGAATCGGATACCAAGCTATTGATTAAGCTTGAATCACAATTATTTTATGTTCACCACCGACTTTAATTTAATCCAAAGGGAAAAGGGAAAAAGATCGTAAAAACCCTAAATGAGGAGAAACTAGGTTCGGGGGTTGATTATACCTAGGGAAGGTGTTAGCATCCTAAGTATCCGCAGTATCCTACGGGAACCTCTTGTTAATATTTGTGTTATTGTTATTTATTGCTTGCTAAAAATTATGGGAACTTAAGGTTTTATTTCTAATGGTGCTCGCACAACATCGCATCGATGCCTACGTATCGGGTATAGAATCAGAGCACTCGTAGTTATCCTAAGGATTAACGAACACTTAGTTACGCTCAAGGTTCGCGGGGGAAGGTAAGTGTTATGGCAAACACTCACGTGACTTTAGTAAAGTCACGAAAAGTTGTAAAATAAAAAGTCCTAATGGCTAAGGTCAAAAAGGTAACTAGGGATGGCTAAACTTCCTATGACATTGAGTCAACTGCAGGAGCTCTTTCCCTTTTGGATTTAAATGCGAAAAAATAAAGTAAATAAATGAGGGTGCAAGCTCCTAAGTCTAAGGCATAGGTTGCAACTTGCAAAAATGAACTGAATGAAGTAAATGGAAATATAAGATAAAAGGCTTAATAATCGGGCTATGACTCGATATATGGATCGAGAATGCGGGGGTGGAAGACAAGCGTGGTGCGTCAATTTGCTTAAGTTAGAAAGCTGTGAAGTGTAAAGGTCGTGCAGATGGCGATCGTAAAACGACCGACTTACGTGTGTGAGTGAAGTGTGTAAAGTTCACTTGGCGTTGGACCAAGGATTTATTATCTTGAAATTTAATGTGCGCTTTCAATTTTATTTTAACAGGTATATGGTCATGATGCAAAATAAAATAAATATAAACATAGTATGCATACAACCAAGACATCGGAAGATTAAATTTAAAACTCACACCAAGAGATAAACCTAAATCTAAACCTCTCACACTAATAGGATCTAACTAAGCTAAACAATCTCTATCTTAAACGAAGAAGAACTAAACAAATATTTTTTGAATTTTTATATAAAATAAATAAATGACTAATTAAATCCGTACTAAAAAAAATAGGATAGAAAAGAAGAAATTGAATTCGAAATATATTTTTGTTGTATATTTTTTTTATGTGTATATGTAAATATCTAACTAAATATAATAATAAAAAGAAAATAGAAAAGAAAATTTTGAAATTAAAATGTTTTTTATTTATTTATTTTATATGTATATAGATTTCTAACTAAATATAATAATAATAATAGAAAAGAAAATATTAAAATTAAAATGTTTATTTATTTATTTGTATATACATTTCTAACTAAATATAATAATAATAATAGAAAAGAAAATATTAAAATTAAAATGTTTATTTATTTATTTTATATGTATTAAAATGAGAAAATAATAAATTAACTAAATATTTAATAAAATTAACCTAATTAGTTAAAATTAAATATAAAGATTTACTTGAATTATAAAATATTTTTAGATTTTTTTATGAAAAAGAAAAAAGGTAAAGGGCTGAACAAGTAAACAGAGGGGGTGAGGAAAGAAATTGCCGGAAGGCCCATATGGGGCTGGCCAGGTGATCCGGGGCGGGCATGATGGGTCGGTCCTGACCCGGTTCGGTTGCAAAAGGGGGAGAAAAAAAAAGAAACCTAGGCCAAAACGGCGACGTTTTGAAATGGGGAAGAAAACCCCCCTCGTCCGTCTCACTCTCTCATCATCAAATTTCATTCCCTTTCTCTGCTCTCTCTCTCACGAAGCTCTCAGCCCCTCTCACTCTCTGCTCTTGCTCGCGAAGCTCACGAAGCTCTCCCTCGCGAAGCTCACGAAGCTCTCTCTCGCGAAGCTCTCAGCCTCTCTCACTCTCTCTCATCATCAAATTTAATTCCCTTTCTTCAAATCGGTCTGTGATGCCATGGTAAGAATCAAAATTGCCCCCTTCAATCGATTTCAAAACCTCCTCTTCATCTCCTTCTTCTATTTGTTTCTGATTCTGTGTTGGCTTGATGTTGTTGGATGAAGGCGGGAGTGAAGGTTGATGCGATGGGTTTAGGTATGGTGGTTGGTTTGATGGAAGGTTCGTCGGCGCGGTGGATTCGGTTTTGTGATGCAGGGTTCGCACGGCTGAGTGAAGGTTCCGGCCGGTCGCTTTTTGGATGTTAATGGTGAGGTTATGGTGATGTTGTTAAGGAAAAAAAAAGTTTGTGTTGGTGATTGTTTATGGTGTTGTTTAGGATTTTTGGTTGTTCTGTGTTCCTATTCTTCTGGTTTTTTGTTTCAAATGGTTGGAGATGATATGAATAAAGAAAGGGTCGTGAGTTATGGTGTGGTAATGGATGGCTGAGTTTTGGTTTCTGAGTTTTGCGGTTTGTATGTGTTTGAAGGTGTCAGCGGCAGTTCTGTTTTGAGAAAGAGTTTGAGTATTGAAGGAATGATGTGAGTGTTTCGGTGGTGAGAAATGGTTTTGGTAATGGTAGATTCGAAAGTTGCGTTTTGCAGGTTTCAGATTTGATTGGTATTTCTTTGTGGGTTGGCTTATGTTTGGTTTGAAGATGGTGAATTCAGTTTGGTTGTGAAGTTAATGGTGAAGGGCAACGTTTGAAGAGAGGCTGATGTCGTTGGTTATTTGTTAAAGTGGTCTGAAGGTTTGTGTTGATAAGTGGTATTTGAATCTTGTTCGGTTGTAGCGTGGGCGGAATAAAAATGGTGGCCATCAGAATGTTTCAAAGTGTTTACGGTGTATTTATTGTACATGTAGTGTGAGGAAAAGATGAATGGAATATGGTTTTGAGGTGACTTTGTAGTTGATTGAGGTTGCTCAATAAGGGAGTGATATATGAGTCAAAGGAGAAGTTTAACGGAGATACTGTGTGAAAATCAAACCAAGGTAATAAGGTTTTATTGTGTAGTGTTAATGAAACTTGGTGTTTGATGGAGCGGTTCATAGTTGTTATTTATGGCTTAACGGGAGAGAGAATGGTGGTAAGGAAGTTTCATGGTGGAAGAGGGGAGGCGTGTAGGTGATGAATAAGAAGTTGTGGTTTGACAGTTTACAGTTTGGTTGGTTTGGAGTTTAGTTGTGTGTGAGTTTTCTTGTTTGTTTGGATTTGGGTGTTTACGAAGGCTTTCTGTTAATGAAATTTTTTAGTGACATGGCTGCCTTTTTGTTGGTTTTTCTTTGGTCGTTTTTTGTAGTATGCGGTTAGGCTTTTTGAAGGCTGCTGGTTTATGTTGATGTTCAGTTTTGTGAATTATTTGCCAAAGTTGTGGCTGCTTGTTTATTATATGGCTGTAACCTTGTGTTGTATGTTGTTGGACAATTTTTTTCTTTTATTGTTTCGTGTTAACAAATGATGAACAGGAAGGTGGCAGGTGAGGAGTGATGAAATGAAATTGAAAAAAAAAGAAGCCTAGCTATGAACAATATGCTGAAAAGAGGTGAAGGAAAAGGAGAACATTAACGACCCGAAAGTTATCGGGGTAAAGAATCCGCAATGGTAAGCTTATTATTCCTCTTTTGTGTAGCTTCTTGTCTACCCCTTGCTGTAAGTGCAGTAGTGTTTACTTTGTGATGTTGCTGAATTTTTGTTTGCTTTGTGTCAATCTCCCCTCTCTTGTGGTTTTTTGTTGTGAGGATGTGGCTGGTATTTTTGTGATGGTTTTCTTTGCAATGCAACAATGCTTTTATAGGACTTTTCTAGGGTTTTTGGTTTGAATTCTGTACTGAGAAACTTGCTAAGGAAGGGTGTAGGATTAGGGGGAACCAATTTTGAATTTGTGTGCAGTAGTGGGGAGGTGGAGCAGCCTGTTTTGTGTGCTGTCAAACTGCTTTGTTTGTGCAGTTATTCTGCTGTTTTTTGTTTGCTAGTGAGCCATGTGGTCTTGCTGATTTTTGTACTATGTATCTTGACACTTTGTTATGAGAAAAAGAAACTTACAATATGTAAAAATGAATTATCATGAATGCTGAATTTTAATAATGGTATGCTTGAATGAAATATAACTTGAATGCTTATGAAACATATATGGGTCTGTTTTGAATTAACATGAAGTTGGAATGATAATACTTGAAAATGAATACTTGGATTATAAACTTGAATGATGTTGAAACATGATGAATGGTGCTAAATGATGCAATGTGTTGAATGAATTTGATTGAATAAATATGATGAGTATGATTATGTATGAGTTTGATGAAATGTTAATGCTAACTTGTTTTTTTTTAAATTTCATGTGTATGATGGATGGAAGAGGCATGAATTTGGAGATGTGGCATAGCATGAAGAATTCAAGAAACAAACATGGAGTTGGATGCATTTGCTTATGATGAAAAAACTTTGAACCATCTTATTCAAGCAACACTTTTGTTTTGAATTTGTAATTGCTAATTTTGTAGCTTGTAACTTGTATGTAACTTTGACAAAAACTTGTAATTGAATTTGGTTATGAGTTTGAAAATCAGGAATGCACTTGAGATTGACAAATAGAAGTTTGGAATTTTTGGTGTTTGGAATAAACTCTCTTTTTTTCATGAATTTGTAATGATCTTGGAATGAGATTTGACATTGAGTTCATGATGAATTTGAAATGCAATTAAAGCTTGAATTTAAACTTGAATTTAAAAATGATGTGAGAACTTGAAATTTGAAATTTGAAATATGAATTTGGAAAAAGAAAAAAAAACTAGAAATAGAAAATATGAACTAAACTTGGGACAAAAAAAATTTAAATTGGAAGATGAATTGGAGAAATGAATTTAAAAGCAAAATTGAACTTAAACTTAAATTGAAGTTGGAAGTTATAATAAAAATAGAAACAATTTTTTTTTAAAAAATGAAATAAAAATGTAAGTAGAAATTGAGATAAAAATTTAAGAAAATAATAAAAACAAACAATTTAAAAATGGGAACTTGAAGATGAATAGAAATTAAATTTAAAATGGAGATACATATATATATATGAAGAAGGAAACAGAGAATGAATAAAAAACTAGTAATAGAAATTGAAACAAAAATTCTAAAAATAAGAAGTTAAAATAATGGAATATAGAAATAGAACTAGAAAACAAAAGATAAGAATACAAAAATGAAATAAAAGTTAGAAATGAGAAATATAAATTAAAATTAAAATGGAAGCTTGGAAGTGAAAAGAAATAAAAATAAATAAATCTTGAGAAACTCAAAAAAAGAGTTGAAAGTGACAGAAAAACAAATCTTGGAAAATTTCTGTTAAATGCGATGAATGTATGATGCGGGCAGTTAGGGGTAAAATTTGGGGTGTGACACCCTTCTTATCTGACATTCGTCCTATGTCATGATAAACCCTGAGAGCAGTCGTACCCTGCTAGGTGATCGTCCTTCACCTTTTGATGATCGTCCTTCATCATGCTTATCCGATGGCCGTCCCATCGTCGACCTTTTTATCCGACATTCGTCCTATGTCGTGATGCTTTTGGCAACCGTACCTTGCCAGGTGATCGTCCTTCACCTTAGATGACCGTCCCTCATCTTATCCCCAACAGAGTAGCAGTCCCCTGCTAGGTGATCGTCCTTCACCTTTGATGACCGTACCTCATCATTCATTTCATTTATGCCTTGAGCTTGATGGTCGTCCCCATCATTCACTATCACCTTTAATCCCCGGAGAATCTTTGTTACCTTATTTTGATGGCCTTCCCCATCATAATCTCTTATATCCCCAGCTTGACGGCCGTCCCCGTCATTGCTTTATCTCCCGCATTTTCCCCAGCATGTCGGTCGTCCCCGTCATTGCTTTATCCCCAACAGTCGTCCTCTGCTCGATGGTCGTCCTCCGTCGCCCGCACCTCATAAGCATACTTTATTTTCTTTTACAATCTATATCCCTTTTCTTCTTCACTCTGTGAGTGCAAATTTTAGATTGTCTTTGGTATTCAACCACAAGTTATCTTGTTTGCCTGTTAAGCCGTTGCCTACATCCTACACAGCTAACTCATGTTTGAATAGGGGCAGCTGTAAACACCCCAAATTTGCCCTCACCCATCCACACCATGGTTTGTGATCTCTTCATGTGCATAAGTTCAATCATAGCATCCCATATTGCATTTTTGCTTCACTGCATTGTTTCTAAGTCATTTGCATCTAGGGTTTGTGATCTGAGCCATTCCTGAGCCATTTGAGCCACTTCAAAGGTCATAAATCACTTAAAAGGGGTCCATGTATGTTCAAGCATCATATTATATCCTCACAAGGGCAAGGAAGTCAAATAATCACAAGAACTAAGAAAGGCATGGAAGCAGAGCCAGGTTTAACTGCACAGATGACCTGAAATTAGGGTTTTGGTTTCAGAGACCATAACTCCAAATTTTTTGGTCATTCTTGTTTCTATTGGTCTCTATATGTTATAAGGATTATGCATATCAATTTTCATGAAGAAATTCCATGGGGAAGGCATCTGATCACAAGATGACTTCTTGAGCAAGTCAGTGTAAAATCAAGGCATCTGATGCCTCCAAATACCCAACCAAAGGGTGTTCTCCATCATTTTGAATGTGTATGATCTTTATTTGATCATATAAGATGTTAGAAGTTCACAAAATTGAAGAATTTCAAGCCATTTGCAAAGTTGCCTTTTTGGGAAAGTGACTTATAATGTAAACTTGCCATTTTGGGAAAGTTTTTCAACCTCCTCTTTTTGATTCAAAAATGCTTCAAATGAGAAAACTTTGGTCATGAAAGTTGTAGATTGGATCATTCCCTTTTAAAAAAGTACAAGAACTTATTCTAATTCATTATGGATCAAAAGTTATGGCTTGTCAAAGTTGGGCAAAATCACTTAATTTTCACTTTTGTACCAACGAGGGAAAGTTGCAAAACCTCATGTCAAGGCAAAATGTGACTTCAAATGGACTTCTATGCATTACACAAACATAAACCATGACCTAAAAATCAGAATGCACCAAAGAATCTCCAAGTTTCATGACTTATGCTTCAAAAAAATCACAAAGGGGCCAAAGTTGTACCAAGTTGCAAAAACTCATGTAACCATGCCTCTACTTGTTACAGTCCACAAAATCTGATCCATAGGCATTCCATGATCTCAGCTGAACCAATCCATGCCCCTATCTCAGCCTCCCACTTGCCCATACCTCAAGTACAAGTCACATTGACTTTTGGCAAAATGGACCATACCAATCAAGTTGTGCCACCAACAACTCTCTGCCCTATCACAGCTTGATATGTGGACTAAAAGAGATTCAAAACAGACAAGAAGCAAGCCTGAATACACAACATTGCTAGAGTTCACCAAAATCCTTCCTTTTGCATTTTCTATCGAATCCCATAACTCAGCCATTCATTCTCCAAATTTCTTCCACCATTCACCTCAAAATGCTTCACTGATCATCCCTGACCCATCAAAACAGCCTAAGACCACCACAAACAGATATACGATTTTCACCACCCCTGAACTGGAAGCTTCAAAATCCTCCATATAAAGTCATTCCAAGCTTACCAGAAGCCTCAAGGAGTTCATTGGAGTGGAAAAGCACAAGGCAGAAGGTCAGAAAGCCCAGGATTCGAAAGCTCAATCTCAGGTAGCTTGATGAACATTTTTTCCAGAATCTTGTTCTTTAGTTACAAAGTTGTTCTATGTGTTGCCCTGATCATGGGGATGTAATTATTTTTGAAAATGGGCCAGAAACAAGCATTTTGTGGTGCTCTGAAACTTTTGCCCTAAAATTTATTTTCTTCGATTCTCTCTGTGTGGCTAAGATAAATTGTTTTTGACCCAGGATTCTTGTTATTCAATGTTAGAGGATTGATTCTGGAGTTTTGGGGGTCTTGGGGGTGTGTTTTGAGTGTTTCAGGTGAGGGGGATGACTGGAGAAGACAACCGGAGCTTATCTCCGGTCGCCTGAAGTTAATTAGGGAAAAACCTGTTTAATTAGTAACTTTGAATTCTAACCCTAGGATCTTGCTTCCCGCGCGCACTTGGATGGACCAGATTATGTCATTAAACCCTAAAACCTGATTAATTAAATTAATTTAGTTTAATTAGTCAGTTTAAATATGAGCCACACGATCACGCGCGAATTAGCAACTTTGAACCATGGCCTTGGATTCTGATTACCACCAGTCTTGTTGACTTGCACGCACAGCCCTTGGATCCTTTAACTTTGTATCTCAGCCACTGGTTTTGATTACTTTTCATTTTTTCTTTAATTATTTCATATTTTATTTCATATATATTTTAAAAATAGTTATAAAATTCCAAAAATATTTTCCTTTTGCATTTTGGTTTCAAATATTTTTCTTAACCAGAAAATATTTTTATTTTTATTTTTTACATTAAAAATTATTTTTAAATCATTTAAATGTTTATTTTTAATTAGTTAATGTAAATTAATTAATTAAAAATGCATTTGGGTATTTAAAAATCACAAAAAAATTCACATTGCATTTTAAAACATTTAGAAACATTATCAAACTCTCAAAACAAATTTCTTTTTGGTCCTTGATGCATTTTGACAATTTTTATTGGAATTAAATTTGTTTAAAGGCAATATTTTGATCCTAACTTGAAAAAATCCATTCTGCCTAACCATGAAGAGTTTGATGATGGTTCTTCTTGCATTGCATCCTTCATATCATGTAGTTTCTAGGGTAAAATTGGTTTGCATTTATCTTCCATTTTCAATTTAATGTGCATTTTTTCTTTTGAGGTGCCTTGAAACCCTAGTTGACTTAGAAAAATCATAACTTCCATTAGGTTTAGATTTAGGTCTCCTCCTTTGGGCAGTGAACTTGTGTAGGGTTAGGGTTCCTTTGATCCCATTTTCAATTTTTTATCATGTCATTTGCTTCTGATTTTGAATTTTGCTTTGTGTCTTGTGCATAAACCCTAATTTGTGCCTCTCTTTGCATCCATTTCTCATTTGCTTGCTTTCAAGAACTTGCCATGACATTTTGTGCATCCACATGATTCATAAGACATCTTAGGATGTATTAGAACCATGTTTGGTCATTGCATCATTCCTTTGCCATGTTATATGTTTATTTCATTTCATAAACATTCATGAATCCTTATGGTTCAAAGCATGCTTCATTTGCATCCTTATGCTAGTATGATCATTCTCATCTCTTGTCATGTGTTTGCATCATCTCTTAGCATCATTAACATCATGTTTATGATTCTGACTTTGGTTTGCATCATGACATTTCATCTCATTTGCATTGCATTTCATTTCCTTTGCTAACTTTTCAGGTGGTAAGTTGTTTTGAGAAGTGAATTTGCCTTCACTTCTCACAATATCTTCTCATCCCTCTCTTGCATCATTGCTGCATTTTATCTTTCCTTTGAGTGAGCTTGCTCATTCATGCTCTTTCCTACTTTCTTTCTTCAAGCAACTTGTCTTCTTAAGTGGAGCAAGTTGTCTTGCTTCTCTCAGCTTCTTTCTCCTTTCATCTGCTTCTCTCCTTGGTGGCTCTTTGAAGATTCTTTCTCTCTTAAGCCTCATAAACCCTAGGATCTCAAAGTATGATAACAATTAGGGTTTGATTAGTCCCCCCATTTAGCTTTTACCTTTGTGTCATCTTTGGGTCTTCTCTTCTCATCTCATAATCAAGGACTAAACCCTAAAGGTTTTAAGGCTTTGTGATTAAGCTTATGCCTGCATCCTTCTATTAGGATGGAGTGTATAACTTTAATCCTAAGTGTTAAACCCTTAATGTTGTTTAATTCCTTTAATCAATCCACTTAATAATCACTAAGACATCAAGCTTGTAACTTGGGCCTTGCATTAGGGTTCTAATTCTTCCTTAACTGGTTAAGAAGGACTAACCCTAGTGTTAATTGACAAGTCCCCCTCAAGTTGTCTTACAAATCATAAAATCCATTTCTTCATCTTATCATTAATTAAAATCCATTAAATAAAGGTTTTGTTTTGTCATGAGGTTAATCCCTAATCATGGATTAAGTTGAGGAGCCTTCCTCAGCTTAAATGTTCTCATCTATTATCCTTCTATTAGGATGGTGTAATGAGTCCATTAAATCCTTGATTATGGCTTAAACTCATTACTTAACACTAAACAAAAAACATCAAAAACATCTAAATCATTGCAAGTAGTTTAATGATCTTAATCCTACATCATGGTGATTAAGTGTGAAGTGCTTACTTCATACTTAAGGTATTCTCATTACCCCTAATCAGAGGGAAGATGTGATGAGTTTACTAACCCTTGGTTTAGGCTTAAGCTCATTAACTTATAACAAATCCAAAAGCAATAAAAGATTGAAAACTCAAAAAAACAAACAATAATCGTCTCCTCCGGGATTCTTTTCTCACCTCATTCACTCACAAGCGAGAACTTGCTTCTTCCGTCTAATGCAAGACAGTTTGCACCTGAGCCAGACAGGTCATACACTTGAGCAGGGACAAGTAAGTAGTTCACAAGTCAATTCACCTTTCAGTCTCTTTGAGTCGAACTACAGTGTTCTGACTTCCTCATTGCACGAGAGGATACGTAGGCATAACTTAACAGTTATCGAACAAAAGTCTCTGTATATTCCCCCTCCTTCTAGCATTATTCTTTAAGCCTCATAGTCTTGAGCTTCATTCATTTCTCACACTGACACTTCTCTTCACATTTATCTTACACTGACACTTGCATTCTTTTTCAGCTTTTTGTACACAGAATAGCACTGACATTACCCCTTTTAAAACACAAATCTTTTAAGCGTGGATCCCGTCGAGTACGGCGGACAATCTGGGTGCTAATACCTTCCTAGGTTGTAACCAACCCCCTTTCTTAGTCTCTCTGGTTCGCGACCGTCTTATCCATACCTTTCTAGGTCTATGCAGCATTACCTTTCCTCCGGGATAAAAATACCTATCTAGCGACTCTTGTCTTTCTGAGTTCACCCTTGTGGGTACTCTCTTCTTCGCTGACCGTTCGCGTCTGTACCCCTTCTGACCCCGTGTCATTTGGTGGGAGCGACAACCATGTCATAATAGATCGTGACCGTTGAGACATCTTCATTAATGTTTGTTGGTGTTGTAGATGTTTCCGCTGATAAGATGGGTGCTGATGTTGTAGAAGTGAATGTTATTGAACTTTGGTCTGTTGAAACAATGGATCGAGTGATTGCTGGAGTTGTTGATGAATCAGTGGGAATGATAGTTGTTGCTGTTGTAGGAGAATCTGTTGTTACTGAAGAAAGATTTGTTGTTGTTGTAGGAGAATCCATTGTTGCTGAAACAGGAGCTGTTGAAGGAGCTGTTGTAGTAATTTGCAAAATCCCATCTCTGATAAGGCCATCAATGCCAAAACTTAGCCTCTCACAACCATTAATAGCAGCCTTGCACAATTCACAGCAGGCCCTACAGCCCGAGAACACTTGGCATCTTAAGAGTTGAGTCTTGACTTCAGCCAGTGGTGTTTGAATCTGTGCAACATTATCAATTAGTACAGATGGTTGGTCCTCTTCTATGGCATTAATCTTGGGCCCACCATGATTAGGCATAGGATTTTTGTTAACGTTTGGAGGAGGTGCGAAATTGAGAGCTTTGGAATCGACAAAATCCTGAACCTTCATCTGTAAGGCTCTGCACTTCTCGGTATTGTGACCAGGTGCGTTAGAGTGAAAGGCACACCTGGCATTAACATCATAATTCTTCGGGAGATTGAGAGGATCTGGTGGAGCCAACGTCCTTAACTCAACCAGGTTAAGTTTCAAGAGTTGTGGCAGTAAAGCAGCATAAGGCATAGGGATTGGGTCAATCACCCTATTTGCCTGAGATGGCCTCTGTTGAAAGGGGCGTTGCTGTTCGTTGCTGTTGTTATTGTTGTACGTTCTTTGTTGCGGAAAATGAGATTGCTGCTGATAGTGATGTTGTTGTTGTTGTGGATAAAGTGGTTGTTGTGGAACTGGAGCCGGAATGTTTACGGCTGCTATTGATCGGTGAGAAAATTGGGGTCTGCCCCTGCCTGTATGGATAGCATTTGTTTCACCCGCCTTTCGGGGTCCTGCAAAAGTTTTCTGGGGTTGTTGGAGGAACTGGCACCATTGTCAGAGATTTTGCCCATCTTCAAAAGACTTTCAATTCTCTCACCAGCTATAACTACATCGGCAAAACTGGTGGAAGAGAAAGCAGTAAGTCTATCAATATAAGTTCCCTGCAAGGTGTTCATAAACATGTCTGCCATCTCTCTTTTTGACATGGGTGGTTAGACAGCAGCAGTAAGCTGTCTCCACCTCTGAGCATAATCCCGAAAGCTCTCCCTTGAAGACTGAGACATGCCCATTAGAAGAGTTCTATTGGGGGCCATGTCTAGGTTGTATTGGTATTGCCGAATGAAGGCTTCGGCAAAGTCTTTCCAACATCTTATAGTGGCCCTTGTCAGATGCGAATACCATTCTTTTGATGCTCCAGTCAGGCTGTCCTCAAAATAGAACATCCATAACTTCTCGTCCATGGTATAAGCCTTGAGTCTCCCTAAGAAGGATTGCAGATGAGTACACGGGCATGAGGTACCATTATACTTCTCAAAGCAAGGGGGTTTGAATTTGTGGGGAATCTTCACCCCATCTACCAGCCCCATGTCAATTACGTCGAAGCCTAAAGAGTTCTGAGATTCCAAAGACCTTAGCTTTTCAGCAATCTCATCCAGTCTTCTATCATACACTTCATCCCCAGCTCCAATAACAGTGAATTGTTCTTCTTGGGGATCCTCTTACAGGATTCTGCCCCCAGCAGTATTACCTTGAACATTTCTTGTGACATTAGCATCTGGATTCAAATGGGGCCCATACTCTGGTGGGTCAATACGGGGCTGCCTCGTTCATTATTGCTGGTTCCTCCTGTCCCAAGGTGGGGCTCTTCAGGTGTTTGTCTTTCGACCCTTACATTTACCATCTGATTTTTCACTTCATTCAGGTCCTGCTGTACCTGTTCCATCTGAATGCCTGGAAGGTTGTTACGAGTTGGGTACCGGTGTGTGCGGTTAACAGGGAACACTCGGTGATGAGCAATGTTTCCTGAAAGCACAACAAAGTGAGAAACAAAGAATAAACAAAAACCTAAAAAACAAAGAAAATGTCAGTATGCAATGCAGTATGCTTATTTGTTTTCCAAGGTATCCGGTTTGGTTCTTGGTTTTGACCTTTCCAGACCTCGAGGAGATGCTTGATGATGTTGAGAGAAAGCCCAATGAAACAAACTGATATATTACAAAATAAATGAAAATACATAGTCTGTTTTACAATACATGCCCATGGTGGGTCAAAAATACAACAAAAGGAAAAGTACATCAAAAGAAAAGAAATACAAGCAAGAGGAATCAGACATCCAATCCATAGTCATCTTCCCTAACTTCCTTCAGGAGTGCCTCAGTCACCGGACCAGTAGGGTGCTCTGTAATGGTCCTAATCTTGGCCTCCTTGCAGGAATTCTTCAATATATGTTCCCCGGCTCTTGCTTTCCTTATGTAGTCATCAGTCCTCTCAATCTTGTTCAGATGCTCAGTCTTGAGCCTTTTCAATCTTTCAATGTCCAGACGACCGTCATTTTTTCCCCAAAGATTCTTCTTTAGGGCTTCAGATAGCTGATTATTCCTCTCTTTCAGCTTTTCAAATTCCTCCAGCCTAACAGTTGCTGCAGGCTGTACCGTAGAAGGTCCAGGTGTGTCTTCCAAGGTGAAAGGCATCCTGGTGATCTGAGCTCTAGTACGGGACCAGTCAGAGTACTGGGCTGAAGCAATATTGTTACACCTTCCAAGGATGGCTGTCCCTTTGGTCTGAATGTTGTCCCAAGCCCAGGCAGCTTGTCTGACAACAGCTGAGTTAGGTTGCACTTCACAGTATAGGGTCTTAACTAAATCCTGTTCTCTGGGAGGATGAACCAAGGCATATCCCAATTGTCTCTTAAACAGTAAAGGGTTGTAGTTGATACAACCTTTTACTCCTATCAGGGGCACATTAGGGTACTGCCCACAGCTGGTGATAATGTCCTTGCCTTTGGTGCTCTGAGTGCACCACCTGATGTCATCTGATGTTAAGGCAATGAACCTCTTGGCCCAATTCTTCTGCTGGTGTGGGTTTAAGAAAGCATCTGACTTAGGCAGGTGTCTGAGCAACCAAGAGTAGAACAAAGGAGCACAACATCTGACCAACTTCCCCCTTTGTTTTTCATTTCTCTGATGGATGGAGTAGTAAAAATCCCCTAGCAATGTAGGCACTGGGTTCCTCAGCAGAAAAGTGGATGGCATTCTTACTGACAAATTTAGGCTCATCTGCAAACAATATAGCCCATTATATGCTGAGGGCTAAAAGTGCACAGACTACCCTCCATTCTCCCAATGTAGCCTTCAGGATGGCCTGAGAAATTAAGAAGTCCATATGTAAACCAAGAATCCCAACTTTTGTTGTCATGTTTTGCTCAACAAGGGCAGGCTCCAAGTGCAATGCCCTTGTTATTTCCTCACTTCTGGGAGCAGTCATCTCTGGGTTGAAGGGGATCCCTCCTCTAATAGGTACTCCAATCAACAAAGAAAACTCTTCCAACAGGGGCCCCATCTGAAAGTCAGGAAAGGTGAAGCACCTGAGTGGAGGGTCATAGAACTACAAGCATGTGTGGATCATGCTTCTCTGAGAAGAATCAAGGTCCATAACCATGTCTAAAATACCCCCATAGTGCTCTCTAAACAGTGGGATATGGTCAGGTGTGATGAGTGACTGGACCTGCCTGATACCAGTCAATATGGGCTCAAAAAAGTGGTAAGATATGTTGCTTTTCCTTGGAATATCCATGAATGCTGATGAAGAAAACTGAAGTCAAATGCTG
Source organism: Lathyrus aphaca (assembly GCA_963966055.1). Taxonomy (NCBI): domain Eukaryota; kingdom Viridiplantae; phylum Streptophyta; class Magnoliopsida; order Fabales; family Fabaceae; genus Lathyrus; species Lathyrus aphaca. Next base: position 408,883,574 of record OZ014521.1, on the reverse strand, counting down.
ATGAAGATCACAGACTGAAAAGTTGGTGGTGAGTCTCTGACAGACTGATGTAAGTGAGTCTCTGACAGACTGAAGGAGATGCTGAAGGAGATAGCTGAAGCAGATAACTGAAGCAGAGGTCTAAGCAATAGAAGGGGTAAGAACCAAAACCAAGATATAATGAGGTGGATACCCTGAAAAGTAAATAAACAAATGTTAAATGATGCAATGATGATATATGCAAATGATATGCAAAGGTTTGTGATCAAGAGCTGGATATGATTATCTGTCTTGGTATAAGGCCCATGTATGTTCAAGAGTCCGGATGGAGGCTTAGAAATCCAGTAACCACGGTGGGAGACTCAAATAAAGAGTCACATGTACAGGGTTAATCACAAGAACTGTCCAAAGTGAAGTACTCTTAAACAATACAGTAACAGGGTATGATGTGGTCAAGGGTTCCTGCAAACCTGTAAACAACCCAACCCCCTCACATGTAATGTTCTAGAACAAAGATCCTCAGATTTGGATCAGTTATGAGAAGTTTAAACACTTCTAACCCGGAGGTACAATGTTTAAAATAACCATAAAAGATCCTCCTCTAATTCACCCCAGATTCTGAAGGTCATAATAAAGGTCATACAGACTTAGCAGGCTTCCCAGATAGCGCTAGCACTACAGGAAATCTGTGGCACAGAGTTCACAAGAAGAAACCCACATTTGAACCGTGTTTCATATTCCCGCACCAGACCGAAATGGAATGGGAAAGAACATGAACCGCTCAAGCCTAGGTTTCACTCAGGTCCCAGGTATAGGACCTTAATCTCTCAATGGAACCCCACCCACTAAAACAAAAACCAGATCCAACAATGACAGTATGAAATAATGCATAAGACTGTAAAAGAAAGCAATAAATAGAGCTGTACATAAAGCAATAAATAAATCAAATAAATAAACACAATTAGCACATAACACCCCAATAAACACAAATCAAACAAGCGCTAGGAGGAACCCACAAAAAGAACTAGAAGCCCTGAATGCAGTATAAGGCTCCCCAGCAGAGTCGCCAAGCTGTCGCTCCCAAAGATTTGCATCCCGGTACAAGCGCGAATGGTCGGCGAAAGGGAAATGAAATGAAGGTGAAAAGAGTCTCCAACTAGGCATTTTTATCCCGAAGGAAAGGTAATGCTGCATAAATCTAGGAAAGATGGATAAGACGGTCGCGAACCAGAGAAACTGAGAAAGGGGGTTGGTTACAACCTGGGAAGGTATTAGCACCCAAATTGTTTGTCGTACTCGACGAGATCCACGCTTGAAAGTTTGTGTTTAAAGGGGTAGTGTCAGTGCTATTCTGTGTGCAAAAGCTGGAAAAGAATACAAGTGTCCGTGCTGGAAAGAGGTGTGAAGTGAAATGAAAGAGTATCAGTGTAAGGAAAGAATGTAATGCTCAAGACCATGAGGCTTAAAAGAATAAAGTTGGAAGGGGGGAATATACAGAGACTTTTGTTCGATAACTGTTAAGTTATGCCTACGTATCCTCTCGTGCAATGAGGAAGTCAGAACACCGTAGTTCGACTCAAAGAGACTGAAAGATAAATTGACTGATGAACTACTTACTTGTCTATGCTCGAGTGTATGACCTGTCTGGCTCAGGTGCAAACTGTCTTGTATTAGACGGAAGAAGCGAGATCTCGTTTGTGAGTGAGGATGATGAGAAAAGAATCCCGGAGGAGACGATTATTGTTTATTTTTGGTGTTTTCAATCTTTTATTGCCTTTTGGAGTTTGTCATAAGAAAATGAGCTTAAGCCTAAACCAAGGGTTAATAAACTCATCACATCCTCCCTCTGATTAGGGGTAATGAGAATACCTTAAGTATGAAGTAAACACCTCACACTTAATCACCATGATGTAGGATTAAGATCATTAACCTACTTGCAATTATTTAGATGTTTTTTTGGAGTTTTGTTTAGTGTTAAGTAATGAGTTTAAGCCATAATCAAAGATTTAATGGACTCATTACACCATCCTAATAGAAGGATAATATATGAGAACATTTAAGCTGAGGAAGATACCTCAACCTAATCCATGATTAGGGATTAACCTCATGACAAAACAAAGCCTTTATTAAAGTGGATTTTAGTTAATGGTAAGGTTAAGAAGTGGATTTTATGGTTTGTAAGACAACTTGAGGGGGACTTGTCCATTAACACTAGGGCTAGTCCTTCTTAACCAATTAAGGAAGAATTAGAACCCTAATGCAAGGCCCAAGTTACAAGCTTGGTGTCTTAGTGATTATTAGATGGATTGATTAAAGGATTTAAACACATTAAGGGTTTAACACTTAGGATTAAAGTTATACACTCCATCCTAAGAGAAGGATGCAGGCATAACCTTAATCACAAAGCCTTAAAACCTTTAAGGTTTAGTCCCTGATTATGAGATGAGAAGAGAAGACACAAAAGATGACACAAAGGTAAAACTAATGAGGGACTAATCAAACCCTAATTGTGATCATGCTTAGTTATTCCTAGGGTTTATGAAGCTTGCAATAAATCTTCAAGGAGAGCCACCAAGGAAGGAATAAGATGAAAGGAGGAGAAGCAACAAAAGCAAGTCAACTTACTTCACTTAAGAAGATAAGTTGCTTGAAGAAAGAAAGTGAGGAGGGAACATGAATGCGCAAGCTCACTCTAATACACATGCAAAATGCAGAAAAGATGCATAAGAGAGATGAGAAGAAATTGTGAGAAGTGAAGGCAAATTCACTTCTCAAAGTAACTTACCACCTGAAAAGTTAGTAAAAGAAAAAAAGAAATGAAATGAAAATGAAATGAAATGCAAAGATGAAAACCAAAAACAGAAGAATTCTTATGATGCAAATGATGCTAAGAGATGATGCAAATGTATGTCATGAGATGCAAATGATCATACAAGCAATGAAGGTGCAAATGAAGCATGAAAGGAGTATGAAAGTTCATGAATGCACATGAAATGGAATGAATGCATAACATGGAAAATGGATGATGCAATGATCAAACATGATTCTAGTATGCCCTAAGATGTCTTATATGTCATGTGAATGCATAAAATGTCATGGCAAGTTCATGGATGCAAGCATATACAAGATGAATGCAAGTGAAGATGCAAAATTAGGGTTATATGAACATGTGAGATGCAAAACTCAAAAACAGAAGCAAATCATAAGATAAAAAATTGAAAATGCACTCAAAGGAACCCTAAACCTATACTAGGTTACCATCCAAAGGGGGAGGTCAGAAGCTAAACCTAGAAGGCGTTATGAATTTCCTAAGTTTCTAGGGTTTTTTGGGTGATCCTCAATTTAAATGCCAAATAAATTGAAAATGCAAGATAAAAATGAAACAAAAATGTTTTTAAAAACTCGAAGTCATGCATAGAACAATGCAAAAAGAATCATTCACAAACTCAACTTGGTTTAAGAGTTATGAATTTTTGAAGTTAGGGTTAAAAATGAACAAAATTAAGAACCCTAATTCAATGAAAAATGTCAAAGCATGATCAAAACCAAAAAGAAATTTGTATGGTGAGTTTGTAAATGTTTCTAAATGTCCAAGAATGTTCTCTGATTTTTTTGGTTATTTTTAAATACTTAAATGTATTTTTAATTAATTAATTTCCATTAATTAATTAAATAAAACATTTAAATGATTTAAAAATACTTTTTTAATGCAAAAAATAAAAATAAAAATATTTTTGGTTTCTGAAAATTAATAAAATGTTTGATAAAAAATTTCAGAATTGTTTGATGGTTTTTACTATTTTTAAAAATTCGTACAAAATAAAATAAGAAAAATGAATTAAAAATAAAACAAATGGAAAGTATGCAGGATGGATGGCTTGGATTGAAACTGGGTTTGGATCTGTTGACTGGCACGCTATCCTACGGCCCAAATTCAAACTTAACTAAACTGAATTAATTAATTAAATAAACCTAATTAATGACTAATGACACAATCCTAGCCCTACACTGCACGCGGGAAAACAAATCTAAAGGCCCAGATTTAAACCTAAAACCCTAACCCTAATTATCCCTTAATGACTCTCAGGTGGCCGGAGAAGACCTCCGGCCATCTTCTCCGGCCAACCCCTCCCCTGAAAATCTCTATCTCACTCTCTAGGCTATAACAACATGCCAAAATCTCCAGAATTCATCCTCTAACATCAAACAACAATAATCCATGAACAAAAACAATTTATTTCACCCATACAAAGAGAATCGAAGAAGAACAAGTTTAGGGCAAAAGTTTCAGAGCAACATGAAATGCTTGTTTCTGGCTCATTTTCGAAAATAAACATATCTCCATGATCAGGGCAACACATAGAACAACATTTTAACAAGAAAACAAGGTTCTGGAAAAAAAGTTCATCATGTTACCTGAGGTTGAGCTTTCGAATTCTGGGCTTTCTGGCCTCCTTCTTTGTGCTTTTCCACTCAAATGAACCCCTTGATGCTTCTGGTAAGCTTGAAACAAGTTTGTATGGAGTTTTTTGAAGGTTTCAGTTCAGAGGTGATGAAAATCGTATTTTGGTTTGAGGTGGTTTCAGGCTGTTTTGATGGGTGGGAAATGATCCTGGGATGATATTGAGTTGTTTTGTGAAAGAAGTTTGAAGTTTTGTTAAGTGTGCTGAGAGTTTCGAAGAAAAATTCAAAGGAGGTGATTTTTGTGAACTAGGGCAATGTTGAGGATTCAGGCTTGGTTCTTGTGTGAAATGAGTTCCATAAGGCATGTATGTAAAGCTGTGATAGGTCAGAATAGTTGGTGTGGGCTATGCTGATTGGTATGAGTGAAAAAGCAAAAAGTCAAGGTTGGTTGTACTTGAGGTATGGGCAAGTAGCAGGCTGGGATTTGGGCATGTCCTGGTTCAGCTGAGATCAAGGAATGTTTGTGAATCAGATTTGATGAGTTGTGGCAAGTGGATGAGAGGTTTTGTACCATTTTGCAAATTCATGAAGTTTTGGCCCCTTTTGGATTTCTTCATGTGCAAGTTATGAAAATGTGATATTCTTGGGCCAATTCTGAGTTTTAGGCAATGAACTATGATGTTGTGATGCTTAGAAGTCAATTTGAGGTCACAAAATGGCTTGGCAAGAGGTTTTGCAAAAATCCCTCTTTGGCATGAAACTTGAAATTATGTGATTTTTGCCAACTTTGAAAAGCCATATCTTGAGTTCAAAAATGAATTAGATCTTGTTCTTGTACTTTTTGAAAAGGGAATGACCCAATCTACAACTTTCATGACCAACAATTTTTCATTTGAAGCATTTTTGGTTAAGAAAGAGGAGGTTGAAAAACTTTCCCAAAATGGAAAGTTTACATTACAAGTCATTTCCATTTTTGGCAATTTTTGGTTTTACTCACTTTTCTTCAAATTTGTGAACTTCTAATCACCTCAATGATCAAATAAAGACCATATAACTTCAATTTGATGAAAAATCCACTTTGGTTCCATGTTGGGGGCCTCAGATGCCCTGATTTTGCTCTGACTTGCTCAGGAAGCTACCCAATGATCAGATGACTTCCACAGTGAATTTCTTCATCAAACTTGGTATATATGATCCTTATAACATATTGAAACCAATATAAACAAGAATGACAAAAAAAAATGAGTTATGGCCTCTGAAACCAAAACCCTAATTATAGGTCATCTGTGCAGTGAAACCCTAGCTCTGCTTCCATGCTTTCCAAGTTCTTGTGATTCTTTGACTTCCTTGATCTTTGGAGGATAGAATATGATGATTAAACATACATAGACCCTCTTGAGATGATTGAAGGCCTTTGGAGTGGCTCTGAAGGATCTTGGATGGCTCAGATCACAAACCCTAGATGCAGATGAACTTGAACTAATGCAGTGAAGCAAAAATGCAACATGATGTGATATGATTGAACTAATGCAAATGAAAAGATCACAAGCCATGGTGTGAACTTAGTGAGGGCAAATTTGGGGTGTTTACAGATATAAAGAACACCCAAAACGGATAGCCAAAACTCAAGTTACGAATTAAAAACACCCAAACAAAAAGTCCCAGGCTCGCTGAGCGACAGGTTTGCTTACTGAGCAAAAAAGTTCCTGGAAAGCGATTTCCGCAGCAGCTCAGTCACGCAACAATCAACCTAAAGGGCTCCAAAACCCCACCAAACCTCCAAAACCTCCACAATCAACCTACGACTCTCACATCCCACTCTCTAATTCTCAAGTCATATTGCATTCCACAACGCCTCCCCACACTACTTTCACAAGCGCAATATCCTTGCCTCTTAGCTTCTTGACTTCACGGTCCAAAATCCTAACCGGTAAAGCTTCCACCGTAAGGTTATCTCTCACTTCAACCTCGTCCATAGGAATAACATGTGACGGATCCGGAACATACTTCCGAAGTTGCGAAATATGGAACACATCATGCAAATTCGAAAGATTTGGAGGCAACACCACACAGTAAGCCACAATGCCAACTCGTGCAGTAATCTGATATTGTCCAATAAAACGAGAAGTCAACTTCTTCGACTTCAAAGCACGACCCACACCCGTAACTGGTGTAACTCTCAAAAACACATGGTCGCCTTCCTGAAACTCAAGATCTTTCCTTCTCTTGTCATTGTCGCTCCCGGAGATTTGCATCCCGGTACAAGCGCGAACGGTCGGCGAGAGGAGAAATGAAATGAACTGAATAGAGTCGCCAGCTAGGCATTTTTATCCCGAAGGAAAGGTAATGTTGCATAAACCTGGAAATATATGGATAAGACGGTCGCGAACCAGAGAAACTGAGAAAGGGGGTTGGTTACAACCTGGGAAGGTATTAGCACCCAGATTGTCCGTCGTACTCGATGGGATCCACACTTGAAAGTTTGTGTTTAAAGGGGTAGTGACTGTGCTATCTGTGTGCAAAAGATGGAAAAGAATGTAAAAGTGTCAGTGCAAGAAAGTGAAGTGAAGTGCTCAGGACTGAGGCTTAGGAAAAGGATGCTGAAAGAGGGGGGAGACACATAGACTTTTGTTCGATAATTGTTAAGTTATGCCTACGTATCCTCTCGTGCAATGAGGAAGTAAGAACACCGTAGTTCGACTCAAAGAGACTAAAAATAAATTGACTGTGAACTGCTTACTTGTCTATGCTCAAGTGTATGACTCGTCTGGATCGAGTGATAATTGTCTTGCATTAGACAGAAGAAGCATGTTCTCGCTTGTGAGTGAAGATGATGAGAAAAGAATCCCGGAGGAGACGATTATTGTTTGTTTTTGTGTTTTCAATCTTTTATTTCTTTTTTGTGTTTGTCATAAGTTAATGAGCTTAAGTCTAAACCAAGGGTTAGTAAACTCATCATATCCTCCCTTTGATTAGGGATAATGAGAATACCTTAAGTATGAGATAAACACCTCAAACTTAATTACCATGATGAGGTAGGATTAAGATAATTAACCTACTTATGATTATTTAGATGTTTTTGAGTTTTTGTTTAGTGTTAAGTAATGACTTTAAGCCATAATCAAGGATTTAGTGGACCCATTACACCATCCTTATAGAAGGATAATAGATGAGAACACTTAAGCTGAGGAAGATACCTCAACTTAATCCATGATTAGGGATGTAGATGTTTAAGAATTGGCAGAATTTTTGACCAAACAAGAAATGTTAAATTCAGTTCAGAATGTCCTATCAGATGTTGGGACATTAGCAAACAGAGTATGTGAACTTATTTCAGGATGTCCTACCAGATGTTGGGACATTGTATAAATGACTAAGTTCAGTTTTGTCAGGATGTCCCAACAGATGTTGAGACATCTCAGACCTGCTACCAGAATTAATTATTGATTAACAGATCAGAGATATTTAAGGAGAACTATCTGGAATTAATTAATGCTGGATAAAAACAGAACAAGGCGCATCTGTAGGGAGTTTTAAATTGAAGATTCAGATTAAAACAGAAGACCTAATGCACCTAGAATATAGGAGGTAACAAACCCTAAATTCAAGATGACAGTTGCTGCACATTAGGGCTGGATCATTCTACAGAAAGCCCAAAATTCAGATACCTATTTAAACAACAGAAACTCATAGAATTGTGTACGAATTTCAGAAGACTAAATAGGGTGTCTAGTGTTTTAATAGCAGGTTGTTTTTATGTACCACTTTATGAGCTTTTAAGCAAAAGTGCATTTGTGACTTGATTGAAACTGTGAAGTAAGATCAAGCTGTTATTGTTTGAAGGATGTCTTCAACTTTTGTAAACTTGTAAACTTGATCACTGGGTGATTGAGGGGGAGTGAGTAGGGTACTCTTATCTAAGTGAGTCTTAGGTAGAAATTGCATTGGGTAAGTATTAAGTGATAGATTAAACAGGATGGTTTAAGTCTAGAATTAATATTACTAATAGTGGATTTCCTCCTGGCTTGGTAGCCTCCAGATGTAGGTGTGGTTATACACTGAACTGGGTTAACAAACTCCTGTGTTGTTTATTTTTCCTGCTGTTTAAAGTTTTGGTTAAATTTGTCAAATGTCCTATTAAGTGTTGGAACATCTCTTAGGACATCTCATTACAGAATTTCAATTGGCATCAGAGCAGGCACCCTGCCTGTTTATACTGGGTGAGATCTAGGGAAAACAAATTCTGTAACATGGACAGAGATATAGGGTCAGTAAATAGACCACCTATTCTGGATGGATCTAATTATGACTACTGGAAGCCAAGAATGATTGCATTCTTAAAATCACTTGACAACAGGGCATGGAGAGCAGTAAATGTTGGATGGAAACATCCTGTCCAAGACACCAAAGATGGATCAAAAGTTCTGAAACCTGAAGAAGAATGGAGTAAAGAGGAAGAAGATTCAGAACTAGGCAACTCAAAAGCCCTAAATGCTTTATTCAATGGCATTGATAGAAATATTTTCAGACTGGTGCATCATTGTGAGCTGGCCAAAGATGTGTGGGATACCCTCAAGACAACTCATGAAGGAACATCAAAAGTAAAAATGTCAAGACTTCAACTTCTCACCACCAAGTTTGAAAACTTGAGAATGAAGGAAGATGAATCAATTCATGAGTTCTACATGAACATCTTGGATATAGCCAATACTTCTGGAGCCTTGGGAGAAAAAATGACTGATGAAAAGCTTGTAAGGAAGATTCTCAGATCTTTGCCAAAAAGATTTGACATGAAAGTCACAGCAATAGAAGAGGCACAAGACATATGCTCCATGAAAGCTGAAGAACTCATTGGTTCCCTTCAAACTTTTGAGATGGGAATGAATGACACACATGCTAAAAAGAACAAAAGCATTGCCTTGGTTTCAAATACAGATGATGAAGAAGATGATGAACCAGCATATGATAAAAGCTTATCAGAAAACCTTGCATTGATTGGAAGACAATTCAAACAGATTCTCAGAGGAATGGAAGGAAAATCCAAATCTAGTGGAAGAAACACAAACTCTGAGAACAGAAGACCTTATGATGCTAACAAAAGAGTAAAGTATGCTGAAAAGACCAGTCAAGATAAAGGAGTCAAATGCCATGAATGTGAAGGATATGGACATATCAAGTTTGAATGTCCTACCTACTTAAAGAGGCAAAAGAAAGGACTCTCTATGACCTGGTCTGATGAAGACTCAGGAGATTCAGAAGAAGAATCAGCTAAGCACATTGCTGCTTTAGCTGGACTGTGTGAATATGACAGTGATTCCAACTGTGAAGAGCTTACTTATGCAGATCTTGAGCAAGCCTTCAAGGATCTGTACAAGAGAAGTACTGAAGTATGCAGTGAGGTCATAAAGCTAAAGAAGCAGAATGAAGTACTAGAAGAAGAAAAAGCAAGTGATCAAGTAATCATTGATACCTTAAAAAGTGAAGTAACTCTTCTCAATTCTAAGCTGGAACATATGTCCAAATCTGTTAGAATGATGAACAGCATCTCAAATACACTGGATGCTATTCTCTGCAATAATAAACATTCAGGGGACAAAAGTGGACTGGGATATAACAGAGATGAAGCAAGCTCTAGCAAAACTACTTCAAAAACTATACAGTCAAACAAGATGTCTCAACAGATGCTCCAACATCAGAACACAAAGACAAACATAATGTTCCAACAGATGTCTCAACATTCTGGAAAGAACAAAATGAAGAAAAAATATCAAAGATGGAGATGCCATCACTGTGGAAGATTTGGGCATATCAAACCTCACTGTTATAAGCTACATGGATATCCAAATCAGATGTGTCAGCAACCTTCCAAGCAGAAAGTAGAAGGTACCAAGAAAGTGCTGCATAGAAATCAGCAACCTCCTAAGCAAAAGACAGAAGTAATCAAGACAGTTTGGAGACCAAAAGCTGACATTCAGACTGATCAAAGTCACATACACAAGAACAAGATCAACAATCAAGCTTGGAGATCAGCTGAACAACACTCAGAGTAGAGGCATCAAAAGAAATCTCAACTCATCTGGTCAAAGAAAAGTACTGCATACATAGCACATACATCATTGAAAGTATCAGCTAAAGAAGACTGGTACTTTGACAGTGGATGCTCAAGACACATGACTGGATTGAAGAATTTGCTAGTAAACTTAAAGTCACATTCATCCAGGTATGTTACCTTTGGAGATGGAGCTAAAGGAGAGATCAAGGGAGTTGGAACCTTGGATTGTCAAGATGTTCCAAGACTAGATGATGTGCTGCTTGTTAAAGGTTTAACTGCTAACCTGATCAGCATAAGTCAACTATGTGATCAAGGATACAGTGTAAACTTTACAAAAACTGAATGCATAGTGACTAACCAAGAGCAAAAAGTTGTCATGAAAGGTGCAAGGTCTAAAGACAACTGTTACATGTGGGAGCCACTAGACTTCAGCCCCACTTCAACTTGTTCTCTAGCTAGAGAAGAAGAAGTAAAACTATGGCACCAAAGGCTAGGTCATCTTCATTTCAGAGGCATAAAGAAGATCATATCTATGGATGCTGTAAGAGGTATCCCTAAACTGAAGATTGATGATGGCAAAATCTGTGGTGAATGTCAAATAGGCAAACAAACCAAGATGTCCCATCCAAAGCTCCAACATCTGACAACTTCCAAAGTTTTGGAACTTCTACATATGGATCTTATGGGACCTATGCAGGTTGAAAGTCTTGGTGGTAAGAGGTATGCCTATGTTGTGGTTGATGATTTTTCAAGATATACATGGATAAACTTCATCAAAGAAAAGTCAGATGTATTTGATGTATTCAAAGAATTATGTCAAAGATTGCAAAGGGAAAAATCCAGCTGTGTGATCAGAATAAGAAGTGATCATGGAAAAGAATTTGAGAATCAAAAGTTCTTAGATTTCTGCTCTTCAGAAGGAATCAATCATGAGTATTCTTCACCTATCACTCCTCAACAGAATGGGATTGTTGAAAGGAAGAATAGAACCATTCAAGAATCAGCAAGAGCTATGATACATGCTAAAAAGCTACCTCTGTATTTCTGGGCTGAAGCCATGAACACTGCCTGCTATATCCATAACAGAGTTACCTTGAGAAAAGGAACTTTGTCCACAATATATGAAGTCTGGAAGGGCAGAAAACCCACTGTTAAGTATTTTCATGTATTTGGAAGTAAATGCTATATTCTGGCAGATAGGGAGCAAAGGAGAAAAATGGATCCTAAAAGTGATGAAGGAATTTTCCTTGGATACTCTATAAACAGCAGAGCATATAGAGTATTTAACTACAGAACAAATGTTATCATGGAGTCCATAAATGTGATAATTGATGATGCTCCTACAGATGTCCCAGAAGATGTTGGAACATCTGCTGATATCAAGGTTGAAGCTGAAGAAAAGAATGATCAATATAACTTCACTCAAAATGATACAAGGTCAGAAGATTCAAGCAAACCTCCCTCCATCAGAATACAGAAGGACCATCCCAAAGATTTAATAATTGGTGATCCCAACAGAGGTGTGAGCACTAGATCAAGAGAAGTGATTTCAGGTTCTTGTTTTGTTTCCAAAATAGAACCTAAAAATGTCAAGGAAGCTCTCACTGATGAATACTGGATTTGTGCTATGCAAGAGGAATTAGGTCAATTCACAAGGAATGAAGTGTGGAATCTTGTACCTAGACCTGATGACATAAATGTGATTGGTACAAAATGGGTGTATAAGAACAAGTCAAATGAACAAGGAATTGTTACAAAGAACAAAGCTAGACTTGTGGCTCAAGGATACACTCAAATTGAAGGAGTAGACTTTGATGAAACCTTTGCACCAGTAGCAAGGCTTGAATCAATAAGACTACTGTTAGGAATTGCTTGTATCTTAAAGTTCAAGCTATTTCAAATGGATGTGAAAAGTGCCTTTCTTAATGGTTATCTTAATGAGGAGGTATATGTAGAACAGCCTAAAGGATTTGTTGATCCAAGCTGTCCAAATCATGTATACAAACTCAAGAAAGCACTTTATGGTCTGAAGCAAGCTCCAAGGGCATGGTATGAAAGACTTACCACATTTCTTATCAAGCAAGGATACAGAAAAGGTGGGATTGATAAAACCCTGTTTGTTAAAGATGAAGAAGGAAATGTCATGATTGCACAAATATATGTTGATGACATTGTGTTTGGTGGGATATCTGATAAGATGGTCAAACATTTTGTCAAGCAGATGGAGTCTGAATTTGAAATGAGTCTAGTAGGTGAATTAACCTATTTTCTTGGTCTGCAAGTTAAGCAAATGGAAGACTCAATATTCATCTCACAAAGCAAGTACTCCAAGAACATAGTGAAGAAATTTGGAATGGAAAATGCTTCTCATAAAAGAACTCCTGCTCCTACACATTTAAAGCTGACTAAAGATGAAAAGGGTGAGAATGTAGATCAAAGTTTATATAGAAGCATGATTGGAAGCTTGTTATACTTAACTGCAAGCAGACCAGACATAGCATTTGCAGTAGGAGTGTGTGCAAGATATCAAGCTGATCCAAAAGTCAGTCATCTTAATCAAGTCAAGAGAATCCTTAAATATGTTAATGGTACTTGTGACTATGGCATAATGTACTTTCATGGTTGCAAACCAATTCTCTCTGGCTTCTGTGATGCTGATTGGGCAGGAAGTGCTGATGACAGAAAAAGCACTTCAGGAGGATGCTTCTTTCTAGGAAACAATCTGATTTCTTGGTTCAGTAAGAAACAGAATTGTGTGTCATTATCTACAGCTGAAGCTGAGTATATAGCAGCAGGTAGCAGTTGTTCTCAGTTGGTTTGGATGAAGCAGATGCTCACTGAGTACAATGTCCCACAGGATGTCATGACATTGTACTGTGACAACTTAAGTGCAATCAACATATCAAAGAATCCCATTCAACATAGCAGGACAAAGCATATTGATATCAGACATCATTTCATCAGAGATCTTGTAGAAGAGAAGGTGATTTCTTTGGAGCATGTTGCTACAGATCTGCAATTAGCTGATATCTTTACCAAAGCATTGGATGCTACACAATTTGAGAACTTAAGGGGCAAACTTGGAATCTGTGTATGTGATATCTAGCAGTTAATGAGATGTGCCAATATGTCATATGACATTGCATGGCATAAGTTCCAGATGGCAAAGCTAGTCTGGACTAGATCCTTGGGAATTTCATTCCTAATCATTTGGACTGTAACGGCTACTTATTTAGTAATTCCTTATAAGCAGCTATCAAGAGTCTCATCACATCATCACAAGCGAATCACATTAACTAGTAATCCTTCAGAAATCTTAAACCCTAAAGCTGCACATTCATCTTCCTCAACAATGTCTCAAAACCCTAAAACAACTGAAGAAGTTCTCAACCAGGAAGACGTGGTTCATGCCACTCCTATTTCTATGGTGCCAATGCAATCAACACCATTAGACGAGCTCAGGGGAAATGCCTCTCACACTAAGAAGGCAAGAACACCAAAAAGAGGTAAAGATCAAATCAGAAGCAAAGCTAAAGAAATTCCTTCACATGTTAAATACTCCAAATATGTTGATGATTCCATCAATGAGATTGTCAACCAAGTTTTCTCTGAACAAAGAGTAGTGAAAGGAATCTCTGTTCCCTTGAACACCATTCCTGCACCTCAAGAAGAACCTGCTCAAGATACAAAGAACACTGCTGCAGAACAAGATGTCCCAACGGATGTTGGAACATATGCAGATGAGAAAGCAAACTCATCTGATGCTGATACTGAACAGACTGAGGACAAGAAAGAGGTCTCAAGTGAAAGTGATAAAGAAGTTTCTATGGAACAGGCTAAAGACTCAAATGAAGATCAATCTTCTACTGATCAACAAGCTGATGAGGAGACTGCTCAATCCCCTCCAATAGTCAATCTGGAACAGGATTCTGATGCAGAGATCATATCATCTGTGAAACCCAGCATTGCTAAAAGACTAAGGTCCAGGAAAGGAAAGATACGAGCTGAACCTGTCATCCCTGAGACTAAGAAGGCTAGTCCAAAGAAAGGCAAAGCTAAAGCTACCTTTGGTCCAGCAAAACCATGGAGCAAGGTTCAAACTCAGAAGAGAAAAGCTGCAACACCATCAGATTCAGATGTTGGATCAGATGTCCCAACATCTCCTCCCAAGAAGAAACCAGCACCAGCTAGAGCTTCAACTGTTGTTCCAGAAGCTCCCTTGGACAATATATCCTTCCATCATGTCTCCAGTGTCAACAGATGGAAATATGTGTACCAAAGAAGGGTTGCTTTGGAAAGAGAACTAAGCAGCAATGCACTTGAGTGCACAGAACTCATTGACCTAATCTCTGCTGCAGGACTATTCAAGACAGTCTCAGAGTTCTCTCCCTGCTATGAACTTCTTGTCAAAGAGTTCATTGTGAATCTTCAGGAGGATTGCTCAAATGGTAAGTCCTCAGAGTTCAGAAAGGTATTTGTAAGAGGTAAGTGTGTTGAGTTCTCTCCCCAAATCATTAATCAGTATCTAGGAAGGGACACAGATGGACCCAATGAGCTAGGGAAAACAGATAATCAAATCTGTAAGGTGATCACTGCAAATCAGGTCAAAGCTTGGCCTGTGAAGGGAAAGCTCTCTGTGAGCATGCTTACTAGAAAGTATGCCATGCTTAACAGGATTGGAACTGCAAACTGGGTGCCTACCAACCACACTTCATCAATCTCAACTGGTCTGGCCAGATTCATCTTTGCTGTGGGGACTAAAACCAAGATGGATTATGGAGAATATATTTTTGATCAGACTATGAAGCATGCCATCTCTACTGCAACAAAGCTACCAATAGCTTTTCCTTCATTGCTATGTGGTATAATATTAAGCCAATTTCCTAGGATTTTAACTGAGAAGGACACAATCTGCAAGAGAGAAAGCCCCCTGGCTTTTCACTACAAATTATTTCTCAGTCACCATGCTGCAGATGTTGAAGCACCTTCTGGGACATCTGCTGGTCCCTCACATGCTAAGAATCCAATCTCCAAGAAAGCCTTGATTGCTGAGCTAAAGTGCACCTGCAAAGAGCTTGAAGCTAGAAAGAAGAAGCTGGAGGAAATAATTAAGAGGTTGGAAAGTGAAGAAGATCAGACAGCTGCATCTGATGAAGACAGTGAAGCTGCAAGTGAAGCTGATAAAGATGAAGACACTGAAGTGGAGGAAGCTACTGAGAGTGATGAATCTGAGTGATCTGTGTATGTGAGGCATTTGTAATGACAGCAATGATTTGTAATTCTGGATAATAGTTCTTTGGCCCCTAATTTTGTGCCTACCAAGGGGGAGAACAACAACAAATTTGTACTGCTGGTTATTTTGAATGAAATCTGTTTGTTTTTGTCTGAACTGAATCAGTGTGATTTAATGAATAATTCTGTTGGAACAAGACTGGGCACATATATGTTTGAGGGGGAGTAATCTCAAATAAGAATCAACAGAAAAGTAATGCTATACTCTGATAAAAAGAACTTCTGCTGCACTCTGAAAACCAGAAAAGATGTTAGCCAAAAATTAGCCAAAGGGGGAGTTTGTAGATGTTTAAGAATTGGCAGAATTTTTGACCAAACAAGAAATGTTAAATTCAGTTCAGAATGTCCTATCAGATGTTGGGACATTAGCAAACAGAGTATGTGAACTTATTTCAGGATGTCCTACCAGATGTTGGGACATTGTATAAATGACTAAGTTCAGTTTTGTCAGGATGTCCCAACAGATGTTGAGACATCTCAGACCTGCTACCAGAATTAATTATTGATTAACAGATCAGAGATATTTAAGGAGAACTATCTGGAATTAATTAATGCTGGATAAAAACAGAACAAGGCGCATCTGTAGGGAGTTTTAAATTGAAGATTCAGATTAAAACAGAAGACCTAATGCACCTAGAATATAGGAGGTAACAAACCCTAAATTCAAGGTGACAGTTGCTGCACATTAGGGCTGGATCATTCTACAGAAAGCCCAAAATTCAGATACCTATTTAAACAACAGAAACTCATAGAATTGTGTACGAATTTCAGAAGACTAAATAGGGTGTCTAGTGTTTTAATAGCAGGTTGTTTTTATGTACCACTTTATGAGCTTTTAAGCAAAAGTGCATTTGTGACTTGATTGAAACTGTGAAGTAAGATCAAGCTGTTATTGTTTGAAGGATGTCTTCAACTTTTGTAAACTTGTAAACTTGATCACTGGGTGATTGAGGGGGAGTGAGTAGGGTACTCTTATCTAAGTGAGTCTTAGGTAGAAATTGCATTGGGTAAGTATTAAGTGATAGATTAAACAGGGTGGTTTAAGTCTAGAATTAATATTACTAATAGTGGATTTCCTCCTGGCTTGGTAGCCTCCAGATGTAGGTGTGGTTATACACTGAACTGGGTTAACAAACTCCTGTGTTGTTTATTTTTCCTGCTGTTTAAAGTTTTGGTTAAATTTGTCAAATGTCCTATTAAGTGTTGGAACATCTCTTAGGACATCTCATTACAGAATTTCAAGGGATTAACCTCACGACAAAACAAACCTTTATTAAAGTGGATTTTAATTAATGGTGAGATTAAGAAGTGAGTTTTATGGTTTGTAAGACAACTTGAGGGGGACTTGTCCATTAACACTAGGGTTAGTCCTTCTTAACCAATAAAGGAAGAATTAGAACCCTAATGCAAGGCCCAAGTTACAAGCTATTGTCTTAGTGATTATTAAGATGGATTGATTAAGAGGTTTAAACAAATTAATGATTTAACACTTAGGATTAAAGTTATACACTCCATCCTAAGAGAAGGATGCAGGCATAACCCTAATCACAAAGTCTTAAAACCTTAAAGGTTTAGTCTCTGATTATGAGATGAGAAGAGAGACACAAAGAAGACACAATGGTAAAAAACTAAAGGGGGACCAATGGAAGAAGCAGAAGAAAGGAGGAAGAAGCAGAAGAAATAAGTTACTTACTTCACTGAAGAAGGTAAGTAACTTGGAGGAAGAAAGTGAAAGATGAACATGAATGAGAAAGCTCACTCTAATACAAATGAAAATGCATCAAGGATGCATAAGAAGAATGAGAAGAGAAATGAGAAGTGAAGGCAAATTCACTTCTCAAATTACTTACCACTTGAAAATGTTAGCATAAAGAAAGGAATGAAATGAAAATGAAATGTATGCAAAGATGCAAACCAAAACCTGAAGCATAAACATGATGTAAATGGTGCTATGAGATGATGCAAAGACATGTCAAGTGTTATGAATGTTCATACAAGAGATGGAATGCAAAGGATGCATGCTTTGAAGTTTGAAAGCACATGGAAGTTCATGGAATGAAATGAATGCATATCATGGAAAATGAAGGAAGGAATGATCAAGCATGATACTAAAGTGTCCTAGGATGTCTTAGATGTCATATGAATGCATGAAATGTCATGGCAAGTTCATGTATGGATGCATATGCAAGATGAATGCAATTGAACATGTAAAATTAGGGTTTCAAGGTGACATGAGATGCAAAAGTCAAAAAAAGAAGCAAAACATAAGATAAAAATTGCAAATGAACTCAAAGGAACCCTAGCCCCATATGATATCACACCCCAAAGGAGGAGGTCTAACTCTTAACCTAAAGAAAGTTGTGATTTTTCTAAGTGATCTAGGGTTTTAAGGTACCTTAAGAGGAAAAATGCAAATCAATTGGAAAATGCAAGATAAATTTGTGTCAAAAATATGCTAGATACTACATGCTATATGAAGATCAATTCAAAAAGAACCAATGTCAAACCCTTCATGGTTAGGCAGAAAAGAATTCTTGAAGTTAGGGTTCAAAAATGGGATTTTTATGAACCCTAAATTCAAGAAAAATGTCAAAGACTGTTCAAAACCAAAAAGAAATTTGTATGAATGGTTGACAATGTTTCTAAATGTCCTAAGATGCAATGTGAATTTTTTTGGGAATTTTCAGAAACCTAAATGATATTTTAATTAATTAATTTCCACTAATTAATTAAAATAAACATTAAAATATTTTTAAAATGGATTTTTAATGCAAAAAATAAAAATAAAATTTTTTTTGGGTGAAGAAAAATATTTGAATTAAAAATAAAGAAAGTAAATATTTTTGGAAATTTTTAAGTATTTTAAATAAATTATGCAAGAAAAATGATAAAAAATGAAATAAAAATCAAAATAAATGAAAGTAGGATGATCTGATGTACTGAATTCAAACTGGGAATATTTTGGTTGACCAGTGCGTAATCCAAGGGCTGTGGTTCAATTTGAGTTAAATTTAATTAATTAATTAATTAATCATAAATAAATGAGAATTAGGGTTTAATGACCAATCTGGGCCATCCATACACGCGCCAAACAAAGATCCAATGGCTGATATTCAAACTAACCCTAAACCCTAATTAACCTCTTAATGAATTTCAGGTGGCCGGAGAAGACCTCCGGTCATCTTCTCCGGCCAGCTCCTCACCCTAACTTCCACCCTAGGCCACCCCAGACCCCCTAACTCTCCAGAATCACTCAACTAACAACCTAAACACGAATCCAGCAACAAAATCCATTTATTTTTACTCAAAATCATGAATCGAAGCAAAACAGAAAATTATGCAAAACTTTCAGAAGTTCAATACATGCTCAATACTTGATCATTTTCAAAACTAAACACATCAGGATCATCAGTGAATCATGAAGAATCATTTAGGAACTTAAAAACGCATTTCTGGAAAAAAAAACGTTCTTGAGGTTACCTGAGATGAAGCTTTGCTATCTGGAGCTTTCTGGCCACATCTCTTGTGCAAAACCACTCCTCTTGACCTCCTGATGAAGCTTTGATGCTTGGAAGAAGTTTGTAATGGCTGGTTTGAGAGCTTGCACTCTTGCTGCACCAGAATCATGTTTTGGTTTTGGGGGCTTTCAGGTTGCAATGAAGGGTGTGAAATGATCCTTTAATGAAGCTGAGTTGATTGATGAAAAGAGTTTAAAGTTTGAGTGAGTGTGCTGTGTGTTTTGAAAGTTTTTGTAAATGGGGTGATTTTTGAGAGCTTTGGCAATCTGAAGTGTTAGGCTTGTGTGTGTTGTGTTATGAGTTGCGTTTGATCCACATAACAAGCTTTGATAGGTCAGAGAAGTGGTTGTGGCCTATGGTGATTGGTATGGGCTCTCTTGCAAAAAGTCAACAAAACTTGTACTTGAGGTATGGGCTCTCTTGCAGCTGGCTTTTTGGCTTGTCTTGGTTCAGCAGAGATCAAGGAGAGCCATGTAATATTTTTTGTGGTGATTCAGCAAGTGGAAGTATGGTTGTGTATCATTTTGCAATTTTTATGAAGTTTGGCCCCTTTGTGATTTCTTGAAGTTCAAGGCATGAAATGAGATAATTCTTTGGGCAATTCTGATTTTTAGGCAATGTACTATGTTGGTATGATGCATAGAAGTGTATTAGAAGTCACAAAATGGCTTGGCAAGTGGTTTTGCAAAAATCCCTCTTTGGTGTATTCTTGAAAATTATGAGATTTTTGCCAACTTTGAAAGATCATAACTTGAGTTCCATAATGAATTAGAACTTGTTCTTGTACTTTTTGAAAATGGAATGATCCAATCTACATCTTTCATGACCAACAATTTTTCATTTGAAGCATTTTTCGTTAACAAAGAGGAGGTTGAAAAACTTTCCCAAAATGGAAAGTTTCCATTACAAGTCATTTCCATTTTTGGCAACTTTTGGTTTAGCTCACTTTTCTTCAATTTTGTGAACTTCCAAGCACTTTAATGATCAAATAAAGATCATATAACTTCAATTTGATGAAAAATCCACTTTGGTTCCATTGTTAGGGGCCTCAGATACCCTGATTTTGCTCTGATTTGCTCAAGAAGTTACCCAGTGAATAGATGACTTCCACAAGGAATTTCTTCATCAAGCTTGGTACACATGATCCTTACAACATATTGAGACTATTAGAAACAAGAATGACCAAAAAAAATTTATTTATGGCCTCTGAAACCAAAACCCTAATTTCAGGTCATCTGTGCAGTGAAACCCTAGCTCTGCTTCCATGCTTTCCCAGTTCTTGTGATTTCTTGACTTCCTTGATCTTTGAGGGATATAATATGATGATAGAACACACATGGACCCTCTTTGAATGATTGGTGGCTTTTGGAGTGGCTCAGATGAATTCTTGGATTGCTCAGATCACAAACCCTAGATGCAGATGAACTTGAACTAATGCAGATGAAACAAAAATGTAATATGAGGTGGTATGCTTAAACATATACAAAAAATGAAAGATTACAAGCCATGGTGTGAACTTGGTGAGGGCAAATTTGGGGTGTTTACAGCTGCCCCTATTCAAGAATGAGTTAGCTGTGCAGGATGTAAGCGCCTGGCTTAACAGACAAACAAGATAACTTGTGGTTGAATACCAAAGACAGACCGAAATTTGCACTCACTGGGGAGAAGAAGAAAAGGGATATAAATTGTAAAAGGCAGTATAGTATGATTATAAAGTGCGGGCGATGGAGGACGACCATCGAGCAGAGGACGACTGCTGGGGATAAAGTGGTAAGTAAAGCAATGACGAGGACGACCGACATGCTGGGGAAATAAAGAGACTACGACTGGGACGGCCATCGGGTAAGGAAATAAGATTCTCTGGGGATTTAAAGGTAAAGGCAATGATGGGGACGACCATCAGGTTTGCTAAGTAAGGTAAACAACGACGGGGACGGCCATCGGTTCAAAGAATAAATGAATTAATGATGATGGTTGGTCATCAAAGGTGAAGGACGATCACCTAGCAGGGGACGGCTTCTCTTTATCACAACATATGACGAATGTCGGATAGAAAAAGTCGACGATATGGATGGCCATCAGATAATGATGATGAAGGACGATCATCAAGAGGTGAAGGACGATCACCTAGCAGTGTACGACTGCTCTCGGGGTTTATCATGACATATGACGAATGTCAGATAACAAAGATCAACGATGGGGACGGCCATCGGATAAAATGATGAGGAACGGTCATCAAAGGTGAAGGACGATCACCTAGCAGGGGACGGCTGCTAAAAATCACGACATAGGACGAATGTCGGATAGAAAGGGGTTCCAATAATGGAGATTCCGTTGGGGAAAGGATGAGGGACGTTCATCCATAGGTGAAGGACGATCACCTGGCAAGGTACGGCTGCCGAAAGTATCATGACATAGGACGAATGTCAGATAAGAGAAAGTTGCTCTGCTGGGGAAAGGTAAACACAGACGAGTGCTTACGCTCAAGAAATAAAAGATATAAGTGTTTGACATTGTGTATAGATTAAAGATGCGGACGAGCATCCTTAGGACCATGATACGGACGAGTATCGATAGAAACAAACGCTGACGCATGTTCAGAGATGATGGTACGGACGAGTACCAACTGGTTAACAAAGAACACGGACGAGTGTCGAATCTGTGGGGAATGAGTGTATATACAAGATACGGGCGAGTATTTGTATAAGTGTGAACAAGTATTATGGAGTATGAGCAAGACACGGACGAGTGTTTCAACTTGCTGGGGAAAGGTGACACGGACGGGTGTCAAAAGAGAAAGTGTATAAGTTATGAACTCATAAGTGTAAAAGGTAATCGGGTGACCTGTGGGATAAGATGACACATACGAGTGTCGAAAGGAATATATTATAAACAAGTACTTGGTTTGTAACAAGCGTTTAGGAAACCGTGCTGGGGAAGGTGACACAGACGAGTGTCAAAAGAGTGTATATAGGTTTCTGTATTCAAAGGCGATGTTTGTGGCTTATCTGCAGGGGATGATATGACACAGACGAGAGTCGAAAGAATGTATGAACATGTATTTGTGTTGGAGAGTGCAAGGGGGACGCTTTGGCTTTTATTTGCAATGGACGTATTTTGTATATTGCTGATGAGTTACTGTTAGTATTTACAGGTGGCTTGTTTGAACCTGACTTGTGATCATGAAAAATGTTTGATTTTTTCTGTAATGCTCCGTATTAGACGGAGTGCTACGCTTTGTGGGGTAATATGATGCGAATGCTATGATTATGCAAAAGATACCGATCCGGGATTCGGATTCCGCTGTTGTGAAGATCTCGGGTTGATCTGCTTGGAAGGATATCCCAGCTGGGAATGAGATCATTGGTAGATCTGATAAAACATATGGTTCTGCTTGGGGGACTAGATCACTGATAGATCTATCCGGTGAGGAGATATCCCAGCTGGGGATGAAGAAGCTTCCGTTACTTTGTTGTGTGAGAATTTCAGACATTGCTCTTCTGGGTAGAGGCTAGAACTCTGTGGGTAAAAGATTCTTCTATCTTTGAGAGACCTGGTACTCTGTTCGGGGGAGAAAAGATCACTGGATGATCTTCCTAGAGCTTTCTGTGGGGGAAAAAGCATTTTAGATGCTGCTTGGAGAAGATGTGCTGGGGAAATGATGCTGGCATGCCCAACGTTTGAATACCTACAACCTGTTAAGACAAAGAAACGCACAAGTATCCCGAGGTATCCCTTACCGGATTCCGTCATAGGAGTTAGATATTCCTGAAAGTAAGATTATTCCTACAAGCATTTATTAATAATGGCTCATTTGTTTTATGCAAATATTATATCATGGATACTGGACATTTTGCAAACGAAACAAAAATGTACGAAACAAGGTGTGACTGAAAATCTGATTTTATTAATCTGGGTGCCCTGAATTGGCAAATACAGTCAAAGAAACATATCCCCTGAAATGAGGAGATTGTTACAAATCTAGAAAGGTAACAGTGTTGGCAATGTTGATGACGCTCCGTTGAGCTTCCTTTGCTATGACCCGTATGACCTTGACGTTCTTCTTATCTTTCTGCTTTTTTTTAAAAAGAAGGTTGATTCTGACCGATGCTTTTACCTTCCGAAGCTTGCCATGTTGTGAGTGATACAGACGAATCCAGAATGCAGTTATTCGCTTATTCCCTGATTTTGCATGGATCGCCCTTTCGGGTTTTCAATCTACCGGGATACCCATTTTTGCCTGAGCTGTTCAATGCGGCTTTTCAACTCAGCGGGTGTACATTTTTTTTATTTTTCCCTTATTTTTGCCCGAGTCTTTTATTATGTTTTTGACTCGCCGGGATGCCCTATTTTTTCCTGGACTTACATTCTGTTTTTATGTCCAGCGGGTCATTTTATGCGAAGTATTTTTTAACTGCATCCGAATTCACAGGGGATAAGAAATCTTCACCATCCATAGTAGTGAGCATCAGTGCTCCACCAGAGAAAACCTTCTTTACTATGAATGGACCATCGTAATTCGGAGTCCACTTGCCCCTGTGGTCTGTATGAGGAGGAAGGAGTCTTTTCAGCACAAGATCTCCCACTTGGTATTCCCGAAGCCTGACTTTCTGATCGAAGGCTTTCTTATTTCTTTTCTGATATAACTGCCCATGACAAATTGCAGCTAATCTCTTTTATTCGATCAGACTTAGTTGATTATACCAAGAACGGACCCATTCTGCTTTATTCAGCTTTACGTCCTTCAATACCCATAAGGAGGGTAATTCAACTTCCACGGGTAGGACATCCTCCATACCATACACAAGTTGATACGGTGTTGCCCCAGTAGACATTCTGATTGAGGTCCGATACCCATGCAAGGCAAATGGCAGCATTTCATGCCAGTCTTTGTAAGTTACCACCATCTTTTGCACAATCTTCTTGATGTTCTTATTAGCTGCCTCAACAGCGCCATTCATCTTTGGCCTGTAAGGAGAAGAGTTGTGATGTTGGATTTTGAAGTCCCGGCACAGTTCTGCCATCATTTTATTGTTCAAATTGGAACCATTATCAGTAATGATTCGCTCGGGTACTCCATATCGACAGATGATGTCTCTTTTCAGGAATCTGGATACCACTTGTCTGGTGACATTTGCATATGAAGCTGCTTCAACCCACTTAGTGAAGTAATCAATGGCTACTAGGATGAATCTGTGGCCATTTGAAGCAGTCGGTTCGATCTTTCCAATCATGTCAATGCCCCACATGGCAAAGGGCCAAGGTGAAGACATCACATTCAAAGGATTTGGAGGCACATGCCCTTTGTCTGCATAGATCTGGCATTTATGACACCTTCTGGCGTAGGCACAACAGTCTGCATCCATTGCGATCCAGTAGTAACCTGATCTTAACAATTTCTTAGCCATTGCATGCCCTCCAGCATGGGTACCGAAGGATCCTTCATGCACCTCGTGCATCAGCAAGTCTGCTTCTTTCTTATCAACACATCTGAGAAGCACCATGTCAAAGTTTCTCTTGTATAACGAACCATCAGCATTCAGGAAGAAACTACCAGCCAGTCTTCTTAATGTCTTCTTGTCATTGGATGATGCCCCAGGTGGGTATGTTTGATCCTCTAAGAAGCATTTGATGTCATGGAACCAAGGCTTGTCATCTTTAGCAATGTCCACGGAGAATATGTACGCTGGTCGGTCCAGTCTAGATACTGAAATCTGAGGCACAAAATTGGCAGTTTGAACCTTGATCATGGAGGAAATGGTAGCTAAAGCATCTGCGAACTAATTCTCGTCTCGAGGGACGTACTCAAGTTTGAGTGTTGTGAAGAAAGTCAATAATCTCCTCGTGTAGTCTCGATATGGAATCAGATGCTCTTGGTGAGTGTACCATTTGCCGTTGGTTTGATTGATTACCAAAGCGGAATCTCCGAATACAGTTAAAGTCTTGATCCTGAGGTCAATGGCTTCCTCAAGACCCATGATACAAGCTTCGTATTCAGCTTCATTGTTAGTGCATGCAAAGGTGAGTTTTGCCGAGAAAGGCATATGAACTCCCTTAGGTGTAATGAGCACTACACCAACTCCTCGACCATTCATGTTGACAACCCCATCAAACATCATTGTCCATTCTTCTTCTGGGTCAGGCCCTTCGGTGTGAACAGGCTCTTCATGATCTTTTGCTTTCAGGAACATGATGTCTTCATTAGGGAAGTCAAATCTCATTGGTTGGTAATCATCAATGGGTTGCTCAGCTAGATAGTCAGACAGTACACTGCCCTTGATGGCCTTTTGAGATGTGTATTGAATGTCATACTCTGTCAGGATCATTTTCCATATTGCAACCCTTCTGGTAAGTGCTGGCTTCTCAAATATGTACTTGCTGGGGTCCATCTTTGAGATCAATAAAGTAGTGTGGGTCAACATATACTGTCTTAGTCGGCGAGCAGCCTACACTAAAGCACAACAAGTTTTCTCGAGCAGCGAATAACGTTGTTCACAGTCGGTAAACTTTTTGCTTAGGTAGTATATTGCATACTCTTTTCGACCAGACGCGTCATGCTGGCCCAACACACACCCCATTGATCCTTCTAATACTGTCAGGTACATTATTAGAGGTCTTCCTTCAACTGGCGGCATAAGATTTGAGGTTCTTGTAAGTACTCTTTGATTTTTTCAAAAGCCTTCTGACAATCTTCGTTCCACCTGACCGTTTGTTCCTTTCTTAACAATTTGAACAAGGGCTCACAGGTTGCAGTAAGATGAGATATGAACCTTGATATGTAGTTCAATCTACCTAAGAACACCCGAACTTCGTTTTCAGTCCTAGGTGCAGGCATCTCTTGAATGGCTTTGACTTTGTCAGGATCAACTTCAATTCCTTTTTCACTTACGATGAATCCCAGCAGCTTACCGGAATATACCCCGAATGTGCATTTGTTGGGGTTTAACTTCAACTGATATTTTCTCAGACGCTTGAACAACTTCAGCAGATTTACTAGATGGTCTTCTTCAGTGAGGGACTTGGCAATCATGTCATTCACGTAGCATTCAATTTCTTTGTGGATCATGTCGTGGAATAAGGTTACCATAGCCCGTTGATAAGTCGCATCGGCATTCTTCAGTCCAAAAGGCATTACCTTATAACAGAATGTACCCCAAGGTGTAATGAAGGTAGTCTTCTCCATGTCTTCGGGTGACATCCTGATCTGATTATACCCGGAAAATCCATCCATGAAGGAAAATACCGAGAACTGAGCTGTGTTGTCGACCTATACATCAATGTGAGGTAAAGGGAAGTCATCCTTCAGGCTAGCTCTGTTCAGATCCCGGTAATCCACACACATCCGTACTTTGCCATCCTTGTTAGGCACTGGTACAATATTAGCAACCCACGGCGGGTAACTAGTCACAGCGAAGAAACCGGCATCCCACTGTTTTTGTATTTCTTCTTTTATCTTCATGGTCATATCTAGACGAGTACGGCGTAGCTTCTGTTTCACTAGAGGACAATCTTCTTTTAAAGGAAGCTTGTGCATAACAATGTCGGTATCCAGACCTGGCATGTCTTGATAGGACCAAGCAAAGACGTCTACGTACTCTCGAAGCATGTCAATAAGTTGTTCCTTCACTGAATCTTGCAGACTGGCCCCAATCTTTACTTCTTTCAAGTCTTCTTCGGTACCAAGATTAACTGTTTCGACCTCCTCCTGATGAGAACAACCTGGCTAACTCTTCAGGTAACTCATAGTCTTCTTCAACCCCTTCATCGACTTGATTAATTGGATTGTCAAAGTCACACAAGGTCATAGCAGTGCTGTTGTCGGTGCAATCTGGAGGATGATTTCTGCAAGGGTTGAGATTGGTTCGTTTTAGTGATCAGTTTTAATCTTGTTTAGAAAAGTGAAAATGAAGTTATTTATTTTGAAAACATTGCCATTTTATTGTTTTGTACAAAAGTGAAAAATGAAAAGACAGTGAGCGAAAAAGAGACTCGTTTGCAAAAGATTTCCGATATTCATTGATTAACCATTTGCACAAAATTACCATATGGCCCTATTACAAAATGAGTCCTGACACCTTGGGCAAGATGCAGGACTTGATGCATGCTAAAAAGACAGAAAATAATAATTACTCTGCAGGAGTAACCCTTATAATTTCCTGGGAAGACCAGTTAAGGACTTGGTTCCCCGGGATCCTTGGACGTATCCAGTTCTCCAGGTTGAGGTCATTTTCCTCCTCGTCTTCTCGATTGTTAACAACATCTGGGGTGAGCATCCCCCCACTGACGAATTTGGGCTCTTTGGCAGCCTCTAATTAATCTTGTTGGAATGGTCTGTAACCCAAACCGAATCTATCTTCCTTCTTTTCCACCGGCAGCAGCTTGCCCCAGCCTTGAGCAGTACCTTCTTCAACAACCTTCCGAGCTTGCTCATAAGAGATGATTGAAGTACCCATCCCGTCCTCTTGGGATGCAGCCAATACTCCAGTAGCCTCATTAACATTTAGGGCCTCAAACCCTTGGCTCATCATCTCATGGATTTCACCATCCATCTCAATATACTTGTAAGTAGCCAGATGGCTAACAAAGATATCCTCCTCACCACAGATGGTGATAATCTCTCCCTCCCATTCATACTTCAGTTTCTGGTGAAGGGTCGACGTTACTGCGCCTGCGGCGTGAATCCAGGGTCGACCTAGCAAACAGTTGTATGCCGGCAGTATGTTCATCACATAGAAAATGGTCTTGAAGACTTGTGGACCGATTACCACTGGTAGCTCCACCTCTCCCAGAACAGATTTTTTAGAGCCATCAAAAGCCCTGACCACAAGGTTACTTGGCCGGAGAGCTATCCCATCATACTCTAGCTTGACAAGGGCTTTCTTAGGTAAGACATTGAGTGAGGACCCAATTTCTACAAGAACATGAGATAAGACAACTCCTTTGCACTCCAAAGTTATATGCAAGGCTTTGTTGTAGAGACGTCCTTCTGAAGTTAAATCAGCATCAGTGAACCCTAGCCCATGGCTAGTATTGACATTTGATACCACTGTTTCCAGCTGATTTACAATGATCTTTTCTGGCACGTAGGTAGCGTGCAGAACTTTGAGAAGTGCATCCCGATGGGCTTCGGAACACAACAACAATGATAGGATTGAGATCTTTGAAGGAGTTTGGTGGAGCTGGTCCACAACTTTATAGTCACTTATTTTGATAATTCTCATAAACTCATCCACGTCTTGATCGAAGGATGACTTCTGAGTTTCTTTTGGTGCAGATTCTTCCGGTATCACACTCTTCCCCTTGGCTCTGGTAGCAGCCTCTGCCTCAGTGTTGGTTCTGGGGACTTGTGAAGCGAAGAGACGTCCACTTCGGGTGAAGCCTCCGCCTCCCCCAACATTATCCACTTGGGGAGTGAGAACTGGAGAATCAAGAAGGACTTTCTCCCCATTGCAGTATAGATCAGCACCATAATGCCATGGTATAGCACTGTCTTTGTCATAAGGGATTGGCCCGGGCACCGTGATGGTGAATGGGCTTACTGCAGCTGTTGTTGGGACTACAATAGTCTGTGGATCATAAAAGATTGTTACAAGACCTCTGGTGGATGTAGGTGAAGGTGAATTGAAGCTTTGTTAAGACTGTTGTTGAGGTTGAAAGTTGTTGGAACTCGGGACCATTGTCGGGTCATAATAGATCGTGACAGTGGAAACATCATTGTTGGTTATTGAAGTTGTAGTAGCCGGTGCAAATGAATTGCTGTGTGTTGAAGTGATGGATGGAATGATTGCTGAAGTTGTAGCTGAATCAGTTGGAACAATGGCTGTTGCAGTTGTAGAAGAAACAGTTGGACAGATGGTTGTTGCATTTGTAGAAGATTCGTTTGTTGTTGTCAAAAGAGTTGTTGGTGTTTTAGAAGCCGTGGTTGTAATCTGCAGAATGCCTTCCTTAATCAAGTCATTGATGCCTTTCCTCAAGCTAGCACACCCATTCTCAGAAAGTTTGCATGATTCGCAACAAGCCTCACAACCTGGAAACACTTGGCATTTTAAAAGCTGGGCTTTAACCTCTGCCAGAGGTGTTTGAATACATGCAACGTCCTCTATTAAACTCATAGGTGAGCCATCCTCTATAGCATTAATCCTTGGCCCACTGTGGCTTGGCATAGGATTCTTCATCACATTTGGAGGAGGTGCAAAGTTTAGGGCTTTTGAATCTACCAGATCCTGAACCTTCATATGCAGGGCTCTGCATTTTTCCGTAGAGTGGCCAGGTGCGTTGGAATGAAAAGCACACCTAGCATTGGCATCATAGTTTCTTGGAAGGTTTTGAGGATCAGGTGGAGCCAATGTCCTCAACTCAACAAGATTGAGCTTTAGGAGTTGTGGCAGCAGTGTAGCATATGGCATAGGAATAGGGTCAATTACTCGGTTGACCTGAGATGGCCATTGTTGAAATGGGCGTTGTTATTGATTGTTGTTGTTATTGTTGTATGATCTCTGTTGCGGAAATTGTTGTTGTTGCGGAAAGTGTTGTGGTTGTTGAGTATATTGAGGAGGTGGAGCAGGGATAGTAACATCAACAACTGTTCTGGGTAAGTATTGGGGTCTCCCTCTTCCCATGTGCACAAAGTTGGTCTCACCAGATCTACGGGGCCCGGAAAATGGTTTCCTTGTACTGCTTGAATTGGCACCGTTATCGGAGATCTTCCCCATCTTCAATAGGCTCTCTATTCTTTCCCCAACTATCACCACATCTGCAAAGTTGGTAGAAGAAAATGAAGCCAATCTGTCAATGTAGGTTCCTTGAAGGGTATTCATGAACATGTCTGTCATTTCCCTTTCAGACATAGGGGGTTGAACTGCAGCAGCAAGTTGTCTCTACCTTTGGGCATATTCCCTGAAGCTTTCACGGGATGATTGAGACATCCCCATCAAGAGAGTCCTGTTTGGAGCCATGTCTAAGTTATACTGATACTGACGGATGAAAGCTTCAGCCAAGTCCTTCCGGTTTCTTACTATGGCTCTGGTCAGGTGGGAATACCATTCTCGGGATGCCCCTGTCAGACTATCCTCAAAGTAAAACATCCACAGCTTTTCATCCATGGTGTATTCTTTTAACCTTCCGAAGAATGATTGAAGGTGGGTGCGTGGGCAGGATGTGCCATTATACTTTTCAAAACACGGGGGCTTGAACTTGTGAGGAATTCTCACCCCTTCCACCAGTCCCATGTCCATTACATCAAACCCTAGGGAATTCTAGGATTTGAGAGACCTCAGCTTCTCTGCAATTTCATCCAGCCTACGGTCGTAAACCTCATCTCCAGCCCCAACAACTGTAAACTGCTCTTCTTGAGGATCCTCTTGCAAGATCCTACCTCTAGCAGTGTTACCCTGAGTATTTCTTATGGCATTAACTTCTGGGTTTAGATGAGGCCCAAACTCTGGTGGATCAGTGCGAGGTTGCACGTGATCGTTGTTACTGGTACCTCCTATACCTGGATGGTGTTCTTCAGGAGTTTGCCTTTCAACCAGCTCCCTTAGTCTTTCCTGGCTCTGAGTTAAGCCAGTCATTACAGTCATGAATTGGGTTATCTGATTCCTCATCTCAACCCTATCATTTTCCATTTGGGTCCTTACTTCATTCAAGTCTTGCTGAACTTGATCCATCTGGAGTCCCGGAAGGTTGTTTCTTGTCGGGTACCGGTGTATTCTATTGACAAGGAACACTCTTCTGCGAGCAATGTTTCCTGAAACCACAACAAAGTGAGAAACAACAAATAAATAAGAACCTATAAAACAAAGAGAAATGTTAGTATGCAATGCAATATGCCTATTTGTCTTCCAAGGGTATCCGGTTTGGTTCTTTGGTTTTGACCTTTCCAGACCTCGAGGAAATGTTGATGATGTTGAGAGATTAAGCCCACCATAATACAAACTGATATATTACAAAGGATGAAAAAATACATAGTCTGATTACAATACATGCCCATGGTGGGTCAAAATACAAAAAAGAAAAGTACGACAAAAGAAAGAAATACAAGCAAAAGGATCAGACATCCAATCCAAAGTCATCCTCTCTAACTTCCTTCAGGAGGGCCTCAGTCACTGGACCTAGTGGGTGCTCTGTGATGGTCCTGATAAGAAGGTTCCTGGTAGCAATGGCACTGGTTAGCTTCTTATGCTTATCCCGATCCTTTGACCTCTCAACCCCGCCCGGAGTTTCAATTTAGATATCTCCCTCTGAGCTGCCAATAAAGCCTCCTGATGCTTCTTCTCACTAGCCTCCAACTGTTCTATCTTAGCCTGAGTCCTTTGGTCTTCTTGTGCACGGGCTTCAGTGATCTTGATCCACCTAGCCTGGCTTTCCTCCAGATAATGCTCTGCCTTAGCTTTCTGAGTCTTTGCTTCCTTGCAAGCATTCTTCAGTATTAACTCCCCTGCCCTTGCCTTCTTGATGTAGTCATCTGTCTTCTCAATCTTGGTCAGATGCTCAATCCTGAGCCTTTCCATTCTTTCATTATCCAGACGGCTATCATTTCTCTCCCAGAGAGTCTTCTTTAAGGCTTCAGCTAGCTGAGTGTTCCTCTCTTTCAGCTTTTCAAACTCTTCCATACTGACAGTAGCTGCAGGTTGTACTGTAGAAGGTCCAGGTACATCTTTTAAAGTGAATGGCATCCGGGTGATCTGAGCTCTGGTACGTGACCAATCAGAATACTATGCTGAAGCAGTGTTGTTGCACTTGCCAAGGATGGTTGTTCCTTTGGTCTGGATGTTGTCCCAAGCCCAGGCAGCTTGTCTGACAACAATAGAGTTAGGTTGGATTTCACAGTAAAGAGTTTCAGCCACATCTTGTCCTCTGGGAGGATGAACCAAAGCATATCCCAATTGTCTCTTAAACAGTAAAAGGGTTGTAGTTGATGCAACCCTTCACTCCTATCAAAGGCACATTAGGATATTGCCCACAGCTAGTAATGATGTCCTTGCCCTTGGTGCTTTGAGTGCACCATCTGATGTCATCTGATGTCAAGGCAATAAATCTCTTAGCCCAGTTCTTTTGCTGATGGGGGTTCAAGAAAGTATCTGACTTTGGCAAGTGTCTTAGCAGCCAAGAGTAATAGAGAGGAGCACAACATCTGACCAGTCTTCCTCTCTGCTTTTCATTCCTCTGGTGTACCGAGTAGTAGAAGTCTCCAAGCAAGGTAGGATCAAGGTTCCTCAATAAGAACATGTGAATGGCATTCTTGCTCACAAACTTGGGCTCATCTGCAAACAAGATAACCCCATATATACTGAGGGCTAGAAGTGCATAGACAGCCTTCCATTACCCTACTGCAACCTTCAGGGTAGCCTGGGAGATCAAGAAGTCTAGGGGTAGGCCTGGAACTCCAGCCTTGGTTGTCATGTTCTGATAAATGAGGGCAGGCTCCAAATGCAAGGCCCTGACTATGTCTTCATTTTTGGGAGCAACCATCTCAGGGTTGATAGGAATCCCTCTCCTGATAGGAACTCCTAACAACAAGGAAAACTCTTCTAGCAAAGGTCCCAACTGGAAATCAGGGAATGTGAAGCATCTGAGTGGAGGGTCATAAAATTGCAAGCAAGTATGGATCATGCTTCTCTGAGATGCATCTAAATCCATGACCATGTCCAATATGCCTCCATAATGCTCTCTGAACAGTGTGATATGGTCAGGAGTAATGAGGGACTGGATCTGCTTGATGCCAGTCAGGGTGGGCTCAAAGAAGTGGTAGGTGATGTTGCTCTTTCTTGAAGTATCCATACTAATAATGGGTGCTGGTGAAGAGGCTGAGATAAACCTTGATGAAGGTCACTGAATGAGATTGCTGGAGATGGGTCTCTGATGAAGATAGCTGGAGAAGGAATCACTGACAAACTGGTGAAGGTGCTGGAGAAGATAGCTGAAGCAGTCTGAGCAGCAGAAGGGGTCAAAACCAAACCAAAGGTGAAGATGGATACCCTGTCAAACAAATAAGCAAATGTTAAATGATGCGAAAATGATGTATGCAAATGATATGCAGGGGTTTGTGATCAAGTGCTGGATCTGTTTATCTGCCTTGGTAAAAGTCCATGTGTGTTCATAAGTCTGGATGGAGGCTTAGAAATCCAGTAACCAGGTGGGGGACTCAAATAAAGAGTCACAAGTCCGGGTTAATCACAAGAACTGTCCAAAGTGATGCATTCTTAAAACAAAACTAGTAACAGGGTATGATGTGGCCAAGGGTTCCTGCAAACCTGCAAACATCCCAACCCCCTCAGACTTGGATCAGTTATGAGAAGTGTAAACACTTCAAACCCGAAACTACAGTGTTTACAATAACCATAAAAGATCCTCCTCTAATTCACCTCAGATGCTGAAGGTCATAAAAAGGTCATCTAGACTTAGCAGGCTTCCCAGATAGCCCTAGTACTACAGGAAATCTGTAGCACAAAGTTCTCAAGAAGAAACCCATGTCTGAACCGTGTTTCATATTCCCGCATCAGACCGAAATGGAATGGGAAAGAATATGAAGCCACTCTAGCCTATGTGTCACTCAGGTCCCAGGTATAGGACCTTAATAACTCAATGAACCCCACCCACCAAAGTAGACAAGAGATCCAGCACAATAATAATGACAGTATGAAAATGCATAAAAATGTAAAAGAAAGCAATAAATAAAGCTGTACATAAAGCAATAAATAAAGCAATTAAACAAGCACAAGTAGCACATAACACCCCCGTAAACAAAAATCAAACAAGCGTTAGGAGGAACCCACAAAAAGAACCAGAAGCCCTGGTTGCAATATAAGGATCCCCAGCAGAGTCGCCAAGCTGTCGCTCCCAAAGATTTGCATCCCGGTACAAGCGCGAACGGTCGGAGAGAGGAGAAATGAAATGAACTAAATAGAGTCGCCAGCTAGGCATTTTTATCCCGAAGGAAAGGTAATGCTGCATAAACTTGGAAAGATATGGATAAGACGGCCGCGAACCAGAGAAACTGAGAAAGGGGGTTGGTTACAACCTAGGAAGGTATTAGCACCCAGATTGTCCGTCGTACTCGACGGGATCCACGCTTGAAAGTATGTGTTTAAAGGGGTAGTGTCTGTGCTATCTGTGTGCAAAAGCTGGAAAAGAATGTACAAGTGTTAGTGCAAGAAAGTGAAGTGAAGTGCTCAGGACTGAGGCTTAGGAAAAGGATGCTGAAAGAGGGGGGAGACACAGAGACTTTTGTTCGATAACTGTTAATTTATGCCTACGTATCCTCTCGTGCAATGAGGAAGTAAGAACACCGAAGTTCGACTCAAAGAGACTAAAAATGAATTGATTGTGAACTGCTTACTTGTCTATGCTCAAGTGTATAACTCGTCTGGCTCGAGTGCTAACTGTCTTGCATTAGACGGAAGAAGCATGTTCTCGCTTGTGAGTGAAGATGACAAGAAAAGAATCCCGGAGGAGACGATTATTGTTTGTTTTTGTGTTTTCAATCTTTTATTGCTTTTTTGTGTTTGTCATAAGTTAATGAGCTTAAGTCTAAACCAAGGGTTAGTAAACTCATTATATCCTCCCTTTGATTAGGGATAATGAGAATACCTTAAGTATGAGATAAACACCTCAAACTTAATTACCATGATGATGTAGGATTAAGATCATTAACCTACTTGTGATTATTTAGATATTTTTGAGTTTTTGTTTAGTTTTAAGTAATGAGTTTAAGCCATAATCAAGGATTTAGTGGACCCATTACACCATCCTAATAGAAGGATAATAGATGAGAACACTTAAGCTGAGGAAGATACCTCAACTTAATCCATGATTAGGGATTAACCTCATGACATAACAAACCTTTATTAAAGTGGATTTTAATTAATGGTGAGATTAAGAAGTGAGTTTTATGGTTTGTAAGACAACTTGAGGGGGACTTGTCCATTAACACTAGGGTTAGTCCTTCTTAACCAATAAAGGAAGAATTAGAACCCTAATGTAAGGCCCAAGTTACAAGCTATTGTCTTATTGATTATTAAGATGGATTGATTAAGAGGTTTAAACAAATTAAGGGTTTAACACTTAGGATTAAAGTTATACACTCCATCCTAAGAGAAGGATGCAGGCATATCCCTAATCACAAAGTCTTAAAACCTTAAAGGTTTAGTCTCTGATTATGAGATGAGAAGAGAGACACAAAGGTAAAAAATAAAGGGGGAATAATCCTAATTATTGTCATGCTTGGATGTTCCTATGGTTTGTAAGGCTTGCAAGAGATCTTTAAAGAAGCCACCAATGGAAGAAGCAGAAGAAAGGAGGAAGAAGCAGAAGAAATAAGTTACTTACTTCACTGAAGTAGGTAAGTAACTTGGAGGAAGAAAGTGAAAGATGAACATGAATGAGCAAGCTCGCTCTAATACAAATGAAAATGCAGCAAGGATGCATAAGAACAATGAGAAGAGAAATGAGAAGTGAAGGCAAATTCACTTCTCAAATTACTTACCACCTGAATATGTTAGCATAAAGAAAGGAATGAAATGTATGCAAAGATGCAAACCAAAACCAGAAGCATAAACATGATGTAAATGGTGCTATGAGATGATGCAAATACATGTCAAGTGTTATGAATGTTCATACAAGAGATGGAATGCAAAGGATGCATGCTTTGAAGTTTGAAAGCACATGGAAGTTCATGGAATGAAATGAATGCATATCATGGAAAATGAATGAAGGAATGATAAAGCATGATTCTAAAGTGTCCTAAGATGTCTTAGATGTCATATGAATGCATGAAATGTCATGGCAAGTTCATGTATGGATACAAATGCAAGATGAATGCAAATGAACATGTAAAATTAGGGTTTTAAGGTGACATGAGATACAAAAGTCAAAAAAAGAAGCAAAACATAAGATAAAAAATTGTAAATGAACTCAAAGGAACCCTAACCCCATATGATATCACACCCCAAAGGAGGAGGTCTAACTCTTAAGCTAAAGAAAGTTGTGATTTTTCTAAGTTATCTAGGGTTTTAAGGTACCTTAAGAGGAAAAATGCAAATCAATTGGAAAAAGCAAGATAAATTTGTGACAAAAATATGCTAGAAACTACATGCTATATGACGATCAATGCAAAAAGAACCAATGTCAAACCCTTCATGGTTAGGAAGAAAATAATTCTTGAAGTTAGGGTTCAAAAATGGGATTTTTATGAACCCTAAATTCAAGATAAATTTCAAAGAGTGTTCAAAACCAAAAAGAAATTTGTATGAATGGTTTGACAATGTTTCTAAATGTCCTAAGATGCAATGTGAATTTTTTTGGAATTTTCAGAAACCTAAATGATATTTTAATTAATTAGTTTCCATTAATGAATTAAAATAAACATTTAAATATTTTTTAAATGGTTTTTTAATGCAAAAAATAAAAATAAAAATGTTTTTGAGTGAAGAAAAATATTTGAATTAAAAATGCAGAAAGAAAATATTTTTGGAAATTTTTAAGTATTTTAAATAAATTATGCAAGAAAAATGATAAAAAATGAAATAAAAATCAAAATAAATGAAAGTAGGATGATCTGATGGACAGGATTCAAACTGGGAAGATTTTGGTTGACCAGCGCGTAGTCCAAGGGCTGTGGTTCAATCTGAGTTAAATTTAATTCATTAATTAATTAATCTTAATTAAATGAGAATTATGGTTTAATGACCAATCTGGGCCATCCATACAAGCGCCAAACAAAGATCCAATGACTGATATTCAAACTAACCCTAAACCCTAATTAACCTCTTAATGACTTTCAGGTGGTCGGAGAAGACCTCCGATCATCTTCTCCGGCCAGCTCATCACCCTAACTTTCACCCTAGGCCACCCCAGACCCCCTAACTCTCTAGAATCACTCAACTAACAACCCTAAACACGAATCCAACAACAAAATCCATTTATTTTCACTCAAAATCATGAATCGAAGCAAAACGGAAAATTATGCAAAACTTTCAGAAGTTCAATACATGCTCAATACTTGATCATTTTCAAAACTAAACACATCAGGATCATCAGTGAATCATGAAGAATCATTTAGGAACTTAAAAACGCATTTCTGGAAAAAAAGTTCTTGAGGTTACCTGAGATGAAGCTTTGCTATATGGTGCTTTCTGGCCACTTCTCTTGTGCAAAACCACTCCTCTTGACCTCTTGATGAAGCTTTGATGCTTGGAAGAATTTTGTAATGGTTGGTTTGAGAGCTTGCACTCTTGCTGCACCAGAATCGTGTTTTGGTTTTGGGGGCTTTCAGGTTGCAATGAAGGGTGGGAAATGATCCTTTGATGAAGCTGAGTTGATTGATGAAAAGAGTTTGAAGTTTGAGTGAGTGTGATGTATGTTTCGAAAGTTTTTGCAATTTGGGTGATTTTTGAGAGCTTTGGCAATCTGAAGTGTTAGGCTTGTGTGTGTTGTGTTATGAGCTGTGTTTAATCCACATAACAAGCTTTGATAGGTCAGAGAAGTGGTTGTGGCCTATGGTGATTGGTATGGGTTCTCTTGCAAAAAGTCAACAAAACTTGTACTTGAGGTATGGGCTCTCTTGCAGCTGGATTTTTGGCTTGTCTTGGTTTAGAAGAGATCAAGGAGAGCCATGGAATAGTTTTTGTGGTGATTCAGCAAGTGGAAGTATGGTTGTGTATCATTTTGCAATTTTCATGAAGTTTGGCCCCTTTGTGATTTCTTGAAGTTCAAGGCATGAAATGAGATAATTCTTTGGGCAATTATGATTTTTAGGCAATGTACTATGTTGGTATGATGCATAGAAGTGTATTAGAAGTCACAAAATGGCTTGGCAAGTGGTTTTGCAAAAATCCCTCTTTGGTGTATTCTTGAAAATTATGAGATTTTTGCCAAATTTGAAAGATCATAACTTGAGTTCCATAATGAATTAAAACTTGTTATTGTACTTTTTGAAAAGGGAATGATCCAATATACAACTTTCATGACCAACAATTTTTCATTTGAAACATTTTTGGTTAAGAAAGAGGAGGTTGAAAAACTTTCCCAAAATGGAAAGTTTCCATTACAAGTCATTTCCATTTTTGGCAACTTTTGGTTTAGCTCACTTTTCTTTAATTTTGTGAACTTCCAAGCACTTCAATGATCAAATAAAGATCATATAACTTCAATTTGATGAAAAATCCACTTTGGTTCCATTGTTGGGGGCCTCAGATACCCTAATTTTGCTCTGACTTGCTCAAGAAGTTACCCAGTGAACAAATGACTTTCACAAGGAATTTCTTCATCAAGCTTGGTACACATGATCCGTACAACATATTGAGACTATTAGAAACAAGAATGACCAAAAAATTTGGATTTATGGCCTCTGAAACTAAAACCCTAATTTCAGGTCATCTGTGTAGTGAAACCCTAGCTCTGCTTCCATGCTTTCCCAGTTCTTGTGATTTCTTGACTTCCTTGATCTTTAAGGGATATAATATGATGATAGAACACACATGGACCCTCTTTGAATGATTGGTGGCCTTTGGAGTGGCTCAGATGGATTCTTGGATTGCTCAGATCACAAACCCTAGATGGAGATGAACTTGAACTAATGCAGATGAAACAAAAATGCAATATTAGGTGGTATGCTTAAACATATACAAAAAATGAAAGATCACAACCCATGGTGTGAACTTGGTGAGGGCAAATTTAGGGTGTTTACAGTCATGATAGCTCTTTTGTCTACTTTGAGAAGCTCTCATCTTCTCCCGAATAAACTTCACCTTCTTCATCGTTTGTTGTACCATCTCCGGTCCAACTACCGTTCTCTAACCGGTTTCATGCCAACATAAAGGTGTTCGACATCTCCGACCATACAAAGCCTCAAATGGTTCCATACCTATACTTGAATGAAAATTGTTATTGTAGGTGAATTCAATCAACACTAAATAACTATCCCAAGCACCACCTTGCTCTAGCACACAAGCACGCAACAAATCCTCCAACGATTGAATTCTCCTCTCGGTTTGACCGTAAATTTGCGGATGGTAAGCCAAACTCAATCTTAGCTTAGAACCCAAAGCCTTTTGAAAACTCTCTCAAAACCTCGAAGTAAATCTAGGATATCTATCCAATACAATACTCTTAGGAACTCCATGCAACTTCACAACCACAGAAACATAAATCTCGGCTAACTTCTCCAAAGGATAACTAATATCAATCGGAATAAAGTGAGCAGATTTAGTAAGTCTATCAACAATAACCCAAATAGCATTATTACCTCTTTGCGTATTCGGCAATCCCGTAACTAAATTCATCGATATACTATCCCATTTCCATTCCGGAATATCCAATGGTTACATCAAACCACTTGGCTTCTGATGTTCCACCTTAGACTTCTGACAAGTCAAACACGCATACACAAAATGAGCTACATCGCTCTTCAATCCGGACCACCAAAAGATCTTCTTCAAATCTTGATACATCTTATTCGCTCCCGGATGAATACTTAAGTTACTTCGGTGTCCCTCTTCCAATATCATCTTTTGCAACTCCACATCATCGGGAATACAAATACGAACACGTGTAATACCTCAAAATTTGCCCTCTCATTTTCTCAACATTTTGCATATCAT
This sequence comes from Lathyrus aphaca, assembly GCA_963966055.1. Lineage (NCBI taxonomy): Eukaryota > Viridiplantae > Streptophyta > Magnoliopsida > Fabales > Fabaceae > Lathyrus > Lathyrus aphaca. The sequence goes on along the minus strand of OZ014521.1, from coordinate 408,843,732 downwards.
TCAGCATAAATAAATTCATGTGACGATAAAAAACATTGCACCATATTCATCATGGCTGAGGCATAAGTATGTGATCATTGATTGGAGCAATTGAAGGCCATACAAAGACAACCAAGGAGCCACAAAGCTTCTCAACCTTGTACAAAGGGTTCACAACATCCCACAAGTCTTCATTTGAGGCCTCAAGTCTTGAAAATAATTGAATTGATTAAAGGAGGCAGGCAGTACAACATCTCTTGATGAAAAGGGGCCAAATTAGGGTTTCTAATTAACTGGGCTTCTCCATGAAATTTTTATCCAAAGTTGATTCCATTGTTTTCTACATGATGTCAAGTGCCTAGGGTTGAAATTTCATCCTTGGAATCATTCTGGAAGAAGTTCAATTGGTCAGATGATTGAAAATCAGAGAATTGGGGAAAAGTCAACCATGCCAAGAAAAAAGTCAACTCCTGACTTTTTGAGGTCAAAATCATGAAATTAGGGTTACAAGGATCCTCTGGTTCAAATTTGATCAAGAAATGATGGAGGAATCAAGATAATTCAAGAAAACCAAAACTTACCATTATTGGAAAATTAGGGTTTCCAAAAATGGCAAGTTTTGGCAATTTTTGAAGCCACTTTGAGAGAGGCCTTCTCCCAAAATACAAGGGCTATGAAAATTCTACCTTGATCCAATTAAAGAGGGCATCTTAAGCTTCAAATCCATACATGAAACTCACTCACAACATTAAAATTGAGAGAGATATGATCATGCAAAGTTTGGGTAAAGTAGGGCAAGAAGCAAGTCATAGGCGAGGCAGCCTGCTGGCCAGTGCGTGTGCCTTGCCAAGCATTCTATCAAACAGGTGGTGTTCAAAAAGGCAAGTCATTTTTCTCCATCAAAAACACTTCAAATGTAATTTATTTGAACTACAAAGTTGTTCATTTACATATTTCCAACAACTTTGGTGTTTAAGGATTTTTCATTTGGCCATTAGTTGGAGAGTTATTGAAGGTCAAAGTAGGGTTCTCATCCTGATCCACCATAGGCACAAATTTCCAAGGCAAGCCAATTTTAGAAGGCCCATGCATGCAGGTATTTTTCTCCATGTTCAATGGCAAATTTGAGTGATTTAGAGGTCCTATTTCATTTTGGTATAAACTTCAATCTTGTTCTTTGAAGCATTCACTCCAAATTGAGCACAAGATTGTCATCATTTGGTACCTTGAGCAGGAAGAAACACTCCATGGAGGATCATCACTTGCAAACCGATTTCTTGCTTGATAAGGCATTGATCAAATGTACAATCTTAACATAGTTCAAATTCTCTGCCTCATTCAGATTGCTATGATCACAAGTTCATCACATTTAGAGTGCATCATCCCATGGCGGCAGGATCACATTACATGCCATGCACCTCTTTTGAAATTCAAGACAAATGACAAGCTTTCAAACATGACACTACATGCTGCAGCCTTGATCCAGTCAGCTTCACACTTCATCACATCACCCTCACTCCAATTGTCATGAACCTCACCATACTCAATCAACTTCGAGCTAAGCAAACTTAGCATTGCACCATTGCACTCCACACCTTCAATTTGATCTTTTCACCTTGTTAACTAGCCTAACTAGTGTTCTAACTATTAACCCAAGCTAGTTAGTCTCAACCTCACATATATAAACTCATCCATAACAGAATTCAACTAACCATTCCATTTGCTCGAAATAAGTTCAATATCTTCAAGCTTTCTCTCTGAAATTTTACTTTGATTTTTGGAGGGAATTGCATTGCACTTTGCTTCAGCTTGCTCTATTCTACACCAATCACATCTTCATCCTCAGCAATTCATCCTCAGGAACATGATTGGATCAAGATCCATGGCTAAACTTCACTGAATCTCCAAGATTTCAGTTCTTCACATTCCTGCATTTTATTGGATTTCTCAGTGATCTTCCTCAGTTACATTGACTTCTCCATTAATTCATCATCACCTTCACACTCAATACATTCTCCATGGATGAATCAAGCTGAATCTCTAAGAACAAGCTCAATTGAATTGCTGCATTTTCTACATTTTTGACTTGAATTCAGTGATTCAGAGTGTTTATGTCACTCTATGAAGATCAACATCAAGTATAAGCAAGCAGTGGAGCCTCCTCTTTGGTTTTCACAACATCTCAAAAGCTTCAATCACAAGTTTTAGTTTGAATTTCATTTGCTTTTTTTCACCCTTTTCTTGATTGATTGGTGTTATTTGAAGCTTAATAGAAGCTTGTAACCTTCTGGCTAGTTGATAGGGACCATAGGTGCTTAGATGCAGTTTTTAGGATTGATTTTGCTTCCTTCGATTTACACTAATTAGGCAAGATTAGTGATATTTGAGGTCATATTATGGATGTGCATAGCATAAGGATCAGTTCCATGGATTTACTTTTCATTCTCATAGTTTTTTTGAGTAAACCCTAGGTGGAAGATGACCGGAGAAGATGATCGGATAATAGCTCCGGTCACCTGAAAAGTGTGCCCTAATTATCTTTGAAATTAAAACGCATCCGTCCATTTCTTTCAATACAATGGTCCATATCATGCCAGCGAATAAAAAAAATCATTCCACTCACGTGCCAATTTATGAAGGAAAAGTTCAGGTTCCTATTTGCACCCAATATGCGTGTGTTTCAAGCCCATTTCAGTGTATTTCTTTGCTATCCATACCCCTCAGGCCCAATACAATTTAGTTCTTTTATTTTCTTCTATTCATTTTATTTCAGTTTTTGTTTTCTATTTTTAAAAATACTAAAACACTTCTAAAAATTCCCCAAAAATTCATACATGATCTTCATCGTTTTCTTTAATTTTCAATAATTTTTGTTTTCATTTTTGTTTTATTGTGGAACCATAATTAATTTCACCATTAACTTCCTCCTATTTTCTTTCCGTTATGACCAATCAACTTGTCAATTTTTTTCTCTAAAACCACAAATTATAAATTGTCCATTCTTTTTGCATTATCTAGATAACTCATTGAACTTCTCCAAAATATTTATGTTTTGATTTATAGATAATGGTAAGTCACATTTTGATCCCATCATTTCACATGTGTGCACATAAACCCTAATTCCCTTCCACACTTGATTTGACCATTCAAAAATAGAAATTTTTGTGAGAGTTTTTTGGACATAAGTCCCCTTCTGGATTGTGATCCCAATTGTCAAGTTTCATAATTTTTCTAAGCCATTTGATATTTTTTCTAAGATGCTTAAGTCATAAGTCACTTTTTGGTCTTTTCCTTTACTTCCTTTGATCCATATTGAATAAGGCATTTATGCCATTACCTTAAGGTCTTGGTTTTGAGTCTTATAGGTCTTGTGGGATATCTTCAAGTGTTGAGTAGCCTCCTTAGGTCTTCACCTTTGATGTTTTAGGTTTTCTTGAGTCATAAGTCATATTTGCCTTACTTTGATCTAATTTCACTTCTTCTTCTACATTAGCCATCTCAAATTCCATTTGTGCATAAGCTAACCCTTTGATATCATTTTTGTGTGTCTCATAAGTGTACTTTGATCATTTCCATGTTTTTACTTCAAGTGTAAAAGTTTTGGTATCCCTTTGAACCTAATTTGTCACCTAAAAGTCCTTAAAACCCTAATTTGTGACACTTAGCCTTAAGACAATTCTTACCACTTCATTTGTGAGTATCTTGTGAATCTAATTTTCATTTTAACTTTTCATCCTGCCTCTAGTTTTTGTATGGGGAGTTCAAGTTTCCTAGGTCATTTTTTATTTTTCTTTCTAAATCATTTGTTTCACTTTTAAAACCATGTTTCCATGTTCATTCTTTCATCTTTCAATCCAATATTTGAATCTCCTTAACTTGAATCTCTTCTTTCTCATATGATCTAATCTCATCCTATATTTTCATTTTGTGTTAAGTTCTGTACTTTGCACTCACCTTTGATTTTAGGAGATTTTAATATGCTAAAACCCTTAGGTTTCCCCTTTAATTCATCCTTAGGTTTCATTAGGGTTTAATAACACTTTAGGGCATAGTTTGAATTTGATTCACTTCATCCATTTAGATATTTTTAATTTCATTTAACTCATGCCCTTAGAAGTTAGCTAACATGTAGATTGCTTTAGAACTTAGTTTTTAGGCTTAGAAGTTCATTAGTGCTCTTATTAGCTAGGGTGAGCTTTCATTGGATTTTGCCATGTCATAATTGTTCAAATTGATTCATCATGCTAACATTTGTTTTGTAGGGGGAAGATTGAGGTAAGCATTACTTCATTCCTATCTCTTATACATTTTAATTGTGCTTGCCTTAGCACTTAGTGCTTTGTTCACATGCTTCCCTTTTGTTCTTTAGATTCAACTTAAATTCCTTAGGAAGTAAGTTGAACTCTAACTTGCTTTTCTTTTCCTTAGGTTTAGATTACCTCACAAACAGTAGGATCACCTCTTGTACATAATAAGATAACTTAGGTTTATGTCTCAATCCCCCTTTAGCTTTGACCTTTTGCCTCTTGAGTCTTCTTTTCTCATCTTCAAACAAAATAAAAAACACTTAATAAATGCATGAAAGAATCTCTTGTGTATAGCCTTATTCCATGGGGCACTTACATTCATTCCATCTTGGAATAGTGTGGGCTTGTCTAGAATGATGTACAAGTCTGATCAAGAGGTTATTTCACAAAGAAAACATAAAAGATAGTTCTTCACAAAGCTACAAAAACAGGTAATAAGTTCAACAAGCTAGTGAACTTAGACTATAATCCTTGGAAACAAGTCTTGGATAAATTCTCCTTACTTGGTGTGCTTGTTCTATTATTCCATCTTGGAATGTAGTAGCAAGTACACATTCCATGGAAAAGAGTTTGAATTCACTTCCTTGTGCCAAATTCATACAAAAATCTAAAAAGAAAACAACAAACAATAAGCGACTTTCTTGCGGGAACTTCTTTTCTCACCTCATTCATTCTCAACGCGAACTTGCGACGACTTGTCTCACATGCAAGACGGTAAACGCACTCGTACCAGACGAGCCTGCAACACCTGAGCATAAACATACGTAGTTCCAGCATAAAAAAACACAAACAAATAGTTCCCGCCTTAGTTAGGCGAACTACGTCGACTCTGATCCTCATCTTCCCGACGAGGTATGTAGGCAGCAGGGTAGGGCCAGTTCGAGCACATTCTTTATTTTCCCTACATTTCCCCACTTTCTTTTTATTTTCCTTTTTTCAGTTCCCTTTCTCATTCTTTTCCAGTAAGCAGTTCATTTCTATTCCAGCCATCAATTATATTCTTTCACCCTTTGAAACAAAACTTACAAGCGTGGATCCCGTCGGGTACGGCGGACGGTCTGGGGTGCTAATACCTTCCTAGGTCGTAACCGACTCCCGAACCCAGATCTTTGGTTTGCAGGACCTTGTCCTTTCCTTCTTCCTCAGGTTTGTGCAACATTACTTTTCCCGTTCATTCGGGATAAAAATGCATGGCTGGAGACTCTACCTTTTCCGTGCCACTTTCGCGTTTGTACTAGGATGAAAATCCCGGGAGCGACAGCTGGCGACTCTGCTGGGGATCGAACCCAAAATCTCTGGTTTCCCTCGTAGAGTCAATCCTAGTGCCTATTTGCCTTTGTTTCTTTAGGTGTTTATGTGTGTGATGTTGTATGTTTATTTACTATTTTCATTTACAGTTTACTTTACAACTTTAATTTACTGCTTACAGTATTTATCTTCACATGAATCATATACTAGATTGTGTTGGTTTCTTTTTTTCTTCTGTGGGATGGGTTTTGTTACTGTGAGATGAGCTCGTAACCGGGGCTTGAGTGCACCTTAGGACTTAGAGTGGTTCCACTTTGGATTCATGGCATCTTTCTATGTTGGTAGTAGTGAGTTCCACACCTTGAGTTGCGACCTTCTCGGAAATGTATTGATACTGGAATCTTTCTGGGGCAATACACAACCTTGATAGTTATGTGTAGTCAGGGGACCGATCATTGAGAACCTTTGTGGAAACATCCCTCTCCAGTGATGACAGTGGCAGACCACATTTGTTGGCAAACCCACTCGCATCCGAGGGCCCACTGGGAACTCACATAGGATGGCCTGGTTCTCTCATAGGAATCCAATTAAAGCAAATTGTTCGTATGACGATAGTATTGTACCCTTCAGGATGAATGTACTATTGTTTCTCGATTCAGTGCTTGAAGCTGGGGACTTATGCGGGATGTTTGTTTCCTTGGACTCAACTGAGACCTCCCTGAGTAGTACATAATGCCAAACCAATTCCCTGATTTGGTCACGAACCATTTCTTGGAGATGGTGAACGTATTATTCCTGCTTGACTTTAAGAGTCCGTGATGTTAACCCGAGTAGCACACCCGTGAGATTGGGAGGGGTTTACAGTATTGTAGGAACCTCAACCTTCAACACATCCACTGTGCCAATATGCTTCAGTATTGTGATCTATTCTGTTACACATTGATTCTGAGATTTGAACCTCTGATCAGAAAGATGCTTGTTTTGATGTGGTGATGTTGTGACCCTGCACAAACACTTGATTATATGATTGACACTACACAGACACATCATTGATCACATGCCTTGCCTTGCATAAGCATCATGACATCAATAATCATACGTGTTCTTTTTATTCTGAGGGTTCATATTACTTCTGATTCCCGGTCACATTGTTCATATGTGTTCTTTTTATTTTTAGAGCATTACTAGCTATGATGGTGTATGGGATAAGCTTGTTCCCAGGAGAGAAAGGACTAATCAGCATGGAGGCTATCACCATCTTTGTCAAAAGAAACCCATTGCCTACATTGCTGGGTGACTTCTACTATGGGGTTCATTACAAGATTGAAAAAAGAAAAGGACATGTGAATTGTTGTGCTTCCTTGTTTGTTGACTGGTTTGTAAGGAAACTCCCAAAATCAGGACCTTTCCAAGACTTGAAACAATCTTGGAAGTGGTCCAAAAGATTGATGGGCTTAACCTCATATGAAATTGCTTGGGGATGCAACGGGGATATTGTAGGCAAAGAAATCATGGTTAGTTGTGGTAGCTTCCCAAATGTACCCTTGATAGGAAGGAAAGGAGGAATCAGTTACAATCATGTGTTGTCCAGAAAACAATTTAGCTATCCTTTGAGAGCTTCACCATTGATTGAAGAGATAAATGAGTCACTATACTTTCCAGCAGAAGGTAACTTGAAGATGAGCATACTAGCATCCCAAGCATGGGAGGTTAGAATAATGAAGGGAAAAAAGGACTTTGGGAGAGTAGATCCAAAGACTTATGATCCTTTTGCCACCTGGTTGGAAGATTGTGTAGAGACTTTGTTGCTCCCATTCTCCAAGGAACCACCTCTCTACCCTAAGGAAGTAGTCCCTATAACTTCATTCCATCTTCATGAATATCAGAAATTGGAAGCCTTGGTTAAGCAGCTCAGGTTGGAAAATCAAGAAGCCAACAACTCATGCCAGAAGTTGAAGATTCAAAACCAGAAGTTGGAAGAAAGGACTCACCGGGCTGAAGAAATGGTCAGGCTCAAGCAGCAGGACTTCCAGGAGAGAGAACTTTATTTCAAGAAAAGAGGATTAGCTGAAACTCACAAGGCGAGCCAGCGCCGAAAAGATAAGAAAGAGTTGAATGAAGCTAATGAAGCCATAACTTTGTGGTAGGAGAAATGGAAAGACAACTTGAAGAAGCAGAAAGAGTTGGAGGCCAAATACAAGTTAGAGATCAAAGGTCTTCAAGATTCTTTAGCTGAACAAGGATAGCTCCTTTAAAAGGCCCACCACCAAGAGAAGAGTCATCTTCAAGATATAGCAAAGAGTTAACAAGGAGTGGAGGATGCTCAGAAAGAGATAGGGCAGTTGAAACTTAGAGATGACGTCAAGAAGACCAAGACTGAGTCAATTGCAAACAAAGAGAGTGATAAGGTGTTCCTACAACAAATTGAGGAGTTGCATGCCTCTTTTGACCTTAAGGATCTCCTGATTCAAAATCTCATACATGAACCAGACCATCAAGACATAGCCCAGTTGCTTCAAGGTGTCAAACGCCTTAGCTAGAGGTTGCAGTATATAGATTTCCCCAGACTTTAGTCTTGTATTCATATATCTGGATTACCCACAGGTCTGTTGTGGGATTCCTTTCTTGCTGATGTACTTTCCCCTTTGATGTATGAACTTTCCCCCTACGGGGACTTTGTTATTTTAGTTTCTTTTTATTTGCCTTTGGTTGCTATCTTTTGCACGGACACGGGATATTAAACACTACCACTTCACATCTGAATGTCACACAAGGTCTTCTTTAATACCAGAATGGAAAGTAAATAAAACCTTGAGGATAAGAGAAACACATCATTACATACATATCATTTGCATTTTTCTTTTGCAGGTTTCTCCAAGTTACTTAACTTATTTATTCTCCAGGTAAAGATTGCGAGAGCAGCTAGGACCCGTCACCTCAGACAAAATATTCCTCATCGATACGCTACCCGCAACAACCAAAGAACTATAATGGACACTGTGCAAATAGAGCTCAATGAATTCCGCACCCGGATGTGAGGATTTATGGTTATGATGCAGGGTACGGCCAAAGGACAACAGGATCTGAGGAACGCCATGCAGAGGTTTACTCCTCCCCAGACTAACCCTCAAGTGGTCACTCCAGATGCTCAAGGGAATCCGCCCAACAACAACAATGGAGGAGGTGAACCTCCAGTTCCAGAGACTAGCACACCAACTCTTATTCATGTGGAATACCATCAGGAGGATCAATTCCCTCCTACTAATGATGATATGGGATTTGGCATGGGAGGAAACTTTCAAGACATTTTGTTGCTGGCTGAAAAGGTTAAGGCCCTCGAATGTAGAGACACTCTTGGGATAGATGTATCTGATATGGGCCTGGTTCCTGGAGTGGGCATTCCTCCCAAGTTCAGGCCACCAACCTTTGATAAGTACAATGGCAACACCTGCCCCAAAACGCATCTGCAGGCTTTTTACCGAAAGATCGCTGCTCATACTAGGGACGAGAAACTATGGATGTACTATTTCCAGGACAGTCTCTCTAGAGGCTCACTGGGATGGTATATGAAGTTGGAGAGGAGCTCTGTTCGAAACTAGAAAGTGCTAGGGGAGGATTTCCTTAAACAATATCAGTACAACATTGATATGGCTCCTAGCCGCACTCAACTCCAGAGTTTGGCATAGAAGAATCTGGAAAGCTTTAAAGATTATGCACAGAGATGGCGTAAGGTTGTCGCCAGGGTACAACCACCTTTCCTAGAAAGAGAAATGGTAGATCTCTTCATGGACACACTTCTAGGGCACTTCATGGAGAGGTTAGAAGGATGCTCATCAAGTGGTTTTTCAGACATTATCTTAACTGGTGAAAGAATTGAGAGTTGGATTAAACAGGGAAAGATCCAGAATGGTGGTGCTTCAGCTTCCGGTATCAAGAAAACTTTTGTGAAAAAGAGGGAAGGAGAAACTGGAGTTGTGTATGCACAGAGAAGTAGAGGAAATAGAGGTGTTTATAAGCAGGTGGCTCCTATTACCATTTTAGCTCCAGCTAATCAACAACAGGTTTAACAACCGCAACAACAACACCAACATGGTTATCATCAATAGAAGGCTCCTCGTCCCTATTATTCTCGAAGGGCTAGAGAAAGGCATCTTGAAACTCCATCCATGTCTTACTCACAGCTCTTGCATAATCTTCTCCAGCTCCAAATGGTCTATCTTAGAACTTTACAACCTCCGAGACCGGGACAAATCCCTGAAGGCTATGATGCAAACGCCCGGTGCGAATTTCATTCAGGAGCCCCTGGTCACAATACAGAGAATTGTAAAGCCTTGAAGCATTTAGTCCAGGACTTGTTAGATTCCAAAGCAATTAATTTCTCTCCCACTCCGAGTGTGATACAAAATCCTATGCCTCCTCATGGAGGTACAGTTGGGGCAATTGATGACGGAGAGAATCTGAATTTGGTGCATGATATCAATAACCTGCAAACTCCATTGAGTATTGTCGAAGCTTGTTTGGCCCAGAACGGTATCTTTCCGGGTTGCAAGAATGATTGTCCAGATTGTGTTGAGGCTCCCGATGGTTGCGAGCAATTGAGAACGGGGGTACAGAGCATGATTGATGAAGGGATCCCACAGTTTGATAGAGTTGCAAAAGAGAAAGAAGTGTCGACGGTGACCATTTTCTATGATCCAGCACAAGCTCCTCCTCAAGCCAAGGTGGCACAAATAACTATTACCACTGCAGGGCCTGTGGTGTACCAAAGTGATAGGGCCATACCATGGAATTACGGAGGTGAAGTGTATTGCAATGGCCAGAAGCAAGACTTGGCCACACCTAGTATATCTCCAGTTCAGGTGGAGAACATTGGGGTAGGAGGTTTTACTAGGAGTGGAAGATTGTTTGCACCTGAGACATTGAGAAACAATGTAGTGCCACATAAAGATACTTTTGAGGCCCAAGCTAAGGCTATGGGCAAGCAGCCAGTGACTATTGATGGGCCCACGCCTGTGGTTGACCCTGATCTTACATTTGACAAAGAAGCAGAAGAGTTTCTAAGAATCATCAAGAAGAGCGATTATAAAATCGTAGACCACTTGCAACAGACTCCATCAAATATTTTCATCTTTTCTCTGTTAATGTGTTCTGACTCTCATAGAAAATCTCTCTTAAACATCCTAAACAAAGCCTATGTGCCTCGGGATATCTCAATGAACCAATTAGAAATTATGGTGTCCAGTGTGAATGCAGTCATGGACTGGGATTTACTGATATGGACCTGACATCGGAAGGTCGTTCCCACAATCGGGCACTTCATATTTCTTTGGAGTGTAAGGGTGCAGTGTTATCCCATGTGTTGGTGGACATAGGGTCATCACTAAATGTACTTCCCAAGAAAGCGTTAACAAAACTGGATTACGATGGAGTTATTCTGAAGCCCAATGACTTGGTGGTTCGAGCGTTTAACGGCTCAAGGAGGTCAGTGTTTGGAGAAGTGGACTTGCCAATCAAGGTAGGGCCACAAATATTCAACATTACATTCTATGTAATGGACATCCAGCCTGCGTACAACTGTTTACTGGGGAGGCCCTAGATCTAATCGGTAGGGGCAGTGTCATCTACGCTTCATCAGAAATTGAAATTCGTCTGGGAATGGCAAATCGTAACGGTCTGTGGACAGGAGGATATCTTCATCAGCCATCTGGCTTCATTTAAATATGTAGAGATGGACGGTGAGATTGTTGAGACTATGTGTCAAGCTTTCGAGCCCCTTAAGACTGAATTAGTATCCTTATTAGCAACTTCTTCAGAAGAGTCAAAGAAAGGAGTCTCCATAGCTTCTTACAAGCAGGCTCTAAAAATGGTGGAGTTGGGAATGCGAGAAGGCTGAGGCAAGCTGGTGGAAGTATCAGAAAAGAAGAACATGTTTGGTGTTGGCTACCAGCCTGGGCAGTCATCATCTAAATAGAGCATCAGAGGTTGAAAGGGCCCGATTACCTTCACAAGTGTTGGATGGTTTGATTATGGGAGTATCAGTGTAGTGCAAGATGACATAATTGATAGTGATTGTGACTTTGACGAGTGGATCAGGCCTTATGCTCCAGGGACGCAGCTCAACAATTGGTCGTCTGAAAGGCTCATCTCTGTCATTTCCCTTGAAGAGTAATGGTTTTTGTTTTTCTCTTTCTTATATTCAAGCACTATGCCTTACCCAGGGCATAGCAACTCATTGTAAGGGTTCCATTTTTCATGACACAATACCATAATCATTAATAAAGCAGACGTTTAGAATTCATTCATGTTATTCCTTGTCTTTCATTTTTGTCTTTGTTTTTAAAAAGGGAAAGAAAAGTTTTAAAGTGGCAATGTTTTCATTTCTCAAACTCTTTCTAAAGCCTTGAATGAATCATCATTCATACAGGTGCTCTTCACCGGGTCCCATCAATGATGACCCTGCTATGGCTAAGTATGACTTTGACAATCCGATTTACCAAGCCGATGAGGAAGGTGAAGAAGATTGCGAACTACCTGAAGAGCTAGCCAGATTACTTAAACAAGAGGAGAAGATGGTTCAACCCCATGAGGAGGTCATTGAAGTGATAAACTTGGGCACGGAAGAAGATAAGAAAGAGGTTAAGATCGGGACTGCGTTAGAAGAATCTGTCAAAAGCCGTCTGATTGCCATGCTTCGAGAATATGTTGATGTATTTGCCTGGTCTTATCAAGAGATGCCTGGTTTGGACACATATATTGTGGTGCACAAGATGCCTTTGAGAGAAGACTGCCCACCAGTGAAGCAAAACTTAAGACGTACACGCCCTGATATGGTAATCAAAATCAAAGAGGAAGTACATAAGTAGTTTGATGTTGGATTCTTAGTAGTGACTAGTTACCCTCCATGGGTTGCCAATATTGTACCGGTCCCTAAAAAAGATGGTAAAGTCAGAATGTGTGTAGACTATAGGGACTTGAATCGGGCCATCCCTAAAGATGATTTCCCTTTGCCTCATATAGATGTGCTAGTTGACAACACTGCCCAATTTTCCGTATTCTCTTTCATGGATGGCTTCTCGGACTATAATCAGATTAAAATGGCGCCAGAGGACATGGAAAAGACTACATTTATTATGCCTTGGGGCACCTTCTGTTATAAAGTTATGTCGTTTGGTTTGAAGAATGCTGGTGCAACATACCAACGTGCGATGGTGACTTTATTACATGACATGATTCATCATGAGATTGAGGTCTATGTTGATGATATGATAGCAAAGTCCCAAACAGAAGAAGAGCATCTAGTCAACCTAGCCAAGTTGTTTGACAGACTCTGGAAATTCAGATTGAGGTTGAATCCGAACAAATGCACCTTTGGGGTAATTTCCGGTAAACTGCTGGGTTTCATTGTTAGTGAGCGGGGAATTGAGGTTGACTCGGCCAAAGTAAAAGCCATTCAGGACATGCTTGAACCAAAAACCGAGAAGCAAGTACGAGGCTTTTTAGGGAGACTAAACTACATTGCACGGTTTATCTCGCACCTAACAGCCACGTGTGAGCCTATTTTCAGGCTTCTGAAGAAGAATCAGGCCATCAAATGGAATGAAGATTGCCAACAAGCCTTCGACCGAATCAAGGAGTACTTGATGGAACCTCCGATTCTCATTCCTCCAGTGCCATGGAGACCCTTAATCATGTACATTACCGTAAAGTATATCTTTGAGAAACCGACTTTAACAGGAAGGGTAGCCCGATGGCAGATGATTCTGACAGAATATGATATCCAGTACACTTCGTAAAAAGCAATTAAAGGGAGTGTATTGTCAGAATACCTGGCTCATCAACCAATTGACGATTATCAGCCCATGAGATTCGAGTTTCCGAATGAGGAAATCATGTTCCTCAAGTTGAAAGACTGTGAAGAACCACTTCCAGAGGAGGGGCCAGACCCCGAATCCAAATGGAAGTTGATGTTTGACGGAGCTGTGAATGTAAACGGAAGCTGAATAGGTGATGCCATCATCTCACCATAGGGTGTCCATATGCCTTTCGCTGCTCGGCTGAATTTTGAATGTACCAACAACGAAGCAGAGTATGAAGCTTGCATCATGGGGGTCGAGGAGGCAATCAACTTGCGAATCAAGAACCTCGAGATCTTCGGCGATTCTGCTCTGGTAGTGAACCAAGTCAATGGAAAGTGGTTACTTTATCAACCTCACCTGGTTCCTTACAGTGATTATACCAGAAGATTGCTAACTTTCTTCACTAAAGTCAAGCTGAGTTATATTCCACGAGATGAAAATCAGTTTGCTGACGCTCTAGCAACTTTATCATCCATGATCAACGTGTGTCAAGAGAACTACGTGCCTCGAATCATGGTCCCTCGTCTTGAAAGACCTGCCTACGTTTATGTACATTGATCCCATTCCACCTCCGAGTTCCATTTTGTTCAATGGTCTTGTTTTTATACCTTGTTTGGTACAACAGTCCCCCTTTTCGTGTCTTGTTTGATACAACAGTCGCGTCGCAGGGACTTGTTTTGTACAACTATACAGTCTGCCTGGGCTCTCGTTTATGTACAACGATCCCATTCCACCTTCGAGTTCCATTTTGTACAATGGTCTCATTTTTAATCCCTATTTGGTACAATAGGCCCCCTTTTCGCGTCTTGTTTGGTACAACAGTCGCGTCGCAGGCTCTCGTTTATGTACAACGATCCCATTCCACCTTCGAGTTCCATTTTGTACAATAGTCTCGTTTTTAAGCCCTGTTTGGTACAACCGGCCACCTTTTCTCATCTTGTTTGGTACAACAGTCATGTCGCAGGCTCTCGTTTTGTACAATGATCATGTCTGCACGGGCACTCGTTTATGTACAACGATCCCATTCCAACTTCGAGTTCCATTTTGTATAATGGTCTCATTTTTAAGCCCTTTTTGGTACAAGATGCCCCCATTTTGCGTCTTGTTTGGTACAACAGTCGCGTCGCAGGCTCTCGTTTTTTACAACGATCATGTTTGCCTGGGCTCTCGTTTATGTAATACGATCCCGTTCCATCTTCGAGTTCCGTTTTGTTAAATGGTCTCGTTTTTAAGCCATGTTTGGTACAACAGGCCCCCATTTCGCGTCTTGTTTGGTACAACAGTCATGTCGCAGGCTCTCGTTTTGTACAATGATCCCGTTTGCCCGGGCTATCATTTATGTACAACAATCTCTTTCCATCTTCGAGTTCCGTTATGTACAATGTGTCGCTCCCCCAAAAAGACACCTAGTCAGATAGGATACAGACGCGAACGGTCGGCGAAAAGAGAAGATGAGGGTGAACTGAGAAAGGGGGTTGGTTACAACCTGGGAAGGTATTAGCACCCAGATTGTCCATCGTACTTGACGGGATCCCCGCTTAGAAAATTGTGTTTAAAGGGGTAGGTGTATGTGCTATCTGTGTGCAAAAGCTGGAAAAGAAATATACAAGTGTCAGTGCAAAAGCTGGAAAAGAAATATACAAGTGTCAGTGCAAAAGCTGGAAAAGAAATATACAAGTGTCAGTGCAAAAAGGTGTGAATGCTCAGGGACTGAGGCTTAAAAGAATGCTGAAAGAGGGGGAAGACAAAGAGACTTTTGTTCGATAACAGTTGAGTTATGCCTACGTATCCTCTCGTGTAATGAGGAAGTCAAAACACCGTAGTTCGACTCAAAGAGACTGAAAGATGAATTTTACTGTGAACTGCTTACTTGCCTATGCTCAAGTGTATGACTCGTCTGGCTCGAGTGCTAACTGTCTTGCATTAGACGGAAGAAGCAAGTTCTCGGTTGTGAATGAAGATGATGAGAAAAGAATCCCGAAGGAGACAATTATTGATTTTTTTCATGTTTTCAGTTTTGTTATTATTTTTGGTGTTTTGCAGAGGATAATGAGCTTAAGCCTGAATCAAAGGCTTGTAAACTCATTATATCCTTCCTGATTAGGGATAATAAGAATACTTAAGTATGAGATAAGCATCTCAACTTAATTGCCATGATTATGTAGGATTAAGATCATTAACCTACTTGTGATTATTTAGATGTTTTTTGGTTTTTTGTTTAGTGTTATGTAATGAGTTTAATCTCTAATCACAGATTAGTGGGCTCATTACACCATCCTAATAGAAGGATAATAGATGAGAATACTTAAGCTGAGGAAGATAACTCAACTTAATCCATGGTTAGGGATTAAATTCATTATATAACAAGCCTTTTTTAAGTGCATTTTAATTTAAGGTGAGATTAAGAAGTGAGTTTTATGATTTGTAAGACAACTTGAGGGGGACTTGTCCATTAAACACTAGGGTTAGTCCCTCTTAACCATAAGGAAGAGATAGAACCCTAATGTAAGGCCCAAGTTACAAGTTAATGTCTTAGTGATTATTAGATGGATTGATTAAGAGGTTTAAATAGATTAAGGGTTTAACACTTAGGATTAAAGTTATACACTTCATCCTAAGATAAGGATGCAGGCATAACCCCAATTCCAAAGTCCTAAAACCTTAAAGGTTTAGTCTCTAATGATGAGATGAGAAAAGAGACACAAATAAGACTCAAAGGAAAAAGTCTAAGGGAAACTATCAATCCTAGAAGTTATCATGCTTAGGCATCCTATGGTTTTGTGAGGCTTAAAAGGAGAAGTCTTCAAGGAAGCC
Source organism: Lathyrus aphaca (assembly GCA_963966055.1). Lineage (NCBI taxonomy): Eukaryota > Viridiplantae > Streptophyta > Magnoliopsida > Fabales > Fabaceae > Lathyrus > Lathyrus aphaca. The sequence continues at coordinate 408,827,528 of OZ014521.1, read as the reverse complement.
ACCAAGGAGAAGCAAGATGAAAAGAGATGGAAGAAAAAGAATAAGTTACTTACTTCCTAAGAAGATAAGTAACTTAGAGGAATGAAATGAAGAGAAGCATAAGTGAGGCAAGCCCACTCAAAGACAAACAAAACTGCAGTAAGAATTCAATATGAAGAGATGAGAAGAGGTGGGAGGTTAAGGCAAATCCACCTCCCAAACAAACTTACCATTAACCTGAAAAGTTAGTACAAGATGCAATATGAAAGAAATGAAATGAAACAATGCATATGCAAGGGAAAAGACCAAGACCAGAAGCCTACACATGATGTAAATGATGTTATGATATAATGCAAAGGCATACAAGATGCATGTATGTGTTCATACAAGAGAATGAATGCAAATGAAACATGTAGGAAGCATGTAAACACATGGATGTTTATGAAATGAAATGGATGCAAAGCATAGCGAATGTATGGATAAATGATCAAGCAATGTTCAGGCAATGTCTTAATATGTCTAAGATGGCATACAAATGCTTAGAATGGCATGGCAAGTTCATATGTTCATGCAATGCAATGTAAGATGCAAGTAAAGATGCAAAATTAGGGTTACATGGCAACATGAGATGAAGATGACCAAGACAGAAGCAAATGACAGTATAAAAAATTGAAAATGCACTCAAACGGACCCTAAACCTACATTAGGTTACCATCCAAAGGGGGAGGTCAGAAACTAAACCTAGAAGAAGTTATGAATTTCCTAAGTTTCTAGGGTTTTTTGGGTGATCTTCAATGTAAAATGCCAAACAATTTGAAAATACAAGATAAAAATGGAACAAAAATGTTTTTGGATGATAGAAGCCATGTATAGAACAACGCAAAAATAAACATTCACAAACTCAACTTGGTTTAAAAGTTATGAATTTTTGAAGTTAGGGTTAGAAAATGAACATTTTTAAGAACCCTAATTCATTGAAAAATCTCAAAGTGTGATCAAAAACCAGAATAAATTTGTATGGTGAGTTTGTAAATGCTTCTAAATGTCTAAGAATGCTCTCTGAATTTTTTTGTGATTTTTAAATACTTAAATGTATTTTTAATTAATTAAAATCAATTAACTAATTAAATAAAACATTTAAATGATTTAAAACTATATTTTTAATGCAAAAAATAAAAATAAAAATATTTTTGGTTTCTGAAAATTAATAAAAGTCATGATAAAAATTTTCAGATTTTTTAAACCATTTTTGCTATTTTTAAATAATTATGCAAAAGAAATAGAAAGAAAATAATATAAAATGAATAAAATGAGGAAGTCAGCGCATCCAATGGCTGAGATTTAAACAAACATGGTGGGAATTGACTGCGCGCCAGATCCAAGGGTCCACATTCAAATTGGCCTTAATTATGTTTTAAAATTAATTAAACTGAATTAACCCTAAGTGAAATGATCCTAGCCACTCGTTGCTAACCCTAATCTTCTTCTAACGGCCACAAACACAACTGGGGAATTAATCACAGAATTAACCCTAATGACTTTCAGGTGGCTGGAGAAGACCTCCGGTCATCTTCTCCGGTCACCCAAAACACCTAACTTCTTCCCTAGGTTAAATCAAGAGCTCTAAAGCTCCAGAATCACTCCCCTAACATCCATAAGCAAGAATCAGCCATCAAAACACATTTATCATTCCTCAAAACAAGATTCGAAGCAAAACATGAAACTGAACAAAAATTTCAAAAACTCAATACATGCTTAATACTCAACCATTTTCAACACAAATTACATCAGCATGATTAGTGAAGCATAAATAATCATTTAGGAACTTAAAAAGACATTTCTGGAAAAAAGTTCTTGAGGTTACCTGAGATGAAGCTTTGCTATCTGGAGCTTTCTGGCCACTTCCTTTGTGCTTTTCCACTCCTATGAACTCCTTGATGCTTCTGGCAAGCTTGAAACAAGTTTGTATGGGCTGTTTTTGAAATTTCAGTTCAGAGCATGTCAAAATCGTGTTTTTGTTTGAGGTAGTTTCAGGCTAATGTGATGGGTGGGAAATGATCCCGGGGTTATGTGGAGATGATTGGTGAAAGAATTTTGAAGTTTTGATGGGTGGTTTGAGAGTTTCGAAGAGATGAAGTTCTTGAGGGATTTTTTGGAAATCTGAGCTATGGGATGATTTTTGCTTTTGTATTGTGTGTTATGGCTTGCCTAAGGTACACATATCATGTCTTGATAGGTCAGAAGAGTGGTTGTGGCCTATGCTGATTGGTATGGTGTGAAATGCAAAAAGTCAAGATTTGTGTCCTTGGAGGTATGGGTCATGGCATGTCTGGTTTCATGGGGTGTCTGGTCTCAGCAAGTTTCAAGGAGAGCCATGGAATTGGTTTTGGCATATTGGCACAAGTGGATGTAAAGATCTATACCATTTTGCAATTTTGGAAAGTCTTGGCCCCTTTGAAATTTCTTGAAGTTCAAGTCATGGAAATGCATAATTCTTGGGCCAATTCTGATCTTTAGAGGTCACATAGGCATATTGTGAAGTGTTTGTGCACATTTGAAGTCATTAGAATGCTTGAACATGCCATTTTGCAAAATCCCTCTTTGGCATAACTTGAAATTATGTGATTTTTGCCAACTTTGAAAGGCCATATCTTGAGTTCTAGGATGAATCAAAACATGTTCTTGTACTTTTTGAAAAGGGAAAGACCTAATATACAACTTTCATGACCAATAATTTTTCATTTGAAGCATTCTTGATCAAGAAAGAGGAGGTTGAAATTTTTTCCCAAAATGGAAAGTTTCCATTACAAGTTATTTCCATTTTTGGAAACTTTTCAAATGGCTCAAAATTCTTCAATCTTGTGAACTTATAACCTCTTATAATATCAAATAAAGATCATAGAACTTCAATTTGATGAAAATACCCTTTTGGTTCCATTGTTGGGGGCCTCAGATGCCCTGATTTTGACTTAACTTGCTCAGGAAGTTACCTAGTGAACATATGACTTCCACAATGAATTTCTTCATCAAACTTGGTACACATGATCCTTATGACATATTAAGAACATTAGAAACAATAATGGCCCAAAAATTTGGAGTTGGGGCCTCTGAAACCAAAACCCTAATTCTGGTCATCTGTGTAGTGAAAACCCTAGCTTTGCTTCCATGCCTTGCCAGTTCTTGTGATTTCTTGACTTCTATGAACTTTGAGGGATATAATATGATGATAGAACACACATGGACCCTCTTGGAATGCTTTAAGACCTTTGGCGTGGCTCATATGGAATCTTGGATTGCTCAGATCACAAACCCTAGATGCAGATGAATTGGAACTATGCAAATGAAACAAATATGCAATATGAGATAGTATGCCTATGCTTATGCAAACATGAAAGATCACAAGCCATGTTTTGATATGAGTGAGGGAAAATTTGGGGTGTTTACAACTTCCCCTATTCAAACATGAGTTAGCTGTGCAGGGTGTAAGCGCCCGACTTAACAGACAAACAAGATAACTTGTGGTTGAATACCAAAGACAGTCCGAAATTTGCACTCACTGGGGATAAGAAGAAAAGGGATATAAATTGTAAAAGACGGTATAGCATGATTATCAAATGCGGGCGATGGAGGACGACCATCGAGCAGAGGACGACTGCTGGGGATAAACGGTAAACAAGCAATGACGGTGACGACCGACAAGCTGGGGAAAGCAAAGATACCATGATGGGGACGACCATTAGGTAAAGAAACAAGATTCTCCGGGGATTAAAGTAAAGGCAATGATGGGGATGACCATCAGGTTTGCAAAGTAAAGGTAAACAACGATGGGGACGACCATCGGTTCGAAGAATAAATGAAATAATGATGAGGGACGGTCATCAAAAAGGTGAAGGACGATCACCTAGCAGGGAACGACTGCTCTTTATCACGACATAGGACGAATGTCGGATAGAAAAGGTCGACGATGGGGACGGCCATCGGATAAGCATGATGAAGGACGATCATCAAGAGGTGAAGGATGATCACCTAGCAGGGTACGGCTACTCTCGGGGGTTTATCACGACATAGGACGAATGTCGGATAACAAGATCAACGATGGGGACGACCATCGGATAAAATGATGAGGGAAGGTCATCAAAAGGTGAAGGACGATCACCTAGCAGGAGACGGCTGCTAAATTTCACGACATAGGACGAATGCCGGATAGAAAAGGGTTCCAATAATGGAGACTCCGATGGGGAAAGGATGAGGGATGGTCATCCAAAGGTGAAGGACGATCACCTGGAGGGGTACGGCTGTCGAAAGTATCACGACATAGGACGAATGTCGGATAGAGGGAAGGTTGTTTTGTTGGTGACTTACTGGGGAATGGTAAATATGGATGAGTGCTTACGCTTTCGAGAATAAAAGGTATAAGTGTTTTGACGCTGTGTATAGATTAAAGATGCGGGCGAGCATCCTTAGGACTATGATACAGACGAGTATCGGTAGAAACAAACGATGATGCGTGTTCAGAGATGATGATACGAACGAGTATCAACTGGTTAACAAAGAACACGAACCAGTGTCAGATCTGTTTGAAGAGTGATATATCTACAAGATACGGACGAGTATCAAAGACTTCTGTATAAGTGAGTATGGATTTGTTGGTTAAGTATGTGCAAGACACGGACGAGTGTCGAAATATTGGGCAAGGGACACAAACAAGTGTTTGACTTGCTGGGGAAGTATGACACGGAAGAGTGCCAAAAAGAACATGTACAAGCTATGAACCAATATATGTATTTGAGAGTGCAAAAGGTATTCTGGAGACTTGTGGGGTAGGATGACACGCACGAGTGTCGAAAGGAGTGTGTTATAAAAAGTACTTGTTTTGCACCAAGTGATTAGGCAACCATGCTGGGGAAAGGTGACACGGACGAGTGTCAAAAGAGTAGGTATAGGTATCTGCATTTGAGAGTGCAAAGGGGACACTTTGGCTTATCTGTGGGGAATAACACGACACGGACGAGTGTCAAAAAGGGTATATATGAACCGGTATTTGTGTTGGAGAGTGCAAAGGGGATGCTTTGGCTTTTATTTGCAGGGGATGTGAGTTTTTACATTCATTGCTGATTAAATACTGATGGTATTTGCAGGTGACTGGCTCGAACCTGACTTGTGATCATGCAAATGTTTGATTTTTACCATAATGCTCCGTATTAGACGGAATGCTACGCTTATTTGGGGAATATGATGCGAATTCTATGATTATGCAAAAGAGGAACGGATCCGGGATTCGGATCCCGCTGAAAACAAGATCTCTGGCTGATCTGCTTGGAGGGACATCCCAGCTGAGGGAAGAGATCATTGGTAGATCTGGAGATATAGCTCTGCTTGGGGAAATAGATCCAGGGTTGATCTACCCTGTAAGGAGAACTCAGTTGGTGAGAAGGAAGTTTCAGTCACTTTGTTGTGTAAGAGTTTCAAACATTGCTCTTCTGGGGAGAGGCTGGAAATTTTGTGGGGAACTTGGCTGGGGATGCTCCTGTTGAATAGACCTGTGCTGGGAATAAGGAGGCTTTGACAACTTCGCTGGGGAAAAGCATTCCAGATACTGCTTGGGGAGGAGGTATGTTGGGGAAGTGTGCTTGGCATGCCCCATGCTGCGTATTGAATACCTGCAATTTGTTAAGACAAGAGAAACACACAAGTATCCCAAGGTATCTCTTACCGGATTCCATCATAGGAATTAGATATTCCTGAAAGTAAATATATTTCTCGCAAGAATTTATTAAAAATGGCTCATTTGTTTTATGCAAGTACTTATTATGAATTTTGGACATTTTGCAAACGGAACAAAAATGTACAAAAAGAGATATGACTGAAAATTCTGATTTTATTAATCTGGGTGCCCTGAATTGGAAAATACAGTCAAAGAAACAAATTCCCTGGAATGAGGAGATTGCTATAAATTGAGAAAAGTAAAAGTGCTGGCAATGTTGACGACGCTCTGGTGAACTTCATTTGCTATGACCTGTATGACCTTGACGTTCTTCTTATCTTGCTTTTTGAAGAAGGTTGATTATGACCGATGCTTTATCCTTTCGAAGCTTACCGTGTTGTGAGTGATACAGACGAATTCAAAATACAGTTGTTCGCTTATTCCCTGATTTTGCGTGGATCACCCTTTCGGGTTTTCAATCCACCGGGATACCCATTTTTGCCTGAGCTGTCCAATGCGGCTTTTCAACTCAGCGGGTGTACATTTTTCATTTTCCCTTATTTTTACCCGAGTCTTTTATTCTGTTTTTGACTCGACGGGATGCCCTATTTTTTCCTGGACTTGCATTCTGTTTTTATTTCCAACGTGTCATTTTATGCGAAGTATTTTTTAACTGCATCTGAATTCACAGGGGATACGAAATCTTCACCATCCATAGTAGTGAGCATCAGTGCTCCACCAGAGAAAATCTTCTTTACTATGAATGGACCATCGTAATTTGGAGTCCATTTGCCCCTGTGGTCTGTATGAGGAGGAAGAAGTATTTTCAGCACAAGATCTCCCACTTGGTATTCCCGAAGCCTGAATTTCTGATCGAAGGCTTTCTTCATCCTTTTCTGATATAACTGCCCATGAAAAATTGCAGCTAATCTCTTTCCTTTGATCAGATTCAGTTGATTGTACCGAGATCGGACCCATTCTGCTTCGTTCAGCTTTACATCCATCAAAACCTGTAAGGAGGGTAGCTCAACTTCAACAGGTAGGACAGCTTCCATCCCATACACAAGTTGATAACGTGTTTCCCCAGTAGACGTTCTGATCGAGGTTCGGTACCCATGCAAGGCAAATGGTAGCATTTCATGCCAGTCTTTATAAGTGACCGCCATCTTCTGCACAATCTTCTTGATGTTTTTGTTAGCTGCCTCAACAGCGCCATTCATCTTTGTCCTGTAAGGAGAAGAGTTGTGATATTGGATTTTGAAGTCCCGGTACAGTTCTGCCATCATTTTGTTGTTCAAGTTGAAACCATTATCAGTAATGATTCGCTCGGGCACTCCATATCGACAGATGATGTCTCTCTTAGAAATCTGGCTACCACTTGTCTGGTGATGTTTGCATACGAAGCTGCTTCAACCCACTTGGTGAAGTAATCAATGGCTACCAGGATGAATCTGTGGCCATTTGAAGCAGTCTGTTCGATCTTTCCAATCATGTCAATGCCCCACATGGCGAAGGGCCAAGGTGAAGACATCACGTTCAAAGGATTTGGAGGCACATGCACTTTGTCTGCATAAATCTGGCATTTATGACACTTTCTGGCATAGGCACAACAGTCTGCATCCATTGTGATCCAGTAGTAACCTGATCTTAACAATTTTTTAGCCATTGCATGTCCTCCAACATGGGTACCGAAAGATCCTTCATGCACATCGTGCATCAACAAGTCTTCTTCTCTCTTGTCAACACATCTGAGCAGAACCATGTCAAAGTTTCGCTTGTATAATGAACCGTCAGCATTAAGGAAGAAACTACCAGCCAGCCTTCTTAATGTCTTCTTATCATTGGATGATGCCCCAGGTGGGTATGTTTGATCCTCTAAGAAGCTTTTGATGTCATAGAACCACGGCTTGTCATCTTTAGCAATGTCCACAGAGAATACGTATACTTGTCGGACTAGTCTGGATACCGAAATCCGAGGCACATAATTTGCAGTTTGAACCTTGATCATGGAGGAAATGGTAGCTAAAGCATCTGCGAACTAATTTTCGTCTCGAGGGATATACTCAAGTTTGACTGTTGTGAAAAAAGTCAATAATCTCCTCGTGTAGTCACGGTATGGAATCAGATGCTCTTGGTGAGTGTACCATTTTCCGTTGGTCTGATTGATTACCAAAGCTGAATCTCCGAATCCAGTTAATGTCTTGATCCTAAGGTTAATGGCTTCCGCAAGACCCATGATACATGCTTCGTATTCTGCTTCGTTGTTAGTGCAGGAAAAGGTGAGTTTTTCCGAGAAAGGCATATGAACTCCTTTAGGTGTAATGAGCACTGCACTAACTCCGCGTCCATTCATATTGACAGCCCCGTCAAAAATCATAGTCCACTCTTCCTCTGAGTTAGGCCCTTCAGTGTGAACAAGCTCTTCATGATCGTTTGCTTTTAGGAACATGATATCTTCATCAGGGAAGTCATATATCATTGGCTGATAATCATCAATGGGTTGTTCAGCTAGATAGTCAGACAATACACTGCCTTTGATGGTCTTTTGATATGTGTACTGAATGTCATACTCTGTCAGAATCATTTGCCATCTTGCAACCCTTCCGGTAAGTGCTGGCTTCTCAAATATATACTTTACGGGGTCCATCTTTGAAATCAACAAGGTAGTGTGAGTCAACATATACTGTCTTAGTCGGCGAGTAGCCCGCGCTAAAGCACAACAAGTTTTCTCGAGCAGTGAATAACGTTGTTCACAGTCGGTAAACTTTTTGCTTAGGTAGTATATTGCATACTCTTTTCGACCAGACTCGTCATGCTGGCCCAACACACACCCCATTGATCCTTCTAATACTGTCAGGTACATTATTAGAGGTCTTCCTTCAACTGGAGGCATAAGAATTGGAGGTTCTTGCAGGTACTCCTTAATTTTGTCAAAAGCCTTCTGACAATCTTCATTCCACCTGACCGTTTGTTCCTTTCTTAACAATTTGAACAAGGGTTCACATGTTGCAGTAAGATGAGATATGAACCTTGATATGTAGTTCAATCTACCCAAGAACCCTCGAACTTCCCTTTCAGTCCTAGGTGCAGGCATTTCCTGAATGGCTTTGACTTTGTCGGGATCAACCTCAATTCCCTTTTCACTTACGATAAATCCCAACAACTTACCAGAACGTACCCCGAATGTGCATTTGTTGGGGTTTAGCTTCAGCTGATACTTTCTCAGACGCTTGAACAACTTCAGCAGATTTACCATATGGTCTTCTTCAGTGAGGGACTTGGCAATCATGTCATCCACGTAGCATTCAATTTCTTTGTGGATCATATCGTGGAATAATGTTACCATAGCCCGTTGATAAGTTGCACCGACATTCTTCAGTCCAAAAGGCATTACCTTGTAACAAAAAGTGTCCCAAGGTGTGATGCAGGTTGTTTTCTCCATGTCTTCGGGTGACATCTTGATATGATTATACCCAGAAAAACCATCCACGAAGGAAAATACCGAGAACTGAGCTGTGTTGTCGACCAATATGTGAGGTAATGGGAAATCATCCTTCGGGCTAGCTCTATTCAGATCCCGGTAATCTACACACATACGTACTTTGCCATCCTTCTTAGGTACTAGCACAATGTTAGCAACCCACGGCGGGTGATTAGCTACAGCAAGGAAACCGGCGTCCCACTATTTTTGTACTTCTTCTTTAATCTTCATGGCCATATCTGGACGAGTACGGCGTAACTTTTGCTTTACTGGAGGGCAATATTCTTTTAATGGTAGCTTGTGCATAACAATATCCGTATCTAGACTTGGCATGTCTTGGTAGGACCAAGCAAAGACGTTGACGTATTCTCGAAGCATGTCAATAAGCTATTCTTTTATTGAAGCTTGCAGACCGACCCCAATCTTCACTTCTTTCATTTCCTCTTCGGTACCAAGATTTACTGTTTCAACCTCCTCCTGATGAGGAGTAATCACTTTCTCTTCTTGCCTCAACAACCTGGCTAACTCTTCAGGTAACTCATAATCTTCTTCAACCCCTTCATCAGCTTGATTAATCGGATTGTCGAAGTCATACAAGGTCATAGCAGTGCTGTTGTCGGTGCAATCTGGAGGATAATCTCTGCAAGGGTTGAGATTTGTTTGTTTTAGTCATCAATTTTAATCTTTTTTAGAAAAAGTGAAAATGAAGTTATTATTTTGAAAACATTGCCATTTTATTATTTTGTACAAAAGTGAAAAATAAAAAGACAATGAGCGAAAATTAGACTTGTTTGTAAAAGATTTCCGATATTCATTGATAATTCATTTGCACAATATTACAATATGGCCCTATTACAAAATGAGTCCTGACACCTTGGGCAAGATGCAGGACTTGATGCATGCTAAAAAAGGGCAGGAAATAATAATTACTTTGCAGGAGTAACCCTTATAATTTCCTGGGAAGACCAGTTAAGGACTTGGTGCCCCGGGATCCTTAGACGTATCCAGCTCTTCAGGTTGCAGTCGCTTTCCGCCTCGTCTTCCAGGTTGTTAACATCATCTGAGGTGAGCATCCCCCACTGATGAACTTGGGCTCTTTAGCAGCCTCTGATAGATCTTGTCAGAATGGTTTGTAAACCAAACTAAATCTGTCCTCCTTCTTCTCCACCGGCAGCAGCTTGCCCCAGCCTTGGGCATTACCATCTTCAACAACCTTCCGGGCTTGCTGATAGGAGACAATTGAAGTACCCATCCTATCCTCCTGGGATGCAGCAAATACTTCAGTCGTCGCCTCATTGACGTTCAAGGCCTCGAACCCCTGGCTCATAGTTTCATGGATTTCACCATCCATCTCAATGTATTTATATGTATCCAGATGGCTAACAAATATGTCCTCTTCACCACAGATGGTGATAATCTGTCCTTCCTACTCATATTTCAATTTCTGGTGAAGGATCGACGTTACTGCGCCTGCGGCGTGAATCCATGGTCGACCCAACAAACAGTTGTAGGCTGGCTGAATGTCCATCACATAGAAAGTAGTCTTAAAGACCTGCAGACCGATTATCACTAGCAGCTCCACCTCTCCAAGAACAGACCTCTTGGAGCCATCAAAAGCCCTGACCAGAAGGTTGCTTGGTCGGAGAGCTATTCCATCATATTCGAGTTTGACAAGAGCTTTCTTTGGCAAGACATTGAGTGAGGACCCAGTGTCTACAAGAACATGAGATAGTACAGCTCCTTTGCACTCCAAGGTGATGTCCAAAGCTTTGTTGTGGTGACGTCCTTCTTTTGTTAAATCAGCATAAGTGAAACCTAGCCCATGGCTAGTATTGACATTAGACACCACTATTTCAAGCTGATTCACTGTGATCTCTTCTGGCACGTAGGCAGCGTGCAAAAATTTGAGTAGTGCATCCCGATGAGCTTTGGAACACAACAGCAGGGATAATATAGAGATCTTAGAAGGCGTCGGGTGGAGCTGATCCACAATTTTGTATTCATTTATTTTAATTATCCTCATAAACTCATCCACATCCGGGTCAAAATATGATTTATGAGTCTCTTTTGGTGCAGATTCTTCAGGTGCTACACTTTTCCCTTTGGCTTTGGCAGCAGCCTCTGCCTCAGTGTTGGTTCAGGGAGCTTGTGACGTGAAGAGACGTCCGCTTCGGGTGAAGCCTCCGCCTCCCCCGATATTGTCTACTTACGGGGTAGGAACTGAAGAATCAAGAAGGACTTTTTCTTCGTTGCAGTAAAAGTCAACACCATAATGCCATGGTACAACACTGTCTTTGTCATATGGAATCGGCCCTGGCACCGTGATGGTGACTGGGTTTACTGCAGCAGAAGTTGGGACCGGTATTGTTTGTGGATCATAGAAAATGGTGACAGGACTTCTGGTGGGTGTTGGTGGTGATGAATTGAAGCTCGGTTGTTGCTGAAACTGTTGCTGAGATTGTTGAAAGTTGCTGGAGTTCGGGACCGCTGTCGGGTCATAATAAATAGTCACTATGGAGATATCATTGTTGGTGGTTGCTGAAGTTGTAGAAGGAGGTGCAAATGAATGGTTGCTTGTTGAAGTGATGGAAGAAGTGGTTGCTGAAGTTATAGACGAATCAGTAGGAACAATTGTTGTTGCAGTTGTAGAAGAATCACTTGTTGTTGACAAAAGAGCTGCTGGTGTTGTAGAAGTTGTCGTGGTAATTTTCAGAATGCCTTCTTTGATCAAGCCATTAATTCCACTCCTCAAGCTTGCACACCCATTCTTGGAAAGTTTGCATGATTCACAACAGGCCTCACAACCTGGATACACTTGGCATTTCAAAAGCTGGGCTTTAACCTCTGCCAGAGGTGTCTGAATACTTGCAATATCTTCAATCAAACTCATGGGTGAGCCTTCCTCTATAGCATTAATCTTTGGCCCACTGTGGCTCAGCATAGGATTTTTCATGACATTGGGAGGTGGTGCAAAGTTCAGGGCTTTTGAATCTACCAGATCCTGGACCTTCATTTGCAGAGCCCTGCATTTTTTCATGGAGTGACCAGGTGCGTTAGAATGAAAAGCACACCTAGCGTTGACATCATAATTTCTTGGAAGGTTCTGAGGATCAGGTGGAGCCAATGTCCTCAACTCAACAAGATTGAGCTTTAGGAGTTGTGGCAGCAGTGTGGCATATGGCATTGGAATAGGGTCAATCACCCTGTTGATCTAAGATGGCCACTGTTGAAAAGGGCGTTGTTGTTGGTTATTGTTGTTGTTGGTTATTGTTGTTATTATTGTAGGATCTCTGTTGAGGAAACTGTGGCTATTGAGAAAAATGTTGTGGTTGTTGAGTGTACTGAGGAGGTGGAGCAGGAATAGTAACGGCAGCAACTGATCTTGGCAGATATTGGGGTCTTCCTCTTCCCACATGTAAAGAATTTGTTTCACCAGATCTACGGGGCCCAACAAATGGCTTCCTTGTACTGCTTAAACTGGCACCGTTGTCGGAGATCTTTCCCATCTTCAGTAAGCTCTCAATTCTTTCCCCAGCTATCACCACATCTGCAAAGCTGGTGGAAGAAAATGCAGCCAATCTGTCAATATAGGTACCCTGGAGAGTATTCATGAACATATATGCCATCTCCCTCTCTGACATTGGGGGTTGAACAACAACGGCTAGTTGCCTCCACCTTTGGGCATACTCTCTAAAGTTTCACGGGAAGACTGTGACATTCTCATCAGAAGGGTCCTGTTTGGAGCCATGTCCAGATTATACTGATACTGACGGATGAAAGCTTCGGCCAAGTCCTTCCAATTTCTTACTATGGCTCTGGTCAAGTGGGAATACCATTCTCGGGATGCCCCTGTCAAGCTATCCTAGAAGTAAAACATCCACAGTTTCTCATCCATGGTGTAGGCTTTCAATCTCCCCATGAAAGACTGAAGGTGGGTACGTGGACAGGATGTGCCATTATATCTTTCAAAACAAGGGGGTTTGAACTTTTGAGGAATTCTCACCCCTTCCACCAATCCCATGTCCTTGACATCAAAACCTAGAGAGTTTTGGGATTCAAGAAACCTCAGTTTCTCTGCAATTTCATCCAACCGACAGTCGTAAACTTCGTCTCCAGCCTCAACCACAGTAAACTGTTCTTCCCGAGGGTCTTCCTACAAAGCCCTCCCTCCAGTGGTGTTACCTTGGGTGTTTCTTATGTCATTGATGTCTGGGTTCAGGTGAGGTCCAAGCTATGGTGGATCAGTGCGAGGCTGCACGTGATCATTGTTACTGGTACCCCTGTACCTGGATGGTGTTCCTCAGGATTTTGTCGCTCAACTAGCTTCCTCAGTCTTTCCTGGCGTTGAGCTAAACCAGTCATCACTGTCATAAATTGATTCATTTGGGCCCTCATCTCTGTCCTTTCATTGGCCATCTGGGCCCCCACTTCAGTCAAGTCTTGTTGATCTTGATCCATTTGTAATCCTGGAAGGTTGTTTCTTGTCGGATACCGGTGCACTCTATTGACAGGGAACATTCTTCTACGAGAAATGTTTCCTGAAACCACAACAAAGTGAGAAACAACAACAAAAACAAAACTACAAGACAAAGAAAAGATGTTAGTATGCAATGCAGGATGCCTATTCTTCTTCCAAGGGTATCCGGTTTGGTTCTTTGGTTTTGACCTTTCCAGACCTCGAGGAAATGCTGATGTTGCAAAGAGATTAAGCCCACAAATAATACAAACCATATATTACAAAGAGTGAAGATACATAGTTTGATTACAACAAATCCCCATGATGGCTTACAATACAACAACAACATCAAAAGTACAGACAAAAGGAAATACAAATACAAGGAAATCAAACATCCAGTCCAAAGTCATCCTCTCTGACTTCCTTCAGAAGAGCCTCAGTCACTGGACCCACTGGGTGCTCTGTGATAGTCCTGATGAGGAGGTTCCTGGTGGCAATGGCACCAATCAACTTCTTGTGCTTATCCTGATCCTTTGACCTCTTTAACCCCGCTCGGAGTTTCAACTCAGAGATCTCATTCTGTGCTGCTATCAAAGCTGCCTAGTTCTTCTTCTCACTAGCCTCCAATTGCTCTATCTTAGCTTAGGTCCTTTGATCTTCTTGTGCACGAGCCTCAGTGATCCTGATCCACCTAGCCTGGATCTCCTCTAAATAATGCTCTGCCCTATCCTTCTGAGTCGTTGCTTCCTTGCAAGCATTCTTTAGTACTAACTCCCCTGCCCTAGCCTTTTGATGTAGTCATTCGTCTTGTCAATCTTGGTCAAGTGCTCAATCCGGAGCTTCTCTAACCTCTCATTATCTAAACGACTGTCATTCCTCTCCCAGAGGGTCTTCTTCAAGGCTTCAGAGAGCTGAGTATTCCTTTCCTTTAATTTCTCAAACTCCTCCATACTGACAGTAGCAGCAGGCTGCACTACTGATGGTCCAGGTGTATCCTCTAAGGTGAATGGCATCCAGGTGATCTATGCCCTGGTACGAGATCAAGCAAGATACTGTGCTGAAGCTATATTGTTGCATTTGCCAAGGATAGTTGTCCCCTTAGTCTGAAAGTTGTCCCAGGCCCAGGCTGTCTGTCTAACAATAGCAGAGTTGTGCTGGATATCACAATAGAGGATCTCTATCAAGTCTTTCCCTCTTGGGGGATGAACCAAAGCATACCCTAATTGTCTCTTAAAAAGCAAAGGGTTGTAGTTGATGCAGCCTTTTACTCCAATCAAAGGCACATTAGGATATTGTCCACAACTAGTAATGATGTCCTTGCCCTTGGTGCTCTGAGTGCACCATCTGATGTCTTCTGATGTAAGGGCAATCGATCTCTTAGCCCAATTCCTTGGCTGATGAGGGTTCAAAAAAGTGTCTGACTTCGGCAGGTGTCTTAACAACCAACAGTAATAGAGGGGTGCACAACATCTGACCAATCTTCCTCTTTGCTTCTCATTCCTTTGGTGCACTGAATAATAGAAGTCTCCAAGCAAGGTAGGAACTGGGTTCCTCAATAAGAACATGTGAATAGCATTCTTGCTTACAAAATTTGGCTCGTCTGCAAACAAGATAACTCCATATATGCTGAGTGCCAAGAGTGCACAAACAGTATCCCACTTCCCTGCTGCAGCATGCAGGGGGTGGCCTGGGAGATCAAGAAGTCCAAGTGAAGGCCTAGGATTCCAGCCTTGGTGGTCATGCTCTGATCAATGAGGGTAGGCTCCAAGTGCAAGGCCTTATCTATATCTTCATTCTTGGGAGCAACCATCTCAGGGTTGAAAGGAATCCCCCTCCTGATAGGGACACCTAACAACATGGAAAACTCTTCTAGCAAAGGTCCCAACTGAAAATCAGGGAATGTAAAACATCTGAGAGGAGGATCATAAAACTATAAGCAAGTGTGAATCATGCTCCTCTGGGATGCATCCAGGTCCATGATCATGTCCAATATGCCTCCATAATGTTCCCTGAATAATGGGACATGATCAGGAGTGATGAGAGACTGGATTTGTCTGATGCCTGTCAGAGTAGGCTCAAAGAAATGGTATGTGATGTTGCTCTTCCTAGGAGTGTCCATGATGACAATGGATGCTGGTGAAGAAAACTGAGGAGAAGCCCTGATGAAGGTAACTGTTGAAAACTAATGAAGATAACTGGAGAAGAGTCTCTGATGAAGACAAACTGATAAAGGTACTGAAGAAGGGTCTTTGATGAAGACAACTGGAGAAGAGTCTCTGATGAAGACTAACTAATGAAGGTGCTGGTGCAGATAACTGAGGAAGTCTGAGCAGCAGAACAGGTCAAAACCAAACCAAAGATAAGAAGGTGGATACCCTATAAAACAAATAGGCAAATGTTACATGATGCAAAATGATGTATGCAGAATGATATGCAAGGGGTTTGTGATCAAGTGTTGGATCTGTTATCTGCCTTGATAGAGTCCATGTGTGTTCATAGGTCCGGATGGAGGCTAAGAAAACCAGTAACCAGGTGGGGGACTCAAAATAAAGAGTCACAAGTCCAGGGTTTCACATGAACTGTCCAAATAATACAACCTTAAACATCATTAATAACAAGGGTATGATGAGGCTAAGGGTTCCTGCAAACCTGTAAACATTCCAACCCCCTCACATGTAATGTTCTACAACAAGGATCCTCAGACTTGGATCAGTTATGAGAAGTGTAAACACTTCTAACCCAGAGGTACAGTGTTTACAATAACCATAAAAGATCCTCCTATAATTCACCTCAGATGCTGAAGGTCATAAAAAAGGTCATCCAAACATAGCAGGCTTCCCAGATAGCCCTAGTACTATAGGAAATCAGTAGCACAAAGTTCTCAAGAAGAAACCCATGTCTGAACCGTGTTTCTTATTCCCACACCATACCAAAATGGAATGGGAAAGAATATGAAGCCACTCTATCCTATGTGTCACTCAGGCTCCCGGTATGGAACCTCAACCACTCAATGATCCCCACCCACCAAGGAAACAACAGATCCAGCACAAATGATAATGACAGTATGGAATGCATAAAACTGTAAATGAAAGCAATAACTAAAGCTGTACAGAAAGCAATAAATAAAGCAATAAACAAATAAGCACAAGTAGCACATAACACCCCCGTAAACACAAATCAAACAAGCGCTAGGAGGAACCCAAAAAAAGAACCAGAAGCCCTGGTTGCAATATAAGGTCCCCAGTGAAGTCGCCAAGTTGTCGCTCCCCCGAAAAGACACCTGGTCAGATAGGGTACAGACGCGAACGGTCGGCGAAAAGAGAAGATGAGGGTGAACTGAATAGAGTCGGCAGCAAGGCATTTTTATCCCGAAGGAAAGGTAATGCTGCATAAACCTAGGAAAAGATGGATAAAACGGTCGTGAACCAGAGAAACTGAGAAAAGGGGTTAGTTACAACCTGTGAAGGTGTTAGCACCCAGATTGTCCATCGTACTTGACGGCATCCACGCTTAGAAAATTGTGTTTAAAGGGGTAGGTTATGTGCTATCTGTGTGCAAAAGCTGGAAAAGAAATATACAAGTGTCAGTGCAAAAGCTGGAAAACAAATATACAAGTGTCAGTGCAAAAAGGTGTGAATGCTCAGGGACTGAGGCTTAAAAGAATGCTGAAAGAAGGGGAAGGAAAAGAGACTTTTGTTCGATAACAGTTGAGTTATGCCTACGTATCCTCTCGTGCAATGAGGAAGTCAAAACACCGTAGTTCGACTCAAAGAGACTGAAAGATGAATTTTACTGTGAACTGCTTACTTGCCTATGCTCAAGTGTATGACTCGTCTGGCTCGAGTGCTAACTGTCTAGCATTAGACGGAAGAAGCAAGTTCTCGGATGTGAATGAAGATGATGAGAAAAGAATCCCGAAGGAGACGATTATTGTTTGTTTTCATGTTTTCAGTTTTGTTATTGTTTTTGGTGTTTTGCATAAGATAATGAGCTTAAGCCTGAATCAAAGGCTTGTAAACTCATTATATCCTCCCTGATTAGGGATAATGAGAATACTTAAGTATGAGATAAGCATCTCAACTTAATTTCCATGACGATGTAGGATTAAGATCATTAACCTACTTGTGATTATTTAGATGTTTTTTGGTTTTTTTGTTTAGTGTTAAGTAATGAGTTTAATCTCTAATCACAGATTAGTGGGCTCATTACACCATCCTAATAGAAGGATAATAGATGAGAACACTTAAGCTGAGGAAGATACCTCAACTTAATCCATGGTTAGGGATTAAATTCATTATATAACAAGCCTTTTTTAAGTGGATTTTAATTTAAGGTGAGATTAAGTGAGTTTTATGATTTGTAAGACAACTTGAAGGGGACTTGTCCATTAAACACTAGGGTTAGTCCCTCTTAACCATAAGGAAGAGATAGAACCCTAACGTAAGGCCCAAGTTACAAGTTAATGTCTTAGTGATTATTAGATGGATTGATTAAGAGGTTTAAACATATTAAGAGGTTTAAACAGATTAAGAGTTTAACACTTAGGATTAAAGTTATACACGCCATCCTAAGATAAGGATGCAGGCATAACCCCAATTCCAAAGTCCTAAAACCTTAAAGGTTTAGTCTCTAATGATGAGATGAGAAAAGAGACACAAAGAAGACTCAAAGGAAAAAGTCTAAGGGAAACTATCAATCCTAGAAGTTATCATGCTTAGGCATCCTATGGTTTTGGGAGGCTTAAAAGGAGAAGTCTTCAAGGAAGCCACCAAAGAGAAGCAAGATGAAAAGAGAAGGAAGCAGAAGAATAAGTTACTTACTTCCTAAGAAGATAAGTAACTTAGAGGAATGAAAGGAAGAGAAGCACAAGTGAGTCAAGCCCACTCAAAGACAAACAAAAATGCATTAAGAATGCAATATGAAGAGATGAGATGAGGTGGGAGGTGAAGGAAAATCCACCTTCCAAACAAACTTACCATTAACCTGAAAAGTTAGTACAAGATGCAATATGAAAGAAATGAAATGAAACAATGCATATGCAAGGGCAAAGACCAAGACCAGAAGCCTACACATGATGTAAATGATGCTATGATATGATGAAAAGGCATACAAGATGCATGTATGTGTTCATACAAGAGAATGAGTGCAAATGAAGCATGTAGGTAGCATGTAAACACATGGATGTTTATGAAATGAAATGGATGCAAAGCATAGCAAATGTATGGATAAATGATCAAGCAATTTTCAAGCAATGTCTTAAGATGTCTAAGATGGCATACAAATGCTTAGAATGGCATGTCAAGTTCATATGTTCATGCAATGCAATGTAAGATGCAAGTAAAGATGCAAAATTAGGGTTACATGGCAACATGAGATGCAAATGACCAAAAAAGAAGAAAATGACATTATAAAAAATTGAAAATGCACTCAAAGGGACCCTAAACCTACAATAGGTTACCATCCAAAGGGGGAGGTCATAAACTAAACCTTAAAGAAGTTATGAATTTCCTAAGTTTCTAGGGTTTTTTGGGTGATCTTCAATGTAAAATGCCAAACAATTTGAAAATTCAAGATAAAAATGGAACAAAACTGCTTTTGGATGCTAGAAATCATGCATAGAACAATGCAAAAAAATCATTCACAAACTCAACTTGGTTTAAAAGTTATGAATTTTTGAAGTTAGGGTTAGAAAATGAACATTTTTAAGAACCCTAATTCATTGAAAAATCTTAAAGTGTGATCAAAACCAAAAATAAATTTGTATGGTGAGTTTGTAAATGCTACTAAATGTTTAAGAATGTTCTCTGAATTTTTTTGTGATTTTTAAATACATAAATGTATTTTTAATTAATTAAAATCAATTAACTAATTAAATAAAACATTTAAATGATTTAAAAATATATTTTTAATGCAAACAAAATAAAAATAAAAATATTTTTGGTTTCTGAAAATTAATAAAAGTCATGATAAAAATTTTCAGATTTTTTAAACCATTTTTGCTATTTTTAAATAATTATGCAAAAGAAATAGAAAGAAAATAAAATAAAATGAATAAAATGAGGAAGTCAGCGCATCCAATGGCTGAGATTTAAACAAAAGTGGTGGGAATTGACTGCGCGCCAGATCCAAGGGTCCACATTCAAACTGGCCTTAATTATGTTTTAAAATTAATTAAACTGAATTAACCCTGAGTGAAATGATCCTAGCCACTCGTTGCTAACCCTAATCTTCATCTAACGGCCACAAACACAACTGGGGAATTAATCACAGAATTAACCCTAATGACTTTCAGGTGGCCGGAGAAGACCTCCGGTCATCTTCTCCGGTCACCCAAAACACCTAACTTCTTCCCTAGGTTAAATCAAGAGCTCTAAAGCTCCAGAATCACTCCCCTAACATCCCTAAGCAAGAATCAGCCATCAAAACACATTTATCATTCCTCAAAACAAGATTCGAAGCAAAACATGAAACTGAACAGAAATTTCAGAAACTCAATACATGCTTAATACTCAACCATTTTCAACACAAATTACATCGGCAAGACCAGTGAAGCATAAAGAATCATTTAGGAACTTAAAAAAGCATTTATGGAAAAAAGTTCTTGAGGTTACCTGAGATGAAGCTTTGCTATCTGGAGCTTTCTGGCCACTTCCTTGGTGCTTTTCCACTCCTATGAACTCCTTGATGCTTCTGGCAAGCTTGAAACAAGTTTGTATGGGTTGTTTTTGAAGTTTCAGTTCAGAGCATGTCAAAATCGTGTTTTTGTTTGAGGTAGTTTCAGGCCAATGTGAGGGGTGAGAAATGATCCTAGGGTTATGTGGAGATGATTGGTGAAAGAATTTTGAAGTTTTGATGAGTGGTTTGAGAGTGTCAAAGAGATGAAGTTCTTGAGGTATTTTTTGGCAATCTGAGCTATAGGATGATTTTTGCTTGTGTGTTGTGTGTTATGGCTTGCCTAAGGTCCACATATCATGTCTTGATAGGTCAGAAGAGTGGTTGTGGCCTATGCTGATTGGTATGATGTGAAATGCAAAAGGTCAAGATTTGTGTCCTTGGAGGTATGGTTCATGGCAGGTCTGGTTTCAAGGGGTGTCTGGTCTCGGCAAGTTAGCAGACAAGTTAGCAATCAAGTTAGTAGACACCTCAAATGAGCTCAAATAAAGAGCTTTGGAAATGTCGTCATGAGAAGGTCTAGTCATCTCTGAATTGAAGGGGAACTGGTCTTTGAGTGGAACACCCAAAATAAAAGCATACTCCTCAAGTATAGGACCTAACTGGAAATCAGGAAATGTGAAGCATTTGAGCCTGGGATCGTAATATTGTAGTAAGGTATGAATGACACTCCTCTGAGAACTATCCAGGTTAATCACCAGATCCAGAATATCACCATAACTCTCTTTGAAGTATCCCACATGACCCGGGGTAATAAGAGACACCATCTAGTTAAGTAGATCCACTTTGGCATCAAAGAACTTATAGTGCACATTCTTCTTTCTGACGTCTTCCATCTTTGAAGCAGAAGTCTGACCGGGAACTGGGAATAATATGAACCCTGAGAATGAAAAAGAATGCAAATGATTAATGATCCGATGATGCTTATGTAAGGCAAGGCATGTTATCAGTGACATGTTTGTGTTGTGTTGAACATATAATCAAGTGTCTATGCAGGGTCACAATAACAGTCACAATAAGAGGGTCATAATGGCAGTCACAATAACAGTTCCACTGAACAGAAATCCCGGATCTCGAAACTAAAGGACCATGTAGAACCAGAGCAAATCATAGAGTAACATTGGAAAAATGGGTATGTTTGAAGTCTAGGGTTCTTGTAAACCTGTAAACATCCCTCCCATCTCACGGGTGTGCTTCGGGTCAAGCATCACAAACTCTCAAAGCCGAGCAACAATAATACGTTCACCGTCTCTGAGAGATGGCTCATGACCAAATCAGGGAATCAGTTAGGCATTATGCACTACCCAGGGAGGTCTCTGCTGAGTCCAAGAAAACAAGCATCCCTCATAAGTCCCCAGCTTCAAGCACTGAATCGAGAAACAATAGTACATTCAGGCCTTGGGATAAAATACTATTGTCATACAAACAGTTTGCTTTAACTGGGTTCCTATGAGAGAACCAGGTCATCCTATGCGAGTTCACAGTGGGCCTTCGGATGCGAGTGGGTTTGCCAACAAATGTGTCTGTCATTGTCATCACTAGAGAAGGTTGTTTCCACTAAGATCCTCAATGATCGGTCATCAGATGCACATAACTATCAAGGTCGTACACTGAAGTGGAGGAAATTCCCACACAGAATAGTTCCAAGACGGTCGCAGTCTGGGTGTGGAACACATCGCCATTCATCATGGTGAAATACCATGGAAGTACAATGTCGGTCCATGATAATCCTAGGATGCACTCAAGCCGGGTATTTGGCGTATCTCATAGCAACTCCCATCCCATAGAAAAAAGCCAAACCAACACATACAATATATATGATGCATGGAAAATAAATACTGAAAGCGGTAAATAAATGTTGTAATGTAAAGCTATAAATGAAAACAATAAAGCTAAACTAAAACACACGGTAGCAAACATCTAAACACCCAAGGAAACAAAAACAGACAAACGCTAGGACTGACTCTTAAAGGGGAAACCATAGATTTTGAGTTCGATCCCCAGTAGAGTCACCAGTTGTCGCTCCTGGGATATTTATCCTAGTACAAGCGCGAAAGTGGCGCGGAAAAGGTAGAGTCGCCAGTCAGGCATTTTTATCCCGAAGGAATGGGAATGGTAATGCTGCACAAATCAAAAGAAGAAAAGAAAGTAAAAAGGAAAAGGTCTTGCGAACCAAAGAACTGGGTTCGGGAGTCGGTTACGATTTAGGAAGGTATTAGCACCCCAGACCGTCCGATGTACCCGACGAGATCCACACATGTTTGTTTTGTTTCAAAGGGTGAGAAATAAGATTCTTCTGAACAAAAGAACTGCTAACTGGAACTAGAATAATAAAGGGAACTAGAAAAGAGATCGAAAAGGGAAAAATGTGTGGAAAATAAAGAAAGTGCTCGAACGGGCCCTACCTCGCTGCCTACATACCTCATAAGGATCAGATTCGACGTAGTTCGCCTAACTAAGGCGGGAACTTGTTTGTATCTTTTAGAGATTGAACCGATTATGCGTATGCTCAGGTGTTACAGGCTCGTCTGGTACGAGTGCGTTATCGTCTTGCAAAGAGACATGTCGAAGTGAGTTCGTTCGTTGTGAGTGAATGAAATGAGAAGAGAATTCCCGTTGGAAAGACATGTGTTGTTTGTTTACTGTCTTTTAGACAAAGTGTTTTTCTTTTGTTGTTTGTGAAACATTCTCATACTAAGACTTTTTCATCGTGGTAGATGCCTTACACCTCGCCCCGAAATGGGACGTGTATAAGTAACCCCCGACAAAGTCTCCCAGCGTACGAGAAAGTTCAACCTTTATTAGGTGTTTTTTACTGTTTTCTTTATGAGATGAGAAAGAGAGACTTAAATCGAGAAAAGGGAAAACTAGGGGAACTAAGAAATACCCCTAACTTTCTTATTGCATACCAAAGGAGATCCTAATGGTTTGTGTGGTATTCTAATCCTAATGAGAAAAGGAAAAGAAGAAAAAGTACTTAGAACTCAACTTACTTCCTAAGGAAGTTAAGTTGTTTCTAAAAAAGGGAAGAGCCTATACAAGAAAAGCACAAAGTGCTAAGCCAAACACACTTAGAAAGCATAAAGAAGACGAGGAAGAAGTTAAATGCTTACCTCAACCTCCATACAAAACAAAGTTTAGATTTTCAAAGCATATTGAAAGCATAAACACAATTAAAGCTCACACTAGCTAAAGGAAAGCATTAAGGGCTTCTTAGGGTTAAGACCTAAAAGTAGAGGATCCTAAAGGATAATGGACATCTAAAGTCAGTAGCTAAACCCTATTAAAGTATTATAAAGTTATAAGAGTAAACAACTACAATCTATGTCCTAATGAGGTATTAAACCCTAATGGAAATCAATGTAAAGTTAGATGGAGAAGTTGAATGATTATGCAAAATAAACTTGAATTAGGTCAATGTAAATGTTAAAACCAGAACCTAACACTAAATGAAAGTGTCTAAAATGATGAACCAAAGTGGGAACAAAGAGATTCAAGTTAAAAAGATTCAAATAAGGTTGAATGAAGAAGGAATAAGAAGAGATGAACATGTGATTTCTTAAGTAAAGAAAGACTTAGAAGAAAAATCAAACATGAACAAAGAAAAGTGAACTTCCCATACAAAAACCAGGGGCTTAATGAAAAGTTAAGATGAAGATTAAACTAGAAAATTTACCATAAAGTAACATGTATGAAACATATTAGGGTTAAGGGACAAAGAAGTGTGATTTTAAGCTTTTGATGTACAAAAGTAAATCAAATGAAACAAAAGGACTTATGAATTGAAGTAAAGATGCAACAATGGATGTTTATATCTTATAAGGTGTATGAGAATGGTATGGCATGGGTTCAAGATTCACAAAATTGATTTTGAAGAGTTAAGATGAAAGAAGTATGTGAATTAGGGCAAATGAGACATACATGAACACATATGACTTAAAGACCATGCAACCCAAAAATTCCAAAGGGAAAAGACCTATAATGGATACAAAAAACTTATAAAAGTTCTAAAAGATATTAATTACTCAAATTAAGGATCTCAAATGGATGGCATAAATGCCTTACCAAAATTGAATTGGAAGGATGAGAAAGATAAACCCTAAAATGTAGTTTGTGGAATAAGGTACCAAAAAAATATCTAATGACATGGAAAAAATTATGAAAATTAAGATTCAAAGTCATACTCCAAAGGGTAAGAGATCTCTAAAATATCTATCAAAAATTGGGAATTTAACTCAATCAAAAAATTGCACAAAGAGGATTAGGGTTTTGAAGGATGAAACTCAAAGAAGGGACTCACAAATGCACCAAACATGACTAAAAAATATGAGAAAATATTTTTGGGGACCTCATTATGTTCTCTGATTATGGAAAAAAGAATGGGATTAAGATCATTTTTTTATTTGGGAAGAACAAGTGATCAAGAATGAGGAAATTCCAAAAGAAATAACATGGAAAATTAATTCTGGCTCAAAGAGTAATGAAAAGTGAAATTAAAAAATGTGAGAAATTTGGAAATATGTTAAAATTGGTCCCTGAATTATTTGATGATTTTTAGATAATGTTTGATATTTTTATAAAATGGAAATAAAAATGGGAAAAAATCGAAAAAGAAAAGAAAAGAAATGAAAGATAGGTGCAAATAGAAAGGGAAATCAGTTGAAAAACCAATTGGCTCAATTACGTGGGGGTGTGAAAATGAATTTGAGTCCAAGCCCATGAGCTGGCTGACACACACACATATTATTGTGGACTTTAGTCAAAGAATTGACCTTATCTGGACCACTGAATGGATCTAACACATAAAAATTGATCAGAGGATAACATCAAATGGATAAAATGTGAGGACATATGGAAAGGACCTGGATGACACGCACTATAACATATGAGAAGCAAATGATCATTAATGCGTTGGTTGTTCGGTACACGTTGGATTGAGCTGATCGTGTGGCTGCATTTTAAAGTTATATAAATGGCTAGGGAACTATTACGACCACTGGAGAAGACCTTCGGTCATCTTCTTCGGTGAGCTCTGGTTAGGGAAACCTCAAACCTCCACTAAAATGGAATCTAAACCATAGAAACAACCCTTAGGTCACGCACATCACTAATATAGGCTTAGTTTTCATTTATCCCTCACAAAATAATGCAAATCGAAGAAAAAAAATTCCAACCTAAAATCTGAAACTAAGCATTTATCATGCATATCAACTAGCCAGATCCATGTAAACCTCTATTAGGCCCTAAACATCACAAAACAAGCAAGAAAGCAGTGAAATCCAGCAAAATGAATTGAGATGAAACCTGAGTTGTAGAGCTTCAAATTGTTGAAGAAAACCAGAGAGGAGGATCCAGTTATGCTATATGCTTGTTCTTGATCCTAAAAGGAGTGAAATAAGCATTCAAAGTTCGTGGAATGTTGTTGAAGTATCAAAGATGTAGAAACTTGCAAAAACTTGTTCTTGATGAAATTGATGAATTCAACTATGGAGAATATGCACAAGATGATGATGATGATGATGAATTGAGGAAGAATGAGATGTATTGATGATGGATGAAGCTTGCTCGAAGCAAAACGCAGAGCCAAACCAGTGAGAATTTAGAGAGAAATTGGTGAATATTTTGTGTGATTTTGATCAAATGGAGTGGTTACTACAATTCAGTTAGGAGAATGGTTTATATAGGTGGTTAAGGGCTAACCAGCTTGGGTTAACAGTTAGAATATTAGTTAGGTTAGTTAACTATGGTGTAAGGATCAAAATGAAGGGTGTGGAGTGCAATGAGTTCAGCTGAATTCATTTAGCTCGAATCTAATTCAATTCAGAGGTGCTCATGTTGCTTATGATGAGGTTTAGAGGAATACAATGTGACCGAATTGATCAAAGTAAAGCAACATACTTGATCATGTTTGAAACTTGTCAATTAGTTTAATTTTCAAAGATATGCATGGTACTTGGTGTGATCATGCACACATGAGATGATTTGAGATTTCTGAATGAAGCAAGAGGATCACTGCATGATGAATGAATCAAACACACTTAGATTGAATCAAATGAAACTTTGCAGCATAGCCTTGATACACAAGAAATCAGGTGGCATGTTGTGATCTTCCATTGAATGTTTCTTCAAGCTCAAGCTATCAAATGATGAACTTCTTGGACTCATTTTGAAGATCAATCTTCATACAACATGTTTGATGTTTCACTCATGATGAAACAATGGCTCTAAGTACCTTAACTTGGTCATTGAATTACATGTCATGAAGCTGCATAATTGGCATGCATGACTTGGCTTTCTTTGCACAATTTTCCTTGTGACTTGATCAGGATTGACACCTCTCTTTGGACCTCCATAACTTTCACACAATTGATCATATGGAAAATCTTCCAACATGAACGTTGTAGATAATGCAACAATGAACAACTTTAATGTTGGAAAAAAAATTTCATTTGAGGTCATCTTGATGGAGTAATTGGACCATAATTCTTGCACACCACATGTTTATGAAAATGCATTGCCTGGAGCGCGCAGGATGCAAGGCCTGACTTGGTTTTTTCCCCTAGTATGCCCTAGTTTGATCAAACTTTGATTGATCATAACTTCTTCAATTTTAATCCCATGAACATGTTCCACATATGGATTTGAAGCTTAGGATGCCCTCTATCAAACAGTCAAAGTGGAATTTTTGTTTGACATTTATTTTGGGAGAAGGCCTCTCTTGAACTTGACTGAAAAATGGCCGAAACTTGCCATATTTGGAAACCCTAATTTTCCAAAAATGGTAAGTTTTGATTTTCTTGATTTTTGATGATTCCTCCATCATTTCTTGATCAAATTTTGTCCATTGAATCCTTGTAACATGAATTTCATGATTTTGACCTCAAAAGTCAGGAGTTGACTTTTTCCTCTACACAATTGACTTTCCCCCAATTTCTTGATTTTCAAGTAACTGACCAATTGAAGACCTTCTGAAATGATTTAATGGTTAATATTTCAACCCTAGACACTTGACATAATGTAGAAAAAAATGAGATCAAATTTGAACCAAAATTTCCCTGGGAAGCCTATTTAATTAGAAACCCTAATTTCAGTCCTTTTGATATGAGGTGTTGCACTGCTTGAATTCATTGATTAATCCACCTCTTTCTAAGACTTTAGGAATCAATTGAGATCTTATGGGATGTTGAGAACCCTTTGTGCATTGTTGAGAAGCCTTGTGACCCTTTAATTGCTTTTAGATGATAATCAATTTCATCAGCCATTGATCATAAGCCCTAGTCCCCAGCCATGAATGTTATGTTTTAACTTCTATGCAGGGATGTGGAAGTATGAATGAAATGTGATATGCTAAATGTCATGAAAATGATAGGGCAAATTTTGGGATGTTACACACAACAACATAACACAAAAAAAAATCATCACAAGTCATCCAACAAGAGAAATAATTTTTCAAAAAACTATAGGTCTCGCTAAGCGAGATAGTTAGCTCGTTAAGCGAGCAACTCTCTATTTGCGGACTTCTCAAATTCTCACTCGCTCGCTAACGAGGAAGCGATTTTTCGCTAAAAACCCTGTGATTTTCTACACATCTCAGATATGCCCAAACCCCCAAAAACACCAAATAACAGCAGAAAATATCAGAATACGACCATACAACCTATTATCATCATATAATCATCACTTATAACGCCTAACAACAACAAATCAACAGATTCTATCAACAAACTACCCAACCCTAAGGTTTCCCCTCAAAAACCCCTTTTTCTCATAAGACAATCCAAATATTATAGACATTGAAAGAGAACTAGTCCCCATACCTTATTCAATTGAGCTTTCTCTTTCACTTCTTGAGAAATTCCCCTTTGGTCTCCTTGTTTTTTATAGCAAACCTCAGTCTTCACCAAAAACACGATTATGAGAAATTAGATCGTAATCCCCTTTCTAATAAACTTCACAAAAGACAACTTTACCCCTTTGACCTCCAACTTCCTTTTATTTTATTTTATAATAATAACATTTAAATAAGAGTTTGTCTATATAAGGGGTAATTAAAACACCATTTTTATTGAAATATCATGTATTAATTATACCTTATCCTATGCAATATTGCATAACAATGCTTCACTAATAAATTATCACAAATAAATTATCACTAAAATGGTAACTAATACATGATATTTCAATAAAAATTGTGTATTAATTATCCCTTATCATTGCATAGGTTAGAAAAACCCTAAAATATCCAATTATTATCATATCACTATTTTAATAAAATATTTCTTCTTCTTAATGTTCCTCAAAATACCATAATTGCCACTTATTCATAAATAATTACATAAATAATTAAAGGGATAAATATATAAAACCCCCCTGTCATTAGGGAGGGTTTTGGTTTTACCCCCTTTAAGATTTTTTTTTATTGACGCCCCCTTATAAAATGAAAACTCAGATTCTACCACCCCCTTTTACTGCCTTGCTGATGTGGACAAGGATGACTGGGCAATGGGGTGTGATTGGACAATTTCTAGGGTTCCATAAAAGGATCCCAATTTCTAGGGTTCCATTCTTCTTCTCCTCTTGCATCGTTTTCGATTCACAATCTCCAATCACAATCTCCATTCTTCTTCTCCTCTTGATTATGTCTACTGCAAGTAGTGCTTCGGTTTCGATTCTTGGGTTACCCGTTTGTGGTTGTGGTAGATCAATGAAGTTGTGGGTTTCAAGTACAAGCAAAAATCGTAATCGAAAGTTCTGGAAATGTCGCAATAACACTAATGGTTGTGAGTTATTTGCATGGGATGATGAAATGGAAAAGTCAGTCAAAGATATGGGCCCTATGCAATCTGTTTGTAAGAATTGTGTAATGGAAGAAGTGCAACTTGAAGCATTGAAAGTCAAACTAGAGAAGGTGAAGATGAAGCTTGATATGCAGAGAAGTGTTAATAGGAAGCTTAAGATAGGAATTATAATGCTCTGTATTTTTATTGCCTTTTTGTTTAACCATTTGTAAAGAATTAATGACAAAGTTGTAATGTATTGATGACAAAGTTCAATAAAAGGAGATAACATTGTTTCTGTTTATTGTTTATTGTTTCTGGCATTATATTGGTTTCTGCATTATAATAGTGTTTATGGTTTATGATAATTATATTGTTTCTGGTTTATGATAATTGCATAGTGTTTCTGCATTATTTGTTTCTGGTTTATATTGGTGGCTTGTTTCTGGTTTATATTGGTTGCTTGTTACAGGTCCATTATTTGTTGCTTGTTTCTGCATTATTGATTCTGCATTATTGGTTCTGGTTTATATTGGTTGCTTGTTTCTGGTTTATATTGATTCTGCATTATTGATTCTGGTTCATATTGGTTATTTGTAATATATTGGTTTCTGCATAATAGTTGTAATATTTGTAATATATTGGTTTCTGTGTATATTTTTTTCTTGTTACAGGTCCATTATTGATTCTGTATATTTGTAATATTTGTAATATATGGCAGAAATATTACCAAAATGGAAGAAGTAACATAAAGCAGAAATAATATTACCAAATAGCATCTTGTTTACAAAATATTCAGAATTCATCAAGAATACAAAATAGCATCTTGTTTACAAAATATTCACCACTAAGAGTTTACTAATATGCAGAATTGAAACATAACATAAAATGTAGTTAGATCCCATTGATGCATTTCTCCTTTTGAGCCTTCCTTGTAGCCTTCTTCCTCAGGGCATGTCCATCTTCTTCAGGGAAAGTCAAAGGCTGTTGTGGGTCTGAACCTGGACCTGAGTTGGGTTTTGGTTTTTTAAACCAATTTTCCTTAATTCTCTCACTTTGCCTCTTTCTCAATGGCTTGACCTCCTTTTTAAGTTTTGTTTTTCCCTTAGCCCTTGCTGATGCTTGCACACTTTGTTCAACATTAGGCTGAGTTTGGCTGGTCACCACACTAGGCTGACTTTGTTCAACACCAGGCTGACTTTGTTCAACACCAGGCTGAGTTTGGCTGGTCACCACACTAGGCTGACTTTGTTCAACACCAGGCTGAGTTTGGCTGGTCACCACACTAGGCTGACTTTGTTCAACACCAGGCTCACTTTGTTCAACACTAGGCTGAGTTTGTTCAACACTAGGCTGACTTTGATCTTGCTCACCTTGTGGTCTATTCGTCTTCTGCACAGGCAGTAGAAACATAACATTAGCAGAAACATATCATTAGCAAGCAAACCAACATTAGCAGAAACATAATGCAGAAATAATTACCTTTCTTTTTAGTGCAATTGGATGTTGTTTCTTGGCCTTGCATGATTTCACATTATGCCCAGTCTTGTCACACCTAGTGCATCTATAAGATACACTTGGTAGCCTTCTTCTTGCACCTTCCTCCCCACTCTCCCTAATTATGAGTTTTCTAGGTCTACCAGGACCCTTTTTGTACTTAGGAGGCAACAAATCTTCACACTCAACCTCAGGCCACATATCAATCCCATTTATAGGACTGATAGCAAAACCATAGGCCAATGCATACTTCTCTCTTGAGTAACACTCATGTACAAACAACTCAGGTGATTGTTGCCTAAAGCGTAATGCAGCAATAGCATGCCTGCATGGGATGCCAACCAATTCCCAAAAATTACAGCTGCAAGCTCTTTTGGCTATGTCCACAATAAACTCTTGTCTGTTATATGCATGACTGACTTGAAATACTTCATCCTTAGACCAAGTAGGTAACCAATGACCACTATTAGGAACCTCAGTATCTAACCTTCTCATAAGAATGGGCATTACCCTATGTGGCCACTTATCCAGTTTCACAGTGGAGTTACTACATCTATTCATTAGATACATCCTAATCCATTCACACATTGTCACAATTGGTTTATCTCTAGCAAGCAAAATAGTTGCATTAAAAGATTCATATATGTTGTTCATCAATACATCACACTTAGAATAGAAACTAAAAGCATGCTTACACCAACTTTCCTTTGGAATTCCCATGAGCCAAGCCCAAGCCTTAGTGTCTATTGCCTTTAACTCATTCATCTTTTGCTGCCATGCTTGCTGGTATGTTGCCTTTGCTGCCCCCATCATAAGATCTCTAATTAGAGCTCCACCACCAAACTTCTTCTTGAAGTTAGCATACAAGTGCCTTAAGCATAGCCTATGCTCGATCCAAGCTTCCATTTCCTCAAAAACTGCAACCAACCCCTGACAAAATGAAGATAATTTGTATGACACATATGACAGACAAGAAAATAATATGACATACAAGAAACATATGACAGACAAGAAAATAATATCACATAAATAAAAACATATGCTTACCTTTTGCTGGTCAGAAATAAAAACATATCTGTTTTCAATGCCAACATCTTCCATCACCAAATTTATGAACCACCTCCATGATTCCTTAGTTTCAGTTTCAACCACACCAAATGCAAGTGGAAAATACTGATCATTGGGATCCCTTCCAACAGCAATCAAAAGCTGACCTCCATATCTAGTTTTCAAGTGACACCCATCAACACCAATGAAGGGTCTACAACCATTCATGAAACCCTTCCTACATCCATCAAAACAAAAATAAAAGGATCCAAATCTTGGTTGAATGGAGGATGATGCTCTTTCTGTGTTTATCTTTACAGTATTCCCAGGATTTGCCCTCTTCAACTCAGCTGCATATCTCCATAGGCTAGCATATTCTTGATCTGCATCACCTTCTATGATTTTCTTGGAAATCATCTTAGCTTTCCAAGCCCTAGAAACAGTGATACCAACTGCAAAGGTTTGCCTAATATGCTGTATGATATCAATGATTCTCACCTTCTCTGAAGTTTGAAGCATCTTAACCACAACCTTTGCAACCCACTTTGAACTAGCTGTTTTGTTATCTAAAACCCTAGCACATGTGTGGGTATCCTTTATAGTCTTTATAGCATAAGTGTGCTTGTGGCCCACTTTGGAACAAAGCATTAAAAAACCACATTTCACTTTACATTCCACTCTCACTCTATACCCCTCATTTTTCACAAATCTTATTTCCCTCCCATTCAAAATAGTCCACTCACGAATTGCTCCCCTAAACTCATCTAGGGAATTGAACTCCATACCCCATTTGAACTTGAAATTTTTATTCAGCTGTTCTTTTTTAAACTTCTCAAACTTTGGTTTTTTCTCTCCATCTGAGTTATCAACATCAGAACTCAACAACTCTTCACTCACATAATCATCATCATCCTCATCATCCTCATCTTCCACACATTTCTTACTACAACAACCAGTTAAGAAACCACTAATTATTGGACCTTGACTGACTGGTAGAGTGACATCTATACCTTCAAAACCATCAAAAAAATTAGTGGTTCTCTCATCCTCACTATCGTCCAAACTTTCTACATTATCTTCATCACTATCCTCTGACTCAGACAAATGATTGACACACCTAGGGTTTATTGCACTACCACTAGCATCATGTTCAACAAAAAGTTCACCATCAACTTCATTTGCAGAATGGTAACATGCGAAATCATATGCATCCTCATCGTTCTTAATCTGAAAATGCTTAGGAGCAATTTCAGGGATCCTAGCCCACAACCAAAACGATCCTACATGGTATCCCCATCCACTGACTATGTTGTTAATATGACTAGTGTTAAATCTATCTAAGTGTTCCCTAGAAACTACAGTAGAAACACCACCCCTATATATTGTTTCGCCGGCACTGTGCTTCACAAACTCACCTCCATGTCGAAACACCACATTAAACAATAGTTTTTTTTTCTGAAAATAGAAACAGAAGAAGATGAACATGACGAAAATAAAACTACCTAAAATCATCAACATTGCTAAGCAAACCTGTAAATCCATTGCTTCGCCTTCTTCCTTGCGTTCTTCCTTGCGTTCTTCATTGCGTTCTCCCATGGATGTCACTTCGTCTTCCTGCTTCCAAACCTCTGAAATTGGGAACCCTAACTGACGGGGGGGAATGTCAAATAGAATAACAAGGTTACACAATTGTCCAGTCACACCCCATTGCCCAGTCATCCTTGTCCACATCAGCAAGGCAGTAAAAGGGGGTGGTAGAATTTGAGTTTTCATTTTATAAGGGGGCGTCAATAAAAAAAAATCTTAAAGGGGGTAAAACCAAAACCCGCCCTAATGACAGGGGGGTTTTATATATTTATCCCATAATTAAATTATGAAATTAGGGTGTTACAACTCTCCCCCACTTCAAGAATTTTGTCCTCGAAAATGTTACCTGAAACGAACAGAGTCGGATACGACTCCTTCATTTGATCTTCATGTTCCCAAGTCCAACTTTCACTTTCTGGTCCACCCCATATTACCTTTACCGATGCAATCTCTTTTCCTCGTAACGACTTCATTTCTCGGCCATCTATCCGCAATGGTAAAGCTTCAACAATCAGATGGAACGACTTAGTCAATCTATCTACAATTATCCAAATAGAATCATTTCCCTTAGCAGTCTTCGGCAAACCTGTCACAAAATTCATGGAAATGCTATCCCACTTCCATTCTGGAATATTCAATGGCTGCATCATACCTATCGGTTTCTGATGTTCAATCTTCCACTTTTGACAATTCAAACATGCATACACAAATTCCGTAACATCCTTCTTTATACCTGACCACCAAAACAATTTCTGCAGATCATGGTACATCTTTGTAGCACCAGGATGAATACTTAATCTACTTCGATGTCCTTCTTCTAAGAAACCCTTCTTAATTTCTGAAACATCAGGAATACACACTATATCCCAGAATCTCATCACACTATTCTCATCAACTCGGAATTCACCTCTGTTACCTTGGTTAATCAAATTCAACTGATCAACCAACTTCAACTTAGATCATTGTCCTTCACGGATCTTTTCCATAATTTCACTTGTCAACTTCAGCATTCCCAACTTTACACTCTCAGATGTAGCTTCACACAACAAACTCATATCTCGAAACTGTTCAATCATTTCAAGTTCTTTCACCATCAGCATCGACATATGCAATGTCTTCCTACTCAAAATATATGCAACTACATTTGCCTTACATGGATGGTAATTCAAATAAAAATCAAAGTCTTTAAACAATTCCAACCATCTTCTCTGCCTCATATTCAGTTCCTTCTGATCAAACAAATATTTCAAACTCTTGTGATCACTGAACACTTCAAATTTCGAACCAAAGAGATAATGTCTCCAGATCTTCAACACAAATACCACAACTACTAAATCCAAATCATACGTTGGATAACTCCTTTTATGAACACTCAATTGTATAGAAGCATAAGCAACCACTTGATCATTTTGCATCAAAAATCATCCAAGTCCCATCTTCGACGCATCACAATACACTACAAACGACTCATTTAGATTCAGCAAAATCAACACTGGAGAAGTTGTCAACTTCTTCTTCAACTCTACAAAACTCTTTTCACATGCAACATCCCACACATAAGCTTGGCTCTTTCGAGTCAACTGAGTCAACGGTAGCACCAACTTCAAAAAAAATTCAATAAACTTCCTATAATAACCTACTAAACCCAAAATACTTCTAATCTCAGTAGCAGATTTAGTAGTCTCCCACTATAACACTGCATCAATCTTCGACGAATCTACAATAATTCCAATACTGGAAATTACATGACCAAGAAAACTCACTTCTTGCAACCAGAACTCACACATTGAAAACATCACATACAACTTCTTCTCTCACAACACTTGCAACACAATCCTCAAATGCCCTGCATGTTCCTCTTTTGTCTTTGAATAAATCAGAACATCGTCAATAAAAACTACCACAAATTTATTCAAATATTCATGGAGGATTCTATTCATGTACTCCATGAACACACCTAGTACATTGGATAAACCTAAGAGCATCACCGTATACTCATAATGACCATACCTCACTCTGAAAATTGTCTTCGGAATATCATTAGACTTAACACGAATCTGATGGTAACCAGACCTTAAATGAATCTTGCTGAAACACAAGCTCCTACCAACTGATCCATCAAATCGTCGATTCTCAGAAGCGGATACTTATTCTTGATAGTAACCTTATTCAACTTCCAATAATCAACACACAAATTCATGCTACCATCTTTCATCATAACCAACAACACATGCGCACCCCACGGAGAAACACTAGGTTGAACAAACTTATTCTCTAACAACCCTTCTAGTTGCTTCTTTAACTCACTCAATTCAACAGAAGACATCCGATACGGAGCAATAGACACATGATTAGTACCAAGTAATAAATCCACTACAAACTCAACTTCACGCTCTGGAGGTAAATCACTTATATCCTGTGGAAACACATCTGGAAACTCTTGAACAACCGGTAAATCAATACTTAAAGTCTTCCCTTCGACTTGAAAGGATGCAAACATTGCAAACATTTGAGCTTCATCTTCTAACAATTCATCTACTTGCTTAGCCGTCAAGAACATCAGCTCACCATGATCACCAATTTCAGGAAACTCAACAGTCTTTGAATAGCAATTGATATGCACAAAATTGAACTCTAGCTAGCTCATTCCAAGAATAACATCAATTTGGTTTAAAGGCAAACACACCAGATCCATCAAGAAGTCCTTAAAAATAGTCAAAGGACACTTCAGACACACAAGTGTAGTAGTAACAGAACCATTAGCTGGCGTTTCTATTACCATACTACCACTCATACTAGACAAATTCAAACCTAACTTATTAGCACATTCAAGAGAAATAAAAGTGCGTAGCACCAATATCAATAATTGAAATCAACTCAACACCATTAATAAAACATGTACCTTGAATCAAGTTGTCCTTCTTAGGATCTTCAGAACCACTCAAAGCAAATACTTTGTCATTGGTCTGAGCAGTAGTAGCAGTCTTCTTAGGCTTCTAGCATTGGGTGTTGATATCTCCCTGTTCATCACAATTAAAACAAGTTGGACCTTCATTCGGACAATCACCCACCCGATGACCTCTCTTGCCACACCTGTAGCATCGTACCACTGGATTACTGCACACATCCGACTTATGACCAGATTCACCACACTTATGACACTTGGGAGGAATGAAACATGCTCCCCAACTTGGCTTCTTCCCATCTGAAACCTTCTGCTTACCCTTCTCATCTGGAGTCACATAAGGCTTTCCTCTAAACATGCCTTTCTCTCTCTTCTCACTCATTTGCTTGTAGTGAGCAGATCGAGCTCGACTATCTTCATCATAAATTTTACTTTTGTCCATCAATTCAACATATTTGCGGATCTGCTGACATCCAATTCCCTGTTTGATCTATGGTCTCAGCCCATTCTCAAACTGAGACACTTTGATAATTTAGCATCAATACGGTTGTAGTGAGGACAATACTTCACCAACCTCTCAAACTTAGCAGCATACTCTGCTACCGTCATACTTCCTTGCTTCAACTCAAGAAATTCTACCTCTATATTACCACGAGCATCTTCCGGAAAATACTTTCCCAGAAACTCCCTCCTGAACACTGCCCAGGTCATTGTAGTACCAGTATCCTCCAAACGCTAACGAGTATTATCCCACCAGTCTTCAGCCTCTTCAGAAAACATGTTGGTACCAAACTGTATCTTTTGTGCATCTGCACACGCTTTAACACCCTTAAATTTCCCCTCTTATTTATTAACCCTAACTGGTTTTGCTTCAAATCCATATGCATCTCCATTAGGTCATAAAATCATGATCATGCATTTCATTGGCTCCTAGGGCATGGGATCGAAGCATTTCCTTGTGATCGGGATTCTCATATTCATCAATGATCTATCTGGCCATTACATTCAAGATTGAGACAAAGATTGACTCACATCATCGTGAGCATATTCATATTTTGAAGTTCATCAAGTATCAAGGTTGTCTTCTTTAAGATTTCTCAAAAGTTTCAGATGCTTAAGGCTTTATTTACCTCCAACGTCTCAAGCTACTTCCTCCATCAGGGTACATCTCAAGAAGGTTCAAGGTTTCTTCTTAGGACTGAGCGTGTGAATATTCCTTAATTATTGTTAATTGGATTAAGGACCTCATGTCAAGATTATCATGGTCATTACATATTTCCATATCTCTAGACCTATCATTATCAAAGGATTCACTGTGATTGAGGCACTTTATTTGTTGCTTATAACTCGATTTGAGAATAGTATTTTCAAGTGATTAAGAAAGGTATGATTCGTGGATTATCGATTTTGGGTTCATCATAGTATCATAGTGCTGGAAAAGTGGTATGCTCTAAGGTTCGACTTGAACTAAAGAAAAGAGTGTGGTCTTTGGTTTATTTGGAAAGAAGTTGTTCGGGTTTAATACTCAATTCCATAGTTCACCCGATTTAAGCCCATATCTTTTTCTAAACCACTTCTTTATTCATTTTTTTGAATTCATATATTGTCCCAATATCCATTTTAATCCATTCTCCACACTTTGTCTGTTTAACCATAAAACCAATAAAGCTCATTGTTTAAATTCCAATTTCAAAAGTCCAAATCACAAGTCCATATCCAAAGCACACGTCAGTGGGAAAAAGAAAAGGTAGCAGTAGAATGAAATCATATTTAGAGTAGAGATCCTTTTCTACGACACCAAAACATACATAATTTCAGAAACATGGTAGCCATGTGACATTACTAACTAAAAGACCAATAGAGATGTCATTATCAAAACAAATTTTCGGTAAAAGGTGGTGACGATAAAAAAAATGTTACTAACAGGTGGTGACGATAAATGACTCAAGATGTGATACTTCATGAAATAATCCTGGACTTAATCCAAATTGTTGTAATGCTTGTTTGACCAGCGATGCAGAATGAAATTCATAAAGTAATGATACACACAGGTCCTCACTATCAGTCTTCAACATAATGATACATCCGGGTCCAAAAAAGAAAATTACAAAATCAATAAAATTACATAGCAATTGAGATGAGGGAGGGAAACTCAATTCAAATTCTCGATAAAAAATAAGAAAAATACAAAACCAAATGCAAGAAAAAAGAAGGCTCCACACCTCTGATAATTACACCAGAACAAAAGCAATTCTAATAAAATTCATAGAAAAATGATTCAGTGAGGAAATACACAAAAAAAACTCTCAGAACAAAATTCAGAAGAAAAAAAAACTCTCAAGAACAAATTCAAAAGAAGATTCAAAGAAGCTTCGTAACTAACCAAAAATCAGTTACAAGTTACAACAAACTCTAACAGATCCTAACAAACTCTTAACTGAATTCACATGCAATCCCAAAAACACCCTTGGATTCATCCTCTATAAAATGAAAAAAGCTCTGCAAATCTCGATCTGGATTTCATTCTCTCCTTATTCACTCTATAATCTTCAACATGCTTCTTCTTCGCCATTGAGCTCTCTCTCACTCTCTCTCCACGTTTTTGGATTTGCACCTTCTTCTTCAACTCTCTCATTCTGTTCTGAGTTTCACAATCTTCAACCTACATCTTCACTAATCACCATCGAATTTTCATCGTGCATCTTCATCAAGAACTTTAGCTTCCAGCCATCGTCATCTGCGATTTCGAGAACCTTCATCTATCCCGTCGCAAGTCATCATTGTAAGCTTCATCAACATTAACAACAACATTGCAAACTCAATCACAAAAGCACGAAAAAATCAATCAACAAGAAATCACAACAAGTACGAATTGCAACAAGAAGCAGAGCAACAAACCGAACGCGAAAACGGAGTTTCTGTGATCGTCATCATCATCTTTATCGCCTTCGCTCATCGTCATGTGTAGGTACGTAAATTTGTACCAAATCTTGCATTAGTTGTTTTGCGTTTGAAATATGTTGTTTTGATCTGAGAGTTGGGAGAAGATTTAGAAAAATCTGAGTTCAGATTCAAGAAGAGTATAGAAAATAAGGGGGGTTAGTGAAGACGAGTTTTGGTTTGGTAGTGTTGAACCGCCAGAGAGGACGGTGGTGCCGCCTCCGCTTTCCGGCGAGGTTAGGGTTTGCAGTGTGAAGGAAGAAGAAGGTAACACATAGAGTAAAGAGAGACTTTAATTTATTATTTATGAGTCTGTGTGTTAACAAATGAAGGATAAAAACTATAAAAAGCATAAAATCCACCGTCAATGGATAAGCTTAGATAGGTTGTAATTTGGTGGTCCATTCTGGCAGTGAAAAGTGTCACCGTCCGGTAGGACCACCAGATTTCACTTCCGCACAAGTAACCTCACCATAATAATCATATATCGTCACATCAGGGACCTTCATCACATCACCACCACTAGAATTTCCATCTAATGATCCAGATCTTGTCAAGATAGTTGACTAAGGTCCATGGATAGACTCACAGGCATGCGCCCTTTGAGCCTCCAATTAACACTATCTGCACCCTCCTTTTATCAAGCCCATGTTGTTTTAACTGAATTTTTCTTTATCAGCACTCCCTAACTTTTCTTTAATTTTCTTTTTATTTTCACTTTCGAAAACAATTTTTGAAAATAGTTGTGCTTCATAAAAAATTTCCAGAAAATTAATTGTGAATTTTATAATATTAAAAAATTGTTGGTTTTTTTTAATTCCCGACTTTTCGACTTTTCGCATTT
This sequence comes from Lathyrus aphaca, assembly GCA_963966055.1. NCBI lineage: Eukaryota > Viridiplantae > Streptophyta > Magnoliopsida > Fabales > Fabaceae > Lathyrus > Lathyrus aphaca. The sequence goes on along the minus strand of OZ014521.1, from coordinate 408,787,639 downwards.
TATCTCGATTATTTGTTTTATATGCATTTAAATACTTTGTGCCTTTTCCTATTGATCATTTTTTATCTATTTGCTCATAACATTTGGCATACACATAGTATATTCGGCTTACTAACAATTTATTTTGTTTTAGTGGTACTTTCCGAGGATTCGATGCTTACGGACTTGGAGTTTTTGTTGTGCTTTGATGTATTTTCATGGTTTTATTGCTTTTTATACTTCCATAATGTAATAGCTTAGGTTGCTTTTGTATTTTTCATGTATGCTTGCATGGTACATGTAAATAAGTGGTTGCGACTTTCTGATTCTAACGGTTACTAACTACAAGTGCACAGTCTATCGCGTAGTAATAAAAGATATTGATCCCACAAAGACTCGATAGTCAACCTAGTGCTATCGGGTGTTACTATGCTTAGCTAAGGCGAGTGATATTTTAGTTTTAAAGGGAGAGAAAATAATAAATTTAAGTTTTAAATTAATGATAAGGATATTGATATGTAATTGGTTCGCCTTCGCGAATTCAATAAATGGTCGACTTATTAAGGTTTGTTAAGTTATCTTTCTGTAAAAATCGTCGGTTTAAAAGTCGTTAACTCACACTCTCGTGGTCTTGCCTATTACTATACTCCTAAGTTCAATTGAGTGCTCTCGCTGTGTCAATTGAAGTTAGAAATACTTTTTGGAAACCTAGAGTTCTAATTGGTTTTAAAGTGTTTCCGTTGTATTTAAAACAATGCTCGATTTCAGCAATCCGGTTATAATTTCACACTCATGTGGTCTTAATCCTAACCTTTTATAATTTCTTACTCTCGTAACAAAAGTTGATTATATTAAGAAATCAAAACCAAAAAGTAACTTAATTTAAAGTCTTAGCCTAGTTCTATTGAATTCGTTCCGGTTAGACAATCACATACAGATTAACAGTTTAGCCAGACATATTAAATAAATGCGACGAAAGGTATAAGAAGAATTTCATAAAAAATAAATGGAATAATAATTAAATGGTAAAGCATTAAAATATAGAAACCTGGTTGAAATTTGTTGGGCCTTGACTTTATGAATTGGACTGAGGTTGAGTAGGGTTGAGGAAATTTCTCTACTGAATGATGAGAACGCGCAACAGCTATCTTTAGTTTTAACTAAACTGGTGCATATTTAGGTTTCTGGAAATAAGCTTGTGACGGTTAACTTGGGCTTGGGACGTTCGTCTGGGGTGTGGGATGGTCGTTTAGCATCTGTGACGCTCGTCCTACAGAAAAAAACGAAAACTTCATTTTGGCTTCTGTTTTGCCTCATTTCATGTCCTAGAAGTCTCATTTTCATTAGTTGCTTCAAAAGTCAAGTGCAGAATACCTATAAAATAAACACAATTCTCCCGTAATATCGTTCGAAATAAATAAATTAATAACTTAAATGATCGGAAACTATACTAGATAATCGATACAAATTCGAGTTATCAAACTTCCCCAGACTTGAATCTTTGCTTTCCCTCAAGAAAACAATCAAATAGGTTTTGAAAAATATCCTTTAAATACAGACACAAACGCATTACCTATTCATACGTGGTTGTGCGGCTTTATGCTAAATGAACTAATAGTAACTCAAACATCAAAGATACACTAGTGACACTAAAACGTATAATGTTCATAAACCCCTTATACAAACTAGTCTGAATCATGTTATCATATCTCAACCTAATGCACTTGTTTCTGTTTCACCCGGTTTCATTCTGACGCAATCACATTAAGCCATTTACTTTTACACGTGCATAGTGGAGTAACCTGTTGGTGAATTTGAGTTTTTTCTAATACGGGGTCTAGTACACAAGTGTGGTAACCCTTTGACACACCGAGTGTAAGTTATTGGGGATCGAATAGTAATTCGCCCTACTGAGTTCAGAACCAGATTCCTCTGAACCAACTAACATCAGACTTCCGTTGCCTTTTTCTCATATTTTTGCATTCTTTAGAATATGTGCAACTTGATTGTTTTACCAATGGTTTGCATAATCTTAAGATTCTTCTTTTTCTTCTTTTTTGGCATATTTGAGATCAAACACTTATTTGCATCGGTTCTCCATGTAGCTTGTGCTTCAGGCGATGTTGACTGCTAGTATAAACTACTCAGGGATAAATTATAACTAAAGTTTCAGATTTCGGTATAAAAGATATCCAAACCGATATCACATATCGAAGGGTCTAAGGTGTCAAGATTGTATCAATTTTGTTAAGTCTTTTCTCAGTTTTCTAAAAACGCCTATCAATTTATACAATCGTCGGGTATGTTAAATGAAAGCATTCTAAAAGGAATAAAATTTTTGTTATGGCTAAAAATACTGGAGAGAATTTAAATAAATAAATACTTTGATTAATAATAATAGAGTTTCATACAAGGAAAGGGAAATCTAATTACCCTTCTCCCACACTATTTCGGACGTTTCCTCAATGTTGTGAGATATAGGTAAACTACTAAACTACAAAAACAATAAAAAGAAAAACTAAACTAAACTACTATTGCGGTGGCCTTTGTCCTCTTCCTCTAGCTCTGCCTCTAATGTTTCTCTTCCCATATATTGCAATATGAATGGGTATACCCACATGATGGATATAGTCATGCAGCGCCTGGATTTCTTGTGTCGCACCACCTAATTCTTCTATAGCACCGATGATTCTCTCTCCTTGTGTTGTCTGTTCGAGCTCGATCTGTCCCATCCTCTCCATCATCTCAGTGTAGTGCCTCTGATGTTGCTAATTATTCAGAATGATTGCCGCCATGATATCGTCCATAGACGCGGGTTGTTGATTCCTACGACGACGTCTGGTGGACTGGTGCTGGCGAACTCAGTAGCCGACATATGTGCAACTTCCTCGTCATCCATGGCCTATTTCATCTCATCTATTCTTGCATCTGGTTGCTCTTCTATAACAACATCTCCCGGTTAAGGGGCATCAAGATCATAACTCAATTTGGGTTGATCTTCGCATTTGTGCGGGTATGACAGGGTAGGATGATGCTTCGAACAACCCGGTTGAGTTCAACCAAGTTTTACCTACCATCCCTCCTCTTCTTGATGAGATGGATGTTCTTACAATAATCCATATCAAGGTACAAGGATGGAGTGGCTCACAAATTTCTAAGGCGATCGCCTAGACCAAGCTTCAATGCGATATCGGTGATCATCCCGCCAAAACCAAAAGGGGCCTTCCCTTTTATACATAGGAGCTAGATGTTGGATAGTATGAAGGCCACTGGGTTTATAGGGATAGAAAGGAAAGCGCATCGGATCAAGAACAAATCCCTCTGGTTCACCTTATGGTTGTTGTATCTCCCAAAAATAATGTTGCTTAAAACCCTCTGAAAGTAACGAACGACAGAGTTATGGATGTGAGAGGCATAGAGCTCGTCCCACGATAAAGGTCTTTCTCCTGAAAAATCCTACCAAAGTTGTAAACCCTCTGCCTGCACATTTGTGTCACTAGGAAGGTAGACGTGCACACCGTTACCTTGTTAGAACCCGAACCACTCGCTGAATGTTTCCTGAGTAACAATATACTCCATTCCGAGTAGGCAAAACATAGCGTTATCGACCAGGTATTTGGTTGTGTCGGTTGGAGATGTGTGAGCATAAGAGCTCAAAAACTCCAAAGTTAAAATGGCGTACATCGGACTGTTGCTTTTGCAGAGCGTTGTTAGACTGACATTCGAAAGCAACCAGTTAACACTATCAAGGAGCCCAAGTTGGGTTAGGCACTCCTCATCAATGTAACGAGTTACCTTAACCATTCTCTCACAGTATTCGATGAATCGTGAACATTGGAGCTCTCTGGCTACACCATCACGTGGAGGGATGTCAATTGGAGTTTGGCTTGCCATGAATTCAGAAGGTTTGGAAAATAAAAAGATGAAGAAAAAATAGAAGTTGGTTTATGAACAAAGAAGGTGATACGAAATAGAAAGCTCGTACTGCTACTTTTATAGAAACAAAATGCAAGAGTGGGTGCTAAAAATGCTTCAAAAGTGGGGTGGTTGAGGAGTTGTGAGAAAGTGGAAGTGAAAATTCCTATTTATATGGTGGAAGATCAGAATGTTGGAGAGGGAAATGGGGAAGGGGGGTTGCAACGGTCTTAAGAACGTTGCAGATGACCGTTACTAACTGTGTGGCAATCGTCTGCAATTCATGACGCTCATCAGGGTGTTGAGACGATCGTCTCAAGTTTGAGAGGGTTGTCATCCGTATTAAATGGGAAACGTGCAAGGTGGATTTTTCTCTAATTCTTTGTCCCTTAATTTGCCAATATTCATTATTTCTCACGCACCATATAATTATATAGCAGATAGCAATTTCATATCAATAGTAAATAATTAAATTGCAGTGCATTATCAGTAGTACTTAATTAAATAATAGTGTATTATAATTGTAACAGAAGAATAAAATTTGACATTTTAAGCACTAATGCATAAAGTAAGAAAAAGTGATAAACATTCAATTTAAGTAGAATACTTGTAACACACTACTGAACAATTATAACTCAGGCACAAACAAATAAAAACAGAACCAAAATTCTTTATTGAAACTTAGAAAAATGCAGTAGTAATAAATTGAAACAAATTGAAAATTGAAAAAGAACTAAAAAACAAATTGAACTAAAATTAAAATGCTGAATTCAAATAAAAATGCTGGAAAATTCTGATGAGTGTTGAGATTGGGAATTAGCCATAATGGTTGCGGAAGGACTCTAATGATTGACTTAGATGGTCGAATTATTCTACGACCATATCTCTCAAAGTGATGATGTTTATACGCAAGTCGCGAATGTCATATTGCATGATTTTCATCTCAATACGGAGATTCTCTAAGGTAAGCTCAAGATTGGTTGGACCAGGTGCAAGTGTAGGTGTAGGTTTCTCCTCTTCTTCAATCATATCCTCAGGGTGGTCTGAATCATAATAATTTTAAGGAATCTTAGGATCTATCTCAACTTCAGACCAAGCATATCCTGGTTCATAAATCGTCTCATCTAGATCGTATAACCATTTGCGCTTATTATGCACACTTGTGCGCTCATGGTCAGGTAAAGTTAAATATGGAACAACTACGCCATTAATCAGAAGCTGAAAATGGTCAGGTCCGCGGTCATACAACCTAGCTCTCTCAAAACAGAAAGTGATGTTCATTGGTCTGAATTCTCCAAGAGGGTTAATCTGAGAGTGGCAGGTCCTAAATCCCATTGCATAATCAATCTTTATAACTAGGTCACCTATTAAGATTGGATGGTGTTCATTCTGAATAATCCTACATAAATTTGCAAACATGAGATTTACCCCATTAACCCTCCTGGATGTAAAAGCACAAAACATGATGAATAATTCATCTCTCGAGAAATTGTTATCTCTTTCAGTCTTTCCGAACAATGTGTAGGCCAGGATCATATGGAAATACCTAATAGATGGGTTGTGGATCTCAGTGGACAACATATGGTATAAATCATGATCAGGTCGTCCTGAGATACTACTCCAAAAATGGTCTAGCTCATCCTGTGCAAGTAATTTTTCCTGTATTTCCGAGAAAACAGTATGGCCATATGGGAAATCTAAAAGGTTTTCCGTCTCATGAATGTTAAACTCACAAGGATATTCAAATAGTCTAAATGATATCTTCCCTCTTGTAAAACCTTTTCCATAGTTGGGATCGTAAACTAGTGAACTTAGGAATTCTAAGGTCAGCTTATAATAGGTCCTATGTTTCCTAAGTGCAAATCCTTCCCAACCTATCTAATTAAACAAGTAGTCAATGCTAGCACCTATGCCTAATGCTTTCAAGGTAGGTCCATGGGAAAATTTGGTCAGGGCCATAGGTCACTTGGCTAAGGCTTCACAACGGCGCCTCTGGGTGCTATCTCTAAAGTTCACAATCAGATTGGTAGTCATTGTCAGAGTTAGTGAGAAGGAAAATAGAGAAGGAGTAGAAGGTAGGAACTTTAAAATCCTGGAATCACACTATAAAACAAAACAAACACAAGAATCAGTGAATTTAAAGCATTTTGAAAATTAGAATTTTGAAAAATTAAATAAAAACAAAATAAAAACGAAATAAAAATGAAATTCAAAAATCGAAAATCACGGGTTGCCTCCCACGAAGTGCTTCGTTTAATGTCGGGGCTCGACACAGCTTAAGGGATTAATCTAAGGTTTTTGATGGCAATTCTACCAGTTTCAAACCTGTCAAAAATTCTTTGTCTTCTACGCAATTATAATGTTTAAGGCATTGTCCATTTACTATAAATGGTGCACTAGAGATGCCCTTAATTTCAATAGCATCACTAATTAAAACTTTTGTTAGTTTGAAGGAACCGGACCATCCGGATCATGATTTTCCAGGAAATAACCTAATCCTAGAGTTAAATATGAGAACAATGTCTTCCATATTGAATTCTTTTTTAGAAATACGCTTGTCATGCCATCTCTTCGTTCTTTCCTTATATATGCGGGCATTCTCGTAAGCGTCTAATCTTAGTTCTTCCAATTCATGTAAGTCTAAAATACGTTTCTCACCTGCGCCAATATAGTTAAAGTTAAGAGTTTTAATTGCCCAGTAGGCTTTATGCTCTAATTCTACTGACAAATGGCATGATTTTCCATAGACTAACTTGAAAGGTGTGGTTCCAATGGGTGTCTTAAAAGCTGTTCTTTACGCCCATCAAGCTTCGGGTAACTTGGTAGACCAATCTTTCCTCAATGTAGCGACAGTTTTCTCCAAAATGTATTTTATATCTCTATTTGAAACTTCTACTTGTCCACTAGTTTGTAGATGGTAAGGTGTTGCTACACGGGGTCTTACTCCATATTTTAATAAGAGTTTATCGAATATTTTAGATATGAAATGAGAGACTCTGTCACTTATGACGAGTCTTGGCACACCGAATCTTGGGAAGATAATGTTCTTAAAAAGCTTCATGATGTCATTTGTTTGAGAAGATATAGCTTCGATCCACTTTGAAACATAATCGACAGCAACGAGTATAAACTTATTTCCAAAAGAAGATGGGAATGGTCCCATAAATTCAATTCCCCACACATCAAAAACTTCTACTTCTAAAATGCATTTTTGGGGCATTTAATCATGCCTCGAGATGTTTCCACTGTGTTGGCATCAGTCGCAATTTAGAATGGCGAGGTGAACATCTTTCCAAAGAGTGGGCCAAAATAGGTTTGATTGAAGGATCTTTGCGCAAGTCTTCGAAGTGCTTGCATGTCCACCGTAAAGAGGAGAATGAAAATGGGAAATTTTGTTTTCCATTTCTTCTTCTGGGACACATCGATGGTAAATACCATCGGGTCCACGCTTGAAAAGCAATGGTTTATCCCAGTAGTAATTTTTTAAATCATGGAAGAATTTCTTCTTTTGTTGGTATGTGAGATCATGTGGAAGTACCCCAACAACTAAATAGTTGACTATGTCAGAGTACCATGGTAGAGTTGTTTATGCACATATTTCTTCCACTATTTTTTCTTGGATTTGTTCATCTAAAGTTAAGGAAGATATCTCACTTTCTAATTGGTCTATAAGGCATTCATCGGGGAAATCATCGTTAATTGGTATTTGGTATGGTTTAATTCCTTCCATACGTGATAAGTGGTCTGCTACTACATTATCAGTTCATTTCTTATCCTTAATTTCCAAATCAAACTCTTGTAGCAAAAGGATCCATCTTAATAATCTAGGCTTCGCGTCCTTTTTATTTAGAAGGTATCTGATGGCGGCGTGATCAGTATAAATGCTGAATTTAGCTCCCACTAGGTAAGAATGGAATTTATCGAGTGCAAACACGACGGCTAAGAGTTCTTTCTCTGTGGTGGCGTATTTCATCTTAGCAGGGTCTAAAGTTCTACTTGTGTAGTATATTGCATGAAATTTCTTATTTTTCTATGTCCTAAGACTACACCTACAGCGTAATCACTCGCATCTCACATAATCTCGAATGGTAGTGTCCAATCAGGTGGTTGCATGATGGGTGCAGTGATAAGAGTTGTTTTGAGTGTTTCAAATGCTTGTTAACAGTCATCGTCAAAGATAAACTCAGCGTCCTTCATTTGTAGACCGGTCAATGACTTAGTGATCTTTGAAAAGTCCTTAATGAATCATCGGTAAAAACTGACGTGTCCTAAGAAACTTCTTATTTCTTTCACGTTTTAGGCAATTGAAGGTCTTTTAATACTTCTATATTTACTTTATCTACCTCGATGCCTCTGTTGGATATCACATGTCCTAAAATGATTCCTTGTCTGACCATAAAATGGCACTTTTCTAATTAAGTACAAGATTCACTTTTACGCATCACTCGAGTACCATCTCTAAGTTAGATAAACATCCTTCAAAGATTTGTCCGCATACGGAGAAATCATCCATAAACACTTCCATGATGTCGTCTATGAAATCAACAAAAATTACCATCATACATCGTTGAAATGTCGTTGGAGTGATACATAAACCGAACGACATACGACGATAAACAAATGTTCTGTAGGGGCACGTGAATGCTGTCTTTTCTTGGTCATCAGAATGAATAGGAATTTGTAAAAATCCTGAGTAACCATCTAGGTAGAAAAAGTAAGAATGTTTGGATAATCTTTCCAACATTTGATTGATGAAGGGTAAAGGAAAATGGTCTTTCCAGGTAGCTTTGTTCAGTTTTTGGTAATCAATACACATTCTATTCTCGGTCACTACTCTTTGTGTTATGGAATCATCTTTTGATTTCTTAGTGACTGTAATGCCTCCCTTCTTTGCTACAACATGCATTGGGCTAACCCATTAATTGTCGGATATTGGATATATAATTCCGGTGTCTAGTAACTTCTTTACTTCATCTCTGACTATGGTACTTAGAATCAGATTAATCCTTCTCTGAAGTTCTCTAGAGGTCTTATAGTTTTCCTCTAGCATAATACAGTGCATACATATTGAAGGACTTATTCCTTTTAGATCAGATATGTTGTAGCCTAACGCAGATGGGTATTTTCTTAAGATGTCTAAAAGTTTTTCGTTTTCGAGTTGTCCTAAGTCTGCATTTACTATAACTGGTCTTTTAAGTTCAGAATCTAGGATTTTTGGGTAATGCCTTGAGTTCTAGAACGGGTTTCTTTGGGCATGAAATATGGTCTGGTGTAAGAGCTAAGCATTCATTTAGACTTTCATCTCGATAAGATTCTTTCCAATTATCATCTTCGAATATTAGAGGAGATAGGATTTTCATTATATCAAAATAGGTAGTCTCTTCTTTTTCCACACCCCTTCTGCACTCGTCAATGACGTCTATAAGGTAACATGTATCGTCTATGGTTGGAGCTTGGAGGAATTAAGTTAAAATGAATTCGACTTTCTATTCTCCTACTTCGAATGTCAGCCTGCCTTTCTTCACATCTATGATAGCTCTGAATGGGGCTAAGAATGGCCTTGCGAGTATGATAGAAGTCGTAGCATCTTCCTTGATATCCATGATTATGAAATCAGTTGGGATGTAGAACTATCATATTCGTACAAGAATGTTCTCTAGAATACCGACCAATTATTTTACTGAGAGATCGGCTAGTTGAACTGATATCTTGGTTAGTCTTAGTTGTCCATTATCGAGCTTCTTGCAAATTGATAATGCCATCACACTTATACTATCTACTTAATCTCATAGAGCTTTATCTATGATGAACTTTCCTATTACAAAAGGAATATAGAAAGTTCCTGGGTCCTTCAGTTTACGAGGCAAGTTATTTTGGATAATTGGGCTACACTCAGAAGTAAGTGTAATTGTGTCATTATCCTCGATTTTCTTTTTGTTAGATAAGATCTCTTTTATAAATTTAGCATATGTGGGCATCTGAGTAATAACTTCTATAAAGGGTATCGTAATGTTTAACTTTTTTAGAAGCTCTACGACTTTCTTGAATTGCCCCATAGTTTTAGAATTTGTTAACCATCGAAGGTACGAAATTGGTGGTTTATACGGTGGCAGAGGTACATAGGGCTTTCCTTTTCCCCGACCTCTTGTTCATTGGCTTCCTTTTCCTATGGTTTATCATTCTTCTCGGTTGATTTCTCGGGTTGTTGGTACATGGCTGGGTTTTCGGTTCAAGGATCGGCAGGTCCGTCCAACTCTTTTTCGTTTCTTAGTATAACTACATTTGCATGACCTTTAGGATTTGATTGTGGTTGTCCAGGAAACATTCCAACTGGGGAAGTAGTGGATGCTTGTTGTTTGGCTACTTGAGAGATTTGGGTTTCTAGCTTCTTGTTATGAGTAGCTAAAGAATCTACCTTGGTCACCAATTGTTTGATATGCTCACTAGTATGGATGTTCTGGTTCAGGAATTCCTTGATTGTTTGAGTTTGTGTAGCTATGAGGTTTTCCATCATCAGTTCAAGGTTGGATTTCCTAGGAGCATTTGGGCTGAGTGCGACAACCTTTTGGTATCTCGGTGGTACAATTGGTGCTTGGTTTGGCGCAATCAAGGAATTATTGTTCTTGTAAGAGAAATTTGGATGATTCTTCCATCTTGGGTTGTAGGTATTAGAATAAGGATTTCCTTAAGCATAGTTCACCCGATCTGTGGTTAATCCGACAAGAAGTTGACATTCTGGTGGTGTATGTCCTGAGATTACACAAATTTCACAATTTGGAGTTACGGCAGACACGGTGGCTAGTGGTGTTATGATCAAGTTATCGATCTTCTGGGCTATGGCATCCATCTTAGCATTTACCTGATCTAAACTACTAACTTCATACATTCCTCATTAGCTTGATTCTTCTCTACATGTGTTTTTTCTCCTTCCCATTGGCAATGATTTTGAGCCATGTTCTCAATGAGGTTATATGCTTCTTCGTATGGTTTAACCATAAGAGCGCCGCTCGCGGCAACTTCTATCGTTATCCTAGTGTTGTATAGAAGTCCATTAAAGAAGGTAAGGATGGTTACCCAATTTTCAAACCCATGGTGCAGACATAATCTTAATATATCCTTGTATCTTTCCCACACTTCATAAAGTGATTCGACATCTTTCTATCAAAATCCGTTAATCTGAGCTCTCAGTATAGTTGTCTTTCTTGGTGGGAAATAACATGATAAGAAAACTTTCTTCAGTTCTGCCCATGTTGTGACAGAGTTGGCTGGTAGAGATTGTAACCATGCCCAAGCTCTATCTCTTAAAGAGAACATAAAGAGTCTCAATCTTATTGTGTCTTGAGTTACACCATTTCCTTTCACGGTATCTGCGTATTGCACAAACTTCGTCACATGTTCATTTAGGTCGTCCATAGGATTCCAAAAATCCGGTTTTGTTGTACAACTTGCAGCAGTGAAGGTTTCAGTTCAAAATCATTTCGGGTAATGGCTGGTGCGACAATACTGTTGTGCGATTCTTGTTGATTTAGAGTCGTATAGGACTTGAGTGAACGTGGTGCTTCTCTGTTTTCATCCATGATTAGTTCTTCAACTGGTTCTGGTATAATATCTTTAGGAAAGAGGGTTTCGTTGGTCTCAGTTTGGCGTCTCGAACTTTTAAAATGTTCTACTTCGTCGATCTGGGGTTCTAAGTCTTTTCCTCGGGAGCGAGTACTGGGCATACAATCGACAAAGGGGTAAATATGTTGCCTTAGTCTAGACGATGCAACAACGAATTGTACTATTGACTAAATCTAAGTCCCCGACAATAACGCCAAAAACTTGGTTGCGACTTTCTGAGTCTAACAGTTACTAACTGCAAGTGCACAATCTATCGCGTAGTAATAAAATATATCGATCCCACAGAGACTCGATAATCAAACTAACGCTATCGGGTGTTACTATGTTTAGCTAAGGCGAGTGATATTTTAGTTATAAAGGGTGAGAAAATAATAATTTTAAGTTAAATTAAATTAATTATAAGGATATCGGTACGTAATTGGTACACCTTCGCGAATTCAATAAAAGGTCGGCTTATTAAGGCTTGTTAAGTTATCTTTCTGTAGAAACTATCAGTTTAAAAGTTGTTAACTCACACTCGCGCGGTCTTGCCTATTACTATACTCCTAAGTTCAATTGAGCGCTCTCGCTGTGTCAATTCAAGTTAGAAATACTTTTTGGAAACCTAGAGGTTCTAATTGGTTTTAAAGCGCTTCCGTTGTATTTAAAACAATGCTCGATTTTCAGCTATCCAGTTATAATTTCACACTCCCGTGATCTTAATCCTAACCTTTTATACTTTCTTACTCTCGTAAAAATAGTTGTTCATATTAAGAAATCGAAACCAAAATGTAACTTAATTTAAAGTCCTAGCCTAGTTCTTTTGAATTCGTTCCGGTTAGACAATCACATACCGATTAATGGTTTAGCCAGACGTATTAAATAAATGCAAAGAAAGGTAGAAGAAGAATTGCATAAAAATAAATGGCATAATAATTAAATGGTAAAACATTAAAACATAGAAACCTGGTTAAAATATTCTTGATCAACCGATCTTGCAGAAACATAAACTAAAATGAATATGCAGTGACTAGAAAGAATTAAATGGTGATAACTTTCTAATGATGAAGGCTATCACTTTGGTTTGGTAATGGAAAAGTAAAAGCAATACTGAAAATAAAATAAGTTCTTAACTTCGAACGGGAATTTGGCAGCAATTTGGTGTAAAAATGAAGCTCTCCTTGCAATGGTGAAGCTGTTATTTATAGCTTATATAGCTTGAGTTTGTTGAGAATTGCACAGAGTGACATTTTTTAGGCCTTGACTTTATGAATTGGACTGAGGTTGAGTAGGGTTAAGGAAATTTCTCTGCTGAATGATGAGAACACACAACGGCTATCTTTAGTTTTGACTGAACTGATGCGTATTTAGGTTTATGGAAATAAGCTTGTGACGGTCAACTTGGGCTTGAGACGATCGTCTGGGATATGGGACGGTCGTCTTTCATCTGTGACGGTCGTCCTACAGAAAAAACACAGAAACTTCATTTTGGCTTCTGTTTTGCCTCATTTCTTGTCCTAGAAGTCTCATTTTCATTATTTGCTTCCAAAAGTCAAGTGTAACTAAATACCTGCAAAATAAATACAATTCTCGCGTAATATCGTTCTAAATAAATAAATTAATAACTTAAATTATCTAAAACTATATTAAATAATAGATACAAATTCGAGTTATCAATAAGGTAGAAAAATATAAAAATGAAGCGCCTAGAAAACCAAGTTTCAAAAAGAAAAGAAAAAGAAATATTTGATTCAGCGTCAAATTATTTTAAAAATAACGAATAAACTTCACATGATCTTAGGACTTCCCACGATTTCACACTCGTTCCACTCCATTAAACCCAAAGAAAAACCTTGTATGATTCGTACCATAAGTCACATGTCTAGCACATCGCAATCGACCCACCCGATCCATTATTCCATTCCTTTCACGATTCATCATAAGTTTCACCAACCATAACATAGGAGGACCATGTCCATTACTTCTTTTAAATGTCCCCATTTCATGTTTAATATCCACTTACTTGTGTTTACCTTCCATGATCCCTTAGGAGTCACAACTTGGATTTAATTCTCGATTAAAGCCAAGGTGTGATAGACTTTAGGATAGTCATCCATGTATGCTAACTTAGGTAGATTTATTCCTTCAATCCTAAACCTTAGGATCAATATTCGCATGCTAACATTAGGGTTCGAGTCTTAGTCTTCCCGTAGATTTTTTCGTTACAACTTTGAGTCCTTATTCTTATCTTTAAAGAAAAGCAAAAAAACATTTAATAATAAAAGTGTTCCCAATACGCCACGAGCCTTAAGCTATATAGGAAATGATTATTGGAGGTTTCCTCCACTTTTCTAGAATGTTTTACAAATGTTCCATTGGGGGCGACCTTGGAAAGTATTCGCTCACGTATCATAGTCTTTAGTGTTATGCATGCGATAAACACAAAATCAAAACAATTCTTCTAAAAGACATTGACCAAATAACAAGCATCTTTCTTGCGGGAATTCTCTTCTCACATCCTTCACTCATAATGAAAGAAGTCACTTCGACGTGTCTCTTTGTGAGACGGTGAACGCACTCGTACCAGATGAGCTTACAACACTTGATCATAGACATAAGCAGTTCAACTCTAAAAAAAACACAAACAAATTCCATCCTTAGTTAGGAGAACTACGGAAAATATGATTCTCATTTCCCATGAGATACGTAGGCAGTGCGGTAAGGCCCATTCGAGCACATTCTTTATTTTCCCTACATTTTTCCCATTCCTTATTTATTTCTAGTTCAGCAAGAATTTATTATTTACCCTTTGAAACAATACAAGCAAGCGTGGATCCCGTCGGGTATGACGGACGATCTGGGGTACTAATACTTTCCTAGTTCATAACCGACTCCAGAACCCAGTTTCTTTGGTTCATAAGACTATGTTCCTTACTTCTCTTTGATTTGTGCAACATTAATTTTTCCATTCATTTGGGATAAAAATGTCTGGTTGGCGACTCTACCTTTTCCGCGCCACTTTCGCGTTTGTACTAGGATGAAAATACTAGGAGTGAAAACTGGCGACTATGCTAGGGACTTCCCAACCAGTGTCTCTGGTTCCCTATGCGAGTCAATCCTAGAGCTTGTCTGTTTCTATTTTCTTTGGGTGTTTTATCCGTTTGATGTTATACGCTTTAGTTTAGCTTTACTGTTTTATTTACAGTTTATCACTTTACTTTACAACTTTGATTACTGCTTTTCGCATTTATCTTACTGTTGCATATACTGGCTGTTCTAGTTTTCCTTGGCGGGATGTGGTTAAATTGGGATAAGCCAACTACCCAGCTTGAGTACACATAGATTTTAGAGTGGGCAGTCGTGTGGCTTGCATGGTCTTGAGCACGTGTAGTTTTCACGAGTCCCACACCCAGATCAGGCTCTCTTGGGAGATGTTCTATACTGTGTAGGTAGACCATAGAATGTTCCCACCTAAGCTGCTAACACTGGGAACCGATCATCGAGGACCTTAGTGGAAACAACCCTTTCTAGTGGTGACAGTGGCAGACCACATTTGTTGGAAAACCCATTCGCACCCGAGGGCCACTGGAAACTCGCATAGGATGGGCGTGTTCTCTCATAAGAACTTAGTTAAAGAATTTTTCGTATGACGATAGTATTATACCCTTCAGGATGAATGTATTATTGTTTCTCAATCTCAGTGCTTGAAGCTGGGAACTTATGAGGGATGCTGGTTCTTCAGGACTCAATTGAGACCTCCTCTTTTATTGTATAATACCAAACCATTTCTTGGAGATGGTAAATGTATTATCGCTACTCAATCTGAGATTCCGTGATGTTTGACTCTAGCCACATCCGTGAGATGGGGGGGACTGTTTACAGGTTTACAGGAAAATTGACCTTCAACCTATCCTGTTTTTGATACTTTGGTTTTCTGTTGGCACATACTTGTGATTTTGGTATTCTTGACGATTGATATTCAGAAAAATCAATGGACAGTACAACAATGCTCAATATATGAAACAATGATCACATGCTAGTGCATTGCATAACATCTTTCACATGCTTGCATTCCTAATACATGTTTATTCATTTGCACGGTTGCATATGACATCCTTGATTCATTTGTGGGTATCATTCTATGAGCAAGTGTATTATCTCCTACAAGGTTCACGAGCCAGTTGTGAAGGCAATCCTCAAAGCGAAATCTTTAGCTAGTCCAGAAGTTCTCAGCATCTTCAAGAAGGATTATTGGTGGATTTTTTCATTTGTAGAGCCCATCAGTGACTATTGTTTTTGGTGAATTCACACTTTGTTGCAGTTCTATGATCCATAGCTCAGATGCTTCATACTTTCTGACTTCATCTTGGCACCCATGCTAGAGGAGTATCGAGTATCTTGGGGGTTTTCGTTAAGGACTGCACACCATTCTTTGGATCCAAGGTGGATCCTGACTTTAAATGTGTAGTTGCTACTCTTTATTTGAGCAAGTCATTGTTGGAAGACCGAATTAATAGCAAATGGGGTATCCGAGGGTATCATTTTAGTTTCCTATTCGGTGATGCCACCAAAACTGCTGAAGCGAAATAGTGGAACACTTTCAATGTGGTCTTAGCTTTGTGTATCTATGAAATTACTTTATTCTCGAACATGCCAAACTTCGTGGATGTCGATGCTATTCGCATATTCATAGCAAAGAATCCAATTCCTACTCTCTTAGGGGATCTCTACCACTCTGTGCATTACACGAATGATAAGTGAAGGGGAGGAATGTTTAATTGTTGTGCACCTTTATTCTATAAGTGGTTTATCCATTTTCTTCCATAATCAGGGGATTTTGAGTGGACTAAAAACTCGCTCGATTGGTCAAAAAGGTTGATGGGATTAGAAGAAAAGGACATCGTCTGGGTTAATCAAGGGTTATGGTGCATTGACATTCTTCATAGTTGCGGAGGTTTCCCTAATGTTCCATTGATTGGGAGGAAAGGGGGAATCAATTATAACCCTTGCCTCGCAATTAGACAATTCGGGTATGCCTTGAAGGAACCACCAACAACTAAAGACATCAGAGAGTCTCTACACTTTCAATCAATAGATGGGTTTGAGATGGCTCAGAAAGCTTCCAACGCTTGGCATAGTCGACAGACGAGGGGGAAAACAAACTTGGGAGTAGGTAATTGCCGAATGTACCAACCATTTGCAGAATGGCTAAGAGAAAGAGTTGAAGCGTTATTGTTTCCATTTGAGCTTGCACCTCCTCCATATCCTACGGTCGTTGAATAATCTACCACTGTTAGCATGGAAGAGTTCAACAAAATGAAGGCGAAAAGGGACGAATTATTAAAGCAGAATGCACAATTGAGTCGAGATCTTGCTAGGGCGGAACACGCCAATCTTGAGATTGAGTGGAAAGCTCAGGAGGATGCTGAGAGGCATGTTTTCGCCAGGAAAAGGGGTGAAGCTGAGTTAGCCCGGTTTGCAAGATTCGAAGTGGCTACTAGGAATTCTTCCAAGGAGCATTTTGACGCTAGAAGGAAACTGGATCAAAAGACTCTGATGTCTGAAAACATGAAGAAGAGACATGCTACTTACAGGGTATAAAGAGAGGAATAAGATAAAGTTAAAGCTGAAGAAACTACAAATATGCTAAAGGAGAAAGATGAAGAAGTGGCTGATAAGTTGAAAGGAAAAGATGCAGAACTTATTAAGGCCCGAGAAGAAGCTGCATACTACAAGCGTATGATAATCTGTTATCAGAAAAAGCTAAAGAAGTTTGAGGACGACCAAATGCAGATGAAGGCATTAGTAGAAGTGGCAAAGTCTAGATCAATTGTTGGCTCGAGCAACCCAGGCATAGATGGAGGATCTTACTGATGGGGTTATTTTCCTATTTCCTTGAATGCGGTAGGATTACCATCCGGACTGTTGATGGATTATCTATCATTGTACTTCTACTTAAGACTCGTGTTCCGTGTATTCTGACTATATCAACATATGCTTGTTATTGAGGGATATTTTGGCTATCATTTTGTGTGTTCTCACTTTATGGTCACCAACACGTCTTACACATTTTTAACACACATCGGTCTTTGTATTCTTGGTATTGCTTGGCACATCTGCTACACACACTCACCTTTTATGATCAACACTGCCTATTGTTTGCAACAAACGGTGAGACGCTTCTATCTTCATCAACCCCACAAAGCTAGAATCATGGGATGGGATGCCCTAAAAATGAATAGACATGTCATATACATTCATTGCATGCATTTCATGTTTTCACTTTAAACAGGTTATCCAGATTTCCTAACTTATTCAACTGCAGGCAGTATAGCTTGTCAACGTATTCATCGATATCCAACTTACAGAAACTAGATAAGAATGAATGAGGAAATGCAGAACAATCTCACTAAGCTCTGACAGAGGATGGATCAGTTCATAGAACTGATGACCGGCATGGTCCAGAATCAGGAGCGCCTTAGATTGATGGTTAAGCAACCCCGAAGAAATGTTAATAATGAAACACCTACTGGAAATGTGGATTTAAACGCTGCCCATAAAAGTGTGTCGATTCCAAATCGGGCGGCTACCCGTAATGTGGCTTTGGAAGACACACAAGAGGACCAGTTCACTCTACTAGATGCTGATGTGGGTAATATGAACGAGGTTAATGATCGAAGGTGCCTGGTGTCAGAATCCCTTCTAAGTTCAAGGGGCCCTTATTCGACAAGTACAACGGCAGTATGTGCCCTAGAACTCACATTCATGCATATTTTGGAAGAATCTCAGCTCACACTGATGACGAGAAACTGTGGATGCATTTCTTCCAAGATAGTTCACCTGGAGCTTCATTGAGCTGGTACATGAAGCTAAGCAGGGTCTCTATCCGGAGCTGGAAAGACTTAGCTGAAGCTTTTCTCAAGAAATATTAATATAATATTAATAAGGCTCCAAACTGCACCCAGTTGTAGAATTTGTCTCAAGGATCTAAAGAAGGTTTTAAGGAGTATGCCCAAAGGTGGCGCGAGCTAGCTGCCCAAGTTCAACCACCGATGTTAGAACAGGAAATCGTAGACATGTTCATGAGCACCTTACAAGGTGCATTTTTGGATCGTCTGGCAGCTTGCCTGTCCATCGGTTTTTCTAATGTTTTCAATGCGGGAGAAATGATAGAAAACTTGATGAATTTGGGAAAGATCCAGGACGTAAGTGGTACTAGCTCTTCTAGCGTGAGGAATATTTTTGCCAACGGCCAAAGAAGAAGAGAAGGAGAAACCAATTTTGTGTACATGGGCCGAGGTAGAGATCGTTCTCAAGGGTATCACCAAGCAGCTGTAATGACTATTCCTACGCCACAGGTTCAACAACAACCATCACAACAACGTCAACAAAATTATCAACAACAAAGAGCTCCTAGGCCGTACTACCCACCAAGGCCAAAGGAAAGACAGTTTGATACACCACCAATGTCGTACTCGCAATTGTTACTGAATTTGTTACAACTTCAGATGATTCCTCTTCGAACTCTAGCTCCACCAAAGCCTGGAAAAATTCCAGACAGGTATGATGCTAATGCTTATTGTGAGTTTCATTCTAGAGCTCCTGGTCATTCTACAGAAAATTTCAAAGCCCTTAAGCATGTGATCCAAGACATGCTGGATTCTAAAGCCACCAATTTTTCTCCCACTTCCAATGTCCTTCAAAATTCCATGCCTCTGCATGGAAGATTCGTGAAACACGGAGACAAATTTAATTTGGTTTGTAATGTTAATTCTCTGAAGACTCCATTATTAGCATTGAAGAGTTGTTTGGCAAAGAAAGGTCTTTTCCCAGGCTGCGGGGAGGTTTGTCAAAAGTGCGAAGAATCTGCTAACAGATGTGACAGATTGAAGATGGGTATTCAAAAGTTGATTGATGATTGAGGTCTCCAGTTTGATCGTGTGTTTAATGAAGAAGAAGAGATCTCCATGGTTACTATCTATTTCACCCCGGTTGAAATTCCAGTGTCACCAAGAGCAACACCAATCACATTTACTACTTCGGGGCATGTGCCATATCAAAGTGAAAGAGTCGTCTCATGGCATTATGGGGAATAAGTTTATTGTAATGGCCAAAAGCAAGATGTAACTACCTCTGAAACAGATCAACATCAGGTCAAAAATGTAGGGGTTGGAGGATTTACTAGAAATGGAAGGTTGTTCGCACCTCAAATGCTGAGGAATAGTGGGGCACCATCAAATGAAAATGCAGAAGCCCGTGATAGGGCCAAGGGCTAGCAAGTTGTGACTAATGATGTCCCTATTCCTAATCCTAACATTACCTTTGATAAAGAAGAAGATGAGTTCTTAAGGATCATCAAGAAAAGTGACTATAAGATAGTCGACCACCTTCAATAGACTCCTTCTAAGATCTCCATCCTATCTCTGTTGATGTGCTCAGAATCTTACAAAAAGGATTTGTTGAGAATTTTAAATAAAGTGTATGTTCCGCAAGAGATATTTGTGAATCAACTCGAGACGGTTGTTGCTAGCAGGAATGCCATTCACGGGTTACGGTTTACAGATCTGGACCTGACTATAGAACCCATGTACTTTTTGACATGAGGTCTTCTTTAAATGTGCTCCCGAAGAAGGCATTGATTAAGATGGATTATGATGGAGTGGTGCTCAGGCCCAATGACCTGGTAGTCAGGGCGTTTGATGGTTCCAAGAGGTCAGTTTTTGGAGAGGTGGAATTACCAATCAAGGTAGCCCTACAAGTGTTCAATACAACCTTCTACTTCATGGATATTTATCCGGCCTGCAGTTGCTTGCTTGGACGTCCTTGGATTCACGCGGCTAGGTAAATATCTTCTACTCTACATCAGAAGACAAAGTTTGTCTGGGAAGGAAAAATTGTTACACTTTGTGGAGAAGAAGACATCTTTATAATCCATTTATCTTCCTTCAAATACGTGGAGATGGATGGTGAGATATACGAGACCCCTTGCCAAGCATTTGAACCGGTCAAGACCGAAGCAGCGTCATCATCTGCATCCCTTTCCTAAGAGAAGAAGAAGGGTGTATCCATTACATCCTATAAACAAGCTCGGAAGGTGGTGGAATCCGGAGTTAGTGAAGGTTGGGGCAGGATTATAGAGGTCCCCAAGAATGAAGACATGTTTGGAATTGGTTACAATCCTGCTCAAGCAATATCAGCACAACATGCCAGAGGTCTCAAATTCCCAATCACTTTCTCCATTGTTGGACTGGTGGATCACAACCATATCTGTGTCATTCAAGAGGACATAATTGATAGCGACTGTGAAATTGATGAGTGGATCAGGTCGAGCGTCCCAGGAGTGGAGCTAAATAATTGGTCGTCTGAAGAAATCATCATTATTACCCAGTATCAAAAGTAATTGTTCTGTGTTTTATTCTTTTATGAAAGCTCTATGTATCGCCCAAGGCATAGTAGCTCATTATAAGGGCTTCATTGTTTCAATTTGCAATATCAAATCATAAATAAAATGGACGTTTTTGCATTCATTCAAGGAGTTCCATGTCTTTCATTTTTTTTCTTATAATAAATGGCAATGTATATTTTTCATGTTCATTTTTCCCACACTCTTTCTAAAATCTGGCATGAATCATCATTCATGCAGATGCACCCCATCGGGTCTCATCGATGACAATCCTGTTATGGCTCGCTATGACTTTGACAATCCGATTTACCAAGCCGACGAGGAAGGTGAATAGGATTTTGAATTTCCTGAAGAGTTGTCCAGATTTTTAAAGCAGGAGGAGAGGGATATTTAATCACATGAGGAGGTTGTTGAGATCAAAATATGGGTACTGAAGAGGCAAAGAAAGAGGTTAAGATTGAGGCCGCATTAGAAAATTCCATGAAGAGCCGATTGATTCCCATGCTCTGTGAATATGTTGATATATTCGTTTGGTACTACCAAGACATGCCAGTGCTCGACACTGATATTGTAGTACACAGGCTTCCACTCAGAGAAGACTGTCCGCCAGTGAAGTAGAAATTGCGAAGAACTCGACCTGATATGGCAATAAAGATCAAGGAAAAGGTCCAAAAACAGTTTGACGCTGTGTTTTTGGCTGTTACGAGTTATCCATTATGGGTTTCCAACATCATGCCGGTACCAAAGAAAGATGGTAGAGTTCGGATGTGTGTTGACTACTAAGACTTAAATAGAGCTAGTCCCAAGGACAATTTCCCGTTGCCTCGCATTGATGTATTGGTCGACAATACAACTCAACTTTCGGTGTTTTCCTTCATGGATGGCTTTTCGGGCTACAACCAAATCAAAATATCGCCAGATGATATAGAGAAAACTACATTCATCACCCCTTGAGGAACTTTCTTCTATAAGGTGATGCCGACCGGTTTGAAGAATGTTGGGGTAACTTACCAACGGACAATGTTGTCTCTCTTTCATGATATGATTCAACATGAGATTGAAGTCTATGTTGATGATATGATTTCAAAGTCGCAAATAGAGGAGGAGCACCTAGTCAACTTAGAAAAGTTGTTTGATAGGTTGCGGAAGTTCATACTAATATTGAATCCGAACAAATGTATGTCGCTCCCCAGACTTTCGTCCCGGTGCAAACACGAACCGTCAGTGATGTTGGAGGTTGCGGTTGAATAGAGTCACTAGCTAGGCATTTTTATCTCGAAGGAAAGGTAATGCTTCATAAACCTGAAAGGGTATGGATAAGACGGTTGCGAACCAAAGAAACTGAGAAAGGGGGTTGGTTACGACCTGGGAAGGTATTAGCACCCAGATCGTCCTTCGTACTCTACGGGATCCATGCTTACTTGATTGTGTTTAAAAGGGGGATAATATATGTGCTAAACTGTGCATAAAAATCTAGAGAGAAAATAATGTACATAGTGTCAGTGTGAAAAGAAAGTGAGTGCTCAAAACCTGAGGCTAAGAAAAGAGAGATAGAAAGAGGAGAGGGGGGAGACAAGGAGAATTTTGTTCGATAACTGTTAAGTTATGCCTACGTATCCTCTCGTGCAATGAGGAAGTCAGAACACCGTAGTTCGACTCAAAGAGACTTAGTTCTTTTGTTGTGAACTGCTTGCTTGTCTATGCTCAAGTGTATGACTCGTCTGGCTCGAGTGCTAACTGTCTTGCATTAGACGGAAGAAGCAAGTTCTCATTTTTGAATGAGTGTGATGAGAAAAGAATCCCGGAGGAGACGTTTATTGTTTGTTTTTGTGTTTTTCAGTTTTTTATTATTTTTGGTGTTTTGCATAGAAAAATGAGCTTAAGCCTAAATCAAAGGTTATGAAATCATTATATCCTCCCTGATTAGGGATAATGAGCCTACTTAAGCATGAGATGAAGATCTCAACTTAATTACCATGATGATATAGGATTAAGATCATTAACCTACTTGGTAATTATTAAGTGTTTTTGGGTTTTTGTTCAGTGTTAAGTAATGAGTTTAATCTCCAATCAAAGATTAGTGGACTCATTACACCATCCTAAGAGAAGGATGATAGATGAGAACACTTCAGCTGAGGAAGATACCTCAACTTAATCCATGGTTAGGGATTAAATTCATTATATAACAAACCTTTATTAAGTGGATTTTAATTAAAGATGAGATGAAAAAGTGTTTTGTATGTTTGGAAGACTTTAGCATGAGGGGGACTTGTCCATTGAACACTAGGGTTAGTCCCTCTGAACCACCAGGCAGAGATGTAACCCTAATATAAGGCCCAAGTTACAAGCTTAAGTCTTTAATGATTATTAGGTGTTTTTTATTGAAGGTGAAAACAACTTAAAGGTTTAGCACTAAGGATCAAAGTTATACACTCCATCCTAAGATAAGGATATAGGCATAACCCTAATTCAGAGTCCCAAAACTTTAACTGTTTAGCCTTGATTATGAGATGAGAGAGAGAGACTCAAGGAGACTCAAAAGGTAAAAACTAGGGGGGACTATGTACAACCCTAAAGTTATCATGCTTGGATGTTCCTATGGTTTGTGAGGCATCAAAAGAAGTCTTCAAATGGCCACTAAGGAAGAGAAGCAGATGAAGAGAGAGAGAGAGAGAGAGAGAGAGAGAGAGAGAGAGAGAGAGAAGGATTAGGTTACTTACTTCATGAAGAAGTTAAGTAACCTAGGAGAAAGAGAAGAAACAAGTGAATGATATTCACTTCAAACACAAACAAAGTGCATAAAAATAAAGAGAGAAAGAGAGGTTAGATGTGGATGCACATCCACATCCTGATTAACTTACAAAATGCACCTGAAATGGTTAGTTTGAAAGCAAGATATGTACAAATTCAAAAGCATAAACAAATCAAGAGATAAAAAATTTAAAATGCATCCAAAGGGATCCTAAGCACACATGAAATCACCATCCAAAGGGGGAGGTCTAAAGGTTAACCAAGTTCAAGTTATGGTCATCCTAAGATTGGCTAGGGTTTTGGATACTTCTCAGAGGGAAAATGCACATTAATTTAAAAATGCAAGATAAAAATGTGACAAACATATATTTAGAAACTAGAGGTCAAGTGTGAAAGATTGCCAAAAGAATCAAAGGCAAACTCATCTTGGTTTGAGAGAAATGAATTTTTGAAGTTAGGGTTTAAAAAATATGAAATTTAGAAACCCTAATTCAAAGAAAATTGGCAAAGTTTGATCAAAACCAAAAAGAAATTTGTGGGATGAGTTTGTAAATGCTTCTAAATGTTTAAAGAACCTCTCTGAAATTTATTTGTAATTTTTAGATACTTTATAGTAATTTTAATTAATTAAATGGACTTAATTAATTAAAATATACAATTAAATTATTTAAAAATGCATTTTTAATGGAAAAATAAAAATAAAAACATTTTTGGATTCTGAAGATTAATTAAAGTGATGATAAAACAATTCAGAATTTTTAAATGATTTTTGCTATTTTTAATAATTAAAAGAAAACAAAACAAAACAAAATAAAATAAAGTGAAAGTAATTCAAAGGAGTGGTTCAGATTGCGTGGGAGATGGATGGAGGGCCAGGATTGTGAGTCAGCAAGACCAAGAGTATGATGATCTAAGGGATGAGATTTAAACTGGGCTTACGTGCGTGATCTAGTGGCTGACATTCAATCTGAGAATTAATTTGTTTTTATAATTAATTAAACTGAATTAACTTAATTGCACGCATCCTGACCACTCATGCCTAACCCTAATCAAGATCTAAGGGCTACAAATCAATCTGGGGATTTAAACACAGCTTAACCCTAATTACTTTCAGGTGGCCGGAGCTAAGCTCCGGTCATCTTTTCCGGCAACACAAAACACCAACTTCCTAATTAAGCATCTAAACTCCGAATTTCTTGCCCAAAATTACTCCTCTAACATCATAGAACATGAATCTATAAACAAAATTAATTTATCATGCATCAAGAAGCCAAATCGAACCAAACAAATTCTAGGTCAAAAATTTCAGAACAATCATGAAATCCTCATTTCTAACCTATTTTAAATTCTAAACATATCAGGATCATCAGGGAAGCATGGGGAATCGTTTTAGAACTTAAAATCATGCTTTTGGAAAAAAAGTTCATATAGGTTACTTGAGTTGAAGTTCTTTGAAATGAAGCTTTCTGGGCACTCCTCTTGTGCAATCCACCTCCCTTTGACCTCCTGAGTCTACTGTGATGCTTGGAATAAGTTTATTTTGGTTGGTTTATTAGTTTCAGTTCTGAATATGCAGAAATCGTGTTTATGTTTGGGCTTGTTTCAGGCTATGGTGATGGGTGGGAATTGATCCTGAGGTTATATGGAGTTGATTGGTGGAAGAATTTGTGGTTTTTGCTGGCTAGATTGTGTGTTTCAAAGAGATAAAGTTTTCGAGCAATTTATTGATTCTCAGCTTGTGTGTTGATTCAGGCCATGAAGCTTGCATATTTATAGCCGTGAGGGTTTACGTAAGCCATACCATTGGTCAAGATAATTGGTGTGGCACTGTATGATTGGTATGAGAGGAAAATGCAAAAGGTCAAGCTTATGTGTACTGGAGGTATGGGCTTGTGAAGCATAGATTTCTGTGGTTAGATCTCTTCAGCATGCTTCATGGAGAGCCCTTGGATTGGTAGAATGCAACTATATTGCTTTGATCAAGTGTTCTCAATGTTTATGCAACTTGGCCATTTTGAAATTTCTTGTGCATCAAGCCATGAAATCCTTGAATTCTTGGGCCAATTCTGATGTTTTGAAGTTGAATTGCCATGTTATGATACATTTGAGTGAATTAGAGGTCATTTAGAAGCCTGAAAATCATTTATGCATAATTCCCTCTTTGGCATGAACATGAAATTTATGTGATTTTTGCCAACTTTGCAAGGCCATAACTTGAGTTCTAGGATGAATTAGAATGAGTTCTTGTACTTTTTGAAAATGGGAGGATAAAATCTACAACTTTCATGTTTGAAGAAATTTCATTTGAAACCTTTTTGATCAAGAAAGAGGAGGTTGAAGATCTTTCCCAAAATAGAAAGTTTACATTACAAGTCATTTCCATTTTTGGCAAGTTTTGGCTTTGTTCATTTTTCTTCAACTTTGTGAACTTCCAAGCATTCCAATGATCAAATAAAGACCATATGACTTTAAAATGATGATGATGACCCTTTGGAACCACTGTTGGGGGCCTCAGATGCCCAGAATCTGACTTTTCTTTCTCAAGAAGTTACCATTTGATCAAATGACTTCCACATTGAATTTTTCCATGAAATTTGATACACATGCTCCTTATAACATATATGGACAAATAGCAACAAGAATGACCAAAATTTTTTGGTGTAAGGCCTTCAAAACCAAAACCCTAATTTCAAGTCATCTATGTAGGAACCTCAGCTTAGCTTCCATATCTCTGCAATGTTTTGACATTTCTTGGATTTAAATGACCCATGGGGGCATAGAATGGTCATAGACTACTCAAGGACCCTCTTGGCATGCTTTAAAACCTTAGAGATTGCTCAGATCACTTCTTGGATTGCTCAGATCACAAACCCTAGATGCAGCTATGCAGATGACATGTTAAGGATGATTATGTATTGTGAAAATGTGATGATAAGATATGCAATGATGATAATCATAAGTCAAGATGTGATAAAAGAGAGAGGGCAAATTTGGGGTTTTACAGCTGCCCCTATTTAAGCATGAGTTAGTTGTGCAGTATGTAAGCGCCTGGCTTAACAGACAAACAAGATAACTTGTGGTTGAATACCAAGACAGTCCAAAATTTTCACTCTTTATTATAAGAAGAAAAGGGATATAAATTGCAATAGACAGTATAGACTGAACATTAAATGATAGCGACGGAGGACGACCATCAAGCAAAGGACGACTGCTGGGGATAAAAAACGGTAAGAAATGCACTGACGGGGACGACTGTCATGATGGGGGAATAAAGAATCCGCGACGGGGACGACCATCGGGTAAAGAAAGACGACTTTACTGGGATTTAAAAGCACTAACGGGGACGACCGTCAGGTTGAAGAATAAAGAAACTGCGACGGGGACGACCATCGGGCGAATAGTAAATAAATGATGAGGGACGGTCATCGAAAGGTGAAGGACGATCACCTAGCAGGGGACGACTGTTAAGAGATATCAAGACATAGGACGAATGTCGGATAGGAGGATCGACGATGGGGACGACCATCAGATAACATGATGAGGGATGGTCATCAAGAGGTGAAGGACGATCACCTAGCAGGGGACGGCTGCTGAGAATTATCACGATATATGACGAATGTGAGATAAAAAATATCAACGATGGGGACGACCATTGGATACCATGATGAGGTACAGTCATCAAAATAAACGATGAGGGATATCATCAAGAGGTGAAGGACGATCACCTAGCAGGGGACGGTTGTTCTGTTGGGGATTATCTTGACATAGGACGAATGACGGATAAAAAAAGATCGACGATGGGGACGGCCATCGAATAACATGATGAGGTACGATCATCAATAGGTGAAGGACGATCACCTAAAAGATATCGAGACATAGGACGAATGTCAGATAGAAAGTTGTTTCGTTGGCAACTTCTGGGGATAGATAAACACGGACGAGTGTTTAAACCCTAAAATAAAATGGTAAGTGTTTCGACAGCGTGTATAGATTAAAGATACGGACGAGTATCCTTAGACCCACGATACGGACGAGTATCGATAGAAACAAACGCCGACGCGTGCTTAAGATGATACGGACGAGCATCAACTATTTGAACAAGGAACACAAACGAGTGTTGATCTGCTGGGGAGATGCATAAGATACGGACAAGTATCAAAGAATTATGTATAAGTAGGATACGGACGAGTATCAGAAGAATTGTGTATAAGCATGTACAAGTATTTGTATTGAGCGTGCAAAAGGACATTTTGGCTTTTATCTGCAGGGGATAAGTTTTTGCGTATTGCTGGAGGAGTGATTTTGGTATTTGCAGGTGACTGGCTCGAACCCGACTTATGATTATGCAAATGTTTGATTTTTGCCGTAATGCTCCGTATTAGACGGAATGCTACGCTTTGTTTGGGGAGGAATGATATGAATGCCATGATTACGCAAATGAGAGAAACGAGATCCGAGATCTGAAATCTGTTGGCGATCTGTGGGGAGAAAGGATCACTGTACGATCTTTCTGGAGAACCCTAGAGAAAGAACTCTGTGGGGATCCAATGTCGGGGATGGGAGGATCTGGAAACGTGCTGGGGAAAAGTGATTCAGGCATTGCTTTGGAGATCTTGCTTGGGGAGGAGAGAACTTCTGGGAAGTAATCTGTCGGAGGATCAGCTTTGTGGGGATACTCTGAGGGGATAGAAAGCTCCATGGGGGAATACTTTCGTTAAGTAGTCCTTCAGTTAATGTGATTGTTGGTTTGGTTGGGGATATAATGCTCGATATGCCCCATGCTATGAAAGGTTGTCTGCCTTGAGTACCTGCAACCTGTTAAACAAAAGAAACGCACAAGTGCCCTAAGGTATCCTCAACCGGATTCCGTCATAGGAGTTAGGTTCAGTTAAGAGCACATGTTTCCTGCAAGATTTATTGAAAATGGCTTATATGTTTCCATGCAAACGTTGTATTTACAAACTTTGGACATTTTTGCAAACAAAACAAAAAGGTACAAAACAGGGTATGAGTGAATATTGATTTTATTGATTTGTGTGCCCTGAATAGGCGAGTACAGTGAGGAAGCTAATCCCTGAAATGAGGAGATTGCTACAAAATTGCAAAAATAAAAGTCCTATTAGGCAATGCTGAAGTTGATGCTCCAATCTTCCTTTGCTATGACCTATATGACCTGAACACTCTTCTTGCTTTCTGAAGAAAGTTGATTTTGATTGTCGCTTTGTCCTTTCGAAACTTGCCATGTTATGTGAGTGTAATAAAGACGAATTTAGAATGCAGTTGTTCATTTTTTCCTTGGTTTTGCTTGGATCACCCTTTCGGGTTTTCAATCCACCGGGATACCCTTTCTTGCCTGAGTTGTCCGATGTGGCTTTTTAACTCAGCGAGTATACATTTTTTTTTAATTTTTTCCCTAATTTGTGCCTGAGTCTTTTATTATATTTTTGACTCGCCGGGATGCCCTATTTTTTTGCCTGGACTTACATTCTGTTTTTATGTCCAGCGGGTCATTTATGCGAAGTATTTTTTATCTACATCTGAATTCACACGAGACAAGAACTTTTCCCCATCCATGGTTGCGAGCATCAGTGCTCCACCTGAGAAGACTTTAGTTATCACGTAAGGACCTTCATAGTTAGGTGTCCACTTGCCCCAGTGGTATGTATGAGGAGGAAGGAGCCTTTTTAGTACAAGCTCTCCCACTTGATATACCCGAGGTCTGACTTTTTGATCGAAATCCTTCTTCATCTGTTTCCGATATAACTGACCATGACAGATAGCTGCTAACCTCTTTTCTTCAATTAGGCTCAGTTGATTGTAACGGGATCAGACCAATTCTTCTTCATCCAGTTTTACATCCATCATTACCCGCAAGGAGGGCAATTCAACTTCAACAGGTAGGACTACTTCCATATCATTCACAAGCTGATAAGGTGTTGCCCCGGTAGATGTCTGATGGAAGTTCGGTACCCGTGCAAGGCGAATGGTAACATTTCATGCCAGTCTTTGTATGTGACTACCATAATTTGCACAATCTTCTTAATGTTATTGTTAGCCGCCTCAACAACGCCATTCATCTTTGGCCTGTAAGGAGAAGAGTTGTGATGTTGGATATTGAAATCCCGACATAGCTCTGTCATCATTTTGTTGTTAAGGTTTGAACCATTATCAGTAATGATTTGCTCGAGAACTCCATATCGACAAATGATATCCCTTTTCAGAAATCGAGCTACCACTTGTCTGGTGACATTTGCATACGAAGCTGCTTCAACCCATTTGGTGAAGTAATCAATGGCTACCAGGATGAATCTGTGACCATTTGAAGCGGTTGGCTCGATCTTTCCAATCATATCAATGCCCCACATGGCGAAGGGCCAGGGTGATGACAATATATTCAAAGGATTGGGAGCACATGCACTTTGTCCGCGTAGATCTGGCATTTATGGAATTTTCTGGCGTAGGCACAACAATCTGCATCCATTGTGATCCAATAGTAACCTGATCTTAACAACTTTTTCGCCTTTTCATGTCCTTCGGCATGGGTACCGAAAGAACCTTCATGTACTCCGTGCATCAGCAGGTCTTCTTCCTTCTTGTCAACACATCTGAGCAAGACCATGTCGAAGTTTCGCTTGTATAAGGAGCCGTCAGTATTGAGGAAGAAACTGCCGGCTAGCCTTCTCAATGTCTTCTTTTCATTAGACAATACCCCAGGCGGGTATGTCTGAGTCTCCAAGAAGCATTTAATGTCGTGGAACCAAGGTTTGTTGTTAGTAACAATGTCTATAGAGAAGACATATGCCGGTCGGTCTATTCTGGATACTAAAATCTGAGGTACATAGTTAGCAGTCTGTACTTTGATCATAGATGAAATGGTGGCCAAGGCATCTGCAAACTGGTTCTTATCTCGAGGGATGTATTCGAGCTTGACTGCTGTGAAGAAAGTCAACAATCTCCTCGTATAGTCATGGTAGGGAACCAGATACTCTTGATGAGTATACCACTTGTCGTTGGTCTGGTTAATTACCAAAGCTAAATCTCCGAATACATTCAAGGTTTTGATCCTGAGGTCAATGGCTTCCTCAAGACCCATGATACAAGCTTCGTACTCTGGGTGAGCTTTGCTGAAAAAGGCATATGGACTCCTTTGGGTGTAATAAGCACTGCACCAACCCCACGACCGTTACAATTAACCGCCCCATCAAACATCATAGTCCATGCTTCTTCTGGATCAGGCCCTTCAGTGTGAACAGGCTCTCCATTATCTTTTGACTTTAAGAACATGATGTCTTCATCAGGGAAATCAAATCTCATAGGCTGGTAGTCATCAATGGGTTACTCAGCTAGATAGTCAGACAATACACTGCCCTTGATGGCTTTCTGAGAGGTGTACTGAATGTCATATTCTGTTAGAATCATTTGCCACCTTGCAACCCTTCCGGTAAGTGATGGCTTCTCAAATATGTACTTGACGGGGTCCATATTTGAGATCAAAAAGGTAGTATGAGTCAACATATATTGTCTTAGTCGGCGAGCAGCCCACGCTAAAGTACAACAAGTTTTCTGGAGCAGTGAATAATGTTGTTCACATTTTGTAAACGTTTTGCTTATGTAGTATATTGCATACTCTTTTCGACCAGACTCGTCATGTTGGCCCAACACACACCCCATTGATTCATCTAATACTATCAGGTACATTATTAGAGGTCTTCATTCAACTGGAGGCATGAGAATTGGAGGTTCTTTCAAATACTCTTTGATCTTGTCAAAAGCTCTTTGACAAACATTATTCCACCTGACTATTTGTTCCTTTCTCAACAGTTTGAACAAGGGCTCGCAGGTTGTAGTGAGGTGAGATATGAACCTTGAAATGTAGTTCAATCTACCTAAGAACCCTCGAACTTCTTTTTCAGTCTTAGGTGCAGGTGTCGCACCTCGAAAAATAAGACCTCGCGATAAAAAAAATACCGCGGATAAAAATTAAAACAACAACAGAGTCGCCACCGAACTTATTTTATTCCAATTAAGGAAAAGGAAAATATCGAGAAACCTTTTGGAAAACGGATGGATAAAATATGGTCTTTGAAACCAGATTCTAGGTTTGGGAGTCGATTCCGTAAGGGGAAGGTATAAGCACCCCTTACGTCCGTTGTACTCAACGGGAACCTCTTAGTTTAACTTGCGATCTAATGTTGACTTATGCTTTTTGTTTTCTTCGAATAATAAAATAAATGCGAATGATTCTAATCTAAGGTTAATAGAGGAAATGGGTTATTTTGTTCCTAGGGTGCTCGGAAAGGAGTAAGATCCGTGTGCCTACGTATTCCCTTGTGCAATGGGAAAGTCAGAGCCTCGTAGTTTGTGGTACTAAGGTTGATCGGTTGATTTGTTTTAATGAACGATTATTTAAACTGCATTCTAACTGCTAAGCGTTGGCTTGTCTGCTCGCGATAGGAGGCGCAAGCGCTAGCTTGTTTGCGAGATAGAAAGGATTTAAACAATGTTCGCTTAAAATGCTTGATTCGATTAGTGTTTTAGGAACGAAAGCACGAATGAACCGAGTCTCGTAGGGCGAGCCTCAGAAGCTTTCATTCAAGAATTCGAGGAATGCTGGACTCCATAACTCAATTCTTTCGTTATTTGATATGTGGATTAAAGGTTTTAATTATGGAAAGTCGAATGAACCACGTCCTGTGGGGCAAGCCTCAGGAGCGTTCATTCAAGAATTCGAGGAATGCTAGACTCCAGAATTCAGTTTTCCGTTATTTAATTATAAAAAGATATTTGAATATTCGAGTTTAGAAGTGGTTTGATGGAGAGGCGCAGTGCACTCGACTTACATGGCTTGCGAATAAATTAAAGCAATAGAATTGCGAAAAAATTAAAATCGGAGACAACTATTCGGAGGCGTTGGACCTTTTTAATCGGGCGCGTCGAAATATTGTTCTTTAACTTCCTTACAATCGATTTAGAGTTAAAATCGTACTATAAGGAGTCGAATCGTTTATTTAAAATGCGATGAAATAAATAAATTAAATAAATTAGAATAAGCGATAAACAAATAATAAATTAAATAGAATAATTGAATAATAAAGCGAATTGAATTAAATTGTAGCAATAGAAAATAAATTGAAATAAAAATGAAAGCGAAAAAAAAATTAAACTACGTAGGCCTCATATTGACCGAATTTTCCGATAATGGGATCGAACACAATTCGGCCGTTTGTTATATCATCGGCCCAAAAAAAAAAGTGGAAATCGAAACCAAATGATTCACTAATTTTATTTTAAAACATTTTTACTAAAACAAAATTAAACAAATTAATAATAACAATAATATAACTTGAAAATATAAAGTAAACTAAAATATAAAAAAAATGTTTGAATAAAAGGAAAGGGGTTAACAATTGAGATTAGATGTTGGCAAGTAAACCAATTGCTATTTATGAAACTATGTATGGTTTGATAAGAAGGAGGAAGCGTGTGATCTATGTATGGTATGATTAAGAACCTGACAATGGGCTCAAAAGCCATTCCTGATTATATGACCACGGGTTATTATACAAAAGAAAATAAATAAAATAAAAAAATAACATAACAAGTCAAAAACATAGAGACCTAATTCTCTTTTCAGCATATCAGTAAAAAACGAAAACGCAAATTTAAAAGAGGACATAATCCTGGAAAAAAATGAAAGATAACCATAACCTCAACTTTTCAAATGATTCCGAGCTCGCAAACTACCTTCCCAACGATTCATATCTAGTTTTGTGTGATTTCGGTTCTCTCACTCTCGATGTACTCGCGGTTATGGGTTTTTCGGATCTCAGGTTCGCTTGCGGTGAAGTTTCATGGTGTTGGAGGCGAGACAATTCTCGCGGTGGTCAGCGTTTTTAAGGTGGTGGCCGGCGGGTTTCACGCGGTGATGAGGTTTCGCGATGGTGATTCGCGGCGGTTTGGTGGTTGTGGAGTTCTCTGCGTTTTCCGGCGGTGTGGTTCACAGGTGGCGGAAGTTTCAACAGGGGATTACGGTGAGGCTTGGTTTTCACGGATTTCAGATTCCGTTTCTGGGTTGGTCGACGGATTCGACGGATTTGCGGATGGTTCAGCGGTGTTTTCAAATGCACTTCTGGTTTTTTTTAGTTCTCACAGTTTTTGGTTAAAATGTGATTGGAGGTTGTGAATCGAAGAAAAGATTGTGCGGTTTAAAGGTATTTTGATGGTGTTTTGAATCGGTTGGTGAAGGTTTGATTTTCGGATTTGGTTTATGAAAGGTGAGGTATGCTGAAGGGTTATTGAGGTTTGTGTTTTTTCTGTTTATCAACTCATCTCATCTCGTTTTCTTTCTGGCTTTTTTTGTTTGGCGATTTTGAGAGTGTTTAGTGATGGAGGATGGTTGGTGTTGTTAATGGAGGTAATGAAGAGGTTTGTGAGTTTATGATAAGGGCAGAGGAAGTTTTAGTGGCAAAAGATTTTTTTGCTTTGATATTTTTCAGATTTGAAGCTTGGCTTTTTCAAATGGATTTTCTGCATAATATTTGTGGCTCTTCCCCCCGCTTCCTTTTGGGATGAGAAAGAGGTTGTTATATAGAGGAACTTGAGGGTAGAATTGGGAAAGGATCAAAAGGAATATTGGTGATTGAGCTGTGCTGGAAAAATTCAAGATTGTTGTTGCTGTGCGTGAATGGAAGAAAGATGCGTTTGGAGTGGGATGAAAAAAAATTGGTTGGGAAAAGTCACATGGTGGGGTCAGTGTGATATTACAAAATTGATGAAAACTTTATGTGGTTTAACAATGTTTATATAATAATACTAATAAGAAAAATAATAACGGTAATAATAATAAGAAAAATAATAGAAATAATAATAGAAATGATAATAGTAATAGTAATAATAAAAATTATAATAATATGTAATAATAACAATAATAATAAAAGTAAAACTATTGATAATAATAATAAAAAGATAATAATAATAATAATAATAATAATAATAATAATAATAATAATAATAATAATAATAATAATAATTAAAATGAGATAGAAAATAACAAGAAATAAAAGATAATAATAATAATATAAATGAAGTTTTTTTTTTGTAACTTTTGTGTAAATAATAAAAGATGGTGATAATAAATAAATAAAAAATGACAATAATAAAAGGAAAATACAAATGATTTTTTCTTTGTGTTTAAGTATGAGACTTGTGATAATAATAATAAGAAAAGAAATTAAAGAAAAATGGTTTACGGATAATAATCAGACAAAAGTTTCGCGCAACACACAACACCACACACAAACTTGACCTGAACGGAACCGACTCAACTGACTCGATTTTTTTCGCACAAAAGAAAAATGACATATTTTTGGATTTTTCGAATATCAGACAGAAAAATAAAATGGTACGTATTTTTGGATTTTTGAAATATCTGTTAGACAGAAATAAAATGGTGCATATTTTTGGTAAGACAGTAAAATAAAAAGGTAGGACAAATTTGGGGTATGACAGATGCCCCTATCTAATTGACTTAGACCGAGTAAAGATGAGTTGGCTTGCGTTCAAACTTTCAGGGTATAAGACAATTAGATACTAACAGACTCCGAATTTGTCCGATAAAAGAAAATGTGTAATTACAAATGCTAATGATATAAAACTGGAAAACATGTGACACAGCGAAAAAACAAGTTGACAGAATAAATCACTTATCACTGGCGGATGATAAAGCGAACAAATGAAAATAAAATCACTTATCAACAAAGGATGATAAGGCGAATGACTTAAAATAAAATCACTTATCACCGAAGGATGATAAGGCAAATGACTGAAAATAAAATCACTTATCACCGAAGGATGATAGGGCAAATGACTGAAAATAAAATCACTTATCACCGAAGGATGATAAGGCAAATGACTGAAAATAAATTAACATATCAACGAAG
Source organism: Lathyrus aphaca (assembly GCA_963966055.1). Classification (NCBI taxonomy): domain Eukaryota; kingdom Viridiplantae; phylum Streptophyta; class Magnoliopsida; order Fabales; family Fabaceae; genus Lathyrus; species Lathyrus aphaca. The sequence continues at coordinate 408,752,053 of OZ014521.1, read as the reverse complement.
GATGATAAGGCAAATGACTGAAAATAAAATCACTTATCACCGAAGGATGATAAGGCAAATGAGTGAAAATAAAATCACTTATCACCGAAGGATGATAAGTTAAATGACTGAAAATAAAATCACTTATCACCGAAGGATGATAAGGCAAATGACTGAAAATAAAATCACTTATCACCGAAAGGATGATAAGGCAAATGACTGAAAATAAAATCACTTATCACCGAAGGATGATGAGGCAAATGACAGAAAATAAAATCACTTATCACCGAAGGATGATAAGGCAAATGACTGAAAATAAAATAACTTATCACCGAAGGATGATAAGGCAAATGACTGAAAATAAAATCACTTATAACCGAAGGATGATAAGGCAAATGACTGAAAATAAAATCACTTATCACCGAAGAATGATAAGGCAAATGACTGAAAATAAAATCACTTATCACCGAAGGATGATAAGGAAAATGACTGAAAATAAAATCACTTATCACCGAAGAATGATAAGGCGAGTGATTGAAAATAAAATCACTTATCACCGAAGGATGATAAGGCAAATGACTGAAAATAAAATCACTTATCACCGAAGGATGATAAGGCAAATGACTGAAAATAAAATCACTTATCACCGAAGGATGATAAGGCAAATGACTAAAAATAAAATCACTTATCACCGAAGGATGATAAGGAAAATGACTGAAAATAAAATCACTTATCACCGAAGGATGATAAGGCAAATGGTTGAAAATAAAATCTCTTATCACCGAAGGATGATAAGGCGAATGGTTGAAAATAAAATCACTTATCACCAGAAGATGATAAGGCGAATGACTGGAAAATAAAATCACTTATCACCGAAGCATGATAAGGTAAATGACTGGAAATAAAATCACTTATCACCAGAAGAATGATAAGGCAAATGACTGAAAATAAAATCACTTATCACCAGAAGATGATAAGGCGAATGACTGAAAAATAAAATCACTTATCACCAAAGAATGATAAGGCAAATGACTGAAAAATAAAATCACTTATCACCGAAGAATGATAAGGAAAATGACTGAAAATAAAATCACTTATCACCAAAGGATGATAAGGCGGGTGAAATTTAAAAAACGACTCCTGTCACTAAAGTGAGAACCGAGTGGCTGGAAATTAAAATAGTTGAAGAGAAAAGATTCAATGGGGGACGTCCACTGAATCCGCCGAGGAGATGCTTGGAATCTTCGATTGATCCTGGATCCTGAATTATGCACGCATACTTGATTTTTTGAAATGGTGTTCCATAATGATGGAAGTACGATGCAAGTGTTTATGCAATAAGATATAAGATGAAACTATTGGGGAATATAAAAAGCCTGATTTATTTATGTATGCAAATGATGCACGTGTTGCAAATGATTGATGTAAGTGATGCGTATGACGTTGATGATGCATAATGATGCATATGAGTGATTGAAAGGTGCCAGCTTGGTGGACTTTTGGTCTGGTAGTTGCAAATAACGATTGGACTTTGGGTGGGTGGAGGGTTTGATTCCCATACACTCGATCTTCAACGATGTATGGTTAGAGGATGGATCCGAATGCTCCAAGCTTGGTTATTTGCTGATGAGCGAAACAACTTAATTGACGCAAGAAAATTGCTTTGTTTTGAATGGTTGACAACGTCTTGCGAGATCTGCTTGTTTAACTGGGGAAAAGAGATAGGAAGATTTGCTCCTTGTTTGCTTGCCCCTACCTGTAGGGTATTTGAAATTTTTTAGTAGGGAAGCTTTAAGAGGGACCAAGACATGATCTGCCCCCATATTTGGATTTGGTAGGCGCCTGCCCCTGATTGAGCTGTTTGAAGATAATCTTCCCCTGATTGGGCTGTTGAAGATGATTTTGCCCCTGATTGAGCTGATTTTGAAGAAGTATTGATTCAAATTCCTCTTTCAATTTCCCTTTGTTGGGATTGCACTGATGTCAAACACTGATTTGCAATTAAATTGTTCATACACAAATGGTAGTGTTAATGCAACGTTCATATAAGTTTTGAAAAAGTCAATTATTTGAATGGTTGTGATAGTGTGACGAATGGACCATTAGCCCAAATGAGGTGCTGATTTAGAAAGTGCGTGAAATGTGCAACAAGAATAATGTGCAATCGAGTTTGAAGATTAGCAAATATATGGGAGTCAGTTTACGCAACCTTGTTGGTAGCATGCCTTCAGAATAAATTGTGTCTCAATTAGGACTTTCGAGGGTTGTAACGTGGTCTGGTTAATGGTTAGAGAAACAAAGGATGTAAGGCTCAAAGTTTGATTTGTACCCACCCCTTCTTCGTGATGTTCTTCAGTCCTACGTTCAGTTAACTCTAGACATGCATTTGTTTTGACTTTGCAAGAGTGAAGATGAAGCTTTAAAGTTTGCTTGAAAATGGAAATCATCTTATTTTGTTGTTGGTGACCCTTTGATTCTTGATTTGGTGGTCACTGATATTTGTTTTGCTTTTGCTGAGGATTTGAGTTCCTCTTTTGATTTGTTCTATTTTTTTGTCAACTAAGTCTCCCTTCGGGTGCTCAACTTAATGGTCTTTTCTATTTTTTTGTATTTTGAATGTCGTGACTGCCAGGTCATTTGTTGATGGTCCTCCGACGGGATGTCTCATCTTGCGATTTGAAGTGTAGTCAGGTTAATTGAACAACTACCCTGCCCCAGGTTAAATGTAAGGGTTTGTATTCGAAAGAAACTCCTACTTCTAGGCTCGAAGTGGTTGACTAGGGATTAACTCCTTATCTCTTCAATGTTTGGGGATTTGAAAAAAAAATGCATGTACATCATTGACGAGGTTTTATCCGAAAGCATACCACAATAGTTATGGCTATTTAGTTTTCATCATCCTCCCTCAAATATTTGCTAAAGTGAAGTGAGGGAAATATTTTTGTGATTTTGTGATAAATGATAAATAATGAGCAAATGCGAATAGATTGATTCAAAACATGCATAAACATAATATTAACAAAACCAAGTACAAACGATAATGTTCAAAGCAAATAGTACTTAACAAATAGTACAAAATAACAAAAATGCGAAAACGATAAATGGCGACGACTGCCTTGATTTGAGGAATTGAACTTCTCTTGATTTGATTTGATCAGAGTTGGAGACTACTCAACTCGATTTTCAACAACCCCTTTAAATGTTTTCACTTGCTGGCACCGTGCGGAGGCATTGGATTGTTCTAGACATTTGGATTTCTCGGAGTGAAGGTGAGATCCTTAGAGTTGATCATATCTTGAACCTTATGTTTGAAGGCATGGAAGTTCTCGATTGTGTGATCTGGAGCGCCTTTGTGATACTCACAGCGAGCATTGGCATCATAGTTCCGGGCATTACCAGCCTGAGGTGGCATATCTTTCAAAGTAAGAGATCCTTTTGCCATCAGCCCATTAAAGATTTCGGAATATGATATAGGCAGGGGATCAATGTGCCTATCAGATCCTCTTTATTGATATGGCGGGCGCTGTTGAGGAGCGCGTTGTTGTTGTTGACCAGGTTTTTGTGGGTAGGCCGGTCGCTGGTACGGATTGGGCACATACTGCGCAGCTGCAATCAGAGGATAAGGACGTGATTGATAAGCCATCTGAGGCGGAAATGGAGCTTGAACGTCCTGTTGATAAGGCAATGGAGGAATTGGCTGATATGGCACGGGAGTATATTGCGCAGCAGCAACATAGGGATACTGGTAGTAGGGAATTGAAGTAGGTGCACTCTGTTGCGGATTCCCACTTGCAGCAGAAATGGCATTTGTCTCGCCCTTTTTGTACCTGTTGAAAGGTTTCTTGACATTGGTTTGGCTGCTAGAACCTCCTTGGATCTTTCCACTTTCAGACCTTCTTCGATCTTTTCTACGACGATTACCATGTCTGAAAATCCAGAAGATACACTGTTGATCAGCTTTTCGTAGTATTTCCCCTGTAAGGTACCCATGAAGATGTCGATCAGTTCACGGTCAACCAATGGCGGATGCACTCTGAAGTTGAGTACGATTCGGAGCTAAATCAGTGTTGTACTTGTATTGCTTTATGAATGCATCAGATAGATTAAGCCAAGTACGAACATTGTTGCGTTCAAGTTGCATGTACCAATCTAGAGATGCTCTAGATAGGTTGTCTATGAAGCAATGGATCATGAGTCTATCGTCTTTGGCATGAGCGGCCATTTTTCTGCAGTACATCCTCAAATGGAGCTCAGGGCAGCTGAGGCCTTTGTATTTTTCGAATTCTAGCAGTTTGAACTTAGCAGGGATCACAACATCTGGGACTAAGCACATGTTTAAAGCACTTAAAGAAGTTGAGTTGTGTCCTTCCATGATTCGGAGTTTTTCATCTAACTCGCGACACATCTTCATAGCTTCAGAATCTTGAACAACAAGAGGGTTTGTGATTGGAACAGTAGTATGCATCTCATACTCAACTTGTTGATCCTCTTCAGCATGAGGAAACTGGACTTGGGTAACGGCAGGTTGAGTTTGTTGAATAGCACCAACAAAAAACACCAGATGTAGGTATTGGTTGGGAAGTGACTTCCTCAACAACAGGAGTGAAGCCTGGAGGCAAACCATAGACCAAAGGATTTGGAACTGGAACTGAAGGCATTGTGCGCGAGGTAGATCCTTGCACTAGAGCATTGTTCATTGCAGTAGCAGCTTCGCGAAGTTCTTCCATCCTAGCCAAAGCTTGTATGGTCTCATAAATCTGGTCAATTTTGTTCTTGACCGAGTCAATCTCTTCCCTCATAGCCGCTTGTTCTTCTTGAATCACATCCATCAGTCTTCTAGTGTTGGCTCTAGTTAGATACGGACGTCTAGCGAGATACGGGCGTCGAGAAACCAACTTGATTTACTGAAGATGAAGGAACATGCAATGAGTTTACGACTTTGGAATGAAATGTAAAATGAACAATTATGCAAATGAAATTAATATGCATATGGATGCAATGCAAGATCCAGGATCACGAGTATAATCTGCTCTGAGGTTAACCATAGTAACGAGTAAATAACCGGTATCTCTTGATAAAAGTAGGATTGTTTTAAGTTCTTTACCCGTAAAACCACTCACAGGATAGTTTCTACGGTTATGGATAAGATACTCAAGGTCACGGACGCTGATCGTACTAACATCCTGCCACAGACTAGCTGTATTATGACGATAATAACGATAGGGTCTACCTTGAGTGGAGTTCTCATGTTAGCCATATGAGGAGCGGGTCCTCAGAGACTAACACTACACAACTGCCAACATTGAAACCGATTCTAAAAGTGGTCCCAGAGTCACATCCCTTTCACGAATCAAGTCATGCGACAGGGTAGCTGTGTTATGACGAGATCTATGAATAGGTCTACTCTCTAGGGGGAGCTTTCATGCTAGGTTGTCAAGGAGCGAGTCCTTGGAGACTAACACTAATAACTTCCAATTCTAAACTAGGTGTTCCTCTTCTTTTTCAGAGCTCATATGCCAACCCAGGATCCAACAAGCAGGTATGATAATAATCATAATAAAGAGAGAGAAAATAAACAAGCATAAATAAAAAGAATGAAGAAAATAGATAAGCAAAGTAAATATTGATCGCAAAGTAAACTAAGTTAGGCTTGACTCTCTAGTCCCCAGCAGAGCCGCCATCTGTCGTACCTCGAAAAATACGACCTCGCGATAAAAAAAATACTGCGGATAAAAATTAAAACAACAACAGAGTCGCCACCGAACTTATTTTATTCCAATTAAGGAAAAGGAAAATATCGAGAAACCTTTTGGAAAATGGATGGATAAAACAAGGTCTTTGAAACCAGATTCTAGGTTTGGGAGTCGATTCCGTAAGGGGGAGGTATTAGCACCCCTTACGTCCGTTGTACTCAACGGGAACCTCTTAGTTTAACTTGCGATCTAATGTTGACTTATGCTTTTTGTTTTCTTTGAATAATAAAATAAATGCAAACGATTCTAATCTAAGGTTAATAGGAGAAATGGGTTATTTTGTTCCTAGGGTGCTTGGCAAGGAGTAAGATCCGTGTGCCTACGTATTCCCTTGTGCAACGGGAAAGTCAGATCCTCGTAGTTCGTGGTACTAAGGTTGATCGGTTGATTTGTTTTAATGAACGATTATTTAAACTGCATTCTAACTGCTAAGTGTTGGCTTGTCTGCTCGCGATAGGAGACGGAAGCGCTAGCTTGTTTGCGAGATAGAAAGGATTTAAACAATGTTCGCTTAAAATGCTTGATCCAATTAGTGTTTTAGGAACGAAAGCGCGAATGAACCGGGTCCCGTTGGGTGAGCCTTAGGAGCTTTCATTCAAGAATTCGAGGAATGATGGACTCCAGAACTCAATTCTTTCGTTGTTTGATATGTGGATTAAATGTTTTAATTATGGAAAGTCGAATGAACCACATCCTGTGGGGCGAGCCTCAGGAGCGTTCATTCAAGAATTCGAGGAATGCTAGACTCCAAAATTCAGTTTTCCGTTATTTAATTATAAAAAGATATTTGAATATTCGAGTTTAGAAGTGGTTTGATGGCGAGGCGCAGTGCACTCGACTTACATGGCTTGCGAATAAATTAAAGCGATAGATTTGTGGAAAAATTAAAATCGGAGACAACTATTCGGAGGCGTTGGACCTTTTTAATCGGGCGCTTCTGTAACACCCTAATTTTTGCCCTAAGATTGTTTCGGATATCATCTGCATTTTGCATATCAAACAAGATCGCACTGCGGCCTTCGAGTTTCTTCTCAGATATAGGGTCTATGCTTCGCAGGGGATCACCATTATTTTTACTGCTTTATATTTGTTTATTTATTTACTGATCACTAACCAAAATACAAAAAAATGTTGCTGTGCTCTCCTTCTTCTCTGTGGTGCAGGTTTTCAAAGATAAAACAATGAATTTGATTCAGATGCGTTTGTTCAATCACAATGCGTTTTCAGATGGATGTTTGACCTAATCTGGTCAAACTATTAAAAGATTGTGTTGACTGCCAGTTGTGTGTGCCAGTAATTCATTCATCAGGCAATGCGTTTTCAAAGTGCAAAGTTGGGTTGTGTGACAGTTGTTTTCGGTGTAAAGCTTGGTTTGTTCATCAGTTATCAGATGGTGTCCTGTGCGAAGTTTGGTTTGAATCTCCAGTGTTTATCGGTTCATCAGTTCATCATTGGTTCATCCATGGATTTGTTTTCCAGAGATTGGTTCAGGTTTATTTGAAAAGATTCATAATATCAAAAGTTGATGGTTGTTGTTCATTGGCTTGTGGTTGGTTTCCTTCATCATGTGTGTGGAAAAATGAATTGGTTCTGGGCTTAAAATAAAAGAAATCATTGCTTTCACCTATTACCTGATTCATAACCATTTTTTTATCATTTACCACCAATTTCCTTATACATTTTTTTCATAGGTAATATCCATTCACATTTCCAATTCTATGACCATTTTTTTATTATTCCGATTATTCATTATCAATTTCCAATAGCCATTCTACCTATAACCCATTTTTTTTCTCGATTTTTATCCATTTTATATCCAAATTATTTCCTTGATCTTTCCCAATTTCTATCCAATTACCATTTACATCCATTTTACTTATCTAAATCCAATTCAAGTTCTACCAAATTTTATATTTCTTTACTTTTATGTTTTATTTTGAAAATCCACAAAAATTATGATTTCCATTCAAAAAAACATACCAAGGCCCATTTCTATTTTTTTTCTTTATATGCCAAATAAAATGAAAATAAAAAATTAACGATTCCCAGCTTATTCAGCCCACCATACGTGTTTTGTTTACATTTCCCAAATCTCACACATCACAACATTATCCACATGACAAGCTAAACCATCAGCCTGCCCAAGCCTAATGCAGGCCCCACAAGCCAATTTTCCTATGAGCCTCTTGCCGAAACAAACTCAGCTGAACAACATACCAACAGCCGCACGCCCATCCCATCAGCATTCCCGTACAAGCCAAAGCCCCAAACCGTTACAAGCCGAAAACAAACTTCAGCAACTTCAAGCCAGCAGCTATCACAAGCTGCCCATCTCACAAACCGTACAGTCGCCTCACACCTTTTCCACCTGCACAACAAAGCCTTTAGCCTCAAACATACAAGCAAAAACACAACAAAACTCCAGCCAAGTACAAAGCTTCTCCCAGCCAGCATGTTTTTCCCGCAAGCCTGTCCGCGCCGTATCCATCAACAATCCATACCCAAGCCAAGCTTCACGAATTCACACGCCGCAGGCCCAGCTTAACGTAACGCCCAGCTTGCCCAAACTTTCCAAACACTACACGCCGAAGCATCCCGCAGCTTAAGTCACACCTTTATCTCGCCTCAGCTGAAGCCAACACTTCCTAATCCGCACGCACGCGTAACACACGATCAACACCTGAAAAATAAAGAATCAAAATGCACACAAACAGAACGCAAAACGCAGCAATGACACTCACAAAATCGAAATGAAATCGAAAGGCAAATGAACACGAGAAACTGACCGTGAGCAAAACGCATCTCAATTCTTTCAAAACGGCAACCTCATTCTTCTCTCTTCTCCTATAAAAGCAAGCCCTCACTCCATTTGAAATTCAAGCTTCAACAGCATACTAATCCTCTGCCTAAATCTTTTCCCAATCCAAAACCTAAATCACTCTCAATTCCATCAATTTCACCTTCATCCCCAAATCACCTCAAAAACCTAAATTGATTGAGAGAGAGGAAAATTTGCGAAAGGTGAAAGAGAAAAAGAAATCGAAGCAAGAAGAAGAAAGGAGAGAGTGGTTCGGTTTTGATTTTTGAGGTGAGGAGTAATTCTTTTTGTTGTTGACTCTGTGTGCCGCCGCCGTGAATTTGCTCTCCTTTCCCCTGTTTCTGTTTTTCTCATTCGCGTGAAGAAGAAGAAGATTAATTATTTGTTTTCTTTGTTTTCATTTTTTTTTTAATAAAATGTGAAGTTGAGTTGGGTTTGGATCAGTTGTTGATCCATTTTCATCATACCCGCGGATCTGTTTTCCCCCCTCCCCTCTTGTATTGTTTTTTTTATTATTAGGATTAGTAGTTTTAAATTATACTTTGATATGTTTTTTAAAGATAATTAGAGAAAATGTTTTAGGAAAACTTTTTTTGAAAGATATTTTAGAAATTATTTTTTAGAGAAAAGTTATTTAAAAAAAAAGGATGTTTAGAAAAAGACTAGAGAAAAGAATTTAAAAATATATTCTAGTTCCTTTTTGGATCTATTTTTTATATGGATCCATTTTTCTTCATCTCTTTCCACTTTTGGTCGATGACAATCTTCCGATTCGGGATTGTTGATTTCTGATTAAGTTTAATCTTCATTATTTCAAATCTATGGACGAATGATCATTTGGATCATTCTCCATACTTTGAGATCGTGATAGGTTGCTAATCGAGAAATTCAACGATAATCCCGATTAAGATTAGACCTTCCTTATTCTTTTAGTGTGGCATGTTTTCGGAGAACGATCCATTATATCGTTTCTCTAACATGTATGAACACGAATATTTTCCACTTTAATTAGTGGTGGCCGACCTCATTTGTAGGGTAATTACTCCGTAAATTACTCGACGATTGCTTAACATAGACCTACAGTTGTCCCGATTCGATTAAAGATCCACTTGGATCCGGTTGCCTCGATTTTTATTTTCCTTGTTGTGGTTGTGCTTGATTAAGTTCATCATACCACCTTATATTGTAAATATTATTATAATGTGAATATATTTGTTTAAATTTAATCTCTTGCACCTTATCCTTTTATTTTAATCTCTTGCTCCCTTATCTCTTTATTATGCTTTACCATATAATATCATATATCATTGTTTATATTCATATTGTGCTTGTTTATATTCATATTGTGATTGTTTTTTTTATTTTGTCCATTTGGACATCAAAATACTTAATAAAGGATTAAACTCTTAAAAAACTTGTGACTTCTAACATTGGACTTATGGTTACTATCCCTTTGCTTTTGGAGAATGGACTTAGACTTCTAGGATCTCCCTTTGCTCAAGATGGAATGGATTAGAAACCTCGACTTCAAGTGATGTCATTAACTTTTGAAGATGAAAGTCCGAACTTTGAAGATTTGTACATATTGGTTTTGGTAAATTCTTTCCTTAGTCTTTTAATTCAAGTATTAGGACTAGTCTCTTCATCTCCTCCCCATTCTTTAATTTTCAAAACTCCTTCCTATTTCAAAACCTTCTTGTTTTCTAAACTTCAAACAATTTCATAAACAAACCTTGACTTAGGTCAAGCGATTTTTTAATCTTTTCCTTTTATTTTCTTAATCAAATATTAATCCATGTAAATATATCAAGACCATTTTTTTTATATACTTTAAAAAAACTCAAAAACTCACTCAAATATTTTTTGTGCCTTTGTGCACCTTTTTTACATGTTTAGATATGATTCATCCCTTCTAGCGGAATTATTCGCTAAGGGATGACGACTTATCTCTACATCTTAAAATCAATTCAACCCACTTATTCTTTTCAAACTTTGTACCACGAACTACGAGGTTTTGATCTCGCATTGCACTTTGTGGGTACGTAGGCATAAGGCTTTAAAACCTTATCAAACACAAAATCATTAAAAAATATTCTTCTTCCCATCTCTTCCATCATTTTAAACAAACCAATTTCAGACCAAAAAGCAATAAGTATTTCAAAGGGCTCCCGTGGAGTACCACGGATGAGTCGGGTGCCTAAAACCTTCCCGGTTCATAACCAATCCCCTTACCCAATCTCTGTTTATTTCTTTTAGCCTTTGCTTTTAGAATCCTAGGTTTTTATTCGTTCTTTTACCTTTTTCCATTCGGAAATAAAGAAAAGCGCGGTGGCGACTCTGTGTTAATCGAGTTAAGTTAATCAATAGCTTACACTCACGATTTTACCGCTACAGAAAAGTGGCGACTCTGCTGGGGAGTAATCTCTAAGCGGATTTAGCCTACTTTGATTTATTTACTGCTTTGGTTTGACTTGTTTGTTATTTGTTTGTTCCGTTTTGGTTTGGTGATCCTCTGTGTGAGATAGATTCTAACCCGGATCTGAGTGACACTTATGATAGGACGGCGATATTCGAAGCGATATGTGATGGAGTAGTCCAAAGCAATATCAATTTGATAATCTCCACTCGGTTAGGCTCTCTTGGACTATCAATGTCATGACGAGTAATCGTACGTGGCATTATTTTCCAACCTTGAGCTGATCATATTGAGGACCTTAGAACCCTTAACCCATCTAAGCCAATTTAGGAACGTAGTGCGGAAGCTGTCTGGATGTAAATCTAAGGCGGTTGTCACGCGATACTACACTCGGACGAGGTCTATTTTAAGAATGTTATCGGTTGGGGAGTAATCCAACGTACCAGTGATATTCTAAAGATGGCTGTTAACTCCGGGTACCTCTGTTAGCACCCTTTTGGTTTCTTGCAGGTACAATGAAGACAAAACCTTAGTACTTACCTGTGTGGGTTGGTGTTCTGTTACCTTGACTTCATGCTCGTGATTCGAACCTTTGAACCTGTGTGCTTTGTGTGATCTTGTTTGTGTTTGTTGCATCTACATATTCATCATGATCATCTTCACAACCATTTTTCAAGGAAGACAATTCTGATTATTGCAAATATTGGAAAGAATAAATATTCCTTTTTGTCAAGATTTTTCATGACAGTATTCTCGATGTTGACCATGTTTGCAATAATCGAATTGTTCTTCTGAAAATGGAAGTGAATTTTGCATATCATTGCATCCTCGCATATTCTTGTGTTCATCCGAGTTGTGTGGGAACTCATCCCGGTTGTTTCTTTCCTCAGTTGTCTGTTGATCCGTCAAGCTGACTCCTCACCACGGATACGGTACTAGAGTTGCTAACAGATTGAGAGTTATTAGATTGAGAATGGAAAATCAAGCTCAACATAACAAGAAAGTTAGGGAAGACCTTGATGAGTTGAAAAACGATGTGAGTCAGATCATGGAGATGCTACAGACTTTGATCATTAGGGAAACTCAACCTCAGAGGATTGTCATGCCTCAAGTCAATGTTTTTGCTGGTGAAGCAAGTGTTGCTGGGATGACTCGTCGCAGACAACAACACCATGAACAAGCATACCCTACTGTAGTCGCTCTGATGATCAATGGTCCATCTATTCAAAGGAATGTTGGTCAGAACCAGAATCGTAATGCTAGGAGTAGGCCAAACTTTGATCCTATTCCGATGACTTATGCTGAGTTGTATCCTTACTTGGTCCAGAATGGTTGGATTACTACTAGGCATGCGCCTCCTGTTCCAAATCCTCTTCCGGTTGGTTATAGATCAGATCTTCGTTGTGAGTTTCATCAAGGTGGAACTGGTCATGACCTAGAACATTGTTTTGCATTGAAGGCTAAAGTAAGAGAGCTTGTTAGAAATGGGATGATCACTTTTGAGGACACTAATCCTAATGTTGTCAACAATCCTTTTCCGAATCATGAGAAATGAATCTGCTAGAGGAATTCAACTGTCAAATTTTCTTCAAGGCCAGAATCTCAGACGGGACAGCTCATCCTTTGTTGCTGATGGATCATTAGGCCATTGTTTCTTTATGTTTGCAATTTTTCTTCAATCATATTAAGTTGTTTGCTTTTAAGCTTGTTTTTACTTTCATGTTGGTTTTAATGAAATGAGCATTGCTTTGTTTTGATTTCATTTACTATTTGCATCTTTATGCTTTACATTTCAAGTTCATTTATCTTGTGTCAAGCTTTCATAATGATTGGAGGGAGGATGACGAAAACGAGATACCCATAACTGTTGTTGGTATGTTTTCAATTTGAGACTTGGCTGATGATATACAGGCATCGTTTCAAATCCCAAACACCGGAGAAATAAGGAAGTTAATCCTTTGTTAAACCCCTTTGAACCTTGAAGTTGAAGTTTCCTTCTATTCGAAAAAACCCTCAATTTTAACCCGGGGATGGGTAGTTCTCAATTAATTTGAATGTGCATTCAAGTATAAGAGAATCATTCAAGACACCTTTCAAATAAAGGTTGCAATCTCAAATTTTCCTTCACACACATCAAGAAGTGTTGAATATGTTTCTCAATTCAAAAGCCGATGATGGTTCATCACAATCATTAAGACATGCAGTCATTATCTTTCAAAACAAAAATGATATTGAAAAATTATTGGAAAAAAATTAAAGCCCGCTAAGTCAAAACTTGTGAAGGAGACTTAGGCAAAACTGGGGCATCCCGCTGGCTGTAAGTTGAAATGACGCAGTTCAGGCAAAAATTAGGGATAATAAAAAGAAAGATTTACCAAGAGGTCATCAAAATCCTCAGCAAAAATAAGTTGAGTTGACCAAAGTCCTCACTAGAAATAACAAAAGGAAGAGGTGACTGCTGTCTCAAAATCCTTTGGCTTATGAACCATCTTCATCTGTGCGATCCTAAATTTCTGAGAACTTGAATGCATAGGCTGAATTAATTGAATGTAGGACTGGAGTTCATCACGAAGTGGGGTTGGGTATAAATAAACTTTGAGCCTATATCCTTTGTTTCATAAACCGTGAACCAGGCCACGTTACAACCTTCAAAAGTCCTAATTGAATCCAGGTTTCTTTTGAAGAGCATACCACAACGAGGTTGCGTAAACTGACTCCCAAGTTCTTTACCAATCATTTGTTTTCTTGTTGTGGCTTTACCTTTAATTTTGTCTCAACCGCCGTGTTGTGACAAGTTTTCATTTACTTTACATCAATAAATTTCATTCCAAAGATGATTCTTGAATTCAAATTTTGCATTGAACGTTGCATTAAAATTACCAAGTTTGTACAAACATTTTTATTTGCAAATAAACTTTCTTCATCAAGGAATTTTCAAACAGTTGAGAAACTTGGTCGGTGATCCTATCAGGGGCAAGTTTTTCTCAGGTCCTATGGTTCAAGAGTTGTTGATCAGTGCAAGTTATTCTCAGATATGGTTCTCTGCAATATTCATCTCTGGGTTATTTTCCCAACAATCATTTCAAGAACTGAAGCCATGATCAGTTTATTCTTTCAACAGTTATTCCAAAGATCTGAGTATTTTCTCCGGAAGAAATCAAGAATTGAATCCATTATTAGTTTACCTTTATCAGTCATTGAACTTGGGGAAACTTTCTTCAAGAATCTCCAAGCAGCTTTGCATGATTTCTCTCAAAAGATTTTCAACTTGATGCAATTTACTGGTGGGACAGAGATTTGTTCAGCAGTAGCATTTCTAATTTCCGAGCAGACTGGCATGAGATGTTCCCTTTTGCTTTGCATGGGTATCGTACATCTGTCCACACTTCAACAGGGGCAACCCCTTTCTCACTTGTTTATGGTATGGAAGCAGTGCTCCCCGTCGAAGTTGAGATCCCATCAATAAGAGTTCTGATTGAAGCCAAGTTGACTGAGGCTGAATGGTGTCAGAGTAGATTTGATCAGTTGAATTTGATTGAAGAAAAGAGAATTAAAGCTTTGTGTCATGGTCGGTTGTACCAGCAAAGAATGAAGAAAGCTTTTGACAAGAAGGTCAAACCTCGTGTATTCAGAGAAGGCGACCTCGTACTCAAAAAGATTCAGTCTTTCCTTAAAGATTCTCGGGGCAAGTGGACTCCGAACTATGATGGCCCATATGTTGTTAAGAAAGCCTTCTCTGGCGGTTCATTAATTCTTGCAACTATGGATGGTGAAGAGATCACTCGTCCTGTGAATGCGGATGCAGTCAAGAAATACTTCGCCTAAAAAAATAAAAGAACAGCTCGCTAAGTTGAAAACCCGAAAGGGAGGCTTAGGCAAAAATGAGCGTCTCGTTGGATTGAAAACCCGAAAGGGTGGTCCAGGCAAAAATTAGAGACAAAAACAGAAATAATTATCCCGGTAGATTGAAAACCCGAAAGGGCAATCTAGGCAAAAGTTAAGGATCATGGCAAGTAACTGCGTCGACAGACTGAATCACATGCAGTAACCGAGGATTTCAGATTCTATCATTCAGAAGAATTATTCATCAAAGATTCTTATTCACTCATCCTTGACTGAAGTTTCGGACACAGTGGAGTTCAAAGTTGATAGGGAGAATAGTGATCATTGTATCTCAATGTAACCCTTTCCATGTATTTACCATTTCTCAAACTTGTAATGATCCATGGAGTCACGCCATTTGCTGTAAATTTAATCTTTGAAGATTTCAAAAACATTTTTCTTTTGATATATGAACAAAGAAAGGTTATCAACAGTGATTCCAAGAATGGTAAAGTCTGGATGTGTGTAACTCGTCTCTCCCAAAGCAGGGTTTGATTCGGTTGTTCCTGGATAGTCTTGACAGATTGATGTTAATGATGTTTTGTTTCCCAACCATGATGTTGAACGGAGATTGTATGTATTCTCCAGAAGAGTTATTGGAAGGGATGTTCTTAAGAATCCCTAGCAGAGTTGTGATCTTTCCTCAGCATGTTATCTTTGAATTAAGAAGTATTGGGAATCCCCAGCTGAGCTCTTGTTCCTCAGCTTGAATTTGTTTGCATCCTTAAATATAGAAGTATTGATATAGCAGTCAGTTTAGAGGTTTTCTTGTATCCTATGTTGGGTACTGATTTAAAATCCCTCATAACTGTGTTTTGGCTATGATATTAACTTCTGATATCCCCATATGGATCCCCAGTAGGACTGCATGTGTTGATTTCCAGCAGGTTCCTATGTGATATTTTTAGCAGGTCTTGCACTCTATTCCCAAGTGGAGCAGGAGTCATATGACAGTTATTCTTTGTGAAGTTTGATTTTTATCATGAATATTTCCATCCTCAGCAGATTATTACCTTTTCCTCAGCAGGATGTTATTCCTAGCAGATGATGTCTTATCATTTGAGCCTTGTAGTAGGATTTTATTCCTTTGATGGCTAATGATATTCCCCTGTAGATTTCAAGATTGAATCTCCAGTTTGTTTCCCTGCACTATTGCTTTGGGATTAGCCGAGTATCCGGTTGTTGTGGTGTTCATGTCACCTGTTTCTTATCTTTATGTCTGTTTTGTCAGCATATTCATAAGCATATTCATACGCATAAGCATAGCATTGTTTTGCTTGCATTCTTGCGTTTATCATTGTTATCTGCTCTTTGGTGTGGATTTTCCCCACAGAGTGTGTGTGTCGTATTCCTCTCAAGTTTAGAGTGTCGACCATTAAGCAGAAAGTGTTAATCCTTTCTAATTCCCCACTGAGTTTGTTTCTCGTGGATGATGTTGATTCAGTTTCCTCCCCAGTTTATTATCTGGATGGATTTTCCCCAGTTGAGATATTTCCTCCTCGGGATGAGTCTTGTTTGACCGCTTCTTTCCAATTTGTTCTTGGATTGAACTTTGGTTCTCTGTTGTGGATATATTTGCTTTGGAATTAAGCTATCACTGTTTGATAGTGGGCAATATTTCCCCCAGCTTGAGTATTGTTACTTTGGAATTAAGCTATCAGTAATCGATAGTGGGTAATATTACCAAATTGATCAAGTTCTGTTACTTGTACTCCTACCCAGTAAATTCGGTAGTCGAGATTTCTTCCTATTACCCAGTAAAAAGGTAGTAGAGTTTGTTTTCTGTTGATTCAGCTCCTACCCAGTAAATCAGGTAGTCGAGAATTTGTTCTACCCAGTAAATCCGGTAGTCAAGTTATTGTTCTTACCCAGTAAAAAGGTAATGTAGTCAGATATTTTCCTCTTACCCAGTAAAAAGGTAATTTGATTGAGTTTCTACCCAGTAAATCCGATAGCCGATATTTCTTCTTCTTACCCAGTAAAAAGGTAATAGAAACTGTTTCCATTTGATTGAGTTCCTACCCAGTAAATCAGGTAGTCGATCATACTCCTATCCAGTAAATTGATAGTCGAGTCCCTTATGCTCCTACCCAGTAAATCAGGTAGTCGAGAATTGTTCTACCCAGTAAATCCGGTAGTCAAGTTATTTTCCTCTCACCCAGTAAAAAGGTGATAGAATCAGATAGTTTCATCTTACCCAGTAAAAAGGTAATTTGATTGAGTTCCTACCCAGTAAATCCGGTAGTCGAGATTTCTGCCTCTTACCCAGTAAAAAGGTAATGGAGTTTGTTCTTCTTTGATTTAACTCTTACCCAGTAAATCAGGTAGTCGAGAATTGTTCTACCCAGTAAATCCGGTAGTCAAGTTATTTTCCTCTTACCCAGTAAAAAGGTAATAGAAGTCGATATTTTCCTCTTACCCAGTAAAAAGGTAATCTGATTGAGTCCCTACCCAGTAAATCAGGTAGTGGATCATACTCCTATCCAGTAAATCGATAGTCGAGTCCTTTATTTTTCTTCTGCCCAGTAAATCAGGTAGTTGAGAGTTCCTTACCCAGTAAAAAGGTAATAGAAGTTGTTTCTCTTTGATTGATTTCCTACCCAGTAAATCAGGTAGTGGATCATACTCCTATCCAATAAATCGATAGTCGAGTCCTTTATTTTTGCTTCTACCCAGTAAATTAGGTAGTTGAAAATTTCTCTTACCCAGTAAAAAGGTAGTGAAGGTTATTCCTTTTATTTTATTTTACTCCTATCTAGTAAATCGATAGTCGAGTCCCTTAATATTCTCTACCCAGTAAATCAGGTAGTTGAGATTTTGTTGCCCAGTAAAAAGGTAGTTGAGGATATCCCTCCGTATTTTGCTCCTATCCAGTAAATCGATAGTCGAGTCTGTTGTATTTCCTACCCAGTAAACAGGTAGTTGATGATTTCTTATCCAACTCAGTATTTCTCCATTCTTGGATTCAAATATTTGTTGGTTGATATTCCTGGCAGGGTGTTTATTTTTCCCTGGTTGAATCTTGTTCTTGATTATATCATATCTTTTCCCAAGTGAAGTCTGTTATCCAGTGATTTATTTTCCTGGTAACTCTTTGGTTGTCTGTTGTTTCCCCAGCGGGATTTTCTTCCGTGTCCCCAAATTTTTGCTTTTCTATGGTGGTCATTATTTTCCCCACAGAGATCTTGGGTTTGCATATCATATTCATATCATATCATTTGTTCTCTTAGGACAAAAATTGGGTATTCTGTATTTAAGTCTCTTCCATCTTGTAGAGACGAAGATGTCAATCTTCATATCTCCGGATTGAAGAAACTTAAATAGGGGCAGCTGTAACACCCTAATTTTTGCCCTAAGATTGTTTCGCATATCATCTGCATTTTGCATATCAAACAAGATCGCACTGGCCTTCGAGTTTCTTCTCAGATATAGGGTCTATGCTTCGCAGGGGATCACCATTATTTTTACTGCTTTATATTTGTTTATTTATTTACTGATCACTAACCAAAATACAAAAAAATGTTGCAGTGCTATCCTTCTTCTCTGTGGTGCAGGTTTTCAAAGATAAAACAATGAATTTGATTCAGATGCGTTTGTTCAATCACAATGCGTTTTCAGATGGATGTTTGACCTAATCTGGTCAAACTATTAAAAGATTGTGTTGACTGCCAGTTGTGTGTGCCAGTAATTCATTCATCAGGCAATGCGTTTTCAAAGTGCAAAGTTGGGTTGTGTGACAGTTGTTTTCGGTGTAAAGCTTGGTTTGTTCATCAGTTATCAGATGGTGTCCTGTGCGAAGTTTGGTTTGAATCTCCAGTGTTTATCGGTTCATCAGTTCATCATTGGTTCATCCATGGATTTGTTTTCCAGAGATTGGTTCAGGTTTATTTGAAAAGATTCATAATATCAAAAGTTGATGGTTGTTGTTCATTGGCTTGTGGTTGGTTTCCTTCATCATGTGTGTGGAAAAATGAATTGGTTCTGGGCTTAAAATAAAAGAAATCATTGCTTTCACCTATTACCTGATTCATAACCATTTTTTTTATCATTTACCACCAATTTCCTTATACATTTTTTTCATAGGTAATATCCATTCACATTTCCAATTCTATGACCATTTTTTTATTATTCCGATTATTCATTATCAATTTCCAATAGCCATTCTACCTATAACCCATTTTTTTCTCGATTTTTATCCATTTTATATCCAAATTATTTCCTTGATCTTTCCCAATTTCTATCCAATTACCATTTACATCCATTTTACTTGTCTAAATCCAATTCAAGTTCTACCAAATTTTATATTTCTTTACTTTTATGTTTTATTTTGAAAATCCACAAAAATTATGATTTCCATTCAAAAAAACATACCAAGGCCCATTTCTATTTTTTTTCTTTATATGCCAAATAAAATGAAAATAAAAAATTAACGATTCCCAGCTTATTCAGCCCACCACACGTGTTTTGTTTACATTTCCCAAATCTCACACATCACAACATTATCCACATGACAAGCTAAACTATTAGCCTGCCCAAGCCTAATGCAGGCCCCACAAGCCAATTTTCCTATGAGCCTCTTGCCGAAACAAACTCAGCTGAACAACATACCAACAGCCGCACGCCCATCCCATCAGCATTCCCGTACAAGCCAAAGCCCCAAACCGTTACAAGCCGAAAACAAACTCCAGTAACTTCAAGCCAGCAGCTATCACAAGCTGCCCATCTCACAAACCGTACAGTCGCCTCACACCTTTTCCACCTGCACAACAAAGCCTTTAGCCTCAAACATACAAGCAAAAACACAACAAAACTCCAGCCAAGTACAAAGCCTCTCCCAGCCAGCATGTTTTTCCCGCAAGCCTGTCCGCGCCGTATCCATCAATAATCCATACCCAAGCCAAGCTTCACGAATTCACACGCTGCAGGCCCAGCTTAACGTAACGCCCAGCTTGCCCAAACTTTCCAAACACTACACGCTGAAGCATCCCGCAGCTTAAGTCACACCTTTATCTCGCCTCAGCTGAAGCCAACACCTCCTAATCCGCACGCACGCGTAACACACGATCAGCACCTGAAAAATAAAGAATCAAAACGCACACAAACAGAACGCAAAACGCAGCAATGACACTCACAAAATCGAAATGAAATCGAAAGGCAAATGAACATGAGAAACTGACCGTGAGCAAAACGCATCTCAATTC
Organism: Lathyrus aphaca; assembly: GCA_963966055.1. Classification (NCBI taxonomy): domain Eukaryota; kingdom Viridiplantae; phylum Streptophyta; class Magnoliopsida; order Fabales; family Fabaceae; genus Lathyrus; species Lathyrus aphaca. The sequence goes on along the minus strand of OZ014521.1, from coordinate 408,732,004 downwards.
TTTCAAAACGGCAACCTCATTCTTCTCTCTTCTCCTATAAAAGAAAGCCCTCACTCCATTTGAAATTCAAGCTTCAACAGCATACTAAACCTCTGCCTAAATCTTTTCCCAATCCAAAACCTAAATCACTCTCAATTCCATCAATTTCACCTTCATCCCCAAATCACCTCAAAAACCTAAATTGATTGAGAGAGAGGAAAATTTGAGAAAGGTGAAAGAGAAAAAGAAATCGAAGCAAGAAGAAGAAAGGAAAGAGTGGTTCGGTTTTGATTTTTGAGGTGAGGAGTAATTCTTTTTGTTGTTGACTCTGTGTGCCGCCGCCGTGAATTTGCTATCCTTTCCCCTGTTTCTGTTTTTCTCATTCGCGTGAAGAAGAAGAAGATTAATTATTTGTTTTCTTTGTTTTCATTTTTTTTTAATAAAATGTGAAGTTGAGTTGGGTTTGGATCAGTTGTTGATCCATTTTCATCATACCCGCGGATCTGTTTTCCCCCCTCCCCTCTTGTATTGTTTTTATTATTATTAAGATTAGTAGTTTTAAATTATACTTTGATATGTTTTTTAAAGATAATTAGAGAAAATGTTTTAGGAAAACTTTTTTTGAAAGATATTTTAGAAATTATTTTTTAGAGAAAAGTTATTTAAAAAAAAAAGGATGTTTAGAAAAAGACTTGAGAAAAGAATTTAAAAATATATTCTAGTTCCTTTTTGGATCTATTTTTTATATGGATCCATTTTTCTTCATCTCTTTTCAATTTTGGTCGATGACAATCTTCCGATTCGGGATTGTTGATTTCCGATTAAGTTTAATCTTCATTATTTCAAATCTATGGACGAATGATCATTTGGATCATTCTCCATACTTTGAGATCGTGATAGGTTGCTAATTGAGAAATTCAACGATAATCCCGATTAAGATTAGACCTTCCTTATTCTTTTAGTGTGGCATGTTTTCGGAGAACGATCCATTATATCGTTTCTCTAACATGTATGAACACGAATATTTTCCACTTTAATTAGTGGTGGCCGGCCTCATTTGTAGGGTAATTACTCCGTAAATTACTCGGCGATTGCTTAACATAGACCTACAGTTGTCCCGATTCGATTAAAGATCCACTTGGATCCGGTTGCCTCGATTTTTATTTTCCTTGTTGTGGTTGTGCTTGATTAAGTTCATCATACCATCTTATATTGTAAATATTATTATAATGTGAATATAATTGTTTAAATTTAATCTCTTGCACCTTATCCTTTTATTTTAATCTCTTGCTCCCTTATCTCTTTATTATGCTTTACCATATAATATCATATATCATTGTTTATATTCATATTGTGCTTGTTTATATTCATATTGTGATTGTTTTTTATTTTGTCCATTTGGACATCAAAATACTTAATAAAGGATTAAACTCTTAAAAAACTTGTGACTTCTAACATTGGACTTATGGTTACTATCCCTTTGCTTTTGGAGAATGGACTTAGACTTCTAGGATCTCCCTTTGCTCAAGATGGAATGGATTAGAAACCTCGACTTCAAGTGATGTCATTAACTTTTGAAGATGAAAGTCCGAACTTTGAAGATTTGTACATATTGGTTTTGGTATATTCTTTCCTTAGTCTTTTAATTCAAGTATTAGGACTAGTCTCTTCATCTCCTCCCCATTCTTTAAATTTCAAAACTCCTTCCTATTTCAAAACCTTCTTGTTTTCTAAACTTCAAACAATTTCATAAACAAACCTTGACTTAGGTCAAGCGATTTTTTAATCTTTTCCTTTTATTTTCTTAATCAAATATTAATCCATGTAAATATATCAAGACCATTTTTTTATATACTTTAAAAAAACTCAAAAACTCACTCAAATATTTTTTGTGCCTTTGTGCACCTTTTTTACATGTTTAGATATGATTCATCCCTTCTAGCGGAATTATTCGCTAAGGGATGACGACTTATCTCTACATCTTAAAATCAATTCAACCCACTTATTCTTTTCAAACTTTGTACCACGAACTACGAGGTTTTGATCTCGCATTGCACTTTGTGGGTACGTAGGCATAAGGCTTTAAAACCTTATCAAACACAAAATCATTAAAAAATATTCTTCTTCCCATCTCTTCCATCATTTTAAACAAACCAATTTCAGACCAAAAAGCAATAAGTATTTCAAAGGGCTCCCGTGGAGTACCACGGATGAGTCGGGTGCCTAAAACCTTCCCGGTTCATAACCAATCCCCTTACCCATTCTCTGTTTATTTCTTTTAGCCTTTGCTTTTAGAATCCTAGGTTTTTATCCGTTCTTTTACCTTTTTCCATTCGGAAATAAAGAAAAGCGCGGTGGCGACTCTGTGTTAATCGAGTTAAGTTAATCAATAGCTTACACTCACGATTTTACCGCTACAGCGTCGAAATATTATTCTTTAACTTCCTTACAATCGATTTAGAGTTGAAATCGTTCTATAAGGAGTCGAATCGTTTATTTAAAATGCGATGAAATAAATAAATTAAATAAATTAGAATAAGCGATAAACAAATAATAAATTAAATAGAATAATTGAATAATAAAGAGAATTGAATTAAATTGTGGCAATAGAAAATAAATTGAAATAAAAATGAAAGCAAAAAATAAATTAAACTACGTAGGCCTCATATTGACCGAATTTTCTGATAATGGGATCGGACACAATTCGGCCGTTTGTTATATCATTGGCCCAAAAAAAAAGTGAAAATCGAAACCAAATGATTCACTAATTTTATTTTAAAACATATTTTCTAAAACAAAATTAAACAAATTAATAATAACAATAATATAACTTGAAAATATAAAGTAAACTAAAATATAAAAAAAGTTTGAATAAAAGGAAAGGGGTTAGCAATTGAGATTAGATGTTGGCAAGTAAAACCAATGGCTATTTAGCCCACATGGAAAACATAAAATATAAAAAAAATTGAAAATAAGAAGGAGGAAGCGTGTGATCTATGTATGGTATGATTAAGAAACTGACTATGGGCTCAAAAGCCATTCCTGATTATATGACCACAGGTTATTATACAAAAGAAAATAAATAAAATAACAAACTAACATAACAAGTCAAAAACATAGAGACCTAATTCTCTTTTCAGCATATCAGTAAAAATCGAAAACGCAAATTTAAAAGAGGACATAATCCTGGAAAAAAATGAAAGATAGCCACAACCTCAACTTTTCAAATGATTCCGGGCTCGCGAACTACTTTCTCAACGATTCATCTCTAGTTTTGTGTTATTTTGGTTCTCTCACTCTCGGTGTACTCGCGATTATGGGTTTTTCGCATCTCAGGTTCGCTTGCGATGAAGTTTCATGGTGTTGGCGGCGAGACGGTTCTCGCGGTGGTCAGCGTTTTTAAGGTGGTGGCCGGCGGGTTTCACGCGGTGATGAGGTTTCGCGATGGTGATTCGCGGCGGTTTGGTGGCTATGGAGTTCTCTGCGTTTTCCGGCGGTGTGGTTCACAGGCGGTGGAAGTTTCAATAGGGGTTCACGGCGAGGCTTGGTTTTCACGGGTTTCGGATTCCATTTCTGGGTTGGTCGACGGATTCGAAGGATTTGCGGATGGTTCGGCGGTGTTTTCAAATGCGCTTCTGGTTTTTTTTAGTTCTCACAGTTTTGGGTTAAAACGTGATTGGAGGTTGTGAATCGAAGAAAAGATTGTGCAGTTTAAAGGTATTTTGATGGTGTTTTGAATCGGTTGTTGAAGGTTTGATTTTCAGATTTTATTTATGAAAGGTGAGGTATGCTAAAGGGTTATTGAGGTTTGTGTTTTTTCTGTTTATCAACTCATCTCATCTCGTTTTCTTTCTGGCTTTTTTTGTTTGGCGAATTTGAGAGTGTTTAGTGATGGGGGATGGTTGGTGTTGTTAATGGAGGTAATGAAGAGGTTTGTGAGTTTATGATAAGGGCAGAGGAAGTTTTAGTGGCAGAAGATTTTTTTGCTTTGATATTTTTCAGATTTGAAGCTTGGCTTTTTCAAATGGATTTTTTGCATAATATTTGTGGCTCTCCTCCCCGCTTCCTTTTGGGATGAGAAAGTGGTTGTTATATAGAGGAGCTTGAGGGTAGAATTGGGAAAGGATCAAAAGGAATATTGGTGATTGAGCTGTGCTGGAAAAATTCAGGATTGTTGTTGTTGTGCGTGAATGGAAGAAAGATGCGTTTGGAGTGAGATGAAAAAAATTGGTTGGGAAAAGTCACATGGTGGGGTCAGTGTGATATTACAAAATTGATGAAAACTTTATGTGGTTTGACAATGTTTATATAATAATACTAATAAGAAAAATAATAACGGTAATAATAATAAGAAAAATAATAGAAATAATAATAGAAATGATAATAGTAATAGTAATAATAAAAATTATAATAATATGAAATAATAACAATAATAATAAAAGTAAAACTATTGATAATAATAATAAAAAGATAGTAATAATAATAATAATAATAATAATAATAATAATAATAATAATAATAATAATAAAAATTAAAATTAAAATGAGATAGAAAATAACAAGAAAAAAAAAAGATAATAATAATAATATAAATGAAGTTTTTTTTGGAACTTTTGTGTAAATAATAAAAGATGGTGATAATAAATAAATAAAAAAATGTCAATAATAAAAGGGAAATACAAATGATTTTTTTTTTGTGTTTAAGTATGGGATTTGTGATAATAATAAGAAAAGAAATTAAAGAAAAATGGTTTACGGATAATAATCGGACAAAAGTTTTGTGCAACACACAACAGCACACACAAACTTGACCTGAACGGAACCGACTCAACTGACTCGATTTTTTTCACACAAAAGAAAAATGACATATTTTTGGATTTTTCGAATATCAGATAGAAAAATAAAATGGTACGTATTTTTGGATTTTTGAAATATCTGTTAGACAGAAATAAAATGGTGCATATTTTTGGTAAGACAGTAAAATAAAAAGGTAGGACAAATTTGGGGTATGACAGCAGGAATTTCCTGAATTGCTTTGACTTTGTCGGGATCAACCTCAATTCCTTTTCCGCTTACAATAAAACCTAGCAGCTTACCAGAACGTACCCCGAATGTGCATTTGTTGGGGTTCAGCCTTAACTGATACTTCCTCAAACGCTTGAACAACTTCAACAGATTTACCAAATGCTCTTCCTCTGTTTGGGACTTGGCAATCATGTCAACCACGTAGAACTCGATTTCTTTATGGATCATATCATGGAACAATGTTACCATAGCCTGTTGATATGTTACACAGGCGTTCTTCAAGCCAAAAGACATTACTTTGTAGCAGAACGTGCCCTAGGGTGTGATGAAAGTTGTCTTCTCCATGTATTTAGGTGACATCTTGATCTGATTGTATCCAGAAAATCCATCCATGAAAGAAAATACCGAGAACTGAGTCGCGTTATCCATCAATACATCAATGTGAGGTAATGGGAAGTGATCTTTCGGGCTTGCTCTGTTCAGATCCCGGTAATCAATACACATACACACCTTGTCATCCTTTTTAGGTACGGGTACTATGTTAGCGACCCACGACAGGTAATTAGTTACAGCAAGAAAACTGGCGTCCCACTGCTTTTGTACTTCTTCTTTGATTTTCATGGCCATGTCTAGGCGAGTACGACGCAACTTTTGTTTAACTGGCGGACAATCCTCTTTCAATGGCAGCTTGTGCATGACAATATATGTATCCAAACCCGGCATATCTTGATAGGACCAAGCGAACACATCGACATATTCTCGCATCATACTGATAAGTTGTTCTTTCACTGGAGCTTGCAGACCAGCCCCAATCTTCAACTCTTTCACATCTTCCTCGTTACCAAGATTGATAGTCTCAACCTCCACCTGATGAGGAGCAATCACCTTTTCCTCTTGTCTCAATAACCTGGATAGCTCTTCAGGTAAATCAGAGTCTTCTTCAACCCCTTTATCTGCTTGATTAATCGGATTGTCAAAGTCATACGAGGTCATAGCAGTGTTGTTGTCGGTGCAATCTGGAAGGCTATCTCTGTAAGGGTTGAGATTTGGTTCATTTTAGTGATTGATTTTATCTTATTTAGAAAAATTGAATGAAGTTATTATTGAGGAAAACATTGCCATCTATTGTTTTGTGCGAAAATAACAAAAATGAAAAGATAGGGAGCGAAAAAGATCGTTTGCAAAAAGATGTCCATTGTTCATTAATATTTTAATTTGCAGAAAATACATATGGCCCTATTACAAAATGAGTCCCGACATCTTGGGCAAGATGCAGGACTTTGATGCATGCTTAAAATAGGAAATAATAATTACTCTGCAGCAATAACCCTTATAATTTCCTGGGAAGACCAGTTGAGGACTTGTCGGCCCGGGACTCTTGGACGGATCCAGTTTTCCAGGTTGTAGTCGCTCTCAGCCTCGTCTTCCAAAGTGTTGACAACATCAAGGGTCAGCATTCCCCCACTTATGAATTTGGGAGCTTCAACATCCTCCTCTAGAACTTGTCGGGATAGTCTGTAACCCAAACCGAATTTGTCTTCTTTCATCTGCACCTTCAGGAGCTTGCCCCAGCCTTGGGCATTCCCTTCTTCCACAACCTTTCGAGCCTGTTTGTAGGAAGCAATTGAGGTGCCCATCCTTTCCTTTTGGGATGCAGCAAACACCTTCGTTCTAGCTTCGCTGATGTTCAAAGCTTCGAAGCCCTGACTCATGGTTTCATGGATCTCCACATCCATCTTTATGTACTTGTATATAGCTAGGTGACTGACAAAGATGTCCTCCTCTCCACAGATGGTGATAATTTAGCCTTCCCACTCATATTTTAACTTCTGGTGAAGGGTTGATGTCACCGCGCCGGCGGCGTGGATCCAGGGTCGACCCAACAAACAGCTGTAGGCAGGCTGTATGTCCATCACGTAGAAGATAGTTTTGAAAACTTGTGGGCCAATTACCACATGCAGCTCAATCTCTCCGGGAACCGATCTCTTAGAACCATCAAAAGCTCTGACAACTAGGTTGCTCGGACGGAGTGCAAGACCATCATACTCTATCTTGACTAAGCCTTCTTTGGTAGCACATTGAGTGATGATCCGGTATCAACAAGGACATGAGACAGTATGTCACCTTTGCATTCCAAAGTTATATGCAAAGCCTTGTTGTGTTTACGCCCCTCCGTAGTCAAGTCAGCATCAGTGAAACCTAGTCCATGACTAGTATTGACGTTTGCGACCACCGTTTCTAACTGATTGACCGTGATCTCTTCCGGCACATAAGCTGTATGCAAGACCTTGAGTAGTGCATTCCGATGGGCCTCGGAACACATGAGCAGAGATAGTATGGAGATCTTGGAGGGTGTTTGGTGGAGCTGATCCACAACCTTGTAGTCACTTCTTTTGATAATCCTCATAAACTCATCTACATCCTGATCAAATGGTGTCTTCTGAGTTTCTTTTGCAGTTGGTTCTTCTGGTACCACACTCTTTCCTTTTGCTTTAACACCAGCTTCTGCTTCAGCATTAACTATGGGAAATTGTGAAGCAAAAAGAGTCCACTTCGAGTGAATCCTCCGCCTCCCCCGACATTGTCAACTTGTGGGACATGTACTGAGGAGTCAAGAGTGATCTTCTTTCTGTGGCAGTAAAGATCTGAGCCATAATGCCAAGGCACGACACTGTTGTTATCATAAGGAACTGGTCCAGGAACCGTGATGGTTACCAGACTAATTGCAGCAGCAGAAGGAGTTATGATAGTCTATGGATCATAGTGGATGGTGACAGGAGGTCTGATTGAAGATGGTGTAGGTGCAGGAAGTTGTTGATGTGGATGTTTTTGAAAGTTATTGTTGAGAGAATCTGGAACATGGATCGTTGCTGGATCATAGTAAATGGTAACCGTTGAGTTTATGAAACTGGTGTTTGCTGTTGTTGTAGAAGACTTCGTTGAGATAATGTTTGCTGGTGTTGTAGGAGAGATTTTTGCTGTCTATGTAGAAGATGGAACTGTTTATGTGATTTGCAGGATGCCTTCTCTGATAAGACTGCTGATACCATTCTTCAGATTTGCACAACCATTGGCAAAAATTTTGCAAGCTTCACAATGGGCCTCACAACCCGGAAACACTTGGCACTTCAATAGATGAGCTTTTACTTCGGCCAGTGATGTTTGAATACTTGCAATGTCCTCAATCATAATTGTTGGTTGGTCCTCCTCAATAGCATTAATCGTCGGCCCACCATGATTCGGTATCGGATTCTCTGTGACATTTGGTGGAGGTGCAAAATTCAAAGCTTTGGAGTCAATCAGATCTTGGACTTTCATGTGCAGGGCCTTACATTTCTCTGTTGAATGACCAGGCGCATTGGAGTGAAAAGCACATCGGGCGTTGACATCATAATTCCTTGGAAGATTCAAAGGATCTGGTGGAGCCAAATTCCTCAGTTTAGTTAGGTTGAGCTTCAATAGTTGTGGGAGTAAGGCTGCATAGGGCATCGGGATGGGATTGATCACCCTATTAATCTGAGAAGGAATTTGTTGGAAAGGACATTGTTGCTGACTGTTGTTGTTGTAAGATCTTTGTTGCTGTTGTGGGAACTGTTGTTGCTGAGTATACTGTTGTTGCTGAGGTGTTGGAGTAGGAATGGTGACTGCGGCCACTGATCTCTGTAAGTACTGGGGTCTACCTCTGTTAACATGCACCGCATTGGTTTCCCCTGTTCTTCTAGGTACGGAGAAAGGTTTCCTTACATTGTTGGAGCTAGCATCATTGTCAGAAATCTTACCCATCTTCAATAGGCTTTTAATTCTCTCGCCTGCTATAACCACATCAACAAAACTGGTAGAGGAGAAGGCTGCAAGTCTATCAATATAGGTCCCTTGCAAGGTATTCATAAACATATCAGCCATCTCTCTTTCTGACATAGGTGGCTGGACAGCAGCAACAAGTTGTCTCCACCTCTGAGCGTACTCGCGAAAACTTTCCCTTGAAGATTGAGACATACCCATCAAGAGGGTCCTGTTGGGTGCCATATCCAGGTTGTACTGATATTGGCGTATAAAGGCCTCAACTAAATCTTTCCAGTTCCTGACAGTAGCCATTGATAGGTGTGAATACCATTCTCTGGATGCCCCGGTTAAATTGTCTTCAAAGTAAAACATCCACAGTTTCTCATCCATGGTATACGCTTTCAATCTTCCCAGAAAAGATTGCAAATGGGTACAAGGACAGGAGGTACCATTGTACTTCTCAAAGCATGGAGGTTTGAACTTGTGAGGAATCCTTACTCCTTCAACTAGGCCCATATCCATCACATCAAATCCCAAAGAGTTTTGGAATTCCAAGGATCTTAGTTTCTCTGATATTTCATCCAGGCGACGATCATAAGCTTCATCAACCCCAACACCCAACACTGTAAACTGCTCATCCTGAGGGTCTTCTTGCAGAATACGATCTCCAGTGTTACTTTGGATATTTCCAATAACATTGATTTCAAGGTTGTTGTGGGGCCAAAACTCTGGTGGATTTGTTTGCGGCTGATCGCGCGCATTGTTACTTGTACCCCCAGTGCCTGCATGGTTATCTTCTGGAGTTTGCTGCTCGACTAACTCCCTCAATCTTTCTTGGGTCTGTGCCAGCCCAGTCACCATAGCCATTAATTGATTCATCTGATTCCTCACTTATGTCCTTACATCAGTCATCTGAGTCCTCACATCTGTCAGTTCTTGTTGTAGCTGATCCATTTGTAGACTCAGAAGGTTGTGTCGAGTTGGATATTTATGGATGCGATTGACGGGAAAGAGCCTCTTGCGAGAAATATTTTCTGAAACAATCAACAAAGTGAGAAAACAACAACAAAACACCTTCAAAACAAAGGATATGAAGTTAGCATGCAATGCAATATGTCTATTTGTCTTCAGAGGGTATCCGGTTTGGTTCTTGGTTTTGACCTTCCGGGTCTCTCTTGAGAAGATGAAGATGTTGAAGCATAAGAAAAACCAATTCATAACCATACAAAATGCAAATGGCAATGCCAAAATACAAATAGTTCATGAATTACAAACAAACTCCCATGGTGAATCAAAATACAACAATTCTTAAGAATACAAAAAACAAAATCACCATGGTGAATTAAAGTACAAAAACAAGATACAAAGAAACTCAAACGTCCAACCCATATGCATCCTCCCTGACTTCCTTCAGGAGAGCATCAGTCACTGGTCCAACTGGGTTCTCTGTGATGGTTTTGATGAGAAGATTTCTGGTTGCAATGGCATTTGTCATCTTCTGATACTTGTCATGTTCTTTGGTTCTCTTCAACCCCGCCCGGAGTTTCAACTCTGAGATTTCTTTCTGAGCTGCTAGCAGTGCTTCTTGACCTCTCTTCTCATTAGCTTCTAACTGCTCTATCTTGGCTTGTATCTTCTGGTCTTCTATCATACGAGCCTCAGTTATCCTGACCCATCTATCCTGGATCTCTTCCAGATAATGCTCAGCTCTTGCCCTTTGAATCTTTGCTTCCTTGCATGCATTCTTCAACACAAGTTCCCCTGCTCGGGCCTTCCTGATGTAGTCGTCAGTCTTCTCAATCTTGGTCACATGCTCGATGCGTAGCTTCTCTAACCTTTCAATGTCTAGACGAACATCATTCCTTTTCCAAAGGGTCTTCTTCAAAGCTTCAGCTAGCTAGGCATTTCTTTCCTTCATTCTTTCAAACTCTTCCATACTGACTGTGGCTATGGGCTCAACTACTGATGGCCCTGGAACATCCTCTAGGGTGAATAACATACGAGTAATTTGTCCTCTGATGCGATACAATTCAGTATACTGAGCAAAGCTATGTTGTTGCATTTCCCCAAAATAGCAGTTCCTTTAGTTTGTATGTTGTCCCAAGCCCAGGCTGCTTGTCGGACAATGGTATGATTGTTATGAACATCACAATAAAGAGACTCTGCTGAATCCTGCTCCCTAGGTGGATGTACCAAAGCATATCCCAACTGTCTTTTGAAAAGTAAAGGATTGTAGTTGACGCAACCCTTCACTCCAATAAGTGGCACATTTGGGTATTGCCCACAACATGTTATTATGTCTCGGCCCTTGGTGTTCTGAGTACACCACTTGATATCTTCTGAAGTAAGGGCAATCATCCTCTTAGCCCAATTACTTGACTGATGTGGGTTCAGGAAAGCTTCCATCTTCGGCATGTGTCTCATCAACCAACTGTAGAAAAGAGGTTCACAACACCTCACCAGCCTTCCTCTTTGTTTCTCATTCCTCTGATGAACTGAGTAGTAGAAGTCTCCCAATAAGGTGGGAATTGGGTTCTTTAGCATAAAGATATGGATGGCGTTATTGCTTAAAAACTTAGGCTCGTCTGCAAACAAAATGATACCATAAATACTGAGAGCCAGGAGAGCACACACAGTTTCCCAATTCCCTACTGCAGCTTGCTTTGTAGCCTGAGTGACCAAGAAAACTAGATGGAGGCCTGGGATTCCAGCCTTGGAAGTCATGTGCTCATCAATAGTGGTTACTTCCAGATGTAATGCCTTGGCTATATCTTCATTCCTTGGAGGAGTCATTTCAGGATTGAAAGGGGTTCCTCTTCTGATAGGGACACCCAATAGCATAGAGTATTTTTCCAGCAAAGCACCAATCTGAAAATCTGGGAAAGTGAAGCAACGAAGAGGAGGGTCATAAAACTGAAGACAGGTGTGAATCATGCTCCTCTGCAATGCGTCTAAATCCATGATCGTGTCCAGGATCCCACCATAACGTTCTCTGAATAAGGGAACATGATCTGGGGTGATAAGAGCTTGTATCTGCCTGATGCCTGCCAGAGGATACTCAAAGAAGTGGTAGGTGATGTTGCTTTTCCTGGTTGAATCCATGCTGAAGATAACTGAAGAAGAGGTGAAGAAGATAGCTGAAGAAATGTTGAAGCAGATAATCTGAGCAGAAGAACGGTCAAAACCAAACCAAGTGAAGATGGATACCCTGTGAAACAAATAGACAAATGTTAAATGATGCAATATGACGTATGCTTATGATATACAGGGGTTTGTAATCATGTGCTGGATAATCAGTTTCCTTTGGTAGGATCCATGAGTGTTCAAAGTTCAGATGAAGGCTTGAGAACCAGTAACCGGGTGGGGGACTCAAATAAAGAGTCAATAATATGGGGTTTCAAAGAACTAGTCCAAAATAGTATAACATTAAAACAAATGCCAGTAGTAAGGTATGTTGAGGTCAAGGGTTCCTGCAAACCTGTAAACAACCCAACCCCCTCACAAGTATTGTTCTAGAACAAGGATCCTCAGATTCGGATTTATTATGTGAAGTGTAAACACTCATAACCCAAAGGTACAGTGTTTACCCTATTCATAAAGAATCCTCCTCTAATTCACCTCAGATGTTGAAGGTCATCTAAAAAGGTCATCCAGACATAGCAGGCTTCCCAAATAGCCCTAGTACTACAGGAAATCCGTAGCACAGAGTTCTCAAGAAGAAACCCATGTCTGAACCGTGTTTTCATATTCTCGCACCAGACCGAAATGGAATGGGAAAGAATACAAAACCACTCTAATCCTAGGTGTCACTCAGGCCTTTGTGTTGAGCCTTTCTCACTGGAATACCCCACCCACCAAAGTAACAACAATCCAGCACAGATGATACAATAATAATAATGAAATGCAGAAATCAGTAAATGAAAGCGATAAAGTAAGTGAAATAAATAAAGCTGTACAGGAAGCAATAAATAAAGCAAAAATTTAAACACAAATAGCACATAACACCCCCAACAAACAAGCGGTAGGAGAAACCTACAATAGAACCAGATATTCTGGGTTTGATCCCCAGCAGAGTCGCCAAGCTGTCGCTCCCCGGACTTTCGTCCCGGTGCGAACGCGAACCGTCGGTGATGTTGGAGGTTAAGGTTGAATAGAGTCGCCAGCTAGGCATTTGTATCCCGAAGGAAAGGTAATGCTGCATAAACCTAAAAGGGTATGGATAAGACGGTTGTGAACCAAAGAAACTGAGAAAGGGGGTTGGTTACAACCTGAGAAGGTATTAGCACCCAGATCGTCCGTCATACTCGACGGGATCCACACTTACTTGATTGTGTTTAAAAGGGGGATAGTATAAATGCTAAACTTTGTATAAAAATCTAGGGAAAAAAGGATGTACAGAGTGTCAGTGCGAAAAGAAAGTGAGTGCTCAAAAAATGAGGCTAAGAAAAGAGAGCTAGAAAGAGGAGAGGGGGGAGGGGGGAGACAAAGAGACTTTTGTTCGATAATTATTAAGTTATGCCTACGTATCCTCTCGTGCAATGAAAAAGTCATAACACCATAGTTCGACTCAAAGAGGCTTAGTGCTTTTGTTGTGAACTGCTTGCTTGTCTATGCTCAAGTGTATGACTCGTCTGGCTCGAGTGCTAACTGTCTTGCATTAGACGGAAGAAGCAAGTTCTCGTTTTTGAATGTGTGTGATGAGAAAAGAATCCCGAAGGAGACGTTTATTGTTTGTTTTTGTGTTTTCAGTTTTTTATTGTTTTTGGTGTTTTGCATATAAAAATGAGCTTAAGCCTAAATCAAAGGTTATGAACTCATTATATCCTCCCTGATTAGGGATAATGAGCCTACTTAAGCATGAGATGAAAATATCAACTTAATTACCATGATGATATAGGATTAAGATCATTAACCTACTTGGTTATTATTAAGTGTGTTTGGGTTTTTGTTTAGTGTTAAGTAATGAGTTTAATCTCCAATCAAAGATTAGTGGACTCATTACACCATCCTAAGAGAAGGATGATAGATGAGAACACTTAAGCTGAGGAAGATACCTCAACTTAATCCATGGTTAGGGATTAAATTCATTATATAACAAGCCTTTATTAAGTGGATTTTAATTAAAGATGAGATGAAGAAGTGTTTTTTTAATGTTTGGAAGACATTAGCATGAGGGGGACTTGTCCATTGAACACTAGGGTTAGTCCCTCTGAACCACCAGGCAAAGATGTAACCCTAATATAAGGCCCAAGTTACAAGCTTAATTCTTTAATGATTATTAGGTGTTTTTGATTGAAGGTGAAAACAACTTAAAGGTTTAGCACTAAGGATCGAAGTTATACACTCCATCCTAAGATAAGGATATAAGCATAACCCTAATTCAGAGTCCCAAAACATTAACTGTTTATCCTTGATTATGAGATGAGAGAGAGTGACTCAAGGAGACTCAAAAGGTAAAAACTAGGGAGGACTATATACTGTAACACCCTTCTACCCCAAAACATAATATTTAAATAATATCAGAGTAATCATCTAAAAGGGTATCACATTTTCATCATAAATCAACACAATAGTGTCCTGTCCCGCAACACGGGTAAATCAACATCAAAAATATCATAAATCATTTCACAGCGGAATTTAACTTCATAATTCAAAACTTCATAAACATAATTTTCACCATCCTGAATTTAACATCATAAAATGGAAAACATTTATCCAGATAACAACATACTGAAAACAGCTTAACAAAGAAACCCATCCCAGTGTTACATGGCACAGAGCAGGACACATAACCAGAACCACTCCTAAGGAACACTAAAGCATGCTCCGAGACTCATGAATTACTCCTATTGCACTGCAGGACTATCCTTCGACATCTGCAAGTTACCCACGAAAGAGGCAACATTTCCAAGCAGGCAGGGTGAGTAATCATAATATATCATAAACTTACAAGAATATAGAATCATAAATAAATTAGTACACATATCATGACATCGTCAACTACAAAATTCAGCATCAACCACAACACTATCATGAAATCAATCAACACCAACACAGTCATGAAATTCATCCAGAATATGCAATTCTAACATCCTGATATGAAATATGCATGTGGTACCATTTTTATCGTGAGATGGATACATGACCATCAACCCTCCACAAGGTAGCACACCGTAATCATCGAGACACTGCAATCCACACAATGGGATTGAAGCAAATAAATAGGCCGAAGCCCCATCGTGAATGTTATGAAATGAAATGATGCGCTACATCGAAAGAATTCATCAAAACAATTCGCATCATTCATTTGAATCAGTAAAATAACCATCAAATGTTCATATATATCATCATGACATTACACCCTGAACACTGGTGTTCTAACCACTCTGACACATCAAAGATTAACCCGTACCCGGTAATCATAAGGTAATTATAAGGTTATTTCACAAATTCTTTATAAAAAACTATTGCATTTTTCTCGTTTCTATTCATCAAAATAAAGTTCAGTTTGTGCTCTTTCCGACGCTTCAAATGGAATGCGAATCGGACTTACGGTTTAAAAGATATGAATTTTCAAAGAATTAAAATTTGTCATTCCAACAGTGTTAACCGGTTAACCCATAGCGTTAACCGGTTAACGCCGACGAATTTCCAGAATTTTCCAAAAATTATAATGGTTAACCGGTTAACCCATAGCGTTAACCGGTTAACGCACGTTTTCCAGCAGTTCTCTGCTATACAATTGCAGATTGTCCCAATTTCCAAAAACTCCCAAAACCCCATTACGGATTTCACATCATAACACCCAAAAATCATTCAAAAACATCAATTAAACCTCAACAATATCCAGACAACAATTATACAGACAAATATACGATTATAACTCATTCTAATAGCTCTAATTTATCAAGATTTCTCATAAAACTCAACCTAACTCAAAACCCCAAAAACCCCAAAAACTCATACCATCCTAATCCATTCATATTCCAATTCCTATACATTTATCATAGATTATGAAAACTCCCCATACCTTAGAGAATTTCGTAGCTTTACACTCTTCTCTGGGGTTCTTCACAACCTCCTGACTCTGAGCTTCTCCTTTCTTCAGAGCACTTCCCAAACACGATAGAAACAACCAAATGAGAAAACTGATCGTATTCCTTTCTTTGGATATATTATCCCAGTTTAGCCTTTTCCCTTCTTACCCTCATAATTTCACAAAAAGACCTCCATACCCTTTTCTTTAATATATTTTTAATAATAATAATAAAATAGCATAATAAAACACTATTTATCCTTATTATATAAAAATACTCATTTTCTCCAAAATTCTCAAAATAATCCAAACTCTCCAATTTTTCTAAATTAATTAAATAAATGATTAAATAATTAAATTTAGATTTTTCGGGGCGTTACAACTCTCCCCTACTTAAAGAATTTTCGTCCTCGAAAATTACCTGAAGTAAATAGAGTCGGATACGACTCCCTCATCTGATCTTCCCGCTCCCAAGTCCAAGTTTCTCCAGCTGGTCCTCCCTACAATACCTTCACTAAAGCAATTTCCTTACCTCGAAGTTGCTTCAATTCTCTACCATCAATCCTCACTGGTAAAGCTTCAATCGTCAGATTATCTCTCACCTGAACATCATCTATCTGAATTACATGTGACGGGTCTGGAATGTACTTCCTCAATTGTGATACATGGAATACATCATGTAAATTCTCAAGAGAGGGAGGTAAAGCCACCCGATAGGCCACTTCCCTTATCCTCTGCATAATCTGATACGAACCGACGAAACGTGGAGTGAGCTTTCTAGACTTCAAAGCTCTTCCCACACCAGTCATAGGAGTAACTCTTAAGAACACATGACCCCCCTCTTGGAACTCAAGTGCTTTCCTTCTCTTATCGTGATAACTCTTTTGACGACTCTGCGACGTTTTCATCCTTTCCTGAATCATTTTTATCTTTTCAGTTGTTTCTTGGACAATCTCTGGCCCAAGCACCAAACTCTCTCCTGACTCATACGAACATAATGGAGTACGACAACGTCTATCATACAACGCCTCATATGGAGCCATCCCGATACTAGCATGAAAACTGTTATTGTACGTAAACTCGACCAACGGCAAGTGACTATCCCAAGACCCTCCTTGATCTAATACACAAGCTCTCAGCAAATCTTCTAAAGATTGAATTGTTATTTCCGTCTGACCATCCGTTTGAGGGTGATAAACAGAACTCATCCTCAACTTAGTACCCAAGGCATCCTGCAAACTCTTCCAAAACCTCGACGTAAACCGCAGATCTCTATCCGATACAATACTTGAAGGTACACCATGCAACTTCACAATTTCCTCAATATAAATCTCAACTAACCTTTGCATGTTATGGTTAATCCACATCGACAAGAAATGTGCCGACTTAGTTAACCGGTCAACAATTACCCAAATCGAATCATTACCTCTAGCAGTCTTAGGTAACCCAGTCACGAAATCCATGGAAATACCATCCCATTTCCACTCAGGAACATTCAATGGTTGCATCATACCTGAAGGTCTCTGATGTTCTATCTTTGACTTCTGACATGTCAAACAAGCATATACAAATTCAGCAATGTCTCTTTTCATGCCCGGCCACCAAAACAACCTGCGTAAATCTTGATACATCTTCGTAGCACCAGGATGAATACTCAGTCGACTCTTGTGCCCCTCTTCTAAAATACTCTTCTTAATTCCTGCAATATCCGGAACACATACTCTATCTCGGAATCTTAAAACTCCATCTTCATCAACTCGAAAGTCACCTGCATTACCTTGATCAACCAACATCAATTGATCAACTAATTTCAAGTCAAATTTCTGACCCTTACAAATCTCTTCCAAAATTTCACTGGTCAGCTTTAACATTCCCAATTTCACACTTAGATAATTTAGCAAACAATTTCTTTTCTCTCAACACTTGCAACACAACTCTCAAATGCTCGGCATGTTCCTCTTCTGATTTAGAATATACCAAGATATCATCTATGAAAACCACCACGAACTTATCCAGATACTCATGAAAGATTCTATTCATATATTCCATAAACACACCAGGCGCATTAGAAACCCCAAACGGCATCACCGTATACTCATAATGCCCATATCTCGTCCTGAAAGCTGTCTTCGGAATATCATCAACTTTAACTCGAATTTGATGATAACCAGTCCTCATATCAATTTTACTAAAGACACAAGCACCTACTAGCTGATCCATCAAATCATCGATCCTCGGAAGTGGGTACTTATTCTTGATAGTCACTTTATTCAACTGTCGGTAATCGACACACAATCTCATACTACCATCCTTCTTCTTAACGAGTAACACCGGAGCACCCCAAGGAGAAACACTGGGTCTAATGAACCTCTTCTCTAACAATTCTTCTAATTGTTTCTTCAACTCATTCGACTCTGAAGCCGACATTCTATAAGGAGCCATTGAGACAAGACTCGTACCCGGTACTAAGTCCACAGAAAAATCAATCTCACGTTCCGGTGGTAAATCATTTATATCACCAGGAAACACATCTTGAAATTCACAAACCACAGGCAACTCTGCACTGACAATCTTATCATCAACTTGCAATGAGGTAGACACTACAAACATCAAAGCTTCATCTAAAACAAGTTCATCCACTTGCTTAGCAGATAAAAACATCAAATCACCATTCCCGCTCAAATCAGGGAACTGCACCGTCTTACTATAACAATTAATATGAACATAATTGAATTCCAACCAGTTCATACCAAGGATAACATCGATTTGGTGTAATGGTAGGCACACCAAATCCATCACAAAATTCTTCTCGAAAATTGTCAAAGGACACTTCAAACAAACAAGCATGGTAGTCACAGAACCATTAGCAAGAGTCTCTATTATCATATTACCATTCATATTAGACAACTTTAAACCCAATCTATTAGCATACTCAAGAGAAATAAATGAATGTGTAGCTCCAGTTTCAATAATAGCAATCAACTCAATATTATTAATAAAATAGGTACCTCTGATCAAGTTGTCCTTCTTTGGAGCTTCTGAACCAGCTAATGCAAAAACTCTTCCAGCATTCTGAGCAGTAGTAGCATTCTTCTTTGGTTTCTGGCATTGGGCGCTGATATGCCCCTGTTCACCACAATTGTAACAGGTTGGGCCCTCATTAGGACAATCACTCATCTTATGCCCAAGCTTGCCACAAAGGTAACATTTCATAACTCTGGTGGTACACACATCGACCTTATGACTTGCCTCTCCACACTTGTAACACTTAATAGGTACATTGGCAGCTCCCCTACTTTGCTTCTTCTCATCAGATGCCTTCTGCTTCCCTCTATCACCAGTAGCTACATAAGGTTTTCCTCTATACTGACTCTTGCCTTTCTTCTCGCTCATCTGTTTATAGTGAGCTGACCGAGCTCGGCTGTCCTCATCATAAATATGACTCGTATCAACCAACTCTGCATACTTGCGAATTTGTTGGCATCCAATTCCCTGCTTAATTTCAGGTCTCAGCCCATTCTCAAACTTAAGGCACTTGGAAAGTTCAGCATCTGCCCTGTTGTAGTGAGGACAAAACTTCACCAGCCTTTCAAATTTGGCAGCATACTCTGCCACAGTCAAGTTTCCTTGCTTCAGCTCAAGGAATTCTATCTCCAACTTACCACGAGCATCTCCCGGAAAATACTTCTTAAGGAACTCCGCCTTAAATATAGTCCAAGTCACCACAACAGATTCATCCTCGAGACGCTGACGAGTATTATCCCACCAGTCTTCAACTTCCTCAGACAACATATGAGTTCCGAATTGAACTTTCTGCGCGTCAGCACACGCCATCACTCTGAAAATCTTCTCAATTACCTTGAGCCACTTCTGTGCACTCGCCGGGTCATGAGTTCCTTCAAACACAGGTGGATTATTCCTCTGGAATTTCTCCAATGCATGAAACTCATCATGCACATTATTTCGAGCAGCAGTCTGAGCAAGAGCTGCAATAGCATCAGCGAGAGCATGCGAGTTTTTTCCAGCCATTATGCACAACACTTACCACATCAGAAAAGAATAATCGTTAAATAAATAACGACTTGACAACTGACTGACAACAACAAGACTTGGCCGAACAGACTAACCTGCTCTGATACCACTAATGTAACACCCTTCTACCCCAAAACATAATATTTAAATAATATCAGAGTAATCATCTAAAATGGTATCACATTTTCATCATAAATCAACACAATAGTGTCCTGTCCCGTAACACGGGTTAATAAACATTAAAAATATCATAAATCATTTCACAGCAGAATTTAACTTCATAATTCAAAACTTCATAAACATAATTTTCACCATCCTGAATTTAACATCATAAAATGGAAAACATTTATCCAAATAACAACATACTAAAAACAGCTTAACAAAGAAACCCATCCCAATGTTACATGACACAGAGCAGGACACATAACCAGAACCACTCCTAAGGAACACTAAAGCATGCTCCGAGACTCATGAATTACTCCTATTACACTGCAGGACTATCCTTCGACATCTGCAAGTTACCCACGAAAGAGGCAACATTTCCAAGCAGGCAGGGTGAGTAATCATAATATATCATAAACTTACAAGAATATAGAATCATAAATAAATTAGTACATATATCATGACATCGTCAACTACAAAATTCAGCATCAACCACAACACTATCATGAAATCAATCAACACCAACACAGTCATGAAATTCATCCAGAATATGCAATTATAACATCCTGATATGAAATATGCATGTGGTACCATTTTCATCGTGAGATGGATACATGACCATCAACCCTCCACAAGGGAGCACACCGTAATCATCGAGACACTGCAATCCACACAATGGGATTGAAGCAAATAAATAGGCCGAAGCCCCATCGTGAATGTTATGAAATGCAATGATGCGTTACATCTAAAGAATTCATCAAAACAATTCGCATCATTCATTTTAATCAGTAAAACAACCATCAAATATTCATATATATCATCATGACATTACACCCTGAACACTGGTGTTCTAACCACTCTGACACATCAAAGATTAACCCGTACCCGGTAATCATAAGGTAATTATAAGGTTATTTCACAAATTCATTTATATAAAACTATTGCATTTTTCTCGTTTCTATTCATCAAAATAAAGTTCAGTTTGTGCTCTTTCCGACGCTTCAAACGGAATGCGAATCGGACTTACGGTTTAAAAGATATGAATTTTCAAAGAATTAAAATTTGTCATTCCAACAGTGTTAACCGGTTAACCCATAGCGTTAACCGGTTAACGCCGACGAATTTCCAGAATTTTCCAAAAATTACAATGGTTAACCGGTTAACCCATAGCGTTAACCGGTTAACCCATAGCGTTAACCGGTTAACGCACGTTTTCCAGCAGTTCTCTGCTATACAATTGCAGACTGTCCCAATTTCCAAAAACTCCCAAAACCCCATTACAGATTTCACATCATAACACCCAAAAATCATTCAAAAACATAAATTAAACCTCAACAACATCCAGACAACAATTATACAGACAAATATACGATTATAACTCATTCTAATAGCTCTAATTTATCAAGATTTCTCATAAAACTCAACCTAACTCAAAACCCCAAAAACCCCAAAAACTCATACCATCCTAATCCATTCATATTCCAATTCCTATACATTTATCATAGATTATGAAAACTCCCCATACCTTAGAGAATTTCGTCGCTTTACACTCTTCTCTGGGGTTCTCCACAGCCTCCTGACTCTGAGCTTCTCCTTTCTTCAGAGCACTTCCCAAACACGATAGAAACAACCAAATGAGAAAACTGATCGTATTCCCTTCTTTGGATATATTATCCCAGTTTAGCCTTTTCACATCTTACCCTCATAATTCCACAAAAAGACCTCCATACCCTTTTCTTTAATATATTTTTAATAATAATAATAAAATAGAATAATAAAACACTATTTATCCTTATTATATAAAAATACTCATTTTCTCCAAAATTCTCAAAATAATCCAAACTCTCCAATTTTTCTAAATTAATTAAATAAATGATTAAATAATTAAATTTAGATTTTTCGGTGCGTTACATATAAAACCCTAAAGTTATCATGCTCTGATATTCCTATGGTTTGTGAGGCATCAAGAGAAGTCTTCAGATGGCCACCAAGGAAGAGAAGCAGATGAAAAGAGAGAGAGAGAGAGAGAGAGAGAGAGAGAGAGAGAGAGAGAGAGAGAGAGGATTAGGTTACTTACTTCATGAATAATTTAAGTAACCTAGGAGAAAGAGAAGAAACAAGTGAATGAGATTCACTTTAAACCCAAACAAAGTGCATAAAAATAAAGAGAGAAAGAGAGGTTAGATGTGGATGCACATCCACATCCTGATTAACTTACCAAATGCACATGAAATGGTTATTTTGAAAGCAAGATATGTACAAATTCAAAACCATAAACAAATCAAGAGATAAAAAATTTAAAATTCATCCAAGGGGATCCTAAGCACACATGAAATCACCATCAAAAGGGGGAGGTCTAAAGGTTAACCAAGTTCAAGTTATGGTCATCCTAAGATTGGCTAGGGTTTCGGATATTTCTCAGAGGGAAAATGCACATTAATTTGAAAATGCAAGATAAAAATGTGACAAAAATATATTTAGAAACTAGAGGTCCAGTGTGAAAGATTGCCAAAAGAATCAAATGCAAACTCATCTTGGTTTGAGAGAAATGAATTTTTGAAGTTAGGGTTGAAAAAATATGAAATTTAGAAACCCTAATTCAAAGAAAATTGGCAACGTTTGATCAATACCAAAAAGAAATTAGTGGGATGAGTTTGTAAATGCTTCTAAATGTTTAAAGAACCTCTCTGATTTTTTGTGTGATTTTTAGATACTTTAAAGTATTTTTAATTAATTAAATGGACTTAATTAATTAAAATATACAATTAAATTATTTTAAAATGCATTTTTTAATGGAAAAATAAAAATAAAAATATTTTTGTGTTCTGAAGATTAATTAAAGTGATGATAAAAAAATTCAAAATTTTTAAATGATTTTTGCTATTTTTAATAATTAAAAGAAAACAAAACAAAATAAAATAAAATAAAAGTGAAAGTAATCCAAAGGAGTGGTTCAGATTGCGTGGGAGATGGATGGAGGGCCAGGATTGTGAGTCAGCAAGACCAAGAGTATGATGATCTAAGGGATGAGATTTAAACTGGACTTACGCACGTGATCTAGTGGCTGACATTCAATCTGAGAATTAATTTGTTTTTATAATTAATTAAACTGAATTAACTTAATTGCGCGCATCCTGACCACTCATGCCTAACCCTAATCAAGATCTAAGGGCTACAAATCAATCTTGGGATTTAAACACAGCTTAACCCTAATTACTTTCAGGTGGCCGGAGCTAAGCTCCGGTCATCTTCTCCGGCAACACAAAACACCAACTTACTAAATAAGCATCTAAACTCCAAATTTCTTGCCCAAAATTACTCCTCTAACATCATAGAACATGAATCCATAAGAAAAATTCATTTATCATGCATCAAGAAGCCAAATCGAAGTAAACAAATTGTAGGTCAAAAATTTCAGAACAATCATGAAATCCTCATTTCTAACCTATTTTCAATTCTAAACATATCAGGATCATCAGGGAAGCATGGGGAATCATTTTAGAACTTAAAATCATGCTTCTGGAAAATAAGTTCATGAAGGTTACCTGAGTTAAAGTTCTTTGAAATGGGGCTTTCTGGGAACTCCTCTTGTGCAATCCACATCCCTTTGACCTCCTGAGTCTATTGTGATGCTTGGAATAAGTTTATTTTGGTTGGTTTATGAGTTTCAGTTCTGAATATGCAGAAATCGTGTTTGTGTTTGGGCTTGTTTCAGGCTATGGTGATGGGTGGGAATTGATCCTGAGGTTATATGGAGTTGATTGGTGGAAGAATTTGTGGTTTTTGCTGGCTAGATTGTGTGTTTTGAAGAGATAAAGTTTTGGAGCAATTTCTTGATTCTTAGCTTGTGTGTTGATTCAGGCCATGAAGCTTGCATATTTATAGCCTTGAGGGTTCATGTAAGCCATACCATTGGTCAGGATAGTTGGTGTGGAACTGTGTGATTGGTATGGGAGGAAAATGCAAGAAGTCAAGCTTATGTGTACTTGAGGTATGGGCTTGTGCAACATAGATTTCTGTGGTTAGATCTCTTCAGCATGCTTCATGGAGAGCCCTTGGATTGGTAGAATGCAACTGTATTGCTTTGATCAAGTGTTCTCAATGTTTATGTAACTTGGCCATTTTGAAATTTCTTGTGCATCAAGCCATGAAATCCTTGAATTATTGGGCCAATTATGATGTTTTGAAGTAGCATTGCCATGTTATGATACATTTGAGTGCGTTAGAGGTCATTTAGAAGTCTGAATATCATTTATGCATAATTCCCTCTTTGGCATGAACATGAAATTTATGTGAATTTTGCCAATTTTGCAAGGCCATAACTTGAGTTCTAGGATGAATTAGAATGAGTTCTTGTACTTTTTGAAAATGGGAGGATCCAATCTACAACTTTCATGTTTGAAGAAATTTCATTTGAAACCTTTTTGATCAAGAAAGAGGAGGTTGAAGATCTTTCCCAAAATAGAAAGTTTACATTACAAGTCATTTCCATTTTTGGCATGTTTTGGCTTTGTTCATTTTTATTCAACTTTTTGAACTTCCAAGCATTCCAATGATCAAATAAATACCATATGACTTTAAAATGATGATGATGACCCTTTGGAACCACTGTTGGGGGCCTCAGATGCCCAAAATCTGACTTTTCTTGCACAAGAAGTTACCATTTGATCATATGACTTCCACATTGAATTTTTCCATGAAATTTGATACCCATGCTTCTTATAACATATATGGACCAATAGAAACAAGAATGACCAAAAAATTTGGGTGTAAGGCCTTCAAAACCAAAACCCTAATTTCAGGACATCTGTGTAGGAGCCTCAGCTTAGCTTCCATACCTCTGCAGTGTTTTGACATTTCTTGACTTTAAATGACCCATGGGTGCATAGAATGGTCATAGACTACTCAAGGACCCTCTTGGCATGCTTTAAAACCTTGGAGATTGCTCAGATCACTTCTTGGATTGTTCAGATCATAAACCCTAGATGCAACTATGCAAATGACATATTAAGGATGATTATGTATTGTGAAAATGTGATGGTAGGCTATGCAATGATGATAATCATAAGTCAAGATGTGATAAAAGAGAGAGGGAAAATTTGGGGTGTTTACAACTGCCCCTATTCAAGCATGAGTTAGTTGTGCAGTATGTAAGCGCCTGGCTTAACAGGTAAACAAGATAACTTGTGGTTGAATACCAAGACAGTCCAAAATTTGCACTCTTTATTATAAGAAGAAAAGGGATATAAATTGCAATAGACAGTATAGACTGAACATTAAATGATAGATACGGAGGACGACCATCAAGCAGAGGACGACTGATGGGGATAAAAAAAGGTAAGAAATGCACTGACGGGGACGACCGTCATGCTAGGGGAATAAAGAATCCACGACGGGGATGACCATCGGGTAAATAAAGGCGACTTTACTGGGATTTAAAAGCACTAACGGGGACGACCGTCGGGTTGAAGAATAAATAAACTACGACGGGGACGACCATCGGGCGAATAGTAAATAAATGATGAGGGACGGTCATCGAAAGGTGAAGGACAATCACCTAGCAGGGGATGGCTGTTAATAGATATCACGACATAGGACGAATGTCGGATAGGAGGATCAACGATGGGGACGACCATCAGATAACATGATGAGGGATGGTCATCAAGAGGTGAAAGACAATCACCTAGCAGGGGACGGCTGCTGAGAATTATCGCGACATAGGACGAATGTCGGATAAAAAAGATCAACGATGGGGACGGCCATCGGATAACATGATGAGGGATGGTCATCAAAATAAATGATGAGGGACGTCATCAAGAGGTGAAGGACGATCACCTAGAAGGGGACGACTGTTCTGTTGAGGATTATCTTGACATAGGACGAATGCCGGATAAAAAAAGATCAATGATGGGGACGGCCATCGGATAACATGATGAGGTACGGTCATCAATAGGTGAAGTACAATCACCTAAAAGATATCACGACATAGGACGAATGTCGGATAGAAAGTTGTTTCGTTGGCGACTTCTTGGGATAGATAAACACAGACGAGTGTTTAAACCCTAAAATAAAATGGTAAGTGTCTCACAGGGGATCATCGTTGCTTTTATTTGGTTTATTTGTTTATGTTTACTAACCATTAATTAAAATCCAAAAAAAATATATTTTGTTTTCTTTCACTAACACTTTCACGAAGAGGAACCATTGAAATTGACAAAAGTCAAAGTTGATCCGCAAGTAATTCAAATTTATCTGATCAAGGATTTCCCAAATTAATTGATTCATTCAAGGAATTCTAGGGTTCATGTGTTTATTTCCATGCCTTATTCGACGTACAAAAAGAATCGGGCTATAACAACCAAGCAATCGTGTTTGAATAAAAAATTCAAATTTATGCTTGGTTAACCGGTTATCCAGTTCCAGTGTAAATTGGTTAACCGGTTAACTAGTGCGAAATTTGATTTTTTCATTCAAATTCATCACCCTTGGATTATTGATTTCATTTGGAATATTCTAGATCCATTGCCCTTTGATTTCTCTACATCACTTTGATCATTTCCTACCATAAACCCTCACTAATCACCACTCTTTTCCATTTCCCACCAAATTTTCAATTACAAAACCTAATTCTAATTACTAAAGCAATATCCATTCCACAAAATTCCCATACCTAAACCCTTTAAATAGAGGCTTCATTTTATTCATTTAACAAGCTTTGGAGAGCCAAATTCACCTTGCAAAAATTTCTTGAAGCAACCAAATTTCTTGCAAAAATACCCCAAAACCAAATCTCACTAAAGCTCTTCTCTCTTTCTTTTAAAGTTATCAAGAATTCACATTGAATTCTTTATCAACTTGAGCTAAACCTTCATCTTACTCTTTTCTTGATCATCAATTTCAGTAGATCTAGCTTGATTTGGTCCAATTTGAAGAAGTGCTTTTGGTAATTCACTCTTTCCATAAACCCATCTCCATCATCAACATTCAAGATGTAGATATTTGGTGCTTTTTATTCTAGATCCTTTGGATCTTAATTGTTGTTTGATTACAGGGATTTCACTGTATTTTGGTTTTAAAATTCGTGCAAATTCAGATCATGATCATCAAATGTTTGAAAAAAGGTTTTGAAAATGGATCATGCTCAATTTTAGCATTTTTTCTGCTACTGGTTCAATGTTAACGGGTTAACCATTTTCAGTGTATTTTAGTTAACCGTTTAACCAATGTTTTCTGTGCAGTTTTTGAAAGTTGATTGTGTTAACAGGTTAACCATTTCCAGTGCATTTTGGTTAACCAGTTAACACAAGTAAGAATTGGTTTTTGGCTTATTTTAAGTTCCTTTTTGGTTCCTCTTTCTTCTTCTTCTTCATCCTTTTTATTTTTACCTTGGGAAGCAATTTTGGGAGTGATTTCTCTTTAATTTCAATGAACTTTGGGTGTAGATTAGAGTAGTTAATGTTCATTAGTTCAAAACTACCTTTGAGTGGATTATTCAATTTATTTAAGGTACTTTGCATTAGTGATACATTTTCATGCTTGAATCCACCGAGATGAGTGATTGAACTTAAGGATGGAAGAATATCATAAGTGTGATTCAATTTGGTATTCACCTTTAGTTTTGAGTGGTATTGCGTTTGGATGGCGATTTACATATCGTTTATCTCGCATGCATTAACACTAACATTTTTCACCTTAATTGGTGGAAACCTACCTCATTTGTAGGGTAATTACTTCGTAAATTACTCGGCGATTGCTTAACATAGACCTAAATGTGCCCTGTAACGCCCCAATTTTATAAAGTATTTTTATAAAATAAATATCAAGGGTATGATGGTGTATTTGGAATAATAAGTGGATGAGGTATTTTATTTAAATAATGATAATATAATGAGGTGGTATTATTATTATAATATTGTTATTTA
Organism: Lathyrus aphaca; assembly: GCA_963966055.1. Taxonomy (NCBI): domain Eukaryota; kingdom Viridiplantae; phylum Streptophyta; class Magnoliopsida; order Fabales; family Fabaceae; genus Lathyrus; species Lathyrus aphaca. The sequence goes on along the minus strand of OZ014521.1, from coordinate 408,704,066 downwards.
ATAAATAAAATAAAATATAAGTTGGAGGTTTGAGGTTTGAGGGGCAAGGTTGTAATTTGATTCTATTATGAAATGGGGAGAACACAATACATTTTCTCATGATCGTATTTTGACGAAGGAAATAGGGCTCTGGAGAAAAAGGGAAAGGAGAAGGGAAATCAAGGATCGTAAAGGTTCAAGATCAAGGCTTTGCAAGGAATTTGTCAAATTCGAGGTAAGGGGGGGGGGGGGGAGAAAGGGTTCTTTATTGGTGATCTAACATGAAAGGGTAATTGGGAGTTCCTTACTCCCTTAGGGATTGTCTAATGTTGTTAATTATGATGAAATTGTGATATGATGTATATATATGTTATCATGATTGATTATGGTTGTGTGAAATTGATGTTGAATTATATGCTTGATTGTTGTAATTGGAATGATGATGATTTGAGTTATATGATAAGTTTGGCATGGAAGTGTTTATAGAGATAATGATGTTGATGATGCTGTAAATGGAGAATTGGAAACAAACCTAGGATCTTTCTTAATTTGATTAGTAATATTAGGTTGTGAAGATTATAAGGATTTAGGGGTATAAAATAAGTATAAGAATAACATTTGGACCGTTTTGAGTGATAAAAGTGAGAGATAAACAATAGAATCCGAACGGGTATCAAAGAAGAAAGAGTAAGTGATTTTTGGGAAAACTTGATTTTTGGACGCAGGTGCCCCGACACAGGCCGTGTCACACGACACGGGTGGCCGTGTCAGGCTACGGGATATGGGTTTTGGAGGAGTTTTGGGAAAGGGGAGCTTCAGAGGGCCTGACATGGGCCGTGTCGCACGACACAGGCGGTTGTGTCAGCCTTTTGTGTTGGATATAAGTGTGATTTTGAGGGGCACATTCAGGCCACCTGACACGGGCCATGTCAAGCATCTGTTTTGAGGAATTTTTCTGTATTTTAAGTGGTTTAATCTCGAGTTCTTGTTCGATACTTGTACCATTAGTCTAGGACCTTGATGATGACATCCATGTTTAACTATAGGATCCGACGACCGATAATAAGAGTGTGCGTGTTATATGATTATTGTGGATGGTATAACTTTATTAATATGTCGATTAAAGGGTGTTGATGAGGGAAATGTTTATTATAAGTCTTGAATAATCATAAGAAAGAATGGTTGATAAACAACGAGGATAGTATTGATTTGTAGCATAACTGATTATGTGTCTTGCTTAGACCCCATGATGCAAGGATTGGTAGCGGTGAGGGTCAGATGGATCATGTTGTATTAGTAAATATGTATAGGAAATGATTGAGAGTATAATTAATGAGGAGTTCATAGGATATGACATTTGATAATTAGTGTGTAGGAATATATGTGCTTATGTTGATTTATATGACTCTTGATGATGAACCATATGAATTGTGTTGATAATCTGTGTGAATATTGTCTGATTATTTATGTGACCCATGTGATGGAATGGGTGATAATTTATGTGGATCATGAGGATCATGTTATGTATGATTAATTTCATGTATGTGATTGGTATGCATAATTGAGTTATCATATGCATGTATTGTGGGATAATCATGTCTCGGATGGAGCGTAAGTGATTATCCGGATTCATTGGGAATCAATGGTGGGGGGTGATTGTGTCTCAATAGGAGCGTAAGTGATGCATCCAGTCCGAATCAATGGACAATTGATGAAGTCGGTACCGCATATGCATTGTGTCATTGAGTCACTTTGCATTGGTTGAATTGATGATGTATGATATGTGTTGATGAACTAATTGAGATATTGATTAATTGTAAAATGTATGATGTGCATTTAATGAATAGAGGTGATATTATCATGTAAGATGTTATTTGCACTACTAATTTATTGAATTGTTTTCTCACCCCTTTGTTGTTTGGTTGCGTCTGTGCTTCTTCGGAAGTATAGATGATTTAGGTACTTGAGTGTGCTCAAAGTTCGAGTCCTAGGAGTCGCTCTGATACGTAACATGGGCAACGGGGAATGCTTTTTGTTTAATTAATCTTGTTAATAATAGTTACGTATCATGTTTTCTTGAAATTTGTAAATCAAGAGTGTTGGAAATTTTTTTATCGAATTGTGGCGAATTGCCGTTTGTTGAATAAAAAGATAATTTCCGTTGTTTTAATAAATAACTATATTTATGTTTTTGTTGAAAAATTAACATTTCACTTTTGATGAAAACTCTGATTTTCTTAAATAAATAGTTAATTTACTTAATTGGGATAAGTGGGTGTTACATGTCCTGAATTCTGAATGCAAATCTAATTGGATACCTGCACTTTCGTGGACCGGACCTCTTGTTGGTCGCGTAATCCCAAAGCATTTGATCATATTGCATCAAGAATCAAGACTTATGAATGTTTTGATGCATAGGTGCTTTGGGTCTCCCAATCGCCTTTCAAATTTCATTGAATTTGATTCGGTTTGCCTTCATTAATCAATAGAGTGTAAGATACTAAGCGGATCCAGTTGCCTTTCGATTTTGGTTACTCTTTTGGTTGATTAAGTTCACCATACCATTTTTAAGTAAATATTATTATACTATTACTACTATTAATATTTTAGTTTCTTGCAATTTAATTTCTTTTGCTACTAACATTTAAATTCTGGAACCTTTATTTCTTTTATTTTATTATGATTTATTCATCCATTATCATGTTTATATTTCTTGCTCTTATTTTTTTTGTGTTGATTTTCCTTTTGTCCATTTGGACACAAAATATTAATAATGGATTAAATCTCTAAAAAACTTGTGATCTTAATCTTTGGACTATTGGTTTCTATCCTTTGCTTTGAAATGGAGTTTTGGACTTATATTTTAGGACATCTCTCATTTTCTTTGATCTTCATGAAGTTGGTACTTGCCTTTATTTAGCCATTTTCTAGCTTATAAGGATGAAACTCTTATGCTCATAATGGGAAGTTTCATTAAGTTTGGTTAGACCTTTCTTCCTTTATCTCCTTAATTTCTTTTCTAGGATAATCCCTTCATCTCCACCCCTTTCTTTAATTTTCAAAATCTTCTCTCTTTTTCAAAGGATTCTTGTTTTAAAAAATCACCACATCTTTAATAAATAAAACCTTGACTTTTGTCAAGTGGATTTTACTTTTCTTATTTTCTCCTAAAAATCAATGAATCTAATTATCTTGACTTTAATTCAAAAAATAAAAAGAACCAAACTCATTCAAGTTGTTTTGTGCCTTTGCGCACTTTTGTTTGTTTTCTTTAAAAAGTGTCGATTATAAGTCATTATTCTTTAGTCTGGTGCAAGTCTCTCAATCTCCATGGTCTTAGTTTGATGTAATTGAGTCTCTTGTCATTTTTGGGGGTTTATTGGCATACTCGTCTGTCGCTCCCGGGATTTTCATCCTAGTAAAAACGCGAAAGTGGTGCGGAAAAGGTAGAGTCGCCAGCCATGCATTTTTATCCCGAATGAATGGGAAAGGTAACGCTGCACAAACCTGAGGAAGAAGGAAAGGACAAGGTCCTTCGAACCAAAGATCTGGGTTCGGGAGTCGGTTACGACTTGGGAAGGTATTAGCACCCCAGACCGTCCGTCGTACCCGACGGGATCCACGCTTGTTTGTTTGTTTCAAAGGGTGAGGAAATAAAACTGTTGCTGAACAAATGAACTGTTAACTGGAATGAGAATGAGAAATAAGAAGGGAACTGGAAAATAGAAAAAAAAAATAAAGAATGGGGAAACGTAGGGAAAATAAAGAATGTGCTCGAATGGGCCCTACACCGCTGCCTACGTACCTCATCAGGAAAATGAGGATTAGAGTTGACATAGTTCGCCTAACTAAGACAGGAACTATATGTTTGTGTTTTTTTATGGCTGGAACTGCGTTTGTCTATGCTCAGGTGTTGCATGCTCGTCTGGTACGAGTGTGTTTACTGTCTTGTATACGAGACAAGTCGTCTCAAGTTCGCACTGAGAATGAATGAGATGAGAAGAGAAGTTCCCGCAAGAAAGTCGCTTATTGTTTGTTGTTTGCTTTTTAAGAGTTTGTATGAATTTGGCACAAGGAAATGAATTCAAACTCTTTTCCATGAAATGTGTACTTGCTACTACATTCCAAGATGGAATAATAGAACAAGTACAACAAGCAAGGAGAATTTATCCAAGACTTGTTTCCATGATTAAGGTTTAAGTTCACTAGCTTGTTGAAATTTATTAAGTGTTTTTTTGTAGCTTTTATGAAGAGGTGTCTTTTATGTTTTTCTTTGTGAAACAACCCCTTGATAAGACTTGTGCATCATGCTAGACAAGCTTACACAATATGGAATGAATGCAAGTGCCCCATGGAATAAGGCTATACACAAGGGATCCTTTCATGCATTTATTAAGTCTTTTTGGATTTGTTTGAAGATGAGAAGAGAAAGACTCAAATGAGAAAGGTCGAAGCTAATGGGGAACTAAGAAACACCCTAAGTCATCTTATTATGTACAAGTGTGATGCTATGGTTAATGAGGTATTCTAAACCTAAGGAGAAGAAAGAAAAAGTTAGAATTCAACATACTTCCTAAGGAAGTTAAGTTGAATCTAAAGAGAGAAAGAAGGAACCTATGAACAAAGCACAAAGGTGATAAGGTAAACACAATTAACATGAATAAGGGATAAGGAATGAAGTAATTAACTCATCTTCCCCCCTACAAAACAAGAGTTAGCATGATGGAGAAGTATGAACAATTATTACATGGTAAATTTCAATAACAACCCACACTAGTTAAGGAAAGATGTTAGTGAATTTCTAAGGTTAATACCTAAGCCTAAAGCATCTTATAAGGTAACAAACTTAAAAAGTCAGTAGCTAAATCAATTCCAAAGTTTCTAAAGCTACAAAGGTAGGCAGCCTCGAACTATTCCCTAAAAAGAATTTAAACCCTAATGAGATCTAAGGTAAAGTTACATAGGGAAACCTAAAGGATTAAGTAACCTACAAAGGCTTAAACCCTAAAGTGAATGAAAAATCCAGGGGCTAATCATCTTATCAAAGTCTCCTAATAGGTCATGCTACAAGGAATGAAGAGACCTAAGTAAAAGAAATGCAAACTATGTGAGTGATGGTGTGAACATGAGAGATAATGCAAGTGAAACTTCAAAGAGAAGAAAGATCTTAAAGTAAGACTCAAACATGAACAAAAGGGTTTGACATCCCCATACAAAAAACAGGGGCTTAACATGAATTCAATATGGAAATTAAGCTCACAAACAATGGCAAATGAAATGACATGAAGTATTCTAAAATCTAGGTATCTCAAATTAGGGTTTTTTGACTTTCTTAATGGCAAATGAAACATAAAGAGAGGCAAAGCTTTATACATGTGAAGTGAACATAGAGGATTGACCTAAACATGTTTATAAGACACAAAACAAGACTTGGTCAAATTTATCTGGAGTATTTATTAAGTTTTGAGTGGTTAAGATGAAGGATGAAGGAGAATTAGGTTAAAATGGGGACAATGGTGGCTTAAGGTTCAAGTAAACCCTAAAAACAAAAGTAAAGACTCAAAAATGGCTTTCAATGTCAGAGGACCTATAATATGACTCACAAGAACCAGATAAAAGACCTTATACTAATGGCATGAATGCCTTATTCATTTGAAGTAAGAGAAGACAACATGAAGGACCAAAAATGACTTAGAAATCAAACAATTCAAGAAAAATACCAAATGACCTTAAAACATTATGAAAGTTGGTACTTATAATAAAGATCCAGATAGTAACATATGTACAAAAAGTCTCATTAAAATCCATCATTTTGAATGGTTAATGGAAAGGTAGAACTCAATTAGGGTTTTTGAACATACAAGTGAAAGAATGGACTCAAAAAGGATCTAAACATGACCCAAAAAACCAGAGAAAAATATTTTGGGAATATTTGATGAGGTATTTGGATAATGCAAAAAGAATGGGACATTTATCTAGCATAGTTTGGGAGAAAAAAATTCACAAGATATCATATCAAAAAGGTGAATATTAAGAAACAAATAAAGGGAAAATTAATTCTGATCTCAAAAATGAACAAAAATAAAATCTAAAATTATGTAAAATTAATGAATATTATGAAGAGTGCCCATGAATTATTTGGGAATTTTTGGAATCTTTTTGATATTTTTAAAAATAAGAAACGAAACTGAACTAAAAAAATAAAAAGAATTAAAATGAAATAATGTGAGATGGGCCTTGGGGGTGCAAAGAGTGAGGAAAACAACATGAATGGGCTTAGAGAAAATGCGCAGGGGGTGTGGGTAGCTCACTGAAGACTTTAGTTTGACTTTGTGGCATGTGCAAGGCACGAATTCATTTATGTGCTGGCAGTTTCACAAGCGTTGGATCAGATGGGATCAATGGTCATGACTTAAAGTTGGAAAATAATTAGGGTTACTGTTCAGATGACCGGAGATGAATTCAGACCATCTTCTCTGTTCAAGCTCTGGTAGGGAAAACCTCTAAACCTCACTAAAATGAAAATCAAGACCATGACTGGATTCACCTCTCTACACTCAAAATTAAATTAGGGTTCCTAAACTTCCAGAATAGAAGAACTAAACAAAACCTGAGAAAATTGAATTTATGCATCTATGATGCCTATCAACTAGCCAACCAAACCATAACCTCTATCAGGCCTCACACAACATGAAAAAACTTAGAAATGAGCAATTCGAACCAGTTGAAATTCAGAACATACCTGAATTGCAGAGATAACAAATTGTTGTTAGAAGGCCAGAGATGAGGTTCCTTGAATTGTTTGACCTTGTTCTTGATCAACCAGAGTGAAATGAGTACTCAGTGATGTGTGAATCTTGAGAAACCAATAGAGATACAATGCTGATCAGTGTTATGCAGAGATGAAACCTAGGAGCTTAAAGTAATGAGCATCACAGAAATTGAACAAAACATGGTGTTGATGATGGATAGATGAAGATCAGAGCTTGAGAGATGAAGATTATGAAGTTTCAATCAGAAATGAAGTGCAATCACAAAGTTGCAGTATGTGATTTTTGAAGATTCAAGCTCAGTCCTCCATGAAAGTCATGCTTGAGGTGATGATGAAGATGAATTGAAGATGATTGAGGTTGGAATGGTGAAGGTGGAAGCTGCTCGAAGCAAAATGCAGTGAAGGTGCAGAGAGAGAGAGAGAGTAAAGAATATGGAGGTGATTTGTGCAAAATGGAAGTGGTGACTGCAATTCAGTTATGCTCAAGCTTTTATATCCATGGTTGACAGTTATTAACCACAGTAACAGTTAGAACTATGGTTAGTTCTAACTGATGGTGAATTGAGCAACCTAGGGTGTGAAATGCAATAGTGCAAATCTGATCTTGCTTGGCTCGAATTTGATTGTGTATGGTGATGTTCATGGAAATTATGGTGAGAATGAGTGAAATGTAATGGGGCTAGCCTGATCAAACTTATGCAGCATGCCTATGGCTTGACTTTGGAGAGGGTGTATGGCAAGTGAGGTTTTCATGCACTCATATGATGATGTATTCCTCAAATGAGATTATGGACATGGAGTTTGTGATCATAACAATGTGAATTGAAGCATGTAAACTGAACTGAAGTGTGATTCTTCATGCCTTGGCCTACAAGAAACTAGATTGTATGTTGTGATCTTCCATGGGGTGTAACTTCATGATCAAGGCACCCATGGATGAAGTTCTTATACCCTATTTGAAGAGAAAAGATCATAGAACAAATTTGATGTTCAAACCATGATGGGATATGTCCTCTAAGTTGCTTGAAATTGTCATTGAAAAACATGTCCCAAGACTGCACCAATGGCCTGCAGGAATTTGCCTTGGCATGCCTTCTATGACCCATGCTTGACCAATTGTGACCTCTCTACTTCAACCCATCATAACTTCCAAACCATTGATCCTATGGAAAAACTTTGAACATGAAAGTTGTAGTAAACATGTAGGTGAACAACTTTGTAGTTCAAATTTTTTTTTATTTGAAGTCTTCTTGACCAAGTAAAATAGCTTGACATTTTATCCACCACATGTTTGATCAAATGCCTTGCAGGGCACGCGCGCTGGCCAGCTTCTTGCCTCGCCCATGACCTAGTTTTGCCTTGATTTTCCTCAACTTTGCCAGATCACATCTTTCTCATTATTCATGATATGGAAGAGTTCCACCTATGGATTTGAAGCTCAAGATGCCCTCTTTAATTGGATCCAAGTAGAATTTTCATATCTTTCTTATTTTGGGAGAAGGCCTCATTCAAAGTAGCTGCAAAAATAGCCAAAACATGCCATTTTTGGAAACCCTAATTTTCCAAAAATGGTAAGTTTTGGTTTTCTTGATTTTCTTGATTCCTCCATCATTTCTTGATAAATTTTGGACCATAGGATCCTTGTAACCCTAATTTCATGATTTTGATCTCACAAAGTCAGGAGTTTACTTTTTCCTCAGCATGGTTGACTTTCCCCCAATTTCCTGATTTTCAATCATCTGACCAATTGAACCTCTTCCAAAATGAATTTGTGGATGAAATTTGAACCCTATACACTTGTTGTCATATAGAACACAATGGAATCCACTTTTGCTCAAAAATTCATGGAGAAGCCCTTCCCAAATGAAACCCTAATTTGGATCATTTCATCAGGAGATGTTGCACTCTTGCTTCCTTGGAATCATTCACCTCTTTCCAAGACTTGAGGCTTCAAATGGAGACTTGTGGGATGTTGTGGACCCTTTGCACAATGTTGAGAAGCTTTGTGGCCTATTGATTGCCTTTGTATAGCCTTCAGTTGCTTCAATACTGGACCACATTCCTATGCCTTATCTATGCTACACATGATGCAATAGTTTTGGTTATTTTATGAACTTATGTATACTAAATGATATGCACAATGTTGAGGAGATGAGAGGGCAAATTTGGAGGTATTACAGCTGCCCATATTCAATCATCTGCAGGCCTGAACGAATAATTGCAAAAGCTTTTAGACATTCAAGGTATGGAGTGATTGAATACTCGAATAAAACTTGGAAATTTGAGCTCGGTGGATAGTAGAAATGCCATCTGCCCTTTATTTGTATTTTTGTTTTGACCTCTGAATAGGTAGCGGGAATAGAACCAAGGGGAGTAGAATCAATGCAAAAACCTGCACTGTGACTGTTGAGCGAATCAAGCCACAACGAGGGTGCCTGTTGACGAAACAGGGCTTAACGAGACTGTTAGCGAAACAAAACTCGACAATGTGACTGCTGGGCGGACCAAGCCACAAAGAAAAATATGCGACTGCTGAGTGAATTAAGCCACAAAAGGTGCATGTTGGTGAAACAGGACTTAACAAGACCGTTAGCAAAACAGAATTCGACAATGTGACTGTTGGGCAAACCAAGCCACAAAGAAAAAAACGCGACTGCTGAGCGAATCAAGCCACGAAAGGTGCCTGTTGGCGAAACAGGGCTTAACGAGACCGTTAGCGAAACAGAACTCGACAATGTGACTGTTGGGCTAACCAAGCCACAAAGAAAACAACGCGACTGCTGTGTGAATCAAGCCACGAAAGGTGCCTGTTGGCGAAACAGGGCTTAACGAGACCGTTAGCGAAACAGAACTCGACAATGTGACTGCTGGTCAAACCAAGCCACAAAGAAACCAACGCGACTGCTGAGCGAATCAAGCCACGGGAACAAAAATGACAACACTGACTTGGAAAGACAAAGATGTCTGGAAAATGGTATAAGTATCTTCTGCAGGGAATATCACAGGTTGAGAAGATGCTCCGGGTCACATGTAATGTACCTCAAAACTAGCCCATGCTGGTATGCATATGTTTGGATTTTATGGCGTAATGCTCCATGACAATGGAAATACTACACTTTGGAGGATGTGAATGTAATGATGATTATGCACATGCGAATGCAAAGAGATCTCCTGATAAGGAGACTGCAAGTATCCCAGATGGCTTGACTGGGGAGAATTGATGATCACTGCATTGATTTGGTTAGCCCAGGTGAGGAGGAAATAACTCTGCGGGGAAAGCTGTTAAAGATGCACCGGCTTTGAACTGCCGCCATTGCCAAAAATAAATTGGACTTTAAGGTTGGAGAGAAAAGACCCTGCTAGAGATTGACTCTTCTCGAACTCTGATGTGGAAGTGTAGGCATCCTGACTTGGCTGGGAACCAGAGGTATGGCTCTGCTGAGGAAGCAAACTTCTAGGAGAGGAAAGACACTCATTGCACTACTGGGGATTGCCCTTGTGCTGAAAGAAAACTTCTTCTTGAGGAGGACAAACATCTCTTGCCATTAATGCTGAAGAAGAACTTCACCTTCAGTTCTACTGGGGATAACTGGATACACTTATGAAAACACCTGTTCTTGTTCAAGTATTAATGAAATGTTCCTCATGGAAATTTGCTTTAGCCCTCCTAGCAACACCTGTACCTGCGTAAACACAATTGATAGTGCCTGCAACATGGAGAGTTATTTTGGACCTGTATGCCCCATGCTCATAGCATGAATCATTATCTGGGCCTCTTGACACCCTTTTTAGAATTGTATTAAATGCTTATGTCCTCCTGCATGAGTTAGAAAGCATTCAAATGTTCACAACACAATATAAATCACAATTTGTTGGATGTTTTCGCAATCAATCAATGCTAGATGAAAAACAAAAATAAGAAGCAGATAGTCACAAGCCGGCTGAAATTGAATTTTATTGATTCGAAAAATGGCCATGAATAGGCATTACAAAAGAAGCAATTCCCTGGAAAGAGGAAATAGCCAAAAAGGAAAACAAATTATCCTATTGGCAATGTGAGAAGTGGATCTCATTAAGTTTCAACCCGGTTATGACTAGTATATCTTCAAGACTATTCGCTCGCTCTGCCCCTTGAGAAAGGTGATTGAATTGGTCTTCAACCTTTAGAATAACCTCAGTTGCAGATGAGTTATGAATTTCGTAGATTGCAGTTGTTCGTGTTAGTCCCTCTTTTGCGTGGACCGCCCTTTCGGGTTTTCAATCCACCGGGATACCCTTTTTTGCCTGAGTTGTCCAATGTGGCTTTTCAACTCAGCGGGTGTACATATTTGTTTTTCAAGATTTCCCTAATTTTTGCTCGAGCCTTTTATTCTGTTTTTGGCTCACCGGGATGCCCATTTTTGCCTGGATCTTTATTCTGTTTTTATCCAGCGGGTCCTTTTTTACACGAAGTATTTTCTTACTGCGTCTGCGTTGACAGGGGAATGAAAGTCTTCTCCATCCATGGTTGTCAGCATCAAGGCTCCACCTGAGAAAACCTTTTTAACCACGAGCGGTCCTTCATAATTAGGTGTCCATTTTCCCCTGTGATCGTTAAGAGGAGGAAGAATCCTTTTCAGCACCTGGTCACCTGGTATGTTCCTTTGTGGTTGTACCTTCTTGTCAAAAGCCTGCTTCATCCGCCGCTGATACAACTGTCTATGGCATACAGCTGTTAGGCGTTTTTCTTCAATGAAGCTCAATTGATTATATCTGGATCGGATCCACTCAGCTTCATCTAGCTTAATGTCCATCATTAACCTTAACAAGGGGATTTCCACTTTAATTGGTGGACTGCCTCCATACCATATACCAGTGAGAACGAGGTTGCCCCTGTTGAGGTACGCACTGACGTTCTGTACCCATGTAAAGCAAATGGTAGCATCTCATGCTAGTCTTTGTATGTCACAACCATTTTCTGCACGATCTTCTTGATGTTCTTGTTGGCCGCCTTGACGTCGCCATTCATCTTTGGGTGATATGGAGAAGAGTTGTGATGTTCTATTTTGAAATCCATACACAAGTCAGCCATCATCTTGTTGTTAAGATTAGAACCATTATCAGTAATGATTCTTTCGGGAATTCTGTACCGGCAAATGATGTCTTTTTTAATAAACCATGCTACCACTTGTTTAGTAACATTGGCATAAGACGCAGCTTCGACCCACTTTGTGAAATAGTCTATAGCAACCAGGATGAGGCGGTGACCGTTGGAAGATGTCGGCTCGATCTTGACAATCATATCAATGCCCCACATGCGAACGACCTTGGTGAAGACATGACACTCAAAGGATTCAGAGGCACATGGACCTTATCAGCATAAATCTGACACTTGTGACATTTACGGGAGTATTTACAGCAATCGGATTCCATGGTGATCCAATAATATCCCGATGTCAACAAATTTATTGGCCATAGCATGTCTTCCAGCATGGGTACCAAAGGAGCCTTCATGAACCTCTTTAATCAGTAGGTCTGCTTCATGTCTATCCACGCATCTGAGCAGAACCATGTCGAAGTTTTGCTTGTACAACACACCATCTTGATTCAAGAAGAAACCACCTGCTAGTCTTTTGAGGGTCTTCTTGTCTTTATTGGATGCCCCAGCCGGTTATTCTTGAGTCTTCAAGAATTGCTTGATATCATGATACCAATGTTTGTTATCTTCACCACTATCAACTACGAAGACATAAGCAGATCTTTCAAGACGGGAGACCATGATTCGAGGCACATTTTCTTGACAAACTTTAATCATAGATGACAAAGTTGCTAGAGCATCATTGAATTGATTTTCGTCTCGAGGAATATAATTCAACTTGACCTTGGTGAAGAAATTTAGCAGCCTCCTGGTATAATCCCTATAAGGAACCAAGTGAGGTTGATGAACTAACCATTTGCCATTGACTTAGCTCACCACCAGAGCAGAATCTCAGAAGATATCGAGGTTCTTGACTCGCAAGTTGATTGCATCCTCAATCCCCATAATGCAAGCTTCATACTCTGCCTCGTTGTTAGTGCATTCGAAAGTCAACCGAGTAGCTAAAGGTGTATGGACCCCTTATGGTGAGATGATAACAGCATCTACCCCGCTTCCGTTCATGTTCACAGCTCTGTCAAACATCAACTTCCATTTGGATTCAGGGTCTAGCCCCTCCTTTGGAAGTGGTTCTTCACAGTCTTTCAATTTGAGGAACATGATGTCCTCATCCGGAAACTCGAACTTCATGGGTTGATAATCATCAATTGGCTGCTGAGCCAAGTATTCTGACAATACACTTCCTTTGATTGCTTTTTGCAAAGTGTAATGGATATCATACTCAGTTAGTATCATCTGCCATCAGGCTACCCTCCCTGTTAGAGTCGTCTTCTCGAAAATATATTTCATAGGGTCCATCTTGGAAATTAAGAGAGTAGTGTGAGTCAGCATGTACTGTCTTAGTCGACGAGCAGCCCATGCCAAAGCACAACAAGTTTTCTTGAGTAGTGTGTATCGTGTCTCACAATCGGTAAACTCTTTGCTAAGGTAATAAATGGCATGCTCTTTTCAACCAGACTCATCTTTCTGTCCCAACACACATCCCATTGATCCTTCGAGCATAGTAAGATACATGATCAAGGGTCTCCCTGGCACTGGAGGCATGAGAATTGGAGGTTCTAGCAGGTATTCCTTGATTCGGTCAAAGGCTTGCTGACAGTCTTCATTCCATTTGATGGCTTGATTCTTCCTCAGAAGCTTAAAGATGGGCTCACACGTGGCTGTTAGGTGAGAGATAAATTGTGCAATGTAATTTAGTCTCCCTAAGAAACCACACACTTGCTTTTCAGTCTTTGGCTCAGGCATCTATTGGATGGCTTTTACTTTGGCTGGATCAACCTTAATTCCCCTCTCACTAACAATGAAGCCAAGTAGCTTGCCGGAACGGACCCCGAAGGTGCACTTGTTCGGATTCAACCTCAATCTGAACTTCCGGAGTCTGTCAAACAACTTTGCTAGAATGACCAAGTGCTCTTCTTCTGTTTGGGATTTCGCTATCATATCATCAACATAAACCTCAATTTCATGATGAATCATATCGTGAAATAGCGTCACCATCACCCGTTGGTAAGTGGCCCCAACATTCTTCAAACCAAACGGCATGACCTTGTAACAGAAAGTGCTCCAAGGCGTGATGAAGGTAGTCTTTTCCATATCATCGGGTGACATCTTAATCTGGTTATAACCTGAAAACCCGTCCATGATAGAGAACACAAAAAACTGAGCAGTATTATCAACAAGCACATATATGTGAGGTAGAGGGAAATCATCATTAGGGCTGGCCCTGTTCAAATCCCTGTAGTCTACACACATCCTGACCTTACCGTCTTTTTTAGGGACTGGCACAATATTTGCAACCCACAGGGGGTAACTAGTCACGACCAAGAAACCAACATCAAATTGCTTTTGTACTTTCTCTTTGATCTTGATTGCCATATCAGGGCATGTGCGCCTCAACCTTTGCTTCACTGGCGGGCAGTCTTCTTTCAGAGGCAGCTTGTGTACCACAATGTCAGTGTCTAAACCAGGCATATCCTGGTAAGACCATGCGAAGACATCAACACACTCTCGAAGCATGGCAATTAGACAAGTCTTGATATATTCCTCTAATGCGGCCCCGATCTTAACTTCTTTCTTATCTTCGTCGGTACCCAGGTTTATCACTTCGATGGCATCTTCGTGCGGCTGAATCATCTTTTCCTCCTGTTGAAGCAGTCTGGCTAACTCTTCAGGTAGTTCACAATCTTCTTCACCTTCCTCATTGGCTTGGTAAATTGGATTGTGAAAGTCATACTTAGCCATAACAGGGTCGTCATTGATAAGATCCGGTGACGAACACCTGTATGAATGGTGATTCATGCAAGGCTTTAGAAAGAGTTTGAGAAAATGAGAAACATTGCCACTTTAAAACTTTTCTTTCTTTTTTCTTTGAAAAAAACAAAAGAAAAAAGATGAGAGACAAAGAACAACATGGATGAATGTGAAATGTCATCTTTATTTATGATTATGAATTGTGTTAGGAACAAAAGAACCCTTACAAAAAGATACTATGCCCCGGGTAAGACATAGTGCTTGAGTACAGAAAAGACAGAAACAAATATTATTACTCTTCGAAGGATGTGACTGAGATAAGCCTTTCAGACGACCAATTGCTAAGTTGAGTCCCTAGAACAAAAGGCTTGATCCACTCATCTAAGTCATAGTCATCTTCAACTGCGTCATCCTGCACGACACTGATGCTTCCGTAATCCACCATTCCCACACTCGTGAAGGTAATTGGACCTTGACGACTTCTAGCACTCGGTCCAGATGATGACTGCCAGGGTGGTTGCCAACCCCAAACATATCTTTCTTTTCTGGAACTTCTACTAGACTGCCCCAGCCTTCTCGCCTCCCCGATTCAACAACCTCAAGAGCTTGCTTATAAGAGGCTATGGAAACCCCCTTCTTTGGCTCTTCCGAAGAAGCTGCTAAAGAGGATGCTTGTTCAGTTTTCAAGGGCTCAAAATCCTGACATGGAGTCTCAACTATTTCACCATTCATCTCCACGTACTTGAATGAAGCTAGATGACTGACGAAGATGTCTTCTTCCCCACTGACTGTTACGATTTGGCCCTCCCAGACGAATTTCAGCTTTTGATGAAGTGTGGACGATACTACCCCTGTTGAGTGTATCCAGGGCCTTCCCAGCAAACAACTATATGCCGGTTGTATATCCATCACGTAGAATGTGGTATTGAAGATTTGTGGACCTACTTTAATTGGTAAATCCACCTCCCTAAACACTGATCTCCTCGACCCATAAAATGATCTAACCACCAGGTTGCTGGGCTTAATAACTACTCCATCATAATCCAACTTCATCAATTCCTTCTTGGGAAGAACATTCAACGATGATCCGGTATCTACCAACACGTGAGAAAGTATTGCACCTTTAAATTCTAAAGAGATATGTAGTGCCCGATTATGAGCATGCCCTTCAGATGTTAGATCCATGTCCGTAAAACCCAATCCACGACTGGCATTGACACTGGATACCACCGTTTCTAATTGATTTACCGAAATATCCTGAGGCACATAATCCTTGTTCAGGATATTCAAGAGAGCTTTCCTGTGGGAGTCAGAAGACATGATGTAAATCTTCGATGGGGTTTGCTGTAGATGGTCCACAATCTTGTAATCACTCTTTTGATAATTCTCAAAAATTCTTCAGCTTCTTTATCAAAGGTAATGTCTAGATCAGTCACTGGTGTGGGCTCATTGGAAACCACTGGCTGTTATCCTCTTTCTCTAGCCTGGGCTTCTTCAGTGTCTCTGGGTGGTATCACACTATTTATTAGTGTTTCTGGCGCAAATAACTTTCCACTTCTAGTAAAGCCCCATACTCCAACATTTTCTACTTGAGCTGGGGTCATGCTAGACGTGGCCAAATCTTGTTTCTGGCCGTTACAATATACTTTGCCACCATAATTCCAGGGAATGGCTTTATCACTCTAATACATTACTAGCCCTGCAGTGGTAATCGTTATCGGTGCCACTCTGGCCCGTGGAGGAACTTGAGATGGATCGTAGAAAATGGTTATTGTGGAGACTTTGCTTTCCTTTACAACTTTGTCAAACTGTAAAAGCCCTTCATTAATCATACCTTGGATCCCTTTTTTTAACTGCTCACAACCACTTGGCGTTTCAACACATCCTGGACAATCACTTCCACAACCCACAGACACACCCCTCCGTGCCATACACGCTTTAACAACATTCAATGGAGTTTGCAGGTCGTCGATATCACACACCAAGTATAGATTCTCCCCCTCGTAAACTTCCCCAACTGTACCACCGTGAGGAGGCATGGGATTCTGTATTACATTAGGGGTAGGAGAGAAATTAATTGCTTTAGAATCCAGTAGGTCTTGAACCACATACTTCAAGGCTTTGCAATTCTCCGTGGTATGCCCGGGGGCTCCGGAATGAAATTCGCATCCGGCGTTTGTATCATAAACTTCAGGAAGTTGCCCTGACTTTGGGGGTTGTAGAGTTCGGAGTTGAACCATCTAGAGCTGTAGGAGATTCTTCAAAAGTTGTGAATAGGACATCGGCGGAGTTTCAAACTGCTTCTCTCTGGTCCTCTGACAATAGTATGGGCGATGAGCTCTTTGTTGATACCCTTATTGGTGTTGTTGCTGTGGTTGTTGGACTTGTTGTTGAACAGGTTGAGCTGATATAGTGACAGGGGCCACCTGCTGATAAAACCCTCTATTACTTCCTCCCCTCTGCGTGTACACTTCTCCAGTCTCTCCTTCTCTCCTCTTCAAGAAGAGTTTCTTGACACCAGAATTTGAAGTGCCCCCATTCTGAATCTTCCCTTGCTCGATCCAGCTTTCTATCCTCTTTCTAGTCAAGATGATATCTGAGAACCCACTTGAGGAATATCCAGCTAGCCTCTCCATGAAATGCCCAGGGAGGGTATCCAGGAACAGGTCTACCATTTCTCTCTCCAACAAAGGTGATTGCACTCTAGCAGCAACTTCACGCCACCTTTGTGCGTAATCTTTGAAGCTCTCGGAGTTTTTCTGAGTCAAACTCTGAAGTTGAGTGTGACTGGGCGCTATGTCGATATTATACTGATATTGCTTGAGGAATGCTTCTCCCAATTCCTTCCAGCTTCTCACAGAGCTTCTTTCTAGCTTCATATACCATTCCATGGATCCTCCGGAGAGACTATCCTGGAAGTAGTACATCCAGAGCTTTTCATCCCTAATATGGGCATCAATTTTCCGGTAGAACGCCTGCAGATGAGTTTTAGGGCAAGAGCTACCATTATATTTGTCAAAAGTAGGTGGCCAGAATTTGTGAGGAATAACCACCCCAGGGACTAGACCCATGTTAGACACATCTATCCCCAAAGTTTATCTACACTCTAGGGCTTTGACTTTCTCAGCAAGCATCAAAAAGTCTTAAAGATTTCCTTCTCCACCAAATCCCATATCATTGTTAAAAGAATGGAACTGATCCTCCTGCCTGTCTTGTACTGGAATGAAGGTTGTTGTGCCAGGTTCTGGAACTTGAGGTCCACCTGGGCCATTGTTGGTGTTGGTAGGAATCACTTGTACTTCAGGAGTGGTTACAGGAGGATTAGTCTGAGGAGGGTTGAGCCCCAGAATCGTATTTCTCAAATCTTGTTGTCCCTAAGCCATCCCTTACATCATGACCATGAATTCTCCTATTCTAGTGCGAAACTTATTAGCTCAGTTTGCATAGCATCCATGACTGTCCTCTGGTTGTTGCGAGTTACGTAACGATGTGGGATATTTTGTCGAAGATGACGGGTCTTGGCAGCCCTCGCAATCTTTGCCTGAAACACAAATAAGTTAAGAAACCTGTAGAAAACCTGCAAAACAAAGAAGAAATGAAAATGATGTGTATGCAATGCAATGTGTTCCTTTTATTCCCAAGGCTTCAATTACTTTCCCATTCTGGTGTTGAGAAAATCCTGTGTGACATTCAAACTTGAAGTGGTGGCATTTATTTTGTGTCCGTGCAACAGATATAACCAGAGACTTCAGGTAAATCAGAAGACAATTGGAATAATAAAGATCCTCACAAGGTACAAATTCATATGCCAAGAAAGAAAAAGTACATCAAGAGAGAGGGGATTCTCACAACAAGCCTGTGGGTAATCCAAGTCATATGCATATAAAACTAATGCTTAGGAAGGTCTACATCCTGTAATCTCCAACTAAGGCGCTTGACATTTTGCAACATCTGAGCTATATCCGGATGCGTAGGTTCCTGCACAAGCTTCTGAATCAGGATATCCCTAAGTTCAAAGGAGGCATAAAATTCTTTAATTTGATGTAGGAACACCTTTTCACTTTCCTAACTTGTAATAGAATCATTCTTGGCTCTCTTGACATCAGCTTTCAATTTCAAATCTTCTATTTCTTTATGAGCTTCCTTTACTGCTTGTTGGCTTTCTGCTAAACTTTGGATACAACTCTTCTCTTGATGATAAGCCTTCTGAAGGAGCTCTCTCTGCCCATCCAAAAAATCTTGACCTCCAGCTCTCTCTATTTCCTCAAATTATCTTCCCACTTCTCTTGCCATAAGATGACAGCCTCATTGGCTTCATTCAAATCTTTCTTCTCCTTCCAACGCTGGGCCGCCTTGTGAGTTTCAGCTAATCCCCTTTTCTTGAAGTAGAGCTCTCTCTCTTGAAATTCTTGCTGCTTGAGCCTAACCATCTCTTCAGCTTTGTGAGCTCTTTCCTCCAATTTTTAATTTTGCATCTTCAGTTTCTGGCATGAATTATAGGCTTCTTGATTCTCCAACCTGAGTTGTTGAACCAAGGCTTCCAACTTTTGATATTCTTGAAGAGGCACTGAAGTTATGGGTGCTACCTCCTTAGGGTAGAGAGGTGTTTCTTTAGAAAATGGGAGCAATAGGGTCTTCACACGATCCTCCAACCAGCTGGCAAAAGGATCATAAGTATTGGGATCTACTCTCCCAAAATCTATCTTCCCTTTCATCACTCTAACCTCCCAAGCTTGGGATGCTAGTATGCTCTTCTTGAGATTTCCTTCTGCTGGAAAATATAAAGATTCATTTGCCTCTTCAATCAAAGGCACAACTCTAAATGGATAACCAAACTGCTTCCTGGACAAGATAGGATTGTAACTAATTCCACCCTTCCTTCCTATCAAAGGCACACTTGGGAAGCTACCACAACTGACCAATAATTCTTTGCCCACAAGATCTCTGCTACACCCCCATGCAATGTCAACTGAGGTTAAGCCTATTAATCTTTTGGACCACTTCCAAGATTGTTTCAAATCCTAGAAAGGTCCTGATTTAGGGATTTGCCTTACAAACCAATCAGCAAATAGGGGAGCACAACAATTTACATGTCCCTTCCTCTTTTCATTCCTATGGTGAACTCCATTGTAAAAGTCACCTAGCATAGTGGGTACTGGATTTCTTCTTGCAAATATAGTGATAACTTCCATGTTGATTAAACCCTTCTCTCCTAGAAACAAACTAGTCCCATACACTATCAAAGCAAGCAAGGTGCTGAACTTAGCCCATTTGTTTTCAGAGGCCAGATCCTGAGCTTCCTTGATAAGAAAATCTAAGAAAAGTCCTTTACCTTTGGTGGCATCCAATTCTCTGCTAACCTTGGATAAGTCCAAAAGAAAAGAATCAGCTATATCTTTGGATGAAGGCATCTTCTCTAAACCAAAATAAGGAGCACCATTTTTTATGGGGATTCTGAGGAATGCTGGATATCTCTTCTAATGTGGGAGCCAAGATGTAGTCAGGAAAAACAAAGACCCTCAGCTGTGGATCATAGAACTACAGTAGAGAATGCAAGTTATCCCATGGTCAGTGGTTGCCTTATTCACATAGTCTAGGATCATTCCAAACTATTTTCTGAAATCATCAAGCACTTTGTCACCCATCAAGCTAATTAGCTTCTGAATACCATCTGTCTCTGGATGTGGGAAAGTATAATGGACATTTCTCTTCCTTGGAATCTCCATGTTGAAGCAGCAAATATGACCAGGAATAGGATGTAATGAACCCTGAGAATAAAAAGAACACAAAATGATTAATGATGTTATGATGTTATGCAAGGCAAGGCATGTGATCAGTGATGTGTCTATGTAGTGAATCAGGTAATCAAGTGTCTGTGCAAGGCCACAACATCATCACAAGTATCTTTCTGATCAAGAGTTCATGATTTCAGAATCCATAATTAACAGAACAAGATCATATCACTGAAGTGTGCTGGCATAATGGGTATGTTGAAGTTTAGGGTTCCTGCAAACCTGTAAACCCCTCCCCATCTCACAGGTGTGCTACTCGGGTCAAACATCACATACTCTCAAAGACGAATAGCAATAATACGTTCACCATTTCCGAGAAATGGCTCATGACCAAATCAGGGAATCGGTTTGGCATTATGTACTACTCAGGGAGGTCTCAGATGAGTCCAAGGGAACAAGCATCCCTCATAAGTCCTCAACTTCAAGCATCGAATCGAGAAACAATAGTATATTCATCCCAAAGGGTACAATACTATCGTCATACGAACAATTTTCCTTTACTGGATTCCTATGAGAGAGCCAGGTCATCCTATGCGAGTTCCCAGTGGGCCCTCAGATGCGAGTGGGTTTGCCAACAAATGTGGTCTGCCACTGTCATCACTAGAGAGGGATGTTTCCACAAAGGTTCTCAATGATCGGTCCCTTGATTGCACATAACTATCAAGGTAGTGTACTTCCCCAGAAAGATTCTGGCGTCAATACATTTCCGAGAAGGTCGTAAGTCAAGGCGTGGAACTCACTAATACCAACATAGCAAGATTCCATGAATCCAAAGTGGAACCACTATAAATCCTAGGTGCACTCAAGCCAGGTATTTGGCTTATCTCACAGTAACAGAGCCCATTCCACAGAAAAAAATGAAACCAACACAGTCCAGTATGATGCATGTGAAATAAATATTGAAAGCAATAAATAAAGCTGTAAAGTAAACTGTAAATGAAAACAGTAAATAAACACAACAACACACATATATAAACACCCAAAGAAAACAAAAACAAATAGGCGCTAGGATTGACTCTACGAGGGAAACCAGAGATTCTTGGTTCGGTCCCCAGCAGAGTCGCCAGTTGTCGCTCCCGGGATTTTCATCCTAGTACAAACGCGAAATTGGCGCGGAAAAGGTAGAGTCGCCAGCCATGCATTTATATCCCGAATGAATGGGAAAGGTAATGCTGCACAAACCTGAGGAAGAAGGAAAAGACAAGGTCCTTCGAACCAAAGATCTGGGTTCGGGAGTCGGTTACGACCTGGGAAGGTATTATCACCCCAGACCGTCCGCCGTACCCGACGGGATCCATGTTTGTTTGTTTGTTTCAAAGGGTGAGGAAATAAAACTGCCGCTGAACAAATGAACTGTTAACTGGAATGGGAATGAGAAATGAGAAGGGAACTGGAAAAGAGAAAAACAAGAAAGAATGGGGAAACATAGGGAAAATAAAGAATGTGCTCGAACGGGCCCTACCCCACTGCCTACATACCTCATCAGGAAAATGAGGATCAGAGTCGACGTAGTTCACCTAACAAGGCGGGAACTATTTGTTTGTGTTTTTTTATGGCTGGAACTACGCATGTCTATGCTCAGGTGTAGTAGGATCGTCTTGTACTAGTGCGTTTACCGTATTACATGCGAGACAAGTCGTCTCAAGTTCGCGCTGAGAATGAATGAGATGAGAAGAAAAGTTCCCGCAGGAAAGTCACTTATTGTTTGTTGTTTTCTTTTTAAGAGTTTGTTTGAATTTGGCACAAGGAAGTGAATTCAAACTCTTTTCCATGAAATGTGTACTTGCTACTACATTCCAAGATGGAATAATAGAATGATCACACTAAGCAAGGAGAATTTATCCAAGACTTGTTTCCATGAATAAAGGTTTAAGTTCACTAGCTTGTTGAAATTTATTAAGTTTTTTTTTGTAGCTTTTATGAAGAAGTGTCTTTTATGTTTTTCTTTGTGAAACAACACCTTGATAAGACTTGTGCATCATGTTAGACAAGCTTGCACCATTCCAAGATGGAATGAATGCAAGTTCCCCATTTTCGCTCCCACCAAATGAGGCTAAGTCAAGAGGGGTACAGACGCGAACGGTCGGCGAAAGAGAGAGAACAAACAAGAGTGAACTCAAAAGAAAAGAGTCGCCAACTAGGCATTTTTATCCCGAAGGAAAGGTAATGCTGCATAAACCTAAGAAAAGATGGATAAGACGGTTGCGAACCAGAGAAACTGAGAAAGGGGGTTGGTTACAACTTGGGAAGGTATTAGCACCCAGATTGTCCGCCGTACTCGACGGGATCCACGCTCGAAAGATTTGTGTTTAAAAGGGGTAGTGTCAGTGCAATTTGTGTATCAAAGCTGGAAAGAATGCAAGCGTCAGTGCTGGAACAAAGTGAAGTGAGATGAAAGAGTGTCAGTGTAGAGAAAGAGTATGAAGCACAATATTGTGAGGCTTAAAGAATAATGCTGGAAGAGGGGGGAATATACAGAGACTTTTGTTCGATAACTGTTAAGTTATGCCTACGTATCCTCTCGTGCAATGAGGAAGTCAGAACACCGTAGTTCGACCCAAAGAGACTGAAAGATAAATTGACTAGAACTGCTTACTTTTCTATGCTCAAGTGTATGACCTGTCTGGCTCAGGTGCAAACTGTCTTGCATTAGACGGAAGAAGCAAATTCTCGTTTGTGAGTGAATGAGGTGAGAAGAGAATCCCGGAGGAGACGATTATTGTTTGTTTTTGGTGTTTTCAATCTTTTATTGATTTTTGTGTTTGTCATAAGAAAATGAGCTTAAGCCTAAACCAAGGGTTAGTAAACTCATCACATCCTCCCTCTGATTAGGGGTAATGAGGATACCTTAAGTGTGAAGTAAACACCTCACACTTAATCACCATGATGTAGGATTAAGATCATTA
Organism: Lathyrus aphaca; assembly: GCA_963966055.1. NCBI lineage: Eukaryota > Viridiplantae > Streptophyta > Magnoliopsida > Fabales > Fabaceae > Lathyrus > Lathyrus aphaca. The sequence goes on along the minus strand of OZ014521.1, from coordinate 408,680,732 downwards.
ACCTATTTGTATTTATTTAGATGTTTTTTGGAATTTTTTTTATTGTTAGGTAATGAGTTTAAGCCATAATCAAGGATTTAATGGACTCCTTACACCATCCTAATAGAAGGATAACAGATGAGAACATTTAAGATGAGAAAGGCTCCTCAACTTAATCCATGATTAGGGATTAGCCTCATGACAAAACAAAACCTTTATTAAATGGATTTTAGTTAATGGTAAGATTAAGAAGTGAGTTTTATGGTTTGTAAGACAACTTGAGGGGGACTTGTCCATTAACACTAGGGTTAGTCCTTCTTAACCAATTAAGGAAGAATTAGAACCCTAATGTAAGGCCCAAGTTACAAGCTTGATATCTTAGTGATTATTAAGTGAATTGATTAAAGGATTTAAACACATTAAGGGTTTAACACTTAGGATTAAAGTTATACACTCCATCCTAATAGAAGGATACAGGCATAACCCTAATCACAAAGTCTCAAAACCTTTAAGGTTTAATCCTTGATTATGAGATGAGAAGAGAAGACACAAAGATAAAACAAAGGTAAAACTAATGGGGGACTAATCAAACCCTAATTGTTATCATGCTTGGGTATTCCTAGGGTTTATGAGGCTTGCAAAAGATCTTCAAGAGAAAAGCCACCAAGGGAAGAAGCAGAATGAAGGAAGGAGAAGCAAGAAGAAGTAAGACAACTTGCTTCACTTAAGAAGACAAGTTGCTTGAAGAAAGAAAGTGAAGAAGGAATGAGCAAGCAAGCTCACTCCAATACAAAGATAAAAATGCAACAATGATGCATAAGATATATGAGAAAGAATTATGAGAAGTGAAGGCAAATTCACTTCTCAAGTACTTACCACCTGAAAAGTTAATCAAAAGACATGAAATGAAGTGAATATGAAATGAATGCAATGATGCAAACTAAAACCAAAGGTAAAAACATGATGTTAATGATGCTAAGAGATGATGCAAACACATGTCAAGAGTTGTGGATGATTATACAAGGATGAGGATGCAAATGAAGCATGCTTTGAACCATAAAAGTTCATGAAAGTTTATGAAATGGAATGAATGCATAACATAGCAAATGAATGATGCAATGATTAAACATGATTCTAATATGTCCTAGGATGTCTTAGAAGTTATATGGATGCACAAAATGTCATGGTAAGTTCATGAATGCAAGCATATGGAAAATGGATGCAAATGAAGGCAAAAATTAGGGTTTACATACAATATGCAATGCAAAATTCAAAATCAGAAGCAAAAGACATGATAAAAAATTTAAAATGGGATCAAAGGAACCCTAACCCTACACAAGTTCACTGCCCAAAGGGGGAGACCTAAATCTTAACCTAATGGGGGTTATGATTTTCTCAAGTTAGCTAGGGTTTTAAGGCACCTCAAAAGGAAAAATGCTCATCAAATTGAAAATGAAAGATAAATTCAAACCAATTTTACCCTAGAAACTATATGATATGAAGAATGCAATGCAAAAAGAACCAACATCAAACTCTTCATGGTTAGGCAGAATGAATTTTTCTAAGTTAGAACAAAAATATTGCCTTTTAAGAACTTTAATTCCAAGGAAAAATGTCAAAATATGTCAAGAACCAAAAATAAATTTGTTTGAAGAGTTTGATAATGTTTCTAAATGTATTAAAATGCAATGTGAATTTTATGTGATTTTTAGAAACCTAAATGTTATTTTAATTAATTAATTCTCATTAACTAATTAAAATAAACATTTAAATATTTTTAAAATACGAAAATTATGCAAAAAATAAAAATATAATTATTTTCAGAAAGGGAAAAATATTTTAAGTTATGATGCAAAAAATGGGATTTTTTGGAAATGATTTACTATTTTAAATTAATTGGGCAAAACAAATGAATAAAAAAAGATAATAAAATTGAATTAAAGGGGAAGTATGCTGATCTGAGGGCCAGAATTCAAAGATTTTTGGAGGGAGTTGACTTGGCGCGGGTTTCAGTGGCTAGGATTGATTATGGCAATTTGAATTTTCATAATTATGTTTAAGTTAATTAATCCAGAATTAGGGCTTAAACAAGGAATCTGGGCCGTTCACACGCACGCTGGAAACCTCATCTAAAGGCCAACATTCAAAGTTGCCCAATTGATGGGATTAGGGTTTAATCACCCTCAGGCGGCCGGAACAGTGTTCCGGTCGTCTTCTCCGACGAGTCTAAACCCTAGCTTCTCTCTCAGGTCATCAAACTTCAAATTTCTTGCACAAAAATGATCCCCCAATCATTCTAAACCTAAACCCCCAACCAAAACTCATTTATTTCACACCATGAACATGAATCGAAGAAAAATGTAAAAACGGGCAAAAGTTTCAGAGGTCACATACATGGTGGTTTCTCAACCATTTTTAAAAATAATCACATCCCCATGATCAGGGGATCATATAGAACCATAAAAGAACTTAAAAGCTAGCTTCTGGGAAAAAAGTTCATCATGTTACCTGAGATGGAACTTTCTGGTTCTGGGAGTTCTGACCTTTCCTTTGCTGCAAATCCACCTCTTTGAACCTCTTGATGGTGAAATGAAGCTTAGAATGAGTTTATATGGCTTGGTTTGAAGGTTTTGGTTCTGATATAGCAGATTTAGAGAGTTGAGTATGTGATGTTTTTGACTGTTTTAAGGGTTGATTCTTGCTCTATGGATGGTATGTGATTGGTTGGTGAAGAGAAAATGGAGGTTTTGTGGCTGTGGGAAGAGTTTCGAAGAGGAGAAGTTTTTGACAGTTTTTGGAAATCCTGGATTGTGGGAGCTTTCATTCTTGTGTGTGTTGTGTTTTGGAATGCTTGAGGTCCACATATGAGGCTCTGATTGGGCAGAGAGTTGGTAGTGGCACAGTTTGATTGGCATGGGCAAAAATGCAAAAAGTCAAGATTTTGTGTACCATAGGTATGGGCCATGGCAGAGGAGATCTTAGGGCTTATCCTGCTTCAGCTTGAGTCAAGGAAGGCCTTTGGATCTGATTTTGTGAGCTGGATGGTCTTGATCAAGAGTTTTCAATGTTCTTGCATAATTCCCTCTTTGAACTTTCTTATGAACCAAGGCAAAGAATCTTGTGAATTCTTGGGCAAAATGCAGCAAAATGAACCATATGAAGTTGCTAGAATGCTTTGAGATCAATTAGTGTCCAATTCAAGCATTGAAAGTCCCTTTTGCAAAAGATTCAATTTTGAAGATTCATGAGAAAATGCCTTATGTAACTTGTGATTCAAGGCATAGAAATGAGAAATCCTTTGAGCCATTCTGAATTATGGACCATGAATGATGTTTGGGTGATGGTTAGAAGTTGATTTGAAGTCACATTTGGCTTTGGCAAGTTTTTTTGCAAGTTTCCTCTTTGGCAAAAAAAATGAAAATTTAGTGATTTTGTCCAACTTTGCAAGGCCATAACTTTTGTTCTAAAATGAATTAGAATGAGTTCTTGTACTTTTTGAAAATGGGAGGATCCAATCTACAACTTTCATGACCAAGAATTTTTCATTTGAAGCATTTTTGGATCAAAAAGAGGAGGTTGAAAAACTTTCCCAAAATGGCAAGTTTACATTACAAGTCACTTTCCAAAAAAGGCATCTTTGCAAATGGCTTGAAATTCTTCAATTTTGTGAACTTATAACATCTTCTAAGTTCAAATAAAGATCATAAACATTCAAAATGATGGAGAAGACCCTTTGGTTGGGCAATTGGGGGGCTCAGATGCCCTGATTTTACACTGACTTGCTCAAGAAGTCATCTTGTGATCAAATGCCTTCCCCATTGAATTTCTTCATGAAAGTTGGTATGCATGATCCTTATATCATATAGAGACCAATAGAAACAAGAATGACCAAAAAATTTGGAGTTATGGCCTCTGAAACCAAAACCCTAATTTCAGGTCATCTGTGCAGTTAAGCTTGGCTCTGCTTCCACACCTTCCTCGGTTCTTGTGATTCTTTGACTTCCTTGATCTTGAGAGGATATAATATGATGTTTGAACATACATGGACCTTCTTGAGATGATTGAAGGCCTTTGGAGTGACTCAGATGGCTCAGGGATTGCTTAGATCACAAACCCTAGATGCAGATGACTTTGGACCAATACAGTGAAGCAAAAATGTAATATGAGATGCTATGGTTGAATCTATGAAAATGAAAAGAAACACAAGCCATGGTGAATGAGTGAGGGCAAATTTGGGGTGTTTACACCCATGGAATAAGGCTATATACAAGGGATCCTTTCATGCATTTATTAAGTCTTTTTGGATTTGTTTGAAGATGAGAAGAGAAAGACTCAAATGAGAAAGGTCAAAGCTAATGGGGGACTAAGACACACCCTAAGTCATCTTATTATGTAAAAGTGTGATCCTATGGTTAATGAGGTATTCTAAAACTAAGGAGAAGAAAGAACAAGTTAGAATTCAACTTACTTCCTAAGGAAGTTAAGTTGAATCTAAAGAGAGAAAAAGGGAACCTATGAACAAAGCACAAAGGTGCTAAGGTAAACACAATTAACATGAATAAGGGATAAGGAATTAAGTAATTAACTCATCTCCCCCCTACAAAACAAGAGTTAGCATGATGGAGAAGTATGAAAAATTATTACATGGTAAATTTCAATAACAACCCACACTAGCTAAGGAAAGATGTTAGTGAATTTCTAAGGTTAATACCTAAGACCAAAGCATCTTATAAGGTTACAAACTTAAAAAGTCAGTAGCTAAATCAATTCCAAAGTTTCTAAGGCTACAAAGTTAGGCAACCTCAAACTATGCCCTAAAAAGAATCTAAACCCTAATGAGATCTAAGGTAAAGTTACATGGGGAAACCTAAAGGATTAAGTAACCTAAAAAGGCTTAAACCCTAAAGTGAATGGAAAATACAGGGGCTAATTATCTTATCAAAGTCTCCTAATAGGTCATGCTACAAGGGATGAAGAGACCTAAGTAACAGAAATATAAACTATGTGAGTGATGGTGTGAACATGAGAGAGAATGCAAGTGAAACTTCAAAGAGAAGAAAGATCTTAAGATAAGACTCAAACATGAACAAAAGGGTTTTAAATCCCCATAAAAAAACTAGAGGCTTAACATGAATTCAAGATGGAAATTAATCTTATAAACAATGGCAAATAAAATGACATGAAATATTCTAAAAACTAGGTATCTCAAATTAGGGTTTTTTTACTTTCTTAATGGCAAATGAAACATAAAGAGAGGCAAAGCTTTATACATGTGAAGTGAACATAGAGGAATGACCTAAACATGTTTATAAGACACAAAAAAAGACTTGGATAAATTTATTTGGAGTATTTATTAAGTTTTGAGTGGTTAAGATGAAGGATGAAGGAGAATTAGGTTAAAATGGGGACAATGGTGGCTTAAGGTTCAAGTAAACCCTAAAATCAAGAGTAAAGACTCAAGGATGGATTTCAATGTTAGAGGACCTATAATATGACTCACAAGAACCAGAAACAAGACCTTAGACTAATGGAATGAATTCCTTATTCATTTGAAATAAGAGAAGACAACATGAAGGACCAAAAATGACTTAGAAATCAAACAATTCAAGAAAAATACCAAACGACCTTAAAAAATTATGAAAGTTGGTACTTAGAATCAAGATCCAGATAGTAACATATGTACAACAAATCTCATTAAAATGCATCATTTTGAATGGTTAATGGAAAGGTAGAACTCAATTAGGGTTTTTGAACATACAAGTGAAATAATGGACTCAAAAAGGATCTAAACATGACCGAAAAATCCAGAGAAAAATATTTTGGGAATATTTGATGAGGTATTTGGATAATGCAAAAAGAATGGGACATTTATCAAGCATAGTTTGGGAGAAATAATATTCACAAGATGACATATCAAAAAGGTAAAAATTAAGAAACAAATAAATGGAAAATTAATTCTGATCTCAAAAATGAACAAAAATAAAATCTAAAATTATGGAAAATTAAATAATATTATGAAGAGTGCCCATGAATTATTTGGGAGTTTTTGGATGCTTTTTGTTATTATTTAAAATAAGAAACGAAACTGAACTAAAATAATAAAAATAATTAAAATGAAATAATGTGAGATGGGCCTTGGGGTGCAAAGAGTGAGGAAAACAACATGAATGGGCTTAGAGAAAATGCGCAGGGGGTGTGGGTAGCACACTGAAGACTTTAGTTTGACTTTGTGGCATGTGCAAGGCACGTATTCATTTATGTGATGGCAGTTTCACAAGCGTTGGATCAGATGGGATCAATGGTCATGACTTAAAGTTGGGAAATTATTAGGGTTACTGTTCAGATGACCGGAGATGAATTCCGGTTATCTTCTCTGTTCAAGCTCCGGTAGGGCAAACCTTTAAACCTCACTAAAATGAAAATCAAGACCATGACTGGATTCGCCTCTCTACACTGATCATAAATATGGCCTCAAAATTCACTTAGGGTTCCTAAACTTCCAGAATCGATGACCTAAACAAAACCTGAGAAAATTGAATCAATGCTCTATGATGCCTATCAACTAGCCAGTCAAACCATAACCTCTATCAGGCCTCACACAACATGAAAACTCTTAGAAATGAGCAATTCGAACCAGTTGAAATTTAGGACATACCTGAATTGCAGAGATAAAAAATTGTTGCTAGAAGGCCAGAGATGAGGTTCCTTGAATTGCTTGACCTTGTTCTTGATCAACCAGAGTGAAATGAATACTCAATGATGTGTGAATCTTGAGAAACCAATAGAGATACATTTTTGATCAGTGTTATGCAGATATGAAACCTAGGAGCTTCAAGCAATGAGCATCACATAAATTGAACAAAACACGGTGTTGATGATGGATAGATGAAGATCAGAGCTTGAGAGATGAAGATTATGAAGTTTCAATCAGAAACACAGTGCAATCACAAAGTTGCAGTATGCAATTTTTGAAGATTCAAGCTCAGTCCTCCATGAAAGTCATGCTTGAGGTGATGATGAAGATGAATTGAAGATGATTGAGGTTGGAATGGTGAAGGTGTAAGTTGCTTGAAGCAAAATGCAGTGAAGGTGCAGAGAGTGAGCAAATAATATTTAGGTGATTTGAGCAAAATGGAAGTGGTGACTGCAATTCAGTTATGCTCAAACTTTTATATCCATGGTTGACAGTTATTAACCACAGTTAACAATTCGAACTATGGTTATTTCTAACTGATGGTGAATTGAGCAACCTAGGGTGTGAAATGCAATAGTGCAATGTTGATCTTGCTTGGCTCGAATTTGATTGTGTATGGTGATGTTCATGGAAATTATGGTGAGGATGAGTGAAATGTAATGGGGCTAGCCTGATCAAACTTATGCAGTATGCCTTTGGCTTGAATTTGGAGAGGGTGCATGGCAAGTGAGGTGATCATGCACTCATATGATGATATATTCCTCAAATAAGCTTATGGACATGGAGTTTGTGATCATAACAATGTGAATTGAAGCATGTAAACTTAACTGAAGTGTGATTCTTCATGCCTTGGCCTGCAAGAAACCAAATTGTATGTTGTGATCTTCCATGAGGTGTAACTTCATGATCAAGGCACCCATGGATGAAGTTCTTATACCCAATTTGAAGATAAAATATCATAGAACAAATTTGATGCTCAAACCATGATGGGATATGTCCTCTAAGTTGCTTGAAATTGTTGTAAACACCCTAACTTTTCCCTCACTGTTTCTCACACCATGGCTTGTGATCTTTCATTTTGTTTTAGTATAGGCATACCATCTCATATTGCATATTTATTTCACTGCATAGTTCCATTTCATCTACATCTAGGGTTTGTGATCTGAGCAATCCAAGAAGTGATCTGAGCCATCCCAAAGGTCCTGAAGCTTTCCAAGAGGGTCCATGTGTGTTCCATGATCATACAGGTAATAGCAAGGGAAGCTCACTGGAGCGTCATCTTCAACATTGCCAACATTTTTATTTTCTCAATTTACAACAATCCCCTCCTTTCAGGGGATTCGCTTCTTTGACTGTACTTGCCTATTCAGGGCACCCAAATCAATAAAATCAGAATATTCAGTCACACATTGTTTTACCTTTTTGTTTTATTTGAAAAATGTCCAGAGTTCGTAATACAACATTTGCATGAAAACTTATAGGCCATTTTTGAACAAATGCTTACATGAAATATGAATTCTTAAGCAAATCTAACTCCTATGACGGAATCCGGTTAAGGATACCTCATGACACTTGTGCATTTTCCTTTGTCTCAATAGGTTGCAGGTACCCAAGGAAGACAATCTTTCACAGCACGGGGCATATCAAGCATTAAATCCCTAGCTTACTACTTCCCAGAAGTTATCTCCTCCCTGAGCGGGACCTCCCGAGCAGTGCCTGACAGCCTCTTCCACAACAAAGTGGTCCAAGAACTTTCTTTTCCCCACCAGTGATACCATATTTCTCTCATCCTCAGCAGATTTGGTGGAATTGATTCCCCACAAAGTTGTCTCCCCAGAAGAGAAATACCTGAAACACATCCCCATTGGAGTTGCCAAAACTTCCTCATCCCCGTAAGGAGTCCTCCCTCCGGGAAGATCAATCAATGATCTATTTCCCCACCCGAGTTCTCCCTCCAAACAGATCATCCAGAGATCTTTATCCCCGCAGGATCCGAGTCTCGGATCAGTTCTCACATTTGCATAAATCATAGCATTCACATCATATTCACCAAAATAAGCGTAGCATTCCGTCTGATACGGAGTATTACGGAAAAAATCAAACATTTGCATGATCATAAGCCAGGTTTGAGCCAGTCACCTACAAATACCATCATCATTTCATCAACAATATACAAAACTCATATCCCCCATAGATAAAAGCCAAGGCATCCCCTTTGCACTCTCAAGTACAGATACTTGTTCATAGCATGCTCTTCTCGACACTCGTCCGTGTCATTTTATTCCCCCGCAGGTCGCCAAAATACCTTCTGCACTCTCGAATACATATATTTGTTCACAACTCGTACATATTCTTTTTGACACTCATCCGTGTCATGTTTCCCCAACAAGTCAAACACTCATTCGTGTCCCTTGCCCAATCTTTCGACACTCGTCCGTGTCTTGCACATACTTCACCGACAGGTCAACACTTGTACATATACAATCCTCTGATACTCGTCCGTATCTTGTGTATATTACCCCCGACAGAATAAACACTCGTCCGTGTTCCTTGCTTAACCGATTGATACTCATCAGTATTGTCATCCTTAAACACGTGTCAGCGTTTGCTTCTATCGATACTCGTTCGTATCATGGTCCTAAGGATGCTCGTCCATATCTTTAGTCTATGCACACCATCAAACACTTATATCTTTTATCTTAATGACGTAAGCACTCGTCAATGTTTACCATTCCCTAGTAAGTCGCCAAAAAAACAACTTTTTGTATATCCGACATTCGTCATATGTCGTGATACTTTCAGCAGTTGTCCCCTGCCAGGTGATCGTCCTTCACCTTTGGATGATCGTCCCTCATCCTATCCCCAGTGGAATCTCCATTGTTGGAACCTTCTATCCGACATTCGTCCTATGTCGTGATATTTTTTAGCATCCGTCCCCTGCTAGGTGATCGTCCTTCACCATTTGATGACCGTCCCTCATCATTTATCCGATGGTCGTCCCCATCGTTGATCTTGTTATCCGACATTTGTCATATGTCGTGATAATCCCTGAAGAGCAGCCTTACCCTTCTAGGTGATCGTCTTTCACCTCTTGATGATCGTCTTTCATCATGCTTATCCGATGGCCGCCCCCATCGTTGGCCTTTTCTATCCGACATTCGTCCTATGTCGTGATATTTTCAGCAGCCGTCCCCTGCTAGGTGATCGTCCTTCGCCTTTGATGACCGTCCCTCATCATTATTTCATTTATTCTTTCACCCGATGGTCGTCCTCATCGTTGTTTACTTTTCAAACCTGATGGTCGTCCCCGTCAGTGCTTTCCTCATTTCTTTAATCCCCAGAGAGTTTTATTTCCTTACCCGATGGTCGTCCCCATCATGGTCTCTTTATTTCCCAGCATGATGGTCGTCCCCGTCCTTGCTTTGCTTACCGTTTTATCCCCTGCAGTCGTCCTCTGCTCGATGGTCGTCCTCCATCGCTTTCATTTGATAATCATACTATACTACCTTTTACAATTTATATGCCTTTTCTTCACCTTTTTGATGATCGTCCTTCATCATGCTTGTCCGATGGCCGTCCCCATCGTTGACCTTTTATCCGACATTCGTCCTATGTCGTGATATTTAGCAGCCGTCCCCTGCTAGGTGATCGTCCTTCACCGTAGATGACCGTCCCTCATCTTACCCCTTCCAGAGCAGCCGTCCCCTGCTAGGTGATCGTCCTTCACCTTTGATGACCGTCCCTCATCATTATTTCATTTATTCTTTAACCCGATGGCCGTCCCCGTCGTAGTCCCTTTTCCTCTTCCTGATGATCGCCCTTCATCAGTTTAGCCCGATGGCCGTCCCCATCGTTGTTTACATTACTTTATGAACTTGATGGCCGTCCCCATCATTTTTCATTAATCCCCAGAGAATCTTATACCTTTATATGATGGCCGTCCCCATCATAACCCCTTTTATCCCCAGCATGTCGGTCGTCCCCGTCATTGCTTTATTTTCCGCACCTTTCCAGCATGTCGGCCGTCCCCGTCATTGCTCCTTCCCCAGCAGTCGTCCTCTGCTCGACGGTCGTCCTCCGTCGCCCACACTTTATAATATACTTTATTTTCTTTTACAATCTATATCCCTTTTCTTCTTCATTCTGTGAGTGCAAATTTCAGACTGTCTTTGGTATTCAACCACAAGTTATCTTGTTTGCCTGTTAAGTCGTTGCTTACATCCTGCACAGCTAACTCATGTTTGAATAGGGGCAGCTGTAAACACCCCAAATTTTCCCTCACCCATTCACACCATGGCTTTCGATCTCCTCATATGCATAAACTCAATCATACCATCTCATATTACATTTTTGTTTCACTGCATTGGTTCTAAGTCATCTGCATCTAGGGTTTGTGATCTGAGCAATCCAAGAGCTTCTTGAGCCACTCCAAAGGTCATCAATCACTTTAAAGGGGTCCATGTATGTTCAATCATCATATTATATCCTCTCAAAGTCAAGAATGTCAAAAAATCACAAGAACTGAGAATGGCATGGAAGCAGAGCCAAGTTTGACTACACAGATGACCTAGAATTAGGGTTTTGGTTTCAGAGGCCATAACTCCAAATTTTTTGGTCATTATTGTTTCTATTGGTCTCTATATGGTATAGGGAGCATGCATATCAATTTTCATGAAGAAATTCAATGGGGAAGTCATCTGATCAAGAGTTGACTTTTCAAGCAAGTCAGTGCAAAATCAGGGCATCTGAGCCCCCCAATGACCCAACCAAAGGGTGTTCATCATCATTTTGACTATGTATGATCTTTATTTGATCATAGAAGAAGTTGTAAGTTCACAAAATTGAAGAATTTCAAGTCTTTTGCAAAGTTGACTTTTTGGGAAAGTTTGACTTTTAATGAAATTGCCATTTTAGGAAACTTTTTCAACCCTTGCTTTTTGATTCAAAAATGCTTCAAATGGAAAAACTTTGGTCATGAAAGTTGTAGAATGGATCTTTCCCTTTTCAAAAAGTACAAGAACATGACCTAATTCATTTTGGATCAAAAGTTATGGCTTGTCAAAGTTGGCTAAAATCACAAAATTTCAAAGTTTCTACCAAAGAGGCAAAGTTGCAAATTCACTTGTCAAGGCAAATTGAGCTATCAAATGGACTTCTAAACTTCACAACATGATCATAAAACACCTAAAATTCAGAATGGGCCAAGAGATTACTCACTTTCATGACTTATGGAGCAAGATTTCTCAAAGGAAGCAAAAGTGAGGCAAGTTGCAAAAACTCACTCAAGTGTGAATCCACTTGCTGGCTGACTCCACAAACAATCCAAGGGCTCTCCACACATCTTGCTGCGCAGGACACCCCATCTGTCCTTGGCTAGCAAGTAGCCCATGCCTCTCTTACACAAACTTGACATTTTGGCAACTTGAGCCATACCAATCACTAAAGCACACATCAACTCATCTGACCTATCACAATAGTTTATGCAAACAAAAAGCAAGCCAAAGCACATAACAACACACTCTGATCTTGCCCATAGCCATAGTTATCAAAATCTCCCCCATTTGCAAGAGCCTTCGAAACACTCAGTACAAGCTACAAACATACAAACCAACTTCACAAACATACTCAGCACACTTCACTGATCAGAAGGCACCCATCACCATGGCCTAAAACTCCCTGAATCACAAACACGATTTCCATCCCACATTGAACAGAACTTCTGCCATCTCTCAAACCATCCATTATAAACTTCAAACAAGCATTGAAAGCTTCTCAGGGGGTCCAGTGGAGTTAATTGCAAGCAAGAAACCAGCCAGAAAGTGCCATAAACCAAAGCTTCAGTTCAGGTAGCCATCTCAAACTTTTTTTCCAGAAACTCCATTTTAAGTTCTTAAATGCTTCTATGCACTCCCCTGATCATGGGGATGTGATTATTTTTGAAAATGGTTGAGAAACCAGGATGTATGAATGCTCTGAAACTTTTTGCCCTAAATGAGTTTTGCTTCGATTTGGCTGATTGATGAATGAAAAATGATGTTTGTTAGGGGGTTTTGATTCAGTGTTGAATGGGGATGAGTTCTGGGCAGTTAGATTTCATTTTCATTGCGTGTAGAGAGAGTTAGAGTTTTGGGTTGGCCGGAGAAGACGACCGGAACAGTGTTCCGGTCGCCTGAAAGTCATTAGGGCTTTGTAATTAGGGTTTAATCATAATTAGGGGATTTTGAATGTCAGCCCTTGGATGTGGCGCCAAGTCAATTCGCGCGCGTGTAGGTTTAAATGCTGGCCCTTGATCTTGCTGACTTTTCTATTTTTCAGTTTAATTCATTTTATTTTTCATTTAATTGCATTTGTTTTGTCCAATTTATTTAAAATAGTAAAACATTTTCAAAAATTCTGAAAATTTTTATACAAACTTTTATTAATTTTTAGAAACCAAAAACATTTTTATTTTTAATTTTTGCATTAAAAAATATTTTTAAATCATTTAAAAGTTTATTTTTAATTAATTAATGAGAATTAATTAATTACAAATACTTTTAGGTATTTAAAAATCACCAAAAAATTCATGAAACCTTTAAAATCATTTAGAAACATTGTCCAACCCTCAAACTAAATTTCTTTTTTGATCTTAATGTCTTTTGGCAATTTTTCATGGAATTAATTTCATTTCAAAGCATTGTTTTGATCCAATCTTTGAAAATTCATTTCTGCCTAGTCTTTGAGAGTTGGACTTTGATTCTTTTTGCATTGTGTCTTGCATATCATGTAGTTTGTAGGATTAAATTGGCATGATTTGATCTTGCATTTCCCATTTGTTTGAAATTTTTCTTGTCAAGGTACCCTAAACCCCTAGAAATCTTAGGAAATTCATAACTTTCATTAGGTTAAGAGTTAGAACCCCTCCTTTGGGCAATGAGTTTGTATAGGTTTAGGGTTCCTTTGAGTGCATTTTCAATTTTTTATCTTGATGTTTGCTTCTGATTTTGGTTTTTGTTTTGTGCATTGATCATAAACCCTAATTTGGGCTTCCTCTTGCATTCATCTTGCATTTGCTTACATACCATGACTTGCCATAGCATTTTGTGCATCCATTTGATCCATTAGACAGCTTAAGACATGTTAGAAGTATGTTTGATCATTGCATCTTTCTTTTGCCATGTTGTATGGCATTTGCATTTCATAACTTTTCATGTATGTTCATGGTTCTAAGCATGCTTCATTTGCACCCATATGTTTGTATGATCATCCCCATGCCTTGTTTCATGTTTGCATCATCCCATAGCATCACTAACATCATACTTATGCTTCTGGTTTTGATTTTCATCATGCCATTTCATCTCATTTTGCATTACATTGCATTTCTTTCACTAACTTTTCAGGTGGTAAGTTACTTTGAGAAGTGAATTTGCCTTCACTTCTCACAATCTCCTTTCACCTCTCTTATGCATCATTGCTGCATTTTGTCTTGTGCTTGAGATTGAGCTTGCTCATTCTTCTTCTTCTTACTTTCTTTCTTCAAGTGACTTGTCTTCTTAAATGAAGCAAGTTACTTTGCTTCTCTTTGCTCCTTTCATCTGCTTCCTGGTGGTTTCTCTGAAGATCTTTCTTGTAAACCTCACAAACCCTAGGAATAACCAAGCATGACAATGATTAGGGTTTTGATTAGTCCCCCATTTAGATTTTTCCTTTATGTCTCATTGAGTCTTCTCTCCTCATCTCATAGTCAGGGATTAAACCCTAAAGGTTTTAAGGCTTTGTGATTAAGCTTATGCCTGCATCCTTCTATTAGGATGGAGTGTATAACTTTAATCCTAAGTGTTAAACCCTTAATGTGTTTAAATATTTTAATCAATCCATCTAATAATCTCTAAGACATCAAGCTTGTAACTTGGGCCTTGCATCAGGGTTCTAATTCTTCCTTAACTGGTTAAGAAGGACTAACCCTAGTGTTAATGGACAAGTCCCCCTCAAGTTGTCTTACAAACCCTAAAACTCATTTCTTCATCTTATCATTAACTAAAATCCACTCAATAAAGGCCTTGTTTTGTCATGAGTTTAATCCCTAATCATGGATTAAGTTGAGGAGCCTTCCTCAGCTTAAACATTCTCATCTATTATCCTTCTATTAGGATGGTGTAATGGGTCTGTTTAATCCCTGATTATGGCTTAACCTCCTTACTTAACACTAAACAAAAAACAACAAAAACATCTAATTAATCACAAGTAGGTTAATGATCTTAACCCTACATCAAAGGTGATTAAGTGTGAGAAGCTGACTTCACACTTAAGGTATTCTCATTACCCCTAATCAGAGGGAGGATGTGATGAGTTTACTAACCCATTGGTTTAGGCTTAAGCTCATTAACTTATGACAAACTTCAAAAAGCAATGAAAGACTGAAAACACAAAAACAAACAATAATCGTCTCCTCCGGGATTCTTTTCTCATCTTATTCACTCACAAACGAGGACTTGCTTCTTCCGTCTAATGCAAGACAGTTTGCACCTGAGCCAGACAGGTCATACACTTGAGCATTGACAAGTAAGCAGTTCACAAGTCAATTCATCTTTCAGTCTCTTTGGGTCTAACTACGGTGTTCTGACTTCCTATTGCACGAGAGGATACGTAGGCATAACTTAACAGTTATCGAACAAAAGTCTCTGTACATTCCCCCTTTTTCCAGCATTATTCTTTTAGCCTCATGATCTTGAGCATCTTATTCCTGTTCTTACACTGACACTTCACTTATATACACTTCACCTCTCTTACACTGACACCTGTACATCCTTTTCCAGCTCTTTGTACACAAAATTGCACTGACACTACCCCTTTAAACACAAATCTCTTAAGCGTGGATCCCGTCGAGTACGACGGACAATCTGGGTGCTAATACCTTCCCAGGTTGTAACCAACCCCCTTTCTCAGTCTCTCTGGTTCGCAACCGTCTTATCCATATCTTTTCCAGGTCTATGCAGCATTACCTTTCTTTCGGGATAAAAATGCCTAGTTGGCGACTCTTTCCTTTCTCCTGAGTTCACTCCTGTGTGTTCTCAGTCCTCTTTCGCCGACCGTTCGCGTCTGTACCATATTTGAGCGCAGTCTCATCTTTTGGGAGCGACAGATGTCCAAGCATGATAACTTTTAGAGTTGTATATATTCCCCCCTAGATTTTTATCTTTGAGTCTCCTTGAGTCTCTCTTCTCATCTCATAATCATAGGCTAAACTCTTAAATCTTTAGGACTTTGGAATTAGGGTTATGCCTGCATCCTTATCTTAGGATGGAGTGTATAACTTTAATCAATAGTGTTAAACCTTTAATTTGTTTACACCTCTTAATCAAAACACATTTATAATCACTAAGTCTTTATATTGTAACTTGGGCCTTACATTAGGGTTTTATCTCTTCCTTATGGTCAAGAGGGACTAACCCTAGTGTTTAATGGACAAGTCCCCCTCAAGTTGTCTTACAAATTTAAAACTCATTTCTTAATCCCACCCTTTAATCAAAATCCACTTAAGAAATTCTTGTTATATATTGAATTTAGTCCCTAACCATGGATTAAGTTGAGGAGCCTTCCTCAGCTTAAGTGTCCTCATCTATCATCCTTCTATTAGGATGGTGTAATGAGTTCACTAATCTGTGATTAGAGATTAAACTCATTACTTAACACTAAACAAAAAACCCAAAAAACATCTAAATAATCACAAGTAGGATAATGATCCTAATCCTACATCACCATGGTAATTAAGTTGAGATGCTTATCTCATACTTAAGTAGGCTCATTATCCCCAATCAGGGAGGATATAATGAGTTTACAACCCTTGATTTGGGCTTAAGCTCATAATCATATGCAAAACACCCAAAAACAATAAAAAACTAAAAACATCAAAAAAACAAACAATAATCGTCTCCTTCGGGACTCTTTTCTCATCACACTCATTCATAAACGAGAACTCGCTTCTTCCGTCTAATGTAAGACAATTAGCACTCGAGCCAGACGAGTCATATACTTGAGCATAGACAAGTAAGCAGTTCACAGTCAATTTATTTTCAGTCTCTTTGAGTCGAACTACGGTGTTCTGACTTCCTCATTGCACGAGAGGATACGTAGGCATAACTTAACTGTTATCGAACAAAAGTCTCTGTGTCTTCCCCCTCTTTCAACATTCTTCTTCTAAGCCTCAGTTCTTGAGCATTCATCCTTTTAGCACTGACACTTGTATATTTCTTTTCCACCTTTTGCACACAGATAGCACATACCCTACCCCTTTAAACACAAACTTTCAAGCGTGGATCCCGTCGAGTACGACAGACAATCTGGGTGCTAATACCTTCCCAGGTTGTAACCAACCCCCTTTCTCAGTTTCTCTGGTTCGCAACCGTCTTATCCATCTTTTTTCTAGGTTTATGTAGCAATACCTTTCCTTCGGGATAAAAAATGTCTAGTTGGCGACTCTATTCATCTTCATTTCATTTCTCTTTTCGCCGACCGTTCGTGTCTGTACCTTGTTTGACCTAGTGTCTTTTTGGGGGAGCGACACCATCCAGTTAAACAGAAGTTGCACCGCACTCACCTAGATATGGCCATGAAGATTAAGGAAGAAATACAAAAGCAGTGGGACGTCGGTTTCCTTGCTGTAACTAGTTACCCATCGTGGGTTGCTAACATTGTACCCGTGCCTAAGAAGGATGACAAGGTGCGTATGTATGTGGATTACCGGGACTTGAAAAGAGCTAGCCCGAAGGATGATTTCCCATTACCTCACATTGATGTATTGGTAGACAACACAACTCAGTTCTCGGTATTTTCTTTCATGGACGGATTTTCTGGATATAATCAGATCAAGATGTCACCCGAAGACATGGAGAAAACAACTTTCATCACACCGAGGGGCACATTTTGTTACAAGGTAATGCCGTTTGGACTAAAGAATTCCGGTGCAATGTATCAACGGGCTATGGTAACATTATTCCATGATATGATCCACAAAGAAATCAAATGCTACGTGGATGATATGATTGCCAAGTCCCTTACTGAAGAAGACCATTTGGTGAATCTGCTGAAGTTGTTTAACCGTCTGAGGAAGTATCAGTTGAAATTGAACCCTAACAAATGCACATTCAGGGTACGTTCCGGTAAGCTGCTGGGTTTTATCGTAAGTAAAAAGGGAATTGAGGTTGATCCCGACAAAGTCAAAGCTATTCAGGAAATGCCTGCACCTAGGACTGAGAAAGAAGTTCGAGGGTTCTTAGGTAGATTGAACTACATCTCAAGGTTCATATCTCACCTCACTGCAACCTGTGAACCCCTGTTCAAGCTGTTAAGAAAGGAACAAACAGTCAGGTGGAACGACGATTGTCAGAAGGCTTTTGACAAGATCAAGGAGTACCTGCAAGAACCTCTAAGTCTCATGCCTCCAATTGAAGTAAGACCTTTAATCATGTACCTGACAGTATTATAAGGGTCAATGGGGTGTGTGTTGGGCCAGCATGACAAGTCTGGTTGAAAAGAGTATGCAATATACTACCTGAGCAAAAAGTTTACCGACTATGAACAACGTTATTCACTGCTCGAGAAAACCTTTTGTGCTTTATCGTGGGTTGCTCGCCTACTTAGACAGTATATGTTGACTCATACTACCTTGTTGATCTCAAAAATGGACCCCGTCAAGTACATACTTGAGAAGCCAACACTTACCGGAAGGGTTGCAAGATGGCAATTGATTCTAACAGAGTACGACATTCAGTACACTTCTCAAAAAGCCATCAAGGGCAGTGTATTGTCTGATTACCTGGCTGAGCAACCCATTGATGATTACCAGCCCATGAGATTTGACTTCCCTGATGAAGACATCATGTTCTTAAAAGAAAAAGATTGTGAAGATCCGGTTCACACTGAAGGGCCTGACCCAGAATAAGCATGGACTATGATGTTTGAAGGGGCAGTTAATTGTAACGGTCGCGGAGTTGGTGCAGTACTTATCACACCTAAAGGAGTTCATATGCCTTTCTCGGCAAAACTCACATTTTCCTGCACTAACAACGAAGCAGAATACGAAGCCTGTATCATGGGTCTTGAGGAGGCCATTGACCTCAGGATCAAAACCTTGAATGTATTCGGAGATTCGACTTTGGTAATCAACCAGACCAACGGAAAATGGTACACTCATCAGGAGCATCTAATTCCATATCATGATTATACGAGGAGATTGTTAACCTTCTTCACAACAGTTAAGCTTGAATACATCCCTCGAGATGAGAATCATTTTGCAGACGCTTTGGCTACCATTTCATCCATGATCAAAGTACAAGCTGCTAATTATGTACCTCGAATTTTGCTATCCAGACTGGACAACAAGCCTTGGTACCATGACATCAAATGCTTCTTGGAGAATCTGACATACCCGCCTGGGGCATCATCAAATGATAAGAAGACATTAAGAGGGCTAGCCGGCAATTTCTTCCTCAACACTGATGGTTCATTATACAAGCGAAACTTCGAAATGGTCCTATTCAGATGTGTTGACAAGAAGGAAGCAGACCTACTGATGCACGAAGTACATGAAGGTTCATTCGGTACCCATGTCAGAGGACATGCAATGGCGAAGAAATTATTAAGGCCGGGTTACTACTGGATCACAATGGATGCAGACTGTTGTGCCTATGCCAGAAAATGCCACAAATGCCAGATCTACGCAGATAAAGTGCATGTGCCTCCGAATCCCTTGTGTCGCTCCCCGGATTTCCATCCTGGTACAAACACGAAAGTGGCGCAGAAAGAGTAGAGTCGCCAGCCATGCATTTTTATCCCGAAGGAACGGGAATAGTAATGTTGCACAAACCAGAAGAAAAGAAAAGGAAGGACACGTGTCCTGCGAACCAAAGAGAATGGGTTCGGGAGTCGGTTACAACCTAGGTAGGTATTAGCACCCAGATCATCCGCCGTACCCGACGGGATCCACGCTTGCAAAGAAATCTGTTTCAAAGGGTGAAAGCTGCTACAAAAAGAAGGACTGGAACTGGAAAAGAAAAGAAAAGGGAACTGAAAATGAAATGAAAAAGGAAAAAATGTAGGAAAAATAAAGATTGTGCTCGAACGGGCCCTACCCCGCTGCCTACGTACCTCATCTGGACAATGAGGATCAGAGTCACCGTAGTTCCCCTAACTAGGGATGGAAAATATTGCTTGTGTATTAAGGCTTGAACTGCCTATGTCAATGCTCAGGTGTTGCAGGCTCGGACGACGAGTGCGTTACCGTCTTGCAAAATGACAAGTAGGAGCATGTTCACGTACGGAGCGAAGGTGATGAGAAAAGAATTCCCGAAGGAGAGACGATTGTTGTTTGTTTGTGTTTTTTAGAAGCTTTTATTGGTGTGGCACAAGAAAGTGAACTCAAGCTCTTTTCCATGGAATGTGTACTTGCTACTACATTCCAAGATGGAATAATAGAACAAGCACACTCAAGTAAGGAGAAGATCCCCAAAACATGGTTCTAGAGATTAGGGCCTAAGCTCACTAACTCATTGAATTTATTAAGTGTTTTTGTAATTAAAATGAAGAAGTGTGTTTTAAGGTTTTCTTGATGAAGATGGTCTCATGATCAGACTTGTGCATCATGATGAACAAGTTTGTACTATCCCAAGATGGAAAGACTACAAGTGTTTCATGGAATAAGGTTATTGCACAGGAGACCACTCCAATCCTTATTAAGGTGATTTTTATGGTTTTTTTTAGATGAGAAAGAGATGAACCAAAGATCTTAAAGGTAAAAGAACTAAAGGGGGACTAATCAATCCTAATGTCAACATGCATGGGATTCCTAAGTTAGTGAGGCTTACTATCCTAAAGAAGGAAAAGATAAGGAAAGAAGGAGGAGAATGAAGAAGGGAAGAAGATAGAAAGGATGGCCTAAGCATATCAAACACAAATAAGAAAGCACAAAGAAAAGAGAAGAGATAAGAATTGGAGATGTGGGAATCTCATCCACACCTCTCACTTACCAGAGCCCCTGAAATGGTTAAAAACATAAACAAGTAACATGCAAATAAAACCAAATGAAACACAAGATGAACATAAGATCAAGCCAAGACAATACAACCAGAATAGAGACTTCAATTACAAGTGTCAAGATCAAACATGCAACATAACAATGAGAAATGGATCAAACAGTTCAATATAAAGCATTACAGATTATCATGACAAAACAAAACAATTATGAGATAACACAAAGCATACAAAGCAAACAAACATCACACACTTCAAGAACAGAACCCTAACATGTAAAGAATGTGCCTAAGCATCACAAGAGACTAAGAATAGAAGCATACAAACTTAAACATTATCAACATGAGAAACAAATAAACATAAGAAGTGAGGTGAACATGTACATAAGTGAATGAACTTCAAAGGCAAGCAACCACTAAATTTCTCAAAGTACAAACATAAATCAAAGACCAGAGGGGTATCCTCATCCTAAAAGAGCTCTAAACAACCTAAGGGAGTTGGCACAAGTGCCCTCCTAGCCTAAGGGCTAAACATATGACCAAAAAGGATGCAAAAGGAGAAAAGCAAACAATAAAATTCAAATTAAATCAAGCATTCATCCAAAAATTCCACAAGTTTACACAAAGTCTCTTCAAACATCTAATATTAACATGCCAAGAGAATAGGATCAAAATCAGAAGCTAAGTAGGTCAAATATATTCCTAAACATGGATTAGGGTTATGAATCTTCAAACACAAGTTAAAAATAAAAAATAATCAAGAAAATTTCTAAAAATCAGAGGAAAAATCACCAATAAACTACATTTCAATATGAATCCAGAGTAAAAAGAATCAACCAAAAATTCCCAAGGATGATCAAGATATAAATTCTACAAGTCAGCATGTGTTTAAAATGAAATAAAAACAACAATTAATTCCAACGTGGAAAATGAAAATAAATGGAAAATAAAAATATCAAAAATTAAAGAAAACTCAAAATAACATTTATGATTTTTTTTGGAATTTTTAAGAACTCCTAACTATTTTAATTAATTGAAAAGAAAACTGAAATAAAATAAAAAATAAACAAATGAATGGAATGGGTCAGGGGTGCAAACATCAAAGATATTAGTTCAAAATCAATGGGCCTAAGAGAGGGAGGGGTATGAATATCATCCTGAGCCCAATGACCTGCGCAGGCTCACATACACTATAGTGGAAATTCAAATACTCAGGAAAAATAAAGGACCATCAGATCAATCTAGCGTATACAAGCAGGTCAATGATCAGGCAAAGTCAACAAACAAACATGCAAGGGTGTGCGCACATGATAGCTACTGTGAGGTGCCAAACACAATGCTTTATTCAGATTTAAAACATAAAATGAAATCACGTGCAGGGGACAGTGCGGTTTTAATGCGTTGGCATTGTGTCATCCGTCCAGATGAAAGATCCAAGGGCTGAAACATCATCTTCTTCATTCAAACATTTCCAGAATCCGGTGACCGGAGCCCTAACTCCGGCACCGTAAAACTCATAATCAAGAACAAAACACCATAAACAAGGCTATAAACTTCCAGATCTGATCATCTACTCATCCTAAACATGAATCAAGCATTCAAATATACAAACAATCCATGAACTCATCAAATCGAAGCAATCAAAGTTCAACACCAAACTTTCAAATCCAGATTTCTCACTCAATAATCCATCATTTTCAAATCCAATTAGTGCAGTGTACTCAGCAAAGTTTACATATTGTAATGCACACAAGAAAAACAAGTTCTAGATCCATGTATTTCAAGTCATACCTGAGGTTGAACCACTTCAAAATCACCATAATAGAGCTTCAAATGCTGCAGATCCGTGCACTTTGATCTCCTCTTGCAAAATAAATGCAAGAGGAAGCTTGAGAGATCCTGAATTGTGGAGCTCGAAGGATCTTGCTCTGAACTGCAACTTCTTGTTTCTTCACTTTTAGCTCTGATTGATGAGAGGAATGGAGTCCTTGAAGCTTGTAGAAGAAGAATATGAAGAGAGATGAGAGAGATGTGTCTTGGAGAAAGAGATTCGAAAGTTTTTGCTCTTGTGCATGAAAATTTGAATCTGAGAAATGAGAGAGTGCTAGCTTGCATTCAGAGCATGCTTGGCTTTTATATCATGTATATACTACACTGATTAGGGTTTTGTGGTGAGTGGTAGCATGAGTTGTGTGATAGGGATTGTTTTGTAAAATTGCATGAAGAATGGGAATGAGCAAATTGCTCATACATTTGATTCCCCCTTGCACATTCTAAGCTCTCATCCCAACCCTTGATTCATGATTAAATGATCTTGGTCCTCAGATGTTAGTATCATGCTTTTCTTGTGATCATGCATTTTTGCATTTTGTGAAATATCTCACATTCCATGCACGATTCTTGAACTTTATCTTGGGCAAAATATGTTTCACACCAAGCCTTATGATATTAGGATCTCAATTTGTCCATAAATTGGCTTGAAAATGAATTAGGTGAGTTTTTGCAAATGGTGTAAACTTGGAAATGTGACAAAACCCTAAAAATGGATGAATTTCGATTGGCCATAACTTTTGATTCATGAAGGCTATGAAAATGCACTTGTACTTTCTGAAAATAGGAGAACATACCCTACAACTTTCATGTTTATTGGAAATTAATTTGAGATCATTTTCATCATGAAAGAGGGCTTAGAAAATTAGGGCAAAAGTTGCCAAAAATGGAAACTTCTAAAACAAGCCATATGCCAAAAATGGAAAGTTCTTCAAAACCCCTTGATTCTTGATCTTTAACTTTGCCAAACCTCTTATAAGGTCTTAAGGACATCCCTTGACTTGTAAAATGGGGTTGGACCCCTTGAATTCTCACAGTTGACTTTTAAAATGCACAGTTGACCAATTTCTTCTCATGCAAGCAACTGATGAAATAACTGCCTTCCATAAGGAATTTTATCACTAAATTTGATCCATAGGAACCTCTTATCATATGAAGGACTTTGCCCACATGAAATGGCCAAATTCACCAACAATTCTTGCTTGAAAGTGAAACCCTAGTTTGGGAACCATTGTGTAGGAGCTTCCCCTAGCTTGGATTCTCTGATGATCTCCCAACCTTCTGGGCTCTTGTAAAGGATCTTGAACTTGTGAATGTCATGTGGACTCATCATAGGACTTGGACAAGTCTAATTGGCCTCTTTCTATAGCTTGTAATGCCTCAAATCCACCAATAGTTGATCATATGCCCAATTCTAGAACATGAGAATGTTATGCTTCATTTTTCCATGCAAAGATGCCAAAGACATAATATACTCATGATGATTATGATATGATGATGATGCTTAAAAAGAAGAGGGAAAATTTGGGGTGTTACAGCTGCCCCTATTCAAACAGCTGTTAATCTGAAAAGGAAGGTAGCACGGGCTATCGACCGTTCAAGATGAACTGTGGTTGAATACCAAGAAAACCTGAAATTTGCACTTGCTGGAGAATGCAAGCAATGGGAAATAAACCCAACCAAATGACACTGTGGGCTATTAAAGTGAAGAAAAAACAGACGATCTCCTTCCATATTGAACTGTTACGCCGGATAAGGAAAACTTAGACAGACGAGTCTTCTTTGAACAAACCCGTTACGCCAGGAACTAGATACATCAGCTCTCTTCAAGCAAACCTGTTATGCCAGGAATTGGACCTACAAGCCCTCTTCAAGCAAACCTGTTATGCCAGGAACTGGACATACGAGCCTTCTTCATACACTTTTCAAAAATATATGACCTGAGACAGACGAATCTCCTTCGGATAAACCTGTTACGCCAGGACCGGTGATGCACTTAAGTCTGTAGGATAGACATGCATAATCAAGATAGACGAACCCTCTTCATATATTATCCGTAGACATATGGTTAAGGCAGACGAATCTTCTTTGGATAACCTATTACGCCAGGTGCAACAATAGGATTTGACGAACCCTCTTCACAAATCTTGCGTAGATAAGTGGTGTCTGAGACAGACGAACCCCCTTCGGATAATCCTGTTATGCCAAGACCGGTAACCATTTTAACGTTTAATCCCACCGTCAGGACTTCAAAACTCTTCAACACAGACGAGTATTGGATGATCATCAAAAGAGCACAGACGAGTGCCATAAGTCAATGATACAAACGAATGGAAGACGATGATCTAAGAAACACAGACGAGCGCTTCAGGCGATGATACCGACGAATATCAGCCACTGGTACAGACGAATACCAGAAACCCAATACAGACGAGTATGAGAGATCCAACACAGACGGGCAATTGGAGTAACAATACAGACGAGTACCAAAGATCCAACACAGACGAGCACTTGGAGTAGCAATACGGACGAGTATGAGAGATGATACAGACGAGTATCGGAAATCCAACACGGACGAGCAATTGGAGTAGCAATACAGACGAGTACCAGAAATCCAACACAGACGAGTACCAGAGTGATTATCAAATCAACACATATGGATATAAGCTAACATGGACGAGTGTGAGGGATGATACAGACGAGTATCCAAACAATGCAAACGAGCTTCAAACAGATAACAAACACAGACGAGCGTTGGGAAATGCAGACGAGCAATAAGCAAATATCAAACACCGACGAGTGTTGGGGAGTGAATACGAGCAAAAGCAACTATCAAACAACGACGAGTGTTGGGGAGTGCATATTAGCAAAAGCAACTACTAACCATGGGCGACTGCTAGGGAAAGCAAACTAGCAATAACAAAGTGTGAACACAGACGAGTGTTGGGGCGATGCTGAAGAGCAACTATCGAACATCAATGAGCGTTGGGAAATGCAGACGAGCACAAAACGGATACCCAACATAGACGAGTGCCAAGAAATGCAGACGAGCATAAAACGATAGCAAACACAGACAAGTGCTAAGGGACCTGGTCAAGGGGCTTTGACGATGCCTAACCCTGACTGGGGATGAATAGATGCTTGTATCATCACACTGACCAAAAATAAATTGGCGACTTCTCTAGGGAATATTTCAATGATGAGAGTGAAACCCAAACATGTAATCTGTGGGGAAATCGGGCACTCAGCTGCCTGCTGGGCATACTTCACTTGTCGAAAGATAATCCGCTTGGGGAAAACCAGCTCTTCATACAGTCTTGAGAATCTGCTGGGAATCAATTTCATTTCATCTGGTCTGCCTCAGCTGGGGAATATTCTGCTTGGGAAAGTGTGATACCATCCTGCAAAACCTGCAACAACAGAAAACACATATGTGCCTCGGGGACTTGCATGGTATGATATGTTCATCCATCATCACCCGACACTCAAAGATGGTTTTAAATGTTTCCCTGCAATGTCATTTTTAGAGAAAACACCATGTTTCAAATGCAATGTTCTCTTTGCCAAAAACTCAGGACAATTTTGCAAACAAAATAAACACAACACAGCTTTTTGACTGAATATTCATTTATTGAGAGGCCTCTGAATAGGCAAAGTTTTTTTACATCAAGAAGCAACCACCTGGAAAGAGGTAGCTACCATAAAATTGAGAAAATAAACTATCCTAATGGCAATGTGCACGACATTCCAATGAGTTTCCTTCCTGCTATGACCAGCATGTCTTCCAAACTTTCCGTTCTTGCCTTTGCTTTCTGAAAAAGATGAGGGAACTGATTCCTTTCCTTCTGATATTATCAGGCTGTACGAAACGGTGATTTGGTTCAGATTACCCGGATTGCAGTTGTTCGCTTATAACCCTTGTTTTGCGTGGATCGCCCTTTCGGGTTTTCAATCCACCGGGATACCCTTTTTTGCCTGAGCTGTCCAATGTGGCTTTTCAACTCAGAGGGTGTACATTTTTTTATTTGTTTTCCCTAACTTTTGCCCTAGCTTTTTATTCTGTTTCTAGCTCGCCGGGATGCCCTTTTCTTGCCTGGACTTTAATTCTGTTTTTGTGTCTAGCGGGTCTTTTTTATGCGAAGTATTTTTTTAACTGCGTCCGAGTTAACAAGGGATTGGAAATCTTCTCCATCCATAGTGGTGAGCATCAGTGCCCCACCCGGGAAAACTTTCTTCACTATGAATGGGCCTTCGTAGTTCGGGGTCCACTTGCCCCTGTGATCTGAACCTGGAGGAACGATCCTCTTGAGCACAAGCTCGTCTACTTGATACTCCCGTGTACGTACACGTTGGTCGAAAGCTCGCTTCATTCTCCTCTGATAAAGCTGACCATGACAGATAGCCACTAATCTTTTTTCCTCGATTAGACACAATTGATTGTATCGAGCACGTACCCACTCAACCTCATCAAGCTTCACATCCATCATCACACGCAATGAAGGAATTTCCACCTCAACAGGCAAGACTGCCTCCATGCCATATACTAATGAGAAAGGAGTTGCCTCGGTTGACGTCCTGACTGACGTTCGGTACCCATGCAACGCAAATGGTAACATCTCATGCCAATCCTTGTAAGTGACAACCATCTTTTGCACAATCTTCTTAATATTCTTATTTGTCGCTTCTACCGCACCATTCATCTTCGGTCGATAAGGAGAAGAATTATGATGCTGAATCTGGAAGTCCCGACACAATTCTGCCATCATCTTGTGGTTCAAATTAGAACCATTATCAGTAATGATTCGCTCGGGCACTCCGTATCTGCAAATAATCTCCCTCTTCAAAAACCTAGCTACCACTTGACGCGTGACATTGGCATAAGACGCTTCTTCAACCCACTTAGTGAAGTAATCGATCGCAACCAAAATGAAACGATGACAGTTTGAAGCAGTAGGCTCTATTTTCCCGATCATGTCAATGCCCCACATAGAAAAGGGCCAAGGAGATGACAAGACGTTGAGCGAGCTGGGAGGAACATGCACCTTGTCTGCATAAATCTGGCACTTGTGGCACTTACGGGCGTACGAACAACAGTCTGCATCCATTGTCAGCCAATAATACCCCGATCTCAACAACTTCTTAGCCATTGCATGTCCTCCTGCATGAGTACCGAAAGATCCCTCGTGGACTTCTTGCATTAACAGGCTTGCCTCGTGTCTATCCACGCATCTGAGCAAGACCATGTCAAAGTTCCTCTTATACAAAACCCCATCTTTATTCAAGAAGAAACTAGCAGCAAGTCGTCTTAAGGTCTTCTTGTCGTTGGATGATGCCCCAGCTGGGTATTCTTGTTTTTCCGGGAAAAGCTTAATATCAAAGTACCAAGGTTTCTCATCAGACACTGCGTCTACATAGAAAGCATAAGCTGGTGCGTCAAGCCTGGAAATGTCAATCCTGGGCACATAATTCCAACACAAGACTTTGATGGACGAAGAAAGAGTAGCCAATGCATCAGCAAATTGATTCTCATCTCGTGGTATGTACTGCAGCTTAAACGTTGTGAAGAACGTTAACAGTCTTCTGGCATAATCCATATAAGGAACTAAATGTTCTTGATGTGTATACCACTTGGCGGTAATCTGATTGATAACGAGGGCTGAATCTCCGAATATATCGAGGGTCTTAATCCAAATATTAATAGCCTCCTCTATTCCCATTATGCATGCCTCGTATTCCGCTTCATTGTTGGTGCAACCAAAAGTAATTCTGGCAACGAAGGGAAAGTGAACACCTTCAGGGGTGATAAGAATAACACCAACTCCACGTCCATTGATATTGACTGCCGCATCAAACATCAACTTCCATTTGGATTCGGGGCCTGGCCCCTCCTCCGGAAGTGGTTCCTCGCAATATTTTGCTTTGAGGTACATGATGTCCTCATCAGGGAAATCAAATTTCATCGGCTGATAATCGTCTTCAAGAGGTTGCTGTGCAAGATAATCTGACAGTACACTTCCTTTGATGGCTTTCTGAGAAGTATAGTGTATGTCATACTCTGTTAAGATCCTTTTCCACCTTGCAACCCTTCTGGTTAATGCTGGTTTCTCGAAAATATACTTGACAAGATCCATTTTTGAGATTAGCAGTGTGGTATGGGTCAACATATACTGTCTCAGTCGGCGAGCAGCCCATACTAAAGCGCATCAAGTTTTCTCGAGCAGTGAGTAACGGGATTCACGATCGGTAAACTTTTTGCTAAGGTAGTAAATAGCATACTCTTTTCGACCAGACTCATCATGTTGGCCTAGAACACACCCCATCGACCCCTCTAGCACAGTCAAGTACATGATAAGTGGTCGTCCTGGAACTGGAGGCATTAGAATCGGAGGTGTCTGCAAATATTCTTTTATCTTTTCAAAGGCTCTTTGACAGTCCTCATTCAACCTGACCGTTTGCTCTTTTCTTAGCAACTTGAATATTGGCTCACACGTGGCAGTTAGATGAGATATGAACCGCGAAATGTAGTTCAATATCCCTAAAAAACCGTGCACTTCTTTTTCTGTTTTCGGTGCAGGCATATCTTGTATTGCTTTTACTTTTGCAGGATCCACCTCGATTCCTTTCTGGCTAACAATGAAACCCATCAATTTTCCGGACCGTACTCCCAAAGTACACTTATTTGGATTCAACCTCAGCTTATACTTTATCAATCTATCAAACAACTTTTTGAGATTGACCAGATGCTCTTCTTCGTCCCGGGACTTGGCAATCATGTCGTACACATAGCATTCAATTTCCTTGTGTATCATGTCGTGGAACAAGGTGACCATAGCCTGCTGATACGTTGCCCCGACGTTCTTCAATCCAAAGGGCATAACCTTGTAACAGAATGTACCCCACGGGGTAATGAACGTTGTTTTCTCCATGTCTTCCGGTGCCATTTTGATCTGATTATACCCGGAGAAGCCATCCAAGAAAGAAAATACCGAGAACTGAGCGGTGTTGTCTACCAGCATATCAATGTGAGGTAACGAAAAGTCATCCTTTGGACTTGTTCTATTTAGATCCCGATAATCAATGCATATCCAAATTTTGCCGTCTTTCTTTGGTACAGGCACAATGTTAGCTACCCAAGGTGGGTAACTAGTTACGGCAAGGAATCTGGCATCCCAATGATTTTGGACTTCCTCCTTGATCTTCATCGGCATATCAGGACGAGTTCTTCTCAGCTTTTGTTTCAAAGGAGGACAATCTTCTCTTAGTGGCAGCTTGTGTACAACGATGTCAGTATCTAGTCCTGACATATCTTGATACGACCAGGCAAAGATATCCACGTACTCATGTAGCATACCAATCAACTCCTTCTTAACCTCGGCCTGCAGACTGGCCCTAATCTTTATCTCTCTCTTTACATCTTCAGTCCCGATGTTGATGATCTCTATTTCTTCTTGATGAGGCTGAATGACCCTTTCCTTTTGTTTCAACAACCTGACCAATTCTTCCGGGAGTTCACAGTATTCCTCGACCCCTTCATCAGCTGGGTAGATAGGATTGTCGAAGTCATACGTGGTCATAGCAGGAACGTTATCACTAGAATCTGAATGATCAACACTGCACAGATGATGTGCTTATTTTAGAATCTGCTTTTTTCAAAAGAGACGCAAACACACAAACACAAGAAAAGGAAAAACATTTCCATTTCATTTTTTGTGAAAAATTTTAAAACGAAAGAAAGAGGACAAAATTTGCTTGAAAAATGTCCTTTATTTCATGGAAAAAGTAAATGCATTAAAAGCATGGTGGCCCTACAGATGGATCCGTGCACCTTGGGCTGAGTGCAGGATTGACATGCAGCATGATAAAAAAGAAACAAGTAAATTACTTTGATTGCCAGGTAACTTGAACGAAATCCTCGGCAGACCAGTTCCGAAGCTCCTCCCCAGGTGCACATGGGTGAATCCAGATATCCCAATCGCAATCACTATCTACCTCTTCACTTGTTGCACAGATGTTGTTGCGATCGAGCATTTCGGCGCTTGTGAAAGTTATGGCCTTGCCACTCTGAGGCCAGTGGGACCCACCAGGCTGGTAACCAAGACCAAACTTGTCATCCTTCTTTTACAACTCCAGCAACTTGCCCCAGCCCTGGGCGCTTTCGGATTGGACCACTTCTTTGGCTTGCTTATAGGAGTAGATAGAAGTCCCTTCTTTCTCATTGTTCTGATCTACTGGAGCCAAAGTACTAACATTGACTGCTTCAAAAGCTTGACACATCGTTTCATGAATTTCCCCGTCCATTTCCACGTATTTGAAAGTTGACAGATGACTCACAAAAATATCCTATTCTTCACACACAGTGATCACCTGACCATCTATCACATACTTCAGCTTCTGATGAAACGTGGATGTCACTGTGCCTGAAGCATGAATCCAGGGACGTCCTAGCAAGCAACTGTAAGCGGGTTGAATATCCATGACATAGAACGTGCTCTTGAACATTTGGGACCCAATCTTCACTGGTAGCTCAACCTCTCCGAACACAGACCTTCGGGACCCATAAAAGGCTTTTACAATTAAATCACTGGGTCGTAAAACAATTCCATCAATGTTCAGCTTCATCAAGGCCTTCTTAGGGAGAACATTGAGAGAAGAGCCTATATCAACCAGGACATGTGACAGGACAACACCCTTACACTCCATGGTGATGTGCAGGGCCTTGTTGTGATTGCGGCCTTCAGAAGTAAGATCTCTGTCTGTGAAACCCAACCTATGGCTGGCGTTTACACTGCCTACTACAGCCTCCAACTGATTATGCGTTATCTCCTGTGGTACATATTCCATCTGTAAGACTTTCAATAGATCTTCCCTATGAGTTGGAGAATACATCAACAAGGACAAAATAGATATTTTGGACGGAGTTTGATTCAGCTTTTCAACTACCTTGTAGTCACTTTTCTTTATTATCCTCATAAACTCTTGGACTTCTTTTTCAAAAGTTCCTTGCCCGACAGCAGGAGTTATCACCTCTTCGGTTGCGATCTGTTTACCCTTAGCCTTTGCAGCAGCTTCAGCTTCGGGATCCCCTCTAAGAGCTTGAGGAGCAAAAAGACGCCTGCTTCTTGTAAACCCACATACTCCTCCGACATTCACCACAGTCGGGTCAATTGTCACTGCTTTACTTTCCACCTTCTGACCTTCTACATATACATCCGAGTCGTAGTGCCACGGGATGGCCTTGTCATCAACATAAGGAACAGGTCCTGGAACAGTAATGGTCACTGGACTCACCTCTGGAACATAGATAGTCACAGGCTCTCTCCGGACAGGAACTTCAGCAGGATCAAAGTAAATTGTTATGGTAGACACAAAATTGCTTCTATCATCAACCCTATCAAACTGTAGAGACCACTCGTCAATTAGATATTGCAGTCCAACCTTCAAGTCCTCACAACCATTAACTGAGCTCAAACACCCCTCGCAGTCATAACCACACCCTGGGAATACCTGTCCTTTCAACAGTCTATCTTTCACCACCAGCAATGAAGTCTTCACTTCTTCCATATTCAAAATCAAGCTTAACCTCTCACCACTGTCAAAAACATTTATCCTTGCCCCTCCGTGGTTTGGAATGGGATTTGATGTAACATTTGGAGGCGGTACAAAGTTAATTGCCTTTGATTTAATCAAGTCTTGGACTTTATGCTGCAATGCCCTACACTTCTCTATTGAGTGCCTGGGAGATCCTGAATGAAACGCACATCTTGAGTTAGCATCATACCCCACTAGAAGCTCTCCAGGTGGAGGTGGTGCTAACGTCCTCAATTGAACCAAGTTCAAATCTAACAACCTTTGCAGCAATGCCGTGTACGTCATTGGGATGGCTTCAAGCATCCTGTTAGCTGGACGAGCTTGTCTCTGTTGATAGGGTCTTTGCTGATAATTATTGCGCTGTGGCTGTTGTTGTTGTTGCTGTTGTGGTTGAGTTTGTTGCACAGGACTTGATGGAATAGTAACAGCTGCCACTTGCTCATAGGATCCCCTGTATCCCCGGCCCCTGCCTCGGCCGTACACATCATTAGTTTCTCCCTCTCTTCTTCTTGGAGGTCCATTAAAAGCTTTTCTCACACCACTTGAGCTACCTGCATCGGTGTCTTGAATCTTCCCCATCTTCAAAAGAGTTTCAACTCTCTCTCCTGCTATCACAATGTCATTGAACTTTGTTGTTGAACAAGATGCCAGCCTCTCAATAAACACACCCTATAGTGTTCCCATGAACATGTCTGCCATTTCATTTTCCAATAAGGGAGGTTGTACTCTAGCAGCAAGTTGACGCCACCTTTGAGCGTACTCCTTGAACCCTTCTTTAGCATTCTGAGACATGGTCTGCAATTGGGTACGATTTGGAGCCATATCCAAATTGTACTGATACTGTTTCACAAATGCCTCAGCTAAATCCTTCCAGCTTCGAATATTAACCCTGCTCAGCTTTATGTACCACTCCAAGGAGGCCCCCACAAGGCTATCCTGGAAGTAATACATCCACAACTTCTCGTCTTCTGTATGTGCAGCAATTCTTCCGACAAAAGACTGGAGGTGCGTCTTTGGGCACACCGTGCCGTTGTACTTATTGAAAGTAGGAACCTTGAACTTGTAGGGAATTCTAACCCCTGGCACCAAGCCCAAGTCAGTGATGTCAAACCCCAGAGAACTCTGAGATTGAATGGCACGAATCTGCTCAACCATCTCTTCAAACTTTCTACGTGACGGGCGCCAACCCCATTGCGTTTACCTCCATCTGCTGCCCCATTGTTCCTGGCCTGATTGTTTTCCACCATCTCGCGCAAGAGCTCCTGAGTTTGACCCATCCCAGCCATGAGGGTCATGAAGTTGTCCATTCTTGTCCTTAGGTCAGCCAGATCTGCTTGCATCTGATCCGTTACTCTCTCTGTTTACTCTTGTAGGATATTTGTGCACCGTTGGCTGTTCACGAACTTTCCTGGGAGCTATAGTGCCTGAAATGACATAAACGTTAGAAAATTGATGAACTACCTGCAAAACAGCAAACACGTTATATGCATGCAATGAAACTATTCATGTCTCCAGGTTCAGGCATTTATATGCCCCAGTTCTGGTATTTGCTCCAGATAGCCCCTTTGAGCATTAATTTTCAAACTTTCCCTTTGAAGAGTGTTCAGATCTCAGCAGCCTCAAACAAACAAGCTTTGCGTACTCAGAAATGGTAACTGGAATTTAACTTTGCATAACATGGATAACCCACTGGCAGCCAAAATTACAGCACAAACGAATTCCCCGGAGGGTTACAGGTCAATACATGAATAAAGAAAAATAAAGCAAAACTCCTACAACAAGCCCGAAGGTAGTCTGGATAACAATAAACTAAAATCCTAGACTAAAAGAAAGACTCAGGTTCTTCTTCTGCAACTATCACCTCTGTCTGGTTCTTCTTCACACCTGCTCTCAGCTTAAGCTCTGCAATCTCTTTCAATGCCTCTTCCAAGGCCATCTGGCTCTGTGCCAATTGTTGAGTCTTTTCCCTTCGTATTTTGTGAACTTGTTCTACTTCTACTTTCTTGAAGGCCATTTATACCTCGAAAAACTCTTCCTTTTCTTTGTACTTCTTCTGCTCTTGTTGCCTTTGGCCCTGTAGCCAAACAATGGACTGGAGAGCTTCTTTAAGAGTCTTCTAAGTCTTCTTACGCTCCGCTTCTCTTTTTGATTCCATTAGACCCAATCTCTGAAAATGATCTTATCTCCCAGCAAACTCCTTTTCTTTAGCTTCTAAGGTAACCTGCATCCTCTGCAGCTTTTCCTCTACTTCATTCTTAGCACGATTGGCAAGGTGGTACAAGTTAACCATTTCAGCATTCTCTATCCGGACCTCGTGCAACTGAGCTTCCAACTTCTTATATTCTTCAAGAGAAATAGTATTCTGACATGGCACTTCTTTGGGATACAATGGAGCTTCTACTGAAAATGGCATGAGCAATTCCTCTACACGCTTCTGTAACCATGTAGCAAAAGGAGGATATGTCTTCGGATCCACCCTTCCAAAATCCTTATTTCCTTTCTTCACCCTGTGAGCCCAAGACTGAGATGTTTGTATGACTAACTCTTTGTTTCCCTCCACAGGAAAGTACAAAGTCTCAGCAAACTCTTCCATACTTGGTGAATCCCTCAGAGGATAGCCAAATTGTTTCCTGGCTAAGACTGGATGGTAACTGATCACACCTTTTCTCCCTAGCAAGGGCACATTAGAAAAACTCCCACAACTAACCAGTAACTCCTTTCCCAACAAATCTCTGTTATAACCCCAAGCTATATCCTCAGAAGTTAGTCCCATTAGCCTCCTAGAGCACCTCCATTCATCTCTCATTTCTTTGAAAGGGCCTGACTTTGGTAATTGCTTAGCAAACCAATCAGCAAATAATGGAGCACAACAACCCACTGGTCCACCTCTGCCTTTCTCATTCCGGTAATGAACATTGTAGTAGAAATCTCCCAACAAGGTTGGTACAGGATTACCTTTAGCAAAAATGGAGATCACCTCCAAACTCACAAACTCCTTTTCTCCTGGGAAAAGACTATATCCATATACCATCAAGGCCACCACAACACCAAAATCTCCTCACTTGCTCTCTTTGGCATACTCTTCAGCTTCTGGTATAAGCACATCCCAAGGAAGTCCTCTGCCCTTGCTGTCCTTTAAAGCTTTCTTGACCTTAGAAGCTGGTATACGACAGACTCTGGATATGTCTTCTTCCTTGAGAACTATCTCTGATCCATAGTAAGGCAAAGTATCTCTGACAGGAATACCCAAAATACTAGTAATCTCCTCCAAGGTAGGAGCCAAAATATAATCTGGAAATACAAAACACCGCAACAAGGGATCATAGAACTGAAGCAAAGTGTGAAAGTTATCCTTCTGGTCTGCAGTAGGTTTATCCATGTACTTCAAAATCTGACCATACCTCTTTCTGAAGTTCCCTAAAACTTGATCATTCATCAGCCCTGCTAGTCTCTGAACACTCTTAACTTCTGGTTGGAGAAAAGTGTAATGGACATTTTTCTTTCTTGTAACCTTCTTAACTTCTGCCATCTGGAAAGCTTACAATTACCAGAACTGGGTGCTAAACTGTAAACAAAACCTGAAAATGGAAACAAAAATAGTTAATGCGAGTATGATGCGATGCAAATGCAATGCAGGCATATGATCAATCTGGGACCATCTGGATACTGGATATTAGGACACCCAAGTGACTGAAAACCAAGATTCTCTGAACCATAACCATCTGATAGAATCCCTCAGAACCAAAAGATCAAGAAATCCAGAACCATAAGGACCAAATCATAACAGAGACCATACTGATAATGAGTGTATGTAGAGGTCAAGGGTCCCTGCAAACCTGTAAACCCCTCCCAATCTCACGGGTGTGCTCCGGTTCAAACATCACAGACTCTCAAAGCCGAATAGCAATAATACGTTCAACATTTCCAAGAAATGGCTCATGACCAAATCAGGGAATCAGTTTGGCATTATGTACTACTTAGGGAGGCCTCAATTGAGTCCGGGAAAACAAGGTCATCCTATGTGAGTTCCAGGTGGGCCCTCGGGTGCGAATGGGTTTACCACACAATGTGGTCTGACACTGTCACCACTAAAGAGGGATGTTTCCACAAGGTTCTCAATGATCGGTCCCCAGCTGCACATAACTATCAAGGTTATGAAATGAGAGGGGAAGATCCCCAAATCAAGACATTTCCGAGACGGTCGCAAATCTGGGCGTGGAACTCACTACTACCCCCATGACAAGATCCTATGAGGCCAAAGTGGAACCACTCTAAGTCCTAAGGTGCACTCGAGCCTTGGTAATGAGCTCATCTCACAGAAACAGTATCATCCAAGTCCCACCAAATAGAAAAAATCCAGTCCAGACAGTCCAGTACATATATGATGCATGAAAATAAATACTGAAAATTGTAAATAAAGTTGTAAATAAACAATAGTAAAATAAACACGCCACGAGAAAAAATCAACACACAAAGAAACAGAAACACGCAAGTGCTAGGAGAGACTCTCAAGGGAACCAGAGATACTCTGGTTAGGAACTCCCCAGCAGAGTCGCCAGCTGTCGCTCCCCGGATTTCCATCCTGGTACAAACACGAAAGTGGCGCAGAAAGAGGTAGAGTCGCCAGCCATGCATTTTTATCCCGAAGGAACGGGAATGGTAATGTTGCACAAACCAGGAGAAAAGAAAAGGAAGGACACGGGTCCTGCGAACCAAAGAGACTGAGTTCGGGAGTCGGTTACGACCTGGGAAGGTATTAGCACCCAGATCATCCGCCGTACCCGACAGGATACACGCTTGCAAAGAAATCCATTTCAAAGGGTGAAAGCTGCTGCAAAAAGAAGGACTGGAAGTGGAAAAGAAAAGAAAAGGGAACTGAAAAAGAAATGAAAAGGAATAAATGTAGGGAAAATAAAGATTATGCTCGAACGAGCCCTACCCCGCTGCCTACGTACCTCATCTGGACAATGAGGATCAGAGTCGTCGTAGTTCCCCTAACTAGGGATGGAAAATATTGCTTGTGTCTTAAGGCTTGAATTTCCTATGTCAATGCTCAGGTATTGCAGGCTCGGACGACGAGTGTGTTACCGTCTTGCAAAATGACAAGTAGGAGCATGTTCGCGTATGGAGCGAAGGTGATGAGAAAAGAATTCCTGAAGGAGAGACGATTGTTGTTTGTTTGTGTTTTTTAGAAGCATTTATTTGTGTGGCACAAGGAAGTGAACTCAAGCTCTTTTCCATGGAATGTGTACTTGCTACTACATTCCAAGATGGAATAATAGAACAAGCACACTCAAGTAAGGAGAAGATCCCCAAAACTTGGTTCCAGAGATTAGGGCCTAAGCTCACTAACTCATTGAATTTATTAAGTGTTTTTGTAATTAAAATGAAGAAGTGTGTTTTATGGTTTTCTTGATGAAGATGGTCTCATGATCAGACTTGTGCATCATGATGAACAAGCTTGTACTATCCCAAGATGGGAAGACTACAAGTGTTTCATGGAATAAGGCTATTGCACAGGAGACCACTCCAATCCTTATTAAGGTGCTTTTTATGGTTTTTGTTTTGAGATGAGAAAGAGAAGAACCAAAGATCTTAAAGGTAAAAGAACTAAAGGGGGACTAATCAATCCTAATGTCAACATGCATGGGATTCCTAAGTTAGTGAGGCTTACTATCCTAAAGAAGGAAGAGATAAGGAAAGAAGGAGGAGAATGAAGAAGGGAAGAAGATAGAAAGGATGGCCTAAGCACATCAAACACAAATATGAAAGCACAAAGAAAAGAGAAGAGATAAGAATTGGAGATGTAGGAATCTCATCCACACCTCTCACTTACCAGAGCCCCTGAAATGGTTAACAACATAAACAAGTAACATGCAAATAAAACCAAATGAAACACAAGATGAACATAAGATCAAGCCAAGACAATACAACCAGAATAGAGACTTCAATTACAAGTGTCAAGATCAAACATGCAACACAACAATGAGAAATGGATCAAACAGTTCAATATAAAGCATTACAGATTATCATGACAAAACAAAACAATTATGAGATAACACAAAGCATACAAAGCAAACAAACATCACACACTTCAAGACCAGAACCCTAACATGTCAAGAATGTGCCTAAGCATCACAAGAGACTAAGAATAGAAGCATACAAACTTAAACATTATCAACATGAGAAACAAATAAACATAAGAAGTGAGGTAAACATGTACATAAGTGAATGAACTTCAAAGGCAAGCAACCACAAAATTTCTCAAAGTAAAAACATCAATCAAAGACCAGAGGGGTATCCTCATCCTAAAAGAGCTCTAAACAACCTAAGGGAGTTGGCACAAGTGCCATCCTAGCCTAAGGACTAAACATATGACCAAAAAGGATGCAAAAGGAGAGAAGCAAACAATAAAATTCAAATTAAATCAAGCATTCATCCAAAAATTCCACAAATTTACACAAAGGCTCTTCAACATCTAATATTAACATGCCAAAAGAATAGGATCAAAATCAGAAGCTAAGTAGGTCAAATATGTGCCTAAACATGGATTAGGGTTATGAATCTTCAAACACAAGTTAAAGATAAAAAATAATCAAGAATATTTCTACAAATCAGAGGAAAATTCACCAATAAACTACATTTCAATATGAATTCAGAGCAAAAAGAATCAACCAAAAATTCCCAAAGATGATCAAGATATAAATTCTACAAGTCAGCATGTGTTTAAAATGAAATAAAAACAATTAATAAAAACAACAATTAATTCCAGCGTGGAAAATGAAAATAAATGGAAAATAAAAATATCAAAAATTAAAGAAAACTCAAAATAACATTTATGAATTTATTTGGAATTTTTAAGAACTCCTAACTATTTTAATTAATTTAAAAGCAAACTGAAATAAAATAAAAAATAAACAAATGAATGGAATGGGCCAGGGGTGCAAACAACAAAGATATTAGTTCAAAATCAATGGGCCTAAGAGAGGGAGGGGTGTGAATATCATCTTGAGCCCAATTACCTGCGCAGTGTCACATACACTATGGTGGAAATTCAAATACTCAGGAAAAATAAACGACCATCAGATCAATCTAGCGTGTACAAGAAGGTCAATGATCAAGCAAAGTCAACAAAATCACGTGCAGGGGACGGTGCGTTTTTAATGCGCTGGCATTGTGTCATCTGTCCAGATGAAAGATCCAAGGGCTGAAACATCATCTTCTTCATTCAAACATTTCCAGAATCCGGTGACCGGAGCCCTAGCTCCGACACCGGAAAACTCATAATCAAGAATAAAACACCATAAACAAGGCTATAAAATTCCAGATCTGATCATCTACTCATCCTAAACATGAATCAAGCATTCAAATATACAAACAATCCATGAACTCATCAAATCGAAGCAATCAAAGTTTAACACCAAACTTTCAAATCCATATTTCTCACTCAATAATCCCTCATTTTCAAATCCAATTAGTGCAGTGTACTTAGCAAAGTTTACAGATCGTAATGCACACAAGAAAAACAAGTTCTAGATCCATGGATTTCAAGTCATACATGAGGTTGAACCACTTCAAAATCACCAGAATAGAGCTTCAAATGCTGCAGATCCGTGCACTTTGATCTCCTCTTGCAAAATAAATGCAAGAGGAAGCTTGAGAGATCCTGAATTGGGGAGCTTGAAGGATCTTGCTCTGAACTGCAACTTCTTGTTTCTTCACTTTTAGCTCTGATTGATGAGAGGAATTGAGTCCTTGAAGTTTGTAGAAGAGGAATATGAAGAGAGATGAGAGAGATGTGTCTTGGAGAGAGAGATTCAAAAGTTTTTGCTCATGTGCATGAAACTTTGAATCTGAGAAATGAGAGAGTGCTAGCTTGCATTCAGAGCATGCTTGGCTTTTATATCATGTATATACTACACTGATTAGGGTTTTGTGGTGAGTGGTAGCATGAGTTGTGTGATAGGGATTGTTTTGTAAAATTGCATGAAGAATGGGAATGAGCAAATTGCTCATGCATTTGATTCCCCCTTGCACATGCTAAGCTCTCATCCCAACCCTTGATTCATTATTAAATGATCTTGGTCCTCAGATGTTAGTATCATGCTTTTCTTGTGATCATGCATTTTTGCATTTTGTGAAATATCTCACATTCCATGCACGATTCTTGAACTTTCTCTTGGGCCAAATATGTTTCACACCAAGCCTTATGATATTAGGATCTCAATTTGTCCATAAATTGGCTTGAAAATGAATTAGGTGAGTTTTTGCAAATGGTGTAAACTTGGAAATGTGACAAAACCCTAAAAATGGATGAATTTCGATTGGCCATAACTTTTGATTCATGAAGGCTATGAAAATGCACTTGTACTTTATGAAAATGGGAGAACATACCCTACAACTTTCATGTTTATTGGAAATTCATTTGAGATCATTTTCATCATGAAAGAGGGCTTTGAAAATTAGGGCAAAAGTTGCCAAAAATGGAATCTTCTAAAACAAGCCATATGCCAAAAATGGAAAGTTCTTCAAAACCCCTTGATTCTTGATCTCTGACTTTGCAAAACCTCTTCTAAGGTCTTAAGGACATCCCTTGACTTGCAAAATGGGGTTGGACCCCTTGAATTCTCACAGTTGACTTTTAAAATGCATAGTTGACCAATTTCTTCTCATGCAAGCAACTGATGAAATAACTGCCTTCCATAAGGAATTTTCTCACCAAATTTGATCCATAGAAACCTCTTATCATATGAAGTACTTTTCCCACATGAAATGGCCAAAGTCACCAAGAATTCTTGCTTGAAAATGAAACCCTAGTTTGGGAACCATTGTGTAGGAGCTTGCCCTAGCTTGGATTCTCTGATGATCTCCCAACCTTCTGGGCTCTTGTAAAGGATCTTGAACTTGTGAATGTCATGTGGACTCATCATGGGACTTGGACAAGTCTACTTGGCCTCTTGCTATAGCTTGTAATGCCTCAAATCCACCAATAGTTGATCATATGCCCAATGCTAGAACATGAGAATGTTATGCTTCATTTTTCCATGCAAAGATGCCAAAGACATGATATACTCATGATGATTATGATATGATGATGATTCTTAAAAAGAAGAGGGAAAATTTGGGGTGTTACACCTTGAACGTGATATATTCACCCTGGCCCTTTGCCATGTGGGGCATTGACATGATTGGAAAGATTGAACCAACTACTTTAAATGGTTACCGATTCATCCTAGTAGCCATTGATTACTTCACCAAAAGGGTTGAAGCAGCTTCATATGCAAATGTCACCAGACAAGTGGTATCCTGATTTCTGAAAAGAGACATCATCTGTCGATATGGATTTCCCGAGCGAATCATTACTGATAATGATTCCAATTTGAACAACAAAATGATGGCAGAACTTTGTCGGGACTTCAAAATCCAACATCACAACTCTTCTCCTTACAGGCCAAAGATGAATGGCGTTGTTGAGGCCGCTAACAAGAACATCAAGAAGATTGTGCAGAAGATGGTAGTTACCTACAAAGACTGGCATGAGATGCTACCATTTGCTTTTCATGGGTACCAAACCTTAATCAGAACATCTACTGGGGCAACGCCTTATCAGCTTGTGTATGGTATGGAAGTTGTCCTACCTGTTGAAGTTGAGCTACCTTCCTTACGGGTAATGATGGATGTGAAACTAGATGAAGCAGAATAGGTTTGGTCTCAGTACAATCAACTGAATATGATTGAAGAAAAAGATTAGCTGCCATCTGCCATGGGCAGCTATATCTGAAACAAATGAAGAAGTTCTTCGATCCGAAAGTCAGACCTCGGGAATACCAAGTGGGAGAGCTTGTTCTGAAAAGAATCCTTCCTCCTCATATAGACCACAAGGGCAAGTGGACACCAAACTATGAAGGTCCCTATGTGATAACTAAAGTCTTCTCGGGTGGAGCACTGATGCTCGCAACCATGGATGGTGAAAACTTCCCGTCTCCTGTGAATTCAGATGTAGTTAAAAAATACATCGCATAAAATGACCCGCTGGACATAAAAATAGAATGTGAGTCCAGGAAAAAATAGGGCATCCCGGCGAGTAGAAAAAAGAATAAAAGACTCGGGCAAAAATAAGGGAAAAATAAATCAAAAAATGTACACCCGTTGAGTTGAAAAGCCGCATTGGACAACTCAGGAAAAAATGGGTATCCCGATGGATTGAAAACCTGAAAGGGTTGTAAACACCCCAAATTTTCCCTCACTAAGTTCACACCATAGCTTGTGATCTTTCCATTTGCATAAGTTCAATCATATCATCTCATACTGCATTTTTGGTTCACTGCATTGGTTCAAAGTCATCTACATCTAGGGTTTGTGAACTGAGCAATCCATGAGCTATCTGAGACACTCCAAAGGTCTTCAATCATCTCAAGAGGGTCCATGTATGTTCAAATATCATAATATATCCTCCCAAGATCAAGGAAGTCAGAAAATCACAAGAACTTAGGAAGGCATGGAAGCAGAGCCAAGCTTAACTGCACAGATGACCTAAAATTAGGGTTTTGGTTTCAGAGGCCATAACTCCAAATATTTTGGTCATTCTTGTTTCTAATGGTCTCTATATGTTATAAGGATCCTACACACCATTTTTCATGAAGAAATTCAAGGGGGAAGGCATCTGATCAATAGATGACTTCTTGGGCAAGTCAGTGCAAAATCAGGGCATCTAAGGCCCCCAATCATCCAACCAAAGGGTCTTCTCCATCATTTTGGGTGTATATGATATTTATTTGATCTTA
Organism: Lathyrus aphaca; assembly: GCA_963966055.1. Lineage (NCBI taxonomy): Eukaryota > Viridiplantae > Streptophyta > Magnoliopsida > Fabales > Fabaceae > Lathyrus > Lathyrus aphaca. The sequence continues at coordinate 408,637,851 of OZ014521.1, read as the reverse complement.
GAAAAGTTTATAAGTTCACAAAATTGAAGAATTTCAAGCCATTTGCAAAGTTGCCATTTTGGGAAAGTGACTTGTAATGCAAAATTGCCATTTTGGGAAAGTTTTTCAACCTCCTCTTTTTGATTAAAAAATGCTTCAAATGAAAAATTCTTGGTCATGAAAGTTGTAGATTGGATCATTCCCTTTTCAAAAAGTACAAGAACTTGATCTAATTCATCCTAGAACTAAAGTTATGGCCTTGCAAAGTTGGGAAAAATCACTAAATTTCACTTATGCACCAAAGAGGGAAACTTGCAAAAACTCATGTCAAGGCAAAATGTGACGTCTAATTGACTTCTAACCATTACACAAACATGATACATGACTTAAAATTCAGAATGGCCCAAAGAATCACTCATTTTCATGCCTTGATCATCAAGAATTCTCAAAGGGGCCAAAACCTTCACAAATTGCAAAATGCCCCAAATCTTGACATCCACTTGTGCCAGCTCTTCAAATCACTTTCCATGGACCTCCCTAAAGCCAGTTGACTCGAGCCATGCCTCACAACCAGCCTTCCATGAGCCCATACCTCAAAGGACAACTTTCTTGACTTTATGCAATTTGAGCCATACCAATCAAACTATTCCATAACAACTCTACTGACCAATGACAGCTTCACAAACATGCCTAAAAGGTTACATTTTATAACTTCTTAGAGCTAAGAACAACACACACACTCAGTTCTCAAAATTTCCCTCTTACCTTCACCCCTTCGAAACACATCACACAAGCATCAAATCTTCAAACAAACTTCACATACCAACTCACCATCACCCATAGAACATTTCCCACCCCTTGAAACAGCCTGAAACACTCCAAATCAAAAACACGATTCTTGGCCGGTTGGAACACAAACCTTCAAAACACCTCATTTAAACTCATCCAAAACAGCAAAGCATCACAAGGGAGGTCATTAGAGTTGATTGGCACAAAGGAGGAGGTCAGAAAGCTCCAAACGTGGAAGCTCCAGTTCAGGTATCACCAAGAACATTTTTCCCAGAACTTGATTTTTATGTTATAGAAATGTTGCTTATGCTTCACTGATCACACTGCACTTGTTGGTTTTGAAAATGATTGAGTTTTGAGCCTGAACCGTGTCTCTAAAAGTTAGACCTAAAAATTTTTTTGCTTCGATTCTTGCTTGTGATGAAATATAAATGTGTTCTTGTGATTGATTCATGTTTGGGGTGGGTAGAGGATTAAATCTGGAGCTTTAGAGCATTTGAAATAGCCTAGGGAAGAAGTTAGGATTTTGTCTCACCGGAGAAGATGACCGGAACCACTGTTCCGGTCATCAGAAGTGAATTAGGGTTAATCATGTTTAGGGCTCAGTTTGAATGTCAGCCATAGGATCCAGCTTCGCGCGCGAAATGAATGGTCCAGATCACGTGTTAAAACCCTAATCCAGTCATTAACTTAATTAATTATGTTTTAAAAATTCAAAATCTCAGAATGAATCACAGCCATCCAAAAGCGCGCAAGTCAATTCCCACGCGTTTCATTTGAATCCTGGCCTTTAGTTTGGTTTACTTTTTCATTTAATTCAGTTTTATTTCATATTTTTCTCATTTATTTTGCATATTTATTTTAAAATAGCTAGAAAAATCCCAAAAATTTTATTTTTTGCATGCTGACTTTAAATAATTTTTTCAATCCAAAAATGATTTTTATTTTATTTTTTTGAATTAAAAAATATTTTTAAATCATTTAAATGATTATTTTTAATTATTTAATGGAAATTAATTAATTAAAAATACATTTAGGTATTTAAAAATCCCAAAAAAATTCAGAGAACATTTTAAAACATTTAGAAACATTTACATACTCACAAGACAAATTTCTTTTTGGTTTTGATCATATTTTGTCAATTTTCATTTGAATTAGGGTTCTTTAATTTGAATATTTTTAACCCTAACTTCAAAAATTCATAACTTTTGATCCAAGTTGAGTTTGTGAATGGTTCTTTTTGCATTGTGTTATGCATACTTTCAAGCATCTAAAAAAATTTTTGTTCCATTTTTATCTTGCATTTTAAATTTGTTTGGCATTTTCCCTTTAGGATCACCCTTAAAACCTTAGGAACTTAGAAAAATCATAAGTCCTTTAGGGTTTAGCTTCTGACCTTCCCCTCTTGGCAGTGAGCTTGTATAGGTTTAGGGTCCCTTTGATTCCATTTTCAATTTTTTATCTCATGCTTTGCTTCTGATTTTGAATTTTGCATCTCATGTTGTACATAAACCCTAATTTTGCATCTCATTTGCATTCATCTTGCATAAGCTTGCATACAAGAACTTGCCATGACATTTTGTGCATCCACATGACATATAAGACATCTTAGGACATATTGAAATCATGTTTGATCATTGCATCCTCCATTTTTCATGCTTTTGTTTTCGTTTAATGTCATATGCATTCATGAGCTTTCATGCTTCTTATATGTTTCATCTGCATTCTCATCCTTTGTATGATCATCTTCATCTCATGACATACATTTACATCATCTCTTTGCATCATTAGCAACATGAATATGCTTCTGACTTTGGTTTTCATCTTTGCATTTCATCTCATTTTCCTTTCATTTAATTTCTTGTTGCTAACTTTTCAGGTGGTAAGTGTTTGAGAAGTGAATTTGCCTTCACTTCTCATAACCTCTCCTCACCTCTTTTATGCATTCATTGCTGCATTTTACTTGTGTATTAGAGTGAGCTTGCTCATTCATGTTCCTTCCTCACTTTCTTTCTTCAAGCAACTTATCTTCTTAAGTGAAGTTAAGTTGACTTGCTTCTTTCTGCTTCTCCTCCTTCCATCTTTCTTCTTCCTTGGTGGCTTTTCCTGAAGATCTTCTTGCAAGCCTCACAAACCCTAGGAACAACCAAGCATTATCACAATTAGGGTTTGATTAGTCCCCCCATTAGTTTTACCTTTGTGTCATCTTTGAGTCTTCTCTTCTAATCTCATAATCAAGGACTAAACCTTAAAGGTTTTAAGGCTTTGTGATTAAGCTTATGCCTGCATCCTTCTATTAGGATGGAGTGTATAACTTTAATCCTAAGTGTTAAACCCTTAATGTGTTTAAATCCCTTTATCAATCAACCTAATAATCACTAAGACATCAAGCTTGTAACTTGGGCCTTGCATTAGGGTTCTAATTCTTCCTTAATTGGTTAAGAAGGACTAACCCTAGTGTTAATGGACAAGTCCCCCCTCAAGTTGTCTTACAAACCATAAAATCCACTTCTTAATATTGTCATTAACTAAAATCCACTCTAATAAAGGCTTTGTTTTGTCATGAGGTTAATCCCCAATCACGGATTAAGTTGAGGAGCCTTTCTCAGCTTAAGTGTTCTCATCTGTTATCCTTCTATTAGGATGGTGTAATGACTCCATTGAATCCTTGATTATGGCTTAAATTCATTACTTAACACTAAACAAAAACTCCAAAAAACATCTAAGTAAATGCAAGTAGGTTAATGATCTTAATCCTACATCATGGTGATTAAGTGTGAGGTGTTTACTTCATACTTAAGGTATTCTCATTACCCCTAGCCAGAGGGAGGATGTGATGAGTTTACTAACCCCTGGTTTAGGCTTAAGCTCATTTTCTTATGACAAACTCCAAAAAGCAATAAAAGATTGAAAACTCAAAATCAAACAATAATCGTATCCTCCAGGATTCTTTTCTCACCTCATTCACTCATAAACGAGAACTTGCTTCTTCCGTCTAATGCAAGACAGTTTGCACCTGAGCCAGACAGGTCATACACTTGAGCATAGGCAAGTAAGCAGTTCATCAGTCAATTTATCTTTCAGTCTCTTTGAGTCGAACTACGGTGTTCTGACTTCCTCATTGCGCGAGAGGATACGTAGGCATAACTTAACAGTTATCGAACAAAAGTCTCTGTATATTCCCCCTCTTCCAGCTGTATTCCTTCAAGCCTCATAATCTTGAGCTTTGCACTCTGTTCTCGCACTAACACTTCTTTATTTCATTTCACATTTCTTTCACACTGACACTTGCATTCTTTTCCAGCTTTTGCACACAAAATAGCACTGACACTACCCCTTTAAACACAAACTTTCAAGCGTGGATCCCGTCGAGTACGGCGGACAATACTGAAGATGGGCCACTGACAGGCTGAGACTGGTGTTGCAAGTGACTGAAGCAGGTAGCTGATGGGGATAGCTGAAGCAGATAGGTCTATGCAGATGAAGGGGTCAAAACCAAGCCAAAATATAGTATGGATACCTTGAAAAACAAATAAGAAAATGTTAAATGATGCAATGATGATGTATGCAAATGATATGCAAGGGTTTGTGATCAAGCTGGATCTGATTGCTGCTTTGATATAAGTCCATGTATGTTCAAGAAATCCAGATGGAGGTTCATGAGTCCAGTAACCAAGGTGGGGGACTCAAATAAAGAGTCACATGTCCAGGGTTAAAAATCACAAGAACTATACCAAAATGGAGTACTCTTAATCAAAACAAAGTAACAGGGTATGATGAGGTCAAGGGTACCTGCAAACCTGTAAACAGCCCAACCCCCTCACAGGTGGTGTTCTAGAACAAGGATCCTCAGACTTGGATCAGTTATGAGAAGTGTAAACACTTCTAACCCGGAGGTACAGTGTTTACAATAACCATAAAAGATCTTCCTCTAATTCACCTCAGTTTCTGAAGGTCAATACTAAAGGTCATCCAGACTTAGCAGGCTTCCCAGATAACCCTAACACTACAGGAAATCTGCAGCACAGAGTTCTCAAGAAGAAACCCATATCTGAACCGTGTTTCATATTCCCGCACCAGACCGAAATGGAATAGGAAAGAACATGATCCACTCTAGCCTAGGTGTCACTCAGGTCCCAGGTATAGGACCTCAACTCTCAATAGAACCCCACCCACCAAAGTAACAAAAACCAGATCCAGCCAGCACAGTATGACAGTATGATATATGTAAAGCTGTAAAGAAAGCCATAAACAAAACTGTACATAAAGCAATAAACAAAACAAATATACAAACACAGATAGCACATAACACCCCAGTAAACACAAATCAAACAAGCGCTAGGAGGAACCCACAAAAAGAACCAGAAGCCCTGGTTACAGTATAAGGGTCCCCAGCAGAGTCGCCAAGTTGTCGCTCCCAAAAGATGAGGCCGGGCTCAAATATGGTACAGACGCGAACGGTCGGCGAGAGGAGGATGCGAGAACATACAGGAGTGAACTCACAAGAAATGAAAAGAGTCGCCAGCTAGGCATTTTTATCCCGGAGGAAAGGCAATGCTGCATAGACCTAGAAAGACATGGATAAGACGGTTGCGAACCAGAGAGACTGAGAAAGGGGGTTGGTTACAACCTGGGAAGGTATTAGCACCCAGATTGTCCGCCGTACTCGACGGGATCCACGCTTAAAATATTTGTGTTTTAAAGGGGTAGTGTCAGTGCAATTTGTGTATAAAAGACCTGGAAAAGGATGTACAGGTGTCAGTGTAAAAGAAATGTGAAGTGTATAAGTGAAGTGTCAGTGTAAGAACAAAGTGAAATGCTCATGATAATGAGGCTAAAAGAATAATTGCTGGAAGGAGGGGGAATATACAGAGACTTTTGTTCGATAACTGTTAAGTTATGCCTACGTATCCTCTCGTGCAATGAGGAAGTCAGAACACCGTAGTTCGACCCAAAGAGACTGAAAGGTAAATTGACTCGTGAACTGCTTGCTTGTCTATGCTCAAGTGTATGACCTGTCTGGCTCAGGTGCTAACTATCTTTCATTAGACGGAAGAAGCAAGTTCTCGTTTGTGAGTGAATGAGATGAGAAAAGAATCCCGGAGGAGACGATTATTGTTTGTTTTTGTGTTTTCAGTCTTTTATTGCTTTTGAGATTTGTCATAAGTTAATGAGCTTAAGCCTAAACCAATGGGTTAGCAAACTCATCACATCTTCCCTCTGATTAGGGGTAATGAGAATACCTTAAGTGTGAAGTCAGCTTCTCACACTTAATCACCTTTGATGCAGGATTAAGATCATTAACCTACTTGTGATTATTTAGATGTTTTTGTTGTTTTTGTTTAGTGTTGAGTAATGAGGTTAAGCCATAATTAAGGATTAAACAGACTCATTACACCATCCTAATAGAAGGATAATAGATGAGAATGTTTAAGCTGAGGAAAGCTCCTCAACTTAATCCATGATTAGGGATTAAACTCATGACAAAACAAAGCCTTTATTAAGTGGATTTAAGTTAATGATAAGATGATGAAGTGGATTTTATGATTTGTAAGACAACTTGAGGGGGACTTGTCCATTAACACTAGGGTTAGTCCTTCTTAACCAGTTAAGGAAGAATTAGAACCCTAATGCAAGGCCCAAGTTACAAGCTTGATGTCTTGATGGTTATTAGATGAATTGATTAACGGAGTTAAACACATTAAGGGTTTAACACTTAGGATTAAAGTTATACACTCCATCCTAATAGAAGGATGCAGGCATAAGCTTAATCACAAAGCCTTAAAGCCTTTATGGTTTAGTCCTTGATTAGGAGGTGAGAAGAGAAGACTCAAAATAGACACAAAGGTAAAAACTAAGTGGGGGGACTAAACAATCCTAAAATGTTATCATGCTTGGAAGTCCTAGGGTTTGTGAGGCTTAAGAGGAGAAATCTTCAAGGAAGCCACCAAGGAGAAGCAAGATAGAAAAAGGATAAGATGAGAAGAGAAAAGAGGGAAGAGAGGCACAAGTGAGCAAGCTCACTCAAAGACAAGTAAAAAATGCAGCAAGGATGTAAAATGACAAGATGAGAAGAGGTAGGAGGTGAAGGCAAATTCACCTCCCAAACAAACTTACCATTAACCTGAAAAGTTAGTACAAGATGCATAAGGGAAGAAATGAGATGAAACAATGCGTATGGATGGGCAAAGGCCAAAGTCAGAATCATACACATGATGCAAATGATGTAAAGGGATGATGCAAACACATGTCAAGAGTTGTGGATGATCATTCAAGGGTGAGGATGCAAATGAGGCATGCTTCGAACCATGAAGGTTCAAGAAAGTTTATGAAATGATATGAATGCATAACATGGAAAATGAAAGATGCAATGATCAAACATGATTTCAATATGTCCTAAGATGTCTTATATGTCATGAGGATGCACAAAATGTCATAGCAAGTTCATGGTATGCAAGCAAATGCAAGGTGAATGCAAAAGGAAGCCCAAATTAGGGTTTATGATCCATGCACAAAACAAAAATCAAAACCAGAAGCAAACATCAAGATAAAAAATTGAAAATGCATTTAAAGGAACCCTAAACCTATACAAACTAACTGCCCAAAGGAGGGGTTCTAACTCTTAACCTAATGAGGGTTATGAATTTCCTAAGATTGTTAAGGTTTTAAGGTGTTTCACAAAGAAAAATACCAAACAAATTGAAAATGCAAGATCAAATCAAACCAATTTTATCCTATAAACTACATGCTATGGAGGTTGTAATGCAAGAAGAACCATCATCAAATTCTCAATGGTTAGGCAGAATGAATTTTTCAAAGTTAGGACCAAAATATTGCCTTTAAACAAATTTAATTCCAATGAAAATTGTCAAAACAGATCAAGAACCAAAAAGAAATTTGTTTTGAGAGTTTGATAATGTTCCTAAATGTTTTAAAATGCAATGTGAATTTTTTTGTGATTTTTAAATACTTAAATGTATTTTTAATTAATTAATTTTCATTAATTAATTAAAAATAAACATTTAAATAATTTAAAAATAATTTTTAATGCAAAAAATAAAAATTAAAATATTTTTGGGTTCTGAAAATTAATGAAATGTTTGACAAAAAATTTCAGAATTTTTTAACATGTTTTGCTATTTTTAAAAATTCATGCAAATAAAATACAAACAAAATGAATTAATTTTGGTTAACAGGAGAATGAATCGATTCATAATGGGATGAATCGATTCATTATGAGAAATCCAGGAACTTTTCAACAGGATGAATCGATTCATAATGGGATGAATCGATTCATTATGCGAAATCCAGGAACTTTTCAACAGAATGAATCGATTCAAGCTAGAATGAATCGATTCATTATGCTATTTTTTTCAAAAATGCAGAATCAAACTCATTCCTTAGGTTGTGTTAAGTGCTCTAAGTCTCCATATTTCATCCTCCACCCACACCAAACATGAATCAATCACAAGATCTCATTTACAATGCATCAACAACAAGATTTGGGCAAAATCAAGAAAACTACAAAAACTTCAAAACATGCATACACACTCATTTCTCAACCATTTTCAGTGTTTCAAAGCTTAACATGATGAGTGAAACAAATTCTATCATTCTATAGCAAGAGATTACATTTCTATAAAAAAATGTTCTTGATGATACCTGAACTGGAGCTTTGAACTGTGGAACTTTCTGGCCTCAAACTTGGTGCAATCCCTCTCCTTTGAACACCTTGATGATGAAATGAAGCTTGGATAGCTTTGAGAATGGATGGTTATGGGTGTTTTGCTCTGGTGTAGCAGAAATGGAGGGCCTTTTGTGAGATGTTTCAAGTTGTTTCAGGGGATGATTCTTGTTCTAAGGGTGATTTGTGACTTGTTGGTGAAAGGAAAAGTTGAGGTTTCTTGGCTGTGTGTAGAAAAACTCAGAGAAGCAGTTTGGGACAGAACTTGTGCAAGTTAGATTGTGTGTTGTTTCTATGCCAAATAAGCTGCTATATCACTCCCATAAAGTATGAGTAGGCTGTGGAGCAGGTTAGTAGAGGCTGCTGGTCACTATTCCAAAAGCATGGGAGACAATGCAAAAAGTCATGGTTAGGTGTACTTGAGGCATGGGCTGTGGCAGAGCTGATTTTCTGGCTTGGATTGCCTCAGCTGAGTTCAAGGATGGCTCTTGGATCAGTTGAGGTGAGCTGTAATGGATGAAGGGTGAGATCTCACATATTTTGCAATTTTGCAACTTGTTACACTTTGTGACTTTTGGTCATGGAAAGGTAACACTCTTTGCTGAATTTTGGTTGTGATAGGTTACATGATGTTATGGTGGTGTCTTGAAATCAGTTAGAGACCATACAAAACCTTGGGGATCAATTTTGCAAGAATTCCTCTTTGGAGAATTTCATGGAAAGTGGCTTATGGAAGTTTGTGATTTGAAGCATGGACCTTGAAAACTCTTGGGCAATTCTGATTTTGCTAAGTTGCAATATGTTATAATGATGCAAAGAAGTCATTTATAGGTCAATAGAATGCTTGGCATGTGAAATTGCAAGTTTCCCTCTTTGTGCAAAAGTGAAATTTCAATGATTTTTCCCAACTTTGCAAAGCCATAACTTTTGATCCAAAATGAATTAGGTCATCTTCTTGTACTTTTTGAAAAGGGAAAGATCCATTCTACAACTTTCATGACCAAAGTTTTTCCATTTGAAGCATTTTTGAATCAAAAAGCGAGGGTTGAAAAAGTTTCCCAAAATGGCAATTTCATTAAAAGTCAAACTTTCCCAAAAAGTCAACTTTGCAAATCACTTGAAATTCTTCAATTTTGTGAACTTACAACATCTTCCATGATCAAATAAAGATCATACATAATCAAAATGATGAAGAACACCCTTTGGTTGGGTCATTGGGGGCCTCAGATGCCCTGATTTTGCACTGACTTGCACAAGAAGTCAACTCTTGATTAGATGCCTTCCCCATGGAATTTCTTTATGAAACTTGATATGCATGATCCTCATAACATATAGAGACCAATACAAACAATAATGACCAAAAAATTTGGAGTTATGGCCTCTGAAACCAAAACCCTAATTCTAGGTCATATGTGCAGTCAAATCTGGCTCTGCTTCCATGCCATTCCTAGTTCTTGTGATTCTTTGATTTTCTTGACTTTGAGAGGATACAATATGATGCTTGAACATACATGGACCCCTTTGAAGTGATTGATGACCTTTGGAGAGGCTCAAAGGGCTCTTGGATTGCTCAGATCACAAACCCTAGATACAGATGACTTTGAACCAATGCAATGAATCAAAAATGTGGTATGAGATGCTATGATTGGATTTATGCATATGAAAAGATCACAAGCCATGGTGTGAATGGGTGAGGGCAAATTTGGGGTGTTTACAGCGACTCTTTTCAGTTCATCTTCATTTCCTCCTTTCGCCGACCGTTCGCGTCTGTACCCTATTTGACCAGGTGTCATTTGGTGGGAGCGACAACTTGGCGACTCTTCTGGGGACCCTTATACTGCAACCAGGGCTTCTGGTTCTTTTTGTGGGTTCCTCCTAGCGCTTGTCTGATTTGTGTTTACTGGGGTGTTATGTGCTATGTGTGTGTTTATTTTGCTTTATTTATTGCTTTATGTACAGCTTTATTTACTGCTTTCTTTACAGTTTAGCATATTTCATATTGTCATTTGCTGGATCTGGTTTGCTGTTTTGGTGGGTGGGGTTCCACTGAGAGTTTAAGGTCCTATACCTGGGACCTGAGTGACACCTAGGCTAGAGTGGTTCATGTTCTTTCCCATTCCATTTCGGTCTGGTGCGGGAATATGAAACACGGTTTATATGTGGGTTTCTTCTTGAGAACTCTGTGCTACAGATTTCCTGTAGTGCTAGGGCTATCTGGGAAGCCTGTTAAGTCTGGATGACCTTTTATTATGACCTTCAGAAACTGAGGTGAGTTAGAGGAGGATCTTTTATGGTTATTGTACACACTGTACCTCCGGGTTAGAAGTGTTTACACTTCTCATAACTGATCCAAGACTGAGGATCCTTGTTCTAGAACAATACCTGTGAGGGGGTTGGGCTATTTTCAGGTTTGCAGGAACCCTTGGCCACATCATACCCTGTTACTGTTTTTTTTAAGAGTACTCCACTTTGGACATTTCTTGTGATTAACCCTGGACATGTGACTCTTTATTTGAGTCCCCCACCCTGGTTACTGGATTTTTGAGCTTCCATCTGGACTGTTGAACATACATGGGCCTTATATCAAGACAGATAATCAGATCCAGCTTGATCACAAACCCTTGCATATCATTTGCATATATCATCATTGCATCATTTGACATTTGTTTATTAGCTTTTCAGGGTATCCACCTCATTATATCTTGGTTTTGGTTTTGGCCCCTTCTTCTGCTTAGACCTCAACTTCAGTTATCTTCTTCAGCATTTGCTTTAGTTATCTCCATCATCACCTGCATCAGTCTGTCAGATACTTACCTCCAGCTTCAGTCTGTGATCTTCATCAATATTTGTCTTCACCTTCTTCAGCAGCACTCATGACTACTCCCAGGAAGAGCAACATATCCTACCACGTTTTTGAGCCTGTGTTGACTGGTATCAGGCAGGTCCAGTCACTCATCACACCTGACCACATCCCACTGTTTAGAGAGCACTATGGGGGTATCTTGGATATGGTTATGGACATTGATCCTTCTCAGAGGAGCATGATCCACACATGCTTACAGTTTTATGACCCACCACTGAGATGCTTCACATTTCCAGACTTTCAGTTAGGGCCTCTGCTGGAAGAGTTCTCTTTGTTGGTTGCATTGCCTATCAAAGGGGGGATCCCCTTCAACCCAGAGATGACTGCTCCTAGAAGTGAAGAGATAGCAAGGGCATTATACTTGGAGCCTGCCCTTATTGAGCAATGTATGAAAACAAAAGCTGGGATTCCTGGTTTGCATCTGGACTTCTTGATTTCTCAGGCCATCCTGAAGGTTTCATTGGGAGAATGGAGGGCAGTATGTGCACTTTTAGCTCTCAACATATATGGGGCTATACTGTTTGCAGATGAGCCCAAATTTGTCAGTAAGAATGCCATCCACTTGTTTCTTCTGAAGAACCCAGTACCTACATTGCTAGGGGATTTCTATTATTCCATTCATCAGAGGAATGAGAAACAAAGGGGGAAGTTGGTAAGATGTTGTGCTCCTTTGTTTTACTCCTGGCTGCTCAGACACCTGCCTAGATCAGATGCCTTCTTAAACCCACATCAGCAGAAGAATTGGGCCAAAAGGTTCATTGCCTTGACTTTAGATGATATTAGATGGTGCACCCAGAGCACCAAAGGCAAGGACATTATCACCAACTGTGGACAATACCCAAATGTGCCTCTGATAGGAGTAAAGGGTTGCATCAACTACAACCCCTTACTATTTAAGAGACAATTGGGCTATGCCTTAGTTCACCCTCCCAGAGGACAGGATTTAGTTGAGACCCTATATTGTGAAGTGCAACCTAATTCAGTTGTTGTCAGACAAATATCTTGGGCTTGGGACAACATCCAGACAAAAGGGGTAGCTATTCTTGGAAAATGTAACAATGTTGCTTCAGCTCAGTACTATGACTGGTCCCGTACTAGAGCTCAGATTACCAGAATGTCTTTCACCTTGGAAGACATGCCGGGACCATCTACAGTACAGCCTGCAACAACTGTTATCCTGGAGGAATTTGAAAAGTTGAAGGAAAGGAATGAGCAGCTATCTCAGGCCTTGAAAAAGACTCTCTGGGAGAGAAGTGATGGTCGTCTGGACATTGAGAGATTGGAAAAGCTTAGAATTGAGCATCTGGCCAAGATTGAAAAGACAGAGGACTACATAAGGAAAGCAAGGGCTGGGTAACAAATATTGAAGAATGCCTGCAAGGAGGCCAAGATTCAGAAAGCTAGGGCTGAGCACTATCTGCAAGAGAGCCAGGATAGGTGGGTCAGGATCATCGAAGCCCGTGCACAAGAAGACCAGAAGACTCAAGCAAAGATTGAATAGTTGGAGGCCAATGAGAAGAAGCAGCAGGAAGCTTTGTTGGCTGCACAGAAGGAAATTTCAGAATTAAAGCTTCGAGCAGGGTGAAAGAGATCAAAAGACCAGGACAGGCATAAGAAGCTGACTACTGCCATTGCTACCAGGAACCTCCTCATTAGGACCATTACAGAACACCCAGCTGGTCCAGTGACTGAGGCACTTCTGAAGGAGGTCAGGGAAGATGAGTTTGGATTGGATGTCTGACTCCTCTTTGTTTGTTGTTCTTTACTTTTGATGTACTTTTCCTTTTGTTGTATTTTGACCCTCCATGGGCATGTATTGTAAAACAGACTATGTATGTTTCATCATTTATAATATATTTTAGTTTGTTTTCATTTGGGGCTTCCTCTCACCAATATCAAGCATCTTCCTCGAGGTCTGGAAAGGTCAAAACCAAGAACCAAACCGGATACCTTGGAAAACAAATAAGCATACTGCATTGCATACTAACTTGTTCTTTGTTTTGTAGGTTTTGGCTTGTTATTTTGTTTCTAACTTTGTTGTGATCTCAGGAAACATTGCTCGTCGCCGAGTGTTCCCTGTCAACCGCACGCACCGGTACCCGACTCGTAACAACCTTCCCGGCATTCAAATGGAGCAAGTACAGCAGGACCTAAATGAGGTCAGAAATCAAATGGCAAATGAGAGAGTAGAGATGAGAAACCAGATGTCTCAATTCATGGCTGTCATGACTGGCTTGGCCCAGAGCCAAGAAAGACTAAGAGAGCTGGTGGAAAGACAAACACCTGAGGAACCTCATCTTGGAACAGGGGGAACCAAAAACAATGAACGAGGGCAGCCTCGTATTGACCCACCAGAATATGGACCCCATCTGAATCTAGAGGTTAACATCTCAAGGAATGTGCAAGGTAATACTGCTGGGGGTAGAATCCTGCAAGAGGATCCCCAAGAGGAACAGTTTACTGTTATAGGGGCTGGAGATGAGGTATATGATAGAAGATTGGATGAGATTGCTGAAAAGTTAAGATCTTTAGAATCTCAGAATTCTTTGGGCTTCGATGTGATGGACACGGGATTAGTAGATAGGGTGAGAATTCCCCACAAATTCAAACCCCCATGCTTTGAGAAGTATAATGGTACCTCCTGTCCTCGTACTCACCTGCAATCTTTCTTGGGAAGGCTCAAGGCTTATACCATGGATGAGAAGTTATGGATGTTCTACTTTGAGGACAGTCTGACTGGAGCTTCAAGGGAATGGTATTCGCATTTGACTAGAGCCACCATAAGATGTTGGAAGGATTTGGCTGAAGCTTTCATCCGACAATATCAGTACAACCTGGACATGGCTCCCAATAGAACTCTTCTAATGGGCATGTCTCAGTCTTCTAGAGAGAGCTTCCGGGACTATGCTCAGAGATGGAAACAGCTTGCTGCTGCTGTCCAACCACCCATGTCAGAAAGGGAAATGGCTGACATGTTCATGAACACATTGTAAGGGACTTATATTGATAGACTTGTTGCCTTCTCCTCTACCAGTTTTACTGATGTGGTCATAGCTGGTGAGAGAATTGAAAGTCTTTTAAAGATGGGCAAAATCTCCGACAGTGGTGCAAGTTCCTCCAGCAATCCCAGAAAACCCTTTGCAGGACCCCGAAGGGCAGGTGAAACCAATTCTATTCATGCAAGCATGGGCATGCCCCATTATTCTCATAGGTCAGTAGCAGCTGTTACTATTCCAGCTCCAGTTCCACAACAACCATTGTATCCTCAATAACAACAACAACCTCACTATCAACAACCATCTCATTTCCCGCAACAGAGAACCTACAACAACAACAATAGCAACCAACAACAGCGTCCCTTCCAACAGAGACCATCTCAGGCAAATAGGGTGATTGACCCTATCCCCATGCCTTATGCTGCTTTATTGCCACAACTCCTGAAGCTCAACCTGGTTGAGTTAAGGACGTTGGCACCACCAGATCTTCTCAATCTCCCTAAGAATTATGATGTCAACGCCAGGTGTGCCTTTCACTCCAACGCACCTGGTCACAATACTGAGAAGTGCAGAGCATTACAGATGAAGGTTCAGGATTTGGTTGATTCTAAAGCTCTCAACTTCGCACCTCCTCCGAACGTCAACAGAAATCCTATGCCTAATCATGGTGGGCCTTAGATTAATGCCATTGAAGAGGACCAACCATCTACATTGATTGATAATGTGGCACATATTCAAACACCACTGGCTGAAGTCAAAGTTCAACTTTTAAGATGCCAAGGGTTCCCAGGTGTAAAAACCCCAAATTTGCCCTCACCCATTCACACCATGGCTTGTGATCTTTTCATTTGCATGAATTCAATCATAGCATCTCATACCACATTTTTGCTCCACTGCATTGATTCAAAGTCATCTGCATCTAGGGTTTGTGATCTGAGCCATCCCTGAGCCACTTGGGCCACTCCAAAGGTCATCAATCACTTAAAAGGGGTCCATGTATGTTCTAGCATCATATTATATCCTCTCAAGATCAAATAAGTCAAATAATCACAAGAACTGAGAAAGGCATGGAAGCAGAGCCAGGTTTAACTGCACAGATGACCTAAAATTAGGGTTTTGGTTTCAGAAGCCATAACTCCAAATTTTTTGGTCATTCTTGTTTCTATTGGTCTCTATATGTTATGGGGATCATGCATATCAATTTTCATGAAGAAATTCAATGGGGAAGGCATCTGATCAAGAGATGACTTCTTGAGCAAGTCAGTGCAAAATCAGGGCATCTGAGACCCCCAGTGACCCAACCAAAGAGTGTTCTCCATCATTTTGAATGTGTATGATCTTTATTTGATCATAGAAGATGTTAGAAGTGCACAAAATTGAGGAATTTCAAGCCATTTGCAAAGTTGCTTTTTCTGGGAAAGTGACTTGTAATGTAAACTTGCCATTTTGGGAAAGTTTTTCAACCTCCTCTTTTTGATTCAAAAATGCTTCAAATGAGAAAACTTTGGTCATGAAAGTTGTAGAATGGATCATTCCCTTTTCAAAAAGTACAAGAACTCATTCTAATTCATTTTGGATCAAAAGTTATGGCTTGTCAAAGTTGGGAAAAATCACATAATTTCATGTTTTACACCAAAGAGGCATTTTGCAAAATGGTATGATAAGGCATTCTAAAGGCTTCAAATGTGCACAAACACTTCACAATATGCTCATGTGACCTCTAAAAATCAGAATGCACCAAAGAATTACCCATTTCCATGCCTTGATCATTAAGAAACTTCAAAAGGGCCAAACTTTGTGAAATTCACAAAACCTCACATAAACTCCAATCCACTTGCAAATTGGCCTCAAATTCATTTCCATGGTTCTCCTTGATCACAGCTGAACCAAGCCATGCCTCTAAACCAGCCTGTCATGACCCATACCTCAAAGGACACCTAACATTGACTTTTGGCAAAATGGACCATACCAATCAACATAGGCCAGCAACAACTCTCTGACCTATCCCAACTTGATACATGGACAAAATGGAACTCAACACAACACACAACACAGCCTGAGCTCTCCCACAAGTCAGCATTCTCCAAAATCCCTCTTTATGCACTTTTCTTCGAATCTCAATACACAAGCCACAAACCTCAAAACAAATTTCACAGAATCACTCACCATGATCCTCTGATCATTTCCCAACCATTACTTTACCCTGAAACCTCCCACATCAAAAACAGGATTTCCCCCTCCATTGACCTGAGCTTCTGCAAACTTCCTCTAGAGGCCATATAAACTTCAGCTAAGCATCACAAACTTCTGGGGAGGATCATTGGAGCTTGTTTGGACCAAAGAAGCAGCCAGAAAGCACCAAAGGCAAAAGCTCCAGTTCAGGTGAGCTCAAGAACATTTTTTCCAGAACTTTGATTTCTTGTTATAAAATGATTCTATGAGTTGCACTGGTCATCTTGATGTGTTTGGTTTTGAAAATGGTCAAGAAATAAGCATGTACTGACTATCTGAAATTTTGCCCGTAAAAATGATTTTGCTTGTTTCTCTTGATTCATGAAAAATAAATGATTTTTGTTGTGGGGTTTATGTTTAATGATGTTCATGGATTGATTCTGGAGAGTTTGATGAAGTTTTGATGTGTATTGAGTGAGATAGAAAAGTGGTTGGCCGGAGAAGATGACCGAAACACTGTTCCGGTCATCTGAAAGTCATTAGGGCACAGGATTAGGGCTAATGACATAATTAAGTAAATTTGAATTCTGGCCGTTCGTTTGCGCGCTAAGTCGATTCCCGCGTCCCTGAGTTTGAACCACAGCCCTTGGATTGTTTGACTTTCTCATTTTTCTTTTTAAATTCATTTAATTTCATTCGTTTTATATTTAACATCTACGAATTTTTAAAAATAGGAAAATACATTGAAAAATTCTGATTTTTTTTGTCAAGCATTCATTAATTTTCAGAACCTAAAAATATTTTAATTTTTATTTTTTGCATTAAAAATCATTTTTAAATCATTTAAATGTTTATTTTTAATTAGTTAATGGAAATTAATTAATTAAAAATGCATTTAGGTATTTAAAAATCACCAAAAAATTCACATTGCATTTTAAAACATTTAGAAACATTATCCAACTCTCAAAACAAATTTCTTTTTGGTTCTTGACCTACTTTGATAATTTTCATTGGAATTAAATTTGTTTAAAGGCAATATTTTGATCCTAACTTGAAAAAATCCATTCTGCCTAACCATGAAGAGTTTGATAATGGTTCTTCTTGCATTGCATCCTTCATAGCATGTAGTTTCTAGGGTAAATTTGGTTTGAATTTATTTTCCATTTTCAATTTAATGAGCATTTTTCCTTTGGAGGTGCCTTGAAACCCTAGTTAACTTAGAAAAATCACAACTCCCATTAGGTTAAGAGTTAGGTCCCCTCCTTTGGGCAGTGAACTTGTGTAGGGTTAGGGTTCCTTTAATCCCATTTTCAATTTTTTATCATGTCATGTGCTTCTGATTTTGAGTTTTGCATTGCCTATTGCATGTAAACCCTAATTCTTTCCTTCCTTTGCATCCATTTCTCATTTGCTTGCATATAAGAACTTGCCATGACATTTTGTGCATCCATATGACATGTAATACATCTTAGGACATATTAGAATCATGTTTGATCATTGCATCATCCCTCTGCCATGTTTTGTATCATTTGCATTACATAAACTTTCATGAACTTTCATGGTTCAAAGCATGCTTCATTTGCATCCACACCCTTGTATGATCACCCACAACTCTTGACATGTGTTTGCATCATCTCTTAGCATCATTAGCATCATGTTCATGCTTCTGGCTTTGTCTTGCATCATGGCATTTCATCTCATTTTCATTGCATTGCATTTCTTTTGCTAACTTTTCAGGTGGTAAGTTGTTTTGAGAAGTGAATTTGCCTTCACTTCTCACAATCTCCCTTCATCTCTCTTATGCGTCATTACTGCATTTTATCTTTGTATTAGAGTGAGCTTGCTCATTCATGATCTCTCCCACTTTCTTCCTTCAAGCAACTTGTCTTCTTAAGTGAAACAAGTTGTCTTGTTTCTCTCTGTTTCTTTCTCCTTTCATCTGCTTCTCTCCTTGGTGGCTCTTTGAAGATCTCTCCTCTTATGCCTCACAAACCCTAGGACTTCCAAGCATGATAACATTTTAGGGTTTGATTAGTCCCCCATTTAGCTTTTACCTTTGTGTCATCTTTGAGTCATCTCTCCTTATCTCATAATCAAGGACTAAACCCTAAAGGTTTTAAGGCTTTGTGATTAAGCTTATGCCTGCATCCTTCTATTAGGATGGAGTGTATAACTTTAATCCAAGTGTTAAACCCTTAATGTGTTTAAATCCTATAATCAATTCACTTAATAATCATCAAGACATTAAGCTTGTAACTTGGGCCTTGCATTAGGGTTCTAATTCTTCCTTAATTGGTTAAGAAGGACTAACCCTAGTGTTAATGGACAAGTCCCCCTCAAGTTGTCTTACAAACCATAAAAATCATTTCTTAATCTTATCATTAACTAAAATCCACTTTAATAAAGGCCTTGTTTTGTCATGAGGTTAATCCCTAATCATGGATTAAGTTGAGGAGTATTCCTCAGCTTAAATGTTCTCATCTATTATCCTTCTATTAGGATGGTGTAATGAGTCCATTAAATCCCTGATTATGGCTTAAACTCATTACTTAACACTAAACAAAAACAACAAAAACACCTAAATAAGTACAAGTAGGTTAATGATCTTAATCCTACATCATGGTGATTAAGTGTGAGGTGCTTACTTCACACTTAAGGTATCCTCATTACCCCTAATCAGAGGGAAGATGTGATGAGTTTACTAACCCTTGGTTTAGGCTTAAGCTCATTAACTTATGACAAATTCAAAAAGTAATAAAAGATTGAAAACTCAAAAACAAACAATAATCGTCTCCTCCAGGATTCTTTTCTCATCACCTTCACTCACAAGCGAGAACTTGCTTCTTCCGTCTAATGCAAGACAGTTTGCACCTGAGCCAGACAGGTCTTACACTTGAGCATAGACAAGTAAGCAGTTCACAAGTCAATATATCTTTCAGTCTCTTTGGGTCGAACTATGGTGTTCTGACTTCCTCATTGCACGAGAGGATACGTAGGCATAACTTAACATTTATCGAACAAAACTCTCTGTATATTGTAGATCCCACTAAATGAAGCTAGGTCAGATAGGGTACAGACGCGAACGGTCGGCGAGAAGAACAATGAGAACACACAGCCGTGAACTCACTGGAGATGAATAGAGTCGCCAGCTAGGCATTTTTATCCCGGAGGAAAGGCAATGCTGCATAGACCTAGAAAAAAGATGGATAAGACGGTCGCGAACCAGAGAGACTGAGAAAGGGGGTTGGTTACAACCTGGGAAGGTATTAGCACCCAGATTGTCCGCCGTACTCGACGGATTCCACGCTTAGAAGATTTGTGTTTTAAAGGGGTAGTGTCAGTGCAATCTGTGTATAAAATAGCTGGAAAAGGATGTACAGGTGTCAGTGTAAAAGAGGTGCAGTGTGATATATATAGTGTCAGTGTAAGGAATAAGAATGAATTGCTCAAGATCATGAGGCTTAAAGAATGAAGCTGGAAAGAGGGGGAATGTACAGAGACTTTTGTTCGATAACTGTTAAGTTATGCCTACGTATCCTCTCGTATAATGAGGAAGTCAGAACACCGTAGTTCGACCCAAAGAGACTGAAAGATGAATTGACTTGTGAACTGCTTGCTTGTCAATGCTCAAGTGTATGACCTGTCTGGCTCAGGTGCAAACTGTCTTGCATTAGATGGAAGAAGCGAGCTCTCGTTTGTGAGTGAATGAGATGAGAAAAGAATCCCGGAGGAGACGATTATTGTTTGTTTTTGAGTTTTCAATCTTTTATTGCTTTTAAAAGTTTGTCATAAGTTAATGAGCTTAAGCCTAAACCAATGGGTTAGTAAACTCATCACATCTTCCCTCTGATTAGGGGTAATGAGAGTACCTTAAGTGTGAAGTCAGCTTCTCACACTTAATCACCTTTGATGTAGGGTTAAGATCATTGACCTACTTGTGATTATTTAGATGTTTTTGGTGTTTTTGTTTAGTGTCAAGTAATGAGGTTAAGCCATAATCAGGGATTAAACAGACTCATTACACCATCCTAATAGAAGGATAATAGATGAGAATGTTTAAGCTGAGGAAAGCTCCTCAACTTAATCCATGATTAGGGATTAAACTCATGACAAAACAAGCCTTTGATTAAGTGGATTTTATTAAATGGTATGATGATGAAGTGAGTTTTATGATTTGTAAGACAACTTGAGGGGGACTTGTCCATTAACCAATTAAGGAAGAAATAGAACCCTAATGCAAGGCCCAAGTTACAAGCTTGATGTCTTGATGATTATTAAGTGAATTGATTAAAGGAGTTAAACACATTAAGGGTTTAACACTTAGGATTAAAGTTATACACTCCATCCTAAGAGAAGGATGCAGGCATAAGCTTAATCACAAAGCCTTAAAGCCTTTAGGGTTTAGTCCCTGATTATGAGGTGAGAAGAGAAGACTCAAAAGAGACCCAAAGGTAAAACTAAGAGGGGAGACTACTCAAAACCCTAATCATTGTCATACATGGTTGTTCCTAAGGTTTGTGAGGTTTTTAAGAGAAGTCTTCAATGGAACCACCAGGAAGCAGATGAGAGGATCAGGAGAAGCAAAGTAACTTGCTTCATTCAAGAAGTCAAGTCACTTGAAGAAATAAAGTGGGAAGAAGAAGAATGAGCAAGCTCAATCTCAAACACAAGCAACAATGCAGCAATGGATGCAAGAGAGAGATGAAAAGAAAGTATGAGAAGTGAAGGCAAATTCACTTCTCAGAATCACTTACCACCTGAAAGGTTAGAAGAGAAATGCAATGCAATGCAAAATGGGATGGAATGACATGATGAGAAACAAAACCAGAAACATATACATGATGCTAATGATGCTATGAGATGCTAACAAACATGAGGCAGCACATGGAAATGATCATACAAGTTCATGAATGCAAATGAAAGCAAGTTAAGACAAATGAACATACATGAAAAGTTATGAAGTGCACATGGCATACAACATGGCAAACACATGATGCAATGATCAAACATGCTTTCAATATGTCTTATGATGTCAAATGAATCAAATGGATGCTTGAAATGTCATGGCAAGTCATGTTATGCAAGAGAATGCAAGATGGATGCATATGGGAAGCCCAAATTAGGGTTTATGAACAATGCAACAAACAAAACCAAAAATCAGGAGCCAACCCTAAGATAAAAAATTGAAAATGCCACTCAAAGGACCCCTAATCCTATACTAAACTAATGCCCAAAGGAGAAGCTTCAACTTCTAACCAAGCTCAAGTTATGATTTTTACAAGTTTTCTAGGGTTTTAGGGTTCTTTAACAAGAAAATTACCAAACAAATGGAAAATGAAGGATCAAATCATGGCCATTTAATCTCACAAGCTACATGCTAAACACAATGCAATGCAAGAAGAATCAATGTCCAACTTTTCATGGATAGGCAGAAATGATTTTTAGAACTTTGGATCAAATTAATGCATAAAAATGATTTTAAATCAATGAAAAATTCTCAAAATGCATCAAGATCAAAAAATAAATTTGGTTTGAAGGTTGGAAAATGTTTCTAAATGTCTTAGAACATTTCATGAATTTTTTGGTGATTTTTAAATACCTAAAAGTATTTTTAATAAATTAATTCTCATTAATCAATTAAAAATAAACTTTTAAATATTTAAAAATACATTTTAAATGCTAAAAATGAACATAAAAAAAATTTTGTGTTTTAAAAATTAGTGAAACTCTTGAGAAAAAGTTTCATAATTTTTAAAACAATTTTGCTATTTTAAATAAATTGTGCAAAACAAATGAAATAAATATGAAAATAAATGAATTTAAAACTGAAAAAAAGTAAAAGTAATCAGATCCAACGTGTGGGATTCAAACTGGCCTGCGCGCGAATTGACCTGGCGCCAAATCCTACGGCCAAAATTCAAACTCAGCTAATTAATGTTTAAACCCTAATCCTGCCGTTAAACACCCTCAGGTGACTGGAACAGTGTTCCGGTCATCTTCCCCGTTCACCCCAAAAATCAATCTCTCTCTCCAGGCCATTTTAGGAGCTCTAACTCTCCAGAAATCATCTACTAACTATCCTAAGCTCGAATCCAGCAACAAATCATGTTTAAACTCCAACATAAACAAGAATCGAAGCAAAGAAATTTCTAGGTCAAACTTTCAGAACACCATAACATACTCATTTCTTGCTCATTTTCAAAAGTAAATAGATCCCAATGATCAGTGCAACATACAAAGCAAGATTCTAACAAGAAAATGGAGTTCTGGAAAAAAGTTCATGGAGTCACCTGAGACGGAGCTTTTGATTCAGGAGCTTTCTGGATGGTTCTTTGGCTCAAACAGGTCCCAATGATCCCCCTTTGAAGCTTTGGATACTTGGTTGGAGTCTAAACAGCCTCTTGAGTGAGTTTGCAGAAGCTCTGACCAAGGGAGTGTGAAAATCGTGTTTGTGATATGGAGGGTCTCAAGCCAAAACAAGGGTTGGTTTCTGGTCCATGAAGCAAGGTGAGTTGATATGTGGAATTTGTTTGAGTGTTTATGGCTTGTGGAAACAGATTCGAAGGCTTTTGCTCTATGGAGTGAAAATGGAGAAGTGATGCTATGACTTGCTTCAGGCTGGCTTGATGTATGAAATGGCTAGCATTTTGTCCACATAAACCTCTCTCATTGGTCAGATGATGTGACCTGCCCTTTATTGATTGGTATGGCCACTTTTGCAAAAAGTCCACTTTTGTGTAAGGAGGGCATGGGCTAAGTTCTAGCTTGGTACAAGCATGTGGGCTGGCGCAGCATGGTGTGTGAGTGATGCTAGGAAGGTTCAGCAGCCAAGACAACTAGTTGGTGAAGTGTGATGATGATTTTGCAACTTGATCATTTCTAGTTCACATGAAACTTTCTTGCTATACCAACCATGAAACATGAGGGATCTTGGTTCAAATCTGATTTTTAGAAGTTGTGTGATCATGTTGAGTGAATTAGAGGCCCATATGATGACTGAATTGGCCTTGAAAGGAGAATTTGCAACTTTGCCTTTTGGTGCACAACTTGAAAATTAGTGATTTTTGCCAATTTTGTCACACCATAACTTTTGATCCAAGAAGAATTAGATCATGTTCTTGTACTTTTTGAAAAGGGAAAAATGCATTCTACAACTTTCATGACCAAGGTTTTTCCATTTGAAGCATTTTTGGATCAAAAAGCAAGGCTTGAAAAGTGACCTAAAATGACATATTCTTGAAAAGTCAACCATGCCCTAAAAAGTCAACTTTGCAAAAACTTGTAATTCTTGAATTTTGTGAACTTCAACCTTCTTCCATGATCAAATAAAGATCATATACACTCAAAATGATGAAGATCACCCCTTGGTTGGGTCATTGGGGGCCTCAGATGCCCTGATTTTGCACTGACTTGTCTGAAAAGTCAACTCTTGATCAGATGACTTCCCCATGGAATTTCTTCATGAAAATTGGTATGCATACTCCCTATACCATATAGAGACCAATGGAAACAAGAATGGCCAAAAAATTTGGGGTTATGGCCTCTGAAACCAAAACCCTAATTTTAGGTCAACTGTGTAGTCAAGCCTGGCTCTGCATCCACACCATTCCCAGTTCTTGTGATTCTTTGGCATTTTTGACTTTGAGAGGATATAATATGATACTTGAACACACATGGGTCCCTTTGAAGTGATTGTTGACCTTTGGGGTGGCTCAAGAAGCTCTTGGATTGCTCAGATCACAAACCCTAGATACAGATGACTTAGAACCAATGCAATGGATCAAAAATGTGATATGAGATGATATGATTGTGTTTATACATATGAGATGATCACAAGCCATGGTGTGAATGGGTGAGGGAAAATTTGGGGTGTTTACATATATTACCCCTCTTTCCAACATTATTCTTTAAGCTTCATAGTCTTGAGATTCATACTCTTGTTCTTACACTGACACTTCTCTTATACACTTCATTTATTTTACACTGACACTTGCATTCTTTTCCAGCTTTTTGTACACAGAATAACACAGACAATACCCCTTTAAAACACAAATCTTTCAAGCGTGGATCCCGTCGAGTACGGCGGACAATCTGGGTGCTAATACCTTCCCAGGTTGTAACCAACCCCCTTTCTCAGTCTCTCTGGTTTGCGATCGTCTTATCCGTATCTTTTCTTAGGTTTATGCAGCATTACCTTTCCTCCGGGATAAAAATGCCTAGCTGGCGACTCTTGTCTTCTGAGTTCACCCTTGTGTGTTCTCTTCCCTTTCGCCGACCGTTTGCGTCTGTACCCCTTCTGACCTGGGTGTCATTTGGTGGGAGCGACAGCTTGGCGACTCTACTGGGGACCCTTATACTGTAACCAGGGCTTCTGGTTCTTTTTGTGGGTTCCTCCTAGCGCTTGTTTGATTTGTGTTTACTGGGGTGTTATGTGCTAATTGTGTTTATTTATTTGCTTAATTTACTGCTTTATGTACAACTTCATTTATTGCTTTCCTTTAAAGTTTTTCATATTTTATACTGTCATTATCATTGCTGGATCTGGTTTCTGTTTTGATGGGTGGGGTTTCATTGAGAGTTTGAGGTCCTATACCTGGGACCTGAGTGACACCTAGGCTAGAGTGGTTCATATTCTTTCCCATTCCATTTCGGTCTGGTGCGGGAATATGAAACACGGTTCAGATGTGGGTTTCTTCTTGAGAACTCTGTGCTACAGATTTCCTGTAGTGCTAGGGCTATCTGGGAAGCCTGCTAAGTCTGGATGACCTTTACTATGACCTTCAGAAACTGAGGTGAATTAGAGGAGGATCTTTTATGGTTATTGTAAACACTGTACCTCCGGGTTAAAAGTGTTTACACTTCTCATAACTGATCCAAGTCTGAGGATCCTTATTTTAGAACGTTACCTGTGAGGGGGTTGGGCTGTTTACAGGTTTGCTGGTACCCTTGGCCACATCATACCCTGTTACTTGTTTTGTTTAAGAGTACCTCATTTTGGACAGTTCTTGTGATTTAACCCTGGACATGTGACTCTTTATTTGAGTCCCCCACCTTGGTTACTGGATTTCTAAACCTCCATCTGGACTTCTTGAACATATATGGGCCTATATCAAGACAGATAATCAGATCCAGCTTGATCACAAACCCTTGCATATCATTTGCATACATCATCATTGCATCATTTAACATTTGTTTATTTGTTTCTCAGGGTATCCACATTATATCTGGCTTGGTATTTTACCCCTTCATCTGCATAGACCTCTATTTCATCAGTTATCTGCTTCAGCTATCTTTATCAGTTGTCTGCTTCAGTCATCTTCATCATCACCAGCATCAGCCTATAAGTGGCTCAGCTCCAGTATCAGTCTCGATTCTCATCAGCACTTGTCTCCAGCTCTTCATCAGCATTCATAGCTACTCCCAGGAAGAGCAACATATCATACCATTTCTTTGAGCCTGTATTGACTGGTATTAGGCAAGTCCAGTCACTTATCACCCCTGACCATATCCCTTTGTTTAGAGAGCATTATGGAGGTATCCTGGATATGGTTATGGACTTAGACCCTTCTCAGAGAAGCATGATCCACACCTGCCTACAGTTTTATGACCCTCCTTTGAGATGCTTCACATTCCCAGACTTTCAGCTAGGACCTCTGCTGGAGGATTTTTCATCATTGATTGGAGTACCCATCAGGGGTGGACTCCCTTTCAACCCAGAGATGACCTTTCCCAGCAATGGAGAAGTAGCAAAAGCACTGTACCTGGAGCCTGCCTTGATTAAGCAAAGCATGACCACAAAAGCTGGGATCCCTGGTTTGCACTTAGACTTCTTGATTTCTCAGGCCATCCTGAAAGCCTCCTTGGGAGAATGGAGGGCAGTCTGTGCACTATTAGCCCTCAACATATATGGGGTTATACTGTTTGCAGATGAGCCCAAATTTATCAGCAAGAATGCCATTCATCTCTTCCTTCTGAGGAACCCAGTGCCCACATTGCTGGGAGATTTCTATTACTCCATTCATCAGAGGAATGAGAAACAAAGAGGGAAGTTGGTGAGATGATGTGCTCCTCTGTTTCACACCTGGCTACTCAGACACCTACCTAAGTCGGATACCTTCCTAAACCCTCACCAACAGAAGAATTGGGCCAAAAGGCTCATTGCCTTGACTTCAGATGACATCAGATGGTGCACCCAGAGCACCAAAGGCAAAGACATCGTCACCAGCTGCGGGCAGTACCCAAATGTACCTCTAATAGGAGTAAAGGGTTGCATCAACTACAATCCTTTACTGTTTAAGAGACAACTGGGCTATGCTTTGGTTCACCCTCCCAGAGTGCAAGATTTGGCTGAGACCCTGTATTGTGAAATAAAACCTAATCTAGCTGCTGTCAGACAAGCATCTTGGGCTTGGGACAACATCCAGACAAAAGGGATGGCTATACTAGGGAGGTGTAATAATGTTGCTTCAGCTCAATACTATGATTGATCCCATACTAGAGCTCAGATTACTGGAATGCCTTTCACCTTGGAAGACATACCTGGACCATCTACAGCACAGCCAGCAGCAACTGTCAGCCTGGAAGAATTTGAGAAACTGAAGGAGAGGAATGAGAATCTGTCTCAAGCCTTGAAGAAAACTTTTTGGGAAAGGAGTGATGGTCGTCTGGACATTGAAAGGTTGGAGAAGCTTAGGGTGGAGCATCTAGCCAAGATTGAGAAAACAGAGGACTATATCAGGAAAGCAAGGGCTGGGGAACAAATATTGAAGAATGCCTGTAAAGAAGCCAAGCTTCAAAAGGCTAGGACTGAGCTTTATCTGCAGGAGAGTCAGGCTAGGTGGGTCAGGATCACTGAAGCCCGGACACAAGAGGATCAGAAGACTCAGGCCAAGATTGAACAGTTAGAGGCCAATGAAAAGAAGCAGCAGGAAGCTTTGCTGGCAGCCCAGAAGGAGATTTCAGAGTTGAAGCTTAGGGCTGGATTGAAAAGATCAAAGGACCAGGACAGGCACAAGAAGCTGACCACTGCCATTGCCACCAGAAACCTCCTCATCAGGACCATTACGGAGCATCCAGCTGGTCCAGTGACTGAGGCACTTCTGAAGGAGGTTAAGGAGGATGAGTTTGGATTGGAAGTTTGACTTCTTTGCTTGTTGTTCATTTCCATTTGATGTACTTTTCTTTTTGTTGTATTTTGACCCTCCAGGGGCATATATTGTAAAACAAACTATGTATGATTCACCATTTGTAATATATATTTTAGTTTGTTTCCATTTTGGGGTTTCTTTTCTCAACGAAGTCAAGAGCATCTTCTTCGAGGTCTGGAAAGGTCAAAACTAAAAACCAAGCCGAATACCTTGGAAAACAAATAAACATACTGCATTGCATACTAACCTTGTTTTGTTTTGTAGGTTTTGTATTTATTTGTTTCCAACTCTGTTGTGATCTCAGGAAATATTGCTCGTCGTCGGGTGTTCCCTGTCAACCGTACGCACCGGTATCCTACTCGCAACAACCTTCCTGGTATCCAAATGGATCAAGTACAGCAGGACCTGACTGAGGTCAGAACTCAGATGGCTAATGAAAGAGTGGAGATGAGAAACCAAATGGCTCAATTCATGACTGTGATGACTGGCTTGACCCAGAGTCAAGAAAGGTTAAGGGCATTAGTGGAAAGGCAAACTCCCGAGGAACCTCATCCTGGAACTGGAGGAACTAGTAATAATGAGGGAGGTCAGCCTCATGTTAATCCACCAGTATTTGGACCTCATCTAGATTCGGAAGTCAACATCCCAAGGAATGTGCAGGGCAACACTGCTGCAGGCAGGATCTTGCAAGAAGATCCTCAAGAAGAGCAGTTTACTGTAATGGGAGCTGGAGACGAAGTTTATGATAGGAGGTTTGATGAAATTGCTGAGAAGTTGAGATCTTTGGAGTCTCAAAACTCCTTGGGCTTCGATGTAATGGATATGGGGTTAGTAGACGGGGTGAGAATTCCCCACAAATTCAAACCCCTGTGCTTTGAGAAATACAATGGAACTTCCTGTCCACGAACTCACCTGCAGTCTTTCCTGGGAAGACTTAAAGCATATACAATGGATGAAAAGCTGTGGATGTTCTACTTTGAAGACAGTCTGACTGGGGCTTCAAGAGAGTGGTATTCACACCTGACCAGAGCTACTATCAGATGCTGGAAGGACTTAGCTGAGGCCTTCATCAGACAATACCAATACAATCTGGACATGGCTCCTAACAGGACCCTTCTGATGGGAATGTCTCAATCTTCCAGAGAAAGCTTCAGAGAATATGCCCAAAGGTGGAGACAGCTTGCTGCTGCTGTCCAACCACCCATGTCGGAAAGATAGATGGCCGACATGTTCATGAATACTTTACAAGGCACATATATTGACAGATTGGCTGCCTTTTCTTCCACCAGTTTTGCTGACGTAGTTATAGCTGGAGAAAGGATTGAAAGTCTATTAAAAATGGGAAAAATTTCTGATAATGGTGCAAG
The DNA here is from genome assembly GCA_963966055.1 of Lathyrus aphaca. Classification (NCBI taxonomy): domain Eukaryota; kingdom Viridiplantae; phylum Streptophyta; class Magnoliopsida; order Fabales; family Fabaceae; genus Lathyrus; species Lathyrus aphaca. The sequence continues at coordinate 408,608,854 of OZ014521.1, read as the reverse complement.
TTCGTCCAATAATTCCAAGAAGCCTTTTGTGGGACCCAGGAGGACCGGAGAGACAAATGCCATTCATGCCAGCAGGGGCAGCCCTCAGTATGTCCACAGATCAGTAGCAGCTGTCACTATTCCAGCTCCGATTCCTCAGCAATCAGCATATCAACAACAACAACAACCACAATATCAACAGCAAGTTCAGTATCCGCCACAGCGAACCTACAACAACAACAATAGCAATCAACAACAACGACCCTTTCAACAAAGACCATCACAGGTGTCGCTCCCGATAAGTGGGACATAGGCCCAGATAAAGGTACAGACGCGAACGGTCGGCGAAAGGGACAATGAGAACACACAGCCGTGAACTCACTGGAGATGAATAGAGTCGCCAGCTAGGCATTTTTATCCCGGAGGAAAGGTAATACTGCATAAACCTAGAAAAGATGGATAAGACGGTTGCGAACCAGAGAGACTGAGAAAGGGGGTTGGTTACAACCTGGGAAGGTATTAGCACCCAGATTGTCCGTCGTACTCGACGGGATCCACGCTTGAAAGATTTGTGTTTTAAAGGGGTAGTGCCAGTGCAATCTGTGTATAAAATAGCTGGAAGAAAATGTACAGGTGTCAGTGTAAAGGAAGTGAAAGTGTACAAATGATGTGTCAGTGTGAGGATGAGAGTGAGATGCTCAAGATCATGAGACTAAAGAATGAAGCTGGAAAGAGGGGGAATATACAGAGACTTTTGTTCGATAACTGTTAAGTTATGCCTACGTATCCTCTCGTGCAATGAGGAAGTCAGAACACCGTAGTTCGACCCAAAGAGACTGAAAGATGAATTGACTTGTGAACTGCTTACTTGTCTATGCTCAAGTGTATGACCTGTCTGGCTCAGGTGCAAACTGTCTTGCATTAGACGGAAGAAGCAAGTTCTCGGTTGTGAGTGAATGAGATGAGAAAAGAATCCCGAAGGAGACGATTATTGTTTGTTTTTGCATTTTCAGTCTTTTATTGTTTTTGGATTTTGTCATAAGTTAATGAGCTTAAGTCTAAACCAATGGATTTAGTAAACTCATCACATCTTCCCTCTGATTAGGGGTAATGAGAATACCTTAAGTGTGAAGTCAGCTTCTCACACTTAAACACCTTTGGTGTAGGATTAAGATCATTAACCTACTTGTGATTAATTAGATGTTTTTGTTGTTTTTTGTTTAGTGTTAAGTAATGAGGTTAAGCCATAATCAGGGATTAAACAGACTCATTACACCATCCTAAGAGAAGGATAATAGATGAGAATGTTTAAGCTGAGGAAAGCTCCTCAACTTAATCCATGATTAGGGATTAAACTCATGACAAAACAAGCCTTTGATTAAGTGGATTTTTATTTAATGATATGATGATGAAGTGAGTTTTATGATTTGTAAGACAACTTGAGGGGGACTTGTCCATTAACACTAGGGTTAGTCCTTCTTAACCAGTCAAGGAAGAATTAGAACCCTAATGCAAGGCCCAAGTTACAAGTGTGATGTCTTGATACTTATTAGGTGAATTGATTAAGAGATTTAAACACATTAAGGGTTTAACACTTAGGATTAAAGTTATACACTCCATCCTAAGAGAAGGATGCAGGCATAAGCTTAATCACAAAGCCTTAAAGCCTTTAGGGTTTAGTCCCTGATTATGAGATGAGAGGAGAAGACTCAAAAGAGACACAAAGGTAAAACTAAGAGGGGAGACTAATCAAAACCCTAATCATTGTCATGCTTGGTTGTTCCTAAGGTTTGTGAGGTTTGCAAGAACAATCTTCAATGGAACCACCAGGAAGCAGATGAAAGGATCAAGAGAAGCAAAGCAACTTGCTTCATTCAAGAAGTCAAGTCACTTGAAGAAAGAAAGTAAGAAGAAGAAGAATGATCAAGCTCAAACTCAAACACATATAAAAATGCAGCAATGGATGCAAGAGAGATGAAAAGAAAAGTTATGAGAAGTGAAGGCAAATTCACTTCTCAAAGTCACTTACCACCTGAAAGATTAGAAAAGAAATGCAATGCAAAATGGGATGGGATGACATGATGAGAGACAAAACCAGAAGCATATACATGATGCTAATGATGCTATGAGATGCTACAAACATGAGGCAGCACATGGAAATGATCATACAAGTTCATGAATGCAAATGAAACAAACTAGGAACCATGAACATACATGAAAAGTTATGAAGTGCACATGGCATACAACATGGCAAATGCAAGGTGCAATGATCAAACATGCTTTCAATATGTCTTATTATGTCAAATGAATCAAATGGATGCTTGAAATGTCATGGCAAGTCATGTTATGCAAGAGAATGCAAGATGGATGCATATGGAAGGTCCAAATTAGGGTTTATGATCAATGCAACAAACAAAAAACAAACTCAGAAGCAAACAACATTGTAAAAAATTGAAAATGCCACTCAAAGGACCCCTAATCCTATACTAAACCAATGCCCAAAGGAGAGGTCTCAACTCCTAACCAATTTCAAGTTATGATTTTCTTAAGATTTCTAGGGTTTTAGGGTTCCTAAACAAGAAAATTACCAAACAAATTGAAAATGAAAGATCAAATCATGGCCATTTAATCTCACAAACTACATGCTAAACACAATGCAATGCAAAAAGGATCAATGCCCAACTCTTCATGGATAGGCAGAAATGATTTTTTGAACTTTGGATCAAAATAATGCACAAAAATGATTTTAATTCAATGAGAAATTCTTAAAATGCATCAAGATCAAAAAATAAATTCGGTTTGAAGGTTGGAAAATGTTTCTAAATGTCTTAGAACATTTCATGAATTTTTTGGTGATTTTTAAATACCTAAAAGTATTTTTAATAAATTAATTTCCATTAATCAATTAAAAATAAACTTTTAAATATTTAAAAATACATTTTAAATGCTAAAAATGAAAATAAAAATATTTTTGTGTTTTAAAAATTAATGAAACTCTTGACAAAAAGTTTCATAATTTTTAAAACAATTTTGCTATTTTAAATAAATTGTGCAAAACAAATGGATTATATATGAAAATAAAATGAAAAAGGCTGAAGTCAACTGAAAGGAGGGCCAGGATTGAATCTGGGGAAGGGAACATTGACTGCGCGCCAGATCTTGTGGCCCACATTCAAACTGGGCTAAACTTAATTAATTAATTAAATTAAACCTAATTAAACTAATGACATGATCTGAGCCATTGGATGCGCGCGGGAAAAGACTCAGTCAACTCATCCAACGCCTGAAATTCAAACTGGAAGCCCTAACCCTAATTATAAATTAATGACTTTCAGGCTGCCGGAGAAGACTTCCGGTCGTCTTCTCCGGCCAGCACCCTTCCTGAAAAATGCTAACCCTCACCCTAGCTCACTAAAACCTACTTTTCTTGCCCAGAATGCATCCCCAAACATCATAGAGCAAGAATCAACAACCAAAACTCATTTATTTTACACAACAAAGCTGAATCGAAGCAAAAGGGGTTTAGGTCAAAAATTTTCAGGAACACCATACATGCTCAAAACTCAATGATTTTCGAAACCAAACATATCATCATGACCAGTGGAACATAGAGAACCATTTAAGAACTTAAAAATGAGCTCCTGGAAAAAATGTTCATGAAGCTCACCTGAACTGGAGCTTTGATCTCTGGCACCTTCTGGCTAGTTTCCTGCTTGCAATCTACTCCACTTGACCTCCTAAGAAGCTTTCAATGCCTAGAAAGAGCTTGTGATGGCTGGTTCTGAAGTTTGAACAAGTTCTGTTCAATGAAGGGCAGGAATCGTGTTTGGGATTCTGAAGGTTTCAGGCTATGATGATGGCTTCTTTGTGATCAGGGAGATGAGTTGAGTTGACCTATGAGGTTTGTTTTTATGTTTGTGAGCTGTGTGATCAGTTTCGAAAGGTTTTGCAAGTGAGGGTGAAAATGGAGAAGTGGAGTTCTTGTTGGTTTCAGGCTTAGGCTTTGCTTGGTTTAGGCTCTATGAAGCATGGTGAGATGATTAGTGAAATTTGTTTGAATGTTTGTGTGTTGTGGAGGCAGATTCGAAGAGAAATGCAAAATGGGGTGAGTTTGTGAATGTGATGTTGTGATCTGTTTCAGCCTTGCCTCTTGAGTGTTATGGCCAGCATTTTCCTTGCATAAAGAACTCCCATTGGTCAGGTGATGTGACCTGGCCTGCTGCGATTGGGATGTCTACTTTTGCAAAAAGTCCACTTTGTTGTAAGAGAGGCATGGGCTAGGTTCTAGCTTGGTACAAGAGCATGGGCTGGTGCAGCATGGTGTGTGTGTGATGCTAGGAAGGTTCAGCAGCCAAGGCAACTAGTTGGTGAAGTGTGATGAGTGGTTTTGCAACTTGATCATTTCTAGTTCACATGAAACTTTCTTGCTATGCAAACCATGAAACATGAGGGATCTTGGTTCAAATCTGATTTTTAGGTCACATGTGATGTTTGTACATTGGTTTGATATGAATTTGAAGTTACAATTGCCTTGGTACAAAGTTCTTGCAAGTTTTCCATTTGGTGCATATCTTGAAAATTAATGATTTTTGCCAACTTTGTCACACCATAACTTTTGATCCAAGAAGAATTAGATCATGTTCTTGTACTTTTTGAAAAGGGAAAAATGTATTCTACAACTTTCATGACCAAAGTTTTTCCATTTGAAGCATTTTTGGATCAAAAAGTAAGGTTTGAAAAGTGACCTAAAATGACATATTCTTTAAAAGTCAACTATGCCCAAAAAAGTCAACTTTGCAAAAACTTCTAATTCTTGATTTTTGTGAACTTCACCCTTCTTCCATAATCAAATAAAGATCATATACACTCAAAATGATGAAGATCACCCCTTGGTTGGGTCAATGGGGGCCTCAGATGCCCTGATTTTGCACTGACTTGCTTGAAAAGTCAACCCTTGATCAGATGACTTCCCCATGGAATTTCTTCATGAAGATTGATATGAATACTCCCTATACCATATAGAGACCAATGGAAACAAGAATGACCAAAAAATTTGGAGTTATGGCCTCTGAAACCAAAACCTTAATTTTAGGTCAACTGTGTAGTCAAACTTGGCTCTGCATCCACACCAATCCCAGTTCTTGTGATTCTTTGGCATTTTTGACTTTGAGAGGATGCTATATGATATAAGAACACACATGGACCCCTTTGAAGTGATTGGTGGCTTTTGGAGTGGCTCAAGAAGCTCTTGGATTGCTCAGATCACAGACCCTAGATGCAGATGACTTTGAATCTATGCAGTGAATCAAAAATGGGATATGAGGTGGTATGATTGAGTTTATGCATATGAAATTATCACAAGCCATGGTGTGAATGGGTGAGGGCAAATTTGGGGTATTTACAGCTGCCCCTATTCAAACATGAGTTAGCTGTGCAGGATGTAAGCGACGGCTTAACAGGCAAACAAGATAACTTGTGGTTGAATACCAAAGACAGTCCAAAATTTGCACTCACAGAATGAAGAAGAAAAGGGATATAGATCGTAAAAGGAAAATAAAGCATATTGTAAAGTGTGGGCGACGGAGGACGACCGTCGAGCAGGGGACGACTGCTGGGTAAAAGGCAATGACGGGGACGGCCGACATGCTGAGAAAAGTGCTGAAAATAAAGTAATGACGGGGACGGCCGACATGCTGGGGATAAAAGGTAAAGCCAAGACGGGGACGGCCGACTGGCTGGGGAAAATAAGATATTATGATGGGGACGACCATCAAGTAAAGCTGTAAAATTCTCTGGGGATCAATGAAACATGACGGGGACGGCCATCAAGTTCACAAAGCAAAGTAACCAACGATGGGGACGGCCATCGGGCTAAAAGAAAAGGAAAAGGGACCACGACGGGGACGGCCATCGAGATAAAGAATAAATGAAAATAAACAGATGATGGGGTACGGCCATCAAAGGTGAAGGACGATCACTTAGCAGGGGACGGCTGCTCTGTTGGGGAATAAAGGAAATATGATGGGGACGACCATCAAAGGTGGAGGACGACCACCTGGCAGGGTACGGCTGCCGAAAATATCAACGACGGGGACGGCCATCGGATGAGCATGATGGAGGACGACCATCAAGAGGTGGAGGACGACCACCTAGCAGGGGACGGCTGCTCTCAGGGTTTATCATGACATAGGACGAATGCCAGATAACCAAAATCAACAATGGGGACGGCCATTGGATAAAATGATGAAGGACGATCATCAACGGGTGGAGGACGACCACCTAGCAGGGGACGGCTGCTAAAATCAACGATGGGGACGGCCATCGGATGAGCATGATGGAGGACGACCATCAAGAGGTGGAGGACGACCACCTAGCAGGGGACGGCTGCTCTCAGGGTTTATCATAACACAGGACGAGTGTTAGATAAAAAGAAATATGCTTTGTTGGTAGTCTACTGGGGAAAGGTAAACACGGACGAGTGTTTACATCCAAGAAACAAAAGGTATAAGTGTTTGGTATTTGTGTATAGATTAAAGATGCGGACGAGCATCCTTAAGACTACGATACGGACGAGTATCGGGTAGAAACAAATACTGACACGTGTTCAAAGATGATGATACAGACGAGTATCAACTGGTTAACAGAGAACACGGACGAGTGTTGAATCTGAAGGGGCTCTCCTGGGGAATAATAGACACAGACGAGTATCTATATTCAAGAGGACAAAAGTGTTTGACACGGTGTATGGATTAAAGATGCGGACGAGCATCCTTAAGACTATAATACGGACGAGTATCATGTAGAAACAAACGCTGGACGCCTGTTCAGAGATGATGGTACGGACGAGTACCAACGGGTTAACAAAGAACAAGGACTAGTGTTGAATCTGTGGGGATATGAATGGTATATACAAGATACGGACGAGTATCTGTATGAGTGTAACATGAGTAATGAGTATGAAGTGTTGCATAGATGAACGTTTAACTGTTGGGGAGAGTGACACGGACGAGTGTCGAGAGAGAAAAGTATAATAATATCAACAAGTATATGGGTTGTAAAAGTGTAGGCGACTGCGCTGGGGATATGACACGGACGGGTGTCGAGAAAGTGTATAAAGGTATATGTGAGTGCAAAGAGGATGTCTCTGGCTTTCTGCTGGGAGATATGACATGGACGGGTGTCAAGGAGTATCTGTAGTGCGGGTGATCTTGTTTGTAAAGAGTGTTCAGGCGACTTTACTGAGGAAAGATGGCACGGACGGGTGTCAAAATGAGTATATACTGGTGTTTGTGGTTGTGAGGCAGCTGCTTTTGCTGGGGAACCTGGTGGGGATTTTTCTGTACATTGATGAACTGTCATTTATTCACAAGTGTTGGTTTAAAACATGGCTTATGATTATGCTATGTGTTGGATTTTTGCCGTAATGCTCCGTACTAGACGGAATGCTACGCTTTGTGGGTAAATATGATGCGAATGCTATGATTATGCAAAGATACCAAACCGGGATCTGGATCCCGTTGCTGCGAAGATCTCCTGGTCGATCTGTTTGAAATGGACATCCCAGCTGGGGAGGAGATCATTGGTAGATCTAATGAGAAGATATTTGCTTGGGGATTCAGATCACTGATAGACCTATCCTAATAAATGAGAGACCCAGCTGGGGTTTGTAGAAGCTTTCTTCACTCTGTTGTGAGTTCTTCATGCGTTTCTTTTCTGGATAGAGGCTGGAGCTCTGTGGGGAAATGGCTCTCTGACTTTTGTGCTCGGCTGAGGGCGAGATGGCAACTCGGCTGGGGAGGAAGAGAGATCACTGAAAGACCTCCCTAGAAATTCTGTTACGGTAGCTTCTTGACTCAGCCGGGGATATGGGCATCTCCTGTGATACCTGCCCATTCTGGTGGGGATAAGCAACAAGTGGCAACTCAGCTGGGGGAAGTCACGGTAGGCAACTCAACTGGGGAGAAGGCATTTCGGGTGCTAAAATTGAGTGTGGATTTGCCAGCTTGCTGGGATAAAGTTTTCATGCCCCGAGTTGCGTTCTGGATACCTGCAATCCTGAAAAAGATAGAGAAACGCACAAGATAATCCCGAGGTATCCTTTACTGGATTCCGTCATAGGAATTTAGATACCTCTGAGAGTAAGCATATTTCCTGCAAGCATGTTTTTTTATTTTTGAAGATAAATCATCTGTATTCTTATGCGATCAGTTTTTCTTTAAGACATCAGACACTTTTTGCAAATAAAAATGTACAAAACGAGACATGACTGAAAATCTGATTTTATTAATTCATATGCCCTGAATTGGCGAGATACATTCAAAGGAACATATCCCCTGAAATGAGGAGATTGTTACAAATTGAGAAACAAAATGCTGGCAGTGTTGATGACGCTTTAAGGAGCTTCCTCTTTACCATGACTCGTATGACTTTTGACGTTCTTCTCATCTTGCGTTCCGAGGAATGTTGATTCTGACTGAAGCTTGATCCTTTCGAAGCTTGCCAAGTTGTAAATGATACAGACGAATTCAGGGTGCAGTTGTTCGCTTATTCCCTTATTTTGCATGGATCGCCCTTTCGGGTTTTCAATCCATCGGGATACCCATTTTTGCCTGAGTTGTCCAATGTGGCTTTTCAACTCAGCGGGTGTACATTCTTTTTATTTATTTTCCCTTATTTTTGCCCGAGTCTTTTATTATGTTTTTGACTCGCCGGGATGCCCTATTTTTGCCTGGACTTACATTCTGTTTTTGTGTCCAGCGGGTCCTTTTATGCGAAGTATTTTTTAACTGCATCTGAATTCACAGGGGACGGGAAGTCTTCACCATCCATGGTGCTGAGCATCAGTGCCCCACCAGAGAAAACTTTCTTTACTACAAATGGTCCTTCATAGTTCGGATTCCACTTGCCCCTGTGGTCTGTATGAGGAGGGAGGATTCTTTTCAGCACAAGATCTCCTACTTGGTACTCTCGGTGCCTGACTTTCTGATCGAAGGCTTTCTTCATTCTTTTCTGATATAACTGCCCATGACAGATTGCAGCCAACCTCTTCTCTTCAATCAGACTCAGTTGTTCAAATCGGACCCTAACCCACTCTGCTTCACTCAGTTTAACATCCATCAGTACCTGCAGGGAGGGTAATTCAACTTCAACAGGTAGGACTGCTTCCATACCATACACAAGTTGATACGGTGTTGCCCCAGTGGACGTTCTGATTGACGTGCGGTACCCATGCAAGGCAAATGGTAGCATTTCATGCCAGTCTTTGTAGGTGATTACCATCTTCTGTATAATCTTCTTAATATTCTTATTTGCTGCCTCAACAGCGCCATTCATCTTTGGTCTGTAAGGAGAAGAATTGTGATGTTGAATTCTGAAGTCCCGGCACAGTTCTGCCATCACTTTGTTGTTTAGATTGGAACCATTATCAGTAATGATTCGCTCGGGAACTCCATATCGACAGATGATATCTCTCTTCAGAAATCTGGCTACCACTTGCCTTGTGACATTTGCATAGGAAGCTGCTTCGACCCACTTGGTGAAATAGTCAATGGCGACCAGGATGAATCTGTGGCCATTTGAAGCAGTCGGCTCAATCTTGCCAATCATATCAATGCCCCACATGGCAAAGGGCCAGGGTGAAGACATGATGTTCAAAGGGTTGGGAGGCACATGCACCTTATCTGCATAAATCTGGCATTTATGGCATTTTCTGGCGTAGGCACAACAGTCTGCATCCATCGTGATCCAGTAATAGCCTGATCTCAACAATTTCTTGGCCATCGCATGTCCTCCAGCATGGGTACCAAAGGATCCTTCGTGCACTTCATGCATCAACAAGTCTGCTTCTGTCTTATCAACACATCTGAGGAATATCATATCAAAGTTCCTTTTGTATAAAGACCCATCAGTGTTCAGAAAGAAGCTACCAGCAAGCCTTCTCAAAGTCTTCTTATCATTGGAAGATACCCCAGGTGGGTATGTTTGACCCTCCAAGAAGCATTTAATGTCATGGAACCAAGGCTTATCATCTTTGACAACATCTGCTGCGAACACATATGCTGGTCTGTCAAGTCTGGACACTGAAATCTGAGGTACAAAGTTGGCAGCTTGAACTTTGATCATGGATGAAATGGTGGCAAGAGCATCTGCAAACTGATTCTCGTCCCGAGGGATATACTCAAGCTTGACTGTTGTAAAGAAAGTCAACAACCTCCTTGTATAATCCCTGTAAGGTATCAGATGATCCTGGTGTGTGTACCACTTGCCATTGGTTTGATTGATTACCAAAGCTGAATCTCCGAATACAGACAATGTTTTGATCCTGAGGTCAATGGCTTCCTCAAGACCCATAATGCAAGCTTCGTATTCAGCTTCGTTGTTAGTGCAGTTGAAAGTCAGTTTTGCCGAGAAAGGCATGTGAACTCCTTTAGGTGTAATGAGTACTGCACCAACACCACGACCATTAATGTTAACAGCCCCATCAAACATCATAGTCCATTCTTCTTCCGGGTTGGGCCCTTCAGTGTGAACAGGCTCTTCATGATCTTTTGCTTTTATGAACATGATGTCTTCATCAGGGAAGGCAAACCTCATAGGCTGGTAATCATCAATAGGTTGCTCAGCAAGATATTCAGATAATACACTACCCTTGATGGCTTTCTGTGATGTGTATTGAATGTCACATTCTGTAAGAATCATTTGCCATCTTGCAACCCGTCCGGTAAGCGCTGGCTTCTCGAATATGTACTTAACTGGGTCCATCTTTGAGATCAATAAAGTAGTGTGGGTCAACATATACTGTCTCAGTCGGCGAGCAGCCCACGCTAAAGCACATCAAGTTTTCTCGAGCAGTGAATAACGTTGTTCACAGTCGGTAAACTTTTTGCTCAGGTAGTATATTGCATACTCTTTTCGACCAGACTCGTCATGCTGGCCCAACACACACCCCATCGACTCTTCTAATACTGTCAAGTACATTATCAGAGGTCTTCCTTCAACTGGAGGCATAAGTATTGGAGGTTCTTGTAAGTACTCCTTGATCTTGTCAAAAGCCCTTTGGCAGTCTTCGTTCCACCTGACCGTCTGTTCTTTTCTTAACAGCTTGAACAAAGGTTCACAGGTTGCAGTGAGGTGAGATATGAACCGGGAGATGTAGTTCAATCGACCTAAGAACCCTCGAACTTCCTTCTCTGTCTTCGGTGCAGGCATCTCTTGGATGGCTTTGACTTTATCAGGGTCAACTTCAATCCCTTTCTCGCTTACAATAAAACCCAGCAGCTTACCAGATCGCACCCCGAATGTGCATTTGTTGGGGTTTAACTTCAGTTGGTACTTCCTCAGACGCTTGAATAACTTCAGTAGATTCACCAGGTGATCTTCCTCTGTAAGGGACTTGGCAATCATATCATCCACATAACATTCTATCTCTTTATGAATCATATCGTGGAATAATGTCACCATAGCCCGTTGATATGTGGCACCAGCATTCTTCAGTCCGAATGGCATTACCTTGTAGAAGAACGTGCCCCAGGGTGTGATGAAGGTTGTCTTCTCCATGTCTTCAGGTGACATCTTAATCTGGTTGTATCCTGAAAATCCGTCCATGAAGGAGAATACCGAGAACTGAGCCGTGTTATCGACCAATACATCAATGTGAGGTAAAGGGAAATCATCTTTCGGGCTGGCTCTGTTCAGATCCCGGTAGTCGACACACATTCTTACTTTGCCGTCTTTCTTGGGAACAGGTACTATATTAGCAACCCACGGTGGATAACTAGTTACAGCAAGGAACCCGGTGTCCCATTGCTTTTGTACCTCTTCTTTGATTTTTATTGCCATGTCCGGGCGAGTACGGCGCAGCTTCTGTTTGACCGGTGGGCATTCCTCTCTCAAAGGAAGCTTGTGCACAACAATGTCGGTGTCCAACCCTGGCATATCCTGATACGACCAAGCAAACACGTCCACATACTCTCGAAGCAGGTCAACCAGTTGTCTCTTCACTGAGTCTTGTAAGCAGGCCCCGATTTTAACTTCTTTCACGTCTTCATCTGTACCAAGATTAATCACATCAACCTCCTCCTGGTGAGGAGTAATAACCTTCTCCTCTTGCCTTAACAACCTGGCTAGCTCTTCAGGAAGCTCATATTCTTCTTCAACCCCTTCATCAGCTTGATTGATTGGATTGTCAAAGTCATACGAAGTCATAGCCGTGCTGTTGTCAGTGCTGTCTGGAAGGCACACTCTGCAAGGGTTCAGTTGGTTTATTTTAGTGATTTGATTTTAATCTTGTTTTAGAAAAGTGAAATAAAGTTGTCATTTTGAAAACACTGCCATTTATTTTTTTTGTACAAAAAGAAAAATGGAAAAACAGTGAACGAAAAGAAAAAGACTCATTTGCAAAAAGATGTCTGATATTTCATTGATTAATCTTGTTGCACAAAAAGTACAGATGGCCCGATTACAAAATGAGTCTTGTCATCTTGGGCAAGATGCAAGACTTTGATGCATGCTATAAAAATACAGGAAATAATAATTACTCTGCATGAGTAACTCTTATAATTTCCTGGGAAGACCAGTTTGAGATACTGCTCCCCGGGATCTTTGGACGAATCCAGCTCTCCAGGTTGCGTTCTTCTTCCAGCTCGTCTTCCAGACAGTTGACAGCATCAGGGGTGAGCATCCCCCCACTCACAAAGTTGGGCTCTTTCGCAGCCTCTGTTGGATCTTGTTGAGTTGGTCTGTAACCCAACCCAAATCTATCCTCTTTCTTCTCCACCGATAACAGTTTGCCCCAGCCTTGGGCGTTTCCTCCCTCAACAACCTTCCGGGCTTGTTGGTATGATGATATTGAAGTACCAGACACAGCAGATGTTTCATTCACATTCAAGGCCTCGAACCCCTGACTCATTGTTTCATGGATCTCCCCATCCATCTCAATGTACTTATAGGTAGCCAGGTGGCTGACAAAAATATCCTCCTCTCCACAGATTGTAACGATTTGACCCTCCCACTCATACTTTAACTTCTGGTGAAGGGTAGAGGTCACGGCGCCAGCGGCGTGAATCCATGGCCTACCCAATAGACAGCTGTAGGCAGGCTGTATATCCATCACGTAGAAGGTCGTTTTGAAGGTCTGCGGGCCAATCGTTATGGGAAACTCGATCTCTCCCAGAATCGATCTCTTTGAGCCATCAAAGGCTCTTACCACCAGGTTGCTGGGTCTCAACGCCAATCCATCATATTCTAGCTTCACCAGGGCCTTTTTAGGTAAGACATTGAGGGATGACCCCGTGTCTACCAGCACATGGGAAAGGACTGCACCTTTACATTCCATGGTTATGTGCAAGGCTTTGTTATGGTTGCGGCCTTCCGTTGTCAAATCAGTATTGGTGAACCCTAGTCCATGACTAGCATTAACATTTCCAACTACAGCTTCCAGCTGATTGACAGTGATCTCTTCAGGCACGTAAGCTGCGTGCAAGACTTTGAGTAGTGCGTTCCGATGGGCTTCGGAGCACATAAGCAATGATAGGATTGAGATCTTGGAAGGCGTCTGATGAAGCTGATCCACTATTTTATAATCACTCTTTTTGATGATTCGCATGAACTCATCAACCTCTTGATCGAAGGGTGTTCTCAAGGCTTCTTTAACAGTCTGCTCTTCCTGCACCAAGCTTTTCCCTTTTGCCTTGGCAGCAGCTTCTGCTTCGGCAGCGGGTCTCTGAATTTGTGGAGCGAAAAGACGTCCGCTTCGAGTGAAGCCTCCGCCTCCTCCCACATTGTCTATTTGTGGTGCAGGGGTTGATGATTCAAAAGTGATTCTTTGTCCTTCACAGTACAGGTCAGAGCCGTAATGCCAGGGGATAGCATTACTGCTTTCATAAGGTACTGGTCCAGGCACCGTGATAGTGACTGGACTGATTGCAGCTGCGGAAGGAGTTGTAATGGTCTGTGGATCGTAATAAATTGTGACCGGTGCTCTGATGGGAGCAGCACCTTCTGAGTTGTAGACAGAGTTATTTTCAGGATCATAAAATATTGTGACAGTTGAGACATCTTCATGATTTGTTGCTGGTGTTGTAGGAGACATTGGTGGAAGGATGGGTGTTGTTGTTGTAGGAGTTTCAAAATGATGTGGTGCTGGAGTTGTAGAAGAAAAACTTGTTGATAGCTGATCAGTTGAGATGATAGATGAAGTACTTGTTGATGAAACCGAAGAATTGTCGGGAACAATGGTTGCTGCAGTTGTAGGAGGTTCTGGAGTTGTTGCTGATGAGATTGCTGGATTTGTAGGAAATGATGTGGTGATTTGGAGTTGGCCGCTCTGAATGAGACCATCTATGCCATTCCTCAAGTTATCGCACCCATTCACTGAGATATTGCAGTAGGCACACCCTAATTCACACCCCGGGAACATCTGACATTCGAGGAGTTGAGCCTTGATTTCTACCAACGGTGTCCGGATCTGACCCACACTGGTTATTAAATAAGACGGTTTGTCTTCTTCAATAGCGTTAATTCTGGGACCCCCGTGGTTTGGCATTGGGTTCTTATTGACATTGGGTGGTGGTGCGAAATTCAGAGCTTTTGAGTCTACCAGGTCTTGTACCTTCATGTGCAAAGCTCTGCACTTTTCTGTACTGTGGCCAGGTGCATTTGAATGGAAGGCACATTTGGCGTTGGAATCATAATTCCTGGGTAGACTGTTGGGATCTGGAGGTGCCAACGTCCTTAGCTCAACTAGGTTGAGTTTCAGGAGTTGTGGCAGCAATGTAGCATATGGCATAGGGATCAGATCGATTACCCTGTTGGCTTGAGAAGGCCTCTGTTGGAATGGCCTTTGCTGGTTGTTGGTGTTGCTGTTGTTGTAATTTCTCGGAGGATACTGATTCTGTTGATGGTACTGAGGTTGTTGCTGATAGTTTTGTTGCGGAGGTTGATAAACTGGCTGAGGATGAGCTGGAGCGGGAATGGTGACTGCTGCCACTGATCTGTGAACATATTGGGGCCTGCCCCTGTTGGTGTGGATGGCATTGGTCTCGCCAGTTCTTCTTGGGCCTGCAAAAGGCTTCCTTGTACTACTGGACGAGCTAGCACCGTTGTCTGAAATCTTGCCCATCTTCAATAGGCTTTCAATTCTTTCCCCGGCTATGACAACATCTGCAAAGCTAGTGGAAGAGAAAGCAGCTAGCCTGTCAATGTAAGTCCCCTGAAGGGTGTTCATGAACATATCTGCCATTTCCCTTTCAGACATAGGTGGTTGAACAGCAGCAGCCAATTGCCTCCATCTCTGGGCATATTCTCGGAAACTTTCCCTTGACGACTGTGACATTCCCATTAGGAGAGTCCTGTTGGGTGCCATGTCTAAGTTGTACTGATACTGTCTGATGAAGGCCTCTGCCAGGTCCTTCCAGCATCTAATAGTTGCCCTTGTCAAGTGAGAGTACCATTCTCTTGAAGCTCCAGTTAAGCTATCCTCGAAATAGAACATCCAGAGCTTCTCATCCATAGTATAGGCCTTCAACCTCCCCAAAAATGATTGTAGATGGGTTCGAGGACAGGAAGTCCCGTTGTATTTTTCAAAACAAGGAGGCTTAAACTTATGGGGGATCCTGACCCCGTCTACCAAGCCCATGTCCATGACGTCGAAACCCAAAGAGTTTTGAGACTCTAAGGACCTCAATTTCTCAGCTATCTCATCCAGCCTTCTATCATAAGCTTCTTTCCCAGCACCCATTACTGTAAACTGATCCTCTTGGGGGTCTTCTTGAAGTACCCTGGCTGCAGTGGCAGTCCCTTGAACGTTTGCAGGGATGTTGACCTCTGGATGAAGATGGGGGCCAAATACAGGGGGGTTAACATGAGGTTGGACCCTTTCGTTGTTGCTGGTGCCGGCAGTCCCTATATGTGGATCTTCTTGATTTTGCCTTTCCACCATGGCCCTCAATCTTTCTTGGCTCTGAGCCATGTTGTTCATCACTTCCATAAACTGCGTCATTTGATTCCTCATCTCTAGCCTTTCATTGGCCATTTGGTTTCTGACCTCAGTAAGGTCCTGCTGCATCTGATCCATTTGGATGCCCGGAAGATTGTTACGGGTTGGATAACGGTGCGGACGGTTGAGGGGAAATACTCGGCGTCGAGCAATAATTCCTGAACATCACAACAGAGTTAGTGGCAATAAATCAAAAAACCTACAAAACAAACAAAAAAGGGTTAGCATGCAATGCAGTTATGCTTATTTGTTCTCAAGGTATCCGGTTTGGCATTCAGTTTTGACCCTTCCAGACCCTTGAAGATGCTGTTGATGTTGCTTTTGAAGTGAAACTTGGATGGAACAAACTAACACATATATTACAAAAGCAAAATGGTACACAGTTTGATTTCAGATACAAACCCTCTGAGGGGCCAAAATACATTAAAAGAAAAATAAAAGTACATGGAATGAAAGCAACAACAAGCAAATGGTCAAACACCAAGACAAAACTCATCCTCACGAACTTCCTTGAGAAGTGCTTCGGTCACAGGATCAGCCGGACGCTCCGTGAGATTCCTGATGAGGAGATTCCGGGTCGTAACAGCTGCTGTTAGCTTCTTGTGCTGACTTTGGTCCTTTGACCTCTTCACTCCAGCTTTGATCTTCAGCTCTGATATCTCCCTCTGGGCTACTGCCAGGGCTTCTTGCTGCTCTTTTGCACTAGCTTCCAGTTGCTCCATCTTGTCTTGAACTCTCTTGTCCTCCAGGGTACGAGCCTCGGTGATCCTGACCCACCGGGCCTGACTCTCCTTTAGATACAAGTCTGTCCTTGCTCTCTGGAACTGGGCTTCCTTGCAAGCATTCTTCAGAATTTGTTCTCCAGCTTTAGACTTTTTGATATAATCCCCAGACTTTTCAATCTTAACCAGATGCTCCACTCTCAACTTCTCCAACCTCTCAATCTCCATCCTACCCTCACTCCTCTCCCGGAGGGTCTTCTGCAAAGCCTGGGTTAACTTCTCATTTCTTTCCTTCAAGCCCTCAAACTCCTCCAAACTGATAGTGGCAGGGGGTGGTGCTGAAGATGATTCAGGCATATCCTCTATGGTAAAGGGCATCCCAGAGAATTGAGCCCTGGCACGGGACCATTCATAATATTGTGCTGATGCCACATTGCTGCACTTCCCCAAAATAGTTATTCCCTTGGTTTGAACATTATCACAGGCCCAGGCTGCCTGCCTAACAATATCCAGATTAGGCTTGTTCTCGCAATAAAGAGTCTCAACCAAGTCCTGTGCCTTAGGAGTGTGGACCAGTGCATAGCCCAGTTGTCTTTTGAACAGCAGAGGGTTGTAATTAATACTCCCCTTAACTCCTATTAGGGGCACATTGGGAAAATGCCCACAGCTGGTGATGATATCCCTGCCTTTGGTGCTCTGGGTGCACCACCTGATATCAGTTGAAGTTAGTGCAGTGAGTCTCTTAGCCCAGTTTCTCTGCTGATGAGGGTTCAAAAATGCATCTGTCCTGGGTAAATGCCTGAGAAGCCAGGTATGGAACAATGGAGCACAACACCTTACTAATCTTCCCCTCTGCTTTTCATTCCTCTGATGCACTGAGTAGTAGAGGTCCCCCAATAAAGTGGGCACTGGGTTCTTCAGGATGAAAAGATGGATTGCATTCTTGCTAATGAATCGAGGCTCATCTGCAAACAATACAATTCCATATATACTCAAGGCCAATAAAGCACAGACAGCTTTCCACTCTCCTAGGGAAGCTTTCAGGGCAGCTTGAGAGATCAAGAAATCCAGATGAAAACCAGGGATTCCAGCTTTGGAAGTCATATGCTGCTCAATTAGGACAGGTTCCAGATGCAAAGCCTTTGCTACTTCTCCATTACCAGGAAAGACCATCTCAGGGTTGAAAGGGATTCCACCCCTGATAGGCATACCAACCAATGATGAGTATTCTTCCAATAGAGGGCCCAACTGAAAGTCTTGGAAAGTAAAACACCTCAATGGGGGATCATAAAACTGAAGGCAGGTGTGGATCAGGCTTCTCTGTGAAGGGTCCAGATCCATAACCATATCAAGTATATCCCCATAGTGTTCCCTGAACAATGGTATGTGATCTGGAGTGATCAGGGTCTGAATCCTCCTGATGTCAGATAGCTCTGGCTGGAAAAAGTGATAGGTGATGTTACTCTTTTTAGGAGCCATGATGTTGAAGATAGGTAGAGACAGGTGCTGATGATAACACTGAAGAAGGGGCCACTGATTGGCTGGTGCAGATAACTGATAGCTGAAGCAGGTGCTGATGAAGATAGGTCAATACTGAAGATGGGGTCAAAACCAAAACCAAATGAAGATGGATACCCTGAAACACAAATAAGCAAATGTCAATATGATGCAATGTTTATGTATGCAAATGATATGCAAGGTTTTGTGACTGAGCTGGATCTGATCAAAAGCTCTGATATAAGTTCATGTGTGTAAGAAATCCAGATGGAGGTCTATGAGTCCAGTAACCAAGGTGGGGGGCTCAAATAAAGAGCCACATGTCCAGGGTTTTAGAATCACAAGAACTGTCCCAAAATGAAGTACTCTTAAACAAACAAAGTAACAGGGTATTCTGAGGTCAAGGTACCTGCAAACCTGTAAACAGCCCAACCCCCTCACAGGTGGTGTTCTAAAACAAGGATCCTCAGACTTGGATCAGTTATGAGAAGTGTAAACACTTCCAACCCGGAGGTACAGTGTTTACAATAACCATAAAAGTTCCTCCTCTAATTCACCTCAATTTCTGAAGGTCAATACTAAAGGTCATCCAGACTTAGCAGGCTTCCCAGATAGCCCTAGCATTGCAGGAAATCTGCAACACAGAGTTCTCAAGAAGAAACCCATATCTGAACCGTGTTTCATATTCCCGCACCAGACCGAAATGGAATGGGAAAGAATATGATTCACTCTAGCCTAGGTGTCACTCAGGTCCCAGGTATAGGACCTTAACTCTCAATGGAACACCCACCCACCAAAGCAAAACCAGACCCAGCCAGACAGCATGACAGTATGATATATGTAAAGCAGTAAAGAAAGCAGATAAACAACTGTACATAAAGCAAAAATAAAACATTTATAAACACAAATAAACACATAACACCCCGGTAAACACAAATCAAACAAGCGCTAGGAGGAACCCACAACAAGAACCAGAAGCCCTGGTTGCAATATAAGGGTCCCCAGCAGAGTCGCCAAGTTGTCGCTCCCGATAAGTGGGACATAGGCCCAGATAAAGGTACAGACGCGAACGGTCGGCGAAAGGGACAATGAGAACACACAGCCGTGAACTCACTGGAGATGAATAGAGTCGCCAGCTAGGCATTTTTATCCCGGAGGAAAGGTAATGCTGCATAAACCTAGAAAAGATGGATAAGACGGTTGCGAACCAGAGAGACTGAGAAAGGGGGTTGGTTACAACCTGGGAAGGTATTAGCACCCAGATTGTCCGTCGTACTCGACGGGATCCACGCTTGAAAGATTTGTGTTTTAAAGGGGTAGTGCCAGTGCAATCTGTGTATAAAATAGCTGGAAGAAAATGTACAGGTGTCAGTGTAAAGGAAGTGAAAGTGTACAAATGATGTGTCAGTGTGAGGATGAGAGTGAGATGCTCAAGATCATGAGACTAAAGAATGAAGCTGGAAAGAGGGGGAATATACAGAGACTTTTGTTCGATAACTGTTAAGTTATGCCTACGTATCCTCTCGTGCAATGAGGAAGTCAGAACACCATAGTTCGACCCAAAGAGACTGAAAGATGAATTGACTTGTGAACTGCTTACTTGTCTATGCTCAAGTGTATGACCTGTCTGGCTCAGGTGCAAACTGTCTTGCATTAGACGGAAGAAGCAAGTTCTCGGTTGTGAGTGAATGAGATGAGAAAAGAATCCCGAAGGAGACGATTATTGTTTGTTTTTGCATTTTCAGTCTTTTATTGTTTTTGGATTTTGTCATAAGTTAATGAGCTTAAGTCTAAACCAATGGATTTAGTAAACTCATCACATCTTCCCTCTGATTAGGGGTAATGAGAATACCTTAAGTGTGAAGTCAGCTTCTCACACTTAAACACCTTTGGTGTAGGATTAAGATCATTAACCTACTTGTGATTAATTAGATGTTTTTGTTGTTTTTTGTTTAGTGTTAAGTAATGAGGTTAAGCCATAATCAGGGATTAAACAGACTCATTACACCATCCTAAGAGAAGGATAATAGATGAGAATGTTTAAGCTGAGGAAAGCTCCTCAACTTAATCCATGATTAGGGATTAAACTCATGACAAAACAAGCCTTTGATTAAGTGGATTTTTATTTAATGATATGATGATGAAGTGAGTTTTATGATTTGTAAGACAACTTGAGGGGGACTTGTCCATTAACACTAGGGTTAGTCCTTCTTAACCAGTCAAGGAAGAATTAGAACCCTAATGCAAGGCCTAAGTTACAAGTGTGATGTCTTGATACTTATTAGGTGAATTGATTAAGAGATTTAAACACATTAAGGGTTTAACACTTAGGATTAAAGTTATACACTCCATCCTAAGAGAAGGATGCATGCATAAGCTTAATCACAAAGCCTTAAAGCCTTTAGGGTTTAGTCCCTGATTATGAGATGAGAGGAGAAGACTCAAAAGAGACACATAGGTAAAACTAAGAGGGGAGACTAATCAAAACCCTAATCATTGTCATGCTTGGTTGTTCCTAAGGTTTGTGAGGTTTGCAAGAACAATCTTCAATGGAACCACCAGGAAGCAGATGAAAGGATCAAGAGAAGCAAAGCAACTTGATTCATTCAAGAAGTCAAGTCACTTGAAGAAAGAAAGTAAGAAGAAGAAGAATGAGCAAGCTCAAACTCAAACACATATAAAAATGCAGCAATGGATGCAAGAGAGATGAAAAGAAAAGTTATGAGAAGTGAAGGCAAATTCACTTCTCAAAGTCACTTACCACCTGAAAGATTAGAAAAGAAATGCAATGCAAAATGGGATAGGATGACATGATGAGAGACAAAACCAGAAGCATATACATGATGCTAATGATGCTATGAGATGCTACAAACATGAGGCAGCACATGGAAATGATCATACAAGTTCATGAATGCAAATGAAACAAACTAGGAACCATGAACATACATGAAAAGTTATGAAGTGCACATGGCATACAACATGGCAAATGCAAGGTGCAATGATCAAACATGCTTTCAATATGTCTTATGATGTCAAATGAATCAAATGGATGCTTGAAATGTCATGGCAAGTCATGTTATGCAAGAGAATGCAAGATGGATGCATATGGAAGGTCCAAATTAGGGTTTATGATCAATGCAACAAACAAAAAACAAAATCAGAAGCAAACAACATTGTAAAAAATTGAAAATGCCACTCAAAGGACCCCTAATCCTATACTAAACCAATTCCCAAAGGAGAGGTCTCAACTCCTAACCAATTTCAAGTTATGATTTCCTAAACAAGAAAATTACCAAACAAATTGAAAATGAAAGATCAAATCATGGCCATTTAATCTCACAAACTACATGCTAAACACAATGCAATGCAAAAAGGATCAATGCCCAACTCTTCATGGATAGGCAGAAATGATTTTTTGAACTTTGGATCAAAATAATGCACAAAAATGATTTTAATTCAATGAGAAATTCTTGAAATGCATCAAGATCAAAAAATAAATTCGGTTTGAAGGTTGGACAATGTTTCTAAATGTCTTAGAACATTTCATGAATTTTTTGGTGATTTTTAAATACCTAAAAGTATTTTTAATAAATTAATTTCCATTAATCAATTAAAAATAAACTTTTAAATATTTAAAAATACATTTTAAATGCTAAAAATGAAAATAAAAATATTTTTGTGTTTTAAAAATTAATGAAACTCTTGACAAAAAGTTTCATAATTTTTAAAACAATTTTGCTATTTTAAATAAATTGTGCAAAACAAATGGATTAAATATGAAAATAAAATGAAAAAGGCTGAAGTCAACTGAAAGGAGGGCCAGGATTGAATCTGGGGAAGGGAACATTGACTGCGCGCCAGATCTTGTGGCCCACATTCAAACTGGGCTAAACTTAATTAATTAATTAAATTAAACCTAATTAAACTAATGACATGATCTGAGCCATTGGATGCGCGCGGGAAAAGACTCAGTCAACTCATCCAACGCCTGAAATTCAAACTGGAAGCCCTAACCCTAATTATAAATTAATGACTTTCAGGCTGCCGGAGAAGACTTCCAGTCGTCTTCTCCGGCCAGCACCCTTCCTGAAAAATGCTAACCCTCACCCTAGCTCACTAAAACCTACTTTTCTTGCCCAGAATGCATCCCCAAACATCATAGAGCAAGAATCAACAGCCAAAACTCATTTATTTTACACAACAAAGCTGAATCGAAGCAAAAGGGGTTTAGGTCAAAAATTTTCAGGAACACCATACATGCTCAAAACTCAATGATTTTCGAAACCAAACATATCATCATGACCAGTGGAACATAGAGAACCATTTAAGAACTTAAAAATAAGCTCCTGGAAAAAATGTTCATGAAGCTCACCTGAACTGGAGCTTTGATCTCTGGCACCTTCTGGCTAGTTTCCTGCTTGCAATCTACTCCACTTGACCTCCTAAGAAGCTTTCAATGCCTAGAAAGAGCTTGTGATGGCTGGTTCTGAAGTTTGAACAAGTTCTGTTCAATGAAGGGCAGGAATCGTGTTTGGGATTCTGAAGGTTTCAGGCTGTGATGATGGCTTCTTTGTGATCAGGGAGATGAGTTGAGTTTACCTATGAGGTTTGTTTTTATGTTTGTGAGCTGTGTGATCAGTTTCGAAAGGTTTTGCAAGTGAGGGTGAAAATGGAGAAGTGGAGTTCTTGCTGGTTTCAGGCTTAGGCTTTGCTTGGTTTAGGCTCTATGAAGCATGGTGAGATGATTAGTGAAATTTGTTTGAATGTTTGTGTGTTGTGGAGGCAGATTCGAAGAGAAATGCAAAATGGGGTGAGTTTGTGAATGTGATGTTGTGATCTGTTTCAGCCTTGCCTCTTGAGTGTTATGGCCAGCATTTTCCTTGCATAAAGAACTCCCATTGGTCAGGTGATGTGACCTGGCCTGTTGTGATTGGGATGTCTACTTTTGCAAAAAGTCCACTTTGTTGTAAGAGAGGCATGGGCTAGGTTCTAGCTTGGTACAAGAGCATGGGCTGGTGCAGCATGGTGTGTGTGTGATGCTAGGAAGGTTCAGCAGCCAAGGCAACTAGTTGGTGAAGTGTGATGAGTGGTTTTGCAACTTGATCATTTCTAGTTCACATGAAACTTTCTTGCTATGCAAACCATGAAACATGAGGGATCTTGGTTCAAATCTGATTTTTAGGTCACATGTGATGTTTGTACATTGGTTTGATATGAATTTGAAGTTACAATTGCCTTGGTACAAAGTTCTTGCAAGTTTTCCATTTGGTGCATATCTTGAAAATTAATGATTTTTGCCAACTTTGTCACACCATAACTTTTGATCCAAGAAGAATTAGATCATGTTCTTGTACTTTTTGAAAAGGGAAAAATGTATTCTACAACTTTCATGACCAAAGTTTTTCCATTTGAAGCATTTTTGGATCAAAAAGTAAGGTTTGAAAAGTGACCTAAAATGACATATTCTTTAAAAGTCAACTATGCCCAAAAAAGTCAACTTTGCAAAAACTTCTAATTCTTGATTTTTGTGAACTTCACCCTTCTTCCATAATCAAATAAAGATCATATACACTCAAAATGATGAAGATCACCCCTTGGTTGGGTCAATGGGGGCCTCAGATGCCCTGATTTTGCACTGACTTGCTTGAAAAGTCAACCCTTGATCAGATGACTTCCCCATGGAATTTCTTCATGAAGATTGATATGCATACTCCCTATACCATATAGAGACCAATGGAAACAAGAATGACCAAAAAATTTGGAGTTATGGCCTCTGAAACCAAAACCCTAATTTTAGGTCAACTGTGCAGTCAAACTTGGCTCTGCATCCACACCAATCCCAGTTCTTGTGATTCTTTGGCATTTTTGACTTTGAGAGGATGCTATATGATATAAGAACACACATGGACCCCTTTGAAGTGATTGGTGGCTTTTGGAGTGGCTCAAGAAGCTCTTGGATTGCTCAGATCACAGACCCTAGATGCAGATGACTTTGAATCTATGCAGTGAATCAAAAATGGGATATGAGGTGGTATGATTGAGTTTATGCATATGAAATGATCACAAGCCATGGTGTGAATGGGTGAGGGCAAATTTGGGGTATTTACAACAGGCAAACAGGGTGATTGACCCTATCCCCATGCCTTATGCTGCCTTATTGCCACAACTCCTGAAACTTAACTTGGTTGAGTTAAGGACGTTGGCACCACCAGATCCCTCCAATCTTCCAAGGAATTATGATGCCAACGCCAGGTGTGCTTTCCACTCCAATGCACCTGGCCACAATACAGAAAAATGCAGGGCCTTACAAATGAAAGTCCAAGATCTGGTGGATTCTAAAGCCCTCAACTTTGCACCCCCTCCAAATGTTAACAAGAATCCTATGCCTAATCACGGCGGGCTGAGGATTAATGCCATTGAGGAAGACAAACCATCTACCTTGATCACCAGTGTTGCACAAATTCGAACACCTTTGGTCGAAATTAAAGCTCAGCTTCTAGAATACCAAGTGTTTCCCGGGTGTGAGCTCGGTTGTGGGTATTGCAACATTGCAATCAACGGGTGTGAAAATTTGAGAAGCGGCATAGATGGTCTTATCAAGGATGGTATCCTTCAAATTTCAACAACGGCGCCTACAAATCCAGCAATTCCTTTAACAATAATTCCTGATTCTTCTACAACAGCAGCAACAATTATTCCTACCGATTCATCAATATCATCAGCAATGGCTCCGTCCATCACTTCGACAAATCAAATGTCAACAACCATTTCTTCTACAACATCAGCATCCACTTTATTAGCAGAATCTTCTACAACGCCAACAAAAATTAACGAAGATGTCTCAGCAGTTACAATCTACTATGACCCATCAAATGTTCCTCCAAACAACAATTTCCAGCAACAAACCATGACACCTCCTGCCAGATCACCAGTCACAATTTACTACGATCCGCACACCATTACAGTACCCTCCTCTGCAGCAGTCAGCCCAGTTACTATTACGGTACCTGGGCCCGTTCCTTATGAAAGCAGTAATGCCATACCTTGGCATTATGGCTCTGATCTTTACTGCAACGGGGAGAAAATCACTCTGGATTCATCAACCTCTTCTCCACAAATTGATAATGTTGGGGGAGGCGGAGGCTTCACCAGAAGCGGACGCCTTTTTTCCTCACAAGTGCAAAGACCTAATGCTGAAGCCGAAGCTGCTGCCAAAGCAAAAGGAAAGAGTGTGGTACCTGAAGAGCCGACTGCCAAAGAAACTCAGAAAACATCTTTTGAACAAGATGTAGAAGAGTTTATGAGAATCATAAAAAGAAGTGATTACAAGGTGGTGGATCAGCTTCACCAAACTCCCTCAAAAATCTCCATATTATCACTGTTGATGTGTTCTGAAGCTCACAGGAATGCATTATTGAAAGTCCTGCACGCAGCATACGTGCCAGAAGAGATTACCGTTAATCAGCTAGAAACTGTGGTGGCAAATGTCAACACCAATCATGGACTGGGCTTTACCAATGCTGACTTAACAACTGAGGGACGTAACCACAACAAGGCTTTACATATCACCCTGGAGTGCAAGGGTGCTGTTCTATCTCATGTACTGGTGGACACTGGGTCATCGCTCAATGTTCAACCAAAGAAAGCCTTAGTGAAGCTGGAGTATGATGGCTTGGCATTGCGTCCGAGTAATTTGGTGGTGAGAGCTTTTGATGGCTCTAAAAGATCAGTGCTTGGGGAGATTGATCTGCCTGTGATGATTGGCCCGCAGACCTTCAAAATTACCTTCTATGTGATGAACATTCAGCCGGCCTACAGCTGTTTGTTGGGTAGACCCTGGATCCACGCCGCTGGCGCTGTTACGTCTACCCTTCACCAGAAGCTAAAATTCGAGTGGGAAGGCCAGATCATCACCATCGGTGGGGAAGAAGACATCTTTGTTAGCCATCTGGCTACGTATAAGTACATAGAGATGGATGGAGAAATCCATGAAACCATGAGCCAGGGGTTTGAGGCCCTGAACATTAATGAAGCATCTGCTGTACTGGGAACTTCCATGACGTCTTATCAGCAAGCCCGGAAGGTTGTTGAAGAGGGTACTGTCCAAGGCTGGGGCAAGCTGTTGCCCGTAGAAAAGAAAGAAGACAGATTTGGGTTGGGTTACAGACCAACTCAACAAGATCAATCAGAGGCTGCAAAGGAGCCCGGGTTTGTCAGCGGGGGAATGCTCACCCCGGATGCTGTAAACAATTTGGAATACGAGGAGGAAAGTGACCGCAACCTGGAGAGCTGGATACGTCCAAGGATCCCGGGGAGCCAAGTCCTTAACTGGTCTTCCCAGGAAATTATAAGGGTTACTCCTGCAGAGTAATTATTATTTCCTGTATTTTAAAGCATGCATCAAGTCTTGCATCTTGCCCAAGATGCCAAGACTCATTTTGTAATCGGGCCATCTTGTAATTTTGTGCAAAGGGATTAATCAATGAATATCAGACATCTTTTGCAAATGAGTCTTTTCCTTTTCCGCTCACTGTTTTATCATTTTTCTTTTTGTACAAAAATAAAATGGAAATGTTTTTCAAAATGACAACTTCATTTCACTTTTTCTAAATAAGATAAAATTGATCACTAAAATAAACCAATCTAAACCCTTGCAGAGAGTGCTTTTCAGACTGCACCGACAACAACACTGCTATGGCTTTGTATGACTTCGACAATCCAATCAATCAAGCTGATGAAGGGGTTGAAGAAGATTATGAGCTACCTGAAGAGCTAGCCAGGTTGTTAAGGCAAGAGGAGAAGGTTATCACTCCTCATCAGGAGGAGATTGAAACGGTTAATCTTGGTACGGAAGAAGAAGTGAAAGAGGTTAAGATCGGGGCCTGCCTGCAAGATTCAGTAAAAGAGCAACTGATTGACATGCTTCAGGAATATGTGGATGTTTTTGCTTGGTCTTATCAAGATATACCAGTAAAACAGAAAATGCGCCGTACTCGCCCAGATATGGCAATGAAGATAAAGGAAGAGGTACAAAAGCAGTGGGACGCCGGTTTCCTTGCTGTAACTAGCTATCCACCGTGGGTTGCTAACATTGTACCAGTGCCTAAGAAAGACGGCAAGGTGAGGATGTGTGTGGACTACCGGGACCAGAACAGAGCCAGCCCGAAAGACGATTTCCCATTACCTCACATTGATGTATTGGTTGATAATAGGGCTCAGTTCTCGGTGTTCTCCTTCATGGACGGATTTTCAGGATACAATCAGATCAAAATGTCACCTGAAGACATGGAGAAGACAACTTTTATCACACCCTGGGGCATGTTTTGTTATAAGGTGATGCCATTCGGACTAAAGAATGCAAGTGCCACTTATCAACGGGCTATGGTAACATTATTCCATGACATGATCCACAAAGAAATTGAATGTTATGTGGATGACATGATTGCCAAATCCCTCACAGAAGAAGACCGCCTGGTGAATCTATTGAAGTTATTCAAGCATCTGAGGAAGTACCAACTGAAGTTGAACCCCAACAAGTGTACATTCGGGGTGCGGTCCGGTAAGCTGCTGGGATTTATTGTAAGTGAAAAAGGGATTGAAGTTGACCCTGACAAAATCAAAGCCATTCAAGAGATGCCTGCACCAAAAACTGAAAAAGAAGTTCGGGGGTTCCTAGGTAGATTGAACTACATTTCAAGGTTCATATCTCACCTTACAGCAACCTGTGAGCCTTTGTTCAAGTTGTTGAGAAAAGAACAAACTGTCAGGTGGAATGAAGACTGCCAAAGGGCTTTTGACAAAATCAAGGAATACTTACAAGAGCCTCCAATCCTTATGCCTCCAGTTGAAGGAAGACCTCTAATCATGTACTTGACAGTATTAGAAGAGTCAATGGGGTGTGTGCTGGGCCAGCATGACGAGTCTGGTCGAAAAGAGTATGCAATATACTACCTAAGCAAAAAGTTTACCGACTGTGAACAACGTTATTCACTGCTCGAGAAAATTTGATGTGCTTTAGCGTGGGCTGCTCGCCGACTAAGGCAGTATATGTTGACCCACACTACTTTATTGATCTCCAAGATGGATCCAGTTAAGTACATTTTTGAGAAGCCAGCACTTACCGGACGGGTTGCAAGATGGCAAATGATTCTCACAGAATATGACATTCAATACACATCCCAGAAGGCCATCAAAGGCAGTGTATTGTCTGATTATCTTGCTGAGCAACCCATTGATGATTACCAGCCTATGAGATTTGACTTCCCTGATGAGGACATCATGTTCATAAGAGCAAAAGATCACGAAGAGCCTATTCACACTGAAGGGCCTGACCCAGAAGAAGAATGGACTATGATGTTTGATGGGGATGTTAATATGAATGGTCGTGGTGTTGGTGCAGTACTCATTACACCCAAGAGAGTTCACATAACTTTCTCGGCAAAACTCACCTTTAACTGCACTAACAACGAAGCTGAATACGAAGCTTGTATCATGGGCCTTGAGGAAGCCATTGACCTCAGGATCAAGACTTTGACTGTGTTCGGAGATTCAGCTCTGGTAATTAATCAAACCAACGGTAAATGGAACACCCACCAAGATCATCTGATGCCTTATCGGGATTATACAAGAAGGTTATTGACTTTCTTCACAACGGTCAAGCTTGAGTATATCCCACGAGACGAAAATCAGTTTGCAGATGCTCTAGCTACCATTTCATCCATGATCAAAGTTCAAGTTGCCAACTTTGTGCCTCGGATTTCAGTATCCAGACTTGACAGACCAGCATACGTGTTCTCAGCAGAAGTTGTTAAAGATGATAAGCCTTGGTTCCATGATATCAAATGCTTCTTGGAGGATCAAACATACCCACCTGGGGCATCTTCCAATGATAAGAAGACATTAAGAAGGCTAGATGGTAGTTTCTTCCTGAATACTGATGGTTCCCTGTACAAGAGAAACTTTGATATGGTACTTCTCAGATGCGTTGATAGAGCAGAAGCAAACTTGTTAATGCACGAGGTGCACGAAGGATCCTTTGGTACCCATGCTGGAGGGCATGCAATGGCTAAAAAGTTGCTAAGATCAGGTTATTACTGGATCGCAATGGATGCCGACTGTTGTGCCTATGCCAGGAAATGCCATAAATGCCAGATTTATGCAGACAAAGTGCATGTGCCTCCGAATCCTATGAATGTGATGTCTTCACCTTGGCCCTTTGCCATGTGGGGCACTGACATGATTGGCAAAATTGAACCAACTGCTTCAAATGGCCACAGATTCATCCTGGTAGCCATTGACTATTTTACCAAGTGGGTTGAAGCAGCTTCTTATGCAAATGTTACAAGGCAAGTGGTAGCCCGATTTCTGAAGAGAGACATCATCTGTCGGTATGGAGTTCCCAAGCGGATCATTACTGATAATGGTTCCAACTTAAACAATAAAATGATGGCAGAACTATGCCGAGACTTCAAAATCCAACACCACAATTCTTCTCCTTACAGGCCAAAGATGAATGGCGCTGTTGAGGCAGCTAATAAGAATATCAAGAGGATTGTACAGAAGATGGTGGTTACCTACAAAGACTGGCATGAAATGCTACCGTTTGCCTTGCATGGGTACTGCACGTCAATCAGAACATCCACTGGGGCAACACCATATCAGCTTGTGTACGGTATGGAAGCAGTCCTACCTGTTGAAGTTGAACTACCCTCTCTACGGGTATTGATGGATGTTAAGCTGAATGAAGCAGAATTGGTCCGATCCCGATACGAACAACTAAGTCTGATTGAAGAAAAGAGATTAGCTGCAATCTGTCATGGGCAGCTATATCAGAAAAGAATGAAGAAAGCCTTCGATCGGAAAGTCAGGCTCCGAGAGTACCAAGTAGGAGATCTTGTGCTGAAAAGACTTCTCCCTCCTCATACAGACCACAGGGGCAAGTGGACTCTGAATTATGATGGTCCATTCATAGTAAAGAAAGTTTTCTCTGGAGGAGCACTGATGCTCAGTACTATGGATGGTGAAGACTTCCTGTCCCCTGTAAATTCAGATGCAGTTAAAAAATACTTCGCATAAAATGACCCGCTGGACATAAAAACAGAATGTGAGTCTAGGCAAAAATAGGGCATCCCGGCGAGTCAACAAACAGAATAAAAGACTCGAGCAAAAATAAGGGAAAATAAATAAAAAAATGTGTACACCCGCTGAGTTGAAAAGCCGCATTGGACGACTCGGGCAAAAATGGGTATCCCGGTGGATTGAAAAACCCGAAAGGGCGATCCACGCAAAATAAGGGAATAAGCGAACAACTGCATCCTGAATTCGTCTATATCACTTACAACATGGCAAGCTTAGAAAGGTTCGAGCATCGGTCAAAATCAGCCTTCTTCAGAAAGCAAGATGAGAAGAACGTCAATGTCATACAAGTCATAGCAAAAGGGGAAGCTCCTTGAAGCGTCGTCAACATTGCCACTGTCCTTTTGCTTCTCAATTTGTAACAATTTCCTCATTTCAGAGGATCTGTTTCTCTGACTGTATCTTGCCAATTCAGGGCACACAAATTAATAAAATAAGATTTTCAGTCATATCTTGTCTCGTACATTTTATTTTTCATTTGCAAAATGTCCGATGTCCTTGAGATATTGATTGCCTAAATATAGATGCTTCCCTTCTAAAAATGCGTGCTTATAGGAAATATATTTGCTCCCGGGAGTGTCTAAACTCCTATGACGGAATCCAGTAAGGGATACCTCGGGAAACTTTTACGTTTCTTTGTCATACAGGATTGCAGGTGTTCAAAGCACAACATGGGGCATGAAAGCTTCTCCCCAGTAGGCTGCCCAAATCATTATTTCCTCGGTACACCTTCCAAACAGCACCAGAGATGCTTTCTCCCCATCAGAGTTACTAGGCATTACTTCTCCAAAGCAGTACCAGAAGGTGCTCATATCCCCAGCTGAGTTGTCAAGTATCATCCTTAGCGGGATCCCCACAGAAATCTCTAGGAGGGTCTCTCAGTGATCTTTCTTCTTCCCCAGCCAAGTACTAGACAGGGAATCAGCCCCCGCAGAGTTTCAACTTATATCCAGAAGAGCAACGCTTGAAGATCTCACAACAGAGTGACGAGAGCTTCTACAAACCCCAGCTGGGTCCCTCATTACCAAGATAGGTCTATCAGTAATCTATTTTCCCATGCAGAGTCAGATATGCTAGATCTACCAATGATCTCATCCCCAGCTGGGATATCCACTTCAAGCAAATCAGTCGGTGATCTCTGCAGCAACGAGATCTGAATCTCGGATCGGTATCTTTGCATAAACATAGAATCTGCATCATATTTTTCCCACGGAGCGTAGCATTCCGTCTAATACGGAGCATTACGGCAAAAATCAAACATATTGCATAATCATAAGCCATGTGTCGAACTGAACACTTGTAAATACTGACAATCCATCAACAATATACAGAATATTTCCCCAATTCCCCGCCAGAGAGCCAGAACAGTTCCCTCACAAATACAGATACATGCTCCTTTTGGTGCTCGTCCGTATCATTATTCCCCAGTAAAGTCGCATAAAATAGACGCTGATATATTACAGATGCTTCTTGACACTCTTCTGTTCCATATCTCCAGCAGAAAGCCAAAACGTCCCCTTTGCACTCACAGATTCATATATATATATACAATTCATTGACACCCGTCCGTGTCACCCCCCAGCACAGTTACCTAAACACTTGGTAAATCAAATACATTGTTTATTATACACTTTTTCCGACACTCGTCCGTGTCATGCCTTCCCTAGCAAGTTAAACACTCGTCCGTGTCTCACTCATCACTTTTCCACTCATACAGATACTTGTCCATATCTTGTATATACCACTTATATCCCCTCAGATTCGACACTCGTCTGTGTTCTTTGTTAACCAGTTGGTACTCGTCCGTATCATCATCTCTGAACATGTGTCAAGCGTTTGTTTCTACTGATACTCGTCCGTATCATAGTCTTACGGGTGCTCGTCCGCATCTTTAATCTATACACCGTGTCAAACACTTATGTCTTCTTGAATTTAGGCACTCGTCTGTGTTTACTTTCCCCCCAGAAGAATCCTCAGCAAACCCCATTGATTTATTACCTTTTCTATCTGACATTCGTCCTATGTCATGATACCTTCCGGCAGCCGTACCCTGCCAGGTGATCGTCCTTCACCTTTTTGATGATCGTCCTTCATCACCCCCAGTGGAGTCTCTATTCATTAGAACCCTTTCTTATCCGACATTTGTCCTATGTCGTGATATTCAGAGCAGCCGTCCCCTGCTAGGTGATCGTCCTTCACCTCTTGATGATCGTCCTTCATCATTTTATCCGATGGCCATCCCCATCGTTGATTCTGTTATATGACATTCGTCCTATGTCATGATAAACCCTAAGAGCAGCCGTACCCTGCTAGGTGATCGTCCTTCACTTCTTGATGATCGTCCTTCATCATGCTTATCCGATGGCCGTCCCCATCGTTGACCTTTCATCCGATATTCGTCCTATGTCGTGATATTTTCGGCAGCCGTACCCTGCCAGGTGATCGTTCTTCACCATAGATGACCGTCCCTCATCTTATCCCCAACAGAGCAGCCGTCCCCTGCTAGGTGATCGTCCTTCACCTTTGATGACCGTACATCATCATTTATTTCATTTATGCCTTGAGCTTGATGGTCGTCCCCATCATCCCCAGAGAGTCTTATAGTTTCACCTGATGACCGTCCCCATCATAATTTCTTATATCCCCAGCTTGTCGGCCGTCCCCGTCATTGCTTTATTTCCCGCATCTTCCCCAGCATGTCGGTCGTCCCTGCCACTGCTTTATCCCCAACAGTCGTCCTCTGCTCGACGGTCGTCCTCCGTCGCCCGCACTTTATAATCATACTTTACTTCCTTTTACAATCTATATCCCTTTTCTTCTTCATTCTGTGAGTGCAAATTTTGGACTGTCTTTGATATTCAACCACAAGTTATCTTGTTTGCCTGTTAAGTCGTTGCTTACATCCTGCACAGCTAACTCATGCTTGAATAGGGGCAGCTGTAAACACCCCAAATTTTCCCTCACCCATTCACACCATGGCTTGTGATCTTTTCATTTGCATGAATTCAATCATAGCATCTCATACCACATTTTTGCTCCACTGCATTGATTCAAAGTCATCTGCATCTAGGGTTTGTGATCTGAGCCATCCCTGTGCCACTTGAGCCACTCCAAAGGTCATCAATCACTTCAAAGGGGTCCATGTATGTTCTAGCATCATATTAAATCCTCTCAAGATCAAATAAGTCAAATAATCACAAGAACTGAGAAAGGCATGGAAGCAGAGCCAGGTTTAACTACACAGATGACCTAAAATTAGGGTTTTGGTTTCAGAAGCCATAACTCCAAATTTTTTGGTCATTCTTGTTTCTATTGGTCTCTATATGTTATGGGGATCATGCATATCAATTTTCATGAAGAAATTCAATGGGGAAGGCATCTGATCAAGAGATGACTTCTTGAGCAAGTCAGTGCAAAATCAGGGCATCTGAGACCCCCAGTGACCCAACCAAAGAGTGTTCTCCATCATTTTGAATGTGTATGATCTTTATTTGATCATAGAAGATGTTAGAAGTGCACAAAATTGAGTAATTTCAAGCCATTTGCAAAGTTGCTTTTTTTTGGGAAAGTGACTTGTAATGTAAACTTGCCATTTTGGGAAAGTTTTTCAACCTCCTCTTTTTGATTCAAAAATGCTTCAAATGAGAAAACTTTGGTCATGAAAGTTGTAGAATGGATCATTCCCTTTTCAAAAAGTACAAGAACTCATTCTAATTCATTTTGGATCAAAAGTTATGGCTTGTCAAAGTTGGGAAAAATCACATAATTTCATGTTTTACACCAAAGAGGCATTTTGCAAAATGGTATGATAAGGCATTCTAAAGGCTTCAAATGTGCACAAACACTTCACAATATGCTCATGTGACCTCTAAAAATCAGAATGCACCAAAGAATTACCCATTTCCATGCCTTGATCATTAAGAAACTTCAAAAGGGCCAAACTTTGTGAAATTCGCAAAACCTCACATAAACTCCAATCCACTTGCAAATTGGCCTCAAATTCATTTCCATGGTTCTCCTTGATCACAGCTGAACCAAGACATGCCTCTAAACTAGCCTGTCATGACCCATACCTCAAAGGACACCTAACATTGACTTTTGGCAAAATGGACCATACCAATCGACATAGGCCAGCAACAACTCTCTGACCTATCCCAACTTGATACATGGACAAAATGGAACTCAACACAACACACAACACAGCCTGAGCTCTCCCACAAGTCAGCATTCTCCAAAATCCCTCTTTATGCACTTTTCTTCGAATCTCAATACACAAGCCACAAACCTCAAAACAAATTTCACAGAATCACTCACCATGATCCTCTGATCATTTCCCCACCATTACTTTGCCCTGAAACCTCCCACATCAAAAACACGATTTCCCCCTCCATTGACCTGAGCTTCTGCAAACATCCTCTAGAGGCCATATAAACTTCAGCTAAGCATCACAAACTTCTGGGGAGGATCATTGGAGCTTGTTTGGACCAAAGAAGCAGCCAGAAAGCACCAAAGGCAAAAGCTCCAGTTCAGGTGAGCTCAAGAACATTTTTTCCAGAACTTTGATTTCTTGTTATAAAATGATTCTATGAGTTGCACTGGTCATCTTGATGTGTTTGGTTTTTAAAATGGTCAAGAAATAAGCATGTACTGACTGTCTGAAATTTTGCCCGTAAAAATGATTTTGCTTGTTTCTCTTGATTCATGAAAAATAAATGATTTTTGATGTGGGGTTTATGTTTAATGATGTTCATGGATTGATTCTGGAGAGTTTGATGAAGTTTTGATGCGTATTGAGTGAGATAGAAAAGTGGTTGGCTGGAGAAGATGACCGGAACACTGTTCCGGTCATTTGAAAGTCATTAGGGCACAGGATTAGGGCTAATGACATAATTAAGTAAGTTTGAATTCTGGCCGTTCGTTTGCGTGCTAAGTCAATTCCCGCGTCCCTGAGTTTGAACCACAGCCCTTGGATTGTTTGACTTTCTCATTTTTCTTTTTAAATTCATTTAATTTCATTTGTTTTATATTTAACTTCTACGAATTTTTAAAAATAGGAAAATACATTGAAAATTTCTAATATTTTTTGTCAAGCATTTCATTAATTTTCAGAACCCAAAAATATTTTAATTTTAATTTTTTGCATTAAAAATCATTTTTAAATCATTTAAATGTTTAATTTTAATTAGTTAATGGAAATTAATTAATTAAAAATGCATTTAGGTATTTAAAAATCACCAAAAAATTCACATTGCATTTTAAAACATTTAGAAACATTATTCAACTCTCAAAACAAATTTCTTTTTGGTTCTTGACCTACTTTGATAATTTTCATTGGAATTAAATTTGTTTAAAGGCAATATTTTGATCCTAACTTGAAAAAATCCATTCTGCCTAACCATGAAGAGTTTGATAATGGTTCTTCTTGCATTGCATCCTTCATAGCATGTAGTTTCTAGGGTAAATTTGGTTTGAATTTATTTTCCATTTTCAATTTAATGAGCATTTTTCCTTTGGAGGTTCCTTGAAACCCTAGTTAACTTAGAAAAATCACAACTCCCATTAGGTTAAGAGTTAGGTCCCCTCCTTTGGGCAGTGAACTTGTGTAGGGTTAGGGTTCCTTTAATCCCATTTTCAATTTTTTATCATGTCATGTGCTTCTGATTTTGAGTTTTGCATTGCCTATTGCATGTAAACCCTAATTCTTGCCTTCCTTTGCATCCATTTCTCATTTGCTTGCATATAAGAACTTTCCATGACATTTTGTGCATCCATATGACATATAATACATCTTAGGACATATTAGAATCATGTTTTATCATTGCATCATCCCTTTGCCATGTTTTGTATCCTTTGCATTACATAAACTTTCATGAACTTTCATGAACTTTCATGGTTCAAAGCATGCTTCATTTGCATCCACACCCTTGTATGATCACCCACAACTCTTGACATGTGTTTTCATCATCTCTTAGCATCATTAGCATCATGTTCATGCTTCTGGCTTTTTCTTGCATCATGGCATTTCATCTCATTTTCATTGCATTGCATTTCTTTTGCTAACTTTTCAGGTGGTAAGTTGTTTTGAGAAGTGAATTTGCCTTCACTTCTCACAATCTCCCTTCATCTCTCTTATGCATCATTACTGCATTTTATCTTTGTATTAGAGTGAGCTTGCTCATTCATGCTCTCTCCCACTTTCATCCTTCAAGCAACCTGTCTTCTTAAGTGAAGCAAGTTGTCTTGTTTCTCTCTGTTTCTTTCTCCTTTCATCTGCTTCTCTCCTTGGTGGATCTTTGAAGATCTCTCCTCTTATGCCTCACAAACCCTAGGACTTCCAAGCATGATAACATTTTAGGGTTTGATTAGTCCCCCATTTAGCTTTTACCTTTGTGTCATCTTTGAGTCATCTCTCCTCATCTCATAATCAAGGACTAAACCCTAAAGGTTTTAAGGATTTGTGATTAAGCTTATGCCTGCATCCTTCTATTAGGATGGAGTGTATAACTTTAATCCTAAGTGTTAAACCCTTAATGTGTTTAAATCCTATAATCAATTCACTTAATAATCATCAAGACATTAAGCTTGTAACTTGGGCCTTGCATTAGGGTTCTAATTCTTCCTTAATTGGTTAAGAAGGACTAACCCTAGTGTTAATGGACAAGTCCCCCTCAAATTGTCTTACAAACCATAAAAATCATTTCTTAATCTTATCATTAACTAAAATCCACTTTAATAAAGGCCTTGTTTTGTCATGAGGTTAATCCCTAATCATGGATTAAGTTGAGGAGTATTCCTCAGCTTAAATGTTCTCATCTATTATCCTTCTATTAGGATGGTGTAATGAATCCATTAAATCCCTGATTATGGCTTAAACTCATTACTTAACACTAAACAAAAACAACAAAAACACCTAAATAAGTACAAGTAGGTTAATGATCTTAATCCTACATCATGGTGATTAAGTGTGAGGTGCTTACTTCACACTTAAGGTATCCTCATTACCCCTAATCAGAGGGAAGATGTGATGAGTTTACTAACCCTTGGTTTAGGCTTAAGCTCATTAACTTATGACAAATGCAAAAAGTAATAAAAGATTGAAAACTCAAAAACAAACAATAATCGTCTCCTCCAGGATTCTTTTCTCATCACCTTCACTCACAAGCGAGAACTTTCTTCTTCCGTCTAATGCAAGACAGTTTGCACCTGAGCCAGACAGGTCATACAC
Organism: Lathyrus aphaca; assembly: GCA_963966055.1. Lineage (NCBI taxonomy): Eukaryota > Viridiplantae > Streptophyta > Magnoliopsida > Fabales > Fabaceae > Lathyrus > Lathyrus aphaca. Next base: position 408,571,302 of record OZ014521.1, on the reverse strand, counting down.
TTGAACATAGACAAGTAAGCAGTCCACAAGTCAATTTATCTTTCAGTCTCTTTGGGTCAAACTACGGTGTTCTGACTTCCTCATTGCACGAGAGGATACGTAGGCATAACTTAACAGTTATCGAACAAAAGTCTCTGTATATTCCCCCTCTTTCCAGCATTATTCTTTAAGCTTCATAGTCTTGAGCTTCATACTCTTGTCCTTACACTAACACTTCTCTTATACACTTCATTTATTTTACACTGACACTTGCATTCTTTTCCAGCTTTTTGTACACAGAATAACACAAACACTACCCCTTTAAAACACAAATCTTTCAAGCGTGGATCATGTCGAGTACGGCGAACAATCTGGGTGCTAATACCTTCCCAGGTTGTAACCAACCCCCTTTCTCAGTCTCTATGGTTCACGATCGTCTTATCCGTATCTTTTCTTAGGTTTATGCAACATTACCTTTCCTCCGGGATAAAAATGCCTAGCTGGCGACTCTTGTCTTCTGAGTTCACCCTTGTGTGTTCTCTTCCCTTTCGCCGACCGTTCGCGTCTGTACCCCTTCTGACCTGGGTGTCATTTGGTGGGAGCAACACCAGGCTGTGGGGCCTGCTGCGAATTGTGTAAGACAACTAGTAATGGTTGTGAGAAGCTATGGATTGGCATAGATGGCCTTATCCAAGATGGGATTTTGCAAATTACTTCAACAACTCCTGCAACAACTCTTGTCTCCACAACAATGGAACCTCCTACAACACCAACAGTTCTCCTTTCAACAGATTCTCCTACAACAGCAACAACGATCATTCCTACTGATTCATCAACATCACCAACAATTACTCCGTCCATCATTTCAACGTCAAATTTCAAAAAATGTTTCTTCTACAACATCAGCATCCATTTTGTTAACAGAATCTCCTACAACGCCAGCAAAAATTAATGAAGATGTCTCAACAGTTACAATTTACTATGACCCATTGAGTGTTCATCCCAGCAGCAATTTCCAACAATAAATTGTGGCACCTCCTGCCAGACCTCCAGTCACAATATACTATGATCCGCACACCATTACAGTACCTTCCTCTGTAGCAATCAGCCCAATTACCATTACGGTACCCGGGCCTGTTCCTTATGTAAGCAGTAATGCCATACCTTGGCACTACGGCTCTGATCTTTACTGCAATGGGGAGAAAATCACCTTGGATTCATCAACCTCTTCACCACAAATTGATAATGTTGGGGGAGGTGGAGGCTTCACCAGAAGCAGACGCCTTTTTGCCTCACAAACACAAAGACCTAATGCTGAAGTAGAAGCTGCTGCCAAGGCAAATGGAAAGAATGTGGTAGCTGAAGAGCCACCTGCCAAAGACACTCAGAAGACATCTTTTGAACAGGATGTAGACGAGTTCATGAGAATCATAAAGAGAAGTGATTACAAGGTGGTAGACCAGCTTCACCAAACACCCTCCAAAATCTCCATATTATCACTGTTAATGTGTTCCGAAGCTCACCGGAATGCACTGTTGAAAGTCCTGCACGCAGCATACGTGCCGGAGGAGATTACTGTTAATCAGCTAGAAACTGTGGTTTCAAATGTCAACACCAGTCATGGACTGGGCTTTACCAATGTTGACTTAACAACAGAGGGACGCAACCACAACAAGGCTTTACATATCACCTTGGAATGCAAGGGTGCTGTGTTGTCTCATGTATTGGTGGACATAGGGTCTTCCCTCAATGTTCTACCAAAGAAAGCTTTAGTGAAGCTGGAGTATGATGGCTTGGCATTGCGTCCGAGTAATTTGGTGGTGAGAGCATTTGATGGCTCTAAAAGATTAGTGCTTTGGGAGATTGATCTGCCTGTGTTGATTGGCCCGCATACCTTCAAAACTACCTTCTTTGTGATGGACATACAGCCGGCCTACAGCTGTCTGTTGGGTAGACCCTGGATCCACGCCGCTGGCGCTGTTACGTCTACCCTTAACCAGAAGTTAAAATTCGAGTGGGAAGGCCAAATCATCACCATCTGTGGGGAGGAGGACATCTTTGTTAGCCAGCTGGCTACGTATAAGTACATAGAGATGGATGGGGAGATCCATGAGGCCATGAGTCAAGGGTTTGAGGCCCTTAATGTTAATGAAGCATCTGCTGTGTCTGGGACTTCCATCATATCATATCAACAGGCCCGGAAGGTTGTTGAAGAGGGTACCGCTCAAGGCTGGGGCAAGCTGCTGCAAGTTGAGAAAAAAGAAGACCGATTCGGGTTGGGTTACAGACCAACTCGACAAGATCAACCAGAGGCTGCAACGGAGCCCAAGTTTGTCAGCGGGGGGATGCTCACCCCGGATGCTGTGAATAGTTTGGAAGATGAGTCATAAGACGAACGCAACCTGGAAAACTGGATACGTCCAAGGATCCCGGGGAACCAAGTCTCAAATTGGTCTTCCCAGGAAATTATAAGAGTTACTCCGGCAGAGTAATTATTATTTCATGTCTTTAAGCATTCATCAAGTCCTGCATCTTGCCCAAGATATCAGGGCTCATTTTGTAATCGGGCCATCTTGTATTTTGTTCAAACGATCAATTAATGAATATCAGGACATCTTTTGCAAATGAGTCTTTTCTTTTCCGCTCACTGTTTTTAATTCTTTATTTTTTGTACAAAAATAAAATGGCAATGTTTTTTTTACAAAAAAATAATAACTTCATTTTCACCTTTTCTAAACAAGATAAAATTGATCACTAAAATGAACAAATTTAAACCCTTGCAGAGAGTGCCCTCCAGACTGCACCGACAACAATACCGCTATGACTTTGTATGACTTTGACAATCCGATTAATCAAGCTGATGAAGGGGTTGAAGAAGATTATGAGCTACCTTAAGAACTAGCCAGGTTGCTGAGACAAGAGGAGAAGGTTATCACTCCTCATCAGGAGGAGGTTGAGACAGTTAATCTTGGTACAGGAGAAGACTTGAAAGAAGTGAAAATTGGGGCCCGTTTGCAAGATTCAGTGGAAGAGCAACTTATTAACATGCTTCGGGAGTATGTGGATGTTTTTGCTTGGTCTTATCAAGATATGCCAGGTCTGGATACCAACATTGTTATGCACAAGCTGCCTCTAAAAGAAGACTGTCCTCCAGTAAAACAGAAGCTACGCCGTACCCGCCCGGATATGGCAATAAAGATAAAAGAAGAGGTACAAAAACAGTGGGACACCGGTTTCCTTGCTGTAACTAGTTACCCACCATGGGTTGCTAACATTGTACCTGTGCCTAAGAAGGATGGAAAGGTGAGGATGTGTGTGGATTACCGGGATCTGAACAGAGCCAGCCCGAAAGATGACTTCCCTTTACCTCACATTGATGTATTGGTGGACAATACGGCTCAGTTCTCGGTGTTTTCCTTCATGGATGGATTTTCAGGATATAATCAGATCAAGATGTCACCTGAAGACAAGGAGAAGACAAGTTTCATCACACCCTGGGGCACATTCTGTTATAAGGTGATGCCATTCGGACTGAAGAATGCTGGTGCCACTTATCAACAGGCTATGGTGACATTATTCCATGACATGATCCATAAAGAAATTGAATGTTATGTGGATGACATGATTGCCAAGTCCCTCACAAAAGAAGACCACCTGGTAAATTTGTTGAAGCTGTTCAAGCGTTTGAGGAAGTACCAATTGAAGTAAAACCCCAATAAGTGTACATTCGGGGTGCGATCCGGTAAGCTGTTGGGATTTATCGTAAGTGAAAAAGGGATTGAAGTTGACCCTGACAAAGTCAAAGCCATTCAAGAAATGCCAGCACCAAAAACTGAAAAAGAAGTTCGGGGGTTCCTAGGTAGATTGAACTACATCACGCGGTTCATATCTCATCTTACAGCAATCTGTGAGCCCCTGTTCAGGTTGTTAAGGAAAGAACAAATGGTCAGGTGGAATGAAGACTGCCAAAGGGCTTTTGATAAAATCAAGGAATACTTACAAGAGCCTCCAATCCTCATGCCTCCAGTTGAAGGGAGACCTCTAATAATGTACTTGACAGTATTAGAAGAGTCAATGGGGTGTGTGCTGGGCCAACATGACGAGTCTGGTCGAAAAGAGTATGCAATTTACTACCTAAGTAAAAAGTTTACCGACTGTGAACAACGTTATTCACTGCTCGAGAAAACTTGCTGTGCTTTAGCGTGGGCTGCTCGCCGACTAAGGCAGTATATGTTGACCCACACTACCTTATTGATCTCCAAGATGGACCCAGTCAAGTACATTTTTGAGAAGCCAGCACTTACCGGACGGGTTGCAAGATGGCAAATGATTCTCACAGAATACGACATCCAGTATACATCTCAGAAAGCCATCAAAGACAGTGTATTGTCTGATTATCTTGCTGAGCAACCCATTGATGATTACCATCCTATGAGATTTGACTTCCCTGATGAAGACATCATGTTCATAAAAGCAAAAGATCATGAAGAGCCTATTCACACTGAAGGGCCTGACCCAGAGGAAGAATGGACTATGATGTTTGATGGGGCTATTAATATGAATGGTTGTGGTGTTGGTGCAGTACGCATTACACCTAAGGGAGTTCACATGCCTTTCTCGGCAAAACTCACCTTTAACTGCACTAACAACGAAGCTGAATACGAAGCTTGTATTATGGGTCATGAGGAAGCCATTGACCTCAGGATCAAGACTTTAACTGTATTCGGAGATTCAACTCTGGTAATTAATCAAACCAACGGCAAATGGTATACACACCAGGAGTATCTGATTCCATATCGGGATTATACAAGAAGGTTACTCACGTTCTTCACTACGGTCAAACTTGAGTATATCCCTCGAGATGAAAATCAGTTTGCAGATGCTCTGGCTACCATTTCATCCATGATCAAAGTTTAAGCTGCCAACTTTGTGCCTCGGATTTCAGTATCCAGACTTGACAGACCAGCATACGTATTCTCAGCGGACCTTGCTAAAGATGATAAGCCTTGGTTCTATGACATCAAATGCTTCTTAGAGGATCAAACATACCCACCTGGGGCATCTTCCAATGACAAGAAGACATTAAGAAGGCTAGCTGGTAGTTTCTTCCTGAATGCTGATGGTTCCTTGTACAAGAGAAACTTTGATATGGTACTTCTCAGATGTGTTGATAAGGCAGAAGCAGACTTGTTGATGCACGAGGTGCATGAAGGATCTTTTGGTACCCATGTTGGAGGACATGCGATGGCTAAGAAATTGCTAAGGTCAGGTTACTACTGGATCACAATGGATACAGACTGTTGTGCTTATGCCAAAAAATGCCACAAATGCCATATTTATGTAGATAAAGTGCATGTGCCTCCGAATCCTTTGAATGTAATGTCTTCACCTTGGCCCTTTGCCATGTGGGGCATTGATATGATCGACAAGATTGAACTGACTGCTTCAAATGGCCACAGATTCATCCTGGTATCCATTGACTATTTTACCAAGTGGGTTGAAGCAGCTTCGTATGCCAATGTCACCAGGAAAGTGGTAGCCCGATTCCTGAAGAGAGACATCATCTGTCGGTATGGAGTGCCCGAGCGAATCATTACTGATAATGGTTCCAACTTGAACAACAAAATGATGGCAGAACTGTGCCGGGACTTCAAGATCCAACATCACAATTCTTCTCCTTACAGACCAAAGATGAATGGCACTGTAGAGGCAGCTAACAAGAATATCAAGAATATTTTGCAAAAGATGGTGGTCACCTTCAAAGACTGGCATGAGATGCTACCATTTGCCTTGCATGGGTACCGTACCTCAATTAGAACATCCACTGGGGCAACACCGTACCAGCTTGTGTATGGTATGGAGGCAGTCCTACCTGTTGAAGTTGAAGTACCCTCCTTGTGGGTACTAATGGATGTTAAGCTGAATGAAGCAGAATGTGTCTGATCCCGGTACGAACAACTGAATCTGATTCAAGAAAAGAGATTAGTTACAATCTGTCATGGGCAGTTATATCAGAAGAGAATGAAGAAAGCCTTCGATCAGAAAGTCAGGCTTCGGAAATACCAATTAGGAGATCTTGTGCTGAAAAGACCCCTTCCTTGTCATACAGACCACAGGGGCAAGTGGACTCCGAATTATAATGGCCCATTCATAGTAAAGAAAGTTTTCTCTGGTGGAGCATTGATGCTCAGCACTATGGATGGTGAAGATTTCCCGTCCCCTGTGAATTCAGATGCAGTTAAAAGATACTTCGCATAAAATGACCCGCTGGACATAAAAACAAAATGTAAGTCCAGGCAAAAATAGGGCATCCCGACGAGTCAAAAACAGAATAAAAGACTCGGACAAAAATAAGGGAAAATAAATAAAAAAAATGTACACCCGCTGAGTTGAAAAGCCGTATTGGACAACTCAGGAAAAAATGGGTATCCCGGCGGATTGAAAACCCAAAAGGGCGATCCACGCAAAATAAGGGAATAAGCGAATAACTGCATTCTGAATTTGTCTGTATCACTTACAACATGGCAAACTTCGAAAGGTTAAAGCATCGGTCAGAATCAACCTTCTTCAGAAAGCAAGATGAGAGGAACGTCAATGTCATACGAGTCATAGCAAAAGGGAAGCACACTGAAGCATCATCAACATTGTCGGCACCTTTTTGTTTCTCAATTTGTAACAATCTCCTCATTTCAGGGGATCTGTTTCTTTGACTGTACTTGCCAATTCAGGGCACATAAATTAATAAAATCAGATTTTCAGTCACATTTCGTCTCGCACATTTTATTTTCATTTGCAAAAATGTCCGATGTCCTTAAAATATTGATTGCATAAATACAGATGCGTCTTTCCTAATTTACATGCTTACAGGAAATATATTTGCTCCCGGGAGTGTCTAAACTTTTATGATGGAATCCAGTAGGGGATACCTCGGGGTACTTGTGCGTTTCTTTGCTATAACAGGATTGCAGGTATTCAAAGCGTAACATGGGGCATGAAAAGCTTCTCCCCAGCAAGCTGCCAAATCATTATTTACTCAGCACATCTTCCAAACAGCACCAGAGATGTTTTCTTCCCATTAGAACTGCCAGGCATCATTTCTACACAACACTTTATCCAGAGCAGCATCAGAAGGGGCTCATTTCCCCAGCTAAGTTCATCATCTTCAGCAGGATCCCCACAGAAATCACTAGGAAGGTCGTTCAGTGACCGTTCCTCCCCAGCCAAGTGCAAAGACAGGGAACCATCTCCCCGCAGAGCTCCAACCTCTATCCAGAAGAGCAATGTCTGAAAATCTCACAACAAAGTGACGAAAGCTTCCACAGACCCCAGCTGGGTCCCTCATTACCAAGATAGGTCTATCAGTGACCTATTTCCCCAAGCAGAGTCATATATATTAGATCTACCAATGATCTCATGCCCAGCTGGGATATTTCCTTCAGGCAAGATCAATCAGAGATCTTCACAGCAACGGGATCCGAATCCCGGATCGGTATCTTTGCATAATCATAGCATTCGCATCATATTTTCCCCCCGAGCGTAGCATTCCTTCTAATACGGAACATTACGGCAAAAATCAAACATACTGCATAAATCACAAGTCATGTTTTGAATCAAACACCTGTATATACCAACATTCCATCAGCAGTATATATATACAAAGACTCACGGTCCCAGCAGAAAGCCAAAGCATCCCCTTTTCACTCACTAATACGCATATATACTTTTTCGACGCCCGTCCGTGTCATATCGATTCCCTGTAGATAAACCACAAACAGATATCTATGCTCCTTTTGGCACTTGTCTGTGTCACCATCCCCCAGCGTGGTTGCCAAAACACTTATGGAAAACCGAACACTTGTTTATAACACACTTGTTCTGACACTTGTTTATCCCCACAAGAACTTCAAAATATCTTTTACACTCATGAGTTCATAACTTATACATTTTCTCTTATGATACTCGTCTGTATCATACTCATCCCAGCAAGTTGAACACTCGTTTGTGTCTCACTCATGCTTATTTTTCACTCATATAGATACTCGTCCGTATCTTGTATACACCACTTATTTCTCCTCAGATTCAACGCTCGTCCGTGTTCTTTGTTAACCAGTTGATACTCGTCCGTATCATCATCTCTGAACATGCATCAACATTGTTTCTACCGATACTCGTCCGCATCATAGTCTTAAGGATGCTCGTCCGCATCTTTAATCTATACATAGCGTCAAACACTTATACCTTTCCCTTCTTGAAGGTAGACACTCGTCTGTGTCTACCATTCCCCAGAAGAGTCCCCAGTAAAAAGCAATTATTTCTTTCCTACCTGACATTTCGTCCTATGTCATGATACTTTCGGCAGCCGTACCCTGCCAGGTGGTCGTCCTTCACCCTTTGATGACCGCTCCTCATCATCCCACAACGAAATCTCTATTATTAGAACCCCTTTCTATCCGACATTCGTCCTATGTCATGATATTTTAGCAGCCGTCCCCTGCTAGGTGATCATCCCTCACCTCTTGATTATCGTCCTTCATCATTTTTATCCGATGGTCATCCCCATCGTTGATCTTGTTATCTGACCTTCGTCCTATGTTATGATAAACCCCGAGAGCAGCCGTACCCTTCTAGGTGATCGTCCTTCACCTCTTGATGATCGTCCTTCATCATGCTTATTCGATGGCCGTCCCCATCGTCGATTCTTTCTATCCGACATTCGTCCTATGTCGCGATACTTTCGGCAGCCGTACCCTGCCAGGTGATCTTCCTTCACCTTAGATGATCGTCCCTCATCTTACCCCCAACAGAGCAAACGTCCCCTGTTAGGTGATCGTCCTTCACCTTTGATGACCGTCCCTCATCATTTATTTCTCCAACTTGATGGTCGTCCCCATCGATGACTTTACCTTTAATCCCCATAGAATCTTGTTTCTTTATCTGATGGTCGTCCCCATCATGATACCTCCATTTCCCAGCATGTCGGCCATCCCCGTCATTGCTTTATCCCCGGTAGTCGTCCTCTGCTCGACGGTCGTTCTTTGTCGCCCGCACTTTATAATCATACTTTTCTTCCTTTTAGAATCTATATCCCTTTTCTTCTTCATCCAGTGAGTGCAAATCTTGAACTGTCTTTGGTATTCAACCACAAGTTATCTTGTTTGCCTGTTAAGTCGTCGCTTACATCCTACACAGCTAACTCATGTTTGAATAGGGGCAGCTGTAAACACCCCAAATTTTCCCTCACTAAGTTCACACCATGGCTTGTGATCTTTCCATTTGCATAAGTTCAATCATATCATCTCATACTGCATTTTTGGTTCACTGCATTGGTTCAAAGTCATCTGCATCTAGGGTTTGTGAACTGAGCAATCCATGAGCTATCTGAGCCACTCCAAAGGTCTTCAATCATCTCAAGAGGGTCCATTTATGTTCAAATATCATACTATATCCTCCCAAGATCAAGGAAGTCAGAAAATCACAAGAACTGAGGAAGGCATGGAAGCAGAGCCAAGCTTAACTGCACAGATGACCTAAAATTAGGGTTTTGGTTTCAGAGGCCATAACTCCAAATTATTTGGTCATTCTTGTTTCTAATGGTCTCTATATGTTATAAATATCCTACACACCATTTTTCATGAAGAAATTCAAGGGGGAAGGCATCTGATCAATAGATGACTTCTTGGGCAAGTCAGTGCAAAATCAGGGCATCTGAGGCCCCCAATCATCCAACCAAAGGGTCTTCTCCATCATTTTGTGTGTATATGATCTTTATTTGATCTTAGAAAAGTTTAGAAGTTCATAAAACTTAAGAATTTCAAGCCATTTGCAAAGTTGCCATTTTGGGAAAGTGACTTGTAAGGCAAAATTGCCATTTTGGGAAAGTTTTTCAACCTCCTCTTTTTGATTCAAAAATGCTTCAAATGAAAAATTCTTGGTCATGAAAGTTGTAGATTGGATCATTCCCTTTTCAAAAAGTACAAGAACTTGATCTAATTCATCCTAGAACTAAAGTTACGGCCTTGCAAAGTTGGGAAAAATCACTAAATTTCACTTATGCACCAAAGAGGGAAACTTGGAAAAACTCATGTCAAGGCAAAATGTGACCTCTAATTGACTTCTAACCATTACACAAACATGATACATGACTTAAAATTCAGAATGGCCCAAAGAATCACTCATTTTCATGCCTTGATCATCAAGAATTCTCAAAGGGGCCAAAACCTTCACAAATTGCAAAATGCCACAAATCTTGACATCCACTTGTTCCAGCTCTTCAAATCACTTTCCATGGACCTCCCTAAAGCCAGATAACTCGAGCCATGCCTCACAACCAGCCTGCCATGAGCCCATACCTCAAAGGACAACTTTCTTGACTTTATGCAATTTGAGCCATACCAATCAAACTATTCCACAACAACTCTACTGACCAATGACAGCTTCACAAACATGCCTAAAAGGTTACATTTCATAACTTCTTAGAGCTGAGAACAACATACACACTCAGTTCTCAAAATTTCCCTCTTACCTTCATCCCTTCGAAACACATCACACAAGCATCAAATCTTCAAACAAACTTCACATACCAACTCACCATCACCCATAGAACATTTCTCACCCCTTGAAACAGCCTGAAACACTCCAAATCAAAAACACGATTCTTGGCCGGTTGGAACACAAACCTTCAAAACACCTCATTTAAACTCATCCAAAGCAGCAAAGCATCACAAGGGAGGTCATTAGAGTTGATTGGCACAAAGGAGGAGGTCAGAAAGCTCCAAACGTGGAAGCTCCAGTTCAGGTATCACCAAGAACATTTTTTCCAGAACTTGATTTTTATGTTATAGAAATGTTGCTTATGCTTCACTGATCACACTGCACTTGTTGGTTTTGAAAATGATTGAGTTTTGAGCCTGAACCGTGTCTCTGAAAGTTTGACCTAAAAATTTGTTTGCTTCGATTCTTGCTTGTGATGAAATATAAATGTGTTCTTGTGATTGATTCATGTTTGGGGTGGGTAGAGGATTAAATCTAGAGCTGTAGAGCATTTGAAATAGCCTAGGAAAGAAGTTAGAATTTTCTCTCACCGGAGAAGATGACCGGAACCACTGTTCCGGTCATCAGAAGTGAATTAGGGTTAATCATGTTTAGGGCTCAGTTTGAATGTCATCCATAGGATCCAGCTTCGCGCGCGAAATGAATGGTCCAGATCACGTGTTAAAACCCTAATCCAGTCATTAACTTAATTAATTATGTTTAAAAAATTCAAAATCTCAGAATGAATCACACCCATCCAAAAGCGCGCAAGTCAATTCCCACGTGTTTCATTTGAATCCTGGCCTTTAGATTGTTTACTTTTTCATTTAATTCAGTTTTATTTCATATTTTTCTCATTTATTTTGCATATTTATTTTAAAATAGCTAGAAAAATCCCAAAAATTTTATTTTTTGCATGCTGACTTTAAATAATTTTCTCAATCCAAAAATGATTTTTATTTTATTTTTTTGCATTAAATTTTTTTTTTAAATCATTTAAATGATTATTTTTAATTAGTTAATGGAAATTAATTAATTAAAAATACATTTAGGTATTTAAAAATCCCAAAAAAATTCAGAGAACATTTTCAAACATTTACAAACTCACAAGACAAATTTCTTTTTGGTTTTGATCATATTTTGCCAATTTTCATTTGAATTAGGGTTCTTTAATTTGAATATTTTTAACCCTAACTTCAAAAATTCATAACTTTTGATCCAGGTTGAGTTTGTGAATGGTTCTTTTTGCATTGTGTTATGCATACTTTCAAGCATCTAAAAACATTTTTGTTCCATTTTTATCTTGCATTTTCAATTTGTTTTGCATTTTCCCTTTAGGATCACCCTTAAAACCTTAAGAACTTAGAAAAATCATAAGTCCTTTAGGGTTTAGCTTCTGACCTTCCCCTTTGGGCAGTGAACTTGTATAGGTTTAGGGTCCCTTTGATTCCATTTTGAATTTTTTATCTCATGCTTTGCTTCTGATTTTGAATTTTGCATCTCATGTTGTACATAAACCCTAATTTTGCATCTCATTTGCATTCATCTTGCATAAGCTTGCATACAAGAACTTGCCATGACATTTTGTGCATCCACATGACATATAAGACATCTTAGGACATATTGAAATCATGTTTGATCATTGCATCCTCCATTTGTCATGTTTTTGTTTTCATTTAATGTCATATGCATTCATGAGCTTTCATGCTTCTTATATGCTTCATCTGCATTCTCATCCTTTGTATGATCATCTTCATCTCATGACATATATTTACATCATCTCTTTGCATCATTAGCATCATGAATATGCTTCTGACTTTGGTTTTCATCTTTTCATTTCATCTCATTTTCCTTTCATTTCATTTCTTGTTGCTAACTTTTCAGGTGGTAAGTGTTTGAGAAGTGAATTTGCCTTCACTTCTCATAACCTCTCCTCACCTCTTTTATGTATTCATTGCTGCATTTTACTTGTGTATTAGAGTGAGATTTCTCATTCATGTTCCTTCCTCACTTTCTTTCTTCAAGCAACTTATCATCTTAAGTGAAGTTAAGTTGACTTGCCTCTTTCTGCTTCTCCTCCTTCCATCTTTCTTCTTCCTTGGTGGCTTTTCCTGAAGATCTTCTTGCAAGCCTCATAAACCCTAGGAACAACCAAGCATGATCACAATTAAGGTTTGATTAGTCCCCCCATTAGTTTTACCTTTGTGTCATCTTTGAGTCTTCTCTTCTCATCTCATAATCAAGGACTAAACCTTAAAGGTTTTAAGGCTTTGTGATTAAGCTTATGCCTGCATCCTTCTATTAGGATGGAGTGTATAAATTTAATCCTAAGTGTTAAACCCTTAATGTGTTTAAATCCCTTAATCAATCCACCTAATAATCACTAAGACATCAAGCTTGTAACTTGGGCCTTGCATTAGGGTTCTAATTCTTCCTTAATTGGTTAAGAAGGACTAACCCTAGTGTTAATGGACAAGTCCCCCCTCAAGTTGTCTTACAAACCATAAAATCCACTTCTTAATATTGTCATTAACTAAAATCCACTCTAATAAAGGCTTTGTTTTGTCATGAGGTTAATCCCCAATCACGGATTAAGTTGAGGAGCCTTTCTCAGCTTAAGTGTTCTCATCTATTATCCTTCTATTAGGATGGTGTAATGAGTCCATTTAATCCTTGATTATGGCTTAAACTCATTACTTAACACTAAACAAAAACTCCAAAAAACATCTAAGTAAATGCAAGTAGGTTAATGATCTTAATCCTACATCATGGTGATTAAGTGTGAGGTGTTTACTTCATACTTAAGGTATTATCATTACCCCTAGACAGAGGGAGGATGTGATGAGTTTACTAACCCCTGGTTTAGGCTTAAGCTCATTTTCTTATGATAAACTCCAAAAAGCAATAAAAGATTGAAAACTCAAAAACAAACAATAATCGTCTCCTCTGGGATTCTTTTCTCACCTCATTCACTCATAAACGAGAACTTGCTTCTTCCGTCTAATGCAAGACAGTTTGCACCTGAGCCAGACAGGTCATACACTTGAGCATAGGCAAGTAAGCAGTTCATCAGTCAATTTATCTTTCAGTCTCTTTGAGTCGAACTACGGTGTTCTGACTTCCTCATTGCACGAGAGGATACGTAGGCATAACTTAAAAGTTATCGAACAAAAGTCTCTATATATTCCCCCTCTTCCAGCCGTATTCCTTCAAGCCTCATAATCTTGAGCTTTGCACTCCGTTCTCACACTAACACTTCTTTATTTCATTTCACATTTCTTTCACACTGACACTTGCATTCTTTTCCAGCTTTTGCACACAAAATAGCACTGACACTACCCCTTTAAACACAAACTTTCAAGTGTGGATCCCGTCGAGTACGGCGGACAATCTGGGTGCTAATACCTTCCCAGGTTGTAACCAACCCCCTTTCTCAGTTTCTCTGGTTCGCAACCATCTTATCCATCTTTTCTTAGGTTCATGCAGCATTACCTTTCCTTCAGGATAAAAATGCCTAGCTGATGACTCTTTTCAGTTCATCTTCATTTCCTTCTTTCACCGACCGTTCGCGTCTGTACCCTATTTGACTAGGTGTCATTTGGTGGGAGCGACAAGGGTGATCCATGCAAAATCAGGGAATAAGTGAACAACTGCATTCTGAATTCGTCTGTATCACTCATAACATGGCAAACTCCGAAAGTACAAAGCGTCGGTCAGAATCAACCTTCTTCAGAATGCGAGATAAGAAGAGCGTCAAGGTCATACAGGTCATAGAAAGGGAAGCTCACTGGAGCGTCATCTTCAACATTGCCAACATTTTTATTTTCTCAATTTACAACAATCCCCTCCTTTCAGGGGATTCGCTTCTTTGATTGTACTTGCCTATTCAGGGCACCCAAATCAATAAAATCAGAATATTCAGTCACACGTTGTTTTACCTTTTTGTTTTATTTGAAAAATGTCCAGAGTTCGTAATACAACATTTGCATGAAAACTTATAGGCCATTTTTGAACAAATTCTTACATGAAATATGAATTCTTAAGCAAATCTAACTCCTATGACGTAATCCGGTTAAGGATACCTCAGGACACTTGTGCGTTTTCCTTTATCTCAATAGGTTACAGGTACCCAAGGCAGACAATCTTTCGCAACACGGGGCATATCAAACATTAAATCCCCAGCTTACTACTTCCCAGAAGTTATCTCCTCCCCGAGCGGGACCTCCCGAGCAGTGCCTGACAGCCTCTTCCACAGCAAAGTGGTCCAAGAACTTTCTTTTCCCCACCAGAGATACCATATTTCTCTCATCCTCATCAGATTTGGTGGAATTGATTCCCCACAGAATTGTCTCCCCAGAAGAGCAATACTTGAAACACATCCCTATTGGAGTTTCCAAAACTTCCTCATCCTCGTAAGGAGTCCTCCCTCCGGGCAAATCAATCAATGATCTATTTCCCCAGCTGAATTCTCCCTCTAAACAGATCAGCCAAAGATATTTATCCCCGCAGGATCCGAGTCTCGGATCAGTTCTCTCATTTGCATAAATCATAGCATTCACATCATATTCACCAAAATAAGCGTAGCATTCCGTCTAATACGGAGTATTACGGAAAAAATCAAACATTTGCATGATCATAAGCCAGGTTCGAGCCAGTCACCTGCAAATACCATCATCATTTCATCAACAATATACAAAACTCATATCCCCCGCAGATAAAAGCCAAGACATCCCCTTTGCCCTCTCAAGTACAGATACTTGTTCATAACATGTTCTTCTCGACACTCGTCCGTGTCATCTTATTCCCCCGCAGGTCGCCAGAATACCTTTTGCACTCTCGAATACAAATATTTGTTCACAACTCGTACATATTCTTTTTGACACTCGTCTGTGTCATGTTTCCCCAGCAAGTCAAACACTCGTCTGTGTCCCTTGCCCAATCTTTCGACACTCGTCCGTGTCTTGCACATACTTCAAAGACAGGTCAGCACTTGTACATATACAATCCTCTGATACTCGTCCGTATCTTGTGTATATCACCCCCGGCAGAATAAACACTCGTCTGTGTTCCTTGCTTAACCGATTGATACTCGTCTGTATCATCATCCTTAAACACGTGTCATCGTTTGCTTCTATCGATACTCGTTCATATCATGGTACTAAGGATGCTCGTCCGCATCTTTAGTCTATGCACACCGTCAAACACTTATATCTTTTATCTTAAAGACGTAATCACTCGTCCGTGTTTACCATTCCCTAGTAAGTCGCCAACAAAACAACTTTCTGTCTATCCGACATTCGTCATATGTCGTGATACTTTCAGCAGCCGTCCCCTGCCAGGTGATCGTCCTTCACCTTTGGATGACCATCCTTCATCCTATCCCCAGTGGAATCTCCATTGTTGGAACCTTCTATCCGACATTCGTCCTATGTCGTGATATTTTTTTAGCAGCCGTCCCCTGCTAGGTGATCGTCCTTCACCTTTTGATGACCGTCCCTCATCATTTATCAGATTGTCGTCCCCATCGTTGATCTTGTTATCCGACATTCGTCCTATGTCGTGATAATCCCTGAAGAGCAGTCATACCCTACTAGGTGATCGTCCTTCACCTCTTGATGATCGTCTTTCATCATGCTTATTCGATGGCCACCCCCATCGTTGGCCTTTTTTATCCGACATTCGTCCTATGTCGTGATATTTTCAGCAGCCATCCCCTGCTAGGTGATCGTCCTTCGCCTTTGATGACTGTCCCTCATCATTATTTCATTTATTCTTTCACCCGATGGTCGTCCCCATCGTTGTTTACTTTTCAAACCTGATGGTCATCCCCGTCAGTGCTTTCCTCATTTCTTTAATCCCCAGAGAGTTTTATTTCCTTACCCGATGGCCGTCCCCATCATGGTCTCTTTATTTCCCAGCATGATGGTCGTCCCCGTCATTGCTTTGCTTACCATTTTATCCCCAGCAGTCGTCCTCTACTCGATGGTCCTCCTCCATCGCTTTCATTTGATAATCATACTATACTACCTTTTACAATTTATATCCATTTTCTTCTTATCCCCAACAAGTGAAAATTTCGGACTGTCTTTGGTATTCAACCACAAGTTATCTTGTTTGTCTGTTAAGTCGGGCGCTTACACCCTACACAGCTAACTCATGCTTGAATAGGGGAAGCTGTAAACACCCTAAATTTTCCCTCACTTTTTCTCACACCATGGCTTGTGATCTTTCATTTTGTTTTAGTATAGGCATACCATCTCATATTGCATATTTATTTCACTGCATAGTTCCATTTCATCTGCATCCAGGGTTTGTGATCTGAGCAATCCAAGAAGTGATCTGAGCCATCCTAAAGGTGCTTAAGCTTTCCAAGAGGGTCCATGTGTGTTCCATGATCATAATATGCTCCCCAAAGTTCACAAAAGTCAAGGGATCACAAAGTATGGCAAAGGCATAGAGGTAGACTGAAGATTTCCTACACAGATGACCAAAATTAGGGTTTTGGTTTCTGAGGACTTAACTCCAATTTTTTTGGTCATTCTTGTTTCTAATGTTCTTAATATGTTATAAGGATCATATGTACCAAGTTTGATGAAGAAATTCATTGTGGAAGTCATCTGATCATTGGGTAACTTCTTGAGCAAGTAAAGTCAAAATCAGGGCATCTGAGGCCCCCAACAAGGGTACCAAAGGGTAATCATCATCATTTTGAGTCTCTATGATCTTTATTTAATCTTATAAGTGGTTGGAAGTTCACAAATTTGAATAATTTTAAGCCAAATGCAAACTTGCTATTTTTGGAAATGACTTGTAATGGAAACTTTCCATTTTGGGAAAGATTTTCAACCTCCTCTTTCTTGACCAAAAATGCTTCAAATGAAAAATTCTTGGACATGAAAGTTGTAGATTAGGTCTTTCCCTTTTCAAAAAGTACTAGAACATGTCTTGATTCATCCTAGAACTCAAGATATGGTCTTTCAAAGATGGCAAAAATCCTATAATTTTCAAGTTCATGCCAAAGAGGATTTTTTTGCAAATTCAAGTTTCAAGCCATTTCATGACCTCTAATTGATTTCTAGGCATTATACAAACATAGTGCAATGCATTCAAACCAAAATTGTTCCTTGGATTGCAAGTTTCCACAAGACATTTTCATGAAATTTTCAAAGAGGGAAAAGTTGCAAAACCTCTTGAAACCTTCCCACCACTTGTGCCAGCTGCATAAAACCAATTCTATGGCTCTCCTTGATGCAAGCTGAGGCCAGACACCCCTTGAAGCCAACTATGCCATGGTCCATACCTCCAAACACACAAAATTGAATTTTTTGCAAAACTTCCCATACCAATCAAGCTGTGCCACACCAACTCTCTGAACCAATCACAATTGTTTATACTAACCTCAAGCATTCCAAAGCACACCACACACAAGCTGAGAACCTCCCACAAGTCAACATTCACAAAATTGGCCAAAACATTCATCTCTTCGAAACTCTCAGTACAAGCATCAAACCTCAAATCTTTTTCCACCAATCATCTCCACACATCACAAGGATCACAAACCACCCCTCACTTTGCCCAAAAAGCCACTGAATCACAAATACGATTTCTGCCACACCAGAACCAAACATCACAAAACAAGCCACACAAACTTGTTCTAAGCATTGCAACATCATCAGGTAGTTCATTGGGGGTGGATTGAACAAAGAAAGAAGCCAAAAAGCTCAGGGAGTAAAAGCTTCATCTCAGGTATCATCAAGAACATTTTTTCCAGAACTCCTATTTTAAGTTCCTAATTGATTCTATATGTCTCTCTGATCATGGTGATGTGTTTAGTTTTCAAAATGGTTAAGAATCAATCATGTATTTAAATTCTGAACGTTTTGAATATTTTTCCGTTTTGCTTCGATTCATGATTTTGGTGGAACATAAATGTTATTTGATGCTGGATTCATGCTTAGGGATGTTAGAGGATCATTTCTGGAGCTTTAAAGGGTATGGGTTAGCCTAAGGAAGAAGTTAGGTTGAGAGGGTGACCGGAGAAGATGACCGGAGCTTGCTCCGGTCACCTGAGAGTATTTAGGGTTAGGTTTAGGGTTAATCAGCTCAGTTTAAATATGGACCATTGGATCTGGCTTCGCGCGCGTGTGTATGGTTCAGATCATTTCACTTAAGTTTAAATTATAATTAATTCAGTTAATCAGATTAATTAGCCAGCTTCAATCCAAGCCCTCCATCTGCGCGCGCAGTCAAGCCCAGTTTAGAGCTCAACCCTCAGATCAGTTGACTTCCACTTTATTTCATTTTTAATTCATTTTTATGGCATTTTCTTTTGCATTTTATTTAAAATAGTAAAACACATCAAAAAAAATATAATCTTTTGCATTTCTGACCCAAATATTTTTCTCAACCTAAAATAGATTTTTATTTTATTTTTTGCATTTAAAAAGTATTTTTAAAATATTTTAATGTTATTTTAATTAATTAATGGATTTTAATTAATTAAAAATGCAGTTAGGTTTGTAAAAATCACCAAAAAAAATTCATGAACCATTCCAACACATTTAGAAACATTTTCAAATTCATCATACAAATTTCTTTTTAGGTTTGATCCTAATTTCACAATTTTCTTTGAATTAGGGTTCTTTAAAATCACATTTTCTAACCCTAATTTGAAAAATTCATTTCTCCCTAACCATGATGAGTTTGAACTTGATTATTTTTGCATTGTTTCACATATTGCATGTAGTTTCTAGGTTATTTTTCTCATGAATTTATCTTGCATTTTCAATTTGATTTGCATTTTCTCTTAAGAATCACCCAAAAACCCTAGCAAACTTAGAAAATCCATAACTTTCAATATGATTAGCTTCTGACCTTCTCCTTTGGGGTGTGATCTTATATGGGATTAGGGTTTGATTGAGCTTGATTTCAATTTTCTTATCATGTTGTATGCTTCTGTTTACGTTATTTGCATCTCATTCATTCATAAAACCCTAATTTCTCATGTTCATTTGCATTCATCTTTGCATATCATCATCATGTGAACTTGCCATGACATTTCAAGCATTTGTATGACATCTTAGACATCTTAAGACATGATTGAACATTGCTTGATCATTTCTTGATTCATTTGCTATGCCTTGCATTCATTACATTTCATAAACATCCATGTGCTTTCAAGCTTCTAAACATGCTTTCATTGCATCTCATCTTTGTATGATCATTCATATGCATCTTGTATGACTTTAAATCATCTCATATGCCTTTTGCATTACATTTTCACTTCTGACTTTGGTCTTCACATTTCAGGTACCTTTGGTAAGTTATCTGGGAGGTGGATTTGCCTTCACCCCCACCTCTTCTTATCTCATTCATATGCATTCTTACATGCCTTTGAAGTGAATCTAATTCACTTATGTTCCTTCCTTCTTACTTTCTTTCTTTCAAGTTACTTATCTTCTTCAGGAAGTAAGTAACTTGTTCTTCTTTCTCCTTCTCTTTTCATCTGCTTCTTCCATTGGCGGCCTTGAAGATCCTTTCTCTTAAGCCTAACAAACCATAGGATATCCAAGCATGATAATTTTTAGGGGTGTATATAGTCTCCCCTTAGTTTTTACCTTTGAGTCTCCTTGAGTCTCTCTTCTCATCTCAATAATCCGAGACTAAACTATTAAAGTTTTAGGACTTTGGAATTAGGGTTATGCCTGCATCCTTCTCTTAGGATGGAGTGTATAACTTTAATCCTTAGTGTTAAACCTTTAATTTGTTTACACTTCTTAATCAAAACACCTAATAACTATTAATACTTAAGCTTATAACTTGGGCCTTACATTAGGGTTCCACTCTTCCTTTTGGTTAAGAGCGACTAACCCTAGTGTTTAATGGACAAGTCCCCCTCAAGTTGTCTTACAAACTTAAAACACACTTCTTAATCTCACACTTTAACTAAAATCCACTTAATAAAGGCTTGGTATATAATGAATTTAGTCCCTAACCATGGATTAAGTTGAGGTATCTTCCTCAGTTTAAGTGTTCTCATCTATCATGCTTCTCTTAGGATGGTGTAATGAGTTCACTAACCCTGATTAGAGATTAAACTCATTACTTGACACTAAACAAAAACCCAAAAATATCTAATTAATCACAAGTAGGTTAATGATCTTAATCCTACATCATCATGGTAATTAAGTGGAGCTGTTTATCTCACACTCAAGTAGGCTCATTATCCCTAATCAGGGTGGATATAATGAGTTTACAAGCCCTTGATTTAGGCTTAAGCTCATAATCCTATGCAAAAATACCAAAAACAATAACAAGACTGAAAAAACAAAAAAAACAAACAATAATCGTCTCCTCCGGGATTCTTTTCTCATCACACTCATTCATAAACGAGAACTTGCTTCTCTCGTCTAATGCAAGACATTTAGCACTCGAGCCAGACGAGTTATACACTTGAGCATAGACAAGTAAGCAGTTCATAGTTAATTTTATTTTCAGTCTCTTTGAGTCAAACTACTGTGTTCTGACTTCGTCATTGCACGATCGGATACGTAGGCATAACTTAACAATTATCGAACAAAAGTCTATGTGTCTTCCCCCTCTTTCAGTATTCTTTAAAAGCATCAGTTCCTGAGTAATTCACATTTTTGCACTGACACATGTACATTCGTTCTCTAGCTTTTGCACACAGATAGCACATACACTTACCCCTTTTTAACACAATCTTGTAAGCGTGGATCCCGTCGAGTACGACGGACAATCTGGGTGCTAATACCTTCCCAGGTTGTAACCAACCCCCTTTCTCAGTTTGTATGGTTCGCAACCGTCTTATCCATCTCTTTCCAGGTTTATGCAGCATTACCTTTCCTTCGGGATAAAAATGCCTAGCTGGCGACTCTATTCAATTCATTCCTCTTTCTCTTTTCGCCAACAGTTCGCGGCTACACCGGGATGCAAATCTTTGGGAGTGACAATTGTCATTGAAAAACATGTTCGAAGACTGCACCAATGGCCTGCACGAATTTTCCTTGGCATTCCTTCTATGGCCCATGCTTGACCAGTTGTGACCTCTCTACTTCAGCCCATCATAACTTACAAACCATTTATCCTATAGAAAAACCATGAACATGAAAGTTTTAGTAAACATTTAGGTGAACAACTTTGTAGTTCAAAAAAATTTGATTTGAAGTCTTCTTGACTAAGTAAAATGGCTTGACATTTGATCCACCACATGTTTGATCAAATGCCTTGCAGGGCACGCGCGCTGGCCAGCTTCTTGCCTCGCCCATGACCTAGTTTTGCCTTGATTTTCCTCAACTTTGCAAGATCATATCTTTCTCATTTTTCATGATATGTGTCACTCCCTGGATTTCCATCTTGGTACAAACGCGAAAGTGGTGCGGAAAGAGGTAGAGTCGCCAGCCAGGCATTTTTATCCTGAAGGAACAAGAATGGTAATGCTGCACAAACCAGAAGAAAAGAAAAGGAAGGAAATGGGTCCTGCGAACCAAAGAGACTGAGTTCGGGAGTCGGTTACGACCTGGTGTAGAACCCCAAATTTGCCCTCTTCATTTTAAGCATCATAATACACCATTTTCATCATAAGCATATCATATATATAGCATTATAGCATAGAAAAATAAAGCATGACAAGCATCAAGCCCTAGCATGAGGCATATGGCCATCTAGGGAGGTGTTGAAGGCCATTTAAGCCAAGACAAGGGTTCCAATGGATTTCTGAGAGGCCTATGATGAGTCTAGACTCCTTTGGCAAGGCCAAGTTCACTTGCAAAAGCTCAGAAGATTGCTTGGTCATCACAAGTTTCAAGACAATGCAAGGCTCCTAGGCAGTGCAACCAAATTAGGGTTTTGGTTTCAGGGGCCTTAACCTCATAATTTTGGCCAACTCTTTTGGGAAATGTCTTCTATATGATAAGAGGCTCCTACATGTCAATTTTCATGGAAAAATTCCAAGTGGAAGTCAGTCATTGCCTCAGTTACTTGCAGATGAGGCAGAAAGTCAACTGGGCCCAGAAAAAGTCAATTGTGCCATTCCAAGGGGTCCAACCCAACTTTTTTGGCCAAATGAGGTCTATTCAATGTTATAAGATGTTTGTTGAGCTTAAAATGCAAGAATTTTGGTGGTTTGAGGGGTTTTGGCAAAAGTGCACAAATTTGGTTATGGAAAAGTTACTATGTTTGGCTATTTTGACCTAAAACTTCACAAGGCCTTAACTTGATCAAAAAATCTTCAAATGGACCAAAGGTAAACATGAAAGTTGGAGAGTAAGGGCTGCCATTTTTAAAAATTACAAGAGCATTTTCTGGAGATTCATAGATTTTTCTATAAGGCCCTCGAAAAAATGGGTATTCTAGGGCAAATTTCAAAAATTCAAGGCCAAGCCATTTGCACAAAGGCTCAAAAGTGAATAGTTTTCTATGCTATGTCCAAAGTAAGTTTACACAATCAAAATGCATCTCATTTAGGTCATTTGTCTCAAATAAAAGTGGCAAAATTCGTGCACATGAGAAAGTTCCATAAAACTTGCATTTTACACTTGGATTTGCACAAGGCATGACAATTGTGTGATAGCTTACATCCAAGGGCTGAAATTGTTTACTTTGAATCATTGGTGGGATGGTGAATGCACATGCAAGAGATGCCAGCAAATCATGATCTTGGCATGCTTATGGCACACTTGGGCCAAATTTGCATTTTCACAAAAATCAGCTATCTCTCACGTGCATTTGATCTAATCCTTTTGCATTGCCTTATATATTCCATAACAACTAGAATTAGGGTTAGAGGCAGCCAGAATACACACTCATTCTCTCATTCGCATCTCTTGTGCAAAATTTCTCATTCTCCACAAACTCTTGCTACAAGACTCCATTCACAAAACTCTTGCTGGATTCTTGATCCTCATCACGCATAGATCATTTCCATACCATTTGTTTGGGTTATTCTTCAAGAATCATCCATTTCCCATTTCTTGTGCACATTTGCATTTTGTGCCATAACTTTTGATCTAGGCAAGCTTTCTTCAATCCAAGACCATATCCATACTCCTCTCATCTCAAGGATCATTAAGCACCCATGGATCTAGATTTATAGTGGAGTTTGCTCAAGTGGCCATTTGAGGAGCTTTGAAGCACAAAGAGGCTTATTGCTGGATTCACAAGCTTGCAAAGCCTTAGATGCATTTATTTTGCATCTAAGGGGATAAGGAGACCATTTTTCATCATTTTATACCATTCTTGACTTCTAATTTTGGACAACACCTCAGGTATGCTCAAAATTCGCATCTCATAGAAATGTGTTTGGTTGTGTGTTTTAGAATCCTCATGTTGCGCTGGTTGCACTGCTGCTTGTAGTTTGTGAAATTGTTGAGTATTTACAAAGTTATGTTGATTTAAAGTTTGGTGGACAATTTTATTTTCACTCATATCTTGAGATTCTTTGAGTTTTGATCCAATCCAAGCATGTATTCGTGTTTAGAGATGTTGGTTTGTCCATTCTGGAAAGTTTCATGGCTGGTCGTGGCTTGGTTTGAGTTTTCGTATGGCTAGGGTTAGGGTTAAGGTTCTTGTTTCATTAATGGTGGAGAGAGGGTTAGGGTTTGCATGAAGAAGAAGGTTAAGCACTATCTGCACCCCCCCATGCAAGGCCCATTGAGATTTCTAACTGGGCGCAGTTGCTCTTTGCACCCCCTTGGCCCATTTGTTTTATTTTTATTTCTTTTCTTAACCAGTTTTTTTTTCATTTGCTTTTAATTCATTTTAAATATTTCTTTAACTCTAAAAAATCCAAAAAAATTCATCTAGTTTTTTTATCATGATTTTTCCAAATTTTTATTTTCATCCCACGTGGCCAAATAAATTCAACATTGAGCATTGCTTTCTTGTGAACTCTCATAGACCAATCTTCCTTGTCCAATTTCTATTTTTCTCATCCTTTAAGCTATGAACCCCATTCTTTTGCATTCAAACCCTAAGAGACTCTATTATCTTCATGATTTATCTTGGATTTTTCACAAACTTCCTTGCTGGATTTTGCTTGAGTTACTTGTGCCTTAAGTTTCAAAACCCTAAATGGTAATACCTTCCATCCTTGAGCTTCATTGACCTAGTTTGGTGCTGTATTTTTGCAAACCCTTTTGGATTCTCATTTCCTTGTGTTTGGAGAGTGCTTTGCTGGTTGGGTAGAATTTATAAGTGCTTGGATCTTTTTCTTGGACATTTTCTTCCTCACCTTGCCTTGTTTTGCATCCTTTGAGTCTTCTAGTCTCTTTTAAGCTTAGAAGGGCACTTGTGCCAACTTCTCTTCATCTTTTGGGGTCCTTTAGAGGTTTATGTTTGCTCCTGGTCTTAGGATAGGGTTTGAATCTCCTTGAGTCTTGGTGTTGGGTCTCTTTTATGTGCTTTATTTCTTTAAGTGTTATGCATGCCTTCATTGCACTTGTTTCACTTCCAATCATCTCAATATGATCTTGTGTTGCTTTTCTTATCATCTTGTGAACTCTTTTCCATGCCTATATGCTTGTGTAGCTTCTGACTTGTTGGTTCATGCCTTGATTTTATGTTGTTACACTAACCTTGCAGGGGCTATGGTAAGTTTGAGATGTGGGAATTGAGTTCCACATCTCCATTTCTCATATCTCCTCATATTTTTTATATGGACTAACATCTTCTTGTTGGGCTTAGGCCTTTCTCATATCTCCTTTTATCTTCTTCTTCTCTTGATATCCTTTTTAGGTTAGAAAGACCTCGCAAACCCTAGGAACTCCATGCATGCTAACTTAGGATAGAAACTTCCCCCTAGTTTTTCCTTTTTACTCCTTTGGTTCTCTTTCTCTTCTCATCTCAAAACTCTTAAAAAAAACACTTTAATAACTTTGAAGTGATGCATTGATCCATAGCCTTATCCCATGAGTTATGCTTGTAGTCTTCCCATCTTGGGATAGTACAAGTTTACCTTGTGATGCACAAGTCTGATCAAGGTATCTTCTTCATAAAAGAAAAGTCTAAAAAACACTTCTTCATTTGTAAATACCAAAACACCTAATAATCAAAAAAGTTAGTGAGCCTAAGCCCTAATCTTTGGGTTCAAGTTTTGGGGATCTTCTCCTTACTTGAGTGTGCTTGTTCTATTATTCCATCTTGGAATGTAGTGACAAGTGCACATTCCATTGAAGAAAGCTTGAGTTCACTTTCTTGTGACACACTCATAAAAGTTTCTAAAAAACACAAACAAACAATAAGCGTCCCTCCTTCGGGAATTCTTTTCTCATCTCATTCGCTCCGTACGCGAACTTGCTCCTACTTGTCACTTTGCAAGACGGTTACACACTCGTCGTCCGAGCCTGCAACACCTGAGCAATGGCATAAGCAGTTCAAGCCTTAATTCACAAGCAATTTCCTTGACACCCCTAGTTAGGGGAACTACGGCGTCTCTGATCCTCATTGTCCTGATGAGGTACGTAGGCAGCGGGGTAGGGCCCGTTCGAGCACAATCTTTATTTTCCCTACATTTTTTCGCTTTATTTTCTTATTCATTTCTTTTCCAGTTCATTTCTTTTCTTTTGCTGCAGTTTTCATACCCTCACTCTTTGAAACAGTTATCTTTGCAAGCGTGGATCCCGTCGGGTACGGCGGACGATCTGGGTGCTAATACCTTCCCAGGTCGTAACCGACTCCCGAGCTTAGTCTCTTTGGTTCGCAGGACCTGTGTCCTTCCTCTTTCTTTCTTCTGGTTTGTGCAACATTACCATTCCCTTTCTTTGGGATAAAAATGCATGGCTGGCGACTCTATTCTTTTTCCGCGCCACTTTCGCGTTTGTACCAGGATGGAAATCCGGGGAGCGACACCTGGGAAGGTATTAGCACCCCAGATCGTCCGTCGTACCCGACGGGATCCACGCTTGCAAAGAAACTATTTCAAAGGGTGAAGAAATGAAAGCTGCTGCAAAAGAAAAGGAACTGGAACTAGAAAAGGAACTGAGAAAGAAAATAAAGGAAAAATATAGGGAAAATAAAGATTGTGCTCTAACGGGCCCTACCCCACTGCCTACGTACCTCATCTGGACAATGAGGATCAGAGTCGCCGTAGTTCCCCTAACTAGGGGTGGAAAATATTGCTTGTGTCTTAAGGCTTGAACTGCCTGTGTCAATGCTCAGGTGTTGCAGGCTCGGACGACGAGTGCGTTACCATCTTGGAAAATGAGAAGTAGGAGCAAGTTCGTACGTAAGGAGTGAGTGGGATGAGAAAAGAAGTCCCGAAGGAGATACGCTTATTGTTTGTCCAGTGTTTTTTATGAGTTTTCTATGAGTGTGGCACAAGGAAGTGAACCAAAGCTCTTCTCCATGGAATGTGTACTCGTTACTACATTACAAGATGGAATAATAGAACAAGCACACTCAAGTAAGGAGAAGATCCC
Source organism: Lathyrus aphaca (assembly GCA_963966055.1). Taxonomy (NCBI): domain Eukaryota; kingdom Viridiplantae; phylum Streptophyta; class Magnoliopsida; order Fabales; family Fabaceae; genus Lathyrus; species Lathyrus aphaca. The sequence continues at coordinate 408,544,357 of OZ014521.1, read as the reverse complement.
CAAAACTTGATTCCAGAGATTAGGGCCTAGGCTCACTAACTCATTGAATTTATTAAGTTTTTTTGTAATTAAAATGAAGAAGTGTGTTTTATGATTTTCTTGATGAAGATGGTCTCATGATCAGACTTGTGCATAATGATAGACAAGCTTGTACTATCTCAAGATGAGAAGACTACAAGTGCTCCATGGAATAAGGCTATTGCACAAGAGACCATTTCAATCCTTATTAAGGTGTTTTTTAGGGTTTTGTTTTGAGATGAGAAGAGAAGAGAACCAAAGATCTTATAGGTAAAAGAACTAGAGGGGGACTAACAAATCCTAATGTTAACATGCATGGGATTCCTAAGTTAGTGAGGTTTACTATCCTAAAGAAGGAAGAGATAAGGAAGGAAGGAGGAGAAAGAAGAAGGGAAGAAGATAGAAATGATAGCCTAAGCACATCAAACACAAATAAGAAAGCATCATGAAGAGAAAAGAGAAAAGAATTGGAGATGTGGGAATCTCATCCACACCTCTCACTTACCAAAGCCCCTGAAATGGTTAAGAGCATAAACAAGTAACATGACAAAAGCAAATAAGACTAAAGGAGATACAAATGGACAAAAGATCAAGCCAAGACATCACAACCAGAATTGAAACTTCAATCTCAAGTGCCAAGATCAAACACACAACACAAAATGAGAATTGGATCAAGCAGTTCAACATAAAGCATTACAAATCACTATGACAAGACAAGACTCTTATGAGATAGCACAAAGCATACAAAGCAAACAAACACCCCATATTTCAGGACCAGAACCCTAACATGCCAAGAATGTGCCTAAGTATCACAAGAGATTAAGAAGAGAAGCATACAAACTTAAACATTACCAACATGAGAAACATATAAGCATAAGAAGTGAAGTGAACATGTACATAGGTGAATGCACTTCAAAGACAAGCAACCACAAAAACTTCTCAAGGCACAAACATAAATCCAAGACCAAGGGTACATCCTCATCCTAAAAGAGCTCTAAACAACCTAAGGGAGTTGGCACAAGTGCCCTCCAAGCCTAAGGACTAAGCATATGACCAAAAAGGATGCAAAAAGAGGGAGGTAAACAATAAAATTCAAATTTAATCATAAATTTATCCAAAACTTCCACAAATTTGCATAAAGGATCTTCAAACATCTAATATTAACATGCCAAAAGGATATGATCAAAATCAGAAGCTAAGTAGGTCAAAGGGATGCCTAAACATGGATTAGGGTTATGAGACTTCACACACAAGTCAAAGACTAAAAAGGAGCAAGCAAGCTTCTAAAAATCAGAATAAAAATCACCAATAAACTACATCTTAATATGAGTCCAGTGCAAAAATAATCAAGTCAAAATTCCCAAGGGTGATCAAGATGTGAAATTCACAAGCCAACATGTATTTAAAAAGAATTAAAAACAATTAATAAAAGGAGAAATTAATTCCTACGTGGAAATGAAAAATAAATGAAAAATAAAAAAAAATTAAAGAAAATTAAAAGGATTAGTCAAGAATTAATTTGTAAGTTTTTGATACATTTTACTATTTTAATTAATTGAAAAGCAAACTGAAATAAAAATGAAATAAAAATAAAAGAAATAAAGTGAGGGGTGAGAAAAGCAAGGGAACTCAGTTAATTCTATTGGGCTCAAAATGAGAGGGGTGCGAAAGGCAGGTCAAGCCCAGTGGGTGCTCAGTCAAACAAAAACAAAAAAGTACGCAGATCCAAGGGCTGTGGAAAGAAGTAATCAGATCCAAGGGTTTGTGTGTGAAGTCAGCAAGACTTGGAAGTATTCAGATCTAACGCACCACATTTGAACTTATTAATTAAATGAAATCTAATGGTCCTGTTTTAAAGTTATAATAATCCAGATTAATTAAAATAATAAAACATAATTAAACTAATTAACCTAGATCTAACGACCATGATCTAATCTGGACACACTAAAACCCTAATTAACCCTAACCTAAACCCTACCGGCCGGAGAAGCGCCGGTCACCTTCTCCGGCCAACCAAAAGTTGCAGAACCCTCAACCTTAACTAAAACACATAAATCATACACCAAAATGAAGCTTAGGCCAAGTACATCACGAATCCAACATCAAATCACATTAATCCAACACACATAAGCCAAATCGAAGCCTACAAGTTTGGATCTAAAAAGTTCAGTCATGTTGTTCTTACTCATTTCAAAATCATTTCAAAATCTAACTATATCATCATGTTCAGGACATAAAATAGAACACAATGCACACAAAATAATTCAAATCCAGGATGATGAACTTTGGAGCATACCTGAGTTTGCAGAACTTCTAATTTCACCAAGAAAACCAGCTATCAGCTCCAGATCGACCTCTTGTAACCTCTAAACACAAAATAAATGTGAAGAAAGCTCTGAAACTCCTTGGATCTAGCAACCCGAATGCATTTGCTCTGAACTTGCACTGGTATGGAACTTGCTAAAAAAACTCAAAGTGTTGGTGGATTCATGATCAGCAGAGCTCAAGGATCAAGGATCTATGGTTGTTTTTGGAAATGTGTGGCTGTATGAGAAGATTCGAAGGGAAAAGCTCAGATGCAAGAAAACTGGAAATGGTGAAATGAGAGAGAGTTCTTGCTGAAGTTTGTGTGCAGTGGCTTTTATATGATCCAGGTACTACACTGATTAGGGTTTTATGGTGAGTGATGGCATGAATTGTGTGATAGGGATAATTTTGCAATTTTGCATGAAAGTGGTGATGAGGTGAATGGCTCGTGCAATCCTCTCTCCTTGCACATGTTCAGCCTTAATTCCACTTACTGATGATGAATGAATCAATCCCAACCCTTGGATTGCTTTGTATCATCCCTTTCTCATGATTTTGCACAAATGCAAGTTAAGAAATATCCTTTAATCCATGCATGAATTTGTTGAATTTTCTTGAGCCAAATGACCTTCATGCAATGCCATAGGGTACCATGACCTTAATTTGTCCATAGGTTGTCTTCAAAATGAATGAAATGATCTTTTGCAAATGGTGTAATCTTGGAAATGTGACAACCATAAAAATGGATGAATTTCGATTGGCCATAACTTTTGATTCATGAAGGCTATGAAAATGCACTTGTAGTTTTTGAAAATGGGAGAGCATACCCTACAACTTTCATGTTTAATGGAAATTAATTTGAGATCATCTTCATCATGAAAGAGGGCTTTGGAAATTAGGGCAAAAGTTGCCAAAAATGGAAAGTTTCAATACAAGCCATATGCCAAAAATCGAAAGTTCTTCAAAACCCCATGATTCTTGATCTTTGACTTTGCCAAACCTCTTCTAAGGTCTTAAGAACATCCCTTGACTTGAAAAATGGGATTGGACCCCTTGAATTCTCACAATTGACTTTTAAATTGCACAGTTGACCAATTTCTTCTCATGCAAGCAACTGGTGAAATAACTGCCTTCCACAAGGAATTTTCTCACCAAATTTCATCCCTAGGAACCTCTTATCATATGAAAGACTTTGCTCACATGAAATGGCCAAAGTCACAAAGAATTCCTGCTTGAAAGTGAAACCCTAATTTGGGAACCATTGTGTAGGAGCTTGCCCTAGCTTGGATTCTCTGATGATCTCCCAACCTTCTGGGCTCTTGTAAAGAATCCTGAGCTTGTGAATGTCATATAGACCCTTCATGGGACTTGGACAAGTCCACTTGGCCTCTTCATAGGCTGGTAATCATCAATAGGTTGCTCAGCAAGATATTCAGACAATACACTGCCCTTGATGGCTTTCTGAGATGTGTATTGGATGTCATATTCTGTGAGGATCATTTGCCATCTTGCAACCCGTCCGGTAAGTGCTGGCTTCTCAAATATGTACTTAACTGGGTCCATCTTTGAGATCAATAAAGTAGTGTGGGTCAACATATACTGTCTTAGTCGGCGAGCAGCCCACGCTAAAGCACAACAAGTTTTCTCGAGCAGTGAATAACGTTGTTCACAGTCGGTAAACTTTTTGCTTAGGTAGTATATTGCATACTCTTTTCGACCAGACTCGTCATGTTGGCCCAGCACACACCCCATTGACTCTTCTAATACTGTTAAGTACATTATCAGAGGTCTTCCTTCCACTGGAGGCATAAGGATTGGAGGTTCTTGTAAGTATTCTTTGATCTTGTCAAAAGCCCTTTGGCAGTCTTCGTTCCACCTGACCGTCTGTTCTTTTCTTAACAGCTTGAACAAGGGTTCACAAGTTGCAGTGAGGTGAGATATGAACCGTGAGATGTAGTTCAATCGACCTAAGAACCCTCGAACTTCTTTCTCTGTCTTCGGTGCAGGCATTTCTTGGATGGCTTTGACTTTATCAGGGTCGACTTCAATCCCTTTTTCGCTTACAATAAAACCCAGCAGCTTACCGGATCTCACCCCGAATGTGCATTTGTTGGGGTTCAGTTTCAGTTGGTACTTCCTCAGACGCTTGAATAACTTCAGTAGATTCACCAGGTGGTCTTCTTCAGTAAGGGACTTGGCAATCATGTCATCCACATAACATTCTATCTCTTTATGGAATATATCATGGAATAATGTCACCATAGCCCGTTGATATGTGGCACCAGCATTCTTGAGCCCAAATGGCATTACCTTGTAGCAGAACGTGCCCCAGGGTGTAATGAAGGTTGTCTTCTCCATGTCTTCAGGGGACATCTTAATCTGATTATATCCTGAAAATCCGTCCATGAAGGAGAATACCGAGAACTGAGCTGTGTTATCCACCAATACGTCAATGTGAGGTAATGGGAAGTCATCTTTTGGGCTGGCTCTGTTTAGATCCCGGTAGTCAACACACATCCTTACTTTGCCGTCTTTCTTAGGCACAGGTACAATATTAGCAACCCACGGCGGATAACTAGTTACAGCAAGGAACCCGGCGTCCCATTGCTTTTGCACCTCTTCCTTGATTTTCATTGCCATGTCCAGACGAGTACGGCGCAACTTCTGTTTGACCGGTGGGCATTCTTCTCTCAAAGGTAGCTTGTGCACGACAATGTCGGTATCCAACCCTGGCATATCTTGATAAGACCAAGCAAACACGTCCACGTACTCTTGAAGCAGGTCAATCAGTTGTTTCTTCACTGAGTCTTGTAAGCAGGCCCCGATTTTAACTTCTTTCACGTCTTCGTCTGTACCAAGATTGATCACTTCAACCTCCTCCTGGTGAGGAGTAATAACCTTTTCCTCTTGTCTTAACAACCTGGCTAGCTCTTCAGGAAGCTCATACTCTTCTTCAACCCCTTCATCGGCTTGATTGATCGGATTGTCAAAGTCATACGAAGTCATAGCCGTGTTGTTGTCGGTGCTGTCTGGAAGGCACTCTCTGCAAGGGTTCAGTTTGTTCATTTTAGTGATTTGATTTTAATCTTATTTTAGAAAAGTGAAATAAAGTTGTCATTTTGAAAACACTGCCATTTATTTTTTGTACAAAAAGAAAAATGAAAAAACAGTGAGCGGAAAAGAAAAAGACTCGTTTGCAAAAGATGTCTGATATTTCATTGATTAATCTTGTTTGCACAAAAAGTACAGATGGCCCGGTTACAAAATGAGTCTTGTCATCTTGGTCAAGATGCAAGACTTTGATGCATGCTATAAAAATACAGGAAATAATAATTACTCTGCATGAGTAACTCTTATAATTTCCTGGGAAGACCAGTTTGAGATACTGCTCCCCGGGATCCTTGGACGAATCCATCTTTCCAGGTTGCGCTCTTCTTCCAGCTCATCTTCCAAACAGTTGACCGCATCAGGGGTGAGCATCCCCCCACTCACAAAGTTGGGCTCTTTCGCAGCCTCTGCTTGATCTTGTTGAGTTGGTTTGTAACCCAACCCAAATCTATCCTCTTTCTTCTCTACCGATAGCAGTTTGCCCCAGCCTTGGGCGTTTCCTCCCTCAACAACCTTCCGGGCTTGTTGGTATGATGATATTGAAGTACCAGGTACAGCAGATGTTTCATTGACATTCAAAGCTTCGAACCCCTGACTCATTGTTTCATGGATCTCCCCATCCATCTCAATATACTTATAGGTAGCCAGGTGGCTGACAAAAATATCCTCCTCTCCACAGATAGTAACAATTTGACCCTCCCACTCATATTTTAACTTCTGGTGAAGGGTAGAGGTCACGGCGCCAGCGGCGTGAATCCATGGCCTACCCAATAGACAGCTGTAGGCAGGCTGTATATCCATCACGTAGAAGGTCGTTTTGAAGGTCTGCGGGCCAATTGTTATGGGCAATTCAATTTCTCCCAGAACCGATCTCTTTGAACCATCAAAGGCTCTCACCACCAGGTTGCTGGGTCTTAATGCCAATCCGTCATATTCTAGCTTCACCAGAGCCTTCTTAGGTAAGACATTGAGGGATGACCCCGTGTCCACCAGCACATGGGAAAGGACAGCACCTTTACATTCCATGGTTATGTGCAAGGCTTTGTTATGGTTGCGGCCTTCCGTCGTCAAATCAGTATTGGTGAACCCTAGTCCGTGACTAGCATTAACATTTCCAACTACAGCTTCTAGCTGATTGACAGTGATCTCTTCAGGCACGTAAGCTGCGTGCAAGACTTTGAGTAGTGCATTCCGATGGGCTTCGGAGCACATAAGCAATGATAGGATTGAGATCTTGGAAGGCGTCTGATGAAGCTGATCCACTATTTTATAATCACTCTTTTTGATGATTCGCATGAACTCATCAACCTCTTGGTCAAAGGGTGTTTTCAAGGCTTCTTTAACGGTCTTCTCTTCCTGCACCAAGCTTTTTCCTTTTGCTTTAGCAGCAGCTTCTGCTTCGGCAGTGGGTCTCTGAATTTGTGAAGCGAAAAGACGTCTGCTTCGAGTGAAGCCTCCGCCTCCTCCCACATTGTCAATTTGTGGTGCAGGGGTTGATGATTCAAAAGTGATTCTTTGTCCTTCACAGTACAGGTCAGAGCCGTAATGCCACGGGATGGCATTGCTGCTTTCATAAGGTACTGGTCCAGGCACCGTGATAGTGACTGGACTGACTGCAGCTGTGGAAGGAATTGTGATAGTCTGCGGATCATAATAAATTGTGACCGGTGCCCTGATGGGAGCAGCACTTTCTGAGTTGTAGGCAGAGTTGTTCTCAGGATCATAGAATATTGTGACAGTTGAGACATCTTCATGATTCGTTGCTGGTGTTGTAGGAGACATTGTTGGAAGGATGGATGTTGTTGCTGTAGGAGTTTCGAAATGGAGTGGTGCTGGAGTTGTAGAAGAAAAATTTGTTGATAACTGATCAGTTGAGATAATAGATGAAGTACTTGTTGATGAAGCCGAAGAATTGTCAGGAACAATGGTTGTTGCAGTTGTAGGAGGTTCTGGAGTTGTTGCTGATGAGATTGCTGGATTTGTTGGAAATGATGTGGTGATCTGAAGTTGGCCACTCTGAATGAGACCGTCTATGCCATTCCTCAGGTTATCGCACCCATTAACTGAGATATTGCAGTAAGCACACCCCAACTCACACCCCGGGAACATTTGACATTCGAGGAGCTGAGCCTTAATTTCTACCAACGGTGTCCGGATCTAACCCACACTGGTTATTAAATAAGACGGCTTATCTTCTTCAATAGCGTTAATTCTGGGACCACCGTGGTTTGGCATGGGGTTCTTATTGACATTGGGTGGTGGTGCGAAATTCAGAGCTTTTGAGTCTACCAGGTCTTGTACCTTCATGTGCAAAGCTCTGCACTTTTCTGTACTGTGGCCAGGTGCATTTGAATGGAAGGCACATCTGGCGTTGGAATCATAATTCCTGGGTAGACTGTTGGGATCCGGAGGTGCCAACGTCCTTAGCTCAACTAGGTTGAGTTTCAGGAGTTGTGGCAGCAATGTAGCATATGGCATAGGGATCGGGTCGATTACCCTGTTGGCTTGAGAATGCCTCTGTTGGAATGGCCTTTGCTGGTTATTGTTGTTGGTGTTGCTGTTGTTGTAATTTCTCAGAGGATACTGATTTTGTTGATGGTACTGAGGTTGTTGTTGATAGTTTTGTTGCGGAGGTTGATAAACTGGTTGAGGATGAGCTGGAGCGGGAATGGTGACTGCTGCCACTGATCTGTGAACATATTGGGGCCTGCCCCTGTTGGTGTGGATGGCATTGGTCTCGCCAGTTCTTCTTGGGCCTGCAAAAGGCTTCCTTGTACTACTGGACGAGCTGGCACCATTGTCAGAAATCTTGCCCATTTTTAACAGGCTCTCAATTCTCTCCCCAGCTATGACAACATCTGCAAAGCTAGTGGAAGAGAAAGCAGCCAGCCTGTCAATGTAGGTTCCCTGAAGGGTGTTCATAAACATATCTGCCATTTCCCTCTCAGACATAGGTGGCTGAACAGCGGCAGCCAATTGCCTCCATCTCTGGGCATATTCTCGGAAACTTTCCCTTGACGATTGTGACATTCCCATTAGGAGGGTCCTGTTGGGTGCCATATCTAAGTTGTACTGATACTGTCTGATGAAGGCCTCTGCCAAGTCCTTCCAGCATCTAATAGTTGCCCTTGTCAAGTGAGAGTACCATTCTCTTGAAGCTCCTGTCAAGCTGTCCTCGAAATAGAACATCCAGAGCTGCTCATCCATAGTACAGGCCTTCAGCCTCCCCAGGAATGACTGTAAATGAGTCCGGGGGCATGAAGTCCCGTTATATTTTTCAAAACAAGGAGGCTTGAACTTATGGGGGATCCTGACCCCGTCTACCAAGTCCATGTCCATGACGTCAAAACCCAGAGAGTTTTGAGACTCTAAGGACCTCAATTTCTCAGCTATCTCATCCAGCCTTCTATCATAGGCTTCTTCCCCAGCACCCATTACTGTGAATTGATCCTCCTGGTGGTCTTCTTGAAGTACCCTGGCTGCAGTGGCAGTCCCTTGAACATTTGCAGGGATGTTGACCTCAGGATGGAGGTGTGGTCCAAATACAGGGGGATTAACATGAGGTTGGACCCTTTCATTGTTGCTGGTGCCGGCAGTCCCTATATGTGGATCTTCTTGGTTTTGCCTTTCCACCATGGCCCTCAATCTTTCCTGGCTCTGAGCCATGTTGTTCATCACTTCCATAAACTGCGTCATTTGATTCCTCATTTCTAGCCTTTCATTCGCCATTTGGTTTCTGACCTCAGTAAGGTCCTGCTGCATCTAATCCATTTGAATGCCCGGAAGGTTGCTACGGGTCGGATAACGGTGCGGACGGTTGAGGGGAAATACTCGGCGCCGAGCAATAGTTCCTGAGCATCACAACAGAGTTAGCAACAATAAAACAAAAACCTACAAAACAAACAAAAGGGTTAGCATGCAATGCAGTATGCTTATTTGTTTTCAAGGTATCCGGCTTGGCATTCAGTTTTGACCCTTCCAGACCCTTGAAGATGCTGTTGATGTTGCTTTAGAAGCTCGGATGGAACAAACTAATACATATATTACAAAAGCGAGATGGTACATAGTTTGCTTACAAATACAAGCCCTCTGAAGGGTCAAAATACATTACAGGAAAATAAAAGTACATGGAATGAAAGCAACAACAAACAAATGGTCAAACACCAAGACCAAACTCATCCTCACGAACTTCCTTGAGAAGTGCTTCGGTCACAGGATCAGCCGGGCGCTCCGTGAGATTCCTGATGAGGAGGTTCCGGGTCGTAACAGCTGCTGTTAACTTCTTGCGCTGACTTTGGTCCTTTGACCTCTTCACTCCAGCTTTGATCTTTAGCTCTGATATCTCCCTCTGGGCTGCTGCCAGGGCTTCTTGTTGCTCTTTTGCACTAGCTTCCAGTTGCTCCATCTTGTCTTGAACTCTCTTGTCCTCCAGAGTACGAGCCTCGGTGATCCTGACCCACCTGGCCTGACTCTCCTTCAGATACAAGTCTGTCCTTGCTCTCTGGAACTGGGCTTCCTTGCAAGCATTCTTCAGAATTTGTTCTCCAGCCTTAGACTTCTTGATATAATCCCCAGACTTCTCAATCTTAACCAGATGCTCTACTCTCAGCTTCTCTAGCCTCTCAATCTCCATCCTGCCATCACTCCTCTCCCGGAGGGTCTTCTGCAAAGCCTGGGTTAACTTCTCATTTCTTTCCTTCAAGCTTTCAAACTCCTCCAAACTGATAGTGGCAGGGGGTGGTGCTGAAGATGATTCAGGCATATCTTCTATGGTAAAGGGCATTCCAGAGAATTGAGCCCTGGCATAGGACCACTCATAATATTGTGCTGATGCCACATTGTTGCATTTCCCCAAAATAGTTATTCCCTTGGTTTGAACATTATCCCAGGCCCAGGCTGCCTGCCTAACAATAGCCAGATTAGGCTTGTTCTCACAATAAAGAGTCTCAACCAAGTCCTGCGCCTTAGGAGTGTGGACCAGTGCATAGCCCAGTTGTCTTCTGAACAGCAGAGGGTTGTAATTAATACTACCCTTAACTCCTATTAGGGGCACATTGGGAAAATGCCCACAGCTGGTGATGATATCCCTGCCCTTGGTGCTTTGGGTGCACCATCTGATATCAGCTGAAGTCAGAGCAGTGAGTCTCTTAGCCCAGTTTTTCTGCTGATGAGGATTCAAAAATGCATCTGTCCTGGGTAGACGCCTGAGAAGCCAAGTATGGAACAATGGAGCACAACACCTCACTAATCTTCCCCTCTGCTTTTCATTCCTCTGATGCACTGAATAGTAGAGATCCCCCAATAAAGTGGGCACTGGGTTCTTCAGGATGAAAAGATGGATTGCATTCTTGCTAATGAATCGAGGCTCGTCTGCAAACAATACAATTCCATATATGCTCAGGGCCAATAAAGCACAGACAGCTTTCCACTCTCCTAAAGAAGCTTTCAGGGTAGCTTGAGAGATCAAGAAATCCAGATGGAAGCCAGGGATTCCAGCTTTGGAAGTCATATGCTGCTCAATTAGGACAGGTTCCAGATGCAAAGCCTTTGCTACTTCTCCATTACCAGGGAAGACCATCTCAGGGTTGAAAGGGATTCCACCCCTGATAGGTATACCAACCAATGATGAGTATTCTTCCAATAGAGGGCCTAGCTGAAAGTCCTGAAAAGTGAAGCATCTCAGTGGGGGATCATAAAACTGAATGCAAGTGTGGATCAGGCTTCTCTGTGAAGGGTCCAGGTCCATAACCATATCAAGTATATCTCCGTAGTGTTCCCTGAACAATGGTATGTGATCCAGAGTGATCAGGGTCTGAATCCTCCTGATGTCAGATAACTCTGGCTGGAAGAAGTGGTAGGTGATGTTACTCTTTTTAGGAGCCATGATGCTGAAGATGAGTAGAGACAGGTGCTGATGATAACACTGAAGAATGGGCCACTGATTGGCTGGTGCAAGTGACTGAGGTAGATAGTTGATAGCTGAAGCAGGTGCCGATGAAGATAGGTCAATACTGAAGATGGGGTCAAAACCAAAACCAAAGATGAAAGTGGATACCCTGAAACACAAATAAGAAAATGTCAATATGATGCAATGAGTATGTATGCAAATGATATGCAAGGGTTTGTGACTGAGCTGGATCTGATCAATTGCCCTGATATAAGTCCATGTGTGTAAGAAATCCAGATGGAGGTCTATAAATCCAGTAACCAAGGTGGGGGGCTCAAATAAAGAGCCACATGTCCAGGGTTTTAGAATCACAAGAACTGTCCCAAAATGAAGTACTCTTAAACAAACAAAGTAACAGGGTATTCTGAGGTCAAGGTACCTGCAAATCTGTAAACAGCCCAACCCCCTCACAGGTGGTGTTCTAAAACAAGGATCCTCAGACTTGGATCAGTTATGAGAAGTGTAAACACTTCTAACCCGGAGGTACAGTGTTTACAATAACCATAAAAGTTCCTCCTCTAATTCACCTCAGTTTCTGAAGGTCAAAACTAAAGGTCATCCAGACTTAGCAGGCTTCCCAGATAGCCCTAGCATTGCAGGAAATCTGCAACACAGAGTTCTCAAGAAGAAACCCATATCTGAATCGTATTTCATATTCCCGCACCAGACCGAGATGGAATGGGAAAGAATATGATTCACTCTAGCCTAGGTGTCACTCAGGTCCCAGGTATAGGACCTTAACTCTCAATGGAACACCCACCCACCAAAGCAAACAACAGATCCAGCCAGCAGCACAGTATGACAATATGATAATATATGCATAAAGCTATAAAGAAAGCAATAAACAAAACTGTACATAAGGCAAAAATAAATACAAATATACAAACACAAATAAGCACATAACACCCCAGTAAACACAAATCAATCAAGCGCTAGGAGGAACCCACAAAAAGAACCAGAAGCCCTGGTTGCAGTATAAGGCTCCCCAGCAGAGTCGCCAAGCTGTCGCTCCCGATAAATGGGACCAGGCCCAGATAAGGGTACAGACGCGAACGGTCGGCGAAAGGGACAGTGAGAACGCACAGCCGTGAACTCACTGGAGATGAATAGAGTCGCCAGCTAGGCATTTTTATCCCGGAGGAAAGGTAATGCTGCATAGACCTAGAAAAAGATGGATAAGACGGTCGCGAACCAGAGAGACTGAGAAAGGGGGTTGGTTACAACCTGGGAAGGTATTAGCACCCAGATTGTCCGCCGTATTCGACGGGATCCACGCTTGAAAGATTTGTGTTTTAAAGGGGTAGTGTCAGTGCAATTTGTGTGCAAAAGAGCTGGAAAGCAAAATGTACAGGTGTCAGTGTAAGAGAAAAGTGAAGTGTATAAATGATGTGTCAGTGTAAGAACAGGAATAAGATGCTCAAGATCATGAGGCTAAAGAATGAAGCTGGAAAGAGGGGGAATATACAGAGACTTTTGTTCGATAACTGTTAGGTTATGCCTACGTATCTTCTCGTGCAATGAGGAAGTCAGAACACCGTAGTTCGACCCAAAGAGACTGAAAGGTGAATTGACTTGTGAACTGCTTGCTTGCCTATGCTCAGGTGTATGATCTGTCTGGCACAGATGCTAACTGTCTTGCATTAGACGGAAGAAGCAAGTTCTCGTTTGTGAGTGAATGAGGTGAGAAAAGAATCCCGAAGGAGATGATTATTGTTTGTTTTTGAGTTTTCAGTCTTTTATTGCTTTTGAAAGTTTGTCATAAGTTAATGAGCTTAAGCCTAAACCAGTGGGTTAGTAAACTCATCACATCTTCCCTCTGATTAGGGGTAATGAGAATACCTTAAGTGTGAAGTCAGATTCTCACACTTAATCACCTTTGGTGTAGGATTAAGATCATTAACCTACTTGTGATTAATTAGATGTTTTTGTGATTTTTGTTTAGTGTTAAGTAATGAGGTTAAGCCATAATCAAGGATTAAACAGACTCATTACACCATCCTAATAGAAGGATAATAGATGAGAATGTTTAAGCTGAGAAAAGCTCCTCAACTTAATCCATGATTAGGGATTAAACTCATGACAAAACAATCCTTTGATTAAGTGGATTTTATTAAATGGTGAGATGAAGAAGTGAATTTTATGATTTGTAAGACAACTTGAGGGGGACTTGTCCATTAACACTAGGGTTAGTCCTTCTTAACCAATTTAAGGAAGAATTAGAACCCTAATGCAAGGCCAAAGTTACAAGTGTGATGTCTTGATGATTATTAAGTGAATTGATTAAAGGAGTTAAACACATTAAGGGTTTAACACTTAGGATTAAAGTTATACACTCCATCCTAAGAGAAGGATGCAGGCATAAGCTTAATCACAAAGCCTTAAAGCCTTTAGGGTTTAGTCCCTGATTATGAGATAAGAAGAGAGGACTCAAAAGAGACACAAAGGTAAAACTAAGGGGGGAGAATAATCAAGGCCCTAGTCATTTTCATGCTTGGTTGTTCCTAAGGTTTGTGAGGTTTGCAAAAGAAGATCTTCAATGGAACCAATAGGAAGCAGATGAAAGGATCAAGAGAAGCAAAGCAACTTGCTTCATTCAAGAAGTCAAGTCACTTGAAGAAAGAAAGTGGGAAGAGGGAGAATGAGCAAGCTCAAACTCAAACACAAACAAAAATGCAGCAATGGATGCAAGAGAATGATGAAGAGAAAGTTATGAGAAGTGAAGGCAAATTCACTTCTCAAAGTCACTTACCACCTGAAAGGTTAGAAAAGGAATGCAATGCAATGCAAAATGGGATGAGATGACATGATGAGAAACAAAACCAGAAGCACATATGTGATGCTAATGATGTTATGAGATGCTACAAACATGAGGCAGCATATGGAAATGATCATACAAGTTCATGAATGCAAATGAAGCAAGTTAAGAACCATGAACATACATGAAAAGTTATGAAGTGCACATGGCATACAACATGGCCAAAACATGATGCAATGATCAAACATGCTTTCAATATGTCTTATGATGTCAAATGAATCAAATAGATGCTTGAAATGTCATGGCAAGTCATGTTATGCAAGAGAATGCAAGATGGATGCATATGAAAGCCCAAATTAGGGTTTATGAACAATACATCAAACAAAAACCAAAATCAGAAGCAAACCCTAAGATAAAAAATTGAAAATGCCACTCAAAGGACCCCTAATCCTATACTAACCCAATTCCCAAAGGAGAGGTCTCAACTCTTAACCAAATTCAAGTTATGAATTTTACAAGTTTTTTAGGGTTTTAGGGTTCCTAAACAAAAGAAATGTCAAACAAATGGAAAATGAAAGATCAAATCATGGCCATTTACTCTCACAAACTACATGCTAAACACAATGCAATGCAAAAAGAATCAATGTCCAACTCTTCATGGATAGGCAGAAATGATTTTTTGAACTTTGGATCAAATTAATGCATAAAAATGATTTTAAATCAATGAAAAATTCTCAAAATGCATCTAGATCAAAAAATAAATTTGGTTTGAAGGTTGGACAATGTTTCTAAATGTCTTTAAAGGTTTCATGAATTTTTTGGTGATTTTTAAATACCTAAAAGTATTTTTAATTAATTAATTTTCATTAATTAATTAAAAATAATCTTTTAAATATTTAAAAATATTTTTTAAATGCTAAAAATAAAATAAAAATTTTTTTTGTGTCATAAAAATTAATGAAACTCTTGAGAAAAAGTTTCATAATTTTTAGACAATTTTTACTATTTTAAATAAAATATGTAAAACAAATGATATAAATGAAAATAAAAATGAATTTAAACTGAATTAATGAGAAGTCAGCAAATCCTAAGGACCAGATTCAAACTGAAACGCGCGCGTGTTGACTTGGCGCCAGATCTCACGGCCCTCATTCAAACTCAGCTAATCAATGCTTATGCCCTAATTACGCCGTTAAACACTTTCAGATGACCGGAACAGTGTTCCGGTCATCTTCTCCGTTCACCCCAAACCTCAAACTCACTCCATACGTTACGAAAATGAAATCTAATTGAACAGAAACGTTTCCCACTCACTCACGAATCATAACCCTCAATCAAAACAAATTTATTCTTCCTACAAAGGCTGAATCGAAGCAAACAAGAACTAGGGCAAAAAGGTTTCAGAGACTAATTAAACTCTCATCTCTCCACCATTTTCAAAACTAAAAGCATCAGAACAATCAGTGAAGCATATAGAACAACTTAAGAACTTGAAAAATGATTTCTGGAAAAAATGTTCTTGAGCTACCTGAGTTTCGAAGCTTTCACTCTGGTAACTTTCAGACCTCCTCTCCTTGTGAAATCCACTCCTTATGACCCCTTGATGATGCTTGAATGCTTGGAAGAAATTTATGCTGGCTATTTGAAGAGTTTGAACAGCTTCTGCTCAAGCTCAGTTGAAAATGGTGATGGTGATTCAGGCTGTTTCAGGCATGGGTGAATGGTTCTTTGTGGTCAGGGTGATGTTTTGAGAAGGTTTGTGGAGTTTGTTTGGGTGTTTGTGAGTTGTGGAAGATGTTTCGAAGGAAACTGCAGATTGGGGTGAAAATGGAGAAACAATGTTCTTGCTGGATTCAGGCTTGGTTCTTTGTTGGTTTGGGCTCAATGAAGTATGGTGAGATGATTAGTGAAACTTGTTTGAATGTTTGTGAGCTGGGCAGAGAGATTCGAAGAGAGATGCAAATGGGGTGAGTTTTGTGTATGTGAGATTGTGATCTATTTCAGCCTTGCCTCTTGGGTGTTATGGCAAGCATTTTCCTTGCATAAACAAATGGGATTGGTCAGAAGATGTGACCTGTGCTTTAGTGATAGGTGTAGCTACTTTTGCCAAAATGTCAACTTCTTGTAAGAGAGGCATGGGTCATGTTTCAGCCAAGTACAAGAGGTGTGGGTTGCACAGCAAGGTGAGGGAGCAAGGCTAGGAGTGGTCAGCAACATAGGCAGCAAGTGGATGGAAGTGATCATGAGCTTTTGCAACTTGCTTGCTTTTGAATCTTCATGAAAATATCTTGCTCCAAAGGCCAAACCAATGAGGAACCCTTGGCACATTCTGATTTTTTAGGTCACATGTAATGTTTGTGTAATGGTTTGATAACAATTAGAAGTCACAAATGCCTTTGGTACATGATTTTGCAAGTTTTCCTTTTAGTGCATAATCTTGAAAATTAGTGATTTTTGCCAACTTTAACACACCATAACTTTTGATCCAAAATGAATTAGGTCATGTTCTTGTACTTTTTGAAAAGGGAAAAATGTGATCTACAACTTTCATGACCAAAGTTTTTCCATTTGAAGCATTTTTGGATCAAAAAGTAAGGTTTGAAAAGTGACCTAAAATGACACATTCTTTAAAAGTCAACTATGCCCTAAAAAGTCAACTTTGCAAGAACTTCAAATTCTTGATTTTTGTGAACTTCAACCTTCTTCCATGATCAAATAAAGATCATATACACTCAAAATGATGAAGATCACCCCTTGGTTGGGTCACTGGGGGCCTCGGATGCCCTGATTTTGCACTGACTTGTCTGAAAAGTCAACTCTTGATCAGATGACTTCCCCATGGAATTTCTTCATGAAAATTGATATGCATACTCCCTATACCATATAGAGACCAATGGAAACAAGAATGACCAAAAAATTTGGAGTTATGGCCTCTGAAACCAAAACCCTAATTTTAGGTCAACTGTGCAGTCAAACTTGGCTCTGCATCCACACCAATCCCAGTTCTTGTGATTCTTTGGAATTCTTGACTTTGAGAGGATATATATATGATGCTTTAACACACATGGACCCCTTTGAAGTTATTGGTGACCCTTGGAGTGGCTCAAGAAGCTCTTGGATTGCTCAGATCACAAACCCTAGATGCAGATGACTTAGAACCAATGCAGTGAACCAAAAATGTAATATGAGATGGTATGATTGTGTTTATGCATATGAGAAGATCACAAGCCATGGTGTGAATGGGTGAGGGAAAATTTGGGGTGTTTACAACGACTTACTGGGGAACGATAAACACGGACGAGTGCTTATGCTCAAGAATAAGAGGTATAAGTGTTTTGACAGTGTGTATAGATTAAAGATGCGGACGAGCATCCTTAAGACTATGATACAGACGAGTATCGGTAGAAACAAATGTTGACGCGTGTTCAGAGATGATGGTACAGACGAGTACAAACTGGTTAACAAAGAACACGGACGAGTGTCGGATCTGTTGAGGAGTGATATATAAACAAGATACGGACGAGTATCGAAGACTTCTATATAAGTATGAGTGAGTACTGGTTTATTGGTGAAGTATGAGCAAGACATGGACGAGTGTTTGATTTGCTGGGGAATGTATGACACGGACGAGTGTAAAGTATATACTATATAAACAGGCATTTGTTTCGAAAATGCAAAGGATATGCTTTGGTTTTCTGTGGGGATAGGAGGACACGGACGGGTGTCACAAAGAGCGTGTATAAAAAAGTATTTGTTTGTAGAAAGTGTTATGACAACCTTGCTGGGGAAGAATGACACAGACGGGTGTCAAAAAAGATCATATATAGGTATTTGTATTTGAGAGTTTAAAGGGGACGCTTTGGCTTATATCTGCAAAGGATACAAGTTTTTATATACATTGCTGAGGAAGTACTGATGGCAATTGCAGGTGATTAGCTCGAACCTGGCTTATGATCATGCAAATGTTTGATTTTTGCCGTAATGCTCTGTATTAAACGGAATGCTATACTTATTTGGTGAATATGATGCAAATGCTATGATTATGCAAAGAGAAACTGATCCGGGATTCGGATCCTGCTAGGATAAAGATCTCTGGCTGATATGCTTGAAGGGATGTCCCGACTTGGGAGAAGGAAACTTTCGTCACTTTGTTTGGTAAGAGTTTCAAGCATTTCTCTTCTGGGGAGAGGATGGAAACTCTGTGGGGAGATAGTTCTTTTAACCTTGCTGAGAATGAGATTTGGCACTCTGGTGGGGATCTTGGCTGGGGAAGCTCCTGTTGAGTAGACTTGTGCTGGGGATGAGGAGGCTTTGGCAACTTCGTTGGGGAAAAGCATTTCAGATATTGCTCGGGAGATCCAGCATGGGGAGGAGGTAACTTCTGGGAAGTAGCATGTTGGGGATGCGATGTTTGATATGCCCCATGTTGCGTATTGAATACCTACAACCCATTAAGATAAAAGAAATGCACCAATATCCCGAGGAATCCCTTACCGGATTCCGTCATAGGAGTTAGGCTTTCCTGAAAGTAAACTTATTTCCTGCAAGCATTTATTAAAAATGGCTCATTTGTTTTATGCAAGTATTGTGTCATGAATATTGGACATTTTGCAAACGAAACAAAAATGTACAAAACGAGGTGTGACTGAAAACTTCTGATTTTATTAATCTGGGTGCCCTGAATTGGCAAATACAGTCAAAGAAACAAATCCCCTGAAATGAGGAAATTGTTGTAAATTGAGAAAAGTAAAAGTGTTGGCAATGTTGACGACGACGTTTCAGTGTACTTCCTTTGTTATGACATGTATGACCTTGACGTTCTTCTCATCTTGCTTTCTGAAGAAGGTTGATTCTGACTGATTCTCTATCCTTTCAAAGTTTGTCATGTTATGAACGATACAGACGAATTCAGAATGCAGTTGTTCACTTATTCTCTGATTTTGTGTGGATCGCCCTTTCGGGTTTTCAATCCACTGGGATACCCATTTTTGCCTGAGCTGTCCAATGCGGCTTTTCAACTCAGCAGGTGTACATTTTTTTTCAATTTTCCCTTATTTTTGCCCGAGTCTTTTATTCTGTTTTTGACTCGCCGGGATGCCCTATTTTTGCCTGGACTTACATTCTGTTTTTATGTCCAGTGGGTCATTTTATGCGAAGTATTTTTTAACTGCATTTGAATTCATAGGGGATAAGAAATTTTCACCATCGTAATTTGGAGTCCATTTGCCCCTGTGGTCTGTATGAGGAGGAAGAAGTCTTTTCAGCACAAGATCTCCCACTTGGTATTCCCGAAGCCTGACTTTCTGATCGAAGGCTTTCTTCGTCCTTTTCTAATACAACTGCCCATGACAAATTGCAGCTAATCTCTTTTCTTCTATCAGATTCAGTTGATTGTACCGAGACTGGACCCATTCTGCTTCGTCTAGCTTTACATCCATCAGTACCCGTAAGGAGGGCAACTCAACTTCAACAGGTAGGACTGCCTCCATACCATACACAAGCTGATAAGGTGTTGCCCCAATGGATGTTCATATTGAGGTTCGATACCAATGCAAGGTAAATGGTAGCATTTCATGCCAGTCTTTGTAAGTAACCACCATCTTCTGCATAATCTTCTTGATGTTCTTATTAGCTGCCTCCACAATGCCGTTCATCTTTGGCCTGTAAGGAGAAGAATTGTGATGTTGGATTTTGAAGTCCCGACATAGTTCTGCCATCATCTTGTTGTTCAAATTGGAATCATTATCAGTAATGATTCGCTCGGGTACTCCATATCTACATATGATGTCTCTTTTCAGGAATCTGGCTACCACTTGTCTGGTGACATTTGCATACGAAGCTGCTTCAACCCATTTGGTGAAGTAATCAACGGCTACCAGGATGAATCTGTGGCCATTTGAAGCAGTCGGTTTGATCTTTCCAATCATGTCAATGCCCCACATGGCAAAGGGCCAAGGTGAAGACATCACTTTCAAAGGATTTGGAGGCACATGCACTTTGTCTGCGTAGATCTGGCATTTGTGGCACTTTCTGACTAGGCACAACCGTCTGCATCCATTGTGATCCAGTAGTAACCTGATCTTAATAGCTTCTTAGCCATCGCATGTCCTCCAGCATGGGTACCGAAAGATCCTTCATGCACCTCGTGCATCAGCAAGTCTGCTTCTTTCTTATCAAACATCTGAGCAGAACCATGTCAAAGTTTCGCTTGTATAATGAACCATCAGCATTAAGGAAGAAACTATCGGCCATTCTTCTTAATGTCTTCTTATCATTTGAAGATTCCCCAGGTGGCTATGTTTGATCCTCCAAGAAGCATTTGATGTCATGGAACCATGGCTTGTCATCTTTAGCAACGTCCACAGAGAATACGTATGCTTGTCGGTCTAGTCTGGACACCAAAATCCGAGGCACATAATTTGCAGTTTGAACTTTGAGCATGGAGGAAATTGTAGCTAAAGCATCTACGTACTGATTTTTGTCTCGAGGGATGTACTCAAGTTTGACTGTTGTGAAGAAAGTCAATAATCTCCTCGTATAATCACGGTATGGAATCAGGTGTTCTTGGTGAGTGTACCATTTTTCGTTGGTTTGATTGATCACCAAAGCTGAATCTCCAAATACATTCAATGTCTGGATCATGAGGTCAATGGCTTCCTCAAGGCCCATGATACATGCTTCGTATTTTGCTTCGTTGTTAGTGCAGGAAAAGGTGAGTTTTTCCGTGAAAGGCATATGAACTCCTTTAGGTGTAATGAGCACTGCACCAACTCCATGACCATTCATATTAACAGCCCCATCAAACATCATAGTCCATTCTTCCTCTAGGTCAGGCCCTTCAGTGTGAACAGGCTATTCATAATCTTTTGCTTTTAAGTACATGTTGTCTTCATCAGGGAAGTCAAATCTCATGGGCTGGTAATCATCAATGGGTTGCTCAGCTAGATAGTTAGACAGTACACTGCCTTTGATGGCCTTTTGAGATGTGTACTGAATGTCATACTATGTCAGAATCATTTGCCATCTTGCAACCCTTCTGGTAAGTGTTGGCTTCTCAAATATCTACTTGACGGGGTCCATATTTGAGATCAACAAAGTAATGTAAGTCAACATATATTGTCTTAGTCGGCGAGCAGCCCACGCTAAAGCACAACAAGTTTTCTCGAGCAGTGAATAACGTTGTCCACAGTCGGTAAACATTTTGCGTAGGTAGTATATTGCATACTCTTTAAGACCAGACTCGTCATGCTGGCCCAGCACACACCCCATTGACCCTTCTAATACTGTCAGGTACATTATTAGAGGTCTTCCTTTAATTGGAGGCATGAGAATTGGAGGTTCTTTCAGGTACTCCTTGATCATGTCAAAAGCCTTCTGACAATCTTTGTTCCACCTAACTGTTTGTTCCTTTCTTAACAATTTGAACAGGGGTTCACAGGTTGCAGTAAGATGAGATATGAACCTTGATATGTAGTTCAATCTACCTAAGAACCCTCAAACTTCTTTTTTAGTCCTAGGTGCAGGCATCTCCTGAATGGCTTTGACTTTGTCAGGATCAACTTCAATTCCCTTTTCACTTACAATAAATCCCAGCAGCTTACCAGAACGTACCCCGAATGTGCATTTTTTGGGGTTTAGCTTCAGCTAATACTTTCTCAGACGTTTGAACAACTTCAGCAGATTTACCAGATGGTCTTCTTCAGTGAGGGATTTGGAAATCATGTCATACACATAGCATTCAATTTCTTTGTGGATCATATCGTGGAATAGTGTTACCATTGCCCGTTGATAAGTCGCACCGGCATTCTTCAGTCCAAAAGGCATTACCTTGTAACAAAATGTGCCCCAAGGTGTGATGAATGTTGTTTTCTCCATGTCTTCGGGTGACATCTTGATCTGATTATACCCAGAAAATCCATCCATGAAAGAAAATACCAAGAACTGGGATGTGTTGTCGACCAATACATCAATTTGAGGTAATGGGAAATCATCCTTCGGGCTAGCTCTGTTCAGGTCCCGGTAATCCACACACATACATACTTTTCCATCCTTCTTAGGCACTGGTACAATGTTAGCGAACCACGGCGGGTTACTAGACACAGCAAGGAAACCGGCGTCCCAATGTTTTTGTACTTCTTCCTTAATCTTCATGGCCATTTCTGGGCGAGTACTGCGTAGCTTTTGCTTCACTGGAGGGAAATCTTATTTCAATGGTAGCTTGTGCATAACAATATCCGTATCTAGACATGGCATGTCTTGATAGGACCAAGCAAAGACGTCGACATATTCTCGAAGCATGTTGATAAGCTGTTCTGTTACTGAAGCTTGCAGACTAGCCCCAATCTTCACTTCTTTCAAATCCTCTTCGGTACCAAGATTAACTGTTTCAACCTCCTCCTGATGAGGAGTAATCACTTTTTCTTCTTGCCTCAACAACTTGGCTAACTCTTCAGGTAACTCATAGTCTTCTTCAACCCCTTCATCAGCTTGATTAATTGGATTGTCAAAGTCATACAAGGTTATAGCAGTGCTATTGTCGGTGCAATCTGGAGGATAATCTCTGCAAGGGTTGAGATTTTTTTGTTTTAGTGATCAATTTTAATCTTGTTTAGAAAAAGTGAAAATGAAGTTATTATTTTGAAAACATTGCCATTTTATTGTTTTGTACAAAAGTGAAAAATAAAAAGACAGTGAGCGAAAAAGAGAATTGTTTGCAAAAGATGTCTGATATTCATTAATAATCCATCTGCACAAAATTACAATATGGTCCTATTACAAAATGAGTCCTGACACCTTGGGCAAGATGCATGACTTGATGCATGCTGAAAAAAATAGGACATGATAATTACTCTGCATGAGTAACCCTTATAATTTCCTGGAAAGACCAGTTAAGGACTTGGTGACCCGGGATTCTTGGACGTATCCATCTTTCCAGGTTGCGGTTGCTTTCTGCCTCGTCTTCCAGGTTGTTAACAACATTTGGGGTGAGCATCCCCCCACTGATGAACTTGGGCTCTTTAGCAGCCTCTTCTTGATCTTGTCAGAATGGTTTGTAACCCAAACTGAATCTGTCCTCCTTCTTCTCCACTGGTAGCAGCTTGCCCCAGCCTTGGGCATTTCCTGCTTCAACAACCCTTTGGGTCTGCTGATAGGAGACAATTGAAGTACCCATCCTATCTTCCTGGGATGCAGCAAATACTTTAGTCGTCGCCTCATTGACGTTCAGAGCTTTGAACCCCTGGCTCATGGTTTCATGGATTTCACCATCCATCTAAATGTATTTGTATGTAGCCAGATGGCTAACAAAGATATCCCCTTCACCACAGATGGTGATAATCTGTCCTTCCCACTCATATTTCAATTTCTGGTGAATGGTCTACGTAACTGTGCCAGCGGCGTGAATCCATGGTCGACCAAACAAACAGTTGTAGGCCGGCTGTATGTCCATCACATAGAAAGTAGTCTAAAAGACCTGTGGACTGATTATCACAGGCAGCTCCACCTCTCTAAGAACAGACCTCTTGGAGCCATCAAAAGCCCTGACCACCAGATTTCTTGGTCGGAGAGCTATTCCATCATATTCGAGCTTGACAAGAGCCTTCTTTGGCAAGATATTGAGTGAGGACCCAATGTCAACAAGAACATGAGAGAGCATATCTCCTTTACACTCCAAAGTGATGTGTAAAGCTTTGTTGTGGCGACGTCCTTCCGTCGTTAAGTCAGCATTGGTGAAACCTATCCCATGGCTAGTATTAACATTGGACACTACTGTATCAAACTGATTCACTGTGATCTCCTCTAGCACGTAGGCAGCATGCAAGACTTTGAGTAGTGCATCCCGATGAGCTTCGAAACACAACAGCATGGATAAGATGGAGATCTTAGAAGGAGTCTGGTGGAGCTGATCCACAACTTTGTAGTCACTTCTTTTAATTATCCTCATAAATTCATCCACATCCTGATCAAAGGATGATTTATGAGTTTCTTTTAGTGCAGGTTCTTCAGGTGCCACACCTTTCCCTTTGGCTTTGGCAATAGTTTCTGCCTCAGTATTGGTCTTTGGAGCTTGTGATGCGAAGAGGCGTCCGCTTTGGGTGAAGCCTCCCCCCCCCCCCCCGACATTATCCATTTATGAGGTGGGGACTGAAGAATCAAGAAGGACTTTTTCTCCATTGCAGTAAAAGTCTGCACCATAATGCCATGGTACA
This sequence comes from Lathyrus aphaca, assembly GCA_963966055.1. NCBI lineage: Eukaryota > Viridiplantae > Streptophyta > Magnoliopsida > Fabales > Fabaceae > Lathyrus > Lathyrus aphaca. The sequence continues at coordinate 408,520,014 of OZ014521.1, read as the reverse complement.
ACGTTGTCTTTATCATATGGAATAGACCCTGGCACTGTGATGGTGACTGGGCTTACTGCGGCAGAGGTTGGAACCGTTATTGTATGTGGATCATAGAAAATGGTGACAGGACTTCTGGTGGATGTTGGTGGTGATCGATTGAAGCTTGATTGTTGTTGAAACTGTTGCTGAGATTGTTGTTGATAATTGTTGGAATTCGGGACCGTTGCAGGGTCATAATAGATGGTAACTGTGGAGACGTCGTTGTTGGTGGTTGCTGTAGTTGTAGAAGTTGATGAGATGGAACTACTGTTTGTTGAAGTGATGGAAGAGGTGGTTGCTGATTTTGTAGACGAGTCTGTAGGAACAATTTTCGTTGCAGTTGTAGGAGAATAACATGTTGTTGTTAAAGGAGTTGTTGGTGTTGTAGAAGCTGTTGTGGTTATTTGCAGAATGCCTTCTTTGATCAAGCCATTGATGCCATTCCTCAAGCTTGCACACCCATTCACGGAAACCTTGCAAGATTCACAATAGGCCACACAACCTGGAAACACTTGGCATTTCAAAAGCTAGGCTTTAACCTCTGCCCGAGGTGTCTGAATACTTGCAATATTTTCAATCAAACTCATGGGTGAGCCTTCCTCTATTGCATTAATCCTCGGCCCACCATGGCTGGGCATAGGATTCTTCGTGACATTGGGAGGTGGTGCAAAATTCAGGGCCTTTGAATCTACCAGATCCTGGACCATCATATGCAGAGCCCTGCACTTTTCTGTGGAGTGACTAGGTGCATTAGAATGAAAAGCACACCTGGCGCTGATGTCATAATTTCTCGGAAGGTTTTGAGGATCTGGTGGAGCCAATGTCCTCAACTCGACAAGATTTATCTTTAGGAGTTGTGGCAATAATGTGGCATATGGCATTGGAATAGGGTCAATCACCCTGTTGATCTGAGATGGCCGCTGCTGAAAAGGACGTTGTTGTTGGTTGTTGTTATTGTTGTTGTAGGATCTCTGTTGAGGAAACTGCGGCTGTTGAGGAAAGTGTTGTGGTTGTTGAGTGTATTGAGGAGATGGAGTGGGAATATTGACGGCGACAACTGATCTTGGCAAATATTGGGTTTTTCCTCTTCCCATATGTATAGATTTTGTTTCACCGGATCTGCGGGGCCCTGCAAATGGCTTCCTTGCACTGCTTGAACTGGCACCATTGTCGGAAATCTTTCCCATCTTTAGTAAGCTCTCAATTCTTTCCCCGGCTATAACCACGTCTGCAAAGCTGGTAGAAGAAAAAGAAGCCAACCTGTCAATATAAGTCCCCTAGAGGGTGTTCATAAACATGTCTGCCATTTCCCTCTCTGACATTGGGAGTTGAACGGAAGCAACCAAATGCCTTCACCTTTGGGTGTACTCTCTAAAGCTTTCTCGAGAAGACTGTGACATTCCCATCAGAAAGGTTATGTTTGGAGCCATATCCAAATTATATTGATATTGACGAATGAAAGCTTCTGCCAAGTCTTTCCAATTCCTTACTGTGGCCCTGGTCAAGTGGGAGTACCATTCCCGGGATGCCCCTGTCAAGCTATCCTCAAAGTAAAACATCCACAGTTTCTCATCAATGGTGTAGGCTTTCAATCTCCCCATGAAAGATTGAAGATGGGTACGTGGGCAGGATGTGCCATTGTATCTTTCAAAACAGGGAGGTTTGAACTTATGAGGAATTCTAACCCCCTCCACTAATCCCATGTCCATGATATCAAAACCCAGAGAGTTTTGGGATTCAAGAGACCTTAGCTTTTCTGCTATTTCATCCAATCGACGATCGTAAACTTCGTCTCCAGCCCCAACCACAGTAAATTGTTCTTCTTGAGGGTCCTCTTGCAAGGCCCTGCCTCCAGTGTTGCCTTGGGTGTTTCTTATAGCATTGATGTTTGGGTTCAGATGAGGCCCATACTCTGGGGGATCAGTACGGGGCTGTACGTGATCGTTGTTGCTGGTACCCCCGATACCTGGATGGTTTTCCTCGGGAGTTTGCCGCTCGACTAACTCTCTCAGTCTCTCCTGGCTCTGAGCCAAACCAGTCATTACTGCCATAAATTGATTCATTTGGGCCCTCATCTCTGTCCTTTCATTGGCTATTTGGGTCCTCACATCAGTCAAGTCTTGTTGAACCTGATCCATTTGTAATCCCGGAAGGTTGTTTCTTGTCGGATACCGGTGCACTCTATTGATGGGGAACACTCTTCTACAAGCAATGTTTCCTGAAATCACAACAAAGTGAGAAACGACAAAAACAAAAACCTATAAAACAAAGAAATGATGTTAGTATGCAATGCAGGATGCCTATTTGTCTTCCAAGATATCCAGTTTGGTTCTTTGGTTTTGACCTTTCCAGACCTCGAGGAAATGATGATGTTGTAGAGAGATAAAGCCCATGAAATAATACAAACCATATATTACAAAATTGTGAAGGTACATAGTTTGATTAAAATAAAGTCCCCATGGTGGGTCAAAATACAACAACAACATCAAAAGTACAAACAAAAAGGAAATACAAGTACAAGGAAATCAAAGATCCAGTCCAAAGTCATCCTCTCTGACTTCTTCCAGGAGAGCCTCAATCACTGGGCCAACTGGGTGCTTTGTGATGGTCCTGATAAGAAGGTTCCTGGTGGCAATGGCATTGGCCAACTTCTTATGTTTATCCTGGTCCTTTGACCTCTTTAACCCCGCCTGGAGATTCAACTCAGAGATCTCCTTCTGTGCTGCTAATAAATCTGCCTGATTCTTCTTCTCACTAGCCTCCAGCTGCTATATCCTAGCTTAGGTTCTCTGATCTTCCTGTGTACAGGCCTCAGTGATCCTGATCCACCTAGCCTGACTCTCCTCTAAGTGATGCTCAGCCCTGGCCTTCTGAGTTTTAGCCTCCTTGCAAGCATTCTTCATCACTAACTCTCATGCTCTAGCCTTTCTGATGTAGTCATCTGTTTTCTTAATCTTGGTCAAGTGCTCAATCCGGAGCTTCTCTAATCTCTCATTATCCAGACGGTTGTCATTCCTCTCCCAGAGGGTCTTCTTCAAAGCTTCAGAGAGCTGAGCATTCCTTTCCTTCAATTTCTCAAACTCCTCTAAACTGACAGTAGCTGTAGGCTCCACTGCTGAAGGTCCGGGTACATCTTCTAAGGTGAATGGCATATGGGTGATCTGTCCCCTGACATGATACCAGTCAAGATACTGAGCTGAGGCTATGTTGTTACACTTGCCAAGAATAGTTGTCCCCTTAGTCTGAATATTGTCCCAAGCCCAGGCAGCTTGTCTGACAGTGGCAAGGTTGTGCTGGATGTCACAATAGAGGGTTTCTGTCAGATCTTGCCCTCTTGGGGGATGTACCAAAGCATACCTTAATTGCCTTTTGAAAAGAAAAGGGTTGTAGTTGATGAAACCTTTTACTCCAATCAAGGGTACATTAGGGTACTGCCCACAGCTAGTGATGATATCTTTACCCTTGGTGCTCTGAGTGCACCATCTAATGTCTTCTGATGTAAGGGCAATCATTCTCTTAGCCCAATTCCTTGGCTGATGAGGATTCAGGAAAGTGTCTGACTTCGGCAAGTGCCTTAACAACCAACAACAGAAGAGGGGTGCACAACATCTGACTAATCTTCCCCTTTGCTTTTCATTCCTTTGATGCACTGAGTAGTAAAAGTCTCCATGCAAGGTAGGGACTGGATTCCTCAACATGAAGAGGTGAATAGCACTCTTGCTTACAAACTTTGGTCATCAGCAAACAAGATAACTCCATATATCATGAGGGCTAGGAGAGCACAAACAGTTTCCCACTTCCCTGCTGCAGCATGTAGGGTGGCCTGAGTAACCAAGAAATCCAAGTGAAGGCCTGGGATTCCAGCCTTAGTGGTCATATTCTGGTCAATAAGGGTGGACTCCAAGTGCAAAGCCTTAGCTACATCTTCATTCTTAGGAGCAATCATCTCAGGGTTGAAAGGAATCCCTCTCCTGATAGGGACACCTAACAACATGGAGAACTCTTCCATCAATGGTCCTAACTGAAAATCTGGGAAAGTGAAGCATCTAAGAGGAGGGTCATAAAATTGTAGACATGTGTGGATCATGCTCCTCTGGGAGGCATCCAGGTCCATGATCATGTCCAAAATGCCACCATAATGCTCCCTGAATAAAGGGACATGATCAGGAGTGATGAGAGAATGGATCTGTCTAATGCCTGTCAAAGTGGGCTCAAAGAAATTATAGGTGATGTTGTTGTTCCTGGATGTGTCCATGCTGATAATGGATGCTGGTGAAGAAAACTGAGGAGAAGCACTGATGAAGGCAACTGCTGAAGACTGATGAAGATAAACTGGAGAAAGTACTGAAGAAGAACCCCTGATGAAGATAATTGATGAAGAGGCTGATGCAGATAGCTGAGCAGTAGAACAGGTCAAAACCAAACCAAAGATAAAATGTGGATACCCTGTAAAACAAATAGACAAATGTTAAACGATGCAGAATGATATGCAAAGGGTTTGTGATCAAGTGTTGGATCTGTTATCTGCCTTGATATGGTCCATGTGTGTTCATACGTCCAGATGGAGGCTTAGAAAACCAGTAACCAGGTGGGGGACTCAAATAAAGAGTCACAAATCCAGGGTTTCACAAGAACAGTCCAAAAGGATACAACCTTAAAACCACATTAGTAACAAAGGTATGATGAGACCAAGGGTTCCTGCAAACCTATAAACATCCCAACCACCTCACATGTATTGTTCTAGAACAAGGATCCTCAGACTTGGATTAGTTATGAGAAGTGTAAACACTTCTAACCCGGAGGTACAGTGTTTACAATAACCATAAAGGATCCTCCTCCAATTCACCACAGATGCTGAAGGTCATAAAAGGTCATCCAGACTTAGCAGGCTTCCCAGATAGCCCTAGTACTACAGGAAATCCGTAGCACATAGTTCTCAAGAAGAAACCCATGTCTGAATCGTGTTTCATATTCCCGCACCAGACCGAAATGGAATGGGAAAGAATATGAAGCCACTATATCCTATGTGTCACTCAGGTCCCTGGTATGGAACCTTAATCACTCAAAAATCCCTCCCACCAAGGAAACAACAGATCCAACACAGATGATATGACAACAATATGAAATGCATATACACAGTAAATAAAGGCAATAAATAAAGTTGTACATAAAGCAATAAATAAAGCAATAAACAAAAAGCATAAGTAGCACATAACACCCCCATAAACACAAATCAAACAAGCCCCAGGAGAAACCCACAAAAAGAACCAGAAACCCTGGTTGCAAGATAAGGTCCCCAGCAGAGTCGCCAAGCGGTCGCTCCCCCGAAAAGACACCAAGGTCAGATAGGGTACAGACACAAACGGTCGGTGAAGAGAGAAAATGAAGGTGAAGTGAATGGAGTCGCCAGCTAGGCATTTTTATCCCGAAGGAAAGGTAATGCTGCATAAAACTAGAAAAAGATGGATAAGACGGTTGCGAACCAGAGAAACTGAGAAAGGGGTTTGGTTACAACCTGGGAAGGTATTAGCACCCAGATTGTTCGTCGTACTCGACGGGATCCACGCTTAAAAGATTGTGTTTAAAGGGGTAGTGTATTTTCTATTTGTGTGCAAAAGCTGGAAAGAATATACAAGTGTCAGTGCAAGAAAGTGAATTGCTCAGGAACTGAGGCTTAGAAAAGAGAATGCTGAAAGAGGGGGATGACAAAGAGACTTTTGTTCAATAACAGTTAAGTTATGCCTACGTATCCTCTCGTGCAATGAGGAAGTCAGAACACCGTAGTTCGACTCAAAGAGACTGAAAGATGAATTGACTGTGAACTGCTTGCTTGTCTATGCTCAAGTGTATGACTCGCCTGGCTCGAGTGCTAACTGTCTTGCATTAGACGGAAGAAGCAAGTTCTCGTTTGTGAATGAGTGTGATGAGAAAAGAATCCCAGAGGAGACGATTATTGTTTGTTTTTGTGTTTTCAGTTTTGTTATTGTTTTGGTGTTTTGCATAAGTTAATGAGCTTAAGCCTAAATCAAAGGCTTGTAAACTCATTATATCCTCCCTGATTAGAGATAATGAGAATACTTAAGTATGAGATAAGCATCTCAACTTAATTACCATGATGATGTAGGATTAAGATCATTAACCTACTTGTGATTATTTAGATGTTTTTGAGTTTTTGTTTAGTGTTAAGTAATGAGTTTAATCTCTAATCCCAGATTAGTGGACTCATTACACCATCCTAATAGAAGGATAATAGATGAGAACACTTAAGCTGAGGAAGATACCTCAACTTAATCCATGATTAGGGATTAAATTCATTATATAACAAAGCCTTTATTAAGTGGATTTTAGTTAAGGGATGAGATTAAGAAATGAGTTTTATGGTTTGTAAGACAACTTGAGGGGGACTTGTCCATTAAACAATAGGGTTAGTCCTTCTTAACCATAAGGAAGAATTAGAACCCTAATGTAAGGCCCAAGTTACAAGATAAAGTCTTGATGATTATTAAGATGATTTGATTAAGAGGTTTAAACAAATTAAAGGTTTAACACTTAGGATTAAAGTTATACACTCAATCCTAAGAGAAGGATGCGGGCATAACCCTAATTCCAAAGTCCTAAAACTTTAAGAGTTTAGTCTCTGATTATGAAGATGAGAAGAGAGACTCAAGGAGACTCAATGGTAAAACCTAAGGGGGACTAATTACAACCTTAATTATTATCATGCTTGGATGTTCCTATGGTTTGTGAGGCTTAAGAAAGATCTTCAAGGAAGCCACCAATGGAAGAAGCAGATGAAAGGAGGATGAAGCAGAAGAATAAGTTTCTTACTTCATTGAAGAAGATAAGTAACTTAAAGAAAGAAAGTGAGAGAAATGGAACACAAGTGAACAAGTTCACTTCAAAGACATATTAAAATGCAAATTAAAGAGATAAGAAGAAGTGAGAAGTGAAGGCAAATCCACTTCTCAAAGTAACTTACCACCTGAAAATGTTAGCATGAATGCATAAAGTACAAAGCATAAAGAAATGAAATGAAATGAGATGCAATGAGATGAAATGACCAAAGTCAGAAGTGTTTATGCAATGTTAATTTTATGTGAGATGATGCAAAGGGATACAAAGTGTATATGTATGATCATACAAGAATGAGATGTCATGTAAGCATGCTTTGAAGTTTGAAAACACATGAAAATTAATGAAAAGAAATGAATGAAAATCATGGAAAATGGATGAAGAAAGGATCAAGCAAGGTTCTAACATGTCCTAAGATGTCTAAGATGACATATTAATGCAAGAAATGTCATGGCAAGTTCATGTAAGGATGCATATGCAAGGTGAATGCAAATGAACATGAGAAATTAGGGTTACATGGACATGTGAGATGCAAATGGATAAAACAGAATAAAATGACAAGATTAAAATTTGCAATCAAGCTCAAAAATACCCTAATCCCATATTAGATTACACCCCAAAGGAGAAGGTCAGAAGACTAACCTATCAAAAGTTTTGAATTTCCTAAGTTTTCTAGGGTTTTTGGGTGGTTCAAAAGGAAAAATGCAAATCAATTTGAAAATGTAAAATAAATTCATGAGGAAAATGACCTATAAACTACATCCAATATGTAACACAATGAAAAATGAATCATCTTCAAACTCTTCTTGGTTAGGCAGAAATGATTTGTTAAAGTTAGGGTTCAAAAATGAGATTTTAATGACCCTTAATTCAAAGAAAATTCACAAACTATGATCAATCCTAAAAAGAAATTTGTGTGAAGAGTTTGAAAATGTTTCTAAATGAATTAGGGTGATTCATGATTTTTTTGGTGAATTTTAGAAACCTAAATGTATTTTTAATTAATTAAAAGACTTTAATTAATTAAAAATAACATTTAAATATTTTCAAAATACTTTTTTAATGAAAAAAATAAAATAAAAATCATTTTCAAGTTGAGAAAAATATTTAAAACTAAAATGCAAAAGGAAATATTTTTTGCAATTTTTTAACTATTTTAAATAATTTCGTGAAATAAAATGCAAAGAAAAATAAAATAAAAACAAAAGTATGCAAGATGAAAGGTTGTGATTGGAAGTTGAGGGATCCAGTGGTCAGGAAGCAAAGTCCACGTGACTTGTGGTATGAAGATCTGATGGCTAGGGTTCAAAATCCTATTTGGCGCATGATCTAATGGTCCCTATTTAAACCTGAACTAATTAAATGATTTATATTAATTAATTAGATTAAGGTTTAAGTGAAACGATCAGGGCCGTGCGTGTCTTGATTAAAACAAATCCAAAGGTGGAGATTAAATCTGGGGAAATAAATATGGATTAACACTAATTAAGCTCAGGTGGCCGGAGAAGACTTCCGGTCATCTTCTCCGGCCAGACTCTCTCCCTGAATTTCTCAAAACCTCACAAAAACTCACTACAAGCTCCAGAAATGATCTTTAACCAACAACAGACTTAAATCCAGCAACAACAAAAATTAATCATGCATCAAATGACTAAATCGAATCAAACAAGTTTCTAGGTCAAAATTTCAGATCATCAATACATACTCAATTCTTGCTCATTTTCAAAACTAAACACATCCCCATTATCAGGGCAACACAAAGAATCATATTTTAACAAGAAAACTAACTTCTGGAAAAAAAGTTCTTGATGACTACCTGAGATGATGAACTGCAAATATGGACTTTTAGAGCTTTCCCTTTGTGCAATCCACCTCCTTTGGTCCCCTTGGGTCTATTGTGATGCTTGGAATGAGTTTATTTGGCCTCCTTTGTGAGCTTCAGTTCTGAGGTTGCAGAAATTGTGTTTGAGTTTGGGGATGTTTCAGGATATGGTGATGGGTGGGAAATGATCCTGGGGTGATGCTGAGTTGATTGGTGGAAGAGTTTGTGATTTTTGTTGGCTGGTTTTTTCAGATTCAGAGAGAGGAAGGTTTTTGATGATTTTGTTAAACTTGACTTGTGGGAGGTTCTTAGCTTGTGTGTATTGTGTTTTGGACTGCTTGAGGCTAGTATAAACAATTGTGATTGGTTCAGAGAGTTGTTGTGGCTCAGCTTGATTCGTATGGTTTTTTTTTTGCAAAAAGTCAAGATTTTGTACTTTGAGGTATGGGCATGGTGCAGGTCTGATTTCTTAGGGTGTCTGGCCTTAGCTGACTTTGTGGAGAGCCATGGAATTGGTTTTGATGTGTTGGATGGCTTGGATGAAGAGTTATCACATGTTTTGCAAAATTCCCTCTTTGAAGTTTCTTGGATCATAAGTCATGGAAACCCTAAGTTCAAAGCACAATTCTGATCCTTTGAGGTTTGTTTGACATATTGTGAAGTGTTTGTGCATATTTGAAGTCATTAGAATGCTTGAATATGCTAATTTGTAAAATCCCTCTTTGACATGAAACTTGAAAGTTTAGGATTTTTGCCAACTTTGAAAGGCCATATCTTGAGTTCTATGATGAATCAAGACATGTTCTTGTACTTTTTGAAAAGGGAAAGACCTAATATACAACTTTCATGACCAATAATGTTTCATTTGAAGCATTTTTGGTTGAGAAAGAGGAGGTTGAAAAACTTTCCCAAAATGGAAAGTTTGCATTTCAAGTCATTTCCATTTTTGGCAAGTTTGCAAATGGATAAAAATTATTCAATCTTGTGAACTTCTAACCTCTTCTAAGATCAAATAAAGATCAAATAACTTCAATTTGATGAAAATACCCCTTTGGTTCCATTGTTGGGGGCCTCAGATGCTCTGATTTTGACTTAACTTGTTCAGGAAGTTACCTAGTGATCAGATGACTTCCACAATGAATTTCTTCATCAAACTTGGTACATATGATCCTCATAACATCTTAAGAACATTAGAAACAAGAATGGCCCAAAAATTTGGAGGTAAGGCTTTTGAAACCAAAACCCTAATTTCGGTCATCTGTGTAGTGAAACCTTAGCTCTGTTTCTATGCCTTTGCCAGTTCTTGTGATCCCTTGACTTTCATGAACTTTGAGGAGCATGATATGATGATAGAACACACATGGACCCTCTTGGAAAGATTTGAGACCTTTGGGATGGCTCAGACGGAATCTTGGATTGCTCAGATCACAAACCCTAGATGCAGATGAACTTAAACTATGCAGTGAAACAAAAAATGAAATATGAGATGTAATGCTTATGTTAAAACAAAAATGAAAGATCAAAATCCATGGTGTGATATGAGTGAGGGAAAATTTGGGGTGTTTACACTCTCACAACTTCTCCGCACCAAGAACTCCACAACAAAACGGTGTCGTAGATAGGAAGAATAATGTAACACCCCAAATATGCCCTCTTCTTTTTAGCATTATCATCATATCATAGTCATCATAAGCATGTCACATCCTTAGCATTTTGCATAGAAAGATGAAGCATAGCACTCACATGTTTTAGCATAAGGCATATGATCAATCATCTGGGAAATTCGAAGCACTATAAGTTAAAGTCAAGAGCATGGTGACCTGGCAAGAAGCTCACATGACCTTTTGTACAAGCTTGGTATCATGGTCAAAGCCCTAAAAAGATTGAGGATCAAAATCAGATTGGAACGGTTGTCGCCGAATTATTATGGGAGTTTCCCACCAAAAGGAGGGAGAATTCAAAATTTGCTTGCGTTAACCGGTTAACGCTTTGGTTAACCAGTTAATGGCTGCGAATTTTGAATTCCAACAGCAATTTCAGCATGTGTTTTGGCTCCAATTTTTCATATTTATGATTTTTATTCATTTTGAATTATGGAGAAGGATCTAGATGACTTTCCAAGCCTAATTCCCAGGCTAGATCCTAATCACTTTCTAAGCTAATTTTAATGCACTTTTTATTACCCCAAACCAAAATTTTGTGCCTCAAACCTAAATGATATTTATTCCATTTCCCTCCAAACCAAGAGAAAGCTCTCTCATAATTCACTTCTCATTTTTCTGAATTTTCACTACTCTCTCACCATAGCTTCTTGGCATCAATTTGCTGGTTTCACTACTTGGTTCAGATCTGATTTGGAGATTAGAAGTGATTTTGGAGACAAGTTCTTCATCAAGATCCTTTACTTGCATTAATTTTGCATGATGTGTGAAGATTAGCACCAGATCTTCAAAGTTTTCTGCGTGATTCCTCGTTTCCAGCTCAAACAACATTTACCAGAGCATACCTCAGCTTTGTAGGTTGGATAAGTTTAGATCTAGCTCTGTTTTTTGCTTATTTGCACGCTTGTGCTTAGATCCACCATGTGCTTGTGTATTGGCTTGTTTTGCTTGAATTGATTGGTTGATTTGCAATCGAATCTATGTACTAATGTTCATGAGCTTAATAATGTTTGATTAATGTGAATTGACCCGACTATTTCATGCATAATTGATTGTTGGTCTGTTGTGGAATTATTTGGATAAGCTGGTTTGAGCTGATTTTCTGCAAGGAATTGTTGTTGTTTTCACAGTGTTAACCGATTAACGCATATATTTTCTGTGTTGTTTTCTGCAGGTTTGAACTGGTTAACCGGTTAACGCTTTGGTTCACCGGTAAACATTGAAGCAGAATGCCATATTTGAGCTGTTTTGAGCTTGTTTGCTTCCCTTACTTGCTTTAATCACCATGGATCATTGTAAGATCATTGAATATGCTATTTTAGGGTGATTTTCTTGCTAGTTGATGTATGCCTTCATGTTCTCGATGCGTAAATTTATGTATTTGCAAAGCTTGGCATGTTATTTGATTTTTTGAAACTTTGAGCATGTTTATTCCATGAATTGTGTTGAGGTATATGTGCTGGAATTTTTGTAACATTTGTAGGGGTGTTGGTAAGGGAAATGTGGATGTTTATCCACATTTCAACTCTTCATCTCTTATTTTTACTTTTCTTTCTACTTTGTGGTTTTTTATGTGCCTTATTCCATCATGTGATTCAACTTTGTATCCTCCACCTTAGAAGCAACTTATCTCCTTTAGAGGAGTAAGTTGTTCTCTGGCTTTCTTCCTCTTCTTTTGTTCTCTTCTTTTCATTAGGATAGAGTTCAAACCACACTAACCTTAGGACCACTTTTTGCATGATAACTTTAGGTTTAGTCTTTCTCCATTAGACTTTTACCTTTTTCTCCTTTGGTTTCTTTCTCTTCTCATCTCAAAACAAAACCCTAAAAACATTAATAAAGAAAGAAGTGATTTCTTGTGTAAAAGTCTTATTCCATGGGGCATATGTATTCATTCCATCTTGGAATAGTTCATTTGTCTAGCATGATGCACGAGTCGGATCATGAGGTCATCTTCATCAACAAAATCCTAAAAAAAATACGTCTTCATCTTAATCACTAAAACATCTAATAAGTCCAACAAGTCAATGAACTTAGGCCCTTGCCCTTGGAAACAAGTCTTGGATAAATTCTCCTTACTTGGTGTGCTTGCTCTATTATTCCATCTTGGAATGTAGTAACAAGTACACATTCCATGGAAAAGAGCTTGAGTTCATTCTCTTGTGCACCACTCCTAAAAGACTCATAAAAAACACAAACAAACAATAAGCATCTCTCTTTCGGGACTTCTTTTCTCATCTCCTTTGCTCCGTACGCGAACTTGCTTCTACATGTCACTTTGCAAGACGGTAACACACTCGTCGTCCGAGCCTACAACAACTGAGCATTGACATAGGCAGTTCAAGTCTTAAGACACAAGCAATCTTTTCCACCCCTAGTTAGGGGAACTACGGTGACTCTGATCCTCATGTCCAGTGAGGTACGTAGGCAGCGGGGTTAGTCCCGTTCGAGCACACTCTTTTATTTTCCCTACATTTTCCCCCTTTTTTTCTTATCTAGTTTCAATTTTAGTTTTGCAGCAGCGTTCATTTCTTCACCCTTTGAAACGGTTTCTTTGCAAGCGTGGATCCCGTCGGGTACGGTGGACGATCTGGGGTGCTAATACCTTCCCAGGTCATAACCGACTCCCGAACCCAGTCTCTTTGGTTCGTAGGACCTTTGACCTTCCTTTTCTTTTCTTTTGGTTTGTGCAGCATTACCATTCCCGTTCCTTCGGCATAAAAATTTCTGGCTGGCGACTCTACCTCTTTCCGCGCCACTTTCGCATTTGTAGCAGGATGGAAATCTAGGGAGCGACAGCAGGCGACTCTGCTGGGGACAGAACCCAGAGTATCTCTGGTTTCCCCTTTGAGAGTCTCTCCTAGCGCTTGTGTGTTTCTGTTTCTCTGGGTGTTGATTGTTTTCTGTTGCATGTTTATTTTATTGTTGTTTATTTACAGTTTTATTTATAGCTTTATTTACAGTTTTCAGTATTTATTTTCATGCATCATATATTATTATTGGACTGTCTGGTTGTGCTGGTTTCCTTTTTTCTGTGGGATTGGGAATTGTTACTGTGAGATGAGCTCGTAACTGGGGCTCGAGTGCACCCTAGGACTTAGAGTGGACAGTCACTTTGGCTTCATGGCATCTTGCTATGTTGGTAGTAGTGAGTTCCACACCCAGACTTGCGACCGTCTTGGAAGTGTTTTGATGCAGGAATCTTTCTTGGATCATTACACGAACTCGATAGTTATGTGTATCTAGGGTCCGATCATTGAGAACCTTTGTGGAAACAACCCTCTCCAGTGGTGACAGTGGCAGACCACATTATGTGGCAAACCCATTCGCACCCGAGGGACCACTTGGAACTCACATTGGATGTCCTGGTTCTTTTATAGGAACTCAGTCAAAGCATCTGATCATATGTACTATTGTTTCAGCGCTCGAAGTTGGGAATGTACTATTGCTATCCGGCTTTGAGAGTCCGTGATGTTTGACCCGGATCACACCTGTGAGATTAGGGAGGGGTTTACAGGTTTGAAGGAACCCTTGACCTCATCATACCTCATTGCCAGTACAATTCTATGATTTGATATGGCTACATGGCTTTTGGAATCTGATTTGGGGCTTATTTAAGACTGAATTCTTGTTCATGGGGCTTTATTAAGAGGATTTTGGTTCTTGGTCACTTGGGTCCGGTGTTCCGTATCCAGACAGTCCCAGTTGTTGATCATATGCCTGCATTGCATTTGCATTGCATCATACTTGCATTAACTGTTTGTATTTCCATTTCAAGTTATCATTTACCCATTGCACCCAGTTCTGGTATTCATTGTTTCTCCAGATGACAGAAGTCTAGGAGATACCCAGAAAAAGGAATGCCCATTACACTTTCCCGCAACCAGAAATTGATGGTATTCAGAAACTGGTGGGGTTGATGAGTGACAAGGTTTCAAATGATTTCAGAATCTGATATGGGAAGATCTTAGGTTACATGAACAAATCTACTGTTGATCAGAGAGATAGTCTTCATTCTTTGTTGCAGTTTTATGACCCTCAATTGAGAATTTTCGTGTTTGCTGACTACGTCTTGGCTCCTACTATGGAAGAGATTTCCGACATCTTGAAGATTCCTATCAAGAATGGTGTTCCCTATTATGCTGCAGAGAAGTGTCCCCCGTACAAAGATGTTGCAAGTGCTTGTCACTTGAGTATGCTTAGAGTGAAGATGGAGTTGGAAGCTAGTAAGGGGAAGGGATTTAATCTGGATTTTCTTATCACAGAAGCCCTTGTGTTTGCTTTAGGAGGGAAGTGGTTAGAATTCAGTGCACTGTTAGCATTAATGGTATATGGGATAAGTCTTTTCCCAGGAGAGAAAGGATGGGTAAGCTTGGAGGCTATCACCCTTTTCATTAAAGGAAACCCGGTGCCTACGTTGGTGGGAGACTTTTACTTTGGTGTACATCACAGAAATGAGAAGAGAAAGGGGTACGTGAATTGTTGTGCTCCGTTGTTCGCTGAATGGTTTGCCAAGAAGCTTCCAAAGTCAGGACTATTCAAAGATCTTAAGCAAGATTGGAAGTGGGCTAGAAGATTGATGGGGTTAACATTTGATGACATAGCTTGGGGATGTAGTAGAAACATAGTAGGTAAGGAGTTTATTACAAGGTGTGGTGATTTTCCTTATGTGCCTTTGTTGGGTAGGAAAGGAGTGATAAGTCATAACCCTGTGTTGTCTAGAAAACAGTTTGGTTATCCATTGAAGGATCCTCCATCGGATGAAGTAATAGCTAAGACTTTGTATTTTCCAGCTGAATATAATGATCAGTTGATTATTCAAGTATCTCAAGCTTGGGAAACAAAGGTTAGGGAGGGTAAGAAAGAATTTGGAAAGGTAGACCCTAAGACTTATCCCTCTTTTGCTGCTTGGATACAAGGTAGAGTTGATATCTTATTCCTTCCATTCTCAGTTGAGGCTCCACTATATCCAAAAGAAGTACCAGTACAAACCACTATTTCTCTTGAAGATTACAAGAAGTTAGAAGCTCAGTTGCACGAGGTTCGGGTAGAGAATTCTGAGATGGCTAGCTTGTATCACCGTGCCAATCACGCTAGGCAAGAAGTAGAAGAAAAGCTACAGAGGATGTAGGATACCTTAGAAGCTAAAGAAAAGGAGTTTGTTGGGAGAGAAGCTAATTTTCATAGATTGGGTTTAACAGATTCAAAAAGAGAAGCGGAGCATAAGAAGATTTTGAAGACTCTTAGAGAAGCTCGTAAATCCATTACTTGGTTACAGGGCCAAAGAGAATAAGAGCAGAAGAAGTACAAAGAAAAGGAAGTGTTCTTTGAGGTGCAGATGGCATTCAAGAAAGAAGAGGTAGAACAAGTTAACAAAATACGAAGGGAAAAGACTCAACAATTGGTACATAGCCAGCTAGCCTTGGAGGAAGCAATGAAGGAGATTGCAAATCTTAAGCTGAGAACAGGCGTCAAGAAGAACCGGACAGGGGTGGTGACTGCAGAAGAGGAGCCTGGATCTTCTTTTAGCCTAGGGTTTTAGTTTATTTTTGTTTGTATCCAGACTACCTACAGGCTTGTTGTAGGAGTCTCGCTTTATCTTTCTATTTATGTATTGAATTGTACCCCTTTTGGAATTTTGTGTATGTCTATGACTCTGGTTATTGGTAGTTTGGTCATGATATGCAATGATACTTTCCAGTTACTATTTCTGAATGAGAGAAGTTGTTTGACCAAAGCCATCAGGATCTGAATATTCCTCAAACGAGTTTGAAAAGCTAGTTTCCAAAAGGACATCTGGAGTATTTTCCATTAAAAATACCAGAACTGGGGCATATTAATGCCTAGACATGGAAACATGAATAATTACATTGCATGCATATAACATGTTTGTTGTTTTTCAGGTATTTCTCCAGTTTTCTAACGGTTATGTCACTTTCAGGCACTATAGCTCCCAAGAAGGTTCAGAGACAGTCAACTGTACACAGATACCCTACAAAGGTGAACAAAGAGAGAGCAATGGAGAAGATGCAAGCGGATCTGGCTGATTTAAGGACAAGAAGGGACAACTTCATGACCCTCATGGCTGGGATGGGTCAAACTCAAGAGCGCTTGCGCGAAATGGTGGAGAATAATCAGGCCAGGAACAATGGGACAACAGATGGGGGTAATCGCAATGGGGTTGGCGCCTGTCATGTTGAAATCCCTATGGTGCAACCAGGGGTCACTATTAACAATGATGGAGTGAATAACATGCAGATGGATGGGTAAGAAGAACAGTTCACTTTGCTGGAAGAGGCGGAAGGCCAGGGGATTGACATGAATAGAAGGTTTGAAGAAATGGCTAAGCAAATTCGCGCCATTCAATCTCAAAGTTCTCTAGGGTTTGACATCACTGATCTGGGCTTAGTGCCAGGGGTGAGAATTCCCTACAAGTTCAAAGTCCCTACTTTTGATAAGTATAACGACACGGCTTGCCCGAAAACTCACCTTTAGTCTTTTGTGGGAAGGATTGTTGCGCATACAGATGATGAGAAGCTGTGGATGTATTAATTCTAGGATAGTATTGTAGGAGTTTCCTTGGAATGGTACATGAAGCTGAGCAAAGTCAATATTCGAAACTGGAAAGACTTAGTTGAGGCGTTTATGAAACAGTATCAGTATAATTTGGATATGGCTCCAAATCGTACCCAGTTGCAAACAATGTCTCAGAGTGCTAAGGAAGGGTTCAAAGAGTATGCCGAGAGGTGGCGTCAGCTTGCTGCTCGAGTACAACCTCCCTTGTTAGAGAATGAAATGGTAGATATGTTTATGGGAACCCTGCAGGGGGTGTCTATTGAGAGATTGGCGTCTTGTTCTGCGACAAAGTTTAACGACATTGTGATAGCTGGAGAAAGGGTTAAAACTCTGCTGAAAATGGGGAAGATCCAAGACAGTGGTGCAGGTAGCTCAAGCGGTGTTAGAAAAGCTTTCAATGGACCTCCAAGAAGAAGGGAGGGAGAAACTAATGTTGTGTGTGGCTGAGGCCGGGGCCGTGGATACAGGGAATCTTACGAGCAAGTGGCAGCTGTCACCATTCCAACAAGTCTTGTGCAACAACAGCAACAACAACAACAGCCACAACGCAATAACTATCAGCAAAGACCTTATCAGCAGAGACAAACTTGTTCATCTAACAGGGTTCTTGAAGCCATCCTAATGACATACACATCACTACTCCAGAGATTGTTAGATTTGAACTTGGTTCAGTTGAGGACATTAGCACCACCACCACCTGGAGAGCTTCCAGTGGGGTATGATGCTAATGCAAGATGCGCATTCCATTCAGGAGGTCCCGGACACTCAACAGAGAAGTGCAGGGCATTACAGCATAAAGTCCAAGACTTGATTGACTCGAAAGCCATTAACTTTGCACCGCCTCCAAATGTTACATCAATCCCCATTCCAAATCATGGAGGACCCCGGATAAACGTTGTTGATGGTGGCGAGAGGTTGAACTTGGTTTTGAATGTAGAAGAAGTAAAGACTTCGATGTTAGTGGTGAAAGACAGATTGCTGAAAGGGCAGGTTTTTCCAGGTTGGGATTTTGACTGTGAGGGTTGTTCGAATTCAGCTAATGGTTGTGAGGATTTGAAAGCGGGGTTGTAGTGTTTGATTGACGAGGGGGCCCTACAGTTTGACAGGGATGACAATAGAAGTGATTGTGTGTCTACAGTGACAATTTACTTTGATCCTGCTGAAGTTCCTGCCCAAAGAGAGCATGTGACTATCTATGTTCCAGAAGTGAATCCAGTTACCATTACTGTTCCGGGACCAGTTCCCTATGTTGATGACAAGGCCATTTCTTGGCACTATGGTTCAGACGTGTACGTAGAAGGTTAGAAGGTGGAAAGTAAAGTTGTGACAATTGACCCGACTGTAGTGAATGTCAGAAGAGTTGGTGGGTTTACTCGGAGTAGGCGTCTCTTTGCTCCTCAAGTTCTTAGAGGTGATCCTGAAGCTGAGGCTGCCGCAAAGGCTAAAGGTAAACAGATAGCAACTGAAGAGGGGACAACTCCTGCCGCTAGCCAAAGCACCTTTGAAAAGGAAGTTGAAAAATTCACGAGAATAATTAAGAAAAGTGACTACAAGGTGGTCGAGCAGCTGAATCAGACCCCGTCCAAGATATCCATTTTGTCGTTGCTAATGTTTTCTCAAGCTCACCGGGAGGCTTTTCTAAAGGTTTTGCAACTTGCATATGTACCACAAGAGATAACTGTTAACCAGTTAGAAGCTGTAGTGGCCTGTGTGAACGCCAGCATGGGTTGGGATTCACAGATAGAGATCTCACTTTCGAGGGACGTAATCACAAAAAGGCCTTACACATCACCATGGAGTGTAAGGGTTCTATTCTATCACACGTCCTGGTAGATACAGGCTCTTCTCTCAATGTACTCCCTAAGAAGGCCCTCATGAAGCTGAATGTTGATGGCATTGTTTTTCGACCCAGTGATTTGATTGTGAAAGCCTTTGATGGGTCACGAAGATCTATGTTTGGGGAAGTGGAGATACCGGTAAAGATTAGGTCTCAGGTATTCAAGAGCACGTTCTATGTTATGGATATCCAACCCGCTTATAGCTGCCTGCTGGGACGTCCTTGGATTCATGCTGCTGGCGCAATAACATCAACTTTGCATCAGAAGTTGAAGTATGTGGTAGACGGCCAAGTTGTTACTGTATGTGGGGAAGAAGATATTTTCGTAAGTCATTTGTCGACCTTCAAGTATGTGGAAACGGATGGAGAGATCCATGAAACACTTTTCCAGGCTTTCGAGATGGTTAATGTTAGCACTTTGTCTCCAGTTGCTGCAGTTCAAAACCATGAGAAGGAAAGGACTCCTATCTACTCCTACAAGCAAGCTAAGGAAGTAGTTCAATCCGGAAATGCCCAGGGATGGGGCAAGCTGTTAGAAGTGGAAAAGAAGGGTGACAAGTTTGGTCTCAGATATCAACCTGGTCAGTCTAGCTGGTCTCAAGGCAAAAGACCCATAGCGTTCACGAGTGTTGGAATGCTTAACTACAACCACATTTGTGCTACAGATGAAGATGGGGATAATGACTGCGACTTGGATAACTGGATTCACCCATGCGTACCTGGGGAGGAGCTCTGGAACTGGTCTGCTGAAGATTTAGTTCAAGTTACTCGGCAGTCAAAGTAATTTTCTTATTTCCATTTTATCATACTGCATGTCAAATCCTACACTCTGCCCAAGGTGCATGGATCCATCTATAGGGCCACCATGTTTTAATGCATTTACTTTTTCCATGAAATAAAGGACATTTTTCAAGCAAATTGTGTTCTCTTTCTTTCGGTTTAAATTTTTTCACAAAAAAACAAATAAAATGGCAAGTTTTCTTTTTTCAGTGTTTTTGTATGTTTGCGTCTCCTTTGAAAAAAGCCGATTCTGATATAAGCACATCATTTGTGCAGTGTTGATCATTCGGATTCCTGTGATAACGTTCCTGCTATGACTATGCATGACTTCGACAATCCTATCTACCAAGCTGATAAAGGGGTTGAGGAAGATTGTGAACTCCCGGAAGAATAGGCTAGGTTGTTGAAACAAGAGGAAAGGGTCATTTAGACTCATCAGGAAGAAATAAAGATCATCAACATCGGGTCTGAGGATGTAAAGAAAGAGATAAAGATTGGGACCAGTCTGCAGGCTGATGTAAAGAAGGATTTGATTGGTATGCTACGTGAATATGTGGATATCTTCGCCTGGTCGTATCAAGATATGCCAGGGTTGGATACTGACATTGTTGTACACAAGCTGCCACTAAGGGAAGACTGTCCTTCGGTAAAGCAAAAGCTGAGAAGAACTAGCCCCGATATGGCTATGAAGATCAAGGAGGAAGTTCAGAAGCAGTGGGATGCTGGTTTCCTTGCCGTGACTAGATACCACCTTGGGTAGCTAACAGTGTGCATGTCCAAAGGATGACTTTCCATTACCTCACATTGATGACTTTCCATTACCTCACATTGATGTGCTGGTAGACAACACCACTCAGTTCTCGATATTTTCTTTCATGGATGGCTTCTCCGGGTACAATCAGATTAAGATGGCACCAAAAGACATGGAGAAAACGATGTTCATTACCCCACAAGGTACATTCTATTATAAAGTTATGCCTTTTGGATTGAAGAATGCTGGGGCAACGTATCAACGGGCTATGGTAACTTTGTTCCACGACATGATACACAAAGAAATTGAGTGCTATATGGACGATATGATTGCCAAGTCTCGGGACGAAGAAGAGCCTCTGGTCAATCTCAAAAAGTTTTTTGATAGATTGATAAAGTACAGATTGAGGTTGAATCCAAACAAGTTCACTTTCGGAGTGTATTCCGGTAAATTGCTGGGTTTTATTTTAGCCAAAGGGGGATTGAGGTAGATCCTGCAAAAGTAAAAGCAATACAAGACATGCCTGCACCGAAAACAGAAAAAGAAGTGCGTGGGTTTTTAGGGAGATTGAACTACATTTCACGGTTTATATCTCATCTAACTGCCACATGCGAGCCAATCTTTAAATTGTTAAGAAAAGAACAAACGACCAGGTGGAATGAGGACTGTCAAAGAGCCTTTGAAAAGATAAAAGAATATTTGATGGAGACTCCGATTCTAATGCCTCTCGTTCCAGGATGGCCACTTATCATGTACTTGACTGTGTTAGAAGGGTCAATGGGGTGTGTGCTAGGCCAACATGACGAGTCTGGTCGAAAAGAGCACACTATTTATTACCTTAGCAAAACGTTTACCGACTGTGAATCCCGTTACTCACTGCTCAAGAAAACTTGTTGTACTTTGGCATGGGCTGCTCGTCGACTGAGACAATACATGTTGACCCACACCACATTGCTATTCTAAAAAATGGACACGTCAAGTATATTTTCGAGAAACCAGCATTAACTGGAAGGGTTGAAAGGTGGAAAATGATCTTAATAGAGTATGACATACAATATACTTCATAGAAAGCCATCAAAGAAAGTGTATTGTCAGATTATCTTGCACAACAACCACTTGAAGACGATTATCAGCCAATGAAATTTGAATTCCCTGATGAGGACATCATGTACCTCAAGGCAAGAGATTGTGAGGAACCACTTCTGGAGGAGGGGCCTGACCCCGAATCCAAATGGAAGTTGAATTTTGATGGGGCATTCAATATCAACGGACGTGGATTTGGTGTTGTTCTTATCACCCCTGAAGGTGTTCACTTTCCCTTTGCTGCCAGAATTACTTTTGGCTGCACCAACAATGAAGCGTAATATGAGGCGTGCATAATGGGAATAGAGGAGGCTATTAATCTTTGGATTAAGACCCTCGATATATTCGGAGATTCAACCCTCGTTATTAACCAGATTACCGGCAAGTGGTATACACATTAAGAACACTTAATTCCTTATAGGGATTACGCCAGAAGATGTTGACGTTCTTCACAACGGTTAAGCTTCAATATATACCACAAGATGAAAATCAATTTTCCGATGCATTGGCTACTCTTTCTTCGTCCATCAAAGTCTTGTGTTGGAACTATGTGCCCAGGATTGACATTTCCAGGCTTGAAGCACCAGCTTATGCTTTCTCTGTAGACACAGTGTCTGATGAGAAACCTTGGTACTTTGATATTAAGCTTTTCCTGGAAAAACAAGAATACCCAGCTGGGGCATCATCCAATGACAAGAAAACCTTGAGACGACTTGCTGCTAGCTTCTTCTTGAATGCAGACGAAGTTCTATATAAGAGGAACTTTGACATGGTCTTGCTCAGATTCATGGATAGACATGAAGCAGACCTGTTAATGCAGGAAGTCCACAAGGGATCCTTCGGTTCTCATGCAAGAGGACATGCTATGGCTAAGAAGTTATTAAGATCAGGGTACTATTGGCTGACAATGGATGCAGATTGTTGTTCGTACGCCCGTAAGTGCCACAAATGCCAGATATATGCAGACAAGGTGCATGTTCCTCCTAGCCCGCTCAACGTCATGTCATCTCCTTGGCCCTTTTCTATGTGGGGCATTGACATGATCGGGAAGATAGAGCCTACTGCTTTGAATGGTCATCGTTTCATCTTGGTTGCGATTGATTACTTCACCAAATGGGTTGAAGCAGCATCTTATGCCAATGTCACTCGCCAAGTGGTAGCCAAATTTCTGAAAAGAGACATCATTTGCAGATACGGAGTGCCCGAGCGAATCATCACTAATAATGGTTCCAACTTAAACAACAAGATGATGGCAGAACTGTGTCGGGACTTCAAGATTCAACATCACAATTCTTCTCCTTACCGGCCAAAGATGAATGGCGCGGTAGAGTCAGCTAACAAGAATATTAAGAAAATTATGCAGAAGATGGTTGTCACTTACAAAGATTGGCATGAGATGTTACCATTTGCGCTGCATGGGTACCGAACGTCAGTCAGGACGTCAACCGGGGGAACTCCTTTCTCCTTGGTGTATCGCATGGAGGCAGTTTTTCCTGTTGAGGTAGAAATTCCTTCATTACGTGTGATGATGGACGTGAAGCTTAATGAGGCTGAGTGGGTACGTGCTCAATATAATCAGTTGTGTCTAATTGAGGAAAAGAGACTAGCGGCTATTTGTCATGGTCAGCTTTATCAGAGGAGAATGAAGCGAGCATTCGATCAACGAGTTGGTGGGTTTACTCGGAGTGGGCGTCTCTTTGCTCCTCAAGTTCTTAGAGGTGATCCTGAAGCTGAGGCTGCCGCAAAGGCTAAAGGTAAGCAGATAGCAACTGAAGAGGTGACAACTCCTGCCGCTAGCCACAACACCTTTGAAAAGGAAGTTGAAAACTTCATGAGAATAATTAAGAAAAGTTACTACAAGGTGGTCGAGCAGCTGAATCAGAACCCGTCCAAGATATCCATTATGTCGTTGCTAATGTTTTCTCAAGCTCACCGAGAGGCTTTTCTAAAGGTTTTGCAACTGGCATATGTACCACAAGAGATAAATGTTAACCAGTTAGAAGCTGTAGTGGCCAGTGTGAACGCCAACCATGGGTTGGGATTCACAGATAGAGATCTCACTTCCGAGGGACGTAATCACAAAAAGGCCTTACACATCACCATGGAGTGTAAGGGTGCTATTCTATCACACGTCCTGGTAGATACAGGCTCTTCTCTCAATGTACTCCCTAAGAAGGCCCTCATGAAGCTGAATGTTGATGGCATTGTTTTGCGACCCAGTGATTTGATTGTGAAAGCCTTTGATGGGTCATGAAGATCTGTGTTTGGGGAGGTGGAGCTATCGGTAAAGATTGAGTCTCAGGTATTCATGAGCATGTTCTATGTTATGGATATCCAACACGCTTATAGTTGTCTGCTGGGACGTCCTTGGATTCATGCTGCTGGCGCAGTAACATCAACTTTGCATCAGAAGTTGAAGTATGTGGTAGACGGCCAAGTTGTTACTGTATGTGGGGAAGAAGATATTTTTGTAAGTCATTTGTCGACCTTCAAGTATGTGGAAATGGATGGAGAGATCCATGAAACACTTTTCCAGGCTTTCGAGATGGTTAATGTTAGCACTTTGTCTCCAGTTGCTGCAGTTCAAAACCATGAGAAGGAAGGGACTCCTATCTACTCCTACAAGCAAGCTAAGGAAGTAGTTCAATCCGGAAATGCCCAGGGATGGGGCAAGCTGTTAAAAGTGGAAAAGAAGGGTGACAAGTTTGGTCTCAGATATCAACCTGGTCAGTCCAGCTGGTCTCAAGGAAAAAGGCCCATAGCGTTCACGAGTGTTGGAATGCTCAACTACAACCACATTTGTGCTACAGATGAAGATGGGGATAGTGACTGCGACTTGGATAACTGGATTCACCCATGCGTACCTGTGGAGGAGCTCCAGAACTGGTCTGCTGAAGATTTTGTTCAAGTTACTTGGCAGTCAAAGTAATTTTCTTATTTCCATTTTATCATACTGCACGTCAAATCCTGCACTCTGCCCAAGGTGCATGGATCCATCTATAGGGCCACCGTGTTTTAATGCATTTACTTTTTCCATGAAATAAAGGGCATTTTTCAAGCAAATTGTGTTCTCTTTCTTTCGTTTTAAAGTTTTTCACAAAAAAAAAACAAATAAAATGGCAATGTTTTCTTTTTTCAGTGTTTTTGTGTGTTTGCGTCTCCTTTGAAAAGAGCCGATTCTAAAATAAGCATATCATTTGTGCAGTGTTGATCATTCGGATTCCTGTGATAACGTTCCTGCTATGACTATGCATGACTTCGACAATCCTATCTACCAAGCTGATGAAGGGGTTGAGGAAGATTGTGAACTCCCAGAAGAATAGGCTAGGTTGTTGAAACAAGAGGAAAGGGTCATTTAGCCTTATCAGGAAGAAATAAAGATCATTAACATCGGGTCTGAGGATGTAAAGAAAGAGTTAAAGATTGGGGTCAGTCTGCAGGCCGAGGTAAAGAAGGAATTGATTAGTATGCTACGTGAATATGTGGATATCTTCGCCTAGTCGTATCAAGATATGCCAGGGTTGGATACTGACATTGTTGTACACAAGCTGCCACTAAGGGAAGACTGTCCTCTGGTAAAGCAAAAGCTGAGAAGAACTAGCCCCGATATGGCTATGAAGATCAAGGAGGAAGTTTAGAAGCAGTGGGATGCTGGTTTCCTTGCCGTGACTAGTTACCCACCTTGGGTAGCTAACAGTGTGCATGTACCAAAGAAGGATGGCAAGGTCCGGATGTGCATCGATTATCGGGATCTAAACAGAGAAAGTCCAAAGGATGACTTTCCATTACCTCACATTGATGTGCTGGTAGACAACACCACTCAGTTCTCGGTATTTTCTTTCATGGATGGCTTCTCCGGGTACAATCAGATTAAGATGGCACCAAAAGACAAGGAGAAAACGACGTTCAATACCCCACGAGGTACATTCCATTATAAAGTTATTCCCTTTGGATTGAAGAATGCTGGGGCAACGTATCAACGGGCTATGGTAACTTTGTTCCACGACATGATACACAAAGAAATTGAGTGCTATGTGGACGATATGATTGCCAAGTCTCGGGACGAAGAAGAGCCTCTGGTCAATCTCAAAAAGTTGTTTGATAGATTGATAAAGTACAGATTGAGGTTGAATCCAAACAAGTGCACATTCGGAGTGCGTTCCGTAAATTGCTGGGTTTTATTTTAGCCAAAGGGGGATTGAGGTAGATCCTGTAAAAGTAAAAGCAATACAAGACATGCCTGCACCAAAAACAGAAAAAGAAGTGCGTGGGTTTTTAGGGAGATTGAACTACATTTCACGGTTTATATCTCATCTAACTGCCACATGCGAGCCAATCTTTAAATTGTTAATAAAAGAACAAACGACCAGGTGGAATGAGGATTGTCAAAGAGCCTTTGAAAAGATCAAAGAATATTTACAGGAGCCTCCGATTCTAATGCCTCTCGTTCCAGGATGGCCACTTATCATGTACTTGACTGTGTTAAAAGGGTCGATGGGGTGTGTGCTAGGCCAACATGACGAGTCTGGTCGAAAAGAGCACGTTATTTATTACCTTAGCAAAACGTTTACCGACTGTGAATCCCGTTACTCACTGCTCAAGAAAACTTGTTGTACTTTGGCATGGGCTGCTCGTCGACTGAGACAATACATGTTGACCCACACCACATTGCTAATCTCAAAAATGGACCCGTCAAGTATATTTTCGAGAAACCAGCATTAACCGGAAGGGTTGCAAGGTGGAAAATGATCTTAACAGAGTATGACATACAATATACTTCATAGAAAGCCATCAAAGGAAGTGTATTGTCAGATTATCTTGCACAACAACCACTTGAAGACGATTATCAGCCAATGAAATTTGAATTCCCTGATGAGGACATCATGTAGCTCAAGGAAAGAGATTGTGAGGAACCACTTCTGGAGGAGGGGCCTGACCCCGAATCCAAATGGAAGTTGATGTTTGATGGGGCATTCAATATCAACGGACGTGGATTTGGTGTTGTTCTTATCACCCCTGAAGGTGTTCACTTTCCCTTTGCTGCCAGAATTACTTTTGGCTGCACCAACAATGAAGCGTAATATGAGGCGTGCATAATGGGAATAGAGGAGGCTATTAATCTTTGGATTAAGACCCTCGATATATTCGGAGATTCAACCCTCGTTATTAACCAGATTACCGGCAAGTGGTATACACATTAAGAACACTTAATTCCTTATAGGGATTACGCCAGAAGATGTTGACGTTCTTCACAACGGTTAAGCTTCAATATATACCACAAGATGAAAATCAATTTTCCGATGCATTGGCTACTCTTTCTTTGTCCATCAAAGTCTTGTGTTGGAACTATGTGCCCCGGATTGACATTTCCAGGCTTGAAGCACCAGCTTATGCTTTCTCTGTAGACGCAGTGTCTGATGAGAAACCTTGGTACTTTGATATTAAGCTTTTCCTGGAAAAACAAGAATACCCAACTGGGGCATCATCCAATGACAAGAAAACCTTGAGACGACTTGCTGCTAGCTTCTTCTTGAATGCAGATGGAGTTCTATATAAGAGGAACTTTGACATGGTCTTGCTCAGATTCAAGGATAGACATGAAGCAGACCTGTTAATGCAGGAAGTCCACAAGGGATCCTTCGGTACTCATGCAAGAGGACATGCTATGGCTAAGAAGTTATTGAGATCAGGGTACTATTGGCTGACAATGGATGTAGATTGTTGTTCGTACGCCCGTAAATGCAACAAATGCCAGATATATGCAGACAAGGTGCATGTTCCTCCTAGCCCGCTCAATGTCATGTCATCTCCTTGGACCTTTTCTATGTGGGGCATTGACATGATCGGGAAGATAGAGCCTACTGCTTTGAATGGTCATCGTTTCATCTTGGTTGCGATTGATTACTTCACCAAATGGGTTGAAGCAGCATCTTATGCCAATGTCACTCGCCAAGTGGTAGCCAAATTTCTGAAAAGAGACATCATTTGTAGATACGGAGTGCCCGAGTGAATCATCACTAATAATGGTTCTAACTTAAACAACAAGATGATGGCAGAACTGTGTCGAGACTTCAAGATTCAACATCACAATTCTTCTCCTTACCGGCCAAAGATGAATGGCGCAGTAGAGTCAGCTAACAAGAATATTAAGAAAATTATACAGAAGATGGTTGTCACTTACAAAGATTTGCATGAGATGTTACCATTTGCACTGCATGGGTACCGAACGTCAGTCAGGACCTTCAACCGGGGCAACTCCTTTCTCCATGGTGTATCGCATGGAGGCAGTTTTTCCTGTTGAGGTAGAAATTCCTTCATTACGTGTGATGATGGACGTGAAGCTTAATGAGGCTGAGTGGGTACGTGCTCGATATAATCAGTTGTGTCTAATTGAGGAAAAGAGACTAGTGGCTATTTGTCATGGTCAGCTTTATCAGAGGAGAATGAAGCGAGCATTTGATCAACGAGTACGTACTCGAGAGTATCAAGTAGGCGAGCTTGTACTCAAGAGGATCATTCCTCTAGGTTCAGATCATAGGGGAAAGTGGACCCCAAACTACGAAGGCCCATTCATAATGAAGAAAGTTTTCTCGGGTGGGTCGCTGATGCTCACTACTATGGATAGAGAAGATTTCCAATCTCCTGTTAACTCGGACGCAGTTAAAAAATACTTCACATAAAAAGACCCGCTGGACACCCAAACAGAATTAAAGTCCAGGCAAGAAATAGGCATCCCGGCGAGCTAAACACAAAATAAAAAGCTCGGGCAAAAGTTGGGGAAAATAAATAAATAAATAAATAAATAAAAATGTACACCCACTGAGTTGAAAAGCCACATCGGACAGCTCAGGCAAAAAAGGGTATCCCGGTGGATTGAAAACCCGAAAGGGCGATCCACGCAAAACAAGGGAATAAGCGAACAACTGCGATCCGGGTAATCTGAACCAAATCATCGTTTCATACAGTATGACAATATCAGAAGGGTAGGAATCAGTCCCCTCATCTTCTTCAGAACGCAAAGGCAAGAACAGAAATTCTTAAAGACATGTTGGTCATAGCAGGAAGGAAACTAATCAGGATGTCGTGTACATTGCCATTAGGATAGTTTTATTTTCTCTATTTTATGGTAGTTACCTCTTTCCAGGTAGTTGCTTCCTGATGTAAAAATTTGCCTATTCAGAGGTTTCTCAATAAACGAACATTCAGTCAAAAGCCATGTTGTGTTTTGTTTACTTTGTTTGCAAATATGTCCTGAATTTTTGGCAAAAAGAGCATGGCATTTGAAACATGTTGATTTTTTCTAAGAAAAATGACATTGCAGGGAAACATTTAAAACTATCTTTGAGTGTCGGGTGACAATGGATAAACAGATCATACCATGTAAATCCCCGGGGCACATGTGTGTATACTGTTGTTGCAGGTTTTGCAGGATGGTGTCATCTCTCCCCAAGCGGAGGTTGTTCTTCACAGAAAGATATGGCTATCCCCAGTAGAGAAGAGAATGCTCCCTAGCTGAGTTAGAGCAAGTGGAATCCCCTGCAAAATTCCAAAGCTAATTGAAGAGGCTTTCTCCCCAAGCGGATTATCTTTCCACAAGTGAAGTATTCCCATCAAGCGGTTGTACGCCTGATTTCCCCACAGAGTCAGAATTTTCAGAATTCTCTCCCCAGCTAGAGTCTTGACCAAGCATCCCCAGCCAAGTCTGAAGACGGTTATCCCCCGCAGAGTTCATGTTTGGGATTCACTCCCATCGTGCAAGTATTCCCCAGAGAAGTCACCAATTTATTTTTGGTCATACGTGATGATACATACAGTTATTCATCTCCTCAGCCAGAGTCAAGCATCGTCAAAGCCTCTTGACCTAGTTCTCCCCTGCAGAGTCGTGATTATTGTTGCCAGTCAGGGCATTTTTACTAGGTGCTCGTATGTATTTTCCAGCACTCGGATGTGTTTGATATTCATTCGTGCTTGTATGCACTCCCCAACACTCGTCTGTGTTTGATATTTGCGTTTGCTCGTCTGCATTTACCGACCTTCGTATGTGTTTGCACTTTGCTTTTGCTCGTCTGTATTCCCCAACACTCGTATGTGTTTGTTATCTGTTTGAAACTCGTTCGCATTGTTTGGATACTCGTCTGTATCACCCTCACACTCGTATGTGTTAGCTTATATCCATATGTACTGATTTGATAATCGCTCTGGTATTTGTCTGTATTGCTACTCCAAATGCTCGTCTATGTTGGATTTCTGGTATTCGTATGTATCAATGGCTGATATTCGTCTGTATCATTACCTGAAGCGTCCGTCTGTGTTTCTTAGATCATCGTCTGATATTCGTTTGTATCATTGACTTATGGCACTCGTCTGTGTTTTCTTGATGGTCATCCAATGCCCGTCTATGTTGAAGAGGTTTGAAGTCCTGACGGTGGGATTAAACGTCAAAATGGTTACCGATCCTGGTGTAACAGGTTTATCCGAAGGAGGTTCGTCTATCTCAGAGACCGCTTATCTACATAAGATTTTTGAAGAGGGTTCGTCAAATCCTAAGGTTGCACCTGGCATAACAGGTTATCTGAAGAAGGCTCGTCTATCTTAGACCATATATCCACGAAGAATATATGAAGACAGTTCATATATCCTGATTGTGCATGTCTATCCCACTGACTTAAGTGCATCACCAGTCCTGGCGTAACAGCTGTATCCGAAGGAGGTTCGTCTGTCTCAAGTCATATATTGCAAAATGTATGAAGAGGGCTCGTATGTCTAGTGCCTGCATTCTCCATCAGAGTGCAAATTTCAGGTCTTCTTGGTATTCAACCACATTTTATCTTGAAAGGTCGATAGTCGTGCTACCGTCTTTTTTAGATTAATAGTTGCTTGAATAGGGGAAGCTATAACACCCCATATTTTCCCTCTTCTTTTTAGCATCATCATCATATCATAGTCATCATAAGCATGTCATGTACTTAGCATTTTGCATAGAAAGATGAAGCATAGCACTCACATGTTTTAGCATAAGGCATATGATCAATCATCTGGGAAATTCGAAGCACTACAAGTCAAAGTCAAGAGCATGGTGACCTGGCAAGAAGCTCACATGACCTTTTGTACAAGCTTGGTATCATGGTCAAAGCCCTAAAAAGATTGAGGATCAAAATCAGATTTGAACGGTTGGCGCTGGGTTATTATGGGAGTTTCCCACCAAAAGGAGGGAAAATTCAAAATTTGCATGCATTAACCAGTTAACGCTTTGGTTAACCGGATAACGGCTGCGAATTTTGAATTCCAGCAGCAATTTCAGCATGTGTTTTGGCTCCAATTTTTCATATTTCTGATTTTTATTCATTTTGAATTATGGAGAAGGATCTAGATGACTTTCCAAGCCTAATTCCAAGGCTAGATCCTAATCACTTTCTAAGCTAATTCCAATCCACTTTTTTTTGTACCCCAAACCAAAATTTTGGGCCCCAAACCTAAATGATATTTATTCCATTTCCCTCAAAACCAAGAGAAATCTCTCTCATAACTCACTTCTCATTTTTCTGATTTTTCCCTACTCTCTCACCATTCTCTCATTTTTTCTCCCAATTTTCCAAATCACTCAAAGTTCCTCTTTGAAGATCATAAAGCTTTGCATTAAAGTTTGTAGATCTTGGAACTAGACCTCCATCCATAGCTTCTTGGCATCAATTTGCTGGTTTCATTACTTGGTTCAGATCTGATTTGGAGATTAGAAGTGATTTTGGAGACAAATTTTTCATCAAGATCCTTTACTTGCATTTATTTTGCATGATGTGTGAAGATTAGCACCGGATCTTCGAAGTTTTTTGCGTGATTCCTCGTTTCCAGCTCAAACAACATTTACCAAAGCATACCTCAGCTTTGTAGGTTGGTTAAGTTCAGATCTAGCTCTGTTTTTAGCTTATTTGCACGCTTGTGCTTAGATCCACCATGTGCTTCTGTATTTGCTTGTTTTTCTTGAATTGATTGGTTGATTTGCAATCGGATCTATGTGTTAATGTTCATGAGCTTAATGATGTTTGATTAATGTGAATTGATCCAACTATTTCATGCATAATTGATTGTTGGTCTATTATGGAATTATTTGGATAAGCTGGTTTGAGCTGATTTTCTACAGGGAATTGTTGATGTTTTCACAGTGTTAACCGGTTAACGCTTTGGTTAACTGGTTAACGCAACTGTATTCTGTGTTGTTTTCTGTGGGTTTGAACTGTTTAACCAGTTAATGCTTTGGTTAACCGGTTAACACTGAAGCAGAATGCCATTTTTGAGTTGTTTTTTTGAGCTTTTTGCTTCCCTTACTTGCTTTAATCACCATGGATCATTGTATGATCATTGAATATGCTAGTTTAGGGTGATTTGCTTGTTGGTTGATTTATGTCTTCATGTTCTCGACGCGTAAATTCATGTATTTGCAAAGCTTGGCATGTTATTTGATTTTTTGAAACTTTGAGCATGTTTATTCCATGAATTGTGTTGAGGTATGTATATGTGCTGGAAGTTTGCTAACATTTGTAGGGGCATTGGTAAGGGAAATGTGAATGTTTATCCATATTTCAACTCTTCATCTATTCTTTTTACTTTGCTTTCTACTTTGTGGTTTTTTATGTGCCTTATGCCATCATGTGATTCAAGTTTGTATCCTCCCCCTTAGAAGCAACTTATCTCCTTTAGAGGAGTAAGTTGTTCTCTGGCTTTCTTCCTCTTCTTTTGTCCTATTCTTTTCATTAGGATAGAGTTCAAACCACACTAACCTTAGGACCACTTTTTGCATGATAACTTTAGGTTTAGTCTTTCCCCATTAGACTTTTACCTTTTGCTCCTTTGGTTTCTTTCTCTTCTCATCTCAAAACAAAACCCTAAAAACATTAATAAAGAAAGAAGTGACTTCATGTGTAAAAGCCTTATTCCATGGGGCATATATATTCATTCCATCCTTGAATAGTGCATTTGTCTAGCATGATGCACAAGTCAGATCATGAGGTCATCTTCATCAAGAAAATCCTAAAAAAAATACTTCTTCATCTTAATCACTAAAACATCTAATAAGTTCAACAAGTCAATGAACTTAGGCCCTTGCCCTTGGAAACAAGTCTTGGATAAATTCTCCTTACTTGGTGTGCTTGCTTTATTATTCCATCTTGGAATGTAGTAACAAGTACACATTCCATGGAAAAGAGCTTGAGATCATTCTCTTGTGCCACACTCCTAAAAGACTCATAAAAAACACAAACAAACAATAAGTGTCTCTCCTTCGGGACTTCTTTTCTCATCTCCTTCGCTTTGTACGTGAACTTGCTCCTACTTGTCACTTTGCAAGACGGTAACGCACTCGTCGTCCGAGCCTGCAACACCTGAGCATTGACATAGGCAGTTCAAGCCTTAATACACAAGCAATCTTTTCCACCCCTAGTTAGGGGAACTACGACGATTCTGATCCTCGTGTCCAGTGAGGTACGTAGGCAGCGGGGTAGGGCCTGTTCGAGCACACTCTTTTATTTTCCCTACATTTTCCCCCTTTTTTTTCTCATCCAGTTTCAGTTTCAGTTTTGCAGCAGCGTTCATTTCTTCACCCTTTGAAACTGTTTCTTTGCAAGCGTGGATCCCGTTGGTTACGGCGGACGATCTGGAGTGCTAATACCTTCCCAGGTCATAACCGACTCCCAAACCCAGTCTCTTTGGTTCGCAGGACCTTTGTCCTTCCTTTACTTTTCTTTTGGTTTGTTCAACATTACCTTTCCCGTTCCTTCGGGATAAAAATGCCTGGCTGACGACTCTACCTCTTTCCGCGCCACTTTCGCGTTTGTACCAGGATGGAAATCCGGGGAGCGACAAATAGGTCAATGGTGGAACTTGCAAGAACGATGCTCAGCGACTCTAATCTTCCAAAATACTTTTGGGCAGATGCGGTAATCACATCATGTTTCGTAAGCAACCGTGTCAACATTCGGCCAATTCTCAAAAAGACTCCGTATGAGTTATTCAAAGGAAGGAAACCCAGTATATCATTATTTCACATTTTTGGGTGCAAATGTTTTGTTCTCAACAATTACAAAGAAAATCTTGGTAAGTTCGATGAGAAATCCGACGAAGGTATCTTTCTTAGTTACTCCCTCTCTAGTAAGGCATTTAGAATTTTTAATAAAAGAACTTTATCTATTGAAGAAACTATGCATGTATCTTTTGATGAAACCAACCCCTCTAAAGAGGATAATATTCTTGATGATGATGATGATATAATAGACATGTCACAACCATATAAAGATGTTTCAAATGATCAACCAAAACCATAAGAAGATGAGTCACAAATCAACGAAGAACATCATGATCTACCAAAAGAATAGAGGACTCATAGAGATCATCCGATCAATAAAGTTATTGGTGATATTAGCCAAGGCTTAGTAACACGACTAAATATCAAGGATGCTTGTCTCAACATGGCGTTTGTATCTCAAATCGAACCAACCAAATTCGATGAAGCCTTAGGCGACGATCAATGGATATTAGCAATGCAAGAAGAACTAAACCAATTTGAAAGAAATCAAGTTTGGAATCTTGTACCAAAACCGGATAATAAACATATCATAGGAACAATATAGGTGTTCAAAAACAAACTTGATGATAATGGAATCATAGTTCGAAACAAAGCAAGATTGGTCGCATAAGGATACAACCAAGAAGAAGGAATCAATTTTGATGAAACGTTCGCTCCGGTGGCAAGGTTAGAAGCTAAACAATTATTGCTTGCTTATGCTTATTCAATGAATTTTCTGTTATTCCAGATG
This sequence comes from Lathyrus aphaca, assembly GCA_963966055.1. Lineage (NCBI taxonomy): Eukaryota > Viridiplantae > Streptophyta > Magnoliopsida > Fabales > Fabaceae > Lathyrus > Lathyrus aphaca. The sequence continues at coordinate 408,485,825 of OZ014521.1, read as the reverse complement.
GATTTCAAGAGCTCTTTCTTGATTGGCTACATTAATGAATAAGTCTACGTCAAACAACCTTCGGGCTTTGAAGAATTCAAGAATCTCTCACATGTTTACAGGTTGAATAAAGCCCTTTATGGCTTAAAACATGAACGAAGGGCATGGTATGATCGTCTAAGAAACTTTCTTTGTGAAAAGGGATTTGTCAAAGGAAAGGTTGACAAGACATTGTTCATTATGAAGATTAAATGAAACACCTTATTGGTTCAAGTCTATGTCGACAACATCATCTTTGGTTCAAAAAACAAGGAATTATGTGAAGAGTTCTCATTAATGATGCAAGAAGAATTCGAGATGTCCATGATGAAACAAATGAATTATTTTCTTGGTCTACAAATAAAGAAAACAAAGGATGGAATTTTCATCAACCAATCCAAATATTACAAGGAATTATTGAAAAGATTCGACATGGTTAGTTGCAAGGTAATGTCTACTCCAATGGGATCCGGAACGTATGTTGATCAAGACGAATCGGGTACTTCAATTGGCAAGCCATCCTGACATAATGTTTAGTGTGTGTTTATATGCACGCTTTCAAGCAAATCCTATGGAGTCACATTTCACTGCTGTAAAGAGAATCATGAAATATCTCAAAGGAACAACAAACGTCGGATTATGGTATCCAAGAGGTAGTATATGTACTTTGATTGACTATTCTGAAGCTGACTATGTAGAATGTAAAACCGATAGAAAAGGTACAAGTGCTATGTGTCACATACTCGGGAATTCACTAGTGTCGTGGGCATGCAAGAAACAAGCATGTGTCGCACTTAGTACTGCTGAAGCAGAGTATATTGCAGTAGGTAGTTGTTGTGCACAAATTATGTGGCTTAAACAACAACTTCTTGATTATGGTTTAGATCTTAGATGCATTCCTCTACGACGCGACAACACAAATTCCATCAATATCACAAAAAACCCGGTCATGCATTCAAGAACAAAGCACATAGATATTCAACACCATTTCCTTCGTGATCATGTACTTAATAGAGATGTAGACATCACCTTTGTGGATACTCATCATCAACTTGCCGACATCTTCAGAAAACCATTGGCTAAAGATCAATTCTTCAAAATTCAGTGAGAACTTAGTATTCTCGATGAAGGTGACATCTAAAATTGTCTAAAATTACTTTGTATATAGTAAAATGTCATGAAAGTTCATTTATTCTACTTTATTTGCATAAAATGCTAGGACTTGTTTTTTGTCGATTTTTGTTTTTTCTCACTTTATGTGTGTGCTAACATATTCTTCATGTTTTAGATCAATATCTCTCATATTTTCAAAGTTATGGACTTGCTGGATTTTTTTTATATTTTTCACAAATTCAAGTTCGTTAACCGGTTAACCCTGTTCGTTTTTGAAATCCCAGGTTTGATAAAAACTTTTTTTTCTTATTTATTTATCACATGTGTCTATATGGTTTATCTTTATGCATGTGTTTTAAATCGTCACCAACATTCCTTGAACTCTCTTCCTCTCCCTTTGACCTCTTTAACTCACCATTAAAGCCCTCTTCCAATTTCTACCCACTCTAATTACCATTAAAACTCCACTCAAACATAAAATATTTATAAACCACTCTCACATCCCTCATCCTTCACAACACTCACCCCAAATCCAAAAATCCCTCTAAACCCTAGAAATTTCATACTTTCATCATGGCTCCATCAAAGAAGGGAATAGAAAAAATGCCGGAAACTAGCTCCCTTGTCAGTGAAGAAGAAACCCAGATGGAAACAATAAAGAAGAGAAGATTGGATTTCAAAATTAGGGTTCGACATCTACTTAAGGTAAAATATGTCAACCTTAAATCCTTTCAAGCTCCCACCTTTAGTTTTCCAGAATTGCTTAAGTATCAAAAGATGGATAACTTTGTGTCTGATAAGGTTCGATGTTACCCGAATTTGGTTAAATCCTTCATGAACAACCTGACAATCAATATGAATGAACATGGGTAACACATACTTAAGGCAATAATTAGAGATTTTGAGGTAAAGGAGGATTTGAATCGTATTGTTACATCTCTCAAAATACTGTATACCGAGTGTTTTCTAAGAAAAGGAGTGAACTGTAACACCCTTCTACCCCAAAACAAAATATTTAAATAATATCAGAGTAATCATCGAGAAGGGTATCACATTTCATCATAATTTAAACAAGCAGTGTCCTGTCCCGTAACACGGGTTAAACAACATCAAGAATAACATAAAGCATTTCGCAGCGGAATTTAAACTTCAAAATTCAAAACTTCATTAGTTTACTTCATAAACATAATTTTCACCATCCTGAATTTAACATCATAAAATGGGAAAAACATTTATCCAAATAATAACATAACTGAAAACAGTTTAGCAAAAGAAAACCCATCCCGGTATTACATGACACAGAGCAGGACACATAGACCAGAACCACTTCTAAGGAACACTAAAGCACGCTCTGAGACTCATGAAACTCCTATTGCACTGCAAGCCTATTCTTTATCATTTGCAAGTTACCCACGAAAGAGGCAACATTTCCAAGCAGGGAGGGTGAGTAATCATAATATATAATAAACGTACAAGAATATAGAACATAAATAAATTAGTACAACATATCATGACATCATCAACTATAAAATTCAGCAACAACAACAACACGATTTTGAAATTAAGCAACACCAACACAGTCATGAAATTCATCCAGAATATGCAATGCTAACATCTTGATATGCAATATGCATGTGGTACCATTTTCATTGTGAGATGGATACATGACCATCAACCCTCCACAAAGGAGCACATCATAAATCATCGAGATACTTCAATCCACACAATGGGATTGAAGCAAATAAATAGGCCGAAGCCCCATCGTGAATGTTATGAAATGCAATGATGCGCTACATCGTAAAATTAATCAAAATAATTTGCATCATTCATTTCACATCAGCAAACCAATCATCAAATAATCATATATATCATCATGATATTACACCCAGAACACTGGTCCTATAACCACTCTAACACATCAAGAATTAACCCGTACCCGGTAAATTATGAGTCAATTACAAGGTCATTTCATAAATTCATTTATAAAAACTATTTCCTTTTCTCATTTTTATTCATCAAAATAAAGTTCAGTTTGTGCTCTTTCTGACGCTTCAAACGAAATGCGAATCGGATTTACGGTTTGAAAGTTACGGATTTTTCAAGAATTAAAATTTGTCATCCAAACAGTGTTAACCGGTTAACCCATAGCGTTAACCGGTTAACGCCTACAAAATTTCACAAATTCACCAAAATTACAATGGTTAACCGGTTAACCCATAGCGTTAACCAGTTAACGCACGTTTTCCAGCAGTCCTCTGCTACACAATTGCAGACTGCTTCAACCCCAAAAACCCCCAAATCCCATTACGGGTTTCACATCAAAACACTCAAAAACATTCAAAAACATCAATCAAACATCAACAACATCAAGATAACAATTATACAAACAAATATATGATTGTAACTCATTCTAATCACTCGAATTCATCAAGATTTCTCTCATAAACTCCACCTAAATCAAAACCCCTAAAATTCATAAACTCATACAATCCTAATCTATTCATAGTCCAATTCCTACACATTTACAATAGATTATAAAAACTCCCCATACCTTAAAGAATTTCTTCGCTTTACACTCTTCTCTGGGGTTCTCCACAGCCTCCCGACTCTGAGCTTCCTCTTTCTTCAGAGCACTTCACCAAACACGATAGAAAACCAAATGAGAAAACTGATCGTGTATTCCTTTTTACCAAAACAAATTCCAGTTGAGTCTTTTCCCTCTTTACCCTCATATATTTCACAAAGGACCACCTTACCCTTTTTCTTTAATATATTTTTAATAATAATAATAAAATAGTATAATAAAACACTATTTATCCTTATTATATAAAAATACTCTTTTTCTCCAAAATTATCTAATTAATCGAAACTCTCTAATTTTTTTAAATTAATTAAATAAATGACTAAATAATTAAATTTAGATTTTCGGGGTGTTACAACTCTCCCCTACTTAAAGAATTTTCGTCCTCGAAAATTACCTGAAGTAAATAGAGTCGGATACGACTCCCTCATCTGATATTCCCGCTCCCAAGTCCAACTTTCTCCAGCTGGTCCTCCCCACAATAACTTCACTAAAGCAATTTCCTTGCCTCGTAGTTGCTTCAATTCTCTAACATCAATCCTCACTGGTAAAACTTCAATCATCAGATTATCTCTCACCTGAACATCATCTATCTAAATTACATGCGACGGGTCCGAAATGTACTTCCTCAACTGTGATACATGAAATACATCATGTAAATTCGCAAGAGAGGGAGGTAAAGCCACTCGATAGGCCACTTTTCTTATCCTCTGCATAATCTGATACGGACCAACGAAACGTGGAGTGAGCTTTCTAGACTTCAAAGCTCTTCCCACACCAGTCATAGGAGTAACTCTTAAGAACGCGTGATCTCCCTCTTGGAACTCAAGTGCTTTCCTTCTCTTATCGTGATAACTCTTTTGACGACTCTATGACGTTTTCATCCTTTCCTGAATCATTTTTATCTTTTCAGTTGTTTCTTGGACAATCTCTGGCCCAAGCACTAAACTCTTCCCTGACTCATACCAACATAATGGAGTACGACAACGTCTACCATACAACGCCTCATATGGAGCCATCCCGATACTAGCATGAAAACTATTATTGTATGTAAACTCGACCAACGACAAATGAATATCCCAAGACCCTCCTTGATCTAATACACAAGCTCTCAGCAAATCTTCTAAAGATTGGATTGTTCTTTCCGTCTGGCCATCCGTTTGCGGGTGATAAGCAGAACTCATCCTCAACTTAGTACCCAAGGCATCCTGCAAACTCTTCCAAAACCTCGACGTAAACTGCGGATCTCTATCCGATACAATACTTGAAGGTACACCATGCAACTTCACAATTTCCTCAATATAAATCTCAGCTAACCTTTGCATGTAATGGTTAATCTTCATCGGCAAGAAGTGGGCCGACTTAGTTAACCGGTCAATAATTACCCAAATCGAATCATTACCTCTAGCAGTCTTAGGTAACCCAGTCATGAAATCAATGGAAATACTATCCCATTTCCACTCAGGAACATTCAATGGTTGCATCATACCTGAAGGTCTCCAATGTTCTATCCTTGACTTCTGACATGTCAAACAAGCATATACAAATTCAGTAATGTCTCATTTCATACTCGGCCACCAAAACAACCTGCGTAAATCCTGATACATCTTCGTAGCACCAAGATGAATACTCAGTCGACTCTTGTGCCCCTCCTCCAAAATACTCTTTTTAATTCCTATAATATCCGGAACACATACTCTATCTCGGAATCTCAAAACTCCATCTTCATCAACTCGAAAGTCACCTGCATTACCTTGATCAACCAACATCAATTGATCAACTAATTTCAAATCAGATTTCTGACCTTATGAATCTCTTCCAAAATCTCACTGGTCAGCTTTAACATTCCCAGTTTCACACTATCAGTAGTAGTTTCACACAACAAGCTCGTGTCTCTGAATTGCTCGACCATTTCCAATTCTTTCACCATAAGCATCGAAATATGCAACGACTTCCTACTCAAAGCATCAGCCACAACATTTGCCTTACCAGGGTGGTAATTCAAATCAAAATCAAAATCTTTCAATAATTCAAGCCACCGCCTCTGTCTCATATTTAACTCTTTCTGATCAAACAAGTACCTTAAACTTTTGTGCTCACTGAATACTTCAAATTTTGAACCAAACAAGTAGTGCCTCCAAATCTTAAGCACAAACACCACAACTGCTAACTCTAAGTCATGAGTAGGATAGTTCCTCTCATGAACTCTTAACTGTCTACAAGCATAAGCAACCACCTTACTATCCTGCATCAAAACTCCACCAAGACCCATCTTGGAAGCATCACAATAAACTACAAAGGACTCATCTGGATTCGGTAAGACTAACACTGGCGTGGTCGTTAATCTTTTCTTCAGTTCTATGAAACTCTCTTCACAAGCAACATCCCACACATACGCTTGACCCTTCCTAGTCAATTGCGTCAACAGTAAAGCTATCTTAGAAAAACCTTCAATGAACTTATGATAGTGACCAGCCAACCCAAGAAAACTACGAATCTCTGTAGCTGACTTCGGAGTCTCCCACTGCAATACCGCATCAATCTTTGAAGGATCCACCGAAATTCCACCACTTGAAATTACATGGCCAAGGAAACTCACTTCCTTTAACCAGAACTCACACTTAGATAATTTAGCAAACAATTTCTTTTCTTTCAACACTTGCAACACAACCCTCAAATGCTCGGCATGTTCCTCTTCTGATTTAGAATATACCAAGATATCATCTATGAAAACCACCACGAATTTTTCAAGATACTCATGAAAGATCCTATTCATATATTTCATAAACACACCAGGCGCATTAGAAACCCCAAACGGCATCACCGTATACTCGTAATGTCCATATCTCATCCTGAAAGCTGTCTTCGGAATATAATCAGCTTTAACTCGAATCTGATGATAACTAGACCTCAGATCAATTTTACTAAAGACACAAGCACCTACTAGCTGATCCATCAAATCATCGATCCTCGGAAGTGGGTACTTATTCTTGATAGTCACTTTATTCAACTGTCGGTAATCGACACACAATCTCATACTACCATCCTTCTTCTTAATGAGCAACACCGAAGCACCCCAAGGAGAAACATTGGGTCTAATGAACCTCTTCTCTAACAATTCTTCCAATTGTTTCTTCAACTCATTCAACTCTGAAGCCGTCATTCTATAAGGAGCCATCGAGACAGGACTCGTACCCAGTACTAAGTCTACAGAAAAATCAATTTCACGTTCCGGTGGTAAATCACTTATATCACCAGGAAACACATCTTGAAATTCACAAACCACAGGAAACTCTGCACTGACAGTCTTATCATCAACTTGCAATGATGCAGACACTGCAAACATCAAAGCTTCATCCAATACAAGTTCATCCACTTGCTTAGCAGATAAAAACATCAACTCACCATTCTCGCTCAATTCAAGGAACTTCACTGTCTTACTATAACAGTTAATATGAACATAATTGAATTCCAACTAGTTCATACCAAGGATAACATCGATTTGGTGTAATGGTAGGCACACCAAATCCATCACAAAATTCTTCTCAAAAATTGTCAAAAGACACTTCAAACAAAAAAGCATGGTAGTCACAGAACCATTAGCAGGAGTCTCTATTATCATATTACCGTTCATATTAGACAATTTTAAACCCAATCTATTAGCACACTCAAGAGAAATAAATGAATGTGTAGCTCCAGTGTCAATAATAGCAATCAACTCAGTATTATTAATAAAACAGGTACCTCTGATCAAGTTGTCCTTCTTTGGAGCTTCTGAACCAGCTAACGCAAAAACTCTCCCAGCATTCTGAGCAGTAGCAGCATTCTTCTTTGGTTTCTGGCATTGGGCGCTAATATGCCCCTGTTCACCATAATTGTAACAGGTTGGGCCCTCACTAGGACAATCACTCATCTTATGCCAAAGCTTGCCACAACGGTAACATTTCATAACTCTGGTGGTACACACATCGGCCTTATGACCTGTCTCTCCACACTTGTAACACTTAACAGGTACATTAGCAGCTCCCCTACTTTGCTTCTTCTCATCAGATGCCTTTTGCTTCCCTTTATCACCAGTAGTCACATAAGGTTTCCCTCTATACTGACTCTTGTCTTTCTTCTCGCTCAGCTGTTTATAGTGAGCTGACCGAGCTCGACTATCCTCGTCATAAATACGGCTCTTATCGACCAACTCTGCATACTTGCGAATTTGTTGGCATCCAATTCCCTGCTTAATTTCAGGTCTCAGCCCATTCTCGAACTTAAGGGATTTGGAAAGTTCAGCATCTGCCCTGTTATAGTGAGGACAAAACTTCACCAGCCTTTCAAATTTGGCAGCATACTCTGCCACTATCATGTTTCCTTGCTTCAGCTCAAGGAATTCTACCTCCAACTTACCACGAGCATCTTCCGGAAAATACTTCTTAAGGAACTCCTCCTTAAACACAGTCCAAGTCACCACAACACCCTCATCCTCTAGGCGCTGACGAGTATTATCCCACCAGTCTTCAGCTTCCGCAGACAACATATGAGTCCCGAATTGAACTTTCTGCGCGTCAGCACATGCCATCACTCTGAAAATCTTCTCAATTGCCTTGAGCCACTTCTGTGCGCTTGCCGGGTCATGAGTTCCTTCAAACACAGGTGGATTATTCCTCTGGAATTTCTCCAAGGCACGAAACTCATCATGCGCATTGTTAGGAGCAGTAGTCTGAGCAAGAGCTGCAATAGCATCAGCGAGAGCACGCGTGTTGTTTCCAGTCATTATGCGCAACACTTACCACATCAGAAGAGAATAATCGTTAAGTAAATAACGACTTGACAATAGACTGACAACAACAAGACTTGGACGGACAGACCGACCTGCTCTGATACCACTAATGTAACACCCTTCTACCCCAAAACAAAATATTTAAATAATATCAGAGTAATCATCGAGAAGGGTATCACATTTCATCATAATTCAAACAAACAGTGTTCTGTCCCGTAACACGGGTTAAACAACATCAACAATAACATAAAGCATTTCGCAGCGGAATTTAAACTTCAAAATTCAAAACTTCATTAGTTTACTTCATAAACATAATTTTTACCATCCTGAATTTAACATCATAAAATGGGAAAAACATTTATCCAAATAATAACATAACCGAAAACAGTTTAGCAAAAGAAAACCCATCCCAGTGTTACATGACACAGAGCAGAACACATAGACCAGAACCACTTCTAAGGAACACTAAAGCACGCTCCGAGACTCATGAAACTCCTATTGCACTGCAAGCCTATTCTTTATCATCTGCAAGTTACCCACGAAAGAGGCAACATTTCCAAGTAGGGAGGGTGAGTAATCATAATATATCATAAACGTACAAGAATATAGAACATAAATAAGTTAGTACAACATATCATGATATCATCAACTATAAAATTTAGCAACAACAACAACACGATCATGAAATTAAGCAACACCAACACAGTCATGAAATTCATCCAGAATATGCAATGCTAACATCCTGATATGCAATATGCATGTGGTACCATTTTCATCGTGAGATGGATACATGACCATCAACCCTCCACAAAGGAGCACATCGTAAATCATCGAGACACTTCAATCCAGACAATGGGATTGAAGCAAACAAATAGGCCGAAGCCCCATCGTGAATGTTATGAAATGCAATGATGCGCTACATCGTAAAATTAATCAAAATAATTTGCATCATTCATTTCACATCAGCAAACCAATCATCAAATAATCATATATATCATCATGACATTACACCCAGAACACTGGTCCTATAACCACTCTAACACATCAAGAATTAACCCGTACCCGGTAAATTATGAGTCAATTACAAGGTCATTTCATAAATTCATTTATGAAAACTATTGCCTTTTTCTCATTTTTATTCATCAAAACAAAGTTCAGTTTGTGCTCTTTCCGACGCTTCAAACTGAATGCGAATCGGATTTACGGTTTGAAAGTTACGGATTTTTCAAGAATTAAAATTTGTCATACAAACAGTGTTAACCGGTTAACCCATAGCGTTAACCGGTTAACGCCTACGAAATTTCAGAAATTCATCAAAATTACAATGGTTAACCGGTTAACCCATAGCGTTAACCGGTTAACGCACGTTTTCCAGCAGTCCTCTGCTACACAATTGCAGACTGCTTCAACACCAAAAACCCCCAAATCCCATTACGAGTTTCACATCAAAACACTCAAAAACATTCAAAAACATCAATCAAACATCAACAACATCAAGATAACAATTATACAAACAAATATATGATTGTAACTCATTCTAATCACTCTAATTCATCAAGATTTCTCTCATAAACTCCACCTAAATCAAAACCCCTAAAACTCATAAACTGATACAATCCTAATCTATTCATAGTTCAATTCCTACACATTTACAATAGATTATAAAAACTCCCCATACCTTAAAGAATTTCTTCGCTTTACACTCTTCTCTGGGGTTCTCCACAGCCTCCTGACTCTGAGCTTCCTCTTTCTTCAGAGCACTTCACCAAACACGATAGAAAACCAAATGAGAAAACTGATCGTGTATTCCTTTTTACCAAAACACATTCCAATTGAGTCTTTTCCCTCTTTACCCTCATATATTTCACAAAGGACCACCTTACCCTTTTTCTTTAATATATTTTTAATAATAATAATAAAATAGTATAATAAAACACTATTTATCCTTATTATATAAAAATACTCTTTTTCTCCAAAATTCTCTAATTAATCCAAACTCTCCAATTTTTTTAAATTAATTAAATAAATGACTAAATAATTAAATTTAGATTTTCGGGGTGTTACATGAACCATAAGGATGGTCCTTGGGATGGTTATGATAAAATGGAATACTATAATAGCATTTGCAGGTTTCTGAAGGAAGTAGTGGTGGCTAGTCAGCGCACACCCTGTGTGCTTTGCTATGCGAAGAACTTTTCGGTAAATGACCGAATGCTGCACTGTGTCATCAGCTATGTCTTGCTACTAAAAGATTCAAACCAGTCCCAAATCAATGATCTAGAAATGAAACTGTTGTTTGCCATAAAAAATAAGATCAATGTGAATTGGATCCTTACTATGATGTATCATCTCCTTCAACAACTCACTCTTTCAACAAGACTTCCTTACGGTCGTCTCATTTCAAGTATCCTGGAAATAATGGATTTGGAAATTGAAAGGGAACCTTTTGTTGCTATGAAGACAACGGCAAATGAAATCAACGAGGTAACCATCATGAAAAATATAGGCATCATCAAGTGCAACGACGGCTCCTACAAGTATGACAACGGGTCCTCTAGTTCTAACTATCCTATTCCGGAAGGCGGTGTTACGAATGAATTCCTTCACATGACTATGATGAACCAACACCGTGAAACCACCCGAGCCATCAATAGCCTCCATAAACTAGTCTTGAGTTCCCAAAACCAAATTGAGGAAGATGGTGAAGATGAAGAGGGTAGTGAAGAGGATGGAGAAGAAAGTGAAGATATGTCGGAAGATGATTAAAGTACTTGTTTTAGCTCTTATGTTTTATGTTCTAGTACTAACTAAGTTTAAGTACTTAAGTCTTAATTTCCTCAGGCATGTTTAGTTTTAATGTTTATGCATTTTATGTTATCCGCTTATGTATTATGTTATCGGTTAATCAAATTATGTTTTTTTTTAGTATTATGTTATTGGTTAATCAAATTTTGTTTATGTCATCCGCTTTTGTTTGTCATGATCATATTATCTTTCATTTTCAGTTTTTATGTAGTCCTCTTCCTTTTTGCTAATGCCAAAGGGGGAGAAGGATTGTTCTCTAATGTCTCTCTGTGTAGAATTTTCATGCCTATTAAATTAAGGGGGGGGGGGGGTTCTTGAACTTAGGGGGAGAAACAAGATTTGAGAAACAACTATCAAAGCAAGCTTTTTCAAGATTGGTTATCATCATCAAAAAGGGGGAGGTTGTAGAAGCATGCTTCAATCACACAAGTATTTTGATGAAGACAACAAGTCTCTATGAAAAACATGAAAGAAAAAAGGCAAGAGAATCAAAGGGCATCAAACAACAAAGATGATCAAGCTCCATATGCAAGTCAACAACATTGCAAGTCTTGACCAACTTCAAAGGTATATCAAAATACACTTAAAATATTTATACAAGTGCTCAAAAATTATATCTTGCATTGACATATTGCATACAAAATTTTACCAAACTTTGCTTTGTGGTATGCACATTTTAAAATAATTGTTTTTTGCATTTTCTACAGTATTAACCGGTTAACACCTAGGGTTAACCAGTTAACGGGCCAAAATTTTGAATTCTGAGTTAACATTGCAATGCGTTAACCTGTTAACCCATATGGTTAACCGGTTAACCCTGTAGCGAATTGTGAATTTTGGCAACTTTTCATGAAAATGTGTTTTAAATTCTTATGTATTTTGAATGCTTTTGTTGCATAAAAATTATACCCTTTTGAAAGTTGTTTTACATAATATAAATTCTGACATTTTCAAATTAAAAATCACCTCCAAGAATTTTATAAAAATTATAATCACTCATTCTCTTCACAACCTTTCAAATTTTGGTAAAAGTGTTCATACATACTTTTGAGAAGAAACCTTCAAAAAATTCCATACACTTTCATTGTTTCATCTCATCCTTTTAAGTGAACACTTGTATACTATCTTGATTTACAATTTGATTCAAGGAGAAGATCAATCAAGAAGATTAATAGCACCATATTATCAAATCATTAAACTTTGTTAAGAAATCATTTCTTTGTACTCTTGTGATCCAATGATTGTTGGATACAAGTAAAGTGTTTGAAGAGGATTGTTCTTATACACTTAGTCATATAGCTTTAGATAGTAAGCTTCACCGCTTTTGTGTGAATAGGCTTGTACGATAATTATAAAACTATAGTGAAAATCACATATGTGTTGTAAGAGGACTGGAGTACTCTCGGTCTGTGAGGGGAACCAGTATAAATCTCTGGTGTTCTTTATTTTCCGCTTTAATCACTTAGAAACCTTAGGCAAGAAAATTCTACTACCGTAAAAAAATACTAAAAATCTTCTAAGTTCTAATTCACCGCCCTCTTAGGCACTCTTTTTAACTTACAATTTGGAGACATTATTTATTTGGTTCGAAATTTGAGGTATTCAGTGATCATAAAAGTTTGAATAACTTGTTCGATCAGAAAGAGTTAAATATGAGGCAAAGAAGGTGGCTTAAATTGTTAATGGATTTTGATTTCGATTTGAATTACCATTCTGATAAGGAAAATGTAGTGGTTGATGCTTTGAGTAGAAAGTCATTGCGTATTTCGATGCTTATGGTGAGATAAATTGAAATGATTGAGCAGTTCAGAGACATGAGTTTGTTGTGCGAGACGACTGCAGATAGTGTGAAATTGGGTATGTTGAAACTGATTAGTGGAATTTTGAAAGAAATTTGTGAGGGTCAGAAATCTGATTTGAAATTAGTTGACCAGTTGATGTTGGTTAATCAAGGTGATGGAGGTGAGTTCCGAATTGAGGAAGAGAGAGTTTTGAGGTTTCGAGATAGAGTATGTATTCTGGATATTCCTGGAATTAAAAAGAGTATTTTGGAGGAAGGACATTGAAGTCGACTGAGTATTCATCCTGGTGCTACAAATATGTATCAAGATTTGCGTAATTTGTTTTGGTGGCCATGTATGAAAATGGATATTGCTGAATTTGTGTATGCCTATTTGACTTGTCAGAAGTCAAAGATTGAACATTAGAAACCTTCAGGTATGATGCAGCTATCGCTCCCACCAAATGACACATGGCCAAGAGGGGTACAGACGCGAACAGTCGGCGAAACGAGGAGAACACACAAGGGTGAACTCAAAAGGAAAGAGTCGCCAGCTAGGAATTTTTATCCCGAAGGAAAGGTAATGCTACATAAACCTAAGAAAGGAGGGATAAGACGGTTGCGAACCAGAGAAACTGAGAAAGGGGGTTGGTTACAACCTGGGAATGTATTAGCACCCAGATTGTCCGTCGTACTCGACGGGATCCACGCTTAAAATATTTGTGTTTAAAAGGGGTAGTGTCAGTGCAATCTGTGTATCAAAGCTGGAAAGAATGCAAGTGTCAGTATAAAAGAAATAAGAGAAGTGTCAATGTAAGAACAAGAGTGAAATACTCAAGATAAAGAGGCTTAAAGAATAATGCTGGAAGAGGGGGGATATACAGAGACTTTTGTTCGATAACTGTTAAGTTATGCCTACGTATCCTCTCGTGCAATGAGGAAGTCAGAACACCGTAGTTCGACTCAAAGAGATTGAAAGATAAATTGACTTATGAACTGCTTACTTGTCTATGCTGAAGTGTATGACCTGTCTGGCTCAGGTGCAAACTGTCTTGCATTAGACGGAAGAAGCAAGTTCTCGCTTGTGAGTGAATGAGGTGAGAAAAGAATCCCGGAGGAGACGATTATTGTTGGTTTTTGAGTTTTCAATCTTTTATTGCTTTTTGATATTTGTCATAAGAAAATGAGCTTAAGCCTAAACCAAGGGTTAGTAAGCTCATCACATCTTCCCTCTGATTAGGGGTAATGAGAATACTTTAAGTATGAAGTAAGCACCTCACACTTAATCACCATGATGTAGGATTAAGATCATTATACTACTTGTGATTATTTATCTATTTTTGGAGTTTTTGTTTAGTGTTAAGTAATGAGTTTAAGCCATAATCAGGGATTTAATGGACTCATTACACCATCCTAATAGAAGGATAATAGATAAGAACATTTAAGCTGAGGAAGGCTCCTCAACTTAGTCCATGATTAGGGATTAACCTCATGACAAAACAAAGCATTTATTAGAGTGGATTTTAGTTAATGGTAAGGTTAAGAAATGGATTTTATGGTTTGTAAGACAACTTGGGGGGGGGGACTTGTCCATTAACACTAGGGTTAGTCCTTCTTAACCAATTAAGGAAGAATTAGAACCCTAATGCAAGGCCCAAGTTACAAGCTTGATATCTTAGTGATTATTATGATGGATTGATTAAAGGAATTAAACACATTAAGGGATTAACACTTAGGATTAAAGTTATACACTCCATCCTAATAGAAGGATGCAAGCATAAGCTTAATCACAAAGCCTTAAAACCTTTAAGGTTTAGTCCTTGATTATGAGATGAGATGAGAAGACACCAGGATGACACAAAAGGTAAAACTAATGGGGGACTAATCAAACCCTAATTGTGATCATGCTTGGTTGTTCCTAGGGTTTATGAGGCTTGCAAGAGATCTTCAAGAGAAAAGCCACCAAGGAAAAAGCAGATGAAAGGAGATTAAGCAGAAAGAAGCAAGACAACTTACTTCACTTAAGAAGATAAGTTGCTTGAAGAAAGAAAGAGGAGAAGGAGCATGAATGAGCAAGCTCACTATAATACAAAAGTAAAATTCAGCAAGCATGCATAAGAGAGATGAGAAGGGATTATGAGAAGTGAAGGCAAATTCACTTCTCAAATACTTACCACCTGAAAAGTTAGCAGAATGAAATGAAATGAAGTGAACATGAAATGAATGAAATGATGCAAACCAAAACTAAAAGCATAAACATGATGTTAATGATGCTAAGAAGTAAAGAAAACACATGTCAAGAGTTGTGGATGATCATACAAGAATGAGGATGCCAATGGAGCATGCCTTGAACCATGAAAGTTTATGAAATGGAATGAATGTATAACATGGAAAATGAATGATGCAATGATCAAACATGATTCTAATGTGTCCTAAGATGTCTTAGAAGTCATGTGAATGCACAAAATGTCATGGCAAGTTCATGTATGCAAGAATATGAGAGATGAAGGCAAATGAAGGCAAAAAATTAGGGTTTATACATAACATGCAATACAAAATTCAAAACTAGAAGCAAATGACATGATAAAAAATTGAAAATGGGATCAAAGGAACCCTAACCCTACACAAGTTCACTGCCCAAAGGAGGAGACCTAAATCTTAACCTAATGGAAGTTATGATTTTCTCAAATTGGCTAGAGTTTTAAAGCACTTCAAAAGGAAAAATGCACAACAAATTGAAAATGAAAGATAAATTCAAACCAATTGTACCCTAGAAACTACATGATATGGAGAATGCAATTCAAGAAGAACCATCATCAAACTCTTCATGGTTAGGCAGAATGAATTTTTCTAGGTTAGAACAAAAGTATTGCCTTTTAAGAACTTTAATTCCAAAGAAAAATGTCAAAATATGCCAAGAACCAAAAAGAAATTTGTTTGAAGAGTTTGATAATGTTTCTAAATGTATTAAAATGCAATGTGAATTTTTTTGTGATTTTTAGAAACCTAAATGCTATTTTAATTAATTAATTCCCATTAACTAATTAAAATAAACATTTAAATATTTTTAAAATACGAAAATTAT
Source organism: Lathyrus aphaca (assembly GCA_963966055.1). Lineage (NCBI taxonomy): Eukaryota > Viridiplantae > Streptophyta > Magnoliopsida > Fabales > Fabaceae > Lathyrus > Lathyrus aphaca. The sequence goes on along the minus strand of OZ014521.1, from coordinate 408,469,672 downwards.
GCAAAAAATAAAATAAAAATTATTTTCAGAAAGAGAAATATATTTTAAGGTATGATGCAAAAAATGAGATTTTTTGGAAATGATTTACTATTTTAAATAAAATGGGCAAAACAAATGAATTAAAAGGAAAATAAAATTAAATTAAATGAAAAGTAAGCCAATCTAAAGGTCAGGATTTGAAGCTGAGACGCGGGAGTTGACTGGCGCGCGTTTCAGTGGCTGGGATTGATTCTGGCAAATTCAAATTTTAATCCTAATTAATTAATGTTAATGACTGGATTAGGGCTAAAACACAAGATCCAGGCCATTCATTAGCGCGCAGGAAAGCCAGATCAAGGGTCCAAATTCAAAGTTGCCTAATTAATGGGATTAGGGTTTAATCACCTTCAGACGACCGAAACATTGTTCCGGTCGTCTTCTCTGACGAGCCCAAACCCTAACTTCTCTTTCAGGCCATCAAACTCCAAATTTCTTGCACAAAAATGATCCTCTAACAACCCTAAACCTAAATCCCCAACTAAAACTCATTTATCTCACACCATGAACATGAATCGAAGAAAAATGTAAAAACGAGCAAAAGTTTCAGAGATCACATACATGGTGGTTTCTCAACCATTTCCAAAAGTAATCATATCCCCATGATCAGGGGAGCATATAGAACCATAAAAGAACTTAAAAGCTAGCTTCTGGGAAAAAAGTTCATCCTGTTACCTGAGATGGGGACCCTCTGATTCTGAGCTTTCTGAGTTCTCCCTTGATGCAAGCCCACTCCTATGAACCTCTTGAATATGATATGGAGCTTAGAAAACTTTGAGGATGGATGGTTTATGCTGTGTGGTTCTGGTGTAGCAGAAATGGAGGTTTGTGTGTGTGGTGATTCAGGCTGTTTCAGGGGGTGGGATTTGTTCTATGGATTGTATGTGACTTATTGGTGAAGGAATTTTTGAGGTTTGATGGCTGTGGTCAGAGTTTCGAAGAGATTAAGCTTTTGACAGTTTTTGTGCAATCTGGTTGTGTGTGTTCTAAGCCTTTTTTCTTCTTGTTTTATGACCTTGAGGTAATCCATAGGCAATCCCAACAATTCTGGAGGGCAGGTATGCACTGTGGGAATGGTATGGGATGATTGGCCAAAAAGTCAAAAATTGTGTACTATAGGTATGGGCCATGGCAGAGGATATTTCTGTGCTTGGATTGCTTCAGCTAGCTTCAAGGAAGGCCATTGGATGTTCTGATGTGATCTGTAATGGGTGAAGGGTGAGATGTCATGTGTTTCGCAATTTTCACAACTTGTTGCATTTTGAGATTTTGGTCATGGACATGTCCTATTCCAAGCTGAATTCTTGTTGTGAAATGTTACATGATGTTATGGTAATGCTTTGAGATTAGTTAGAGACCACACAAACCCTTGGGAATCACTTTTGCAAGAATTCCCCCTTTTGAACTTTATGGAAAAAATGCTTTATGATACTTGGAATCCAAGGCATGAAAGTGAGAAATTCTTTGGGCAAATCTGAATTATGGACCATGAATGATGTTTGTGTGATGATTAGAAGTTGATTTGAAGTCACAAAATGAATTGGCAAGAGGTTTTGCAAGTTTCCTCTTTGGTACAAAAGTGAAAATTTAGTGATTTTGTCCAACTTTGCAAGGTTATAACTTTTGTTCTAAAATGAATTAGAATGAGTTCTTGTACTTTTTGAAAATGGGAGGATCCAATCTACAACTTTCATGACCAAAGATTTTTCATTTGAAGCATTTTTGGATCAAAAAGAGGAGGTTGAAAAAACTTTCCCAAAATGGCAAGTTTACATTACAAGTCACTTTCCCAAAATGGCAACTTTGCAAATGGCTTGAAATTCTTCAATTTTGTGAACTTCTAATTTCTTCTAAGATCAAATAAAGATCATACACATCCAAAATGATGGGGAAAACCCTTTGGTTGGATGATTGGGGGCCTCAGATGCCCTGATTTTGCACCGAGTTGCTCAAGAAGTCATCTTCTGATCAGATGCCTTCCCCCATTGAATTTCTTCATGAAAATTGGTATGCATGATCCTCATATCATATAGAGACCAATAGAAACAAGAATGACCAAAAAATTTGGAGTTATGGCCTCTGAAACCAAAACCCTAATTTTAGGTCCTCTGTGCAGTTAAGCTTGGCTCTGCTTCCATGCCTTTCTTAGTTCTTGTGATTATTTGACTTCCTTGACCTTGGGAGGATATAATATGATGCTTGAACATACATGGACCCTCTTGAGAAGATTGATGACCTTTGGAGTGGCTCAGATAGCTCATGGATGGCTCAGATCACAAACCCTAGATGCAGATGCCTTAGAACCAGTGCAGTGAAGTAAGAATGCAATATGAGATGATATGATTGAACCTATGCAAATGAAAAGATCACAAGCCATGGTGAAATTAGTGAGGGCAAATTTGGGGTGTTTACAGCTGCCCCTATTCAAACATGAGTTAGCTGTGCAGGATGTAAGCAGCGGTTTAACAGGCAAACAAGATAACTTGTGGTTGAATACCAAAGACACTCCAAAATTTGCACTCACCGAATGAAGAAGAAAAAGGATATAGATCGTAAAAGGAAGTATAATATGATTATAAAGTGCGGGCGACGGAGGACGACCGTCGAGCAGAGGACGACTGCTGGGGATGAAGTAATGACGGGGACGACCGACATGTTGGGGAAATAGAGGGATCATGATGGGGACGACCATTAGGTAAGATAGCAAAATTCTCCGGGGATTAAAGGTAAATAATGGGGACGACTATCGGGTTGAAGGAATAAATGATGAGGAACGGTCATCAAAGGTGAAGGACGATCACCTAGCAGGGGACGGCTTCTCTGTTGGGGATAAGATGAGGGACGATCATCTAAGGTGAAGGACGATCACCCGGCAAGGTACAATTGCCGAAAGTATCACGACACAGGACAAATGTCGGATGAAAAGGTCGCCGATGGGGACGGCCATCGGATAAAATGATAAAGGACGATCATCAAGAGGTGAAGGACGATCACCTAGCAGGGTACGACTGCTCTCGGGGTTTATCATGACATAGGAAGAATGTCATATAACAAGATCAACGATGGGGACGGCCATCGGATAAAATGATGAAGGACGATCATCAGAAAGGTGAAGGACGATCACCTGGCAGGGTACGGCTGCCGAAAGTATCACGGCATAGGACGAATGTCGGATAGGAAGGGGTTCTAATGAATAGAGACTCCGTTGAGGATGATGAAGGACGATCATCTAAAAGGTGAAGGACGATCACCTGGCAGGGTACGGCTGCCGGAAGGTATCATGACATAGGACGAATGCCAAATAGAAAGGAAATAATTTATTCGGGATTTGCCGGGGATTCTTCTGGGGAATAGTAGACACAGACGAGTGTCTAATTTCAAGAAGATATAAGTGTCTGACACGGTGTATAGATTAAAGATGTGGACAAGCATCCTTAAGACTATGATACAGACGAGTATCAGTAGAAACAAATGCTGACGCATGTTCAGAGATGATGGTACGAACGAGTACCAACTGGTTAACAAAGAACACAGACGAGTGTCGACTCTGAGGGGATTTAAGTGGTGTATATAAGATACGAACGAGTATCTGTATGAAAAAGAGTGAGACAAATGCGAGTGTTCAACTTGCCGGGGCATGACATGGACGGGTGTCGGAAGGAGTGTATTATAAACAAGTATTTGGTTTACAAAGTATTTAGGCAACTATGCTGGGGGACGGTGACACGGACGAGTGTCAGAGAATTGTATATAAATGTGTATCTGTCTGTAGAGAATGCTCGGGTGACTTTACTGGGGAATGATGACACGGACGAGTGCCAAAAGGAGCATGCATCTGTATTTGTGAGTGTAAAGGAAATACTTTGATATTCTGTCGGGGAGTTTGAGAAGTATTTTGTATATTGTTGATGGAATGTTGGTATACACAACTGTTTGATTCAGAACACAGCTTATGATTATGCAATATGTTTAATTTTTGCCGTAATGCTCCGTATTAGACGGAATGCTACGCTCTGGGGGAAAATATGATGTGAATGCTATGATTATGCAAAGATACCGATCCGGGATTCGGATCCCGTTGCTGTGGAGATCTCCGGCTGACCTGCTTGAAGTGGATATCCCAGCTGGGGATGAGATCATTGGTAGATCTGACATATATGACTCTGCCTGAGGGAATAGATCACTGATCGACCCATCCTTGGTGATGAGGTACCCAGCTGGGGTCTGTGGAAGTTTTCGTCACTTTGTTGTGAGATCGTCAGGCATTGCTTTTCTGGATAGAGGCTGGAGCTCTGCGGGGAGATGGTTTCCTTCCTGACACTTGGCCGAAGAGGAATGATGACTGGCAACTCAGCTGGGGATAAAGCATCTCTGGTGCTAGATGGGAGATGGGCTGAGTAAATAGCGATTTGGTAGCTTACTGGGGAGAAGCTTTCATGCCCCCATATTGCACTTTGACTACCTGCAATCCTGTTATGACGAAAAACGCACAAGTACCCCGAGGTATCCTTTACTGGATTCCATCATAGGAGTTTAGAAACTCCCGGGAGCAAATATATTTCCTGTAAGCATGTAAGTTTTGGAAAAGACGCATCTGTATTTATGCAATCAACATCTTAAGGACATCGGACATTTTGCAAATGAAAATAAAATGTACGATACAAAATATGACTGAAAATCGATTTTATTAATTTGCGTGCCTTGAATTTGGCAAATACAGTCAAAGAAACAGATCCCCTGAAATGAGGAGATTGTTACAAAATTGAGAAACAAAAAGGTGCTGGCAATGTTGATGACGCTTCTGTGAGCTTCCCTTTTGCTATGACTCGTATGACATTGACGTTCTTCTAATCTTGCTTTCTGAAGAAGGCTGATTCTGACTTGTAAACACCCCAAATTTGCCCTCACCCATTCACACCATGGCTTGTGATCTTTTCATATACATAAGTTCAATCATAGCATCTCATATTGCATATTTGCTTCACTGCATTGGTTCTAAGTCATTTGCATCTAGGGTTTGTGATCTGAGCAATCCAAGAGCTTCTTGAGCCACTCCAAAGGTATTAAATCATTTCAAAGGGGTCCATGTATGTTCAAGCATCATATTATATCCTCTCAAAGTCAAAGAAGCCAAAAAATCACAAGAACTGAGATTGGCATGGATGCAGAGCCAGGTTTAACTGCACAGATGACCTAGAATAAGGGTTTTGGTTTCAAAGTCCATAAATCCAATTTTTTTTGGTCATTCTTGTTTCTATTGGTCTCTATATGGTATAGGGATCATGCATATCAATTTTCATGAAGAAATTCAATGGGGAAGGCACCTGATCAAGAGTTGACTTTTTGAGCAAGTCAGTTCAAAATCAGGGCATCTGAGGCCCTCAATGACCCAACCAAAGGGTGTTCATCATCATTTTGATTATGTATGATCTTTATTTGATCATAGAAGATGTTGGAAGTTCACAAAAGTGAAGAATTTCAAGCCATTTGCAAGTTGACTTTGTGGGAAAATGACTTGTAATGGAAACTTGCCATTTTGGGAAACTTTTTCAACCCTTGCTTTTTGATTCAAAAATGCTTCAAATGGGAAAACTTTGGTCATGAAAGTTGTAGAATGGATCATTCCCTTTTCAAAAAGTACAAGAACTCATTCTAATTCATTTTGGATCAAAAGTTATGGCTTGTCAAAGTTGGCCAAAATCACATAATTTCAAGTTATGCACCAAAGAGGCAAAGTTGCAAAACCACTTGCCAAGACAAATTGTGCTATCAAATGGACTTTTAATCTTCATACAAACATGAACCAATGTCTAAAAGTCAGATTGCATCAAAAGTTTGCTCATTTTTATGACTTATGGACCAAGAAACTTCAAAAGGGCCAAATTTGATTAAAGTTGCAAAACCTCACTCAAACCCTAATCCATGTGCTGGCTGACTTCAAAGTTGATCCTATGGTTCTCCTCACTTCTTGCTGCGCAGGACACCCCTCTTGTCCTTGGCTAGCCATGAGCCCATACCTCTTTTACACAAAGCTTAACTTTTTGGTAAAAGACCCATACCAATCACAATAGGGCACACCAACTGCACAGACCTATCCATGAGTGATAAGTGGACCAAAGGCAAGCCATAACACATAACAATTCATGCTGAAACACACTCCAAGCCATAGTTACCAAAAATCCTCCAAACTTGCAAAACCATTCGAAGCACACAGCACAGACTTCAAACACAAAAACAAACTCCACCATTGATCTCAAAATGTTCCACTGACCACAAACCAACCATTGAAACAGCCTGAAACCTCACATAAACCAAATACGATTTCTGCCCCTCTTTGAACAGAACTCAAGAAATCTCTCAAACTAGCCCAAATAAACTCCAGATAAGCTTTGCAAACACTTGAGGGAGGTCAGTGGAGTTGATTAGAAGCAAGAAACTGGTCCAGAAGCTCTTGGGTTGAAAGCTTCGATTCAGGTAGCCATGGAAATTCATTTTTCCAGAACTCTTATTTCTTGTTTCTAAATGATAAAGCATGCTCTCCTGATCACACTGAACCTTTTATTTTTTAAAATGATTGAGTTTTGAGGTTGTATGAATGTTCTGAAATTTTGTGCAGTTTTAAGTTTTTGTTCGAATCTTGTTGTTGATGATGAATAAATGAAATTTGAGGCTGTATTCTTATTCTAGGGGACTTGGGGATCATTTCTGGAGATTTGGGAGGTTTGATTTGACCTAGGGAGTGTTTTTGAGATTTTCAGGGAGGGAGGTCACCGGAGAAGACGACCGGAGCTCGTCTCCGGTGACCTGAAAATAATTAGGGCTAATTAATTAGGGTTAGCCAGGTTTGAATGTGGAGCGTAGATCAGGCTGACTAAGTCAATCCCCTGCGCGTTTCAATGGCCTGGATCTATCATTAAACCCTATTTCCATTTAATTAAATTAATTAATTAGTTTTAGTCAGTTTGAATCTCAGCCACTAGATAACGTGCGCAGTCAATTCCCGCGCCCTAGGTTCAAATCCCAGCCTTTGGATCAGTTGACTTCTCAATAATTCAATTTTATTTTCATTTTGTTTGATTTATTTTGCACATTTAATTTAAAATAGCAAAAAATGTTTAAAAATCACGAAAATTTTTGTCAAGGTTTTCATTATTTTTCAGAACACAAAAATATTTTTATTTTTATTTTTTGCATTAAAAATTATTTTTAAATTATTTAAATGTTTATTTTTAATTAATTAATGGAGATTAATTAATTAAAAATACATTTAAGTATTTAAAAATCACAAAAAATTCATATAGCATTTAGAAACATTTAGAAACATTGTCCAACTCTCAAAACAAATTTATTTTTTGTTCTTGATGCCCTTTGCTCATTTTCTTTGGAATTAATTCCCTTTTTAGGCAATATTTTGGTTCAATCTTCAAAAATTCATTTCTGCCTAGCCATTGAGAGTTGGACAATGATTCTTTTTGCATTGCATCTTTCATAACATGTAGTTTATAGGATAAAATTGGCTTGAATTGATCTTGCATTTTCAATTTATTTTGCATTTTTTCTTGACAAGGTACCTTAAAACCCTAGTAATCTTAGGAAATTCATAACTTTCACTAGGTTAAGAGTTAGATCCCCTCCTTTGGGCAGTGAACTTGTATAGGTTTAGGGTATCTTTGATTGCATTTTCAATTTTTTATCATGTCATATGCTTCTGATTTTGAATTTTGCTTTGTGTGTTGATCATAAACCCTAATTTGTGCTTTCCTTTGCATCCATCTTTCATTTGCTTGCATTTAAGAACTTGCCATGACATTTTGTGCATCTACATGATTCATAAGACATCTTAGGACATATTAGAATCATGATTGATCATTGCATCTTCCATTTGCCATGTTATATGTCCCTTGCATTTCATAAACTTTTCTTGAACTTCCATGGTTCAAGCATGCTTCATCTACATCCTTATGCTTTTATGATCATTCTCATCTCTTGTCATGTGTTTGCATCATCTCTTAGCATCACTAACATCATGTAACTGCTTCTGACTTTGGCATTTGCCCATCCATATGCATTGTTTCATCTCATTCTTTCCTTTATGCATCATGTACTAACTTTTCAGGTTAAGGGTAAGTTGGTTTAGGAGGTGGATTTGCCTTCACCTCCTACTTCTTCTCTCCTTCCCATTTTGCATCCTTGCTGCATTTTTACTTGTCTTTGAGTGAGCTTGCTCACTTGTGCCTCTCTTCCCTCATTTCTCTTCTCATTTCATCTCTGTTCTATCTTGCTTCTCCTTGGTGGCTTCCTTGAAGATTTCTCCTCTTAAGCATCACAAACCATAGGACTCCTAAGCATGATAACATTTTAGGATTGATTAGTCCCCCATTAGTTTTACCTTTGTGTCATCTTTGAGTCTTCTCTTCTCATCTCATAATCAGGGACTAAACCCTAAAGGCTTTAAGGCTTTGTGATTAAGCTTATGCCTGCATCCTTCTATTAGGATGAAGTGTATAACTTTAATCCTAAGTGTTAAACCCTTAATGTGTTTAAATCCTTTAATCAATTCATCTTAATAATCATCAAGACATCAAGCTTGTAACTTGGGCCTTGCATTAGGGTTCTAATTCTTCCTTAATTGGTTAAGAAGGACTAACCCGAGTGTTAATGGACAAGTCCCCCTCAAGTTGTCTTACAAACCATAAAAATCACTTCTTCATTTTATCATTAACTAAAATCCACCTAATAAAGGCTGTGTTTTGTCATGAGGTTAATCCCTAATCATGGATTAAGTTGAGGAGCCTTCCTCAGCTTAAATGTTCTCATCTATTATCCTTCTATTAGGATGGTGTAATGAGTCCATTAAATCCTTGATTATGGCTTAAACTCATTACTTAACACTAAACAAAAACAACAAAAACATCTAAATAATTACAAGTAGGTTAATGATCTTAATCCTACATCATGGTGACTAAGTGTGAGGTGTTTACTTCATGCTTAAGGTATTCTCATTTACCCCTAATCAGAGGGAAGATGTGATGAGTTTACTAACCCATTGGTTTAGGCTTAAGCTCATCAACTTATGACAAACTCAAAAGGCAATAAAAGACTGAAAACACAAAAACAAACAATAATCGTCTCCTCCGGGATTCTTTTCTCACCTCATTCACTCACAAACGAGAGCTTGCTTCTTCCGTCTAATGCAAGACAGTTAGCACCTGAGCTAGACAGGTCATACACTTGAGCATAGACAAGTAAGCAGTTCACAAGTCAATTTATCTTTCAGTATCTTTGGGTCGAACTACGGTGTTCTGACTTCCTCATTGCACGAGAGGATACGTAGGCATAACTTAACAGTTATCGAACAAAAGTCTCTGTATATCCCCCCTCCTTCCAGCATCATTCTTTTAAGCCTCAAAGTCTTGAGCTTCACTCTTGTTCTTACACTGACACTCTCTTATACACTTCACACTTCTTTTACACTGACACTTGCATTCTTTTCCAGCTATGATACACAAATTGCACTGACACTACCCCTTTAAAGCACAAATCTTTTAAGCTTGGATCCCGTCGAGTACGGCGGACAATCTGGGTGCTAATACCTTCCCAGGTTGTAACCAACCCCCTTTCTCAGTCTCTCTGGTTCGCAACCGTCTTATCCATATCTTTTCTTAGGTTTATGCAGCATTACCTTTCCTCCGGGATAAAAATGCCTAGCTGGGGACTCTATTGATTCTCTTCTCTTTCGCCGACCGTTCGCGTCTATACCCCTTCTGACCTGAGGTGTCATTTGGCGGGAACGACAGCTTGGCGACTCTGCTGGGGACCCTTATATTGTAATCAGGGCTTCTGGTTCTTTTTGTGGGTTCCTCCTAGCGCTTGTTTGATTTGTGTTTACTGGGGTGTTATGTGCTAATTATTTTTGTATATTTGTTTTATTTACTTCTTTGTGTACAGTTATTTATTGCTTTCTTTACAGCTTTATATACATCATGTTGTCATACTGTTATCTGGCTGGATCTGGTTTTTGTTTTGGTGGGTGGGGTTCATTGAGAGTTTAAGGTCCTATACCTGGGACCTGAGTGACACCTAGGCTAGAGTGGTTCATGTTCTTTCCCATTCCATTTCGGTCTGGTGCGGGAATATGAAACACGGTTCAGATGTGGGTTTCTTCTTGAGAACTCTGTGCTACAGATTTCCTGTAGTGCTAGGGCTATCTGGGAAGCCTGCTAAGTCGTGATGACCTTTATTATTGACCTTCAGAAACTGAGGTGAATTAGAGGAGGATCTTTTATGGTTATTGTAAACACTGTACCTCCGGGTTAGAAGTGTTTACACTTCTCATAACTGATCCAAGTCTGAGGATCCTTATTCTAGAACACTACCTGTGAGGGGGTTGGGCTATTTACAGGTTTGCAGGTACCCTTGGCCACATCATACCCTGTAAGTTTTTGTGTTTAAGAATGCTTCACTTTGGACAGTTCTTGTGATTTAACCCTGGACATGTGACTCTTTATTTGAGTCCCCCACCTTGGTTACTGGATTTCTAGACCTCCATCTGGACTTCTTAAACATACATGGACCTTTATATCAAGGCAGTTATCAGATCCAGCTTGATCACAAACCCTTGCATATCATTTGCATACATCATCAATGCATCATTTAACATTTGTTTATTTGTTTTTCAGGGTATCCACATTACATCTGGCTTGGTTTTGACCCCTTCATCTGCATAGACCTTTGTTCATCAGTTATCTACTTCAGCCACCTTCATCAGTTGCCTACTTCAGCTACCTCCATCATCATCCTCAGCCTATCAGTGGCTCATCTCCAGTCTCAGTCTTCATCATCAGCATCTGTTTTCATCTCTTCATCAGCAATCATGGCACCCAAGAAGAGCAACATTTCATACCATTTCTTTGAGCCTGTGCTGACTGGCATCAGACAGGTCCAGGCACTTATCACTCCAGACCATATCCCATTATTCAGAGAGCATTATGGAGGCATCCTTGATATGGTTATGGACTTGGACCCTTCTCAGAGGAGTTTGATCCACACTTGCCTACAGTTTTATGACCCTCCTTTGAGATGCTTCACTTTCCAGAACTTTCAGTTGGGACCTCTGCTAGAGGAATTTTCATCACTGATTGGAGTACCTATTAAGGGTGGGATTCCCTTCAACCCTGAGATGACTTCTCCCAGCAATGGAGAAGTGGCAAAGGCACTGTACCTAGAGCCTATATTGATTGATCAGAACATGACAACAAAGGCTGGGATCCCTGGCTTGCACTTAGACTTTCTGACTTCTTAGGCTATCCTGAAGGCCTCCTTGGGAGAATGGAAGGCAATTTGTGCATTGTTAGCCCTCAGTATATATGGGGTTATACTTTTTGCAGATGAGCCCAAGTTTATCAGCAAGAATGCTATTCATCTCTTCCTTTTGAGAAACCCGGTACCCACCTTGCTGGGAGATTTCTATTATTCTGTTCACCAAAGGAATGAGAAGCAGAGAGGGAGATTGGTGAGATGTTGTGCTCCTCTATTCCATACCTGGTTGCTCAAACACTTACCTAGGACTGATGCCTTCCTGAACCCCCACCAGCAGAAGAATTGGGCTAAGAGACTTATTGCTTTGACTTCAGATGACATCAGATGGTGCACCCAGAGCACCAAAGGCAGGGACATAATAACTAGCTGTGGGCAGTACCCCAATGTACCTCTAGTGGAAGTAAAGGGTTGCATCAACTACAATCCTTTGCTGTTTAAGAGACAATTGGGCTATGCTTTGGTTCACCCTCCTAGAGTGCAGGACTTGGCTGAAACCCTGTATTGTGAGATAAAACCTAATCTAGCTGTTGTCAGACAGGCATCCTGGGCTTGGGACAACATCCAGACCAAAGGGATGGCCATTCTTGGGAGATGCAATAATGTGGCTTCAGCTCAGTATTATGAATGGTCTCATACTAGGGCTCAGATTTCTGGGATGCCTTTCACCATCGAGGATGCACCTGGACCATCCACAGTACCACCTCCAGCAACTGTCAGCCTGGAAGAATTTGAGAAGCTGAAGGAAAGGAATGAGAATTTGTCTCAAGCTCTAAAGAAGACCCTTTGGGAAAGGAGTGATGGTAGTCTGGACATTGAGAGGTTGGAAAAGCTTAAGGTGGAGCATCTGGCTAAGATTGAGAAAACAGAGGACTACATCAAGAAAGCAAGGGCTGGGGAGCAAATACTGAAGAATGCTTGTAAGGAAGCCAAGTACCAGCAGGCTAGGACTGAGCTTTATCTGCAGTAAAGTCAGGCTAGGTGGGTCAGGATCACTGAGGCCAGGACACAAGAAGATCAGAAAACTCAGGCCAGGATTGAACAGTTAGAGGCCAGTGAAAAGAAGCAACAGGAGGCTTTGCTGGCAACCCAGAAGGAAATTTCAGAATTGAAGCTTAGGGCTGGTGTGAAAAGGTCAAAGGACCAAGACAGGCACAAGAAGCTGACCACTGCTATTGCCACCTGGAACCTTCTTATCAGAAACATCACAGAGCATCCGGCTGGTCCTGTAACTGAAGCACTTTTGAAGGAGGTTAAGGAGGATGAGTTTGGCTTATATGTTTGATCACTTTGTTTGTTGTTATTTCCATTTGATGTACTTTTCTTTTATGTTGTATTTTGACCCTTCAGGGGCATATGTTGTAAAAACAAACTATGTATGATTCACCATTTGTAATATATTTGTTAGTTTGTTTCACTGAGTTCTCTTTCTCTCAAGCAAACATCAAAGTATATTCCTCAGGGTCTGGAAAGGTCAAAACCAAGTGCCAAGCCGGATACCTTGGAAAGCAAATAAGCATACTGCATTGCATACTAACTTTTGTTTTGTTTTGTAGGCTTTTGTTTTGTTGTTACTAACTCTGTTGTGGTTCAGGAATTATTGCTCGCCGTCGGGTGTTCCCTCTCAACCGTCCGCACAGGTATCCTACTCGCAACAATCTTCCTGGTATCCAAATGGATCAAGTACAGCAAGATCTGACAGAGGTCAGAACTCAGATGGCTAATGAAAGAACAGAGATGAGAAACCAAATGACCCAGTTCATGGAAGTAATGAATGGCTTGGCTCAAAGTCAAGAGAGGTTAAGGGCATTGGCAGAAAGACAAACTCCAGAAGAACCCCATTTGGGAACTGGAGGAGCAAGTAACAATGAAAGGGGACAATCTCATGTTAATCCACCAGTATATGGGCCTCATCTACATCCAGAAGTCAACATCCCGGTAAATGTGCAAGGAAATACTACTGGAGGAAGGATCTTACAGGAAGACCCCCAAGAAGAACAGTTTACTGTAATGGGAGCTGGGGATGAAGCCTATGATAGGAGGTTTGATGAAATTGCTGAGAAGTTGAGATCTCTGGAGTCTCAAAATTCCCTAGGTTTTGATGTCATGGATATGGGGCTAGTGGATGGGGTAAGGATTCCCCACAAGTTTAAACCCCCGTGCTTAGAGAAGTACAATGGAACTTCCTTTCCACGAACCCACTTACAGTCCTTTCTGGGGAGACTTAAAGCATATACCATGGATGAAAAGCTGTGGATGTTCTACTTTGAAGACAGTTTGACTGGGGCTTCAAGGGAGTGGTACTCTCACTTGACCAGAGCTACTATCAGATGCTGGAAAGACTTAGCTGAAGCTTTCATCAGACAATACCAATACAATCTGGACATGGCTCCTAACAGAACCCTTCTGATGGGAATGTCTCAATCCTCTAGGGAAAGCTTCAGGGAATATGCCCAAAGGTGGAGACAGCTTGCTGCTGCTGTCCATCCACCTATGTCGGAAAGAGAAATGGCCGACATGTTTATGAACACTCTGCAAGGAACATATATTGATAGGCTAGCTGCTTTTTCTTCCACCAGCTTCGCTGACGTAGTCATAGCTGGAGAAAGAATTGAAAGCCTCCTGGAGATGGGTAAGATTTCTGATAATGGTGCAAGTTCGTCAAGTAATCCTAGGAAGCCTTTTGTGGGACCTAGAAGAACTGGTGAGACAAATGCCATCCATGCCAACAGGGGCAGACCTCAGTATGTTCATAGATCAGTAGCAGCTGTCACAATTCCAGCTCTGATTCCTCAGCAACCAGCATATCAACCACAACAACAACCACACTATCAACAACAAGTTCAGTATCCGCCACAGAGAAACTAAAACAACAACAGCAATCAACAACAAAGACCTTTTCAGCAAAGACCACCACAGGCAAATAGGGTGATTGATCCTATCCCTATGCCATATGCTGCCTTATTGCCACAACTCCTGAAGCTCAACTTGGTTGAGTTAAGGACATTGACACCTCCAGATCCTTCTAATCTGCCAAGAAACTATGATGTCAACGCCAGATGTGCTTTTCACTCCAATGCACCTGGCCACAATACTGAGAAGTGTAGGGCTTTACAAATGAAGGTTCAGGATCTGGTGGAATCTAAAGCCCTCAACATTGCACCCCCACCAAATGTTAACAAGAATCCCATGCCCAATCATGGAGGTCCAAGAATTAATGCCATTGAGGAAGACAAGCCATCTTTCTTGATAACCAGTGTTGGACAGATTCGAACACCACTGGTAGAAATTAAAGCTCAGCTTTTAGAGTGCCAGATGTTCCCCGGGTGTGAGCTCGGTTGTGGTTATTGCAACATTTCGGTCAACGGGTGTGATAACTTGAGAAACGACATAGATGGTCTTATCAAAAGTGGTATACTCCAGATCACAACAACGGTGCCTACAAATCCAGCAATTCCTCTGACAACAATTCCTGACCTTTCTACAACTGTAACAACAATCATTCCAACCAATTCATCAATATCATCAACAATGGCTCCGTCCATCACTTCAGCAAACCAGATATCAACAACCATTCCTTCTACAACATCAGCACCCATTTATTCAGCAAAATCTTCTACAACGCCAACAGAAATTAATGAAGATATCTCAGCAGTCACCATTTACTATGATCCATCAAATGTTCCTCCAAACAACAGCTTTCAACAAACAGTGGCACCTCCTGCCAGGTCACCAGTCACCATTTACTACGATCCACACACCATTTCAGTACCCTCCTCTGCTGCAGTCAGTCCAGTTACCATCACAGTGCCTGGACCAGTTCCATATGAAAGCAGTAATGCCATACCCTGGCATTATGGCTCTGACCTCTACTACAACGGGGAGAAAATTACTTTGGATTCTTCAACCTCTTCTCCACAAATTGATAATGTCGGGGGAGGCGGAGGCTTCACTCGAAGCGGACGCCTTTTTGTCTCACAAGTGCAAAGACCTAATGCCGAAGCAGAAGCTGCTGCCAAAGCAAAAGGAAAGAGTGTGGTATTTGAAGAGCCGGCTGTCAAAGAAACTCAGAAGACATCTTTTGAACAAGATGTAGACGAGTTTATGAGAATCATAAAGAGAAGTGATTACAAGGTGGTGGATCAGCTTCACCAAACTCCCTTAAAGATCTCCATATTATCCCTGTTGATGTGTTCTGAAGCTCACAGGAATGCATTACTAAAAGTCCTGCACGCAGCATACGTGCCAGAGGAGATCACTGTTAATCAGCTAGAAACCGTGGTAGCGAATGTCAACACCAGTCATGGACTGGGCTTTACCAATGCTGACTTAACAACCGAGGGACGTAACCACAACAAGGCTTTACACATCACTCTAGAATGCAAGGGTGCTGTCTTATCTCATGTATTGGTGGACACTGGGTCTTCACTCAATGTTTTACCAAAGAAAGCCTTAGTGAAGCTGGAGTATGATGGCTTGGCATTGCGTCCAAGTAATCTGGTGGTGAGAGCTTTTGATGGCTCTAAAAGATCAGTGCTTGGGGAGATTGATCTGCCTGTGATGATTGGCCCGCAGACCTTCAAAATTACCTTCTATGTGATGGACATTCAGCCGGCCTACAGCTGTTTGTTGGGTAGACCTTGGATCCATGCCGCTGGCGCAGTCACGTCTACCCTTCACCAGAAGCTGAAATTCGAGTGGGAAGGCCAAATCATCACTATCTGTAGGGAAGAGGACATCTTTGTTAGCCATCTGGCTACGTACAAGTATATTGAAATGGATGAAGAAATCCATGAAACCATGAGCCAGGGATTTGAGGCCCTGAACATTAATGAAGCATCTGCTGTACTGGGAACTTCCATGACGTCTTATCAGCAAGCCAGGAAGGTTGTTGAGGAGGGTACTGCCCAAGGCTGGGGAAAGCTGTTGCCTGTGGAGAAGAAGGAGGACAGATTTGGGTTGGGTTACAAACCAACTCAACAAGATCAATCAGAGGCTGCTAAGAAGCCCAATTTTGTCAGCGGGGGGATGCTCACCCCAGATGCAGTGAACAACTTGGAAGATGAGTCGGAAGATGAGCGCAACCTGGAGAGTTGGATACGTCCAAGGACCCCGGGGAGCCATATCTCAAACTGGTCTTCCCAGGAAATTATAAGGGTTACTCCTGCAGAGTAATTATTATTTCATGTATATTTTAAGCATGCATCAAGTCTTGCATCTTGCCCAAGATGTCAAGGCTCATTTTGTAATCGGGCCATCTTGTAATTTTGTGCAAACAGATCAGTCAATGAATATCGGACATCTTTTGCAAATGAGTCTTTTTCTTTTCCGCTCACTGTTTTTCCATTTTTCTTTTTGTACAAAAATAAAATGGCAATGTTTTCCAAAATGATAAATCCCTTTCACTTTTTCTAAACAAAGATTAAAATCGATCACTAAAATGAACAATCTAAACCCTTGCAGAGAGTGCCTTTCAGACTGCACCGACAACAACACAGCTATGGCTTCGTATGACTTTGACAATCCAATCAATCAAGCTGATGAAGGGGTTGAAGAAGATTATGAGCTTCCTGAAGAGCTAGCCAGGTTATTAAGGCAAGAGGAGAAGGTTATCACTCCTCATCTGGAGGAGATTGAAGCGGTTAATCTTGGTACAGAAGAAGATGTGAAAGAAGTTAAGATCGGAGCCTGCTTACAAGACTCAGTAAAAGAACAACTGATTGACATGCTTCGTGAATATGTGGATGTGTTTGCTTGGTCTTATCAGGATATGCCAGGGTTAGAAACCGATATTGTTATGCACAAGCTGCCTTTGAAAGAAGACTGCCCGCCAGTAAAACAGAAACTGCGCCGTACTCGCCCAGATATGGCAATGAAGATCAAGGAAGAGGTACAAAAGCAGTGGGACGCCGGGTTCCTCGTTGTAACTAGCTATCCACCATGGGTTGCTAATATTGTACCTGTGCCTAAGAAGGATGGCAAAGTGAGGATGTGTGTGGACTACCGGGATCTGAACAGAGCCAGCCCGAAAGATGACTTCCCTTTACCTCACATTGATGTATTGGTTGATAATACGGCTCAGTTCTCGGTGTTCTCCTTCATGGATGGATTTTCAGGATACAATCAGATCAAGATGTCACCTGAAGACATGGAGAAGACAACTTTCATCACACCCTGGGGCATGTTCTGTTACAAGGTGATGCCATTCGGACTAAAGAATGCTGGTGCAACTTATCAACGGGCTATGGTGACATTATTCCATGACATGATCCATAAAGAAATTGAATGTTATGTGGATGATATGATTGCCAAGTCCCTCACAGAAGAAGATCACCTGGTGAATCTACTGAAGCTATTCAAGCGTCTGAGGAAATACCAACTGAAATTGAACCCCAATAAATGCACATTCAGGTTGCGATCCGGTAAGCTGCTGGGATTTATCGTAAGTGAAAAAGGGATTGAAGTTGACCCTGATAAAGTTAAAGCCATTCAAGAAATGCCTGCACCAAAGTCAGAAAAAGAATTTCGGGGGTTTCTAGGTAGATTGAACTACATTTCACGGTTCATATCTCACCTTACTGCAACCTGTGAACCCTTATTCAAGCTGTTAAGAAAAGAACAAACGGTCAGGTGGAACGAAGACTGCCAGAGGGCTTTTGACAAAATCAAGGAATACTTACAGGAGCCTCCAATCCTTATGCCTCCAATTGAAGGAAGACCTCTAATTATGTACTTCACAATATTAGAAGAGTCAATGGGGTGTGTGCTGGGCCAGCATGACGAGTCTGGTCGAAAAGAGTATGCAATATACTACCTAAGCAAAAAGTTCACCGACTGTGAACAACGTTATTCACTGCTCGAGAAAACTTGTTGTGCTTTAGCGTGGGCTGCTCGCCGACTAAGGCAGTATATGTTGACCCACACTACCTTGTTGATCTCAAAGAGGGACCCAGTTAAGTACATTTTTGAGAAGCCAACACTTACCAGACGGGTTGCAAGATGGCAAATGATCCTCACAGAATATGACATTCAGTACACATCTCAAAAAGCCATCAAGGGTAGTGTATTGTCTGATTATCTTGTTGAGCAACCCATTGATGATTACCAGCCTATGAGATTTGACTTCCCCGATGAAGACATCATGTTCATAAAAGCAAAAGATCATGAAGAGCCTGTTCACACTGAAGGGCCTGACCCAGAAGAGGAATGGACTATGATGTTTGATGGGGCTGTTAATATGAATGGTCGTGGTGTTGGTGCAGTACTCATTACACCTAAAGGAGTTCACATGCCTTTCTCGGCAGAACTCAACTTCAACTGCACTAACAACGAAGCTGAATACGAAGCTTGTATTATGGGTCTTGAGGAAGCCATTGACCTCAGGATCAAGACTTTGACTGTGTTCGGAGATTCAGCTCTGGTAATTAATCAGACCAACGACAAATGGTACACACACCAGGATCATCTGATACCTTACAGGGATTATACAAGAAGGTTGCTGACTTTCTTCACAATAGTCAAGCTTGAGTATATCCCTCGAGACGAGAATCAATTTGCAGATGCTCTTGCTACCATTTCATCCATGATCAAAGTTCAAGCTGCCAACTTTGTGCCTCAAATTGCAGCATCCAGACATGACAGACCAGCATTTGTGTTTTCGGCAGGCATTGTCAAAGATGATAAGCCTTGGTTCCATGACATCAAATGCTTCTTGGAGGATCAGACATACCCACCTGGGGCATCTTCCAATGATAAGAAGACATTAAGAAGGCTTGCTGGTAGTTTCTTCTTGAATACTGACGGTTCCCTCTACAAGAGAAACTTTGATATGGTACTCCTCAGATGCGTTGATAAAACAGAAGCAGACCTGTTAATGCACGAGGTGCACGAAGGATCCTTTGGTACCCATGCAGGAGGGCATGCCATGGCCAAGAAGTTGCTAAGATCAGGCTATTACTGGATCACAATGGATGCCGACTGTTGTGCTTATGCCCGAAAGTGTCATAAATGCCAGATTTATGCGGATAAAGTGCATGTACCTCCCAATCCTTTGAATGTGATGTTTTCACCTTGGCCCTTCGCCATGTGGGGCATTGACATGATTGGCAAGATTGAACCAACTGCTTCAAACGGACACAGATTCATCCTGGTTGCCATTGATTATTTCACCAAGTGGGTCGAAGCAGCTTCCTATGCAAATGTTACAAGGCAAGTGGTAGCCCGATTTCTGAAGAGAGACATCATCTGTCGGTATGGAGTTCCCGAGCGAATCATTACTGATAATGGTTCCAATTTAAACAACAAAATGATGGCAGAACTGTGTCGAGACTTCAAGATCCAACACCACAATTCTTCTCCTTACAGGCCAAAGATGAACGGCGCTGTAGAGGCAGCTAATAAGAATATCAAGAAGATTGTACAGAAGATGGCGGTTACCTACAAAGACTGGCATGAAATGCTACCGTTTGCCTTGCATGGGTACCGTACATCAATCAGAACATCCACTGGGGCAACACCGTATCAACTTGTGTATGGTATGGAGGCAGTCCTACCTGTTGAAGTTGAATTACCCTCCTTGCGGGTATTGATGGATGTTAAGCTGAACGAAGCAGAGTGGGTCCGATCCCGGTACGAACAACTGAGTCTGATTGAAGAGAAGAGATTGGCTGCAATCTGTCATGGGCAGCTATATCAGAAAAGAATGAAGAAAGCCTTCGATCAGAAAGTCAGGCTCCGAGAATACCAAGTGGGAGATCTTGTGCTGAAAAGACTCCTTCCTCCTCATACAGACCACAGGGGCAAGTGGACTCCGAACTATGAAGGACCATTCGTAGTAAAGAAAGTTTTCTCTGGTGGAGCACTCATGCTCAGTACTATGGATGGTGAAGATTTCCCGTCCCCTGTGAATTCAGATGCAGTTAAAAAATACTTCGCATGAAAATGACCCGCTGGACATAAAAACAGAATGTAAGTCCAGGCAAAAATAGGGCATCCCGGTGAGTCAAAAACAGAATAAAAGACTCGGGCAAAAATAAGGGAAATAAATAAAAAATGTACACCCGCTGAGTTGAAAAGCCGCATTGGGCAACTCAGGCAAAAATGGGTATCCCGATGGATTGAAAACCCGAAAGGGCGATCCATGCAAAATAAGGGAATAAGCGAACAACTGTACTCTGAATTCGTTTGTATCACTTGCAACATGGTAAGCTTCGAAAGGTTCAAGCGTTGGTCAGAATCAGCCTTCTTCAGAAAGCAAGACGAGAAGAACGTCAAATGTCATACGGGTCATAGCAAAAGGGAAGCTCCCTGAAGCGTCACCAACATTGCCAACATCTTTTGTTTCTCAATTTGTAACAATCTCCTAGTTTTAGGGGATTTGTTTCTTTGACTGTATCTTGCCAATTCAGGGCACATGAATTAATAAAATCAGATTTTTCAGTCATGTTTCGTCTCGTACATTTTATTTTCATTTGCAAGAATGTCCGATGTCTTTAAGATACTGATTGCATAAATACAGATGCTTCTCTTCTAAAAAATGCGTGCTTACAGGAAATATTATTGCTCCTAGGATCGCCTAAACTCCTATGATGGAATCCGGTAAGGGATATCTCGGGGTAACTTGTGCGCTTCTCTATCTTTTCAGGATTGCAGGTGTTCAAAAGCACAACGTGGGGCATGAAAGCTCCACCCTAGCAAGCTGACAAATTATCACCTGTTCAGTCTTGGCACTGGAGGTGCCATATCCCCAGCCGAGTTACCATTTGTTATTTCCTCCTCAGCCGAGCACAAAAGCCAGGGAACCACCTCCCCACAGAGTCTCAGCCTCTATCCAGAAGAACAATAACCTGAAGATCACACAACAAAGTGACGAAAGCTTCTACAAACCCCAGCTGGGTCCCTCATTACCTAAAGAAAGATCTATCAGTGATCTATTTCCCCAAGCAGAGTCATATATGTCAAATCTACCAATGATCTTATCCCCAGCTGGGATATCCACTTCAAGCTGATCAGCCAGAGATCTCTACAGCAACGAGACCCGGATCCCGGATCGGTACCTTTGCATAATCATAGCATTCGCATCATATTCTCCCCACAGAGCGTAGCATTCCGTATAATACGGAGCATTACGGCAAAAATCGAACATATTGCATAATCATGAGCCATGTACTGAATCAAACACTTGTAAGTACCGACAATCCGTCGAAGATATACAAAGAAAACTCTCTGATTTCCCCGGCAGAAAGCTAGGACATGTGCCTTACACTCATAAATAAAAATACACACTTCTTTTGGCACCCGTCCGTGTCATAATTCCCCGGTAAAGTTGCCCGAGCTTTGTTTACAGACAGACACCTATATATTACAGATACTTCCTGACACCCGTCCATGTCATATCCCCAGTATAAAGCCAAAGTGTCCTCTTTGCACTCACAGATACATATATCTATATCTATGCAAAATTCCTAGACAACCGTCCGTGTCACCTTCCCCAACATAGCCACCTAAACACTTTGTAAATCATATACTTGTTTATATTACACTTTTCTCTTTTTTGACACTCGTCCATGTCATACTCTCCCCAGCAAGTTAAACACTCGCCTGTACACCACTCGTACATGTTACTCCTGTTTCACCCGTACAGATACTCGTCCGTATCTCGTGTACACCACTCATACCTCCTCAGATCCGACACTCGTCCGTGTTCGTTGTTAACCAGTTGGTACTCGTCCGTATCATCATCATCGAACATGCGCCAGCGTTTGTTTCTACTGATACTCGTCTGTATCGTAGTCTTAAGGATGCTCGTCCGCATCTTTAATCTATACACCGTGTCAAACACTTGTGTCTTCTTGAATTTAGACACTCGTCTGTGTCTACCATTCCCCAGAAGAGTCCCTGCAGAATCAACACTCGTCCGTGTTCCTTGTTAACCATTTGATACTCGTCCGTATCATCATCTCTGAACATATGTCAGTATTCATTTCTACCTGATACCCGTCCGTATCATAGTCTTAAGGATGCTCGTCCGCATCTTTAATCTGTACACCGTCACCAAACACTACTACCTCTCATTTCTTGGATATAGACACTCGTCCGTGTTTACTTGTCCCAGCAAATTCCAGTAAACTATTTCCTTTCTATATGGCATTCGTCCTATGCCATGATACCTTTTCGGCAGCCGCACCCTGCCAGGTGATCGTCCTTCACCTTTTGATGATCGTCCTTCATCATTTCCCCAGCGGAGTCTCCATTATTGGAACCCTTTCCCATCCGACATTCGTCCTATGTCGTGACTTTTAGCAGCCGTCCCCTGCTAGGTGATCGTCCTTCACCTCTTGATGATCGTCCTTCATCATTTTATCCGATGGCCGTCCCCATCGCTTATCTTGTTATCTGACATTCGTCCTATGTCATGATAAACCCTGAGAGCAGCCGTACCCTGCTAGGTGATCGTCCTTCACCTCTTGATGATCGTCCTTCATCATCTTATCCGATGGCCGTCCCCATCGTCGACCTTTTTATCCGGCATTCGTCCTATGTCGTGATATTATTGGCAACCGTACCTTGCCAGGTGATCGTCCTTCACCTTAGATGACCGTCCCTCACCTTATCCCCAACAGAGCAGCCGTCCCCTGCTAGGTGATCGTCCTTCACCTTTGATGACCGTACATCATCAATTATTTTTACCTCTAATCCCCAGAGAGTCTCATAGCTTTACTTGATGGCCGTCCCCATCATAATCTCTTATATCCCCAGCATGTCGGCCGTCCCCGTCATTGCTTCATCCCCAGCAGTCGTCATCTGCTCGACAGTCGTCCTCCGTCGCCCGCACTTTATAATTATACTTTATTTTTCTTTTACAATCTATATCCCTTTTCTTCTTCATTCTGTAAGTGCAAATTTTGGACTGTCTTT
Organism: Lathyrus aphaca; assembly: GCA_963966055.1. Lineage (NCBI taxonomy): Eukaryota > Viridiplantae > Streptophyta > Magnoliopsida > Fabales > Fabaceae > Lathyrus > Lathyrus aphaca. Next base: position 408,446,404 of record OZ014521.1, on the reverse strand, counting down.
GATATTCAACCACAAGTTATCTTGTTTGCCTGTTAAGCCGTTGCTTACATCCTACACAGCTAACTCATGCTTGAATAGGGGCAGCTGTAAACACCCCAAATTTGCCCTCACCCATTCACACCATGGCTTGTGATATTTTCATATACATAAGTTCAATCATAGCATCTCATATTGCATATTTGCTTCACTGCATTGGTTCTAAGTCATTTGCATCTAGGGTTTGTGATCTGAGCAATCCAAGAGCTTCTTGAGCCACTCCAAAGGTCTTCAATCATTTCAAAGGGGTTCATGTATGTTCAAGCATCATATTATATCCTCTCAAAGTCAAAGAAGCCAAAAGATCACAAGAACTGAGATTGGCATGGAAGCAGAGCCAGGTTTAACTGCACAGATGACCTAGAATTAGGGTTTTGGTTTCAAAGGCCATAACTCCAATTTTTTTTGGTCATTCTTGTTTCTATTGGTCTCTATATGGTATAGGGATCATGCATATCAATTTTCATGAAGAAATTCAATGGGGAAGGCACCTGATCAAGAGTTGACATTTTGAGCAAGTCAGTGCAAAATCAGGGCATCTGAGGCCCTCAATGACCCAACCAAAGGGTGTTCATCATCATTTTGATTATGTATGATCTTTATTTGATCATAGAAGATGTTGTAAGTTCACAAAAGTGAAGAATTTCAAGCCATTTGCAAGTTGACTTTGTGGGAAAATGACTTGTAATGGAAACTTGCCATTTTGGGAAACTTTTTCAACCCTTGCTTTTTGATTCAAAAATGCTTCAAATGGGAAAACTTTGGTCATGAAAGTTGTAGAATGGATCATTCCCTTTTCAAAAAGTACAAGAACTCATTCTAATTCATTTTGGATCAAAAGTTATGGCTTGTCAAAGTTGGCCAAAATCACATAATTTCAAGTTATGCACCAAAGAGGCAAAGTTGCAAAACCACTTGCCAAGACAAATTGTGCCATCAAATGGACTTCTAATCTTCATACAAACATGAACCAATGTCTAAAAGTCAGATTGCATCAAAAGTTTGCTCATTTTTATGACTTGTGGACCAAGAAACTTCAAAAGGGCCAAAGTTGATTAAAGTTGCAAAACCTCACTCAAACCCTAATCCATGTGCTGGCTGACTTCAAAGTTGATCATATGGTTCTCCTCACTTCTTGCTGCGCAGGACACCCCTCTTGTCCTTGGCTAGCCATTTGCCCATACCTCTCTTACACAAAGCTTGACTTTTTGGCAAAAGACCCATACCAATCACAATAGGGCACACCAACTCCACAGACCTATCCATGAGTGATAAGTGGACCAAAGGCAAGCCATAACACATAACAATTCATGCAGAAACACACTCCAAGCCATAGTTACCAAAAATCCTCCAAACTTGCAAAACCATTCGAAACACACAACACAGACTTCAAACACAAAAACAAACTCCACCATTGATCTCAAAATGTTCCACTGACCACAAACCAACCATTGAAACAGCCCGAAACCTCACATAAACCAAATACGATTTCTGCCCCTCTTTGAACAGAACTCAAGCAATCTCTCAAACTAGCCCAAATAAACTCCAGATAAGCTTTGCAAACACTTGAGGGAGGTCAGTGGAGTTGATTAGAAGCAAGAAACTGGTCCAGAAGCTCTTGGGTTGAAAGCTTCGATTCAGGTAGCCATGGAAATTCATTTTTCCAGAACTCTTATTTCTTGTTTCTAAATGATAAAGCATGCTCTCCTGATCACACTGAACCTTTTATTTTTGAAAATGATTGAGTTTTGAGGTTGTATGAATGTTCTGAAATTTTGTGCAGTTTTAAGTTTTTGTTCGAATCTTGTTGTTGATGATGAATAAATGAAATTTGAGGCTGGATTCTTGTTCTAGGGGACTTGGGGATCATTTCTGGAGATTTGGGAGGTTTGATTTGACCTAGGGAGTGTTTTTGAGATTTTCAGGGAGGGAGGTCACCGGAGAAGACGACCGGAGCTCGTGTCCGGTGACCTGAAAATAATTAGGGCTAATTAATTAGGGTTAGCCAGGTTTGAATGTGGAGCGTAGATAAGGCTGACTAAGTCAATCCCCCGCGCGTTTCAGTGGCCTGGATCTATCATTAAACCCTATTTCCATTTAATTAAATTAATTAATTAGTTTTAGTCAGTTTGAATCTCAGCCACTAGACCACGCGCGCAGTCAATTCCCGCGCCCTAGGTTCAAATCCCATCCTTTGGATCAGTTGACTTCTCATTAATTCAATTTTATTTTCATTTTGTTTGATTTATTTTGCACATTTAATTTAAAATAGCAAAAAATGTTTAAAAATCACGAAAATTTTTGTCAAGGTTTTCATTATTTTTCAGAACACAAAAATATTTTTATTTTTATTTTTTGCATTAAAATTATTTTTAAATTATTTAAATTTTTATTTTTAATTAATTAATGGAGATTAATTAATTAAAAATACATTTAAGTATTTAAAAATCACAAAAAAATTCATATAGCATTTAGAAACATTTAGAAACATTGTCCAACTCTCAAAACAAATTTATTTTTTGTTCTTGATGCCCTTTGCTCATTTTCTTTGGAATTAATTCCCTTTTTAGGCAATATTTTGGTTCAATCTTCAAAAATTCATTTCTGCCTAGCCATTGAGAGTTGGATAATGATTCTTTTTGCATTACATCTTGCATAACATGTAGTTTATAGGATAAAATTGGCTTGAATTGATCTTGCATTTTCAATTTATTTTGCATTTTTCTTGACAAGGTACCTTAAAACCCTAGTAATCTTAGGAAATTCATAACTTTCACTAGGTTAAGAGTTAGATCCCCTCCTTTGGGCAGTGAACTTGTATAGGTTTAGGGTATCTTTGATTGCATTTTCAATTTTTTATCATGTCATATGCTTCTGATTTTGAATTTTGCTTTGTGTGTTGATCATAAACCCTAATTTGTGCTTTCCTTTGCATCCATCTTTCATTTGCTTGCATTTAAGAACTTGCCATTACATTTTGTGCATCTACATGATTCATAAGACATATTAGGACATATTAGAATCATGATTGATCATTGCATCTTCCATTTGCCATGTTATATGTCCCTTGCATTTCATAAACTTTTCTTGAACTTCCATGGTTCAAGCATGCTTCATCTACATCCTTATGCTTTTATGATCATTCTCATCTCTTGTCATGTGTTTGCATCATCTCTTAGCATCACTAACATCATGTAACTGCTTTTGACTTTGGCATTTGCCCATCCATATGCATTGTTTCATCTCATTCTTTCCTTTATGCATCATGTACTAACTTTTCAGGTTAAGGGTAAGTTGGTTTAGGAGGTGGATTTGCCTTCACCTCCTACTTCTTCTCTCATTCCCATTTTGCATCCTTGCTGCATTTTTACTTGTCTTTGAGTGAGCTTGCTCACTTGTGCCTCTCTTCCCTCATTTCTCTTCTCATTTCATCTCTGTTCTATCTTGCTTCTCCTTGGTGGCTTCCTTAAAGATTTCTCCTCATAAGCCTCACAAACCCTAGGACTCCCAAGCATGATAACATTTTAGGATTGATTAGTCCCCCATTAGTTTTACCTTTGTGTCATCTTTGAGTCTTCTCTTCTCATCTCATAATCAGGGACTAAACCCTAAAGGCTTTAAGGCTTTGTGATTAAGTTTATGCCTGCATCCTTCTATTAGGATGAAGTGTATAACTTTAATCCTAAGTGTTAAACCCTTAATGTGTTTAAATCCTTTAATCAATTCATCTTAATAATCATCAAGACATCAAGCTTGTAACTTGGGCCTTGCATTAGGGTTCTAATTCTTCCTTAATTGGTTAAGAAGGACTAACCCTAGTGTTAATGGACAAGTCCCCCTCAAGTTGTCTTACAAACCATAAAAATCACTTCTTCATTTTATCATTAACTAAAATCCACCTAATCAAGGCTTTGTTTTGTCATAAGGTTAATCCCTAATCATGGATTAAGTTGAGGAGCCTTCCTCAGCTTAAATGTTCTCATCTATTATCCTTCTATTAGGATGGTGTAATGAGTCCATTAAATCCTTGATTATGGTTTAAACTCATTACTTAACACTAAACAAAAACAACAAAAACATCTAAATAATTACAAGTAGGTTAATGATCTTAATCCTACATCATGGTGACTAAGTGTGAGGTGTTTACTTCATGCTTAAGGTATTCTCATTTACCCCTAATCAGAGGGAAGATGTGATGAGTTTACTAACCCATTGGTTTAGGCTTAAGCTCATCAACTTATGACAAACTCAAAAGGCAATAAAAGACTGAAAACACAAAAACAAACAATAATCGTCTCCTCCGGGATTCTTTTCTCACCTCATTCACTCACAAACGAGAGCTTGCTTCTTCCGTCTAATGCAAGACAGTTAGCACCTGAGCCAGACAGGTCATACACTTGAGCATAGATAAGTAAGCAGTTCACAAGTCAATTTATCTTTCAGTCTCTTTGGGTCGAACTACGGTGTTCTGACTTCCTCATTGCACGATAGGATACGTAGGCATAACTTAATAGTTATCGAACAAAAGTCTCTGTATATCCCCCCCTCCTTCCAGCATCATTCTTTTAAGCCTCAAAGTCTTGAGCTTCACTCCTGTTCTTACATTGACACTCTCTTATACACTTCACACTTCTTTTACACTGACACTTGCATTCTTTTCCAGCTATGATACACAAATTGCACTGACACTACCCCTTTAAAGCACAAATCTTTTAAGCGTGGATCCCGTCGAGTACGGCGGACAATCTGGGTGCTAATACCTTCCCAGGTTGTAACCAACCCCCTTTCTCAGTCTCTCTGGTTCGCAACCGTCTTATCCATATCTTTTCTTAGGTTTATGCAGCATTACCTTTCCTCCGGGATAAAAATGCCTAGCTGGCGACTCTATTCATTCTCTTCTCTTTCGCCGACCGTTCGCGTCTGTACCCCTTCTGACCTGAGGTGTCATTTGGCGGGAGCGACATGACCGATGCTCGAACCTTTCGAAACTTGCCATGTTGTAAGTGATGTAGACGAATTCAGAATGCAGTTGTTCGCTTATTCCCTTATTTTGCGTGGATCGCCCTTTCGGGTTTTCAATTCGCCGGGATACCCATTTTTGCCTGAGTTGTCCACTGCGGCTTTTCAACTCAGCGGGTGTACATTTTTCCCCCCTTATTTTTGCCCAAGTCTTTTATTCTGTTTTTGACTTGCCGGGATGCCTTATTTTTTCCTGGACTTACATTCTGTTTTTGTGTCCAGCGGGTCATTTTACGCGAAGTATTTTTTAACTGCATCTGAATTCACAGGGGACAAGAAGTCTTCACCATCCATAGTACTGAGCATCAGTGCTCCACCGGAGAAAACTTTCTTTACTTTGAATGGACCATCATAATTCGGAGTCCACTTGCCCATGTGGTCTGTATGAGGAGGGAGGAGTTTTTTCAGCACAAAATCTCCTACTTGGTACTCTCGAAGCCTGACTTTCTGATCGAAGGCTTTCTTCATTCTCTTCTGATATAACTGCCCATGACAGATTGCAGCTAATCTCTTTTCTTCAATCAGATTCAGTTGTTCGTACCGGGATCGGACCCATTCTGCTTCGTTCAGTTTAACATCCATTAGTACCCGCAAGGAGGGTAATTCAACTTCAACAGGTAGGACTGCTTCCATACCATACACAAGCTGATACGGTGTTGCCCCAGTGGATGTTCTGATTGACGTACGGTACCCATGCAAGGCCAATGGTAGCATTTCATGCCAGTCCTTATAGGTAACCACCATCTTCTGCACAATCTTCTTTATATTCTTGTTAGCTGCCTCTACAGCGCCATTCATCTTTGGCCTGTAAGGAGAAGAGTTGTGGTGTTGGATCTTGAAGTCCCGACATAGTTCTGCCATCATTTTGTTGTTTAAATTGGAACCATTATCATTAATGATCCTCTCGGGAACCCCATACCGACAGATGATATCTCTCTTCAGGAATCTGGCTACCACTTGCCTTGTAACGTTGGCATAAGAAGCTGCTTCGACCCACTTGGTAAAATAGTCAATGGCTACTAGGATGAATTTGTGGCCATTTGAAGCAATCGGTTCAATCTTGCCAATCATATCAATGCCCCACATGGCAAAGGGCCAGGGTGAAGTGATCACATTCAAAGGATTGGGAGGCACATGCACCTTATCCGCATAAATCTGGCATTTATGGCATTTCCTAGCATAAGCACAACAGTCTGCATCCATTGTGATCCAGTAATAACCTGATCTTAGCAACTTTTTAGCCATAGCATGCCCTCCAGCATGGGTACCAAAGGACCCTTCGTGTACCTCGTGCATCAACGAATCTGCCTCTGCCCTATCAACACATCTGAGAAGTACCATATCAAAGTTTCTCTTGTACAAGGAACCGTCAGCGTTCAGGAAGAAACTACCAGCTAGCCTTCTTAATGTCTTCTTATCATTGGAAGATGCCCCAGATGGGTATGTTTGATCCTCCAAGAAGCATTTGATATCATGGAACCAAGGCTTATCATCTTTAACAACATCTGCTGAGAACACATATGCTGGTCTGTCAAGTCTGGACACCGAAATCCGAGGCACAAAGTTGGCAGCTTGAACTTTGATCATGGATGAAATGGTAGCCAGAGCATCTGCAAACTGATTTTCATCTCGAGGGATATACTCAAGCTTGTCTGTCATGAAGAAAGTCAACAACCTCCTTGTATAATCCCGATAAGGTATCAGATGATCTTGGTGGGTGTACCATTTGTCGTTGGTTTGATTAATTACCAGAGCTGAATCTCCGAACACAGTCAAAGTCTTGATCCTGAGGTCAATGGCTTCCTCAAGACCCATAATACAAGCTTCGTATTCAGCTTCGTTGTTAGTGCAATTAAAAGTGAGTTTTGCCGAGAAAGGCATGTGAACTCCCTTAGGTGTAATGAGTACTGCACCAACACCACGACCATTCATATTAATAGCCCCATCAAACATCATAGTCCATTCTTCTTCCAGGTCAGGCCCTTCAGTGTGAATAGGCTCTTCATGATCTTTTGCTTTTATAAACATGATGTCTTCATCAGGGAAGTCAAATCTCAAAGGCTGGTAATCATCAATGGGTTGCTCAGCAAGATAATCAGACAATACAATGCCCTTGATGGCTTTCTGAGATGTGTACTAAATGTCATACACTGTGAGGATCATTTTCCATCTTGCAACCCGTCCGGTAAGTGCTGGCTTCTCAAATATGTACTTGACTGGATCCATATTTGAGATCAATAAAGTGGTGTGGTTCAACATATACTGCCTTAGTCGGCGAGCAGCCCACGCTAAAGCACAACAAGTTTTCTCGAGCAGTGAATAACGTTGTTCACAGTCAGTAAACCTTTTGCTTAGGTAGTATATTGCATACTCTTTTCGACCAGACTCGTCATGCTGGCCCAGCACACACCCCATTGACTCTTCTAATACTGTCAAGTACATGATTAGAGGTCTTCCTTCAACTGGAGGCATAAGGATCGGAGGCTCTTGTAAATATTCCTTGATTTTTTCGAAAGCCTTCTGGCAGTCTTCATTCCAACTTACCGTTTGTTCTTTTCTTAACAGCTTGAACAATGGTTCACAGGTTGCTGTAAGGTGAGATATGAACCGTGAAATGTAGTTTAATCTACCTAGGAACCCCCAAACTTCTTTTTCAGTCTTCGGTGCAGGCATTTCTTGAATGGCTTTGACTTTATCAGGGTCAACTTCAATCCCTTCCTCACTCACAATAAATCCTAGCAGCTTACCGGATCGCACCCCGAATGTGTACTTGTTGGGGTTTAACTTCAGTTGGTACTTCCTCAGACGCTTGAATAACTTCAACAGATTTACCAGGTGGTCTTCTTCTGTGAGGGACTTGGCAATCATGTCATCCACATAACATTCAATTTCTTTGTGGATCATGTCATGGAATAATGTTACCATAGCCCGTTGATAAGTAGCACCAGCATTCTTCAGTCCGAATGGCATCACCTTATAACAGAATGTGCCCCAGGGTGTGATGAAAGTTGTCTTCTGCATGTCTTCAGGTGACATTTTGATCTGATTGTATCCTGAAAATCCATCCATGAAGAAGAATACCGAGAACTGAGCCGTATTGTCGACCAATACATCAATGTGAGGTAAAGGGAAGTCATCTTTCGGGCTGGCTTTGTTCAGGTCCCGGTAATCCACACACATCCTCACCTTGCCATCCTTCTTAGGCACAGGTACAATATTAGCAACCCACGGTGGATAGCTAGTCACAACAAGGAAACCGGCGTCCCACTATTTTTGTACCTCTTCTTTTATCTTCATTGCCATATCTGGGCGAGTACGGCGCAACTTCTGTTTTACTGGTGGGCAGTCTTCTTTCAGAGGTAGCTTGGGCATGACAATGTCGGTGTCCAACCCTGGCATATCCTGATAAGACCAAGCAAAAACATCCACGTATTCCCGAAGCATGTCAATCAGTTGCTCTTTCACTGAATCTTGTAAGCAGGCCCCGATCTTAACTTCTTTCAAGTCTTCTTCTGTACCAAGATTAATCGTTTCAACTTCCTCCTGATGAGGAGTGATAACCTTCTCCTCTTGTCTCAACAACCTGGCTAGCTCTTCAGGTAGCTCATAATCTTCTTCAACCCCTTCATCGGCTTGATTAATCGGATTGTCAAAGTCATACGAAGTCACAGCAGTGTTGTTGTCGGTGCAATCTGGAGGGCACTTTCTGCAAGGGTTTAGATTGGTTTATTTTAGTGATCAGTTTTATCTTATTTAGAAAAAGTGAAAATGAAGTTATTTATTCTAAAAAACATTGCCATTTTATTTTTGTACAAAAAGTGAAAAATGAAAAACAGTGAGCGAAAAAGAAAAGACTCATTTGCAAAAGATGTCCTGATATTCATTAATTGATCTTTGCACAAAATAGAAGATGGCCCGATTACAAAATGAGTCTTGACATCTTGGGCAAAATGCAAGACTTGATGCATGCTTTAAAATACAGGAAATAATAATTACTCTGCAGGAGTAACTCTTATAATTTCCTAGGAAGACCAGTTTGAGACATGGCTCCCCGGGATCCTTGGACGTATCCAGCTTTCCAGGTTGCGTTCGTCTGCTGACTCATCTTCCAAACTATTCACAGCACCCGGGGTGAGCATTCCCCCGCTGACAAACTTGGGCTCTTTTGCAGCCTCTGATTGATCTTGTTGAGTTGGTTTGTAACCCAACCCAAATCAGTCTTCTTTGTTTTCCACGGGCAGTAGCTTTCCCCAGCCTTGGGCGGTACCTTCCTCAACAACCTTCCGGGCTTGTTAATATGATGTGATGGAAGTTCCCAGTACAGCAGATGCTTCATTAATGTTCAAGGCCTCAAACCCCTGACTCATGGTTTCATGGATCTCCCCATCCATTTCTATGTACTTATACGTATCCAGCTGGCTAACAAAGATGTCCTCCTCCCCACAGATGGTGATGATTTGGCCTTCCCACTCGAATTTTAACTTCTGGTGAAGGGTGGACGTAACAGCACCAGCGGCGTGGATCCAGGGTCTACCCAACAGACAGCTGTAGGCCGGCTGTATGTCCATCACAAAGAAGGTAGTTTTGAAGGTCTGCGGGCCAATCAACACAGGAAGATCAATCTCCCCAAGCACTGATCTTTTAGAGCCATCAAATGCTCTCACCACCAAATTACTCGGACGCAATGCCAAGCCATCATACTCCAGCTTCACTAAGGCCTTCTTTGGTAGAACATTGAGTGATGACCCAGTATCCACCAGAACATGAGACAGAACAACACCCTTGCATTCCAAGGTGATATGCAAAGCCTTGTTATGGTTGCGTCCCTCTGTTGTTAAGTCAACATTGGTGAAGCCCAGTCCATGACTGGTGTTGACATTTGCAACCACAGTTTCTAGCTGATTAACAGTAATCTCCTCTGGCACGTATGCTGCATGCAGGACTTTCAACAATGCGTTCCTATGAGCTTCAGAACACATCAACAGTGATAATATGGAGATTTTGGAGGGTGTTTGGTGAAGCTGGTCCACCACCTTGTAATCACTCCTTTTTATGATTCTCATGAACTCGTCTACATCTTGTTCAAAAGATGTCTTCTGAGTGTCTTTGGTAGTCGGCTCTTCAGATACCACACTCTTTCCTTTTGCTTTGGCAGCAGCTTCTGCTTCAACATTAGGTCTTTGTGTTTGTGAGGCAAAAAGGCGTCCGCTTCTGGTGAAGCCTCCGCCTCCCCTAACATTATCAACTTGTGGAGAAGAGGTCGATGCATCCAGAGTGATTTTCTCCCCATTGTAGTAGAGATCAGAGCCATAATGCCAAGGTATGGCATTACTGCTTTCATAAGGAACTAGTCCAGGCACCGTAATGGTGATCGGACTGATTGCTGCAGAGGAGGGTACTGTAATGGTGTGCGGATCATAGTAAATTGTGACTGGTGATCTGGCAGGAGGTGCCACGGTTTGTTGTTGGAAATTGTTGCTGGGAGGAACATTTGATGGGTCATAGTAGATTGTAACTGTTGAAACATCTTCATTAATTTTTGCTGGCGTTGTAGAAGATTCTATTGCATGGATGGGTGTTGAAGTTGTAGCAGGAATAGTAACTGAACTTGCGTCCATAGAAGTGATTGATTGAGAAGTTGTTGGAGTTGTGGTGGAATCCATTGGAACAATGGTTGCTGACGTTGTAGGAGTATTTGGAATTGTTGTTAAAGGAATTGCTGGATTCGTAGGCGCCGTTGTCGAAATCTGAAGGATACCATCCTTAATAAGACCCTCTATCCCGCTTCTCAACCTTTCACACCCATTGACTGCAATGTTGCAATACCCACAGCCGAGCTCACACCCGGGGAACACTTGGCATTCTAAAAGCTGAGCTTTAATTTCAAACCAAGGTGTTCGAATTTGTGCAACACTGGTGATCAAGGTGGATGGTTTTCCTTCCCCAATAGCATTAATTCTAGGTCCGTTGTGACTAGGCATTGGATTCTTTGTGACATTCTGAGGAGGTTCAAAGTTGAGAGCTTTTGAGTCCACCAGGTCTTGGACTTTCATTTGTAGGGCCCTGCATTTCTCAGTGTAATGCCCTGGTGCGTTTGAGTGGAATGCACACCTGGCATTGACGTCATAGTTCTTTGGCATGTTGGAAGGATCTGGAGGTGCCAATGTCCTTAACTCAACCAGGTTGAGCTTCAGGAGTTGTGGCAAGAGTGCAACATATGGCATTGGGATTGGGTCAATTACCCTGTTTGCTTGTGATGGCCTTTGCTGGAAAGGACGCTGGTGTTGGTTGTTGTTGCTGTTGTTGTAGGTTCTCTGTTGCGGATACTGAACTTGTTGTTGATACTGTGGTTGTTGTTGTTGAGGATATGCTGGTTCTTGAGGAATCGGAGCTGGAATGGTAACAGCTGCTACTGACCGGTGCACATACTGAGGTCTGCCCCTGCTTGAATGAATGGAATTTGTCTCAACAGCTCTTCGGGGTCCCACAAAAGGCTTCCTGGGATTACTGGATGAACTTGCACCACTGTCAAAAATCTTACCCATTTTTAAGAGGCTTTCAATCCTTTCACCAGCTATGACTACATCAACAAAACTGGTAGAGGAGAAGGCAACCAATCTATCAATATAGGTTCCTTGCAAAGTATTCATGAACATGTCAGCCATTTCCCTTTCTGACATGGGTGGTTGGACAGCAGCAGCAAGCTATCTCCACCTTTGGGCATATTCCCTAAAGCTTTCTCTAGAAGATTGGGACATTCCCATTAGGAGGGTCCTGTTGGGAGCCATGTCCAGGTTGTATTGATATTGACGGATGAAAGCTTCAGCTAAGTCTTTCCAGCATCTGATAGTAGCTCTGGTCAAATATGAATACCACTCTCTTGAAGCCCCAGTCAGACTGTCTTCAAAGTAGAACATCCACAACTTTTCATCCATGGTATACGCTTTAAGTCTTCCTAGGAAAGACTGCAGGTGAGTTCGTGGACAGGAGGTTCCATTGTATTTCTCAAAGCACGGGGGTTTGAATTTGTGGGGAATTCTCACCCCATCCACTAGCCCCATGTCCATTACATCGAAGCCCAAGGCATTCTGAGACTCTAAAGATCTCAATTTCTCAGCAATTTCATCCAATCTCCTGTCATAGACTTCATCCCCAGCTCCCATAACAGTAAACTGCTCTTCTTGGGGATCTTCTTGCAAGATCCTCCCTCCAGCAGTATTACCTTGTACATTTCTCGGGATGTTAGCTTCTGGATCCAGATGAGGTCCAAATACCGGTGGGTCAATACGAGGCTGGCCCCGCTCATTGTTACTAGTCCCTCCTGTTCCAAGATGAGGTTCCTCGGGAGTTTGTCTTTCCACCAGTTCCCTTAACCTTTCTTGACTCTGGGCCAAGCCAGTCATCACAGCCATGAATTGAGACATTTGGTTTCTCATCTCCACTCTCTCATTAGCCATCTGATTTCTGACCTCATTCAGATCCTGCTGTACTTGTTCCATTTGAATATCGGGAAGGTTGTTACGAGTCGGGTACCGGTGCGCGCGGTTGACAGGGAACACTCGGCGACGAGCAATGTTTCCTGAGATCACAACAAAGTCAGAAACAATAAATAACAAAACCTACAAAACAAAACAAAAGTTAGTATGCAATGCAATATGCTTATTTGTTTTCCAAGGTATCCGGTTTGGTTCTTGGTTTTGACCTTTCCAGACCTCGAGGAAGATGCTTGATGTTGTTAAGAGAAGGCCCGTATAAAAACAAACCAAAATATATTACAAATGATGGAGCAATACATAGTCTGTTTTACAACACATGCCCATGGAAGGTCAAAATACATAAAAAGGAAAAAGTACATCAAATGGAAATAACAACAAACAAAGAATCAGACATCCAGTCCAAACTCATCCTCTTTGACCTCCTTTAGGAGTGCCTCAGTCACTGGACCAGCTGGGTGCTCTGTAATGGTCCTAATGAGGAGGTTCCTGGTGGCAATGGCAGTGGTCAACTTTTTATGCCTGTCCTGGTCCTTTGATCTCTTCAATCCAGCTCTGAGCTTCAACTCTGAAATCTCCTTTTGGGCTGCCAACAAAGCTTCCTGCTGCTTCTTTTCATTGGCCTCTAACTGTTCAATCTTGGCTTGAGTCTTCTGGTCTTCTTGTGTTCGGGCTTCAGTGATCCTGACCCACCTAGCCTGACTCTCTTGCAGATAGAGCTCAGTCCTAGCCTTCTGAATCTTGGCTTCTTTACAGGCATTCTTCAATATCTGTTCCCCAACCCTTGCTTTCCTTATGTAATCCTCTATCTTCTCAATTTTGGTAAGATGCTCCACCCTAAGCTTCTCCAATCTCTCAATGTCCAGACGACCGTCACTTCTTTCCCAAAGAGTCTTCTTCAAGGCTTGAGATAGGTTCTCATTCCTTTCTTTCAGCTTCTCAAATTCTTCTAGGCTGACAGTTGCTGCTGGTTGTACTGTAGAGGGTCCAGGCATATCCTCCAAGATGAAAGGCATTCCAGTAATTTTAGCTCTAGCACGGGACCAGTCCTAGTATTGAGCTGAAGCAACATTATTACACCTTCCCAGAATTGCCATCCCTTTTGTCTGGATGTTGTCCCAAGCCCAGGATGCTTGCCTAACAATAGCTGAATTAGGTTTCACTTCACAATACAGGGTCTCAGCTAAATCTTGCACTTTAGGAGGGTGAACCAAAGCATAGCCCAGTTGTCTTTTAAACAGCAAAGGATTGTAGTTGATGCAACCCTTCACTCCTATTAGATGCACATTTGGGTATTGTCCACAGCTGGTGATGATGTCCTTGCCTTTGGTGCTCTGGGTGCACCATCTAATATCATCTGAAGTCAAGGCAATGAGCCTCTTGGCCCAATTCTTCTGTTGGTGGGGATTCAGGAAGGCATCTGTCTTAGGTAGGTGTCTGAGCAGCCAGGTGTGAAACAAAGGAGCACAACATCTTACCAACTTCCCCCTTTGTTTCTCATTCCTTTGATGAATGGAGTAATAAAAATCTTCCAGCAATGTGGGTACTGGGTTCTTCAGAAGAAACAGATGGATGGCATTTTTGCTGACAAATTTGGGTTCATCTGCAAATAGTATAGTCCCATATATGCTGAGGGCCAACAATGCACAGACTGCCTTCCATTCCCCCATTGAGGCCTTCAGGATGGCCTGAGAAATCAAACAGTCCAAGTGCAAACCAGGGATCCCAGCTTTTGTTGTCATATTTTGCTCAATCAAAGCAGGCTCCAAGTACAGTGCCTTTGCTACTTCTTAATTTCTGGGAGCTGGCATCTCTGGGTTGAAAGGGATTCCACCCCTGATAGGCACTCCAATCAATGAAGAAAACTCTTCCAGTAGAGGCCCTAACTGGAAGTCTGGGAATGTGAAACATCTCAAAGGAGGGTCATAAAACTGCAGGCATGTGTGGATCATGCTTCTCTGAGAAGGGTCAAGGTCCATAACCATATCCAGGATTCCTCCATAATGCTCTCTAAACAAAGGGATGTAATCAGGTGTGATGAGTGACTGGACCTGCCTAATACCAGTCAACACAGGCTCAAAGAAATGGTAGGATATGTTGCTCTTCCTGGGAGTAGTCATGAATGCTGCTGAAGAAGATGAAGGTAGGTGCTGATGAAGATCACAGACTGATACTGGGAGTGGGCCACTGACAGGCTGATGCTGGTGGTGATGAGGACAGCTGAAGCAGATAACTGGTGAAGCAGAGGTCTATGCAGAAGAAGGGGTCAAAACCAAACCAGATATGAGGTGGATACCCTGAAAAACAAATAAACAAAAGTTAAATGATGCAATGATGATGTATGCAAATGATATGCAAGGGTTTGTGATCAAGCTGGATCTGATTATCTGTCTTGATATAGGCCCATGTATGTTCAAAGGTCCAGATGAAGGCTCAGAAATCCAGTAACCAGGGCGGGGGACTCAAATAAAGAGTCACATATCCAAGGTTAATCACAAGAACTATCCAAAATGAGGTACTCTTAAACAAAATAGTAACAGGGTCTGATGTGGTCAAGGGTTCCTGCAAACCTATAAACAACTCAACCCCCTCACAGGTAGTGTTCTAAAACAAGGATCCTCAGACTTGGATCAGTTATGAGAAGTGTAAACACTTCCAACCCGGAGGTACAGTGTTTACAATAACCATAAAAGATCCTCCTCTAATTCACCTCAACTTCTGAAGGTCATAATAAAGGTCATCCAGACTTAGCAGGCTTCCCAGATAGCCCTAGCACTACAGGAAATCTGTAGCACAGAGTTCTCAAGAAGAAACCCACATCTGAACCGTGTTTCATATTCCCGCACCAGACCGAAATGGAATGGGAAAGAACATGAACCACTCTAGCCTAGGTGTCACTCAGGTTCCAGGTACAGGACCTTAAACTCTCAATGAAACCCCCACCCACCAAAACAGCAAACCAGATCCAACAATGACAGTATGACAGTATAATGTATAAAACTGTAAAGAAAGCAATAAACAAGACTGTACATAAAGCAATAAAATAAAGCAAATAAATAAACACAATTAGCACATAACACCCCAGTAAACACAAATCAAACAAGCGCTAGGAGGAACCCACAAAAAGAACCAGAATCCCTGGTTACAATATAAGGATCCCCAGTAGAGTCGCCAAGATGTCGCTCCCACCAAATGACACATGGCCAAGAGGGGTACAGACGTGAACGGTCGGTGAAAGGAGGAGAATACACAAGGGTGAACTCAAAAGGAAAGAGTCGCCAGCTAGGCATTTTTATCCCGAAGGAAAGGTAATGCTGCATAAACCTAAGAAAGGAGGGATAAGACGGTTGCAAACCAGAGAAACTGAGAAAGGGGGTTGGTTACAACCTGGGAAGGTATTAGCACCCAGATTGTCCGTCGTATTCGACAGTGTAACACCCTAATTTTTGCCCTAAGTTTCTTCGCATATCATCTGCATTTTGCATACAAACAAGATCGCACTGGTTCCGAGTTTCTTCTCAGATCTAGGGTCTATGCTTCGCAGGGGATCACCATTATTTTTGTTGTTTTATATTTGTTTATATTTACTGACTTCTAACCAAAATACAAAAATATGTTGCAGTGTTCTTCTTCTTCTCTGTGTTGCAGGTTTGCTAAGATGAGACAGTAATTCCATTCAGATGCGTTTGTTCAGTCACAATGTGATTTCAAGTGGATGTTTGACCTAATCTGGTCAAACTATCAAAAGATTGTGTTGACTGCCAGTGGTGTGTGCCAGTAATTCATTCATCAGGCAATGCGTTCTCAAAGTACAAGCTGGGTTATGTAACAGTTTGTTTTCTGTGCAAAGTTTGGTTTGTTCATCAGTTATCAGACAGTTGTTTTGTGCGAAGTTTGGTTTGAATCTTCAGTGTTTATCAGTTCATCGGTTTATCAGTTCATCAGCGATTCATCTGAGGATTTATTCTCCTCAGTTTGGTTTCGAATTATCAGGGCGAATTTCAGACAGTATCAGTGACTATGGTGTTGGCAAGTGGTCCATTGGTTCTGTGATTGGCTATATTCATTATCAGAGGCTTGTGCAAAAAAAATCGGGAGTGGGTCGTGAAACCTAACAAATCATCATCATCCAATTTCTATTTTTAGTTTGATTCTCCATTATCCCTTATCCAACAACCGTTTTCCGTTTTTTCTCAAATATTCGATTATCCAAATCACATTTGTTATCAACTAGTTCCAATTATCCAATTAGTACTCATTTTTTTTCCATCTTTTTAATCAATTTATATTCATACCATTTCTCGACTGTTATCCATTTTTATTCGATTCTCTCCATTTTTCATTAGCTTTTTAGAAATTCTTCTACCCATTTTATTTCTTTTACTCTAATCTATATCCATATCACAAAAAATAATAGAACTATTTTTTTGTCATTTAACCCACTTAATATTTTTTTCTTAACCCATATATTTTTAGCATTCCATTATCAAATAAATAAAAGAATTATTGATAAAAAATCATTGACCAAGTTTCTTTATTTTATTTGTTTCTTTTTCTCTCTTTTCCAAAACAAAAGGCCCATAAGCCAACATTTCTCCAAGACAATCCATCCCACAAGCAAAACATTTCACCAGCTAGCAAAAGTTACATAAGCCAAGGCAAAAAAATCCAGCCAGCTTTCGCGCACGTGAGAGTCAACATAAGCCTTTCACCAAAGCCATCAGCTTCAAGAAAAACCTCAAGCCTCCAAGTACACGTCTGGCCCACAACTCCCAATGCCTAAGCTTTGCCTCAGCTTCTCCTAGCCAGCTTGTTTTTCCGCATACGCCACGCATTCTACCAAAGCCGTACGCCCACCAAACCCCTTATGTGCACATTATCAGCCAAACACACCAAGCAATATACGCAACTCATCCAGCCGAAGCAAAAGCTTTACAAGCTGCAGCCTCATGTGCATCTCCAGCCAGGCCCAAAACAATGTATATGCCGTACAAAGCCACTCCAAACGACAAGCTTTCACAATACGCCGCACGTGAATTCCATAAGCAATTCAAGTCATAGCCAAGGCCAAGCTTTAGGCCCAAGCTTCACGCGGTACGCATCACTTCAAGCACGCCGAATTGACATTCCAATCCAAGCCAAGCTTCACACCTGCGAGCCAAAAACATCCAGCTTCATTCACAACAGCTCCAACCGTATCAACCCGTTTCCCGCACGAGCCATCACACGTTCGTCACCTGAAATCAAAACGCAGCATATCAAGAAATGAAACGCAAAACCTCAGCAGCTAGCACGTTTCCCTCGGATTCAAAACGCACAAATAAGAGAACAAAACTCAGAAATTAAAATGCAGTGAGCACGCGTTCCACACATATCCAAAACGCAATCCTTTCCTTCTCAAAACGGCAGCTCAAATCACCTCAAAGCCCTCTATAAAAGAAACCGAATCCTTCATTCATTCTTCAAGCTTCAAGAGCACCCAGAATTGCTGCCAAATTGATTCCCAAACTCAAAACCCTAAAACCCCTTTTCTTGATCCTCTTTCTGATCTTCAAACCAAAAACATCAAAGAAACCGCAAAGAGAGAAAACTTGCGATTGAGAAGAAGAAGAGGAGTTTTGAAATCGGTGAGAAGAAGAAGAAGAGCTTGCGGTGAGAGTGAAATTCGAAACTCAGTAGGAAAAAGGAAGTGTTGCTGTGTTTTTGATTTGGAAGGTGAGGGAGTGCCGCGATTCATCTGTGTTACTTTTCCTCTGTCTCCGCCATTAATGCATTGAAGAAGAAGACTTAGCTCTTCTTTCTTAAATTTTTATTTGCTTTGTTTTCTTTTTATTTATTTAATTTATTCGAATATTTGAAAAAGTATAAGAATGATATGAGTGCTATTTCGGGCCTGGATCCTTAGATCCACCACCATTGACCCGCGGGTCTTCATACCCCCTCCCCCTCTTTTATTTTATTTTTTTTAAAATTCTTTTTTTATACTAGTTAGTTTTATGTTACTTAGATTTAGATTTTAAAATATATTGAGATAAAGAGAATTAATAGAAATGTTTTCTTAGGATAAACAATTTAGAAAATGTTTTTATAAATTATTTTAAGAAGATGTTTAGAAAGGAATTTCTTAGGAAGTTTTTTTTTTGAAAGAGTTTAGAAAATGATTTTAAAAATGTTTTGATTTCTTTTATTGGATCTATTTTGGATCTATTATTCTTCATCTCTTTTCAATTTTGGTCGATGACAATCTTCCGATTCGGGATTGTTGATTTCCGAGTAAGCTTAATCTTCATTATTTCAAATCTATGGATGAATGATCATTTGGATCATTCTTCATACTTTGAGATCGTGATAGGTTGCTAATCGAGAAATTCAACGATAATCTCGATTAAGATTAGACCTTCCTTCTTCTTTTAGTGTGGCATGTTTTCGGAGAACGATCCATTATATCGTTTCTCTAACATGTATTAACACGAATATTTTCCACTTTAATTAGTGGTGGCCGGCCTCATTTGTAGGGTAATTACTCCGTAAATTACTCGGCGATTGCTTAACATAGACCTAAAGTTGTCCCGATTCGATAAAGATCCACTTGGATCCGGTTGCCTCGGTTTTATTTTCATTGTTGTGGTTGTGTTTGATTAAGTTCATCATACCACCTTATATTGCATATAATATAATAATGTGAATATAATTGTTTAAATTTAATCTCTTGCACCTTATCCTTTTATTTTAAATCTCTCGCTCCCTTATCTCCTTATTATATTTTGCCATATTATATCATATATCATTGTTTATATTCATATTGTGTTTGTTAATGTTCATATTGTGTTTGTTTTTATTTTGTCCATTTGGACATCAAAATACTTAATAAAGGATTAAACTCTTAAAAAACTTGTTACTTCTAACTTTGGACTTATGGTTACTATCCCTAACTTTTGGAGATTGGACTTAGACCTTCTAGGATTCCCTTTGCTCAAGTTGGAGTGGTTAGAAATCTTGGCCTCAAATGATGTCATTAACTTTTGAAGATGGAAGTCCGAATTTTGAAGATTTGTACATATTGGTTTGGTAATTTCTTTCCTTAGCTTTTAATTCAAGTATTAAGACTAGTCTCTTCATCTCCTCCCCATTCTTTAATTTTCAAAACTTCTTCCTATTTCAAAACCTTCTTGTTTTTTTTAAACATTCAAACAATTTCAAAAACAAACCTTGATTTCGATCAAACGATTTTTAACCTTTTCCTTTTATTTTCTCAACCAAATATTAATTCATGTAAATATATTAAAACCATTTTTGTACATACTTTAAAAAATACAAATCCATTCAATTGTTTTTGTGCCTTGTGCACTTTTCTTCTTTTCCACATGTTTAGATATGATTCATCCCTTTTAGCGGAATTATTCGCTAAGGGATGACGACTTATCTTTACATCTTAAAATCAACTCAACCCACTTATTCTTTTCAAATTTTGTACCACGAACTACGAGGTTTTGATCTCGCATTGCACTTTGTGGGTACGTAGGCATAAGGCTTTAAAACCTTATCAAACACAAAATTATTAAAAAATATTCTTCTTCTCATCTCTTCCATCATTTTAAACAAACCAATTTCAGACCAAAAGCAATAAGTATTTCAAAGGGCTCCCGTAGAGTACTACGGATGAGTCGGGTGCCTAAAACCTTCCCGGTTCATAACCAATCCCCTTACCCAATCTCTGTTTATTTCTTTTAGCTTTGCTTTTAGAATCCTAGGTTTTTATTCGTTCTTTTACCTTTTTCCATTCGGAAATAAAGAAGAGCGCGGTGGCGACTCTGTGTTAATCGAGTTAAGTTAATCAATAGCTTACACTCACGATTTTACCGCTACAGAAAAGTGGCGACTCTGCTGGGGAGTAATCTCTAAGCGGATTTAGCCTACTTTGATTTATTTATTGCTTTGGTTTGACTTGTTTGTTATTTGTTTGTTCCGTTTTGGTTTTTGGTGATCCTCTGTGGGAGATAGATTCTAACCCGGATCTGAGTGACACTTATGATAGGACGGCGATATTCGAAGCGATATGTGATGGAGTAGTCCAAAGCAATATCAATTTGATAATCTCCACTCGGTTAGGCTCTCTTGGACTATCAATGTCATGACGAGTAATCGTACGTGGCATTATTTTCCGACCTTGAGCTGATCATACTGAGGACCTTAGAACCCTTAACCCATCTAAGCCAATTTAGGAACGTAGTGCGGAAGATGTCTGGATGTAAATCTAAGGCGGTTGTCACGCGATACTACACTCGGACGAGGTCTATTTTAAGAATGCTATCGGTTGGGGAGTAATCCAACGTACCGATAAAATTCTAAAGATGGCTGTTAACTCCGGGCACCTCTGTTAGCACTCTTTTGGTTTCTTGCAGGTACAATGAAGACAAACCTTAGTACTTGCCTGTGTGGGTTGGTGTTCTGTTACCTTGACTTCATGCTCGTGACTCGGAACCTAATCCCGTGTGCTTTGTGTGATCTTGTTTGTGGTTGTTGCATCTACATATTCATCATGATCATCATCATAACCATTTTTCAAGGAAGAAAATTCTGATTATTGCAAATATTGGAAAGAATAAATATTCCTTTTTGTCAAGATTTTTCATGACAGTATTCTCGATGTTGACCATGTTTGCAATAATCGAGTTGTTTTTCTGAAAATGGAAGTGAATTTTGCATATCATTGCATCCTCGCATATTCTTGTGTTCATCCGAGTTGTGTGGGAACTCATCCCGGTTGTTTCTTTCCTCAGTTGTCTGTTGATCCGTCAAGCTGACTCCTCACCACAGATACGGTACTAGAGCTGCTGATAGATTGAGAGTTATTAGATTGAGAATGGAAAATCAAGCCCAACATAACTAGAAAGTTAGGGAAGACCTGGATGAGTTGAAAAGCAATGTGAGTCAGATCATGGAGATGCTACAGACTTTGATCATCAAGGAAACTCAACCTCAGAGGATTGTCATGCCTCAAGTAGATGTTTCTGCTGGTGAAACAAGTGTTGTTGGGATGACTCGTCGCAGACAACAACACCATGAACAATCATACCCTACTGCAGTTGCTCTGATGATCAATGGTCCATCTATTCAAAGGAATGTTGGCCAGAACCAGAATCGTAATGCTAGGAGTAAGCCAAGCTTTGATCCTATTCCTGTGCCGTATGCAGACTTGCTTCCATCTTTAATTGCAGAGAATCTTGTGCAGACTCGTCCACCACCTCCGGTTCCAGAGACTATTCCATGGTGGTATAAGCCAGAAGCTCATTGTGCTTTTCATCAAGGTGCCCCGGGGCATGATGTTGAGAACTGTTACCCGCTGAAGTTTGAAGTACAGAAATTGATGAGGAACAATGTTCTGTATTTCAATGATGTTAATCCTAATGTGCAGAAGAATCCGTTGCCGAAGCATGGTAATGTGTCTGTGAACATGGTTGATGGTTGTCTTGGTAATGCGTCTGATGAAGACGAAGAAATGTTTGATTTCGTTATGCATGGAAAGATTTGCCAGAACCAGAATCGTAATGCTAGGAGTAGGCCAAACTTTGATCCTATTCCGATGACTTATGCTGAGTTGTATCCTTACTTGGTCCAGAATGATTGGATTACTACTAGGCCTGCGCCTCCTGTTCCAAATCCTCTTCCGGTTGGTTATAGATCAGATCTTCGTTGTGAGTTTCATCAAGGTGGAACTGGTCATGACCTAGAACACTGTTTTGCATTGAAGGCTAAAGTAAGAGAGCTTGTTAGAAATGGGATGATCACTTTTGAGGACACTAATCCTAATGTTGTCAACAATCCTTTTCCGAATCATAAGAAATGAATCTTCTAAAGGAATTCAACTGTCAGATTTTCTTCAAGGCCAGAATCTCAGACGGGACAGCTCATCCTTTGTTGCTGATGGATCACTAGGCCATTGTTTCTTTATGTTTGCGATTTTTCTTCAATCATATTAAGTTGTTTGCTTTTAAGCTTGTTTGTACTTTCATGTTGATTTTAATGAAATGAGCATTGCTTTGTTTTGATTTCATTTACTATTTGCATCTTTATGCTTTACATTTCAAGTTCATTTATCTTGTCTCAAGCTTTCATAATGATTGGAGGGAGGATGACGAAAACGAGATACCCATAATTGTTGTTGGTATGCTTTCAATTGAGACTTGGTTGATGATATACAGGCATTGTTTCAAATCCTAAACACTGGAGAAATAAGGAAGTTAATCCTTTGTTAACCCCTTTGAACCTTGAAGTTGGAGTTTTTTTTTTCTTCTATTCGAGAAAACCCGAAATTTTAACCCGGGGATGGGTAGTTTTCAATTAATTCGAATATGCATTCAAGTACAAGAGAATCATTCAAGACACCTTTCAAATAAAGGTTGCAATCTCAAATTTTCCTTCACACCCATCAAGAAGTGTTGAAGATGTTTCTCAATTCAAAAGCCGATGATGGTTCATCGTAATCATTAAGCCATGCAGTCATTATCTTTCAAAAGAAAAATGATATTGAAAAATTATTGAAAAAAATTAAAGCCCGCTAAGTCAAAACTTGTGAAGGAGACTTAGGCAAAATTGGGGCATCCCGCTGGCTGTAAGTTGAAATGACACAGTTCAGGCAAAAATTAGGGATAATAAAAAGAAAGACATACCAAGAGGTCATCAAAATCCTCAGCAAAAATAAGTTGAGTTGACCAAAGTCCTCACTAGAAATAACAAAAGGAAAGATGTGACTGTTATCTCAAAATCCTTTGTCTTATGAACCATCTTCATCTGTGTAATCCTAAATGTCCGGGAACTTGAATTCATAGGCTGAATTAATTGAATGTAGGACTGGAGTTCATCACGAAGAGGGGTTGGGTATAAATAAACTTTGAGCCTATATCTTTTGATTCATAAACCGTGAACCAGACCACGTTACAACCTTCAAAAGTCCTAATTGAATCCAGGTTTCTTTTGAAAAGCATATTACAACGAGGTTGCGTAAACTGACTCCCAAGTTCTTTACCAATCATTTATTTCCTTACCTTTGCTTTATCTTCAATGTTGTTTCAACCGCTGTGTTTTGACAATATTTTTTTTTAATTACTTTACATCAATAAATACCATTCCAGAAATGATTCTTGATTTCAAACTTTGCATTGAACTTTGCATTAAAATCACCAGGTTTGTACAAACATTTTTTATTTGCAAATAAACCTTCCTCATCAAGGAATTTTCAAACAGTTGAGAAACTTGGTCGGTGATCTTATCAGGGGCAATTTCTCCTCAGGTCCTATGGTTCAAGAGTTGTTGATCAGTGCAAGTTATTCTCAGATATGGTTCTCTGCAAGATTCATCTCTGGGTTATTTTCTTAACAATCATTTCAAGAACTGAAGCCGTGATCAGTTTATTCTTTCAACAGTTATTCCAAAGATCTGAGTATTTTCTCCGGAAGAAATCAAGAATTGAATCCATTATCAGTTTACCTTTATCAGTCATTGAACTTGGGGCACTTTATTCCAGAATCTCCAAGCAGCTTTGCATGATTTCTCTCAAATGATTTTCAATTTGATGCAGTGGGACAGAGATTTGTTCAGCAGTAACATTTCTAATTTCCAAGGACTGGCATGAGATGCTCCCTTTTGCTTTGCATGGGTATCGTACATCTGTCCGCACTTCAACAGGGGCAACCCCTTTCTTACTTGTTTATGGTACAGAAGCAATGCTCCCCGTCGAAGTTGAGATCCCATCAATGAGAGTTCTGATGGAAGCCAAGTTGACTGAGGCTGAATGGTGTCAAAGTAGATTTGATCAGTTGAATTTGATTGAAGAAAAGAGAATTAAAGCTTTGTGTCATGGTCGGTTGTACCAGCAAAGAATGAAGAAAGTTTTTGATAAAAAGGTCAAACCTCATGTATTCAGAGAAGGCGACCTTGTGCTCAAAAAGATTCAGTCTTTCCTTAAAGATTCTCGGGGCAAGTGGACTCCGAACTATGATGGACCATATGTTGTTAAGAAAGCCTTCTCTGGCGGTTCATTAATTCTTGCAACTATGGATGGTGAGGAGATCACTCGTCCTGTGAATGCGGATGCAGTCAAGAAATACTTCGCCTAAAAAAAAATAAAAGAACAGCTCGCTAAGTTGAAAACCCGAAAGGGCGGCTTAGGCAAAAATGAGCGTCTCGGTGGATTGAAAACCCGAAAGGGCGGTCCAGGCAAAAATTAGAGACAAAAACAGAAATAATTATCCCGGTAGATTGAAAACCCGAAAGGGCAATCTAGGCAAAAGTTAGGGATCATGGCAAGTAACTGCGTCGACAGACTGAATCACTTGTAGTGACCGAGGATTTCAGATTCTATCCCTCAGAAGAATTATTCATCAAAGATTTTTATTTACTCATCCTTGACTAAAGTTTTTTTTCCTTTTGATATATGAACAAAGAAAGGATATCAATGGTGATTTCGAAGACAGTAAAGTCTGGATGTGTGTAACTCGTCTCTCCCAAAGCAGGGTTTGATTCGGTTGTTCCTGGATAGTCTTGACAGATTGATGTTAATGATGTTTTGTTCCCCAACCATGATGTTGATTGGAGATTGTATGTATTCCCCAGAAGAGTTGTTGGAAGGGATGTTCTTATGAATCCCTAGTCGAGTGTTTATCTTTTCCTCAGCCAGTTATCTTTAAATTGAGAAGTATTGGGAATCCCCAGCTGAGCTCATGTTCCTCAGCTTGATTTTTTTGCATCTTTGAATATAGAAGTATTGATATAGCAGTCAGTTTAGAGGTTTTCTTTTACCCTATGTTGGGTATTGATTTAAAATCCCTTGTAACTGTGTTGTGGCTATGATGTTAACTTCTGGTATCCCCATATGGATCCCCAGTAGGTCTGCATGTGTTGATTTCCAGCAGGTTCCTATGTGATTTTTAGCAAGTTTGGCACTCTATCCCCAGGTGGAGCAGGAGTGGTATGACAGTTATTCCTCGTAAAGTTTGATTTTTATCAAGATTATTTTCATCCTCAGCAGATTACTTTTTCCTCGCCAGGATGATATTCCTAGCAGATGCTGTTTCATCATGATCTAAGCCTTGTAGTAGGATTTTATTCCTTTGATGGTTTATGATATTCCCCTGTAGATTTCAAGATTGAATCTCCAATTATTTCCCTGCATTGTTGCCTTGGGATTAGCCGAGTATCCGGTTGTTGTGGTGTTCATGTCACCTGTTTTTTATTTATCTTTGTGTCTGTTTTGTCAGCATATTCATAAGCATATTCATACGCATAAGCATAGCATTGTTTGCTTGCATTCTTGCGTTTATCATTGTTATCTGCTCTTGGGTGTGGATTTTCCCCACAGAGTGTGTGTGTCGTAGTTCCTCTCAAGTTTAGAGTGTCGATCATTAAGCAGAAAGAGTTAATCCTTTTTAATTACCCACTGAGTTTGTTTCTCGTGGATGATGTTGATTCAGTTTCCTCCCCAGTTCATTATCTGGATGGATTGTCCCCAGTTGAGATATTTCCTCTTCGGAATGAGTATTGTTTGACCGTTTCTTTCCAATTGGTTCTTGGATTGAACTTTGGTCCTCCTTTTGTGGATATATTTGCTTTGGAATTAAGCTATCAGTGTTGATAGTGGGCAATATTTTCTCCAGCTTGCGTATATTGCTCTGGAATTTAGCTATCAGTAATCGATAGTGGGTAATATTACCAATTTGATCAAGTTTCTTTTACTTGTGCTCCTACCCAGTAAATTCGGTAGTCGAGATTTTATCCTCTTACCCAGTAAAAAAGGTAATAGAGTTTGTGTTCAGTTGCTTAAGGCTCCTACCCAGTAAATTAGGTAGTTGAGAGTTTCTTACCCAGTAAAAAGGTAATTTGATTGAGTTCCTACCCAGTAAATCAGGTAGTCGAGAATTTGTTCTACCCAGTAAATCCGGTAGTCAAGTTATTTTCTTACCCAGTAAAAAGGTAATAGAGTTTGTTATTCTTTGATTCAGCTCCTACCCAGTAAATCAGGTAGTCGAGAATTTGTTCTACCCAGTAAATCCGGTAGTCAAGTTATTGTTCTTACCCAGTAAAAAGGTAATGTAATCAGATATTTTCCTCTTACCCAGTAAAAAGGTAATTTGATTGAGTTCCTACCCAGTAAATCAGGTAGTCGATCATACTCCTATCCAGTAAATTGATAGTCGAGTCCCTTATGCTCCTACCCAGTAAATCAGGTAGTCGAGAATTGTTCTACCCAGTAAATCCGGTAGTCAAGTTATTTTCCTCTTACCCAGTAAAAAGGTAATAGAATCAGATATTTTCATCTACCCAGTAAAAAGGTAATCTGATTGAGTTTCTACCCAGTAAATCCGGTAGCCGATATTTCTTCTTCTTACCCAGTAAAAAGGTAACAGAAACTATTTCCATGTGATTGAGTTCTCTACCCAGTAAATCAGGTAGTTGAAAATTTCTTACCTAGTAAAAAGGTAATAGAAGTTGTTTCTCTTTGATTGAACTCCTACCCAGTAAATCAGGTAGTTGATCATACTCCTATCCAGTAAATCGATAGTCGAGTCCTTTTTATTTCCTACCCAGTAAATCAGGTAGTGGATCATACTCCTATTCAGTAAATCGATAGTCGAGTCCTTTATATTTCCTACCCAGTAAATCAGGTAGTCGAGAACTTTTTCTTGCCCAGTAAAAAGGTAATTGAGGTTATTCCTCCGTATTTCGCTCCTATCCAGTAAATCGATAGTTGAGTCATTTGTTTTCTCCTGCCCAGTAAATCAGGTAGTTGAAAGTTTTGCTGCTCAATAAAAGGTAATTGAGGTTATTCCTCCGTATTTTATTCCTATCCAGTAAATCGATAGTCGAGTCTTCTATATCTCCTGCCCAGTAAATCAGGTAGTTGAGAGTTTCTTGCCCAGTAAAAAGGTAATTGAGGTTATTCCTCCGTATTTTGCTCCTATCCAGTAAATTGATAGTCGAGTCTGTTATATTTCCTACCCAGTAAATAGGTAGTTGATGATTTCTTTTCCAACACAGTATTTCTCCATTTTTGGATTCGAATATTTTGTTTGGTTGATATTCCTGGAAGGGTGTTTATTTTTCCCTGGTTGATATTGTTCCCTGATTATTTCATATCTTTTCCCAAGTGGAATCTGTTATCCAGTGATTTATTTTCCTGCTAACTCTTTGGTTGTCTTTTGTTTCCCCAGCGGGATTTTCTTCTGTGTCCCCAAGTTGTGCTGTTCTCTGGTGGTCATATTTTCCCCACAGAGATCCTGGGTTTGCATATCATATTCATATCATATCATTTGTTCTCTTAGGACAAAAATTGGGTTTTCTGTATTTAAGTCTCTCCCATCTTGTAGAGACGAAGATGTCAATCTTCATATCTCCGGATTGAAGAAACTTAAATAGGGGCAGCTGTAACACACTAATTTTTGCCCTAAGTTTCTTCGCATATCATCTGCATTTTGCATACAAACAAGATCGCACTGGTTCCGAGTTTCTTCTCAGATCTAGGGTCTATGCTTCGCAGGGGATCACCATTATTTTTGCTGTTTTATATTTGTTTATATTTACTGACTTCTAACCAAAATACAAAAATATGTTGCAGTGTTCTTCTTCTTCTCTGTGTTGTAGGTTTGCTAAGATGAGACAGTAATTCCATTCAGATGCGTTTGTTCAGTCACAATGTGATTTCAAGTGGATGTTTGACCTAATCTGGTCAAACTATCAAAAGATTGTGTTGACTGCCAGTGGTGTGTGCCAGTAATTCATTCATCAGGCAATGCGTTCTCAAAGTACAAGCTGGGTTATGTAACAGTTTGTTTTCTGTGAAAAGTTTGGTTTGTTCATCAGTTATCAGACAGTTGTTTTGTGCGAAGTTTGGTTTGAATCTTCAGTGTTTATCAGTTCATCGGTTTATCAGTTCATCAGCGATTCATCTGAGGATTTATTCTCCTCAGTTTGGTTTCGAATTATCAGGGCGAATTTCAGACAGTATCAGTGACTATGGTGTTGGCAAGTGGTCCATTGGTTCTGTGATTGGCTGTATTCATTATCAGAGGCTTGTGCAAAAAAAATCGGGAGTGGGTCGTGAAACCTAACAAATCATCATCATCCAATTTCTATTTTTAGTTTGATTCTCCATTATCCCTTATCCAACAACCGTTTTCCGTTTTTTCTCAAATATTCGATTATCCAAATCACATTTGTTCTCAACTAGTTCCAATTATCCAATTAGTACTCTTTTTTTTTCCATCTTTTTAATCAATTTATATTCATACCATTTCTCGACTGTTATCCATTTTTATTCGATTCTCTCCATTTTTCATTAGCTTTTTAGAAATTCTTCTACCCATTTTATTTCTTTTACTCTAATCTATATCCATATCACAAAAAATAATAGAACTATTTTTTTGTCATTTAACCCACTTAATATTTTTTTCTTAACCCATATATTTTTAGCATTCCATTATCAAATAAATAAAAGAATTATTGATAAAAAATCATTGACCAAGTTTCTTTATTTTATTTGTTTCTTTTTCTCTCTTTTCCAAAACAAAAGGCCCATAAGCCAACATTTCTCCAAGACAATCCATCCCACAAGCAAAACATTTCACCAGCTAGCAAAAGTTACATAAGCCAAGGCAAAAAAATCCAGCCAGCTTCCGTGCACGTGAGAGTCAACATAAGCCTTTCACCAAAGCCATCAGCTTCAAGAAAAACCTCAAGCCTCCAAGTACACGTCTGGCCCACAACTCCCATTGCCTAAGCTTTGCCTCAGCTTCTCCTAGCCAGCTTGTTTTTCCGCATACGCCACGCATTCTACCAAAGCCGTACGCCCACCAAACCCCTTATGTGCACATTATCAGCCAAACACACCAAGCAATATACGTAACTCATCCAGCCGAAGCAAAAGCTTTACAAGCTGCAGCCTCATGTGCATCTCCAGCCAGGCCCAAAACAATGTATATGCCGTACAAAGCCACTCCAAACGACAAGCTTTCACAATACGCCGCACGTGAATTCCATAAGCAATTCAAGTCATAGCCAAGGCCAAGCTTTAGGCCCAAGCTTCACGCGGTACGCATCACTTCAAGCACGCCGAATTGACATTCCAATCCAAGCCAAGCTTCACACCTGCAAGCCAAAAACATCCAGCTTCATTCACAACAGCTCCAACCGTATCAACCCGTTTCCCGCACGAGCCATCACACGTTCGTCACCTGAAATCAAAACGCAGCATATCAAGAAATGAAACGCAAAACCTCAACAGCTAGCATGTTTCCCTCGGATTCAAAATGCACAAATAAGAGAACAAAACTCAGAAATTAAAATGCAGTGAGAACGCGTTCCACACATATCCAAAACGCAATCCTTTCTTTCTCAAAACGGCAGCTCAAATCACCTCAAAGCCCTCTATAAAAGAAACCGAATCCTTCATTCATTCTTCAAGCTTCAAGAGCACCCAGAATTGCTGCCAAATTGATTCCCAAACTCAAAACCCTAAAACCCCTTTTCTTGATCCTCTTTCTGATCTTCAAACCAAAAACATCAAAGAAACCGCAAAGAGAGAAAACTTGCGATTGAGAAGAAGAAGAGGAGTTTTGAAATCGGTGAGAAGAAGAAGAAGAGCTTGCGGTGAGAGTGAAATTCGAAACTCAGTAGGAAAAAGGAAGTGTTGCTGTGTTTTTGATTTGGAAGGTGAGGGAGTGCCGCGATTCATCTGTGTTACTTTTCCTCTGTCTCCGCCATTAACGCATTGAAGAAGAAGACTTAGCTCTTCTTTCTTAAATTTTTATTTGCTTTGTTTTCTTTTTATTTATTTAATTTATTCGAATATTTGAAAAAGTATAAGAATGATATGAGTGCTATTTCGGGCCTGGATCCTTAGATCCACCACCATTGACCCGCGGGTCTTCATACCCCCTCCCCCTCTTTTATTTTATTTGTTTTAAAATTCTTTTTTTATACTAGTTAGTTTTATGTTACTTAGATTTAGATTTTAAAATATATTGAGATAAAGAGAATTAATAGAAATGTTTTCTTAGGAAAAACAATTTAGAAAATGTTTTTATAAATTATTTTAAGAAGATGTTTAGAAAGGAATTTCTTAGGAAGTTTTTTTTTTGAAAGAGTTTAGAAAATGATTTTAAAAATGTTTTGATTTCTTTTATTGGATCTATTTTGGATCTATTATTCTTCATCTCTTTTCAATTTTGGTCGATGACAATCTTCCGATTCGGGATTGTTGATTTCCGAGTAAGCTTAATCTTCATTATTTCAAATCTATGGATGAATGATCATTTGGATCATTCTTCATACTTTGAGATCGTGATAGGTTGCTAATCGAGAAATTCAACGATAATCTCGATTAAGATTAGACCTTCCTTCTTCTTTTAGTGTGGCATGTTTTCGGAGAACGATCCATTATATCGTTTCTCTAACATGTATTAACACGAATATTTTCCACTTTAATTAGTGGTGGCCGGCCTCATTTGTAGGGTAATTACTCCGTAAATTACTCGGCGATTGCTTAACATAGACCTAAAGTTGTCCCGATTCGATAAAGATCCACTTGGATCCGGTTGCCTCGGTTTTATTTTCATTGTTGTGGTTGTGTTTGATTAAGTTCATCATACCACCTTATATTGTATATAATATAATAATGTGAATATAATTGTTTAAATTTAATCTCTTGCACCTTATCCTTTTATTTTAAATCTCTCGCTCCCTTATCTCCTTATTATATTTTGCCATATTATATCATATATCATTGTTTATATTCATATTGTGTTTGTTAATGTTCATATTGTGTTTGTTTTTATTTTGTCCATTTGGACATCAAAATACTTAATAAAGGATTAAACTCTTAAAAAACTTGTTACTTCTAACTTTGGACTTATGGTTACTATCCCTAACTTTTGGAGATTGGACTTAGACCTTCTAGGATTCCCTTTGCTCAAGTTGGAGTGGTTAGAAATCTTGGCCTCAAATGATGTCATTAACTTTTGAAGATGGAAGTCCGAATTTTGAAGATTTGTACATATTGGTTTGGTAATTTCTTTCCTTAGCTTTTAATTCAAGTATTAAGACTAGTCTCTTCATCTCCTCCCCATTCTTTAATTTTCAAAACTTCTTCCTATTTCAAAACCTTCTTGTTTTTTTTAAACATTCAAACAATTTCAAAAACAAACCTTGATTTCGATCAAACGATTTTTAACCTTTTCCTTTTATTTTCTCAACCAAATATTAATTCATGTAAATATATTAAAACCATTTTTGTACATACTTTAAAAAATACAAATCCATTCAATTGTTTTTGTGCCTTGTGCACTTTTCTTCTTTTCCACATGTTTAGATATGATTCATCCCTTTTAGCGGAATTATTCGCTAAGGGATGACGACTTATCTTTACATCTTAAAATCAACTCAACCCACTTATTATTTTCAAATTTTGTACCACGAACTACGAGGTTTTGATCTCGCATTTCACTTTGTGGGTACGTAGGCATAAGGCTTTAAAACCTTATCAAACACAAAATTATTAAAAAATATTCTTCTTCTCATCTCTTCCATCATTTTAAACAAACCAATTTCAGACCAAAAGCAATAAGTATTTCAAAGGGCTCCCGTAGAGTACTACGGATGAGTCGGGTGCCTAAAACCTTCCCGGTTCATAACCAATCCCCTTACCCAATCTCTGTTTATTTCTTTTAGCTTTGCTTTTAGAATCCTAGGTTTTTATTCGTTCTTTTACCTTTTTCCATTCGGAAATAAAGAAGAGCGCGGTGGCGACTCTGTGTTAATCGAGTTAAGTTAATCAATAGCTTACACTCACGATTTTACCGCTACAGACGGGATCCACGCTTAAAAGATTTGTGTTTAAAAGGGGTAGTGTCAGTGCAATCTGTGTATCAAAGCTGGAAAGAATGCAAGTGTCAGTATAAAAGAAATGTGAAGTGTATAAGAGAAGTGTCAGTGTAAGAACAAGAGTGAAATACTCAAGATAAAGAGGCTTAAAGAATAATGCTGGAAGGGGGGGGGATATACAGAGACTTTTGTTCGATAACTGTTAAGTTATGCCTACGTATCCTCTCGTGCAATGAGGAAGTCAGAACACCGTAGTTCGACTCAAAGAGACTAAAAGATAAATTGACTTGTGAACTGCTTACTTGTCTATGCTCAAGTGTATGACCTATCTGGCTCAGGTGCAAATTGTCTTGCATTAGACGGAAGAAGTAAGTTCTCGCTTGTGAGTGAATGAGGTGAGAAAAGAATCTCGGAGGAGACGATTATTGTTGGTTTTTGAGTTTTCAATCTTTTATTGCTTTTTGATATTTGTCATAAGAAAATGAGCTTAAGCCTAAACCAAGGGTTAGTAAGCTCATCACATCTTCCCTCTGATTAGGGGTAATGAGAATACTTTAAGTATGAAGTAAGGACCTCACACTTAATCACCATGATGTAGGATTAAGATTATTAACCTACTTGTGATTATTTAGATATTTTTGGAGTTTTTATTTAGTGTTAAGTAATGAGTTTAATCCATAATCAGAGATTTAATGGACTCATTACACCATCCTAATAGAAGGATAATAGATGAGAACATTTAAGCTGAGGAAGGCTCCTCAACTTAATCCATGATTAGGGATTAACCTCATGACAAAACAAAGCCTTTATTAGAGTGGATTTTAGTTAATGGTAAGGTTAAGAAATGGATTTTATGGTTTGTAAGACAACTTGGGGGGGACTTGTCCATTAACACTAGGGTTAGTCCTTCTTAACCAATTAAGGAAGAATTAGAACCCTAATGCAAGGCCCAAGTTACAAGCTTGATATCTTAGTGATTATTATGATGGGTTGATTAAAGGAATTAAACACATTAAGGGCTTAACACTTAGGATTAAAGTTATACACTCCATCCTAATAGAAGGATGCAGGCATAAGCTTAATCACAAAGCCTTAAAACCTTTAAGGTTTAGTCCTTGATTATGGGATGAGAAGAGAAGACACCAGGATGACACAAAAGGTAAAACTAATGGGGGACTAATCAAACACTAATTGTGATCATGCTTGGTTGTTCCTAGGGTTTATGAGGCTTGCAAGAGATCTTCAAGAGAAAAGCCACCAAGGAAAAAGCAGATGAAAGGAGATTAAGCAGAAAGAAGCAAGACAACTTACTTCACTTAAGAAGATAAGTTGCTTGAAGAAAGAAAGAGGAGAAGGAGCATGAATGAACAAGCTCACTCTAATACAAAAGTAAAATACAGCAAGGATGCATAAGAGAGATGAGAAGGGATTATGAGAAGTGAAGGCAAATTCACTTCTCAAATACTTACCACCTGAAAAGTTAGTAGAAAGAAATGAAATGAAGTGAACATAAAATGAATGCAATGATTCAAACCAAAACCAGAAGCCTAAACATGATGTTAATGATGCTAAGAGGTAAAGCAAACACATGTCAAGAGTTGTGGATGATCATACAAGAATGAGGATGCCAATGGAGCTTGCCTTGAACCATGAAAGTTCATGAAAGTTAATGAAATGGAATGAATGCATAACATAGAAAATGAATGATGCAATGATAATACATGATTCTAATGTGTCCTAAGATGTCTTAGAAGTCATGTGAATGCACAAAATGTCATGGCAAGTTCATGTATGCAAGCATATGAGAGATGAATGCAAATGAAGGCAAAAAATTAGGGTTTATACATAACATGCAATACAAAATTCAAAACTAGAAGCAAATGACATGATAAAAAATTGAAAATGGGATCAAAGGAACCCTAACCCTACACAAGTTCACTGCCCAAAGGAGGAGACCAAAATCTTAACCTAATGGAAGTTATGATTTTCTCAAATTGGCTAGAGTATTAAAGCACTTCAAAAGGAAAAATGCACAACAAATTGAAAATGAAAGCTAAATTCAAACCAATTGTACCCTAGAAACTACATGATAAGGAGAATGCAATGCAAGAAGAACCATCATCAAACTCTTCATGGTTAGGCAGAATGAATTTTTTCTAGGTTAGAACAAAAATATTGCCTTTTAAGAACTTTAATTCCAAAGAAAAATGTCAAAATATGCCAAGAACCAAAAAGAAATTTGTTTGAAGAGTTTGATCATGTTTCTAAATGCATTAAAATGCAATGTGAATTTTTTGTGATTTTTAGAAACCTAAATACTATTTTAATTAATTAATAACCATTAACTAATTAAAATAAACATTTAAATATTTTTAAAATACGAAAATTATGCAAAAAATAAAATAAAAATTATTTTCAGAAAGAGAAAAATATTTTAAGGTATGATGCAAAAAATGAGATTTTTTGGAAATGATTTACTATTTTAAATAAAATGGGCAAAACAAATGAATTAAAAGGAAAATAAAATGAAATTAAATGAAAAGTAAGCCAATCTAAAGGTCAGGATTTGAAGCTGAGACGCGGGAGTTGACTGGCGCGCGTTTCAGTGGTTGGGATTGATTCTGGCAAATTCAAATTTTAATCCTAATTAATTAATGTTAATGATTGGATTAGGGCTAAAACACAAGATCCAGGCAATTCATTAGCGCGCGGGAAAGCCAGATCAAGGGTCCAAATTCAAAGTTGCCTAATTAATGGGATTAGGGTTTAATCACCTTCAGGCGACCGGAACAGTGT
Source organism: Lathyrus aphaca (assembly GCA_963966055.1). Lineage (NCBI taxonomy): Eukaryota > Viridiplantae > Streptophyta > Magnoliopsida > Fabales > Fabaceae > Lathyrus > Lathyrus aphaca. The sequence goes on along the minus strand of OZ014521.1, from coordinate 408,411,188 downwards.
TCCGGTCGTCTTCTCCAACGAGCTCAAACCCTAACTTCTCTTTCAGGCCATCAAACTCCAAATTTCTTGCACAAAAATGATCCTCTAACAATCCTAAACCTAAATCCCCAACTAAAACTCATTTATCTCACACCATGAACATGAATCGAAGAAAAATGTAAAAACGGGCAAAAGTTTCAGAGATCACATACATGGTGGTTTCTCAACCATTTCCAAAAGTAATCATATCCCCATGATTAGGGGAGCATATAGAACCATAAAAGAACTTAAAAGCTAGCTTTTGGGAAAAAAGTTCATCCTGTTACCTGAGATGGGGACCCTCTGATTCTGAGCCTTCTGGGTTCTCCCTTGATGCAAGCCCAATCCTATGAACCTCTTGAATATAATATGGAGCTTAGAAAACTTTGAGGATGGATGGTTTATGCTGTGTGGTTCTGGTGTAACAGAAATGGAGGTTTATGTGTGTGGTGATTCAGGCTGTTTCAGGGGGTGGGATTTGTTCTATGGATTGTATGTGACTTATTGGTGAAGGAATTTTTGAGGTTTGATGGATGTGGGCAGAGTTTCGAAGAGATGAAGCTTTTGACAGTTTTTGTGCAATCTGATTGTGTGTGTGTTCTAAGCCTTTTTTCTTCTTGTTTTATGACCTTGAGGTAATCCATAAGCAATCCCAACAATTCTGGAGGGCAGGTATGCACTGTAGGAATGGTATGGGATGATTGGCCAAAAAGTCAAAAATTGTGTACTATAGGTATGGGCCATGGAAGAGGATATTTCTGTGCTTGGATTGCTTCAGCTAGCTTCAAGGAAGGCCATTGGATGTTCTGATGTGATCTGTAATGGGTGAAGGGTGAGATGTCATGTGTTTCGCAATTTTCACAACTTGTTGCATTATGAGATTTTGGTCATGGACATGTCCTATTCCAAGCTGAATTCTTGTTGTGAAATGTTACATGATGTTATGGTAATGCTTTGAGATCAGTTAGAGACCACACAAACCCTTGGGAATCACTTTTGCAAGAATTCCCCCTTTTGAACTTTATGGAAAAAATGCTTTATGATACTTGGAATCCAAGGCATGAAAGTGAGAAATTCTTTGGGCAAATCTGAATTATGGACCATGAATGATGTTTGTGTGATGATTAGAAGTTGATTTGAAGTCACAAAATGAATTGGCAAGAGGTTTTGCAAGTTTCCTCTTTGGCACAAGAGTGAAAATTTAGTGATTTTGTCCAACTTTGCAAGGTCATAACTTTTGTTCTAAAATGAATTAGAATGAGCTCTTGTACTTTTTGAAATTGGGAGGATCCAATCTACAACTTTCATGACCAGAGATTTTTCATTTGAAGCATTTTTGGATCAAAAAGAGGAGGTTGAAAAAACTTTCCCAAAATGGCAAGTTTACATTACAAGTCACTTTCCCAAAATGGCAACTTTGCAAATGGCTTGAAATTATTCAATTTTGTGAACTTCTAATTTCTTCTAAGATCAAATAAAGATCATACACATCCAAAATGATGGGTAAAACCCTTTGGTTTGATGATTGGGGGCCTCAGATGCCCTGATTTTGCACTGACTTGCTCAACAAGTCATCTTCTGATCAGATGCCTTACCCATTGAATTTCTTCATGAAAATTGGTATGCATGATCCTCATATCATATAGAGACCAATAGAAACAAGAATGACCAAAAAATTTGGAGTTATGGCCTCTGAAACCAAAACCCTAATTTTAGGTCCTCTGTGCAGTTAAGCTTGGCTCTGCTTCCATGCCTTTCTCAGTTCTCGTGATTCTTTGACTTCCTTGACCTTGGGAGGATATAATATGCTGCTTGAACATACATGGACCCTCTTGAGAAGATTGATGACCTTTGGAGTGGCTCAGATAGCTCATGGATGGCTCAGATCACAAACCCTAGATGCAGATGCCTTAGAACCAGTTCAGTGAAGTAAGAATGCAATATGAGATGATATGATTGAACCTATGCAAATGAAAAGATCACAAGCCATGGTGAAATTAGTGAGGGCAAATTTGGGGTGTTTACAGCAGCCGTTGAATGTTCTTGAATGGGAATGGGATAACATTTCCATGGATTTTGTGACTTGGTTACCGAAGACTGCAAAAGGTAATGATTCAATTTGGGTGATCGTGGATAGAATAACTAAGTCGGCGCATTTCTTGCCGATGAAGATTAATCATTCTATGCAGAGGCTAGCTGAGATGTATATTGAGGAGATTGTGAGACTACATATAATTCCTTCGAGTATTGTTCCGGATAGAGATCAGCGGTTTACGTCGAGGTTTTAGAATAGTTTACAAGATGCTTTGGGTACAAAGTTGAGGATGAGTTCTGCTTATCATCCACAGACAGATGGTCAGACTAAAAGAACAATCCAATCTTTAGAAGATTTGCTGAGGACTTGTATGTTGGACCAAGGAGGATCTTGGAATAGTCACTTGTCATTGATTGAGTTTACATACAACAACAGTTTTCATGCTAGTATTGGGATGACTCCATATGAAGCGTTGTATGGGAGATGTTGTCGAACTTCATTGTGTTGGTATGAATCGGGAGAGAGTTTTGTACTATGACCTGAGATTGTTCAAGAGACAACTAATAAAATTAAGATGATTCAGGAAAAGATGAAGACATCATAGAGTCGTCAGAAGAGTTATCATGATAGGAGAAGGAAAGCACTTGAATTCTAGGAGGGAGATCACGTGTTCTTAAGAGTTACTTCGATGACTGGTGTGGCTCGAGCTTTGAAGTATAGAAAGCTCACTCATCGTTTTGTTGGCCCATATCATATTATGAAGTGGATTGGAAAGGTTGCCTATCGGGTGGCTTTACCACAATCACTGGCAAATTTACATGATGTGTTTCATGTGTCACAATGTGATTCAAATGGATAATGTTCAGGTGAAGCAAAACCTGACAGTTGAAGCTTTTCCAGTGAGGATTGATGGTCGAGAATTGAAGCAACTACAAGGTAAAGATATTACTTTAGTGAAGGAATTGTGGGGCGGGTAATCACATGAAGGAGCGTGAAGATCAGCAGAAGGAGTCGTACCCGACTCTGTTTACTTCAGGTAATTTTTTACGACGAATATTCTTTAAGTAAGGAAGAGTTGTAACACCCCAAAAATCTAAATTAGTCATTTATTTATTTAATTTAGAAGGAATTAAGAAGTTTAGTGATTTTGGTAGAATTTTGGAGCAAGAGTATTTTTTTTTAATAGAATAAATAATTAGTGTATTATTTATATTATTATAATTATTATTAAAAATATTAAGAAAAAGGAAAGGTGGCCTTAAAGGAAAAAGAGTAAGGATAAAGGTGTCCTTAAAGGAAAACTGAATTTTTGGAGCATTTCAGGTCAAAACACAACAAAAAACACTTTTTGGAAAAAATTGGGTTTGTATGCATCCTGACATGGGTCGTTGTAAACACCCCAAATTTGCCCTCACTATTTATCACACTATGGCTTGTGATCTTTCATTTTTGTTTTAACATAAGAATCACACATCACTTAGCATATTTGCTTCACTGCATAAGTTCAAGTTCATCTGCATATAGGGTTTGTGATCTGAGCAATCCAAGAATCCATCAGAGACATCCCAAAGGACTCAAAGCTTTCCAAGAGGGTCCATGAGTTTTCTATCATCATATTATACTCCCCAAAGTTTATGGAAGTCAAGAAATCACAAAAACTGGCAAAGGCATGGAAGCAGAGCTAAGAACATGTCTTGATTCATCATATAACTCAAGATATGGCCTTTCAAAATTGGCAAAAATCCTATAATTTCAAGTTTCATGTCAAAGATGGATTTTTCATTTTGGCATGTTCAAGCATTCTAATGACCTCTAATGTGAACAAACACTTCACAATATGTCAAGACAACCTCTAAACATCAGAATTGTGCATTGAACCATGTGTTTTCATGACTTGAACTTTAAGAAATCACAAAAGGGCCAAAACTCTCAAAATTTGCAAAATGCATTAGATCCTTCCATCCACTTGTGCCAGCTGCATCAAACTGATTCTATGGATCTCCATGAATCATGCTGAGGCCAGACACCCCAAAAAGCAAGACCTACCATGGCCCATACCTCAAGTACACAAAAATTGACTTTTTTGCAAAACACCCCATACCAATCAGCCTGTGCCACAACAACTTTCTGATCAATCCCATTGGCTTAAACAAACATTATGTAAGCCATTTCATAACACACAAGAGCCTGAATCATCCCACAAGCCAGAATTCACAAAATCCATCAAAATCTTCCTCTCTTCGAATCTCAAAAACTAGCCACTAAAACTTCAAACTTCCTTCACCAATCAACTCAAAAACACCTCAGGATCATTTCCCACCTTCACCATAGCCTAAAACACCCTCAATCAGAAATACGATTTCTGCATACTCAGAACCAAACACTTCAAAATAGCCATCACAAGTTTGCTCTAAGCTCCTCATCATCATCAGGGAGTTCATTGCGGTGGATTTGAACCAAGAGGGAGGCCAGAAAGCTCAAGAACACAAAGCTTCAACTCAGGTAGCTATGATGAACATTTTTTCAAGAACTTGCTATTTAAGTTAAAATATGATTCTACATGTTTAGCTGATCATCCTGATATGTTTATTTTTGAAAATGGTTGAGAAACCAGGATGTATTGATGTTTTGAAACTTTTTGATCTGAAAATGTTTTGCTTCGATTCCGTCTTTTAATGCATGATAAATGTTTTTAGTGCCTGGATTCTTCTTTGTTGATGTTTGATGAGTGATTCTGGAGCATTTGGGAGCTAGGGGTGGCCTAGGGAGTGATTTCAGAATTTGGATGGTCGGAGAAGATGACCGGAGCTAGCTCCGGTCACCTGAAAGTGGTTAGGGTTCTTAATTAGGGTTTAAGGGCCAGTTTGAATGTGGGCCGTAGGACTAGGATTAACGCGTGTTTGGAGGATCCAGATCATTTCATTAAACCCTAATCTTTTAATTAAATTAATTAATTAGGATTAATTAAATAAAAACCCAGTTTGAATGTCAGCCATAGGATTACGCGCGCAGTCAACTCCCTCCTTTTCCATTTGAATCTGGACCTTCAGATCTGCATACTTCTCATTTAAATCATTTTTATTTCATTTTTATTGCATTTTCTTGCACAATTTATTTAAAATATCAAAAAGAATTCAAAAAATATTTTCTTTTGCATTCTGACTTTAAATATTTTTCTTCATCCAAAAATAATTTTATTTTATTTTTTGCATTTAAAAAGCATTTATAAAATATTTAAATGTTATTTTTAATTAATTAAAGTATTTTAATTAATTAAAAATACATTTAGGTTTCTAAAAATCACCAAAAAAATCATGAATCATCCCAATGCATTTAGAAACATTTTCAAACTCTTCACACAAATTTATTTTTAGGTTAGATCATAGTTTGCCAATTTTCTTTGAATTTAGGGTTATAAAAATCACATTTTTGAACCTTAACTTTGAAAAATCATTTCTGCCTAACCAAGAAGAGTTTGAAGGTGATTCGTTTTGCATTGTGTTACATATTGCATTTAGTTTATAGGATATTTTACTCATGAATTTATCTTGCATTTTCAATTTGATTTGCATTTTTCCCTTTGAACCACCCAAAAACCCTAGAAAACTTAGGAAAATCATAACTTTTGATAGGTTAGGCTTCTGACCTTCTCCTTTGGGGTGTGACCTAATATGGGGTTAGGGTTTGTTTGTTTCTGTTATATCCATTTGCATCTCACATGTCCATAAAACCCTAATTTCTCATGTTCATTTGCATTCACCTTGCATATGCATCCTTACATGAACTTGCCATGACATTTCTTGCATTCATATGTCATCTTAGACATCTTAGGACATGTTAGAACATTTCTTGATCATTTCTTCATCCATTTTCCATGATTAACATTCATTTCATTTCATAACTTTCATGTGTTTTCAAACTTCAAAGCATGCCACCTTTGCATCTCATCTTTGTATGATCACACATATGCAGTTTGTATGCCTTTGCATCATCTTACATGACACTTGCATTGCATAAACACTTCTGACTTTGGTCATTTCATCAAATTTCATCTCATTTCACTTCATTTCTTTATGCTTTATACTTTATGCATTCATACTAACACTTTCAGGTTTGGTAAGTTATTATGGAGGTGGATTTGCCTTCACCTCTCACTTCTTCTTATCTCTTTCATTTGCATTTTAAATTGTATTTGAAGTTAATTGGATTCACTTATGTTCCATCTCTCACTTTCTTTCTTTATATTACTTATCTTCTTCAATGAAGTAAGTAACTTATTCTCTTGCTTCCTCCTCCTTTCATCTGCTTCTTCCATTGGTGGCTTACTTGAAGTTCTTTCTCAAGCCTTACAAACCATAGGAACATCCAAGCATGATAATAATTAGGGTTGTGATTAGTCCCCCCTAGCTTTTAACTTTGAGTCTCCTTGAGTCTCTCTTCTCATCTCAATAATTAGAGACTAAACTCTTAAAGTTTTAGGACTTTGGAATTAGGGTTATGCCTGCATCATTCTCTTAGGATGGAGTGTATAACTTTAATCCTAAGTGTTAAACCATTAATTTGTTTAAACCTCTTAATCATATCATCTTAATAACCATCAAGACTTTATCTTGTAACTTGGGCCTTACATTAGGGTTCTAATTCTTCCTTATGGTTAAGAAGGACTAACCCTAGTGTTTAATGGACAAGTCCCCCTCAAGTTGTCTTACAAACATAAAATCCATTTATTAATCTCATCTTTTAATTAAAATCCACTTAATAAAGGCTTTGTTATATAATGAATTTAGTCCCTAACCATGGATTAAGTTGAGGTATCTTCCTCAGCTTAAGTGTTCTCATCTATTATCCTTCTATTAGGATGGTGTAATGAGTTCACTAATCTGTGATTAGAGATTAAACTCATTACTTAACACTAAACAAAAATCCAAAAACATCTAAATAATCACAAGTATGTTAATGATCTTAATCCTACATCATCATAGTAATTAAGTTGAGATGCTTATCTCACACTTAATTAGGCTCATTATCCATAATCAGGGAGGATATAATGAGTTTACAAGCCCTTGATTTAGGCTTAAGCTCATTAATTTATGCAAAACACCAAAAAAAAAACAATAACAAAACTGAAAACACAAAAACAAACAATAATCGTCTCATTCGGGATTCTTTTCTCATCACACTAATTCACAAACGAGAACTTGCTTCTTCCGTCTAATGCAAGAAAGTTAGCACTCGAGCCAGACGAGTCATACACTTGAGCATAGACAAGCAAGTAGTTCACAGTCAATTCATTTTCAATCTCTTTGAGTCGAACTACGGTGTTCTGACTTCCTCATTGCACGCGAGGATACGTAGGCATAACTTAACAGTTATCGAACAAAAGTCTATGTGTCTTCCCCCTCTTTCAGCATTCTTTTCAAGCCTCAGTTCCTGAGCAATTCTCACCCTTTTGCACTGACACATATACATTCATTCTTAGCTTTTGCACACAGATAGCAAATACACCTACCCCTTTAAACACAATCTTTTAAGCGTGGATCCCGTCGAGTACGACAGACAATCTGGGTGCTAATACCATCCCAGGTTGTAACCAACCCCCTTTCTCAGCTTCTCTTGTTCGCAACCGTCTTATCCATATTTTTTCTAGGTTTATGCAGCATTACCTTTCCTTCGGGATAAATATGCTTAGCTGGAGACTTTATTCATCTTCATTTCATTTCTCTTTTCGCCGACCGTTTGCGCTTGTACCGGGATGCAAATCTTCGGGAGCGACAACTTGGCGACTCTACTGGGGACTTATCTTGCAACCAGGACTTCTGGTTCTTTTTGTGGGTTTATCCTAACGCTTGTTTGATTTGTGTTTATGAGGGTGTTATGTGCTACTTGTGCTTTTTGTTTATTGATTTATTTATCGCTTTCTGTACAGCTTTATTTATTGCTTCCATTTACTGTTTATATGCATTTCATACTGTTATCATCATATCATGTGTGCTGGATCTCTTGTCTGTTTTGGTGGGAGGGATTATTGAGTGATTAAGGTTCCATACCGGGAGCCTGAGTGACACATAGGATGGAGTGGCTTCATATTCTTTCCTATTCCATTTCGGTCTGGTGCGGGAATATGAAACACTGTTTAGACATGGGTTTCTTCTTGAGAACTCTGTGCTACGGATTTCTTGTAGTACTAGGGCTATCTGGGAAGCCTGCTAAGTATGGATGACCTTTTATGACCTTCAACATCTGAGGTGAATTAAAGGAGCAACCTTTATGATTATTGTAAACACTGTACCTCCGGGTTAGAAGTGTTTACACTTCTCATAACTGATCCAAGTCTGAGGATCCTTGTTCTAGAACAATACATGTGAGGGGGTTGGGATGTTTACAGGTTTGCAGGAACCCTTGGCCTCATCATACCTTGTTACTAGTTGTGTTAAGGTTGCATCATTTTGGACTGTTCTTGTGAAACCCTGGACTTGTGACTCTTTATTTGAGTCCCCCACCTGGTTACTGGTTTTCTAAACCTTCATCCAGACTTATGAACATACATGGACCCTATCAAGACAGATAACAGATCCAGCACTTCATCACAAACCCTTTGCATATCATTCTGCATACATCATTTTGCATCATTTAACATTTGTCTATTTGTTTTACAGGGTATCCACATCTTATCTTTGGTTTGATTTTGACCTGTTCTGCTGCTCAGATTCCTTCAGCTATCTGCATCAACCTTCTGCATCAGTTATCTTCTTCAGAGATCCTCTTCAGTATCTTCTCCAACTACCTTCAGCAGTTTTCTCCAGTACTTCAGTCTTCTTCACCAACATCCATTGTCATCATGGACCCATCCAGGAAGAGCAACATCACTTATCACTTCTTTGAGCCCACTTTGACAAGCATCAGGCAGATGCAGGCACTCATCACTCCTGATCATGTCCCTTTATTCAGGGAACGTTATGTTGGCATTATGGACATGATCATGGACCTGGATGCATCATTGAGGAGCATGATCCATACCTGTCTTCAGTTCTATGACCCTCCTCTCAGATGTTTCACTTTCCCAGATTTTCAGTTGGGACCATTGATGGAAGAGTTCTCCATGTTGTTGGGTGTCCCTATTAGGAGGGGGATTCCCTTCAACCCTGAGATGGTTGCTCATAAGAACGAAGATGTAGCTAGGGCTTTGCCCTTGGAGTCCACTCTCATTGACCAGAATATGGCCACCAAGGCTGGAATTCCAGGCCTTCATTTGGATTTCTTGGTTACTCAAGCCACCCTTCATGCTGCAGCAGGGAAGTGGGACATTGTTTGTGCTCTTCTGGCCCTCATCATATATGGAGTCATCTTGTTTGCAGACGAGCCAAAGTTTGTAAGAAAGAGTGCTATCCACGTCTTCCTGTTGAAGAATCCATTCCCTACCCTGCTTGGGGACTTTTACTACTCAGTGCATCAGAGGAATGAGAAGCAGAGGGGGAGATTAGTCAGATGTTGTGCACCTCTCTTCTACTGTTGGTTATTGAGGCACTTGCCGAAGTCAGACACTTTCTTGAATCCTCATCCGCCAAGGAACTGGGCTAAGAGAATGATTTCCTTTACATCAGAGGAAATCAGATGGTGCACTCAGAGCACCAAGGGCAAAGATATCATCACCAATTGTGGGCAGTATCCCAATGTACCCCTGATTGGAGTGAAGGGTTGCATCAACTACAATCCCTTGCTTTTCAAAAGGCAATTAGGGTATGCCTTGGTACATCTACCAAGAGAGCAAGACTTGACATAGACCCTCTATTGTGACATTCAGCACAACCTTGCCATTGTCAGACAGGCAGCCTGGGCTTTGGACAATATTTAGACTAAGGGGATAACTATTCTTGGAAAGTGCAACAACATAACTTCAACTCAGTATCTTGACTGGTCTCGTGTCAGGGGACAGATCACCTGTATGCCATTCACCATAGGGGATGTACCTGGACCATCAGCAGTGGAGCATGCAGCTACTGTCAGTTTAGAGGAGTTTGAGAAATTGAAGGAAAGGAATACTCAGCTCTCTGAAGCTTTGAAGAAGACCCTCTGGGAGAGGAATGATAGTCGTCTGGACAATGAAAGGTTAGAGAAGCTCCGAATTGAGCACATGACCAAGATTGAAAAGATAGATGATTACATCAGAAGGGCAAGAGCAGGGGAGTTAGTGTTGAAGAATGCTTGCAAGGAAGCCAAGATTCAGAAGGACGGGGCTGAGCATTACTTAGAGGAGAGTCAGGCTAGGTGGATCAGGATCACTGAGGCTCGTTCACAGGAAGACCAGAGGACCCAGGCTAGGATAGAGCAGCTAGAAGCCAATGAAAAGAAGAGTCAGAAGGCCTTGTTAGCAGCACATAAGGAGATCTCTGAGTTGAAACTCCGGGCGGGGTTGAAGAGATCAAAGGACCAGGACAAGCATAAGAATTTGACCAGTGCCATTGCCACCAGGAACCTTCTTATCAGGACCATCACAGAGCACCCAGTTGGCCCAGTGACTGAGGTTGTCCTGAAGGAAGTCAGGGAGGATGATTATGGACTAGATGTTTGATTTCTTTGTATTTGTACTTCTTTTTGTTTGTATTTTTGTCTTTGTTGATGTATTTTGACCCACCATAGGAATTTTGTTGTAATCAAACTACCTTTACACTTTGTAGTATATGGTTTGTATTATTTTGTGGGCTTTATCTCTCTTCAAAATCATCATTCCTCGAGGTCTGGAAGGTCAAAACCAAATAACCAAACCGTATACCCTTGGAAGACAAATAGGCATCTTGCATTGCATACTAACCTCTTTTCTTTGTTTTGTAGGTTTTTGGTTTTTGTTGTTGTTTCTCACTTTATTGTGATTTCAGGAAACATTGCTCGTAGAAGAGTGTTCCCCGTCAATAGAGTGCACCGGTATCCGAAGAGAAACAACCTTTCGGGCTTACAAATGGATCAAGTTCAACAAGATCTGACAGACGTGAGAACCCAAATGGCCAATGAAAGGACTGAGATGAGGGCCCAAATGAATCAGTTTATGGCAGTGATGACTGGGCTGGCCCAGAGCCAAGAGAGACTGAGAGAGTTGGTTGAGCGGAAAACTCCCGGGGAATACCACCCAGGTACAGGGGGTACCAGCAACAACGATCATGTATAGCCTCGTACTAATCCCCCAGAGTTTGGACCTCATCTTAACCTAGACATCAATGCTATAAGAAACACCCAGGGCAACACTGGAGGGAGAGCCTTGTAGGAGGACCCTCAGGAAGAACAATTTACTGTGGTCGGGCCAGGAGACGAAGTCTATGATCGCCGGCTGGACGAGATAGCAGAAAAGCTAAGGTCTCTGAAATCTCAAAACTCTCTGGGTTTTGATGTCATGGATATGGGATTAATGGAGGGGGTTAGAATTCCTCACAAGTTCAAACCTCCCTGTTTTGAAAGATACAATGGTACATCCTTCCCTCGTACACATCTTTAGTCTTTCCCAGGGAGATTGAAGGCCTACACCATGGATGAAAAATTGTGGATGTTTTAATTTGAGGATAGCTTGGCAGGGGCATCCCGGGAGTGGTACTCTCATTTGACCAGGGCCATAGTAAGGAATTGGAAAGACTTGGCCGAAGCTTTCATTCGTCAATATCAATATAATCTGGACATGGCTCCAAACAAAACCCTTCTAATGGGAATGTCACAGTCTTCCCGGGAAAGCTTTAGAGAGTACGCCCAAAGATGGAGGCAATTAGCTGCTGTCGTTCAACCCCCAATGTCAGAAAGGGAAATGGCGGATATGTTCATGCACACCCTCCAAGGGACTTATATTGATAGATTGGTTGCTTTTTCTTCTACCAGCTTTGCAGACGTGGTTATAGCCGGGGAAATAATTGAGAGCTTATTGAAAATGGGAAAGATTTCTGACCACGGCGCCAGTTCAAGCAGTGCAAGGAAACCATTTGCAGGGCCCCGCAGATCCAGTGAAACAAATTATGTACATATGGGCAGAGGAAGACCATAGTATATGCCAAGATCAATTGCCGCCGTCACTATTCCGACTCCACCTCCTCAATACACTCAACAACCACAACATTTTCCTCAACAACAACAGTTCCCTCAACAAAGATCCTACAACAACAACAACAACCTACAACAACGCCCTTTTCAGCAAAGGCCATCTCAGGTTAACAAGGTGATTGACCCTATACCAATGCCATATGCCACCTTATTGCCATAACTCCTAAAGCTTAATCTTGTCGAGTTAAGGACATTGGCTCCACCAGATCCTCAGAACCTTCCGAGAAATTACGACACCAACACCAGGCGTGCTTTTCATTCTAATGCACCTGGTCACACCACGGAAAAGTGCAGGGCTTTGCACATGAAGCTCTAGGATCTAGTAGATTCAAAAGCCCTAAATTTTGCACCACCTCCTAATGTCACGAAGAATCCTATGCCCATCCATGGTGGGACAAGGATAAATGCAATAGAGGAGGGCTCACCCATGAATTTAATCGAAGATACTGCAAGTATTCAAACACCTCTGGCAGAGGTTAAAGCTCAGCTTTTGAAATGCCAGGTGTTTCCAGGTTGTGAGGCCTGCTGTGAATCTTGCAAGGTTTCCGTCAATGGGTGTGAAAGCTTGAGGAATGGCATCAATGGCTTGATCAGAGAGGGTATCCTGCAAATAACAACAACCACTTCTACAACACCAGCAACTCCTTTTTCAACAACAAGTGTTTCTCCTACAACTGCAAAGACAATTGTTCCTACAGACTCGTCTACAAAATCAGCAACCACCTCTTCCATCACATTAACAAACAACAGTTCAATTTCATCCACTTCTACAACTACAACAACCACCAACAACGACGTCTCCACAGTTACCATCTATTACGACCCTGCAACGGTCCCTGTTTCCAGCAATTATCAGCAACAATCTCAACAACAATTTCAGCAACAACCAAGCTTCAGTCAACCACCACCATCATCAATCAGAAGTCCTGTCACCATATTTTATGATCCACAAACAATAACAGCTCCTATCTCTACTGCAGTCAGTCCAATCACCATCACAGTGCCAGGGCCCATTCCATATGACAAAGACAATGTTGTACCATGGCACTATGGTTCAGACCTTTACTGCAACGGAGAAAGAGTCCTTCTTGATTCTTCGGTTCACATACCACAAGTGGATAATGTCGGGGGAGGCAAAGGCTTCACCCGAAGCGGATGCCTCTTTGCGTCATAAGCTCCAAAGACCAATACTGAGACAGAGGCTGCTGCCAAAGTCAAAGTGAAAAGTGTGGCGCCCGAAGAACCTGTACCAAAAGAACCCCATAAATCATCCTTTGATCAGGATGTGGATGAATTTATGAGGATAATCAAAAGAAGTGACTACAAGGTCATGGATAAGCTCCACCAGACTCCTTCCAAGATCTCCATCTTATCCCTGTTATTGTGTTTCGAAGCTCATCGGGATGCACTACTTAAAGTCTTGCACGCTGCCTACGTGCCAGAGGAGATCACAGTGAATCAGCTCAAGACAGTGTTTTCTAATGTTAATACTAGCCCTGGGCTAGGTTTCACCAATGCTGACTTGACAACAGAAGGTCATCACCACAACAAGGCTTTACACATCACCCTGGAGTGTAAAGGGGTTGTGCTCTCGCATGTTCTTGTTGACATTGGGTCTTCACTCAATGTCTTGCCAAAGAAGGCTCTTGTCAAGCTTGAGTATGATGGAATAGCCCTCCGACCAAGAAATCTGGTGGTCAGAGCTTTTGATGGCTCCAAGAGGTATGTTCTTGGAGAGGTGGAGCTACCTGTGATAATCGGTCCACAGGTCTTTCAGACTAGTTTCTATGTGATGGACATTTAGTCGGCCTACAGTTGTTTGTTGGGTCGACCATGGATTCACGCCGTGGGTGCAGTTACGTCGACCCTTCACCAGAAATTGAATTATGAGTGGGAAGGAAAAATTATCACCATCTGTGGTGAAGAGGATATCTTTGTTAGCCATCTGGCTATATACAAATACATTGAGATGGATGGTGAAATCCATGAAACCATGTTGTTGAGGCAAGAAGAGAAAGTGATTACTCCTCATCAGGAGGAGGTTGAAACTGTTAATCTTGGTACCGAGGAGGATTTGAAAGTAGTGAAGATTGGGGCCAGTCTGCAAGCTTCAGTAAAAGAACAACTTATTGACATGCTTCGAGAGTACGTCGACGCGTTTTCTTGGTCCTATCAAGACATGCCAGGTCTAGATACGGATATTGTCATGCACAAGATGCCATTAAAATAAGATTTCCCTCCAGTGAAGCAAAAGCTACGCCGTACTTGCCCAAATATAGCCATGAAGATTAAGGAAGAGGTACAAAAACAATGGGACGCCGGTTTCCTTGCTGTGACTAGTTACCCGCCATGGGTTGCTAATATTGTACCAGTGCCTAAGAAGGATGGCAAAGTACGTATGTGTGTGGATTATCGGGACGTGAACAGAGAGTAGCCCGAAAGATGATTTCCCATTACCTCACATTGATGTATTGGTTGACAACACAACTCAATTCTCGGTATTTTCTTTCATGGATGGATTTTCTGGGTATAATCAAATCAAGATGTCACCGGAAGACATGGAGAAAACAACCTTCATCACACCTTGGGGCATGTTTTGTTAGAAGGTAATGCCTTTTGGACTGAAGAATTCCGGTGCGACTTATCAACGGGCTATGGTAACATTATTCCATGATATGATCCACAAAGAAATTGAATGCTACGTGGATGACATGATTGCCAAGTCCCTTACTGAAGAAGACCATCCGGTAAATCTGCTGAAGATGTTCAAGAGTCTGAGAAAGTATCAATTGAAGTTAAACCCCAACAAGTGCACATTTGGGGTGCATTCTGGTAAGTTGTTGAGATTTATCGTAAGTTAAAAGGGAATTGAAGTTGATCCTGACAAAGTCAAAGCCATTCAGAAGATGCCTGCACCTAGGACTGAAAAGGAAGTTCGGGGGTTCTTAGGTAGATTGAACTACATATCAAGGTTCATATCTCATCTTACTGCAACCTGTGAGCCCCTTTTCAAATTGTTAAGAAAGGAACAAACGATCAGGTGGAAGGAAGATTTTCAGAAGGCTTTTAACAAGATCAAGGAGTACCTGTAAGAACCTCCAATTATCATGCCTCCAATTGAAGGAAGACCTCTAATAATGTACCTTACAGTATTAGAAGGATCAATAGGGTGTGTGTTGGGCCAGCATGACGAGTCTGGTCGAAAAGAGTATGCAATATACTACCTAAGCAAAAAGTTTACCGATTGTGAACAACGTTATTCACTGCTCAAGAAAACTTGATGTGCTTTAGCGTGGGCTGCTCGCCGACTAAGACAATATATGTTGACTCACACTACTTTGTTGATCTCAAAAATGGACCCCGTCAAGTACATATTTGAGAAGCCAACACTTACCGGAAGGGTTGCAAGATGGAAAATGATTATGACAGAGTATGACATTCAGTACACATCTTAAAATGCCATCAAAGGCAGTGTACTGTCTGACTATCTAGCCGAGAAACCCATTGATGATTATCAGCCCATGAGATTTGACTTCCCCGATGAAGACATCATGTACTTAAAAGCAAAATATTATGAAGAGCCTGTTCACACTGAAGGGCCTGACCCAGAAGAAGAATGGACTATGTGTAAACACCCCAAATTTGCCCTCACCCATTCACACCATGGCTTGTGACCTTCTCATATGCATAAATTCAATCATAGCATCTCATATTGCATTTTTGCTTCATTGCATTGTTCCTAAGTCATCTGCATCTATGGTTTGTGATCTGAGCAATCCAAGAGCTGTCTGAGCCACTCCAAAGGTCATCAACCACTTCAAAGGGGTCCATGTATGTTAAAGCATCATATTATATCCCCATAAAGTCAAGAAAGTCAAAGAATCACAAGAACTAAGAATGGCATGGAAGCAGAGCCAGGTTTGACTACACAGATGACCTAGAATTAGGGTTTTGGTTTCAAAGGCCATAACTCCAAATTTTTTGGTCATTCTTGTTTTTATTGGTCTCTATATGGTATAGGGATCATGCATATCAATTTTCATGAATAAATTCCACGGGGAAGGCATCTAATCAGGAGTTGACTTCTTGAGCAAGTCAGTGTGAAATTAGGGCATCTGAGGCCCCCAATGACCCAACCAAGGGGTGTTCTTCATCATTTTGAATGTGTATGATCTTTATTTGATCATAGAAGATGTTATAAGTTAACAAGATTGAAGGATTTCAAGCCATTTGCAAAGTTGCCTTTTTGGGAAAATGACTTGTAATGGAAACTTGCCATTTTGGGAAACTTTTTCAACCCTTGCTTTTTGATTCAAAAATGCTTCAAATGGGAAAACTTTGGTCATGAAAGTTGTAGAATGGATCATTCCCTTTTCAAAAAGTACAAGAACTCATTCTAATTCATTTTGGATCAAAAGTTATGGCTTGTCAAAGTTGGGAAAATCACATAATTTCAAGTTATGCACCAAAGAGGCAAAGTTGCAAAATCCCTTGCCAAGGCAAATTGAAACCTCAAAGTGACTTCTATGCATTACACAAACATAAACCAATGCCAAAAAGTCAGATTGCATCAAAGGTTTGGCTATTTTCATGACTTGTGGATCAAGAAACTTCAAAAGGGGCAAAAAGTCACAAAGTTGCAAAACCTATCACAAACCCTAATCCACTTGCTGCATTGCCTCTAAACCTTTTCCATGGCTCTCCCTGATTCAAGCTGCAGCCAAGCCATGCTTTGTACCTTCACTGCCATGGCCCATACCTCAAGTACACCTAACTTGGACTCTATGCAAAAACACCCATACCAATCAAGCTAGGCCACACCAACTTCTCTGACCTATCCAAGAGTGATAAGTGGACCAAAAGCAAGCCATAACATCACACACACAAGCCTGAAACACTCTCCAAGCCAGCATTCTCAAAAAACCTCCCCTTATGCATTTTGTTTCGAATCACACAGCACAAGCATCAAACACAAAAACAAACTTCACAGAACATCTCAGCATGTCTCACTGATCATCCCTGACCCCTCACTTTGCCCTGAAACCCCCTGAAATCAAGACACGATTTCCTCCCTTCACTGAACAGAACTTGCTCAATCTCACAAACCAACCATTTTAAACTCCAACCAAGCTTCATAACTTCATCAAGGGGGCCATTGGGACCATTTTGAGGCAAAGAGGCAAGCAGAAAGCTCCTGGACTGAAAGCTCAATCTCAGGTAACATGATGAACAATTTTTCCAGAACTCTGATTTCTTGTTAGAATATTGTTCTACATGTTTCCCTGATCATGGGGATCTATTTATTTTTGAAAATAAGCAAGAAACAAGCATGTTGTGTTGTTCTGAAACTTGACCCGTGAAAATGTTTTGCTTCGATTCTCCTTGCTCATGCTTGATAAATGATGTTTAATGATGGATTTGAGTTTAGTTTTGATAGGAGATTGTTTCTGGGCATTTAATTTGGGTTGGGGTGGCCTGTAGTGGAAGCTAGTTATTTGGTTTCGCCGGAGAAGACGACCGGAACACTGTTCTGGTCGCCTGAGTGTGTTTAGCCCTAATTACGTCATTAATGAGAGTTTGAATGTGGGGCATAGATCAGACTGACTTTGGTTGACTTGCGCGCAAACGTGTGGCCAGGATGCATCATTAAAACCCTAACCTTGTTTAATTAATTAAAATCCTGTTTAATTAATTCATAAACCAATTTTAGCCAGATTTGAATCTGGGCCCTTGGATCTGGCGCGCAGTCAACCAGTCCAAGCCCAGATCAAATCCTGGCCATCCCTTGTGCATACTTCTCTTTATTTTAATTTTATTTTTCATTTTTATTGCATTATTTTGTACGAATTAATTAAAATAGTAAAAATCATTTAAAAATTATGAAAATTTTTGTCAAGGTTTTCATTAATTTTTAAAACCCAAAAATATTTTTATTTTTATTTTTTGCATTAAAAATTATTTTTAAATCATTTAAAAGTTTGTTTTTAATTAGTTAATGAAAATTAATTAATTAAAAATACTTTTAGGTATTTAAAAATCACAAAAAAATTCACATAGCATTTAGAAACATTGTCCAACTCTCAAACCAAATTTCTTTTTTGTTCTTGATGCCTTTTGATCATTTTCATTGGATTTAATTTCATTTCAAGGTAATATTTTGTTTCAAACTTCAAAAATTCATTTCTGCCTAATCATTGAGAGTTGGATGATGATTCTTTTGGCATTGTATCTTGTATAGCATGTTGTTTATAGGATAAAATTGGTTTGAATTGATCTTGCATTTTCAATTTGTTTGGTATTTTTCTTGATGAGGTACCCCAAAACCCTAGCAATCTTAGGAAATTCATGACTTTCACTAGGTTAAGAGTTGGATCCCCTCCTTTGGGCAGTGAGTTTGTATAGGTCTAGGGTACCTTTGATTGCATTGTCAAATGTTTATCATGTCATTTGCTTCTGGTTTTGGATTTTTTCTTTGAATGATGCATGAAACCCTAATTTGTGCCTTCTCTTGCATCCATTTCTCACTTGCTTGCATACCATGACTTGCCATGACATTTTGTGCATTCACATGATTCATAATACATCTTAGGACATAGTAGAATCATGTTTGATCATTGCATCTTTCATTTGTCATATTATATGTCTTTTGCATTCCATAGCTTTTCATGTGCATTCATGGTTCAAAACATGTTTCATCTGCATCCATTGCCTTGTATGATCATCTTCATGCTTTGCCTCATGTTTGTATCATCTCTTAGCATCATTGACATCATGTTTATGCTCCTGGTTTTGGTTTCCCTCATTACATTCCATCCCATTTGCATTGCATTTCATTTCTTATGCTAACATTTCAGGTGGTAAGTTGTTTGAGAAGTGAATTTGCCTTCACTTCTCACAATCTCTTTTCATCTCTCTTATGCATCATTGCTGCATTTTTGTATGTGTATGGGATTGAGCTTGCTCATTCTTGTTCATCTTACTTTCTTTCTTCAAGCAACTTGTCTTCTTAAGTGAAGCAAGTTGTTTTGCTTCTCTCTGCTCCTTCCTCCTTTCATCTGCTTCTCTCCTTGGTGGCTCTTTGAAGATCTTTCTCTCTTAAGCCTCATAAACCCTAGGATTTCCAAGAATGACAAAAATTAGGGTTTGATTAGTCCCCCATTTAGTTTTGCCTTTGTGTCATCTTTGAGTCTTCTCTTCTCATCTCATAATCAGGGACTAAACCCTAAAGGTTTTAAGGCTTTGTGATTAAGCTTATGCCTGCATCCTTCTATTAGGATGGAGTGTATAACTTTAATCCTAAGTGTTAAACCCTTAATGTGTTTAAATCCTTTAATCAACTCATCTAATAATCATCAAGACATTAAGCTTGTAACTTGGGCCTTGCATTAGGGTTCTATTTCTTCCTTAATTGGTTAAGAAGGACTAACCCTAGTGTTAATGGACAAGTCCCCCTCAAGTTGTCTTGCAAATCATAAAAATCACTTCTTCATTTTATCATTAACTAAAATACATTTAATAAAGGTTTTGTTTTGTCATGAGGTTAATCCCTAATCATGGATTAAGTTGAGGAGTCTTTCTCAGCTTAAATGTTCTCATCTATTATCCTTCTATTAGGATGGTGTAATGAGTCCATTAAATCCTTGATTATGGCTTAAACTCATTACTTAACACTAAACAAAAACAACAAAAACATCTAAATAATCACAAGTAGGTTAATGATCCTAATCCTACATCATGGTGATTAAGTGTGAGATGCTGACTTCACACTTAAAGTGTTCTCATTACCCCTAATCAGAGGGAAGATGTGATGAGTTTACTAACCCATTGGTTTAGGCTTAAGCTCATTAACTTATGACAAATCTCAAAAAACCAATAAAGGACTGAAAACACAAAAACAAACAATAATCGTCTCCTCCGGGATTCTTTTCTCATCTAATTCACTCATAAACGAGAACTTGCTTCTTCCGTCTAATGCAAGACAGTTTGCACCTGAGCCAGACATGTCATACACTTGAGCATAGACAAGCAAGCAGTTCACGAGTCAATTCATTTTTCAGTCTCTTTGGGTCGAACTACGGTGTTCTGACTTCCTCATTGCACGAGAGGATACGTAGGCATAACTTAACAGTTATCGAACAAAAGTCTCTGTATATTCCCCTTCTTTCCAACATTATTCTTTAATCCTCATAATCTTGAGCTTCATTCATTTCTTACACTGACACTTCTCCTATATACTTCACATTCTTCTTACACTGACACTTGCATTCTTTTCCAGTCTTGATACACAAATTGCACTGACACTACCCCTTTAAAACACAAATCTTTTAAGCGTGGATCCCGTCGAGTACGACGGACAATCTGGGTGCTAATACCTTCCCAGGTTGTAACCAACCCCCTTTCTCAGTCTCTTTGGTTCGCAACCGTCTTATCCATATCTTTTCTTAGGTTTATGCAGCATTACCTTTCCTTCGGGATAAAAATGCCTAGCTGGCGACACTATTCATTTTCCTTCTCTTTCGCCGACCGTTCGCGTCTGTACCCCATTTGACTTGGCCTCATTTGGTGGGAGCGACAGCTTGGCGACTCTGCTGGGGACCCTTATACTGTAACCAGGGCTTCTGGTTCTTTTTGTGGGTTCCTCCTAGCGCTTGTTTGATTTGTGTTTACTGGGGTGTTATGTGCTATATGTGTTTATGTATTTATTTTATTGCTTTATGTACAGTTATTTATTGCTTTCTTTACAGTTTTATATATCATACTGTCATACTGCCATCTTGCTGGATCTGGTTTTCTTTGTTGGGTGGGGTTCTATTGAGAGTTAAGGTCCTATACCTGGGACCTGAGTGACACCTAGGCTAGAGTGGTTCATGTTCTTTCCCATTCCATTTCGGTCTGGTGCGGGAATATGAAACACGGTTCAGATGTGGGTTTCTTCTTGAGAACTCTGTGCTACAGATTTCCTGTAGTGCTAGGGCTATCTGGGAAGCCTGTTAAGTCTGGATGACCTTTATTATTGACCTTCAGAAACTGAGGTGAATTAGAGGAGGATCTTTTATGGTTATTGTGAACACTATACCTCCGGGTTAGAAGTGTTTACACTTCTCATAACTAATCCAAGTCTGAGGACCCTTGTTTTAGAACATCACCTGTGAGGGGGTTGGGCTGTTTACAGGTTTGCAGGAACCCTTGGCCACATCATACCCTAATACTTGTTTTGGTTTAAGAATACCTCACTTTGGACAGTTCTTGTGATTTAACCCTGGACATGTGACTCTTTATTTGAGTCCCCCACCTTGGTTACTGGATTTCTGAACCTCCATCTGGACTTCATGAACATACATGGGCCTTTTTATATCAAGACAGATAATCAGATCCAGCTTGATCACCAAACCCTTGCATATCATTTGCATATTCATCATTGCATCATTTAACATTTGTTTATTTGTTTTTCAGGGTATCCATATTACATCTAGCTTGGTTTTGACCCCTTCATCTGCATAGACCCCTGTTCATCAGTTATCTGCTTCAGCTATCTTCATCAGTTGCCTGCTCCAGCTACCTCCATCATCATCCTCAGCCTATCAGTGGCTCATCTCTAGTATCAGTCTACATCATCAGCATTTGTTTTCAGCTCTTCATCAGCAGTCATGGCACCCAAGAAGAGCAACATTTCATACCATTTCTTTGAGCCTGTGCTGACTGGCATCAGACAGGTCCAGGCACTTATCACTCAAGACCACATCACTTTATTCAGAGAGCATTATGGAGGCATCCTTGATATGGTTATGGACTTGGATCCTTCTCAGAGGAGTTTGATCCACACTTGCCTACAGTTTTATGACCCTCCTTTGAGATGCTTTACTTTCCAGAACTTTCAGTTGGGACCTCTGCTGGAGGAGTTCTCATCTTTGATTGGAGTACCTATCAGGGGTGGTGTCCCCTTCAACCCTGAGATGACCTCTCCCAGCAATGGAGAAGTGGCAAAAGCACTGTACCTAGAGCCTATTTTGATTGAGCAGAACATGACCACAAAGGCTGGAATCCCTGGTTTGCACTTAGACTTTCTGACTTCTCAGGCCATCCTGAAGGCCTCTTTGGGGGAATGGAGGGCAGTTTGTGCATTGTTAGCCCTCAGTATATATGGGGTCATACTATTTGCAGATGAGCCCAAGTTTATCAGCAAGAATGCCATTCATATCTTCCTTTTGAGGAACCCAGTACCCACTTTGCTGGGGGATTTCTATTATTCTGTTCACCAGAGGAATGAGAAGCAAAAAGGAAAGTTGGTGAGATGTTGTGCTCCTTTATTTCACACTTGGCTGCTTAAACACTTACCCAGGACTGATGCTTTATTGAATCCTCACCAACAGAAGAATTGGGCTAAGAGACTTATTGCTTTGACCTCGGATGACATCAGATGGTGCACCCAGAGCACCAAAGGCAGGGACATGATTACTAGCTGTGGACAGTACCCCAATGTACCTCTGGTAGGAGTAAAGGGTTGCATCAACTACAATCCTTTGTTGTTCAAGAGACAATTGGGCTATGCTTTGGTTCACCCTCCTAGGGTGCAAGACTTGGCTGAAACCCTGTATTGTGAGATAAAGCCTAATCTAGCTGTTGTCAGACAAGCATCATGGGCTTGGGACAACATCCAGACCAAAGGGATGGCCATCCTTGGAAGATGCAATAATGTGGCTTCAGCTCAGTATTATGATTGGTCTCATGCTAGGGCTCAGATTTCTGGGATGCCCTTCACCATTGAGGATGCACCTGGACCATCCACAGTACCACCTCCAGCCACTGTCAGCCTGGAAGAATTTGAGAAGCTGAAGGAAAGGAATGAGAATCTGTCTCAAGCTCTGAAGAAGACCCTCTAGGAGAGGAGTGATGGTCGTTTAGACATTGAGAGGTTGGAGAAGCTTAAGGTAGAACATCTGGCCAAGATTGAGAAAGCAGAAGACTACATCAAGAAATCAAGAGCTGGAGAGCAAATATTGAAGAATGCCTGTAAAAAGGCTCAGTTTCAGAAGGCTAGGACTGATCTCTATCTAGAGGAAAGTCAAGCTAGGTGGGTCAGGATCACTGAAGCTCACATTCAAGAAGATAAGAGAACTCAGGCTAGGATTGAGCAGTTAGAAGCCAATGAGAAGAAGCAACAGGAGGCTTTGTTGGCTGCCCAGAAGGAAATTTCAGAGTTGAAGCTTAGGGCTGGTTTGAAGAGGTAAAAGGACCAGGACAGATACAAGAAGCTGACCACTGCTATTGCCACCAGAAACCTTCTTATCAAGAACATCACAGAGCATCCGGCTGGTCCTGTAACTGAAGCACTTTTGAAGGAAGTTAAGGAGGATGAGTTTGGACTTGATGTCTGACCTCTTTGCTTGTTGTTATTTCCATATGATATACTTTTCTTTTTATGTTGTATTTTGACCCTTCAGGGGTATATGTTGTAAAAAACAAACTATGTATTATTCACCATTTGTAATGTATTTATTAGTTTGTTCCAATGAGTTTCTTTTCTCAAGCAACATCAAAGCATCTTCCTCAGGGTCTGGAAAGGTCAAAATCAAGCACCAAGCCGGATACCTTGGAAACAAATAAGCATACTGCATTGCATACTAACTTTTGTTTTGTTTTGTAGGTTTTGTCATTATTTTATTTGTTTCTAACTCTGTTGTGATTCAGGAATTATTGCTCGCCGTCGGGTGTTCCCTCTCAACCATCCGCACATGTATCCTACTCGCAACAACCTTCCTGGTATCCAAATGGATCAAGTACAGCAAGATCTGACAGAGGTCAGAACTCAGATGGTTAATGAAAGGCTGGAGATGAGAAACCAAATGACCCAGTTCATGGAAGTAATGAATGGCCTGGCTCAAAGTCAAGAAAGGTTGAGGGCATTGGTAGAAAGACAAACCCCAGAAGAACCCCATCTGGGAACTGGAGGAACAAGTAACAATGAAAGGGGACAACCTCATGTTAATCCACCAGTATATGGGCCTCATCTACATCCGGAAGTCAATATCCCGGGAAATGTGCAAGGAAATACTACTGGAGGAAGGATCTTACAAGAAGACCCCCAAGAAGAGAAGTTTACTCTAATGGGAGCTGGGGATGAAGCCTATGATAGGAGGTTTGATGAAATTGCTGAGAAGTTGAGATCTCTGGAGTCCCAAAATTCCCTAGGTTTTGATGTCATGGATATGGGGCTAGTGGATGGAGTAAGAATTCCCCATAAGTTTAAACCCCCGTGCTTCGAGAAGTACAATGGAACTTCCTGTCCACGAACTCACTTGCAGTCTTTTCTTGGAAGACTTAAGGCATACACCATGGATGAAAAACTGTGGATGTTTTACTTTGAAGACAGTTTGACTGGGGCTTCAAGGGAGTGGTACTCTCACTTGACCAGAGCTACTATTAGATGCTGGAAGGACCTAGCTGACGCTTTCATCAGACAGTACCAATACAATCTGGACATGGCTCCTAACAGAACCCTTCTGATGGGAATGTCTCAGTCCTCCAGGGAAAGCTTCAGGGAATATGCCCAGAGGTGGAGACAGCTTGCTGCTGCTGTCCAGCCACCCATGTTGGAAAGAGAAATGGCCGACATGTTTATGAACACTCTGCAAGGGACATATATTGATAGGCTAGCTGCCTTTTCTTCCACCAGCTTCGCTGACGTAGTTATAGCCGGGGAAAGAATTGAAAGCCTTCTAAAGATGGGTAAGATTTCTGATAATGGTGCAAGTTCATCCAGTAATCCCAGGAAGCCTTTTGTGGGACCTAGAAGAACAGGTGAGACAAATGCCATCCATGCCAGCAGGGGCAGACCTCAGTATGTTCACAGATCAGTGGCAGCTGTCACAATTCCAGCTCCAATTCCTCAGCAACCAGCATACCAACCACAACAACAACCACATTATCAGCAACAAGTTCAGTATCCGCCACAAAGAGCCTACAACAACAACAACAATAGTCTACAACAAATACCTTTTCAACAAAGACCATCACAGGCAAACAGGGTAATTGACCCTATCCCTATGCCTTATGCTGCCTTATTGCCACAACTCCTGAAGCTCAACTTGGTTGAATTAAGGACATTGGCACCTCCAGATCCTTCCAATCTTCCAAGAAATTATGATGTCAACGCCCGGTGTGCTTTTCACTCCAATGCGCCTGGCCACAACACTGAGAAATGCAGGGCTTTACAAATGAAGGTGCAGGACCTGGTGGATTCTAAAGCCCTCAACTTTGCACCCCCGCCAAATGCCAACAAGAATCCCATGCCCAATCATGGAGGGCCAAGAATTAATGCCATTGAGGAAGACAAGCCATCTTTCTTAATCATCAGTGTTGGACAGATTCGAACACCTCTGGTTGAAATTAAAGCTCAGCTTCTAGAGTGTCAGATGTTCCCCGGGTGTGAGCTCGGTTGTGGTTATTGCAACATTTCGGTCAACGGGTGTGATAATTTGAGAAGCGGCATAGATGATCTTATCAAAAGTGGTATACTCCAGATCACAACAACGGTGCCTACAAATCCAGCAATTCCTTTGACAACAATTCCTGACTCTTCTACAACTGCAACAACAATCATTCCGACCAATTCATCAATATCATCAACAATAGCTCCGTCCATCACTTCAACAAATCAAATGTCAACAATCCCTTCTTCTACAACATCAGCACCCATTTATTCAGCAGAATCTTCTACAACGCCAACAGAAATTGATGAAGATATCTCAGCAGTCACCATCTACTATGATCCATCAAATGTTCCTCCAAACAACAACTTTCAACAACAAATAGTGGCACCTCCTGCCAGGTCACCAGTCACCATTTACTACGATCCGCACACCATTTCAGTACCCTCCTCTGCTGCAGTCAGTCCAGTTACCATCACGGTGCCTGGACCAGTTCCATATGAAAGCAGTAATGCCATACCCTGGCATTATGGCTCTGACCTCTACTGCAACGGGGAGAAAATCACTTTGGATTCTTCAACCTCTTCTCCACAGATTGATAATGTTGGGGGAGGCGGAGGCTTCACCAGAAGCGGACGCCTTTTTGCCTCACAATTACAAAGACCTAATGCCGAAGCAGAAGCTGTTGCCAAAGCAAAGGGAAAGAGTGTGGTATTTGAAGAGCCGGCTGCCAAAGAAACTCAGAAGACATCTTTCGAGCAAGATGTAGACGAGTTTATGAGAATCATAAAGAGAAGTGACTACAAGGTGGTGGATCAGCTTCACCAAACTCCCTCAAAGATCTCCATATTATCCCTGCTGATGTGTTCTGAAGCTCACAGGAATGCATTACTGAAAGTCTTGCACGCAGCATACGTGCCAGAGGAGATCACTATTAATCAGCTAGAAACTGTGGTGGCAAATGTCAACACCAGTCATGGACTGGGCTTTACCAATGCTGACTTAACAACTGAGAGACGTAACCACAACAAGGCTTTACACATCACTCTAGAATGTAAGGGTGCCGTTCTATCTCATGTACTGGTGGACACTGGGTCTTCACTCAATGTTCTACCAAAGAAAGCCTTGGTGAAGTTGGAGTATGATGGCTTGGCACTGCGTCCAAGTAATTTAGTGGTGAGAGCATTTGATGGCTCTAAAAGATCAGTGCTAGGGGAGATTGATCTGCCTGTGATGATTGGCCCGCATACTTTTAAGATTACCTTCTATGTGATGGACATTCAGCCGACTTACAGCTGTTTGTTGGGTAGACCTTGGATCCATGCCGCTGGCGCTGTTACGTCTACCCTTCACCGGAAGTTAAAAGGCCAGATCATCACCATCTGTGGGGAAGAAGACATCTTTGTTAGCCATCTGGCTACATACAAGTACATTGAGATGGATGGAGAGATCCATGAAACTATGAGCCAGGGGTTTGAGGCCCTGAACATTAATGAAGCATCTGCTGTACTGGGAACCTCCATGACGTCTTATCAGCAAGCCAGGAAGGTTGTTGAAGAGGGTACTGCCCAAGGCTGGGGCAAGCTGCTACCTGTGGAGAAGAAGGAAGACAGATTTGGGTTGGGTTATAAACCAACTCAACAAGATCAATCAGAGGCTGCTAAAAAGCCCAGTTTTGTCAGCGGGGGAATGCTCACCCCGGATGCAGTGAACAACTTGGAAGATGAGTCGGAAGATGAGCGCAACCTGGAGAGCTGGATACGTCCAAGGATCCCGGGGAGCCGTATCTCAAACTGGTCTTCCCAGGAAATTATAAGGGTTACTCCTGCAGAGTAATTATTATTTCCTGTATATTTTAAGCATGCATCAAGTCTTGCATCTTGCCCAAGATGTCAAGACTCATTTTGTAATCGGGCCATCTTGTAATTTTGTGCAAACAGATCAATCAATGAATATCGAACATCTTTTGCAAATGAGTCTTTTCCTTTTCCGCTCACTGTTTTTCCATTTTTCTTTTTGTACAAAAATAAAATGGAAATGTTTTCCAAAATGATAACTTTACTTCACTTTTTCTAAACAAGATTAAAATCGATCACTAAAATGAACAATCTAAACCCTTGCAAAGAGTGCCTTTCATACTGCACCGACAACAGCACATCTATGGCTTCGTATGACTTTGACAATCCAATCAATCAAGCTGATGAAGGGGTTGAAGAAGATTATGAGCTTCCTGAAGAGCTGGCCAGGTTGTTAAGGCAAGAGGAGAAGGTTATCACTCCTCATCAGGAGGAGATTGAAACGGTTAATCTTGGTACGGAAGAAAATGTGAAAGAAGTTAAGATCGGTGCCTGCCTACAAGACTCAGTGAAGGGACAACTGATTGACATGCTTCGTGAATAAGTGGATGTATTTGCTTGGTCTTATCAGGATATGCCAGGGTTGGACACCGATATTGTCATGCACAAGTTACCTTTGAAAGAAGACTGCCCACCGGTAAAGCAGAAACTACGTCGTACTCGCCCAGATATGGCAATGAAGATCAAAGAAGAGGTACAAAAACAGTGGGACGCTGGTTTCCTTGCTGTAACTAGTTACCCACCGTGGGTTGCTAATATTGTACCTGTGCCTAAGAAAGATGGCAAGGTGAGGATGTGTGTGGATTACCGGGATCTGAACAGAGCTAGCCTGAAAGATGACTTCCCTTTACCTCACATTGATGTATTGGTTGACAATACGGCTCAATTCTCGGTGTTCTCCTTCATGGATGGATTTTCAGGATACAATCAGATCAAGATGTCACCTGAAGACATGGAGAAGACAACTTTCATCACACCCTGGGGCACGTTCTGTTACAAGGTGATGCCATTCGGACTGAAGAATGCTGGTGCAACTTATCAACGGGCTATGGTAACATTATTCCATGACATGATCCATAAAGAAATTGAGTGTTATGTGGATGACATAATTGCCAAGTCCCTTACAGAAGAAGACCACCTGGTGAATCTGTTGAAGTTATTCAAGCGTCTGAGGAAGTACCAACTGAAGTTAAACCCCAACAAATGCACATTCGGGGTGCGATCCGGTAAGTTGCTGGGATTTATTGTATGTGAGAAAGGGATTGAAGTGGACCCTGATAAAGTCAAAGCCATTCAAGAAATGCCTGCACCAAAGACAGAAAAAGAAGTTCGGGGATTTCTTGGCTGATTGAACTACATTTCACGGTTCATATCTCACCTTACAGCAACCTGTGAGCCCTTGTTCAAATTGTTAAGAAAGGAACAAACGGTCAGGTGGAACGAAGACTGCCAGAGGGCTTTTGACAAGATCAAGGAGTACTTGCAAGAACCTCCAATCCTGATGCCTCCAGTTGAAGGAAGACCTCTAATCATGTACTTGACAGTATTAGAAGATTCAATGGGGTGTGTGCTGGGCCAGCGTGACGAGTCTCGTCGAAAAGAGTATGCAATTTACTACCTAAGAAAAAAGTTTACCGACTGTGAACAACGATATTCACTGCTCGAGAAAACTTGTTGTGCTTTAGCGTGGGCTGCTCGCCGACTGAGACAGTATATGTTGACCCACACTACCTTATTGATCTCAAAGATGGACCCAGTTAAGTACATATTTGAGAAGCCAGCACTTACCGGACGGGTTGCAATATGGAAAATGATTCTCACAGAATATGACATCCAGTTCACATCTCAGAAAGCCATCAAGGGCAGTGTATTGTCTGATTATCTTGCTGAGCAACCTATTGACGATTACCAACCTATGAGATTTGACTTCCCGGATGAAGACATCATGTTCATAAAAGCAAAAGATCATGAAGAGCCTATTCACACTGAAGGGCCTGACCCAGAAGAAGAATGGACTATGATGTTTGACGGGGCTGTTAATATGAATGGTCGTGGTGTTGGTGCAGTACTCATTACACCTAAGGGAGTTCACATGCCTTTCTCGGCAAAACTCACCTTTAACTACACTAACAACGAAGCTGAATATGAAGCTTGCATTATGGGTCTTGAGGAAGCCATTGACCTCAGGATCAAAACTTTGACCGTGTTCGGAGATTCAGCTTTGGTAATCAATCAAACCAAGGGCAAATGGTACACACACCAGGATCATCTGATACCTTACAGGGATTATACAAGGAGGTTATTGACTTTCTTCACAACAGTCAACCTTGAGTATATCCCTCGGGACGAGAATCAATTTGCAGATGCCCTTGCCACCATTTCATCCATGATCAAAGTTCAAGCTGCCAACTTTGTGCCTCAAATTGCAGTGTCCAGACTTGACAGACCAGCATATGTATTCTCTGCAGAAGTTGTTAAAGATGATAAGCCTTGGTTCCATGACATTAAGTGCTTCTTGGAAGATCAGACATACCCACCTGGGGCATCGTCCAATGATAAGAAGACATTAAGAAGGCTAGCTGGTAGTTTCTTCCTGAATACTGATGGTTCCCTGTACAAGAGAAACTTTGATATGGTACTCCTCAGATGCGTTGATAAAACGGAAGCAGACTTGTTAATGCACGAGGTACATGAAGGATCCTTTGGTACCCATGCAGGAGGACATGCAATGGCTAAAAAGTTGCTAAGATCAGGTTATTACTGGATCACAATGGATGCAGACTGTTGTGCTTATGCTAGAAAATGTCATAAATGCCAGATCTATGCGGATAAAGTGCATGTGCCTCCAAATCCTCTGAATGTGATGTCTTCACCCTGGCCCTTTGCCATGTGGGGTATTGATATGATTGGTAAGATTGAACCGACTGCTTCAAACGGCCACATATTCATCTTGGTTGCTATTGACTATTTCACCAAGTGGGTTGAAGCAACTTCCTATGCAAATGTTACAAGGCAAGTGGTAGCCCGATTCCTGAAAAGAGACATCATTTGTCGGTATGGAGTGCCCGATCAAGTCATTACTGATAATGGTTCCAATTTAAACAACAAAATGATGGCAGAGCTATGCCGGGACTTCAAAATCCAGCACCACAATTCTTCTCCTTACAAGCCAAAGATGAATGGCGCTGTTGAGGCAGCTAATAAGAACATCAAGAAGATTGTACAGAAGATGGTAGTTACCTACAAAGACTGGCATGAAATGCTACCGTTTGCCTTGCATGGATACCGTACGTCAACCAGAACATCTACTGGGGCAACACCGTATCAGCTTGTGTATGGTATGGAGGCAGTCCTACCGGTTGAAGTTGAATTACCCTCCTTGCGGGTATTGATGGATGTTAAATTGAATGAAGCAGAATGGGTCCGGTCCCGATACGAACAACTGAGTCTGATTGAAGAGAAGAGATTGGATGCAATTTGTCATGGGCAGTTGTATCAGAAAAGAATGAAGAAAGCCTTCGATCAGAAAGTCAGGCTCCGAGAGTACCAAGTAGGAGATCTTGTGCTGAAAAGACTCCTTCCTCCTCATACAGACTACAAGGGCAAGTGGACTCCGAATTATGAAGGGCCATTCGTAGTAAAGAAAGTTTTCTCCGGTGGAGCACTCATGCTCAGTACTATGGATGGTGAAGACTTCCCGTCCCCTATGAATTCAGATGCAGTTAAAAAATACTTCGCATAAAATGACCCACTGGACATAAAAACAGAATGTAAGTCCAGGCAAAATAGGGCATCCCGGCGAGTCAAAAACAGAATAGAGGACTCGGGCAAAAATAAGGGAAATAAATAAAAAATGTACACCCGCTGAGTTGAAAAGCCGCATTGGACAACTCAGGCAAGAAAGGGTATCCCGATGGATTGAAAACCCGAAAGGGCGATCCATGCAAAATAAGGGAATAAGCGAACAACTGTACTCTGAATTCGTCTGTATCACTTACAACTTGGTAAGCTTCGAAAGGATCAAGCTTCTTTCAGGATCAGCCTTCTTCAAAAAGCAAGGCGAGAAGAATGTCAATGTCATACGAATCATAGCAAAAGGGAAGCTCCCTGAAGCGTCATCAACATTTCCAATACCTTTTATTTCTCAATTTGTAACAATCTCCTCATTTTAGGGGATTTGTTTTTTTGACTGTATTTGCCAATTCAAGGCACATGAATTAATAAAATCAGATTTTTCAGTCATGTTTCGTCTCGTACATTTTATTTTCATTTGCAAGAATGTCCGATGTCTTTAAGATAATGATTGCATAAATACAGATGCTTTTCTTCTAAAAAATACGTGCGTGCAGGAAATATACTTACTCCCGGGAGTGTCTAAACTCCTGTGATGGAATCCGACAAGGGATACCTCGGGATTACTTGTGCATTTCTCTGTCTTTTCAGGATTGCAGGTGTTCAAAGCACAACATGGGGCATGAAAACTTCATCCCAGCAATCTGGCAAATCACCATCTACTCAATCTTAGCACCAGAGGTGCTCTTTCCCCAGCTGTGTTGCCATTTGTTACTTCCTCCTCAGCCAAGTACAAAAGCCAGGGAACCATCTCCCCACAGAGTTTCAGCCTCTAACCGGAAGAGCAATGCATGAGGATCTCACAACAGAGTGAAGAAAGCTTCTACAAACCCCAGCTGGGTCCCTCATTACCAAAGATAGGTCTATCAGTGACCTATATCCCCAAGCAGAGTCCCATATGTCAGATCTACCAATGATCTCATCCCCGGCTGGGATGTTCACTTCAAGCAGATCAATCAGAGATCTTCATAGCAACGGGACCCGGATCCCCGACCGGTATCTTTGCATAATCATAGAATTAGCATCATATTCTCCCCACAGAGCGTAGCATTCCGTCTAATACGGAGCATTACGGCAAAAATCAAACATATTGCATAATCATAAGCCATGTTCTGAATCAAACACTTGTAAATACTGGCAATCCAGCAGGGATATACAGAGAAACTCCCCGAATTCCCCGGCAGAAAGCCAAGGCATTTGCTTTACACTCATAAATACAAAAGCACACTCCTTTTGGCACCCGTCCGTGTCATGATTCCTCAGTAAAGTCGCCCGAGCATTCTTTACAAACAGACACTTATATATTACAGATACTTCT
Organism: Lathyrus aphaca; assembly: GCA_963966055.1. Taxonomy (NCBI): domain Eukaryota; kingdom Viridiplantae; phylum Streptophyta; class Magnoliopsida; order Fabales; family Fabaceae; genus Lathyrus; species Lathyrus aphaca. Next base: position 408,378,608 of record OZ014521.1, on the reverse strand, counting down.
TGACACCCGTCCGTGTCGTATCCCCAGTAGAAAGCCAAAGCATCCCCTTTGCACTCACAAATACATGTACAGATTCCCTGACACCCGTCCATGTCACCTTCCCCAACATAGTTACCTAAACACTTTGTGAACCATACACTTGTTTATAATATACTTTTTCCGACACTCGTCCGTGTCACTCTCCCAGCAAGTTAAACACTCCTGTACATCACTCGTACTGATTACTCCTGTTCCACTCATACAGATACTCGTTCGTATCTTGTATACACCGCTTATACCTCCTCAGATCCGACACTCGTCCGTGTTCTTTGTTAACCCGTTGGTACTCGTCTGTATCATCATCTCAGAACCCGCGTCAAGCGTTTGTTTCTACCTGATACTCGTCCGTATCATAGTCTTAAGGAGGCTTGTTCGCGTCTTTAATCCATACACGTGTCAAACACTTATGTCTTCTTGAATTTAGACACTCGTCTATGTCTACTATTCCCCAGAAGAGTCCCCACAGAATCAACACTCGTCCGTGTTCCTTGTTAACCAGTTGATACTTGTCTGTATCATCATCTCTGAACATGCGTCAAACGTTTGTTTCTACCGATACTCGTCCGTATCATAGTCTTAGGGATGCCCGTCCGCATCTTTAATCTATACACCGTCCCCAAACACTGATACCTCTCATTTCTTGGATATAGACACTCGTCCGTGTTTACCTATCCCAGCAAGTCCCAGCGAACTATTTCCTTTCTATCTGACATTCGTCCTATGTCATGATACCCTTTCGGCAGCCGTACCCTGCCAAGTGATCGTCCTTCACCTTTGGATGACCGTCCCTCATCCTTTCCCCAGCGGAGTCTCCATTATGGGAACCCTTTTCTATCTGGCATTCGTCCTATGTCGTGATATTGAGCAGCTGTACCCTGCTAGGTGATCGTCCTTCACCTCTTGATGATCGTCCTTCATCATATTTATCCGATGGCCGTCCCCATCGTCGACCTTTTTATCCAGCATTCGTCCTATGTCGTGATACTTTCGGCAGCCGTACCCTGCCAGGTGATCATCCTTCACCATTAGATGACCGTCCCTCATCTTATCCCCAACAGAGCAGCCGTCCCCTGCTAGGTGATCGTCCTTCACCTTTGATGACCGTACCTCATCATTCATTTCATTTACCCATAATCCCCAGAAAGTCTTATAACTTTACTTGATGGCCGTCCCCATCATAATCTCTTATATCCCCAGCATGTCGGCCGTCCCCGTCATTGCTCTTTCCCCAGTAGTCGTCCTCTGCTCGACGGTCTTCCTCCGTCGCCCGCACTTTATAATTATACTTTATTTTCTTTTACAATCTATATCCCTTTTCTTCTTCATTATGTGAGTGCAAATTTTGGACTGTCTTTGGTATTCAACCACAAGTTATCTTGTTTTCCTATTAAGTCGTCGCTTACATCCTGCACAGCTAACTCATGTTTGAATAGGGGCAGCTGTAAACACCCCAAATTTGCCCTCACACATTCACACCATGGCTTGTGACCTTCTCATATGCATAAATTCAATCATAGCATCTCATATTGCATTTTTGCTTCATTGCATTGTTCCCAAGTCATCTGCATCTAGGGTTTGTGATCTGAGCAATCCAAGAGCTGTCTGAACCACTCCAAAGGTCATCAACCACTTCAAAGGGGTCCATGTATGTTCAAGCATCATATTGTATCCCCATAAAGTCAAGAAAGTCAAAGAATCACAAGAACTAAGAATGGCATGGAAGCAGAGCCAGGTTTGACTGCACAGATGACCTAGAATTAGGGTTTTGGTTTCAAAGGCCATAACTCCAAATTTTTTGGTCATTCTTGTTTTTATTGGTCTCTATATGGTATAGGGATCATTCATATCAATTTTCATGAAGAAATTCCATGGGGAAGGCATCTAATCAGGAGTTGACTTCTTGAGCAAGTCAGTGTGAAATCAGGGCATCTGAGGCCCCCAATGACCCAACCAAGGGGTGTTCTTCATCATTTTGAATGTGTATGATCTTTATTTGATCATAGAAGATGTTAGAAGTTCACAAGATTGAAGGATTTCAAGCCATTTGCAAAGTTGCCTTTTTGGGAAAATGACTTGTAATGGAAACTTGTCATTTTGGGAAACTTTTTCAACCCTTGCTTTTTGATTCAAAAATGCTTCAAATGTGAAAACTTTGGTCATGAAAGTTGTAGAATGGATCATTCCCTTTTCAAAAAGTACAAGAACTCATTCTAATTCATTTTGGATCAAAAGTTATGGCTTGTCAAAGTTGGGAAAAATCACATAATTTCAAGTTATGCACCAAAGAGGCAAAGTTGCAAAATCCCTTGCCAAGGCATATTGAAACCTAAAAGTGACTTCTATGCATTACACAAACATAAACCAATGCCAAAAAGTCATATTGCATCAAAGGTTTGGCCATTTTCATGACTTGTGGATCAAGAAACTTCAAAAGGGGCAAAAAGTCACAAAGTTGCAAAACCTATCACAAACCCTAATCCACTTGCTGCATTGCCTCTAAACCTTTTCCATGGCTCTCCCTGATTCAAGCTGCAGCCAAGCCATGCTTTGTACCTTCACTGCCATGGCCCATACCTCAAGTACACCTAACTTGGACTCTATGCAAAAACACCCATACCAATCAAGCTAGGCCACACCAACTTCTATGACCTATCCAAGAGTGATAAGTGGACCAAAAGCAAGCCATAACATCACACACACAAGCCTGAAACACTCTCCAAGCCAGCATTCTCAAAAAACCTCCCCTTATGCATTTTGTTTCGAATCACACAGCACAAGCATCAAACACAAAAACAAACTTCACAGAACATCTCAGCATGTCTCACTGATCATCCCTGACCCCTCACTTTGCCCTGAAACCCCCTGAAATCAAGACACGATTTCCTCCCTTCACTGAACAGAACTTGCTCAATCTCACAAACCAACCATTTTAAACTCCAACCAAGCTTCATAACTTCATCAAGGGGGCCATTGGGACCATTTTGAGGCAAAGAGGCAAGCAGAAAGCTCCTGGACTGAAAGCTCAATCTCAGGTAACATGATGAACAATTTTTCCAGAACTCTGATTTCTTGTTAGAATATTGTTCTACATGTTGCCCTGATCATGGGGATCTATTTATTTTTGAAAATAAGCCAGAAACAAGCATGTTGTGTTGTTCTGAAACTTGACCCGTGAAAATGTTTTGCTTCGATTCTCCTTAATCATGCTTGATAAATGATGTTTAATGATGGATTTGAGTTTAGTTTTGATAGGAGATTGTTTCTGGGCATTTAATTTGGGTTGGGGTGGCCTGTAGTGGAAGCTAGGTATTTGGTTTCGCCGGAGAAGACGACCGGAACACTGTTCCGGTCGCCTGAGTGTGTTTAGCCCTAATTACGTCATTAATGAGAGTTTGAATGTGGGGCGTAGATCAGGCTGACTTTGGTTGACTTGCGCGCAAACGTGTGGCCATGATGCATCATTAAAACCCTAACCTTGTTTAATTAATTAAAATCCTGTTTAATTAATTCATAAACCAATTTTAGCCAGATTTGAATCTGGGCCCTTGGATCTGGCGCGCAGTCAACCAGTCCAAGCCCAGATCAAATCCTGGCCATCCCTTGTGCATACTTCTCTTTATTTTAATTTTATTTTTCATTTTTATTGCATTATTTTGTACGAATTAATTAAAATAGTAAAAATCATTTAAAAATTATGAAAATTTTTGTCAAGGTTTTCATTAATTTTTAAAACCCAAAAATATTTTTATTTTTATTTTTTGCATTAAAAATTATTTTTAAATCATTTAAAAGTTTGTTTTTAATTAGTTAATGAAAATTAATTAATTAAAAATACTTTTAGGTATTTAAAAATCACAAAAAAATTCACATAGCATTTAGAAACATTGTCCAACTCTCAAACCAAATTTCTTTTTTGTTCTTGATGCTTTTTGATCATTTTCATTGGATTTAATTTCATTTCAAGGTAATATTTTGTTTCAAACTTCAAAAATTCATTTCTGCCTAATCATTGAGAGTTGGATGATGATTCTTTTGGCATTGTATCTTGTATAGCATGTAGTTTATAGGATAAAATTGGTTTGAATTGATCTTGCATTTTCAATTTGTTTGGTATTTTTCTTGATGAGGTACCCCAAAACCCTAGCAATCTTAGGAAATTCATGACTTTCACTAGGTTAAGAGTTGGATCCCCTCCTTTGGGCAGTGAGTTTGTATAGGTCTAGGGTATCTTTGATTGCATTGTCAAATGTTTATTATGTCATTTGCTTCTGGTTTTGGATTTTTGCTTTGAATGATGCATGAAACCCTAATTTGTGCCTTCTCTTGCATCCATTTCTCACTTGCTTGTATACCATGACTTGCCATGACATTTTGTGCATTCACATGATTCATAATACATCTTAGGACATAGTATAATCATGTTTGATCATTGCATCTTTCATTTGTCATATTATATGTCTTTTGCATTCCATAGCTTTTCATGTGCATTCATGGTTCAAAACATGTTTCATCTGCATCCATTGCCTTGTATGATCATCTTCATGCTTTGCCTCATGTTTGTATCATCTCTTAGCATCATTGACATCATGTTTATGCTCCTGGTTTTGGTTTCCCTCATTGCATTCCATCCCATTTGCATTTCATTTCATTTCTTATGCTAACATTTCAGGTGGTAAGTTGTTTGAGAAGTGAATTTGCCTTCACTTCTCACAATCTCTTTTCATCTCTCTTATGCATCATTGCTGCATTTTTGTATGTGTATGGGATTGAGCTTGCTCATTCTTGTTCATCTTACTTTCTTTCTTCAAGCAACTTGTCTTCTTAAGTGAAGCAAGTTGTTTTGCTTCTCTCTGCTCCTTCCTCCTTTCATCTGCTTCTCTCCTTGGTGGCTCTTTGAAGATCTTTCTCTCTTAAGCCTCATAAACCCTAGGATTTCCAAGCATGACAACAATTAGGGTTTGATTAGTCCCCCATTTAGTTTTGCCTTTGTGTCATCTTTGAGTCTTCTCTTCTCATCTCATAATCAGGGACTAAACCCTAAAGGTCTTAAGGCTTTGTGATTAAGCTTATGTCTGCATCCTTCTATTAGGATGGAGTGTATAAATTTAATCCTAAGTGTTAAACCCTTAATGTGTTTAAATCCTTTAATCAACTCATCTAATAATCATCAAGACATTAAGCTTGTAACTTGGGCCTTGCATTAGGGTTCTATTTCTTCCTTAATTGGTTAAGAAGGACTAACCCTAGTGTTAATGGACAAGTCCCCCTCAAGTTGTCTTGCAAATTATAAAAATCACTTCTTCATTTTATCATTAACTAAAATCCATTTAATAAAGGTTTTGTTTTGTCATGAGGTTAATCCCTAATCATGGATTAAGTTGAGGAGTCTTTCTCAGCTTAAATGTTCTCATCTATTATCCTTCTATTAGGATGGTGTAATGAGTCCATTAAATCCTTGATTATGGCTTAAACTCATTACTTAACACTAAACAAAAACAACAAAAACATCTAAATAATCACAAGTAGGTTAATGATCCTAATCCTACATCATGGTGATTAAGTGTGAGATGCTGACTTCACACTTAAAGTGTTCTCATTACCCCTAATCAGAGGGAAGATGTGATGAGTTTACTAACCCATTGGTTTAGGCTTAAGCTCATTAACTTATGACAAATCTCAAAAAACCAATAAAAGACTGAAAACACAAAAACAAACAATAATCGTCTCCTCCGGGATTCTTTTCTCATCTCATTCACTCATAAACGAGAACTTGCTTCTTCCGTCTAATGCAAGACAGTTTGCACCTGAGCCAGACAGGTCATACACTTGAGCATAGACAAGCAAGCAGTTCACAAGTCAATTCATTTTTCAGTCTCTTTGGGTCGAACTACGTAGAGGATACGTAGGCATAACTTAACAGTTATCGAACAAAAGTCTCTGTATATTCCCCTTCTTTCCAGCATTATTCTTTAAGCCTCATAATCTTGAGCTTCATTCATTTCTTAAACTGACACTTCTCATATATACTTCACATTCTTCTTACACTGACACTTGCATTCTTTTCCAGTCTTGATACACAAATTGCACTGAGACTACCCCTTTAAAACACAAATCTTTTAAGCGTGGATCCCGTCGACTACGGCAGACAATCTGGGTGCTAATACCTTCCGAGGTTGTAACCAACCCCCTTTCTCAGTCTCTCTGGTTCGCAACCGTCTTATCCATATCTTTTCTTAGGTTTATGCAGCATTACCTTTCCTTCGGGATAAAAATGCCTAGCTGGCGACTCTATTCATTTTCCTTCTCTTTCGCCGACCGTTCGCGTCTGTACCCCATTTGACTTGGCCTCATTTGGTGGGAGCGACACTATGATGTTTGATGGGGCTGTCAATATGAATCGTCGTGGAGTTGGTGCAATGCTCATTACACCTAAAGGAGTTCATATGCCTTTCTCGGCAAAACTCACTTTTGACAATACTAACAATGAAGCTGAATATGAAGTCTGTATCATGGGTCTTGAGGAAGCCATTGACCTCAGGATCAAAACTTTGAATGTATTCAGAGATTCAGCTTTAGTAATCAATCAGACCAACGGCAAATGGTACACTCACCAAGAGCATCTGATTCCGTACTGTGACTATACGAGGAGATTATTGACTTTCTTCACAACAGTCAAACTTGAGTACATCCCTCGAGACGAAAATCAGTTCGCAGATGCTTTAGCTACCATTTCCTCCATGATCAAGGTTCAAGCTGCATATTATGTGCCTCGGATTTTAGTATCCAGACTAGACCGACCAACATACGTTTTCTCTGTGGACATTACTAAAGATGACAAGCCTTTGTTCCACGACATCAAATGCTTCTTAGAGGGTCAAACATACCCACATGGGGCATCATCCAATGATAAGAAGACATTAAGAAGGCTGGTCGGTAGTTTCTTCCTTAATGCTGACGGTTCATTATAAAAGCGAAACTTCGACATGGTGCTACTCAGATGTGTTGATAAGAAAGTAGCAGACTTGTTGATGCACGAGGTGCATGAAGGATCTTTCGGTACCCATGCTGGAGGACAAGCAATGGCTAAGAAATTATTAAGATCAGGTTACTACTGAATCACAATGGATGCAGACTGTTGTGCCTATGCCAGGAAATGCAACAAATGCCAGATCTACGCAGACAAGGTGCATGTGCCTCCGAATCCTTTGAACATAATGTCTTCACCTTGGCCCTTTGCCATGTGGGGCATTGACATGATTGGAAATATTGAACCGACTGCTTCAAATGGCCACAGATTCATCCTGGTAGCGATTGATTACTTCACCAAATGGGTTGAAGCAGAATGGGTCCGGTCTCGGTACAATCAACTGAATTTGATTGAAGAGAAAAGGCTAGCTGCCATCTGTCATGGGCTGTTATATCAGAAAAGGATGAAGAAAGCCTTCGATCAGAAAGTCAGGCTTCGGGAATACCAAGTGGGAGATCTTGTGCTGAAAAGACTTCTTCCTCCTCATACAGACCACAGGGGCAAATGGACGCTGAACTACGATGGTCCATTCATAGTAAAGAAGGTTTTCTCTGGTGGAGCACTGATGCTCACTACTATGGATGGCGAGGATTTCTTATGCCCTGTGAATTCAAATGCAGTTAAAAAATACTTCGCATAAAATGACCCGCTGTACATAAAAACAGAATGTACGTCCAGGCAAAAATAGGGCATCTCGGCGAGTCAAAAACAGAATAAAAGACTCGGGCAAAAATAAGGGAAAAAATCAAAAAAATGTACACCCGCTGAGTTGAAAAGCCGCATTGGACATCTCAGGCAAAAAGGGGTATCCCGGTGGATTGAAAACCCGAAAGGGCGATCCACGCAATATCAGGGAATAAGCAAACAACTGCATTCTGAATTCGTCTGTATCACTCACAACACGGCAAGTTTCGAAAGGATAAAGCATCAGTCAGAATCAACCTTCTTCAGAAAGCAAGATGAGAAGAACATCAAGGTCATACAGGTCATAGCAAAGGAAGTACACTGGAACGTCGTCATCAACGTTGCCAACACTTTTATTTTCTCAATTTTACAACAATCTCCTCATTTTAGGGGATTTGTTTCGTTGATTGTATTCGCCAATTCAGGGCACCCAGATTAATAAAATCAGAGTTTTCAGTCACATCTCATTTTGTACATTTCTGTTTCGTTTGCAAAATGTCCAAATATTCATGATACAACACTTGCATAAGACAAATGAGCCATTTCTAATAAATGCTTGCAGGAAATAAATTACTTTCAGGAAAATCTAACTCCTATGACGGAATCCGGCAAGGGATACCTCGGGATACTTGTGCGTTTCTTTTGTCTTAACAGGTTGCAGTCAATCAAAACAGACAATCTTTCACAGCATGGGGGACACCAAGCATTGAATTCCCAGCATGCTACTTACTCAAATAGGACCTCCCCAAGCAGTACCTGACAACTGCTCCACAGCAAGGAGAGCAAGGAATCTTTTATTCCCCACCAGGATGCCAGATCCCTCTCATCCTCAGCAAAGTTAATGGGAACTGTCTCTCCACTGAGTTTCCATTCTCTCCCCCCAGAAGAGCGATGCCTGAAGCCCATCCCCAGCGGAGTTTTTGAAGCTTCCTGCTCCCCAGTTGAGTTCTCCTCACTGATAGATCTACCAACGATCTATTTCCCCATGCTGAGTTCTCCTTGCAGATAGATCTACCAATGATCTCTTCCCCAACCGGGGCATCCCTCCGAGTAGAACAATCAGAGATCTTTATCCCAGTGGGATCCGAATCCCGGATCTGTTTCTCTTTTGCATAATCATAGCATTTGCATCACATTCACCAAATGAGCGTAGCATTCCGTCTAATACGAAGCATTACAACAAAAATCAAACATTTTCATGATCACAAGCCAGGTTCGAGCCAGTCACCTGTAAGTACCATCAATATATCATCAACAATATACAAAGTGTATCCCCTACACATGAGAGCCAAAGCGTCCCCTTTACACTCTAAAAAACAAATACTTGTTCATAGCATGTTCTTTTCGACACTTGTCTGTGTCGTCCTATCCCCACAAAAAGCCAAAACATCTCCTTGCACTCCCAAAATAGATGCCCGTTTATATATAATACTTATTTGACACTCGTCCATGTCATGCATTCCCCAACAAGTCGAGCACTCGTCCGTGTCTTGCTCATACTTCACCAACAAACCAATACTCACTCATACTTATACAAAAGTCTTTGATACTCGTCCGTATCCCGTTTATATCACTCATCAACAGATTCAACACTCGTCCGTGTTCTTTTTTAACCAGGTGGTACTCGTCTGTATCATCATCTTTGAACACGTGTCAGCGTTTATTTCTACCGATACTCGTCCGTATCATGGTCCTAAGGATTCTCGTTTGCATCTTTAATCTATACACAACGTCAAACACTTATATCTTTTATTCTTAAGCATAAGCACTCGTCTGTGTTTACCGTCCCCCAGTAAGTCACCAACAGAACAACTTTCTTCTATCCGACATTCGTCCTATGTCGTGATATTTTTGGCAGCCTTCCCCTTCAAGGTGATCATCCTTCACCTTTGGATGACCATCCCTCATCCCTTCCCCAGTAGAGTCCCCATTAGTGGAACCTTTTTCTATCTGACATTCGTCCCATGTTGTGATAAAGAGCAGCCGTCCCCTTCTAGGTGATCGTCCTTCACCTTTTCATGATCGTCCCTGATCATTCCATCCGATGGGCATCCCCATCGTTGATATTTCTATCCGACATTCGTCCTATGTCGTGATAAACCCCGAGAGCAGCCGTACCCTGCTAGGTGATCGTCCTTCACCTCTTGATGACCGTCCCTCATCATTTTATCCGATGGCTGTCCCCATCGTTGATCTTTCTATCTGATATTCGTCCTATGTCGTGATAAAGAGTAGTCGTCCCCTGCTAAGTGATCGTCCTTCACCTTTTGATGATCGTCCCTCATCATTTCATTCATTCTTTAAATCGATGGCCATCCCTATCGTTGTTTACTTTACTTTCAAGCCTGATGTCCATCCCCGTCAATGCTTTTCTTTAATCCCTAGAGAATCTTATTTCCTTACCCAATGGTCGTCCCCATCATGATCTCATTATTTCCCCAGCTTGTCGGCCGTCCCCGTCATTGCTTTACTTGCCAATTTATCCCCAACAGTCGTCCTCTGCTCGATGGTCGTCCTCCATCGCCTTCATTTGATAATCGTACTATACTACCTTTTGCAATTTATATCCCTTTTCTTCTTCTATCCAGCGAGTGCAAATTTTGGACTGTCTTTGGTATTCAACCACAAATTATCTTATTTGTCTGTTTAGCCAGGCACTTACATCCTGCACAACTAACTCATGTTTGAATAGGGGTAGTTGTAAAAACCCTAAATTTTCCCTCACTCTATATCACACCATGGCTTGTGATCTTTCATTTTTGTTTTAACATAAGCATCACACATCACTTAGCATATTTGCTTCACTGCATAAGTTCAAGTTCATCTGCATCTAGGGTTTGTGATTTGAGCAATCCAAGAATCCATCTAAGACATCCCAAAGGACTCAAAGCTTTCCAAGAGGGTCCATGTGTGTTCTATCATCATATTATACTCCCCAAAGTTCATGGAAGTCAAGAAATCACAAGAACTGGCAAAGGCATGGAAGCAGAGCTAGGGTTTCACTACACAGATGACCAAAATTAGGGTTTTGGTTTCAGAGGCCTTAACTCCAAATTTTTGGGCCATTCTTGTTTCTAATGTTCTTAATATGTTATAAGGATCATGTGTACCAAGTTTGATGAAGAAACTCATTGTGGAAGTCATCTATTCACTGGGTAACTTCCTGAGCAAGTTAAGTCAAAATCAGGGCATCTGAGGCCCCCAACAATGGAACCAAAGGGGTATTTTCATCAAATTCAAGTTCTATGATCTTTATTTGATCTTATAAGTGGTTGGAAGTTCACAAGATTGAAGAATTTTGAGCCAATTGCAAACTTGCCATTTTTGGAAATGACTTGAAATGCAAACTTTCCATTTTGGGAAAGTTTTTCAACCTCCTCTTTCATAACCAAAAATGCTTCAAATGAAAAATTCTTGGTCATGAAAGTTATAGATTGGATCTTTTCCTTTTCAAAAAGTACAAGAACATGTCTTGATTCATCATAGAACTCAAGATATGGCCTTTCAAAGTTGGCAAAATTTATATAATTTCAAGTTTCATGTCAAAGAGGGATTTTGCATTTTGGCTAGTTCAAGAATTCTAATGACCTATAATGTGCACAAACACTTCACAATATGTCAAGACAACCTCTAAACATCAGAATTGTGCATTGAACCAAGTTTTTTCATGACTTGAAGTTTAAGAAATCACAAAAGGGCCAAAACTCACAAAATTTGCAAAATGCATTGGATCCTTCCATCCACTTGTGCCAGCTACATCAAACTGATTCTATGGCTCTCCATGAAACTTGCTGAGGCCAGACACCCCAAAAAGCAAGACCTGCCATGGCCCATACCTCAAGTACACAAAAATTGACTTTTTTGCAAAACACCCCATACCAATCAGCCTGTGCCACAACAACTTTCTGATCAATCCCATTGGCTTAAACAAACATTATGCAAGCCATTTCATAACACACAAGAGCCTGAATCATCCCACAAGCCAGAATTCACAAAATCCATCAAAATCTTCCTCTCTTCGAATCTCAAAAACCAACCACTAAAACTTCAAACTTCCTTCACCAATCAACTCAAAAAAACCTCAGGATAATTTCCCACCCTTCACCATAGCCTAAAACACCCTCAATCAGAAATACGATTTCTGCATACTCAGAACCAAATACTTCAAAATAGCCATCACAAGCTTGCTCTAAGCTCCTCCTCATCATCAGGGAGTTCATTGGGGTGGATTTGAACCAAGAGGGAGGCCAGAAATCTCAAGAACACAAAGCTTCAACTCAGGTAGCAATGATGAACTTTTTTTCAAGAACTTGCTATTTAAGTTAAAATATGATTCTACATGTTTAGCTGATCATCCTGATATGTTTATTTTTGAAAATGGTTGAGAAACCAAGATGTATTGATGTTTTGAAACTTTTTGATCTGAATATGTTTTGCTTCGATTCCGTCTTTTAATGCATGATAAATGTTTTTAGTGCCTGGATTCTTCTTTGTTGATGTTTGATGAGTGATTCTGGAGCATTTGGGAGCTTGGGGTGGCCTAGGGAGTGATTTCAGAATTTGGATGGCCGGAGAAGATGACCGGAGCTAGCTCCGGTCACCTGAAAGTGGTTAGGGTTCTTAATTAGGGTTTAAGGGCCAGTTTGAATGTGGGCCGTAGGATTAGGATTAACGCGTGTTTGGAGGGTCCAGATCATTTCATTAAACTGTAATATTTTAATTAAATTAATTAATTAGGATTAATTAAATAAAAACCCAGTTTGAATGTCAGCTATAGGATTACGCGCACAGTCAACTCCCTCCTTTTCCATTTGAATCTGGACCTTCAGATCTGCATACTTCTCATTTAAATCATTTTTATTTCATTTTTATTGCATTTTCTTGCACAATTTATTTAAAATATCAAAAAGAATTCAAAAAATATTTTCTTTTGCATTCTGACTTTAAATATTTTTCTTCATCCAAAAATAATTTTTATTTTATTTTTTTTCATTTAAAAAGCATTTTTAAAATATTCAAATGTTATTTTTAATTAATTAAAGTATCTTAATTAATTAAAAATACATTTAGGTTTCTAAATATCACCAAAAAAATCATGAATCATCCCAATGCATTTAGAAACATTTTCAAACTCATCACACAAATTTCTTTTTAGGTTTGATCATATTTTGCCAATTTTATTTGAATTTAGGGTTATAAAAATCACATTTTTGAACCTTAACTTTGAAAAATCATTTCTGCCTAACCAATAAGAGTTTGAAGGTGATTCTTTTTGCATTGTGTTATTGCATTTAGTTTATAGGATATTTTCCTCATGAATTTATCTTGCATTTTCAATTTGATTTGCACTTTTCCCTTTGAACCACCCAAAAACCCTAGAAAACTTAGGAAAATCATAACTTTTGATAGGTTAGGCTTCTGACCTTCTCCTTTGGGGTGTGACCTAATATGGGGTTAGGGTTTGTTTGAGCTTGATTGCAAATTTTTATCATGTCATTTGTTTCTGTTTTATCCATTTGCATCTCACATGTCCATAAAACCCTAATTTTTCATGTTCATTTGCATTCACCTTGCATATGCATCCTTACATGAACTTGCCATGACATTTCTTGCATTCATATGTCATCTTAAACATCTTAGGACATGTTAGAACATTTGTTGATCATTTATTCATCCATTTGCCATGATTAACATTCATTTCATTTCATAACGTTCATGTGTTTTCAAACTTTTAAGCATGCCTCCTTTGCATCTCATCTTTGTATGATCAAACATATGCATTTTGTATGCCTTTGCATCATATTACACGACACTTTTATTGCATAAACACTTATGACTTTGGTCATTTCATCTCATTTCACTTCATTTCTTTATGCTTTATACTTTATGCATTCATACTAACACTTCCAGGTTTGGTAAGTTATTGTGGGAGGTGGATTTGCCTTCACCTCTCACTTCTTCTTATCTCTTTCATTTGAATTTTAACTTGTCTTTGAAGTGAATTGGATTCACTTATGTTCCATCTCTCACTTTGTTTCTTTAAGTTACTTATCTTCTTCAATGAAGTAAGTAACTTATTCTCTTGCTTCCTCCTCCTTTCATCTACTTCTTCCATTGGTGGCTTCCTTAAAGTTCTATCTCAAGCCTTACAAACCATAGGAACATCCAAGCATGATAATAATTAGGGTTGTGATTAGTCCCCCTAGCTTTTACATTTGAGTCTCCTTGAGTCTCTCTTCTCATCTCAATAATCAGAGACTAAACTCTTAAAGTTTTAGGACTTTAGAATTAGGGTTATGCCTGCATCCTTCTCTTAGGATTGAGTGTATAACTTTAATCCTAAGTGTTAAACCTTTAATTTGTTTAAACCTCTTAATCAAATCATCTTAATAACCATCAAGACTTTATCTTGTAACTTGGGCCTTACATTAGGGTTCTAATTCTTCCTTATGGTTAAGAAGGACTAACCCTAGTGTTTAATGGACAAGTCCCCCTCAAGTTGTCTTACAAACATAAAATCCATTTCTTAATCTCATCTTTTAATTAAAATCCACTTAATAAAGGCTTTGTTATATAATGAATTTAGTCCCTAACCATGGAATAAGTTGAGGTATCTTCCTCAGCTTAAGTGTTCTCATCTATTATCCTTCTATTAGGATGGTGTAATGAGTTCACTAATCTGTGATTAGAGATTAAACTCATTACTTAACACTAAACAAAAATCCAAAAACATCTAAATAATCATAAGTAGGTTAATGATCTTAATCCTACATCATCATGGTAATTAAGTTGAGATGCTTATCTCACACTTAAGTAGGCTCATTATCCCTAATCAGGGAGGATATAATGAGTTTACAAGCCCTTGATTTTTAGGCTTAAGCGCATTAATTTATGCAAAATGCCAAAAAAATACAATAACAAAACTGAAAACACAAAAACAAACAATAATTTTCTCCTTCGGGATTCTTTTCTCATCACACTCATTTACAAACGAGAACTTGCTTCTTCCGTCTAATGCAAGACAGTTAGCACTCGAGCCAGACGAGTCATACACTTGAGCATAGACAAGAAAGCAGTTCACAGTTAATTCATTTTCAGTCTCTTTGAGTCGAACTACGATGTTCTGACTTCCTCATTGCACGCGAGGATACAAAGGCATAACTTAATAGTTATCGAACAAAAGTCTCTGTGTCTTCCCCCTCTTTCAGCATTCTTTTCAAGCCTCAGTTCCTGAGCAATTCTCACCCTTTTGCAATGACACATGTACATTCATTCTTAGCTTTTGCATACAGATAGCACATACACCTACCCCTTTAAACACAATCTTTTAAGCGTGGATCCCGTCGAGTACGACGGACAATCTGGGTGCTAATACCTTCCCAGGTTGTAACCAACCCCCTTTCTCAGTTTCTCTGGTTCGCAACCGTCTTATCCATATTTTTTCTAGGTTTATGCAGCATTACCTTTCCTTCGGGATAAAAATGCTTAGTTGTCAACTCTATTCATCTTCGTTTCATTTCTCTTTTCACCGACCGTTCACGCTTGTACCGGGATGCAAATCTTCGGGAGCGACAGTCGTGTCACACGAAACGGGCATCCGTGTTAGCTTTATGGTTGGGGAAGACAAAATGTTTTACTCCAGTGTGCCTGACACGGGTTGTGTCACAGGACACGGGTGGCCGTGTCAAACCACTGTCTCTATTGTAGTTTTGTTGTTTTTGGGTTTAGAACAAAGGCATTTGACACGGGTCGTGTCACAGGACACGGGTGGTTGTGTCAGGTGACTATATTGGTCATTTTTATGCTTCTTGTAGCTTTCTCATGCTGATTTTTGTTGTTGAGTTATTTATTGATGAATAGAAGATAAAACATGATTGTATGATGATTTTTCGTTGAATATGGAATGGATGATGCACATGTTGATTTTTTATGGACTAAGGAGAATTTGCATCATTGCATTTCATAGCATTTTATATTGGGGCTTCGGCTTATGGGTAGCTTCAATCCCATTGTGTGGATTGAAGTGATATGTTGTATATGTTGTGCTCCCTTGTGGAGGGTTGATGGCCAGTGTCCATCCATGGAGAATCGGTACCACATGAATTCTTTTCATTTCATTATAGTTTACATTGCATATGAATGAACGTAAATGTGTTTGTGTTGTGAGATTTTGTTGATGAAGTTATGACGTTTTTGTTTCTTATTCTCTTTATTTTTCATGTCCTTGTATTATTATAATGAATTGTGATTTCTCACCCTGTCTGCTTGGAAATATTGCCTCCTATGTGTAACTTTCAGATAACCAAGAGTAGATTCGTAGTGCTGGAGGATGTAGTCTTGGGATTGTTTCTTTTATCACTTTAGTAGTGTTTTAGTGGTGTCCTGCTCTGAGATATGTAACATCGTGTTTGGATTGTTTGCGAACCTCGTGTTTTTATTTGGTTTATGTTGGAATATTTTTATGTTGTTGATGATCTTATAAATTGGATACATTTCCCTATGAAGTATTTTTTTTTACTTAAGGTATAAAGTATGATTTCCGCTGCATAATTGTCGATTTATGTTAATGATAAATGTGTAACCCATGTTACAGGAAAGGACAATGAGTATAATGATGTTTTGAATATGTGTGACACCTTTCTTATTGATTTTTGCTCTGATAATATGAAATATTATTCAATAATTGTATGTGGGTGATCATTGGTTTTCACTCGTAGTTTTTTGGTAATCTATGTCTATTGTATCTGTTAAGAAATGTGGTTGGGCCTAACTCAACCCTACAAAAACGGTTGGTAGAGTGAGGATTTCCCCCACTTATATACATTGTAAAAACCCCAAATTTGCCCTCACTTTTTCTCACACCATGACTTATGATCTTTTCATATTGCATTGCATAAGCATACCATCTCCCATTCAATAGTTTATTTCACTACATAAGTTGCATGGCTAGGGTTTGTGATCAGATGAATCCAAGAAGTGATATAAGTCATCTCAAAGGCCTTGAAGCTTGTCAAGAAGTTCCATGAGTTTTCCATGATCATAATATGCTCCCCATGGTTCTTAAAAGTCAAGAGATCACAAAGCATTGCAAGGGTGTTCAAGCAGACTGAGCAGTTTCTACACAGATGACCTAAAATTAGGGTTTTGGATTTGAGGCCCTTAATCTCAATTTTTTGTCATTCTTGATTCCATTGGTCTTAATATGTTATAAGGAGAATGTGCACAAAATTTGATGAAGAAATTCATTGTGGAAGTCATCTGATCAACTGGTAACTTATTCTGCAAGAAAATTCAGAATCAGGGCATCTGAGGCCACAACCAATGGTACCAAAGGGTCATCTTCATCATTTTGAGGTTCTATGATCTTTAATTGAACTTATAAGTGGTTATAAGTTCACAAGATTGAATAATTTCAAGCCATTTTCAAACTTTCCATTTTTGGACATGACTTGTAATGAAAACTTTCCATTTTGGGAAAGATTTTCAACCTCCTCTTTCTTGATCAAAAAGGCTTCAAATAAAAAATCTTTAAACATGAAAGTTGTAGATTGTATCTTCCCATTTTCAAAAAAAAACAAGAACTCCTCTTGATTCATCCTAGAACTCAAGTTATGGTGTTTCAAAGTTGGGAAAAATCTTATAATTTTCAAGTATGTGTCGAAGAGGGATTTTTGCAAAACCAAGTTTTAAGACTTCTTGTGACCTTTAATTGATCTCTAAGCATCATAACATGATA
Organism: Lathyrus aphaca; assembly: GCA_963966055.1. Classification (NCBI taxonomy): domain Eukaryota; kingdom Viridiplantae; phylum Streptophyta; class Magnoliopsida; order Fabales; family Fabaceae; genus Lathyrus; species Lathyrus aphaca. The sequence continues at coordinate 408,361,122 of OZ014521.1, read as the reverse complement.
ATGCAACATTGCTTGATCAGAATTGTGCCAAGAATCACAAGTTTCCATGACTTGTTCTTCAATAAATTTCAAAGAGGCAAAAGTGCAAAACATGTTCAAACTCTTGCATCAAGTGTTACAGCTCATCAAAATCAATCCAAGGGCCCTCCATAAACTCAGCTGAAGCAAATCAAGCCATATAATCACTCATGTCCCAGCTCATGCTTGTGGTACACCAACCTTGATGTTTTTGCAAAATCACCCATACCAATCAAGTTGTGCCACCACCCACTCTCTGAACAATCACAATACTTCATACAAACCTCAAGCACTCAAAAGAACACAACATTCAAGCCTGAATCCATCCAAAAGCTCAGAATCACAAAAACTTGCAAAACCTTCAAGTCTTCGAATTTCATCACACAACCAACAAAACTCAAAACTCTCTTCACCATTCAATCATACACATCATAAGGATCAAAAATCATCCATCACAATGGCCTAAACCTCAACACACCAAGACTCAATTTTCTGCCAAACCAGAACTGGACACTTCAAAATAGCCATTCAAAGCTTGTTCTAAGCATCTCATTTGCTTCAGGTAGTCCATTGGGGTTGATTTGCATCAAAGAAAGGGTCAGAAAGCTCAAGAGTGAAAAGCTATAGCTCAGGTAATCATCCAAGAACATTTTTCCAGAACTCATTTTTCTTGTTGCAATGTGATTCTATATGCTTCCCTGATTACCATGATGTGTTTAGAACTTGAAATTAGTGAGAAATGAGGATGTATGGATGATCTGAAATTTTTCCCGTGAAACTTGTTTGCTTCGATTCTCTTGTTTGATGTGTTATAAATGATTTGTGTTGCTTGATTATTGTTGTATGGTGTTAGAGGAGCATTTCTGGGCAATTAATTTAGGGTGGGGTGGCCTGTAGAGAGACTTAGGGTTTGGGGTCGCCGGAGAAGACGACCGGAGCTTCTCTCCGGTCGCCTGAGTTTAATTAGGGTTAATTGTTTAATTAATTTCCAGATCCAATCGTGGCCTTTAGATCATGATTTACTTAAAGCACGTGTGGTCCAGATCCTTTGTCTTAGCCCTAATCCTCATTAATTATAAAACCTAATTAATTAAGTTAATTAGCTTAGAGTGAATCTCAGCCACACAATCACTTGCCAAACCTCAACTTCAAATCCTGACCACTGATCTTGCATACTTTTATTTTTCTTTTAATAATGAAGCATTTTTTTACATTTTGAACAATTTACAAACCCATCACACAAATTTATTTTTAGGTTTGATCATGTTTTCACAATTTACTTTGAATTAGGGTTTGTAAAATTCACATTTTTCTAACCCTACCTTGAAAAACTCATTTGTGATCAACCAAGATGAGTTTGCATTTGGTTCTTTTTGCATTGTTTCATACTTTGCATCTACTATCTAGGTTATTTAATTAATAATTTTTCATTGCATTTTCAAATTGTTTTGCATTTTTCCTTTAGAAATACCCCAAAAACCCTAGCTAACATAGGAAATTCATAACTTTCTCTAGGTTTAGCTTTAGACTTCCATCTTTGGGGAGTGATCTTGTATGTGTTTTGGGTTTGCTTGAGTTCATTTTCAATTTTTTATCATGATGTATGCTTCTGTTTTGGTCATGTGTATCTCATACATTCATAAAACCCTAATTTCTCATGTTCATTTGCATTCATCTTTGCATATCTCAATCATATGAACTTTCCATGACATGCCATCTTATGTCATGTATGAACATTGCTTGATCATTTTTTCATTCATTTGGTATTCTTTGCATTCATTGATTTTCATGTGTATCCATGTGTTTTCAAGCTTCTAACATGCCATCTTTAGCATCTCATCCCTTGGTTGAACATTCATAAGCATCTCACATGTCTTTGCATCATTCCATCACACATTTGCATAGCATATTCACTTCTAGTCTTGGTATTTGAACCTTCATTTGCTTTATTTCCTTTTGCTTTGCATCTTATGCATTCACACTAACATTTTAGGGGCTTATGGTAAGTTGTTTGGGATGTGGATTTGCCTTCACATCCCACCTCTTCTCATCTCTTCATTTACATATTTACTTGTCTTTGAAGTGAACTTGCTTCACTTGTACTCTCTTTCTCCTATCTCTTTCTTTTAGGTTACTTATCTTCTTCAGGAAGTAAGTAACCTATTCACCTTTCTCTTTTCTTTTTCATCTGCTTCTCTTCCTTGGTGGCCTTTCTGAAGATCTTTCCCTTAAGCCTCACAAACCATAGGAACATCCAAGCATGATAACTTTAGGGTTGTATATAGTCTCCTCTTAGTTTTTACCTTTGAGTCTCCTTGAGTCTCTTTTCTCATCTCATAATCAAGTCTAAACACTTAAAGCTTTAGGACTTTGAATTATGGTTATGCCTGTATCCTTATCTTAGGATGGAGAGTATAACTTTAATCCTTAGTGTTAAACCTTTAATTTGTTTACACCTCTTAATCAAAACACCTAATAACTATTAAGACTTAAGCTTATAAATTGGGCCTTATATTAGGGTTACATCTCTTCCTTTTGGTTAAGAGGGACTAACCCTAGTGTTCAATGGACAAGTCCCCCTCAAGCTAGTCTTACAAACATAAAAAACACTTCTTAATCTCACCCTTTAATTAAAATTTACTTAATAAAGGCTTGTTATATAATGAATTTAATCCCTAAGCATGGATTAAGTTGAGGAGTCTTTCTTAGCTTAAGTGTTCTCATCTATCATCCTTATCTTAGGATGGTGTAATGAGTTCACTAATCCCTGATTAGAGATTAAACTCATTACTTAACACTAAACAAAAATCCAAAAACACTTAATAATTACCAAAGTAGGTTAATGATCTTAATCCTATATCATCACGGTAATTAAGTTGAGATCTTCATCTCATGCTTAAGTAGGCTCATTATCCCTAATCAGGGAGGACATAATGAGTTTACAACCCTTGATTTAGGCTTAAGCTCATTATCCTATGTAAAACAGCAAAAACAATAAAAAACTGAAAACACAAAAACAAACAATAAACGTCTCCTCCGGGATTCTTTTCTCACCACACTCAATCTGAAAACAAGAACTCACTTCTTCCGTCTAATGCAAGACAGTTGGCACTCGAGCCAGACGAGTCACACACTTGAGCATAGACAAGCAAGCAGTTCAACAAATCATCCCAGTCTCTTTGAGTCGAACTACGGTGTTCTGACTTCCTGATTGTACGAGAGGATACGTAAGCATAACTTAACAGTTATCGAACAAAAGTCTCTTTGTCTTCCCCCTCTCCTTTCAGCTTTCTTTTCTAAGCCTCAGTCTTGAGCATCTCACCTTTTCTTTTTCACTAACACATTGTACATTTGTTCCTAGCTTTTCATACACAGTCAGCACATACATTATCCCCCTTTTAAACACAATCAAGTAAGTGTGGATCCCGTCGAGTACGACGGGCGATCTGGGTGCTAATACCTTCCCAGGTCGTAACCAACCCCCTTTCTCAGTTTCTTTGGTTTGCAACCGTCTTATCTGTACCCTTCTAGGTTTATGCGGCATTACCTTTCCTTCAGGATAAAAATTCCTAGCTGGAGACTCTATTCAACCTCAACCTCCAACATGGCCGACCGTCCGAGTCTACATCGGGACGAAAGTCCGGGGAGCGACATACATAAGGTCAGGCAATATATTGTCTGATGTGGGACTCTTAACACACCCCCTTATGCCCAGGATTGGCGACTCTGCTGGGGAACTTTGCAACCAGGGCTTCTGGTTCTCTTGTGAGTTTCTCCCAGCGCTTGTTTGTTTGTGTTTATGGGGGTGTTATGTGCTATGTGTGCTTTTGTTTTTGCTTTATTTACTACTTTCTGTACAACTTTACTTATCGCATTTACTTTATCGCTTTCATTTACTGCTTTATACATTTCATTTTATTATCATATCATCTGTGCTGGTTTGCTGGTTTGCTTTGGTGGGAGGGGTATTCCAGTGAGAAAGGTCCAACATAAAGGCCTGAGTGACAGAAATAGAATTAGAATGGATTCATATTATTTCCCATTCCATTTCAGTATGGTGCGGGAATATGAAAACACGGTTCAGACATGGGTTTCTTCTTGAGAACTCTATGCTACGGATCTCCTGTAGTGATAGAGCTATCTGGGAAGCCTGCTAAGTCTGGATAACCTTTTTAGATGACCTTCAGCATCTTAGGTGAATTAGATGAGGATCCTTTATGGTTAAGGTAAACATTGTACCTCCGGGTTAGAAGTGTTTACACTTCTCATAATAGATCTGAATCTGAGGATCCTTGTTCTAGAACAATATTTGTGAGTGGGTGGGGTTGTTTACAGGTTTGCAGGAACCTTTGGCTTCAACATACCCTGTTACTAGATTTTGTTTTAAGGTTACACTATTTTGGACTAGTTCTTTGAAACCACGGACAAGTGACTCTTTATTTGAGTCCCCCACCTGGTTACTGGTTCTCAGACCTTCATCCGGAATTCTGAACACTTATGGGTCCAACCAAAAGAAACTGACAATCCAGCACCTGATCACAAACCCTTGCATATCATTCAACATACATCATACTGTATCATTTAACATTTGTCTATTTGTTTCACATGGTATCCACATCTCCTTTGGTTTGGTTTTAACCGTTCTTCTGCTCAGATATCTTCACCAACCCTTCTTCAACTATCTACTTGAACTATCTACTTCAGCTATCCTCTTCGGTTATCTTCATCAGCATATCTTCAGTATGGACTCAACTAGGAAAATCAACATCCCATACCATTTCTTTGAGTACCCTCTGACAGACATCATGCAGATACAGGCCCTTATCACTCCTGATCATGTTCCTTTATTCAGAGAACATTATGGTGGTATCCTAGACATGATCATGGACTTGGACACATCATAGAGGAGCATGATTCACACCTGTCTTCAGTTCTATGACCCTCCTCTCCGTTGCGTCACTTTCCCAGATTTTTTCAGATAGGCCCCATGTTGGAAGAATATTCTATGTTGTTGGGTGTCCCTATCAGAAGAGGAATTCCTTTCAACCCTGAGATGACTGCTCCTAAGAATGAAGACATATCTAATGCTTTACATCTGGAAGCAACTATAATTGATGAGAACCTAACTTCTAAGGCTGGAATCCCAGGCCTTCATCTCGATTTCTTGATCACTCAGGCTATAAAGTAGGCTACAGTAGGGAAGTGGGAATCTGTTTATGCTCTCCTAGCTCTCAGTATTTATGGTATCATCTTGTTTTCGGATGAGCCTAAGTTTGTAAGCAAGAATGCTATCCATATCTTCATGATCAAGAATCCAGTCCCTACCTTGCTAGGGGATTTCTACTACTCAGTTCATCAAAGGAATGAGAAACAGAGGGGAAGACTGGTCAGATGTTGTGCACCTCTCTTCTATAGTTGGTTGATAAGACATATGCCGAAGACGGAAACTTTCCTGAATCCCCACCAGGCAAAGAACTGGGCTAAGAGGATGATTGTCCTTACATCAGAAGACATCAGGTGGTGTACTCAGAACACCAAGGGTAGGGACATAATTACAAGCTGTGGACAATATCCTAATGTGCCTCTTATTGGAGTAAAGGGTTGCATCAATTACAATCCTTTGCTATTCAAAAGACAGTTAGGGTATGCCTTAGTACATCCACCTCAAGAGCAGGAGTTAGAGGAGTCTCTTTATTGTTTTCAGAACAATCATGCCATTATCCGACTGGTAGCTTGGGCTTGGGACAACATACAGACAAAAGGGACTGCTATTCTGGGTAAGTGTAACAACATAGCTTCTTCTCAGTATGTTGAATGGTCGCACATCAGAGGGCAGATCACCCGTATGCCATTCACCCTAGAGGATGTGCCAGGGCCATCAACAATAGAGCCTATAGCCACAGTGAGTCTGGAGGAATTTGAGAAGCTAAAAGATAGGAATGCCCAGCTTTCTGAAGCTCCGAAGAAGACCCTTTGGGAGAGGAATGACAGTCGTTTGGACAATGAGAGGTTGGAGAAGCTCTGTATCGAGCATGTGACTTAGATAGAGAAGACAAAGGACTTCATCAGAAAATCTTGAGCATGGGAGTTGGTAATGAAGAATGCCTACAAAGAAGCTAAGATTCAGAAGGCTAGAGTTGAACACTACCTAGAGGAGAGTCAGGCTAGATGGATCAGAATAACTGAAGCTCGCTTGCAAGAAGATCAGAAGACACCGGCTAAGATAGAGCAGCTAGAAGCCAATGAGAAAAAGAGCCAGGAAGCCATGTTAGCAGCACAGAAGGAAATCTCCGAGCTAAAACTCCGGGCAGGTTTAAAGAGATCAAAAGAACAAGACAAGTACCAGAAGATGACAAGTGCCATTGTAACCAGAAACCTTCTCATCAGGATCATCATAGAGCATCCAGTTGGACCAGTGACTGATGCTCTCCTGAAGGAAGTCAAGGAGGATGAATTTGGGTTGGATGTTTGATTTCTCTTTTACCTGTATTTTATTTTGGTTGTACTTTAATTTTCCATGGTGATTTTGTTTGTATTATGGACTTGATTGTATTCTGACCCACCATGGGAACTTGTTGTAATCATAAACTATGTATTTTGGCATTTTTGTAATGTTATGGTTTGTGTGCTACCTGGATCTTCTCTTGGACTTCGTTCACTTCAGCATCTTCATCATTCCCAGAGGTCTGGAAGGTCAAAACCAAAAAACCCAAACCAGGATACCCTCTGAAGACAAATAGACATATTGCATTGCATGCTAACTTCATATTCTTTGTGTTGCAGGAATTTTGTTCTTGTTTTCTCACTCTGCTGGTTGTTTCAGGAAATATTGCTCGCAGGAGGGTCTTTCCCGTCAATCGCATCCACCGGTATCCGACCAGAAACAACCTTCCGAGCTTACAAATGGATCAGTTACAACAAGAACTAACAGATGTGAGGACTCAGATGACTGATGTGAGGACAGAAGTGAGAACTCAGATGAATCAATTCATGGTTGTGATGACTGGGCTAGCATAGACCCAGGAAAGATTGAGGGAGTTAGTTGAGCGGCAAACTCCAGAAGATAACCGTGCAGGCACTGGGGGTACAAGTAACAACACGCGCGATCATCCGCAAAAAAATCCACTAAAGTTTGGGCCGCACATCAACCCTGAAGTCAATGTTATTGGAAATACCCAGAGAAAAACTGGAGATCATGTTCTATAGGAAGATCCTCAGGACGAGCAGTTTACAGTGTTAGGGTTGATTAAGTTTATGACTGTCGTCTGGACGAGATATCTGAGAAGCTGAGATCCTTGGAATCCCAAAACTCTTTGGGATTTGATGTGATGGATATGGTTTAAGTGGAAGGAGTCAGGATTCCTCACGATTTCAAACCTCCTTGCTTTGAGAAGTATAATGGCACCTCTTGTCCTCGTACCCACCTTCAATCTTTTCTGGGAAGATTGAAAGCTTATACCATGGATGAGAAGCTGTTGAAGTTTTACTTTGAAGACAGTTTAACCGGGGCATCTAGAGAATGGTATTCACACCTATCAAGGGCTACTGTCAGAAATTGGAAGGACTTAGCCGAGGCCTTTATACGCCAATATCAGTACAACCTGGATATGGCTCCCAATAGGACGCTCTTGATGGGTATGTCTCAATCTTCAAGAGAAAGTTTCTGTGAATACGCTCAAAGGTGGAGACAACTTGTTGCTGCTGTCCAGCCACCTATGTCTGAAAGAGAAATGGCTGACATGTTTATGAATATATTGCAAGGAACCTACATTGATCGGCTTGCTGCTTTCTCTTCCACTAGCTTTGCTGATGTGGTTATAGATGGTGAGAGAATTGAAAGTCTTTCGAATATGGATAATATCTCTGACAACGGTGCTAGTTCTAGCAATGCAAGGAAACCCTTCTCAGGACCTAGAAGGATAGGAGAGACCAACTCAGTGCATATGGGCAGAGGTAGGCCTCAATACATGCAAAGATCAGTAGCCGCAGTCACCATTCCTGCTCCAGCACGACAAAAACAACACTTCCCACAGCAACAACAGTTTCCTCAACAACAGAGATCTTATAACAATAACAACAATCAACAACAACGTCCGTTCCAGCAAAGGCCTTCACAAATCAACAGGGTTATCGATCCCATCCCGATGCACTATGAATCTCTACTTCCACAATTATTAAAGCTCAACCTGATTGAATTAAGAACCTTGACTCCACCTGATCCTCTGAATCTCCCAAGAAACTATGATGTCAACGCTAGATGTGCCTTCCACTCCAATGCACCTGGCCATACAATAGAGAAATGCAGGGCCTTGCACATGAAAGTTCAGGACTTAGTTGATTCCAAAGCTTTGAAATTTTCACCTCCACCAAATGTCACAAAGAATCCAATACCGAATCACAGTGGACCGAGGATCAATGCAATTCAAGAGGACCAACCAACAATTCTGATTGATTACATTGCAAACATTCAAACACCACTGGCCGAAGTTAAAGCTCAGCTATTGAAGTGCCAAGTGTTTCTAGGTTGTGAGGTTTGTTGTAAAGCTTGTAAAGTTTCTACCAATGGTTGTGAAAACATGAAGATTGGTATTAGCAGTCTTATCAGAGAAGGCATCCTTCAGATCACATCAACAGTTCCGTCTTCTACAACTCCAACAAACATCTCTCCAACAACATCATCAAACACCATTTCAAAGGATTCTCCTACAACATGAGCAAACATTATCTCAACAGAGTCTATTACAACAACAACAACCATCAATGAAGACATCTCAACGGTCACCATCTATTATGACCCAAACAACCATTCATGTTCCGGATTCTTTCAACAACAATTTTCAACAACACCCTCCTCAACATCAACAACTTCCTGCAACTGCATCACCTGCAATTAGACCTCCTATCACAATCTATTATGATCCACAAACTGTCACAACTCCTTCTTCCGCAACAATCAGTTCGGTTACCATCACGGTACCTGGACCAGTTCCATATGACAATAGCAGTGGCGTGCCTTGGCACTATGGCTCAGATCTATATTGCAATGGAAAGAAAGTCACTCTTGACTCTTCAGCTTCTACATCACAAATTGATAATGTAGGGGGAGGCGGAGGCTTCACTCGAAGCTGACGTCTCTTTGCCTCACAGTTCCCAAGAGTTAATGCTGAAGCAGAAGCTGCTGCCAAAGCTAAAGGCAAGAATGTGGTGTCAGAAGAACCAATTGCCAAAGAGACTCAGAACACATCCTTTGATCAGGATGTAGACGAGTTCATGAGGATTATCAAGAAGAGTGACTATAAAGTTGTGTACCAGCTCCACTAGACACCCTCCAAGATCTCCATTTTATCTCTGCTCATGTGTTTCGAAGCTCACCGGAATGTACTTCTCAAAGTCTTGCACGCAGCTTACGTGCCTGAGGAGATTACAGTTAATCAAATAAAGACGGTGGTTTCAAATGTCAATACTAGTCATGGACTAGGGTTCACCTATGCTGATCTGACTATGGAAGGGTGTAATCACAACAAGGCTTTACATATCACCTTAGAGTGTAAAGGTGTTGTACTTTCTCATGTTTTGGTTGACACTGGGTCATCTCTCAATGTCCTTCCAAAGAAAGCCTTAGTCAAGCTGGAGTATGATGGAATGGCACTCCGTCCGAGCAACATGGTTGTGAGAGTCTTCGATGGTTCTAAGAGATCGGTTCACAGAGAAATTGAGTTGCCTGTGGTAATTGGCCCACAGATTTTCAAAACTACCTTCTATGTGATGGACATTCAGCCTGCCTACAGCTGTTTGTTGGGTAGACCTTGGATTCATGCCACTAGCGCAGTAACGTCTACCCTTCACCAGATGTTAAAATACGAGTGGGGGGCCAAATTATCACCATCTGTGGAGAGGAGGACATCTTTGTCAGTCACCTGGCTATGTACAAGTACATTGAGATGGATGGGGAGATCCATGAGACAATGAGTTAGGGTTTTGAAGCTCTTAATGTCAATGAAGCAATAGCTGAAGTGTCGGGTAATTCAATTGCTTCTTACAAACTAGCTCGGAAGGTTGTTGAAGACGGGAATACCCAAGGCTGGGGAAAGCTGCTGCAAGTTCAGATAAAAGAGGACAAATTCGGTTTGGGTTACAGACCATCCCGACAAGCTCAAGAGGAGGCTACTAAAGCTCCCAAGTTCATAAGTGGGGGAATGCTGACCCCGGATGCTATCAACAAAGTGGAAGACGAGGCTGAAATCGTCTACAACCTGGAAAGCTGGAATCGTCCAAGAGTCCCGGGCCAACAAGTCCTCAACTGGTCTTCCCAGGAAATTATAAGGGTTACTGCTGCAGAGTAATTATTATTTCCTGTTTAAGCTTGCATCAAGTCATGCATCTTGCCCAAGGTGTCAGGACTCATTTTGTAATAGGGCCATATATGTATTTTGTGCAAATTGAAATTAATGAACAATGGACACCTTTTGCAAACAATATTTTCGCTCACTGTCTTTCATTTTTGTATTTTCGCACAAAACAATAAATGGCAATGTTTTCTTAATAAACTTCATTCACTTTTTCTAAATAAGATAAAATCAATCACTAAAATGAACAACTCTCAACCCTTGTAGAGATAGTCCTCCAGATTGCACCGACAACGACACTGTTATGACCTTGTATGACTTCGACAATCCGATTAATCAAGAAGATGAAGGGGTTGAAGAAGACTACGATTTACCTAAAGAGTTAGCCAGGTTACTGAGACAAGAGGAAAAGGTGATTGCTCCTCACCAGGAGGAGGTTGAGACTATCAATCTTGGTACCGAGGAAGATGTAAAAGAGGTGAATATCGGGGCCAGTCTGTAAGCTCCAGTGAAAGAACAACTCATCAGTATGCTTCGAGAGTATGTCGACGTGTTCGCTTGGTCTTATCAATATATACTGGGCTTGGATACAGATATTGTCATGCACAAACTTCCATTGAAAGAAGATTGTCCGCTAGTTAAACAAAAGTTGCACTGTACTCGCCCAGACATGGCCAAGAAAATCAAGGAAGAAGTACAAAAGCAGTGGGACGCCAGTTTCCTTACTGTAACTAGTTACCCGCCGTGGGTCGCTAACATTGTACTCGTACCTAAGAAGGATGAGAAGGTGCGTATGTGTGTTGATTACCGGGATCTGAACAGAGCAAGCCCGAAAGATGATTTCCCATTACCTCACATTGATGTATTGGTGGATAACACAGCTCAGTTCTCGGTATTTTCCTTCATGGACGGATTTTATGGATACAATCAGATTAAGATGTCACCTGAAGACATGGAGAAGAAAACTTTCATCACACCTTGGGGCACGTTCTGTTACAAGGTAATGTCGTTTGGTCTGAAGAACACCGGTGCAACATATCAACGGGCTATGGTAATATTATTCCATGATATGATCCATAAAGAAATCGAGTGCTATGTGGATGATATGATTGCCAAGTCCCTTACGGAGGAAGATCATTTGGTGAATCTATTGAAACTGTTCAAGCGTCTGAGGAAGTATCAGTTAAGGTTGAATACCAACAAATGCACATTCGGGGTACGTTCAGGTAAGCTGCTGGGTTTTATTGTAAGTGGAAAAGGAATTGAGGTTGATCCCGATAAAGTCAAAGCTATTCAGGAAATGCCTGCACCTAAGACTGAGAAAGAAGTTCGAGGGTTCTTAGGTAGATTGAATTACATCTAAAGGTTCATATCTCATCTTACTGCAACCTACAAGCCCTAGTTCAAACTGCTAAGAAAGGAACAAACAGTCAGGTGGAACGATGACTATCATAGAGCTTTTGACAAGATCAAAGAATATCTGCAAGAACCTCCAATTCTTATGCCTCTAGTAGAAGGAAGACCTCTAATCATGTACCTGACAGTATTAGAAGATTTTATGGGGTGTGTGTTGGGCCAGCATGACGAGTCTGGTCGAAAAGAGTATGCAATATACTACCTAAGCAAAAAGTTTACTGACTGTGAACAACGTTATTCACTGCTTGAGAAAACTTGTTGTGCTTTAGCGTAGGCTGTTTGCCGACTAAGACAGTATATGTTGAGTCACACTACCTTGTTGATCTCAAAGATGGATCTAGTCAAGTACATATTTGTGAAGCCAACAATTACCGGAAGGGTTTCCAGGTGGCAAATGATTCTAACAGAATATGACATTCAGTACACCTCTCAGAAAGCCATCAAGGGAAGTGTATTGTCTGACTATCTGGCTGAGCAACCCATTGATGACTACCAGCCTATGAGATTTGACTTCCCTGATGAAGACATCATGTTCTTGAAAACAAAAGAATGTGAAGAGCCTATTCACACTGAAGGGACTGACCCAGAAGAAGCATGGATTATGATGTTCGATGGGGCAGTTAATTGCAACGGTCGTGGGGTTGGTGCAATGCTTATTACACCTAAAGGGGTTCATATGCCTTTCTCAGCAAGGCTCACATTTGCCTGCACTAACAATGAAGCAGAATACAAAGCTTGTATCATGGGTCTTGAGGAAGCCATTGACCTCAGGATCAAAAACTTGAATGTATTCGGATATTCAACTTTGGTAATCAACCAGACCAACGGAAAGTGGTACACTCATCAAGAGCATCTGGTTCCCTACTGTGACTATACGAGGAGATTGTTGACCTTCTTCACAACAGTTAAGCTTGAATACATCCATCGAGATAAGAATCATTTTGCAGACGCTTTGGCTACCATTTCATCCATGATCAAAGTACAGGTCGCCAATTATGTACCTCGGATTTTGGTATCCAGACTGGACCGACCAGCATATGTATTCTTTGTGGACACTGTCACTGATAACAAGCATTGGTACCATGACATCAAATGCTTCTTGGAAACTCAGACATACCCACCTGGGGCATCGTCAAATGATAAAAAGACATTAAGAAGGCTATCCAGCAGTTTCTTCCTTAATACTGATGCTTCTTTGTACAAGCGAAACTTCGACATGGTCTTGCTCAGATGTGTTGACAAGAAGGAAGCAGACCTACTGATGAACGAAGTACATGAAGGTTCTTTCGGTAAACATGTCGGAGGACATGCAATGGCAAAGAAGTTATTAAGATCGGGTTACTACTGGATCACAATGGATGCAAACTGTTGTGCCTATGCCATAAAATGCCACAAATGCCAGATTTACGCAGATAAAATGCATGTGCCTCTGAATCCTTTGAATGTAATGTCTTCACCTTGGCCCTTCACCATGTGGGGCATTGATATGATTGGAAGGATTGAACCGACTGCTTCGAATGGTCACAAATTCATCATGGTAGCCATTGATTACTTCACCAAATGGGTTGAAGCAGCTTCGTATGCAAATGTCACCAGGCAAGTGGTAGATCAATTTCTAAAAAGGGATATCATTTGTCGATATGGAGTTCCCAAGCGAATCATTACTGATAATGGTTCCATTTTGAACAACAAGATGATGGCAGAGCTTTGTCGGGACTTCAAAATTCAACATCACAACTCTTCTCCTTACAGGCCAAAGATGCATGGCGCTGTTGAGGCCGCTAACAAGAATATTAAGAAGATTGTGCAAAATATGGTAGTCACCTACAAAGACTAGCATGAAATTCTACCATTTGCCTTGCATGGGTACCGAACCTCTATTAGAACATCTATTGGGGCAACACCTTATCAGCTTGTGTATGGTATGGAAGCTGTCCTACCTGTTGAAGTTGAACTACCCTCTTTACGGGTAATGATGGATGTGAAACTGGACGAAGCAGAATGGGTCCGATCTCGATATAATCAACTGAGCCTGGTCAAAGATAAGATATTAGCAGCCATTTTTCATGAGAAGTTATATCAAAAGCGAATGAAGAAAGCCTTTGATTAGAAAGTCAGACCTCGGGAATACCAAGTGGGAGAGCTCATTCTGAAAAGACTTCTTCCTCCTCATACAGACCACAAGGGCAAATGGACGCCAAACCACGAAGGCCCATTCATAGTAAATAAACTTTTCTCAAGTGGGGCACTGATGCTCACTACTATGGATGGCGAGAATTTCTTATCTCCTATGAATTCAAATGCAGTTAAAAAATACTTTGCATAAAAGACTTGCTGGACATAAAAACATAATGTAAGTCCAGGAAAAAATAGGGCATCCCGGCAAATCAAAAACAGAATAAAAGACTCAGGAAAAAATAAGGGAAAAATAAAAAAAATGTACACCCGCTGAGTTGAAAAGCCACATCGGACAGCTCAGGCAAAAATGGGTATCACGGTGGATCGAAAACCCGAAAGGGTGATCCACGCAAAATCAGGGAATAAGCAAACAACTGCATTATGAATTCGTCTGTATCACTCACGTAACATGGTAAGCTTCGAAAGGATAAAGCGTCGGTCATAATCAACCTTCTTCAGAAAGCAAGATAAGAAGAACATCAAGGTCATACAGGTCATAGCAAAGTAAGCTCACTGGAGCGTCAACTTCAACATTGCCAACACCTTTATTTTCTCAATTTACAGCAATCTCCTCCTTTCAGGGATTCGCTTCTTCACTTTACTTGCCCATTCAGGGCACACAAATCAATAAAATCAGAATATTCAGTCACACTTTGTTTTGTACATTTTTGTTTTGTTTTCAAAATGTCCAAAGTTCATAATACAACACTTACATGAAAACATATAAGCCATTTTCAATATATGCTTGCAGGAAATATGCAGTCTTGAGCAAATCGAACTCCTATGACGGAATCCGATTGAGGATACCTCAGGACACTTGTATGTTTCTTTTTAACAGGTTGCAGGTACTAAAGACAAACAATCTCACAACATGGGGTATATCAAGCCTCGTATCCCCAGCCATGTCAGCAATCACCTCATCAGTAGGGTTACTTGACAGGATTTTTCCCCCACGAAGCTGTCATCCCCTCAGAGGATCCTTCAAGAAACTTATTAAATCCCCAGCGTGTCGCTTGGACGAGGGAGTTACAACAGATTACCTCCCAGAAGTTCTCTTCTCCCCAAGCAGGATCTCCCGAGCAATGCCTGAACTGCTCTTCCCCAAAAAGTTGTCAGGAACTCATTCTCCCTAGCAAAGTCACCAGGAACTTCTTTTTCCCCAAAGTGTTGCCAGAGTCTTCTTTTCCCTAGTGAGGTCGCCAGAGTTTTCCTCAACTAAGTTGTAGAGATCCTCTAATCTCCACCAAGTTTCCAAAGTTTTCCCTAGTAGATTTTCCAGGATCTTCTTTTCCTCAACGGAGTCGCCAGGATTTTCTCATTCTCAGTAGAGTGGGAAGACTCACCTTCCTCAGCCAGTCACCAAGGCTTTCTGTTCCCTATCAGAGTTGACAATTCCTCCCCAACGGAGTTGCCGTAGCCTCCTCATCCCCAGCATGAGTCTCTTCAATAGAAGCTTCCCCAGCCAAAAAACCCACAAGAGTTCCCTAGGAAGATCGTTCGGTGATCCTCTCTCCCCACAGATCGGCCAATGATCACTTTCCCCAGCAGAGTTCTCCCTCTAGACAGATCACCCAGAGATCTTTCTCCCTGCAGGATCCGGATCTCGAATCGGTTCTCTCATTTGAATAATCATATCATTCACATCATATTCACCAAACAAAGCGTAGAGTTCCGTCTAATACGGAGCATTACGGCAAAAATCAAACATTTGCATGATCATAAGCCATGTTCGAGCCAATCACCTGCAAACATCAGAATCACTTCAAGCAATATACAAAACTTATCCCCCGCAGACAAAGCCAGAATACTTTTTTGCACTCTCAATACAGATACTTGTTCATACTTGTACATATTCTTTTTGACACTCGCCCGTGTCATACTTCCCCAGCAAGTCAAACACTAGTTTGTGTCCCTTGCTCAATCTTTTTGGCACTCGTCTGTGTCTTGCACATATTTTCCCAGTAGGTCAAACACTTGTACATACTTTTACACAATCCTCTGATACTCATCTGTATCTTGTATGTGTCATCTCCTCAGCAGATAAACACTCGTCCGTGTTCCTTGCTTAACCGATTGATACTCGTATGTATCATCATCCTTAAACACGTGTCAGCATTTGTTTCTATCGATACTCATTCGTATCGTGGTCCTAAGGATGCTCGTCCGCATCTTTAGTCTATACACACTGTCAAAACACTTATACCGTTTATTTTAAAGCGTAAGCACTCGTCCGTGTTTACCATTCCCCAGTAAGTCACCAACAAAACAATCTCTTTTGCTGGCATTCGTCCTATGTCGTGATATTTTCGGTAGTCGTCCCCTGCCAGGTGATCGTCATTCACCTTTGGATGATCATCCCTCATCCTTTCCCCAGTGGAATCCACATTGTTGGAACTTACTTTCTTTCCAGCATTCGGCAACTGTCCCCTGCCAGGTGATCGTCCTTCACCTTTTGATGACCGTCCCTTATCATTTATACGATGGCTGTCCCCATCGTTGATCCTTTTATCCGGAATTCGTCCTATGTCGAGATAATCCCCAAGAGCAGCCGTCCCCTGCTAGGTGATCGTCCTTCACCTTATGATGACCGTCCCTCATCATTTATTCGATTGCCTTCCCCATCATTGATCTTTGTTATCCAACATTCGTCCTATGTCAAGATAATCCCCAACAGAGTAGTCCTACCCTTCTAGGTGATCGTCCTTCACCTCTTGATGATTGTCCTTCATCATGCTTATCCGATGGCTGTTCCCATCATTGATCTTTTCTATCCAGCATTCATCCTATGTCGTGATATTTTCAGCAGACGTTCCCTGCTAGGTGATCGTCCTTCACCTTTTGATGATCGTCCCTCATCATTATTTCATTTATACTTTTACCCGATGGTCGTCCCCGTCGCGGTTTATTTACCCTTTAACCTGATGGTCGTCCCCGTCAGTGCTTTCCTCATTTCATTAATCCCTAGAATGTTTTATTTCTTTACCCGATGGTCGTCCCTGTCGTGGTCTTTTCCTTTATCCTGATGATCGTCCTTCATCAGTTTACCCGATGGCCGTCCCCTTCGCGGTCTCTTTATTTCCTAGCATGATGGCAGTCCCTGTCACTGCTTTACTTACCATTTTTCATCCCCATCAGTCGTCCTCTGCTTGATGGTCATCCTCCATCGCTTTCATTTGATACTCATACTGCCTGTTACAATTTATATCCCTTTTCTTCTTTAAAGAAAAAGAAGAGTGCGAATTTCAGACTGTCTTTGGTATTCAACCACAAGTTATCTTGTTTGTCTGTTAAGCCAAGCGCTTACACCCTGCACAGCTAACTCATGCTTGAATAGGGGCAGCTGTAAACACCCCAAATTTGCCCTAACTTTTACTCACACCATGACTTATGATCTTTTCATATTGCATTGCATAAGCATATCATCTCTCATTGCATAGTTTATTTCACTGCATAAGTTGCATAACTAGGGTTTGTGATCAAATGAATCCAATAAGTGATTTGAGCCATCTCAAAGGCCTTGAAGCTTATCAAGAAGGTGTATGAGTGTTCCATGATCATAATATGCTCCCAAGGGTTCTTAAAAGTCAAGAGATCACAAAGAATTTTAAAACATATAAGCATTTTAAAACATATATGAAATCATTATCATATAAGCATTTTAAAACATATGATAATGATTTCATTATTATGAGATAAACATTATTCAATTTTTAATCAATTAAAACAATTATTCATTTTAAACATTCATGTAAAGAATTGAATTTATGCATAACAAAATGTTAAAATGGTTTCAAGCATAATAATATTCAAGTATGAGTTTCTAAATTCAGCAAGACATATAAATCAAAAATATATACAGCTTACGCATAATGATTAGACATATTTTAAGGATTCATCATTCAAGAATAATAAGCCATTCAAGGCACAAAATGAAATATTTCATTCATAAGTTCAGATTTATAGATGATACAAGGACGCAACTAAAAACAAATTCAAGACCTTATGTAACACCCTAATTTTTCCCCTAAGATTGTATTTTGCATCTGCATCATGTGCATACAAACAAGATCACGTATTGTTCCTTGGTCCTTTTTGGCTGCAGGTTTATGCCTCGCAGGAAATCACCATTGCTTTTGTGTTCTTTTATTTTTGTATGTTTACTAACCTTTAATTAAAATCCGAAAATATTTTGTTTTCTTTTATTAACATTTTCAGGGGGAGAACAAGTTAAAATAACAAAAATAACAGTCCCACAACTTGAATGAATTTCACTGATAAAAAACCGAAGTTGATCTGCAAACAATTCAAATTTAGTTGATCTAGGATTCCTCAAGTTTTAATTGATTTATAAACAGAGTTACAAGGTTCATGTGTTTATTTCCATGCATTCTTTGACAAGAAAAAGAATCGAGCTGAAGCAACAAGCCATGCAATCAAAATAAACAAAAATTCAAATTTTGACTTGGTTAATCGATTAACCTGGGGAGATTTGAATATTTTGTTTGAATTCAGCATAATCTCAGCCCTTTATCTCATTTGGAAAATTTTAGATCACATCATATTAATTCCCCTACATCACTTTGATCATTTCCCACCATATACCTTCACTAATCACCACTGTGTTATGAATTTCCCTCCAATTTTAATTCCAAGCCTAATTTTTATTATCCAAGCCTTATCCCATTCCACCAAAATTCCAAGCCTAAAGTCTTAAAATAGAGGCATCATTTCATTCATTTCTCAAACTTTAGAGAGCCAAAAAACCCCTTGCAAAATATCTCCTCGAACCTCAAAATTCACCAAAGCTCATTTTCTTCTTTTGAAAGTTATCAAGAATTTGCATTGAACTCTTGAATAACTTTGAGCTAAACCTTCATCCTTTTCATTTTTCTTCATAAATTTCAGTAGATCAAGCTTGCTTATGGATTAATTTCGAGTTTGTTCTTGGTAATTCATATTCCTCCATTTTTGCACCTTCTAGTTTTTTCATCTAAATGTGACTCTGATCATTTACTTCTGAAGATTCTGAATATCTCAAGTCAGATGTTGATCCGATCAAGTTTTTGAAGATTTTGAAGATCTCAAGTCAAATGTTGATGTGATCGAGTTTCTGATTGTTGATTGAAGTGTCTTGTTGAAGGTTCTGAAGATTGTGAAGATCTCAAGTCAGATGTTGATGAAGTCAAGTTGTTGATTGATGATTGAAGATTCTAAACTCAAGCAAATCAAATCTTCTACTCATGCTTCAAATAACTCTTTACTCAGAAGCCTCTAAAGAATAAGGAGAAAAGTGTCTCTCCCGGGATTTTCATCCTAGTACAAACGCGATAGTGGTGCGGAAAAGGTAGAGTCGCCAACCATGCATTTTTATCCCGAAAAAATGGGAAAGGTAATGCTGCACAAACCTGAGGAAGAAGGAAAGGACAAGGTTCTGCGAACCAATGATCTGGGTTCGGGAGTCTATTACGACATGGGAAGGTATTATCACCCCAGACCGTTCGCCATACCCGACGCGATCCACGCTTGCTTGTTTGTTTCAAAGGGTGAGAAAATAGAACTGTTGCTGAATAAAATTGCTGACTGGAATTGGAACTGAAATGAGAAATGGAACAAAAAGAGATCAAAAAGATAGAATGGGGAAAATGTAGGGAAAATAAAGAATGTGCTTGAATGGGCCCTACCCCGCTGCCTAAATGCACAAACAGCTAGGAAAACAATGCTCAACACAAACGGTCTACTGAAACTAACACACAACAAGAAAAAGTAGGTGTAAAAAGTCACAAACAACATGAACAACATAGCAAACAACATACATTTTACAACAACTGTACAAAAATCAGCTACGAAAACATGAGGCAGATTTGATTATTTCCATTTTTATGCTCAAATGAATGGAATATAATGCAAATACAACACAAAATACAATGAACAAACATCATAAGATATCTCTACACATGATTATGAATTTATTAACATGCGCACATGGATTTTATTCACTTCTTTAAAGCAAAATGACAAAATGACATGCATACTTTTCAAGTTTGGCACAAATGATTATTCAAGCATAAAGAGTGAACATGCATCATTTCTAGCATCATCAATTGAACATGCATTGATACTGAAATCAGAATTGAAGCATTTTAGCATGGTGATCAATCAAGTGAACGAAGCAAGCAAATGAATTTGTGAAGCATTTGATCATAATCACAAAAAGTGTATTTTTAACAAGTCGACATTTATTGCGAACAAATAAAGAAGCAAACATGTAATAGCATGCATCTTAACCTGAAGCGGGTCAACAACAACTAAATGCAACATGTACACAAGAAATCAAGATCAAGTGCAAACATGAGAATTTGGAATCTTTGAACAATATGCAACATTTTTTATTACGCGCACAAGCATCCGAAACATGTACCGATCACAAAGGTGAAGCAAAATAGAACTTGAAACCATTATTGGCATGCTAACAAAGAAGTTCAAACATGTTAACAACCTTCACAATTCAATTTGAGCATCAATTCACAATTAAGCACAAAATCGGAGATGGACGAAATGCGCGTCGTAAGTTGTCGAAACTATGGACACCTACTCCTAAATAGCTCCTAAAAACTCCCTAAAATCATATACTAAAGGTCCATGATGATTGGAGGGGGAACGAATATAAAAAATGCAAGAAAAAGCAAGAATTTTCCATTCTGGTTCAGTGGTAACCGGTTACTACCTATGAGGTAACCGGTTACCAGTTAAAACACTGGACCTTTTTAGCAAACATGTTTGATTTTGATTCTAGAATGTTATAAGTGTTTGAAGTATTTGATCTAAATCGCTTATGTTCTAACTCACGATTGTAAAACTTATGGGAAAATATTATGTTGTTGCTACAATGATCTTCTAATTTTTTCATCTAAATATGACTCTGATCATTTACTTCTGAAGATTCTGAAGATCTCAAGTCAGATGTTGATCCGATCAAGTTTCTGAAGATTTTGAATATCTTAAGTCAGATGTTGATGTGATCAAGTTTCTGATTTTTGATTGAAGTATCTTGTTGAAGGTTCTGAAGACTGTGAAGATCTCAAGTCAGATGTTGATGAAGTCAAGTTGTTGATTGATGATTGAAGATTCTAAACTCAAGCAAATCAAATCTTCTACTCATGCTTCAAATAACTCTTTACTCAGAAGCCTCTAAAGAATAAGGAGAAAAGTGTCGCTCCCGGGATTTTCATCCTAGTACAAACGCGATAGTGGTGCGGAAAAGGTAGAGTCGCCAACCATGCATTTTTATCCCGAAAAAATGGGAAAGGTAATGCTGCACAAACCTGAGGAAGAAGGAAAGGACAAGGTTCTGCGAACCAATGATCTGGGTTCGGGAGTCTATTACGACATGGGAAGGTATTAGCACCCCAGACCGTTCGCCATACCCGACGCGATCCACGCTTGCTTGTTTGTTTCAAAGGGTGAGAAAATAGAACTGTTGCTGAATAAAATTGCTGACTGGAATTGGAACTGAAATGAGAAATGGAACAA
The DNA here is from genome assembly GCA_963966055.1 of Lathyrus aphaca. Taxonomy (NCBI): domain Eukaryota; kingdom Viridiplantae; phylum Streptophyta; class Magnoliopsida; order Fabales; family Fabaceae; genus Lathyrus; species Lathyrus aphaca. The sequence goes on along the minus strand of OZ014521.1, from coordinate 408,339,634 downwards.
AAAGAGATCAAAAAGATAGAATGGGGAAAATGTAGGGAAAATAAAGAATGTGCTTGAATGGGCCCTACCCCGCTGCCTAAATGCACAAACAGCTAGGAAAACAATGCTCAACACAAACGGTCTACTGAAACTAACACACAACAAGAAAAAGTAGGTGTAAAAAGTCACAAACAACATGAACAACATAGCAAACAACATACATTTTACAACAACTGTACAAAAATCAGCTACGAAAACATGAGGCAGATTTGATTATTTCCATTTTTATGCTCAAATGAATGGAATATAATGCAAATACAACACAAAATACAATGAACAAACATCATAAGATATCTCTACACATGATTATGAATTTATTAACATGCGCACATGGATTTTATTCACTTCTTTAAAGCAAAATGACAAAATGACATGCATACTTTTCAAGTTTGGCACAAATGATTATTCAAGCATAAAGAGTGAACATGCATCATTTCTAGCATCATCAATTGAACATGCATTGATACTGAAATCAGAATTGAAGCATTTTAGCATGGTGATCAATCAAGTGAACGAAGCAAGCAAATGAATTTGTGAAGCATTTGATCATAATCACAAAAAGTGTATTTTTAACAAGTCGACATATATTGCGAACAAATAAAGAAGCAAACATGTAATAGCATGCATCTTAACCTGAAGCGGGTCAACAACAACTAAATGCAACATGTACACAAGAAATCAAGATCAAGTGCAAACATGAGAATTTGGAATCTTTGAACAATATGCAACATTTTTTATTACGCGCACAAGCATCCGAAACATGTACCGATCACAAAGGTGAAGCAAAATAGAACTTGAAACCATTATTGGCATGCTAACAAAGAAGTTCAAACATGTTAACAACCTTCACAATTCAATTTGAGCATCAATTCACAATTAAGCACAAAATCGGAGATGGACGAAATGCGCGTCGTAAGTTGTCGAAACTATGGACACCTACTCCTAAATAGCTCCTAAAAACTCCCTAAAATCATATACTAAAGGTCCATGATGATTGGAGGGGGAACGAATATAAGAAATGCAAGAAAAAGCAAGAATTTTCCATTCTGGTTCAGTGGTAACCGGTTACTACCTATGAGGTAACCGGTTACCAGTTAAAACACTGGACCTTTTTTAGCAAACATGTTTGATTTTGATTCTAGAATGTTATAAGTTTTTGAAGTATTTGATCTAAATCGCTTATGTGCTAACTCACGATTGAAAAACTTATGGGAAAATATTATGTTGTTGCTACAATGATCTTCTAATTTTTTCATCTAAATATGACTCTGATCATTTACTTCTGAAGATTCTGAAGATCTCAAGTCAGATGTTGATCCGATCAAGTTTCTGAAGATTTTGAATATCTTAAGTCAGATGTTGATGTGATCAAGTTTCTGATTTTTGATTGAAGTATCTTGTTGAAGGTTCTGAAGACTGTGAAGATCTCAAGTCAGATGTTGATGAAGTCAAGTTGTTGATTGATGATTGAAGATTCTAAACTCAAGCAAATCAAATCTTCTACTCATGCTTCAAATAACTCTTTACTCAGAAGCCTCTAAAGAATAAGGAGAAAAGTGTCGCTCCCGGGATTTTCATCCTAGTACAAACGCGATAGTGGTGCGGAAAAGGTAGAGTCGCCAACCATGCATTTTTATCCCGAAAAAATGGGAAAGGTAATGCTGCACAAACCTGAGGAAGAAGGAAAGGACAAGGTTCTGCGAACCAATGATCTGGGTTCGGGAGTCTATTACGACATGGGAAGGTATTAGCACCCCAGACCGTTCGCCATACCCGACGCGATCCACGCTTGCTTGTTTGTTTCAAAGGGTGAGAAAATAGAACTGTTGCTGAATAAAATTGCTGACTGGAATTGGAACTGAAATGAGAAATGGAACAAAAAGAGATCAAAAAGATAGAATGGGGAAAATGTAGGGAAAATAAAGAATGTGCTTGAATGGGCCCTACCCCGCTGCCTAAATGCACAAACAGCTAGGAAAACAATGCTCAACACAAACGGTCTACTGAAACTAACACACAACAAGAAAAAGTAGGTGTAAAAAGTCACAAACAACATGAACAACATAGCAAACAACATACATTTTACAACAACTGTACAAAAATCAGCTACGAAAACATGAGGCAGATTTGATTATTTCCATTTTTATGCTCAAATGAATGGAATATAATGCAAATACAACACAAAATACAATGAACAAACATCATAAGATATCTCTACACATGATTATGAATTTATTAACATGCGCACATGGATTTTATTCACTTCTTTAAAGCAAAATGACAAAATGACATGCATACTTTTCAAGTTTGGCACAAATGATTATTCAAGCATAAAGAGTGAACATGCATCATTTCTAGCATCATCAATTGAACATGCATTGATACTGAAATCAGAATTGAAGCATTTTAGCATGGTGATCAATCAAGTGAACGAAGCAAGCAAATGAATTTGTGAAGCATTTGATCATAATCACAAAAAGTGTATTTTTAACAAGTCGACATTTATTGCGAACAAATAAAGAAGAAAACATGTAATAGCATGCATCTTAACCTGAAGCGGGTCAACAACAACTAAATGCAACATGTACACAAGAAATCAAGATCAAGTGCAAACATGAGAATTTGGAATCTTTGAACAATATGCAACATTTTTTATTACGCGCACAAGCATCCGAAACATGTACCGATCACAAAGGTGAAGCAAAATAGAACTTGAAACCATTATTGGCATGCTAAAAAAGAAGTTCAAACATGTTAACAACCTTCACAATTCAATTTGAGCATCAATTCACAATTAAGCACAAAATCGGAGATGGACGAAATGCGCGTCGTAAGTTGTCGAAACTATGGACACCTACTCCTAAATAGCTCCTAAAAACTCCCTAAAATCATATACTAAAGGTCCATGATGATTGGAGGGGGAACGAATATAAAAAATGCAAGAAAAAGCAAGAATTTTCCATTCTGGTTCAGTGGTAACCGGTTACTACCTATGAGGTAACCGGTTACCAGTTAAAACACTGGACCTTTTTTAGCAAACATGTTTGATTTTGATTCTAGAATGTTATAAGTTTTTGAAGTATTTGATCTAAATCGCTTATGTGCTAACTCACGATTGAAAAACTTATGGGAAAATATTATGTTGTTGCTACAATGATCTTCTAATTTTTTCATCTAAATATGACTCTGATCATTTACTTCTGAAGATTCTGAAGATCTCAAGTCAGATGTTGATCCGATCAAGTTTCTGAAGATTTTGAATATCTCAAGTCAGATGTTGATGTGATCAAGTTTCTGATTTTTGATTGAAGTATCTTGTTGAAGGTTCTGAAGACTGTGAAGATCTCAAGTCAGATGTTGATGAAGTCAAGTTGTTGATTGATGATTGAAGATTCTAAACTCAAGCAAATCAAATCTTCTACTCATGCTTCAAATAACTCTTTACTCAGAAGCCTCTAAAGAATAAGGAGAAAAGTGTCGCTCCCGGGATTTTCATCCTAGTACAAACGCGATAGTGGTGCGGAAAAGGTAGAGTCGCCAACCATGCATTTTTATCCCGAAAAAATGGGAAAGGTAATGCTGCACAAACCTGAGGAAGAAGGAAAGGACAAGGTTCTGCGAACCAATGATCTGGGTTCGGGAGTCTATTACGACATGGGAAGGTATTAGCACCCCAGACCGTTCGCCATACCCGACGCGATCCACGCTTGCTTGTTTGTTTCAAAGGGTGAGAAAATAGAACTGTTGCTGAATAAAATTGCTGACTGGAATTGGAACTGAAATGAGAAATGGAACAAAAAGAGATCAAAAAGATAGAATGGGGAAAATGTAGGGAAAATAAAGAATGTGCTTGAATGGGCCCTACCCCGCTGCCTAAATGCACAAACAGCTAGGAAAACAATGCTCAACACAAACGGTCTACTGAAACTAACACACAACAAGAAAAAGTAGGTGTAAAAAGTCACAAACAACATGAACAACATAGCAAACAACATACATTTTACAACAACTGTACAAAAATCAGCTACGAAAACATGAGGCAGATTTGATTATTTCCATTTTTATGCTCAAATGAATGGAATATAATGCAAATACAACACAAAATACAATGAACAAACATCATAAGATATCTCTACACATGATTATGAATTTATTAACATGCGCACATGGATTTTATTCACTTCTTTAAAGCAAAATGACAAAATGACATGCATACTTTTCAAGTTTGGCACAAATGATTATTCAAGCATAAAGAGTGAACATGCATCATTTCTAGCATCATCAATTGAACATGCATTGATACTGAAATCAGAATTGAAGCATTTTAGCATGGTGATCAATCAAGTGAACGAAGCAAGCAAATGAATTTGTGAAGCATTTGATCATAATCACAAAAAGTGTATTTTTAACAAGTCGACATTTATTGCGAACAAATAAAGAAGCAAACATGTAATAGCATGCATCTTAACCTGAAGCGGGTCAACAACAACTAAATGCAACATGTACACAAGAAATCAAGATCAAGTGCAAACATGAGAATTTGGAATCTTTGAACAATATGCAACATTTTTTATTACGCGCACAAGCATCCGAAACATGTACCGATCACAAAGGTGAAGCAAAATATAACTTGAAACCATTATTGGCATGCTAACAAAGAAGTTCAAACATGTTAACAACCTTCACAATTCAATTTGAGCATCAATTCACAATTAAGCACAAAATCGGAGATGGACGAAATGCGCGTCGTAAGTTGTCGAAACTATGGACACCTACTCCTAAATAGCTCCTAAAAACTCCCTAAAATCATATACTAAAGGTCCATGATGATTGGAGGGGGAACGAATATAAAAAATGCAAGAAAAAGCAAGAATTTTCCATTCTGGTTCAGTGGTAACCGGTTACTACCTATGAGGTAACCGGTTACCAGTTAAAACACTGGACCTTTTTTAGCAAACATGTTTGATTTTGATTCTAGAATGTTATAAGTTTTTGAAGTATTTGATCTAAATCGCTTATGTGTTAACTCACGATTGAAAAACTTAAGGGAAAATATTATGTTGTTGCTACAATGATCTTCTAATTTTTTCATCTAAATATGACTCTGATCATTTACTTCTGAAGATTCTGAAGATCTCAAGTCAGATGTTGATCCGATCAAGTTTCTGAAGATTTTGAATATCTCAAGTCAGATGTTGATGTGATCAAGTTTCTGATTTTTGATTGAAGTATCTTGTTGAAGGTTCTGAAGACTGTGAAGATCTCAAGTCAGATGTTGATGAAGTCAAGTTGTTGATTGATGATTGAAGATTCTAAACTCAAGCAAATCAAATCTTCTACTCATGCTTCAAATAACTCTTTACTCAGAAGCCTCTAAAGAATAAGGAGAAAAGTGTCGCTCCCGGGATTTTCATCCTAGTACAAACGCGATAGTGGTGCGGAAAAGGTAGAGTCGCCAACCATGCATTTTTATCCCCAAAAAATGGGAAAGGTAATGCTGCACAAACCTGAGGAAGAAGGAAAGGACAAGGTTCTGCGAACCAATGATCTGGGTTCGGGAGTCTATTACGACATGGGAAGGTATTAGCACCCCAGACCGTTCGCCATACCCGACGCGATCCACGCTTGCTTGTTTGTTTCAAAGGGTGAGAAAATAGAACTGTTGCTGAATAAAATTGCTGACTGGAATTGGAACTGAAATGAGAAATGGAACAAAAAGAGATCAAAAAGATAGAATGGGGAAAATGTAGGGAAAATAAAGAATGTGCTTGAATGGGCCCTACCCCGCTGCCTAAATGCACAAACAGCTAGGAAAACAATGCTCAACACAAACGGTCTACTGAAACTAACACACAACAAGAAAAAGTAGGTGTAAAAAGTCACAAACAACATGAACAACATAGCAAACAACATACATTTTACAACAACTGTACAAAAATCAGCTACGAAAACATGAGGCAGATTTGATTATTTCCATTTTTATGCTCAAATGAATGGAATATAATGCAAATACAACACAAAATACAATGAACAAACATCATAAGATATCTCTACACATGATTATGAATTTATTAACATGCGCACATGGATTTTATTCACTTCTTTAAAGCAAAATGACAAAATGACATGCATACTTTTCAAGTTTGGCACAAATGATTATTCAAGCATAAAGAGTGAACATGCATCATTTCTAGCATCATCAATTGAACATGCATTGATACTGAAATCAGAATTGAAGCATTTTAGCATGGTGATCAATCAAGTAAACGAAGCAAGCAAATGAATTTGTGAAGCATTTGATCATAATCACAAAAAGTGTATTTTTAACAAGTCGACATTTATTGCGAACAAATAAAGAAGCAAACATGTAATAGCATGCATCTTAACCTGAAGCGGGTCAACAACAACTAAATGCAACATGTACACAAGAAATCAAGATCAAGTGCAAACATGAGAATTTGGAATCTTTGAACAATATGCAACATTTTTTATTACGCGCACAAGCATCCGAAACATGTACCGATCACAAAGGTGAAGCAAAATAGAACTTGAAACCATTATTGGCATGCTAACAAAGAAGTTCAAACATGTTAACAACCTTCACAATTCAATTTGAGCATCAATTCACAATTAAGCACAAAATCGGAGATGGATGAAATGCGCGTCGTAAGTTGTCGAAACTATGGACACCTACTCCTAAATAGCTCCTAAAAACTCCCTAAAATCATATACTAAAGGTCCATGATGATTGGAGGGGGAACGAATATAAAAAATGCAAGAAAAAGCAAGAATTTTCCATTCTGGTTCAGTGGTAACCGGTTACTACCTATGAGGTAACCGGTTACCAGTTAAAACACTGGACCTTTTTTAGCAAACATGTTTGATTTTGATTCTAGAATGTTATAAGTTTTTGAAGTATTTGATCTAAATCGCTTATGTGTTAACTCACGATTGAAAAACTTATGGGAAAATATTATGTTGTTGCTACAATGATCTTCTAATTTTTTCATCTAAATATGACTCTGATCATTTACTTCTGAAGATTCTGAAGATCTCAAGTCAGATGTTGATCCGATCAAGTTTCTGAAGATTTTGAATATCTCAAGTCAGATGTTGATGTGATCAAGTTTCTGATTTTTGATTGAAGTATCTTGTTGAAGGTTCTGAAGACTGTGAAGATCTCAAGTCAGATGTTGATGAAGTCAAGTTGTTGATTGATGATTGAAGATTCTAAACTCAAGCAAATCAAATCTTCTACTCATGCTTCAAATAACTCTTTACTCAGAAGCCTCTAAAGAATAAGGAGAAAAGTGTCGCTCCCGGGATTTTCATCCTAGTACAAACGCGATAGTGGTGCGGAAAAGGTAGAGTCGCCAACCATGCATTTTTATCCCCAAAAAATGGGAAAGGTAATGCTGCACAAACCTGAGGAAGAAGGAAAGGACAAGGTTCTGCGAACCAATGATCTGGGTTCGGGAGTCTATTACGACATGGGAAGGTATTAGCACCCCAGACCGTTCGCCATACCCGACGCGATCCACGCTTGCTTGTTTGTTTCAAAGGGTGAGAAAATAGAACTGTTGCTGAATAAAATTGCTGACTGGAATTGGAACTGAAATGAGAAATGGAACAAAAAGAGATCAAAAAGATAGAATGGGGAAAATGTAGGGAAAATAAAGAATGTGCTTGAATGGGCCCTACCCCGCTGCCTAAATGCACAAACAGCTAGGAAAACAATGCTCAACACAAACGGTCTACTGAAACTAACACACAACAAGAAAAAGTAGGTGTAAAAAGTCACAAACAACATGAACAACATAGCAAACAACATACATTTTACAACAACTGTACAAAAATCAGCTACGAAAACATGAGGCAGATTTGATTATTTCCATTTTTATGCTCAAATGAATGGAATATAATGCAAATACAACACAAAATACAATGAACAAACATCATAAGATATCTCTACACATGATTATGAATTTATTAACATGCGCACATGGATTTTATTCACTTCTTTAAAGCAAAATGACAAAATGACATGCATACTTTTCAAGTTTGGCACAAATGATTATTCAAGCATAAAGAGTGAACATGCATCATTTCTAGCATCATCAATTGAACATGCATTGATACTGAAATCAGAATTGAAGCATTTTAGCATGGTGATCAATCAAGTAAACGAAGCAAGCAAATGAATTTGTGAAGCATTTGATCATAATCACAAAAAGTGTATTTTTAACAAGTCGACATTTATTGCGAACAAATAAAGAAGCAAACATGTAATAGCATGCATCTTAACCTGAAGCGGGTCAACAACAACTAAATGCAACATGTACACAAGAAATCAAGATCAAGTGCAAACATGAGAATTTGGAATCTTTGAACAATATGCAACATTTTTTATTACGCGCACAAGCATCCGAAACATGTACCGATCACAAAGGTGAAGCAAAATAGAACTTGAAACCATTATTGGCATGCTAACAAAGAAGTTCAAACATGTTAACAACCTTCACAATTCAATTTGAGCATCAATTCACAATTAAGCACAAAATCGGAGATGGATGAAATGCGCGTCGTAAGTTGTCGAAACTATGGACACCTACTCCTAAATAGCTCCTAAAAACTCCCTAAAATCATATACTAAAGGTCCATGATGATTGGAGGGGGAACGAATATAAAAAATGCAAGAAAAAGCAAGAATTTTCCATTCTGGTTCAGTGGTAACCGGTTACTACCTATGAGGTAACCGGTTACCAGTTAAAACACTGGACCTTTTTTAGCAAACATGTTTGATTTTGATTCTAGAATGTTATAAGTTTTTGAAGTATTTGATCTAAATCGCTTATGTGTTAACTCACGATTGAAAAACTTATGGGAAAATATTATGTTGTTGCTACAATGATCTTCTAATTTTTTCATCTAAATATGACTCTGATCATTTACTTCTGAAGATTCTGAAGATCTCAAGTCAGATGTTGATCCGATCAAGTTTCTGAAGATTTTGAATATCTCAAGTCAGATGTTGATGTGATCAAGTTTCTGATTTTTGATTGAAGTATCTTGTTGAAGGTTCTGAAGACTGTGAAGATCTCAAGTCAGATGTTGATGAAGTCAAGTTGTTGATTGATGATTGAAGATTCTAAACTCAAGCAAATCAAATCTTCTACTCATGCTTCAAATAACTCTTTACTCAGAAGCCTCTAAAGAATAAGGAGAAAAGTGTCGCTCCCGGGATTTTCATCCTAGTACAAACGCGATAGTGGTGCGGAAAAGGTAGAGTCGCCAACCATGCATTTTTATCCCGAAAAAATGGGAAAGGTAATGCTGCACAAACCTGAGGAAGAAGGAAAGGACAAGGTTCTGCGAACCAATGATCTGGGTTCGGGAGTCTATTACGACATGGGAAGGTATTAGCACCCCAGACCGTTCGCCATACCCGACGCGATCCACGCTTGCTTGTTTGTTTCAAAGGGTGAGAAAATAGAACTGTTGCTGAATAAAATTGCTGACTGGAATTGGAACTGAAATGAGAAATGGAACAAAAAGAGATCAAAAAGATAGAATGGGGAAAATGTAGGGAAAATAAAGAATGTGCTTGAATGGGCCCTACCCCGCTGCCTAAATGCACAAACAGCTAGGAAAACAATGCTCAACACAAACGGTCTACTGAAACTAACACACAACAAGAAAAAGTAGGTGTAAAAAGTCACAAACAACATGAACAACATAGCAAACAACATACATTTTACAACAACTGTACAAAAATCAGCTACGAAAACATGAGGCAGATTTGATTATTTCCATTTTTATGCTCAAATGAATGGAATATAATGCAAATACAACACAAAATACAATGAACAAACATCATAAGATATCTCTACACATGATAATGAATTTATTAACATGCGCACATGGATTTTATTCACTTCTTTAAAGCAAAATGACAAAATGACATGCATACTTTTCAAGTTTGGCACAAATGATTATTCAAGCATAAAGAGTGAACATGCATCATTTCTAGCATCATCAATTGAACATGCATTGATACTGAAATCAGAATTGAAGCATTTTAGCATGGTGATCAATCAAGTGAACGAAGCAAGCAAATGAATTTGTGAAGCATTTGATCATAATCACAAAAAGTGTATTTTTAACAAGTCGACATTTATTGCGAACAAATAAAGAAGCAAACATGTAATAGCATGCATCTTAACCTGAAGCGGGTCAACAACAACTAAATGCAACATGTACACAAGAAATCAAGATCAAGTGCAAACATGAGAATTTGGAATCTTTGAACAATATGCAACATTTTTTATTACGCGCACAAGCATCCGAAACATGTACCGATCACAAAGGTGAAGCAAAATAGAACTTGAAACCATTATTGGCATGCTAACAAAGAAGTTCAAACATGTTAACAACCTTCACAATTCAATTTGAGCATCAATTCACAATTAAGCACAAAATCGGAGATGGACGAAATGCGCGTCGTAAGTTGTCGAAACTATGGACACCTACTCCTAAATAGCTCCTAAAAACTCCCTAAAATCATATACTAAAGGTCCATGATGATTGGAGGGGGAACGAATATAAAAAATGCAAGAAAAAGCAAGAATTTTCCATTCTGGTTCAGTGGTAACCGGTTACTACCTATGAGGTAACCGGTTACCAGTTAAAACACTGGACCTTTTTTAGCAAACATGTTTGATTTTGATTCTAGAATGTTATAAGTTTTTGAAGTATTTGATCTAAATCGCTTATGTGCTAACTCACGATTGAAAAACTTATGGGAAAATATTATGTTGTTGCTACAATGATCTTCTAATTTTTTCATCTAAATATGACTCTGATCATTTACTTCTGAAGATTCTGAAGATCTCAAGTCAGATGTTGATCCGATCAAGTTTCTGAAGATTTTGAATATCTCAAGTCAGATGTTGATGTGATCAAGTTTCTGATTTTTGATTGAAGTATCTTGTTGAAGGTTCTGAAGACTGTGAAGATCTCAAGTCAGATGTTGATGAAGTCAAGTTGTTGATTGATGATTGAAGATTCTAAACTCAAGCAAATCAAATCTTCTACTCATGCTTCAAATAACTCTTTACTCAGAAGCCTCTAAAGAATAAGGAGAAAAGTGTCGCTCCCGGGATTTTCATCCTAGTACAAACGCGATAGTGGTGCGGAAAAGGTAGAGTCGCCAACCATGCATTTTTATCCCGAAAAAATGGGAAAGGTAATGCTGCACAAACCTGAGGAAGAAGGAAAGGACAAGGTTCTGCGAACCAATGATCTGGGTTCGGGAGTCTATTACGACATGGGAAGGTATTAGCACCCCAGACCGTTCGCCATACCCGACGCGATCCACGCTTGCTTGTTTGTTTCAAAGGGTGAGAAAATAGAACTGTTGCTGAATAAAATTGCTGACTGGAATTGGAACTGAAATGAGAAATGGAACAAAAAGAGATCAAAAAGATAGAATGGGGAAAATGTAGGGAAAATAAAGAATGTGCTTGAATGGGCCCTACCCCGCTGCCTAAATGCACAAACAGCTAGGAAAACAATGCTCAACACAAACGGTCTACTGAAACTAACACACAACAAGAAAAAGTAGGTGTAAAAAGTCACAAACAACATGAACAACATAGCAAACAACATACATTTTACAACAACTGTACAAAAATCAGCTACGAAAACATGAGGCAGATTTGATTATTTCCATTTTTATGCTCAAATGAATGGAATATAATGCAAATACAACACAAAATACAATGAACAAACATCATAAGATATCTCTACACATGATTATGAATTTATTAACATGCGCACATGGATTTTATTCACTTCTTTAAAGCAAAATGACAAAATGACATGCATACTTTTCAAGTTTGGCACAAATGATTATTCAAGCATAAAGAGTGAACATGCATCATTTCTAGCATCATCAATTGAACATGCATTGATACTGAAATCAGAACTGAAGCATTTTAGCATGGTGATCAATCAAGTGAACGAAGCAAGCAAATGAATTTGTGAAGCATTTGATCATAATCACAAAAAGTGTATTTTTAACAAGTCGACATTTATTGCGAACAAATAAAGAAGCAAACATGTAATAGCATGCATCTTAACCTGAAGCGGGTCAACAACAACTAAATGCAACATGTACACAAGAAATCAAGATCAAGTGCAAACATGAGAATTTGGAATCTTTGAACAATATGCAACATTTTTTATTACGCGCACAAGCATCCGAAACATGTACCGATCACAAAGGTGAAGCAAAATAGAACTTGAAACCATTATTGGCATGCTAACAAAGAAGTTCAAACATGTTAACAACCTTCACAATTCAATTTGAGCATCAATTCACAATTAAGCACAAAATCGGAGATGGACGAAATGCGCGTCGTAAGTTGTCGAAACTATGGACACCTACTCCTAAATAGCTCCTAAAAACTCCCTAAAATCATATACTAAAGGTCCATGATGATTGGAGGGGGAACGAATATAAGAAATGCAAGAAAAAGCAAGAATTTTCCATTCTGGTTCAGTGGTAACCGGTTACTACCTATGAGGTAACCGGTTACCAGTTAAAACACTGGACCTTTTTTAGCAAACATGTTTGATTTTGATTCTAGAATGTTATAAGTTTTTGAAGTATTTGATCTAAATCGCTTATGTGCTAACTCACGATTGAAAAACTTATGGGAAAATATTATGTTGTTGCTACAATGATCTTCTAATTTTTTCATCTAAATATGACTCTGATCATTTACTTCTGAAGATTCTGAAGATCTCAAGTCAGATGTTGATCCGATCAAGTTTCTGAAGATTTTGAATATCTCAAGTCATATGTTGATGTGATCAAGTTTCTGATTTTTGATTGAAGTATCTTGTTGAAGGTTCTGAAGACTGTGAAGATCTCAAGTCAGATGTTGATGAAGTCAAGTTGTTGATTGATGATTGAAGATTCTAAACTCAAGCAAATCAAATCTTCTACTCATGCTTCAAATAACTCTTTACTCAGAAGCCTCTAAAGAATAAGGAGAAAATTGTCGCTCCCGGGATTTTCATCCTAGTACAAACGCGATAGTGGTGCGGAAAAGGTAGAGTCGCCAACCATGCATTTTTATCCCGAAAAAATGGGAAAGGTAATGCTGCACAAACCTGAGGAAGAAGGAAAGGACAAGGTTCTGCGAACCAATGATCTGGGTTCGGGAGTCTATTACGACATGGGAAGGTATTAGCACCCCAGACCGTTCGCCATACCCGACGCGATCCACGCTTGCTTGTTTGTTTCAAAGGGTGAGAAAATAGAACTGCTGCTGAATAAAATTGCTGACTGGAATTGGAACTGAAATGAGAAATGGAACAAAAAGAGATCAAAAATATAGAATGGGGAAAATGTAGGGAAAATAAAGAATATGCTTGAATGGGCCCTACCCCGCTGCCTACGTACCTCATCGGGAAAATGAGGATCAGAGTCGACGTTGTTCGCCTAACTAAGGCGGGAACTATTTATTTGTCTTTTTATATGGCAGGAACTACGTATGTCTATGCTCAGGTGTTGCAGGCTCATCTAGTACGAGTGCGTTTACCGTGTTACAAATGAGAAAAGTCGTTGCAAGTTCGCGTTTAGAATGAATGAGATAAGAAAGAGAAATTCCCGCAGGAAAGTCGCTTATTGTTTGTTGTTTGCATTTTAAGAGTTTTGTATGAATTTGGCACAAGGAAGTGAATTCAAACTCTTTTCCATGGAATGTATACTTGCTACTACATTCCAAGATGGAATAATAGAACAAGCACACCAAGTAAGGAGAATTTTTGTTGTCTGTGAAGAAGTGTCTTTTAGATTTTTTCTTTGTGAAACAACCCCTTAATAAGACTTGTACATCATGCTAGACAAGCCTACACCATTCCAAGATGGAATGAATGTAAGTGCCTGATGGAATAAGGCTAAACACAAGGGACTATTTCAATCCTTTATTTAATGTCTTTTGAATTTTTGTTTTAAGATGAGAAGAGAAAAACTCAAAGGCAAAGGTCAAAGCTAATGGGGGACTAAGACAGAATCCTAAGTTATATTATTATATACAAGAGGTGATCCTATGGTTAATGAAGTATTCTAACCTAAGGAGCAAAAAGAAAAGAAAGAAGAAAAAGGATGCAACTTACTTCCTAATGAAGACAAGTTCGTCCTAGCAAAGGGGAATCTTACCAATCACAATTTTGGAAGTAAAAGGAAATTAAATGCAAATTAAATGCATAAAAAATAAAAAGTGTAAGTTGTAGGGAACTCACCTCAACCTCCCTACAAAACAAAGGTTAGTGTTGCATATTATTTAAAATAATAAAGCAAACAAAGTACTAGTTAAACCCTAAAGCCTAGGACCTAAACTAAACGCAAATGCAAAATTCAGCAACTTTTTACAGCTCCTAAATGCACAAACAGCTAGGAAAACAATGCTCAACACAAACGGTCTACTGAAACTAACACACAACAAGAAAAAGTAGGTGTAAAAAGTCACAAACAACATGAACAACATAGCAAACAACATACATTTTACAACAACTGTACAAAAATCAGCTACGAAAACATGAGGCAGATTTGATTATTTCCATTTTTATGCTCAAATGAATGGAATATAATGCAAATACAACACAAAATACAATGAACAAACATCATAAGATATCTCTACACATGATTATGAATTTATTAACATGCGCACATGGATTTTATTCACTTCTTTAAAGCAAAATGACAAAATGACATGCATACTTTTCAAGTTTGGCACAAATGATTATTCAAGCATAAAGAGTGAACATGCATCATTTTTAGCATCATCAATTGAACATGCATTGATACTGAAATCAGAATTGAAGCATTTTAGCATGGTGATCAATCAAGTGAACGAAGCAAGCAAATGAATTTGTGATGTATTTGATCATAATCACAAAAAGTGTATTTTTAACAAGTCGACATTTATTGCGAACAAATAAAGAAGCAAACATGTAATAGCATGCATCTTAACCTGAAGCGGGTCAACAACAACTAAATGCAACATGTACACAAGAAATCAAGATCAAGTGCAAACATGAGAATTTGGAATCTTTGAACAATATGCAACATTTTTTATTACGCGCACAAGCATCCGAAACATGTACCGATCACAAAGGTGAAGCAAAATAGAACTTGAAACCATTATTGGCATGCTAACAAAGAAGTTCAAACATGTTAACAACCTTCACAATTCAATTTGAGCATCAATTCACAATTAAGCACAAAATCGGAGATGGACGAAATGCGCGTCGTAAGTTGTCGAAACTATGGACACCTACTCCTAAATAGCTCCTAAAAACTCCCTAAAATCATATACTAAAGGTCCATGATGATTGGAGGGGGAACGAATATAAAAAATGCAAGAAAAAGCAAGAATTTTCCATTCTGGTTCAGTGGTAACCGGTTACTACCTATGAGGTAACCGGTTACCAGTTAAAACACTGGACCTTTTTTAGCAAACATGTTTGATTTTGATTCTAGAATGTTATAAGTTTTTGAAGTATTTGATCTAAATCGCTTATGTGCTAACTCACGATTGAAAAACTTATGGGAAAATATTATGTTGTTGCTACAATGATCTTCTAATTTTTTCATATAAATATGACTCTGATCATTTACTTCTGAAGATTCTGAAGATCTCAAGTCAGATGTTGATCCGATCAAGTTTCTGAAGATTTTGAATATCTCAAGTCAGATGTTGATGTGATCAAGTTTCTGATTTTTGATTGAAGTATCTTGTTGAAGGTTCTGAAGACTGTGAAGATCTCAAGTCAGATGTTGATGAAGTCAAGTTGTTGATTGATGATTGAAGATTCTAAACTCAAGCAAATCAAATCTTCTACTCATGCTTCAAATAACTCTTTACTCAGAAGCCTCTAAAGAATAAGGAGAAAAGTGTCGCTCCCGGGATTTTCATCCTAGTACAAACGCGATAGTGGTGCGGAAAAGGTAGAGTCGCCAACCATGCATTTTTATCCCGAAAAAATGGGAAAGGTAATGCTGCACCAACCTGAGGAAGAAGGAAAGGACAAGGTTCTGCGAACCAATGATCTGGGTTCGGGAGTCTATTACGACATGGGAAGGTATTAGCACCCCAGACCGTTCGCCATACCCGACGCGATCCATGCTTGCTTGTTTGTTTCAAAGGGTGAGAAAATAGAACTGGTGCTGAATAAAATTGCTGACTGGAATTGGAACTGAAATGAGAAATGGAACAAAAAGAGATCAAAAAGATAGAATGGGGAAAATGTAGGGAAAATAAAGAATGTGCTTGAATGGGCCCTACCCCGCTGCCTACGTACCTCATCGGGAAAATGAGGATCAGAGTCGACGTAGTTCGCCTAACTAAGGCGGGAACTATTTATTTGTCTTTTTATATGGCAGGAACTACGTATGTCTATGCTCAGGTGTTGCAGGCTCATCTAGTACGAGTGCGTTTACCGTGTTACAAATGAGAAAAGTCGTTGCAAGTTCGCGTTTAGAATGAATGAGATGAGAAAGAGAAATTCCCGCAGGAAAGTCGCTTATTGTTTGTTGTTTGCTTTTTAAGAGTTTTGTATGAATTTGGCACAAGGAAGTGAATTCAAACTCTTTTCCATGGAATGTATACTTGCTACTACATTCCAAGATGGAATAATAGAACAAGCACACAAAGTAAGGAGAATTTATCCAAGACTTGTTTCCAAGGATTATGGTTTAAGTTCAATAGCATATTGAACTTATTACATGTTTTAGTTGTCTGTGAAGAAGTGTCCTTTAGATTTTTTCTCTGTGAAACAACCCCTTAATAAGACTTGTACACATGCTATACAAGCCTACACCATTCCAAGATGGAATGAATGTTAGTGTCTCATGGAATAAGGCTATACACAAGGGACTATTTCAATCCCTTATTAAATGTCTTTTGAATTTTTGTTTGAAGATGAGAAGAGAAAGACTCAAAGGCAAAGGTCAAAGCTAATGAGGTACTAAGACACAATTCTAAGTTATCTTATTATATACAAGAAGTGATCCTATGGTTAATGAAGTATTCTAACCTAAGGAGAAAAAGGAAAAGAAAGAAGAAAAAGGATGCAACTTACTTCCTAAGGTAGACAAGTTGGTTCTAGCAAAGGAGAATCTTACCAATCATAAATATGGAAGTAAAAGGAAATTAAATGCAAATTAAATGCATAAAAAATAAAAAGTGTAAGTTTTAGGGAACTTACCTCAACCTCCCTACAAAACAAAGGTTAGTGTTGCATATTATTTAAAATAATAAAGCAAACAAAGTACTAATTAAACCCTAAATCCTAGGACCTAAACTAAACGCAAATGCAAAATTCAATAACTTTTTACAGCTCCTAAATGCACAAACAGCTAGGAAAATAATTCTCAGCACAAACAACCTACTGCAACTAACACACAACATGCAAAAGTAGGTGTATAAAGGCACAAACAACATAGCAAACAACATACATTTTACAGCTACTGTACCAAAAACAGCTTCGAAAACATGAGGCAGATTTAATTATTTCCATCTTTATGCTCAAATGAATGGAATATAATGCAAATACAACACAAAATACAATTAACAAACATCATAAGATATATCTACACATGATTCTGAATTTATTAACATGCGCACATGGATTTGATTCACTTCTTTAAAGCAAAATGACAAAATGACATGCATACTTTTCAAGTTTGACACAAATGAATATTCAAGCATAAAGAGTGAACATGCATCATTTCTAGCATCATCAATTAAACATGCATTGGTACTGAAATCAGAAATGAAGCATTTTAGCATGGTGATCAATCAAGTGAACGAAGCAAGCATATGAATTTGTGAAGCTTTTGATCATAATCACAAAAAGTGTATTTTTAACAAGTCGACATTTATTGCGAACAAATAAAGAAGCAAACATGTAATAGCATGCATCTTAACCTGAAGCGGGTCATCAACAACTAAATGCAACATGTAAACAAGAAATCAAGATCAAGTGCAAACATGAGAATTTGGAATCTTTGAACAATATGCATCATTTTTTATTACGCGCACAAGCATCCGAAACATGTACCGATCACAAAGGTGAAGCAAAATTGAACTTGAAACCATTATTAGCATGCTAACAAAGAAGTTCAAACATGGTAACAACCTTCACAATTCAATTTGAGCATCAATTCACAATTAAGGACAAAATCGGAGATGGACGAAATGCACGTCGTAAGTTGTCGAAACTATGGACACCTACTCCTAAATAGCTTCTAAAAACTCCCTAAAATCATATACTAAAGGTCCATGATGATTGGAGGGGGAAGAGATATAAAAAATGCAAGAAAAAGCAAGAATTTTCCATTCTGGTTCAGTGGTAACCGGTTACTACCTATGAGGTAACTGGTTACCAGTTCAAAAACTAGACCTTTTTTAGCAAACATGTTTGATTTTGATTCTAGAATGTTATAAGTTTTTGAATTATTTGATCTAAATCGCTTATGTGCTAACTCAGGATTGAAAAACTTATGGTAAAAAATTATGTTGTTGCTACAATGATAATCTAGTTTTTGCATCTAAATGTGACTCTGATCATTTACTTCTGAAGATTCTGAAGATCTCAAGTGAGATGTTGATCTGATCAAGTTTCTGAAGATTTTGAAGATCTCAAGTCAAGTGTTGATGTGATCAAGTTTCTGATTGTTGATTGAAGTGTCTTGTTGAAGGTTCTGAAGATAGTGAAGATCTCAAGTCAGATGTTGATGAAGTCAAGTTGTTGATTGATGATTGAAGATTCTAAACTCAAGCAAATCAAATCTTCTACTCATGCTTCAAATAACTCTTTACTCAGAAGCCTCTAAGGAATAAAGAGAAAAGTGTCGCTCCCGGGAATTTCATCCTAGTACAAACGCGATAGTGGTGCGGAAAAGGTAGAGTCGCCAGCCATGCATTTTTATCCTGAAAGAATGGAAAAGGTAATGTTGCTAAAACCTGAGGAAGAAGGAAATGACAAGGTCCTGCGAACCAAAGATCTGGGTTCGGGAGTCTGTTCCGACCTAGGAAGGTATTAGCACCCCAGACTGTCCATCGTACCCGACGGCATCCACGCTTGCTTGTTTGTTTCAAAGGGTGAGAAAATATAACTGCTGCTGAATAAAACTACTGACTGGAATTGGACCTTAAATGAGAAATGGAACAAAAAGAGAACAAAAAGAAAGAATGGGGGAAAATGTAGGGAAAATAAAGAATGTGCTCGAATGGGCCCTACCTCGCTACCTACGTACCTCATCGGGAAAATGAGGATCAGAGTCGATGTAGTTCGCCTAACTAAGGCGGGAACGATTTGTTTGTGTTTTTATATGGCTGGAATTGTGTATGTCTATGCTCAGTTGTTGCAGGCTTGTCTGGTACGAGTGCGTTTAACGTGTTTCAAATGAGACAAGTCATTGCAAGTTCGCATTTAGAATGAATGAGATGAGAAAGAAAAATTCCCGCAGGAAAATCGCTTATTGTTTGTTGTTTGCTTTTTAAGAGTTTTGTATGAATTTGGCACAAGGAAGTAAATTCAAACTCTTTTCCATGGAATGTATACTTGCTACTACATTACAAGATGGAATAATAGAATAAGCACACCAAGTAAGGAGAATTTATCCAAGACTTGTTTCCAACGATTAGGGTTTAAGTTCAATAGCTTGTTGAACTTATTACATGTTTTTGTTGTCTGTGAAGAAGTGTCTTTTAGATTTTTTCTTTGTGAAATAACCCCGTAATAAGACTTGTACATCATGCTAAACAAGCGTACACCATTCCAAGGTGGAATGAATGTAAGTGCCTCATGGAATAAGGCTATACACAAGGGAGTATTTCAATCCTTTATTAAATGTCTTTTGAATTTTTGTTTGAAGATGAGAAGAGAAAGACTCAAAGGCAAAGGTCAAAGCTAATGGGGGACTAAGACACAATCCTAAGTTATCTTATTATATACAAGAGGTAATCCTATGGTTAATGAAGTATTCTAACCTAAGGAGCAAAAGGAAAAGAAAGAAGAAAATGATGCAACTTACTTCCTAAGGAAGACAAATTGGTCCTAGCAAAGGGGGATCCTACCAATCACAAATATGGAAGTAAAAGGAAATTAAATGCAAATTAAATGCATAAAAAATAAAAAGTGTAAGTTGTAGGGAACTTACCTCAACCTCCCTACAAAACAAAGGTTAGTGTTGCATATTATTTAAAATAATAAAGCAAACAAAGTACTAATTAAACCCTAAAGCCTAGGACCTAAACTAAACGCAAATACAAAATTCAGCAACTTTTTACAGCTCCTAAATGCATAAACAACAAGGAAAACAATGCTCAACACAATCAGCCTACTGCGGCTAACACAGAACGTGCAAAAGTAGGTGTAAAATGTCAAAATCAACATGAATAACATAGCAAACATCATACATTTTACAGCTACTGTACCAAAAACAGCTGCGAAAACATGAGGCAAATTTGATTATTTCCATTTTTATGCACAAATGAATGGAATATAATGCAAATACAACACAAAATACAATGAACAAACATCATAAGATATCTCTACACATGATTATGAATTTATTAACATCCGCACATGAATTTGATTCACTTCTTTAAAGCAAAATGAAATAATGACATGCATACTTTTCAAGTTTGGCACAAATGAATATTCAAGCATAAAGAGTGAACATGCATCATTTCTAGCATTATCAATTGAACATACATTGGTACTGAAATCAGAATTGAAGCATTTTAGCATGGTGATCAATCAAGTGAATGAAGCAAGCATATGAATTTGTGAAGCATTTGTTCATAATCACAAAAAGT
Organism: Lathyrus aphaca; assembly: GCA_963966055.1. Lineage (NCBI taxonomy): Eukaryota > Viridiplantae > Streptophyta > Magnoliopsida > Fabales > Fabaceae > Lathyrus > Lathyrus aphaca. The sequence goes on along the minus strand of OZ014521.1, from coordinate 408,318,695 downwards.
GTATTTTTAACAAGTCGTCATTTATTGCGACAATTGAAGAAGCAAACCTGTAATAGCATGCATCTTAACCTGAAGCAGATCAACAACAACTAAATGCAACATGTAAACAATAAATCAAGATCAAGTGCGAACATGAGAATTTGGAAACTTTGAACAATATGCAACATTTTTTATTACCCGCACAAGCATCCGAAACATGTACCGATCACAAAGGTGAAGCAAAATAGTACTTGAAACCATTATTAGCATGCTAACAAAGAAGTTCAAACATGGTAACAACCTTCACAATTCAATTTGAGCATCAATTCACAATTAAGCACAAAATCGGAGATGGACGAAACGCGCGTCGTAAGTTGTCGAAACTATGGACACCTACTCCTAAATAGCTCCTAAAAACTCCTTAAAATCATATACTAAAGATCTATGATGATTGGAGGGGGAACGGATATAAAAAATGCAAGAAAAAGCTAGAATTTTCCATTCTAGTTCAGTGGTAACCGGTTACTACCTATGAGGTAACCGGTTACCAGTTCAAAAACTGGACCTTTTTTAGCAAACATGTTTGATTTTGATTCTAGAATGCTATAAGTTTTTGAATTATTTGATCTAAATCACTTATGTGCTAACTCACAATTGAAAAATTATGGGAAAATATTATGTTGTTGCTACAATGATCTTCTAGTTTTTGCATCTAAATGTGACTCTGATCATTTACTTCTGAAGATTCTGAAGATCCCAAGTCAGATGTTGATTCGATCAAGTTTCTGAAGATTTTGAAGATCTCAAGTCAGGTGTTGATGTGATCAAGTTTCTGATTGTTGATTGAAGTACCTTGTTGAAGGTTCTGAAGACTGTGAAGATCTTAAGTCAGATGTTGATGAAGTCAAGTTGATGATTGATGGTTGAAGATTCTAAACTCAGGAAAATAAAATCTTCTACTCATGCTTCAAATAACTCTTTACTCAGAAGCCTCTAAAGAATAAGGAGATAAGTGTCGCTCCCGGGATTTTCATCCTAGTACAAACACGAAAGTGGCGCAAAAAAGGTAGAGTCTCCAACCATGCATTTTTATCCTGAAAGAATGGGAAAGGTAATGCTGCACAAACCTGAGGAATAAGGAAATGACAAGGTCCTGCGAACCAAAGATCTGGGTTCGGGAGTCAGTTACGACCTGGGAAGGAATTAGCACCCCAGACCTTCCGCCGTACCCGACGGGATCCACGCTTGCTTGTTTGTTTCAAAGGGTGAGAAAATATAACTGCTGCTGAATAAAACTGCAGACTAGAATTGGAACTGAAATGAGAATTGGAACAAAAAGAGAACAAAAAGAAAGAATGGGGGAAAATGTAGGGAAAATAACGAATGTGCTAGAATGGGCCCTACCCCGCTGCCTACGTACCTCATCGGGAAAATGAGGATCAGAGTCAACGTAGTTCGCCTAACTAAGGCGGGAACTATCTGTTTGTGTTTTTATATGGCTGGAATTGTGTATGTCTATGCTCAGGTGTTGCAGGCTTGTCTGGTAAGAGTGCATTTACCGTATTTCAAATGAGATAAGTCGTCGCAAGTTCGCATTTAGAATGAATGAGATGAGAAAGAGAAATTCCCGCAGGAAAATCGCTTATTGTTTGTTGTTTGTTTTTTAAGAGTTTTGTATGAATTTGGCACAAGGAAGTGAATTCAAACTCTTTTCCATGGAATATATACTTGCTACTACATTCCAAGATGGAATAATAGAAGAAACAAACCAAGTAAGGAGAATTTATCCAAGACTTGTTTCCAAGGATTAGGGTTTAAGTTCAATAGCTTGTTGAACTTATTACATGTTTTTGTTGTCTGTGAAGAAGTGTCTTTTAGATTTTTTCTTTGTGAAACAACCTCTTAATAAGACTTGTACATCATGCTAAACAAGCGTACACCATTCCAAGGTGGAATGAATGTAAGTACCTCATGTAATAAGGCTATACACAAGGGAGTATTTCAATCCATTATTAAATGTCTTTTTAATTTTTGTTTGAAGATGAGAAGAGAAAGACTCAAAGGCAAAGGTCAAAGCTAATGGGGGACTAAGACACAATCCTAAGTTATCTTATTATATACAAGAGGTAATCCTATGGTTAATGAAGTATTCTAACCTAAGGAGCAAAAGGAAAAGAAAGAAGAAAAAGGATGAAACTTACTTCCTAAGGAAGACAAATTGGTCCTAGCAAAGGGGGATCCTACCAATCACAAATATGGAAGTAAAAGGAAATTAAATGCAAATTAAATGCATAAAAAATAAAAAGTGTAAGTTGTAGGGAACTTACCTCAACCTCCCTACAAAACAAAGGTTAGTGTTGCATATTATTTAAAATAATAAAGCAAACAAAGTACTAATTAAACCCTAAAGCCTAGGACCTAAACTAAACGCAAATACAAAATTCAGCAACTTTTTACAGCTCCTAAATGCATAAACAACAAGGAAAACAATGCTCAACACAAACAACCTACTGCAGCTAACACACAACATGCAAAAGTAGGTGTAAAATATCAAAAATAACATGAACAACATAGCAAACATCATACATTTTACAGATACTGTACCAAAAACAGCTGCGAAAACATGAGGCAGATTTGATTATTTCCATTTTTATGCACAAATGAATGGAATATAATGCAAATACAACACAAAATACAATGAACAAACATCATAAGATATCTCTACACATGATTATGAATTTATTAACATCCGCACATGAATTTGATTCACTTCTTTAAAGCAAAATGACAAAATGACATGCATACTTTTCAGGTTTGGCACAAATGAATATTCAAGCATAAAGAGTGAACATGCATCATTTCTAGCATCATCAATTGAACATGCATTGGTACTGAAATCATAATTGAAGCATTTTAGCATGGTGATCAATCAAGTGAATGAAGCAAGCATATGAATTTTTGAAGCATTTGATCATAATCACAAAAAGTGTATTTTTAACAAGTCGACTTTTATTGCGACAAATGAAGAAGCAAACATGTAATAGCATGCATCTTAACCTGAAGCGGATCAACAACAACAAAATGCAACATGTAAATAGGAAATCAAGATCAAGTGCGAACATGAGAATTTTGAAACTTTGAACAATATGCAACATTTTTTATTACCCGCACAAGCATCCGAAACATGTACCGATCACAAAGGTGAAGCAAAATAGAACTTGAAACCATTATTAGCATGCTAACAAAGAAGTTCAAACATGGTAACAACCTTCATAATTCAATTTAAGCATCAATTCACAATTAAGCACAAAATCGGAGATGGACGAAATGCGCATCGTAAGTTGTCGAAATTATGGACACCTATTCCTAAATAGCTCCTAAAAACTCCCTAAAATCATATACTAAAGATCCATGATGATTGGAGGGGGAACGAATATAAAAAATGCAAGAAAAAGCTAGAATTTTCCATTCTAGTTCAGTGGTAACCGGTTACTACCTATGAGGTAACCAGTTACCAGTTCAAAAACTTGACCTTTTTTAGAAAAATTAACACATGTAACCGGTTACTACCTATGTGGTAACCGGTTACTCTGCAACCATAATAAAAAATTCTGCATTTTTCTTGGAAAATTCAGCAGCAACTTATCCAAATAAGCTATGACCTAATGCCTATCAATTAAGTACGAAAACTACACCTAAATGCAACTATTTAACACCAATTAAAGTCACAAACACATCAAGATTCTTAAGCCTAAAGATTCAAACAATTAAAGCATCAAAAATTAAGAAAATGCAAAGAATGCGCGTCGAGATGAAGAGTGATAATTTAAAAACGAGAAGTGATTATGAGATACACCAACCTACAAAGCCGAGACTTGCTTTGGTAATTGTTGCAATGTTGAAACGATACGCGATAGGAGAGTAACCCGTAGATTGGAGGCTTCGATCCGTGAATGCGCAAAATAAACGCGGTTGATGCAAAATCTTCAAAAATGACTTCTGTAAGGTGGAGAAAACTCCAAGATCGTTGCAACTTCTTCGATAATCTGTGAAAATGATGCAAATGGTAGTGGCTTAGCTTCCGATTCTTCAAGTTTCAATGAGAAAATTGAAGAATCTTGGTGATGATGAAGCTTTGGTGTGGGTTTGGAAAACGGAGAAGAATGAGAGAATTGAGAGAAATTGAGAAGGTTGAAGATGAAATATGATGAAAAATGTAGTGTTGTTGTGAGGTTTGGAGTGAAAACGGTTTATATATGTGTTAGGTTTGGAGTGAGGCTTAGGTTAGGGGCTAACTTGGGGCATTAGGTTTGGGATTTAGGTTAGGAGTTAGTTAGAGCCTTTAGAATGTTCCTTGGAATATTCCCTAGAATATTCCTTGGAATATTCCATAGGAAGATGGTAGAAAGTTCTAGAAAATGGTGGAATGCAAGGTAAGGTGAAAAAATGGAAAAGTGGAGAAGAATCAACTGAAATTTTGAAAATTTGAAATTTTGGGTGAAGTAACCGGTTACTACCTATGAGGTAACCGGTTACTTCAACCAAAATTTGAATTTTCTTCTTTTTGGTGGGAAACCCTGGATATCCTGCCTCTGTCTTATTTTCTGAGATTATTTTCCTTCGGAGGCCCGGTAGATGCCAAATAACCCCTGATCACATGCCTCATGCGTATGCAAATGCTGATGATTTATTTATTATTATCATTATTTTTTGAATGCAATGCGATGTGGACGGATATGCTCAATGACATGAAAAATGGGAGGGCAAATTTTCAGGTATTACAGCTGATCTTATTCAATCATCTACAGACCTGGGTGAATAATAGCAACGACTTTTAGACATTCAAGGTATGAAGTGATTGAATACTCGAATAAAACCTGGAAATTTGAACTCTGCGGATGAGGAAAATGTCATGTGCTCTTATTTATCATTGCTTTTTTCTCTTGTGTTTTTGTTTTGTTTTGACCTCTGAATAGGTAGCGGGAAATAGAACCTGGTGGAATAGGATCGTTGTACATAAACGAGAGTCGGTGATGTGACTGCTGAGTGGATCAAACCACGGAATGAGAGCCTGTTGGCGAAACAGGACTTAACGACATGACTGCTGAGTGAATCAAGCCACGAAAAGGGAGCTTGTTGGCGAAACAGGGCTTAAAAATGAGACCATTGTACAAAACGAAACTCGACAATGTGACTGCTGAGCGAGTCAAGCCACAGAAAGGGAGCCTGTTGGCGAAACAGGGCTTAACGACGTGAATGTTGAGCGAATCAAATCACGGAAAGGGAGCCTGTTGGCGAAACAGGGCTTAAAAACGAGACCATTGTACAAAACGGAACTCGATAATGTGACTGCTGAGCGAATCAAGCCACAGAAAGGGAGCTTGTTGGCGAAACAAGGCTTAACGATGCGACTTCTGAGGGAATCAAGGCCCGGAAAGGGAGCTTGTTGGAGAAACATTGCTTAAAAACGAGACCATTGGCGAAACGAAACTCGACAATGTGACAGCTGAGCGAATCAAGCCACAGAAAGAGAGCTTGTTGGCGAAACAGGGCTTAACGACGCGCCTGTTGAGCGAATCAAGCCACCGAAAGGGAGCTTTTTGGAGAAACAGGGCTTAAAAACGAGACCATTGTACAAAACGGAACTCGAAAATGTGACTGGTGAGCGAATCAAGCCATAGAAAGGGATGACAAACATTGACTTGGAAAGACAATGGTGCCTGGCAAATGATATAAGTATCCTTTGTGGGGAGCATTTTAGGTTAAAAAGATGTTATAGGTTGTATGTAATATACCTCAAAACTGGCCCATGCTGGCATGCATATGTTTGAATTTATGGCGTAATGCTCCATGCTGATGGAAATGCTACGCTTTGGAGGATGCAAATACAATGATGATTATGCGTATGTGAATGCAAAGGGATCTCCTGGCAAGGATACTACAAGTATCCCAGATGGCTTGACTGGGAAGAAACGAAGATCACTGCATTGATATGGTCCCTCCTTGTGAGGAGAAAACAACTCTGCGGGGAACGTTGTTAATGATACACCGGCTCTAAACTGCCATCATTGCCAAAAATAAATTGGACTTCGAGATTGGAGAGCCAAGACCCTGCTGCAGATGAACTCTTCTTGCGCTCTGATGGGGAAGTGAAGACCTCCTGACTTGGCTGGGGAGCCAGATGTATGGCCCTGCTGAGGAAGCAACTTGTTGGGGAAGAAAGACACTCCTTGTACTGTTGGGGATTTCCCCTTTATTGAAAGGAAACCTCTGCTCGGGGAGGACAAACATCTTTTTTCATTACTGCTAGGGAAAAATTTCAACTTCACTTCTACTAGAGACAACAAGAGACACACGGGGAAGACACATGTTCTGGTTCGAGTACTGTCGTTGAAATATTCTTCCTGAAAGTTCGCTTTAGCTCTACTAGCAACGCCTGTACCTGCACCTGCATTAACACAACCGATGGTGTCTGCAACATGGAGAATTAGTTTGGACCTGTATGCCCCAGGCTCAAGGTATGAATCATCATCCTAGCCACTTAACACCCCCTTTTAGAGTTTTATTAGATGTTTTTGTCCTCTTGCATGAGTTAGAAAGCATTCTAATGTTCGCAGCACAATATAAATCACAATTTGCTAGATGTTTTTGCAATCAATCAATGCTAGATGAAAAACAAAAACAAAAAAAGCTAGTCACAAGTTTGACTGAAATTGAATTTTATGATTTTGAAAATGGAAATGAATAGGCATTACATTAGGAAGAAATTCCATGGAAAGAGGAAATAGCCAAAAAAGGAAAACAGACTATCGTATTGGCAATGTGAAAAATGGATCTCATCAAGTTTCGACACGGCTATGACTTGTATATCTTCAAGACTGTCCGCTTGCTATGCCCCTTAAGAAAGGTGATTGAAGTGGTATTAAACCCTTAGAATAACCTTAGTTGCAGATGGTTATGGACTTCGCAGATCACAATTGTTCGTGTTAGTCCCTCTTTTGCGTGGATCGCCCTTTCGGGTTTTTAATCCACCTGGATACCCTTTTTTTCCTGAGCTGTTCGATGCGGCTTTTCAACTCAGCGGGTTTACATTTTTTCAATATTTCCCTAATTTTTGCCCGAGCCTTTTATTCTGTTTTTGGCTCGCCGGGATGCCCATTTTTTCCTGGATCTTTATTCTGTTTTTATCCAGTGGGTCTTTTTACACGAAGTATTTTCTTACTGTGTCTGTGTTATCAGGGGAATAGAAATCTTCTCCATCCATGGTTGTTAGCATCAAGGCTCCGCCTGAGAAAACCTTTTTTACCATGAATGGTCCTTCATAATTGGATGTCAATTTTCCCCTGTGATCGTTAAGAGGAGGAAGAATCCTTTTCAGCACCAGGTCACCTGGTATGTACCTTTGACGCCGTACTTTCTTGTTGAAAGCCTATTTCATCCGTCGTTGATACAACTGTCCATGGCATATAGCTGTTATGCATTTTTCTTCGATGAGGATCAATTGATTGTACCTGGATCAGAGCCACTCAACTTCATCTAACTTGATGTCCATCATTAACCTCAACAAGGGGATCTCCACTTCAATTGGTAGGACTGCCTCCATACCATATATCAAGGAGAATGGGGTTGCCCCTGTTGAGGTACGCACATACATTCGGTACCCATGTAGAGCAAATGGTAGCATCTCATGCCAGTCTTTGTATGTCACAACCATCTTCTGCACGATCTTCTTGATGTTCTTGTTGGCCGCCTCGACGGCATCATTCATCTTCAGGAGATATGGCGAAGAGTTGTGATGCTTTATTTTGAAATCCCGACACAAGTCAGCCATCATCTTGTTTTTGAGATTAAAACCATTATCAGTAATGATTCTTTCGAGAATTCCATACCGGAAAATAATATCTCTTTTCATAAACTGGGCTACCACTTATTTAGTAACGTTAGCATAAGACGTCGCTTCGACCCACTTTGTGAAATAGTCTATAGCAACCAGGATGAAGCGGTGACCGTTGGAAGTTGTTGGCTCAATCTTGACAATCATATCAATGCCCCACATGGTGAACGGCCATAGTGAAGACATGACACTCAAAGGATTCGGTGGTACATGGACCTTATCGGCATAAATCTGGCACTTGTGACATTTGCAGGAATATTTACAGCAATCGGATTCCATGGTGATCTAATAATATCCCGATCTCAACAATTTCTTAGCCATAGCGTGTCCTCCAGCATGGGTACTGATAGAGCCTTCATGAACCTCTTGCATCAACAGGTCTGCTTTGTGTCTATCCACGCATCTGAGCAGAACCATGTCGAAGTTTCGCTTGTATAGCACATCATCTTGATTCAAGAAGAATCCATCTGCCAGTCTTCTAAGGGTCTTCTTGTCTTTACTGGATTCCCTAGTTGAGTACTCTTGAGTCTTCAAGAAGTGCTTGATATCATGATACCAAGGTTTTTTATCTTCACCACTGTCAACTGCAAAGACATAGGCAGGTCTTTCAAGACGGGAGACCATGATTCGAGGCACGAAATTCTCTTGACAAACTTTAACCATGGATGATAAAGTTGCTAGAGCATCAGCGGACTGATTTTCATCTCGAGGAATATAACTCAGATTGACCTTGTGAAGAAAGTTAGCAGCCTCTTGGTGTAATTCCTGTAAGGTACCAAGTGAGGTTGATGAACTAACCATTTTCCATTGACTTGGTTCACTACCAGAGCAGAATCTCCGAAGATCTCGAGGTTTTTGACTCGTAAGTTGATTGCCTCTTCAACCCCCATGATGCAAGCTTCATACTATGCCTCATTGTTAGTGCATTCGAAAGCCAACCGAGCAGCTAAAGGTGTATGGACCCCTTCTGGTGAGATGATGACAACACCTACTCCGCTTACAATCATGTTCACAACTCCTTCAAACATAAACTTCCATTTGGATTCAAGGTCTGGCCCCTCCACCGGAAGTGGTTCTTCATAGTCTTTCAAATCTAGGAACATGATGTCCTCATTCGGAAGCTCGAATTTCAAGGATTGATAATCGTCAATTGGCTTTTGAGCTAGGTATTCTGACAATACACTCCCTTTGATTACTTTTTGCAAAGTATAGTGGATATCATATTCTGTTAGAATCATCTACCATTGGGCTACCCTTCTTGTTAGAGCCGACTTCTCGAAGATATATTTTACAGGATCCATCTTGGAAATCAAGAAAGTGGTGTGAGTCAGCATGTATTGTCTTAGTCGGCGAGCAGCCCATGCAAAAGTGCAGCAAGTTTTCTCGAGTAGTGAGTAGCGTGTCTCACAATCGGTAAACTTTTTGCTAAGGTAATAATTGGCGTGCTCTTTTCGACAAGACTCGTCTTGATGACCCAACACACATCCCATTGATCCTTCGAGCACAGTAAGATACATGATTAAGGGTCTCCCTGGAACTGGAGGCATGAAAATTGGAGGTTCTAACAAATACTCCTTGATTCGGTCAAAGGCTTGCAGTCACTCTTCATTCCATTTGATGGCCTGATTCTTCCTCAGAAGCTTCAAGATGGGCTCACACATGGCTTTTAAGTGAGAGATAAATTATACAATGTAGTTTAGTCTCCCCAAGAAACCACGCACTTGCTTTTCAGTCTTTTGCTCAGGAATCTCTTGGATGGCTTTTACTTTGGCAGGATCAACCTCAATTCCCCGCTCACTAACAATGAAACCCAGTAACTTGTCGGAACATACCCCAAAGGGGCACTTGTTGGGATTCAACCTTAAACTGAACTTCCGGAGCCTATCAAACAACTTTGCTAAATTGACCAAGTGCTCTTCTTCTGTTTGGGATTTTGATATCATATCATCAACATATACCTCAATTTCATGATGAATCATGTCTTGAAATAGTGTAACCATTTCCCATTGGTAAGTGGCTCTAGCATTCTTAAGACCAAACGGCATGACCTTGTAACAGAAGGTTCCCCAAGGCATGGTGAAGGTAGTCTTTTCCATATCATCGGGAGACATCTTAATTTGGTTATAACCTGGAAAATCGTCCATGAAAGAGAACACAGAAAATTGAGCAGTATTGTCAACAAGCACATCTATGTGAGGTAGAGGGAAATCATCTTTAGGGCTGGCCCTGTTCAAATCCCTGTAGTCTACACACATTCTGACTTTACCGTCTTTTTTAGGGACCGACACAATATTAAAAACCCATGGAGGGTAACTAGTCACAGCCAAAAAGCCAACATCAAATTGCTTTTGTACTTCCTCTTTGATTTTGATTGACATATCCGGGCGTGTGCGCCTCAACTATTGCTTCACTGTCGGGCAGTCTTCTCTCAAAGGAAGCTTGTGTACCACAATATCAGTTTCTAAACCAGGCATGTCCTGGTAAGACCAGGCGAAGACATCCACATATTCTCGAAGCATGGAAATTAGACGAGTCTTGATAGATTCCTCTAACGTGGCCCCAATCTTGACTTCTTTCTTATCCTCTTCGGTACCCAGGTTTATCACTTCGATGGCCTCTTCATGTGGCTGAATCATCTTTTCTTCCTGTTTTAGTAATCTGGCTAACTCTTCAGGTAGTTCACAATCTTCTTCACCTTCCTCATCAGCTTGGTAAATCGGATTGTCAAAGTCATACTTAGCCATAACAGGGTCGTCGTTGATAAGGTCCGGTGAAGAGCACCTGCATGAATGATGATTCATGCAAGGCTTTAGAAGGAGTTTAAAAAAATGAAAACATTGCCATCTTTTAAAACTTTTCTTTCTTTTTTGAAAACAAAAGCAAAAAGGAAAGACAAGGAATAACATGGATGAATGCAAAACGTCCGCTTTATTAATGATTATGGTATTGTGTTAGGAACAAAAGAACCCTTACAATAAGCTACTATGCACTAGGCAAGACATAGTGCTTGAGTACGGGAAGGACAAAATAAAAAATCATTACTTTTCAAAGGAGGTGACTGAGATGAGCCTTTCAGATGACCAATTGTTAAGTTGAGTCTCTGGAGCACAAGGTCTTATCCACTCTTCTAAGTCACAATCACTATCAATTGTGTCGTCTTGCATTGCACTGATATTCCCATAATCAACCATTCATGCACCTGTGAAGGTAATCGGGCCTTGATGACCTCTAGCGCTCTGTTCAGATGATGACTGCCCAGGATGGTAGCTAACACCAAACATATCCTTCTTTTCTGATACTTCCACTGGACTGCCCCAACCTTCTCGTATTCCCGATTTCACTACCTTCAGTGCTTGCTTATAAGAGGTTATGGAAACCCCTTTCTTTGATTCTTCAGAAGAAGCTGTTGATGAAGATGCCAATTCAATCTTCAGGGGCTCGAAAGCCTGACACAGAGTCTCAACTATCTCACCGTCCATCTCTACATATTTAAATGAAGCCAGATGACTGATAAAGATATCCTCTTCTCCACAGACCATTACGATTTGCCCTTCCCAGATGAATTTCAGTTTCTGATGAAGTGTGGACGATATTGCCCCTGCTGAATGTATCTAGGGCCTCCCCAATAAACAACTATATGCAGGTTGTATGTCCATTACATACAATGTGGCATTGAAGATTTGTGGACCTACTTTGATTGGCAAGTCCACTTCCCCCAAACACTTATATTCTCTATCCATCAAATGCTAGAACCACCAGGTCATTGGGCTTCAGAATAACTCCGTCATAATCCAACTTCATTAATGCCTTCTTGGGAAGAACATTCAGGGATGATCTGGTATCCACCAATACATGAGATAACATTTCACCTTTACACTCCAAAGAAATATGCAGTGCCCGATTGTGAGCACGACGCTCAAATGTTAGATCCATGTCAGTAAAACCCAATCCATGACTGGCGTTGACACTGGACACCATATTTTTTAATTGGTTCACCAAGATATCCTGAGGTACATAAGCTTTGTTCAGGATGTTCAAGAGAGCTTTTCTGTGAGAGTCAGAACACATTAACAGAGACAAGATGGAAATATTTGATGGAGTCTGTTGAAAATGGTCCACGATCTTATAATCGCTCTTCTTAATTATTCTTTAAAACTCATCAGATTCTTTATCAAATGTATTGTCAGGGTTAACCACAGGTGTGGGCTCATTAGAAGTTATTGGTTGCTTCCCTCTGGCTTTAGCCTAGGCTTTTGCCGTATATCTGGGTGATATTACACTATTTCTCAGTGTCTCCGACGCAAACAATCTTCCACTCCTAGTAAAACCTCCTACTCCAACATTCTCTACTTGAGCTGGAGACAAACTAGGTGTGGCCAAATCTTGCTTCTGGCCATTACAATATACTTCACCTCCGTAATTCCAAGGGATAGCCTTGTCACTTTGGTACATCACTGGCCCTGCAGTAGTGATAGTTATTGGTGCTACTCTGGCTTGAGGAGGAACTTAGGATGGATCATAGAAAATAGTTACTGTAGAAACTTCCTTTTCCTTTACAATTTTTTCAAACTGTAAGACCCCTTCATCAATCATGTTCTGTATCCCCTTTTTCAACTGTTCACAACTATCAGGAGCTTTATCACACTCTAGATAATCATGCTTACAGCCTGGAAAGATACCCTTCTGTGCCAAGCAAGCTTTGATAGTACTCAACAGAGTTTGTAGGTCACTGACATCACGCACCAAATTCTGATTCTCTCCATCATCAATTGCCCCAACTGTACCTCCGTGAGGAGGCATGGGGTTTTGTATCACATTCGGAGTGGGAGAAAATTTAATAAATTTGGAATCTAACAGGTTTTGGACTACATACTTCAAGGCTTTGCAGTTTTTTGTGGTATGTCCGGGGGCTCCGAAATGGAATTCGCATCGGGCATTTGTATCATAACCTTCGGGGAGTTGCCCCGGCTTCGGAGGTTGTAAAGTTTTGAGCTGAACCATTTGGAGCTGGAGAAGATTCTTCAAAAGTTGTGAGTAAGACATAGGTGGAGTTTCAAACTGCCTCTCTCTGGTCTTTTGAGAATAATAGGGACGGGGAGCCCTATGTTGCTGATAACCCTGTTGGCGTTGCTATTGCGGTAGTTGAACTTGCTGTTGATTAGGCTGAGCTGAGATAGTGGCAGGGGCCACTTATTGATAAACACCTCTATTACCTCCACCTCTATGTGCATATACTACCTCAGTCTCTCCTTATCTCTTCTTCAAGAAAGGTTTATTGATACCGGAAGTTGAAGCACCACCATTCTGAATCTTTCCCTGCTTAATCCAGCTCTCTATCCTCTCACCAGTTAAGATAATATCTGAGAAACTACTTGAAGAACACCCAACCAACCTTTCCATGAAGTGCCCAGGAAGGGTGTCCATGAAATGGTCTACCATTTCTCTTTCTAGCAATGGTGGTTGTACCTTGGTGGCCACTTCACGCCATCTCTGTGCGTAATCTTTAAAGCTCTATGAATTTTTTTGTGTCAAACTTTGGAGCTGAGTGCGACTAGGCGCCATGTCAATGTTATATTGATATTGCTTTAGAAAAGCTTCTACCAACTATTTCCAGCTTCTTACTAAGCTTCTTTCCAACTTCATATACCATTCCAAGGATCCTCCGGAGAGACTATCCTGGAAATAGTACATCTAGAGCTTCTTGTCCCTAGTATGGGCAACGATCTTTCGGTAGAAGGCCTGCAAATGAATTTTAGGGTAGGAGATACCATTGTACTTATAGAAAGTAGGTGGTCTGAACTTGTGAGGAATAACCACCCCAGGGACTAGGGCCATGTCAAATACATCTATCCTAAGAGTGTCTTTACACTCAAGGGCTTTGAATTTCTCAGCTACCAGTAAAAAGTCTTGAAAATTTCATTCCACGCCAAATCCCATATCATTGTTAAAGGAAGGAAATTGATCGTCTTGTCGGTCTTGCACAGGGATGAAAGTTGTTGTGCCAGGCTCTAGAACTGGAGGTCCACCTGTTCCATTGTTGGTGTTGGGAGGATTCACTTGAACCTCTGGAGTGACTACAAGAGGATCAATCTGAGGAGGGTTGAGTCCCTGAATAGAATTCCTCAAATCTTGTTGTCCTTGGGCCATCCCTTGCATCATAACCATGAATTCACCCATCCTGGTGCGGTTTTCATTGAGCTCGGTTTGTATAGCATCCATGACGGTCCTCTGGTTGTTGCGTGTTGCGTAACGATGAGGAATATTTTGTATGAAGTGCCGGGTCTTGGCAGCTCGCGTAATCTTTGCCTGAAATGCAGATAAGTTAAGTAACCTGGAGAAACCTGCAAAAATAAAGAAGAATGCAAATTATATGTATGCAATGCAATGTGTTCCTTTTATCCTCATGGTTTTATTTACTTTCCCATTCAGGTGTTGAGAAAAGAAGACTTTTTGTGACATTCAGATGTGAAGTGGCAATATTCAATATCTTGTGTTCGTGCAACAGATAATCAACCAGAGACTTCAGGTGAATCAAAAGAAAACTGGAATATCAAAACCCTCATGGGGTATAAGTTCATACATCAAAAAAAGGTCATCAAGAGAGAGGATTCCCACAACCTCCAACTAAGACGCTTGAAACCTTGTAGCAACTGAGCTATATATGGATGTGATGGTTCTTGTATGAGCTTTTGAATCAGGATATCCCTAAGGTCAAAGGAGGCATTTAATTCCTCAATTTGTTGTAGGAACACCTTTTCACTTTCCTGGCTTGTGATGGAATTAGTCTTGGTCCTCTTGACATCAGCTCTCAGCCTCAACTCTTCTATCTCTTTCTGAGCTTCCTTCATTGCTTGTTGACTCTTTGCTATATCTTGAAGGTGACTCTCCTCCTGGTGATAGGCCTTTTGAAGGAGTTATCCCTGTTCAGCTAAAGAGTCTTGAAGGCCTTTGATCTCTAACTTGTACTTGAATTCCAGCTCTTTCTGCCTCTTCAAGTTGTCTTCCCATTTCTCTTGCCATAAGGTGATAGCTTCATTAGCTTCATTCAACTCTTTCTTATCTTTTCGGCGCTGGTCTGCCCTGTGAATTTTAGCTAATCCCCTTTTCTTGAAATAGAGCTCCCTCTCTTGAAAGTCTTGCTGCTTGAGCCTGACCATTTCTTCAGCTTTGTGACCCCTTTCTTCCAATTTCTGGTTTTGCATTTTCAACTTCTGGCATGAATTGTTGGCTTCTCGATTCTCCAACCTGAGTTGCTTAACCAAAGCTTCCAATTTTTGATACTCCTGAAGAGGAACTGGAGTTGTGGGCGCTACTTCTTTAGGGTAGAGAGGTGGTTCCTTAGAGAATGGGAGCAACAAAGTCTCTACACGATCTTCCAACCAGGTAGCAAAAGGATCATAAGTCTTGGGATCTACCTTCCTAAAGTCTCTCTCCCTTTCATCACTCTAACCTCCTAAGCTTGGGATGCTAGCAAGCTCATCTTCAGGTTACCTTATGCTGGAAAGTATAGTAACTCATTCACCTCTTCAATCAAAGGTACAACTCTTAGAGGATAGCCAAATTGTTTCCTGGACAAGATCTCTTTGCCTACAAGATCCCTATTGTATCCCCAAGCAATGTCAACTGAGGTTAAGCCCATCAACCATTTGGAACACTTCCAAGATTGTTTCAAATCTTGGAAAGGCCCTGATTTAGGGAGTTTCCTTACAAACTAGTCAGCAAACAATGGAGCACAACAATTCACATGTCCCTTCCTCTTTTCATTCCTATGGTGAACCCCATAGTAAAAGTCACCCAACAAGGTAGGCACTGGGTTTCTTCTGACAAATATGGTAACAACTTCCATGTTGACTAATCCTTTCTCACTTGGAAACAAACTGAGTCCATACACTATCAAAGCAAGCAAGGTACAAAACTTAGCCCATTTGTTTTCAGAGGCTAGGTCCTGAGCTTCTTGGATAAGAAAGTCTGAGAGAAGTCTTTTACCTTTGTTGGCATCCAACCCTCTACTGACCTTGGATAAATCCAAATGAAAAGAATCAGATATGTCTTTACATGAAGGCACCTTCTCTAAGCCATAGTAAGGAACACCATCCTTGATGGGTATCCTGAGGATGCTGGATATCTCTTCTAATGTAGGAGCTAAGATGTAATCAGGGAAAACAAAAACCCTCAGTTGTGGATCATAGAACTACAACAGAGAATGTAAGCTATCCCTCTGGTCAATTGTTGGCTTGCTCACATAATCCAGGATCTTTCCAAACTCCCTTCTGAAATCATCAAGAACTTTGTCACCCATCAAGCTAATCGACTTCTGAATACCCTCTGTCTCTGGTTGTGGGAAAGTATAGTGGACATTTATTTTCCTTGGAACCTCCATCTTGAAGCAGCAGTATGACCAGGAATAGGAAGTAATATGAACCCTGAGAATAAAAAGAACACAAATGATTAATGATGTTGTGATTTTATTGAAGGCACGATATGTGATCAGTGATGTGTTTGTGTCGTGAATCAGGTAATCAAGTGTTTGTGTAAGGTCATAACATCATCACAAGTATCTTTCTGATCAGAGGTTCAGATCTCAAAATCCATGTGTAACAGAACAAGATCATATCACTGAAGTATGTTGGTACAGTCGGTATGCTGAAGGTTAAGGCTCCTGCAATCCTGTAAACCCCTCCCAATCTCACAGGTGTGCTACTCGGGTCAAACATCACGAACTCTCAAAGCCGAATAGTAGTAATACATTCACCATCTCCGAGAATTGGCTCATGACCAAATCAGGGAATCAGTTTGGCATTATATACTACTCAGGGAAGTCTCAGCTGAGTCCAAGGAAACAAGCATCCCTCAGAAGTCCCCAGCTTCAAGAATTGAATCGAGAAACAATAGTACATTCATCCCGAAGGGTACAGTACAATCGTCATACGAACAGTTTGCTTTAATTGGATTCCTATGATAGAACCAGGCCATCCTATGTGAGTTCCTAGTGGGCCCTCGGATGCGAGTGGGTTTACCAACAAATGTGGTATGCCACTATCATCACTGGAGAGGGATGTTTCCACAAAGGTTCTCAATGATCGGTCCCTTGACTGCACATAACTATCAAGGTAGTGTATTGCCCCAGAAAGATTATGGGATCAATACATTTCCGAGAAGGTCGCAAGTCAAGGCATCGAACTCACTAATACCAACATAGCAAAATTCCATGAAGCCAAAGTAGAACCACTCTAAGACCTGGGTGCACTCAAGTCGGGTATTTGGCTTATCTCATATTAACAAAACCCATCCCACAGAAAAAAAGAAACCAGCACAATCCAATATATGATGCATGTGAAAATAAATTGTAAATAAAAATAGTAAATAAACACCACAGCACACACATGTAAACACCCAAAGAAACTAGAACAAACAAGCCCTAGGAGTGACTATACAAGGGAAACCAGAGATTCAGTGTTTGATCCCCAACAGAGTCGCCAACTGTCGCTCACGGGATTTTCATCCTAATACAAAAGTAAAAGTCGCGCGGAAAAGGTAGAGTCGTCAGCCATGCATTTTTATCCCGAAAGAATGGGAAAGGTAATGTTGCACAAACCTGAGGAAGAAGGAAAGGACAAGGTCCTGTGAACAAAAGATTTGGGTTCAGGAGTCGGTTACGACCTGGGAAGGTATTAGCACCATAGACCGTCTGCCGTACCCGACAGGAATCACGCTTGCTTGTTTGTTTCAAAGGGTGAGAAAATAGAACTGCTGCTGAATAAAACTGCTGATTGAAATTGGAACTGAAATGAGAAATGCAACAAAAAGAGAACAAAAAGAAAGAATGGGGAAAATATAGGGAATATAAAGAATTTGCTCGAATGGGCCCTACCCCGCTGCCTACGTACCTCATCGGGAAAATGAGGATCAGAGTCGATGTAGTTCGCCTAAATAAGTCGGGAACTATTTGTTTGTGTTTTTATATGGCTGGAACTGCGCATGTCTATGCTCAGGTGTTGCTGGCTCGTCTGGTACGAGTGAAAAATTCCCGTAGGAAAGTCGCTTATTGTTTGTTGTTTGCTCTTTAAGAGTTTTGTATGAATTTGGCACAAGGAAGTGAATTCAAACTCTTTTCCATGGAATGTATACTTGCTACTACATTCTAAGGATTAGGGTTTAAGTTCAATAGCTTGTTGAACTTATTACATGTTTTTGTTGTCTGTGAAGAAGTTTCTTTTAGATTTTTTCTTTGTGAAAAAACCCCTTGATAAGACTTGTACATCATGCTAGACAAGCCTACACTATTCTAAGATGGAATGAATGTGAGTGCCTCATGGAATAAGCCTATACACAAGGGACTATTTCAATCCTTTATTAAATGTCTTTTGTATTTTTGTTTGAAGATGAGAAGAGAAAGACTCAAAGGCAAAGGTCAAAGCAAATGGGGGACTAAGACACAATCCTAAGTTATCTTATTATATACAATAGGTGGTCATATGGTTAATGAAGTATTCTAACCTAAGGAGCAAAAGGAAAATAAAGAAGAAAAAGGATGCAACTTACTTCCTAAGGAAGACAAGTTGGCCCTAGCAAAGGGGAATCCTACCAATCACAAATATGGAAGTAAAAGGAAATTAAATGCAAATTAAATGCATAAAAATAAAAAGTGTAAGTTGTAGGGAACTTACCTCAACCTCCCTACAAAACAAAGGTTAATGTTGCATATTATTTAAAATAATAAAGCAAACAAAGTACTAATTAAACCCTAAAGCCTTGGACCTAAACTAAATACAAATGCAAAATTCAGCAACTTTTTACAGCTCCTAAATGCACAAACAGCTAGGAAAACAATGCTCAACACAAACAGCCTAATGCAGCTAACATGATAAAAATTGCAATCAAGCTCAAACAAAACATAATCCCATACTAGGTCACACCCCAAAGGAGGAGGTCAGAAGCCTAACCGATCAAAAGTTAGAATTTTCCTAAGTTTCCTAGGGTTTTTGGATGGTTCAAAGGGGAAAATGCAAATCAATTTGAAAATACAAGCTAAATTCATGAGGAAAATGACCTATAAACTACATGCAATATGCAAAACAATGCAAAAAGAATCAACCTCAAACTCTTCTTGGTTAGGCAGAAATGATTTTTTAAAGTTAGGATTCAAAAATAAGATTTTAATGACCCTTAATTCAAAGAAAATTCACAAACTATGATCAAACCTAAAAAGAAATTTGTCTGAAGAGTTTGAAAATGTTTCTAAATGCATTGGAATGATTCATGATTTTTTTGGTGATTTTTAGAAACCTAAATGTATTTTTAATTAATTAAAAGACTTTAATTAATTAAAAATAACGTTTAAATATTTTAAAAATATTTTTTAATGCAAAAAATAAAATAAAAATCATTTTTGGAATGAGAAAAATATTTAAAGTCAGAATGCAAAAGAAAATATTTTTTTGGAAGCTTTTTGGTATTTTTAAATTAAATATGCAAGAAAATGCAATTAAAATGAAATAAAAATGAATTAAAATGAAAGTATGCTGATCTGGTAGCTGGGATTTAAACTGGGGTTTAAGGGAATTGACCACGCGCGCATCTGGACGGCCCACATTCAATCTGATTTTAATTATGTTTAATAATTAATTAATCTGGATTAAACTTAAGTGAACTAATCCTGACCACTCATTTCTAATTTAAACAAGATCCAAGGGCCTATAACACATCTGGAAATTAAAACCCTAATTAAGCCCTAATCACTTTCAGGTGGCCAGAGAAGACCTCCGGTCATCTTCTCCGGCCAACCCCTCACCTGAACTTCCTCAAATCACCACCCCAAGCCCCCAAAATCTCCAGAATTAATCAACTAACTATCCTAAACAATAATCCAGCCTCAAAAATCATTTATCATTCATCATCAACAAGATTCGAATCAAAATATCAAAATGGCAAAAATTTCAGAACATCATGAAATGCTTAAAACTCAACCATTTTCAAAAATAAAGACATCAGCATGATCAGTGAAGCGTGAGGAATCATTTAGAAACTTAAAAAAGGAGTTCTGGAAAAAAGTTCATCATGGCTACCTGAGATGGAGCTTTGTATTCTTGAGCTTTCTGACCTCTTCCTTTGTGCAAAGTGCCTCCAATGACCCCTCTGATGCTTCTGGAAAGCTTGAATGGAGCTTAGACAGCCTCCTTTGTGAATTTCAGTTCTGAGATTGCAGAAATCGTGTTTGAGTTTGGGGGTGTTTCGGGCTATGGTGATGGGTGCTTTGTGATCCTTAGGTTATGTGGAGATGATTGGTGAAAGAAAATTGAAGTTTCAGTGGTTGGTTTTTGAGTTTCGAAGTAGGCAAATTTTTGGCAAATTTTTTGGATTCTGAGCTCTTGGATGATTCAGCTGCTTGTGTTTTATGAAATGTGTTCCTTATGGTTTGTATAAGGTGTTCTGATTGGTTCAGAGAGTTGTTGTGGCATAGTGTGATTGGTATGGGAGGAAATGCAAAAATATCAACTTATGTGTACTTGAGGTATGGGATGGGACATGAGTGATCTAAAGGGTGGATTTTCCTCAGCTGACTTTGTGGAGAGCCATAGAATCAGATTACATGAGCTGGCACAAGTGGATGAAGAGTTTCATACCATTTTGCAATTCTTGAATGTTTTGGCCCTTTTTGGTTTCTTGAAGTTCAAGTCATGAAAATACATGGTTCAAAGCACAATTCTGATGTTTAGAGGCTTAATTGACATATTGTGAACTGTTTGTGTACATTTGAAGTCATTAGAATGCTTGAACATGCCAATTTGCAAAATCCCTCTTTGTCATGAAACTTGAAATTATAGGATTTTTGCCAACTTTGAAAGGCCATAACTTGAGTTCTATGATGAATCAAGACATGTTCTTGTACTTTTTGAAAAGGAAAAGACCCAATCTACAATTATCATGACCAATAATTTTTCATTTGAAGCATTTTTGGTTATGAAATAGGAGGTTGAAAAACTTTCCCAAAATGGAAAGTTTGCATTTCAAGTCATTTCCATTTTTGGCAAGTTTGAAATTGGCTCAAAATTCTTCAATCTTGTGAACTTACAACCACTTCTAAGATCAAATAAAGATCATAGAACTTCAATTTGATGAAAATACCCCTTTGGTTCCATTGTTGGGGGCCTCAAATGCCCTTATTCTGGCTTAATTTGCTCAAGAAGTTACCCAGTGAACAAATGACTTCCACAATGAGTTTCTTCATAAAACTTGGTACACATGATCCTTATGACATATTAAGAACATTAGAAACAAGAATGGACCAAAAATTTGGGGTTAAGGCCTCTGAAACCAAAACCCTAATTTTGGTCATCTATGTAGTGAAACCCTAGCTCTACTTCCATGCCTTTGCCAGTTCTTGTGATCCTTTGACTTTCATGAACTTTGAGGAGCATAATATGATGATAAAACACACATGGACCCTCTTGGAAAGCTATGAGGCCTTTGGGATGGCTCATATGGAATCTTTGGATTGCTCAGATCACAAACCCTAGATGCAGATGATCTTGAACTATGCAGATGAAAAAAAATGCAATGTGAGGTGTAATGCTTATGTTAAAACAAAAATGAAAGATCACAAGCCATGGTGTGATAAAGAGCGAGGGAAAATTTGGGGTGTTTATAGCTGCCCCTATTCAAACATGAGTTAGTTGTGTCGGATGTAAGTGCCTAGCTTAACAGACAAACAAGATAACTTGTGGTTGAATACCAAAGACAGTCCAAAATTTGCACCCGCTGGATAGAAGAAGAAAAGGGATATAAATTGTAAACGGTAGTATAACATGATTATCAAATAAAAACGATGGAGGACGACCATCGAGCAGAGGACGACTGCTGGGGATAAACGGTAAATCAAGCAATGACGGGGACGGCCGACAAGCTGGGGAAATAAAGAGACCATGACGGGGACGGCCATCAGGTAAAGAAACAAGATTCTCTGGGGATTAAAGTAAAGGCAATGATGGGGACGGCTATCAGGCTTGGAAAGTAAAGTAAGCAACGATGGGGACGACCATCGGGTTAAAGAATAAATGAAATAATGATGCGGAACGGTCATCAAAAGGTGAAGGACGATCACCTAGCAGGGGACGGCTGCTCTTTAACACGACATAGGACGAATGTCGGATAGAAAAAGGTCAACGATGGAGATGGCCATCGGATAAGAATGATGAAGGACGATCATCAAGAGGTGAAGGACGATCACCTAGCAGGGTCTACTCTCGGGGTTTATCACAACATAGGACGAATGTCGGATAACAAGATCAACGATGGGGACGGACATCGGATAAAATGATGAGGGACCGTCATCAAAAGGTGAAGGACGATCACCTAGATGGGTACGGCTGCTCTTTATCACGACATAGGACGAATGTCAGACATAAAAGGGTTCCACTAATGGGGACTCCGTTGGGGAAAGGATGAGGGACGATCATCCAAAGGTGAAGGACGATCACCTGGCAGGGGACGGCTACTGAAAGTATCACGACATAGGACGAATGTCGGATAGAAGGAAGTTGTTCTATTGGTGACTTACAGGGGAATAGTAAACACGGATGAGTGCTTACACTCAAGCATAAAAGGTACAAGTGTTTGATGATGTGTATAGATTAAAGATGCAGACGAGCATCCTTAAGACCACGATACAGATGAGTATCGATAGAAACAAACGCTGACGCGCGTTCAGAGATGATGATACAGACGAGTATCAACTAGTTAACAAAGAACACATACGAGTGTCAGATCTGTTGAGGAGTGATATATATACAAGATACAGACGAGTATCAAAGACTTCTGTATAAGTGAATATTGGTTTATTGGTGAAGTATGAGCAAGACATAGACGGATGTTCGACTTGCTGGGGAATGTATGACACAGACGAGTGTCAAATATAAGCAGACATTTGTTTCGAGAATGCAAAGAATATGCTTTGGCTTTCCGTGGGGATAGGATGACACGGACGGGTGTCGAAAGGAGTGTGTTATAAATAAGCACTTGGTTTGCAGAAAGTGTTTTGGCAACCATGCCGGGGGAAGTATGTCACGAACGAGTGTCAAAAAAGAGCATGTATAGGTATTTGTACTTGAGAGTGCAAAAGGGGACGCTTTGGCTTATGTCTGCAGGGGATATGATTTTTTATATATATTGCTGATAAAATACTGATGGTAATTGCAGGTGACTGGCTCGAACCTGATTTGTGATCATGCAAATGTTTGATTTTTGTTGTAATGCTCCGTATTAGACAGAATGCTACGCTTATTTGGCGACTATGATGTAAATGCCATGATTATGCAAAAGATAAACCAATTCGGGACTCAGATCCTGCTTGAGATAAATATCTCTGGCTGATCTTCTTGGAGGGATAACCCAGCTGGGGAGAAGGAAACTTTCGTCACTTTGTTGTGTAAGAGTTTTAGGCATTGCTCTTTTGGGGAGAGAATGGAAACTTCTGTGGGGAGATAGTTCTTTTATCCTTGCTGAGGATGAGAGATCTGGCATTCTGGTGGGGATCTTGGTTGGGGAAGCTCCTGTTGAATGTACTTACGCTGGGGATGAGGAGGCTTTCACAACTTTGCTGGGGAAAAGCATTTCAAATATTGCTCGGGAGATCCTGCTTGGGGAGGAGGTATCTTCCGGGAAGTAGCATGCTGGGGATGCGATGCTTGATATGCCCTATGTTGTGTATTGAATACCTGCAATCCGTTAAGACAAACGAAACGCATAAGTATCCCAAGGTATCCCTTACCGGATTCCGTTATAGGAGTTAGACCTTCTTGAAAGTAATACACTTCCTGCAAGCATTCATTAAAAATGGATCATTTGTTTTATGCAAGTACTATATCATGAATATTGGACATTTTGCAAACGAACAAAAATGTACAAAACGAGATGTGACTGAAAATTCTGATTTTATTAATCTGGGTGCCCTGAATTGGCAAATACAGTCAAAGAAACAAATCCCCTGGAATGAGGAGATTGCTATAAATTGAGAAAAGTAAAAGTGTTGTGTAAACACCCCAAATTTGCCCTCACTAGGTTCACACCATGGCTTGTGATCTTTCGTTTTTGCATTAGTTTAAGCATATCATATCATATTGCATTTTTGCTTCACTGCATTAGTTCAAGTCATCTGCATCTAGGGTTTGTGATCTGAGCAATCCAAGGATCCATCTGAGCCACTCCAAAGGTCTTCAATCATCTCAAGAGGGTCCATGTATGTACAATCATCATATTATGTCCCTCAAAGATCAAGGAAGTCAAATAATCACAAGAACTGGCAAAGCATGGAAGCATAGCTAGGTTTTAATTGCACAAATGACTTGAAATTAGGGTTTTGGTTTCAGAGGCCATAACTCCAAATTTTTTGGTCATTCTTGTTTCTATTGGTCTCAAAATGTTATAAGGATCATTCATACCAAGTTTGATGAAGAAATTCATTGTGGAAGTCATCTGATCATTGGGTAACTTCTTGAGTAAGTTAGAGCAAAATCAGGGCATCTGAGGCCTCCCAACATGGAACCAAAGTGGATTTTTCATCAAATTGAAGATATATGATCTTTATTTGATCATTGAAGTGCTTAGAAGTTCATAAAGTTGAAGAAAAGTGAGCTAAACCAAAAGTTGCCAAAAATGGAAATGACTTGTAATGTAAACATTCCATTTTGGGAAAGTTTTTCAACCTCCTCTTTCTCAACCAAAAATGCTTCAAATGAAAAATTGTTGGTCATGAAAGTTGTAGATTGGATCATTCCCTTTTCAAAAGTATAAGAACAAGATCTAATTCATTTTGGAACTCAAGATATGGCTTGTCAAAGTTGGCAAAAATCCCATAAATTTCAAGAATGCACCAAAAGGGATTCTTTGCAAAACCACTTGCCAAGGCTTTTTGTGACTTCAAACACACTTCAATACATCATAGCATCATAGTGCATTGCTTCTAGATCAGAATTGCCCAAATAATTGCAAGATTGCATGCCTTGAACCTCAAGATTTCTCAAAGGGGCCAAAACTTCACATAATTGCAAAACACCCCATAACTTATTTCCCACATGCTGAATTGCCTCAAGAATGAATTTGTGGACTTCCTTGAAGTTAGCTGCGCATGGACATGCCCAAAGGCCAGGTGCATCCTTGCATATACCTCAAGTACACAAGTTGGTGACTTTTTACAAGAAGGGCCATACCAATCACGATAGGGCACAACCACTCCACAGACCTATCACAAGTTGATATGTGGACCAAATGCTGGTCATAACACACAAGAACACAAGCTGAACCCTAAGAATCACCAAGTTCACAAAAACTCTCCCTCTTGCAAAAGCTTTTGAATCTCCCAACTCAGCCACTAAATCTTCAAACAAATTCCACCATTCATCTCTAAATCCCTCACTGATCATAAACCACCCACAAAAATAGCCAAGAACACACCATAAACAAAATACGATTTTCAGCCAGTTGAGGTGCAAACTCACAAACCAGCCATCCACAAAGCTTTCCAAGCATTGCAACCTCTTCAGGAAGGTCATTAGAGGCATTTTGCACCAAGGAAGCAGCCAGAAAGCTCAAGGGTGAAAAGCTCCACCTCAGGTAGCCATTCAAATTAATTTTTCCAGAACTTTTTTTTTTATGTTTCAAAATGATTAAGCATGCTTCACTGATCACACTGAACTTGAAATTTTTTAAAATGGTTGAGAAATGTGAGTGTATTGATTGTCTGAGTGAAAAGAAATTTGTTTTGAGAGTGGATTTGATCTTAGGAGAGTGAGAGGAGTGAATCTGGAGCTTTAGAGCTCCATAATTTGCTTAGAGAAGAAGTTGGAAATTTTCAGGTGAAGGTCTGGCCGGAGAAGATGACCGGAGGTCTTCTCCGGAGACCTGAATGTCATTAGTGTCTTAATTAGGGTTAGTGCATAATTTGAATTGTGGCCGTAGGATTTGAGGTTCCCGCGTGAGATGAGTGGTCCAGATGCCATCATTAAACCCTAATTGCTTTAATTAATTTAATTAAATGAAATTAGCTCAGTTTGAATTCCAGCCACAGGATCTGACGCGCAGTCAACCAATCCTTCCCCAGATTCAATCTCATCCCTTCATTCATCATACTTCAATTTATTTTAATTTTTATTTCATATTTTTCTATCTGTTTTGTACATTTTATTTAAAATAGCAAGAAATTTCCAAAGATATTTTTATTTTGCATTTTGATTTCAAATAATTTTCTTAACCTAAAAATATCTTTACTTTTATTTTTCACATTTAAAAATCATTTTTTTAGACATTTAAGTGTTTATTTTAATTAATTAATGAAAATTAATTAATTAAAATATCATTTAGGTTTCTAAAAAATCCCAAAAAATTCATATTGCATCTTTAAACATTTAGAGACATTGTCATACCATCCACACAAATTTATTTTTGGTTTTGAACCATTTTTGACAATTTTCTTGAATTTAGGGTTCATAAAATTCACATTTTAGAACCCTAACTTCAAGAATATTTTATGCCTAACCAAGAATGGTATGACAATGGTTCTTTTTGCATTGATCTTCATTTGAAATTTAGTTTCTAACATAATTTTGTCATGGATTTCTTCTGCCTTTTTGAATTGATTGGCATTTTTCCCCTTTAAGTACCTTAAAACCCTAGCTAACTTAGAAAAATCATATCTTTCATTAGGTTAAGGGTTAGGTCTTCTCCTTTGGGGTATGAAATCATATGGGGTTAGGGTTCTTTTGATTTCATTTTCAATTTTTTATCTTATCATTTTCTTCTGTTTTTGAGTTTTGCATCTCATGCCATCATTAAACCCTAACTTCTCATCTTCCTTTGCATACATCTTGCATATGCTTGCATTCATGAACTTGCCATGACATTTCTTGCATACACATGACATATAAGACATCCTAGGACACATTAGACTCATGCTTGATCATTTCCTCATCCATTTGCCATGTTATGCCTTCATTTCATTTCATGTGCATTCATGTGCTTTCATGCCTCTTTCATGCTTCATTTGCATCCTCATTACTTGTATGATCATTCACAACTCTTGAATCACATTTTCATCATATATTAGCACCATTAACATCATAAATATGCTTCTGGTTTTGGTTTGCACCTTTGCATTCATTTCATTTTCACTTCATTTCTTCTTTATGCTAACTTTTCAGTTGGTAAGTGCTTTGGGAAGTGAATTTGCCTTCACTTCTCACAATCTCTTCTCATCTCTTCTCTTATGAATTCTTGCTGCATTTTGTATTTGTCTTAGAGTGAGCTTGCTCACTCATGTTCTCCCTTTACCTTGTCCCTTCAAGCAACTTATCTTCTTAAGTGAAGTAAGTTAGCTTGTTTCTCCTGCTTCTCCTCCTTTCATCTGCTTCTTCCTTGGTGGCTCTTCTTGAAGATCTCTTGCAAGCCTCATATAACCCTAGGAACACCCAAGCATGATAACAATTAGGGTTTTGATTAGTCCCCCTATAGTTTTACCTTTGTGTCTTCTTTGTGTATCTCTTCTCATCTCATAATCAGAGAACTAAACCTTCAAGGTTTTAAGGCTTTGTGATTAAGGTTATGCCTGCATCCTTCTCTTAGGATGGAGTGTATAACTTTAATCCTAAGTGTTATACCCTTAATGTGTTTAAATCTCTTAACCAATCTATCTAATAATCACTAAGACAATAAGCTTGTAACTTGGGCCTTGCATTAGGGTTCTAATTCTTCCTTAATTGGTTAAAAAGGACTAAACCTAGTGTTAATGGACAAGTCCCCCTCAAGTTGTCTTACAAACCATAAAATCCACTTCTTAATCTTACCATTAACTAAAATCCACTTTAATAAAGGCTTTGTTTTGTCATGAGGTTAATCTCTAATCATGGATTAAGTTGAGGTATCTTCCTCAGCTTAAATGTTCTCATCTATTATCCTTCTATTAGGATGGTGTAATGAGTTCATTAAATCCTTGATTATGGCTTAAACTCATTACTTAACACTAGACAAAAAAAACTTCAAAAACATTTAAATAATCACAAGTAGGTTAATGATCTTAATCCTACATCATGGTGATTAAGTGTGAGGTGCTTACTTCATACTTAAGGTATTCTCATTACCCCTAATCAGAGGGAGGATGTGATGAGTTTACTAACCCTTTGGTTGAGGCTAAAGCTCATTAACTTATGAAAAACACAAAAAGAAATAAAAGATTGAAAACACAAAAACAAACAATAATCGTCTCCTTCTGGATTCTTTTTCTCATCACCTTCACTCACAAACGAGAACTTGCTTCTTCCGTCTAATGCAAGCCAGTTAGAATTTGGGCTAGACAAGTCATACACTTGAGCATAGACAAGCAAGCAGTTCACAGTCAATTTATCTTCAGTCTCTTTGAGTCAAACTACGGCGTTCTGACTTCCTCATTGCACGAGAGGATATGTAGGCATAACTTAACTGTTATTGAACAAAAGTCTTTGTATATTCCCCCTCTTCTAGACCTATTCTTTTAAGCCTCATTGTCTTGAACATTGCACTCTTTCCTTGCACTGACACTCCTTTTCTTCACTTCACTTTCCAGCACTGACACCTGTACATTCTTTTCCAGCTTTTGCACACAGATAGCACTGACACTACCCCTTTTAAACACAAATCTTCCAAGCGTGGATCACGTCGAGTACGAAGGACAATCTGGGTGCTAATACCTTCCCAGGTTGTAACCAACCCCCTTTCTCAGTTTCTCTAGTTCGCAACCGTCTTATCCATATCTTTCCAGGTTTATGCAGCATTACCTTTCCTTCGGGATAAAAATGCCTAGCTGCCGACTCTTTTCAGTTCATCTTCATGTTCTCCTTTCGCCGACCGTTCGTGTCTGTACCCCTTCTGACCAGGTGTCATTTGGTGGGAGCGACAGCTTGGCGACTCTGCTGGGGACCCTTATACTGCAACCAGGGCTTCAGGTTCTTTTTGTGGGTTCCTCGTAGCACTTGTTTGATTTATGTTTACTGGGGTGTTATGTGCTAATTGTGTTTATTTATTTTCTTTATTTATTGCTTTATGTACAGTTTTATTTACTGCTTTCTTCTCAGTTTTTATACATCATATTGTCATTATCATTGTTGGAGCTGGTTTCTGTTTTGATGGGTGGGGTTTCACTGAGTGATTAAGTTCCTATACCTGGGACCTGAGTGACACCTAGGCTAGAGTGGTTCATGTTCTTTCCCATTCCATTTCGGTCTGGTGCGGGAATATGAAACAAGGTTCAGATATGGGTTTCTTCTTGAGAACTATGTGCTACAGATTTCCTGTAGTGCTAAGGCTATCTGGGAAGCCTGCTAAGTCTGGATGACCTTTATTTTGACCTTCAGAATCTGGGGAGAATTAGAGGAGGATCTCTTATGGTTATTGTAAACACTGTACCTCCGGGTTAGAAGTGTTTACACTTCTCATAACTGATCCAAGTCTGAGGATCTTTGTTCTAGAATATTACATGTGAGGGGGTTGGGTTGTTTACAAGTTTGCAGGAACCCTTGGCCACATCATACCCTGTTATTGTATTGTTTAAAGAATACTTCACTTTAGACAGTTCTTGTGATTAACCCTAGATATGTGACTCTTTATTTGAGTCCCCCACCTTGGTTACTGGATTTCTGAGCCTCCATCCGGACCGTTGAACATACATGGCCTTATACCAAGACAGATAATCAGATCCAGATCTTGATCACAAACCCTTGCATATCATTTGCATATATCATCATTGCATCATTTAACATTTGTTTATTTGTTTTTCAGGGTATCCATCATATCATATTTGGTTTGGTTTTGACCCCTTCTGCTGCTTAGACCTCTGCTTCAGTTATCTTCTTCAGCATTTACTTCAGCTATCTCCTTCAGCACCTGCATCAGTCTGTCAGAGACTTACCTCCAGCTTTTCAGTCAGTGATCTTCATCAGCATTTGTCTCCAACTTCTTCATCAGCACTCAGATATTCCAAGGAAAAGCAACATATCTTATCACTTCTTTGAGCCCTCTCTGACTGGTATTAGGAAGGTCCAGTCCCTTATCACACCTGACCATATCCCACTGTTTAGAGAGCACTATGGGGGTATTTTAGACATGGTCATGGATCTTGATTCATCTCAGAGGAGCATGGTCCACACATGCTTGCGGTTTTATGACCCTCCACTCAGATGCTTCACCTTTCCAGATTTCAAGATGGGGCCTTTGTTGGAAGAGTTTTCCTTGTTGATTGGTGTGCCTATCAGAAGAGGGATCCCCTTCAACCCAGAGATGACTGCTCCCAGAAGTGAAGAGATAGCTAAGGCAGTGCATTTGGAGCCTGCCCTTATTGAGCAAAACTTGACAACAAAAGCTGGGATTTCTGGCTTACATCTGGACTTCTTGATTTCTCAGGCCACCCTAAAGGTTGTAGTGGAAGAATAGAAGGAAGTATGTGCACTTTTAGACCTCAGCATATATGGGGTTATATTGTTTGCAGATGAGCCCAAATTTGTGAGTAAGAATGCCATCCACTTGTTCTTGCTGAGGAATCCAGTGCCTACGTTGCTAGGGGATTTTTACTACTCCATCCATCAGAGAAATGAAAAGCAAATGGGGAAGCTAGTTAGATGTTGTGCTCCCTTGTTCTACTCTTGGCTACTCAGACACTTGCCCAAATCAGATGCCTTCTTGAACCCACATCAGCAGAAGAATTGGGCCAAGAGGTTCATTGCCTTGACATCAGATGACATCAGGTGGTGCACCTAGAGCACCAAAGGCAAGGATATTATTACCAGCTGTGGGCAATATCCTAATGTGCCTCTGATAGGAGTGAAAGGTTGCATCAACTACAACCCTTTATTGTTTAAGAGACAATTGGGATATGCCTTGGTTCACCCTCCCAGAGGACAGGATTTAGCTGAGACCCTATACTGTGAAGTTCAACCTAACTCAGCTGTTGTCAGACAAGCTGTCTGGGCTTGGGACAACATCCAGACCAAAGGGACAACCATCCTTGGAAGATGTAACAATGTTGCTTCAGCTTAGTACTCAGACTGGTCCCGTACTAAAGCTCAGATTACCAGGATGCCTTTCACCTTAGAAGACACACCTGGACCATCTACAGTACAGCCTGCAGCAACTGTTAGTTTGGAGGAATTTGAAAAGCTAAAAGAGAGGAATAATCAGCTATCTGAGGCCCTGAAGAAGAATCTTTGGGAAAGAAATGATGGTCGTCTGGACATTGAAAGACTGGAAAGGCTCAAGACTGAGCATCTTACCAAGATTGAAAGGACAGATGACTACATAAGGAAAGCAAGAGCAGGAGAGTTGGTTTTGAAGAATGCCTGCAAGGAGGCAAATATTCAGAAATCTAGGGCTGAGCATTATCTGGAGGAAAGCCAGGCTAGGTTGATCGGGATCACCGAAGCCCGTGCACAAGAAGACCAGAGGACTCAGGCCAAAATTGAACAGCTGGAGGCCAATGAGAAGAAGCAGCAGGAGGTTTGGTTGGCAGCTCAGAAGGAAATATCAGAATTGAAACTACAGGCGGGGTTAAAAAGATCAAAGGATCAGGACAGGCACAAGAAGCTGACTAATGCCATTGCTACCAGGAACCTCCTCATTAGGACCATTACCGAGCACCCAGCTGGTCCGGTGACTGAGGAACTCCTGAAGGAAGTCAGGGAGGATGACTTTGGATTGGATGTCTGATTCCTCTTGGCTTGTATTTCTTTTCTTTTGATGTACTTTTTCTTTTGATTGTTGTATTTTTGACCCACCATGGGCATGTATTGTAAACAGACTATGTATTTCCATCATTTTTAATATATCAGTTTGTTTTATTTTGGTGGGCTTCTTTTCTCAACATCATCGAGCATCTCCTAGAGGTCTGGAAAGGTCAAAACCAAGAACCAAACCGGATACCTTGGAAAACCAATAAGCATATTGCATTGCATACTAACATTTTCTTTGTTTTGTAGGTTTTTGTTTGTTATTTTGTTTCTCACTTTGTTGTGGTTTCAGGAAACATTGCTCGTCGCAGAGTGTTCCCTGTCAACCGTACACACCGGTACCCAACGCGAAACAACCTTCCAGGCATTCAGATGGATCAGGTATAGCAGGACCTGAATGAAGTAAGAAATCAAATGGCAAACGAGAGGGTCGAAATGAGAAACCAAATGACCCAGTTTATGGCTGTGATGACTGGCTTGGCTCAGAGCCAGGAGAGGCTGAGAGAGCTGGTAGAAAGGCAGACACCTGAAGGTCCCCACCTTGGAACAGGAGGAACCATCAATAATGAACGAGGGCAGCCTCGTATCGACCCACCAGAGTATGGGCCCCATTTGAACCCGAATGTTAATGGCACAAGGAATGTTCAAGGTAATGCTGCTGGGGGCAGAATCTTGCAAGAGGATCCCCAGGAAGAACAGTTCACAGTTATTGGAGCTGGGGATGAGGTGTATGACAGAAGGCTGGATGAGATTGCTGAAAAGCTGAGGTCCTTAGAGTCCCAGAATTCTTTAGGCTTTGACGTAATGGATATGGGGCTGGTAGACGGGGTGAGGATTCCCCACAAATTCAAACCCCCTTGCTTTGAGAAATATAATGGTACCTCTTGCCCGCGTACTCATCTACAATCCTTCTTAGGGAGACTCAAGGCTTATACCATGGACGAAAAGTTATGGATGTTCTATTTTGAGGACAGCCTGACTGGGGCATCAAGAGAATGGTATTCGCATCTGACAAGAGCCACTATAAGATGTTGGAAAGACTTGGCCGAAGCCTTCATCCGGAAATACCAGTACAACCTAGACATGGCCCCCAATAGAACTCTCCTAATAGGCATGTCTCATTCTTCAAGGTAAAGCTTTCGGGATTATGCTCAGAGGTGGAGACAGCTTCCTGCTGCTGTCCAGCCACCCATGTCTGAAAGAGAGATGGATGACATGTTTATGAACACCTTGCAGGGAACTTATATTGATAGACTTGCTGCTTTCTCTTCCACCAGTTTTGCCGATGTAGTTATAGCTGGTGAGAGAATTGAAAGTCTTTTGAAGATGGGCAAAATCTCTGACAATGGTGCAAGCTCCTCCAACAACCCCAGAAAACCTTTTGCAGGTGTAAACACCCCAAATTTGCCCTCACCCATTCACACCATGGCTTGTGATCTTTCATATTCAAAAACTCAATTATAGCATCTCATACCACATTTTTGATTCACTGCATTGGTTCAAAGTCATCTGCATCTAGGGTTTGTGATCTGAGCAATCCAAGAGCCATTTGATCCACTCCCAAGGTCATCAATCACTTCAAAGGGGTCCATGTATGTTCAAGCATCATATTATATCCTCTTAAAATCAAAGAAGTTAAAGAATCACAAGAACTGAGGAAGGCATGGAAGCAGAGCCAGGTTTAACTGCACAGATGACCTGAAATTAGGGTTTTGGTTTCAGAGACCATAACTCCATGTTTTTTGGTCATTCTTGTTTCTATTGGTCTCTATATGGTATAGGGAGCATGCATATCAATTTTCATGAAGAAATTCAATGGGGAAATCATCTGATCAAGAGTTGACTTTTCAAGCAAGTCAGTGCAAAATCAGGGCATCTGAGGCCCCCAATGACCCAACCAAAGGGTGTTCTTCATCATTTTGATTGTTTATGATCTTTATTTGATCATAGAAGAAGTTGGAAGTTCACAAAATTGAAGAATTTCAAGTCTTTTGCAAAGTTGACTTTTTGGGAAAGTTTGACTTTTAATGAAATTACCATTTTAGGAAACCTTTTCAACCCTTGCTTTTTGATTCAAAAATGCTTCAAATGGAAAAACTTTGGTCATGAAAGTTGTAGAATGGATCATTCCCTTTTCAAAAAGTACAAGAACATGACCTAATTCATTTTGGATCAAAAGTTATGGCTTGTCAAAGTTGGCTAAAATCACAAAATTTGAAGTTTTCTACCAACGGGACATTTTGCAAAATGACTTGATCAAGTGTTCTAAAGGCCTCAAATGTGTATCATTTCTTCACAACATGATCATGCATGACCTAAAATCAGAATTGGCCCAAGGGATTTCTCATTCATTTGCCTTGATCTTCACATGGCCATAAGTCATTTTTCATAAAAAATGCAAAGAGGAATTTTTGGCAAAATCATTCTCAAAGGAGTTATGTGATCACTAGCTGGTTTCAATGCATTGACATGACCTAGTGAAGCATCCCACATCAAAAATCCAGCAAGAGTTCTCACATTCACATGGCAAAAATCATGAAATAACACAAGTGGGCAAGTTGCAAAATCTCTCTCAACTCATGATCCAAATGTAACAGACTTTCATAAGCCATCCAAGGGCCATTCTTGACTCAAGCTGAGGCAGGACAAGCCTCTAGACTGCTGCTGCCATAGCCCATGCTGCAAGTACAAATCAACTTGACTTTTTGGCAAAATCTCCCATACCAATCCCACAGTGTACACCTGCCCCCCTAGATTGCTGGGATTGTTTATGGATTGTCTAAGAGTCATAAAGCAAGAGAAGAGCAAGCCTGGAAGACACACATTGCAGCACACTCCAAAAACTGTCAAAACTTTCCTCTCTTCGAATCTCCCTCCATGGCCATTAAACACTCATTTTCTCTTCACCAATGAATCATACACCCTCCATGGAACAAGAATCAATCATTAAAAGAGCCTGAAACATCACATACACAAACCTCAAATTCTGCTACACCAGAACTGAAGCCTTCAAACTAGCCACCATCAAAGCTTTCCAAGCATCCCACTAGCTTCAGAAGGGCCAAGGGAGTTCATTTGCACAAGTGGGAGGTTCTAGAAGCTCACCATTGAAGTTCTCCAGCTCATGTATGGCCAAGAACACTTTCTCACAGAGCTTGTTTTTCTTGTTATAAAATGAAAGTGTATGTTGTGCTGATCATAATGATGTCCTTGGAATTGAAAATAGTGAAGAAATGATCATTTCATGGCCCTCTGAAACTTTACCCGTGAAACTTATTTGCTTCGATTCCCTCTGTTCTTGGGTTATAAATGTTGTTTGAGGGGTGATTTGAATAGGGTTTGGGTAGAGGATCATTTCCCTGGTTTCAATTTGATGAATGATGGCCTGTAGCATGTTCTAGGGTTTTTGACCCGCCGGAGAAGACGACCAGAACCACTGTTCCGGCCTCCTGAGGTTAGTTTGCCCTAATTAGGGTTTAGCTGAGTAATTAGTGTGTTTTGAATCTGGACCCTAGGATTAGGCTTCCCGCGTGTGGACCAATGGCTTAGATCATCTCATTAATTCATAATTTCCATTTAACTTAATTAATTAGGTTTAATTAGTTAATTAACCTGATTTGAATATAGTCCATTGGATTGCGCGCGCAGTCAACAAACCATTTCCCAGATTCAATCCTGGCCTCTCCTTCTGCATACTTCTCCTATTTTAATTTTTATTTCATTTATTTTGTATTTAATTTGTCCAATTAATTTAAAATAGTAAAACAATTTTAAAAATTCTGAAAATTTTTGTACAAACTTTTATTAATTTTCAGAAACCAAAAACATTTTATTTTTATTTTTTGGCATTAAAAAATATTTTTAAATCATTTAAAAGTTTATTTTTAATTAATTAATGAGAATTAATTAATTAAAAATACTTTTAGGTATTTAAAAATCACCAAAAAATTCATGAAACATTTAAAATCATTTAGAAACATTGTCCAACCCTCAAACCAAATTACTTTTTTGATCTTGATGCATTTTGACAATTTTTCATGGAATTAATTCTATTTCAAAGCATTATTTTGATCCAATGTTCAAAAATTCATTTCTGCCTAGTCTTTGAGAGTTGGACTTTGATTCTTTTTGCTTTGTGTCTTGCATATCATGTAGTTTGTGAGATTAAATTGGCATGATTTGATCTTTCATTTTCAATTTGTTTGACATTTTTCTTGTCAAGGTACCTTAAAACCCTAGCCAACTTAGGAAATTCATAACCCTAATTAGGTTAAGAGTTAGGACTCCTTCTTTGGGCAGTAACTTTGTGTAGGGTTAAGGTCCCTTTGAATGCATTTTCAATTTTTTATCTGGATGTTTGCTTCTGTTTTTTATTTTTGTTTGGTGCATTGATCATAAACCCTAATTTGGGCTTTCTTTTGCATTCATCTTGCACTTGCTTGCATTCCATGATTTGCCATAGCATTTTGTGCATCCATTTGATCCATTAGACATTTTAGGACATGTTAGAAGTATGTTTGATCATTGCATCTTTCATTTGCTACTTTGTATGTCATTTGCATTCCATAACTTTTCATGTACATCCATGTTTCTAAGCATGCTTCTCTTGCATCCATATGTTCATATGATCATCCTCATGCCTTGATTCATGTTTGCATCATCTCATAACATCATTATCATCACACACATGCTCCTAGTTTTGATTTGCATCATGCCATTTCATCTCATTTTGCATTGCATTGCATTTATTTCACTAACTTTTCAGGTGGTAAGTCACTTTGAGAAGTGAATTTGCCTTCACTTCTCACAACTTCTTTTCATCTCTCTTATGCATCATTGCTGCATTTTATCTTGTGTTTGAGATTGAACTTGCTCTTTCTTCTTCTTCTTACTTTCTTTCCTCAAGTGACTTGTCTTCTTAAATGAAGCAAGTTACTTTGCTTCTCTTTGCTCCTTTCATCTGCTTCCTGGTGGTTCCTCTAAAGATTTCTCTTGTAAACCTCACAAACCTTAGGAACAACCAAGCATGACAATAATTAGGGTTTTGATTAGTCTCCCCACTTAGTTTTTACCTTTGTGTCTCATTGAGTCTTCTCTTCTCACCTCATAATCAGGGACTAAACCATAAAGGCTTTAAGGCTTTGTGATTAAGCTTATGCCTGCATCCTTCTATTAGGATGGAGTGTATAACTTTAATCCTAAGTGTTAAACCCTTAATGTGTTTAAATCCCTTAATCAATTCACTTAATAATCATCAAGACATCAAGCTTGTAACTTGGGCCTTGCATTAGGGTTCTAATTCTTCCTTAATTGGTTAAGAAGGACTAACCCTAGGGTTAATGGACAAGTCCCCCTCAAGTTGTCTTACAAATCATAAAATTCACTTCATCATCTTATCATTAACTAAAATCCACTCAATAAAGGCTTTGTTTTGTCTTGAGTTTAATCCCTAATCATGGATTAAGTTGAGGAGCTTTCCTCAGCTTAAACATTCTCATCTATTATCCTTCTATTAGGATGGTGTAATGGGTCTGTTTAATCCCTGATTATGGCTTAACCTCATTACTTAACACTAAACAAAAACACCAAAAACATCTAAATAATAACAAGTAGGTTAATGATCTTAATCCTACATCAAAGGTGATTAAGTGTGAGAAACTGACTTCACACTTAAGGTATCCTCATTACCCCTAATCAGAGGGAAGATGTGATGAGTTTACTAACCCATTGGTTTAGGCTTAAGCTCATTAACTTATGACAAACTTTCAAAAGCAATAAAAGACTGAAAACTCAAAAACATACAATAATCGTCTCCTCCGGGATTCTTTTCTCATCACTTTCACTCACAAACGAGAACTCGCTTCTTCCGTCTAATGCAAGACAGTCTGCACCTGAGCCAGACAGGTCATACACTTGAGCATAGACAAGCAAGCAGTTCATCAGTCAATTCATCTTTTCAGTCTCTTTGGGTCGAACTACGGTGTTCTGACTTCCTCATTGCACGAGAGGATACGTAGGCATAACTTAACAGTTATTGAACAAAAGTCTCTGTATATTCCCCCTCCTTCCAGTATTATTCTTTAAGCATCATAGTCTTGAGCATTATACTCTTGTTCTTACACTGACACTGTACATTTACACACTTCACACTTTTTTACACTGACACCTGTACATCCTTTTCCAGCTCCTTTTATACACAGATTGCACTGACACTACCCCTTTAAAACACAAATCTTTTAAGCGTGGATCCCGTCGAGTACGGCAGACAATCTGGGTGCTAATACCTTCCCAGGTTGTAACCAATCCCCTTTCTCAGTCTCTCTGGTTCGCAACCGTCTTATCCATATCTTTTCTAGGTCTATGCAGCATTACCTTTCCTTCGGGATAAAAATGCCTAGCTGGCGACTCTTTCTCTTCCTGTGAGTTCACTCCTGTGTGTTCTCGCATCTCTTTTCGCCGACCATTCGCGTCTGTACCCCTTCTGACCCGGCTTCATTTGGTGGGAGCGATAGCAGGACCCCGAAGGGCAGGTGAAACAAATGCTATCTATGCAGGCAGGGGCAGGCCCCAGTATTCTCACAGATCCGTGGCAGCCGTTACCATCCCAGCTCTAGTTCCAGAACAACCACTTTTTCCTCAACAACAACAACAACATCACTATCAACAGCAATCTCATTTTCCGCAACAAAGAACTTACAGCAATAACAATAACAATCCACAGCAGCGTCCCTTTCAACAAAGACCATCTCAAGAAAATAGGGTGATTGACCCCATTCCTATGCCTTATGCTCCTTTACTGCCACACCTCCTGAAGCTTAACCTGGTTGAGTTAAGGACGTTGGCTCCACCAGATCCTCTCAACCTCCCAAAGAATTATGATGCTAATGCCAGGTGTGCCTTCCACTCCAATACACTTAGTCACAATACTGAGAAATGTAGAGCCTTGCAAATGAAGGTTCAAGATCTGGTCGATTCCAAAGCTCTCAATTTCACACCTCCTTTGAATGTTAACAGAAACCCTATGCCTAATCATGGTGGGCCCAGGAATAATGCCATAGGAGAGGACCAACCATTTGCACTAATTGATAATATTGCACAGATTAGGACACCGTTGGCAGAAGTTAAGGCTCAACTTTTAAGATGCCAAGTTTTCCCGGGCTGTGAGGCTTGCTGCGAATCGTGCAGAACTGCTATTAATGGTTGTGAGAGGCTAAGGTTTGGCATAGATGGCCTTATCAAAGATGGAATTTTGCAAATTACCACAACGGCTCCTTCAACATCAACAACTCTTCCTTCAGCAACAACGGGTCCTCCTACAATATCAACAATTCTTTCTTCAGCAACAACATATCCTCCTACAAATGCAACAACTATCATACCCACAGATTCATCCACAATTCCAGCAATTACTCCATCCATTATTTCAACAGATCAGAGTTCAGCGACATTTACTTCTACAACATCAGCACCCATCTTATCAACGAAAACGCCTACAACACCAGCAAACACTAATGAAGATATCTCAACGGTCACGATCTATTATTACCCGACAAATGTTCATCCCAACAACAATTTCCAACAACAAACTGCAACACCTCCTGTCAGATCTCCAGTCACAATCTATTACGACCCGCATAACATCACAATTCCTTCTGCTGCAGCAATCAGTCTGGTCACCATTACGGTACCTGGACCCGTTCCTTATGAAAGCAATAATGCCATACCTTGGCACTATGGCTCTGATCTCTACTGCGACTGGAAGAATATCACTCTAGATTTATCAACCTCTTCACCACAAGTTGACAATGTTGGGGGAGGCGGAGGCTTCACCAGAAGCGGACGCCTTTTTGCCTCACAAACACCAAGACCCAATGCTGAAGCAGAAGCTGCTGCTAAGGCAAAAGGGAAGAATGTGGTACTTGAAGAGCCAATTGTTAAAGAAACTCCGAAAATGTCTTTTGAACAAGAAGTGGACGAGTTCATGAGAATAATCAAAAAGGGTGATTACAAAGTGGTGGACCAGCTTCATCAGACACCCTCCAAAATCTCTATATTATCATTGTTAATGTGTTCCGAAGCCCATAGGAATGCGTTGTTGAGAGTCTTGCACGCAGCATACGTGCCAGAAGAGATTATGGTTAATCAGCTGGAAACAGTGGTTGCGAATGTTAACACCAGCCATGGACTGGGCTTTACGAATGCTGATTTAACAATGGAGGGACGCAACCATAACAAGGCTTTACATATCACCTTAGAATGCAAAGGTGTTGTTCTTTCTCATGTACTGGTAGACACTGGGTCTTTGCTCAATGTCCTGCCAAAGAAGGCCTTGGTGAAGCTGGAGTATGATGGTTTGGCATTACGCCCAAGTAATTTGGTGGTGAGAGCATTTGATGGCTCTAAGAGATCAGTGCTTGGAGAGATTGATCTACCTGTAATGATTGGCCCACAGACCTTTAAAACTACCTTCTTCGTGATGGACATACAGCCGGACTACAGCTGTTTGTTGGGTAGACCCTGGATTCACGCCGCTGGCGCTGTTACATCTACCCTTCACCAGAAATTAAAATTTGAGTGGGAAGGTCAGATCATCACAATTTGCGGGGAGGAAGATATTTTCGTTAGCAAGCTAGCTACTTACAAGTATATAGAGATGGATGGGGAGATCCATGAGACTATGAGTCACGGATTTGAGGCCCTTAACATCAATGAAGCAACGGATGTATCTGGAACTTCCATCACTTCAAATCAACAAGCCCGGAAGGTTGTTGAGGAGGGTACCGCTCAAGGCTGGGGCAAGCTGCTTCCGGTTGAAAAGAAAGAAGACAAATTCGGGTTGGGTTACAAACCAATTCGACAAGATCAACCAGAGGCTGCAACGGAGCCCAAATTTGTCAGCGGGGGAATGCTTACCCCGGATGCTGTGAACAGTCTGGAAGATGAGGAAGAAGATGAACGCAACCTGGAAAACTGGATACGTCCAAGGATCTCGGGGAACCAAGTCTCAAACTGGTCTTCCCAGGAAATTATAAGAGTTACTCCTACATATTAATTATTATTTCCTGTCTTTAAGCATGCATCAAGTCCTGCATCTTGCCCAAGATGTCAGGACTCATTTTATAATCGGGTCATCTTGTATTTTGTGCAAACGATCAATTAATGAATATCAGGACATCTTTTGCAAACAAGTCTCTATTTCGCTCACTAATTTTCATTTTTTATTTTTTATACAAAACAATAAAATGGCAATGTTTTCGAAATAATAACTTCATTTTTCACTTTTTCTAAACAAGATAAAACTGATCACTAAAATGAACCAATTTAAACCCTTGCAGAGAATGACCTCCAGACAGCACCGACAACGACACTACTATGACTTCGTATGACTTCGACAATCCGATTAATCAAGCCGATGAAGGGGTTGAAGAATATTATGAGCTACCTGAAGAACTAGCCAGGTTGTTAAGGCAAGAGGAGAAGGTTATTACTCCTCATCAGGAGGAAGTTGAGACAGTTAATCTTGGTACCGAAGAAGACTTGAAAGAAGTGAAGATCGGGGCCCGTCTGCAAGATTCAGTGAAGGAACAACTTATTGACATGCTGCGAGAGTACGTTGATGTTTTTGCTTGGTCTTATCAAGATATGCCAGGTCTGGATACCGACATTGTTATGCACAAGCGGCCTCTGAAAGAAGCTACGCCGTACTCGTCCGGATATGGCCATGAAGATAAAAGAAGAGGTGCAAACACAGTGGGATGACGGTTTCCTTGCTGTAACTAGTTACCCGTCGTGGGTTGCTAACATTGTACCTGTGCCTAAAAAGGATGGCAAAGTACGTATGTGTGTGAATTATCGGGATCTGAATAGAGCTAGCCCAAAAGATGACTTCCCATTACCTCACATTGATGTATTGGTCGACAACACGGCTCAGTTCTCGGTATTCTCCTTCATGGATGGATTTTCAGGATATAATCAGATCAAGATGTCACCTGAAGACATGGAGAAGACAACTTTCATCACACCCTGGGGCACATTCTGTTATAAGGTAATGCCATTTGGACTGAAGAACGCTGGTGCCACTTATCAACGGGCTATGGTAACATTATTCCACGACATGATCCACAAAGAAATTGAATGTTATGTGGATGACATGATTTCCAAGTCCCTCACAGAAGAAGACCACCTGGTAAACCTGTTGAAGTTGTTCAAGCCTTTGAGGAAGTATCAGCTGAAGCTAAACCCCAACAAATGCACATTCGGGGTACGGTCCGGTAAGCTTCTAGGATTTATTGTAAGTGAAAAGGGGATTGAGGTTGACCCTGACAAAGTCAAAGCCATTCAAGAGATGCCTGCACCAAAGACTGAAAAAGAAGTTCGGGGGTTTCTAGGTAGATTGAACTACATTTCAAGGTTCATATCTCATCCTACTGCAACCTGTGAACCCCTGTTCAAGTTATTAAGAAAAGAACAAACGGTCAGGTGGAATGAAGACTGCCAGAGGGCTTTTGACAAAATCAAGGAATACTTACAAGAACCTCCAATCCTTATGCCTCCCATTGAAGGAAGACCTCTAATAATGTACTTGACAGTATTTGAAGAGTCAATGAGGTATGTGCTGGGCCAGCATGACGAGTCTGGTCGAAAAGAGTATGCAATATACTACCTAAGCAAAACGTTTACCGACTGTGAACAACGTTATTCACTGCTCGAGAAAACTTGTTGTGTTTTAGCGTGGGCTGCTCGCCGACTAAGGCAATATATGTTGACTCACACTACCTTGTTGATCTCAAAGATGGACCCAGTCAAGTATATATTTGAGAATCCAACACTTACCAAAAGGGTTGCAAGATGGCAAATAATTCTCACAGAATATGACATCCAATACACATTTCAAAAGGCCATCAAGGGCAGTGTACTGTCTGACTATCTGGCTGAGCAACCCATTGATGATTACCAGCCAATGAGGTTTGACTTCCCTGATGAAGACATCATGTTCATAAAAGCGAAAGATCATGAAGAGCCTGTTCACACTGAAGGGCCTGACCCAGAAGAAGAATGGACAATGATGTTTAATGGGGCTATTAATATGAATGGTCGTGGAGTTGGTGCAGTGCTCATCACACCTAAGGGAGTTCACATGCCTTTCTCAACAAAACTCACCTTTAACTGCACTAACAACGAAGCTGAATATGATGCATGTATCATGGGTCTTGAGGAAGCCATTGACCTCAGGATCAAGACTTTAACTGTGTTTGGAGACTCAGCTCTGGTAATCAATTAAACCAACGGCAAATGGTACATTCACCAGGAGCATCTGATTCCATACCGAGACTACACGAGGAGATTACTAACCTTCTTCACTACAGTTAAACTTGAGTATATCCCTCGGGATGAAAATCAGTTTGCAGATGCTCTGGCTACCATTTCCTCCATGATCAAAGTTCAAGCTGCCAACTTTGTGCCTCGGATTTCAGTGTCCAGACCTGACAGACCAGCATACGTATTCTCTGTGGATATTGCTAAAGATGACTAGCCTTGGTTCCATGACATCAAATGCTTATTAGAGGATCAAACATACCCGCCTGGGGAATCATCCAATGATAAGAAGACATTAAGAAGGCTAGCTGGTAGTTTCTTCCTGAATACTGATGGTTCCTTGTACAAGAGAAACTTTGACATGGTACTTCTCAGATGTGTTGATAAGAACGAAGCAGACTTGCTGATGCACGAGGAGCATGAAGGATCTTTCGGTACCCATGCTGGGGGACATGCAATGGCTAAGAAATTGTTATGATCAGGTTACTACTGGATCACAATGGATGCAGACTGTTGTGCCTATGCCAGAAAGTGCCATAAATGCCAGATTTATGCGGATAAAGTGCATGTGCCTCCAAATCCTTTGAATGTAATGTCTTCACCTTGGCCCTTTGCCATGTGGGGCATTGACATGATCGGAAAGATTGAACCGACTGCTTCAAATGGCCACAGATTTATCCTGGTAGCCATTGATTACTTCACCAAATGGGTTGAAGCAGCGTCGTATGCAAATGTCACCAGACAAGTGGTAGCCCGATTCCTGAAGAGAGACATCATCTGTCGGTATGGAGTGCCCGAGCGAATCACTACTGAAAATGGTTCCAATTTGAACAATAAAATGATGGCAGAACTGTGTCGGGACTTCAAGATTCAACATCACAACTCTTCTCCTTACAGGCCAAAGATGAATGGCGATGTTGAGGCAGCTAACAAGAATATCAAGAAGATTGTGCAAAAGATGGTGGTTACTTACAAAGACTGGCATGAGATGCTACCATTTTCCTTGCATGGGTACCGTACCTCAATCAGAACAACCACTAGGGCAACACCGTATCAACTTGTGTATGGTATGGAGGCAGTCCTACCTATTGAAGTTGAATTACCCTCTTTACGGGTATTGATGGATGTCAAGTTGAATGAAGCAGAATGGGTCCGATCTCGGTACAATCAACTAAATCTGATCAAAGAGAAGAGATTAGCTGCAATCTGTCATGGGCAGTTATATCAAAAGAGAATGAAGAAAGCCTTCGATCAGAAATTCAGGCTTCGGGAATACCAAGTAGGAGATCTTGTGCTGAAAAGACTCCTTCCTCCTCATACAGACCACAGGGGCAAGTGGACTCCGAATTACGATGGTC
Organism: Lathyrus aphaca; assembly: GCA_963966055.1. Lineage (NCBI taxonomy): Eukaryota > Viridiplantae > Streptophyta > Magnoliopsida > Fabales > Fabaceae > Lathyrus > Lathyrus aphaca. The sequence continues at coordinate 408,274,410 of OZ014521.1, read as the reverse complement.
CATTCATAGTGATGAAGGTTTTCTCCAGTGGAGCACTGTGAATTCAGATGCAGTTAAAAAATACTTCGCATAAAATGACCCGCTGGACATAAAAACAGAATGAAAGTCCAGGAAAAAATAGGGCATCCCGGTGATTCAAAAATAGAATAAAATACTCAAGAAAAAATAAGGGAAAATGAAAAAATGTACACCCGCTGAGTTGAAAAGCCGCATTGGACAGCTCGGGCAAAAATGGGTATCCTGGTGGATTGAAAACCCGAAAGGGCGATCCACGCAAAATAAGGGAATAAGCAAACAACTGCATTCTGAATTCGTCTGTATCATTTGCGACATGGAAAGCTTCGAAAGGTTAAAACATCGGTCAGAATCAACTTTCTTCAGAAAGCAAGGTAAGAAGAACGTCAAGGTCATACGGGTCATAGCAAAGGAAGCTCACTGAGGCGTCTCAAACATTGCCAGCGCCTTCATTTTTTCTCAATTTGTAACAATCTCATTTTAGCGGATTTGTTTCTTTGACTGTACTTGCCAATTCAGGGCACACAAATTAATAAAACCAGAATTTTCAGTCACATTTCGTCTTGTACATTTTTGTTTCGTTTGCAAAATGTCCAATGTTCATGATATGATACTTGCATAAAACAGATGTGCCTTTCTAATAAATGCTTGCAGGAAATGTATTTTACACCCAGGAGTATCTAAACTCCTATGATGGAATCCGGTAAGGGATACCTCGGGGCCCTTGTGCGTTTCTTTGTCTTAACAGGATTGCAGGTATTCAAAGCGCAACATGAGGCATGAAAGTTTTACCCCAACAAAGTTGCCAAATCATTATTTCCTCAGCACGTCCTCCAACCAGCACCGAAAATGCTTTCTCCCCATCAGAGTTTCCAGGCATCAATACATTTTCTTCAGAGCAGCATTAGAAGGTGCTCATTTCCCTAGTTGAGTTGTTAGGTATCCCCATCCTTAGCAGGATCCCCATAGAAATCTCTAGGAAGATCGTTCAGTGGTCTTTCCTCCTCCAACAAAGTACTAGACAGGGAACCATCTCCCCAAAAAGCTCCAGTCTCCTCCCGGAAAGAGCAATGTCTGATTTTCCCGACAACAAATTGACGAAAGCTTCCACATCCCTAGCTGGGCTCCACATTACTAAGATAGCTCTATCAGTGACCTATTTCCCCAAGCAGAGTCGTATATTTTATCAAATCTACCAATGATCTCATCCCTAGCTGGGATATCCTGTCAAGCAGATCAGTCAGAGATCTCCACAAGCAATGGGATCCGAATCCCGGATCGGTATCTTTGCATAATCATATCATTCACATCATTTTTCCCCTAGAGCGTAGCATTCCGTCTAATACGGAGCATTATAGAAAAAGTCAACATATTGCATAATCACAAGTCAGGTTCGAACCAGTCACCTGTAAATATCAACAATACCTCATCAGCAATATACAAAATACATCCCTTGCATATAAAAGCCAAAGCGTTCCCTTTACACTCTCAAATACAGATACATGCTCCTTTTGACACTCGTCTGTGTCATCATTCCCCAGTAAAGTCGCCAGAACACTTTCTACAAACAGATGCTTATACACAATATGTTTTTCCCGACACTCGTCCGTGTCATCTCATATCTCCCCATAGAAAGCCAAAGAGCATCCCCTTTGCACTCACAAATACATGTTTATATATGCTCATTCGACACTCGTCTGTGTCATATCATCCCCCTGCAGATATAAGCCACAAATATCCTTTTGAATACAGAAAATTCCATACTCTTGTTGACACCCTTCCGTGTCATCCTACCCCCACAGGTTGCCAGAACACCTTTTACACTTATAAGTTCATAACTTATACGTTTCCTCTTATGACATCCGTCCGTGTCATACTCTCAAGTTGAACACTCGTCTGTGTCTCACCAATGCTAATCTTTATTCATACAGATACTCATCCGTATCTTGTATATACCACTTATTTCCCCTCAGATTCAACACTCGTCTGTGTTCTTTGTTAACCAGTTGGTACTAATTCGTACCATCATCTTTGAACATGCATCAGCGTTTTTTTCTACCGATACTCGTCTGTATCATAGTCTTAAGGATGCTCGTCCGCATATTTAATCTATACACAGTGTCAAACACTTATACCTTTTATTTATTGGATTTAAACACTCGGTCGTGTTTACTATTCCCCAGTAAGTCCCCAGTAGAACAACCTTTCTCTTATCTGACATTCGTCCTATGTCATGATATTTTCGGCAGCCGTACCCTGCCAGGTGATCTTCCTTCACCTTTGGATGACCGTCCCTCATCCTTCTCCCAGCGGAGTCTCCATTATTGGAACCCTTTTATATCCGGAATTCATCCTATGTCGTGATATTTAGAAGCCGTCCCCTGCTAGGTGATCGTCCTTCACCTTCTTGATGATCGTCCTTTATCATTTTATCCGATGGCCGTCCCCATCGTTGATCTTTATTATCTGACATTCGTCCTATGTCACGATAAACCCCGAGAGCAGTCGTACCCTGCTAGGTGATCGTCCTTCACCTCTTGATGATCGTCCTTCATCATGCTTATCCGATGGCCATCCCCATCGTTGACTTTTTCTATCCGACATTCATCCTATGTCGTGGTAAAAAATAGTCGTCCCCTGCCAGGTGATCGTCCTTCACCTTTGATGATCGTCCCTCATCATTACTTCATTTATTCTCTGAAACTGATGGACGTCCCCATCATTGCCTTTATTTTAACCCCCAGAGAATCTTGTTTACTAGATGGTCTTCCCTATCATGATCTCTTTATTTCCCCAGCATGTCGGCCGTCCCCGTCATTGCTTTATCCCCAGCAGTCTTCCTCTGCTCGATGGTCGTCCTCCATCACCTTCACTTTATAATCATGCTATACTACTTTTTAAAAATTTATATCCCTTTTCTTCTTCTCCCCAGTGAGTGCAAATTTTGGACTGTCTTTGGTATTCAACCACAAGTTATCTTGTTTGATTGTTAAGCTCGTCGCTTACATCCTGCACAACTAACTCATGCTTGAATAGGGGCAGCTGTAAACACCCAATATTTTCCCTCACTAGGTTCACACCATGGCTTGTGATCTTTCTTTTTTGCATTAGTTTAAGCATATCATGTCATATTGCATTTTTGCTTCACTGCATTAGTTCAAGTCATCTGCATCTAGGGTTTGTGATCTGAGCAATCCAAGGATCCATCTGAGCCACTCCAAAGGTCTTAAATCATCTCAAGAGGGTTCATGTATGTTCCATCATCATATTATGTCCCTCAAAGATCAAGGAAGTCAAAGAATCACAAGAACTGGCAAAGCATGGAAGCAGAGCTAGGGTTTAAATGCACAAATGACTTGAAATTAGGGTTTTGGTTTCAGAGGCCATAACTCCAAATTTTTTGGTCATTCTTGTTTCTATTGGTCTCAAAATGTTATAAGGATCATTCATACCAAGTTTGATGAACAAATTCATTGTGGAAGTCATCTGATCACTGGGTAACTTCTTGAGCAAGTCAGAGCAAAATCAGGGCATCTGAGGCCTCCCAACATGGAACCAAAGTGGATTTTTCATCAAATTGAAGTTATATGATCTTTATTTGATCATTTAAGTGCTTAGAATTTCACAAAGTTGAAGAAAAGTGAGCTAAACCAAAAGTTACCAAAAATGGAAATGACTTGTAATGTAAACTTTCCATTTTGGGAAAGTTTTTCAACCTCCTCTTTCTCAACCAAAAATGCTTCAAATAAAAAATTGTTGGTCATGAAAGTTGTAAATTGGATCATTCCCTTTTCAAAAAGTACAAGAACAAGATCTAATTCATTTTGAAACTCAAGATATGGCTTGTCAAAGTTGGCAAAAATCCCATAAATTTCAAGAATGCACCAAAAGGGATTCTTTGCAAAACCATTTGCCAAGGCTTTTTGTGACTTCAAACACACTTCAATACATCATAACATCATATTGCATTGCTTCTAGATCATAATTGCCCAAAGAATTGCAAGATTGCATGCCTTGAACCTCAAGATTTCTCAAAGGGGCCAAAACTTCACATAATAGCAAAACACCCCAAAACTTATTTCCCACATGCTGAATTGCCTCAAGAATGAATTTGTGGACTTCCTTAAAGTCAGCTGCGCATGGACATGCCAGAAGGCCAGCTGCATCCTTGCCCATACCTCAAGTACACAAGTTGGTGACTTTTTGCAAGAAGGGCCATACCAATCACAATAGGGCACAACCACTCCACAGACCTATCACAAGTTGATATGTGGACCAAATGCTGGTCATAACACACAAGAACACAAGCTGAACCCTAAGAATCACCAAGTTCGCAAAAACTCTCCCTCTTGCAAAAGCTTTTGAATCTCCCAACTCAGCCACTAAATCTTCAAACAAATTCCACCATTCATCTCTAAATCCCTCACTGATCATAAACCACCCACAAAAATAGCCAAGAACACACCATAAACAAAATACGATTTTCAGCCAGTTGAGGTGCAAACTCACAAACCAGCCATCCACAAAGCTTTCCAAGCATTGCAACCTCTTCAGGAAGGTCATTAGAGGCATTTTGCACCAAGGAAGCAGCTAGAAAGCTCAAGGATGAAAAGCTCCACCTCAGGTAGCCATTCGAATTAATTTTTCCAGAACTTCTTTTTTATGTTTCAAAATGATTAAGAATGCTTCACTGATCACACTGAAATTGAAATTTTTGAAAATGGTTGAGAAATGAGAGTGTATTGATTGTCTGAATTTTTTTCCATGTTTATGTTTCTCTTTGAATCAGGAGTTTGAGTGAAAAGAAATTTGTTTTGAGAGTGGATTTGATCTTAGGAGAGTGAGAGGAGTGAATCTGGAGCTTTAGAGCTCCAGAATTTGCTTAGAGAAGAAGTTGGAAATTTTCAGGTGAAGGTCTGGCCGCAGAAGATGACCGGAGGTCTTCTCCGGCCACCTGAATGTCATTAGTGTCTTAATTAGGGTTAGGGCATAATTTGAATTGTGGCCGTAGGATTTGAGGTTCCCGCGTGAGATGAGTGGTCCAGATGCCATCATTAAACTCTAATTGCTTTAATTATTTTAATTAAATGAAATTAGTGTCGCTCCCACCAAGTGAGGCTAAGTCAGAAGGGGTACAGACGCGAACGGTCGGGAAAGAGGAGAGAAATGAATAGAGTCGCCAGCTAGGCATTTTTATCCCGAAGGATAGGTAATGCTGCATAAACCTGAGAAAAGATAGATAAGACGGTTGCGAACCATAGAAACTGAGAAAGGGGGTTAGTTACAAGGGAAGGTATTAGCACCCAGATTGTCCGTCGTACTCGACGGGATCCACGCTTAAAAGATTGGTGTTTTAAAGGGGTAGTGTCAGTGCAATTTGTGTATCAAAGCTGGAAAAAAATGCAAGTGTCAGTGCAAAAGGAAATGTGAAGTGTATAAGAGAAGTGTCAGTGTAAGAAAAGGAGTGAAATGCTCAAGATAATGAGGCTAAAAGAAAAATGCTGGAAGGAGGGGGAATATACAGAGACTTTTGTTCGATAACTGTTAAGTTATGCCTACGTATCCTCCCGTGCAATGAGGAAGTCAGAACACCGTAGTTCGACTCAAAGAGACTGAAAGATAAATTGACTTGTGAATTGTTTACTTGTCTATGCTCAAGTGTATGACCTGTCTGGCTCAGGTGCAAACTGTCTTGCATTAGACGGAAGAAGCAAGTTCTCGCTTGTGAGTGAATGAGGTGAGAAAAGAATCCCGGAGGAGACGATTATTATTTGTTTTTGATGTTTTCAATCTTTTATTGCTTTTGGATTTGTCATAAGTTAACGAGTTTAAGCCTAAACCAAGGGTTAGTAAACTCATCACATCTTCCCCCTGATTAGGGGTAATGAGAATACCTTAAGTATGAAGTAAACACCTCACACTTAATCACCATGATGTAGGATTAAGATCATTAACCTACTTGTATTTAATTAGATGTTTTTGTTGTTTTTGTTTAGTGTTAAGTAATGAGTTTAAGCCATAATCAGGGATTTAATGGACTCATTACACCATCCTAATAGAAGGATAATAGATGAGAACATTTAAGCTGAGAAAGGCTCCTCAACTTAATCCATGATTAGGGATTAACCTCATGACAAAACAAAGCCTTTATTAAATGGATTTTAGTTAATGATAAGATTAAGAAGTGATTTTTATGGTTTGTAAGACAACTTGAGGGGGACTTGTCCATTAACACTAGGGTTAGTCCTTCTTAACCAATTAAGGATGAATTAGAACCCTAATGCAAGGCCCAAGTTACAAGCTTGATGTATTGGTGATTATTAGATGGATTGATTAAAGGATTTAAACACTTTAAGGGTTTAACACTTAGGATTAAAGTTATACACTCCATCCTAATAGAAGGATGCAAGCATAAGCTTAATCACAAAGCCTTAAAACCTTTAAGGTTTAGTCCTTGATTATGAGATGAGAAGAGAAGACACAAAGATGACACAACGGTAAAACTAAATGGGGGACTAATCAAACCCTAATTGTTATCATGCTTGGGTGTTCCTAGGGTTTATGAGGCTTGCAAGGAAATCTTCAAGAAGAGCCACCAGGGAAGAAGCAGAATGAAGGAAGGAGAAGCAGAAAGAAACAAGACAACTTGCTTCACTTAAGAAGACAAGTTGCTTGAAGAGAGAAAGTGAAGAAGGCATGAGCAAGCATGCTCACTCCAATACAAAGATAAAATTCAGCAATGATGCATAAGAGAGATGAGAAGAGATTATGAGAAGTGAAGGAAAATTCACTTCTCACACACTTACCACCTGAAAAGTTAGCAACAATAAATGAAATGAAATGAAAATGAGATGAGATGCTAAGATGAAATCCAAATTCAGAAGCATATCAAGATGTAAATGATGCTAAGAGATGATACAAATGGTACAAGATGCATATATGTGAGCATACAAGAGAATGGATGCATATGGAGCATGCCTTGAACCATGAAAGTTCATGAAAGCTTATGGAATGCAATGAAGGTATGACATGTCAAATGAATGATGCAATGATCAAACATGATTCTAATATGTCCTAAGTTGTCTTATGAATCATGTGGATGCACAAAATGTCATGGCAAGTTCTTGAATGCAAGCAAATGGAAGAGGGATACCAGTGAAGGCACAAATTAGGGTTTATGAACAACATGCAACACAAAAATTCAAAATCAGAAGCATAGGGCATGATAAAAAAATTGAAAATGGGATCAAAGGAACCCTAACCCTTCACAAGTTCACTTCCCAAAGGAGGAGACCTAAATCTAAACCTAATGGAAGTTATGGTTTTCCTAAGTCAACTAGGGTTTCAAAGCACCTCAAAAGGAAAAATGCACATTAAATTGAAAATTAAAGATAAATTCAAACCAATTTTAACCTAAAAACTACATGCTATGAAGGATGCAACGCAAGAAGAACCATTATCAAACTCTTCATGGTTAGGCAGAATGAATTTTTTCAAGTTAGGATCAAAATATTGCCTTTAAACAACTTTAATTCCAATGAAAATTGTCAAAATAGGTCAAGAACCAAAAAGAAATTTGTTTTGAGAGTTTGATAATGTTTCTAAATGTTTTAAAATGCAATGTGAATTTTTTTGTGATTTTTAAATACCTAAATGCATTTTTAATTAATTAATTTCCATTAACTAATTAAAAATAAACATTTAAATGATTTAAAAATAATTTTTAATGCAAAAAATAAAAATAAAAATATTTTTGGGTTCTGAAAATTAATGAAAGGCTTGACAAAAAATTGACGCATGTTCAGAGATGATGATACGGACGAGTATCAACTAGTTAACAAAGAACACTGACGAGTGTTGACTCTGAGGGGAAATAAGGGGTGTAAACAAGATACGGACGAGTATCTGTATGAGTAAAAGGTATGTATGAGACACATATGAGAGTTCAACTTACTGGGGAGAGCACGACACGGACGGGTGTCGGAAGAAGTGTATTATAAACAAGTATTTGGTTTTCAAAGTGTTTAGGCAACTATGCTGGGGAAGGTGACACGGACGGGTGTCAGGGAAGTGTCTATATATGTATCTGCTTGTTGTGAGTGCAAAGGGGGCGCTTTGGCTTTCTGCTGGGGATATGACACAGACGAGTGTCAAGAAGTATCTATTTTTCTCGGGCAATTTACTGGGGAATAATGACACGGACGAGTGCCGAAAGGAGCATGTATCTGTATCTGTGAGTGTAAAGGGAATGCTTTAATATCCTGCCGGGGAACTTGAGAGGTATGTCAGTATTTACACGTGTTTGATTCAGATCATGGCTTATGATTATGCAATATGTTTGATTTTTTTGCCGTGATGCTCCGTATTAGACGGAATGCTACGCTCTGTGGGGGAAATATGATGCGAATGCTATGATTATGCAAAGGTACCGATCCGGGATCCGGATCCCGATGCCGTGGAGATCTCCGATTGATCTGCCTGAAGGGGGTATCCCAGCTGGGGATGAGATCATTGGTAGTTTTGACATACATGACTCTGCATGGGGAAGTAGGTCGTTGATAAACCTATCTTGGTGATGAGGGACCCAGCTGGGGTCCGTAGAAGCTTTCGTCACCCTGTTGTGAGATCTTCAGGCATTGCTCTTCTGGATAGAGGCTGAAACTCTACGGGGAGATGGTTCCTTGTCTGTCACTAGGCTGGTGAAGAAGAAAGATCACTGAAAGATCCTCCTAGAAATTTCTGTGGGGATCCTGCTGAGGATGATATTTGACAACTCAGCTGGGGATATGAGCACCTTCTGGTACTGCTCTGAAGGAAATGTTGGAGAAGTGATGCCTGGCAATTCTGATGGGGAGAAAGCATCTCTGGTGCTGTTTGGAAGGTGTGCTGAGGAAATAGTGATTTGGCAGCCTACTGGGGAGAAGTTTTCATGCCTTATGTTGTGCTTTGAACGCCTGCAATCCTGTACAACAAAGAAACGTACAAGTTCCCCGCGGTATCCCTTACTGGATTCCGTCATAGGATTTTAGACACTCCCGGGAGCAAATATATTTCCTGTAAGCACGTATTTTTAGAAGGGAAGCATTTGTATTTATGCAATCAATATCTTAATGACATCGGACATTTTGCAAATGAAAAATAAAATGTACGAGACAAGACATGACTGAAAATCTGATTTTATTAATTTATGCGCCCTGAATTCGCAAGATACAGTCAAAGAAACGGATCCCCTGAAATGAGGAGATCGTTACAAATTGAGAAAACAAAAAAACGACAGTGGCAATGTTGATGACGCTTCAAGGAGCTTCCCTTTTGCTATGACTTGTATGACACTTGACATTCTTCTCATCTTTCTTTCTGAAGAAGGTTGATTCTGACCAATGCTTTATCCTTTCGAAACTTGCCATGTTGTAGGTGATACAGACGAATTCAGAATGCAGTTGTTCGCTTGTTCCCTTATTTTGCGTGGATCGCCCTTTCGGGTTTTCAATCCACCGGGATACCCATTTTTGCCTGAGTTGTCCAGTGCGGCTTTTCAAATCAGCGGGTGTACATCTTTTATTTATTTTCCCTTACTTTTGCCCGAGTCTTTCATTCTGTTTTTGACTCGCCGGGATGCCCTATTTTTGCCTGGACTTACATTCTGTTTTTATGTCCAGAGGGTCATTTTTATGCAAAGTATTTTTAAACTGCATCTGAATTCACAGGGGACAGGAAGTCTTCACCATCCATAGTGCTGAGCATCAGTGCTCCACCAGAGAAAACTTTCTTTACTATGAACGGACCATCATAATTCGGAGTCCACTTGCCCCTGTGGTCTGTATCAGGAGGGAGGAGTCTTTTCAGCACAAGATCTCCTACTTGGTACTCTCGGATCCTGACTTTCTGATCGAAGGCTTTCTTCATCCTTTTCTGATACAGCTGCCCATGACAGATTGCAGCCAATCTCTTTTCTTCAATCAGATTCAGTTGCTCGTATCGGGATCGGACCCACTCTGCTTCATTCAGTTTAACATCCATTAGTACTCGTAAGGAGGGTAATTCTACTTCAACAGGTAGGAGTGCCTCCATACCATACACAAGCTGATATGGTGTTGCCCCTGTGGATGTTCTGACTGACGTACGGTACCCATGCAAGGAAAATGGTAGCATTTCATGCCAGTCTTTATAGGTAACCACCATCTTCTGCATAATCTTCTTGATATTCTTGTTAGCTGCCTCAACAGCACCATTCATCTTTGGCCTGTAAGGAGAAGAATTGTGGTGTTGGATCTTGAAGTCCCGGCATAGTTCTGCCATCATTTTGTTGTTTAAGTTGGAACCATTATCAGTAATGATTCGCTCGGGCACTCCATACCGACAAATGATATCTCTCTTTAGAAATCGGGCTACTACTTGCCTTGTAACATTTGCATAAGAAGCCGCTTCAACCCACTTTGTAAAATAGTCAATAACAACCAGGATGAATCTGTGGCCGTTTGAAGTAGTTGGTTCAATCTTGCTAATCATATCAATGCCCCACATGGCAAAGGGCCAGGGTGAAGACATTACATTCAAAAGATTGGGAGGTACATGCACTTTATCCGCATAAATCTGACATTTATGGCATTTTCTGGCATAGGCACAACAGTCTGCATCCATTGTGATCCAGTAGTAACCTGATCTAAGCAGCTTTTTAGCCATAGCATGCCCTCCTGCATGGGTACCAAAGGATCCTTCGTGCACCTCGTGCATCAACAAGTTTGCCTCTGCCCTATCAACACACCTGAGAAGTACCATATCAAAGTTTCTTTTATACAAGGAACCATCAGTATTCAAGAAGAAACTACCAGCGAGCCTTCTTAATGTCTTCTTATCATTGGATGATGCCCCAGGTGGGTATCTTTGATCCTCCAAGAAGCATTTGATGTCGTGGAACCAAGGCTTATCATCCTTAGCAATGTCTACTGAGAATACATATGCTGGTCTGTCAAGTCTGGATACTGAAATCCGAGGCACAAAGCCGGCAGCTGGAACTTTGATCATGGATGAAATGGTAGCCAGGGCATCTGCAAACTGATTTTCATCCCGAGGGATATACTCAAGCTTGACCGTAGTGAAGAAAGTCAGCAACCTCCTTGTATAATCCCGATAAGGTATCAGATGATCCTGGTGAGTGTACCATTTGCCATTGGTTTGATTAATTACCAGAGTTGAATCTCCGAATACAGTCAAAGTCTTGATCCTGAGGTCAATGGCTTCCTCAAGACCCATAATACAAGCTTCGTATTCAGCTTCGTTGTTAGTGCAGTTAAAGGTGAGTTTTGCAAAGAAAGGCATGTGAACTCCCTTAGGTGTAATGAGTACTGCACCAACACCACGACCATTCATATTAACAGCCCCATCAAACATCATAGTCCATTCTTCTTCTAGGTCAGGCCCTTCAGTGTGAACAGGATCTTCGTGATCTTTTGCTCTTATGAACATGATGTCTTCATCAGGGAAGTCAAATCTCATAGGCTGGTAATCATCAATGGGTTGCTCAGCGAGGTAATCAGACAACACACTGCCCTTGATGGCTTTTTGGGATGTGTACTGAATGTCATATTCTGTGAGGATCATTTTCCATCTTGCAACCCGTCTGGTAAGTGCAGGCTTCTCAAAAATTTACTTAACTGGGTCCATCTTGGAGATCAACAAAGTGGTGTGGGTCAACATATACTGTCTCAGTCGGCGAGCAGCCCACGCTAAAGCACATCAAGTTTTCTCGAGCAGCGAATAACGTTGTTCACAGTCGGTAAACTTTTTGCTTAGGTAGTATATTGCGTACTCTTTTCGACCAGACACGTCATGCTGGCCCAGCACACACCCCATTGACTCTTCTAATACTGTCAAGTACATAATTAGAGGTCTTCCTTCAATTGGAGGCATAAGGATCGGAGGCTCTTGTATGTATTCTTTGATTTTGTCAAAAGCCCTTTGGTAGTCTTCATTCCACCTGACCGTTTGTTCTTTTCTTAACAGCTTGAGCAGAGGTTCACAGGTCGCAATAAGGTGAGATATGAACCGTGAAATGTAGTTTAATCTGCCTAAGAACCCCCAAACTTCTTTTTCAGTCTTAGGTGCATGCATTTCTTGAATGGCTTTGACTTTGTCAGGGTCAACTTCAATCCCTTTTTCACTTACAATAAATCCCAGCAGCTTACCAGATCGCACCCCGAATGTGCATTAGTTGGGGTTCAACTTCAGTTGGTACTTCCTCAGACGCTTGAATAACTTCAACAGATTCACCAGGTGGTCTTCTTCTGTGAGGGACTTGGCAATCATGTCATCCAAATAACATTCAATTTCTTTATGGATCATGTCATGGAATAATGTTACCATAGCCCGTTGATAAGTAGCACCAGCATTCTTCAATCCGAATGGCATCACCTTATAACAGAATGTGCCCCAGGGTGTGATGAAAGTTGTCTTCTCCATGTCTTCAGGCGACATTTTGATCTGATTGTATCCTGAAAATCCATCCATGAAGGAGAACACCGAGAACTGAGCCGTATTATCCACCAATACGTCAATGTGAGGTAATGGAAAGTCATCCTTCGGGCTAGGTCTGTTCAGATCCCGGTAATCCACGCACATCCTCACCTTGCCATCCTTCTTAGGCACAGGTACAATATTAGCAACCCATGGCGGATAGCTAGTTACAGCGAGGAAACCGGCGTCCCACTGCTTTTGCACCTCTTCTTTTATCTTCATTGCCATATCTGGGCGAGTACGACACAACTTCTGTTTTACTGGTGGGCAGTCTTCTTTCAGCGGCAGATTGTGCATGACGATGTCAGTGTCCAACCCTGGAATATCCTGATAAGACCAAGCAAAAATACCCACATATTCTCGAAGCATGGCAATCAGTTGCGCTTTCACTGAATCTTGTAAGCAGGCCCCGATCTTGACTTCTTTCACCTCTTCTTCTATACCAAGATTAACCGTTTCGACCTCCTCCTGATGAGGAGTGATAACCTTCTCCTCTTGTCTCAACAACCTAGCTAGCTCTTCAGGTAGCTCATAATCTTCTTCAACCCCTTCATCAGCTTGATTGATTGGATTATCAAAGTCATACGAAGTCATAGCAGTGTTGTTGTCGGTGCAGTCTGGAGGGCACTTTCTGCAAGGGTTTAGATTTGTTTATTTTAGTGATCGGTTTTATCTTATTTAGAAAAAGTGAAAAAATGAAGTTATTTTGTTCTGAAAAACATTGCCATTTTATTTTTGTACAAAAAGAAAAATGAAAAACAGTGAGCGGAAAGGAAAAAGACTCATTTGCAAAAGATGTCTTGATATTCATTAATTAATCTTTGCACAAAATACAAGATGGCCCGATTACAAAATGAGTCTAGACATCTTGAGCAAGATGCAAGACTTGATGCATGCTTTAAAAATACAGGAAATAATAATTACTCTGCATGAGTAACCCTTATAATTTCCTGGGAAGACCAGTTAAGGACTTGGCTCCCCGGGATCCTTGGACGTATCCAGCTCTCCAGGTTGCGGTCGCTTTCCTCCTGGTCTTCCAAATTGTTCACAGCATCCGGGGTGAGCATTCCCCCGCTGACAAACTTGGGCTCCTTGGCAGCCTCTGATTGATCTTGTTGAGTTGGTTTGTAACCCAACCCAAATTGGTCTTCTTTCTTCTCCACGGGCAGCAGCTTACCCCAGCCTTGGGCGGTACCTTCCTCAACAACCTTCCGGGCTTGCTGGTATGATGTTATGGAAGTTCCCAGTACAGCAGATGCTTCATTAATGTTCAAGGCCTCAAACCCTTGGCTCATGGTTTCATGGATCTCTCCGTCCATTTTAATGTAATTATATGTAGCTAGCTGGCTAACAAAGATGTATTCCTCCCCACAGATGGTGATGATCTGGCCTTCCCACTCGAATTTCAACTTCTGGTGAAGGGTAGACGTAACAGCGCTCGCGGCGTGGATCCAGGGTCTACCCAACAAACAGCTGTAGGCCGGCTGAATGTCCATCACAAAGAAGATAGTTTTAAAAGTCTGCGGGCCAATCAACACAGGAAGATCAATCTCCCTAAGCACTGATCTTTTAGAGCCATCAAATGCTCTTACCACCAAATTACTCGGACACAATGCCAAGCCATCATACTCCAGCTTCACTAAGGCTTTCTTTGGTAGAACATTGAGTGATGACCCAGTGCCCACCAGTACATGAGACAGAACAACACCCTTGCATTCCAAGGTGATATGTAAAGCCTTGTTGTGGTTGCGTCCCTCTGTTGTTAAATCAGCATTGGTAAAGCCCAGTCCATGACTGGTGTTGACATTTGCTACCACAGTTTCTAGCTCATTAACGGTAATCTCCTCTGGCACGTATGCTGCGTGCAGGACTTTTAACAATGCGTTCCTGTGAGCTTCGGAACACATTAGCAGAGATAATATGGAGATTTTTGAGGGAGTTTGGTGAAGCTGATCCACCACCTTGTAATCACTTCTTTTTATGATTCTCATGAACTCGTCTACATCCTATTCAAAAGATGTCTTCTGAGTTTCTTTGACAATTGGCTCTTCAGATACCACACTCTTTCCCTTTGCTTTGGCAGCAGCTTCTGCCTCAACATTAGGTCTTTGTGTTTGTGAGGCAAAAAGGCGTCCGCTTCTGGTGAAGCCTCCGCCTCCCCCAACATTATCAATTTGTGGAGAAGAGGTTGATGAATCCAGAGTGATTTTCTCCCCGTTGCAGTAGAGATCAGAGCCATAATGCCAAGGTATGGCATTACTGCTTTCATAAGGAACTGGTCCAGGTACCGTAATAGTAACTGGACTGACTGCTGCAGAGGAGGGTACTATAACGGTGTGCGGATCATAGTAAATCGTGACTGGTGATCTGGTAGGAGGTGCCATGATTTGTTGTTGAAAATTGCTGCTGGGAGGAACATCTGATGGGTCATAATAGATTGTGACTGTTGAAACATCTTCATTAATTTTTGCTGGCATTGTAGAAGATTCTGCTAATAACATGGATGCTGATGTTGTAGAAGAAAGGGTCGTTGACATTTGATTTGTTGAAGTGATGGACGGAGCCATTGCTGATGATATTGATGAATCGGTAGGAATGATTGTTGCTGCTGTTGTAGAAGAATCAGGAATTGTTGTTAAAGGAATTGCTGGATTTGTAGGCGCCGTTGTTGAAATCTGAAGGATACCATCCTTAATAAGACCATCTATGCCGCTTCTCAAACTTTCACACCCGTTGACTGCGATGTTGCAATACCCACAACCGAGCTCACACCCGGGGAACACTTGGCACTATAGAAGCTGAGCTTTAATTTCGACCAAAGGTGTTCGTATTTGTGCAACACTGGTGATCAAGGTAGATGGTTTGTCTTCCTCAATGGCATTAATCCTCGGCCCGCCATGATTAGGCATAGGATTTTTGTTGACATTCGGAGGAGGTGAAAAGTTGAGGGCTTTAGAATCCACCAGATCTTGTACTTTCATTTGTAGGGCCCTGCATTTTTCAGTGTTGTGATCAGGTGCATTGGAATGGAAAGCACACCTGGCGTTGACGTCATAATTCCTTAGGAGATTAAGGGGATCTGGTGGTGCCAACGTCCTTAACTCAACCAAGTTAAGCTTCAGGAGTTGTGGCAATAAGGCAGCATAAGGCATAGGGATGGGGTCAATCACCCTGTTTGCCTGTGATGGTCTTTGTTGGAAGGGTCGCTGTTGTTGATTGCTATTGTTGTTGTTGTAGGTTCTCTGTTGCGGATACTGAATTTGTTGTTGATGATGTGGTTGTTGTTGTTGTTGATATGCTGTTTGCTGAGGAATCAGAGCTGGAATGGTGACAGCTGCTACTGATCTGTGGCCATACTGAGGTCTGCTCCTGCTGGCATGAATGGCATTGGTCTCACCGGCTCTTCGGGGTCCCACAAAAGGCTTCATGGGATTACTGGATGAAATTGCACCGCTATCAGAAATCTTGCCCATTTTTAATAGGCTCTCAATCCTTTCACCAGCTATGACGACATCAGCAAAGCTGGTAGAGGAAAAGGCAGCCAGTCTATCAATATATGTTCCTTGCAGAGTATTCATGAACATGTCGGCCATTTCTCTTTCCGACATGGGTGGTTGGACAGCAGCAGCAAGCTATCTCCACCTCTGGGCATATTCCCTAAAGCTTTCTCTGGAGGACTGGGACATTCCCATCAGAAGGGTCCTGTTAGGAGCCATGTCCAGATTGTATTGATATTGCCTGATGAAGGCTTCAGCTAAGTCCTTCCAGCATCTAATGGTAGCTCTGGTCAAGTGTGAATACCATTCTCTTGGAGCCCCAGTCAGACTGTCTTCAAAGTAGAACATCCACAGCTTCTCATCCATAGTATAAGCTTTTAATCTTCCCAGGAAAGACTGTAGGTGAGTTCGTGGACAAGAGGTTCCAATGTATTTCTCAAAGCATGGGGGTTTGAATTTGTGGGGAATTCTCACCCCATCCACTAACTCCATGTCCATTACATCGAAGCCCAAGGAATTATGAGACTCCAAAGATCTCAATTTCTCAGCAATTTCATCTAACCTCCTGTCATAGACTTCGTCTCCTGCTCCCATAACAGTACACTGCTCTTCTTGGGGATCTTCCTGCAAGATTCTCCCCCCAGCAGTATTTCCTTGCACATTTCTCGGGATATTGACTTCCGGATCTAGATGGGGTCCAAATAATGGTGGATTAACATGAGGCTGACCCCTTCCATTGTTACTAGTTCCTCCAGTTCCAAGGTGAGGTTCCTCGGGAGTTTGTATTTCCACTAGTTCCCTTAACCTTTCTTGACTCTGGGCCAAGCCAGTCATTACAACCATGAATTGAGCCATTTGGTTCCTCATCTCCACTCTTTCATTAGCCATCTGAGTTCTGACCTCAGTCAGATTCTGCTGTACTTGATCCATTTGGATACCAGGAAGGTTGTTGCGAGTAGGGTACCGGTGCGTGCGGTTGACAGGGAACACTCGGCGACGAGCAATGTTTCCTGAGATCACAACAGAGTTAGAAACAAATAATAACAAAACCTACAAAACAAAACAAAGTTAGTATGCAATGCAGTATGCTTATTTGTTTTCCAAGGTATCCGGCTTGGTTCTTGGTTTTGACCTTCCCAGACCTCGAGGAAGATGCTTGATGTTGCTTGAGAAAAGAAACCCAAATGGAAACAAACTAAAATATATTACAAAATGGTGAATAATACATAGTTTGTTTTACAACACATGCCCCTGGGGGGTCAAAACACAACAAAAGAAAAGTACATCAAATGAAAATGAACAACAAGCAAAGAAATCAAACATCCAATCCAAACTCATCCTCCTTAACCTCCTTCAGAAGTGCCTCAGTCACTGGACCAACTGGATGCTCTGTAATGGTTCTTATGAGGAGGTTCCTGGTGGCAATGGCAGTGGTCAGCTTCTTGTGCCTGTCCTAGTCTTTTGATCTCTTCAATCCAGCCCTGAGCTTCAACTCTGAAATCTCCTTTTGGGCTACCAGCAAAGCTTCCTGCTGCTTCTTTTCATTGGCCTCTAACTGTTCAATCTTGGCTTGAATTCTCTGATCTTCTTGTGTCCGGGCTTCAGTGATCCTGACCCACCTAGCCTGACTTTCCTGCAGATAGAGCTCAGTCCTAGCCTTCTGAATCTTGGCTTCTTTACAGGCATTCTTCAATATTTGTTCCCCAGCCCTTGCTTTCCTGATATAGTCCTCTGTTTTCTCAATCTTGGCCAGATGCTCCACCCTAAGCTTCTCTAGTCTCTCAATGTCCAAACGACCATCACTTCTTTCCCAAAGAGTTTTCTTCAAGGCTTGAGACATATTCTCATTTCTTTCCTTCAGCTTCTCAAATTCTTCCAGGCTGACAGTTGTTGCTGGCTGTACTGTTGATGGTCCAGGTATATCCTCAATGGTGAAAGGCTTTCCAGCAATCCGAGCTCTAGTACGGGACCAATCATAGTACTGAGATGAAGCAACATTATTACACCTTCCTAGCATAGCCATCCCTTTTGTCTGGATGTTGTCCCAAGCCCAGGATGCTTGTCTGACAGCAGCTAGATTAGGTTTTATTTCACAATACAGGGTCTCAGCTAAATCTTGCACTCTGGGAGGGTGAACCAAAGCATAGCCCAGTTTCCTCTTAAACAGCAAAGGATTATAGTTGATGCAACCCTTTACTCCTATCAGAGGCACATTTAGGTATTGTCCACAGCTGGTGATAATGTCTTTGCCTTGGTGCTCTGGGTGCACCATCTGATATCATCTGAAGTCAAAGCAATGAGCCTCTTAGCCCAATTCTTCTGCTGGTGAGGATTCAAGAAAGCATCTGTTTTAGGTAGATGTCTGAGCAGCCAGGTGTGAAACAAAGGAGCACAACATCTCACCAACTTCCCCCTTTGTTTCTCATTTCTCTGATGAATGGAGTAATAGAAATCTCCCAGCAATGTGGGTACTGGGTTCTTTAGAAGAAACGGATGAATGGCATTCCTGCTAACAAATTTGGGCTCATATGCAAACAGCACAACCCCATATATGCTGAGGGCTAACAGTGCACAGACTGCCCTTCACTCTCCCAAAGAGGCCTTCAGAATGGCCTGAGAAATCAAGAAGTCCAAGTGAATACCAGGGATTCCAGCTTTTGTTGTCATGCTTTGCTCAATCAAAGCAGGCTCCAGGTATAATGCTTTTGCTACTTCTCCATTGCTGGGAAAAGTCATTTATGGGTTGAAGGGGATTCCACCCCTGATAGGTACTCCAATCAATGAGGAAAACTCTTCCAGTAGAGGCCCTAGCTGAAATTCTGGGAATGTGAAGCATCTCAAAGGAGGGTCATAAAACTGCAAGCAGGTGTGGATCATGCTCCTCTGAGAAGGGTCAAGGTCTATAACCATATCCAGGATACCTCCATAATGCTCTCTAAACAATGGGATATGGTCAGGTGTGATAAGTGACTGGACCTGCCTGATACCAGTCAACACAGGCTCAAAGAAATTGTATGATATGTTTCTCTTCCTGGGAGTAGTCATGAATGCTGCTGGAGATGATGGAGATATTAGCTGATGAAGATCAAGACTGATATAGGAGATGAGCCACTGACAGGCTAATGCTGGTGATGATGAAGATAGTTGAAGCAGATAACTGATGAAGCAGAGGTCTATGCAGAAGAAGGGGTCAAAACCAAACCAGATATAATGTGGATACCCTGAAAAACAAATAAACAAATGTTAAATGATGCAAATGATGAGTATGCAAATGATATACAAGGGTTTGTGATCAAGCTGGATCTGATTATCTGTCTTGATACAAAGTCCATGTGTGTTCAAGAAGTCCAGATGGAGGTTCAGAAATCCAGTAACCAAGGTGGATGACTCAAATAAAGAGTCACATATCCAGGGTTAAATCACAAGAACTGCCCAAAATAAGGTACTCTTAAACAAAACAAAACAAGGTTTGATGTGGCCAAGGTACCTGCAAACCTGTAAACAGCCCAACCCCCCCTCACAGGTGGTGTTCTAGAATAAGGATCCTCAGACTTGGATTAGTTATGAGAAGTGTAAACACTTCTAACCCAGAGGTACATAGTTTACAATAACCATAAAAAATCCTCCTCTAATTCACCTCAGTTTCTGAAGGTCATAATAAAGGTCACCCAGACTTAGCAGGCTTCCCAGATAGCCCTAGCACTACAGGAAATCTGTAGCACAGAGTTCTCAAGAAGAAACCCACATCTGAACCGTGTTTCATATTCCCGCACTAGACCGAAATGGAATGGGAAAGAATATGAACCACTCTAGCCTAGGTGTCACTCAGGTCCCAGGTATAGGACCTTAAACTCTCAATGAAACCCCACCCACCAAAACAGAAGCCAGATCCAGCAATGATAGTATGACAGTATGATGCATAAAACTGTAAAGAAAGCAATAAACAAGACTGTACATAAAGCAATAAACAAATCAAATAATCACAATTAGCACATAACACCCCAGTAAACACAAATCAAACAAGCGCTAGGAGGAACCCACTAAAAGAACCAGAAGCCTTGGTTACAGTATAAGGTTCCCCAGCAGAGTCGCCAAGCTGTCGCTCCCACCAAGTGAGGCTAAGTTAGAAGGGGTACAGACGCGAACGGTCGGCGAAAGAGGAGAGAAATGAATAGAGTCGCCAGCTAGGCATTTTTATCCCGAAGGATAGGTAATGCTGCATAAACCTGAGAAAAGATGGATAAGACGGTTGCGAACCAGAGAAACTGAGAAAGGGGGTTAGTTACAACCTGGGAAGGTATTAGCACCCAGATTTTCCGTCGTACTCGACGGGATCCACGCTTAAAAGATTTGTGTTTTAAAGGGGTAGTGTCAGTGCAATTTGTGTATCAAAGCTGGAAAAGAATGCAAGTGTCAGTGCAAAAGGAAATGTGAAGTGTATAAGAGAAGTGTCAATGTAAGAACAGGAGTGAAATGCTCAAGATAATGAGGCTAAAAGAATAATGCTGGAAGGAGGGGGAATATACAGAGACTTTTGTTCGATAACTGTTAAGTTATGCCTACGTATCCTCCCGTGCAATGAGGAAGTCAGAACACCGTAGTTCGACTCAAAGAGACTGAAAGATAAATTGACTTGTGAATTGCTTACTTGTCTATGCTCAAGTGTATGACCTGTCTGGCTCAGGTGCAAACTGTCTTGCATTAGACGGAAGAAGCAAGTTCTCGCTTGTGAGTGAATGAGGTGAGAAAAGAATCCCGGAGGAGACGATTATTATTTGTTTTTGATGTTTTCAATCTTTTATTGCTTTTGGATTTTTCTTAACTTAATGAGCTTAAGCCTAAACCAAGGGTTAGTAAACTCATCACATCTTCCCTCTGATTAGGGGTAATGAGAATACCTTAAGTATGAAGTAAAAACCTCACACTTAATCACCATGATGTAGGATTAAGATCATTAACCTACTTGTATTTAATTAGATGTTTTTGTTGTTTTTGTTTAGTGTTAAGTAATGAGTTTAAGCCATAATCAAGGATTTAATGGACTCATTACACCATCCTAATAGAAGGATAATAGATGAGAACATTTAAGCTGAGAAAGGCTCCTCAACTTAATCCATGATTAGGGATTAACCTCATGACAAAACAAAGCCTTTATTAAATGGATTTTAGTTAATGATAAGATTAAGAAGTGATTTTTATGGTTTGTAAGACAACTTGAGGGGGACTTGTTCATTAACACTAGGGTTAGTCCTTCTTAACCGATTAAGGAAGAATTAGAACCCTAATGCAAGGCCCAAGTTACAAGCTTGATGTCTTGGTGATTATTAGATGGATTGATTAAAGGATTTAAACACTTTAAGGGTTTAACACTTAGGATTAAAGTTATACACTCCATCCTAATAGAAGGATGCAAGCATAAGCTTAATCACAAAGCCTTAAAACCTTTAAGGTTTAGTCCTTGATTATGAGATGAGAAGAGAAGACACAAAGATGACACAAAGGTAAAACTAAATGGGGGACTAATCAAACCCTAATTGTTATCATGCTTGGGTGTTCCTAGGGTTTATGAGGCTTGCAAGGAAATCTTCAAGAAGAGCCACCAGGGAAGAAGCAGAATGAAGGAAGGAGAAGCAGAAAGAAACAAGACAACTTGCTTCACTTAAGAAGGCAAGTTGCTTGAAGAGAGAAAGTGAAGAAGGCATGAGAAAGCATGCTCACTCCAATACAAAGATAAAATGCAGCAATGATGCATAAGAGAGATGAGAAGAGATTATGAGAAGTGAAGGCAAATTCACTTCTCACACACTTACCACCTGAAAAGTTAGCAACAAGAAATGAAATGAAATGAAAATGAGATGAGATGCTAAGATGAAATCCAAAGTCAGAAGCATATCAAGATGTAAATGATGATAAAAGATGATACAAATGGTACAAGATGCATATATGTGAGCATACAAGAGAATGGATGCATATGGAGCATGCCTTGAACCATGAAAGTTCATGAAAGCTTATGGAATGCAATGAAGGTATGACATGTCAAATGAATGATGCAATTATCAAACATGATTCTAATATTTCCTAAGTTGTCTTATGAATCATGTGGATGCACAAAATGTCATGGAAAGTTCTTGAATGCAAGCAAATGGAAGAGGGATACCAGTGAAGGCACAAATTAGGGTTTATGAATAACATGCAACACAAAAATTCAAAATCAGAAGCATAGGGCTTGATAAAAAAATTGAAAATGGGATCAAAGGAACCCTAACCCTTCACAAGTTCACTACCCAAAGGAGGAGACCTAAATCTAAACCTAATGGAAGTTATGGTTTTCCTAAGTCAACTAGGGTTTCAAAGCACCTCAAAAGGAAAAATGCATATTAAATTGAAAATGAAAGATAAATTCAAACCAATTTTAACCTAAAAACTACATGCTATGAAGGATGCAATGCAAGAAGAACCATTATCAAACTCTTCATGGTTAGGCAGAATGAATTTTTTCAAGTTAGGATCAAAATATTGCCTTTAAAAAACTTTAATTCCAATGAAAATTGTCAAAATAGGTCAAGAACCAAAAAGAAATTTGTTTTGAGAGTTTGATAATGTTTCTAAATGTTTTAAAATGCAATGTGAATTTTTTTGTGATTTTTAAATACCTAAATGCATTTTTAATTAATTAATTTCCATTAACTAATTAAAAATAAACATTTAAATGATTTAAAAATAATTTTTAATGCAAAAAATAAAAATAAAAATATTTTTGGGTTCTGAAAATTAATGAAAGGCTTGACAAAAAATTTCAGATTTTTTAAATCATTTTTACTATTTTTAATAAATATATGAAATAAAATATGAAATAATTAAAAGAAAAATGAAAAGTAAGCAAAACCAGGGGCTGAGATGCAAAGTTGAAGGATCCAAGGGCTGCGCGTGCAAGTCAACAAGATTGGTGGTAATCAGAATCCAAGGCCATGGTTCAAAGTTGCTAATTCGCGCGTGATCATGTGGCTCATATTCAAACTGACTAATTAAGCTAAATTAATTAGATTAATCAGGGTTTAGGGTTTAATGACATGATTTGGTCCATCCAAGTGGGCGCGGGAAGCATGATCCTAGGGTTAGAATTCAAAGTTACTAATTAAACAGGTTTTGCCCTAATTAACTTCAGGCGACCGGAGATAAGCTCCGGTCGTCTTCTCCGGTCATCCCTCTCACCTGAAACACTCAAAACACATCCCAAGACCCCTAAAGCTCCAGAATCAATCCTCTAACATCAAGGAACAAGAATCCAGGCACGAAAACAATTTATTTTCATAAACAAGCATGAATCGAATCAATCTCTTTTTAGGTCAAAAATTTCAGAGATTCGGTTCATGCTCATTTCTTCACCATTTTCAAAACCACAAAGCTCAGAGTAATCAGGAGATCATGAGGAACAATTCTATAACTTAAAAGAGGATTTCTGGAAAAAAAGTTTTGAGAGAGCTACCTGAGATGGAACTTTCAACTCCGGAGCTTTCAGGCAGCTTTCTGGCTTCAAATTCCCTCCAATGATCTCCCTGAAGATGCTTTGAAGCTTAGTTGGAGTTTATTGTGGCTAGTTTGTGAGATTGATGAAGTTCTGTCCAAAGGGAGTGGGAAATTGTGTTTCTGTTTGGGGTGGTTTCAGGGACAAATGAGGATTGGGAAATGATCAGAGGATCATGGTGAGTGGTTTTGTGAAGTTTGTTTTGATGTTTGAGGCTTGAGTGCTGGGATTCGATAGAGAATGCAAAAAGAGGGATTTTTGTGAACTCTAACAATGTTGTGTATTCAGGCTTGCTTCTTGTGTGTTTTGGGTCTCTTTTAGTCCACATATCAAGCTGTGATAGGGTAGAGGGTTGGTGGTGGTACAGTGTGATTGGCATGGGCAAGTTGCAAAAATGTCAAAAGTTTTGTACTTGAGGTATGGGCAAGTGGCAGGCTGGTTTAGGGGCATGGCTTGGTTCAGCTGAGATCAAGGAATGCTTATGGATCAGATTTTGTGAACTGAGGCAAGTGGATGAGAAGCTTTGGGTCATTTTGCAAAATGGTACAACTTTGCCCCCTTTGTGATTTATTGATGTTCAAGGCACCAAAATGCATAATTCTTGGGCAAATTCTTATCTTTAGAGGTCACATGAGCATGTTGTGAAGTGTTTGTGCACATTTGAAGCCTTTAGAATGCCTTATCATACCATTTTGCAAAATGCCTCTTTGGTGTAAAACATGAAATTATGTGATTTTTGCCAACTTTGACAAGCCATAACTTTTGATCCAAAATGAATTAGAATGAGTTCTTGTACTTTTTGAAAATGGGAGGATCCATTCTACAACTTTCATGACCAAAGTTTTCTCATTTGAGGCATTTTTGAATCAAAAAGAGGAGGTTGAAAAACTTTCCCAAAATGGCAAGTTTACATTATAAGTCACTTTCCCAAAAAGGCAACTTTGCAAATGGCTTGAAATTATTCAATTTTGTGAACTTCTAACATCTTCTATGATCAAATAAAGATCATACACAATCAAAATGATGGAGAAAACCCTTTGGTTGGGTCATTGGGGGCCTCAGATGCCCTGATTTTGCACTGACTTGCTCAAGAAGTCAACTTGTGATCAGATGCCTTGCCCATTGAATTTCTTCATGAAAATTGATATGCATGATCCTCATAACATATAGAGACCAATAAAAACAAGAATGACCAAAAAAATTGGAGTTATGGCCGCTGAAACCAAAACCCTAATTCTAAGTCATCTGTGCAGTTAAACCTGGCTCTGCTTCCATGCCTTTCTCAGTTCTTGTGATTCTTTGACTTCCTTGACCTTGTGAGGATATAATATGATGCTTGAACACACATGGACCCCTTTGAAGTTATTGATGACCTTTGGAGTGGCTCAAATGGCTCAGGAAAGGCTCAGATTACAAACCCTAGATGCAGATGACTTTGAAACAATGCAGTGAAGCAAAAGATGCAATATGAGATGCTATAGTTGAACTTATGCAAATGAAAAGATCACAAGCCATGGTGAAATGAGTGAGGGAAAATTTGGGGTTTTTACAATTAGCTCAGTTTGAATTCCAGCCACAGGATCTGGCGTGCAGTCAACCAATCCTTCCCCAGATTCAATCTCATCCCTCCATTCAGCATACTTCAGTTTATTTTAATTTTTATTTCATATTTTTCTATTTGTTTTGTACATTTTATTTAAAATAGCAAGAAATTTCCAAAAATATTTTTATTTTTCATTTTGATTTCAAATAATTTTCTTAACCCAAAAATATTTTTACTTTTATTTTTCACATTTAAAAATCATTTTTTTAGACATTTAAGTGTTTATTTTAATTAATTAATGAAAGTTAATTAATTAAAATATCATTTAGGTTTCTAAAAAATCCCAAAAAATTCATATTGCATCTTTAAACATTTAGAGACATTGTCATACCATCCACAAAAATTTATTTTAGCTTTTGAACCATTTTTGACAATTTTCTTGAATTTAGGGTTCATAAAATTCACATTTTAGAACCCTAACTTCAAGAATTATTTTCTGCCTAACCAAGAATGGTATGACAATGGTTTTTTTTTGCATTGATCTTTATTTGAACTGTAGTTTCTAACATAATTTTTTCATGGATTTCTTCTGCCTCTTTGAATTGATTGGCATTTTTCCCCTTTAAGTACCTTAAAACCCTAACTAACTTAGAAAAATCATATCTTTCATTAGGTTAAGGGTTAGGTCTTCTCCTTTGGGGTATGAAATCATATGGGGTTAGGGTTCTTTTAGTTGCATTTTCAATTTTTTATCTTGTCATTTGCTTCTATTTTTGAGTTTTGCATCTCATGCCATCATTAAACCCTAATTTCTCATCTTCCTTTGCATACATCTTGCATATGCTTGCATTCATGAACTTTCCATGACATTTCTTGCATCCACATGACATATAAGACATCCTAGGACACATTAGACTCATGCTTGATCATTTCCTCATCCATTTGCCATGTTATGCCTTCATTTCATGTGCATTCATGTGCTTTCATGCCTCTTTCATGCTTCATTTGCATCCTCATTACTTGTATGATCATTCACATCTCTTGACACACATTTGCATCATTGCTTAGCACCATTAACATCATAAATATGCTTCTGGTTTTGGTTTGCACCTTTGCATTCATTTCATTTTCACTTCATTTCTTCTTTATACTAACTTTTCAGGTGGTAAGTGCTTTGGGAAGTGAATTTGCCTTCGCTTCTCACAATCTCTTCTCATCTCTTCTCTTATGCATTCTTGCTGCATTTTGTATTATTCTTAGAGTGAGCTTTCTCACTCATATTCTCCCTTTACATTCTCCCTTCAAGCAACTTATCTTCTTAAGTGAGGTAAGTTAGCTTGTTTCTTCTGCTTCTCCTCCTTTCATCTGCTTCTTCCTTGGTGGCTCTTCTAGAAGATCTATGGCAAGCCTCATAAAACCATAGGAACACCCAAGCATGATAACAATTAGGTTTTTATTAGTCCCCCTTTAGTTTTAATTTTGTGTCTTCTTTGTGTCTCTCTTCTCATCTCATAATCAGAGAACTAAACCTTCAAGGTTTTAAGGCTTTGTGATTAAGGTTATGCCTGCATCCTTCTCTTAGGATGGAGTGTATAACTTTAATCCTAAGTGTTATACCCTTAATGTGTTTAAATATCTTAACCAATCCATCTAATAATCACTAAGACAATAAGCTTGTAACTTGGGCCTTGCATTAGGGTTCTAATTCTTCCTTAATTGGTTAAGAAGGACTAACCCTAGTGTTAATGGACAAGTCCCCCTCAAGTTGTCTTACAAACCATAAAATCCACTTCTTAATCTTACCATTAACTAAAATCCACTTTAATAAAGGCTTTGTTTTGTCATGAGGTTAATCCCTAATCATGGATTAAGTTGAGGTATCTTCCTCAGCTTAAATGTTCTCATCTATTATCCTTCTATTAGGATGGTGTAATGAGTTCATTAAATCCTTGATTATGGCTTAAACTCATTACTTAACACTAGACAAAAAAAAACTTCAAAAACATTTGAATAATCACAAGTAGGTTAATGATCATAATCCTACATCATGGTGATTAAGTGTGAGGTGCTTACTTCATACTTAAGGTATTCTCTTTACCCCTAATCAGAGGGAGGATGTGATGAGTTTACTAACCCTTTGGTTGAGGCTTAAGCTTATTAACTTATGAAAAACACAAAAAGAAATAGAAGATTGAAAACAAAAAAACAAACAATAATCGTCTCCTTCAGGATTCTTTTTCTCATCACCTTCACTCACAAACGAGAACTTGCTTCTTCCGTCTAATGCAAGACAGTTAGCACTTGGGCCAGACAAGTCATACACTTGAGCATAGACAAGCAAGAAGTTCACAGTCAATTTATCTTCAGTCTCTTTGAGTCGAACTACGGCATTCTGACTTCCTCATTGCACGAGAGGATACGTAGGCATAACTTAACTGTCATCGAACAAAAGTCTCTGTATATTCCCCCTCTTCTAGCCCTATTCTTTTAAGCCTCATTGTCTTGAGCATTGCACTCTTTCCTTGCACTGAAACTCCTTTTCTTCACTTCACTTTCCAGCACTAACACCTATACATTCGTTTCCAGCTTTTGCACACAGATAGCACTGACACTACCCCTTTTAAACACAAATCTTCCAAGCGTGGATCACGTTGAGTACGATGGAAAATTTGGGTGCTAATACCTTCCCAGGTTGTAACCAACCCCCTTTCTCAGTTTCTCTAGTTCGCAACCGTCTTATCCATATCTTTCCAGGTTTATGCAGCATTACCTTTCCTTCGGGATAAAAATGCCTAGCTGGCGACTCTTTTCAGTTCATCTTCATGTTCTCCTTTCACCGACCGTTCGCGTCTGTACCCCTTCTGACCAGGTGTCATTTGGTGGGAGCGATGTGTTGGCAATGTTGACAACGCTCCAGTGAGCTTCCTTTGCTATGACCTGTATGACCTTGACGTTCTTCTCATCTTGCTTTCAGAAGAAGGTTGATTCTGACTGATGTTTTATCCTTTCGAAGCTTGCTATGTTCTGAGTGATACAGACGAATTCAGAATGCAGTTGTTTGCTTATTCCCTGATTTTTCGTGGATCACCCTTTCGGGTTTTCAATCCACCGGGATACCCATTTTTGCCTGAGCTGTCCAATGCGGCTATTCAACTCAACGGGTGTACATATTTTTCCCTTATTTTTTCCCGAGTCTTTTATTCTATTTTTGACTCATCGGGATGCCCTATTTTTGCCTGGACTCACATTCTGTTTTTATGTCCAGCGGGTCATTTTATGCGAAGTATTTCTTAACTGCATCTGAATTCACAGGGGATAAGAAATCTTCACCATCCATAGTAGTGAGCATCAGTGCTCCACCAGAGAAAACCTTCTTTACTATGAATGGACCTTCATAATTTGGAGTCCAGTTGCCCCTGTGGTCTGTATGAGGAGGAAGAAGTCTTTTCAGCACAAGATCTCCCACTTGGTATTCCCGAAGCCTGAATTTCTGATCGAAGGCTTTCTTCATCCTTTCCTGATATAACTACCCATGACAGATGGCAACTAGCCTCTTTTCTTCGATCAGATTCAATTGGTTGTACCGAGACTGGACCCATTCTTCTTCGTCCAGCTTTACATCCATCATTACTGAAATTATGGGATCAGGTACGTGATGTCGAATCAGATGTTTAAACACTTGAAGACTTAAACAAAACTTAAAGTGCAGGTAAATTAAATAACACAGGAAATTGTTAACCCAATTCAGTGTATCTCCACACTTACATCTGGGGGCTACCAAGCCAGGAAGGAAATCCAATATAAGTAATATTAATTCTGGACTTAAACCAATCAGTTTAATCCTTCACTTAATATCTACCCAAGGCAATTTCTACCTAAGACACAACTTAGATATGAGTACCTACTCACTCCCCCTCAATCACACAGTGATATTTTACAATGTTTAATAAAATTGAAGTTACACTTCAAACACAACAGCTTGATTTTACTTAAAAGTTTCAATCAAGACACAATACACTTTTTGCTTAAAAGCTCATAAAGTGATACACACTAAAACCTGCTATTAAACACAAACACCCTTTACAGTCTTCTTAATTTCGTACTCTATTCTGAGAGTTTTTGTTCTTTAAATAGATGCTTGGTTTTTGGGCTTTCTGTAGATTATCCAGTCCTGATAAGTCATATTGTCATCACCTTGAATTAGGGTTTGTTACTTCCGTGATTCAAGGTGAGGTAGTTATTCTGTTATACTGAAATCAGATAACTAAGCTCCCTACTGATGCGCCTTGTATTGTTTATCTATTCACAATTAATTCCAGATAAATTCCCTGAATTTACTCAGTTCTGTTATGCATCATTTAAGTCTGGTAGCAGGTTTAAGATGTCACAACATCTGGTGTGACATCCTGATGTCTGAACTTAATTCATTAACTTATACTCTGTTTGACAATGTCACAACATCTGGTGTGACATCCTGAACTAAGTTCAACACTTCTTGTTTGTCAAAAATTCTGCCAATTCTTAACATCTACAAACTCCCCCTTTGGCTAACACAATCTTCTGGTTTTATCAGAGTGTAGCAGAGTTTTATTTATCAGAGTGCAGCAGAGTTCTTTTCTGTTGAATCATGTGAAAGTTTATAATAATTTGCTCCCCCTCAAACCTGTATGTATACTGACTTGTTCAACAGAATTTTCAAAAAAAACTTAGTTCAGAAACAGGCATTAAACAGACAAACAACATTGTTCATTAATAGGGCAAACTGCAGCAGACACTGTTGTTGTTCAGTACACTTCTCTTCTCCCCCTTGTTAGACAGAAATTTGGGGCCAAACATAAGCAGAGATAAAAACAAAGTATTCAAAATTACAAAGCCAAAATTACAATGCTGAAACAGGCAGTACACTTTCCACACACATTTTCACTCAGATTCATCATATTCAGTATCCTCTTCATCTTCAGACTCATCATCAGACTCATCAGCATTCTGAGCAACCTTTTCCAGCTCCAGCCTTTGAATTATTTCCTCAAGCTTTTTCTTCCTGGCATCCAGCTCTTTGCAAGTGGTCTTGAGTTCTGCAATCAAGGTGTTTTGGATATAGGAGTCTTTGCATTTGATGGTCCAGCAGATGTC
Organism: Lathyrus aphaca; assembly: GCA_963966055.1. Classification (NCBI taxonomy): domain Eukaryota; kingdom Viridiplantae; phylum Streptophyta; class Magnoliopsida; order Fabales; family Fabaceae; genus Lathyrus; species Lathyrus aphaca. The sequence goes on along the minus strand of OZ014521.1, from coordinate 408,244,184 downwards.
ACACTGGGAGCTTCAACATCAGCAGCATGATGGCTCAAGAACAGTTTGTAGTGGAAGGCCAGTGGACTTTCTCTCTTGCAGACTGAATCCTTCTCAGTGAGGATGCCTGGATATTGGTTGAGGATGATTCCACAGAGCAGAGATGGAAAAGCAATGGGAAGCTTGGTTGCTGATGTTCCTGCATGCTTTAGGGTTTGATCAAAGATCTAAGCCCCAAAGTCCAACTTTGTTTGGGTGCCTACAGCATAGATGAATCTTCCCAATCCAATAGCTATTGAATAAGTATGGTTTGTGGGAACCCAATTGATAGTTCCAATCCTGTGCAGCATATCATACTTCCTTGTAAGCAAGCTAACAGAAAGTTTGCATTTGACTGGCCAAGTTTTGACCTGGTTGGCAGTGATGATCTTGCAGACTTGGTTGTCAGTTATCCCCAGCTCATTAGGCCCGTCAGATTCTCTCCCTAGGTAATGATTTATAACCCTAGGAGAGAATTCAACACATCTCCCTCTTACATAAACCTTTCTGAATTCTTCTGACTTTCCATCAGCACAACCTTCTTGCAGATTGACAATGAACTCCTTGACTAGCAGCTCATAGCAGGGTGAAAAGTTTGAAACAATCTTGAATAAACCAGCAGAGGATATTAAGTCTATTACCTCAGTGCACTCCAGTGCATTGCTGCCCAGCTCTCTTTCCAGAGCCACCCTTCATTGGTAGACATACTTCCATTTGCCCACACTGGAAACATGATGGAAGGACACATTGTCTAGAGAAGCTTCAGGAACAACAGAGGTAGACCTGGGAGGTGCTTGCTTCTTTCTTGGTTGGGATGTTGGGACATCCTCCTCAACATCTGAGTCAGGTGGAGTTGCAACTTTCCTCTTTTGGGTACTCACCTTGCTCCATTGCTTAGTAGGTCCAAATGCAACTTTGACCTTGTCTTTCGTTGGAGTTGATTGTTTCTTTTCAGGTGTTGTATGTGCAGCAGGCTTCTTCTCCTTCCTAGCCCTAAGCCTTTTGGCTATTCTAGGGTCAACAGATGCAATGATCTCTGTGTCAGAGTCATCATCTATGGTTTCAACAGGAGGAGGTTGGGAAGCCTCCTTTTCAGCAGTTTGATCAGCAGAAGCTTGATCATCAGTGGCTTCATCATCATCAGTTGAGGCCTTGTTCCGGTCCTCAGATGCTTCAACATTTATTGGGACATCCTATTGAGCAGGAGTGTCCTCTTCAGCCTGATTGATTTGTTCTTCTTGTGGAGCAGGCATGCTGTTCAGGGGAACAGATACCCCACGCACCACTCTTTGTTCATATAGAATCATGTTCATAGGATGCTTGATGGATGCATCCATATAGTCAGAAGCTTTGGGGGTGGTGTTTGTAGCTGAAGGAGTCCCTTTGCTTTTGCTGAACACAGGTTCCTTTGCTCTTCTTACATTTGGAGTTCTAGGTTTTTGAGCAATAGGGACACTTCCTCTGATTTCGTCTATGGGAGTAGTATCCATTGGTACCATAGAGATTGGGGTTGCATGCACTACATCTTCTTGGTTGAGATTTTCATCAGTGAAGTTAGGGTTTTGATGTTGAGACATTTTTCGAATGTAGTGGAAGAGGAGTTTAGGTTTGATTGATTTTGATGAGCTCAGAAAATCAGCTTTAGCATGCAAATGGTTTTGAGGAGATAGTGAGGAGATGAAGAGCTGAGAGCACGTTTGAGCTTTTATAAAATCCGTTACTAGTGGAATTCTTAAGAGTGGAATACACAGAGTTACTGACCAGACTGGTGCTGCCATCTGGTGATCATGCCACACGATGTCATAGGACATGTTGGCACTTCTCCATAACTGCTATATTTCACATAAGCATATTCCCAATTTACCCCTTAGGTTTTCAAATTGGGTAGCATCCAAGGCTTTAGTAAATATGTCAGCCAATTGCAGATCTGTGGCTACATGTTCTAATGAGATCACCTTCTCTTCCACAAGATCTCTGATGAAATGATGCCTGATATCAATGTGCTTAGTCCTGCTGTGTTGGATAGGATTTTTTGAGATGTTGATAACACTTAAATTGTCACAGTACAATGTCATGACATCTTGTGGGACATTGTATTCTGTGAGCATTTGCTTCATCCATACCAACTGTGAACAACTGCTACCAGTTGCAATATATTCAGCTTCAGCAGTGGATAAGGATACACAATTTTGTTTCTTACTGAACCAAGAAATCAAATTGTTTCCTAGAAAGAAGCATCCTCCTGATGTGCTCTTTCTATCATCAGCACTTCCAGCCCAGTCAGCATCACAAAATCTAGTGAGAATTGGTTCACATCCATGAGAGTACATTATGCCATAGTCACAAGTACCATTGACATATTTCAAAATCCTCTTAACCTGGTTTAGATGGCTTACTTTTGGCTCAGCTTGATATCTTGCACATACACCTACTGCAAAAGCTATATCTGGTCTACTAGCAGTCAGATATAATAGGCTTCCAATCATGCTTCTGTATAAGCTTTGGTCCATATTCTCACCCTTGTCATCCTTTGTCAGCTTTAAATGAGTGGGGGCAGGTGTTCTTTTATGGCTTGCATTGTCCATCCCAAACTTCTTGACAGTGTTCTTTGCATACTTGCTTTGGGATATGAACATGGAGTCCTCCATCTGCTTGATTTGCAGTCCAAGAAAGTAGGTTAGTTCTCCTACTAGGCTCATCTCAAACTCAGATTCCATTTGAGTAACAAAATGTTTAACCATCCTGTCTGACATCCCACCAAAGACTATGTCATCTACATATATTTGAGCAATCATGACACTTCCTTCTTCATCCTTCACAAACAAGGTTTTGTCTATTCCACCTTTCCTGTACCCTTGTTTTGTGAGAAAAGTGGTCAGTCTTTCATACCATGCTCTTGGGGCTTGCTTCAGACCATAAAGAGCCTTCCTTAGTTTGTATACATGATCTGGACAGCTTGGATCAACAAATCCCTTAGGCTGATCCACATATACTTCCTCATTAAGGTACCCATTTAGAAAGGCACTTTTAACATCCATTTAAAATAGCTTGAACTTTAGGATACAAGCAATTCCTAGAAGTAGTCTGATTGATTCAAGCCTTGCTACTGGTGCAAAGGTTTCATCAAAGTCTACTCCCTCAATTTGTGTGTATCCTTGAGCTACAAGTCTAGCCTTGTTCTTTGTAACAACTCCATGCTCATTTGACTTGTTCTTGTACACCCACTTAGTGCCAATCACATTTATGTCATCAGGCCTAGGAACAAGATTCCATATTTCATTCCTTGTAAACTGGCCTAATTCTTCTTGCATGGCAGAGATCTAGTACTCATCATTCAGAGCTTCCTTGATGTTTTTAGGTTCTATCTTTGAAACAAAACAGGAGCCTGAAATCATCTCTCTTGATCTAGTGATGACACCACTGTTGGGATCACCAATTATCAGATCTTTAGGATGATCTTTCTGGATTCTGATGGAGGGAGGTTTGCTGGATTGTTTTGTCCTTGCCTCAGTTAGAGTGAAGTCAGGATTATCACTCTTTATTTCAACTTCAGTCTGATTGTCAACAGATGTTCCAACATCATCAGCTACATCTGTAGAGGCATCATCAATGATCACATTTATTGACTCCATTATAACCTTGGTTCTGGAGTTAAATACTCTGTAGGCTCTGCTATTTATGGAGTATCCAAGGAAAATCCCTTCATCACTTTTAGGATCCATCTTCCTTCTTTGATCCCTATCAGCCAAAATGTAACATTTACTTCCAAACACATGAAAGTATTTGACTATAGGTTTTCTGCCCTTCCAGACTTCATAGATGGTGGACAAAGTTCCCTTTCTTAGAGTGACTCTATTATGAATGTAACATGTTGTGTTCATAGCTTCAGCCCAAAAGTACAGTTGTAACTTTTTAGCATGAATCATAGCTCTTGCTAACTCTTGGATAGTTCTATTTTTCCTCTCAACAATCCCATTCTGTTGAGGGGTGATAGGAGAAGAATACTCATGATTGATCTCTTCTGAAGAACAGAAATCTGAGAATTTTTTATTCTCAAACTCCTTTCCATGGTCACTTCTTATTCTGACCACACAACTTGCTTTTTCTCTTTGTATTCTTTCGCACAGATCTTTGAATACATCAAACACATCAGACTTTTCTTTGATGAAACTTATCCATGTATATCTTGAAAATTCATCAACAACCACATAGGCATATCTTTTTCCACCAAGACTCTCAACCTGCATTGGTCCCATAAGATCCATATGCAATAATTCCAAAACTTTGGAAGTTGTCAGATGTTGGAGCTTTGGATGTGACATCTTGAACATTTTTTCCTGTTGAGAGGTTTCCTTTGATGCCTCTGCCCTGTGTAGTGTCCATCTTTAGAGCTCCAAGGTTGTTTGTTGAACTTGTTCTTGGGCATGTATTTGTAGCTTTGATCAGCATGAAGACTAGCTTTAGGTATCCATACTTTCTTGATGACCACTGTCTTCTGCTTAAGGGGTTGCTGATATCTTTGATTTTGATGTCCATGCAGCACTTTCTTGGTGACCTCTGTCTTCTGCTTAGGGGGTTGCTGATACCTCTGATTTGGATGTCCATGCAGCTTGTAGCAAAAAGGTTTGATGTGACCAAACCTTCCACAATGATGGCATCTCCATCTTTGATACTTCTTTTTCATCATGTTCTTGTCATGATGTTGAGACATCTGTTGGGACATCTTGTTTGACTTTATGGGATTTGAAGTTTTTTTGCTGGTGCTAGCCTCAAACTTTTGAGCTTTATTAAATCCCAGCCCAGTCCTATCCCCTGAGTGCTTGTTGTTGTTGAGAATGACATCCAGTGTGTTTGAGCTACTGTTCAGCATTCTGACAGATTTGGACATATGCTCCAATTTGGAGTTGAGTAGGCTTACTTCACTTTTCAAAGTGTCAATGATCTCTAGATTACTTGTCTTTTCATCCTTTAATACCTCAATCTGCTTCTTCTGCTGTATATTCTCCATGCATACTTCAGTGCTCCTTTTACACAGCATCTTGTATGATTCTTCAAGCTCTTCAAATGTCATCTCCTCATCACTGGATCCCCCTTCAGTTTCACATACTCCAGCTAGAGCAGTGATGTGCTTTGCAGATTCTTCTTCTGACTCACATCCTGAGTCTTCATCTGACCAGGTCACAGAGAGACCTTTCTTCTGCTTCTTTAGATAGGTTGGGCATTCACTTCTGATGTGTCCATATCCTTCACATCCATGACATTGAATCCCTATTCCTTGGTTGGTCTTCTCATCATAATTTGACCTTCTATTAGAATCATAAGGTCTTTTATTCTCAGAAGAGTTTGAGTTTTTTCCACTTGGTCTGGTCCTGTTTTCCATTCTTTTGAGAATTTTGTTGAATTGTCTTCCAAGCATAGCAATTGTTTCTGATAAATTTTCCTCAGAGTCTGCTTCATGACTTTCTTCTTCTTTATCAATATTTGAGACCAAGGCTATGCTTTTGTTTTTCTTCACAATTGTATCATTCATTCCCATCTCAAATGTTTGAAGGGAACCAATGAGCTCTTCAACCTTCATTGTGCATATGTCCTGAGCTTCTTCTATTGTAGTAACCTTCATGTCAAATCTTTTTGGGAGTGATCTGAGAATCTTTCTTACCAATTTTTCATCACTCATCTTCTCTCCCAAAGCACCAGAAGTATTAGCTATTTCCAGGATGTTCATGTAAAACTCATGAATGGTCTCATCTTCCTTCATTCTCAAGTTTTCAAACTTGGTGGTGAGAAGTTAAAGTCTTGACATCTTCACCTTTGATGTTCCTTCATGAGTGGTTTTGAGAGTGTCCTAAACATCCTTGGCCAGCTCACAGTGATGCACAAGTCTGAATATGTTCCTATCAATGCCATTGAATAAGGCATTTAAGGCTTTGGAATTTCCAAGTGCTGAATCTTCTTCCTCCTTGCTCCACTCTTCTTCAGGATTCAACACTTTTGCCCCATCCTTATTGTCTTGGACAGGGTGCTCCCATCCTTTGTTGACTGCTTTCCAAGCCCTGCTATCAAGTGATTTTAATAATGCTACCATTCTTGGCTTCCAGTAGTCATAGTTGGATCCTTCCAATATAGGTGGTTTATTCACAGATCCTACATCTCTGTCCATGTTCCCAAAATTTGCAGTCCCTAGATCTCACCCAGTTAAACAGGCAGGGTGCCTGCTCTGATGCCAATTGAAATTCTGGGATCAGGTACGTGATGTCGAATCAGATGTTTAAACACTTGAAGACTTAAACAAAACTTAAAGTGCAGGTAAATTAAATAACACAGGAAATTGTTAACCCAGTTCAGTGTATCTCCACACTTACATCTGGGGGCTACCAAGCCAGGAAGGAAATCCAATATAAGTAATATTAATTCTGGACTTAAACCAATCAGTTTAATCCTTCACTTAATATCTACCCAAGGCAATTTCTACCTAAGACACAACTTAGATATGAGTACCTACTCACTCCCCCTCAATCACACAGTGATATTTTACAATGTTTAATAAAACTGAAGTTACACTTCAAACACAACAGCTTGATTTTACTTAAAAGTTTCAATCAAGACACAATACACTGTAAACACCCCAAATTTGCCCTCACCCATTCACACCATGGCTTATGGTCATCTCATATGCATAAACACAATCATATCATCTCACATCTCATTTTTGATTCACTGCATAGCTTTCAAGGCATCTGCACCTAGGGTTTGTGATCTGAGCAACCTCAGAGCATCTTGAGCCATCCCAAAGGCCACCAATCACTTCAAAGGGATCCATGTGTGTTCTTATATCATATTTCATCTCCTCAAAGTCAAAAATGCAGAGGAATCACAAGAACTAGGGTTTGAGGTGATGCAGAGCCAGGTTGAACTGCCCAGTTGATTGAAAATTAGGGTTTTGGTTTCAGAGGCCATAACTCCAAATTTTTTGGTCATTCTTGTTTCCATTGGTCTCTATATGGTATAGGGAGTATGCATATCAATTTTCATGAAGAAATTCCATGGGGAAGTCATCTGATCAAGGGTTGACTTTTCAGACAAGTCAGTGCAAAATCAGGGCATCTGAGGCCCCCAATGACCCAACCAATGGTTGATCTTCATCATTTTAAGTGTATATGATCTTTATTTGATCATGGAAGAAGATTGAAGTTCATAGAAATCAAGAATTTAAGGTTTTTGCAAATGTTGACTTTTTGGGCATAGTTGACTTTTCAAGAATGCATCATTTTAGGTCATTTTTCAAGCCTTGATTCATGATCCAAAAATGCTTCAAATGGAAAAACTTTGGTCATGAAAGTTGTAGATCTCATCTTTCCCTTTTCAAAAAGTACAAGAACATGATCAAACTCTTCTTGGATCAAAAGTTATGGCCATGCAAAGTTGGCTAAAATCACTAATTTTCAAGGCATGCCTCATTTGGAAACTTTGCAAAATCTTGGACCAATGCATCATGTGACCTCTAATTCATTTCAAACCATTACACAAACATTCTCTAAGTCCTAAAAATCAGAATTGGATCAAATTTGCTCATGGCTTGGTTTGTGTAACAAGACTTTATCACATGTGAACCAAAATGTCACAACTTGCAAAAACCATCATGATCACTTCACCAACTTGATACATTGGCTGCTGAGCTTTGCTAGACCTCTCCCTCATCCTTGCTGCGCCAGCCCATGCCTTGTACTTGCCTAGACTTTGAGCCATGCCTCACTTACACAAAAGTTGACTTTTTGGCAAAAGCAAACTTACCAATCACAAAAGCACAAGTCACATCAAGAAGCCAATCAGCATTGTTTATACAAACAATTTGCAAGCAAAACATGAGAACACACAAGGCTGAAGCTTCCTCATTCACAACATTCACAAAAACCTCCCATCTTGCAACTTGCTTCGAATTCTTCTCCACAGCCACTAAACATTCAAGCTAACTTCACCAATCATCTCACCTGGCTCCATAGACCTCAAACCACCCAAAGCACAAGCCTAAAACAGCCAAGAGATCCCACTGCCATTTCTCACTCCATTTCTGCAGTTGCTTTCGAATCTCCTTCCCTAGTTCACAAACAGCCAAACAAACCTTGCAAAGCTTCTCCATACATCATTCAGACCTCAAACCATCATTCACCATGACCTGAAAGAGCCAGAATCACCATAGCCATTGTTGGCTGAGCTTGAAGCAGGAGCATTCGAATCTCATCATCCAGCCAACTCAAACTCATTTTGAGCACTCAAATATCATCAAGGGGTTCTAAGGAGCAGATTGCACATAAAGAAAAGGCCAGAAAGTCCTCAAGTGGAAAGCTTCAAATCTCAGGTAGCCTGAAATTTATTTTTCCAGAAATGATTTTTCTTGTTACAAATTTGTTCTTCATGCCTTGCTGATCATTCTGGTACCATTAGTTTTTGAAATGGTTGTGATTTGAGCATTTAATTTGCTTCTGAAGCTCGCGTGCCCTAGAACTTTCTTTCTTCGATTCAGCTTGTTTACAAAATATAAATTTGTTTTAGGTTAGGGGTTTGATTCGTGAGGATGTGGGGAACATTTCCCAGTTTTTAGATTTCATTTTTGTTACGTTTTTAGGAAGTTTGAAGTTTTCAGGGGAGAAGGTCACCGGAGAAGACGACCGGAGCTCGTCTCCGGTGACCTGAGAGTGATTAATTTTTAATTAGGGTTAGGGCACTGAGTTTGAACGTGAGCCATTGGATTCCATTTCCCGCGCGTGAATAGAAGGCCAGGATCTTTTCATTAAGTTTTAATTATGAATTAATATTTAATTAATCAGGATTAGTTTGGTTTGAATCTGGGCCGTCCAGATGCGCGCCCAGTCAACCCCTTTTAACCCAGCAGCTCATCTCAGCCTCTCATTTAGATTACTTCTCATTTTCATTAATTTTTATTTCATTTTTTTCTCATTTGTTTTGTACAATTATTTAAAATAGTAAAAAACACTTAAAAATTATGAAACTTTTTCTTTAAAGTTTTGTTAATTTTTAAGACACAAAAACATTTTTATTCTATTTTTATCATTTAAAAATGTATTTTTAAATATTTAAAAGATTATTTTTAATTGATTAATGAGAATTAATTAATTAAAAATACTTTTAGGTATTTAAAAATTACAAAAAAATTCATGAAATGTTCTAAGACATTTAGAAACATTGTCCAACCTTCAAACCAAATTTCTTTTTTGATCTTGATGCATTTTAAGAATTTTTCATTGAATTAAATCATATTTTGTGCATTATTTTGATCATAAGTTCAAAAATTCATTTCTGCCAATTGGTGAAGGTTGAGACATTGATTCTTCTTGCATTGTTTTGTGTTTAGCATGTATTTTCAAGGATAAAAAGGCCATGATTTGTTCTTGCATTTTCAAATTGTTTGGCATTTGTTTTGTTAAGAACCCTAAAAAACCCTAATAACTTAGAAAAATCATAACTTGAGATTGGTTGAGAGTTGAGAGCTCCCCTTTGGGCAGTGGTTCATCATAGGCCTAGGGTTTCTTTGAGTGCCATTTTCCATTTTTACTTTAGGGTTTTGCTTCTGTGTTTGGTTTGTGTTTGATGTTTGATCCATAAACCCTAATTTGGGCTTTCTTTTGCATCCTTCTTGCATTCTCTTGCATAACATGACTTGTCTTTGCATTTTGTGCATTCTTGTGATTCATTTGACATCTTAAGACATGTATAAAGCATCTTTGATCATTGCATTGCATATTTGCCATGTCATTTGTCTTGTATGATTCATAACTTTTCATGTTAGTTCATGCTCCTTAACTTGCATCATTTGCATTCATAACCTTGTATGAACATCTCCATTGTCTTGCCTCATGTTTGCAGCACCTCATAACATCATAATCATCATCAACATGCTTCTGGTCTTGCTTTGCATCATATCATTTCATCTCATCTTGCATTACATTGCATTTCTTTCTAACATTTCAGGTGGTAAGTAAACTTGAGAAGTGGATTTGCCCTCACTTCTCATAACTTTTCTTTTCATCTCTCTTGCATCCATTGCTGCATTCTTATTTGTGTTTGAGTTTGAGCTTGCTCATTCTTCTTCTTCCCACTTTCTTTCTTCAAGTGACTTGACTTCTTGAATGAAGCAAGTCACTTTGCTTCTCTTGATCCTGTTCATCTGCTTCCTGGTGGCTCCTCTGAAGATTGTTCTTGCAAACCTCACAAACCTTAGGATCATCCAAGCATGACAATGAATTAGGGTTTTGATTAGTCCCCCCATAGTTTTACCTTTGTGTCTCTCTTTGAGTCTCCTCTTCTCACCTCATAATCAGAGACTAAACCCTAAAGGCTTTAAGACTTTGTGCTTATGGTTATGCCTGCATCCTTCTCTTAGGATGGAGTGTATAACCTTAATCCTAAGTATTAAACCCTCAAGGTGTTTAAATCTCTTAATCAATTCATCTAATAATCATCAAGACATCACTTGTAACTTGGGCCTTGCATTAGGGTTCTAATTCTTCCTTTATTGGTTAAGAAGGACTAACCCTAGTGTTAATGGACAAGTCCCCCTCAAGTTGTCTTACAAATCATAAAAAACACTTCATCATCATATCATTAAATAAAATCCACTTAATAAAGGCTTGTTTTGTCATGGGTTTAATCCCTAATCATGGATTAAGTTGAGGAGTTTCCCTCAGCTTAAACATTCCCATCTATTATCCTTCTTTTAGGATGGTGTAATGGGTCTGTTTCATCCTTGATTATGGCTTAACCTCATTACTCAACACTAAACAAAAATCCCAAAAACATATAAATAATCACAAGTAGGTTAATGATCTTAATCCTACACCAAAGGTGATTAAGTGTGAGAATCTGACTTCACACTTAAGGTATTCTCATTACCCCTAAACAGAGGGAAGATGTGATGAGTTTACTAAATCCATTGGTTTAGACTTAAGCTCATTTTCTTATGACAAAAACCCAAAAAGCAATAAAAGACTGAAAACTCAAAAACAAACAATAATCGTCTCCTCCGGGATTCTTTTCTCATCACACTCATTCACAATCGAGAACTTGCTTCTCCCGTCTAATGCAAGACAGTAAGCACCTGAGCCAGACAGGTCATACACTTGAGCATAGGCTAGTAAGCAGTTCACAAGTCAATTCATCTTTCAGTCTCTTTGGGTCGAACTACGGTGTTCTGACTTCCTCATTGCACGAGAGGATACGTAGGCATAACTTAACAGTTATCGAACAAAAGTCTCTGTTCATTCCCCCTCCTTCCAGCATTATTCTTTAAGCCTCATAATCATGAGCATACTCTTTCTTACACTGACACTACACATATTACACTTCACACTTCTTTTGCACTGACACCTGTACATTGCTTTCCAGCTCTTTATACACAGATTGCACTGACACTACCCCTTTAAAACACAAATCTTTTAAGCGTGGATCCCGTCGAGTACGGCGGACAATCTGGGTGCTAATACCTTCCCAGGTTGTAACCAACCCCCTTTCTCAGTCTCTCTGGTTCGCAACCGTCTTATCCATATCTTTCCAGGTCTATGCAGCATTGCCTTTCCTCCGGGATAAAAATGCCTAGCTGGCGACTCTATTCATCTCCAGTGAGTTCACGGCTGTGTGTTCTCATTGTCCCTCTCGCCGACCGTTCGCGTCTGTACCTTCATCTGACCCCGTGTCACTTGTCGGGAGCGACAGCTTGGCGACTCTGCTGGGGACCCTTATACTGCAACCAGGGCTTCTGGTTCTTTTTGTGGGTTCCTCCTAGCGCTTGATTGATTTGTGTTTACTGGGGGTGTTATATGCTATTTGTGTTTGTATATTTGCTTTATTTTTTGCTTTATGTACAGTTGATTTATTGCTTTCTTTATAGCTTTATATTTTTCATACTGTCATACTGTGCTGGCTGGATCTGGTTTTTCTTTGGTGGGTGGGTATTTCATTGAGAGTTAAGGACCTATACCTGGGACCTGAGTGACACCTAGGCTAGAGTGAATCATATTCTTTCCCATTCCATTTCGGTCTGGTGCGGGAATATGAAACACGGTTCAGATATGGGTTTCTTCTTGAGAACTCTGTGTTGCAGATTTCCTGCAATGCTAGGGCTATCTGGGAAGCCTGCTAAGTCTGGATGACCTTTTAGTATTGACCTTCAGAAACTGAGGTGAATTAGGGGAGGAATTGTTATGGTTATTGTAAACACTGTACCTCCGGGTTAGAAGTGTTTACACTTCTCATAACTAATCCAAGTCTGAGGATCCTTGTTCTAGATCACTACCTGTGAGGGGGTTGGGCTGTTTACAGGTTTGCAGGTACCTTGACCTCAGAATACCCTGTTACTTTGACTTTGTTAAGAATGCTCCATGTTGGACAGTTCTTGTGATTCTAAAACCCTGGACATGTGGCTCTTTATTTGAGTCCCCCTACCCTGGTTACTGGATTTTTAGACCTCCACCTGGAATTCTTGAACACACATGGATCTATACCAAGGCAGTTAATCAGATCCAGCTCAGTCACAAACCCTTGCATTTCATTTTGCATACATACTCATTGCATCATATTAACATGTGCTTATTTGTGTTTCAGGGTATCCACTTTCATCTGGTTTTGGTTTTGACCCCATCTGCAGTTTTGACCTATCTCCATCAGCACTTGCTTCTGCTTGTCAGCTATACTTCAGTTACTTGCACTAGCCAGTCAGTGGCCCTCTCCTCAGCATCTTCATCAGCTCTTATTCTACTCAGTCTCAGCATCATGGCTCCAAAGAAAAGCAACATCACTTATCATTTCTTCCAACCAGACTTGTCAGACATCAGGAGGACCCAAACCCTGATCACTCCAGATCACATACCCTTGTTCAGGGAGAGTTATGGAGATATACTGGACATGGTTATGGATATGGACCCATCTCAGAGGAGCCTGATCCACACCTGCATTCAGTTCTATGATCCCCCTTTGAGATGTTTCACCTTTCAAGACTTTCAGTTGGGGCCCCTATTAGAAGAATACTCATCTTTGATTGGTTTGCCTATCAAGAGGGAAATCCCTTTTAACCCTGAAATGGTCTTTCCCAGCAATGGAGAGATAGCAAAAGCTTTGCACCTGGAGCCTGTTTTGATTGAACAACACTTGACCTCTAAAGCTGGGATCCTTGGATTTCACCTGGACTTCCTGATTTCTCAAGCTAGTTTGAAAGCCTCCCTGGGAGAATGGAAAGTTGTTTGTGCTCTGTTGGCCTTAAGTGTATATGGAATTGTGTTGTTTGCAGATGAGCCCCGATTCATCAGCAAAAATGCAATCCATTTGTTCATCCTGAAGAACCCAGTACCAACTTTACTGGGTGATCTCTATTACTCAGTCCATCAGAGAAATGAGAAGCAGAGGGGGAGGCTAGTGAGGATTTGTGCTCCCTTATTCCATGCTTGGCTTCTCAGGCATCTACCCAGGACAGATGCATTTCTCAATCCTCATCAGCAAAGCAACTGGGCTAAGAGACTCACTGTCCTAACTTCGGCAGATATCAGATGGTGTACTCAGAGCACCAAGGGCAGAGATATGATCACCAGCTGTGGGCACTTTCCCAATGTGCCTTTGATAGGAGTTAAGGGAAGTATCAACTACAACCCTTTGCTGTTCAGAAGGCAATTAGGCTATGCACTGGTCCATACTCCCAGGGAACAAGACTTGGTTGAGACCCTCTACTGTGAGAACAAGATTAGTTTGGCTGTTGTCAGGCAGGCTGCCTGGGCCTGGGATCATGTTCAAACTAAGGGAATCACCATTTTGGGGAAGTGCAATAATGTAGCATCAGTCCAATATTATGAGTGGTCCCATGCTAGGGCCCGATTCTCTGGAATGCCCTTTACCATAGAAGACATGCCTGAGTCATCTCCAGCACCACCCCCTGCCACTATCAGTTTGGAAGAGTTTGAAAGCTTGAAGGAAAGAAATGAGAAGTTAACCCAAGCCTTGCAGAAGACCCTCAGGGAGAGGAGTGAAGGTGCGAGGGAAATTGAGAGATTGGAGAAGTTGGGGGTAGAACACTTGACCAAGATTGAGAAGTCTGGGGAGTATATCAACAAGTCCAAAGCTGGTGAACAGATTCTGAAGAATGCTTGTAAAGAAGCCCAGTTCCAAAGAGCAAGAACAGACTTGTATTTGAAAGAGAGTCAGGCCAGGTGGGTCCGGATCACTGAGGCCCGTACTCTAGAAGACAAGAGAGCTCAAGACAAGATGAAGCAGATAGAAAAAGCCCTGGCAGCAGCCCAGGAGGAAGTATCAGAGCTGAAAATCAAAGCAGGATTGAAGAGGTCTAAGGACCAAAGTCAGAACAAGAAGTTGGCTGCAGCGGTTGCAACAAGAAACCTTCTCATCAGAAGTCTCACGGAGCATCCGGCTGATCCTGTGACCGAAGCACTTCTCAAGGAAGTTCGTGAGGATGAGTTTGGCCTTGGAGTTTGATCATTTGCCTGTTGTTGTTCCTTTTCCATGTAATTTTGCTTTTTTGTGATGTATTTTGACCCCTTTGAGGGCTTGTGTTGTAAAATGAACAAATTGTATTATTTCACCTTTTGTAATATATCTGTGTTGGTTTCTATCTGGGTTCACATCAAAAGCGACTTCAACAGCATCATCTTCAAGGGTCTGGAAGGGTCAAAACTGAAGACCAAACCGGATACCTTGATAGCAAATAAGCATAACTGCATTGCATGCTAACCCTTTTGTTTGTTTTGTAGGTTTTTGTTTTGTTGTTGCTAACCTCTGTTGTGATGTTCAGGAATTATTGCTCGCCGCCGGGTATTTCCTCTCAACAGGCCACACAGGTACCCAACTAGAAACAACCTTCCGGGAATTCAGATGGATCAGATGCAGCAAGACCTTACAGAGGTCAGAAACCAGATGGCGAACGAAAGGTTAGAGATGAGAACGCAGATGACGCAGTTCATGGAAGTTATGAACAACATGGCTCAGAGCCAGGAGAGACTGAGGGCCATGGTGGAGAGGCAAAATCAAGAGGAGCCTCATGTAGGAACTGCAGGCACCAGTAATAATGAAAGGGTGCAACCACATGTTACCCCCCCTGTGTTTGGCCCACATCTCCATCCAGAGGCTAACATCCCAGTCAATGTTCAAGGAACAGCCACAGCAGCCAGGGTACTTCAAGAAGATCCTCAGGAGGACCAGTATACAGTAATGGGTGCTGGAGAGGAAACTTATGATAGACGATTGGAAGAAATAGCTGAGAAGTTGAGGTCCTTAGAATCTCACAATTCTTTGGGGTTCGACGTCATGGACATGGGTCTGGTAGAAGGGGTCAGGATCCCCCACAAGTTCAAGCCTCCATGTTTCGAAAAGTATAATGGGACTTCATGCCCCCGGACTCATTTGCAATCATTTCTGGGAAGGCTGAAGGCCTATACAATGGATGAGAAATTGTGGATGTTCTATTTTGAAGATAGCTTGACTGGAGCATCAAGGGAATGGTATTCCCATCTGACAAGAGCAACAATTAGATGCTGGAAGGACCTGGCAGAGGCCTTCATCAAGCAGTATCAGTATAATCTAGACATGGCACCCAACAGGACTCTCCTAATGGGAATGTCACAGTCTTCGAGGGAGAGCTTCAGAGAATATGCTCAAAGATGGAGGCAACTGGCTGCTGCCGTTCAACCACCAATGTCTGAGAGAGAAATGGCAGACATGTTTATGAACACTCTTCAGGGAACCTATATTGACAGGTTAGCTGCTTTCTCTTCCACCAGCTTCGCAGATGTTGTCATAGCTGGGGAGAGAATCGAAAGCCTGTTAAAAATGGGAAAGATCTCAGACAACGGTGCAAGCTCGTCCAGTAGTACAAGAAAGCCTTTTACAGGCCCGAGAAGAACTGGCGAGACCAATGCCATTCACACCAACAGGGGTAGGCCCCAATATGCTCAGAGGACAATAGCAGCAGTCACCATTCCTGCTCCAGCTCATCCTCAGCCAGTCTATCAACCTCCTCAACAAAACTTCCAACAACAACCTCAGTATCATCAGAATCAGTATCCTCCAAGAAACTACAATAACAACAACTCCAACAACAACAATCAACAGAGGCCATTCCTACAAAGGCCATCTCAAGCTAACCGAGTGATCGACCCGATCCCAATGCCGTATGCTGCCTTGCTACCACAACTTCTGAAACTCAACCTAGTTGAGCTAAGAACGTTGGCACCTCCGGATCCCAACAGTCTACCAAGGAACTATGACTCCAACGCTAGGTGTGCTTTTCATTCCAACGCACCTGGTCACAGTACAGAAAAATGCAGGGCTCTGCATATGAAGGTACAAGACTTGGTAGACTCCAAGGCTCTGAATTTTGCACCTCCGCCCAATGTCAATAAAAACCCAATGCCAAACCATGGTGGTCCTCGAATTAACGCTATTGAAGAAGACCAACCGTCTTATTTGATAACTAGTGTGGATCAGATCAGGACACCATTGGTGGAAATCAAAGCTCAGCTCCGTGAAAACAATATATTTTCGGGGTGTGAACTAGGATGTCCATACTGCAATATTTCATGGAATGGGTGTGAAGATTTAAGGAATGGCATTGACAGCCTTATTCAGAGTGGCTTGCTACAGATCACTACATCATTTCCGACAAATCCGGCAACTTCATCAGCAACGGTTTCAGATCCTCCTACAAATGCAGCAACTATTGTTCCCGACAATTCATCAGCACCATCAACAAGTACTTCACCTGTCCTCCCAAATGATCAGTTTTCAACAGTTTCTCCTGCTACAACTTCAGCTTCATTCCATTTCGACTCTCCATCAACAACAACAACAGTCCTTCCAACAGAACCTCCTACAACACCAGCAATCAATCATGAAGATGTCTCTACCGTCACCATATTCTACGATCCTGAAAGTAATTCTGCCTACCATTCAGAAGGTGCTGCTCCCACCAGAGCACCAGTTACAATCTTCTATGATCCACAGACAATAACAATCCCTTCAGCAGCAGCAATCAGTCCAGTCACTGTCACGGTGCCTGGACCGGTACCATATGAAAGCAATAGGGCCATCCCTTGGCACTATGGCTCTGACGTATACTGTGAAGGAAAAAGAATCACTCTTAAAACATCAGCACCTGCACCACAAGTAGATAATGTGGGGGGAGGCGGAGGCTTCACTCGAAGCGGACGTCTCTTTGCTTCACAAGTTCAAAAACCTACTGCCGAAGCAGAAGCTGCTGCCAAGGCAAAGGGTAAAGGCCCGGTGCAGGAAGATCCAGCTGCCAAAGAAGCCCTGAAGACTCCATTTGATCAGGAAGTTGATGAGTTTATGCGGATCATCAAAAAGAGTGATTATAAAATTGTGGATCAACTTCACCAGACGCCATCCAAAATCTCCATCCTCTCACTGCTTATGTGCTCCGAAGCCCATCGGAATGCACTACTTAAAGTCTTGCACGCAGCTTACGTGCCTGAGGAGATTACTGTCAACCAATTGGAAACCGTGGTTGGTAATGTTACTGCTAGCAATGGGCTGGGGTTTACCAATTCTGACTTGACAGCGGATGGCCGCAACCACAACAAAGCCTTGCACATAACCCTGGAATGCAAAGGAGCTGTCCTTTCTCATGTGCTGGTGGACACAGGTTCTTCCCTGAATGTCTTGCCAAAGAAGGCTCTGGTGAAGCTTGAATATGATGGATTGGCATTGAGGCCCAGCAACCTGGTAGTAAGAGCCTTTGATGGTTCTAAGAGATCGGTTCTGGGAGAGATTGAGCTGCCCGTGACAATTGGGCCACAGACCTTTAAAACTATCTTTTATGTGATGGACATTCAGCCCGCCTACAGCTGTTTGTTGGGTAGACCCTGGATTCACGCCGCCGGCGCAATAACGTCTACCCTTCACCAAAAGTTAAAATTTGAGTGGGAAGGTCAAGTTGTCACAATCTGTGGAGAGGAGGACATTTTTGTCAGCCATCTGGCAACCTATAAATACATTGAAATGGATGGAGAGATCCATGAAACAATGAGCCAAGGTTTTGAGGCCTTGAACGTCAATGAAGCATCTGCTGTATCTGGTACTCCAATGTCATCTTACCAACAAGCCCGGAAGGTTGTTGAAGAAGGAACTGCCCAAGGCTGGGGCAAGGTTTTAGCTGTGGAGGAGAAGAAGGACAAGTTTGGGTTGGGTTACAAACCAACTCAACATCAAGCAAAGGCTGCTGCAGAGCCTGGTTTTGTCAGTGGGGGGATGCTTACCCCCGATGCCATCAACTGTTTGGAAGACGAGCTGGAAGAGGAGCGCAATCTGGAGAATTGGATTCGTCCGAAGATCCCGGGGAGCAGTGTCTCGAACTGGTCTTCCCAGGAAATTATAAGTGTTACTCGAGCAGAGTAATTATTATTTCCTGTATTTTTATATAGCATGCATCCAAGTCTTGCATCTTGCCCAAGATGACAAGACTCATTTTGTAACCAGGGCCATCTGTACTTTTGTGCAAACAAGGTTAAATTAATGAAATATCAGACGTCTTTTTGCAAACGAGTCTTTTTTTCTTTTCTGCTCACTGTTTTTCCATTTTTCTTTTTTGTACAAAAAATAAATGGCGGTGTTTTCAAAATGATAACTTCATTTCACTTTTCTCTAAAGCAAGATTAAAATCAATCACTAAAATGAACAAACTTAACCCTTGCAGAGAGTGCCTTCCTGACAGCACCGACAACAGCACGGCTATGACATCGTATGACTTTGGCAATCCGATCAATCAAGCTGATGAAGGGGTTGATGAAGAATATGAGCTTCCTGAAGAGCTAGCCAGGCTGTTGAGACAAGAGGAAAAGGTCATTACTCCCCACCAGGAGGAGATTGAAGTGATCAATCTTGGTACGGAAGAAAACGTGAAAGAAGTTAAAATCGGGGCCTGCCTGCAAGACTCAGTGAAGAGACAACTGATAGATCTGCTTCAAGAGTATGTTGATGTGTTTGCTTGGTCGTATCAAGATATGCCAGGGTTGGATACCGACATTGTTGTGCACAAGCTGCCTTTGAGGGAAGAATGCCCACCAGTCAAACAGAAGTTGCGCCGAACTCGCCCAGACATGGCTATGAAAATCAAGGAAGAGGTACAAAAGCAATGGGACGCCGGGTTCCTTGCTGTGACTAGCTACCCGCCGTGGGTTGCTAACATAGTACCTGTGCCTAAGAAGGACGGCAAAGTAAGAATGTGTGTTGACTACCGGGATCTGAACAGAGCCAGCCCGAAAGATGACTTCCCATTACCTCACATTGATGTATTGGTGGATAACACGGCTCAGTTCTCGGTATTCTCCTTCATGGATGGATTTTCAGGATATAATCAGATCAAGATGTCACCTGAAGACATGGAGAAGACAACATTCATTACACCTTGGGGCACGTTCTGTTACAAAGTGATGCCATTCGGACTGAAGAATGCTGGTGCAACATATCAACGGGCTATGGTGACATTATTCCACGATATGATCCACAAAGAAATAGAATGTTATGTGGATGATATGATCGCCAAGTCCCTTACAGAGGAAGATCACCTGGTAAATCTGCTGAAGTTGTTCAAGCGCCTGAGGAAGTACCAATTGAAGCTGAACCCCAACAAATGCACATTCGGGGTGCGATCCGGTAAATTGCTGGGCTTTATTGTAAGCGAGAAGGGGATTGAGGTTGACCCTGATAAAGTCAAGGCTATACAAGAAATGCCTGCACCGAAAACTGAGAAAGAAGTTCGAGGGTTCTTAGGTCGATTGAACTACATCTCACGGTTCATATCTCACCTCACAGCAACCTGTGAACCCTTGTTCAAGTTGTTAAGAAAAGAACAAACGGTCAGGTGGAACGAAGATTGCCAGAAGGCTTTTGACAAGATCAAAGAATACTTACAAGAACCTCCAATCCTTATGCCTCCAGTTGAAGGAAGACCTCTGATAATGTACTTGACGGTACTAGAAGAGTCGATGGGGTGTGTGCTGGGCCAGCATGACGAGTCTGGTCGAAAAGAGTATGCAATATACTACCTAAGCAAAAAGTTTACCGACTGTGAACAGCGATATTCATTGCTCGAGAAAACTTGCTGTGCTTTAGCGTGGGCTGCTCGCCGACTAAGGCAGTATATGTTGACCCACACTACCTTATTAGTCTCAAAAATGGATCCAGTTAAGTACATTTTCGAGAAGCCAGCTCTTACCGGACGGGTTGCAAGATGGCAGATGATTCTCACGGAATACGACATACAGTACACATCTCAGAAAGCCATCAAGGGCAGTGTACTATCTGAATATCTTGCCGAGCAACCCATTGATGACTACCAGCCTATGAGGTTTGACTTCCCTGATGAAGATATCATGTTCATTAAAGCAAAAGATCACGAAGAGCCTATTCACACTGAAGGGCCCAACCCAGAAGAAGAATGGACTATGATGTTTGATGGGGCTGTTAACATGAATGGCCGTGGTGTTGGTGCAGTACTCATTACACCTAAAGGGGTTCACATGCCTTTCTCGGCAAAACTCACTTTCAACTGCACTAACAACGAAGCTGAATACGAAGCTTGCATTATGGGTCTTGAGGAAGCCATTGACCTCAGGATCAAGACATTGACCGTATTCGGAGATTCAGCTTTGGTAGTCAATCAAACCAACGGGAAATGGTACACCCACCAAGATCATCTGATACCTTACAGGGATTATACAAGAAGGTTACTGACTTTCTTCACAACAGTCAAGCTTGAGTATATCCCTCGAGACGAGAATCAGTTTGCAGATGCTCTTGCCACCATTTCATCCATGATCAAAGTTCAAGCTGCTAACTTTGTACCCTAGATTTCAGTGTCTAGACTTGATAGACCAGCATATGTATTTGCAGCGGATGTTGTAAAAGATGATAAGCCTTGGTTCCATGACATTAAGTGCTTCTTGGAGGATCAAACATACCCACCTGGGGCATCTTCCAATGATAAGAAGACTTTAAGAAGGCTTGCTGGAAGTTTCTTTCTGAACACTGATGGGTCTTTATACAAGAGGAACTTTGACATGGTACTACTCAGATGCGTTGACAAGACGGAAGCAGATTTGCTGATGCATGAAGTGCACGAAGGATCTTTTGGTACCCATGCTGGAGGGCATGCCATGGCTAAGAAGTTGTTAAGATCAGGCTATTACTGGATCACGATGGATGCAGACTGTTGTGCTTACGCCAGAAAATGCCATAAATGCCAGATCTACGCAGATAAGGTGCATGTGCCTCCCAATCCTTTGAACATCATGTCTTCACCATGGCCCTTTGCCATGTGGGGCATTGATATGATTGGCAAGATTGAGCCGACTGCTTCAAATGGTCACAGATTCATCTTAGTCGCCATCGACTATTTCACTAAGTGGGTTGAAGCGGCTTCATATGCTAATGTTACAAGGCAAGTGGTAGCCAGATTTCTGAAAAGAGATATCATCTGTCGGTATGGAGTGCCCGAGCGAATCATTACTGATAATGGTTCCAATTTAAACAACAAAATGATGGCAGAGCTGTGCCGGGACTTCAAGATCCAACATCACAATTCTTCTCCTTACAGGCCAAAGATGAACGGCGCTGTTGAGGCAGCGAATAAGAATATCAAGAAGATTGTGCAGAAGATGGTAATCACATACAAAGACTGGCATGAAATGCTACCATTTGCCTTGCATGGGTACCGTACATCAATCAGAACATCCACTGGGGCAACACCGTATCAGCTTGTATATGGTATGGAAGCAGTCCTACCTGTTGAAGTTGAATTACCCTCCCTACGGGTATTGATGGATGTTAAACTGAGTGAAGCAGAATGGGTTCGGTCCCGATACGAGCAACTGAGTCTGATCGAAGAGAAAAGATTGGCTGCAATCTGCCATGGGCAGTTATATCAGAAGAGAATGAAGAAAGCCTTCGATCAGAAAGTCAGGCACCGAGAGTACCAAGTAGGAGATCTTGTGCTGAAAAGGATTCTCCCTCCTCATACAGACTACAGGGGAAAATGGACTCCAAATTATGAAGGACCATTTGTTGTGAAGAAAGTTTTCTCTGGTGGAGCACTGATGCTCAACACCATGGATGGTGAAGATTTCCCATCCCCTGTGAATTCAGATGCAGTTAAAAAATACTTCGCATAAAATGACCCGTTGGACATAAAAACAGAATGTAAGTCCAGGCAAAAATAGGGCATCCCGGCGAGTCAAAAACAGAATAAAAGACTCGGGCAAAAGTAAGGGAAATAAATGAAAAAAAATGTACACCCGCTGAGTTGAAAAGCCGCATTGGACAGCTCAGGCAAAAATGGGTATCCCGATGGATTGAAAACCCGAAAGGGCGATCCATGCAAAATAAGGGAATAAGCGAACAACTGCATTCTAACTTCGTCTGTATCGCCTACAACTTGGTAAGTTTCCAAAGGATCAAGCTTCAATCAGAATCAACTCTCTCCAGAAAGCAAGACGAGAAGAACGTCATTGTCATACGGGTCATAGCAGGAGAGGAAGCTCCTCAAAGCGTCGTCAACACCGCCAGCACTTTATTTCTCAATTTGTAACGATTTCCTCATTTCAGGAGATTTGTTTCCTTGACTGTATCTTGCCAAATTCAGGGCACATGAATTAATAAAATCAGATTTTCAGTCATGTCTCGTTTTTACATTTATGTTTTGCAAAGAGTTGTCTGATACCTCTAAAAATACAATTGCATAAGTACAGACGCCTTTCTCTAAAAAATAAAACACATGCTTGCAGGGAATATGATTACTCTCGAAAGTACTTATCTCCTACGACGGAATCCAGTAAGGGATACCTCGGGACCTTTTGTATGTTTCCTTACCTTTGCAGGATTGCAGGTATCCAGAATGCAACCTGGGGCATGCAGGTTACGTCTCAGCAAGTAGGCGAATCATTATCAACTCGGTCTATCTTCCACATGGCTCTAGAAGGTGCCCATTTCCCCAGCGGAGTTGCCAAGTCAGCATACACTCAATCTCAGCATCTGGAATGCTCTATCCCCAGCTGAGTTGCTCCCCATTGCTTCCCCGGCTGAGTTGCCTCTTGCTGCTCTCCCCAGCTGAGTTGCCTCTCACTTCCCCAGCCGGGTGGCCATTCTTCCTCAACAGAATACAGGAATCAGGGAATCATCTCCCCACAGAGCTTCAAGCCTTTATTCAGAAGAGCAACGCACGAGGAAGTCACAACAGAGTACAGAAAGCTTCTACAAACCCCAGCTGGGTTTCTCATTTATAAGATTATGTCAACCAGTGACATATATCCCCGAGCAGATGCATCATTGGATCTACCAGTGATCTCATACCCAGCTGGGATATCCATTTCAAGCAGATCATCCAGAGACCTTCGCGGCAGCGGGATCCGAATCCCGTGTCTGTGCCCCTTTGCATAATCATAGCATTCGCATCATATTCACCCCCAGAGCGTAGCATTCCGTCTAATACGGAGCATTACGGCAAAAATCAAATGCATAGCACAATCATAAGTCATGTTGTGAATTGAACGCTTGCGATTAGTAACCATTCATCAGAATGCAGATTACTTTCCCCAGAATCCCCATCAGAGTCCCAGCAAAAGCAGTTGCCTCACAAATCACAAACACCAGTATATATTCATTTTGGCACCCGTCCGTGCCATCTTTCCCCAGTAAAGTCGCCTGAACACCCTTTACAAACAAATCACCCTCATTACAGATACTTCCTGACACCCGTCCGTGTCATGTCCCAGCAAAAAGCCAAAGACATCCTCTTTGCACTCACATATACTTATATACACGTTCTTGACACCCGTCCGTGTCATATCCCCAGCGCAGTCTCCTAGACTTTGTATAGCAGATACTTGTTAATATTATACTTTTCTCTTTGACACTCGTCCGTGTCACTCTCCCCAGCAGTTAAAACACTCATCTATACAATACAATACTCACTACTCTTGTTACACTTATACAGATACTCGTCCGTATCCTGTATACATCATCATTCATAACCCCACAGATTCGGCAGTAGTCCTTGTTCTTTGTTAACCAGTTGGTACTCGTCCGTACCATCATCTCAGAACAGTGCGTCTAGCGTTTGTTTCTACATGATACTCGTCTGTATCATAGTCTTAGGGATGCTCGTCCGCATCTTTAATCCATACACCGTGTCAAACACTTATGTCTTCCTGGATATAGATACTCGTCCATATCTACTTTTCCCCAGAAGAGTCCTTTCAGATGCAACACTCGTCCGTGTTCCTTGTTAACCAGTTGATACCCGTCCGTATCGTCATCTTTGAATATATGTCAGTTTGTTTCTGCATGATACTCGTCCGTATCATAGTCTTAAGGATGCTCGTCCGCATCTTTAATCTATACACAATACCAAACACTTATACCTTTTGTTTCTTGGATGTAAACGCTCGTCCGTGTTTACTACCTCCCCAGTAGATCACCAACAAAGTTTCTTTTATCTAACACTCGTCCTGTGCTATGATACCTTTGAGAGCAGCCGTACCCTGCTGAGTGGTCGTCCTCCACTTCTTGATGGTCGTCCTCCATCATGCTCATCCGATGGCCGTCCCCATCGTTGATTTTAGCAGCCGTCCCCTGCTAGGTGGTCGTCCTCCACCTTTTGATGATCGTCCTTCATCACTTTATCCAATGGCCGTCCCCATTGTTGATTTTTGGTTATCTAACACTCGTCCTGTGTTATGACAAACCTCGAGAGCAGCCGTCCCCTGCTGAGTGGTCTTCCTCCACTTCTTGATGGTCGTCCTCCATCTTGCTCGTCCGATGGCCGTCCCCATCGTTGACCCTTTCTATCCGATGGCCGTCCCCATCGTTGATATTTTCGGCAGCCGTACCCTGCCAGGTGGTCGTCCTCCACCTTTGATGGCCGTCCCCATCATTTTTTTTATATACCCAACAGAGCAGCCGTCCCCTGCTAGGTGATCGTCCTTCACCTTTGATGGCCGTACCCCATCATCTGTTTATTTCATTTATTCTTTAACCCGATGGCCGTCCCCGTCGTGGTCCCTTTTCCTTTTTAGCCCGATGGCCGTCCCCATCGTTGGTAACTTTACCTTTATGAACTTGGTGGCCGTCCCCGTCATGTTTCATTAATCCTCAGAAATTTTACAGTTTTATCGTGATGGCCATCCCCATCATGATTTTATTTTCCCCAGCTAGTCGGCCGTCCCCGTCTTAGCTTTACTTGTCTTTCCCCAGCTAGTCGGCCGTCCCCGTCTTGGCTTTACCTTTTATCCCCAGCATGTCGGTCGTCCCCGTCATTGCTCTTTACCCAGCAGTCGCCCTCTGCTCGACGGTCGTCCTCCGTCGCCCATACTTTACGATATACTTTATTTTGCTTTTATAATCCATATCCCTTTTCTTCTTCATCCTGTGAGTGCAAATTTTGGACTGTCTTTGGTATTCAACCACAAGTTATCTTGTTTGCCTGTTAAGCCGTCGCTTACAGCCTGCACAGCTAACTCATGTCTGAATAGGGGCAGCTGTAAACACCCCAAATCTGCCCTCACCCATTCACACCATGGCTTATGGTCATCTCATATGCATAAACACAATCATATCATCTCACATCTCATTTTTGATTCACTGCATAGCTTTCAAGGCATCTGCACCTAGGGTTTGTGATCTGAGCAACCTCAGAGCATCTTGAGCCATCCCAAAGGCCACCAATCACTTCAAAGGGATCCATGTGTGTTCTTATATCATATTTCATCTCCTCAAAGTCAAAAATGCAGAGGAATCACAAGAACTAGGGTTTGAGGTGATGCAGAGCCAGGTTGAACTGCCCAGTTGATTGAAAATTAGGGTTTTGGTTTCAGAGGCCATAACTCCAAATTTTTTGGTCATTCTTGTTTCCATTGGTCTCTATATGGTATAGGGAGTATGCATATCAATTTTCATGAAGAAATTCCATGGGGAAGTCATCTGATCAAGGGTTGACTTTTCAGACAAGTCAGTGCAAAATCAGGGCATCTGAGGCCCCCAATGACCCAACCAATGGTTGATCTTCATCATTTTAAGTGTATATGATCTTTATTTGATCATGGAAGAAGATTGAAGTTCATAGAAATCAAGAATTTAAGGTTTTTGCAAATGTTGACTTTTTGGGCATAGTTGACTTTTCAAGAATGCATCATTTTAGGTCATTTTTCAAGCCTTGATTCATGATCCAAAAATGCTTCAAATGGAAAAACTTTGGTCATGAAAGTTGTAGATCTCATCTTTCCCTTTTCAAAAAGTACAAGAACATGATCAAACTCTTCTTGGATCAAAAGTTATGGCCATGCAAAGTTGGCTAAAATCACTAATTTTCAAGGCATGCCTCATTTGGAAACTTTGCAAAATCTTGGACCAATGCATCATGTGACCTCTAATTCATTTCAAACCATTACACAAACATTCTCTAAGTCCTAAAAATCAGAATTGGATCAAATTTGCTCATGGCTTGGTTTGTGTAACAAGACTTTATCACATGTGAACCAAAATGTCACAACTTGCAAAAACCATCATGATCACTTCACCAACTTGATACATTGGCTGCTGAGCTTTGCTAGACCTCTCCCTCATCCTTGCTGCGCCAGCCCATGCCTTGTACTTGCCTAGACTTTGAGCCATGCCTCACTTACACAAAAGTTGACTTTTTGGCAAAAGCAAACTTACCAATCACAAAAGCACAAGTCACATCAAGAAGCCAATCAGCATTGTTTATACAAACAATTTGCAAGCAAAACATGAGAACACACAAGGCTGAAGCTTCCTCATTCACAACATTCACAAAAACCTCCCATCTTGCAACTTGCTTCGAATTCTTCTCCACAGCCACTAAACATTCAAGCTAACTTCACCAATCATCTCACCTGGCTCCATAGACCTCAAACCACCCAAAGCACAAGCCTAAAACAGCCAAGAGATCCCACTGCCATTTCTCACTCCATTTCTGCAGTTGCTTTCGAATCTCCTTCCCTAGTTCACAAACAGCCAAACAAACCTTGCAAAGCTTCTCCATACATCATTCAGACCTCAAACCATCATTCACCATGACCTGAAAGAGCCAGAATCACCATAGCCATTGTTGGCTGAGCTTGAAGCAGGAGCATTCGAATCTCATCATCCAGCCAACTCAAACTCATTTTGAGCACTCAAATATCATCAAGGGGTTCTAAGGAGCAGATTGCACATAAAGAAAAGGCCAGAAAGTCCTCAAGTGGAAAGCTTCAAATCTCAGGTAGCCTGAAATTTATTTTTCCAGAAATGATTTTTCTTGTTACAAATTTGTTCTTCATGCCTTGCTGATCATTCTGGTACCATTAGTTTTTGAAATGGTTGTGATTTGAGCATTTAATTTGCTTCTGAAGCTCGCGTGCCCTAGAACTTTCTTTCTTCGATTCAGCTTGTTTACAAAATATAAATTTGTTTTAGGTTAGGGGTTTGATTCGTGAGGATGTGGGGAACATTTCCCAGTTTTTAGATTTCATTTTTGTTACGTTTTTAGGAAGTTTGAAGTTTTCAGGGGAGAAGGTCACCGGAGAAGACGACCGGAGCTCGTCTCCGGTGACCTGAGAGTGATTAATTTTTAATTAGGGTTAGGGCACTGAGTTTGAACGTGAGCCATTGGATTCCATTTCCCGCGCGTGAATAGAAGGCCAGGATCTTTTCATTAAGTTTTAATTATGAATTAATATTTAATTAATCAGGATTAGTTTGGTTTGAATCTGGGCCGTCCAGATGCGCGCCCAGTCAACCCCTTTTAACCCAGCAGCTCATCTCAGCCTCTCATTTAGATTACTTCTCATTTTCATTAATTTTTATTTCATTTTTTTCTCATTTGTTTTGTACAATTATTTAAAATAGTAAAAAACACTTAAAAATTATGAAACTTTTTCTTTAAAGTTTTGTTAATTTTTAAGACACAAAAACATTTTTATTCTATTTTTATCATTTAAAAATGTATTTTTAAATATTTAAAAGATTATTTTTAATTGATTAATGAGAATTAATTAATTAAAAATACTTTTAGGTATTTAAAAATTACAAAAAAATTCATGAAATGTTCTAAGACATTTAGAAACATTGTCCAACCTTCAAACCAAATTTCTTTTTTGATCTTGATGCATTTTAAGAATTTTTCATTGAATTAAATCATATTTTGTGCATTATTTTGATCATAAGTTCAAAAATTCATTTCTGCCAATTGGTGAAGGTTGAGACATTGATTCTTCTTGCATTGTTTTGTGTTTAGCATGTATTTTCAAGGATAAAAAGGCCATGATTTGTTCTTGCATTTTCAAATTGTTTGGCATTTGTTTTGTTAAGAACCCTAAAAAACCCTAATAACTTAGAAAAATCATAACTTGAGATTGGTTGAGAGTTGAGAGCTCCCCTTTGGGCAGTGGTTCATCATAGGCCTAGGGTTTCTTTGAGTGCCATTTTCCATTTTTACTTTAGGGTTTTGCTTCTGTGTTTGGTTTGTGTTTGATGTTTGATCCATAAACCCTAATTTGGGCTTTCTTTTGCATCCTTCTTGCATTCTCTTGCATAACATGACTTGTCTTTGCATTTTGTGCATTCTTGTGATTCATTTGACATCTTAAGACATGTATAAAGCATCTTTGATCATTGCATTGCATATTTGCCATGTCATTTGTCTTGTATGATTCATAACTTTTCATGTTAGTTCATGCTCCTTAACTTGCATCATTTGCATTCATAACCTTGTATGAACATCTCCATTGTCTTGCCTCATGTTTGCAGCACCTCATAACATCATAATCATCATCAACATGCTTCTGGTCTTGCTTTGCATCATATCATTTCATCTCATCTTGCATTACATTGCATTTCTTTCTAACATTTCAGGTGGTAAGTAAACTTGAGAAGTGGATTTGCCCTCACTTCTCATAACTTTTCTTTTCATCTCTCTTGCATCCATTGCTGCATTCTTATTTGTGTTTGAGTTTGAGCTTGCTCATTCTTCTTCTTCCCACTTTCTTTCTTCAAGTGACTTGACTTCTTGAATGAAGCAAGTCACTTTGCTTCTCTTGATCCTGTTCATCTGCTTCCTGGTGGCTCCTCTGAAGATTGTTCTTGCAAACCTCACAAACCTTAGGATCATCCAAGCATGACAATGAATTAGGGTTTTGATTAGTCCCCCCATAGTTTTACCTTTGTGTCTCTCTTTGAGTCTCCTCTTCTCACCTCATAATCAGAGACTAAACCCTAAAGGCTTTAAGACTTTGTGCTTATGGTTATGCCTGCATCCTTCTCTTAGGATGGAGTGTATAACCTTAATCCTAAGTATTAAACCCTCAAGGTGTTTAAATCTCTTAATCAATTCATCTAATAATCATCAAGACATCACTTGTAACTTGGGCCTTGCATTAGGGTTCTAATTCTTCCTTTATTGGTTAAGAAGGACTAACCCTAGTGTTAATGGACAAGTCCCCCTCAAGTTGTCTTACAAATCATAAAAAACACTTCATCATCATATCATTAAATAAAATCCACTTAATAAAGGCTTGTTTTGTCATGGGTTTAATCCCTAATCATGGATTAAGTTGAGGAGTTTCCCTCAGCTTAAACATTCCCATCTATTATCCTTCTTTTAGGATGGTGTAATGGGTCTGTTTCATCCTTGATTATGGCTTAACCTCATTACTCAACACTAAACAAAAATCCCAAAAACATATAAATAATCACAATTAGGTTAATGATCTTAATCCTACACCAAAGGTGATTAAGTGTGAGAATCTGACTTCACACTTAAGGTATTCTCATTACCCCTAAACAGAGGGAAGATGTGATGAGTTTACTAAATCCATTGGTTTAGACTTAAGCTCATTTTCTTATGACAAAAACCCAAAAAGCAATAAAAGACTGAAAACTCAAAAACAAACAATAATCGTCTCCTCCGGGATTCTTTTCTCATCACACTCATTCACAATCGAGAACTTGCTTCTCCCGTCTAATGCAAGACAGTAAGCACCTGAGCCAGACAGGTCATACACTTGAGCATAGGCTAGTAAGCAGTTCACAAGTCAATTCATCTTTCAGTCTCTTTGGGTCGAACTACGGTGTTCTGACTTCCTCATTGCACGAGAGGATACGTAGGCATAACTTAACAGTTATCGAACAAAAGTCTCTGTTCATTCCCCCTCCTTCCAGCATTATTCTTTAAGCCTCATAATCATGAGCATACTCTTTCTTACACTGACACTACACATATTACACTTCACACTTCTTTTGCACTGACACCTGTACATTGCTTTCCAGCTCTTTATACACAGATTGCACTGACACTACCCCTTTAAAACACAAATCTTTTAAGCGTGGATCCCGTCGAGTACGGCGGACAATCTGGGTGCTAATACCTTCCCAGGTTGTAACCAACCCCCTTTCTCAGTCTCTCTGGTTCGCAACCGTCTTATCCATATCTTTCCAGGTCTATGCAGCATTGCCTTTCCTCCGGGATAAAAATGCCTAGCTGGCGACTCTATTCATCTCCAGTGAGTTCACGGCTGTGTGTTCTCATTGTCCCTCTCGCCGACCGTTCGCGTCTGTACCTTCATCTGACCCCGTGTCACTTGTCGGGAGCGACATACACTTTTTGCTTAAAAGCTCATAAAGTGATACACACTAAAACCTGCTATTAAACACAAACACCCTTTACAGTCTTCTTAATTTCGTACTCTATTCTGAGAGTTTCTGTTCTTTAAATAGATGCTTGGTTTTTGGGCTTTCTGTAGATTATCCAGTCCTGATAAGTCATACTGTCATCACCTTGAATTAGGGTTTGTTACTTCCTTGATTCAAGGTGAGGTAGTTATTCTGTTATACTGAAATCAGATAACTAAGCTCCCTACTGATGCGCCTTGTATTGTTTATCTATTCACAATTAATTCCAGATAAATTCCCTGAATTTACTCAGTTCTGTTATGCATCATTTAAGTCTGGTAGCAGGTTTAAGATGTCACAACATCTGGTGTGACATCCTGATGTCTGAACTTAATTCATTAACTTATACTCTGTTTGACAATGTCACAACATCTGGTGTGACATCCTGAACTAAGTTCAACACTTCTTGTTTGTCAAAAATTCTGCCAATTCTTAACATCTACAATTACCCATAAGGAGGGTAACTCAAATTCAACAGGCAGGACAACTTCCATACCGTACACCAGCTGATAAGGTGTTTCCCCAGTGAACGTTCTGATTGAGGTTCGGTACCCATGCAAAGCAAATGGTAGCATTTCATGCCAGTATTTATATGTAACCACCATCTTTTGCACAATCTTCTTAATGTTTTTTTTAGCTTCCTCAACAGCGCCATTCATCTTTGGCCTGTAAGGAGAAGAGTTGTGATGTTGAATTTTGAAGTCTCGACACAGTTCTGCCATTATTTTATTGTTCAAATTGGAACCATTATCAGTAATGATTCGCTCGGGTACTCCATATCGACAGATGATGTCTCTTTTCAGGAATCTGGCTACCACTTGTCTGGTGACGTTTGCATACGAAGCTGCTTCAACCCATTTGGTGAAGTAATCAATGGCTACCAGGATGAATCTATGGCCATTTGAAGCAGTCAGTTCGATCTTTCCAATCATGTCAATTTCCCACATGGCAAAGGGCCAAGGTGAAGACATCACTTTCAAAGGATTTGGAGGCACATGCACTTTATCTGCGTAGATCTGGCATTTGTGGCATTTCCTGGCATAGGCACAACAGTCTGCATCCATTTTGATCCAGTAGTAACCTGATCTTAACAATTTCTTAGCAATTGCATATCCTCCTGCGTGGGTACCGACAGATCCTTCATGCACCTCGTGCATCAACAAGTCTGCTTCTTTCTTATCAACACATCTGAGTAGCACCATGTCAAAGTTTCACTTGTATAATGAACCATCAGCATTGAGGAAGAAACTACCGGCCAACCTTCTTAATGTCTTCTTATCATTGGATGATGCCCCAGGTTGGTATGTTTGATCCTCTAAGAAACTTTTGATATCATGGAACCAAGGCTTGTCATCTTTAACAATGTCCACAGAGAATACGTATGCTGGTCGGTCTAGTCTGGATACCGAAATTCGAGGCACATAATTTGCAGTTTGAACTTTGATCATGGAGGAAATGGTAGCTAAAGCATCCGCGAACTGATTTTCGTCTCGAGGGATGTACTCAAGTTTGACTGTTGTGAAGAAAGTCAATAATCTCCTCGTGTAGTCACGGTATGGAATCAAATGCTCTTGGTGAGTGTACCATTTGCCGTTGGTTTGATTGATTACCAAAGCTGAATCTCCGAATACATTCAAGGTCTTGATCCTGAGGTCAATGGCTTCCTCAAGGCCCATGATACATGCTTCGTATTTTGCTTCGTTGTTAGTGCAGGAAAAGGTGAGTTTTGCCGAGAAAGGCATATGAATGCCTTTAGGTGTAATGAACATTGCACCAACCCCACATCCATTCATATTGACAGTCCCATCAAACATCATTATCCACTATTCTTCTAGGTCAGGCCCTTCAGTGTGAACAATCCCTTCATGATCTTTTGCTTTTAAGTACATGATGTCTTCATTAGGGAAGTCAAATCTCATGGGCTGGTAATCATCAATGGGTTGTTTAGCTAGATAGTTAGACAGTACATTGCCCTTGATGGCCTTTTGAGATGTGTACTGAATGTCATACTTTGTCAGAATCATTTGCCATCTTGCAACCCTTCTGGTAAGTGCTGGCTTCTCAAATATGTAATTGACGGGGTCCATCTTTGAGATCAACAAGGTAGTGTGAGTCAACATATACTGCCTTAGTCGACGAGCAGCCCACGCTAAAGCACATCAAGTTTTCTCGAGCAGTGAATAACGTTGTTCACAGTCGGTAAACTTTTTGCTTAGGTAGTATATTGCATACTCTTTTCGACCAGACTCGTCATGCTGGCCCAGCACACACCCCATTGACCCTTCTAATACTGTCAGGTATATTATCAGAGGTCTTCCTTCAATCGGAGGCATGAGAATTGGAGGTTCTTGCAGGTATTCCTTGATCTTGTCAAAAGCCTTCTGACAATCTTTGTTCCACCTAACTATTTGTTCTTTTCTTAATAGTTTGAACAAGGGTTCACAGGTTGTAGTAAGATGAGATATGAACCTTGATATGTAGTTCAATCTACCCAAGAACCCTCGAACTTCTTTTTCAGTCCTTGGTGCAGGCTTCTCCTGAATGGCTTTGACTTTATCGGGATCAACTTCAATTCCATTTTCACTTACGATAAATCCCAGCAACTTACCAGAACGTACCCCGAATGTGCACTTGTTGGGGTTTAGCTTCAACTAATACTTTCTCAGATGCTTGAACAACTTCAACAGATTTACCAGATGATCTTCTTCAGTAAGGGACTAGGCAATCCACTACAAGAAAAAAAAGTGTTTTATGACACATAGGTTGCGACAGTTCTATGAGAACTATCCTCTCTCGTAAGTTACGACAGATTCCACGACAGTTTTTTACAACCGCCTTTAATTTTTTAAAATAATATAAAAAAATTGTGACAGTTGTGGGTTTTACCATCCTAAAAAGGAGTTTGCGACAGTTTTTGAAAAGTCGCCCCTCATATATATCAAATTACCACGCACGCTGGGAGAAATTTAGGGCTACGATGTTAAACAACAACAGTTCCCCAAATAATCCCTAAGACACACATGGAGAAAGAGGAATATAGTTGGGGTTGAATCTCTCTCTCAACTGCGAATCAAGAAAATGAATTAGCTCTCTTTGTTCGATACAAATCCACCATGAATCTATCTCTCAGCTCAGGTCGCCATTAAAGCAACCACCACTACCACGAATCTTAACAGGTTGTCTTCTTAAACCCTAAGTTCCTTCTCAAACTTCAATAACTTTTTTATTTTCTTCAACTCCGATTCCTCATCATGAAGATAACTCATTGGATGTTCTTGTTATTGATACAAAGCATGGAAATAAGATTGTTGATTTTTTTCTTAAGAACCCTTATTTGCAATTAACTTTATTTTACTCTCATGGCAATACTGCTTATTTGGGTCAACTTTATGATCTCTTTGTTCAACTAAAGGTAAATCTTAGGGTTAATATCATGGGGTTAGTGTTTTTTATCTTCTATTCTACAAATTAATCATGACAAAAAACATGAATTTTTTAGCCTGTTCATCTTCTGTTTTTTTTTGCTACTGAGTTTTTGTTTTGAGTGTTTGTGTTATCCACTGACTCTTACTTTGTGTTATCCACTGACTCTTATTTTGTTCATCTTCTGAGTTTTAGTACGAAGTTTTCAGTTATATTTTGGACAACATTGTATTCCTTTCACATTTTGCAACCGTAGAATGTTAACTAAAATAGAGGAACAATAATGGGAATGCACATGGATGGAATCATGAGTGACCAAACTATGATTAGCTTCGTCTGTTATCTTTTGAATTTTGGCATTCAATGGGTTGCAGTACCTTCTGTAAAAGTGAGGACCCTAGCAAAAATAGTTTTTATTATAAATTTGTCTGCTCTTATTATATGTTTTTGTTTCCGTCCAAAATTATTTTCATTTGATTTTGGGAAATTATGTTTTAATATGAAATTACATTTTACCCTGGTTTCTTTCAGGGTGTCCGCGATGCAGCAGTAGAGTTGCTTTACACATTGGTAGATGTGCATGCAGAGGTCATAAGGGATTCAAACTCTACACCTTTTTAAGATGCAAAAGATAAGTTTTATTTGAAGGAAGAAGATATATAAAGCATTAGTCTTGAATCTTGATGATACGATAACATCCTTAGAAATGTGAAAAATCTAGCAACGAATCTCTATATATCCGCCAAGAGATTTTTTAAGCCATATATCATTTGCATAACTCCACAAAGCCATGAAGATACTGGTGTAGCAAAATCAAACCTTGGGATTGGATGTTTTCATTTAAGTCTGAACATTCTTTTCCAACCAAGGACACCAAAAGACAGTTATCAGATAACACAACCTTATCAAAAATGTGAAAATGCTAAAAAAGAATTACTCCAACTTTGATTGTCTGCTTGTGTTTTACTTGATTTATCAAAAATGTTCTTCCATTTATGCCTAGATGTTTCTTAGTCTAGAAAAACATGATCCTACTTTGAAGTGGATTATTGAATCTACATACACATCAGGACTGTTGTCCTGATGAAGGATTTGACCTTGGCATATGTCAAATGGATTTTGAAGATGAAATATTGTATTTAGATTAGCTTTACCTTTTGTATGGAACTTGCTTGAGTATTTTAGTCACCAAAAGATCATATTCCTTGCTAAACTTAGTTTCTTAAAAAAGTTTGAACAATATCTGATCTGCACTAGTTAAGAAAATAATTTTTTCCACTATATTTGCTCAATAGTAGACTACTAAGGTGAACTGTTTTTGTCATAGGTTTTTGCTAGTGCTAAATTTCTCTTGGAGAAAACATTGGCATTCTTGTGGAAGGTTTTGATTAACATGAAATGTAAGCATAGATCTTAGGTTACTTGATACAAATGGATTATGTCAACTCATGCTTATGGCATATTAAGACTTACATGATACTAGATATGTCATATGAAGCTCTCACTGAAGTTCTTGGCATGCCTTAACCCACCGCCCCTTTTAGATTTTAGAATCTTAAAGCTTCTGCAAAATAATCTAATCTCTAATTTTTTAATATGTTACTTTGAATAGGTTCTTTAAAGAAAATTAATAGAACTATCTAAGTAAAAAAATAGTTTTTACAATTGTAACCAAATGTGTGAGTTACATAATATCTCTATATATTATAATTATATCCGTTCTTACACAACCTTGAGATTTTTTTTTTAAGTTTAAGAATACACTTGTTTTCTTACTAGACAAGCTCTCCCATTTCTCACCAATATATCCCGTTATAGGTTGTTAGAGATATAGTTAGGAAGGATAACATCTTTCCTTCCTAACTAACTAGATGTATCTCTTACAATAACATTAGTAATCCAAGTGTTAGTACTTAGGAGCCGTGTAAGTGTTCTCTTCATGACTTTATTTTCAATAGATTTTCTATAACATGAGGTGCTCATATCATTTATATTTCACGACCTTTACCTGCAACATTTCTTTTAATGTTGTGACTAGTAACTTCATTTCAAGTTGTTTTCTTGATTCACTGATATGTATTCCTGCAGCTTGAGTACTTCGAGGCGGTTTTAAACCCATATTTCACATCTGATGCAAGATACTCCTTTAAGTCTTTACAAGGACTTATTTTAGAAAAAGCTATTGAGAGTGCGACTGGCGTTGTTGACAAGCCATGACACAACCGTCGGGCAACTTGTGGTAGTGAAGATGCAATTGCAGACAATAAACAAGGAACAATTGTATCACCAGACGAGCTAATTGTAAGCAACTGATTTATAATAGTATTCATATAATCTCTTTGAAGTTTGAGAATATTTATTAAATGAGTGATTATATTGTTCCCTTGATTTGTGTTGGGGGTGATGTGGTTGTTGAGACGTGTATTTCCATTATGAAAATGAGGTTTATTTTGATGTTTCTATATTTTGAAAAATGACTTAATTGTAAGGAAAAGATATATATTGGCCTCTTGTAAAATATTTATATGTTGAATTCTGCTTCTAATTTTACTGTCTAAAACTATGTATAGTGCATCATAGTCTCTTGCATAGCAGTACAACTCAAAGTCCCTTCAATCAGAACTAAAGCGGACACACATTAATACGACATGCTTTGTAGAATCGACTCCCTTGGACTCTGTTCCAAAAGCGGCCAAATATGTGTACTCTCACTACAAGAAATCAATGGCTACTCCTAGCAGATCCCTCCAGAGGTACATATAATACTGGATCCTCAACTTTCTCATGGAAAAAATATTGATTACTATAAAACTAGCATCTTATTCTTTTAATTTGTTTGCCTATTATAGTAACTACATGTTTGATTTTTATCATGTTTAGCATGAGACAGGTTTAAGTGAATCTGCATCACTGAACAAGTTAAGGAGGGCTATTGATCCTTCACTCCATGGAACTTATGCACATGAATCATTGAAGAGTGCAGTTCTGATTACCATTAATTGTCTCAGTAAGGTTCCCAGTAATCGCCCCTCTATAGAAGATGTTCTCAATAATCTGCAGTACTCCATACAAGTTCAAGAAGGAAGGTCTAGCAAAGCCTCAACAAGAAAATGTATATTTTTTGCTTGTAAAAGTGTTTGTTGCAGTTTGTAAGATGTTTGTTAGACATGATTTTTTTTTACCAAATGTATTATATAACAGTATTTTTAGTGGCATATGTATATATATATGGATTGTGGTTATGTGTTTATTGTTTTTTAATATAATAAGATAATAAATATAAATCGTTTACTTTTTGGATTATGTAGTTGTTCTTTAAGTTGAGAGTATAGTAATTTAAATAAAAAAATATTAAAAATTAAATTGAGATGATGATAATTTAAATTAAAAAATATTATAAAAACAATTTTATAGATAAAATTACGACTGTTGAAACCGTCGGAGACACCATCAATTATATCTATAATTAATAAATAAAATTGTGACGGTTGAAACCGTCCCAATATGCATAAATTATATTAAATATTAGTAATTAAAATTACGACGGTTGAAACTGTCATTTTATGCAATTTACGTCAGTTTCGAAATCGCCGCAACTTACAACGACAGTTGGAGTGACGGTTTTGGAAACCGTCGCAATAAAGCCTAGCGACACACATTTTTGTGACAAACCAAAACCGTCGTGAGTAGCAATTTATGGCGGTTGGAACCGCCGTAACTTGCCAAAATTAACTTTCGTAATTTGCCAATTTTCTTGTAGTGATCATATCATCCACATAACATTCGATTTCTTTGTGGATCATATCGTGGAATAAAATTACCATAGCCCGTTGATAAGTTGCACCAGCATTTTTTAATCCAAATGGCATTACCTTGTAACAAAATGTGCCCCAAGGTGTGATGAAGGTTGTTTTCTCCATGTCTTCGGGTGAAATCTTGATCATATTATACCCAGAAAATCCGTCCATGAAAGAAAATACTGAGAACTGAGCTGTGTTGTCCACCAACATATCAATGTGAGGTAAATTGAAGTCATCCTTCGGGCTAGCTCTGTTTAGATCCCGGTAATCCACACACATCCGTACTTTGCCATCTTTCTTAGACACAGGTACAATGTTAGCAACCTACGGTGGGTAACTAGTTACAGCAAGGAAACCGGCGTCCCACTGCTTTTGTACCTCTTCCTTAATCTTCATGGCCATATTCGGTACCAAGATTAACTGTTTCAACCTCCTCCTGATGAGGAGTGATCCCTTTCTCTTCTTGCCTCAACAACCTGGCTAATTCTTCAGGTAACTCATAGTCTTCTTTAACCCCTTCATCAGCTTGATTAATTGGATTGTCGAAGTCATACAAGGTCATAGTAGTGTTGTTGTCGGTGCAATCTGGAGGGTAATCTCTGCAAGGGTTGAGATTTGTTCGTTTTAGTGATCAATTTTAATCTTGTTTAGAAAAAAGTGTAAAAATGAAATTTTTATTTTGAAAACATTGTCATTTTATTGTTTTGTACAAAAGTGAAAAATGAAAAGACAGTGAGCGAAAGAGAGAATTGTTTGCAATAGATGTCTGATATTCATTAATATTCCATTTTCACAAAATTACAAATATGGCCCTATTACAAAATGAGTCCTGACACCTTGGGAAAGATGCAGGACTTGATGCATGCTGAAAAAAAGTAGGAAATAATAATTACTCTGCAGGAGTAACCCTTATAATTTCCTTAGAAGACCAGTTAAGGACTTGGTGACTTGGGATCCTTGGACGTATCCATCTCTCCAGGTTGAGGTCGCTTTCCGCCTCGTCTTCCACATTGTTAACTGCATTTGGGGTGAGCATCCCCCCACTGATGAACTTGGGCTCCTTAGCAGCCTCCGCTTGATCTTTTCGGAATGGTTTGTAACCCAAATCGAATATGTCCTCCTTCTTCTCCACCGGCAGTAGCTTGCCCCAGCCTTGGGCATTTCCATCTTCAACAACCTTTCGGGCTTGCTGATAGGAGACAATTTAAGTACCCATCCTATCCTCCTGGGATGCAGCAAATACTTCAGTTGTCGCCTCATTGATGTTCAGAGCCTCGAACCCCTGGCTCATAGTTTCATGGATTTCACCATCCATCTCAATGTATTTGTATGTAGCCAGATGGCTAACAAAGATGTCCTTTTCACCACAAATGGTGATAATCTGTCCTTCCCACTCATATTTCAATTTCTGGTGAAGGGTCGACGTAACTGCACCAGCGGCGTGAATCCATGGTCGACCCAACAAACAGCTGTTGGGCGGCTGAATGTCCATCACATAGAAAGTAGTCTGAAAGACCTGCGGACCGATTATCACAGACAGCTCCACCTCTCCAGGAACAGACCTCTTGGAGCCATCAAAAGCCCTGACCACCAGATTGCTTGGTCGGAGAGCTATACCATCGTATTTGAGCTTGACAAGAGCTTTCTTCGGCAAGACATTGAGTGAGGACCCAATGTCAACAAGAACATGAGAGAGCACATCTTCTTTAAACTCTAGGGTGATGTGTAAAGCTTTGTTGTGGTGACGTCCTTCCGTTGTTAAGTCAGCATTGGTGAAACCTAGCCCATGGCTAGTATTAACATTGGAAACTACTATCTCAAGCTGATTCACTATGATCTCTTCTGGCACGTAGGCAGCGTGCAAGACTGTAAGTAGTGCATCCCGATGAGCTTCGGAACACAACAACAGGGATAAGATGGAGATTTTGGAAGGAGTCTGGTGGAGCTGATCCACAACCTTGTAGTCACTTCTTTTAATTATCCTCATAAATTCATCCACATCCTGATCAAAGGATGTTTTATGAGTCTCTTTGGGTGCGGGTTCTTCGGGTGCCACACTTTTACCTTTGGCTTTGGCAGCAGCCTCTGCCTCAGTATTAGTTCTTGGAGCTTGTGACGCAAAGAGGCGTCCGCTTCGGGTGAAGCCTCCGCCTCCCCCGACATTATCCACTTGTGAGGTAGGAACTGAAGAATCAAGAAGGATTTTTTCTCCGTTGCAGTAAAGGTCTGCACCATAATGCCATGGTACAACATTGTCTTTAACATATGGAATGGGCCCTGGCACCGTGATGGTGACTGGGCTAACTGCGGAAGAGGTTGGAACCGTTATTGTATGTGGATCATAGAAAATGGTGACAGGACTTCTGGTGGATGTTGGTGGTGTTTGATTGAAGCTTGATTATTGTCGAAACTGTTGCTGAGATTGTTGTTGATAATTGTTGGAATCCCGGACCGTTGCAAGGTCATAATAGATGGTAATTGTGGAGACGTCGTTGTTGGTGGTTGTTGTAGTTGTAGAAGTAGATGCAATGGAATTGTTGTTTATGAAGTGATGGAAGAAGTGATTGCTGATTTTGTAGACGAGTCTGTAGGAACAATTGTCTTTGCAGTTGTAGGAGAAATACTTGTTGTTGAAAAAGGAGTTGCTGGTGTTGTAGAAGCTGTTGTGGTTATTTGCATAGTGCCTTCTTTGATCAAGTCATTGATGCCATTCCTCAAGCTTGAACACCCATTCACGGAAACCTTGCAAGATTCACAACAGGCCTCACAACCTGGAAACACTTGGCATTTCAAAAGCTGAGCTTTAACCTCTGTCAGAGGTGTCTGAATCCTTGCAATATCTTCAATTAAACTCATGGGTGAGCCTTCCCCTATTGCATTAATCCTTGGCCCACCATGGCTGGGCATAGGATTCTTAATGACATTGGGAGGTGGTGCAAAATTCAGGGCCTTTGGATCTACCAGATCCTGGACCTTCTTATGCAGAGCCCTGCACTTTTCTGTGGAGTGACCAGGTACATTAGAATGAAAAGCACACCTGGCGTTGATGTCGTAATTTATCGGAAGGTTTTGAGGATCTGGTGGAGCCAATGTCCACAACTCGACAAGATTTAGCTTTAGGAGTTGTGGCAGAAATGTGGCATATGGCATTGGAATAGGGTCAATTACCCTGTTGATCTGAGATGACCGCTGTTGAAAAGGGCGTTGTTATTGGTTGTTTTTATTGTTGTTGTAGGATCTTTGTTGAGGAAACTGTGGCTGTTGAGGAAAGTGATGTGGTTGTTGGGTGTATTGAGGAGGTGGAGTAGGAATTGTGACGACGGCAACTGATCTTGGCAGATATTGGGGTCTCCCTCTTCCCACATGTACAAAATTTGTTTCACCGGATCTGCGGGGCCCTGCAAATGGCTTCCTTGCACTGCTTGAACTGGCACCGTTGTCGGAAATCTTTCCCATCTTCAGTAAGCTCTCAATTCTTTCCCCGGCTAACCTATCAATATAAGTCCCTTGGAGGGTGTTCATGAACATATCTGCCATCTCCCTTTTTGACATCGGGGGTTGAACGACAGTAGCCAATTGCCTCCACCTTTGGGTGTACTCTCTAAAGCTTTCTCGGGACGATTGTGATATTCCCATCAGAAGGGTTCTGTTTGGAGCCATATCTAGATTATATTGATATTGACGAATGAAAGCCTCTGCCAAGTCTTTCCAATTCCTTACTGTGGCCCTGCTCAAATGGGAATACCACTCTCGGGATGCCCCTGTCAAGCTATCCTCGAAGTAAAACATCCACAATTTCTCATCCATGGTGTAGGCTTTCAATCTCCCCAGGAAAGATTGGAGATGGGTATGTGGGAAGGATGTGCCATTGTATCTTTCAAAATAGGGAGGTTTGAACTTATGAGGAATTCTAACCCCCTCCACTAATCCCATGTCCATGACATCAAAACCCAGAGAGTTTTGGGATTCAAGCGACCTTAGCTTTTCTTCTATTTCATCCAATCGACAATCGTAAACTTCGTCTCCAGCCCCAACCACAGTAAATTGCTCTTCCTAAGGGTCCTCCTGCAAGGCTCTCCCTCTAGTGTTGCCTTGGGTGTTTCTTATAGCATTGATGTCTGGATTCAGATGAGGTCCAAACTCTGGGGGATCAGTATGAGGTTGTACGTGATCGTTGTTGCTGGTACACCCTGTACCTGGGTGGTTTTCCTTGGGAGTTTGCCACTCGACTAACTCTCTCAGTCTCTCCAGGCCTGTAGCCAAACCAGTCATCACTGCCATAAATTGATTCATTTGGGCCTTCATCTCTTTCCTTTCATTGGCCATTTGGGTCCTCACATCAGTCAAGTCCTGTTGAACCTGATCCATTTGTAGTCTCGGAAGGTTGTTTCTTGTCGGATACCGGTGCACTCTATTGACGGGGAATACTCTTCTACGAGCAATGTTTCCTGAAATCACAACAAAGTGAGAAACAACAAAAAAAAAACTATAAAACAAAGAAATGATATTAGTATGCAATGCACGATGCCTATTTGTCTTCCAGGGGTATCCGGTTTGGTTCTTTGGTTTTGAACTTTCCAGACCTCGAGGAATGATGATGTTGCAGAGAGATTAAACCCATGGAATAATACAAACCATATATTACAAAATATGAAGATACATAGTTCGATTACAATAAAGTTCCCATGGTGGGTCAGAATACAACAACAAAGTCGAAAGTACAAACAAAAGGAAATACAAGTACAAGGAAATCAAACATCCAATCCAAAGTCATCTTCTCTGACTTCCCTCAGGAGAGCCTCAGTCACTGGACCAACTGGGTGCTCTGTGATGGTCCTGATGAGAAGGTTCCTGGTGGCAATGGCACTGGTCAACTTCTTGTGCTTATCCTGGTCTTTTGATCTCTTTAACCCCGCCCGGAGTTTCAACTCAGAGATCTCCTTCTGTGCTGCTAACAAAGCTGCCTGATTCTTCTTCTCACTAGCCTCCAGTTGCTCTATCCTAGATTGGGTTCTCTGATCTTCCTGTGCACGAGTCTCAGTGATCCTGATCCACCTAGCCTGACTCTCTTCTAAGTAATGCTCAGTTCTGGCCTTCTGAGTCTTAGCTTCCTTGCAAGCATTCTTCAGCACTAACTCTCCCGCTCTAGCCTTTCTGATGTAGTCATCTGTCTTCTCAATCTTAGTCAAGTGTTCAATCCGGAGCTTCTCTAACCTTTCATTATCTATACGGATGTCATTCCTCTCCCAGAGGGTCTTCTTCAAAACTTCAGAGAGCTGAGTATTCCTTTCCTTCAATTTCTCAAACTCCTATAAACTGACAGTAGTTGCAGGCTCCACTGCTGATGGTCCAGGTACATCCTCTAAAGTGAATGGCATCCGGGTGATCTGTCCCCTGGCACGAGACCAGTCAAGATACTGACCTGAAGCTATATTGTTGCACTTGCCAAGGATAGCTGTCCCCTTAGTCTGAATATTGTCCCAAGCCCAGGCAGCCTGTCTGACAATGGAAAAGTTGTGCTGGATGTCACAATAGAGGGTTTATGTCAAATCTTTCCCTCTTGGGGGATGTACCAAGGCATACCCTAATTGCCTCTTGAAAAGTAAAGGGTTGTAATTGATGCAACCTTTTACTCCAATCAAGGGTACATTGGGATACTGCCCATAGCAAGTAATGATATCTTTGCCCTTGGTGCTCTGAGTGCACCATCTGATGTCTTCTGATGTAAGGGCAATCATCCTCTTAGCCCAGTTCCTTGGCTGATGAGGATTCAAGAAAGTGTCTGACTTTGGCAGGTGCCTTAACAACCAACAGTAGAAGAGGGGTGCACAACATCTTACCAATCTTCCCATTTGCTTCTCATTCCTTTGATGCACTGAGTAGTAAAAGTCTCCAAGCAAGGTAGGGACTGGGTTCCTCAATAAGAACAGGTGAATAGCACTCTTGCTTACAAACTTTGGCTCGTCTGCAAACAAGATAACTCCATATATGCTGAGGGCTAGGAGAGCACAAACAGTTTCCCACTTCCCTGCTGCAGCATGCAGGGTGGCCTGAGTAACCAAGAAATACAAGTGAAGGCCTGGGATTCCAGCCTTGGTGGTCATGCTCTGGTCAATGAGGGTGGGCTCTAAGTGTAAAGCCTTAGCTATATCTTCATTCTTGGGAGCAACCATCTCAGGGTTGAAAGGAATCCCTCTCCTGATAAGGACACCTAACAACATGGAGAACTCTTCCATTAATGGTCCTAACTGAAAATCTGGAAAAGTGAAGCATCTGAGTGGAGGGTAATTGAACTGTAGACATGTGTGAATCATGCTCCTCTGGGATGC
Source organism: Lathyrus aphaca (assembly GCA_963966055.1). Taxonomy (NCBI): domain Eukaryota; kingdom Viridiplantae; phylum Streptophyta; class Magnoliopsida; order Fabales; family Fabaceae; genus Lathyrus; species Lathyrus aphaca. Next base: position 408,199,864 of record OZ014521.1, on the reverse strand, counting down.
ATCTAGGTCCATGATCATGTCCATAATGCCACCCTAATGTTCCCTGAATAATGGGACATGATCATGAGTGACGAGAGACTGCATCTGCCTGATGCCTGTCAAAGTGGGCTCAAAGAAATGGTATGTGATGTTGCTTTTCCTGGAAGTGTCCATGCTGATAATGGATGCTGGTGAAAAAGACTGGGGAGAACTGCTGATAAAGGCAACTGCTGAAAACTGATGAAGATAACTGGAGAAGGTACTGAAGAAGAGTCTCTGATGAAGACAACTGGTGGAGGGAGTTGTAGAGAATCTATGATGAAGATAGCTGGTAAAGGTAGCTGATGCAGATAGTTGAAGGAATCTGAGCAGCAGAACAGTTCAAAACCAAACCAAAGATAAGATGTGGATACCCTGTAAAACAAATAGACAAATGTTAAATGATGCAAAATGATGTATGCAAAATGATATGCAAAGGGTTGTTGATCAAGTGCTGGATCTATTATCTGCCTTGATAGGGTCCATGTGTGTTTAAAAGTCCGGATGAAGGCTTAAAAAACCAGTAACCAGGTGGGGGGCTCAAATAAAGAGTCACAAGTACAGGGTTTCACAAGAACAGTCCAAAATGGTATAACCTTAACAAAACTAGTAACAAGGTATGATGTGGCCAATGGTTCCTGCAAACCTGTAAACATCTCAACCCCCTCACATGTATTGTTCTAGAACAAGGATCCTCAGCCCTGGATCAGTTATAAGAAGTGTAAACACTTCTAAACCGGAGGTACAGTGTTTACAATAACCATAAAGGATCCTCCTCTAATTCACCTCAGATGCTGAAGGTCATAAAAGGTCATCCAGACTTAGCAGGCTTCCCAGATAGCCCTAGTACTACAGGAAATCTGTAGCACAGAGTTCTCAAGAAGAAACCCATGTCTGAACCGTGTTTCATATTCCCACACCAGACCGAAATGGAATGGGAAAGAATATGAAGCCACTCTATCCTATGTGTCACTCAGGTCCCCGGTATGGAACCTTAATCACTCAATTAACCCTCCCACTAAAGCAGACAAGAGATCCAGCACAAATGATATGATGATAACAGTATGAAATGCATATAAACTGTAAATAAAGGTAATAAGTAAAGCTGTACAAAAAGCAATAAATAAAGCAAGAAACAACAAGCACAAGTAGCACATAACACCCCCATAAACACAAATCAAACAAGCGCTAGGAGAAACCCACAAAAAGAACCAGAAAACCCTGGTTGCAAGATAAGTTTCCCCAGCAGAGTCACCAAGCTGTCGCTCCCCCAAAAATACATCAAGTCAGATAGGGTACAGACGCGAACGGTCGGAGAAGAGAGAAAAAATGAAAGTGAAATGAATAGAGTCGCCAGCTAGGCATTTTTATCTTGGACGAAAGGTAATGATGCATAAACCTGGAAAGAGATGGATGAGACGGTTGCGAACCAGAGAAACTGAGAAAGGGGGTTGTGTAACACCCCAAATTTTCCCTCTTCTTCTTAAGCATCATCATCATATCATAGTCATCATAAGCATATCATGACCTTGGCATCTTTGCATGGAAAAATGAAGCATAACATTCTCATGATCTAGCATTAGGCATATGATCAATTATTGGTGGATTTGAGGCATTGCAAGAAATAACAAGAGGCTTAGTGGACTTGTCAAAGTCCCATGAAGAATCTAAATGACATTCACAAGCCCCAAGATAATTTACAAAGGCCCAAGAGGTTGGGAGATCATCAGAGAATCCAAGCTAAGGCAAGCTCCTACACAATGATCCCAAATTAGGGTTTAACTTTCAAGCATGAAATCTTTGTGACTTTGGCCATTTCATCTGGGAAAAGTCTTTCATATGATAAGAGGATCCTAGGGATGAAATTTGGTGAGAAAATTCCTTGTGGAAGTCAGTTATTTCATCAGTTGCTTGTAAAAGAAGAAATTGGTCAACTATGCATTCTAGAAGTCAACTGTGAGAATTCAAAGGGTCCAACCTCATTTTTCAAGTCAATGGATGTTCTTATAACATTAGAAGAGGTTTGGCAAGGTCAAAGATCAATAATCAAGGGGTTTTGAGGAGGTTTCCATTTTTGGCATATGGTTTGTCATGAAACTTTCCATTTTTGGCAACTTTTGCCCTAATTTTCAAAGGCTTATAACATGGTGAAAAAAGCTTCAAATGAGTTTCCAATAAACATGAAAGTTGAAGGGTAGGTTCTCCCATTTTCAGAAAGTACAAGTACATTTTCATAGCCCTCGTGGATCATGAGATATGGCCTTCGAAAGTTGCTTGATTTTTAGGGCTTACCTTGTATTTCAAGTTTCCACCAAATGCAAAAACTCATGCAAGTCATTTCTAATTGATTTTATGGACAAAATGAGGTCACAATATTACAAGGCATTGCATAAAGGTCATTTTGCTCCAAAGAAATCATCAAATTCGTGCATGGGATGAGAGATATTCCATAAGGTGCAAAAAGGCAAGATCACATGAGAAGCATGCTGCATTCATCCAAGGGCCAAGATTGTTCCATTTTTGAATTAGTGAATCACAAGGGATAAGCATGTGCAAAGGATGGGAAGAGAGCACGAGCAAATCACCTCATCACACTTTTCATGCCAATTTTGCAATTTCTTTCTCCCACTCATTCCTCACGTGCATTCCCTCTTATTTTTCATCAGTGTTCACTTAACATCATATATAAGCAGCTAGGGTTTATTTCATCAGTGGATCTGAAATTTGATATTCAAAGTTGTTTGTCTTCGATCTGACTTGATACTTGATCCATTGTGAATTTCATTGGTATATTTGGATTCAGCTTAGTTTATTGAGTTGATCTGGAGATTATGGTTGATTTCTATGATGATTTGTTCATATTGTTGAATTTTCCGGTGACCGGAGATAGGGCTCCGTCATCGGATTCTGGAAACTGAGAATTGAAGAAGATGATGGTGAGCCGTTGGATATGTGATCTGGACGGATGGCAGTGTGACAGCACATTAATTTGGCACCCTCTCCCTCACGTGTTTTATGTTTTATATTTTCATCTGAATTAATCAATTTGTTTCGCATCACACCATAATAACATGCACTCACACACCCTGACCAATGAATGAGGAGACTTAGGGTTTTGTTTGACTGTATCTCATGCGTCCACTTGATCTAATGGTTTTTATTTTTTCCTGATTAATTGAATTTCCATGGTAATTATGTTGTGCCCTGCGCAAATCCAATGGGCTTTCCTTGCTATTCCCACCCCCCTGTGTTGTAAACCCAACGAATTGAACTGGATTTATTGCTGATTGCACCCCTGGGCTCTTTTAATTCTTTAATTATCTCATTTTATTTTCAGTTTGATTTTTAATTTTTAAAAATAGAAATAAGTTCTTAAAAATTCTAAAAAAATTCATGAAAGATCTTTTGAGTTTTCTCTAATTTTTGGCTTTTTTACTTTCCATTTATTTTCATTTTCCAAGATGGAATTAATTTGCTCCTTTATTAATTGCTTTTATTTCACTTTTAATGCATGTTGTCTTGTGCAATTTCTATCTTGATTACTAATTGGAGTTTTGAGTTGATTCTTTTTGCTATGGATTCACATTGAGATGTAGTTTGTTGATGATATTTATTCTGATTTTTAGAAGTTTTCTTAATTGGTTTTGGTCTTTAACTTGTGCATGAAGTCTTCTAACCCTAATCAATGTTTGACCCCTTATTTGACTTGCTTAGCTTCTGATTTTGATTCTCTCCTTTTGGCATGTTAACATTGTATGTTTGAAGAGTCTTTGTGCAAGGTTTTTGAATTTTTTAATATATGCTTGATTTGATTTGATTTTTGTCCTTTGCTTACTTCCTTTTGCATCTCTTTTGGTCATGTGTTCAATCCTTAGGTTAGAAGGGCACTTGTGCCAACTTCTTTAAGTTGTTTAGAGCCTTTTTAGGATGTGGATACCCCTCTAGTCTTGATTTGATGTTTGTTTTTTTGAAAATTTTTGTGTTTGTTTACTTTTGAAGTTCATTCACTTTTGTACATGCTCACCTCACTTCTTTTGCTTCTTTGCTTTTCATGATGTTAACACTTGAGTTTGTATGCTTCTTTTCTTCATCTCTTATGATCCTTAGGCACATTCTTGACATGTTAGGAATTTGGTCTTGGAGTTTGTGATGTTGGTTTACATGGTTTGCCTTATGTTCTCTCATTTTTGTTTTGATTTGTCATGATAATCCATGTTGCTCCATGTTGAGTGGTATAGTTCCTTTATCATTCTTATGTTGTGTATTTGCATTTGAAATTTGTGATTAAGACTCCACTTCTGGTTGTGGGGCTTTGGTTTGATATTATGTTCATTTTGTGTTGCATTTGTTCTTATGTTACTAACCATTTCGGGGGCTTTGGTAAGTGAGAGGTGTGGATGTGATTCCCACATCTCCAAATCTTATCTCTTCTCTTTTCCTTATTGATATTATCTTACTTGTGATTTTTGGGGCTTAGGCCTTACTTCCTCCTTCTCTTTCTTTTCTTATCTTCTTCTCCCTTAGGATAGTAAACCTCACTAACCTAGGATTTCCTTTGCATGATAACAATTAGGATTCATTAGTCCCCCATTAGACTTTTACCTTTAAGATCCTTTTGTTTCTCTTCTCTTCTCATCTAAAAACCCTAAAAAAGACACTTAATAAAGATTGAAGTGGTATCTTGTGCAATAGCCTTATTCCATGAAACACTTGTAGTTTTCCCATCTTGGGATGGTACAAGCTTGTTCATCATGATGCACAAGTCTGATCAGGATACCATCTTCATCAAGAAAATCATAAAACACATTTCTTCATTGTAAATACAAAAAACTCAATAAATTCAATGAGTTAGTGAGCCTAAGCTCTAATCCCTGGAGTCAAGTTTTGGGGATCTTCTCCTTACTTGAGTGTGCTTGTTCTATTATTCCATCTTGGAATGTAGTGGAAAGTACACATTCCATGGAAAAGAGATTGAGTTCACTTTCTTGTGACACACTCATAAAAGCTTCTAAAAAACACCAAACAAACAACAAGCGTCTTTCCTTTGGGACTTCTTTTCTCATCTCCTTCGCTCCGTCCGCGAACTTGCTTCTTCTTGTCATTTTGCAAGACGGTTACACACTCGTCGTCCGAGCCTGCAACACCTGAGCATTGACATAGGCAGTTCAAGCCTTAATACACAAGCAATCCTTTCCACCCCTAGTTAGGGGAACTACGGCGACTCTGATTCTCATTGTCCAGATGAGGTACGTAGCCAGCGGGGTAGGGCCCGTTCGAGCACAATCTTTATTTTCCCTACATTTTTTCCTTTTCATTTATTTTTCAATTCCCTTTTCGTTTCTTTTATCCAATTCAGTTCCCTTTCTTTGCAGCAGCTTTCATTCCTTCATCCTTTGAAGCAGATTCCTTTGCAAGCGTGGATCCCGTCGGGTACGACGGACGATCTGGGGTGCTAATACCTTCCCAGGTCGTAACCGACTCCCGAACTCAGTCTCTTTGGTTCGCAGGACCCGTGTCCTTCCTTTTCTTTTCTTCTGGTTTGTGCAGCATTACCATTCCCGTTCCTTCGGGATAAAAATGCCTGGCTGGCGACTCTACCTCTTTCGCGCCACTTTCGCGTTTGTACCAGGATGGAAATCCAGGGAGCTACAGTCGGCGACTCTGCTGGGGAAATCCTAACCAGAATCTCTGGTCCCCTTGAGAGTCTCTCCTAGCGCTTGCGTGTTTCTGTTTCATTGGGTGTTGATTGTTTGTTGTTGTGTGTATATTTTACTGTTGTTTTATTTACAGTTTTATTTACAGCTTTATTCACAGTTTTCAGTATTTATTTTCCTGCATCATATATTATACTGGACAGTCTGGACTGGATTTGCTGTTTGGTGGGACTTGGGTGATACTGTTACTGTGAGATGAGCTCATTACCAAGGCTCGAGTACACCTTAGGACTTAGAGTGGTTCCACTTTGGCCTCATGAGATCTTGTCATGGGGGTAGTAGTGAGTTCCACGCCCAGATTTGCGACTGTCTTGGAAATGTCTTGATTTGGGGATCTTCCTCTTTCATTTCATAACCTTGATAGTTATGTGCAGCTGGGGACCGATCATTGAGAACCTTGTGGAAACATCCCTCTTTAGTGGTGACAGTGGCAGACCACATTCTATGGCAAACCCATTCACACCCGAGGGCCCACCTGGAACTCACATAGGATGACCTTGTTTTCCCGGACTCAACTGAGGCCTCCCTGCGTAGTATATAATGCCAAACCGATTCCCTGATTTGGTCATGAGCCATTTCTCGGAAATGGTGAAAGCATTATTGCTATTCGGCTTTGAGTGTCCGTGATGTTTGACCCGGAGCACACTAGTGAGATTGGGAGGGGTTTACAGGTTTGTAGGAACCCTTGACCTCTACCTATCCTCATTATCAGTATGGTCTTTGTTATGATTTGGTCTTTATGGTTCTTAATTTCTTGGTCTTTTTGTTTTGAGAGTTTCTATCAGTTGGTTATGGCTCAGAGAATCCTGGTTTTCAGTTATTCAGAGGGTCCTAATATTCAGTATCTAGATGGTCCCAGATTGATCATATGCCTGCATTGCATTTGCATCGCATCATACTTGCATTAACTATTTATGTTTCCATTTTTCAGGTTGTTTACAATTTAGCACCCATATCTGGTAATTGTAAGCTCTCCAGATGGCAGAAGCTAAGAAAATTACAAGGAAAAAGAATGTTCATTACACTTTTCTCCAACCAGAAGTCAAGAGTGTTCAGAGATTAGTAGGGCTGATGAATGACTAAGTTTTAGGGAATTTCAGAAAGAGGTATGGTCAGATATTGAAGTACATGGACAAACCTACTGCAGACCAGAAGGATAGCTTGCACACTTTGCTTCAGTTCTATGATCATTTGTTGTGGTGTTTTGTATTTCCAGAGTATATCTTGGCTCCTAACTTGGAGGAGATTTCCAGTATTTTGGGTGTTCCTGTCAGAGATACTTTGCCTTACTATGGGTCAGAGGTGGTTCTTAAGGAAGAAGACATATCTAGAGTCTGTCGTATACCAGTTGCCAAGGTCAAGAAAGCTTTGAAGTACAGTGAGGGCAGAGGACTTCCTTGGGATGTGCTTATACCAGAGGCTGAAGAGTATGCCAAAGAGGGTAAGTGGGGAGATTTTGGTGCTGTGGTGGCCTTGATGGTATATGGATCTAGTCTTTTCCCGGGAGAAAAGGAGTTTGTGAGCTTGGAGGTGATTTCCATTTTTGCTAAAGGCAATCCTGTGCCAACTCTGTTGGGAGATTTTTACTACAGTGTTCACTACCGGAATGAGAAAAGCAGAGGTGGACCAGTGAGTTTTTGTGCTTCATTATTTGCTGATTGGTTTGCTAGGCAATTTCCAAAGTCGGGTCCTTTCAAAGAGATGAGAGATGAATGGAGGTGGTCCAGGAGGCTAATGGGACTAATTTCTGAGGATATAGCTTGGGGTTATGACAGAGATTTGCTGGGGAAGGAGGTACTGGTTAGTTGTGGAAGATTTGCTAGTGTGCCTTTGCTAGGAAGAAAAGGTGTGATCAGTTATCATCCAACCTTAGCTAGGAAGCAATTTGGCTATCCTCTGAGGTATCCACCAAGTATGGAGGAATTTGCTGAGTCTTTGTACTTTTCTGTGGAGGGAAACAAGGAGTTGGTCATACAAGCATCTCAAGCTTGGGCTCACAGGCTGAAGAAAGGTAAGAAGGATTTTGGAAGGGTAGATCCCAAGACATATCCTCCTTTTGCTACATGGTTGCAGAAGCGTGTAGAGGAATTGCTCATGCCATTTTCAGTGGAGGCTCCATTGTATCCCAAAGAAGTGTCGTGTCAGAATACTGTTTCTCTTGAAGAATATAAGAAGTTGGAAGCTCAGTTGCACGAGATCCGGATAGAGAATGCTGAAATGGTTAACTTGTACCACGTTTCCAATCGTGCTAAGCATGAAGCAGAGGAAAAGCTACAGAAGACGCAGGTTACCTTAGGAGCTAAAGAAAAGGAGTTTGTTGGGAGAGAAGCTCACTTTCCGAGATTGGGTCTAATGGAATCAAAAAGAGAAGCGGAGCGTAAGAAGACTTTGAAGACTCTTAAAGAAGCTCGTCAGTCCATTGTTTGGTTGCAAGGCCAAAGGGAACAGGAGCAGAAGAAGTATAAAGAAAAGGAAGAGTTTTTCGAGGTACAAATGGCCTTCAAGAAAGAAGAAGTAGAACAAGTCCACAAAATACGAATGGAAAAGACTCAACAGTTGGCATAGAGTCAGATGGCCTTGGAGGAGGCATTGAAAGAGATTGAAGAGCTCAAGCTGAGAGCAGGTGTGAAGAAGAACAGGACAGAGGTGATAGCTGCAGAAGAAGAACCTGAGTCTTTAGTTTAGATTTTATTTACTGTTGTTTAGACTACCTACAGGCTTGTTGTAGGAGTTTTTTTTTCCTTTATTCATGTATTGACTTGTAACCCTTTGGGGAATGTTGTTTGTGCTCTAACTCTTTGGCCGCCAGTGGGTTATCCATGTTATGCAATGTTAAATTCCAATTACCATTTCTGAGTACGCAAAGCTTGTTTGTCTGAGACTGATAAGATCTGAACAATCTTCAAAGGGAAAGTTTGAAAATTAATGCTCAAAGTGGCTATCTGGAGCAAATGCCAGAACTGGGGCATATAAATGCCTAAAACTTGGAAACATGAATAGTTACATTGCATGCATATAACGTGTTTGCTGTTTTGCAGGTAGTTCTTCAGTTTCTAACGTATATGTCCTTTCAGGCACTATAGCTCCAAGGAAGGTCCGAGAACAGCCAATTGTACACAGATACCCTACCAGAGTAAACAGAGAAAGAGTGATGGATCAAATGCAGGCAGATTTAGCTGACTTGAGATTGAGAATGGAAAATTTCATGACCCTTATGGCAGGGATGGGTCAGACTCAGGAGTGCTTGCGGGAGATGGTGGAAAATAATCAGGCCAGGAACAATGGGGCTGCTGATGGAGGTAATCGCAACGGTGCTGGCGCCCGTCAAGTTAAAATCCCCGTGGCCCAACCAGAGATCACCATTATCAATGATGGATTGAACAACGTACAGATGGATGGTCAAGATGAATAGTTTACTTTGCTGGACGAGGCGGAAGGCCAAGGGGCTGAAATGAACAGAAAGTTTGAAGAGATGGATGAGCAGATCCGTGCCATTCAATCTCAGAGCTCTCTGGGGTTTGATATTACTGACTTGGGCTTGGTGCCAGGGGTTAGAATCCCCTACAAGTTCAAGGTTCCTACCTTCGATAAGTACAACGGCACGGCTTGCCCGAAGACTCACCTCCAGTCCTTTGTAGGAAGAATTGATGCCCATACTGATGACGAGAAGTTATGGATGTATTACTTCCAGGATAGCCTGGTGGGGGCTTCCTTGGAGTGGTATATGAAGCTGGGCAGGGTTAACATTAGGATCTGGAAGGATTTAGCAGAGGCATTCGTGAAGCAATATTAGTACAATTTGGATATGGCTCCAAATCGCACTCAATTGTAGACCATGACTCAAAATGATAAAGAAGGGTTTAAGGAGTACATTCAGAGGTGGCGTCAGCTTGCTGCTAGAGTACAACCTCCCTTGTTGGAAAATAAGACGGCTGATATGTTCATGGGAACACTACAAGGGGTGTTTATCGAGAGGTTGGCGTCTTGTTCAGCAACTAAGTTCAATGATATAGTGATAGCAAGAGAGAGGGTCGAAACTCTGTTGAAGATGGGGAAGATTCAGGACACCGGTGCGAGTAGCTCGAGTGGTGTAAGAAAAGCTTTTAATGGACCTCCATGAAGGAGAGAAGGAGAAACTAATGCTGTGTATGGCCGAGGACGGGGCCGAGGATATAGAAGATCATATGAGCAAGTGGCAGCCGTCACTATTCCTTCAAGTCCTGTGCAACAAACTCAACCCCTACAACAGCAACAACAACCACAGCCATAGCGTAACAATTATCAGCAAAGACCTTATCAACCGAGACAAGCTCGTCTTGCTAATAGGGTGCTTGAAGCCATTCCCATGACATATACAGCACTGCTGCAGAGGTTGTTAGACTTGAACTTGGTACAATTGAGGACACTAGCACCACCTCCACCTGGAGAGCTTCCAGTGGGGTACGATGCTAATGCAAGATGCGCGTTCCATTCAGGAGCACCTGGGCACTCAACTGAGAAGTGCAGGGCGCTATAGCATAAAGTTAAAGATTTGACCGATTCAAAGGCGATTAACTTTGCACCACCGCCTAATGTTACATCAAACCCTACTCCAAACCATGGAGGGGCGAGAATAAATGTTGTTGACGGTGGGGAGAAATTAAGCTTGATCTTGAACATAGAAGAGGTGAAGACTTCGTTACTGGTTGTGAAAGACAGATTGGTGAAAGGACAGGTATTCCCGGGGTGTGGTTATGACTGTGAAGGGTGTTTGAGTTCAGTTAATGGCTGTAAAGACTTGAAGGTTGGATTACAACATCTGATTAATGATGGGTCGTTGCAGTTTGACAAGATTGAGGATAGAAGTGATTGTGTGTCTACCATAACAATTTACTTTGATCCAGCTGAAGTTCCTGCTCGGAGGGAGCCTGTGACTATATATGTTCCAGAGGTAAGTCCTGTTACTATTACGGTTCCAGGACCTATTCCTTATGCTGATGATAAAGCCATCCCGTGGAATTATGGCTCAAATGTGTATGTGGAAGGTCAGAAAGTGGAAAGTAAGGCAGTAACAATTGACTCGACTGTGGCGAACATCGGAGGAGTTGGTGGTTTTACGAGAAGCGGGCGTCTTTTTGCTCCTCAAGTTCTTAGAGGAGATCCTGAAGCTGAAGCTGTTGCAAAGGCTAAAGGGAAACAGACAGTGACCGAGGAAATGACAACTCATGCTGCTGGACAGGGTACTTTTGAAAAAGAAGTTGAGGAGTTTATGAGGATAATAAAGAAGAGTGACTATAAAGTGGTTGAACAGCTGAATCAGACTCCATCCAAGATATCAATTATGTCCTTGTTGATGTGTTCTCCAACTCACAGAGAAGCTTTACTGAAAGTCTTGCAGATGGTGTATGTTCCACAAGAGATAACGGTTAATCAGTTGGAGGCTATAGTAGGCAGTGTGAATGCTAGCCACGGGTTGGGCTTCATGGATAGAGATCTTACTTCTGAAGGCCGCAATCACAACAAAGCCCTGCATACCACCATGGAGTGTAAAGGTGTTGTCCTGTCACATGTCTTAGTTGATACAGGCTCTTCTCTCAACGTACTCCCTAAGAAGGCCTTGATGAAGTTGAATGTTGATGGCATTGTCTTGTGACCCAGTGATTTAATCGTGAAAGCCTTTGATGGGTCCCGAAGGTCTGTGTTCGGGGAAGTTGAGATACCAGTAAAGATAGGATCTCAAGTGTTCAAGAGCACATTCTATGTCATAGATATTCAAGCTGCGTACAGTTGCTTGCTGGGACGTCCCTGGATCCATGCTGCAGGTGCAGTGACATCCACGTTGCATCAGAAGCTGAAGTATGTGGTTGATGGCTAGGTGATCACTGTGTGTGGAGAAGAAGATATCTTTGTGAGTCATCTGTCAACTTTCAAATACGTGGAGATGGACGGAGAGATTCATGAAACGTTGTGTCAAGCTTTTGAAGCGGTTAATGTCAGCATTTTGGCTCCGGCAGAGAGGAACAATGAGAAGGAAGGGACCTCCATTCACTCCTACAAACAAGCCAAGGAAGTGGTCCAATCTGGAAGTGCCCAGGGCTGGGGCAAGTTGCTGGAATTAGAGAAGAAAGATGACAAGTTTGGTCTTGGTTACCAGCCTGGTGGGTTTAACTTGCCTCAGGGTGGTAAAGCCATAACTTTCACAAGTGTCGGAATGCTCGATCGAAACAACATTTGTGCAACAAGTGAAGAAGGGGACAATGACTGCGACTGGGATAGCTGGATTCACCCATGTGCACCTGGGGAGGAGCTCAGGAACTGGTCTGCCGAGGATTTCGTTCACGTTACCTGGCAATCAAAGTAATTTACTTGTTTCCTTTTTATCATGCTGCATGTCAATCATGCACTCTGCCCAAGGTGCACGGATCCATTTGTAGGTCCACCATGCTTTTAATGCATTTATATTTTTCCATTAAATAAAGGACATTTTTTTAAGCAAATTGTGTTCTTTTTCTTTCATTTTAAATTTTTCACAAAAAAATAAAATGGCAATGTTTTTTCTTTTCTTGTGTTTTGCGTGCTTGCGTCTCTTTTGGAAAAAACAGATTCTGAAATAAGCACATCATCTATGCATTGTTGATCATCCGGATTCTAGTGATAACATTCCTGCTATGACCATGCATGACTTCGACGATCCTATCTACCAAGCTGATGAAGGGGTTGAGGAAGACTGTGAACTCCCCGAAGAATTGATCAGGTTGTTGAAACAAGAGGAAAGGGTCATTCAGCCTCATCAGGAAGAGATAGAGATCATCAACATCGGGACTGAAGATGTAAAGAAAGAGATAAAGAGTGGGGCCAGTCTGCAGGCCGAGGTAAAGAAGGAGTTGATTGGTATGCTACGTGAATATGTGGATATTTTCGCCTGGTCGTATCAAGATATGCCAGGATTAGATACTGACATTGTTGTGCATAAGCTACCACTAAGAGAAGACTGTCCTCCGGTGAAACAAAAGCTGAGAAGAACTCGTCTTGATATGGCGATGAAGATCAAGGAGGAAGTTCAGAAGCAGTGGGATGCCGGATTTCTTGCCGTAACTAGTTACCCATCTTGGGTAGCTAACATTGTGCCTGTACCAAAGAAAGATGGCAAAGTTCGGATGTGCATTGATTATCGGGATCTAAACTGAGCGAGTCCAAAGGATGACTTTCCATTACCACACATTGATGTGCTGGTAGATAACACCACTCAATTCTCGGTATTTTCCTTCATGGATGGCTTCTCCGGGTATAATCAGATTAAAATGGCACCGGAAGACATGGAGAAAACAACATTCATTACCCCATGGGGTACATTCTGCTACAAGGTTATGCCCTTTGGGTTGAAGAACGCCAGGGCAACATATCAGCGGGCTATGGTCACATTGTTCCACGACATGATACATAAGGAGATTGAATGTTATGTGGACGACATGATTGCCAAGTCCTGAGACGAAGAAGAGCATCTGGTCAATCTCAAGAAGCTATTCGATAGACTGATAAAGTGTAAACTGAGGTTGAATCCAAACAAGTTTACTTTTGGAGTGCGTTCCGGAAAATTGCTGGGTTTTATTGTTATCCAGAAAGGAATTGAGGTGGATCCTGCGAAAGTAAAAGCAATACAAGATATGCCTGCACCGAAAACAGAAAAAGAAGTGCGCGGGTTTGTAGGGAGATTGAACAACATTTCACGGTTCATATCTCATCTAACTGCCATGTGCGAGCCAATATTCAAATTGCTAAGAAAATAGCAAACGGTCAGGTGGAATGAGTACTGCCAAAGAGCCTTTGAAAAGGTAAAAGAATATTTGTAGGCACCTCCGATTCTAATGCCTCCAGCTCTAGGACGGCCACTTATCATGTACTTGACTATGCTAGAAGGGTCAATGGGGTGTGTTCTAGGCCAACATGATGAGTCTGGTCGAAAAGAGTATGCTATTTACTACCTTAGAAAAAAGTTTACCGAATGTGAATCCCGTTACTCACTGCTCGAGAAAACTTGTTGCGCTTTGGTATGGGCTGCTCGCCGACTGAGACAGTATATGTTGACCCATACCACACTGCTAATCTCAAAAATGGATCCTGTCAAGTATATTTTCGAGAAACCAGCATTAACCGGAAGGGTTGCAAGATGGCAAATGATCTTAACAGAGTATGACATACAATATTCTTCCCAGAAAGCCATCAAAGGAAGTGTATTGTCGGATTATCTTGCACAGCAACCACTGGAAGATGACTATCAGCCAATGAAATTTGATTTCCTTGATAAGGACATCATGTACCTCAAAGCAAAAGATTGCGAGGAACCACTTCCGGAGGAGGGGCCAGACCCTAAATCCAAATGGAAGTTGATGTTTGATGGGGCAGTCAATATCAATGGACGTGGAGTTGGTGATGTTCTTATCACTCCTGAAGGTGTTCACTTTCCCTTCGCTGCCAGAATTACTTTTGGGTGCACCAACAATGAAGCGAAATACGAGGCGTGTATAATGGGAATAGAGGAGGCTATTAATCTTCGGATTAAGACCCTCGATATATTCGGAGATTCAGCCCTCGTTATCAATATGATTACCGGCAAGTGGTATACACATCAAGAACATTTAATTCATTATAAGGATTATGCCAGAAGACTGTTGACGTTCTTCACAACGATTAAGCTTCAGTATATACCACGATATGAGAATCAATTTGCCGATGCATCGGCTACTCTTTCTTCGTCCATCAAAGTCTTGTGTTGGAACTATGTGCCCAGGATTGACATTTCCAGGCTTGACGCACTAGCTTATGCTTTCTCTGTAGACGCAGTGTCTGATGAGAAACCTTGGTACTTTGATATCAAGCTCTTCCTGGAAAAGCAAGAATACCCAGTTGGGGCATCATCCAACGAAAAGAAGACCTTAAGACGACTTGCTGCTAGCTTCTTCTTGAATACATATGGGGTTTTGTATAAGAGGAACTTTGACATGGTCTTGCTCAGATGCATGGATAGACACGAAGCAAGCCTGTTAATGCAAGAAGTCCACGAGGGATCTTTTGGTACTCATGCAGGAGGACATGCAATGGCTAAGAAGTTGTTGAGAGCGGGGTACTTTTGGATGACGATGGATGTAGACTGTTGTTCGTACGCCCGTAAGTGCCACAAGTGCCAGATTTATGCAGACAAGGTGCATGTCCCTCCAAGCCCGCTCAACGTCATGTCATCTCCTTGACCCTTTTCTATGTGCGACATCGACATGATCGGGAAAATAGAGCCTACTACTTCAAATGGTCATCGTTTCATTCTGGTTGCGATTGATTACTTCACTAAGTGGGTTGATGCAGCATCTTATGCCAATGTCACTCGTCAAGTGGTAGCCAGATTTTTTAAAAGAGACATTATTTGCAGATATGGAGTGCCCGAGCGAATCATTACTGACAATGGTTCCAATTTAAACAACAAGATGATGGCAGAGTTATGCCAGGACTTCCAGATTCAGCATCACAATTCTTCTCCTTATCGACCAAAGATGAATGGTGCGGTAGAGGCGGAAAACAAGAATATTAAGAAGATTGTGCAAAAGATGGTTGTCACTTACAAGGATTGGCATGAGATGTTAGCATTTGCGCTGCATGGGTATCGAACGTCAGTCAGGACGTCAACGGGGGCAACTCCTTTCTCATTGGTATATGGTATGGAGGCAGTCTTGCCTGTTGAGGTAGAAATTCCTTCATTGCGTGTGATGATGGATGTGAAGCTTGATGAGGCTGAGTGGGTATGTGCTCGATACAATCAGTTATGTATAATTGAGGAAAAGAGATTAGCTGCTATCTGTCATGGTCAGCTTTATCAGAGGAGAATGAAGCGAGCATTCGACCAACGAGTACGTACTCGGGAGTATCAAGTAGGAGAGCTTGTGCTCAAAAGGATCGTTCCTCCAAGTTCAGATCACAGGGGCAAGTGGACCCCAAACTACGAAGGACCATTCATAGTGAAGAAAGTTTTCTCAGGAGGAGCACTGATGCTCACCACTATGGATGGAGAAGATTTCCAATCCCCTGTCAACTCGGACGCGGTTAAAAAATACTTCGCATAAAAAGACCCGTTTGACACAAAAACAGAATTAAAGTCACGGCAAGAAAAGGGCATCCCGACGAGCTAAAAAAAGAATAAAAAGCTCGGGCAAAAGTTAGGGAAAATAAATAAAAAAAATGTACACCCGCTGAGTTGAAAAGCCACATCGGACAACTCAGGCAAAAAAAAGGGTATCCCGATGGATTGAAAACCCGAAAGGGCGATCCACGCAAAACAAGGGAATAAGCAAACAACTGCGATCCGAGTTGTCTGAACCAAATCATCATTTTGTACAGCCAGACAATATCAGAAGGATAGGAATCAGTCCCCTCATCTTTTTTCAGAAAGCAAAGGCAAGAATGGAGAGTTTTGAAGACATGCTGGTCATAGCAAGAAGGAAAATCATTAGGATGCCGTACCCATTGCCATTAGGATAGTTTATTTTCTCAATTTTATGGTAGCTACCTCTTTCTAGGTGGTTGCTTCCTGATGTAAAAAACTTTGCCTATTCAGAGGCCTTTCAATAAAAGAATATTCAGTCAAAGAGATGTGTTGTGTTTATTTTTGTTTGCAAAAATGTCCTGAATTTTTGGAAAAGAAAGAACATTGCATTTAAAACATGGTGATTGTTTCCTAAATGAAAAATGACATTGCAGGGAAACATTTAAAACCATCTTTGAGTGTCGGGTGACGATGGATGAACAGATCATACCACGTAAATCCCCGGGGCACATATGTGTATTCTGTTGTTGCAAGTTTTGCAGGATGGTGTCACAATCTCCCAAACAGAATTTTCCCCAGCTGAGTTAAGGCAAGTGGAATATGCCCAGCAGTTTCTCTTCCTAAGCAAAGGATATATGAGGAAGCATCTCCCCAACCGTGTTGGAATATCGTCATTCCCCCGCAGAGTTTCAGGATTGGTATTCAACCATCATTGAAATATCCCCAGTCAGAATTAGGCATTGTCAAAGCCTCTTGATCTGGCTCTATCCTGCAGAGTTGTGATTCTTGTTGCCAATCAGGCATTTGTTATTGCTCGTTTGCTTTCCCCAACACTCGTATGTGTTCATACCTTGTTATTGCTCGTCTGCATTCCCCAACACTCGTATGTATTCTGATAACGTGAAAATACATCGTTTATTTGACTTTATTAATGCATATTTTGTACTCGTTTTGATTTTCATTTGCACCATATTATATTGGTATTCTGTTTATTTTGTTTATTTCAGGTATTCAACCATTTAAGAGTCGTATGCGAAGAAAGGAAGCAAATCAGGCGAGAAATGGAATAATTCGCATACAAGGAGTTCTCTGACGAAAATGGCCATAACTTTTGAACCGTAAATTGAAACGACGCCTCGTTCGAAGCGCTAGAAAGCTAACGGAAAGATCTACATTTTTGGAAAAGTTAAGAAGGCTATTACGGTCGTAATGGACCTGTTACGACCGTAACAAAACAAAAGTGCAGAAAAAAATAATAATAGACGTAAAGTGAAAATCTATGCACATCACGACCGTCATGGGATGGCCACGACCGTAACACGCCTTTTTCAAGTATGACGACCGTAACACATGGTCACGACCGTAACACGCTCAGAATTCATCATCACGAGCGTGATCGCTCCTTTACGGTCGTCGCAAATCCAATTTCATTAAACCCAGAATGTGGATAACAGAAACTTACGAAGTCCTCCACTTTTCCTATTTTTCCTCACACGTTCAACACTTCCGGCAGTTTCTCACATGACCAAGCATTACGTAAACTTCTCAACAAAGTGGAGAAAGTGCTCCTAAAAATTCTGCAACTTCCGAAGGGTCCCTGCAGTATAAATAGATCTTATTAGAACTTGGAAAAAGGGGGGGGGTTCTTTGGGGCGGTTATAGCCGTACCGAAGCTCTGCCAAAATTAAACCTCAGCTTTTGTTTTCGTTCTTCAATATTTTCTTTGTTTCCTTTATTTTCAATTCCATTACCCTGTAAGTAGTAGTTTCCAACATTAGGGAACTATTACATTAGCTTAGTTTTATTTGTTTACAAACTCAGAACTCGATATTTCGCAATTCCGAAAGCTCCAATCTTACCGAACCTTGTGGAAGAGGGAGCTCAAACGAATACTCTTTGTATCAGGTTCAGACATTTGAATTTAATTATTATCGTTTATGTATAATTTCTACGATTTATTTAATATGCATGCTTTACAGTATTTTAATTATTATTCTTGCTTTGTTTTAATATCCATGTCTAGCTAAATAGTTTAGAGTCCGGCGTATGAGGACCGTAGTTACCGACGGGACTCCGTAGAAAATATAGGTGCGAATTAATGATTAAGAATATTGTTTTGGTTTTAATTTCAAAGTTAAATTTAGATAGCTTTGTCACGAGAGCGAGAGGTTATTTAACATGGTTTTGTCACGAGAGTGAGAAATTAATTAAGGTTAGAACCGGCACAACGAGAGCGTGGGGATCGAACCAGATAGTCGAAATTAGGCAACAAATCTAAACACAGCGAGAGCGCTTTAGAGACGTTTAGGATATTATTAGCTTTCAAAACACGTTTCTTAGTTACCGGGCAAGCGAGAGCAAAATCTTGGGATTAGGAAGTGTGGCTTAAGTTAAGACCGCGAGAGAGTGAGGCAGAGTCTTTAAGCTGATATATTCTACGAAACTAGCTATAGTCGTAATTAGTACCGAATTCTATAAAGTCCCTTAGGAGCGCGGAATCCATATCCCGGCCTCGTTTTATTCTTATTTTCTTTCTTAGATTTATTTTAGTTTCAGTTCTAGTTTCCCTTAAACCATAAAAATATCATTAGCCTTTGGCTTACAACGCAACGATAGATAACGGTAGGTTGACATTGGTCTCTGTGGGTTCGATATCTTTATTACTACGCGATAGGTTGTGCACTTGCAGTTAGAAACCGTTAGACGTATAGTTAACCGCGATCAAGTTTTTGGCGCCGTTGTTGGGGACCAACAGTCAATATTGTTATTCCGTTGTTGCACCGTATAGACTAAGGCATTTTCTTTCTTATTTCTTTAACTATGTTCCACCCAAAGTTTTTTCTACAATCCCCATTCCCAGTATTTCGAGGAATCTCAAGGATACCATAATCCCAACCTCGAAATACATATGGAGAATTTCAATCCTTCGTTCAACCATTCTCACCCAAATTACCTCTGCACCTACCAATCCCAAAATTTTGAGGAGCTGCACCCAAATTTTTCCTATGATTACCAACCCCAACATTTTGAGGAGTCACAAGAATCCTATAATTCCAACCTTGAAGCATTAATGCAAGATTTCAATGCGACACTGACTCACTCCCAGTATCTCGAGGAACCACAACCAAACTTCCTGTACGATCATCATTCCCAATATTTCGAGGAACCAGAAGAATCTATTAATCCCAACCTCTAAACATTAATGGAAGATTTCCTTGAAACCTCAGCTAACTCTAGGCTAGAGTCTATGATGGAGCATTTTGTGGACGCGCAAACTATCCAGAATGAAGAGCTTAGAAGACAACATCTCGATACTTACGAAACCCTTAGGCAGATGAACACTACAATCGAGTCCCTCACGACTCACACTGACGCATTGGAGACTCAAATATTACTACTCACGATGACACCTATAGGTCCTTCCCTTGAGGAGAATGCGTACGTTATAACAACCAGTAGTGAAGAACAATTCGAAAATCCTAAGGAGATTGAAGATGAAGTTGAGGAGAGTTATAATAAGGTTAAGGATAGTTCTGGTGGGAAAAGAGTAGAGGTTGAGCACAATTCACCGACACCACCCGAAATGGAGGTTATCATAGAAGTTGAGAACGAAGAACCTATTGTAGATCTTCCTCCATATACCCCACCAATTCCTATCCCACATATGTTTGCCGACTCCCAATCCAAAACTTATGTTGAGATATTGGAAAATATCCACACCGATGCACCCTTGTTCGAACCCCTGCATAAAAAGATAAAATTTAAGGACCATGAAACGAGGGAAGTCATTAGTGCTAAGAGGGTAAGGTTAGACTTTAAGGTGATGAATGAAATAACTAAGCCTAAACTTGAAAAGCTAATACCTAGCATAGATCCAGAACCACCACCACAAGTTCAAACGAATGAACTGCCCTACAGAAGAAAGATAAGGAAAGGTGAGGGATATGTGAGATGGCTTGATAAGTGGAAATGGAAACCGAAGAGTAACGCTCATAACCGTCAAGCTATCGACGTTAAACAAAACTCCGTGGGGGTGGCAACCCACGAGTTTTAATTTAATGTTTTTTTTCTTTTATTGTTTTTGTTTGCAGAAAATAAAGAAATGTATCGTTTGTCGCGTCTCAGCTACTTTTAGGCGAAAGATCTCTAGATGACATTCCCTTTTGATGAGTTGGTGCCCACGCACATTCCTACGAATGTAGCTGTTGGTGATGATACTGATGTTGAGTATGATAGGAGATGGCATGTCTCTTCCATCGATTACTCACCTTATCCTTGTTCTTTGCATGGTCTGGCTCCACCTGCACACACCGCACAATATTTTCCTAACATGTTTTGCAGGTACTTCCTTCGGAAATAGGCAATATGATGAGCGGCTTCAGGAAAGTGAAGCCAGCAGATTCAGATATCTCGTAGTACAAGACGCCGGAGAAGAAGTGATCAGCAAAGGAAGGGACAACAAGGGAAGAATCAGAGCGAATTTGGCCGTGGTAGCAAACAAAGGCATCTATACAGGTTCTATCTTTCCTTTTCCACCTTTTATCAAAACATTGAGGACAATGTTTGGTTTAAGTGTGGGGGAGGAACTTTACTGTTTTCATTTTACTGTCTTCTAGCATATTCACTATTTTTTGTTTATTGCATAATGTTTTTCAGTTGTTATCAAATCTCCCCGAAATTTTAAAATTTTTCCATCAAAATATTTTCTTTTTTTTCGAGGCATGGCACACACTCTGGAAGTATATAGGTTGTCGCTTTAGGCTTGTTAGAGAAACTTGGGGACATTTCAATAACACGAATACTGTTTTGACACCCTAAACCCCCTCATTATGTAAAATCGATTTGAGTAGACATTATGCTGAAACCTTAGTCTCCAAGCTTTCAAAAGTAGCTTCTAAGTAGTTTTTATTAGCAGTCGGCACCATCCTATGAACAAACTAAGTAAGTAACCAATGCAAATATGTGTATGATCTCTAAACATGAAAAATGATTGAATTAGAAAAGCAAATGATAGGATAAGTTCCTTTTAAGTTAGGTGGCCCTTACCCGACCATTTAGCCTAACGGAGCGGACTCTTTAAATTCGATGAATTAAGAAAAAGAAAAGAAATGAAAAAGAATGAAAAGACGAGATCATTAGACACTAACAGGTTAACTTACCATGTACGAGCAAGGATAACGAGCTTAATGTGATTGCGCTCGAACGAAAAGGAGTGAAAGAGAGCAAGAGACTTAGGTTGAGTTATAATGGCATGATTCAGATTGGTCTGCATAATGATGGAGTTTTTGAACATTGTGTCATTATGGTATCCTTAGTCTTGATTTGTCCAAATTGATTTGACATTGCCTAGTAGCCGCATAAGATTAGAGTTAAGTGTGTTTGTGTTTCAAAATTGCGCTTACCTTTATTTTTGTTAAGTTGGTTTATTGCTTCAGGACAAGCAAAGGTTTAAGTGTGGGAGAGTTTGATGACGTGAAAATACATCGTTTATTTGACTTTATTAATGCATATTTTGTACTCGTTTTGATTTTCATTTGCACCATATTATGTTGGTATTCTGTTTATTTTGTTTATTTCAGGTATTCAACCATAAGAGTCATATGCGAAGAAAGGAAGCAAATCAGGCGAGAAATGGAATAATTCGCATACAAGGAGTTGTCTGACGAAAATGGCCATAACTTTTGAACCGTAAATCGAAACGACGCCCCATTCGAAGCGCTAGAAAGCTAACGGAAAGATCTACACTTTTGAAAAAGTTAAGAAGGCTGTTACGGTCGTAATGGACCTGTTACGACCGTAACAAAACAAAAGTGCAGAAAAAAATAATAATAGACGTAAAGTGAAAATCTATGCACATCACGACCGTCATGGGATGGCCACGACCGTAACACGCCTTTTTCAAGTATGACGACCGTAACACATGGTCACGACCGTAACACGCTCATAATTCATCATCACGAGCGTGATGGCTCCTTTACGGTCGTCGCAAATCCAATTTCATTAAACCCAGAATGTGGATAACAGAAGCTTACGAAGTCCTCCACTTTTCCTATTTTTCCTCACACGTTCAACACTTCCGGCAGTTTCTCACATGACCAAGCATTACGTAAACTTCTCAACAAAGTGGAGAAAGTGCTCCTAAAAATTCTGCAACTTCCGAAGGGTCCCTGCAGTATAAATAGAGCTTATTAGAACTTGGAAAAATGGGGGGTTCTTTGGGGCAGTTATTGCCGTACCGAAGCTCTGCCATAATTAAACCTCAGCTTTTGTTTTCGTTCTTCATTATTTTCTTTGTTTCCTTTATTTTCAAATCCATTACCCTATATGTAGTAGTTTCCAACATTAGGGAACTATTACATTAGCTTAGTTTTATTTGTTTACAAACTCAGAACTCGATATTTCGCAATTCCGAAAGCTCCAATCTTACCGAACCTTGTGGAAGAGGGAGCTCGAACGAATACTCTTTGTATCAGGTTCCGACATTTGAATTTAATTATTATCGTTTATGTATAATTTCTACGATTTATTTAATATGCATGCTTTACAGTATTTTAGTTATTATTCTTGCTTTGTTTTAATATCCATGTCTAGCTAAATAGTTTAGAGTCCGGCGTATGAGGACCGTAGTTACCGACGGGACTCCGTAGAAAATATAGGTGCGAATTAATGATTAAGAATACTGTTTTGGTTTTAATTTCCAAGTTAAATTTAGATAGCTTTGTCACGAGAGCGAGAGGTTATTTAACATGGTTTCGTCACGAGAGTGAGAAATTAATTAAGGTTAGAACCGACACAGCGAGAGCGTGGGGATCGAACCAGATAGTGGAAATTAGGCAACAAATCTAAACACAGCGAGAGCGCTTTAGAGACGTTTAGGATATTATTAGCTTTCAAAACACGTTTCTTAGTTACCGGGCGAGCAAGAGAAAAATCTTGGGATTAGGAAGTGTGGCTTTAGTTAAGACCGCGAGAGCGTGAGGCGGAGTTTTTAAGCTGATATATTCTACGGAACTAGCTATAGTCGTAATTAGTACCGAATTCTATAAAGTCCCTTAGGAGTGCGGAATCCATATTCCGGCCTCGTTTTATTCTTATTTTCTTTCTTAGATTTATTTTAGTTTCAGTTCTAGTTTCCCTTAAACCATAAAAATATCGTTAGCCATAGCTTTACAATGCAACGATAGATAACGGTAGGTTGACATTGGTCTCTGTGGGTTCGATATCTTTATTACTATGCGATAGGCTGTGCACTTGCAGTTAGAAACCGTTAGACGTATAGTTTACCGCGATCATATTCGCACTTTGTTATTGCTCGTTTGCTTTCTGTCGCTCCCGGGATTTTCATCCTAGTACAAACGTGAAAGTGGCGCGGAAAGGTAGAGTCGCCAGCCAGACATTTTTATCCCAAAAGAATGAGAAAGGTAATGTTGCACAAACCTGAGGAAGAAGGAAAGGACAAGGCCTCGCGAACCAAAGATCTAGGTTCGGGAGTCGGTTACGACCTGGGAAGGTATTAGCACCCCAGATCGTCCGCCGTACCCGACCGGATCCACGCTTGCTTGTTTTGTTTCAAAGGGTGAGAAAATACTGCTGCTGAATAAAACCGCTAACTGGAATGGAATGAAATGAGAAAGGAATTGAAATAAGAAAATGGAAAGAAAGGGGGAAATGTAGGGAAAATAAAGAATGTGCTCGAACGGGCCCTACCCCGCTGCCTACGTACCTCATCGGGATAATGAGGATCCGAGTCGACGTAGTTCGCCTAACTAAGGCGGGAACTATTTGTTTGTGTTTTTTACAGCTTGAACTGCGTATGTCTATGCTCAGGTGTTGCAGGCTCGTCTGGTACGAGTGCGTTTACCGTCTTGCATACGAGACAAGTCGCCGCGAGTTCGCGTTGTGAGTGAATGAGATGAGAAGAGAAGTTCCCGCAGGATAGTCGCTTATTGTTTGTTTTTGTCTTTTATGAGAAATGTTTTGAATTTTGTTTGTGAACTGTCTTGTACTAAGACCTATCCATCGCGGGAAGCATTTATCCATCGTGTCGTACAAGATTGTTCGGCTTTTATTCTTAAATGTTTTATTGCTTTTCTTTATGAGAAGAGAAAGAATGACTCAAGTTGATAAAAGGGAAAAATCTAAGGGACTAAGACTCAATCTTAATTTTGTTTATTTATTTACAAGAGTGGTCCTATGGTTAATGAGGTTTTCTAAGCCTAAGAAAGAAAAGGATTAAACTACTAGAATTCAACTTACTTCCTAAGGAAGTTAAGTTGATTCTAAGAACAAAGGGGAAGCCTATGCAAGTGAAAAATTCAAATAATAAGGCAAAAAAACATTAAAATTGGATTAAGAAATAAAATTCTAAACAAAACAATTAAAGGCATGAATTAAAATAGTCCTATTTATTTATTCTAATCCTAATTAAAATGAAACTTAAGCCTAAATTCTAAACTAAAGTCAAACCTAATATTTTCCTTCTAAACATCCAAATTTAAACTAACCTAAGTCTATATTAAATTCTAAGACTAAATTTAAACTAAACCATATTTTTATATTGCTTTATTTTCATGGCCTAAACTAATGGGAAATACACATAACAAAGCCTAAGAACTAATATTCTAAAAATATCTAAACTTCTGGAAAAATTATGAAAATTAAACCATGGGGACCTAAGATTACCTATAACATTGTACTAAAAGGAATCTTAAAAAATCCTATTTTTTATATACCTAAAAATTGTTCATTTTCAGCTAGGAATTAATTACTATTTTCTAAGGAATCAAACCTCCAACCTAAGATAAAATGGTCTAAAAAATCCACAAAAATTATTCTAAGTACTATAATGGATATTCTAACTACAGTAAAAAGAATGGTTAAAAAAAATTAATGGAAGACTAAAAAATAAAATCAACAAACTCAAGTACAGTTAAAGGAAATTCAATAAAAGCTAATTAAAAGAAAAATCAGAATTAAATCGAAAAATAACCAAAATTCAGAAAATAAAATTGTCACAAATTTCTAAAATGGATTATTAAGCTACTCAAATTTTTATAAAAGTTTCCTATGATTTTTACTATTTTTTATTAGTATTATTTTCTAACTAATATCAAACTAAAAAAACAAACTCTAAAAGAAACTAAACTGGGGGTGAACTTAGTGATTTTTTTAGTGATTTTCATAATGGGCCCAGAAAGGGGTGCAAATAACAAGGCCATAAGGCCCATATGCGCAGGAAGCTGGAGGGGGTGCTGGAAGGAAATATTTTAAAGTGTTTTTACTCATTGGGCTTTGAATGGAGGTGCTAATAGCAATGATAAGGGATTAATTGGGATTTCCTAACGGTGCATTATTAGAGGGTTTAATGCAAATTAAAACAGAATCAAACCTTTAATTACTAATATATTTTCTTTAATTTCTATTAAGGTGCACTAATTGGGAGTCTTGAAAATTAATTGACTTAATTATGGATTAATGGCATAAATCAGGTTTTATTATGATAAAAACTAACCACCGCAATTCATGATTCAAGCTTAATTAATATTAAAATTAATCCTTATACTATAACCACCAAACTGAGAACGAAACAAAACACACAGACTTTTCAACGTTCACACGCCCTTTCCCCTTCATCTTCCAAACCCTAAACAACTCCTCACGGCGGCGGCTCCCTAAAACTTCATCTTCTTCACCGAAACCCTCAAACTTCTCCGCCATCATCTTGACCTAAACCTCCATAGCTTGCCTCTGCTAACCCTAACCTTCCTCTCCCTCCTATTGTACACAGGAAATCTTAAATCTAAAAAACATTCCTCAACATCTAATAATCCAATGAAATCCCTAACAACCACCAGACGAAAGCGCTGCGAAAACAAGAAATCGCACCTTGTTAGCCGACGATGCACGGCGACGGTGAGTGATCCGTGAAGTCTTTGGCGATGACCGAAACAGACAGTGTTGATATTGATGTTCAAACACAGACGAAAACCGAACACTCCGAATCCGAACTTCACAAGTCAGGTAATCACATCACTCCGTGACTTCTTTCTTTGCTTGGTTCCGTCGTTCTTCTACTTCGCCTATGAAACGGTTGTTGAACTTATTTAGAACTCTTCTTCTTGCAGTTCTCGTTTATGCTCTTCTTCTGAATTTCCTAATGCCTTAACTTTGTTGCAGAACTATTAACAGGGATTCCATCCGCTAATGATAATGGAGATTGATGAATAAAGTAAACGCTGTGATGATGGATGATGAGTCCGAAAATCAGGACTATGGAAGTGAGGTTGAAGGACCATTAAGCTCAGAACAATGGTGAAGTGTTAGGTCCCGAATTCTTATGAAGGAGACTCCTTGAAGAAAAAGAAAAGGTTGTGAGAAATTGTAAAGATTCAGAGGAAAATCGTGAAAGAGTATTGGGGACAATGGTTCAAGAACTTGATTGAAGATGAAGAAGAGAAACTGATTGGAGAGTTGAATTGGAGAAGAGGAGGATGGAAGAAAAGATTTGGAGAAAATGGTGAAGTCTGGAAAATGGTGGAGAGAGTGAGAAATTGGTGAGGGAGAGAAAAATGGTTGCAGGGTCCTGAAAAATTGTGTAAGAAGCAAAATGGTTGAAGAAATTGCTGATTTATAGGGATGAATTTTTTCTGATCTAGAAAGTTCTTCAGGTAAAATACAGTTACCGAATTCGGTTATGGTTGTTAGGGTTTATAACTGATTTGTAACTGTATTTGAATCAACTGTAACTGTAACCGAATTTCATTCTTTTTGCTTTTCTCCAATATTCACCGAGTTTTGGTTCTGTGGGCGAATTAATCCTGAGGGCTTTTTTTGTTAAATATTTTCAAACTTCGTCATGAGTGTTATGTGGCTTCTGGTTTGATTTTCTTACGTGATTTGCAGGATCAACTTTGATGCGAGTTCCGAAATTATGAAGAGAGTCATGAAGAATTTGATCGAGCATTAGTTTTGTGCAGGGTGGGGGCCGTTGAGACTGCTGCAAGAATACAGGAAGTGAAACTATTGTATGTTCTGGTTGATGGAATCCAGGAAATGCTCCTGGTGCAGCCCGTATTCGCGCAGCAGAGCCTTCTCTTAATGGTCTAGCTGTAGGATTTTCGCTTCCAGCCAAGCTTCCAAAATTCATTGTCAGACTAGGAGCATATCCAGCAGGTGGAATTCCATTATGAGGCATATTTCCTGTGTTTGCTCCAACCTTAAATTGAGGTATCCGGAATGAATTCGAACCATATCTTTTTGCATTTTGAATAGTCAGAATTGGTTGGTCCCTGGGAGTTAACAATACCTTCTGCTTAGGCTGCTCAATCTTCGAATAACTACAAGATCTCTCACTTGGACCAAAAGTATTAAAGCTTCCAAATGTCAGACTGCCTTTCGATTCCTCCGGCGCATGGAAATGTCTTGGATAAGTAACTTTTTGTTTCACCTTAGTTAATTGCACATGAGCTTCTGAAGCCAAGACTTCTGTGACATTAACTATTTTAGAAACATCTTGAGGTGGCCTGAAAGATCTATTCAATGATAAAGAGGATGAGAGTCGCTCAGGTAACAAGTTACTTTCAACTTCATTTATCTTTAATATAGCATTTGGGTTGCTTGTTGAATTCATTGACCTGAACTTTTCATTCTTGGATGCTGATAAACTAGTGGCTTCTTCAAGTTTGTTTCCTTCAATATGATTTGGCGAACATTGATTAGAACTTGATAAATATTTTCCTTGGTCAGGACTTGCAATTGAGTCGACGGCTTCGTTGGGAGAAGTGGTTGCTGCGACAGCAACAGCTTGAGGCGGGATATTTTCTTGATTGACAGCAGCTGAACTCGTTTTAGGGATGCTCAGTACACTACCTATGAGAGATCGGCTTGAAGAACCATGACCAGACTTTCCATTGGATAGATTTGCAGCACTATGGGATGCAATAGCTGAACTTCTGCGACTTAAGGCATTAGGTGGTCTATTAATTATTTTCTGTAAATATGACTAAGTAAAGGAACCGTTAGTTCTTCCTGTAATATGGACTCTATTTTCCCTTTGAATGGCAAGCTTCCTCCCACCACCACCATCAAATTTTTTTTGATATTTATGAATTCAAACAAATGAAAAAAAACAAATAAGACTTATATCAACTTCTTTTGGATGTATTATTTTTCTATTTCAATTTCTTTCTCCTCTTTACACACTCATGCATCAAGACTTTAAAACGCAACTCTGATCTGAGATTTGATACGGAGTTAACAATTGGCATGGATATTGTTACTATCGACTTTAAAAAATATTCAAAGTATGAACTAAGGAAGAGAAGTAGACATGGTTTAGAAAATCTAAATGGACTTGGAATGGTTTTCAAGTGTAGGATTTGGTCAATGAATTTGAACACGGGTATGAACAACTGGGCTAAGAGCCAATTAGGATGAAACGTCATATGGGCTCGAATGGCCCAACAAGATAGAATTAGGTTTTATCCTTTGAAATGGACATGGGCTTGGAATAAGTATGAATTAAGAAAGATGACAACAAAAAGACTTAGAACGATTCTATTCAAACTTTTGCAATTGGCCTATGGTTGTAAATGAGAAAATATATGAGTTTAAACAAATGGGATGGATTTGAAATCTCGATTTTTAACCCGAAGCCTATTTTGAATTCTTTCCACAAGCCTACGGACACGATCACTTCTGAACCACTGGATGATTTTCAGATAAATCACACCCTCCTTTGCATTGTTTGAAACATGCCATGAACATTCGAATCCAGACGCATCATTGATAAACTGAAGGTTCAAACCAAACTTCATACCAAACACTACTCGATAAACTGATGAATCTCAACACACAACAACCTGAACTTCGAATATGCAATGTCTAAGCAAATAGACCAATGGCCCGAATAATCTTGCAGTTGCAATAATCTTCTGATAGTTTGACCAAAATCAGGTCAAACCCCCATATGACTCGGAACACAACTGAACAACCGTATTTGAAATAGAATCAACGTCCAACGAATGTTCTCCACCATTTCAGTCTCTGACGGACACAGATAGGGAACGAAACCCTGGATTCGATGGGCCTGAATCACATGCCTCAGAAATCCATGAAATGCATTATTATGATATTAATGAACTGATGAGAAATGCAGATGAATGCAAAATGATACGCCAGTAGAGGGAATAAATATGAGGGAAAATTTTGAGGTATTACACTTTCCACAGAAGTCGCCCATGGTTGGTAGATACTATTGCTCGTCTGCACTTCCCAACATTCATCGGTGTGTAACTTCCTTCTGGTACTTGACACTTGTCTGTGTTTGATATTTGCATGTGGCTCGTCTGCATTTTCCAGCACTGGTCTGTGTTTGTTATCTGTTTAAAGCTCGTTTGCATTGTTTGGATACTCGTATGTATCATCCCTCACACTCGTCTGTGTTAGCTTATATCCACATGGGTTGATTTGGTAATCATTTTGGTACTTGTCTGTATTGCTGCTCCAATTGCTCGTTTGTGTTGGATTTCTGGTATTCGTCTGTACCAGTGGTTGATATTCGTCTAAATCATCGCCTGAAGCGCTCGTCTGTGTTTCTAGGATCATCATCTGATATTCGTTTGTATCATTGACTTATAGCACTTGCATGTGCTCTCTTGATGATCATCTAATACTCGTTTGTGTCGAAGAGGTTTAAAGTCCTGACGGTGGGATTAAACGTCAAAATGGTTACCGGTCCTGGCATAACAGGTTATCCGAAGGAGGTTCGTCTATCTCAAGCACCGCTTATCTACGCAAGATTTGTGAAGAGGGTTCGTCCAATCCTAATGTCGCACCTGGCATAACAGGTTGTCTGAAGAAGACTCGTCCGTCTTAGACCATATATCTACGGATAATATATGAGGAGGGTTCGTCTATCCTGATTATGCATGTCTATCCCACAGATTTAAGTGCATCACCGGTCCTGGCGTAACAGGTTTATTTGAAGAGGGCTCGTATGTTCAGTTTTGGGCATAACAGGTTTGATTGAAGAAGACTTGTCTGTCTTAGTATCCTTATCCAAAGTAACAGTTCAACTTGGAAGGAGCTCGTCTGCTTTCTCCCCTTTTCAGTTACCAAAGTTTCATTTGGTTGGGTTTATTTCCCAGTGCTTGCATTCTCCGGCAGAGTGCAAATTTCAGGTTTTCTTGGTATTCAACCACAGTTCATCTTGAACCGTCGATAGCCCGTGCTACCGTCCTTCTCAGATTAACAGTTGTTTGAATAGGGGCAGCTGTAACACCCCAAATTTGCCCTCTTCTTTTTAAGCATCATCATCATATCATAGTCATCATAAGCATATCATGACCTTGGCATCTTTGCATGGAAAAATGAAGCATAACATTCTCATGATCTTGCATTAGGCATATGATCAATTGTTGGTGGATTTAAGACATTGCAAGCAATAGCAAGAGGCTCAGTAGACTTGTCCAAGTCCCATGAAGAATCTACATGACATTCACAAGCCCCAAGATCATTTACAAAGGCCCAAGAGGTTGGGAGATCATCAGAGAATCCAAGCTAAGGCAAGCTCCTACACAATGATCCCAAAGTAGGGTTTCACTTTCAAGCATGAAATCTTTGTGACTTTGGCCATTTCATCTGGGCAAAGTCTTTCATACGATAAGAGGATCCTAGGGATGAATTTGGTGAGAAAATTCCTTGTGGAAGTCAGTTATTTCATCAGTTGCTTGTAAAAGAAGAAATTGGTCAATTCTGCATTCTAGAAGTCAATTGTGAGAATTCAAAGGGTCCAACCTCATTTTTCAAGTCAAGGGATTTTCTTATAACCTTAGAAGAGGTTTGGCAAGGTCAAAGATCAAGAATCAAGGGGTTTTGAGGAGGTTTCCATTTTTGGCATATGGTTTGTCATGAAACTTTCCATTTTTGGCAACTTTTGCCCTAATTTTCAAAGGCTTATAACATGGTGAAAAAAGCTTCAAATGAGTTTCCAATAAACATGAAAGTTGAAGGGTAGGTTCTCCCATTTTCAGAAAGTACAAGTACATTTTCATAGCCCTCATGGATCATGAGATATGGCCTTCGAAAGTTGCTTGATTTTTAGGGTTTACCTTGTATTTCAAGTTTCCACCAAATGCAAAAACTCATGCAAGTCATTTCTAAGTTATTTTATGGACAAAATGAGGTCACAATATTACAAGGCATTGCATAAAGGTCATTTTGCTCCAAAGAAATCATCAAATTCGTGCATGGGATGAGAGATATTCCATAAGGTGCAAAAAGGCAAGATCACATGAGAAGCATACTGCATTCATCCAAGGGCCAAGATTGTTCCCTTTTTGAATTAGTGAATCATAAGGGATAAGCATGTGCAAAGGATGGGAAGAGAGCACGAGCAAATCACCTCATCACACTCTTCATGCCAATTTTGCAATTTCTTTCTCCCACTCATTCCTCACGTGCATTCCCTCTTATTTTTCACCAGTGTTCACTTAACATCATATATAAGCAGCTAGGGTTTATTTTGTGCTCAGATTCATCACAATTTCATCACTCTCAAGTTTTGGCTTCTCTTGCATTTCTCTTCGAATCCTCTGATTCTCTCACTCATTCACCAAACAAACTTCGTATTCCTCTTCCTTGAACCCTAAGGATCATCAATCCACCACTCATTCAAGCTGAAACTCCAGATTTCAAGAGGTGCCATTCAAGTGCAGTTGCTTTCTAATCTCAAGATCTAGGAGAATTCAAGGCTTTGTTTGCATTTATTTTGCAATAAGAAGTTAAGAGGAGCAGATCTGCAGCTGGAGGGATCTTATCTTGGTGTTTTGAAGGATCTTCAAGTTCAGGTATGCTCTGAAATTCTTGGATCTGGATATGAAATTAAACGTATGCATTGTGTTGTGCAGATGATTCTGTGATGATTAGATTGAAAAATGAATGAATATTGAGTGTTTTATGTGGATCTGAAATTTGATGTTCAAAGTTGTTTGTCTTCAATCTGACTTGATACTTGATCCATTGTGAATTTCATTGGTATATTTAGATTCAGCTTAGTTTATTGAGTTGATCTGGAGATTATGGTTGATTTCTATGATGATTTGTTCATATTGTTGAATTTTCCGGTGACCGGAGCTAGGGCTCCATCACCGGATTCTAGAAACTGAGAATTGAAGAAGATGATGGTGAGTTGTTGGATATGTGATCTAGACGGATGGCAGTGTGACAGCACATTAATTTGGCACCTTCTCCCTCACGTGTTTTATGTTTTATATTTTAATCTGAATTAATCAATTTGTTTCGCATCACACCATAATAACATGCACTCACACACCCTGGCCAATGAATGAGGAAACTTAGGGTTTTGTTTGACTGAATCTCATGCGTCCACTTGGTCTAATGGTTTTTATTTTTTCCTGATTAATTGAATTTCCATGGTAATTATGTTGTGCCCTACGCAAATCCAATGGGCTTTCCTTGCTATTCCTACCCCCCTGTGTTGTAAGCCCAATGAATTGAAATGGATTTATTGCTGATTGCACCCCTGGGCTCTTTTAATTCTTTTATTATCTCATTTTATTTTTAGTTTGATTTTTAATTTTTAAAAATAGAAATAAGTTCTTAAAAATTCTAAAAAAAATCATGAATGATCTTTTGAGTTTTCTTTAATTTTTGGCATTTTTACTTTCCATTTATTTTCATTTTCCACGCTGGAATAAATTTTCTCCTTTATTAATTGCTTTTATTTCACTTTTAATGCATGTTGTCTTGTGCAATTTCTATCTTGATCACTAATTGGATTTTTAAATTGATTCTTTTTGCTCTGGATTCACACTGAGATGTAGTTTGTTGATGATTTTTATTCTGATTTTTAGAATTTTTTTTAATTGGTTTTGGTCTTTAACTTTTGCATGAAGTCTTCTAACCCTAATCCATATTTGAGCCCTTGTTTGACTTGCTTAGCTTTTGATTTTGATTCTCTCCTTTTGGCATGTTAACATTATATGTTTGAAGAGTCTTTGTGCAAGGTTGTTGAATTTTTGAATATATGCTTGATTTGATTTGATTTTTGTCCTTTGCTTACTTCCTTTTGCATCTCTTTTGGTCATGTGTTCAATCCTTAGGTTAGAAGGGCACTTGTGCCAACTTCTTTAAGTTGTTTAGAGCATTTTTAGGATGTGGATACCCCTCTGTTCTTGAGTTGATGTTTGTTTTTTTGAAAACTTTTGTGTTTGCTTACTTTTGAAGTTCATTCACTTTTGTACATGCTCACCTCACTTCTTTTGCTTCTTTGCTTTTCATGATGTTAATACTTGAGTTTGTATGCTTCTTTTCTTCATCTCTTATGATCCTTAGGCACATTCTTGACATGTTAGGATTCTGGTCTTGGAGTTTGTGATGTTGGTTTACTTGGTTTGCCTTATGTTCTCTCTTTTTTGTTTTGATTTGTCATGATAATCCATGTTGCTCCATGTTGAGTGGTATAGTTCCTTTCTCATTCTTATGTTGTGTATTTGCATTTGACATTTGTGATTAAAACTTCACTTCTGGTTGTGGGGCTTTGGTTTGATATTATGTTCATTTTGTGTTGCATTTGTTCTTATGTTACTAACCATTTCAGGGGCTTTGGTAAGTGAGAGGTGTGGATGTGATTCCCACATCTCCAAATCTTATCTCTTCTCTTTTCCTTATTGATATTATCTTACTTGTGATTGTTGGGGCTTAGGCCTTACTTCCTCCTTCTCTTTCTTTTCTTATCTTCTTCTCCTTTAGGATAGTAAACCTCACTAACCTAGGATTTCCTTTGCATGATAACAATTAGGATTCATTAGTCCCCCATTAGACTTTTACCTTTAAGATCCTTTTGTTTCTCTTCTCTTCTCATCTCAAAACCCTAAAAAAGACACTTAATAAAGATTGAAGTGGTATCCTGTGCAATAGCCTTATTCCATGAAACACTTTTAGTTTTCCCATCTTGGGATGGTATAAGCTTGTTCATCATGATGCACAAGTCTGATCAGGATACCATCTTCATCAAGAAAATCATAAAACACATTTCTTCATTTTAAATACAAAAAACTCTTAATAAATTCAATGAGTTAGTGAGCCTAAGCTCTAATCCCTGGAGTCAAGTTTTGGGGATCTTCTCCTTACTTGAGTGTGCTTGTTCTATTATTCCATCTTGGAATGTAGTGGCAAGTACACATTCCATGGATAAGAGCTTGAGTTCACTTCCTTGTGACACACTCATAAAAGCTTCTAAAAAACACCAAACAAACAACAAACGTCTTTCCTTCGGGACTTCTTTTCTCATCTCCTTCGCTCCATCCGCGAACTTGCTTCTTCTTGTCATTTTGCAAGACGGTTACACACTCGTCGTCCGAGCCTGCAACACATGAGCATTGACATAGGCAGTTCAAGCCTTAATACAAAAGCAATCCTTTCCACCCCTAGTTAGGGGAACTACGGCGACTCTGATCCTCATTGTCCAGATGAGGTACGTAGGCAGCGGGGTATGGCCCGTTCGAGCATAATCTTTATTTTCGCTACATTGTTTCCTTTTCATTTCTTTTTCAGTTCCCTTTTCGTTTCTTTTATCCAGTTCAGTTCCTTTTCTTTGCAGCAGCTTTCATTCCTTCATCCTTTGAAGAAGATTCCTTTACAAGCGTGGATCCCGTCGGGTACGGCGGACGATTTGGGGTGCTAATACCTTCCCAGGTCATAACCGACTCCCGAACTCAGTCTCTTTGGTTCGCAGGAACCGTGTCCTTCCTTTTCTTTTCTTTTGGTTTGTGTAGCATTACAATTCCCATTCCTTCGGGATAAAAATTCCTGGCTGGCGACTCTACCTCTTCCGCGCCACTTTCGCGTTTGTACCAGGATGGAAATCCAGGGAGTGACAGGTTGGTTACAACCTGGGAAGGTATTAGCATCCAGATTGTCCGTCGTACTCGACGAGATCCATGCTTACAAGATTGTGTTTAAAGGGGTAGTGTATGTGCTATCTTGGTGCAAAAGCTCGAAAAGAAATATACAAGTGTCAGTGCAAAAGGGTGAATGCTCAGGAACTGAGGCTTAAAAGAGAATGCTGAAAGAGGGGGAAGACATAAAGACTTTTGTTCGATAACTGTTAAGTTATGCCTACGTATCCTCTCGTGCAATGAGGAAGTCAGAACACCGTAGTTCGACTCAAAGATATTGAAAGATAAATTGACTATGAACTGCTTACTTGTCTATGCTCAAGTGTATGACTCGTCTGGCTCGAGTGCTAACTGTCTTGCATTAGACGGAAGAATCAAGTTCTCGCTTATGAATGAGGATGATGAGAAAAGAAACCCGGAGGAGACGATTATTGTTTGTTTTTGTGTTTTCAGTTTTGTTATTTTTTTTGGTGTTTTGCATAAGTTAATGAGCTTAAGCCTAAATCAAGGGCTTGCGAACTCATTATATCCTACCTGATTAGGGATAATGAGCATACTTAAGTATGAGATAAGCATCTCAATTTAATTACCATGATGATGTAGGATTAAGAAAATTAATCTACGTGTGATTAATTATATGTTTTTGGTTTTTTTGTTTAGTGTTAAGTAACGAGTTTAATCTCTAATCACATATTAGTGGGCTCATTACACCATCCTAATAGAAGGATAATAGATGAGAACACTTAAGCTGAGGAAGATACCTCAACTTAATCCATGGTTAGGGACTAAATTCATTATATAACAAGCCTTTATTAAGTGTATTTTAATTAAGGGGTGAGTTTAAGAAGTGGATTTTAAGTTTTTAAGACAACTTGAGGAGGACTTGTCCATTAAACACTAGGGTTAGTCCTTCTTAACCATAAGGAAGAATTAGAACCCTAATGTAAGGCCCAAGTTACAAGATAAAGTCATGATGGTTATTAAGATGATTTGATGAAAAGGTTTAAACAAATTAAAGGTTTAACACTAAGGATTAAAGTTATACACTCCATCCTAATAGAAGGATACATGCATAACCCTAATTCCAAAGTCCTAAAACTTTAAGAGTTTAGTCTCTGATTATTGATATGAGAAGAGAGACTCAAGGAGACCCAAATGTAAAAACTAAGGGGGACTAATCACAACCCTAATTATTATCATGCTTGTATGTTCCTATGGGTTTTAAGGCTTGAGAAAATCTTCAAGGAAGCCACCAATGGAAGAAGCAGATGAAAGGAGGATGAGAAAGAAGAATAAGTTACTTACTTCATTGAAGAAGATAAGTAACTTAAAGAAAGAAAGAGAGAGAGGTGAAACACAAGTGAACAAATTCACTTCAAAGACATATTAAAATGCAAATGAAAGAGATGAGAAGAAGTGAGAGGTGAAGGCAAATCCACCTCTCAAAATGACTTACCACCTGAAAGTGTTAACATGGATGCATAAGGTATAAAGCATAAGGAAATGAAATGAAATGAAATGAGATGATATGATATGAAATGACCAAATTCATAAGTGTTTATGCAATGTGAATGTCATGTAATATGATGCAAAGGCATACAAAATGCATATATATGATCATACAAAGATGAGGTGCAAATGGAAGCATGCTTTGAAGTTTGAAAACACATGAAAGTTAATGAAATGAAATGAATGCAAAACATGGCAAATGAATGAAGAAATGATAAAACATGGTTCTAACATGTCCTAAGATGTCTAAAATGACATATGAATGTATGTAATGTCATGGCAAATTCATGTATTGATGCATATGCAAGGTGAATGCAAATGAACACATAAAATTAGGGTTTTATGGACAAGCAAGATGCAAATGAACAAAACAGAAGCATATGACATGATACAAAATTGCAATCAAGCTCAAACAAAACCTAATCCCATACTAGGTCACACCCCAAAGGAGGAGGTCAGAAGCCAACCAATCAAAAGTTATGATTTTCCTAAGTTTCCTAGGGTTTTGGATGGTTCAAAGGGGAAAATGCAAATCAATTTGAAAATGCAAGATAAATTCATGAGGAAAATGACCTATAAACTACATGTAATATGCAAAACAATTCAAAAAGAATCAACTTCAAACTCTTCTTGGTTAGGCAGAAATGATTTTTTAAAGTTAGGGTTCAAAAGTAAGATTTTAATGACCCTTAATTCAAAGAAAATTCACAAACCATGATCAAACCTAAAAAGAAATTTATGTGAAGAGTTTGAAAATGTTTCTAAATGCATTGGGATGATTCATGATTTTTTTTGGTTATTTTTAGAAAATTAAATGTATTTTTAATTAATTAAAAGACTTTAATTAATTAAAAATAACATTTCAATATTTTAAAAATACTTTTTTAATGCAAAAAATAAAATAAAAATAATTTTTGGAATGATAAAAATATTTAAAGTCAGAATGCAAAAGAAAATATTTTTTTGGAAGCTTTTTGGTATTTTAAATTAAATATGCAAGAAAATGCAATTAAAATGAAATAAAAATGAATTAAAATGAAAGTATGTTGATCTGGTGGCTAGGATTTAAACTGGGGTTGGAGGGAATTGACCACGCGCGCATCTGGACGGCCCACATTCAAATTGAGTTTAATTATGTTTTATAATTAATTAATCTGGATTAAACTTAAGTGAACTATTCCTGACCACTCATTTCTAGTTTAAACAAGATCCAAGGGCCTAGAACGCATCTGGCAATTAAAACCCTAATTAAGCCCTAATCACTTTCAGGTGGCCGGAGAAGACCTCCGGTCATCTTCTCCGGCCAACCCCTCACCGGAACTTCCTCAAATCACCACCCCAAGCCCCCAAAATCTCCAAAATTAATCAACTAACTATCATAAACAACAATCCATCCTCAAAAATCATTTATCATTCATCATCAACAAGATTCAAATCAAAACATCAAAACGACAAAAATTTCAGAACATCATGAAATGCTTAAAACTCAACCATTTTCAAAAATAAAGACATCAGCATGATCAGTGAAGCACGAGGAATCATTTAGAAACTTAAAAAAGGAGTTCTGGAAAAAAAGTTCATCATGGCTACCTAAGATGGAGCTTTGTATTCTTGAGCTTTCTGACCTCTTCCTTTGTGCAAAGTGCCTCCAATGACCCCTCTAATGCTTCTGGAAAGCTTGAATGGAGCTTAGACAGCCTCCTTTGTGAGTTTTAGTTATGAGATTGCAGAAATCGTGTTTGAGTTTGGGGGTGTTTCAGGTTATGGTTATGGGTGCTTTGTGATCCTTAGGTTATGTGGAGATGATTGGTGAAAGAAAATTGAAGTTTCAGTGGTTGGTTTTTGAGTTTCGAAGAAGGGAAGTTTTTAGCAAATTTTGTGGATTCTGAGCTCTTGGATGATTCAGCTGCTTGTGTGTTATGAAATGTGTTCCTTAGGGTTTGTATAAGGTGTTCTGATTGGTTCAGAGAGTTGTTGTGGCCTCGTGTGATTGGTATGGGAGGAAATGCAAAAATGCCAACTTATGTGTACTTGAGGTATGGGCTGGGACAGGAGTGATCTAAAGGGTGGATTTTCCTCAGCTGACTTTGTGGAGAGCCATAGAAACATATTACATGAGATGGCACAAGTGGATGAAGAGTTTCATACCATTTTGCAATTCTTGAAAGTTTTGGCCCGTTTTGGTTTCTTGAAGTTCAAGTCATGAAAATACATGGTTCAAAGCACAATTCTGATGTTTAGAGGCTCAATTGACATATTGTGAAGTGTTTGTGTACCTTTGAAGTCATTAGAATGCTTGAACATGCCAATTTACAAAATCCCTCTTTGTCATGAAACTTGAAATTATAGGATTTTTGCCAACTTTGAAAGGCTATAACTTGAGTTCTATGATGAATCAAGACATGTTCTTGTACTTTTTGGAAAGGGAAAGACCCAATCTACAACTTTCATGACCAAGAATTTTTCATTTGAAGCATTTTTGGTTATGAAAGAGGAGGTTGAAAAACGTTCCCAAAATGGAAAGTTTGCATTTCAAGTCATTTCCATTTTTGGCAAGTTTGCAATTGGCTCAAAATTCTTCAATCTTGTGAACTTCCAACCACTTCTAAGATCAAATAAATATAATAGAACTTCAATTTGATGAAAATACCCCTTTGGTTCCATTGTTGGG
The DNA here is from genome assembly GCA_963966055.1 of Lathyrus aphaca. Lineage (NCBI taxonomy): Eukaryota > Viridiplantae > Streptophyta > Magnoliopsida > Fabales > Fabaceae > Lathyrus > Lathyrus aphaca. The sequence continues at coordinate 408,160,744 of OZ014521.1, read as the reverse complement.
GGCCTCAGATGCTCTGATTCTGGCTTAACTTGCTCAAGAAGTTACCCAGTGAACAGATGACTTCCACAATGAGTTTCTTCATCAAACTTGGTACACATGATCCTTATGACATATTAAGAACATTAGAAACAATAATGGCCCAAAAATTTGGGGTTAAGGCCTCTGAAACCAAAACCCTAATTTTGGTCATATGTGTAGTGAAACCCTAGCTCTGCTTCCATGCCTTTGCCAGTTCTTGTGATCCTTTGACTTTCATGAACTTTGAGGAGCATAAATGATGATAGAACACACATGGACCCTCTTGGAAAGCTTTGAGGCCTTTGGGATGACTCAGATGGAATCTTTGGATTGCTCAGATCACAAACCCTAGATGTAGATGATCTTGAACTATGCAGATGAAACAAAAATGCAATGTGAGGTGTAATGCTTATGTTAAAACAAAAATGAAAGATAAAAAGCCATGGTGTGATAAAGAGTGAGGGAAAATTTTGGGTGCTTACAACAGCATGCAAAAGTAGGTGTAAAAAGTCACAAAACATGAACAACATAGCAAACAGCATACATTTTACAGCTACTGTACCAAAAACAGTTGCGAAAACATGAGGCAGATTTGATTATTTCCATTTTTATGCTCAAATGAATGGAATATAATGCAAATACAACATAAAATACAATGAACAAACATCATAAGATATCTCGACACATGATTATGACTTTATTAACACGCGCACATGGATTTGATTCACTTCTTTAGAGCAAAATGTCAAAATGACATGCATACTTTTCAAGTTTGGCACAAATGATTATTCAATCTTAAAGAGTGAACTTGCATCATTTCTAGCATCATCAATTGAACATGCATTGGTACTGAAATCAGAATTGAAGCATTTTAGCATGGTGATCAATCAAGTGAATGAAGCAAGCATATGAATTTGTGAAGCATTTGATCATAATTACAAAATGTGTATTTTTAACAAGTCAACATTTATTACGAACAAATAAAGAAGCAAACATGTAATAGCATTCATCTTAACCTGAAGCGAATCAACAACAACAAAATGCAACATGTAAACAAGAAATCAAGATCAAGTGCAAACATGAGAATTTGGAAACTTTGAACAATATGCAACATTTTTTATTACGCGCACAAGCATCTGAAACATGTACCGATCACAAAGGTGAAGCAAAACAGAACTTGAAACCATTATTAGCATATGCTAACAAAGAAGTTCAAATATGGTAACAACCTTCACAATTCAATTTGAGCATCAATTCACAGTTAAGCACAAAATCAAAGATGAACGAAACACGCGTCGTAAGTTGTCGAAACTATGGAGACCTACTCCTAAACAGCTCCTAAAAACTCCCTAAAATCATATACTAAAGATCCATGATGATTGGAGGGGGAACGAATATAAAAAATGCAAGAAAAAGCAATAATTTTCCATTCTGGTTCAGTGGTAACCGGTTACCAATTCAAAAACTGGACCTTTTTCAGCAAAATTAACACAGGTAACCGGTTACTACCTATGTGGTAACCGGTTACTCTGCAACCAGAATAGAAAATTCTGCATTTTTCTTGGAAAATTCAGCATCAACTTATCCAAATAAGCTCTAACCTAACGCCTATCAATTAAGTACGAAAACTACACCTAAATGCAACTATTTAACACCAATTAAAGTCACAAACAGATCAAGATTCTAAAGCCTAAAGATCCAAACCATTAACGCATCAAAAATTAAGAAAACACGAAGAACGCGCATCGAGATGAAGAGAGATAATTTAAAACGAGAAGTGATTATGAGATCCACCAACCTACAAAGCCGAGATTCGCTTTGGTAATTGTTGCAATGTTGAAACGATACGCGATAGGAGAGAAACCCGTAGATTGGAGGCTTTGATCCGTGAATGCGCAAAATAATTGCGGTTGATACAAAATCTTCAAAAATCACTTCTGTAAGGTGAAGAAAACTCAAAGACTGTTGCAACTTCTTCGATAATCCGTGAAAATGATGCAAATGGTAGTGGCTTAGCTTCCGATTCTTCAAGTTTCAATGAGAAACTTGAAGAATCTTGGTGATGATGAAGCTTTGGTGTGGGTTTGGAAAATGGAGAAGAATGAGAGAATTGATAGAAATTGAGAAGGTTGAAGATGAAAAATGATGAAAAATGAAGTGTTGTTGTGAGGTTTGAAGTGAAAACGGTTTATATATGTGTTAGGTTTGGAGTGAGGCTTGGGTTAGGGGCTAGTCTTGGGGCATTAGGTTTGGGATTTAGGTTAGGAGTTAGTTAGAGCCTCTAGAATATTCCCTAGAATATTACTTGGAATATTCCATAGGAAGATGGTAGAAAGTTCTAGAAAATGGTGGAATGCAAGGTAAGGTGAAAAAATGGAAAAGTGGAGAAGAATCAACTGAAATTTTGAAATTTTGAAAATTTGGGCGAAGTAACCGGTTACTACCTATGAGGTAACCGATTACTTCAACCAAAATTTGAATTTTCTTCTTTTTGGTGGGAAACCCTGGATATCCTGCCTCTGTTTTATTTTCTGAGATTATTTTCCTTCGGAGGCCTGGTCGATGCCAAATAACCCCTGATCACATGCCTCATGCATATGCAAATGCTGATGATTTATTTTATTATTATCATTATTTTTTTAATGCAATGCGATGTGGATGGATATGCTCAATGACATGAAAAATGGGAGGGCAAATTTTGTGGTATTACAATAAGGTTAAGCCTTTTATGTGCGAAAAATCATACACAATACAAATCCAAATTTTGTGGTATTACAATAAGGTTAAGCCTTTTATGTGGATTTCATGGAGTAAGACATTTATATTGTACGATTTTCACCCCTACATATTAACGGTTATTCAAGTCACCAGCTCGCTCATGAAGATTTTGGATTTACCCTCCAACAGATATTTTCTCTTCACTATATAAAGACTTGAAGACTTGAAGAAAAATGTGAATCTTTACAAGATTGTTTTCTACGTGAAAAAGCTAGAAATATTGTGCAAATTTTTCTTTAAGTAAATTGTGTACTTCATATATTTTTATCTGCTTGCGTAGAAGCAATTTTGTAAACATATTCTTTATTCAAATTGTTTTTTTGTAATTCCTTAAGGGACCAATTAGGTCAGAATCCTTGAGAAGACATAGATTGTTTGTCTTTATGGTTGTTAGTCACCAGCAGTTGCCAGTGCATTTGTAATATGTTGATTATAGTGGATTAAGACCTGGGGTAGAAGACGAAAACACCTTGGTGGGTAGACTGGATATCTTTGAGTTTCTCCAGTATAAAAATCGACGTGTCTTTCTCATTTTGCATTTCCTAAGCTTTGTTTTTTAGTTAGTAAAAGGCTTTTATTTTTTAAAACGCAATTCACCCCCTCCCCCTTTCTTGTGTTTTTCTCACCTTCATCAAGCGCATGAGGAGAAAAATGTTTATGTTATTGAAAATGTTAAGGCTAGTACTACTATAGCTAATGATGGTGTTATTATTAACCATAATCATGCATTGGATAATGTGAAGACAATGGAGAAATGTGTGATGATTTAGAGGAAAGTATTCTTCTGGTTGTGCTTCTAATAACAAGGAGTATGGGGTGATGTCAAAGAACACACATTATATAGATGATATGACTCTATATAATGGTGAAGATCTCAATGGTTTTGATCAGTCGCAAGTTGTTTCCATGATATTTGCTGAAGAAGATGAAAATATTTGTGAAGTTGAAACTTTTGATCATCTTGAAGGCATTAGTTTGATTTTAATACCTTCAAATATTCTGAAGCTCAAACATGGTAATAATAGATGTGAAAAGAAAATTCCTCAATAGCTATTGGAATTCTACTACTTGTATCAACACTTTGGAGGGTGTCAATATGAAAGACAGTAAGGATTTAATGATAGACACCATGTTAGGTGGGATAATAGAGCATTGTGATCAACAAATGCTAACTGAATAAGATATGATCATGGTATAAGATGTTACCTAGGGTTGTTCACGGTTTGGTTTGGATCAGTTTTGAAACAAAATATCATCTGATCCAGAGGTATATTTAGTTGTGGTTTGGTTTTGTTTTGGATGATTGGTTAAAAAATCTAATCCAATCCAATCCAATTTCATGCAGTCTAATTTGGGTATGTTCTTTGGATATCCAAATTACAAGTTATAGCTTTTATTAGTATTCTAAAATTACTATTAAATAGTATGTTTGACATAATATATAATATATTGTATCAAAAGTTAATATTACAAGATGAAAAAAATAAAAATAAAAAGATTAAACAGTACTAATAAATAGTATTTACAAAAATAAGCATCTTCTAATATTAAAATAACACAACATTTATACTAATAAAAAATAAATAAGTAAAATATATATATACATCCGGTTTGGTTTGATTAGAATCAGTTTTGAAAAAACAATCTAAAATTCGATCCAAACCGATCGGTTTTTACAAAATGACATCCAAATACATAAAAAAAAATTGGTTTTTTGCGGTTTTTTGTTTTTTTGGATCGGTTTCGGTTTTTATTTGGATTTATTTGGATTTGAACACCCCTAATGTTACCTGCCTTCTCGATTTTCAAGTAAAGCAAATGAAGGACTACACATGTGATTCCTAAGGTTTATATTGTAACATCCCAAAATTTTCCATCTCATTTCCATATCATTTATCATATCCTTTCATACATTGCATTGCATTCAAATCGTAAAAAATGAAGCATACATCATTGGTGGAAGCATAAGGCATGTGATCAGTTGATTTTCAAAGTTGTAATCATTCAAAGCCAAAGGACAAGAGGCAAGTGCCTTCCAACATGCCTCAAGGGTCTCTAATATCTCATATCACTTCATTTGATCCCCCAAGCCATTGTGATATGGGGATTGATCAAGAAGTTGAAGTAGTGCATCATCTCCTAAGCAAAAGGGCATCAAATTAGGTTTTTTTATTCAAGAGGTCTCCTGATGAAATTTTGATTCAAACTTGAGCTTAACGGTTTCTATATGCTATCAAGTATATAAGGGTGTAATATTGCCCATTATGTAACGCCCTGTATAATTTATACCTAGAATAATATCATACAAGTGTGTGTTGGGTACTGACACCATCATAAGTGCCTAATAGCACAATTCACATTCTTGGCCAATTCTAAAAACAATACAAACTATGGTACAAGACATGAAAATTATACTAAATAAAAAATTCTAAGATCAATACAATATCCATCATTGTACAAAAGATAAATACACAACGGAAAATTCAATCTATGCTTCACTTGAAACATCCCGAGCATAGCTCCACTTGTAAACCAAACCTGCAAAAGAAACCTGAAAAGCAACAACTATAGTGGTGTGAGATATCAACGTCTAAGTGAGTTCCCTATCTTATGGATTCTCTCGGCTATACAAGGTTCTACAATAATCCTTATCAAGTCGGGGAAAAGCCTAGACCTTGAGTTCACAATCTCACACTCATATGGAAACATATATTTAGTTCACTAACTCGAAAAGTATCACTAATCCGGAAACCACAAAGGTATCCCCTATTTCCGTCCTCTTCTATGTCTAGAAGTCAACCCGAGTCATGGATCCTTGTATTTACTTGACATACAAAATGGATTCGGACTCTAGGCCTATTAACCTTGAATATTCACTTCACATGGCCTGTTAACCATCTCAAGTCTCTACATATAAATATTTTCCATTCGTACTAACCGCGGGAATCAAATCTTCCAAGTAACCATGCATACATTCCAGAGGAGCCCCTATCTCATGAAACGAAATCTAAGGGAACATGGTTTCGATTACGTGATTTCACTCAAATGGGAATGTATAAAACATTCCGAAGGCCTGTTAAACTTTTCCACAAATAACACACCCAAATGGGTTCACACACATGTTCCATATAGTGCCTCACTCACCACTAGACCATTACTCGACTAAGATACTTCTCTAAGCATCGAACGTCCGAGCATCTCCATCTACTTTATATCAAATTCCTACTTATAACTAGGTTCTACTATTGATTTGTGGTAAGGTTTCCTTACTCTACTTAACTCATTTTAATGAAGTAGTCTCAAGATTATAATTGGATTAGCATGCATACTCATATGACATATCACAATACATAATCATAAATCATCCAAATATCATAAATGAAATAATTCCACACTATTATCAATATCTTCTCTTTTAATTAGATAGATCATCGAAAGAGCTTTCTAACGATATAAAGAACGCTTCAATTAGACACCCGTGTCAAAAGTTACATATTTTTGAAGAAAAGAAAAAAATATTTGAAAAACTGCCAGGGGCGCCCGACGATCAATATTTCGCCCGGCGAAGCCCTCTGCACCTACGATTCGCCCGACGATCACAACGGCTCAAGCCCAATCTCATAAAACTTAAAAGATAAATATTTTTCTCTCATCTCCTCTTACTTCCGTCCGACAGTCATGGCTTCATCACTCGGCGCTCAGAGCGTTGCCCAACGGTTTGCACCATAACTAGAATATGAACTATGCGTTTCTAGGGTTCAGAAAGCCCCCATAACCCACCATTTTCATACCAGAACATTTCCAGAGACTAAAAAACGATTAACAATTGATCACATGCATATTATAACCATACTATGCAAATTATATCGATTTTCATCTGTTAGATTTCATTGATTTGCACTTTAAGCATTTTATCACTAAACCTAACTTAAGCTAAAATCATCTCTAACTCTAGAACTTAAAGCTTCTATCTAGAAACTACCTTGAAAATTAATAGGAGTTTGATGAAGTATGATGAATAAGATTGATGAATCCAAGCTTTTTCTCTTCAACTTCTAGGATTTCTTCTTTTTCTCTCTTCTTCCCTCTTCTTTCTCTTCTTCTAACTTTCTATCTTTTCTTTTCCAAAATATCTATATATACATATATAACTACTATATATACATAATATAATTCAATGATATAAAATATCTCTAATTAATATTTTATCTTCCAATATCAATAGCTCAAATATTAGAGTTACCTAAATGTCTCTAATGTACCAATTAATAAAACCTAAGGGTCGAGTAATATTAATCAGTTAACTCTGAGTTCAACAGTTGCTCTAATTATCTAAACAGATAATCCTCGGAGCATACTGGAATCCAATTGAATCCATTTAATATTGTCCATAGAACTTAAATAAATATAGGGTATTACACATTGGATCATTTCAAAAGGTTTCCAATTGGCCAGTTACTTGAAAATCAAGAAATTGGGGAAAAGCCAATTGTGTAGAGGAAAAAGTGAACTCCTGACTTTTTAAGATCAAAGTCATGGTCCACAAGTCAAATATGATCAATGTTGAAGATTTGATCAAGAAACGTCAAGAGATTCATGGAAAAATCAAGAAATCACAAAACTTCCCAAATAGAAACTTAGGGTTTCTAAATATGGCAACTTGTGGCCATTTTGCACCTAACATTAAAGCATTCTTTCTTCAAGATAAAGGCTTCAAACTTCAGGCCTAAGCTGAACCAATTAAATAACACATCCTAAGCTTCAAATCCATAGCAAGAACACCTCCATTGGATCAAACTTGAGGGAGATATGATCAATCAAAGTTTGACAAAACATGGGCAACTTTGTTGGGAAACATAACATTGTTTGATTCTTTCCCCACACATACACATCAATGCCATTCATACATTGCCTCGTATGATCAAGCAAGATTCTTACACACATACATACATGTACATCCTATGCATAAAAGAGGAAAATGTCAAAACAATTATCAAACAAGCATGTTGCAGCTGTGACATTGCATCACCACCACACATCATAATCCGCACCATAAGCATTATGATCATTATCCATACATGAGCATAACACATGAACATCTACTACACGAAACCCTCTCCTCCTCATTTTGCAAATTCTCATTTCACCTCTTAGTTTCTCATTTCACCTCAGATAACTATGGTTCTAACTTTTAACTAAGGTGGTTAACAATTAACCATTCATATAAATCAAACCAAAACAGAAATCTAACTAATTTTACTTCATTTTTCACATTTTTCTAAAATTCACTATCAAGAAGCCTCTGAATTATCTCTTATTTCCGAAGCTTCTTTCAATCATTTATCAATCTTCATCATCACACATCAATGGATAATTGAATCTGTATTGCTTTTTTTCTTCTTCATCAAGTTCATAACCTTTTCTAGTCGAAGTTTTCAAGCGATTGAAAGTGATCTCAAGCCTTTTTTTGGCACAGTGAAGCTCAAGAACACAAGCCTATCACATATGGTTTTATTGTTGTTGAAGAATCATCAGATTCAAGTTTTTTCCTTAACTTGTTCTTGAACTTTTTCAGTTGATTTACAATTGTTTCTTGCTTAATTTGAGCTTAGTAGAAGATAATGCACCTCTGGCTAGTTTATAGGCACCATATATGCATATATCTAAAATTTAGGGTAAAATTGAAGTGATTTATTCTCTCTACTTGTGCTTCTTTTGTGCTTTCTAATGTTAAATTTGGACTATGTTTGAGCTTAACTTTCGAATTGCACCATTTTTGTGAATTTATGGAGAGGTTTGTTAGTTGCAGTTGATCGGAGTAGGCCGGAGAATATTACTGGAGGTCCTTCTCCGGCTGATGAGGTTCAGCTAGGGTTTTAGGATGAAATTAAGTCGTGGTCGTTGACTTTGTGAGATCCAAAGGATAAAATCATGGTAGTGCATTAATGCGTTTCTATAATGTTGACTTTGACATGTTTAGATTTGTGTGTGTGTGTGTGTGTGTGTGTGTGTGTGTGTGTGTGTGTGTGTGTCTACGTGTGCTATTGTGTCCATTGCATCTAGTTCATCCGTTTTGCCTACTTTCCTGATTGATCTTGACTGACTGCATCCAACTCATGAGATTTAGTCAAATATGTTAACTGAGTCTTCATCATAATTGCTTGCGTTGCACCCCTGTTCTAATTATTTTCAATTTTATTTTTCTTTTGTCTATCTTTTTAGTTTTTAATTTCTAAAAATACAAAAACATCTTTAAAAATTCTACAAAAATTCCTAGAGCATCTAAGCTCATTTTAATAATTTTCCATATTTTTACTTTCTGATTTTTTTTATTTTTGGATTCTTTTTTTACTTAGTTTGAGTTTCTTTGGGTACCTTAGACCTTTTAGAGCATTGATAGGATTAAATTATGACTTGGATAGTTCTAATACACTATGATCTCTTTCATTTGGTTTCTTAATGTTTTTGAGTTCTCATTACTTCTTATTTGCAATTATGATTCATTTTGCTAATTTTCAGGGGCTAATGGTAAGTCACATGAGTGTGGGTGAACATATATATTCTAACTTCTTTTCTCGTCTTTTAATAATTCAATTTTTGTTTGATTAAGAATTTAAAGATGATTTGCTTGTACAATATTTTCTCACCCTTCTTAGAAACAACTTAGCTTCCATCTTTGAAGTAAGTTGCTTTCTTATTCTTCTTCGTCTTCTTCTTCTTCTTCTTCTTCTTCTTCTTTTCTTCTCCTTTCTTATAGGATAGTGCTCTTCCAACCACACTAACCCTAGGGCATCAATGCATGATAACTCTTAGGATTATAGTTCCCCTTAGATTTTGAACCCTTTGCTCTTTTGGGTCTTTCTCTCTTTTCATCTCAAAAATCTAACCAAAAACACCTAATAAAGGTTTAAATAACATCATGTGCCCTGAGCCTTATTCCATGGGGCACTCGCATCTATCCTATCATGGGGTGATGTGAGATTGTCTAGCATGATGCACAAGTTTTCAACATGAAGTTGTTTCAAAATAATCTAAAAAACACTTCTTCATTCAAAAGTAACAAAAACACTTAATAAATAAAATAGGCTAGTGTACTTAAGCCTTAATCATTAGAAATAAGTTTTGGGATCTTCTCCAAACTTTGTGTGCTTCTTCTTTATTCCATCTTGGAGTGATGTAGGAAGTACACACTCCATTAAATGAGACTTGAATACACTCTCCTATGCAAACTCTCAAATAAAAAGCTTCTAAAAAACTTCAAACAAACAATAAACGTTTTTCTTCAGGAATTATCTTTTCATATCCCTCATTCTAAACGAAATAACTTGCTTCTACTTGTCATTTACAAGATAATATGCACTCGAGCCATACAAGTCAAACACCGTAGCATAGGAATAAGTAGTTCAAACCCTAAAAACACAAGCAAGTTGTCTCAGTCTTATTGAGTCAAACTACGATGTTCTAAATTTCTCATTGCACAAAGGGAAAATGTAGGCACAAGCGATGATGCTTAGCGAACACAATCATTCAGTCTCTTTCCTTGTTCCTTGTTCCATTTCATCTCTTTATCCTTTCATCTCATTCCTCTTTATTTCTTTTCAGTATTTTCCAGTAGCAGTTGCAGCAGTAGCAGTTGCAGCAGTAGCAAATATCCCCAGGTACGACAGATGATCTGGGGTGCTAATACATTCCATTTTCATAATCAACTCCCTTACCCGTTCTATCTAGTTCGCTAGACCTCATTATTTCCTATTCCTAGAGTTTGTGAAACATTACCTTTTCCTATCCTTGGGATAAAAATGCATGGCTGGCGACTCTTCCTTTTCTGCGCCACTTTCGTGTCTGTACCAGGATGGAAATCCCGGGAGAGACAACTTGCAAGTCTGTTGGGGACCTGCTTTCTCCTATGCGAGTCAATCCTAGCGTTTGTTTGTTTCTATTTCTTTGGGTCTTTATCTGTTTGCTGATGTGTTCTTTAGTTTAGCTTTACTGTTTTATTTACAGTTTATTACTTTACTTTATTTACTGTTTTCCGCATTTACATTTCATGCATCATTATGTTGGACTGTCTGGTTTTCTTGGTGGGATGGGAGTTATTGTGAGATGATCCCAATACCCAGGCTCGAGTGCACCATAGACTTAGCATGGACAATCACTTTGCTTTCATGATATCTTTCCATGCGAGTAGTAGTGAGTTCCACACCTAGATTATGGTCGTCTTGGAAATGTTCTGTTATAGGGGTCTTCCCTATTCCAGGATACGACCTTGATAGTTACATGCATCTGGGGACCTATCACTGAGGACATTTGTGGAAACATCACTTTCCAGTGGTTACAATAGTAGACCACATTTGTTGGAAAACACACTCGCACCCGAGGGCCCACTGGGAACTCGCATAGGATGGCCTTGTTCTTTCATAAGAAATCAGTCAAAGTACTCCTCGTTTGGCAATAGTATTGTAACCTTCGATATGAATGTACTTATTCTTCTCGACCTCAGTGCTTAAAGATTGGGACTTATGTGAGATGCTTGTTTGTGGGAATCAATGGAGACCTCCTCGATTAGTGTATAATGTCAAACTGAAAACGGTGACCGTATTATCGCTTCTCAACCTGAGAGTAAGAGAAACTGACCCTTAACATTACTTGTGAGATGGGGGGAATGTTTACAGGTTTGTAGGAACCCTGACTTTATACATACCCATTTCATTTGTGTGTTTTATAAGCAGTGATTATGTTCTATAGGGTTTATGGTTCTTAGCTTGGGTAATGTACGGAGATGATATTGATATGGCTCTATGCAGACACTTGGCTCATTATTCAACACTTACACCAGACACATGTCACTGATCACATGCCTTGCATTGCATCATGAAATCATTAACCATTTGTGTTTTCCTTTCTCAGGTTATTATCCGGTGTTCCCAATTCCGATGGTATTATGTGCTTTATTTCTAGATGGCTGGAAGTGGTCCCAGGAAGAACAATGTGCATTATACTTTCCCGAATCATGAAACGAAAGATATCTAAGAGTTGATTGACTTAATGGATGACAAATTGCTGGACAAATTCATGAATAAGTATAGGTTGATTCTGAGTTATGTGGATAAGGTTACTCCAAAGAAACATGGAGGTTTGCATACACTCCTTCAGTTCTACGATCCTCAGATAAGATGTTTTGTTTTCACTTATTACATCTTGATGCCTACCCTGGAAGAACTTGTTAGTATCTTAAGGGTTCCAATCAAGGAAAGTCTTCCTTTCTACAATTCTACGAGAGTTCCTCCGAGAGAGGACATTGCCAAAGCAACTCATTTGAGCATGGCTCTGATTTATGACAATATTAAAGAGAAGAGGGAAAGTAAAGAGTTTCACTTGGAGTTTCTGATATCTGAAGCAAAAAGGTGTGTTGGAAAGCAAGAGTGGGTATCCTTTAGTGCAATTCTGGCTTTGATTGTATATGGGATTAGCTTGTTCCCAAACGAGAAGGATTTTGTGAGTATGGATGATATAGCCATGTTTATCAAGAGGAATCCCATTCAAACTTTGTTGGGATATTTTCGTTATGTTGTCCATTACAAGAATGAGAAAAAGCATGGGGTATTGGTATCTTGTTGTGCACCCTTGTTCTGTACTTGGTTTGCTCGCCACCTTCCGAAGACAATACCCTTTCTGGAACTCAAAAGTATTGTTAAGTGTTCCAAGAGATTGATGGGTTTGACTGCTGCGGATATTACTTAGTGTTATAACAAAGGTATGGCTGGAATGGAGCTTCTTACTAGTTGTAGTAATTTCCCTAATATGTCTTTGCTCGAAAGAAAAAGGAGGAACTAACTAAAACCACGGGTTATCCATCAAAAAATTTGGGTACCCGTTGAAGGCACCTCCAAAGGAAGCAGAGCTAGCAGAGTCCTTGTACATTCCAGCTAAGGGAGACAAAGAAAGATCTATTCATATTTCTCAGGAAAGGAAATAAGGAATTTGGGAAGATAGTTCCGAAGACATATGCACCTTATGTTGACTAGTTGAGTCACTGTGTCAAGGTTATGCTTCTTCTGTTCTCAGTGGAGCCACCTCTATATCCTAAAGTGGTTGAGCCATGAACCAGCGTGCCCATTGAAGAATTACAGAAGTTGGAATCCTTTCTCCAAGAGGTCAGACCAAAAAATTCTGAAATCAATGGTCTTCATCAACACTTGGTCCATTTCAACCGGGATTTAGAAGAGAAAGTTCACTCTGCTCAAAAGGCCATGGAAGACAAACAGAAAGAGTTTGAAGAAAGGGAGCTTTATTTCCGGAAGAAAGGTCTAGCTGAGATAAGCAAGGCTAGTGAGCGGAGAAGGATTAATAAATCCTTAACTAAGGCAAATAAAGCTATTACCCTTTTGTAACGGTAAAAACATGAGTGTAAGCTATTAGTTAACTTAATTCAAAGTAAACACAGTTGTCACCGCGCTTTTATTTTATTCCAAATGGAAAAGGGAAAAAGAGTGAATAAAACCTAATGAATCTAAAAGCAAAAAGCTAAACGAATCGAACAGAGAACGGGTAAGGGGATAGGTTACAAGTTGGGAAGGTTTTACGCACCAAAAATGTCTGTGGTACTCCAAGGGAGCCCTTTGAAAAATTTACTAATTTTGGTTTGAAAATGGTTTGTAAAAATGAGAGTGGGGAGGTGAGAGAAAGATTTTTTTATTTTTTTTATTTTTGTGTTTGGAGAGGTTTACCACCTCATGCCTATGTACCCACAAAGTGCAATGCAAGATCAAAACCTCGTAGTTTGTGGTACAGATAGTGAAAAGGGTGGGTTAAGATTCATTTTATTAAGTGAAGAGAATTTGTCATCTTCAAGTGGATAGCCAAACAAATCTACCATGAGAATGAATGCATGGACTCATACAACATTATGGGTAGGGCGCCAACTCGGATAAAATCAACGAGTATGCCATTAAACCCCCACAAATGACAAGAGACTCAATTACATCAAACTACAACCAGGGAGATTGAGAGACTTACATCCGACTAAAGAATAATGACTTATAATCTGCACTCAAATAAACAAAAGTGCACAAAGGCACAAAACAACTTGAATGAGTTTGATTCTTTTTATTTTTTGAATTAAGGTCAACATGATTAGATTCATTGATTTTAATAGAAAATAAAAAAGTAAAAGGCACTTGACAAAAGTCAAGGTTTTTGTTTATTAAAGAGGTGATGATTTAAAAAGAAGGAATCCTTTGAAAAAGGGAGAAGGTTTTGAAAATTGAAGAATGGGAGGAGATGAAAGGACTATCCTAAAAAAGAAAATAAGGAGATAAGGGAAGAAAGATCTAACCAAACTTGATGACATTCCAAATTATGAGCAAAAAAGTTCCATCCTTATGAGCTAGCAAATGGCCAAATAAAGGCTAAATCCCACTTCATGAAGATCAAAGCAAAGGGAAGGGATCCTAAAATCTAAGTCCAAAAATCTTCACTCCAATGCCAAGGATAGTAACCAAAAGTCCTCAAATTAAAGTCATAAGTCCTTTAGAAGTTTAATCCTTTATTAATGTTTTTATTTGGTGTCCAAATGGACAAAGAAAAATCAACAATTAAAATAATAAGAACAATAAACATGATATGGATGAATAAAGCAAAATAGAATAAAGACAATAAAAGTGCAAGAAATTAAATGTTAGTAACAAAAAGAAATTAAAGTGCAAGAATTTAAAATATTAATAGTAGTAATAGTATAATAATATTTACATAATAATGGTATGGTGAATTTAATCAACCACAACAAAAAGAGTAACCAAAATCGAAAGGCAACTGGATCCGCTTAGCATCTTACACTATAGCGATTAATCAAGGCAAACCGAACCGAATTCAATGAAATTTGAAAGGCGATTGGGAAACCCAAAGCACCTACGCATCAAACATTCATAAGTCTCGATTCTTAATTCAATATGATTAACCACTTTGGGATTACGCGATCAACAAGAGATCCGGTCCATGAAAGTGCAAGTTCCCAATTAGATTTTTATTCCGAAGTCGGGACATATTTAGGTCTATGTTAAGCAATCTCCGAGTAATTTACGAAGTAATTACCCTACAAATAAGGCCGGCCACCACCAATTAAGGTGCATAATGTTAGTGCTAATGCATGCGAGATAAACGATATGTAAATCGTTATCCGGACGCGATACCGCACAAAACTAAAGGTGAATACCAAATTGAGCCTCACTTATGGTATTCTTCCATCCTTAAGTTCAATCACTCATCTTGGTGGATTCAAGCATGAAAATGTATCACTAATGCAAAGTACCTTAAATGAATTGAATAATCCACTTAAAGGTATTTTTGAATTAATGAACATTAACTACTCTAATCTACACCCAAAGTTCATTGAAATTAAGGAGAAATCACTCCCAAAAATGCTTCCCAAGGTAAAAATTAAAAGGAGGAGGAAGAAGAAGAAAGAGGAACCAAAGAGGGCTTGAAACAAGCCAAGAATTCAATTTTGACTTGCGTTAACCGGTTAACGCATGTGGTTAACCGGTTAACGCTGAAGCAGCAGTAGAAAATATGCAGAAATTCAGCATTGATCCATTTTCAAAACTCTTTCAAAACATTTAATGATCATGATCTGAATTTGCACGAATATTAAAACCAAAATACAGTGGAATCCCTGCAATCAAACAAAAAATAAAGATCCAAAGGATCTAGAATCAAAGGAACCAAAGATCTACATCTTGAATGGTTGATGGTAAGTATGGGTTTGTGGAAGGAGAGGAATTACCAAAAGCTCTTCTTCAAATTGAACCAAGCCAAGCTAGATCTACTGCAATTGATGATCAAAAGAATGAAAGGATGAAGGTTTAGCTCAAGCTAATCAAGAATTCAATGTGAATTCTTGATAACTTCAAAAGAAAGAAAGTGAGCTTTTGAGAATTTTTGTGTTGGGGGAGTAATTTGCAAGAGGTTTTGTGGCAATCAAAAGCTTGTAGAAATTTTTGCAAGGTGAATTTGGCTCTCTAAAGCTTGTTGATTGAATGAAATTGTGGTCCTATTTAAAGGCCTTAGGGATGGAAATTTGGTGGAATGGAGCTTGCTTTGGTAATTTGAATTTAGGTTTGGTAATTGAAAATTTGGTGGGAAATGGAAAAGAGTGTTGATTAATGAGGGTTTATGGTAGGAAATGATCAAAGTGATGTAGAGAAATCAGAAACCAATGGATCTAGAATATTCCAATTAAATCAATGATCTAAGGGTGTTGGATTTGAATAAAAAATTCAAATTTTTCACTGGTTAACCGGTTAACGCATATGGTTAACTGGTTAACCAAGCTGAAATTTGAATTTTTTTATTCAAACATGGTTGCTTGGTTGTTTCGGCCTGATTCTTTTTATGCGTCGAACAAATTGACACATGAACCATGAAAATACTTTGAATGAATCAATTAACTCGGGAAATCCTTGATCAGATAAAAATTTGAATTATTTGCGGATCAACTTCGACTTGTTTCTGTGAAATTTCGCTCGAGCTGCAGGACTGCTATTTTTGGTATTTTCACATTGTTCCTCTTCCTGAAAAAATGTTAGCAAAAGGAAACAAAATATTTTTGGATTTTGATTAATGGTTAGTAAACATAAACAAATAAAGTAATTAAAGACAACGGTGATCCCCTGCGAGGCATAAACCTAACCCGAGAAGAACCGTGCAACCAGTGCAATCTTGTTTGTATGCAAGATGCAGATGAAAATGCAAAGAACACTTAGGGAAAAAATTAGGGTGCAACAGCTGCCCTTATTTAAGTTTCTTCAATCTGAAGATATGAAGATTGACATCTTCATCTCTGCAAGATGGGAGAGACTTAAATATAGAAAATCCAAATTTTTGTCCTAAGAGAACATGATATGAATATGATATGCAAACCCAAGATCTCTGTGGGGAAAACACGACCACCAGAGGAAAGCAAAAGCTTGGGGACGCAAAAGAAATATACCGCAAGGGAAAATAAAAGACACCAAAAGAGTTACCAGGAAAATAAATCACTGGATAACCGACTCCACATGGGGGAAAAGAAAATATGATATAATCAAGGTAACAGGGTTCAACGGGAAAGAGTAAACACTCTCCCAGGGAACAATAACCATTCAAAGTATTCGAGTCCAAAAATGGAGGAATACCGAGTCGGAACAGAATCATCAACTACCGGTTTACTGGGTAGGAAAACAAGGGACTCGACTATCAATTTACTGGATAGGAGCAAAACAAAGAGGGATAACTTCCACTACCTTTTTACTGGGTAGAAAAATTCTCAACTACCTGATTTACTGGGTAGGAGCTCGAGCAAAGGGAAACAACTTCTATTACCTTTTTACTGGGTAGAAAGAAGAACTCTCAACTATCGGATTTACTGGGTAGGAGTACAAGCAAAATAGCTTGATCAATTTGGTCATATTACCCACTTTCGAAAAATTGATAGCTTAATTCCAAAGTAATATTACTCACAAAGGGGGAATAAAGTTCAATCCAAGAACAAATTGGAGAGAAACGGTCAAACAAGACTCATCCCTAGGAGGAAATATCTCAAGTGGGAAATTCCATCCAGATAATAAACTAGGGAGGAAACTGAATCAAAATCATCCACGAGAAACAAACTCAGTGGGGAAATAGAAAGGATAAACATTTTCTGCATAAGGGTTGACACTCTAAACTTGAGAGGAAAACCACACACACACTCTGTGGGGAAAAAACACACCAAAGAGCGGGGAACAAAGATAAATGCAAGAATGCAAGCAAAGGATGCTATGCTCATGCGTATGAATATGTGTATGAATATGCATATGAATATGCGGACAAAACAGACATAAAGATAAGCAACGGGTGACGTAAACACCACAACAATCGGATACTCGGCTAACCAGGGCAATAAGGTCGGGGACCATGCTGGAGATTCGATTCGAAATCCTGCAGGGGAACATCAAAAGCCATCAATGGAATAAAATCCTACTACAAGGCATAACTCAGACTGGGGAAAACAACTATTAGGGATCCAATCCACAAAGCATTCTTTCAGAATCCATAAAAGGATAACATCAGAAAATTCCAATCTGAGAGGATAACATGTCAGAGATATCTCAAGAACTCAAAATCTTCCATACTCTGGGGGAAAAGGGAAATGTCCCTGTTAAACTCTGATGGGGACGAATATCTTCATAAATCTGGATGAGAAAACAAAATAAAGATCTACCAATGATGCAAATAAAGCAAATCATGCTGGAGTATCAAACATCAATCATCAACTCTGCATAGGGATACCACCTTGTTGAGGAGAGGTAAAAATCTGTCGGGGATGGGGAATACTTCCGCGATCCATGCTAGGGACATAAATGTTCTTAAACAAACTTCTGCAGGAACAACCATCATACTATTTCTGCTCCATTCGGGGAAAGAGTTATACCACTCTCACTCTGCTTGGGGAAGGAGTTACGCCACTCCTGCTCTGCTTAGGGAAAGAGTGCAAAACTTGCCAAAGATAACAAATAGAGATCTGCTGGAAACCATCACATGCATACTTACTCGGGGTCTATGAAGATCTTTCATCACTAAACATTTTGAATTTTCGATCCACGTGGGATACCAGAAGTTAACATCGTAACAAATCATGATCACGAGGGATTTTAAATCAATATTCACCAACAGGTGAAAGAAAACCTCTAAACTGATTGATATACTAATACTTCTGCTGAGGGATGCAAACAACCTATGCTGAGGAGCAAAGACTTGGTCGGGAGCTTCCAAAACTTTTCAAGTTAAGGGTAAACTGTTGAGGAAGAGATCAAAACTCAGCTGGGGATTTTCTAGGATATACCTTCCAACAACTCTTCTTGGGGAAAGGAACAGAATTAAGAGTATTTATAATCCTTGCTCATGCTGATTGTTGGGGAACAAAACATCATTAACATCGACATGCCGGGACCAATCAGGAATTTCATAAGGACACAAACAGATCAAACCCTTCTTTGGGAGAGACAAGTTACACACATCCGGACTTTACCATCCCTGGAATCACTATTGATATCCTTTCTTTGTTCACAAATCAAAAGAAAATATTTTTATAATCTTCAAAGATTAAATTTATTAAATTTGTTTCAAAAATCATCATCAACAATAAATTGAAATTTTGTAAATAGAAACAATATAAAGAGTTTCAAACAATTGGATAACCGCTCAAATTTATTGATGGAATGGTAGTCAGCAAATGGCGTGACTCCATGGATCATTACAAGTTTGAAAAATTGTAAATACACGGAAAAAGGGCTACATTGAAATACAATGATCACTATTCTCTCTATCAACTTTGAACTCCACTGTGCCCAAAACTTCAGTCAAGGATGAATGAATAAGAATCCTTGATGGACAATTCTTCTGAGGGGCAGAATCTGAAATCCTCGGTCGCTACAAGTGATCCAATCTATCGATGCAGTTACTTGCCATGATCCCTAACTTTTGCCTATATTTCCCTTTCGGGTTTTCAATCTACAGGGATAATTATTTCTGTTTTTGTCTCTAATTTTGCCTGGACCTCCCTTTCGGGTTTTCAATCCACCGAGACGCTCATTTTTGCATAAGCCGCCCTTTCGGGTTTTCAACTTAGCGAGTTGTTCTTTTATTTTTTAGGCGAAGTATTTTTTGACTGCATCCGCATTCACAGGACGAGTGATTTCCTTACCATCCATAGTTGCAAGAATTAATGAACCGCCAGAGAAGGTTTTCTTGACAACATATGGGCCATCATAGTTCGGAGTCCACTTGCCCCAAGAATCTGTAATGAAAGACTGAATCTTTTTGAGCACGAGGCCGCCTTCTCTGAATACACAAGGTTTGACCTTCTTGTCAAAAGCTTTCTTCATTCTTTGCTGGTACAACCGACCATGACACAAAGATGTTATTCTCTTTTCTTCAATCAAATTCAACTGATCAAATCTACTCTGACACCATTCAGCCCCAGTCAACTTGGCTTCCATCAGAACTCTCATTGATGGGATCTCAACCTCGACGGGGAGCACTGCTTCTGTACCATAAACAAGTGAGAAAGGGGTTGCCCTTGTTGAAGTGCAGACATATGTACGATACCCATGCAAAGCAAAAGGGAGCATCTCATGCCAGTACTTGTATGTCACAACCATCTTCTGAATGATCTTCTTAATGTTCTTATTCGCAGCATCAACAGCCCCATTCATCTTCGGTCTATAAGGAGAAGAATTATGGTGTTGAATCTTGAATTCTTCACAAAGCTCTTTCATCATCTTATTATTCAAGTTTGAACCATTATCAGTAATGATTCTATTCGGAACACCATATCTGCAGATCATGTTATTCTTGATAAACCAAACCACAACTTGCTTGGTCACATTAGCATACGATGCCGCTTCCATCCACTTAGTGATGTAGTCAATTGCCACAAGAATAAAACGATGTCCATTGGAAGCTTGGGTTCAATCATACCAATCATGTCAATTCCCCATATAGAGAAAGGCCACATGGAAGAAATCACATTGAGATGAGTTGGTGGCACATGAATCTTATCAGCATACACTTGACACTTATTGAACTTTTCACATACTTGCAACAATCAGATTCCATTGTCAACCAATAGTAACCTGATCTCAACATCTTTTTAGCC
Organism: Lathyrus aphaca; assembly: GCA_963966055.1. Classification (NCBI taxonomy): domain Eukaryota; kingdom Viridiplantae; phylum Streptophyta; class Magnoliopsida; order Fabales; family Fabaceae; genus Lathyrus; species Lathyrus aphaca. The sequence goes on along the minus strand of OZ014521.1, from coordinate 408,140,274 downwards.
ATTTCATGCCCATTAGCATGAGTACCAAAAGATCCTTCATGAATATCTTTCATTAACATGTCTGCTTCGTGTCTATCGACGCATCTGAGCAAGACCATGTCAAAATTCCTCTTATAAAGCACATTCCCATTCAGGAGGAAATTTCCTGCCAATCTCCTCAAAGTCCTCTTGTCTTTATCGGATGCCCCAAATGGGTATTCCTGACTTTGGAGAAAACATTTAATATCATGGTACCAAGGCTTGTCATCATGGACCTCTTCAACTGCAAACACATGAGCTGGTCTTTCAAGCCGCATCACTCTGATCATGGGAACATCATTCTAATGGGGTACCTTTATCATAGAATCTATAGTTGCTAAAGCATCTACCATCTGATTCTCATCACGAGGAACATAATGAAACTCAACTTTAGTGAAGAAAGTTGATATCCTCCTAGCATAATATCTATAAAGGATCAAGTGGGGTTGATGAGTTACCCATTTACCCTTGATCTAATTGACTACCAAAGCAGAATCTCCATACACATCAAAATGCTTAATCCTCTGATCAATAGCTTCCTCAAGACCCATAATACAGGCTTCATACTCAGCTTCATTATTGGTACAAGGAAAAGTTAACCTCGCAGCCAAAGGAATATACGAACCATGGGGAGTAATGATCATTGCCCCAATTCCTCTTCCGCGTGAATTCACAGCACCATCAAAAACTAAACCCCATCGAGATCCAGGCTCCGGCCCTTCCTCAATCAAAGGTTCATCACAATCTTTCATTTTCAAGTACATCACATCCTCATCTGGAAAATCAAACTTGATAGGCTGGTAATCATCAATCGGTTGATGTGCCAAATGGTCAGCCAGGATACTGTAAACACCCCAAATTTTCCCTCACCCATTCACACCATGGCTTGTGATCATTTCATATGCATAAACACAATCATATCATCTCATATCTCAATTTTGAATCACTGCATTGTTTCTAAGTCATCTGCACCTAGGGTTTGTGATCTGAGCAATCCAAGAGCTTCTTGAGCCACTCCAAAGGTCAACAATCACTTCAAAGGGGTCCATGTGTGTTCTTATATCATATTACATCCCCTCAAAGTCAAAAATGCAAAAGGATCACAAGAACTGGGATTGGTGTGGATGCAGAGCCAAGTTTGACTGCACAGTTGACCTAAAATTAGGGTTTTGGTTTCAGAGGCCATAACCCCAAATTTTTTGGCCATTCTTGTTTCCATTGGTCTCTATATGGTATAGGGAGTATGCATATCAATTTTCATGAAGAAATTCCATGGGGAAGTCATCTGATCAAGAGTTGACTTTTCAGACAAGTCAGTGTGAAATCAGGGCATCTGAGGCCCCCAATGACCCAACCAAGGGGTGATCTTCATCATTTTGAGTGTATATGATCCTTATTTGATCATGGAAGAAGGTTGAAGTTCACAAAAATCAAGAATTTGAAGTTTTTGCAAAGTTGACTTTTTAGGGCATGGTTGACTTTTCAAGAATATGTCATTTTAGGTCACTTTTCAAGCCTTGCTTTTTGATCCAAAAATGCTTCAAATGGAAAAACTTTGGTAATGAAAGTTGTAGAATGCATTGTTCCCTTTTCAAAAAGTACAAGAACATGATCTAATTCTTCTTGGATCAAAAGTTATGGTGTGACAAAGTTGGCAAAAATCACTAATTTTCAAGTTATGCACCAAAAGGCAAAGTTGCAAATTCTCCTTTCAAGGCCAATTCAGTCATCATATGGGCCTCTAATTCACTCAACATGATCACACAACTTCTAAAAATCAGATTTGAACCAAGATCCCTCATGTTTCATGGTTGGTATAGCAAGAAAGTTTCATGTGAACTAGAAATGATCAAGTTGCAAAATCATCATCACACTACACCAACTAGTTGTCTTGGCTGCTGAACCTTCCTAGCATCACTCACACACCATGCTGCGCCAGCCCACATGCTTGTACCAAGCTAGAACTTAGCCCATGCCCTCCTTACACAAAAGTGGACTTTTTGCAAAAGTGGCCATACCAATCAATAAAGGGCAGGTCACATCATCTGACCAATGAGAGAGGTTTATGTGGACAAAATGCTAGCCATTTCATACATCAAGCCAGCCTGAAGCAAGTCATAGCATCACTTCTCCATTTTCACTCCATAGAGCAAAAGCCTTCGAATCTGTTTCCACAAGCCATAAACATTCAAACCAATTCCACATATCAACTCACCTTGCTTCACTAAGCCAAAGCAAGCAAAACCTAAGCCTGAAACCAGCAAGTACACCACTTCTCCATTTTCACCCTCACTTGCAAAACCTTTCGAAACTGATTACACAGCTCACAAACACAAAAACAAGCTTCATAGGTCAACTCAACTCATCTCCCTGGTCACAAAGAAACCATCATCACAGCCTGAAACCTTCAGAATCCCAAACACGATTCCTGCCCTTCATTGAACAGAACTTGTTCAAACTTCAGAACCAGCCATCATAAACTCTTTCCAAGCATTGAAAGCTTCTTAGGAGGTCAAGTGGAGTAGATTGCAAGCAGGAAACCAGCCAGAAGGTGCCAGAGATCAAAGCTCCAATTCAGGTGAGCTTCATGAACATTTTTTCCAGGAGCTCAGTTTTAAGTTCTTAAATGATTCTCTATGTCCCACTGATCATGATGATATGTTTGGTTTCGAAAATCATTGAGTTTTGAGCATGTATGGTGTTCCTGAAATTTTTTGACCTAAACCCCTTTTGCTTCGATTCAGCTTTGTTGTGTAAAATAAATGTGTTTTGGCTGTTGATTCTTACTCTATGATGTTTGGGGATGGTTTCTGGGCAGAGAAATTGGGTTTTAGTGAGCTAGGGTGAAAGTTAGCATTTTTCAGGGAAGGTGCTGGCCGGAGAAGACGACCGGAAGTCTTCTCCGGCAGCCTGAAAGTCATTAATATGTAATTAGGGTTAGGGCTTCCAGTTTGAATTTCAGGCGTTGGATGAGTTGACTGAGTCTTTTCCCGCGCGCATCCAATGGCTCAGATCAGGTCATTAGTTTAATTAGGTTTAATTTAATTAATTAATTAAGTTTAGCCCAGTTTGAATATGGGCCACAAGATCTGGCGCGCAGTCAATGCTTCCAAGCCCATAATGAATCCTGGCCTTCCATCTTGCATACTTCAGTTTATTTTATTTTTTATTTCATTTTCTTTCATTTAACTTCCACAATTTATTAAAAATAGTAAAATTGTTTTAAAAATTATGAAATTTTTTATCCTGAGTTTCATTAATTTTTATGACACAAAAATATTTTTATTTTCATTTTTAGCATTTAAAAAGTATTTTAAAATATATAAAAGTTTATTTTTAATTGATTAATGAGAATTAATTTATTAAAAATACTTTTAGGCATTTAAAAATCACCAAAAAATTCATGAAATGTTCTAAGACATTTAGAAACATTGTCCAACCTTCAAACCAAATTTATTTTTTGATCTTGATGCATTTTGAGAATTTTTCATTGATTTAAAATCATTTTTATGCATTAATTTGATCCAAAGTTCTAAAAATCATTTCTGCCTATCCATGAAAAGTTGGACATTGATTCTTCTTGCATTGCATTGTTTTTAGCATGTAGTTTGTGAGATTAAATGGCCATGATTTGATCCTTCATTTTCCATTTGTTTGGTAATTTTCTTGTTAAAAGACCCTAAAACCCTAAAAAACTTGTAAAAATCATAACTTGAGCTTGGTTAGAAGTTGAAGCTTCTCCTTTGGGCATTAGTTTAGTATAGGATTAGGGGTCCTTTGAGTGGCATTTTCATTTTTTTTATCTTAGGGTTTGCTCCTGATTTTTGGTTTTGTTTGTTGCATTGTTCATAAACCCTAATTTGGGCTTCCCATATGCATCCATCTTGCATTCTCTTGCATAACATGACTTGCCATGACATTTCAAGCATCCATGTGATTCATTTGACATCATAAGGCATATTGAAAGCATGTTTGATCATTGCATCATGTATTTGCCATGTTGTATGCCATGTGTACTTTATAACTTTTCATGTATGTCCATGCTCCTTAACTTGCTCCACTTGCACTCATAAGCTTGTATGATCATTTCCATGTGCTGCCTCATGTTTGTTAGCATCTCATAGCATCATTAGCATCATGTATATGTTTCTGGTTTTGTTTCTCATCATGTCATTCCATCCCATTTTGCATTGCATTGCATTTCTCTTCTAACCTTTCAGGTGGTAAGTGATTCTGAGAAGTGAATTTGCCTTCACTTCTCATACTTTCTTTTCATCTCTCTCTTGCATCCATTGCTGCATTGTTGCTTGTGTTTGAGATTGAGCTTGATCATTCTTCTTCTTCCCACTTTCTTTCTTCAAGTGACTTGACTTCTTGAATGAAGCAAGTCACTTTGCTTCTCTTGATCCTTTCATCTGCTTCCTGGTGGTTCCATTGAAGACTTCTCTTAAAAACCTCACAAACCTTAGGAACAACCATGTATGACAATGATTAGGGTTTTGATTAGTCTCCCCTCTTAGTTTTACCTTTGTGTCTCTTTTGAGTCTTCTCTTCTCATCTCATAATCAGGGACTAAACCCTAAAGGCTTTAAGGCTTTGTGATTAAGCTTATGCCTGCATCCTTCTCTTAGGATGGAGTGCATAACTTTAATCCTAAGTGTTAAACCCTTAATGTGTTTAAATATCTTAATCAATTCACTTAATAAGTATCAAGACATCATACTTGTAACTTGGGCCTTGCATTAGGGCTCTAATTCTTCCTTAAGTGGTTAAGAAGGACTAACCCTAGTGTTAATGGACAAGTCCCCCTCAAGTTGTCTTACAAACCATAAAACTCACTTCTTCATCTTATCATTAATTAAAATATACTTAATAAAGGTTTTGTTTTGTCATGAGTTTAATCCCTAATCATGGATTAAGTTGAGGAGCTTTCCTCAGCTTAAACATTCTCATCTATTATCCTTCTATTAGGATGGTGTAATGGGTCTGTTTAATCCCTGATTATGGCTTAACCTCATTACTCAACACTAAACAAAAACAACAAAAACATCTAAATAATCAACCAGTAGGTTAATGATCTTAATCCTACTCCATGGTGATTAAGTGTGAGAAGCTGACTTCACACTTAAGGTATTCTCATTACCCCTAATCATAGGGAGGATGTGATGAGTTTACTAACCCATTGGTTTAGGCTTAAGCTCATTAACTTATGACAAACTTCAAAAAGCAATAAAAGAATGAAAACTCAAAAACAAACAATAATCGTCTCCTCCGGGATTCTTTTCTCATCTCATTCACTCACAATCGAGAACTTGCTACTTCCGTCTAATGCAAGACAGTTTGCACCTGAGCCAGACAAGTCATACACTTGAGCATAGGCAAGTAAGCAGTTCATAAGTCAATTCACCTTTCAGTCTCTTTGGGTCGAACTACGGTGTTCTGACTTCCTCATTGCACGAGAGGATATGTAGGCATAACTTAACAGTTATCGAACAAAAGTCTCTGTATATTCCCCCTCTTTCCAGCTTTATTCTCTTAGCCTCATGATCTTGAGCATACTCTCATCCTTACACTGACACTGTATATATTACACTTTGCACTTCTTTTACACTGACACCTGTACATATTGTTTTCCAGCCCTTTTACACACAAATTGCACTGACACTACCCCTTTAAAACACAAATCTTTCAAGCGTGGATCCCGTCGAGTACGGCGGACAATCTGGGTGCTAATACCTTCCCAGGTTGTAACCAACCCCCGTTCTCAGTCTCTCTGGTTCGCAACCGTCTTATCCATCTCTTTCTAGGTCTATGCAGCATTACCTTTCCTCCGGGATAAAAATGCCTAGCTGGCGACTCTATTCATCTCCAGTGAATTCACGGCTGTGTGTTCTCACTGTCCTCTTTCGCCGACCGTTCGCGTCTGTACCCTATCTGGACCTAGCTTCATTTAGTGGGAGCGACAGCTTGGCGACTCTGCTGGGGACCCTTATACTGCAACCAGGGCTTCTGGTCCTTTCTGTGGGTTCCTCCTAGCGCTTGATTTGATTTGTGTTTATTGGGGTGTTATGTGTTTATTTGTGTTTGTATATGTTTTATTTTTGCTTTATGTACAGTTTGTTTTATTACTTTCTTTACTGCTTTACATATATCATACTGTCATGCTGTCTGGCTGGATCTGGTTTTGCTTTGGTGGGTGGGTGATTCATTGAGAGTTAAAGGTCCTATACCTGGGACCTGAGTGACACCTAGGCTAGAGTGAATCATATTCTTTCCCATTCCATCTCGGTCTGGTGCGGGAATATGAAACACGGTTCAGATATGGGTTTCTTCTTGAGAACTCTGTGTTGCAGATTTCCTGCAGTGCTAGGGCTATCTGGGAAGCCTGCTAAGTCTGGATGACCTTTTAGTTTTGACCTTCAGAAACTGAGGTGAATTAGAGGAGGAACTTTTATGGTTATTGTAAACACTGTACCTCCGGGTTAGAAGTGTTTACACTTCTCATAACTGATCCAAGTCTGAGGATCCTTGTTTTAGAACACCACTTGTGAGGGGGTTGGGCTGTTTACAGGTTTGCAGGTACCTTGACCTCAGAATACCCTGTTACTTTGTTTGTTAAGAGTACTCCATTTTGGGACAGTTCTTGTGATTCTAAAACCCTGGACATGTGGCTCTTTATTTGAGTCCCCCACCTTGGTTACTGGACTTATAGACCTCCATCTGGATTTCTTACACACATGGACTTATATCAGAGCCTTTGATCAGATCCAGCTCAGTCACAAACCCTTGCATATCATTTGCATACATAAACATTGCATCATATTGACATTTGCTTATTTGTGTTTCAGGGTATCCATCTTCATTTGGTTCTGGTTTTGACCCCATCTTCAGTATTGACCTATCTTCATCAGCACCTGCTTCAGCTATCAGCCATCTGCACCAGCCAATCAGTGGCCCATTCTTCAGTGTTATCATCAGCACCTGTCTCTACTCATTTTCAACATCATGGCACCTAAAAAGAGCAACATCACCTACCATTTCTTCCAGCCAGAGCTATCTGACATCAGGAGGATTCAGACCCTGATCACTCCAGATCACATACCACTGTTCAGGGAACACTATGGAGATATACTTGATGTGGTTATGGATTTGGACCCTTCACAGAGAAGCCTGATCCACACCTGCCTTCAGTTTTATGATCCCCCACTGAGATGTTTCACTTTTCAGGACTTTCAGCTGGGCCCCTTATTGGAAGAATACTCATCATTAATTGGTATACCTATCAGAGGTGGAGTCCCTTTCAACCCTGAGATGGTCTTTCCTGGTAATGGAGAAGTAGCCAAGGCTTTGCATCTGGAGCCTGTTCTGATTGAGCAGCATATGACTTCTAAAGCTGGAATCCCTGGCTTCCATCTGGATTTCTTGATCTCTCAAGCTACCCTGAAAGCTTCTTTGGGAGAGTGGGAAGCAGTCTTTGCTTTGTTGGCCTTGAGCATATATGGAGTTGTATTGTTTGCAGATGAGCCTCGATTCATTAGCAAGAATGCAATCCATCTTTTCATCTTGAGGAACCCAGTGCCCACTTTATTGGGGGATCTCTGTTACTCAGTGCATCAGAGGAATGAAAAGCAGAGGGGAAGATTAGTGAGGTGTTGTGCTCCATTGTTCCACACCTGGCTTCTCAGGCATCTACCCAGGACAGATGCATTTTTGAATCCTTATCAGCAGAGAAACTGGGCTAAGAGACTCACTGCACTAACTTCAGCTGATATCAGATGGTGCACTCAAAGTGCCAAAGGCAGGGATATCATCACCAGCTGTGGGCATTTTCCCAATGTACCCCTAATAGGAGTTAAGGGTAGTATTAATTACAATCCTCTGCTGTTCAGAAGGCAACTGGGCTATGCACTGGTCCACTCTCCTAAGGCACAGGACTTGGTGGAGACTCTTTATTGTGAGAACAAGCCTAATCTGGCTATTGTTAGGCAGGCTGCTTGGGCTTGGGATAATGTTCAAACCAAGGGAGTAACCATTCTGGGGAAGTGCAACAATGTGGCATCAGCACAATATTATGAGTGGTCCTATGCCAGGGCTCAATTCTCTGGAATGCCCTTTACCATAAAAGATATGCCTGAATCATCTTCAGCACCACCCCCTGCCACTATCAGTTTGGAGGAGTTTGAGAGCTTGAAGGAAAGAAATGAGAAGTTAACCCAGGCTTTGCAGAAGACCCTCCGAGAAAGGAGTGATGGCAGGTTGGAGATTGAAAGGTTAGAGAAGTTGAGAGTGGAGCATCTGGTTAAGATTGAGAAGTCTGGGGATTATATCAAAAAGTCTAAAGCTGGAGAACAAATTCTGAAGAATGCTTGCAAGGAAGCCCAGTTCCAGAGAGCAAGGACAGACTTGTATCTGAAGGAGAGTCAGGCTAGGTGGGTCAGGATTACCGAAGTTCGTACTCTGGAGGATAAGAGGGTCCAAGACAAGATGGAGCAACTGGAAGCTAGTGCAAAAGAGCAGCAGGAAGCCCTGGCAGCAGCCCAGAGGGAGATATCAGAGCTGAAGATCAAAGCTGGAGTGAAGAGGTCAAAGGACCAAGGTCAGCACAAGAAGTTAACAGCAGTTGTTACTACCCGGAATCTCCTCATCAGGAATCTCACGGAGCGTCCAGCTGATCCTGTGACCGAAGCACTTCTCAAGGAAGTTCGTGAGGATGAGTTTGGTCTTGGTGTTTGACCATTTGTTTGTTGTTGCTTTCATTTCATGTACTTTTATTTTTCTTTTAATGTATTTAGGCCCCTCAGAGGGTTTGTATCTGAAATCAAACTGTGTACCATTTTGTTTTTGTAATGTATGTATTTAGTTTATTCCATCCGAGTTTACTTCGAAAGCAACATCAACAGCATCTTCAAGGGTCTGGAAGGGTCAAAACTGAATGCCAAGCCGGATACCTTGAAAACAAATAAGCATACTGCATCGCATGCTAACCCTTTTGTTTGTTTTGTAGGTTTTTGATTTATTGCCACTAACTCTGTTGTGATGTTCAGGAACTATTGCTCGACGTCGGGTATTTCCCCTCAACCGTCCGCACCGTTATCCGACCCGTAACAACCTTCCGGGCATACAAATGGATCAGATGCAGCAGGACCTTACAGAGGTCAGGAACCAAATGACCAACGAGAGGTTGGAAATGAGGAACCAGATGACTCAGTTTATGGAAGTGATGAACAACTTGGCTCAGAGCCAGGAAAGATTGAGGGCCATGGTGGAAAGGCAAAATCAAGAAGATCCACATATAGGGACTGCCGGCACCAGCAACAACGAAAGGGTCCAACCTCATGTTAACCCCCCTGTATTTGGCCCCCATCTCCATCCAGAGGTCAATATTCCTGCAAATGTTCAAGGGACTGCCACTGCAGCTAGGGTACTTCAAGAAGACCCCCAGGAGGATCAATTTACAGTAATGGGTGCTGGGGAAGAAGCTTATGATAGAAGGCTGGATGAGATAGCTGAGAAATTGAGGTCCTTAGAGTCTCAAAACTCTTTGGGTTTCGATGTCATAGACTTGGGCTTGGTAGACGGGGTCAGGATTCCCCATAAGTTCAAGCCTCCTTGTTTTGAAAGATACAACGGGACTTCATGCCCCCAGACACATTTACAATCATTTCTAGGGAGGCTGAAGGCCTATACTATGGATGAGAAGCTGTGGATGTTCTATTTTGAGGATAGCTTGACTGGAGCTTCGAGGGAATGGTATTCCCATCTGACAAGAGCAACTATTAGATGCTGGAAGGACCTGGAAGAGGCCTTCATCAGACAGTATCAGTATAATCTGGATATGGCACCCAACAGGACCCTCCTAATGGGAATGTGACAGTCATCTAGAGAGAGCTTCCGAGAGTATGCTCAGAGATGGAGGCAATTGGCTGCTGCTGTTCAACCACCTATGTCTGAGAGGGAAATGGCAGATATGTTTATGAACACCCTTCAGGGAACCTACATTGACAGGCTGGCTGCTTTCTCTTCCACTAGCTTTGCAGATGTTGTCATAGCTGGAGAGAGAATTGAGAGCCTGTTGAAAATGGGCAAGATTTCAGACAATGGTGCCAGCTCGTCCAGTAGTACAAGGAAGCCTTTTGCAGGCCCAAGAAGAACTGGCGAGACCAATGCCATCCACACCAACAGGGGCAGACCTCCATATGTTCACAGGTCAGTGGCAGCAGTCACCATTCCCGCTCCAGCTCACCCCCAACCAGTTTATCAACCTCCGCAGCAAAACTATCAACAACCTCAGTACCACCAACAAGCTCAGTATCCTCCAAGGAATTATAACAACACCAACAACAACAACCAGCAAAGGCCATTCCAACAGAGGCCATCTCAAGCTAACAGGGTGATCGATCCGATCCCTATGCCATATGCTACATTGCTGCCACAACTCCTGAAACTCAACCTGGTTGAGCTAAGGACGTTGGCACCTCCAGATCCCAACAGTCTACCCAGAAACTATGACTCCAACGCCAGATGTGCTTTCCATTCAAATGCACCTGGCCACAGTACAGAAAAGTGCAGGGCCTTGCACATGAAGGTACAAGACCTGGTAGACTCGAAAGCTCTGAATTTCGCACCACCACCCAACGTCAACAAAAATCCTATGCCAAACCACGGTGGTCCCAGAATTAACGCTATTGAAGAAGACAAGCCGTCTTATTTAATAACCAGTGTGGGTCAGATCCGGACACCGTTGGTGGAAATCAAGGCTCAACTCCTCGAATGTCAAATGTTCCCGGGGTGTGAGTTGGGGTGTGCTTACTGCAATATCTCAGTAAATGGGTGCGATAACCTGAGGAATGGCATAGATGGTCTCATTCAGAGTGGCCAGCTTCAGATCACCACATCATTTCCAACAAATCCAGCAATCTCATCAGCAACAGTTCCAACAACTCCTACAACTGCAACAACCATTGTTCCCGACAATTCTTCAGCTTCATCGACAAGTGCTTCATCTGTCATTTCAACTAACCAGATATCAGCAAATGTTCCTTCTACAACTCCAGCACCACTCCATTTTGAAACTCCTACAACAACAACACCCATCCTTCCAACAATGTCTCCTACAACATCAGCAACAAATCATGAAGACGTCTCAACTGTCACAATATTTTATGATCCTGAAAACAACTCTGCCTACAATTCAGAAGGTGCTGCTCCCATCAGAGCACCAGTCACAATTTATTACGATCCACAGACCATTACAATTCCTTCCGCAGCTGCAACCAGTCCAGTCACTATCACGGTGCCTGGACCAGTACCCTATGAAAGTAGTAATGCCATCCCCTGGCATTACGGCTCCGACCTGTACTGCGAAGGACAAAGAATCACTTTTGAATCGTCAACCCCTGCACCACAAATTGACAATGTGGGAGGAGGCGGAGGCTTCACTCGAAGCGGACGTCTTTTCGCTCCACAAATTCAAAGACCCACTGCCGAAGCAGAAGCTGCTGCCAAGGCAAAAGGAAAAAGCTTGGTGCAGGAAGAGCAGACTGTTAAAGAAGCCTTGAGAACACCCTTTGATCAAGAGGTTGATGAGTTCATGCGAATCATCAAGAAGAGTGATTATAAAGTAGTGGATCAGCTTCATCAGACGCCTTCCAAGATCTCAATCCTATCATTGCTTATGTGCTCCGAAGCCCATCGGAACGCACTACTCAAAGTCTTGCACGCAGCTTACGTGCCTGAAGAGATCACTGTTAATCAGCTGGAAGCTGTAGTTGGAAATGTTAATGCTAGTCACGGACTAGGGTTCACCAATACTGATTTGACAACGGAAGGCCGCAACCATAACAAAGCCTTGCACATAACCATGGAATGTAAAGGTGCTGTCCTTTCCCACGTGCTGGTAGACACGGGATCATCCCTCAATGTCTTACCTAAAAAGACCCTAGTGAAGCTAGAATATGACAGATTGGCGTTGAGACCCAGCAACCTGGTGGTGAGAGCCTTTGATGGTTCAAAGAGATCGGTTCTGGGAGAAATTGAATTGCCCATAACGATTGGCCCGCAGACTTTCAAAACGACCTTCTACGTGATGGATATACAGCCTGCCTACAGCTGTCTATTGGGTAGGCCATGGATTCACGCCGCTGGCGCCGTGACCTCTACCCTTCACCAGAAGTTAAAATATGAGTGGGAGGGTCAAATCGTTACCATCTGTGGAGAGGAGGATATTTTTGTCAGCCACCTGGCTACCTATAAGTATATTGAGATGGATGGGGAGATCCATGAAACAATGAGCCAAGGTTTTGAAGCCTTGAATGTCAACGAAGCATCTGCTGTATCTGGAACTTCAATATCATCATACCAACAAGCCCGGAAGGTTGTTGAGGAAGGAAACGCCCAAGGCTGGGGCAAACTGTTATCGGTGGAGAAGAAAGAGGATAGATTTGGGTTGGGTTACAAACCAACTCAACAAGATCAAGCAGAGGCTGCAAAAGAGCCCAACTTTGTGAGCGGGGGGATGCTCACCCCTGATGCTGTCAACTGTCTGGAAGACGAGCTGGAAGAAGAACGCAACCTGGAAAGCTGGATTCGTCCAAAGATCCCGGGGAGCAGTGTCTCAAACTGGTCTTCCCAGGAAATTATAAGAGTTACTCATGCAGAGTAATTATTATTTCCTGTATTTTTATAGCATGCATCAAAGTCTTGCATCTTGCCCAAGATGACAAGACTCATTTTGTAATCGGGCCATCTGTACTTTTTGTGCAACAAGATTAATCAATGAAATATCATACATCTTTTTGCAAATGAGTCTTTTTCTTTTCTGTTCACTGTTTTTCCATTTTTCTTTTTGTACAAAAAAATAAATGGCAGTGTTTTCAAAATGACAACTTTATTTCACTTTTCTAAAATAAGATTAAAATCAAATCACTAAAATGAACAAACTGAACCCTTGCAGAGTGTGCCTTCCAGACAGTACCGACAACAGCACGGCTATGACTTCGTGTGACTTTGACAATCCAATCAATCAAGCTGATGAAGGGGTCGAAGAAGAATATGAGCTTCCTGAAGAGCTAGCCAGGTTATTAAGGCAAGAGGAAAAGGTTATTATTCCTCACCAGAAGGAGGTTGAGGTGACCAATCTTGGTACAGATGAAGACGTGAAAGAGGTTAAAATCGGGGCCTGCCTACAAGACTCAGTGAAAAGACAACTGGTTGACCTGCTTCGAGAGTACGTGGACGTGTTCGCTTGGTCTTATCAAGATATGCCAGGGTTGGATACCGACATTGTTGTACATAAGCTGCCTTTGAGAGAAGAATGCCCACCGGTCAAACAGAAGCTACGCCGCACTCGTTCGGACATGGCAATGAAAATCAAAGAAGAGGTACAAAAGCAATGGGACGCCGGGTTCCTTGCTGTGACTAGCTATCCACCGTGGGTTGCTAATATAGTACCTGTGCCTAAAAAGGACGGCAAAGTAAGAATGTGTGTTGACTACCGGGATCTGAACAGAGCCAGCCCAAAAGATGACTTCCCATTACCTCACATTGATGTATTGGTCGATAATACGGCTCAGTTCTCGGTATTCTCCTTCATGGACGGATTTTCAGGATACAACCAGATTAAGATGTCACCTGAAGACATGGAGAAGACAACATTCATCACACCCTGGGGCACTTTCTGCTATAAGGTAATGCCATTTGGGCTCAAGAATGCCGGTGCAACGTATCAACGGGCTATGGTGACATTATTCCACGATATGATCCATAAAGAGATAGAATGTTATGTGGATGACATGATCGCCAAGTCCCTTACTGAAGAAGACCACCTGGTAAATCTGCAAGAGTTGTTCAAGCGTCTGAGGAAGTACCAACTGAAGTTAAACCCCAAAAAATGCACATTCGGGGTGCGATCCGGTAAGCTGCTGGGCTTTATTGTAAGCGAGAAAGGGATTGAGGTTGACCCTGATAAAGTCACAGCTATTCAAGAGATGCCTGCACCGAAAACAGAGAAAGAAGTTCGAGGGTTCCTAGGTCGATTGAACTACATTTCACGGTTCATATATCATCTTACGGCGACCTGTGAGCCCTTGTTCAAGCTATTGAGAAAAGAACAGACGGTCAGGTGGAACGAAGATTGCCAGAAGGCTTTTGACAAGATCAAAGAATATCTGCAAGAACCTCCAATTCTTATGCCTCCAGTTGAAGGAAGACCTCTGATAATGTACTTGACAGTATTAGAAGAGTCAATGGGGTGTGTGCTGGGCCAGCATGACGAGTCTGGTCGAAAAGAGTATGCAATATACTACCTAAGAAAAAAGTTTACCGACTGTGAACAACGTTATTCACTGCTCGAGAAAACTTGTTGTGCTTTAGCGTGGGCTGCTCGCCGACTGAGACAGTATATGTTGACCCACACTACTTTGTTGATATCAAAAATGGACCCAGTCAAGTACATTTTCGAGAAGCCAGCTCTTACCGGACGGGTTGCAAGATGGAAAATGATTCTTACAGAATATGACATCCAGTACACTTCTCAGAAAGCCATCAAGGGCAGTGTATTGTCTGATTATCTTGTTGAGCAACCTATTGATGATTACCAGCCTATGAGGTTTGACTTCCCTGATGAAGACATCATGTTCATAAAAGCAAAAGATCATGAAGAGCCTGTTCACACTGAAGGGCCCGACCCGGAAGAAGAATGGACTATGATGTTTGATGGGGCTGTTAACATGAATGGTCGTGGTGTTGGTGCAGTACTCATTACACCTAAAGGAGTTCACATGCCTTTCTCGGCAAAACTCACTTTCAACTGCACTAACAACGAAGCTGAATACGAAGCTTGCATTATGGGTCTTGAGGAAGCTATTGACCTCAGGATCAAGACATTGACCGTATTCGGAGATTCAGCTTTGGTAGTCAATCAAACCAACGGCAAATGGTACACCCACCAGGATCATCTGATACCTTACAGGGATTATACAAGGAGGTTACTAACTTTCTTTACAACGTTCAAGCTTGAGTATATCCCTCGGGACGAGAATCAGTTCGCAGATGCTCTTGCTACCATTTCATCCATGATCAAAGTCCAAACTGCTAACTTTGTACCTCAAATTTCAGTGTCCAGACTTGACAGACCAGCATATGTATTCGCAGCAGATATTGTCAAAGATAATAAGCCTTGGTTCCATGACGTTAAGCGCTTCTTGGAGGACCAAGCATACCCACCTGGGGCATCTTCCAATGATAAGAAGACTTTGAGAAGGCTTGCTGGTAGTTTCTTCTTGAACACTGATGGTTCCCTATACAAAAGGAACTTTGATATGGTACTCCTCAGATGTGTTGATAAGACAGAAGCAGACTTGTTGATGCATGAAGTGCACGAAGGATCCTTTGGTACCCATGCGGGAGGGCATGCCATGGCTAAAAAGTTGCTAAGGTCGGGTTATTACTGGATCACAATGGATGCCGACTGTTGTGCTTACGCCAGAAAATGCCATAAGTGCCAGATCTATGCAGATAAGGTGCATGTGCCTCCCAATCCTTTGAATGTAATGTCTTCACCCTGGCCCTTTGCTATGTGGGGCATTGACATGATTGGCAAGATTGAACCGACTGCTTCGAATGGCCACAGATTCATCCTGGTTGCTATTGACTATTTCACCAAGTGGGTCGAAGCAGCCTCATATGCAAATGTTACAAGGCAAGTGGTAGCAAGATTTCTGAAGAGAGATATCATCTGTCGATATGGAGTGCCCGAGCGAATCATTACTGATAATGGTTCCAACTTAAACAACAAAATGATGGCAGAGCTGTGCCGGGACTTCAAAATTCAACATCACAATTCTTCTCCTTACAGGCCAAAGATGAACGGCGCTGTTGAGGCCGCAAATAAGAACATCAAGAAGATCGTGCAGAAGATGGTAGTCACCTACAGAGACTGGCATGAAATGCTACCGTTTGCCTTGCATGGGTACCGCACGTCAATCAGAACATCCACTGGAGCAACACCGTATCAGCTTGTATATGGTATGGAAGCAGTCCTACCTGTCGAAGTTGAATTACCCTCTCTCCGGGTACTGATGGATGTTAAGCTGAACGAAGCAGAGTGGGTCCGATCCCGATTCGAACAACTGAGTCTGATTGAAGAGAAGAGATTGGCTGCAATCTGTCATGGGCAGTTATATCAGAAAAGAATGAAGAGAGCCTTCGATCAGAAAGTCAGGCACCGAGAGTACCAAGTGGGAGATCTTGTGCTGAAAAGAATCCTCCCTCCTCATACAGACCACAGGGGCAAGTGGATTCCAAACTATGAAGGACCGTTCGTGGTAAAGAAAGTTTTCTCTGGTGGGGCACTGATGCTCAGCACCATGGATGGTGAAGATTTCCCGTCTCCTGTGAATTCAGATGCAGTTAAAAAATACTTCGCATAAAATGACCCGCTGGACACAAAAACAGAATGTAAGTCCAGGCAAAAATAGGGCATCCCGACGAGTCAAAAACAGAATAAAAGACTCGGGCAAAAATAAGGGAAAATAAACAAAAATGTACACCCGCTGAGTTGAAAAGCCGCATTGGACAGCTCAGGCAAAAATGGGTATCCCGATGGATTGAAAACCCGGAAGGGCGATCCATGCAAAATAAGGGAATAAGCGAACAACTGCATTCTGAATTCGTCTGTATCATCTACAACTTGGTAAGCTTCGAAAGGATCAAGTTTCAATCAGAATCAACATTCTTCAAAAAGCAAGATGAGAAGAACGTCAAAAGTCATACGGGTCATAGTGAAGAGGAGGCTCCCTAAAGCGTCATCAACATTGCCAGCATTTTGTTTCTCAATTTATAACAATCTCTTCATTTCAGGGGATTTGTTTCTTTGACTGTATCTCGCCAATTCAGGGCATATGAATTAATAAAATCAGATTTTCAGTCATGTCTCGTCTTGTACATTTTTATTTGCAAAAATGTCTGATGTCTTAAAGAAAAAACGATTTCATGAGTACAGATGTTTATCTTCAAAAGTAAAAACATGCTTGCAGGAAATATGCTTACTCTCAGAAGTATCCTAACTCCTATGACGGAATCCAGTAAGGGATACCTCGGGATTACCTTGTGCGTTTCTCTATCTTTTTCAGGATTGCAGGTATCCAGAATACAACTTGGGGCATGTAAGCTTCATCCCAGCAAGCTGGCAAATCAACACTCAATTTTAGCACCCGAAGTGCTCTCTCCCCAGCTGAGTTGCCTCCCATGACTTCCCCCAGCTGAGTTGCCACTCTTTGCTTATCCCCATCAGAGTTGCCAGGCATCACAGAAGGCACCTATATCCCCGGCTGAGTCAAGGATCCTCTTCAACAGAATCCCTATGGAGGTCTCTCAATGATCTCTCTTCCTCCCCAGCCGAGTTGCCATCTCGCCCTCAGCCGAGCACAAAAGTCAGAGAGATATCTCCCCACAGAGTTCCAGCCTCTATCCAGAAGAGCAGCGCATAGAAGATCACAACAGAGTGAAGAAAGCTTCTACAAACCCCAGCTGGGTCTCTCATTTATAAGGATAGGTCTATCAATGACCCGTATCCCCAAGCAGATACATCTCATGACAGATCTACCAATGATCTCTCCCCAGCTGGGATGTCCATTTCAAACGGATCGATCGAAGATCTTCGCAGCGACGGGACCCGGATCCCGGTTTGGTATCTTTGCATAATCATAGCATTCGCATCATGTTCACCCACAAAGCGTAGCATTCCGTTTTAACACGGAGCATTACGGCAAAAATCCAACACATAGCATAATCATAAGCCGTGTCTTAAACTAACACTTGTGAATAATGACAGTTCATCAACGTACAAAAAAATCCTCACCAGAGCCCCCGGCAAAAGCAGTTGCCTCACAAATCACAAACACCAGTATATACTCATATTGACACCCGTCCGTGCCATCTCTCCCCAGTAAAGTCACCTGAACACTCTTTACGAACAAGATCACCCGTATTACAGATACTTCCTGACACCCGTCCGTGTCATACCCCAGCAGAAAGCCAAAGACGTCCCCTTTGCACTCACATATACTTACATACACAATCCTTCGGCACCCGTCCGTGTCATATCCCCAGCGCAGTCATCTACACTTTTATATACTTGTTGTTATTATTATACTTTTCTCTCTTGACACTCGTCCGTGTCACTCGCCCCAGCAGATAAACACTCATATACAATACTCATACTCACCACTCATACAGATACTCGTCCGTCTCTGGTATATACCATTCATATCCCCACAGATTCGGTATTAGTCCTTGTTCTTTGTTAACCAGTTGGTACTCGCCTGTACCATCATCTCAGAACATGCGTCAAGCGTTTGTTTCTACATGATACTCGTCCGTATCATAGTCTTAAGGATGCTCGTCCGCATCTTTAATCCATACACCGTGTCAAACACTTTTTGTCCTCTTGAATATAGGTACTCACCTGTGTCAACTATTCCCCAGAGGAATCCTCTCAGATTCAACACTCGTCCGTGTTCCCTGTTAACCAGTTGATACTCGTCCATATCATCATCTTTGAACACGTGTCAGTATTTGTTTCTACCCGATACTCGTCCGTATCGTAGTCTTAGGGATGCTCGTCCGCATCTTTAATCTATACACAACATCTAAACACTCATACCCTTTGTTTCTTGAATGTGAACACTCGTCCGTGTTTACCATTCCCCAGTAGATCACCAACAAACAAATTTCTTTTTATCTGACACTCGTCCTGTGTTATGATAAACCTTGAGAGCAGCCGTACCCTGCTAGGTGGTCGTCCTCCACCTCTTGATGGTCGTCCTCCATCATGCTCATCCGATGGCCATCCCCATCGTTGATATTTTAGCAGCCGTCCCCTGCTAGGTGGTCGTCCTCCACCTCTTGATGATCGTCCTTCATCATTTTATCCAATGGTCGTCCCCATTGTTGATTTTGGTTATCTGACATTCATTCTATGTCATGACAAGCCCTGAGAGCAGCCGTCCCCTGCTAGGTGGTCGTCCTCCACCTCTTGATGGTCGTCCTCCATCATGCTCATCCGATGGCCGTCCCCATCGTTGATATTTTCGGCAGCCGTACCCTGCCAGGTGGTCGTCCTCCACCTTTGATGGCGGTCCCCATCATAATTCTTTTATTCCCCAACAGAGCAGCCGTCCCCTGCTAGGTGATCGTCCTTCACCTTTGATGGCCGTACCCCATCATCTGTTTATTTCATTTATTCTTTAACCCGATGGCCGTCCCCGTCGTGGTCCCTTTTCCTTTTCTTCTAGCCCGATGGCCGTCCCCATCGTCGGTTACCTTGCTTTATGAACTTGATGGTCGTCCCCGTCATGTTTCATCTATACCCAGAGAATCTTGCAACTTTATCTTGATGGCCGTCCCCATCATAATCTCTTACTTTTCCCAGCTAGTCGGCCGTCCCCGTCTTGGCTTTGCCTTTTATCCCCAGCGTGTCGGCCGTCCCCGTCATTGCTTTATTTTCAGCACTTTCCCCAGCATGTCGGCCGTCCCCGTCATTGCTCTTTACCCAGCAGTCGTCCTCTGCTCGACGGTCGTCCTCCGTCGCCCACACTTTACAATATACTTTATTTTCTTTTACAATCTATATCCCTTTTCTTCTTCATTCTGTGAGTGCAAATCTTGGACTGTCTTTGGTATTCAACCACAAGTTATCTTGTTTGCCTGTTAAGCCGTTGCTTACAACCTGCACAACTAACTCATGTTTGAATAGGGGCAGCTGTAAACACCCCAAATTTGCCCTCACCCATTCACACCATGGCTTGTGATCATTTCATATGCATAAACACAATCATATCATCTCATATCTCAATTTTGAATCACTGCATAGTTTCTAAGTCATCTGCACCTAGGGTTTGTGATCTGAGCAATCCAAGAGCTTCTTGAGCCACTCCAAAGGTCAACAATCACTTCAAAGGGGTCCATGTGTGTTCTTATATCATATTACATCCCCTCAAAGTCAAAAATGCAAAAGGATCACAAGAACTGGGATTGGTGTGGATGCAGAGCCAAGTTTGACTGCACAGTTGACCTAAAATTAGGGTTTTGGTTTCAGAGGCCATAACCCCAAATTTTTTGGCCATTCTTGTTTCCATTGGTCTCTATATGGTATAGGGAGTATGCATATCAATTTTCATGAAGAAATTCCATGGGGAAGTCATCTGATCAAGAGTTGACTTTTCAGACAAGTCAGTGTGAAATCAGGGCATCTGAGGCCCCCAATGACCCAACCAAGGGGTGATCTTCATCATTTTTAGTGTATATGATCCTTATTTGATCATGGAAGAAGGTTGAAGTTCACAAAAATCAAGAATTTGAAGTTTTTGCAAAGTTGACTTTTTAGGGCATGGTTGACTTTTCAAGAATATGTCATTTTAGGTCACTTTTCAAGCCTTGCTTTTTGATCCAAAAATGCTTCAAATGGAAAAACTTTGGTCATGAAAGTTGTAGACTGCATTTTTCCCTTTTCAAAAAGTACAAGAACATGATCTAATTCTTCTTGGATCAAAAGTTATGGTGTGACAAAGTTGGCAAAAATCACTAATTTTCAAGTTATGCACCAAAAGGCAAAGTTGCAAATTCTCCTTTCAAGGCCAATTCAGTCATCATATGGGCCTCTAATTCACTCAACATGATCACACAACTTCTAAAAATCAGATTTGAACCAAGATCCCTCATGTTTCATGGTTGGTATAGCAAGAAAGTTTCATGTGAACTAGAAATCATCAAGTTGGAAAATCATCATCACACTACACCAACTAGTTGTCTTGGCTGCTGAACCTTCCTAGCATCACTCACACACCATGCTGCGCCAGCCCACATGCTTGTACCAAGCTAGAACTTAGCCCATGCCCTCCTTACACAAAAGTGGACTTTTTGCAAAAGTGGCCATACCAATCAATAAAGGGCAGGTCACATCATCTGACCAATGAGAGAGGTTTATGTGGACAAAATGCTAGCCATTTCATACATCAAGCCAGCCTGAAGTAAGTCATAGCATCACTTCTCCATTTTCACTCCATAGAGCAAAAGCCTTCGAATCTGTTTCCACAAGCCATAAACATTCAAACCAATTCCACATATCAACTCACCTTGCTTCACTAAGCCAAAGCAAGCAAAACCTAAGCCTGAAACCAGCAAGTACACCACTTCTCCATTTTCACCCTCACTTGCAAAACCTTTCGAAACTGATTACACAGCTCACAAACACAAAAACAAGCTTCATAGGTCAACTCAACTCATCTCCCTGGTCACAAAGAAACCATCATCACAGCCTGAAACCTTCAGAATCCCAAACACGATTCCTGCCCTTCATTGAACAGAACTTGTTCAAACTTCAGAACCAGCCATCATAAACTCTTTCCAAGCATTGAAAGCTTCTTAGGAGGTCAAGTGGAGTAGATTGCAAGCAGGAAACCAGCCAGAAGGTGCCAGAGATCAAAGCTCCAGTTCAGGTGAGCTTCATGAACATTTTTTCCAGGAGCTCAGTTTTAAGTTCTTAAATGGTTCTCTATGTCCCACTGATCATGATGATATGTTTGGTTTCTAAAATCATTGAGTTTTGAGCATGTATGGTGTTCCTGAAATTTTTTGACCTAAACCCCTTTTGCTTCGATTCAGCTTTGTTGTGTAAAATAAATGTGTTTTGGCTGTTGATTCTTACTCTATGATGTTTGGGGATGGTTTCTGGGCAGAGAAATTGGGTTTTAGTGAGCTAGGGTGAAAGTTAGCATTTTTCAGGGAAGGTGCTGGCCGGAGAAGACGACCGGAAGTCTTCTCCGGCAGCCTGAAAGTCATTAATATGTAATTAGGGTTAGGGCTTCCAGTTTGAATTTCAGGCGTTGGATGAGTTGACTGAGTCTTTTCCCGCGCGCATCCAATGGCTCAGATCAGGTCATTAGTTTAATTAGGTTTAATTTAATTAATTAATTAAGTTTAGCCCAGTTTGAATATGGGCCACAAGATCTGGCGCGCAGTCAATGCTTCCAAGCCCAGAATGAATCCTGGCCTTCCATCTTGCATACTTCAGTTTATTTTATTTTTTATTTCATTTTCTTTCATTTAACTTCCACAATTTATTAAAAATAGTAAAATTGTTTTAAAAATTATGAAATTTTTTATCCTGAGTTTCATTAATTTTTAAGACACAAAAATATTTTTATTTTCATTTTTAGCATTTAAAAAGTATTTTAAAATATTTAAAAGTTTATTTTTAATTGATTAATGAGAATTAATTTATTAAAAATACTTTTAGGCATTTAAAAATCACCAAAAAATTCATGAAATGTTCTAAGACATTTAGAAACATTGTCCAACCTTCAAACCAAATTTATTTTTTGATCTTGATGCATTTTGAGAATTTTTCATTGATTTAAAATCATTTTTATGCATTAATTTGATCCAAAGTTCTAAAAATCATTTCTGCCTATCCATGAAAAGTTGGACATTGATTCTTCTTGCATTGCATTGTTTTTAGCATGTAGTTTGTGAGATTAAATGGCCATGATTTGATCCTTCATTTTCCATTTGTTTGGTAATTTTCTTGTTAAAAGACCCTAAAACCCTAGAAAACTTGTAAAAATCATAACTTGAGCTTGGTTAGAAGTTGAAGCTTCTCCTTTGGGCATTAGTTTAGTATAGGATTAGGGGTCCTTTGAGTGGCATTTTCATTTTTTTTATCTTAGGGTTTGCTCCTGATTTTTGGTTTTGTTTGTTGCATTGTTCATAAACCCTAATTTGGGCTTCCCATATGCATCCATCTTGCATTCTCTTGCATAACATGACTTGCCATGACATTTCAAGCATCCATGTGATTCATTTGACATCATAAGGCATATTGAAAGCATGTTTGATCATTGCATCATGTATTTGCCATGTTGTATGCCATGTGTACTTTATAACTTTTCATGTATGTCCATGCTCCTTAACTTGCTCCACTTGCACTCATAAGCTTGTATGATCATTTCCATGTGCTGCCTCATGTTTGTTAGCATCTCATAGCATCATTAGCATCATGTATATGTTTCTGGTTTTGTTTCTCATCATGTCATTCCATCCCATTTTGCATTGCATTGCATTTCTCTTCTAACCTTTCAGGTGGTAAGTGATTCTGAGAAGTGAATTTGCCTTCACTTCTCATACTTTCTTTTCATCTCTCTCTTGCATCCATTGCTGCATTGTTGCTTGTGTTTGAGATTGAGCTTGCTCATTCTTCTTCTTCCCACTTTCTTTCTTCAAGTGACTTGACTTCTTGAATGAAGCAAGTCACTTTGCTTCTCTTGATCCTTTCATCTGCTTCCTGGTGGTTCCATTGAAGACTTCTCTTAAAAACCTCACAAACCTTAGGAACAACCATGTATGACAATGATTAGGGTTTTGATTAGTCTCCCCTCTTAGTTTTACCTTTGTGTCTCTTTTGAGTCTTCTCTTCTCATCTCATAATCAGGGACTAAACCCTAAAGGCTTTAAGGCTTTGTGATTAAGCTTATGCCTGCATCCTTCTCTTAGGATGGAGTGCATAACTTTAATCCTAAGTGTTAAACCCTTAATGTGTTTAAATCTCTTAATCAATTCACTTAATAAGTATCAAGACATCATACTTGTAACTTGGGCCTTGCATTAGGGCTCTAATTCTTCCTTAAGGGGTTAAGAAGGACTAACCCTAGTGTTAATGGACAAGTCCCCCTCAAGTTGTCTTACAAACCATAAAACTCACTTCTTCATCTTATCATTAATTAAAATATACTTAATAAAGGTTTTGTTTTGTCATGAGTTTAATCCCTAATCATGGATTAAGTTGAGGAGCTTTCCTCAGCTTAAACATTCTCATCTATTATCCTTCTATTAGGATGGTGTAATGGGTCTGTTTAATCCCTGATTATGGCTTAACCTCATTACTCAACACTAAACAAAAACAACAAAAACATCTAAATAATCAACCAGTAGGTTAATGATCTTAATCCTACTCCATGGTGATTAAGTGTGAGAAGCTGACTTCACACTTAAGGTATTCTCATTACCCCTAATCAGAGGGAGGATGTGATGAGTTTACTAACCCATTGGTTTAGGCTTAAGCTCATTAACTTATGACAAACTTCAAAAAGCAATAAAAGAATGAAAACTCAAAAACAAACAATAATCGTCTCCTCCGGGATTCTTTTCTCATCTCATTCACTCACAATCGAGAACTTGCTTCTTCCGTCTAATGCAAGACAGTTTGCACCTGATCCAGACAAGTCATACACTTGAGCATAGGCAAGTAAGCAGTTCATAAGTCAATTCACCTTTCAGTCTCTTTGGGTCGAACTACGGTGTTCTGACTTCCTCATTGCACGAGAGGATACGTAGGCATAACTTAACAATTATCGAACAAAAGTCTCTGTATATTCCCCCTCTTTCCAGCTTTATTCTCTTAGCCTCATGATCTTGAGCATACTCTCATCCTTACACTGACACTGTATATATTACACTTTGCACTTCTTTTACACTGACACCTGTACATATTGTTTTCCAGCCCTTTTACACACAAATTGCACTGACACTACCCCTTTAAAACACAAATCTTTCAAGCGTGGATCCCGTCGAGTACGGCGGACAATCTGGGTGCTAATACCTTCCCAGGTTGTAACCAACCCCCGTTCTCAGTCTCTCTGGTTCGCAACCGTCTTATCCATCTCTTTCTAGGTCTATGCAGCATTACCTTTCCTCCGGGATAAAAATGCCTAGCTGGCGACTCTATTCATCTCCAGTGAATTCACGGCTGTGTGTTCTCACTGTCCTCTTTCGCCGACCGTTCGCGTCTGTACCCTATCTGGACCTAGCTTCATTTAGTGGGAGCGACAGATACTACCTTTTATAGCTTTTTGAACTCAGTACTCGATATCATATTTTGACAACAACATTTGCAAACGAGAAATCCTCCCATTCAAAGCAGGCTTTTCAAATATATACTTGATCTGATCCATTTTAGAGATCAACCAAGTTGTATGATTCAACATATACTAGCGAAGACACTTTGCAGCCCAAGCTAAGGCACAACAAGTTTTTTCAAGCATGGAGTACCGAGACTCACAATCAATGAATTTCTTACTCAAGTAGTAAATTGCATATTCTTTTCTTCCAGATTCATCTTGCTGACCAAGCACACAACCCATGGATTCTTCCAACACAGTCAAGTACATGATCATCGGTCTACCTTCCACCGGAGGAGACAAGATATGAGGTTCAAGCAGATATTCTTTGATACTTTCAAACGCCTTCTGACAATCATCTGTCCAGACACAACCTTTGTCTTTTCGAAGCAACTTGAAGATCGGAGCACATGTGGCAGTCATGTGAGAGATAAACCTCGAAATATAATTCAAACGGCCCAAGAATCCTCTTACTTTCTTTTCAGTTATTGGAGCAGGCATTTCCTGAATAGCTTTCACTTTATCAGGATCAACTTCAATGCCTCTTTGGCTGACAATGAAACCTAACAACTTTCCAGAACGTACACCAAATGTGCACTTTTTCGGATTCAAATGAAGTTTAAACTTCCTTAACCTCTGAAACAACTTCAGCAAATGTTCAACATGATCCTCTTCAGTCCTCAACTTAGCAATCATATCATCAACATATACCTTAATTTCTTTGTGCATCATATCATGGAAAAGTGTGGTCATAGCTCTTTGGTATGTCGCACCAGCATTCTTCAATCCAAACGGCATCACTCTGTAGCAAAATGTTCCCCATGGTGTAATAAATGTGGTCTTTTCCATGTCCTCATGTGCCATCTTTATTTGATTATAACTGGAAAATCCGTCCATAAAGGAGAACACATCAAACTTAGTTGTATTATCTACCAACACATCAATGTATGGAAAAGGAAAATCATCTTTTGGACTGGCTTTATTCAAATCTCTGTAATCAACACATATTCGGACTTTTCCGTCTTTCTTTGGAATAGGCACAATATTGGCCACCCATTGAGGATAATTAGATGTCACAAGAAAACCTGCATCAATCTGCTTTTGAACCTCCTCTTTGATCTTTACTGCCATATCAGGATGAGTTCTTCTCAACTTTTGTTTCACAAGTGGACATTCGGGCTTCAGCGGCAATCTATGCTCCACAATATCAATATCAAGACCTGGCATATCTTGATAAGACTAAGAAAATACATCAACATACTCTCTAAGAAGCTCTACAATCTTCTTCTTAACATCAGGACCAAGCAATTCTCCAACCTTGACTTCTTTCTTATTATCTTCAGAACCCAAATTGACTATCTCTATAGACTCTCCATGAGGCTTAATAACCTTCTCCTCGTGCTCAAGCAACCGAGAAATCTCATCAAGAATCTCTTCAACATCCTCTTCCTCAACTTCAAACACAAGGAATTCAAAGTTGGGAGTGGGCATAGGATCATTGTTTTCAATGGGTTTATCAATCAATCTGCACAATGATTTTATTTTTTATTTTAGAGTATGAACAAAAGTGCAAACATTATGCAGATAAACAATGGTTGTTTTTATTTTTGGGTTTTTTATGTTACCATTTTTCAGAATAAAGCAAAAAGGAAAAACACATATGGAAATAACAAAATAGCATTTTATTGATGATGATAAAATTTGAAACAAAGCCCGACAAACATCACTTTCACCTTGGGCAGAGTGAAAGGATTTTTGAAAGAAAATAAAAAAAATTAATTTGAAGCATGAACAATAAAAGGAACATCAACAGCGATCCAGTTCTTGCAAATCTTTCCGTGTGTAACAAAGTTAGGCATTTCTTCATCTTCATCATCTTCAATGATGGAAGCAGCGGAATGATCGTTGATAAACCCAGCACTTCGGAATCTTTCCTGAATAGTCTTCGGGTTATTGAGAGCCACATCTGGTGCAAAACCAATACCAAATCCTTCTTTATTGTCGAGAGCATCAATAACTCGTCCACAACAGTCAGATCGACCAGTTTAGATTACGCGCAAAGCATCCTTGAGAGAAGACATAGGTATGACATTCTTCTTAGCAGCATTATCAACAACAGAAAGAGCCTGGAATGAAGTTCCCACCTCTTCTTCAGCATCAATATAGGAGAAAGATGACAAATTGCTCACTAGCATCACCTTTTCACCGCCAATAGTCACTAATTTCCCATCTTTCACAAACTTCAGCTTCTGATGGAGAGTAGATGTCACAGCTCCTGCATCATGAATCCAGGGTCTTCCAAGGAGACAATTGTAAGCGGGACGTATATCCATTACTTGAAAAGTAATTTGGAATATAAACGGTCCAATCAGAATAGGAATATCCACTTCACCAATCACAGTCTTCTTCGATCCGTCAAAAGCTTTCACAATAATCCCACTATGCCTCATGGGAGCGCCTTGGTATGCTATCCTTGACAAAGTCGACTTCGGCATCACATTCAGAGAAGACCCAATATCAACCAGCACTTTAGACATATCATCTTCATGGCAGTTCACTGAAATATGCAGAGCCAAATTATGGTTCCTTCCTTCTTTAGGAAAATCATCATAACATAAACTTAGATTGTTGCATGATGTGATATTTGCCACAATACTATCAAACTAATCAACTGTCACATCATGGTCAACATAAGCTTGATCAAGAATCTTCTGCAAAGACTGCCTATGAGCCTCAGAGCACATCAAGAGTGATAAAACTTATATTTTCGACGGAGTATGCAACAACTTCTTAGTAATGTTGTATTCGCTCTTCTTTATCAATTTTAACACCTTATCTTCATTATCACCGAATTGGCCTGATCGGACAACAATATCCATAATTTGTTTACTCATACTTGTATCCTCAGCTCTCTTTGGAGGATCCGAAGCATAAACCCTACCACTTCGAGTCACCTTTTTCACATCAGCAATGCTAACCACAGACCTTGGAGAAGGAATAGGAACTTCCTTACCATTTTCTATCATCGTAGCATTATACCGGTACGGAACAACTTTATCAGACTCATATGGCATTGGACCAGGAAAATTGATCACTAATGGAGAAACAACATATTTGCGGCTATCAAAAGAAATAACCACCTTCTTAGGAACAACCTTCTCAGGAATATTGAACTAAGGCATAATAACATTCACTTCATTTTCATACTTATCTTTTTTTGCTGTCACTTCAATCAACTTATCATCCATCATCCTTTGAATGTCTCTCTTAACAATCACACAACCACGAGGGTGCACCGAGAAAATGCAACAACCAGCATAATCGTGATAAATATCATGATATTCACTTAAGAAATCATGCATCTCAACCAAAGACCTTCGAATATGGCAGACCTCATAGATCTTGAACAAACCAGGACAACCATCTGTCGCTCCCACTAAATGAAGCCGGGTCAAATAGGGTACAGACGCGAACGGTCGGCGAAAAGAGGATGTGAGAACACACAGGAGTGAACTCACAGGGAATGAAAAGAGTCGCCAGCTAGGCATTTTTATCCCGGAGGAAAGGCAATGCTGCATAGACCTAGAAAGATATGGATAAGACGGTTGCGAACCAGAGAGATTGAGAAAGGGGGTTGGTTACAACCTGGGAAGGTATTAGCACCCAGATTGTCCGCCGTACTCGACGGGATCCACGCTTAAAAGATTTGTGTTTTAAAGGGGTAGTGTCAGTGCAATTTGTGTGTAAAAGAGCTGGAAAAGGATGTACAGGTGTCAGTGTAAAAGAAATGTGAAGTGTATAAGTGAAGTGTCAGTGTAAGGACAGAGTGAAATGCTCATGATCATGAGGCTTAAAGAATAGTGCTGGAAGGAGGGGGGATATACAGAGACTTTTGTTCGATAACTATTAAGTTATGCCTACGTATCCTCTCGTGCAATGAGGAAGTCAGAACACCGTAGTTCGACCCAAAGAGACTGAAAGGTAAATTGACTCGTGAACTGCTTGCTTGCCTATGCTCAAGTGTATGACCTGTCTGGCTCAGGTGCAAACTGTCTTGCATTAGACGGAAGAAGCGAGTTCTCGTTTATGAGTGAGTGAGATGAGAAAAGAATCCCGAAGGAGACGATTATTGTTTGTTTTTGAGTTTTCAGTCTTTTATTGCTTTTGAGAGTTTGTCATAAGTTAATGAGCTTAAGCCTAAACCAATGGGTTAGTAGACTCATCACATCTTCCCTCTGATTAGGGGTAATGAGAATGCTTTAAGTGTGAAGTCAGCTTCTCACACTTAAACACCTTGGTATAGGATTAAGATCATTAACCTACTTGTGATTAATTAGATGTTTTTGTTGTTTTTGTTTAGTGTTAAGTAAGGAGATTAAGCCATAATCAGGGATTAAACAGACCCATTACACCATCCTAATAGAAGGATAATAGATGAGAATGTTTAAGCTGAGGAAGGCTCCTCATCTTAATCCATGATTAGAGATTAAACTCATGACAAAACAAAGCCTTTATTAAGTGGATTTTAGTTAATGATAAGATGATGAAGTGGTTTTTAGGGTTTGTAAGACAACTGGAGGGGGACTTGTCCATTAACACTAGGGTTAGTCCTTCTTAACCAGTTAAGGAAGAATTAGAACCTTAATGCAAGGCCCAAGTTACAAGCTTGATGTCTTGATGATTATTAAGTGAATTGATTAAAGGATTTAAATACATTAAGGGTTTAACACTTAGGATTAAAGTTATACACTCCATCCTAATAGAAGGATGCAGGCATAAGCTTAATCACAAAGCCTTAAAACCTTTAGGGTTTAGTCCCTGATTATGAGAGGAGAAAAGAAGACACAAAGATGACACAAAGGTAAAACTAATGGGGGGACTAATCAAAACCCTAATCATTGTCATACTTGGTTGTTCCTAAGGTTTGTGAGGTTAACAAGAGAAATCTTCAGAGGAACCACCAGGAAGCAGATGAAAGGAGCAAAGAGAAGCAAAGTAACTTGCTTCATTTAAGAAGACAAGTCACTTGAAGAAAGAAAGTAAGAAGAAGAAGAAAGAGCAAGCTCAATCTCAAACACAAGACAAAATGCAGCAATGATGCATAAGAGAGATGAAAAGAAGTTGTGAGAAGTGAAGGCAAATTCACTTCTCAAAGAACTTACCACCTGAAAAGTTAGCAAAAGGAATGCAATGCAATGCAAAATGAAATGAAATGGAATGATGCAAACCAAAACCAGAAGCATATATGAGATGATAATGATGCTATGATATGGTGCAAACATGAAACAAGACATGGGGATGATCATACAAACATGTGGATGCAAGAGAAGCCTGCTTGGAACCATGAACATACATGAAGAGTTATGAAATGAAAATGACATACAAAATGGAAAATGAAAGATTCAATGATCAAACATGCTTCTAATATGTCTTAAGATGTCTAATGAATCAAATGGATGCATAGAATGTCATGGCAAGTCATGGTATGCAAGCAAATGCAAGATGAATGCAAAAGGAAGCCCAAATTAGGGTTTATGATCAATGCACAAAATAAAAACCAAAACCAGAAGCAAACATCAAGATAAAAAATTGAAAATGCATTCAAGGGAACCCTAAACCTATACAAACTCACTGCCCAAAGGAGGGGATCCAATTCTTAACCTAGTGAAGGTTATGAATTTCCTAAGTTTTCTAGGGTTTTAGGGTACCTTGACAAGAAAAATGCCAAACAAATTGAAAATGCAAGACCAAATCATGCCAATATAATCCTAAAAACTACATGATATGCAAGACACAATGCAAAAAGAATCAAAGTCCAACCCTTAAAGACTAGGCAGAAATGAATTTTCAAAGATTGGATCAAAATAATGTCTTGAAATGAAATTAATTCCATGAAAAATTGTCAAAGACATCAAGATCAAAAAAGAAATTTGGTTTGAGGGTTGGACAATGTTTCTAAATGATTTTAAAGGTTTCATGAATTTTTTGGTGATTTTTAAATACCTAAAAGTATTTTTAATTAATTATTCTCATTAATTAATTAAAAATAAACTTTTAAATGATTTAAAAATATTTTTCAATGCAAAAAATAAAAATAAAAATGTTTTTGGTTTCTGAAAATTAATAAAAGATTACATAAAAATTTTCAGAATTTTTGAAAATGTTTTACTATTTTTAATAAAATGAAGAAAACAAATGCAATTAAGTGAAAAATAAAATGAATTAAATATGAAAATGAGAAAGTCAGCAAGATCAATGGCTAGAATTCAAACTCACACGCGCGGGAGTGGACCTGACACGCATCTGGACGGCCAAAATTCAAATTCACGCAATTAAGACTAAACCCTAATTAATTAACCCTAATGACTTTCAGGCGACCGAAACACTGTTCCAGTCGTCTTCTCCGGCAAGCCCCTCTTTCAAACTCTCTCAAAACGCCATGAAATCATGTCAAACTCTCCAGATCAACTCAACTAAACTCCCTAAACAAAAATCCAGCAACAAATTCCATTTATTTCAACTCAAAATCAAGATACGAATCAAACATCAAAAACTGCCAAAATTTCAGAAACACAATACAACCTCATTTCTCAATCTTTTTCAAAAGTAAAAGGTTCAGTGAACTCAGGGAGGCATGCTTTATCATTTAGAAACAAGAAATAAAGGTTCTGGAAAAATGAAATGCCATGGCTACCTGAGTCGAAGCTTTGATTTCTGGCACTTTCTGGCTGGTTTCTTGCTTCCAATCACCTCCAATGAACCTCCTGAGAAGCTTTCAATGCTTGTTTGGAGTTTACAATGCTTGGTTTGAGAGTTTGCTAAGGTTCTGCTCAAAGAGGGGCAAAAATCGTGTTTTGGTTTCTGAGGGTTTCAAGCAATGGTGATGGGTGCTTTGTGATCAGAGAAGCATGTTGAATTGATTTGTGAAGTTGGTTTATGTGTTTGAGGCTTGTGTGATGAGTTTCGAAAGCTTTTGCAAATGGAGCATAAACTTGAAAACTAGGGCTCTGGTGTGTTTCAGCATGAGTTGTTATGTGCTTTGGCTTGCTTTTGATTTGTATAAGCAACTGTGATAGGTCAGATGAGTTGATGTGTGCTTTAGTGATTGGTATGGCTCAAGTTGCCAAAATGTCAAGTTTGTGTCAGAGAGGCATGGGCTACTTGCTAGCCAAGGACAAGTGGGGTGTCCTGCGCAGCAAGATGTGTGGAGAACCCTAGGATGATTTGTGAAGTCAGCAAGCAAGTGGATTCACACTTGAGTGAGTTTTTGCAACTTGCTTCACTTTTGTTTCCTTTGAGAAATCTTGCTCCATAAGTCATGAAAGTGAGTGATCTCTTGGCCCATTCTGAATTTTAGGTGTTGTATGATCATGTTGTGAAGTTTAGAAGTCCATTTGATAGCTCAATTTGCCTTGACAAGTGAATTTGCAACTTTGCCTCTTTGGTAGAAACTTTGAAATTTTGTGATTTTAGCCAACTTTGACAAGCCATAACTTTTGATTCAAAATGAATTAGGTCATGTTCTTGTACTTTTTGAAAAGGGAATGATCTATTCTACAACTTTCATGACCAAAGTTTTTCCATTTGAAGCATTTTTGAATCAAAAAGCAAGGGTTGAAAAAGTTTCCTAAAATGGTAATTTCATTAAAAGTCAAACTTCCCCAAAAAGTCAACTTTGCAAATGACTTGAATTTCTTCAATTTTGTGAACTTCTTACATCTTCCATGATAAAATAAAGATCATATACAATCAAAATGATGAAGAACACCCTTTGGTTGGGTCATTGGGGGCCTCAGATGCCCTGATTTTGCACTGACTTGCTTGAAAAGTCAACTCTTGATCAGATGACTTCCCCATTGAATTTCTTCATGAAAATTGATATGCATGATCCCTATACCATATAGAGATCAATAGAAACAATAATGACCAAAACATTTGGAGTTATGGCCTCTGAAACCAAAACCCTAATTCTAGGTCATCTGTGCAGTCAAACCTGGCTCTGCTTCCATGCCATTCTCAGTTCTTGTGATTCTTTGACATTATTGATTTTGAGGGGATATAATATGATGCTTGAACATACATGGACCCCTTTAAAGTGATTGATGACCTTTGGAGTGGCTCAAGAAGTCCTTGGATTGCTCAGATCACAAACCCTAGATGCAAATGACTTAGAACCAATGCAATGTGTCAAAAATGTGAAATGAGATGCTATGATTGAACTTATGCATATGAAATGATCACAAGCCATGGTGTGAATGGGTGAGGGCAAATTTGGGTGTTTACAGCTGCCCTTATTCAAACATGAGTTAGCTGTGCAGGATGTAAGCAACGACATATCAGGCAAACAAGATAACTTGTGGTTGAATACCAAAGACATACCAAAATTTGCACTCACAGAATGAAGAAGAAAAGGGATATAGATTGTAAAAGAAAATAAAGTATAATATAAAGTATGGGTGACGGAGGACGACCGTCGAGAAGTGGACGACTGCTGGGGAAGGAGCAATGACGGGGACGACCGACACGCTGGAAAAGTGCGGAAAATAAAGCAATGACGGGGACGGCCGACATGCTGGGGATAAAAGGGGTTATGATGGCGATGGCCATCATGTAAAGCTATAAGATTCTCTGGGGATCAATCAATGAAAAATGATGGGGACGGCCATCAAGTTCATAAAGTAAGGTAACCAACGATGGGGACGGCCATCGGGCTAAACTGATGAAGGACGATCATCAGGAAAAGGAAAAGGGACCATGACGGGGACGGCCATCGGGTTAAAGAATAAATGAAATAATGATGAGGGACGGTCATCAAAAGGTGAAGGACGATCACCTGGCAGGGGACGGCTGCTCTGTTGGGGATAAGATGAGGGACAGTCATCTAAGGTGAAGGACGATCACCTGGCAGGGTACGGCTGCCAAAAAATATCGCGACATAGGACGAATGCCGGATAAAAGGTCGACGATGGGGACGGCCATCGGATGAGCATGACGAAGGACGATCGTCAAGAGGTGAAGGACGATCACCTAGCAGGGGACGGCTGCTCTCAAGGTTTATCATGACATAGGACGAATGTCAGATAAAAGTATCAACGATGGGGACGGCCATCGGATAAAATGATGAAGGACAATCATCAAAAAGGTGAAGGACGATCACCTAGCAGGGGACGGCTGCTAAATATCACGACACAGGACGAATGTCAGATAGAAAAGGTCAACGATGGGGACGGCCATCGGATGAGCATGACGAAGGAAGATCATCAAAAGGTGAAGGACGATCACCTAGCAGGGTACGGCTGCTCTCAGGGTTTATCATGACATAGGACGAATGTCAGATAACAAAAGAAATTCTGCTTTGCTGGCGATCTACTGGGGAGTAGTAAACACGGACGAGTGTTTATATCCAGGAAAATAAAAGGTATAAGTGCTTTGACGCTGTGTATAGATTAAAGATGCGGACGAGCATCCTTAAGACTACGATGCGGACGAGTATCGGGTAGAAACAAATACTGACACGTGTTCAGAGATGATGATACGCACGAGTATCAACTGGTTAACAAAGAACACGGACGAGTGTTGAATCTAAGGGGACTCTTCTTGGGAACAGTAGGCACAGACGAGTGTCTATATTCAAGAAGACATGAGTGTTTGACACAGTGCATGGATTAAAGATGCGGACGAGCATCCTTAAGTCTATGATACGGACGAGTATCAGGTAGAAACAAACGCTTGACGCATGTTCTGAGATGATGATACGGACGAGTACCAACTGGTTAACAAAGAACACAGACTAGTGTTGAATCTGCGGGGATGTAAATGGTGTATACAAGATACGGACGAGTATCTGTATAAGAGTAACAAGTATGAGCGGTGTATAGATGAGTGTTTAACTTGCTGGGAAGAGTGACACGGACGAGTGTCAAAAAGGAGAAAAGTATAACATAAACAAGTATCTGATATACAAAGTGTTTAGGTAACTGTGTTTGGGAAAGTGACACGGACGAGTGTCAAGGAATTGTACATATGAGTATCTGTGAGTGCAAAGGGGACGCTTCGGCTTTCTGTTGGGGATATGACACGGACGAGTGCCACAAGGAGTATATACTGATGTTCGTGAATGTAAGGCAACTGCTCTAGCTTTAGCTCTCCGCTGGGGAACCTGGGGAGCATTCTGTACATCTTTGACGGGTTGTCACAATTTACAAGTGTTTGATTCAGAACATGGCTTATGATTATGCAATATGTTTGATTTTTGCCGTAATGCTCCGTATTAGACGGAATGCTACGCTTTATGGGGAAAATATGATGCGAATGCTATGATTATGCAAAGATAACGGTCCGGGATTCGGATCCCGTTGCTGTGAAGGTCTCCGGTTGATCTGTTTGAAATGGACATCCCAGCTGGGAATGAGATCATTGGTAGATCTGACAAGATGCGTCTGCTTGGAGGAATAGGTCACTGATAGACCCATTCTCGGTAATGAGGGACCCAGCTGGGGTTTGTAGAAGCTTTCTTCACTCTGTTGTGATTCCCTCATGCGTTGCTCTTCTAGATAGAGGCTGAAACTCTGTGGGGAGATGGTTCCCTGGCTTTAATACTCGACTGAGAAAGAAGAATGATTGGCACCTCGGCTGGGAGAAGTAACAAGTGGCAACTCAGCTGGGGAGAAAAACACTTTGGGTGCTAAGACTAAGTGAGTGTTGATTTGCCAGCTTGCTGGGATGAAGCTTACATCCCCCATGTTGCGCTTTGAATACTTGCAATCCTGCAAAGACAGAGGGACGCACAAGTAATCCCGAGGTATCCTTTACTGGATCCCATCATGAGAGTTTAGACACTCCCGGGAGTAAATATATTTCCTGCAAGCACGTATTCTTATTTTTGAAGATAAACATCTGTATTCATGCAATCAGTTTTTTTTAAGACATCATACATTCTTTGCAAATGGAAATGTACAAGACGAGACGTGACTGAAAATCTGGTTTTATTAATTCATGTGCCCTGAGTTGGCAAGATACAGTCAAAGCAACATATCCCCTGAAATGAGGAGATTGTTACAAATTGAGAAACAAAATGCTGGCAATGTTTACGACGCTTCAAGGGGCTTCCCTTTGCTATGACTCGTATGACATTTGACATTCTTCTTGTCTTGCTTTCTGAAGAAGGCTGATTCTGAAAGAAGCTTGATCCTTTCGAGGTTTACCAAGTTGTAGGTGATACAGACGAATTCAGAATGCAGTTGTTCGCTCATTTCCTTATTTTGCATGGACCGCCCTTTCGGGTTTTCGATCCATCGGGATACCCATTTTTGCCTGAGTTGTCCGATGCGGCTTTTCAACTCAGCGGGTGTACATTTTTGTTTATTTCCCTTATTTTTACCCGAGTCTTTTATTCTGTTTTTGACTCGCCGGGATGCCCTATTTTTGCCTGGACTTACATTCTGTTTTTATGTCCAGCGGGTCATTTTTTTATGCGAAGTATTTTTTAACTGCATCTGAATTCACAGGGGACGGGAAGTCTTCCCCATCCATGGTGTTGAGCATCAGTGCTCCACCCGAGAAAACCTTCTTTACTACAAATGGTACTTCATAATTCGGAGTCCCCTTACCCCTGTGGTCTGTATGAGGAGGGAGGATTCTTTTTAGCACAAGATCCCCTACTTGGTACTCTCGGAGCCTGACTTTCTGGTCGAAGGCTTTCTTCATTCTTTTCTGATATAGCTGCCCGTGACAGATTGCAGCCAGCCTCTTCTCTTCGATCAGACTTAGTTGTTCGTATCGGGATCGGACCCACTTGCTTCGTTCAACTTAGCATCCATCAATACCCGTAGGGAGGGTAATTCAACTTCAACAGGTAGGACTGCTTCCATACCATACACAAGCTGATACGGTGTTGCCCCAGTGGATGTTCTGATTGACGTGCGGTACCCATGCAAGGCAAACGGTAGCATTTCATGCCAGTCTTTATAGGTGACTACCATCTTCTGCACAATCTTCTTGATATTCTTATTTGCTGCCTCAACAGCGCCATTCATCTTTGGCCTGTAAGGAGAAGAATTGTGGTGTTGGATCTTGAAGTCCCGGCATAACTCTGCCATCATTTTATTGTTCAAGTTGGAATCATTGTCAGTAATGATTCGCTCGGGAACTCCGTATCGACAGATGATATCTCTCTTCAGACATCTGGCTACCACTTGCCTTGTAACGTTTGCATAGGAAGCTGCTTCGACCCACTTGGTGAAATAGTCAATGGCAACCAGGATGAATCTGTGGCCATTTGAAGCAGTCGGTTCAATCTTGCCAATCATGTCAATGCCCCACATAGCAAAGGGCCAAGGTGAAGACATCACATTCAAAGGATTGGGAGGCACATGCACCTTATCCGCATAAATCTGGCATTTATGGAATTTTCTGGCGTAGGCACAACAGTCAGCATCCATTGTGATCCAATAATAGCCTGATCTTAGCAATTTCTTAGCCATTGCATGTCCTCCTGCATGGGTACCAAAGGATCCTTCGTGCACCTCGTGCATTAACAAGTCTGCTTCTGTTCTATCAACACATCTGAGAAGTACCATATCAAAGTTTCTCTTGTACAGGGAACCATCAGTATTCAGGAAGAAACTACCAGCAAGCCTTCTTAACGTCTTCTTATCATTGGAAGATGCCCCAGGTGGGTATGTCTGATCCTCCAAGAAGCACTTAATGTCATGGAACCAAGGCTTATCATCTTTGACAACATCTGCTGCGAACACGTATTCTGGTCTGTCAAGTCTGGACACTGAAATTTGAGGTACAAAGTTTGCAGCTTGAAACTTTGATCATGGATGAAATGGTTGCCAAGGCATCTGCAAACTGGTTTTCGTCCCGAGGGATATACTCAAGCTTGACTGTTGTAAAGAAAGTCAATAACCTCCTTGTATAATCCCTGTAAGGTATCAGATGATCCTGGTGTGTGTACCATTTGCTGTTGGTTTGATTAACTACCAAAGCTAAATCTCCGAATACAGTTAATGTCTTGATCCTGAGGTCAATGGCTTCTTCAAGACCCATAATGCAGGCTTCGTATTCAGCTTCGTTGTTAGTGCAGTTAAAGGTAAGTTTCGCCGAGAAAGGCATGTGAACTCCCTTAGGTGTAATGAGTACTGCACCAACACCACGACCATTCATATTAACAGCCCCATCAAACATCATAGTCCATCCTTCTTCCGGGTCAGGCCCTTCAGTGTGAACAGGCTCTTCATGATCTTTCGCTTTTATGAACATGATGTCTTCATCAGGGAAGTCAAACCTCATGGGCTGGTAATCATCAATAGGTTGCTCAGCAAGATATTCAGACAATACACTGCCCTTGATGGCTTTCTGAGATGTGTACTGGATGTCATATTCTGTGAGGATCATTTGCCATCTTGCAACCCGTCCGGTGAGTGCTGGCTTCTCAAAAATGTACTTAACTGGATCCATCTTTGAGATCAATAAAGTGGTGTGGGTCAACATATACTGTCTCAGTCGGCGAGCAGCCCACGCTAAAGCACAACAAGTTTTCTCGAGCAGTGAATAACGTCGTTCACAGTCGGTAAACTTTTTGCTCAGGTAGTATATCGCATACTCTTTTCGACCAGACTCGTCATGCTGGCCCAACACACACCCCATCGACTCTTCTAATACTGTCAAGTACATTATCAGAGGTCTTCCTTCAACTGGAGGCATAAGGATTGGAGGCTCTTGTAAGTACTCCTTGATCTTGTCGAAAGCCTTCTGGCAGTCTTCGTTCCACCTGACCGTTTGTTCTTTTCTTAGCAGTTTGAACAAAGGTTCACAGGTTGCTGTGAGGTGAGATATGAACCGTGAAATGTAGTTCAATCGTCCCAAGAACCCTCGAACTTCTTTTTCCGACTTCGGTGCAGGCATCTCTTGAATAGCTTTGACTTTATCAGGGTCAACTTCAATCCCTTTCTCGCTTACAATAAATCCCAGCAGCTTACCAGATCGCACCCCGAATGTGCATTTGTTGGGGTTTAACTTGAGCTGGTACTTCCTCAGACGCTTAAATAACTTTAACAGATTCACCAGGTGGTCTTCTTCTGTGAGGGACTTGGCAATCATGTCATCCACATAACATTCGATTTCTTTATGGATCATATCGTGGAATAATGTCACCATAGCCCGTTGATATGTTGCACCAGTGTTCTTCAATCCGAACGGCATCACCTTGTAACAGAACGTGCCCCAGGGTGTGATGAAGGTTGTTTTCTCCATGTCTTCAGGTGACATCTTAATCTGATTGTATCCTGAAAATCCGTCCATGAAGGAGAATACCGAGAACTGAGCCGTATTATCCACCAATACATCAATGTGAGGTAATGGGAAATCATCTTTCGGGCTTGCTCTGTTCAGATCCTGGTAGTCAACACACATCCTCACCTTGCCATCCTTCTTAGGCACAGACACAATATTAGAAACCCATGGTGGATAGCTAGTTACAGCAAGGAACCCGGCGTCCCACTGCTTTTGCACCTCTTCTTTGATCTTCATTGCCATATCTGGGCGAGTACGGCGTAGCTTCTGTTTTACCGGTGGGCAGTCTTCTTTTAAAGGCAGCTTGTGCATGACAATATCGGTGTCCAACCCTGGCATGTCTTGGTAAGACCAAGCAAACACATCCACATACTCCTGAAGCATGTCAATCAGTTGCTCCTTCACTGAGTCTTGTAGGCAGGCCTCGATTTTAACTTCTTTCACATCTTCATCTGTACCAAGATTAACCGTTTCGATCTCCTGATGAGGAGCGATAACCTTCTCCTTTTGCCTTAACAACCTGGCTAGCTCTTCAGGAAGCTCATAATCTTCTTCAACCCCTTCATCAGCTTGATTGATTGGATTGTCAAAGTCATACGAAGTCATAGCCGTGCTGTTGTCGGTGCGGTCTGGAAGGCACTCTCTGCAAGGGTTCAGTTTGTTCATTTTAGTGATTGATTTTAATCTTGTTTAAAAAGAGTGAAAAGAAGTTATCATTTTGAAAACATTGCCATTTAGTTTTGTACAAAAAGAAAAATGGAAAAACAGTGAGCGGAAAAGAAAAAGACTCATTTGCAAAAGATGTCTGATTATCATTGATTGATCTATTTGCACAAAATTACAGATGGCCCGATTACAAAATGAGTCTTGTCATCTTGGGCAAGATGCAAGACTTGATGCATGCTCAAAAATACAGGAAATAATAATTACTCTGCAGGAGTAACTCTTATAATTTCCTGGGAAGACCAGTTTGAGATACTGCTCCCCGGGATCTTTGGACGTATCCAACTCTCCAGGTTGCGATCGCTTTCATCCTCGTCTTCCAAGTTGTTTACTGCATCGGGGGTGAGCATCCCCCACTGACAAAACTAGGCTTCTTAGCAGCCTCTGCTTGATCTTGTTGAGTTGGTTTGTAACCCAACCCAAATCTGTCCTCCTTCTTCTCTACAGGCAGCAACTTGCCCCAGCCTTGGGCAGTCCCCTCTTCAACAACCTTCCGGGCTTGCTGATAAGATGTCATTGAGGTTCCAGGTACAGCGGATGCTTCATTTATGTTCAAGGCCTCAAACCCTTGACTCATAGTTTCGTGGATCTCCCCATCCATCTCAATGTATTTGTATGTAGCCAGATGGCTAACAAAAATATCTTCCTCCCCACAAATAGTAACGACTTGGCCTTCCCACTCGAATTTTAACTTCTGGTGAAGGGTAGACGTAACTGCACCAGCGGCATGAATCCAAGGTCTACCCAACAAACAGCTGTAGGCCGGCTGAATGTCCATCACGTAGAAGGTCGTTTTGAAAGTCTGCGGGCCAATCGTTTTAGGCGACTCAATTTCTCCCAGAACTGATCTCTTAGAACCGTCAAAGGCTCTCACTACCAAGTTGCTGGGACGTAATGCCAATCCTTCATATTCCAACTTCACAAGGGCTTTCTTAGGTAGGACATTGAGGGATGACCCCATGTCCACCAGTACATGAGAAAGAACTGCACCCTTACACTCCATGGTAATGTGCAAAGCCTTGTTGTGATTGCGACCTTCCGTAGTCAAATCAGTGTTGGTAAATCCTAGTCCATGACTAGCATTGACGTTTCCAACCACAACCTCTAACTGATTGACGGTAATCTCCTCTGGCACATAAGCTGCGTGCAAGACTTTTAGTAGTACGTTCCGATGAGCCTCGGAGCACATTAGCAATGATAAAATGGAGATCTTGGAAGGTGTCTGGTGAAGCTGGTCCACTATCTTGTAATCACTTTTCTTGATGATTCTCATGAATTCATCAACCTCCTGATCAAAAGGGGTCTTTAAAGCTTCTTTAGCAACTTGTTCTTCTTGCACAAGGTTCTTCCCTTTTGCTTTGGCAGCAGCTTCTGCTTCGGCACTGGGTCTTGGAATTTGCGGGGCAAAGAGACGTCCGCTTCGAGTGAAGCCTCCGCCTCCCCCCACATTGTCTATTTGTGGTGAAGAAGTTGATGATTCCAAAGTAATTTTCTGTCCTTCGC
This sequence comes from Lathyrus aphaca, assembly GCA_963966055.1. Classification (NCBI taxonomy): domain Eukaryota; kingdom Viridiplantae; phylum Streptophyta; class Magnoliopsida; order Fabales; family Fabaceae; genus Lathyrus; species Lathyrus aphaca. The sequence continues at coordinate 408,098,782 of OZ014521.1, read as the reverse complement.
AGTATAGATCGGAGCCGTAATGCCAAGGGATGGCATTACTGCTTTCATAAGGAACTGGCTCAGGCACTGTGATAGTGACTGGACTGATAACAGCTGCAGAAGGGACCATGATAGTATGTGGATCATAGTATATTGTAACCGGTGCTCTGACAGGAGTGACATTTTGTGAGTTGTAGGCAGAATCATTTGCAGGATCATAATAAATTGTTACCGTTGAGACATTTTCATTGTTTGTTGTTGATGTTGTAGGAGACACTGTTGACTGGATGGATGTTGCTGTTGTAGGAGATTCTGAATGGAGGGGTGCTGAAGTTGTAGAAGAGATGTTTGTTGATATTTGGTCCGTCGAAATGACGGATTAAGCATTTGCTGATGAGATTGAAGAGTTGCTTGGAACAATTGTTGTTGCAGTTGTAGAAGATTCGGGAATTGTTGTTAAGGAATTTGCTGGATTTGAAGGTATTGATGTTGTGATTTGAAGCAGGCCACTCTGGATGAGACCATCTATGCCATTTCTCAAGTCATCACACCCATTTACTGAAATGTTGCAATAAGCACATCCTAGCTCACATCCGGGGAACATTTGACATTCAAGGAGTTGAGCTTTAATCTCTACCAAGGGTGTTCGAATCTGCCCCACACTGGTTATCAAGTAAGACGGCTTATCTTCTTCAATAGCATTGATTCTGGGTCCTCCGTGGTTGGGCATAGGGTTCTTGTTGACATTTGGTGGGGGTGCAAAGTTTAGAGCTTTGGAATCCACCAAATCCTGTAATTTCATGTGCAAAGCTCTGCACTTCTCTGTACTGTGGCCAGGTGCATTTGAGTGAAAAGCACATCTGGCGCTGGCGTCATAATTTCTGGGTAGACTGGCAGGATCTGGAGGTGCCAATGTCCTTAACTCAACCAGGTTGATTTTCAGGAGTTGTGGCAATAATACGGCATAAGGCATAGGGATCGGATCAATCACCCTATTGGCCTGAGATGGTCTCTGTTGAAACGGTCTTTGCTGATTGTTGTTGCTGGTGTTGTTGTTGTTATAATTTCTCTGAGGTGGATACTGAGCTTGTTGCTGGTAGTGGGATTGTTGTTGTGGTTGGTATGCTGGTTGTGGATGAATTGGAGCGGGAATGGTGACAGCTGCCACAGACCTATGAACATATTGGGGTCTGCCCCTACCTGTATGGATAACATTAGTCTCACCAGTTCTTCTTGGGCCCACAAAAGGCTTTCTTGGGTTGCTGGACGAGCTTGCACCGTTGTCAGAAATTTTACCCATCTTTAGGAGGCTCTCGATTCTTTCTCCAGCTATAACCACATCAGCGAAGCTGGTAGAAGAAAAGGCAGCTAGCCTATCAATGTATGTTCCTTGAAGGGTGTTCATAAACATGTCGGCCATCTCCCTCTCCGACATGGGTGGCTGGACAGCAGCAGCCAGCTGTCTCCACCTCTGGGCGTACTCCCGGAAGCTTTCCCTGGATGATTGAGACATTCCCATCAGGAGGGTCCTGTTGGGAGCCATATCCAAGTTATACTGGTATTGTCTAATGAAAGCCTCAGCCAGATCCTTCCAGCACCTGATGGTTTCTCTAGTCAAGTGAGAGTACCATTCCCTTGAAGCTCCTGTTAAACTGTCTTCGAAATAAAACATCCACAGCTTTTCATCCATGGTGTATGCCTTCAGCCTCCCCAGAAAGGATTGTAAGTGGGTTCGTGGACAGGAGGTTCCGTTGTACTTCTCAAAGCACGGAGGTTTAAACTTGTGGGGAATCCTGACCCCGTCCACTAAGCCCATGTCCATAACATCAAAACCCAAGGAGTTTTGAGACTCCAAGGATCTTAATTTCTCAGCAATTTCATCTAGCCTTCTGTCATAGGCTTCATCCCCAGCTCCCATCACAGTGAACTGATCTTCCTGGGGGTCTTCTTGCAGTACCCTACCTGTAGTAGCATTCACTTGTACATTAGCAGGGATGTTGGTCTCTGGGTGAAGGTGGGGTCCAAATACAGGTGGGTTGATATGAGGCTGAACCCTCTCATTGTCGCTTGTCCCACCAGTCCCTAGATGGGGGTCTTCCTGAGTCTGCCTCTCTACTAAAGCCCTTAATCTCTCTTGGCTTTGAGCTAAGCCATTCATCACCTCCATAAATTGAGTCATCTGGTTCCTCATTTCAAGTCTTTCATTGACCATTTGGGCCCTGACCTCTGTAAGGTCCTGTTGTACCTGGTCCATCTGTATACCCGGAAGGTTGTTGCGGGTAGGGTATCTGTGTGGACGGTTGAGTGGGAACACCCGACGTCGAGCAATAGTTCCTGAATCACAACAGAGTTAGTAACAAACAAAACAAAAACCTACAAAACAAAACAAAAGGTTAGTATGCAATGCAGTATGCTTATTTGTCTTCAAGGTATCCGGCTTGGCACTTGGTTTTGACCTTTCCAGACCCTTGAGGAAGATGCTTTTGGTGTTGCTTAGGAGAGAGAGATTCATAATGAAACAAACTAATGAATATATTACAAAAAGTGAATGATACATAGTTTGTTTTTTACAATACATGCCCCTGAGGGGTCAAAATACAACATAAAGAAGAAAAGTACATGAAATGAAAGAAACAACAAGCAAAAGTCAAACACCAAGACTAAACTCATCCTCCTGAACTTCCTTCAGAAGTGCTTCAGTCACAGGATCAGCTGGACGCTCTGTGAGGTTCCTGATGAGAAGATTCCTGGTAGCAACAACTGCAGTTAGCTTCTTGTGTCGACTCTGGTCCTTTGACCTCTTCACACCAGCTCTAATCTTCAATTCTGAGATCTTTCTCTGGGCTGCTAGCAGGGCTTCCTGTTGCTCCTTTGCATTAGCCTCCAACTGCTCAATCTTGTCCTGAGTCCTTTTATCCTCCTGAGTACGAGCTTCGGTGATCCTGACCCACCTAGCTTGACTCTCTTTCAGATACAAATCAGTCCTGGCCTTTTGTAACTGAGCCTCCTTGCAGGCATTCTTCAGAATCTGCTCCCCAGCCCTTGACTTCTTGATGTAGTCCTCTGACTTCTCAATCCTGGCTAGATGTTCCACTTTTAACTTTTCCAACCTTTCAATGTCCAGACGACCATCACTTCTCTCCCAGAGGGTCTTCTGTAGAGCCTGAGTCAGATTCTCATTCCTCTCTTTCAGTTTCTCAAACTCCTCTAAGCTGACAGTGGCTGGAGGTGGTGTTGTGGAGGGTCCAGGTGTATCCTCAATGGTGAAGGGCATCCCAGAAATTTGAGCCCTGGCATGAGACCACTCATAGTACTGAGCTGAGGCCACATTGTTGCACCTCCCAAGAATGGTTACCCCTTTGGTCTGGACATTGTCCCAAGCCCAGGATGCTTGCCTGACAACAGCCAGATTAGGCTTAATCTCACAATAAAGGGTTTCAGCCAAATCTTGTGCTCTAGGAGGGTGGACCAATGCATAGCCCAACTGTCTCTTGAATAGCAGAGGGTTGTAGTTGATGAAACCCTTCATTCCTATCAGGGGTACATTGGGGAACTGTCCACAACTAGCAATGATGTCCTTGCCCTTGGTGCTCTGAGTGCACCACCTGATGTCAGTTGAGGTCAAAGCAATGAGTCTTCTAGCCCAATTCTTTTGTTGGTGAGGATTCAAGAATGCATCAGTCTAGGGCAAGTGTTTGAGCAGCCAGGTATGGAACAGGGGAGCACAGCATCTCACCAATCTTCCTCTTTGCTTTTCATTCCTTTGATGGATAGAGTAGTAGAAATCTCCCAGTAAGGTGGGTACTGGGTTCCTCAGAATGAAAAGGTGAATGGCACTCCTGCTAATAAACTTAGGCTCGTCTGCAAAAAGTATAACCCCATATATGCTGAGGGCTAACAAAGCACAGACTGCCTTCCACTCGCCCAAGGAGGCCTTCAGGATGGCCTGAGAAGTCAAGAAATCCAAGTGTAGACCAGGAATTCCAGCTTTTGTAGTCATGTTTTGCCCAATCAGAACAGGTTCTAGATGCAGTGCTTTTGCCATTTCTTCATTACTATGAAAATCCATCTCAGGGTTGAAGGGGACTCCACCCCTGACAGGCACACCAACCAATGATGAATACTCCTCTAATAAAGGCCCCAACTGAAAATCCTGAAAGGTGAAGCACCTCAGAGGGGGGTCATAGAACTGCAGGCAAGTATGAATCAAGCTCCTCTGGGAAGGGTCCAAATCCATAACCACATCAAGGATGCCTCCATAATGTTCTCTGAAAAGTGGTATATGGTCTGGAGTAATAAGGGCCTGGATCTTCTTGATGCCAGTCAACTCAGGCTCAAAGAAATGGTAGGAGATGTTGCTTTTCTTAGGTGTCATACTGCTGAAGAAGAGATGAAACAGATGCTGATGATGGTGACTGATACTAGAAGATGGGCCACTGATAGGCTGATGCTGGTGATGCAGGTGACTGAAGCAAGTAGCTGATGAATGTAACTGAAGCAGACAGCTGGTGAACAGGGGTCTAATCAGATAAAGGGGTCAAAACCAAGCCAAAATATGATGTGGATACCCTGAAAAACAAATAAGCAAATGTTAAATGATGCAATGATGATGTATGCAAATGATATGCAGGGGTTTGTGATCAAGCTGGATCTGATCAACTGCTTTGATATAAGTCCATGTATGTTCAAGAAATCCAGATGGAGGTTCATAAGTCCAGTAACCAAGGTGGGGGACTCAAATAAAGAGTCACATGTCCAGGGTTAAAAATCACAAGAACTGTCCCAAAATGGAGTACTCTTAATCAAAACAAAGTAACAGGGTATGATGAGGTCAAGGGTACCTGCAAACCTGTAAACAGCCCAACCCCCTCACAGGTGGTGTTCTAAAACAAGGATCCTCAGACTTGGATCAGTTATGAGAAGTGTAAACACTTCTAACCCGGAGGTACAGTGTTTACAATAACCATAAAAGATCCTCCTCTAATTCACCTCAGTTTCTGAAGGTCATAGTAAAGGTCATCCAGACTTAGCAGGCTTCCCAGATAGCCCTAGCACTACAGGAAATCTGTAGCACAGAGTTCTCAAGAAGAAACTCATATCTGAACCGTGTTTCATATTCCCGCACCAGACCGAATTGGAATGGGAAAGAACATGAACCACTCTAGCCTAGGTGCCACTCAGGTCCCAGGTATAGGACCTCAACTCTCAATAGAACAACCACCCACCAAAGTAAAAAACCAGATCCAGCCAAATATAGTATGACAATATGATGTATATAAAGCTATAAAGAAAGCAATAAAACAACTGTACATAATGCAATAAACAAAAGAAATATACAAACACAAATAGCACATAACACCCCAGTAAACACAAATCAAACAAGCGCTAGGAGGAACCCACAAAAAGAACCAGAAGCCCTGGTTACAGCATAAGGTTCCCCAGCAGAGTCGCTAAGCTGTCGCTCCCACTAAATGAAGCCGGGTCAAATAGGGTACAGACGCGAACGGTCGGCGAAAAGAGGATGTGAGAACACACAGGAGTGAAATCACAGGGAATGAAAAGAGTCGCCATCTAGGCATTTTTATCCCGGAGGAAAGGCAATGCTGCATAGACCTAGAAAGATATGGATAAGACGGTTGCGAACCAGAGAGACTGAGAAAGGGGGTTGGTTACAACCTGGGAAGGTATTAGCACCCAGATTGTCCGCCGTACTCGACGGGATCCACGCTTAAAAGATTTGTGTTTTAAAGGGGTAGTGTCAGTGCAATTTGTGTGTAAAAGAGCTGGAAAAGGATGTACAGGTGTCAGTGTAAAAGAAATGTGAAGTGTATAAGTGAAGTGTCAGTGTAAGGACAAAGTGAAATGCTCATGATCATGAGGCTTAAAGAATAGTGCTGGAAGGAGGGGGGATATACAGAGACTTTTGTTCGATAACTATTAAGTTATGCCTACGTATCCTCTCGTGCAATGAGGAAGTCAGAACACCGTAGTTCGACCCAAAGAGACTGAAAGGTAAATTGACTCGTGAACTGCTTGCTTGCCTATGCTCAAGTGTATGACCTGTCTGGCTCAAGTGCAAACTGTCTTGCATTAGACGGAAGAAGCGAGTTCTCGTTTATGAGTGAGTGAGATGAGAAAAGAATCCCAAAGGAGACGATTATTGTTTGTTTTTGAGTTTTCAGTCTTTTATTGCTTTTGAGAGTTTGTCATAAGTTCATGAGCTTAAGCATAAACCAATGGGTTAGTAGACTCATCACATCTTCCCTCTGATTAGGGGTAATGAGAATGCTTTAAGTGTGATGTCAGCTTCTCACACTTAAACACCTTGGTGTAGGATTAAGATCATTAACCTACTTGTGATTAATTAGATGTTTTTGTTGTTTTTGTTTAGTGTTAAGTAAGGAGATTAAGCCATAATCAGGGATTAAACAGACCCATTACACCATCCTAATAGAAGGATAATAGATGAGAATGTTTAAGCTGAGGAAGGCTCCTCATCTTAATCCATGATTAGAGATTAAACTCATGACAAAACAAAGCCTTTATTAAGTGGATTTTAGTTAATGATAAGATGATGAAGTGGTTTTTAGGGTTTGTAAGACAACTTGAGGGGGACTTGTCCATTAACACTAGGGTTAGTCCTTCTTAACCAGTTAAGGAAGAATTAGAACCTTAATGCAAGGCCCAAGTTACAAGCTTGATGTCTTGATGATTATTAAGTGAATTGATTAAAGGATTTAAACACATTAAGGGTTTAACACTTAGGATTAAAGTTATACACTCCATCCTAATAGAAGGATGCAGGCATAAGCTTAATCACAAAGCCTTAAAACCTTTAGGGTTTAGTCCCTGATTATGAGAGGAGAAAAGAAGACACAAAGATGACACAAAGGTAAAACTAATGGGGGGACTAATCAAAACCCTAATCATTGTCATACTTGGTTGTTCCTAAGGTTTGTGAGGTTAACAAGAGAAATCTTCAGAGGAACCACCAGGAAGCAGATGAAAGGAGCAAAGAGAAGCAAAGTAACTTGCTTCATTTAAGAAGACAAGTCACTTGAAGAAAGAAAGTAAGAAGAAGAAGAAAGAGCAAGCTCAATCTCAAACACAAGACAAAATGCAGCAATGATGCATAAGAGAGATGAAAAGAAGTTGTGAGAAGTGAAGGCAAATTCACTTCTCAAAGAACTTACCACCTGAAAAGTTAGCAAAAGGAATGCAATGCAATGCAAAATGAAATGAAATGGAATGATGCAAACCAAAACCAGAAGCATATATGAGATGATAATGATGCTATGAGATGGTGCAAACATGAAACAAGACATGGGGATGATCATACAAACATGTGGATGCAAGAGAAGCATGCTTGGAACCATGAACATACATGAAGAGTTATGAAATGCAAATGACATACAAAATGGAAAATGAAAGATGCAATGATCAAACATGCTTCTAATATGTCTTAAGATGTCTAATGAATCAAATGGATGCATAGAATGTCATGGCAAGTCATGGTATGCAAGCAAATGCAAGATGAATGCAAAAGGAAGCCCAAATTAGGGTTTATGATCAATGCACAAAATAAAAACCAAAACCAGAAGCAAACATCAAGATAAAAAATTTAAAATGCATTCAAGGGAACCCTAAACCTATACAAACTCACTGCCCAAAGGAGGGGATCCAATTCTTAACCTAGTGAAGGTTATGAATTTCCTAAGTTTTCTAGGGTTTTAGGGTACCTTGACAAGAAAAATGCCAAACAAATTGAAAATGCAAGACCAAATCATGCCAATTTAATCCTAAAAACTACATGATATGCAAGACACAATGCAAAAAGAATCAAAGTCCAACCCTTAAAGACTAGGCAGAAATGAATTTTCAAAGATTGGATCAAAATAATGTCTTGAAATAAAATTAATTCCATGAAAAATTGTCAAAGACATCAAGATCAAAAAAGAAATTTGGTTTGAGGGTTGGACAATGTTTCTAAATGATTTTAAAGGTTTCATGAATTTTTTGGTGATTTTTAAATTCCTAAAAGTATTTTTAATTAATTAATTCTCATTAATTAATTAAAAATAAACTTTTAAATGATTTAAAAATATTTTTCAATGCAAAAAATAAAAATAAAAATGTTTTTGGTTTCTGAAAATTAATAAAAGATTACATAAAAATTTTCAGAATTTTTGAAAATGTTTTACTATTTTTAATAAAATGAAGAAAACAAATGCAATTAAGTGAAAAATAAAATGAATTAAATATGAAAATGAAAAAGTCAGCAAGATCAATGGCTAGAATTCAAACTCACACGCGCGGGAGTGGACCTGGCACGCATCTGGACGGCCAAAATTCAAATTCACGCAATTAAGACTAAACCCTAATGACTTTCAGGCGACCGAAACACTGTTCCGGTCGTCTTCTCCGGCAAGCCCCTCTTTCAAACTCTCTCAAAACGCCATGAAATCATGTCAAACTCTCCAGATCAACTCAACTAAACTCCCTAAACAAAAATCCAGCAACAAATTCCATTTATTTCAACTCAAAATCAAGATACGAATCAAACATCAAAAACTGCCAAAATTTCAGAAACACAATACAACCTCATTTCTCAATCTTTTTCAAAAGTAAAAGGTTCAGTGAACTCAGGGAGGTATGCTTTATCATTTAGAAACAAGAAATAAAGGTTCTGGAAAAATGAAATGCCATGGCTACCTGAGTCGAAGCTTTGATTTCTGGCACTTTCTGGCTGGTTTCTTGCTTCCAATCACCTCCAATGAACCTCCTGAGAAGCTTTCAATGCTTGTTTGGAGTTTACAATGCTTGGTTTGAGAGTTTGCTAAGGTTCTGCTCAAAGAGGGGCAGAAATCGTGTTTTGGTTTCTGAGGGTTTCAAGCTATGGTGATGGGTGCTTTGTGATCAGAGAAGCATGTTGAATTGATTTGTGAAGTTGGTTTATGTGTTTGAGGCTTGTGTGATGAGTTTCGAAAGCTTTTGCAAATGGAGCATAAACTTGATAACTAGGGCTCTGGTGTGTTTCAGCATGAGTTGTTATGTGCTTTGGCTTGCTTTTGATTTGTATAAGCAACTGTGATAGGTCAGATGAGTTGATGTGTGCTTTAGTGATTGGTATGGCTCAAGTTGCCAAAATGTCAAGTTTGTGTAAGAGAGGCATGGGCTACTTGCTAGCCAAGGACAAGTGGGGTGTCCTGCTCAGCAAGATGTGTGGAGAACCCTAGGATGATTTGTGAAGTCAGCAAGCAAGTGGATTCACACTTGAGTGAGTTTTTGCAACTTGCTTCACTTTTGTTTCCTTTGAGAAATCTTGCTCCATAAGTCATGAAAGTGAGTGATCTCTTGGCCCATTCTGAATTTTAGGTGTTGTATATGATCATGTTGTGAAGTTTAGAAGTCCATTTGATAGCTCAATTTGCCTTGACAAGTGAATTTGCAACTTTGCCTCTTTGGTAGAAACTTTGAAATTTTGTGATTTTAGCCAACTTTGACAAGCCATAACTTTTGATTCAAAATGAATTAGGTCATGTTCTTGTACTTTTTGAAAAGGGAATGATCTATTCTACAACTTTCATGACCAAAGTTTTTCCATTTGAAGCATTTTTGAATAAAAAAGCAAGGGTTGAAAAAGTTTCCTAAAATGGTAATTTCATTAAAAGTCAAACTTCCCCAAAAAGTCAACTTTGCAAATGACTTGAATTTCTTCAATTTTGTGAACTTCTAACATCTTCCATGATCAAATAAAGATCATATACAATCAAAATGATGAAGAACACCCTTTGGTTGGGTCATTGGGGGCCTCAGATGCCCTGATTTTGCACTGACTTGCTTGAAAAGTCAACTCTTGATCAGATGACTTCCCCATTGAATTTCTTCATGAAAATTGATATGCATGCTCCCTATACCATATAGAGATCAATAGAAACAAGAATGACCAAAAAATTTGGAGTTATGGCCTCTGAAACCAAAACCCTAATTCTAGGTCATCTGTGCAGTCAAACCTGGCTCTACTTCCATGCCATTCTCAGTTCTTGTGATTCTTTGACATTCTTGACTTTGAGGGGATATAATATGATGCTTGAACATACATGGACCCCTTTAAAGTGATTGATGACCTTTGGAGTGGCTCATGAAGTCCTTGGATTGCTCATATCACAAACCCTAGATGCAGATGACTTAGAACCAATGCAATGTGTCAAAAATGTGAAATGAGATGCTATGATTGAACTTATGCATACGAAATGATCACAATCCATGGTGTGAATGGGTGAGGGAAAATTTGGGTGTTTACACCATCCACCATATTCACAGACATATTATAATGCTTCGGAAGCAGATTTGTCTTCACATTTGGGTTAACATCATTGAAAGACAGAACATTGTTCCTTATCAATTTCTGTACTTCAAACTTCAATGGATAACAGTTCTCAACATCGTGCCCCGGGGCACCTTGATGAAAAGCCTAGTGAGTCTCTGGCTTATACCCCCCATGGGATGGTCTCTGGAACTTGAGGTGGAGAACGTGTTTGCACAAGATTCTTCGCAATCAAAGAAGAAAGCAAATCCGCATACAACATTGGAATGGGATCAAAACTTGGCTTAACACGAACCTGTTGATTACCACCCTATTGCACAGAAGGTTGTTGATAACGAGGCTGATACTTTGGAGCTACTGGCACAGTTGGAGTCACATTAATCACTGGAGTTACAAAAGCTACATGTTGCTGATGACGATTCTCACGACCACGAGATCTCCTATAACTTTCACGAGACACAACATTAGTCTTACCTTCTTTCTTTTTGCCAAAGTTGAACCTCCTAGAGCTCGAGCCTGTACTACTCTCTTGGCTCAACCGTCCCACACGAACACCTTCTTCTAAACGCATCCCCATACTCACCATTTCAGTGAAATCAGAAGGAGCACTTGCTATCATTTTCTCATAATAGAAAGAACCTAAAGTCTTCAAGAATATCTTCGTCATTTCTTTCTCTTCTAGAGGAGGAACAATCTGAGCTGCTAACTCGCGTCATCGCTGCGCATATTCTTTGAAAGTCTCTTTGTCCTTCTGGGACATAACACGGAGATGATCTCCATCTGGTGCCATATCAACATTATACTTGTATTGCCTAACAAAAGCCTCTCCCAAATCATTGAAAGTCTTTATTTGGCTATTATCCAAACTCATATACCATCTCATGGCTGCACCAGTCAAACTATCCTGGAAATAATGAATCAACAGCTTATCATTGTCTGTCTGAGCAGATATCTTTCTAGCATACATAGTCAAATGACTCAGAGGAAAAGTGTTGCCTTTATACTTCTCAAACTCAGGCAACCTGAACTTGTACGGAACTTTGAAATTAGGAACCAGACAAAGATCATAAGCATCTTTTCCGAACAAATCCTTATGCTTCAAGACTCTCATCTCCTTCTGTATCTCAGTAAAACGACCTTGAAAATCATTAAGTATTTCAATCACACCAGCGCCTTCACTGGGCTCAGCATGGTAAATCATTTCATCATGGTGCGGAATAGTGTGCATCATAGGCGGTGCAATAGTCATCACTGGCGGAAGAGTAGTCATCACTGGCGGAAGAGTATTAAATGCAGCAGTCTCGGGAGGAGGAGGATGATAACCAGCAGGAATGAAATCAACTGGCATGCCCCACGGTGTGCTAGCAGGCATGTGATAGCAAGGAGAAATGAAAGTTTCAACAGGAATTGATACAGTAACAATCTCAAAGATGATTGTATTCTGAACAGGAGAATTAGGAGGAGGTGGCTGATTCTGAGCAGCCACCAAGCTTTCCTTCATGGCAGTAACTCTTTCCAAGCTCTCCCTCAGATATGTAACCTCCTTGCGCAGCTCGCGATTCTCTTGTTGTAAGGTTTCCGACATCTTCTTCCGATTAGCCCGAGTATCAACTTTGTGAGTCAGCTTGACAGGAGAACTGAATGAAGACCAAGAAACAACATAAGATCCCCGGACAACACTCAAAAAGCAAGACAAATGCGGGTATGATGCATGGTATGCGTATGCAAATGCAAAAGATTTCAAAGGACCATAAGATAAATTGAAATATTTATAAAGAAACACTTTTTGAAGTACTTAAAAACTCATTCTCATTAAAATCAAAGTAAGGATTACAAGTGAAGTACAAGCCTCAACAATCCTAACACATGAGAGAAAAAGTAAACTAGGCCTAGGGGATCAAATTCGAAGAAGATCTGAATCCCGGCTGGTACTTCATGCAAATCCTCTTAATCTCTTGCTTGTAACGATTCTCCACATCTTCCTTATCCTTCACCAACTGGTCAACAATGGCCTTTCAAGCACCAAATATAGGAGGAATGTTAGAGGAAAGTAAATCCTCTATTGGCCTCTTCATAACACGCCACTCAAGTAACTCAATGAGATTATCCTTCTCCTTCAGTTGCTCTTGCATCGTAGTCTTCTCAAGTATCCATTCTTCTTTCTCTTTCTTCATCTTATCCAACTCTTCTTGAAGAGCAACATTCTCATCAATAGGAGGAAGTAAAGCAGACAATGGTAGTATAGGAAAAAAAGGCTCCTTGGGTGGATAAGGCATCTTGAGCTTGGAAGCCCTAGATCGAACCCACTGGATGTAACACTCAGAGGGAGCAAGGTGTTTTCTTCCCAATTGACCCTTCTCTTTCCGATGAACCGCATGCCAAGAATGAGCAATCCTTTTCTTCATTTCTACATGATCTGCACCATTAAGAAAGAAGAAACGGGATAAGGAAAGGTTGTTTGGTATGTCCTTCAAATAATATCCCAACTGTCGCCTAGCAAGAATAGGGTTGTAACTAATTCCCCCACATGTACCAAGAAGAGGTACGTTAGGAAACTCTCCACAACTATCAGTAAGCACTCCAGTATCATAATGGGAACAATACCAAGTCATATCTTTGTGAGAAAGATACATAATTCTTTGAGACCATCTTCGCTTCTCTCTATTATCCTTGAAGACGTTGGACTTTGGTAGATGCGAAATAAACAACCTATAGAGAAGAGGATCACAACACACAATCTCTCCATCACCTTTGGAGGTCCTATAATGAAAATCATGATACATGTCTCCAAGCAAAGTAGGTATCAGATTCTTCTTCAAGAAAATCTGAATGGCATTCTCATCCATAATACCATCTAAGTTAGGAAACAAGACAATCCCATAAATGAGCAAAGCAAGAATAGCCTCAAATGCATCCTTATGACCCAAAGTAAGAGAAGTAGAAGCTTTCCCCATCATGAACTTAGCATTAATACTACGGACACTCCCTTTTGGAAGAAACTTCCCATTAAGATCGGACTCCTTGAGAAAAAGGGCTTTGGTGATGACTTTGGTAGTAAGCTCCTTCTCTAAACCACTAAAAAGAAATTATTTGTCCAAAATAGGTAGACCCATCCAATGAGAGTACTCCTCCAAAGTCGGCACAAGCTGATAATCCAAAAAGGTGAAACAATGATGCAACGGATCATAAAACTGAGCTAAGGTAGGGAGAATCCCCTCTGGTACATCGGTATCCAAAATAAACAAGAGCTTTCCATAACACTTCCAGAACTCCTGGGTGTCAACCACCAATGCTCCTAGCTTTCTCAACTCTACTATATTAGGATTCTTAAAGGTGTACTTCTTTGTGTTCCTCCTTTCTAAATTCATAACCATAGACATCTGAAATTTTGCAAAAGTTCCTTATGAGTCCCTTGAAATCTCAAAAACAATGCTCATGAATGCATGATGGCATGTATGCAACAACCACAAACCAGATCACACAAAGCACACAGGTTTAGGTTCCGAGTCACGAGCATGAAGTCAAGGTAACAGAACACCAACCCACACATGTAAGTACTAAGGTTTTGTCTTCATTGTACCTGTAGAAAACCAAAAGGGTGCTAACAGAGGTGCCCGGAGTTAACAGCCATCTTTAGAATATCATTGGTATGTTGGATTACTCCCCAACCGATAAAATTCTTAAAATAGACCTCGTTCGAGTGTAGTATCGCGTGACAACCACCTTAGGTTTACACCTGGATGGTTTCCGCACTACGTTCCTAAATTGGCTTGGATGGGTTAAAGGTTCTACGGTCCTCAGTATGACCAGCTCAAGGTCGGAAAATAATGCCATGTATGATTACTCATCATGACATTGATAATCCAAGAGAGCCTAACCGAGTGGAGATTATCAAATTGATATAACTTTGGACTACTTCATCGCTTATCGCTTCGAATATCGCCATCCTATCATAAGTTTAACTCAGATCCGGGTTAGAATCTATCTCACTCACAAAAGATCACCAAAACCAAAACAGAACAAACTAATAACAAACAAATCAAACCAAAGCAGTAAATAAATCAACTTAGAGATTACTCCCCAGCAGAGTCGCCACTTTTCTGTAGCAGTAAAAATATGAGTGTAAGTTATTAGTTAACTTAACTCAAAGTAAACAGAATCGCCACCGTGCTTTTATTTTACTCAAAATGGAAAAGGGAAAATGAGCGAATAAACCTAATGAGTCTAAAAGCAAAAAGCTAAAAGAATCGAACAGAATACGGGTAAGGGGATAGGTTATAAGTTGGGAAGGGTTTACGTACCCAAAATGTCTGTGGCACTCCACGGGAGCCCTTTGAAAAATTTAATACTTTTGGTTTGAAAATGGTTTGTAAAAATGAGAGTGGGGAGGTGAGAGAAAGATTTTTTTAAAATATTTTTGTGTTTGGAGAGGTTTACCACCTCATGCCTACGTACCCACAAAGTGCAATGCAAGATCAAAACTCATTAGTTCGTGGTACAAATAGTGAAAAGGGTGGGTTATGATTCACTTTATTAAGTGAAGAGAATTTGTCATCTTCAAGTGGATAGCCAAACAAATCTACCATGAGAATGAAGGCATGAACTCATACATCATTATGGGAAGGGCGCCAACTCTATAAAATCAACGAGTATGCCACTAAACCCCCACAAATGACAAGAGACTCAATTACATCAAACTACAACCATGGATATTGAGAGACTTACACCCAACTAAAGAATAATGACTTATAATCGACACTCTTTAAAAGAAAATAAATAAAAGTGCACAAAGGCACAAAACAACTTGAATGAGTTTGATTCTTTTTATTTTTTAAATTAAGGTCAACATGGTTAGATTCATTGATTTTAAAAGAAAATAAAAAAAGTAAAAGGCACTTGACAAAAGTCAAGGTTTTTGTTTATTAAAGAGGTGATGATTTAAAAAGAAGGAATCCTTTGAAAAAGGGAGAAGGTTTTGAAAATTGAAGAATGGGAGGAGATGAAGGGACTATCCTAAAAAAGAAAATAAGGAGATAAGGGAAGAAAGATCTAACCAAACTTGATGACATTCCAAATTATGAGCCAAAGAGTTTCATCCTTATGAGCTAGCAAATGGCCAAATAAAGGCTAAATCCCACTTCATGAAGATCAAAGCAAAGGGAAGGGATCCTAAAATCTAAGTCCCAAAATCTTCATTCCAATGCCAAGGATAGTAACCAAAAGTCCTCAAATTAAATTCATAAGTCCTTTAGAAGTTTAATCCTTTATTAATGTTTTTTTTGGTGTCCAAATGGACAAAGAAAAATCAACAATTAAAATAATAAGAACAAATAATAAACATGATATGGATGAATAAAGAAAAATAGAATAAAGGCAATAAAAGTGCAAGAAATTAAATGTTAGTCACAAAAATAAATTAAAGTGCAAGAGTTTAAAATATTAATAGTAGTTATAGTATAATAATATTTACAGAATAATTGTATGGTGAATTTAATCAACCACAACCAAAAGAGTAACCAAAATCGAAAGGCAACCGGATCCGCTTAACATCTTACACTATAGCGATTAATCAAGGCAAACCGAACCGAATTCAATGAAATTTGAAAGGCGATTGGGAGACCCAAAGCACCTACGCATCAAACATTCATAAGTCTCGATTCTTAATGCAATTTGATTAACTACTTTAGGATTACGCGATCAACAAGTGATCCGGTCCACGAAAGTGCAAGTTCCCAATTAGATTTTTATTCCAAAGTAGGGACACATTTAGGTATATGTTAAGCAATTGCCGAGTAATTTACGAAGTAATTACCCTACAAATGAGGTCGTCCACCACCAATTAAGGTGCATAATGTTAGTGCTAATGCATGCGAGATAAACGATATGTAAATCATTATTCGGACGCGATACCGCACAAAACTAAAGGTTAATACCAAATTGAGCCTCACTTATGGTATTCTTCCATCCTTAAGTTCAATCACTCATCTTGGTGGATTCAAATATGAAAATGTATCACTAATGCAAAGTACCTTAAATGAATTGAATAATCCACTTAAATTAGTTTTGAATTAATGAACATTAACTACTCTAATCTACACCCAAAGTTCATTGAAATTAAGGAGAAATCACTCCCAAAAATGCTTCCCAAGGTATAAATTAAAAGGAGGGAGAAGAAGAAGAAAGAGGAACCAAAAAGGGCTTGAAACAAGCCAAGAATTCAATCATGGCTTGCGTTAACCGGTTAACGGATATGGTTAACCAGTTAACGCTGAAGCAGCAGCAAAATATATGCAGAAATTCAACATTGATCCATTTTCAAAACTCTTTCAAAACATTTAATGATCATGATCTGAATTTGCATGAATTTTAAAACCAAATACAGTGGAATCCCTGCAATCAAATAACAAATAAAGATCCAAAGGATCTAGAATCAAAGGAACCAAAGATCTACATCTTGAATGGTTGATGGTAAGTATGGGTTTGTGGAAGGAGAGGAATTACCAAAAGCTCTTCTTCAAATTGAACTAAGCCAAGCTAGATCTACTGTAATTGATGATCAAGAGAATGAAAGGATGAAGGTTTAGCTCAAGTTAATCAAGAATTCAATGTGAATTCTTGATAACTTCAAAAGAAAGAAAGTGAGCTTTTGAGAATTTTGGTGTTGGGGGAGTAATTTGCAAGAGGTTTTGTGGCTATCAAAAGCTTGTAGAAATTTTTGCAAGGTGAATTTGGCTCTCTAAAGCTTGTTGAATGAATGAAATTGTGGTCCTATTTAAAGGCCTTAGGTATGGAAATTTGGTGGAATGGAGCTTGCTTTGTTAATTTGAATTTAGGTTTGGTAATTGAAAATTTGGTGGGAAATGGAAAAGAGTGGTGATTAATGAGGGTTTATGGTAGGATATGATCAAAGTGATGTAGAGAAATTAGAAACTAATGGATCTAGAATATTCCAATTAAATCAATGATCTAAGGGTGCTAAATTTTAATAAAAAATTCAAATTTCGCATTGGTTAACCGGTTAACGCATATGGTTAACCGGTTAGCCAAACTGAAATTTGAATTTTTTTATTCAAACATGGTTGCTTGTTTGTTTCGGCCCGATTCTTTTTATGCGTCAAAGAAATGGACAATTGAACCTTGGAAATCCTATGAATGAATCAATTAACTCGGGAAATCCTTGATCAGATAAAAATTTGAATTATTTGCAGATCAACTTCGACTTGTTTCTGTGAAATTTCGCTCGAGCTGCAGGACTGCTATTTTTGGTATTTTCACATGGTTCCTCTTCCTGAAAAAATGATAGAAAAAGGAAACAAAATATTTTTGGATTTTGATTAATGGTTAGTAAACATAACAAATAAAGTAATTAGAGACAACGGTGATCCCCTGCGAGGCATAAACCTAACCCGAGAAGAACCGTGCAACCAGTGCGATCTTGTTTGTATGCAAGATGCAGATGAAAATGCAAAGAATGCTTAGGGAAAAAATTAGGGTGCAACACATTTGGTAGGAACAATGGGAAGCCAATAAGAGGCAACAAAAGAAGGTAGAAAAATAGTATAAGCTAAATATTGAAGGTTTGCAAGGCCAGGTGGAAAGTCAAAATGAAGAGCTTCAAAGGGCCCATGAACAGCGTCGATAATATCTTTAAAGGCTTGAACAAAATCAGAGATTGATGGAGGATGCCCAAAAGGAGATTGTTGAACTTAAGATTTGGGATGAAACTATGAAGGCTAGGTCAGAGCCAAATTCTAGTAGGGTGGACGAAGAAGTGTTGCATCAGCAAATTAGTTCCTTGCATGCATCTTTTGATCAAAGAGACCTCCTTATCCAGAAACTAATTGAGGATCCTGGACACCTGGATGCTGCTCAATTGTTTGAAGCTTTCAAGCAGTACAGTTGGAGATTGAAAGATGTAGAGTTTTGTAAGACTTGACTTCTTGATGTACCTGATTACTCACAGGCTTATTGTGGGAATCATTGTTTTTACTTTTTCTGGATGTTGAATTATTGTAAGACCTTTAACCCTATGGGAATCTTTTGTTGATTTATGAGCTTCTTTATGTCATTGGGTATTGCTAGTACTCTAAATTATTGTCTATTCACTGATATTATTTCCAGACTTGCCTTCATCAAGGAAATCATATATGAGCCTTGTGCAGGTGCTTCTTCTCAAAAGTCATATCCCAAAGAGCCATCTGGATTTCTCTGTTCTTATTGAATACCAAAATTAGGGCACAAATAACCTTGAGAATGAAAAGCACAATATTTTCATAGCATGCATATCACATTTTTGCTTTTTGCAAGTACATGTGTAGATTTCTGATTTTTCTTCTATTTCAGGCATTATAGCTGGTTGACAAGTTCACTGATATCCGACTAGAGAAAACAGACCCAGGATAATGGAGCAAATGCAAGCTAAATTGGCTGAGATGAGAAATAGAATGGATCAGTTCATGATGCTCATGACTGATATGGCTCAGAATCAGGAGAGGCTTCGATAAGTGGTCGAGCAGACGAAGGAAAATCCAAAAGTTTATCCGGGAAACCAAGGCAATCAGGGAAATCCAAATGGTACTCCTACTCCACAAGGAAATCCATAGGTCATCCCTATTGTGAATGCAACCGGAGCTCCGGGTGTAGAGAATGGTCGTAATGTTGGTTATGTCCATCATGGAGAGATGGAAAGGCAGGAGGCTCAATTTACCTTAATTGACTGAGAGACGGGTGCTCAGAATGTTGCGGTAAATAGGAGGTTTAAGAAAATAACTGAGAAGATCTGATCCATTGAGTCTCAGGATACCTTAGTCTTTGATGTTTCTGACTTGGGATTGGTCCACGAGGTGAGAATTCCACATAAGTTCAAGCAACCGACCTTCGACAAATATAATGGCACTACATGTCCTAAGAATCATCTACAATCTTATGGAGTTGTAGAGTAGTGTGTTGTTCAAGAAATCCTTTGGAATGGATAGAGTCTAAAAGGTAAAGAACTCTATCGGGTGAGTGGTTAAGGCATCTAGGAATATGTAAAGTCACTGGTAGATCTGAATTGGTCACTGGTATGGACAAGAGTTTTGAGAAATCTCATTCCATGAAAAGAGAAGATGTTTTGTGGAACGGGTGACTTAAGGTCCGGGAGTGAAATAATTATTAGTGTTTTAGTTCTAAGGTCGCGGTGGCATCTTAGAAGAACGAGAGTACTTCAAGGAATGTATTCGGATAATACCTTACGGATGCATAGAAGTTACAAGTTAAGAATGTTCGCTTTCTTATGGGAACCTCAAGTCATGGTGAAGCGTGAAGAGAAATACAAGGATGTGATTACACGTTTTAAGTAAGACAAGTATACCTCGGGCGAAGAGTAGAAGATTGGCGTTGTATAACCAATTATGACTAAAGAGATAAAGTTTAGAATAATACATCAAGATGTTATATTCAGTAAGGGATTAATCCAGACATGTTAAATTACCCAAGGAATGGTATAAAGTATAGTGTCGGAGAAAAAACAAGCTTCATTTAGTAACATGAGGTGTATTTTATATGGACCAGATGAAGTCGTGTTAAGTGATAGAGTAAGCCCCTTAGATTCGGGAGAAATCTAGTAAGAAGAATTATGTTTGGGTATGAGGGGATTGCCATAGAGTGTGAAGTGAACACGGTATGGAAAACGGTATTAACAATACAATATGAGAAATTGGTAACAAAATGTATTTTTGGAAGAATGTACATTGGAATTGTTAAGAAGTTGTTGAAACTGAAGTTAAGGAAGTGTAATCAATGATGGTTCATCCATTAGGACTCTAGTAGTACGATCACTATGTATGTTCTCTGTTGATACTTGTTGCAATGTGTGTTGAGGTTTTGATTGAATTGGAAAATGAAATAGAATGGAAACAACAAGTATTTTTGCCTCTATGCTCTAAGTAGTTGGTTACCCTTCTGGTAGTAACCGGTTACCTTTGAAAAATTGGAGATTTGCGTAGGATTTTACACTGGTAATCGGTTACCCTCCTGACTTTGTCTGTATTCCTTACAACATGGCAAATTTCGAAAGGACAAAGCATCGGTCAGAACCAACCTTCTTCAGAAAGCAAGATGAGAAGAGCGTCAAGGTCATACAGGTCATAGCAAAGGAAGCTCACTGGAGCGTCGTCAACATTGCCAACACTTTTACTTTTCTCAATTTATAGGAATCTCCTCATTCCAGGGGATTTGTTTCTTTGACTGTATTTGCCAATTCAGGGCACCCGAATTAATAAAATCAGAGTTTCCAGTCACATTTTGTTTTGTACATTTTTGTTTCGTTTGCAAAATGTCAAATATTCATGATATACTTGCGTAAAACAAATGAGCCATTTCAATAAATGCTTGCAGGAAATATATTTACCTTCAGGAATATCTAACTCCTATGACGGAATCCGGTAAGGGATACCTCGGGATACTTGTGCGTTCCTTTTGTCTTAACAAATTGCAGGTATTCAATACGCAACATGGGGCATGTCAAGCATCGCATCCCCAGCATGCTACTTCCCGGAAGTTACCTCCTCCCCAAGCAGGATCTCCCAAGAAATATCTGAAATACCTTTCCCCAGCGAATTTTCCAAAGCCTCCTCATCTCCAGCATAAGTCTATTCAACAGGAACTTCCCCAGCTGAGATCCCCACCAGAGTGCCAGATCTCATCCTCAGTAGGTTAAAAGAACTATCTCCCCACAGAGTTTCCATCCTCTCCCCAGAAGAGCAATACCTGAAACTCTTACACAACAAAGTGATGAATGTGTCCCTCTCCCCAGCTGAGTTCTCCTTACGGGTAGATCGAAAAATGATCTCTTTCCCCAAGAAGAGCTATATCTCCAGACAGATCCAAGGATCTCTTCCTCAGCCGGGACACCCCTCCAAGCAGATCAGCCAGAGATATTCAACGGGATCTGAATCCCGGATCAGTTTCTCTTCTGCATAATCATAGCATTTTGTAAACACCCCAAATTTGCCCTCACCCATTCACACCATGGCTTGTGATCATTCTCATATGCATAAACACAATCATATCACCTCATGTTTCATTTTTGATTCACTGCATAGTTTCTAAGGCATCTGCACCTAGGGTTTGTGATCTGAGCAATCCAAGAGCTTCTTGAGCCACTCCAAAGGCCACCAATCACTTCAAAGGGATCCATGTGTGTTCATCTATCATATTACATCCTCTCAAGGTCAAGATTTCAAAAGAATCACAAGAACTAGGGTTTGAATGGATGCAGAGCCAGGTTTGACTACACAGTTGACCTAAAATTAGGGTTTTGGTTTCAGAGGCCATAACCTCAAATTTTTTGGTCATTCTTGTTTCAATTGGTCTCTATATGGTATAGGGAGTATGCATATCAATTTTCATGAAGAAATTCCATGGGGAAGTCATCTGATCAAGGGTTGACTTTTCAGACAAGTCAGTGCAAAATCAGGGCATCTGAGGCCCCAAATGACCCAACCAATGGGTGATCTTCATAATTTTGAGTGTATATGATCTTTATTTGATCATGGAAGAAGGTTGAAGTTCACAAAAATCAAGAATTTGGAGTTTTTGCAAATGTTGACTTTTTGGGCATAGTTGACTTTTCAAGAATGCTTCATTTTAGGTCATTTTTCAAGCCTTGATTCTTGATCCAAAAATGCTTCAAATTGAAAAACTTTGGTCATGAAAGTTGTAGATTACATCTTTCCCTTTTCAAAAAGTACAAGAACATGATCAAACTCTTCTTGGATCAAAAGTTATGGTGTGACAAAGTTGGCAAAAATCATTGATTTTCAAGGCATGCTTCAAATGTGAATTTTGCAAAATCATGAACCAATGCCATTTGTAACTTCTAATTCACTTCAAACCATGACATAAACATTCTATGTGTCCTAAAAATCAGAATGGAACCAAGATCACATGTTTATGGTTTGTGTAACAAGGCATTTTTCACAAAGTTTCAAAAAGTAACAACTTGCAAAAACACTCATCACACTTCACCAACTTGATGCATTGGATGCTGAACCTCCCTAGCTTCACTCACATACCATGCTGCGCCAGCCCATGATCATGTACCAAGCTATAACTTAGCCCATGCCTCTCTTACAAAGAAGTTGACATTTTGCAAAAGGTGACTTACCTATCACAGCAGGCCATGTCACATCATCTGGCCAATTAGAATTGTTTATACTTTCCATTTGCAAGCAAAACATAACACCAGGCCAGGCTGAAACACTCACCACCATCACATACACAAAACACACCCCATTTGCATTTTGCTTCGAATCTGCCTGCACAACACACAAACACTCAAACAAATTCCTTTAATCATCTCACCTTGCCTTGTTGAGTAGAAACCACCAAGAGCCAGGCCTGTTTTGATCAAGAACACCCCATTGCCATCATTCACCTCAAGCTGCAGTTTCATTCGAATCTCTCTCCACAGCTCACAAACATCCAAACAAACTTCACAAACCTTCTCCACTCATCATCTGGACCACAAACAACCTTTCACCCTTGCCAGAAATAGCCAGAATCATCATTGCCATGTTCAACTGAGTTTGAGCAGAAGTTACTCAAACTCTTCATCCAGCCAATATAAATTTCTCCTGAGCACTCAAGCATCATCAAGAGGTCATAAGGAGTAGATTTCACCAAGAGAGGAAGTCAGAAAGTAGCTGGAGTGAAAGCTTCGAATCTCAGGTAGCTCAAGAACTTTTTTTCCAGAAATGGATTTTTAAGTTCTAAACTTGTTCTACATGCCTGCCTGATCATGAGTATGCTTTTAGTTTTTGAAATGGTGATGAAATGAGAGTTTAATTGATCTCTGAAACTCGGTTGACCTAATTTTTGTTTGCTTCGATTCAGCCTTGTTAGGAAATATAAATTTGTTTTGATTAGGGGTTCTGGTTCGTGAGTGAGTGGGGATCATTTCCCAGTTTTTAGATTTCATTTTAGTTAGGTTTTTGGAGTTTTGGGGATTCTCAGGGGGGATGCTGGCCGGAGAAGACGACCGGAAGTCTTCTCCGGCAGCCTGAAAGTCATTTGTGCCCTAATCCTGTAATTAATTTCCATTTGAATTCTGGGCGTTGGATTGGTTGACCTAGTTGACTCCCCGCGCGAATGAAAGGCCCAGATCATTTTGCTTAGCCCTAATCTTCATTATTTATTTAATTAATTGGGATTAACTCAGATGCAACCCCAGCCGTCCAGATGCGCGCTGGTCAACCAATTCAAACCCAGAGCTCATCCTGGCCCTCCACTCATTTGACTTTCCTTTTATTTAATTTATTTTCATTTTCTTTTTCATTTAACTTGCACAATTTATTTAAAATAGTAAAAAATGTGTAAAAATTATGAAACTTTTTCTCATAAGTTTTATTAATTTTTATGACACAAAAATATTTTTGTTTTTATTTTTATCATTAAAAAAGTATTTTTAAATATTTAAAAGATTATTTTTAATTGATTAATGGAAATTAATTTATTAAAAATACTTTTAAGTATCTAAAAATCACCAAAAAATTCATGAAATGTTCTAAGACATTTAGAAACATTTTCCAACCTTCAAACCAAATTTCTTTTTTGATCTTAATGCATTTTGAGAATTTTTCATTGAATAAAAATCATTTTTATGCATTAATTTGATCCAAAGTTCAAAAAATCGTTTCTGCCTATCTATGAAGAGTTGGACATTGATTCTTCTTGCATTGCATTGTGTTTAGCATGTAGTTTTTGAGATAAAATGGCCATGATTTGATCTTGCATTTTTCATTTGTTTGGCATTTCTTTTGTTTAGGAACCCTAAAAACCCTAATAACTTGTAAAATTCATAACTTGAGATTGGTTGAGAGTTGAGACCTCCCCTTTGGACATTGGTTCAGTATAGGATCAAGGGTCCTTTGTATGACATTTTCCATTTTTTATCTTAGGGTTTGCTTCTGTTTTTGGTTTTTGTTTGATGTACGATCCATTAACCCTAATTTGGGCTTTCATTTGCATCCCTCTTGCATTCTCTTGCATAACATGACTTGCCTTAGCATTTCAAGCATTCATGTGATCCATTTGACATCATAAGACATGTAGAAAGTAGTGTTTGATCATTGCATCATGTGTTGACCATGTTGTGTGCATTGTGCACTTCATAGCTTTTCATGCTTGTTCATGTTCCTAAGCTTGCTTCATTTGCATTCATGAACTTGTATAAACATTTCCATGTGCTGCCTCATGCTCATATCACCTTATAGCATCATTATCATCATCAACATGCTTCTGGTTTTGTTTAGAATCATATCATTTCATCTTATTTTGCACTGCATTGCATTTCCTTTTCTGACATTTCAGGTGGTAAGTGACTTGAGAAGTGAATTTGCCTCCACTTCTCATAACTTTTCTTTTCATCTCTCTTGCATCCATTGCTGCATTTCTATATGTGTTTGAGTTTGAGCTTGCTCATTCTTCTTCTTCCCACTTTCTTTCTTCAAGTGACTTGACTTCTTGAATGAAGCAAGTCACTTTGCTTCTCTTGATCCTGTTCATCTGCTTCCTGGTGGTTCCATTGAAGATCTTCCTGGTGAAACCTCACAAACCTTAGGAATAACCAAGCATGACAATGATTAGGGTTTTGATTAGTCCCCCCCCCCTTAGTTTTACCTTTGTGTCTCTTTTGAGTCTTCTCTTCTCACCTCATAATCAGGGACTAAACCCTAAAGGCTTTAAGGCTTTGTGATTAAGCTTATGCCTGCATCCTTCTCTTAGGATGGAGTGTATAACTTTAATCCTAGGTGTTAAACCCTTAATGTGTTTAAATCTCTTAATCAATCCACTTAATAAGTATCAAGACTTCACACTTGTAACTTGGGCCTTGCATTAGGGTTCTAATTCTTCCTTAATTGGTTAAGAAGGACTAACCCTAGTATTAATGGACAAGTCCCCCTCAAGTTGTCTTACAAATCATAAAATCCACTTCATCATCATACCATTAATAAAATCCACTTAATCAAAGGCTTGTTTTGTCATGAGTTTAATCCCTAATCATGGATTAAGTTGAGGAGCTTTCCTCAGCTTAAACATTCTCATCTATTATCCTTCTATTAGGATGGTGTAATGAGTCTGTTTAATCCCTGATTATGGCTTAATCTCATTACTTAACACTAAACAAAAACACCAAAAAACATCCAATTAATCACAAGTAGGTTAATGATCTTAATCCTACACCAAAGGTGTTTAAGTGTGAGAAGCTGACTTCACACTTAAGGTACTCTCATTACCCCTAACCAGAGGGAAGATGTGATGAGTTTACTAAATCCATTGGTTTAGACTTAAGCTCATTAACTTATGACAAAATCAAAAAAACAACAACAATGAAAGACTGAAAACACAAAAACAAACAATAATCGTCTCCTCCGGGATTCTTTTCTCATCTCGTTCACTCACAACCGAGAGCTCGCTTCTTCCGTCTAATGCAAGACAGTTTGCACCTGAGCCAGACAGGTCATACACTTGAGCATAGACAAGTAAGCAGTTCATCAGTCAATTCATCCTTTCAGTCTCTTTGGGTCGAACTACGGTGTTCTGACTTCCTCATTGCACGAGAGGATACGTAGGCATAACTTAACAGTTATCGAACAAAAGTCTCTGTATATTCCCCCTCCTTCCAGCTTCATCCTTTAGCCTCATATTCCTGAGCAATTTCATTCTTATTCCTGCACTGACACTTCACATATCACACTTCACACTTCTTTTACACTGACACCTGTACATCTTTCCAGCCCTTTTACACACAGATTGCACTGACACTACCCTTTTAAAACACAAATCTTTCAAGCGTGGATCCCGTCGAGTACGACGGACAATCTGGGTGCTAATACCTTCCCAGGTTGTAACCAACCCCCTTTCTTAGTCTCTCTGGTTCGCAAACCGTCTTATCCATCTTTTCCTAGGTCTATGCAGCATTGCCTTTCCTCCGGGATAAAAATGCCTAGCTGGAGACTCTATTCATTCTCCAGTGAGTTCACGGCTGTGTGTTCTCATTGTCCCTCTCGCCGACCGTTCGCGTCTGTACCTTTATTTGGGCCAGTCCCATCTATCGGGAGCGACAACTTGGCGACTCTGCTGGGGACCCTTATACTGTAACCAGGGCTTCTGGTTCTTTTTGTGGGTTCCTCCTAGCGCTTGTTTGATTTGTGTTTACTGGGGTGTTATGTGCTTATTTGTGTTTGTATTTTTGTATTTATTTTTGCTTTATGTACAGTTTGCTTTACTGCTTTCTTTATTGCTTTTGCATTATATCATACTGTCATACTGTGCTGCTGGCTGGGTCTGCTGTTTGCTTTGGTGGGTGGGTGTGCTATTGAGAGTTAAGGTCCTATACCTGGGACCTGAGTGACACCTAGGCTAGAGTGAATCATATTCTTTCCCATTCCATTTCGGTCTGGTGCGGGAATGTGAAACACGGTTCAGATATGGGTTTCTTCTTGAGAACTCTGTGTTGCAGATTTCCTGCAATGCTAGGGCTATCTGGGAAGCCTGCTAAGTCTGGATGACCTTTTAGTATTGACCTTCAGAAACCGAGGTGAATTAGAGGAGGAACTTTTATGGTTATTGTAAACACTGTACCTCTGGGTTAGAAGTGTTTACACTTCTCATAACTGATCCAAGTCTGAGGATCCTTGTTTTAGAACACCACCTGTGAGGGGGTTGGGCTGTTTACAGGTTTGCAGGTACCTTGACCTCAGAATACCCTGTTACTTTGTTTTGTTAAGAGTACTCCATGTTGGACAGTTCTTGTGATTCTAAAACCCTGGACATGTGGCTCTTTATTTGAGCCCCCCCACCTTGGTTACTGGATTTATAGACCTCCATCTGGAATTCTTGAACACACTTGGACCTATATCAGAGCATTGTGATCAGATCCAGCTCAGTCACAGACCCTTGCATATCGTTTGCATACATACTCATTGCATCATATTGACATTTGCTTATTTGTGTTTCAGGGTATCCACTTTCATCTTTGGTTTTGGTTTTGACCCCATCTTCAGTATTTGACCTATCTTCATCAACACCTGCTTCAGTTTAGCTATCTGCTTCAGCTATCACCAGCATCAGCTAATCAGTGGCTCATTACTTCAGCATTATCACCAGCACCTGTCTCTACTCAATCTTCAGCTTCATGGCTCCTAAAAAGAGCAACATCACCTATCACTTCTTCCAGCCAGAGCTATCAGACATCAGGAGGATTCAGACCCTGATCACTCCAGATCACATACCTTTGTTCAGGGAAAGTTATGGAGATATACTTGATATGGTTATGGATCTGGACCCTTCACAAAGAAGTCTGATCCACACTTGCATTCAGTTCTATGATCCCCCACTGAGATGTTTCACCTTTCAAGACTTTCAGTTGGGCCCCTTATTGGAAGAGTACTCTTCATTAGTTGGTATGCCTATCAGGGGTGGAGTCCCTTTCAACCCTGAGATGGTCTTTCCTGCTAATGGAGAAGTAGCAAAAGCTTTGCATCTGGAACTTGTTTTGATTGAGCAGCATATGACTTCTAAAGCTGGGATCCCTGGCTTTCACCTGGATTTCTTGATCTCTCAAGCTACCCTGAAGGCCTCTTTAGGAGAGTGGAAAGCTGTCTGTGCCTTGTTGGTTTTGAGCATATATGGAATTGTGCTGTTTGCAGATGAGCCTCGATTCATTAGCAAGAATGCAATCCATCTGTTCATCCTGAAGAACCCAGTGCCCACTTTATTGGGGGATCTCTACTATTCAGTGCATCAGAGGAATGAAAAGCAGAGGGGAAGATTAGTGAGGTGTTGTGCTCCATTGTTCCATACTTGGCTTCTCAGGCATCTACCCAGGACAGATGCATTTTTGAACCCTCATCAGCAGAGTAACTGGGCTAAGAGACTCACTGCTCTAACTTCAGCCGATATCAGATGGTGCACCCAAAGCACCAAGGGCAGGGATATCATCACCAGCAGTGGGCATTTTCCCAATGTGCCCCTAATAGGAGTTAAGGGTAGTATCAATTACAACCCTCTGCTGTTCAGAAGACAACTGGGCTATGCACTGGTCCACACTCCTAAGGCGCAAGACTTGGTGGAGACCCTTTATTGTGAGAACAAGATTAATTTGGCTATTGTTAGGCAGGCTGCCTGGGCCTGGGATAATGTTCAAACCAAGGGAGTAACCATCCTAGGGAAGTGCAATAATGTGGCATCCGCACAATATTATGAGTGGTCCCGTACCAGGGCCCAATTCTTTGGGATGCCCTTTACCATAGAAGACATGCCTGAGTCATCTTCAGCACCACCCCCTGCCACTATCAGTTTGGAGGAGTTTGAGAGCTTGAAGGAAAGAAGTGAGAAGTTAACCCAGGCTTTGCAGAAGACCCTCCGAGAGAGGAGTGAGGGTAGGATGGAGATTGAAAGGTTGGAGAAGTTGAGAGTGGAGCATTTGGTTAAGATTGAGAAGTCTGGAGATTATATCAAAAAGTCTAAGGCTGGAGAACAAATTCTGAAGAATGCTTGCAAAGAAGCCCAGTTCCAGAGAGCAAGGACAGACTTGTATCTAAAGGAGAGTCAGGCTAGGTGGGTCAGGATCACCGAGGCTCGTACTCTGGAGGACAAGAGAGTTCAAGACAATATGGAACAACTGGAAGCTAGTGCAAAAGAACAGCAAGAGGCCCTGGCAGCAGCCCAGAGGGAGATATCAGAACTGAAGGTCAAAGCAGGAGTGAAGAGGTCAAAGGACCAAGCTCAGCACAAGAATCTAACAGCAGCTGTTACGACCCGGAATCTCCTCATCAGGAATCTCACGGAGCATCCGGCTGATCCTGTGACCGAAGCACTTCTCAAGGAAGTTCGTGAGGATGAGTTTGGTCTTGTTGTTTGACCATTTGTTTGTTGTCGCTTTCATTCCATGTACTTTTATTTTCTTTTCTTGTGATGTATTTTGACCCCTCAGAGGGCTTGTACTTGTAACAAACTATGTACCATTTTGTTTTTGTAATATATGTGTTAGTTTGTTCCATCCGGGTTCACTTCGAAAGCAACATCAACAGCATCTCCAAGGGACTGGAAGGGTCAAAACTGAAGGCCAAGCCGGATACCTTGAGGACAAATAAGCATACTGCATTGCATGCTAACGCTTTTGTTTGTTTTGTAGGTTTTTGCTTTCTTGCCACTAACTCTGTTGTGATGTTCAGGAACTATTGCTAGGCGCCGTGTATTTCCCCTCAACCGTCCGCACCGTTATCCGACCCGTAGCAACCTTCCGGGCATTCAAATGGATCAGATGCAGCAGGACCTTACTGAGGTCAGAAATCAAATGGCAAATGAAAGGCTAGAGATGAGGAATCAAATGACTCAGTTTATGGAAGTTATGAACAACATGGCTCAGAGCCAGGAAAGATTGAGGGCCATGGTGGAAAGGCAAAATCAAGAGGATCCACATATAGGGACTGCCGGTACCAGTAACAATGAAAGGGTACAACCTCATGTCAACCCTCCGGTATTTGGACCACACCTCCATCCTGAGGTCAACATCCCTGCAAATGTTCAAGGGACTGCCACTGCAGCTAGGGTACTTCAAGAAGAACCCCAAGAGGACCAGTTTACAGTAATGGGTGCTGGGAAGAAGCTTATGATAGAAGGTTGGATGAGATAGCCGAGAAGTTGAGGTCCTTAGAGTCTCAAAACTCTTTGGGCTTCGACGTCATGGACATGGGCTTGGTAGACGGGGTCAGGATCCCCCATAAGTTTAAGCCTCCTTGTTTTGAAAAATACAACGGGACTTCATGCCCCCGGACTCATTTACAGTCATTTCTGGGAAGGCTGAAGGCCTATACTATGGATGAGAAACTCTGGATGTTCTATTTTGAGGACAGCCTGACTGGAGCGTCAAGAGAATGGTACTCTCACTTGACAAGGGCAACTATTAGATGCTGGAAGGACCTGGCAGAGGCCTTCATCAGACAGTATCAGTACAACTTAGACATGGCACCCAACAGGACCCTCCTGATGGGAATGTCACAGTCGTCAAGGGAAAGTTTCCGAGAATATGCCCAGAGATGGAGGCAATTGGCTGCTGCTGTTCAGCCACCTATGTCTGAACGGGAAATGGCAGATATGTTCATGAACACCCTTCAGGGAACTTATATTGACAGGCTGGCCGCTTTCTCTTCCACTAGCTTCGCAGATGTTGTCATAGCTGGGGAGAGAATTGAAAGCCTATTGAAGATGGGTAAGATATCTGACAATGGTGCAAGCTCGTCCAGTAGTACAAGGAAGCCTTTTGCAGGCCCGAGAAGATCTGGCGAGACCAATGCCATCCACACCAGCAGGGGCAGGCCCCAATATGTTCACAGGTGGATAGCAGCAGTCACCATTCCTGCTCCAGCACATCCTCAACCAGTCTATCAACCTCCGCAGCAAAACTATCAGCAACAACCTCAGTACCACCAACAAAATCAGTATCCTCCAAGAAATTACAACAACAGCAACACCAACAATAAAAGTCAACAAAGGCCATTTCAGCAGAGGCCATCTCAAGCTAACAGGGTGATCGATCCGATCCCTATGCCATATGCTACCCTGCTGCCACAACTCTTGAAACTCAACCTAGTTGAGCTAAGGACGCTGGCACCTCCAGATCCCAACAGTCTACCCAGGAATTATGACTCCAATGCTAGGTGTGCTTTTCATTCAAACGCACCTGGCCACAGTACAGAAAAGTGCAGAGCTCTGCACATGAAGGTACAAGACCTGGTAGACTCAAAAGCTCTGAATTTCGCACCACCACCCAATGTCAATAAGAACCCCATGCCAAACCACGGTGGTCCCAGAATTAACGCTATTGAAGAAGACAAACCGTCTTATTTAATAACCAGTGTGGGTCAGATCCGGACACCGTTGGTAGAAATCAAGGCTCAACTCCTGGAATGTCAAATGTTCCCAGGGTGTGAGTTGGGGTGTGCTTACTGCAATATCTCAGTAAATGGGTGCGATAATTTGAGGAATGGCATAGATGGCCTTATTCGGAGTGGCCAGCTTCAGATCACCACATCATTTCCAACAAATCCATCAATCTCATCAGCAACAGCTTCAGAACCTCCTACAACTACAGCAACCATTGTTCCTGACAATTCTTCGGTTTCATCCACAAGTACTCCATCTATCGTCTCAACTGATCAGTTATCAGCAAATTTTTCTTCTACAACTTCAGCCCCACTCCATTATGAAACTCCTACAACAACAACATCCATCCTTCCGCCATTGTCTCCTACAACACCAGCAACAAATCATGAAGATGACTCTACTGTCACCATATTCTACGATCCTGAAAACAACTCTGCCTACAACTCAGAAGGTGCTTCTCCCATCAGAGCACCAGTTACAATCTATTATGATCCTCAGACTATCACAGTTCCTTCCACAGCTGCAATCAGTCCAGTCACTATCACGGTGCCTGGACCGGTACCTTATGAAAGCAGTAATGCCATCCCCTGGCATTACGGCTCTGACTTGTACTGTGAAGGACAAAGAATCACTTTTGAATCATCAACCCCTGCACTACAAATTGACAATGTGGGCGGAGGCGGAGGCTTCACTCGAAGCGGACGTCTTTTCGCTCCACAAATTCAGAGACCCACAGCCGAAGCAGAAGCTGCTGCCAAGGCAAAAGGGAAGAGCCCTGTGCAGGAAGATCAAGCTGTTAAGGAAGCTTTGAAAACACCCTTCGATCAAGAGGTTGATGAGTTCATGCGAATCATCAAAAAGAGTGATTATAAAATAGTGGATCAGCTTCATCAGACGCCTTCCAAGATCTCAATCCTATCATTGCTCATGTGCTCCGAAGCCCATAGGAATGCACTACTCAAAGTTCTGCACGCAGCTTACGTGCCTGAAGAGATCACTGTCAATCAGCTGGAAGCTGTGGTGGGAAATGTTAATGCTAGTCACGGACTAGGGTTCACCAATACTGATTTGACGACGGAAGGCCGCAACCATAACAAAGCCTTGCACATAACCATGGAATGCAAAGGTGCTGTCCTTTCCCATGTGCTGGTAGACACGGGGTCATCCCTCAATGTCTTACCCAAAAAGGCCCTGGTGAAGCTAGAATATGACGGATTGGCGTTGAGACCTAGCAACCTGGTGGTAAGAGCCTTTGATGGTTCAAAGAGATCGGTTCTGGGAGAAATTGAATTGCCCATAACGATTGGCCCGCAGACCTTTAAAACTATCTTCTATGTGATGGACATTCAGCCTGCCTACAACTGTTTGTTGGGTAGGCCATGGATTCACGCTGCTGGCGCCGTGACCTCTACCCTTCACCAGAAGTTAAAATATGAGTGGGAGGGTCAAATCGTTACAATCTGCGGAGAGGAGGACATTTTCGTCAGCCACCTGGCTACCTATAAGTACATTGAGATGGATGGAGAGATCCATGAAACAATGAGCCAGGGGTTTGAGGCCTTGAATGTGAATGAAACATCTGCTGTGCCTGGTACTTCAATATCATCATACCAACAAGCCCGGAAGGTTGTTGAGGAAGGAACTGCCCAAGGCTGGGGCAAGCTACTACCGGTGGAGAAGAAAGAAGACAGATTTGGGTTGGGTTACAAACCAACTCAACAAGATCAAGCAGAGGCTAAAAAAGAGCCCAATTTTGTGAGTGGGGGGATGCTCACCCCTGATGCTATCAACTGTCTGGAAGACGAGCTGGAAGAGGAACGCAACCTGGAAAGCTGGATTCGTCCAAAGATCCCGGGGAGCAGTGTCTCGAACTGGTCTTCCCAGGAAATTATAAGAGTTACTCATGCAGAGTAATTATTATTTCCTGTATTTTTATAAGCATGCATCAAAGTCTTGCATCTTGCCCAAGATGACAAGACTCATTTTGTAATCGGGCCATCTGTACTTTTTGTGCAAACAAGATCAATTAATGAAATATCAGACATCTTTTTGCAAATGAGTCTTTTTCTTTTCGTTCACTGTTTTTCTATTTTTCTTTTTGTACAAAAAAATAAATGGCAGTGTTTTCAAAATGACAACTTTATTTCACTTTTCTAAGCAAGATTAAAATCAAATCACTAAAATGAACAAACTGAACCCTTGTAGAGAGTGCCTTCCTGACAGCACCGACAACAGCACGGCTATGACTTCGTATGACTTTGACAATCCAATCAATCAAGCTGATGAAGGGGTTGAAGAAGAGTATGAGCTTCCTGAAGAGCTAGCCAGGTTGTTAAGACAAGAGGAAAAGGTTATTACTCCTCACCAGGAGGAGGTTGAAGTGATCAATCTTGGTACAGATGAAGACGTGAAAGAAGTTAAAATCGGGGCCTGCCTGCAAGACTCAGTGAAGAGACAACTGGTTGACCTGCTTCAAGAGTATGTAGATGTGTTTGCTTGGTCTTACCAAGATATGCCAGGGTTGGATACCGATATTGTCGTGCACAAGCTGCCTTTGAGAGAAGAATGCCCGCCAGTTAAACAGAAACTGCGCCGTACTCGTCCAGACATGGCAATGAAGATCAAAGAAGAGGTACAAAAGCAATGGGACGCCGGGTTCCTTGCCGTGACTAGCTATCCGCCGTGGGTGGCTAATATAGTACCTGTGCCTAAAAAGGACGGCAAAGTAAGAATGTGTGTTGATTACCGGGATCTGAACAGAGCCAGCCCGAAAGATGATTTCCCTTTACCTCACATTGATGTATTGGTTGATAATACGGCTCAGTTCTCGGTATTCTCCTTCATGGACGGATTTTCAGGATACAACCAGATCAAGATGTCACCTGAAGACATGGAGAAGACAACATTCATCACACCTTGGGGCACATTCTGCTACAAAGTAATGCCATTTGGGCTCAAGAATGCTGGTGCAACATATCAACGGGCTATGGTAACATTATTCCATGATATGATCCATAAAGAAATAGAATGTTATGTGGATGATATGATCGCCAAGTCCCTTACTGAAGAAGACCATCTGGTAAATCTGCTCAAATTATTCAAGCGTCTGAGGAAATATCAATTAAAGCTGAACCCCAACAAATGCACATTTGGGGTGCGATCCGGTAAGCTGCTGGGTTTTATTGTAAGCGAAAAAGGGATTGAAGTTGACCCTGATAAAGTCAAAGCCATCCAAGAGATGCCTGCACCGAAAACTGAGAAAGAATTTCGAGGGTTCTTAGGTCGATTGAACTACATTTCAAGGTTCATATCCCACCTTACAGCAACCTGTGAACCCTTGTTCAAGCTGTTAAGGAAAGAACAAACGGTCAGGTGGAATGAAGATTGCCAGAAGGCATTTGACAAGATCAAGGAATACCTGCAAGAACCTCCAATCCTTATGCCTCCAGTTGAAGGAAGACCTCTAATCATGTACTTGACAGTATTAGAAGAGTCAATGGGGTGTGTGCTGGGCCAGCATGACGAGTCTGGTCGAAAAGAGTATGCAATATACTACCTAAGCAAAAAGTTTACCGACTGTGAACAACGTTATTCACTGCTCGAGAAAACTTGCTGTGCTTTAGCGTGGGCTGCTCGCCGACTGAGACAGTATATGTTGACCCACACTACTTTGTTGATATCAAAAATGGACCCAGTTAAGTACATTTTCGAGAAGCCAGCTCTTACCGGACGGGTTGCAAGATGGCAAATGATTCTCACAGAATACGACATACAGTACACATCTCAGAAAGCCATCAAGGGCAGTGTACTATCTGAATATCTTGCTGAGCAACCCATTGATGACTACCAGCCTATGAGATTTGACTTCCCTGATGAAGACATCATGTTCATCAAATCAAAAGATCATGAGGAGCCTGTTCACAATGAAGGGCCTGACCCGGAAGAAGAATGGACTATGATGTTTGACGGGGCTGTTAACATGAATGGTCGTGGTGTTGGTGCAGTACTCATTTCACCAAAAGGAGTTCACATGCCTTTCTCGGCAAAACTCACTTTCAACTGCACTAACAACGAAGCTGAATACGAAGCTTGTATTATGGGTCTTGAGGAAGCCATTGGCCTCAGGATCAAGACATTGACTGTATTCGGAGATTCAGCTCTGGTAATCAATCAGACCAACGGCAAATGGTACACCCACCAGGATCATCTGATACCTTACAGGGATTATACAAGAAGGTTATTGACATTCTTCACAACAGTCAAGCTCGAGTATATCCCTCGGGACGAGAATCAGTTTGCAGATGCTCTTGCTACCATTTCATCCATGATCAAAGTTCAAGCTGCTAACTTTGTACCTCAGATTTCAGTATCCAGACTTGATAGACCAGCATATGTGTTTGCAGCAGAAGTTGTCAAGGACGATAAGCCTTGGTTTCATGACATTAAGTGCTTCTTGGAGGATCAAACATACCCACCTGGGGCATCTTCCAATGATAAGAAGACTTTGAGAAGGATTGCTGGTAGTTTCTTTCTGAACACTGATGGGTCTTTATACAAAAGGAACTTTGATATGGTACTCCTCAGATGTGTTGACAAGACGGAAGCAGGTTTGTTGATGCATGAAGTGCACGAAGGATCGTTTGGTACCCATGCCGGAGGACATGCCATGGCTAAAAAGTTGTTAAGATCAGGTTATTACTGGATCACAATGGATGCAGACTGTTGTGCTTATGCCAGAAAATGCCATAAATGCCAGATCTATGCAGATAAGGTGCATGTGCCTCCCAATCCTCTGAACATCATGTCTTCACCATGGCCCTTTGCCATGTGGGGCATTGATATGATTGGCAAGATTGAGCCAACCGCTTCAAACGACCACAGATTCATCCTGG
The DNA here is from genome assembly GCA_963966055.1 of Lathyrus aphaca. Taxonomy (NCBI): domain Eukaryota; kingdom Viridiplantae; phylum Streptophyta; class Magnoliopsida; order Fabales; family Fabaceae; genus Lathyrus; species Lathyrus aphaca. Next base: position 408,062,653 of record OZ014521.1, on the reverse strand, counting down.
TTGCCATTGATTATTTCACCAAGTGGGTCGAAGCAGCTTCCTATGCCAATGTTACAAGACAAGTGGTAGCCAGATTTCTGAAGAGAGATATCATCTGTCGATATGGAGTTCCCGAGCGAATCATTACTGATAATGGTTCCAACTTGAACAACAAAATGATGGCAGAGCTGTGCCGGGACTTCAAGATCCAACATCACAATTCTTCTCCTTACAGGCCAAAGATGAATGGCGCTGTTGAGGCAGCAAATAAGAATATCAAGAAGATTGTGCAGAAGATGGTAATCACTTACAAAGATTGGCATGAAATGCTACCGTTTGCCTTGCATGGGTACCGCATGTCAATCAGAACATCCACTGGGGCAACACCGTATCAGCTTGTGTATGGTATGGAAGCAGTCCTACCTGTTGAAGTTGAGTTACCCTCCCTACGGGTATTAATGGATGTTAAACTGAGTGAAGCAGAATGGGTTCGGGCCCGATACGAACAACTGAGTCTGATTGAAGAGAAGAGATTGGCTGCAATATATCATGGACAATTGTATCAGAAGAGAATGAAAAAAGCCTTCGATCAAAAAGTCAGGCACCGAGAGTACCAAGTGGGAGATCTTGTGCTGAAGAGAATCCTCCCTCCTCATACAGACCACAGGGGCAAATGGACTCCAAATTATGAAGGACCATTTGTTGTAAAGAAAGTTTTCTCTGGTGGAGCACTGATGCTCAGCACCATGGATGGTGAAGATTTCCCGTCCCCTGTGAATTCAGATGCAGTTAAAAAATACTTCGCATAAAAATGACCCGCTGGACATAAAAACAGAATGTAAGTCCAGGCAAAAATAGGGCATCCCGGCGAGTCAAAAACAGAATAAACGACTCGGGCAAAAATAAGGGAAAATAAATAAAAAATGTACACCCGCTGAGTTGAAAAGCCGCATTGGACAACTCAGGCAAAAATGGGTATCCCGATGGATTGAAAACCCGAAAGGGCGATCCATGCAAAATAAGGGAATGAGCGAATAACTGCGTTCTGAATTCGTCTGTATCACTTGCAACTTGGAAAGCTTCAAAAGGATCAAGCTTCAATCAGAATCAGCCTTCTTCAGAAAGCAAGGCGAGAAGAACGTCATTGTCATACGAGTCATAGCAGAAGAGGAAGCTCCTTTGAAAGCGTCGTCAACATCGCCAGCACTTTGTTTCTCAATTTGTAACAATCTCCTTATTTTAGGAGATTTGTTTCCTTGACTGTATCTTGCCAATTCAGGGCACAAGAATTAATAAAAACAGATTTTTCAGTCATGTTTCGTCTTGTACATATTTCGTTTGCAAAGAATGTCTGATGTCTCTAAAACTAATTGCATAAGTATAGATGTTTTTCACTAAAAATAGAAACACATGCTTGCAGGGAATATACTTACTCTTGAGAATGCTTAACTCCTATGACGGAATCCAGTAAAGGATACCTCGGGACCTTTCGTGCGTTTCCTTATCTTTGCAGGATTGCAGGTATCCAGAACGCAACCTGGGGCATGCAAGTTACATCCCAGCAAGTTGGCAAATCAACAAACAGTCTTAGCACTCAAGGTGCTTTCTCCCCAGCTGAGTTTGCCTCTCATTACTTTCCCCAGCTGAGTTACCAACAACATTCCCCAGCTGTATTACCAATCGTTCTTCCTCGGCAGAATGCAAGGTCAGGGAATCATCTCCCCACAGAATCCTCAGCCTCTATTCAGAAGAGCATCGCATGAAGGAGTCACAACAAAGTACAGAAGGCTTCTACAAACCCCAGCTGGGCCCTATATTACAAGGATATGTCAATCAGTGACCTAGATCCCCAAGCAGATGCATCTCATCAGATCTGTCAATAATCTCACCCCCCAGCTGGGATGTCCGCTTCAAGCAGATCGACCAGAGATCTTCACAGCATCGGGATCCGAATCCCGGTTTGATATCTTTGCATAATCATGGCATTTGCATCATACTATCCCCTCAGAGCGTAGCATTCCGTCTAATACGGAGCATTACGGCAAAAATCAAACATATAGCGTAATCATGAGCCACGATATGAATTAACACCTGTGAATAATAATCGTTCATCGTCATTGTATAGAAATCCCCACCAGAGTCCCAGCAAAAGCAGTTGCCTCACAAATCACAAACACCAGTATATATTTCCAGTTGACACCCGTCCGTGTCATCACTCCCCAGTAAACTCACCTGAACACTCTTTACAAATAGAGCCACCCGTATTACGGACACTTCCTGACACCCGTCCGTGTCAAATCACCAGCAGAAAGCCAAAGACATCCTCTTTGCACTCACATATATTTGTATATACACTTTCTTGACGCTCGTCCGTGTCATATCCCCAGCACAGTCACACTTTCACAACCCAGATACTTGTCGATATTATTACACTTTTCTCTTGACACTCGTCCGTGTCACCATCCCCAGCAGATAAACACCCATCTATACACCACTCGTACTTATTTCACTCATACAGGTACTCGTCCGTATTTTGTATACACCACTTATATACCCACAGATTCAACAGTAGTCTTTGTTCTTTGTTAACCAGTTGGTACTCGTCCGTATCATCATCTCAGAACATTGCGTCTAGTGTTTGTTTCTACATGATACTCGTCCGTATCATAGTCTTAAGGATGCTCGTCCGCATCTTTAATCTATACACAACATCTAAACACCTATACTTTCCTTTCTTGGTTATGAACGCTCGTCCGTGTTCACTATATCCCCAGTAGATCACCAACAAAGCATTCCTTTATCTGACATCCGTCCTGTGCCATGATAAACCCTGAGAGCAGCCGTACCCTGCTGAGTGGTCGTCCTCCACTTCTTGATGGTCGTCCTCCATCATGCTCATCCGATGGCCGTCCCCATCGTCGATATTTAGCAGCCGTCCCCTGCTAGGTGGTCGTCCTCCACCTTTTGATGATCGTCCTTCATCATTTATCCAATGGCCGTCCCCATTGTTGATTTTGGTTATCTGGCATTCGTCCTATGTCATGAGAAACCTCGAGAGCAGCCGTACCCTGCTGAGTGGTCGTCCTCCACTTCTTGATGGTCGTCCTCCATCATGCTCGCCCGATGGCCGTCCCCATCGTTGACCTTTTCTATCCGGCATTCGTCCTATTGCCGCGATACTTTCGGCAGCCGTACCCTGCCAGGTGGTCGTCCTCCACCTTTGATGGCCGTCCCCATCATATTTCCTTTATTTCCCAACAGAGCAGCCGTCCCCTGCTAGGTGATCGTCCTTCACCTTTGATGGCCGTACCCCATCATCTGTTTATTTCATTTATTCTTTAACCCGATGGCCGTCCCCGTCGTGGTCCCTTTCCTTTTAGCCCGATGGCCGTCCCCATCGTTGGTTACTTTGCTTTATGAACTTGATGGCCGTCCCCATCATAATTTGATTTTCCCCAGCTAGTCGGCCGTCCCCGTCTTTGCTTTACCTTTTATCCCCAGCATGTCGGCCGTCCCCGTCATTGTTTTATTTCCTACACTTTTCCCAACACGTCGGCCGTCCCCGTCGTTGCTCTATCACCCATTTTACAACATACTTTATTTTCCTTTTACAATCTATATCCCTTTTCTTCTTCATTCTGTGAGTGCAAATTTTGGACTGTCTTTAGTATTCAACCACAAGTTATCTTGTTTGTCTGATAAGCCTTCGCTTACATCCTACACAGCTAACTCATGTTTGAATAGGGGCAGCTGTAAACACCCCAAATTTGCCCTCACCCATTCACACCATGGCTTGTGATCATTCTCATATGCATAAACACAATCATATCACCTCATGTTTCATTTTTGATTCACTGCATAGTTTCTAAGGCATCTGCACCTAGGGTTTGTGATCTGAGCAATCCAAGAGCTTCTTGAGCCACTCCAAAGGCCACCAATCACTTCAAAGGGATCCATGTGTGTTCATCTATCATATTACATCCTCTCAAGGTCAAGATTTCAAAAGAATCACAAGAACTAGGGTTTGAATGGATGCAGAGCCAGGTTTGACTGCACAGTTGACCTAAAATTAGGGTTTTGGTTTCAGAGGCCATAACCTCAAATTTTTTGGTCATTCTTGTTTCCATTGGTCTCTATATGGTATAGGGAGTATGCATATCAATTTTCATGAAGAAATTCCATGGGGAAGTCATCTGATCAAGGGTTGACTTTTCAGACAAGTCAGTGCAAAATCAGGGCATCTGAGGCCCCAAATGACCCAACCAATGGGTGATCTTCATCATTTTGAGTGTATATGATCTTTATTTGATCATGGAAGAAGGTTGAAGTTCACAAAAATCAAGAATTTGGAGTTTTTGCAAATGTTGACTTTTTGGGCATAGTTGACTTTTCAAGAATGCTTCATTTTAGGTCATTTTTCAAGCCTTGATTCTTGATCCAAAAATGCTTCAAATTGAAAAACTTTGGTCATGAAAGTTGTAGATTACATCTTTCCCTTTTCAAAAAGTACAAGAACATGATCAAACTCTTCTTGGATCAAAAGTTATGGTGTGACAAAGTTGGCAAAAATCATTGATTTTCAAGGCATGCTTCAAATGTGAATTTTGCAAAATCATGAACCAATGCCATTTGTAACTTCTAATTCACTTCAAACCATGACATAAACATTCTATGTGTCCTAAAAATCAGAATGGAACCAAGATCACATGTTTATGGTTTGTGTAACAAGGCATTTTTCACAAAGTTTCAAAAAGTAACAACTTGCAAAAACACTCATCACACTTCACCAACTTGATGCATTGGATGCTGAACCTCCCTAGCTTCACTCACATACCATGCTGCGCCAGCCCATGCTCATGTACCAAGCTATAACTTAGCCCATGCCTCTCTTACAAAGAAGTTGACATTTTGCAAAAGGTGACTTACCTATCACAGCAGGCCATGTCACATCATCTGGCCAATTAGAATTGTTTATACTTTCCATTTGCAAGCAAAACATAACACCAGGCCAGGCTGAAACACTCACCACCATCACATACACAAAACACACCCCATTTGCATTTTGCTTCGAATCTGCCTGCACAACACATAAACACTCAAACAAATTCCTTTAATCATCTCACCTTGCCTTGTTGAGTAGAAACCACCAAGAGCCAGGCCTGTTTTGATCAAGAACACCCCATTGCCATCATTCACCTCAAGCTGCAGTTTCATTCGAATCTCTCTCCACAGCTCACAAACATCCAAACAAACTTCACAAACCTTCTCCACTCATCATCTGGACCACAAACAACCTTTCACCCTTGCCAGAAATAGCCAGAATCATCATTGCCATGTTCAACTGAGTTTGAGCAGAAGTTACTCAAACTCTTCATCCAGCCAATATAAATTTCTCCTGAACACTCAAGCATCATCAAGAGGTCATAAGGAGTAGATTTCACCAAGAGTGGAAGTCAGAAAGTAGCTGGAGTGAAAGCTTCGAATCTCAGGTAGCTCAAGAACTTTTTTTCCAGAAATGGATTTTTAAGTTCTAAACTTGTTCTACATGCCTTCCTGATCATGAGTATGCTTTTAGTTTTTGAAATGGTGATGAAATGAGAGTTTAATTGATCTCTGAAACTCGGTTGACCTAATTTTTGTTTGCTTCGATTCAGCCTTGTTAGGAAATATAAATTTGTTTTGATTAGGGGTTCTGGTTCGTGAGTGAGTGGGGATCATTTCCCAGTTTTTAGATTTCATTTTAGTTAGGTTTTTGGAGTTTTGGGGATTCTCAGGGGGGATGCTGGCCGGAGAAGACGACCGGAAGTCTTCTCCGGCAGCCTGAAAGTCATTTGTGCCCTAATCCTGTAATTAATTTCCATTTGAATTCTGGGCGTTGGATTGGTTGACCTAGTTGACTCCCCGCGCGAATGAAAGGCCCAGATCATTTTGCTTAGCCCTAATCTTCATTATTTATTTAATTAATTGGGATTAACTCAGATGCAACCCCAGCCGTCCAGATGCGCGCTGGTCAACCAATTCAAACCCAGAGCTCATCCTGGCCCTCCACTCATTTGACTTTCCTTTTATTTAATTTATTTTCATTTTCTTTTTCATTTAACTTGCACAATTTATTTAAAATAGTAAAAAATATGTAAAAATTATGAAACTTTTTCTCATAAGTTTTATTAATTTTTATGACACAAAAATATTTTTGTTTTTATTTTTATCATTAAAAAAGTATTTTTAAATATTTAAAAGATTATTTTTAATTGATTAATGGAAATTAATTTATTAAAAATACTTTTAAGTATCTAAAAATCACCAAAAAATTCATGAAATGTTCTAAGACATTTATAAACATTGTCCAACCTTCAAACCAAATTTCTTTTTTGATCTTAATGCATTTTGAGAATTTTTCATTGAATAAAAATCATTTTTATGCATTAATTTGATCCAAAGTTCAAAAAATCGTTTCTGCCTATCTATGAAGAGTTGGACATTGATTCTTCTTGCATTGCATTGTGTTTAGAATGTAGTTTTTGAGATAAAATGGCCATGATTTGATCTTGCATTTTTCATTTGTTTGGCATTTCTTTTGTTTAGGAACCCTAAAAACCCTAATAACTTGTAAAATTCATAACTTGAGATTGGTTGAGAGTTGAGACCTCCCCTTTGGACATTGGTTCAGTATAGGATCAAGGGTCCTTTGTATGACATTTTCCATTTTTTATCTTAGGGTTTGCTTCTGTTTTTGGTTTTTGTTTGATGTACGATCCATTAACCCTAATTTGGGCTTTCATTTGCATCCCTCTTGCATTCTCTTGCATAACATGACTTGCCTTAGCATTTCAAGCATTCATGTGATCCATTTGACATCATAAGACATGTAGAAAGTAGTGTTTGATCATTGCATCATGTGTTGGCCATGTTGTGTGCATTGTGCACTTCATAGCTTTTCATGCTTGTTCATGTTCCTAAGCTTGCTTCATTTGCATTCATGAACTTGTATAAACATTTCCATGTGCTGCCTCATGCTCATATCACCTTATAGCATCATTATCATCATCAACATGCTTCTGGTTTTGTTTAGCATCATATCATTTCATCTCATTTTGCACTGCATTGCATTTCCTTTTCTGACATTTCAGGTGGTAAGTGACTTGAGAAGTGAATTTGCCTCCACTTCTCATAACTTTTCTTTTCATCTCTCTTGCATCCATTGCTGCATTTCTATATGTGTTTGAGTTTGAGCTTGCTCATTCTTCTTCTTCCCACTTTCTTTCTTCAAGTGACTTGACTTCTTGAATGAAGCAAGTCACTTTGCTTCTCTTGATCCTGTTCATCTGCTTCCTGGTGGTTCCATTGAAGATCTTCCTGGTGAAACCTCACAAACCTTAGGAATAACCAAGAATGACAATGATTAGGGTTTTGATTAGTCCCCCCCCCCTTAGTTTTACCTTTGTGTCTCTTTTGAGTCTTCTCTTCTCACCTCATAATCAGGGACTAAACCCTAAAGGCTTTAAGGCTTTGTGATTAAGCTTATGCCTGCATCCTTCTCTTAGGATGGAGTGTATAACTTTAATCCTAGGTGTTAAACCCTTAATGTGTTTAAATCTCTTAATCAATCCACTTAATAAGTATCAAGACTTCACACTTGTAACTTGGGCCTTGCATTAGGGTTCTAATTCTTCCTTAATTGGTTAAGAAGGACTAACCCTAGTATTAATGGACAAGTCCCCCTCAAGTTGTCTTACAAATCATAAAATCCACTTCATCATCATACCATTAATAAAATCCACTTAATCAAAGGCTTGTTTTGTCATGAGTTTAATCCCTAATCATGGATTAAGTTGAGGAGCTTTCCTCAGCTTAAACATTCTCATCTATTATCCTTCTATTAGGATGGTGTAATGAGTCTGTTTAATCCCTGATTATGGCTTAATCTCATTACTTAACACTAAACAAAAACACCAAAAAACATCCAATTAATCACAAGTAGGTTAATGATCTTAATCCTACACCAAAGGTGTTTAAGTGTGAGAAGCTGACTTCACACTTAAGGTACTCTCATTACCCCTAACCAGAGGGAAGATGTGATGAGTTTACTAAATCCATTGGTTTAGACTTAAGCTCATTAACTTATGACAAAATCAAAAAAAACAAAACAATGAAAGACTGAAAACACAAAAACAAACAATAATCGTCTCCTCCGGGATTCTTTTCTCATCTCGTTCACTCACAACCGAGAGCTCGCTTCTTCCGTCTAATGCAAGACAGTTTGCACCTGAGCCAGACAGGTCATACACTTGAGCATAGACAAGTAAGCAGTTCATCAGTCAATTCATCCTTTCAGTCTCTTTGGGTCGAACTACGGTGTTCTGACTTCCTCATTGCACGAGAGGATACGTAGGCATAACTTAACAATTATCAAACAAAAGTCTTTGTATATTCCCCCTCCTTCCAGCTTCATCCTTTAGCCTCATATTCCTGAGCAATTTCATTCTTATTCCTGCACTGACACTTCACATATCACACTTCACACTTCTTTTACACTGACACCTGTACATCTTTCCAGCCCTTTTACACACAGATTGCACTGACACTACCCTTTTAAAACACAAATCTTTCAAGCGTGGATCCCGTCGAGTACGACGGACAATCTGGGTGCTAATACCTTCCCAGGTTGTAACCAACCCCCTTTCTCAGTCTCTCTGGTTCGCAAACCGTCTTATCCATCTTTTCCTAGGTCTATGCAGCATTGCCTTTCCTCCGGGATAAAAATGCCTAGCTGGCGACTCTATTCATTCTCCAGTGAGTTCACGGCTGTGTGTTCTCATTGTCCCTCTCGCCGACCGTTCGCGTCTGTACCTTTATTTGGGCCAGTCCCATCTATCGGGAGCGACACATTTGCATCATATTCACCAAATAAGCGTAGCATTCCGTCTAATACAGAGCATTACGGAAAAAATCAAACATCTGCATAATCACAAGCCAGATTTGAGCCAGTCATCTACAATTACCATTTGTATTTCATCAGCAATGTATATAAAAACTCACATTCCCTACAAATAAAAGTCAAAGCGTCCCCTTTGCACCCTCAAACACAAATGCCTGTTCATATTCATATATACTCTTTTCGACACTCGTTCGTGTCGTCTTATCCCCCGCAGGTCGCCATAATACCTTTTGCACTCTCAAATACAGATACCTATACATATTCTTTTGACACTCGTCCGTGTCATCCTTCCCCCGCAAGGTCGCCAGGACACCTTCTGCAAATAATTACTTGTTTATAATACACTCTTTTTCGACACCCATCCATGTCATCCTATCCCCACAGAAAGCCAAAGTATCTCTCTTTGCATCCTCAAAACAAATGCTTGTTTATATATAGTACATATTTTGACACTCGTCCGTGTCATACATTCCCCAGCAAATCAAACACTCGTCTGTGTCTTGCTCATACTTCACCAATAAATTTGTACTCACTTATACAGAAGTTTTTGATACTTGTTTGTATCTTGTATATATATCACTCCTCAAACAGATCCGACACAGATCCAAGAAGAGTTGGACAAGATGAAGAAAGAGAAAGAAGAATAGCTACTTGAGAAGACTACGATGCAAGAGCAGCTGAAAGAGAAGGATGATCTCATTAAGTTACTTGAGCGACGTGTTACGAAGAGGCCAAGAGAGGATTTATCTTCCTCTAGTACTCCATCTACCATTCCTCCTACATCCGGTGCTTGGAAGGCCATTGTTGACCAGTTGGTGAAGGATAATGAAGACATGGAGAATCGGTACAAGAAAGAGATTGAGAGGATTCACATGAAGTACCAGTCGGGATTCGGATCTTCTTCGGATGTGATCCCCTATGCCTAGTTTACTTTTTCTCTCGTCTATTAGGATTGTTGAGGCTTGTACTTCACTTGTAATCCTTACTTTGATTTTAATAAGAATAAGCTTTAAGTACTTCAAAAAGTGTTTCTTTATAAATATTGCAATTTATCTTATAGTCCTTTGAAATCTTTGCATTTGCATACGTATACCATGCATCATACCCGCATTTGTCTTGCTTTTGGAGTGTTGTTCGAGGGTCTTATGTTGTTTATTGGTCTTCATTCAGTTCTCCCGGCAAGCTGACTCACAAAGTTGATACTCGAGCTAATCGAAAGAAGATGTCAGAAACCTTACAACAAGAGAATCGAGAGCTGCGCGAAGAAGTTGCATATCTGATGGAAAGTTTGGAAAGAGTTACTACCATGATGGAAAACTTGGTGGCTGCTCAGAATCAGCCACCTCCTTCTAATTCTCCTGTTCAAAATACAGTCATCTCTGAGATTGTTACTGCATCAATTCCTGCTGAAACTGTCATTTCTCCTCGCTATCGCATGCCTACTAGCACACCGTGGGGCATGCCAGTTGATTTCATTCCTGCTGGTTATCATCCTCCTCCTCCTGAGACTGCTGCATTTAATACTCTTCCACCAGTGATGACTACTGCACCACCTGTGATGCACACTATTCTGCACCATGATGAAATGATTTACCATGTTGAGCCTAGTGAAGGTGCTGGTGTGATTGAAAGACTTGATGATTTTCAAGGTCGTTTTGTTGAGATACAGAAGGAGATAAGAGCCTTGAAGCATAAGGATTTGTTCAGAAAAGATGCTTATGATCTCTGTTTGGTCCCTAATGTCAAAGTTCCGTATAAGTTCAGGTTTCCTGAGTTCGAGAAGTATAAGGGCAACACTTGTCCTCTGAGTCATTTGACTATGTATGCTAGAAAGATGTCTGCTCAGACAGACAATGATCAATTGTTGATTCATTATTTCCAGGATAGTTTGACTGGTGCAACCATGAGAGTTTGGACAATAGCCAAATAAAGACCTTCAATGATTTGGGAGAGGCTTTTGTTAGGCAATATAAGTATAATGTTGACATGGCACCAGATAGAGATCAGCTCTGCGCTCTGTCCCAGAAGGACAAAGAGACTTTCAAAGAGTACACACAGAGATGGCGCAGGCTAGCAGCTCAGATTGTTCCTCCTCTAGAAGAGAAAGAAATGACGAAGATATTTTTAAAGACTTTAGGTTATTTCTACCATGAGAAGATGATAGTAAGTGCGCCTTCTTATTTCACTGAAATGGTGAGTGTGGGGATGTGTCTAGAAGAAGGTGTCTGTGAGGGACGGTTGATCCAAGAGAGTTGTAATGGCTCGAGCTCTAGAAGGTTCAACTTGGGTAAAAATAAAGAAGGTGAGACTAATGATGTGTATCGTGAAAGTTACAGAAGACCTCGTGGTCGTGAGAATCGTCATCAGAAGCATGTAGCTTCTGTAACTCCGATGATTAATGTGACTCCAACTGTGCCAGTAGCTCCAAAGTACCAGTCTCGTTATCAACAACCTTCTGTGCAACAGAGTGGTAATCAACAGGTTCGTGCTAAGCCGAGTTTTGACCCCATTCCAATGTTGTATGCGGATTTGCTTCCATCTCTGATTGCAAATAATCTTGTGAAAACACGTTCTCCACCTCTAGTTCCAGAGACTATCCCATGATGGTATAAGCCAGAGGCTCATTGTGCTTTTCATCAAGGTGCCTCGGGGCACGATGTTAAGAACTGTTATCCATTGAAGTTTGAAGTGAAAAAATTTATAAGGAGTAATGTTCTGTCCTTCAATGATGTTAATCCAAATGTGAAGACAAATCCAATTCCGAAGCATGGTAATGTGACTGTGAATATGGTTGATGGTTGTCCTGGTTTGTTCAAGATTTATGTGGTCTTCCATATTCGAAGGTCTTTGGTTGAGATGCATGCTTTCTTAAGTGAATATCATGATATTGATCACGATTATGCTGGTTGTTGCATTTGCTCGGTGAACCCTCGTGGTTGCGTGATTGTTAAGAGAGACATTCAAAAGATGATGGATGATAAGTTGATTGAAGTGACAGCAAAAAGAGATGAGTATGAAAATGAAGTGAATGTTATTGTGCCTCGGTTCAATATTCCTGAAAGGGTTGTTCCTGAGAAGGTGGTTATTTCTTTTGATAGCCGCAAATATGTTGTTACTCCCTTGGTGATCAATTTTCCTGGTCCAATGTCATATGAGTCTAATAAAGTTGTTCTGTATCGGTATAATGCTACGTTGATAGAAAATGGTAAGGAAGTTACTATTCCTTCTCCAAGGTCTATGGTTGGAATTGCTGATGTGACAAAGGTTACCCGAAGTGGTAGAGTTTATGCTTCAGATCCTCCGAAGAGAGTTGAAGATACAAGTGCGAGTAAACAGATTATGGATGTTGTTGTCAGATCAGGCCAATTTGGTGACAGTGAAGATGAGGTGTTAAAATTGATAAGGAAAAGCGAGTACAATGTTACTGAGAAGTTGTTGTATACTCCTTCGAAAATATCAGTTTTATCACTCTTGAGGTGCTTTGAGGCTCATAGACAATCTTTGCAGAAGATTCTTGATCAAGCTTATGTTGACCATGATGTGACTGTTGATCAGTTTGATAGTATTGTGGCTAATATCACATCATGCAACAATCTGAGTTTATGTGATGATGATTTTCCTGAAGAAGGAAGGAATCATAATTTGGATCTGCATATTTCAGTAAACTGTCAGGAAGATGTTATGTCTAAAGTGCTAGTTGATACTGTATCTTCTCTGAATATGATGCCGAAGTCGACTTTGTCAAGGCTGGCGTACCAAGGTGCTCCCATGAGGCATAGTGGGATTATTGTGAAAGCTTTTGACGGATCGAAGAAGACTGTGATTGGTGAAGTTGGTCTTCCTATTCTGATTGGACCGTTTATATTCCAAATTACTTTTCAAGTAATGGATATACGTCCCGCTTATAGTTGTCTCCTTGGAAGACCCTGAATTCATGAGGCAGGAGCTGTGACATCTACTCTCCATCAGAAGCTGAAGTTTGTGAAAGATGGAAATTTAATGACTATTGGTGGTGAAAAGGTGATTCTTGTGAGCAATTTGTTATCTTTCTCCTATATTGATGCTGAAGAAGAGGTGGTTACTTCATTTCAGGCTCTTTATGTTGTTGATAATGCTGCTAAGAAGAATGTCATGCTTATGTCTTCTCTCAAGGATGCTCTGCGCATGCTCGAAACTGGTCGATCTAATGGTTGAGGACGAGTTATTGATGCTGTCGACAACAAAGAAGGATTCGGTATTGGTTTTACACTAGGTGTGGCTCTCCATGACCCGAAGACTATTCAGGAAGGATTTCAAAGTGCTGGGTGTAAACACCCCAAATTTTCCCTCACTCATATCACACCATGGCTTGTGATCTTTCATTTTTGCATAAGCATAAGCATACTACATCACATTGCATATTTGTTTCATCTGCATAATTCAAGTTCATCTACATCTAGGGTTTGTGATCTGAGCAATCCAAGAAGTCCATCTGAGCCATCCCAAGGGCCTCAAAGTGTTCCAAGAGGGTCCATGTGTATTATATCATCATATCATGTCCTTCAAAGTTCATGGAAGTCAAGAGATCACAAGAACTAGCAAGGCATGGAAGCAGAGCTAGGGTTTTCACTACACAGATGACCAAAATTAGGGTTTTGGTTTCAGAGGCCTTAACTCCAAATTTTTGGGCCATTCTTGTTTCTAATGTTCTTAAGATGTTATAGGGATCAAGTGTACCAAGTTTTATGAATAAATTCATTGTGGAAGTCATCTGTTCACTGGGTAACTTCTTGAGCAAGTTAAGTCAAAATCAGGGCATCTGAGGCCCCCAACAATGGAACCAAAGGGTTATTTTCATAAAATTGAAGTACTATGATATTTATTTGATCTTAGAAGTGGTTGGAAGTTCACAATATTGAATAAATTTGAGCCATTTGCAAACTTGCCAAAAATGGAAATGACTTGTAATGGAAACTTTCCATTTTGGGAAAGTTTTTCAACCTCCTCTTTCATGACCAAAATTGCTTCAAATGAAAAATTCTTGGCCATGAAAGTTGTAGATTAAGTCTTTCCCTTTTCAAAAAGTACAAGAACGTGTCTTAATTCATCCTAGAACTAAAGATATGGCTTTTCAAAGTTGGCAAAAATCCTAAAATTTCAAGTTTGATGTCAAAGAGGGATTTTGCAAATTGGCATGTTAAGGCATTCTAATGACTTCAAATGGACACAAACATTTCACAATATGTCAAATGGACCTCTAAACATCAGAATTATGCTTTGAACCATGCATTTTCATGCCTTGAACTTCAAGAAATCTCAAAAGGGGAAAAACTTTCAAGAATTGCAAAATGGTATGAATCTCTTCATCCACTTGTGCCAGCATGCCAAAACCAATTCTATGGCTCTCCACAAAGTCAACTGAGGCCAGACACCCCAATAACTCAAGCCTGCACCATGCCCATACCTCAAAGTACAAAATCTTGACTTTTTGCATTTCACACCATACCAATCACACTATGCCACAACAATTCTCTGAACCAATCACTACACATTATACAAACCTCAAGCAACACAAAACACATAAATTTGAGAGCTGAATCATCCTAGAACTCAGAATGCCCAAAATTTGTCAAAACCTTCAAGCTTTCGAAACTCACTCCTCAGCCACTCAAACTTCAATCTTTCTTCACCAATCGTCTCCACATGACCTAAGGAGCATTTCCCACCCTTCACCATAGCCTAAAACACAGCCAAACACAAATACGATTTCTGGTGTAGCAGAGACAAAACCTTCAAACCAAGCCATACAGACTTGTTCTAAGCTCCACATCATCCTCAGGGGGTTCATTGAAGCTGATTTGCACGAGGGAGGAGGCCAGAAAGCCCAGAATCAGAAAGCTCAACCTCAGGTAACCTCAAGAACAATTTTTCCAGAACTTGTTTCTTTAGTTACAATATGAATCTGTATGCTCCACTGATCATTAGGATGTGTTTAGTTTTGAAAATGATTGAGAAATGAGTATGTATGGTTGTTCTGAAATTTTTGACCTAGAACTTGTTTTCTTCGATTCAGCTTTGTTATGCATGATAAATGATTTTTGTTTGTGGATTCATGTTCTTGGATGTTAGAGGAGTGATTCTGGGCAAGAAATTAGGAGATTTGATGCGTGTATGAGTTTCTGAAAATTTGGATCACCGGAGAAGATGACCGGAGCTAGCTCCGGTCACCTGAAAATGTTTAGGGTTTGTAATTAGGGCTAATCTCCCCAGTTTGAATGTGGGCGTTAGGATTAGGATTAGCGCGTATTTGGAGGGTCCAGATCATTTCACTTAAAACTCTAATTTTAATTAATTAATTAAATCAGGTAATTAGTCAGTTTGAATTCCAACCATTGGATGACGCGCGCAGTCAATTCCTTCCCTTTCCAGTTTGAATCTGGGCCTTAGGATCAACTGACTTTCATTTTATTTCATTTTATTTTCATTTTATTCTTTTTCTCTTGTACAATTTATAAAAAATAGCAAAAATCATCCAAAAAATATTTCCTTTCGCATTTCTGTTTTAAATATTTTTCTTATCCTTAAAATGATTTTTATTTTATTTTTTGCATTAAAAAAGTATTTTTAAAATATTTAAATGTTATTTTTAATTAATTAAAATCTTTTAATTAATTAAAAATACATTTAGGTTTCTAAAAATCACAAAAAATATCATGAATCATCCCATTGCATTTAGAAACATTTTTAAACTCTTCATAAAAATTTCTTTTTTGGTTTGATCATAGTTTGTGAATTTTCTTTGAATTAAGGGTCATTAAATTTCATTTTTTGAACCCTAACTTTAAAAAATCATTTCTGCCTAACCAAGAAGAGTTTGAAGATGATTCTATTTGCATTGTTTTTCATATTGCATGTAGTTTATAGATCATTATCTCATAAATATATCTTGCATTTTCAATTTGATTTGCATTTTTCCCTTTGAACCACCCAAAAAACCCTAGAAACTTAAGAAATTCATAACGTTTGAGTGGTAAGGCTTCTGACCTTCTCCTTTGGGATGTGACCTAGTATGGAATTAGGGTTTGTTTGAACTTGGTTTCAACTTTTATCATGTCATATGCTTCTATTTTTTTCATTTGCATCTTGCTTGTCCATAAAACCCTAATTTTATGTGTTCATTTGCATTCATCTTGCATATGCATCAATACATGAACTTGCCATGACATTTATTGCATTCATATGTCATCTTAGATATCTTAGGACATGTTAGAATCATGCTTGATCATTTCTTCATTCATTTGCCATGATTTGCATTCATTTCATTTCATTAACTTTCATGTGTTTTCAAACTTCAAAGCATGCTTCTTTTGTATCTCATCTTTGTATGATCATACATATGCATTTTGTATGCCTTTGCATCATATCATATGACATTAACATTGCATAAACACTTATGACTTTGGTCATTTCACCTCATCTCATTTCATTTAATTTCTTTATGTTTCATACCTTATGCATTCATGCTAACATTTTCAGGTGGTAAGTTACTTTAAGAAGTGGATTTGCCTTCACTTCTTACTTCTCTTTATCCCTTTCATATGCATCTTGCTGTTTTTTAAAGTGAATTTGTTCACTTGTGTTCCATTTCTCTCACTTTCTTTCTTTAAGTTACTTATCTTCTTCAATGAAGTAAGTGACTTATTCTTCTGCTTCATCTTCCTTTCATCTGCTTCTTCCATTGGTGGCTTCCTTGAAGATCTTTCTTAAGCCTAATAAACCATAGGAACATTCAAGCATGATAATAATTAGGGTTGTGATTAGTCCCCCCTAGCTTTTTGCCTTTGAGTCTCCTTGAGTCTCTCTTCTCATCTTCATAATCAGAGACTAAACTCTTTAAGTTTTAGGACTTTGGAATTAGGGTTATGCATCTATCCTTCTATTAGGATGGAGTGTATAACTTTAATCCTAAGTGTTAAACCTTTAATTTGTTTAAACCTCTTAATCAAATCATCTTAATAATCACTAAGACTTCATCTTGTAACTTGGGCCTTACATTAGGGTTCTAATTCGTCCTTATGGTTAAGAAGGACTAACCCTAGTGTTTAATGGACAAGTCCCCCTCAAGTTGTCTTACAAACCATAAAACCCATTTCTTAATCTCATCCCTTAATTAAAATCCATTTAATAAAGGCTTCTTATATAATGTATTTAATCCCTAACCATGGATTAAGTTGAGGTATCTTCCTCAGCTTAAGTGTTCTCATCTATTATCCTTCTATTAGGATGGTGTAATGAGCCCGCTAATCTGTGATTAGAGATTAAAATCATTACTTAACACTAAACAAAAACCCAAAAACATCTAAATAATCACAAGTAGGTTAATGATCTTAATCCTACATCATCATGGCAATTAAGTTGAGATGCTTATCTCATACTTAAGTATTCTCATTATCCCTAATCGGGGAGGATATAATGAGTTTACAAGCCTTTGATTTAGGCTTAAGCTCATTTACTTATGCAAAACACCAAAAACAATAACAAAACTGAAAACACAAAAAACAAACAATAATCGTCTCCTCCGGGATTCTTTTCTCATCACTCTCACTCATAAACGAGAACTTTCTTCTTCCGTCTAATGCAAGACAGCTAGCACTCAAGCCAGACGAGTCATACACTTGAGCATAGGCAAGTAAGTAGTTCAACAGTCAATTTATCTTTCAGTCTCTTTGAGTCGAACTACGGTGTTCTGACTTCCTCATTGCACGAGAGGATACGTAGGCATAACTTAATTGTTATCGAACAAAAGTCTCTGTGTCTTCCCCCTCTTTCAGCCTTCTCTTTTAAGCCTCAGTTCCTGAGCATTCACCCTTATGCACTGACACTTGTATATTTCTTTTCCAACTTTTGCACACAGATAGCACATACACCTACCCCTTTAAACACAATCTTTTAAGCGTGGATCCCATCGAGTACGACGGACAATCTGGGTGCTAATACCTTCCCAGGTTGTAACCAACCCCCTTTCTCAGTTTCTCTGGTTCACAGTCGTCTTATCCATCTCTTTCTAGGTTTATGCAACATTACCTTTCCTTCGGGATAAAAATGCCTAGCTGGAGACTCTATTCACTTCACCTTCATCTTCTACTTTTGTCGACCGTTCGCACTTGTACTGGGATGCAAATCTTCGGGAGCGACATTGGGTTTATCAACGATCATTTCGCTGCTGCCATCATTGAAGATGATGAAGATGAAGAAATGCTTGACTTTGTTACGCACAGAAAGATTTGCAAGAAATGGATCGCTGTTGATGTTCCTTTTATTGTTCATGCTTCAAAGTAATTTGTTTTATTTTCTTTCAAAAAAATCCTTTCACTCTGCCCAAGGTGAAAGTGATGTTTGTCGGGCTTTTGTTTCAAATTTTATCATCATCAATAAAAGGTTATTTTGTTATTTTCACATTTGTTTTTCCTTTTTGCTTTATTATGAAAAATGGTAACATAAAAAATCCAAAAATAAAAATAACCATTGTTTATCTGCATAATGTTTGCACTTTTGTTCATGCTCTAAAATAAAGATAAAATCATTATGCAGATTGATTGATAAACCCATTGAAAAAAATGATCCTATGCCTACTCCCAACTTTGAATTCCCTGTGTTCGAAGCTGAGGAAGAGGATGTTGAAGCGATTCCTGATGAGATTTCTCGGTTACTTTCAATGGGTTTGCCGCTGAAGCCCGAATGTCCACTTGTGTAGCAAAAGTTAAGAAGAACTCATCCTGATATGGCAGTAAAGTTCAAAGAGGAGGTTCAAAAGCAGATTGATGCAGATTTTCTTGTGACATCTAATTATCCTCAATGGGTGGCCAATATTGTGCCTGTTCCAAAGAAAGACGGAAAAGTCCGAATGTGTGTTGATTATAGAGATTTGAATAAAGCCAGTCGAAAAGACGATTTTCCATTGCCACACATTGATGTGTTGATAGATAATACGGCTAAGTTTGATGTGTTCTCTTTTATGGACGGATTTTCCGGTTATAATCAAATAAAGATGGCACCCGAGGACATGGAAAAGACCACATTTATAACACCATGGGGAACATTCTGCTATAGAGTGATGCCCTTTGGATTGAAGAATGTTGGTGCGACATACCAAAGAGCTATGACCATGCTTTTCCATGATATGATGCACAAATAAGTAGAGGTATATGTTGATGATATGATCGCTAAGTCGAGGACTGAAGAGGATCATGTTGAACATTTGCTAAAGTTGTTTCAAAGGCTAAGGAAGTTTAAGCTTCGTTTGAATCTGACTAAGTGCACGTTTAGTGTACGTTCTGGAAAGTTATTAGGTTTCATTGTCAGCCAAAGAGGCATTGAAGTTGATCCTGATAAAGTGAAAGCTATTCAGGAAATTCCTGCTCCAAGAACTGAAAAGCAAGTGAGAGGATTCTTGGGCCGTTTGAATTATATTTCGAGGTTTATCTCACACATGACTGCCACATGTGCTCCGATTTTCAAGTTGCTTCGGAAAGACAAAGGTTGTGTCTGGACAGATGATTGTCAGAAAGCGTTTGAAAGTATCAAAGAATATCTGCTTAAACCTCCTATTTTGTCTCCTCCTGTGGAAGGTAGACTGTTGATCATGTACTTGACTGTGTTGGAAGATTCCATGTGTTGTGTGCTTGGTCAGCAAGATGAATCTGGAAGAAAAGAATACGCAATTTACTACTTGAGTAAGAAATTCATTGATTGTGAGTCTCGGTACTCCATGCTTGAAAAAACGTGTTGTGCTTTAGCTTGGGATGCAAAGCGTCTTCGCTAGTATATGATGAATCATACAACTTGATTGATCTCTAAAATGGATCCGATCAAGTATATATTTGAAAAGCCTGCTTTGACTGGGAGGATTGCTCGTTGGCAAATGTTGTTGTCAGAATATGATAACGAGTACCGAGCTCAAAAAGCTATAAAAGGTAGTATCTTGGCTGACCATTTGGCACATCAACCGATTGATGATAACCTGCCTATCAAGTTTGATTTTCCAGATGAGGATGTGATGTACTTGAAAATGAAATATTGTGATGAACCTTTAATTGAGGAAGGGCCGGAGCCTAGGTCTCGATGGGGTTTAGTTTTTTATGGTGTTGTGAATGCACACGGGAGAGGAATTGGGGCAATGATCATTACTCCCCATGGTTCGCATATTCCTTTTGCTGAAGGTTGACTTTTCCTTGTACCAATAATGAAGCTGAGTATGAAGCCTATATTATGGGTATTGAGGAAGCTGTTGATTTGAGGATTAAGCATCTTGATGTGTATGGAGATTCTACCTTGGTAATCAATCAAATCAAGGGTAAGTGGGTAACTCATCAACCCCACTTGATCCCTAATAGAGATTATTCCAGGAGGATATCAACTTTCTTCATTAAAGTTGAGTTTCATTATGTCCCTCGTGATGAAAATCAGATGGAAGATGCTTTAGCAACTATAACTTCTATGATAAAGGTGCACCAGTGGAATGATGTTCCCATGATCAGAGTGATGCGACTTGAAAGACCTGCTCATATGTTTGCAGTTGAAGTGGTCCATGATGACAAGCCTTGGTATCATGATATTAAATGTTTCCTCCAGAGTCAGGAATACCCACTTGGGGCAGCCGATAAAGATAAGAGGACTTTGAGAGATTGACATGAAATTTCTTCCTGAATGGAAATGTGCTTTATAAGAGGAATTTTGACATGGTCTTGCTCAGATGCGTGGATAGACACGAAGCGGACATTTTAACGAAAGAAATTCATGAAAGATCTTTTGGTACACATGCTAATGGGCATGCAATGGCTAAAAAGATGTTGAGAGCAGGTTACTATTGGCTGACAATGGAATCTGATTGTTGCAATTATGTGAAAAAGTGCCATAAGTGCCAAGTGTACGCTGATAAGATTCATGTGCCACCAACTCATCTCAATGTGATTTCTTCCCCATGGCCTTTCTCTATGTGGGGAATTGATATGATTGGTATGATTGAACCCAAGGCTTTGAATGGACATCGTTTTATTCTTGTGGAAATCGATTACTTCACTAAGTGGGTGGAAGCGGCATCATATGCTAATGTGACCAAGCAAGTTGTGGTTCGGTTTATCAAGAATAACATTATCTGCAGATATGGTGTTCCGAATAGAATCATTACTGATAATGGTTCGAACTTGAATAATAAGATGATGAAAGAGCTTTGTGAATAATTCAAGATTCAACACCATAATTCTTCTCCATATAAACCAAAGATGAATGGGGTTGTTGAAGCTGCGAATAAGAACATTAAGAAGATCATTCAGAAGATGGTTGTGACATACAAGGACTGGCATGAGATGCTCCCTTTTGCTTTTCATGGGTATCGTACATTTGTCCGCACTTCAACAGGGGTAACCCCTTTCTCACTTGTTTATGGTACAGAAGTAGTGCTCCCCGTTGAGATTGAGATCCCATCAAGGAGAGTTATGATGGAAGCCAAGTTGACTGAGGTTGAATGGTGTCAGAGTAGATTTGACCAGTTGAATTTGATTGAGGAAAAGAGAATAATAGCTTTGTGTCATGGTCGGTTGTACCAGCAAGAATGAAGAAAGTTTTTGACAAGAAGGTCAAACCTCGTATATTCAGAGAAGGCGACCTCGTGCTCAAAAAGATCCAGTCTTTCATTACAGATTCTTGGGGCAAGTGGACTCCGAACTATGATGGCCCATATGTTGTCAATAAAGCCTTCTCTGGCGGTTCATTAATTCTTGCAAATATGGATGGTGAGGAGATCACTCGTCTTGTGAATGCGTATGGAGTCAAGAAATACTTCGCCTAAAAAATAAAAGAACAGCTCGCTAAGTTGAAAACCCGAAAGGGCGGCTTAGGCAAAAATGAGCGTCTCGGTGGACTGAAAACCCGAAAGGGAGGTCCAGGCAAAATTTAGAGACAAAAAAAGAAATAATTATCCCGGTAGATTGAAAACCAGAAAGGGAAATCTAGGCAAAAGTTAGAGATCATGGCAAGTAACTGCATCGACAGATTGGATCACTTGTAACAACCGAGGATTTTAGATTGTATCCCTTAGAAGAATTGCCTATCAAATATTCTTAATCACTCATCCTTGATTGAAGTTTCGGGCACAGTGGAATTCAAAGTTGATAGGGAGAATAGTGATCATTGTATTTCAATGTAGCCTTTTTCCATGTATTTACCATTTTTCAAACTTGTAATGATCTATGGAGTCCCGCCATTTGCTGAATACCATTCTATCAATAAATTTGAGCTTTTATCCAATTGTTTGAAACTCTTTATATTGTTTCTGTTTACAAAATTTCAATTTATTGTTGATGATGATTTTTGAAATAAATTTAATAAATTTAATTTTTGAAGCTCTTTATATTGTCTCTTGATTTTTGAACAAAGAAAGGATATCAATAGTGATTCCAGGGATGGTAAAGTCTGGATGTGTGTAACTTGTCTCTCCCAAAGCAGGGTTTGATCCGTTTATGTCCTTAAGGAATTTTTGATTTGGTCCTGGCATGTCGATGTTAATGATGTTTTGTTCCCCAGCAACCAGCATGAGCAAGGATTGTAAATACTCTTAATTTTGTTCCTTTCCCCCAGAAGAGTTGTCGGAAGGTATATCCTAGAAAATCCCCAGCTGAGTTTTAATCTCTTCCTCAGCAGTTTACCCATGACTTGAAAAGTTTTGGAAGCTCCCGGCCAAGTCTTTGCTCCTCAGCATAGGTTGTTTGCATCCCTCAGCAGAAGTATTAATATATCAATCAGTTTAGAGGTTTTCTTTCACCTTTTGGTGATTATTGATTTAAAATCCCTCGTAATTGTGATTTGCTATGATGTTAACCTCTGGTATCCCCCCCGTGGGTCGAAAAGTCCAAACGTTCAGTGATGAAAGATATTCATAGATTCCCAATAAGTCTGTGTGTGATGGTTACCAGTAGATCATTATTTTTTATCTTTGGCAAGTTTTGCACTCTTTCCCTGAGCTGAACAGGAGTGGTGTAACACCTTCCCCAAGCAGAGTGAGAGTGGTATAACTCTTTCCCCGATTGGAGCAGAAATAATATGATGGTTGTTCCTGCAGGAGTTTGATTAAGAACATTTCTGACCCCAAGATGGATCGTGGAAGTTCTTCCCACCCTCGGAAGATCATTACCTTTCCTCAATAGGATGGTATCCCTATGCAGAGTTGATGATTGATGTTTGATACTCCAGTAGGCTATGTTTTTTTTTTGCATCACTGGTAGATCTTTACTTTGTCTCCTCATCCAGATTTATGAAGATATTCGTCCCCATCAGAGTTTAACAGGGACATGTCCCTCTTTCCCTAGAGTATGGAAGATTTTGTGTTGTTGAGGTATTTCCGACGCGTTATCCTCTAAGAAAGGAATTTCTGATGATATCCTTTTATGGATTCTGGAAGAATGCTTTGTGGATTGGATCCCTAGCAGTTGTTTTCCCCAGTCTGAGTTATGCCTTGTAGTAGGATTTTATTCCTTTGATGTGTTTTTGATTTTCCCCTGCAGGATTTCGAATCGAATCTCCAGCATGGTCCCCGGCCTTATTGCCATGGTTAGCCGAGTATCCGGTTGTTGTGGTGTTTATGTCACCCGTTGCTTATCTTTATGTCTGTTTTGTCAGCATATTCATACGCATAAGCATAGCATATTTTGCTTGCATTCTTGCATTTATCTTTGTTCCCCGCTCTTTGGTGTGTTTTTTCCCCATAGAGTGTGTGTGTGGTTTTCCTCTCAAGTTTAGAGTGTCAACCCTTAAGCAGAAAATGTTTATCCTTTCTATTTCCCCACTGAGTTTGCTTCTCGTGGATGATTTTGATTCAGTTTCCTCCCCAGTTTATTATCTGGATGGAACTTCCCCAGTTGAGATATTTCCTCCTCGGGATGAGTCTTGTTTGACCGTTTCTCTCCAATTTGTTCTTGGATTGAATTTTGGTCCCCCTTTTATGAGTAATGTTTGCTTTGGAATTAAGCTATCACTGTTTGATAGTGGGCAATATTTTCTCCAGCTTGAGTATATTACTTTGGAATTAAGCTATCAATTTTTCGAAAGTGGGTAATATTACCAAATTAATCAAGCTCTTTTGCTTGTACTCCTACCCAATAAATTCGGTAGTCGAGAGTTCTTCTTTTTACCCAATAAAAAGGTAATAAAAGTTGTTCCCCTTTGATTGTGATCCTACCTAGTAAATCCGGTAGTTGAGGTTTTTCTACCCAGTAAAAGGTAGTGGAAGTTATCCCTCTTTGTTTTGCTCCTATCCAGTACATCGATAATCGAGTCCTTTGTATTCCTACCCAGTAAACCAGTAGTTGATGATTCTGTTTCGACTCGGTATTCCTCCATTTTTGGAATCAAATACTTTGATTGGTTATTGTTCCCTTGAAGAGTGTTTACTCTTTCCCGTTGAACCCTGTTACCTTGATTGTATCACATTTTCTTTTCCCCCATGTGGATTCGGTTATCCAGTGATTTATCTTCCTGGTAATTCTTTTGGTGTCTTTTGTTTTCCTCGGTGGGATATTTCTTCTGTGTCCCCAAGCTTTTGCTTTCCTCCGGTGGTCGTGTGTTCCCCAAAGAGATCTTGGGTTTGCATATCATCTCATATTCATATCATATCATATTCTCTTAGGACAAAAATTTTGGTTTCCTGTATTTAAGTCTCTCCCATCTTGTAGAGACGAAGATCTCAATCTTCATATCTTTAGTTTGAAGAAACTTAAATAGGGGCAGTTGTTGCACCCTAATTTTTGCCCTAAGTTTTCTTTGCATTGTCATCTGCATCTTGCATACAAACAAGATCTCACTGGTTACTCGGTTATTCTCGGGTTAAGTTTATGCCTCGGAGGGGATCATCATTGTGTTTAATTACTTTATTTGTTTTTGTTTACTAACCATTAATCAAAATCCAAAAATATTTTGTTTCCTTTTGCTAACCTTTTTCAGGAAGAGGAACCATGTGAAAATACCAAAATAGCAGTCCTGCAACTCGAGCGAAATTTCACAGAAAAAAGTCGAAGTTGATCCGCAAATAATTCAAATTTTTATCTGATCAAGGATTTCCCGAGTTAATTGATTCATTCAAAGGATTTCCAAGGACCATGTGTTTACTTCTTCGACGCACAAATCGGGCCGAAACAACCAACCAACCATGTTTGAATAAAAAATTCAAATTTCAGCTTGGTTAACCGGTTAACCAATGTGTAATTTGAATTTTTTATTCAAATTCAGCACCCTTGATCATTGATTTAATTGGAATATTCTAGATCAATTGGTTTCTGATTTCTCTACATCACTTTGATCATTTCCTACCATAAACCCTCATTAATCACCACTCTTTTCCATTTCCCACCAAAATTTCAATTACCAAACCTAAATTCAAATTACCAAAGCAAGCTCTATTCCACAAAATTTCCATACCTAAGACCTTTAAATAGGACCATAATTTCATTCTTTCCACAAGCTTTTCATAGCCACAAAACCTCTTGCAAATTACTTCCCCAACACCAAAATTCTCCAAAGCTCATCTTTCTTTCTTTTGAAGTTATCAAGAATTAAAATTGAATTCTTGATTAACTTGAGCTAAACCTTCATCCTTTCATTCCTTTGCTCATCAATTTCAGTAGATCTAAGCTTGTGTTGGTCCAATTTGAAGAAAAGCTTTTGGGATTCCACTATATTTTGGTTTTAAAATTCGTGCAAATTCAGATCATGATCATCCAATGTTTGAGATAAGGTTTCAAAATGGATCATACTGAATTTTCTGCATTTTTCAGTTTCTGGTACAGCGTTAACTGGTTAACCAATTAGTTAACCGGTTAACCAGTTTCAAAACAGCGCAGATTGTTCAAAATCTGCTTGCGTTAACCGGTTAACCAACTGGTGGTTAACCGGTTAACACAAGTTAGAATGGTGTTTTTGGCTTGTTTCAAGCCCTTTTTTGGTTCCTCTTTCTTCTTCTTCTTCCTCCTTTTTATTTTTACCTTGGGAGGCACTTTTGCGAGTGATTTCTCCTTAGTTTCAATGAACTTTGAGTGTAGATTAGAGTAGTTAATGTTCATTAATTCAAAACTACCTTTAAGTGGATTATTCAATTCATTTAAGGTACTTTGCATTAATGATACATTTTCATGCTTGAATCCACCAAGAAGAGTGATTGAACTAAAGGATGGAAGAATACCATAAGTGTGGCTCAATTTGGTATTCACCTTTAGTTTTGTGAGGTATCGCATCCGGATAATGATTTACATATCGTTTATCTCACATGCATTAGCACTAACATTATGCACCTTAATTGGTGGGGTCCGGCCTCATTTGTAGGGTAATTACTTTGTAAATTACTCGGCGATTGCTTAACATAGACCTAAATGTGTCCCGACTTCGGAATAAAAATATATTTGGGTACTTGCACTTTCGTGGACCGGATCTCTTTTTGATCGCGTAATCCCAAAGTGGTTAATCATATTGCATTAAGAATCGAGACTTATGAATGTTTGATGCATAGGTGATTTGGGTCTCCCAACCGCCTTTCAAATTTCATTTAATTCGGTTCGACTTGCCTTGATTAATCGCTATAGTGTAAGATGCTAAACGGATGCGGTTGCCTTTCTATTTTGGTTACTCTTTTGGTTGTGGTTGATTAAGTTCACCATACCATTATTATGTAAATATTATTATACTATTACTACTATTAATATTTTATATTCTTGCACTTTAATTTCTTTTTGTTACTAACATTTAATTTCTTGCACTTTTATTGCCTTTATTCTATTTTGCTTTATTCATCCATATCATGTTTATTATTTGTTCTTATTATTTTTAATTGTTGATTTTTCCTTTTGTCCATTTGGATACCAAAAAAAACATTAATAAAGGATTAACTTCTAAAAGACTTGTGACTTTAATTTGTGGACTTTTGGTTAATATCCTTGGCATTGGAGTGGAAATTTTGGACTTAGATTTTAGGATCCCTTCCCCTTGCTTTGATCTTCATGAAGTTGGATTTAACTTTTATTTGGTCATTTGCTAGCTTATAAGGATGGAACTCTTATGCTCATAATTTGGAATGTCAACAAGTTTGGTTAGATCTTTCTGCCATTATCTCCTTATTTTCTTTTTTTAGGATAGTCCCTTCATCTCCCCCCATTCTTCAATTTTCAAAACCTTCTCCCTTTTTTCAAAGGATTCCTTTTTTAAATCATCACCTCTTTAATAACCAAAAACCTTGACTTTTGTCAAGTGGATTTTACTCTTTCTTTTCTCTTTAAAAATCAATGAATTTAATCATTTTGACTTTAATTCAAAAAAATAAAAAGAACCAAACTCATTCAAATTGTTTTGTGCCTTGGTGCACTTTTGCTTGTTTTCTTTAAAAAGTGCCGATTATGAGTCATTATTCTTTAGTCGGGTGCAAGTCTCCCAATCTCCATGGTTATAGTTTGATGTAATTGTGTCTCTTGTCATTCGTGGGGGTTTAGTGGCATGCTCGTTGATTTTATCCGAGTTGGCGCCCTCCCCATAATGATGTATGAGTCCATGCCTTCATTCTCATTGTAGTTTGTTTGGCCATCCACTTGAAGATGACAAATTCTCTTCACTTAATAAAATGAATCATAACCCACCCTTTTCACTATTTGTACCATGAACTACGGGGTTTTGATCATGCATTTCACTTTATGGGTACGTAGGAATGAGGTGGTAAACCTCTCCAAACACAAAAAATATTAAAAATTATTCTTTTCCCATCCCTCCACTCATATTTTACAATCCATTTTCAAACCAAAAGCAGTAAATTTTTCAAAGGGCTCCCGTGGAGTACCACGGACATTTTGGGTGCGTAAAACCTTCCCATTGTGTAACCTATCCCCTTACCTGTTTCTCTGTTGTGTTTCTTAGCTTTTTGCTTTTAGATTCATTAGGATTTATTCGCAATTTTTTCCTTTTTCTCTTGGAATAAAATAAAAGCGCGGTGGCGACTCTGTTTACTTTGAGTTAAGTTAACCAATAGCTTACACGCATGTTTTTACCGCTACAATATGTTGATGATATGATCGCTAAGTCGAGGAATAAAGAGGATCATGTTGAACATTTGCTGAAGTTATTTCAAAGGTTAAGGAAGTTTAAACTTCGTTTGAGTCCGAACAAGTGCACGTTTGGTGTACGTTCTGGAAAGTTGTTAGGTTTTATTGTCAGCTAAAGAGGCATTGAAGTTGATCCTGATAAAGAGAAAGCTATTCAGGAAATGCCTGCTCCAAGAACTGAAAAGCAAGTAAGAGGATTCTTGGGCCGTTTGAATTATATTTCGAGGTTTATCTCTCACATGACTGCCACATATGCTCTAATTTTAAAGTTGCTTCGAAAAGATAAATGTTGTGTCTGTACAGATGATTGTCAAAAGGCGTTTGAAAGTATAAAAGAATATCTGCTTGAACCTCCTATCTTGTCTCCTCCGGTGGAAGGTAGACCGTTGATAATGTATTTGACCGTGTGGGAAGATTCAATGGGTTGTGTGCTTGGTCAGCAAGATGAATCTGGAAGAAAAGAATATGCAATTTACTACTTGAGCAGGAAATTCTCTGATTATGAGTCTCGGTACTCCATGCTTGAAAAAACGTGTTGTGCCTTAACTTGGGCTGCAAATCATCTTCGCCAGTATATGCTGAATCATACAACTTGGTTGATCTCTAAAATGGATCTGATCAAGTATATATTTGAAAAGCCTTCTTTGACTGGGAGGATTGCTCGTTGGAAAATGTTGTTGTCAAAATATGATATCTAGTACTGAGCTCAAAAAGCTATAAAAGGTAGTATCTTGGCTGACCATTTGGCACATCAACCGATTGATGATTACCAACCAATCAAGTTTGATTTTCCAGATGAGGGTGTGATGTATTTGAGAATGAAAGATTGTGATGAACCTTTGATTGAGGAAGGGCCGGAGCCTGGATCTCGATGGGGTTTAGTTTTTGATGGTGATATGAATACACGCGGAAGAGGAATTGGGGCAATGATCATTACTCCCCATGGTTCACATATTCCTTTTGTTGCGAGGTTGACTTTTCCTTGTACCAATAATGAAGCTGTGTATGAAGCCTATATTATGGTTCTTGAGGAAGCTGTTGATCTGAGGATTAAACATCTTGATGTGTATGGAGATTCTGCCTTGGTAATCTAACAGATCAAGGGTAAGTGGGTAACTCATCAACCCCATTTGATCCCTTATAGAGATTATGCCAGGAGGATATTAACTCTCTTCACTAAAGTTGAGTTTCATTATGTTTCTCGCGATGAAAATCAGATGGCGGATGCTTTGGCATTTATAGCTTCTATGATAAAGTTGCACCAGTGGAATGATGTTCTCATTTTCAGGGTGATGCGGCTTGAAAGACCAGCTCATGTGTTTGCAGTTGAAGAGGTCCATGATGACAAGCCTTGGTATCATAATATTAAATGTTTTCTCCAGAGTCAGGAATACCCACTTAGGGCATCCGATAAAGACAATAGGACTTTGAGGAGATTGGCAGGCAATTTCTTCCTGAATGGAAATGTGCTTTATAAGAGGAATTTTGACATGGTCTTGCTCAGATACGTGGATAGACACGAAGCAGAAATGTTAATGAAAGAAATTCATGAAGCATTTTTTAGTACTCATTCTAATGGGCATGCAATGGCTAAAAAGATGTTGAGAGCAGGTTACTATTGGCTGACAATGGAATCTGATTGTTGCAAGTATGTGAAAATGTGCCATAACTGTCAAGTGTATGATGATAAGATTCATGTGCCACCAACTCATCTCAATGTGATTTCTTCCCCGTGGCCTTTCTCTATGTGGGGAATTGATATGATTGATATGATTGAACCCAAGGCTTCGAATGGACATTGTTTTATTCTTGTAGCAATTGACTACTTCACCAAGAGGGTGGAAGCGGCATTGTATTCTAATGTGACCAAGCAAGTTGTGGTTCGGTTTATCAAGAATAACATTATCTGTAGATATGGTGTTCTGAATAAAATCATTACTGATAATGGTTCGAATTTGAATAATAAGATGATGAAAAAGCTTTGTGAAGAATTCAAGATTCAACACCATAACTCTTCTCCTTATAGACCGTAGATGAATGGGGTTGTTGAAGCTGCAAATAAGAACATTAAGAAGATCATTCAGAAGATGATTGTAACATACAAGGACTGGCATGCGATGCTCCCTTTCGCTTTACACTGGTATCGTACATCTGCCCGCATCTCAACAGGGGCAACCCCTTTCTCACTTGTTTATAGTATAGAAGCAGTGCTTCCCGTCGATGTTGAGATCCCATCAATGAGAGTTCTCATGGAAGCCAAGTTGACTGAGGCTGAACGGTGTCAGAGTAGATTTGATCAGTTGAATTTGATTGAGGAAAAGAGAATAATAGCTTTGTGTCATGGTCGGTTGTACCAGCAAAGAATGAAGAAAGCTTTTGACAAGAAGGTCAAACCTCGTGTATTCAGAGAAGGCGACCTCGTTCTCAAAAAGATCCAGTCTTTCATTACAGATTCTCGGGGCAAGTGGACTCCGAACTATGATGGCCCATATGTTGTCAAGAAAGCCTTCTCTGGCGGTTCATTAATTCTTGCGACTATGGATGGTGAAGGAGATCACTCGTCCTGTGAATGCGGATGCAGTCAAGAAATACTTCGCCTAAAAAATAAAAGAATAGCTCACTAAGTTGAAAACACGAAAGGGCGGCTTAGGAAAAAATGAGCGTCTCGGTGGATTGAAAACCCGAAAGGGCGATCCAAGCAAATATTAGAGACAAAAACAGAAAAATTATCCCGGTAGATTGAAAAGCCGAAAGGGCAATCTAGGCAAAAGTTAGGGATCATGGCAGGTAACTGCATCGACAGACTGAATCACTTGTAACGACCGAGGATTTCAGATTCTATCCTTCAGAAGAAATGCCCATCAAAGATTCTTATTCACTCATCCTTGATTGAAGTTTCAGGCACAGTGGAATTCAAAGTTGATAGGGAGAATAGTGATCATTGTATTTCAATGTAGCCCTTTTCCATGTATTTAACATTTTTCAAACTTGTAATAATCCATGGAGGCACGCCATTTGCTGACTACCATTCTATCAATAAATTTGAGCTTTTACCCAATTGTTTGAAACTCTTTACATTGTTTCTGTTTACAAAATTTCAATTTATTCTTGATGATGATTTTTGAAACAAATTTAATAAATTTAATCTTTGAAGATTATAAAAACATATTCTCTTGATTTGTGAACAAAGAAAGGATATCAATAGTGATTCCAGGGATGGTAAAGTCCATATGTGTGTAACTTGTCTCTCCCAAAGCAGGGTTTGATCCATTTGTGTCCTTATGGAATTCCTGATTGGTCATGGCATGCTGATATTAATGGTGTTTTGTGCCTCACCGACTTGAGCAACGATTGTAAATAATCTTAATTCTGTTCCTTTCCCCCAGAAGAGTTGGTGGAAGATATATCCTAGAAAATCCCCAGTTGAGTTTTGATTTATTCCTCAGTAGTTTACCCTTGACTTGAAAAGTCTCGAAAGCCCCCTGCCGAGTCTTTGCACCTCAGCATAAGTTTGTTGCATCCCTCAGTAGAAGTATGGGTATATCAATCAGTTTAGAGGATTTCTTTCACCTGTTGGTGATTATTGATTTAAAACCCCTCGTAACTGTGATTTGCTATGATGTTAACTTCTGGTATACCCTATGGGTCGAAAAATCCAAACGTTCAGTGATGAAAGATCTTCATAGATCCCCAATAATTCTGCGTGTGATTGTTTCCAGCAGATCTCTATTTTTGATCTTTGGCAAGTTTTTCCCTCTTTCTTAAGCAGAGCAGGAGTGGCGTAACTCCTCACCCAAGCAGAGTGAGAGTGTCATGACTCTTTCCCCAATTGGAGCATGAATAGTATAATGATTATACCCTACAGGAGTTTGATTAAGACCATTTATGTCCCCAACATGGATCGTGGAAGTATTCCCCA
Organism: Lathyrus aphaca; assembly: GCA_963966055.1. NCBI lineage: Eukaryota > Viridiplantae > Streptophyta > Magnoliopsida > Fabales > Fabaceae > Lathyrus > Lathyrus aphaca. The sequence goes on along the minus strand of OZ014521.1, from coordinate 408,030,711 downwards.
TCCCCAATAGATTTTTACCTCTCCTCATCAAGGTGGTATTCCTATGCAGAGTTGATGATTGATGTTTGATACTCCATTAGGCTATGCTTTATTTGCATCACTGGTAGATCTTTTCCTCATATAGAGTTATGCATATGTTCGTCCCCGTCAGAGTTTAACAGGGACATGTCCCTCTTTCCCCAGAGTAAGGAAGATTTTGTGTTGTTGAAATATGTCCGACGCGTTATCCTCTCAGAGAGGAATTTTTGATGATATCCTTTTATGGATTCTTGAAGATTGCTTTTTGGATTGGATCCCTAGCAGTTGTTTCCCCCAGTATGATATTATGCCTTATAGTAGGATTTTATTCCTTTGATGGCTTTTGACGTTCCCCTATAGGATTTTGATTCATATCTCCAGCATGGTCCCCGACCTTGTTGCCCTGATTAGCCGAGTATCCTGTTGTTATGGTGTTTATGTCACTTGTTTCTTATCTTTATGTCAGTTTTGTCAGCATATTAATACGCATGAGCATAACATCTTTTTCTTGCATTCTTGCATTTATCTTTGTTCTCTGCTCTTTGGTGTGATTTTTCCCCACAGAGTGTGTGTGTGGTTTTCCTCTCAAGTTTAGAGTGTCAACCCTTAAGAAGAAAATGTTTATCCTTTCTATTTCACCACTGAGTTTGCTTCTCGTGGATGATTTTGATTCAGTTTCCTCCTCACTTTATTATCTGGATGGAGCTTCCCTAGTTGAGATATTTCCTCCTCGGGATGAATTTTGTTTGACCGTTTCTCTCCAATTTGTTCTTGGATTGAAATTTGGTCCCCTTTGTGAGTAATGATTGCTTTGGAATTAAGCTATCATTGTTTGATAGTGGGCAATATTTTCTCCAACTTGAGTATATTACTTTGGAATTAAGCTATCAGTTTTTCGATAGTGGGTAATATTACCAAATTAATCAAGATCTTTTGCTTGTACTCCTACCCAGTAAATCTAGTAGTCGAGAGTTCTTCTTTCAACCCAGTAAAAAGGTAATAGAAGTTGTTCCCCTTTGTTGTGATCCTACCCAGTAAATCAGGTAGTTGAGAATTTCTCTACCCAGTAAAACGGTAGTGGAGGTTATCCCTCTTTGTTTTTCTCCTTGTAAACCGGTAGTTGATGATTCTGTTCCGACTCGGTATTCCTCCATTTTTGGACTCGAATACTTTGATTGGTTATTGTTCCCTGGAAGAGTGTTTACTCTTTCCCGTTGAACCCTGTTAACTTGATTGTGTCATATTTTCTTTTCTCCCATGTGGAGTTGGTTATCCCGTGATTTATTTTCCTGGTAATTCTTTTGGTGTCTTTTGTTTTCCCCAGTGGGATATTTCTTTTGTGTCCCCAAGCTTTTGCTTTCCTCTGGTGGTCGTATGTTCCCCATGAAGATCTTGGGTTTGCATATTGTAACACCCACTTTTCCCATTTTCTAAAATAACATAAGTTTTCAGATAAATCAGAGTTTAATTAACAAGTGAGTAGCTACATTTTCAAAATCAACCAAAAGTATAATCATTTATTAAAAACAGCGGAAATATCTTTTTATTCAACAATCGGCAATTCGCCAAATATCCACAAATTCATCAACTCACTGAATTTATAAGTTTCAACAAAATATGATACGTAACTATTACTAACAAGAATAATTAAATAACAAATATCCCCATTTCCCGTGTTACGTATCAGAGCGACTCCTAGGACTCGACCAAACAACTTGTACTCCGAGCATACTCAAGTACCTGAATCATCTGTACTTCCGAAGAAGCACAGACGCAACCAAATCACAAAGGGGTGAGAAAACAATTCAATATATTAACGGTGCAAATAACATCTTACAGGGTAGTCTCACCTCTATTCATCAAATACACATCATACATCGTACAATTAATCAATATCTCTAATAGTTCATCAACACATATCATACATCATTAATTCAATCAGTGCAAAGTGACTCAATGACACAATGCAAATGCGATACCGACTCACAATAACGGTTCATCAAATAGAACCCCGAATGCATCGTTAACGTCTCCAACAAGACACAATCATCCCTGCAACCACGATTCTCAACGAATCCCGAATAATCACATCCACGACATGATTATTCCATCAAATTTATGTGCATGCAGACATAACAACACATACCATATCATAACATACATGAACACATCATGCTTTACGATCCTCATGATCCTCATCAAAACATATATATCATTTCATCATATATATAGCACTAAACACATAGTACACATCAATATAATTACACATGAATACAATCATGTCAACACGATCCTCATGATCTAACACATATCCCATCACGTGGATCACATAGATAGTCCGACAATATTCATACACATTGTCAAAACCATTAATATGGTTCTCCATTAAGAGTCATGCAAAACAACATAAGCACGTATATTCATACACGCTAATTACCAAATGACATATTTTATGAATTCCTCATTAATGCCACTCTCATTTATTCCCTATACATATATTCTAATACCACACGATCCTTAAGATCCTCACCGCTACCAACACTTACATCTTGGGGTCTAAGCAAGACATATAATCAACTATATTACCAATCATCACGATCCTCTTCGTTTATCACTATTCCTTCATATAATTGTGCAAGACTTATAGTAAACATTTCCATCATCAACACCTTCTAATCGACATAGTAATAAAGTTATAATATCTCCAATAATTACATAACACGCACACGCTTATTATCGGTCGTCAGGTCCTATAGTTAAACATGGATGTTATCCTCAAGGCCTTAGACTAATGGTACAAGTATCGAACAAGAACTCGGGATTAAACGACTTAAAATAAAGAAAAATTCCTCAAAACAGAGGCCTGACATGCCCCCCCGTGTCCCATGACACGGCCCGTGTCATGCGGCCTGGGACACGGCCCTCCAAATCATCAAAATGACATTTTCTAGGAGGCTGACACGGCCGCCCGTGTTGTACAACACTGCCCGTGTCAGGCCTCCTGAAGCCAACTTCCCAAATTTCCACTTTTTAGCATAATGCCCGTAGCATGACACTGCCCGTGTTGTACAACACTGCCCGTGTCAGGGCACCTGTACCCCCAAAATTCAGCTTTTTCTAAAACTCACTTTTCTCTCCCAATTTCATACCAGTTCGAATTCTATCACTTATCTCTCACTTCTATCACCCAAAACACTCCAAATATTGTCCTTATACTTATTTTATGCATTTAATCCCTCATTATCTTCTCAACCTAACATCACAAATTAAATTAGGAAAATTCTAGGTTTCTCTTCCTCTTCTCAATTTACATCATCCACAACCACATTTGTGACCAAGTTCTCATAATACACACATCATGGAATTTAATTATCAAACTTCAAGAATATACAATCAATAATCATAATATTCACACTCATATCATGAACTCATCAACAATAATCAAATTCATATAATCCCTAAGAGAGTAAGGACCTCTCAATTACCCTTTCATGTTAGATCACCAATAAAGAACCCTTTCTCCCCCCTTACCTCGAATTTGACAAAATCCTTGCAAAGCCTTAATCTTGAAGCTTTACGATTCTTGATTTCCCTTCTCCTTTCCCTTTTTCTCCAGAGCCCTTTTTCCTTCGTCAAAATACGATAATGAGAAAATGTATTGTGTTCTCCCCTTTTCATAACAGAATCAAATTACAACCTTGCCCCCCCAATCCTCCAACTTATATTTTATTTAATTTATTGAATAACAATATTATAATAATAATACCAACTCATTATATTATCATTATTTAAATAAAATACCACATCCACTTATTATTCAAAATACCCCATCATACTCTTGATATTTATTTTATAAAAATACTTTATAAAATTGGGGCGTTACACATATCATCTCATATTCATATCATATCATGTTCTCTTAGGACAAAAATTTGGGTTTTCTGTATTTAAGTCTCTCCCATCTTGCAGAGACGAAGATGTCAATCTTCGTATCTTCAGATTGAAGAAACTTAAATAACGGCAGTTGTTGCACCCTAATTTTTGCCCTAAGTTTTCTTTTTATTTTCATATACATCTCGCATACAAACAAGATCGCATTGGTTACTCGGTTATTCTCGGGTTAGGTTTGTGCCTCGCAGAGGATCACCATTGTCTTTAATTACTTTATTTGTTTATGTTTACTAACCATTAATAAAAATTCAAAAATATTTTTGTTTCCTTTTACTAACCTTTTTCAGGAAGAGGAACCATGTGAAAATGCCAAAAATAGCAGTCCTGCAGCTCGAGTAAATTTCACAAACAAAAGTCGAAGACGATCCGCAAATAATTCAAAATTATCAGATCGAGGATTTCCCAAGCTAATTGATTCATTCAAAGGATTTCCAAGGTTCATGTGTTCATTGCTTCGACGCACAAGAAGAATCGGGCCAAAACGACCAAGCAACCATGTTTGAATAAAAAATTCAAATTTCAGCTTGGTTAACCGGTTAACCAAATGGTTAACCGGTTAACCAATTCAAAATTTTAATTTTTTATTCAAATTCAGTACCCTTAGATCATTGATTTAATTGGAATATTCTAGATCCACTGGTTTTTGATTTCTCTACTTCACTTTGATCATTTCCTACCATAAACCCTCATTAATCACCACTCTTTTCCATTTCCCACCAAAATTCCAATTACCAAACCTAAATTCAAATTACCAAAGCAAGCTCCATTCCACCAAATTTCCATACCTAAGGCCTTTAAATAGGACCACAATTTCATTCATTCCACAAGCTTTTGATAGCCACAAAACCACTTGCAAATTACTTCCCCAACACCAAAATTCTCAAAAGCTCACTTTCTTTCTTTTGAAGTTATCAAGAATTCACATTGAATTCTTGATTAACTTGAGCTAAACCTTCATCGTTTCATTCTCTTGTTCATCAATTTCAGTAGATCTAAGCTTGTGTTGGTCCAATTTGCAGAAGAGATTTTGGTAATTCATCTTCCTCCATAAACCCATATTCACCATCAACATTCAAGATGTAGATCTTTTGTGCTTTTGTTTCTAGATCCTTTGGATCTTTATTTGTTATTTGATTGCAGGGATTCCACTGTATTTTGGTTTTAAAATTCGTGCAAATTCAGATCATGATCATCCAATGTTTGAGAAAAGATTTCAAAATGGATCATGCTGAATTTTCTGCATTTTTAAGCTTCTGGTACAGCGTTAACCGGTTAACCAATTGGTTAACCGGATAACCAGTTTCAAAACAACTTAAATTATTCAAAATCTGCTTGCGTTAACCGGTTAACCAATTGGTTAACCGGTTAACACAAGTCAAAATGGTGTTTTTGGCTTGTTTCAAGCCCTTTTTTGGTTCTTCTTTCTTCTTCTTCATCCTCCTTTTTATTTTTACCTTGGGAAGCACTTTTGGGAGTGATTTCTCCTTAATTTCAATGAACTTTGGGTGTAGATTAGAGTAGTTAATGTTCATTAATTCAAAACTACCTTTAAGTGGATTATTCAATTCATTTAAGGTACTTTGCATTAGTGATACATTTTCTTGCTTGAATCCACCAAGATGAGTGATTGAACTTAAGGATGGAAGAATACCATAAGTGCGGCTCAATTTGGTATTCACCTTTAGTTTTGTGCGGTATCGCGTCCGAATAACGATTTACATATTGTTTATCTCACATGCATTAGCACTAACATTATGCACCTTAATTGGTGGTGGCCGGACTCATTTGTAGGGTAATTACTTCGTAAATTACTCGGTGATTGCTTAACATATACCTAAATGTATCCCGACTTTGGAACAAAAATCTAATTGGGTACTTGCACTTTCGTGGACCAGATCTCTTGTTGATCGCGTAATCCCAAAGTGGTTAATCATATTGCATCAAGAATTGATACTTATGAATGTTTGATGCGTAGGTGCTTTGGGTTTCCCAATCGCCTTTCAAATTTCATTGAATTCCGTTCGGTTTGCCTTGATTAATTGCTATAGTGAAAGATACTAAGCAGATCTGGTTGCCTTCGATTTTGGTTACTCTTTCTTTTTTGCTGTGGTTGATTAAGTTCACGATACCATTATTATGTGAATATTATTATACTATTACTACTATTAATATTTTAGATTCTTGCACTTTAATTTCTTTTTGTTACTAACATTTAATTTCTTGCACTTTTATTGCCTTTATTCTATTTTGCTTTATTCATCCATATCATGTTTATTATTTGTTCGTATTATTTTAATTATTGATTTTCCTTTTGTCCATTTAGACACCAAAAAACATTAATAAAGGATTAAACTTCTAAAAGACTTGTGACTTTAATTTGTGGACTTTTGGCTACTATCCTTGGCATTGGAATGAAGATTTTGAACTTAGATTTTAGGATCCCTTCCCCTTGCATTGATCTTCATGAAGATGGATTTAGCCTTTATTTGGCCATTTGCTAGCTTAAAAGGATGGAACTCTTATGCTCATAATTTGGAATGTCATCAAGTTTGGTTAGATCTTTCCTCCCTTATCTTCTTTTTTTCTTTTTTAGGATAGTCCCTTCATCTCCTCCCATTATTTAATTTTCAAAACCTTCTCCCCTTTTCAAAGGATTCCTTCTTTTTAAATCATCACCTCTTTAATAAACAAAAACCTTGACTTTTGTCAAGTGGCTTTTACTCTTTTTCTTTTCTTTTAAAATCAATGAATCTAATCATGTTGACCTTAATTCAAAAAATAAAAAGAATCAAACTCATTCAAGTTGTTTTGTGCATTTGTGCACTTTTGTTTATTTTCTTATAAGAGTGCCGATTACGAGTCATTATTCTTTAGTCGGGTGAAAGTCTCTCAATCTCCATGGATGTAGTTTGATGTAATTGAGTCTCTTGTCATTTGTGGGGGTTTAGTGGCATACTCGTTGATTTTATCCGAGTTGGCGCCCTCCCCATAATGATGTATGATTCCATGCCTTCATTCTCATGGTAGTTTGTTTGGCCATCCACTTGAAGATGACAAATTCTCTTCACTTAATAAAATGAATCATAACCCACCCTTTTTCACTATTTGTACCACGAACTATAGGGTTTTGATCTTGCATTTCACTTTGTGGGTACGTAGGCATGAGGTGGTAAACCTCTCCAAACACAAAAAATATTAAAAATTATTCTTTTCCCAAAGGGCTCCCGGGGAGTACCACTGACATTTTGGGTGCATAAAACCTTCCCATTGTGTAACGTATCCCCTTACATGTTTCTCTATTGTGTTTCTTCAGCTTTTTGCTTTTAGATTCATTTGGATTTATTCGCTCTTTTTTTTCCGTTTCCTCTTGGAATAAAATAAAAGCGCGGTGGCGACTCTGTTTACTTTGAGTTAAGTTAACTAATAGCTTACACTCATGTTTTTACCGCTACAGTTTGCTAAATATTTTATTCAAGTTACTTGGAAATCAAAGTGATTTTCTTGTTTCCATTTTATCATACTGCATGCCAAATCCTACACTCAACCCAAGGTGCATGGATCCATTTGTTGGGCCACCATGCTTTTAATGCATTTGTTTTCACCATAAATAAAGGACATTTTTCAAGAAAATTGTGTTCTCTTTCTTTCGTATTTAAATTTTTTCACAAAAACAAATAAAATGGCAATGTTTTTATTTTCCTGTGTTTTTGCGTGTTTGCGTCTCTTTTGTAAAGAACAAATTCTGAAATAAGAACATCATTTGTGCAGTGTTGATCATTCAGATTCCTATGATAACATTCCTTCTATGACTATGCATGACTTCGACAATCCTATCTACCAAGCTGATGAAGGGGTTGAGGAAGACTGTGAAATCCCGGAAGAATTGGCTAGGTTGTTGAAACAAGAAGAAAGGATCATTCAGCCTCATCAGAAAGAAATAGAGATTATTAACATCGGGTCTGAGGATGTAAAGAAAGAGATAAAGATTGGGGCCAGTCTGCAGGCCGAGGTAAAGAAGGAATTGATTGGTATGCTACGTGAATATGTGGATATCTTTGCCTAGTTGTACCAAGATATGCTAGGGTTAGATACTGAAATTGTTGTACACAAGCTGCCACTAAGGGAAGACTGTCCTCCGGTAAAGCAAAATCTGAGAAGAACTCTCCCTGACATGGTGATGAAGATCAAGGAGGAAGTTCAAAAGCAGTGGGATGTCGGGTTCCTTGCTGTAACTAGTTACCCACCTTGGGTAGCTAACATTGTGTCTGTACCAAAGAAAATGGCAAGGTCCGGATGTGCGTCGATTATCGGGACCTAAACAGAGCAAGTCCAAAGGATGATTTTTCATTACTTCACATTGATGTGCTAGTAGATAACACCGCTCAGTTTTTGGTTTTTTCTTTCATGGATGGATTTTCCGGGTACAATCAGATTAAGATGGCACCGGAAGAGATGAAGAAAACAACGTTCATTACCCCGTGGGGTACATTCTGTTATAAGGTTATGCCCTTTGGGTTGAAGAATATCGGGGAAACGTATCAACAGGCTATGGTAACTTTGTTCCACGACATGATACATAAGGAAATTGAGTTCTATATGGACGATATGATTGCCAAGTCCCGAGACGAAGAAAAACACCTGGTCAATCTCAAAAAGCAGTTTGAAAGGTTGATAAAGTATAGATTGAGGTTGAATCCGAACAAGTGCACTTTCGGAGTGCGTTCCGGTAAATTGTTGGGTTTTATGGTTAGCCAAAGGGGTATCGAGGTAGATCCTGCAAAAGTAAAAGCAATACAAGACATGCATGCACCAAGAACAGAAAAATAAGTGCGTGGGTTTTTAGGGAGATTGAACTACATTTCTCGGTTTATATCTCATCTAACTGCCACATGCGAGCCAATCTTCAAATTGTTAAGAAAAGAACAAACGGTCAGGTGGAATGAGGACTGTCAAAGAGCCTTTGAAAAGATAAAAGAATATTTGCAGGAGCCTCCAATCCTAATGCCTCAAGTTCTAGGACGGCCACTTATCATGTACTTGACTGTGTTAGAAGGGTCGATGGGGTGTGTGTTAGGCCAACATGACGAGTCTGGTCGAAAAGAGCATGCTATTTATTACCTTAGCAAAAAGTTTACCGACTGTGAATCCAGTTATTCACTGCTCGAGAAAACTTGTTGCGCTTTGGCATGGGCTGCTCGCCGACTGAGACAGTACATGTTGACCCACACCACATTGCTAATCTCAAAAATGGACCATGTCAAGTATATTTTCGAGAAACCAACATAATCGGAAGGGTTGCAAGGTGGAAAATGATATTAACAGAGTATGAAATACAATATACTTCCCAGAAAGCCATCAAAGGAAGTGTATTGTCAAATTATCTTGCACAATAACCACTTGAAGGAGACTACAAGCCAATGAAGTTTGATTTCCCTGATGAGGACATCATGTACCTCTAGGCAAAAGATTGCGAGGAACCACTTCCGGAGGAGGGGCCTGACCCTGAATCCAAATGGAAGTTGATGTTTGATGGGGAAGTTGGTGCTGTTCTTATCACTCCCGAAGGTGTTCACTTTCCCTTCGCTCCCAGAATTACTTTTGGTTGCACCAACAATAAAGTGGAGTACGAGGCGTGCATAATGGGAATAGAGGAGGCTATTAATCTTCGGATTAAGACCCTCGATATATTCGGAGATTCAGCCCTCATTATCATCCAGATTACCAACAAGTGGTATACGCATCAAGAACACTTAATTCCTTATAGGGATTATGCCAAAAGACTATTGACGTTCTTCACAATGGTTAAGCTTCAATATATAGCACGAGATAAGAATCAATTTGCCGATGCATTGGCTACTCTTTCTTCATCCATCAAAGTCTTGTGTTGGAACTATGTGCCCAAAATTGACATTTCCAGGCTTGACGCACCAGCTTATGCTTTCTCTGTAGACGCAGTGTCTGATGAGAAACCTTGGTACTTTGATATCATGCTTTTCCTGGAAAAACATGAATACCCAGCTGGGGCATCATCCAATGACAAGAAGACCCTAAGACAACTTGCTGCTAGTTACTTATTGAATGCAGACGGAGTTTTGTATAAGAGGAACTTTGACATGGTCTTGCTCAGATGCGTGGATAGACACGAAGCAGGCCTGTTAATGCAGGAAGTCCATGAGGGATCCTTCGGTACTCATGCAAGAGGACATGCAATGGCTAAGAAGTTATTGAGATCAGGGTATTATTGGCTAACAATGGATGCAGACTATTGTTCGTACGCCCGTAAGTGCCACAAATGCCAGATATATGCAGACAAGGTGCATGTTCCTCCTAGCCCGCTCAACGTCATGTCATCTTCTTGGCCCTTTTCTATGTGGGGCATTGACATGATCGGGAAGATAGAGCCTACTGCTTCAAATGGTCATCGCTTCATCTTGGTTGCGATTAACTACTTCACCAAGTGGGTTGAAGCAGTATCTTATGCCAATGTCACTCGCCAAGTGGTAGCCAGATTTTTGAAGAGAGACATCATTTGCAGATACGGAGTGCCCGAGCGAATCATTAATAATAATGGTTCCAATTTGAATAACAAGATGATGGTAGAACTGTGTCTGGACTTCAAGATTCAGCATCACAATTCTTCTCCTTACCGGCCAAAGATGAATGGCGCGGTAGAGGCAGCTAATAAGAACATTAAGAAGATTGTGCAGAAGATGGTTGTCACTTACAAAGATTGGCATGAGATGTTACCATTCGCGCTGCATAGGTACCGAACGTCAGTCAGGACGTCAACCAGGGCAACTCCTTTCTCCCTGGTATATGGAATGGAAGTAGTCTTGCCGGTTGAGGTAGAAATTCCTTCTTTACGTGTAATGATGGATGTGAAGCTTGATGATGCTGAGTGGGTATGTGCTCGATATAATCAGTTATGCCTAATTGAGGAAAAGAGATTAGCAGCCATCTGTCATGGTAAACTTTATTAGAGGAGGATGAAGCGAGCTTTTGATCAACGAGTACGTACTCGGGAGTATCAAGTAGGCGAGCTTGTACTCAAAAGGATTATTCCTCCAGGTTCAGATCACAGGGGTAAGTGGACCCCAAAATATGAAGGCCCATTCATAGTAAAGAAAGTTTTCTCTGGTGGGGCATTGATGCTCACTAATATGGATGGAGAAGACTTCCAATCCCCTGTTAACTCGGACGCAGTTAAAAAATACTTCGCATAAAAGACCCGTTGGACATAAAAACAGAATTAAAGTCCAGGCAAGAAAAAAGCATCCCAGCAAGCTAAAAATAGAATAAAAAGTTCGGGCAAAAGTTATGGAAAAGAAATAAAAAAAAATGTACACACGCTGAGTGAAAAGCCACATCGGACAGCTCAGGCAAAAAAGGGTATCCCGGTGGATTGAAATCCCGAAAGGGCGATCCACACAAAACAAGGGAATAAACGAACAACTGTGATCTGGGTAATCTGAGCCATATCACTGTCTCAAACAGTTTGACAATATCAGAAGGGTAGGAATCAATCTCCTTTTCTTCTTCAGAAAGAAAAGGCAAGAATGGAAAGTCTTGAAGACATGTTGGTCATAGCAGGAAGGAAACTCATTGGAATTTCGTTGACATTGCCATTAGGATAGTTTCTTTTCTCAATATTTATGGTAGCTACCTATTTCCAGGTAGTTGCTTCTTGATGTAAAACTATGCCTATTCAGAGGCCCCTCAATAAATGAATATTCAGTCAAAAGCTGTGTTGTGTTTTGTTTATTTTGTTTGCAAAAATGTCCTGAATTGTTGGCAAAAAGAACATTGCAATTGAAACATGGTAATTTTTCTAAAAAATGACATTGCAGGGAAACATTTAAAACTATCTTTAAGTGTCGGGTGACAATGGATGAACAAATCATATGATGTAAGTCCCCGGGGCACATGTGTGTATACTGTTGTTGCAGGTTTTGCATGATAATATCATATCTCCCCAAGCAGAGGATGTTCCCCAGCTAATTTAGAGCAAGTAGAATCCCTAGAAGAATTCCAAGGCTAATTAAAGAGTTTTCATCCCCAAGAATATTATCTTCCCACAAGTGAAGTATTCTCAACAGGCAGCTGAACTCCTGATTTCCCCACAGAAATCATGTTTGAGATTTACTCCCGTCATTGAAATATTCCCTGGAGAAGTCGCCAATTTATTTTTTGGCTAATGTGAGGACACAGACAGATGTTCATCCCCCAAACCAGAGTTAAGTGTCAAAGTATCTTGACCTTGTCCTGCCTTGCAGAATTGAGATTTTTACTGCCAATCAGGGCACTTTGTTGTTGCTCGTCCGTATTCCCCAGCACTCGTCTGTGTTTGATAGTTTCTTTTGCTCGTATGCATTCCCCAGCACTCGTATGTGTTTGATATGTGCTTGTTGCTCGTCTGCATTACCCAACACTCGTCTGTGTTTGTTATTGGTTTGAAGCTCATATACTTGTTTGTATCATCCCTCACACTCATTTGTGTTAGCCTATATCCATATGTGCTGATTTGATAATCACTCTGGTACTCATCTGTATTGCTACTCCAAATACTCGTGTGTGTTGGATTTCTGGTACTCGTCCGTATTGCTACTCCAAATGTTCGTCTGTGTTAGATCTCTGGTACTCGTCTGTATTGCTACTCCAAATACTCGTCTGTGTTGGATTTCTGGTACTCGTCCGTATTGCTAGTCCAAATGCTCGTCTGTGTTGGATTTCTAGTACTCGTATGTATTGCTACTCCAAATGCTCGTCTGTGTTGAATTTATGGTATTCGTCTGTATTAGTGCTGATATTCGTTTGTATCATCGCCTGAAGCGCTCGCCTGTGTTTCTTAGATCATCGTCTGATATTCGTTTATATCACTGACTTATGGCATTAGTATGTATCTCTCTTGATGATCATCCAATACTCGTCTGTGTTGAAGAGGTTTGAAGTCCTGACGGTGGGATTAAACGTCAAAATGGTTACCGGTCCTGGCGTAACAGGTTATCCGAAGGAGGTTCGTCTATCTCAGACACCACTTATCTACGCAAGATTTATGAAGAGGGTTCATCCAATCCTAATGTCGCACTTGGCGTAACAGGTTTGTTCGAAGAATACTCGTTTGTCTTAGACCATATTGTCGCTCCCACCAAAATGACACCGGGCCAAGAGGGGTACAGACGCGAACGGTCGGCGAAAGAGGAAGCAGAACACACAAGGGTGAACTCAAAAAAGAAAGAGTCGCCAGCTAGGCATTTTTATCCCGAAGGAAAGGTAATGCTGCATAAACCTAAGAAAGATATGGATAAGACGGTCGCGAACCAGAGAGACTGAGAAAGGGGGTTGGTTACAACCTGGGAAGGTATTAGCACCCAGATTGTCCGTCGTACTCGACGGGATCCACGCTTAAAAGATTTGTGTTTTAGAGGGGTAGTGTTAGTGCAATCTGTGTATAAAAGAGCTGGAAGAGGATGTACAGGTGTCAGTGTAAGGGAAGTGAAGTGTCAGTGTAAGGACAAGGATGAAATGCTCAAGAATATGAGGCTAAAAGAATAATGCTGGAAGGAGGGGGAATATACAGAGACTTTTGTTCGATAACTGTTAAGTTATGCCTACGTATCCTCTCGTGCAATGAGGAAGTCAGAACACCGTAGTTCGACCCAAAGAGACTAAAAGATAAATTAACCTGCGAACTGCTTGCTTGTCTATGCTCAAGTGTATGACCTGTCTGGCTCAGGTGCTAACTGTCTTGCATTAGACGGAAGAAGCAAGTTCTTGTTTGTGGGTGAATAAGATGAGAAAAGAATCCCGAAGGAGACGATTATTGTTTGTTTTTGTATTTTCAGTCTTTTATTGCTTTTGAAAGTTTGTCATAAGTTAATGAGCTTAAGCCTAAACCAATGGGTTAGTAAACTCATCACATCTTCCCTCTGATTAGGGGTAATGAGAATACCTTAAGTGTGAAGTCAGCATCTCACACTTAATCACCTTTGATGTAGGATTAAGTTCATTAACCTACTTGTGATTATTTAGATATTTTGGTTGTTTTTGTTTAGTGTTAAGTAATGAGATTAAGCCTTTAGACGGGATTAAACAGACTCATTACACCATCCTAATAGAAGGATAATAGATGAGAATGTTTAAGCTGAGGAAAGCTCCTCAACTTAATCCATGATTAGGGATTAACCTCATGACAAAACAAAACATTTATTATGTGGATTAAAGTTAATGATAAGATGAAGAAGTGAGTTTTATGGTTTGCAAGACAACTTGAGGGAGACTTGTCCATTAACACTTGGGTTAGTCCTTCTTAACCAATTAAGGAAGAATTAGAACCCTAATGCAAGGCCCAAGTTACAAGCTTGATGTCTTGATGATTATTAAGTGAATTGATTAAAGGACTTAAACACATTAAGGGTTTAACACTTAGGATTAAAGTTATACACTCCATCCTAATAGAAGGATGCAGGCATAAGCTTAATCACAAAGCCTTAAAGCCTTTAGGGTTTAGTCCCTGATTATGATGCGAGAAGAGAAGACTCAAAGATGACACAAAGGTAAAAGCTAAGTGGGGGGGACTAATCAACCCTAATTGTTATCATGCTTGGAAGTCCTAGGGTTTGTGAGGTTTAAGAGAAAGATCTTCGAAGGACCACCAAGGAGAGAAGCAGATAAAAGGATCAAGAAGCAAAGAGAAGCAAAACAACTTGCTTCACTCAAGAAGACAAGTTGCTTCAAGAAAGAAGGTAAAATGAACAGGGAGGAGCAAGCTCACTCCAATACACATACAAAAATGCAACAATGATGCACAAAGGAGATGAAAAGAAAATGTGAGAAGTGAAGGCAAATTCACTTCTCAGAGTACTTACCACCTGAAAAGTTAGAACAAAAGAAAGAAATAAAGTGAACGTGAAATTAATACTGGGATGCAAGCCGAAACCAGAAACATGTTCATGATGCAGAAGAGGTTACAAGATGATATGAATGATCATACAAGTGAAAACTAACAAAAGATAACTAACTAAATTAAAATGAAATTAATTAATGGAAAGGATTAACAAATTAACTAATAACTTTATCTTATATAATTAGTTAATATAAGTGTTTTCTTTTTTTTAATATTTTTGTTTATATAATTTTATCTAAAAGAAAAGTAAATAATTTGCATAATTTTATCCAAGAAAAAAAATGAATGGTTTTGTATAATTTTAAATGAGTAAAGAAGAAAGGAGAAACAACAAAAGAACAACAAGGGCCTTCCTACAGGCAGAAGCGCAGGCCCAAAGCTGGTATTATCCTCCCAAATGGGCTCGGGTCGCCCAAGGCCCGAACTAACGAAAATGTAAATCCTAGCCAAAGGTCACATGTTTATGACGTGTCTTGGGGATAACAGCAAGTGGCCTAGGGAGAAAAAAAACAAGTTATGGCATTGGGAAATGAAAAAGCAGCGCATCTTTGCTGTTTCCAAAAGCCTTTATGATCATAAACAAGACAAAATTGGGACAAGCATTTTCACGGTAAAAGAAGTAGAAAGGTCTCAAAGACTTCTCATCAACCTTTCGCCTCTCTCCTCCTCAACTATCTGAACCTGAAACCCAAACAAATCGCAACCAAACCTTGATACCACAAGCATGGAGAAGACAAAAAGTAACCAAGCGAAAGGAACGACGGAGCTACCCTTAACCCCAATCAAAACCCGAAACCCTAACGTTCGTCAATATCAACCCAACGGCCAAACCAGCACCAAACATACAACAAATCGTCATCAGTGGAGACACCAAACAAGGAAAGCAGAAGAGAAAACGAAACAGATGCTCACCAACAACATGAGAAAATGGAAATCGAAAGGAAACCAGAGTTTTATACCTGCTCTGAACGTTCTCAGAGGGGCGATTTTTCTTCAGGTATCCCTTTCTGTTGCTCAAGCTTTCCTTTTCTCTTCGTTTGACAACTTCTTCTTCTTCGAATTTTGCCTTTCTTTCAACCAGAGACAAAAGGGGATTTTTTTTAGGGTTTTTTTTTCTGTGTATCCTCTTTGTAGAAAATGTTATTGGTTTCTCACTTTCTGAATTGAATGGTGGCTAGGGTTTTCTTTTTTTGTGTTCCCTGTGTTCCGTTCTTTGAATCCTCTTTATATATTTCAAATTAGGGTTTCAAAATTTGAGGTTTAACTGAAGCATTTTTTTACTTTGGCTATGTTTGTTTCTCCTTTCTTCGTACCAGAGCTTTTTTTCTTTCCTATTTTGTGAAAGTCCTGGTTCTGCCACCCTGTTGATACTCCTGCTTTGTTTTTTTTGTCTGCTTATACCTTGGCACTGCACCCTTGTTGACTTAGTTTTAATTGATTTTGAAATGAACTGAATGATTTCTATCCGAATTGGATTAGTTACCCCTTTTTTACTGTCGTAAACTCATTTTCACTGCTTGTTACCATGTTAACCATTGTGGAAATTTCAACTTTTGCAGGGTCAAATTGTGAGAATCATTACCATCTTCGAGACCTGAGCTTTTGGACCGTTTTCCTTTGATTTGCCCACCTTGATGAGAGTAATGGCAAATCCTAAAAGATCCCTGGAAGATGGGAGGGAGAGGTTTGTGCGACTCGAAACATGGGGGAAGAGAGCTAGCCTCAGACTTTTCATCGCGAGCTACATAGCGGGGATGCCCAATTAATATTCTTCCATGATTCATCTCAACTGAGTCCAATGACGCCTAACTTTCGCAAAGAAGACCGTCTTCAAAAGATGCAGACAAATACAATTGCTGTTCATGAAGAATAGGGTCTCAACTTCCTGAACCAAACAGAGCTGATCCTGAACCGGCTCGATTGTTCATACCCTTATCAATGACCCTCTGGAATCCATGGTTGCAACCGGATGCAATCTCAGCAGGTACTACATTATCAAAGTTCAGATTCTGTTTGAGCAATTTCATTTCCTTATTCCTGTTTAACGATATGCTCCTAACTCTTTGTCTTCCACCGAGAACCACAATCATTGCAAGGTGCACGAAATGGAAGTGTGGTGGAGATTTTTGAAGTTAGAGGTATTGAGGAGGACATTGAAAGAGGGCGCATTTTCCAGTCTTCACATTGTAATAATTATTTGTCATCACAACTCAGTAAGTTTCTAGTCAATAAGCGAGTGATTTTTGTGGTTTTGATAACACTCACAATGCCTTTTGTGTCAAGTAACTTAACAATGTATGTGTAAAATCTTTCTGCAGCCAGAGAACATTGTTGTTAGCCCCATGGAACACTTTACAAATTTAAGGGTTGGACAAAAAGGAATCGGCCGAAGAATTTCCATAGAATCATGCAGGGAAAAAGTATCAAATAATCTTCTTGTTGAGTAGAAATCTGAACTGATCACGTGAAGCCCAGAAGAGTGTGCAAGCTATGTTGTTCTGCATTCACACCAAAGAACCTTATACCTTGTTGAGTAGAAATTTGTACTGGTGAAGACTTGTAACTTGGAGAAACAACACCAGCCGCATCTTCCTGAGCTATCCAGGCCATCAATCGGCAAGACCGAACTGGAGCAAACCTCATCACGAAGCACAGCCGGTTTCGGATTTTCAGAGTTTGCTGTTGGAATGTCATGAAGACCTGTAGCGGCCTGATTCTGAGAAGGCTGAATGTGTGCAGGTTTAAGAGAACGTGGACCAAAAGAGAAATTGAACAAATCATTTCTGTATATTCTGGGATTGGAGAATTTAAATTCATGTTTTCAGTCTATAGGGCTTGTGAAAGGATGTACTGAAGCTGATGGTGAAGGAACGGATGTATCCAGTTCAGGTGTGCCTCACTCTATAGGGATTTCCCAATTCATTTTCGTTATTCTTCTCCCTTCTTGCTGTGATCTGAATTTCTATGTTGTGGCTGTTTGATGTTGTTATCTGCTTGAAGATGATGGTGGTGATGTTGAAGTTTAGCAGGCTGGTGTAGTATTGAAAGGATTAAGGAACGAATTTGAAACGGATTGATGAGAGTTTGCTGAAAAATTAATGAGGAATGAGGAATGGATTCTGAAATGGTTAAAGGTTGGTGAGATAGAGTAGAGAGGTTGAAGGTTGAGATTGTCGAATGGAGAAATATCAGGATGAGGATGGTTCTTGATTAGTGAGATTTTTGATATTTTGTTGTTAAAGATGTGTAATTGAAATCCTTTTTCTTCTTTTGTATGCTGATTCTGATACGCAGACCATTGAACTGAAATTTTTGAAGGTTTTTGTTTTGCAGGTTATGGAAAAGGTGATTTGATGAAGATGAACAATTGAGAGTTTTAGGAGACTCTTCTTGCTGAAGATTGAAGAGGTTTTTTTTTTTGAGAGAGATGAAGAGTGATTGGTGAAAAAATGGAGGCTCTTGATGGATATTGTTGAGGGTTAGTTAGACGAAGGTTGAAGAGAGCTAGGGAAAAATGAATTCGGTTTCTTGTGAAAGTTGAAGAAGATTCCCCAAAAATCTGAAGGTTCCCTTGGAGATTAATTAAGAGATTTTTGCTCTCTGTTCTCTTTTTTCTTTTTCTATTTCATAACTTGTCTGTTGTAATCTCTTTGGACTTTGCTGATGGCCTTGTTCAGTTGTTAACAAAAACTTTATGCATTTTAATCCTTCAATATAATTTGTCTTTTACTGCTTTTCAACTCCAGTTGCCTTGCAAATGTACCAATCAAGATCTCAATGTCTTGTAAAACTTGGAAAATATCAATGCTACCATGCTTGAGAACGGTGCACCTTAACTAACACACAACAACATAAAATGAATCACGACTCCAAACAACGTGCATCCAAATCCAACATAATCCAAATCCAACATAATCCAAACCCAACATAATACCACGAAATGCCCATGCAATTCCGTTTGAATCCAAGTCTAACATGATACCATGAAGTTTCTTTTCTCCTTTCTTTTTTTTTGAAACCAATGAATCAAATCCAATAAGCCATCCTTCTTAAGTTTTGAAACCAATGATCCAAGCAAGTCACACTTATTGTTTTTTTCTTAAAAAGAGTGCAATAAATTCAAGATAACTTAAAACCACTTTGAAACTTTAGCGTGGATGGTGGAAGAAACTTTGAGGAATGAGTGACCGAGTTAAGGGATTCAATGAAAAATGCAAGGTGTGGGGATTTGTGTAGGCTGACCTGCGTGTGTGTTCAGGCTCCAAGACGTTGTGAAATGGTTTGCGGGAAACGTGTTTGTAAGGTCTTTGATTGGTAAGAATAGCTGGTGTGGCACAGGCCTATGGATCAGATCTTGGGGATTGCAACAAGTGGAGGCATAGCCACATGGGCTTTTGCAAATTGGTACAAGTCTGGCCCCTTTGTGATCTCTTGAAGCATAAGTCGTGAAGCTTGGAGATTCTTTGGTGCATTCAGAATTTAAGGACAAGGTTTATGCTTGCGTGATGATTAGAGGTCGCATTGAAGTCACATAAAGGCTTGCCATGAGAATTCGCAAGTTCTCCAATACAAGGCAGTTTTGCAAAATGGCTCGAAGTTCTTCAATCTTGTGAACTTCTCACATATTCTATGATCAAATAAAGATCATACGCAATCAAAATGATGAAGAACACCCCTTGGTTGAGTCATTGGGGGCTTCAGATGCCCTGATTTTACACTGACTTGCTCAAGAAGTCAACTTTTAATCAGATGCCTTCCCCGTGGAATTTCTTCATGCATGATCCTCATATCATATAATGACCAATAGAAACAAGAATGAGCAAAAAATTTGGAGTCATGGCCCCCGAAACCAAAACCCTAATTTTAGGTCATCTGTGCAGCCAAATCTGGCTCTGCTCCTATGCCTTTCTCAGTTCTTGTGATTCTTTGACTTTCTTGACTTTGTGGGGATACAATATGATGCTTGAACATACATGGACCCCTTTGAAGTGATTGATGACCTTTGGAGTGGCTCAAGAAGCCCTTGGATTGCTCAGATCACAAACCCTAGGTGCAGATGACTTAGAAGCAATGCAGTGAAGCAAAAATGCAACATGAGATGCTATGATTAAACTTATGCACATGAAAAGATCACAAGCCATGGTGTGAATGAGTGAGGGCAAATTTGGGGTGTTTACAGCTGCCCCTATTCAAGCATGAGTTAGCTGTGCAGGATGTAAGAGACGGCTTAACAGGCAAACAAGATAACTTGTGGTTGAATACCAAAGACAGTCCAAAATTTGCACTCACAGAATAAAGGAGAGAAGGGATATAGATTGTAAAAGGAAGGTAAATTATGATTATAAAGTGCGGGTGATGGAGGACGACCGCCAAGCAGAGGACGACTGCTGGGGATGAAGAGCAATGACGGGGACGGCCGACATGCTGGGGATATAAGAGATTATGATGGGGACGGCCATCAAGTAAAGCTATAAGATTCTCTGGGGATTATAAGTAAATGAAATAAATGATGAGGTACGGTCATCAAAGGTGAAGGACGATCACCTAGCAGGGGATGGCTGCTCTGTTGGGGATAAGATGAGGGACGGTCATCTAAGGTGAAGGACGATCACCTGGCAGGGTACGGCTGCCGGAAGTACCACGACATAGGACGAACGTCGGGTAAAAGGGTCGACGATGGGGACGGCCATAGGACAAGCATGATGAAGGACGATCATCAAGAGGTGAAGGACGATCACCTAGCAGGGGACGGATGCTAAAGATATCGTGACGAATGTCAGATAGCAAGATCAACGATGGGGACGACCATCAGATGAAATGATGAAGGACGATCATCAGGAGGTGAAGGACGATCACCTAGCAGGGGACGGCTGTTAAAGATATCACGACATATGACGAATGTCGGATAAGAAGGGGTTCCAATAATAGAGACTCCGCCGGGGAGAGGATGAGGGACGGTCATCCAAAGGTGAAGGACGATCACCTGACAGGGTACGGCTGCCGAAAAGGTATCATGACATAGGACGAATGTCAGATAGAAAAGAAATAGTTCACAGGGATTTGCTGGGACAAGTAAACACGGACGAGTGTCTATATCCAAGAAATGAGAGATATTAGTGTTTGGGTACTGTGTATAGATTAAAGATGCGGACGAGCATCCTTAAGACCGAGATACGGACGAGTATCAAGTGGAAGCAAACACGGACACATGTTCAGAGATGATGATACGGACGAGTACCAACTGGTTAACAAAGAACACGGACTAGTGTTGATTCTGTGGGGACTCTTCTGGGGAAAAGTAGACACAGACGAGTGTCTAAATTCAAGAAGACATAAGTGTTTGACGCGGTGTATAGATTAAAGATGTGAACGAGCATCCTTAAGACTATGATACGGACGAGTATCAGTAGAAGCAAATACTGACGCATGTTCTGAGATGATGATACAGACGAGTACCAACTGGTTAACAAAGAACACAGATGGGCGTCGAATCTGAGGGGATATAAGTGGTGTATAGAAGACACGGACGAGTATCTGTATGAGTGGAACAGGAGTACGAGTGAAACTCCGACAAGTGTTTAACTCGCTGGGGAGGGTGACACGGACAAGTGTCAAAAGGGAAAGGTGTAATATAAACAAGTATATGGTTTACAAAGTGTTCAGGCAACTGTGCTGGGGAAAGCGGCACGGACGGGTGTCAGGGAATCTGTATAACGATGTGTTTGTGAGTGCAAAGGGGACGCTTTGGCTTTTTGCTGGGGATATGACACGGACGGGTGTCAAGAAGTATCTGTAATATGTAAGTGTCTGTTTGTAAAGAAGGCTCGGGCGAATTTACTGGGGAATGAATAACATGGGCGAGTGCCAAAAGGAGTGTGTATTTGTATTTGTGAGTGTAAGGCCAGTGCTTTGGCTCTCTGGTGGGGAATTTTGGAGAGTTTTCTGTATACCGTTGATAGATTGCCAGAACATACAAGTGTTTGATTCAGAACATGGCTTATGATTATGCAATATGTTTGATTTTTGCCGTAATGCTCCATATTAGACGGAATGCTACGCTTTGTGGGTAAAAATATGATGCGAATGCTATGATTATGCAAAGGTAACGGCCCGGGATCCGGGTCCCGTTGCTGAGGAGATCTCTGACTGATCTGCTTGAAGTGAACATCCCAGCTGGGGATGAGATCATTGGTATATCTGACATATGGGACTCTGCTTGGTGATATAGGTCACTGATAGACCTCTCTTTGGTAGTGAGGGACCCAGCTGGGGTTTGTAGAAGCTTTCTTCACTCTGTTGTGAGATCTTCGGACGTTACTCTTCTGGATAGAGGCGGAAGCTCTGTGGGGGAGATGGTTCCCTAGCTTTTGTACTCGGCTGGGGAGAAATGAGGACTGGCAACTCAACTGGGGAGAGAACACCTCCGGTGCTAAGATCAAGTAGATAATGATTTGTCAGCTTACTGGGGAGGAGCTTTCATGCCCCATGTCGTGCTTCGAATACTTGCAATCCTGAAAAGATAGAGAAATGCACAAGTAATCCCGAGGTATCCCTTACTGGATTCCATCATAGGAATTTAGGCACTCCCGGGAGTAAGTATATTTCCTGCACGCACGTATTTTTGGAAGATAAGCATCTGTATTTATGCAATCAGTATCTTAAAGACATCGGACATTTTGAAAACGAAAATAAAATGTACAAGACGAAACATGACTGAAGAAATCTGATTTTATTAATTCATGTGCCCTGAATTGGCAAATACAGTCAAAGAAACAAATCTCCTAAAATGAGGAGGTTGTCACAAATTGAGAAACAAAAGATGTTGGCAATGTTGATGATGCTTCGGGGAGCTTCCCTCTGCTATGACTCGTATGACATTTGACGTTCTTCTCATCTTGATTTCTGAAGAAGGCTGATTCTGAAAGAAGCTTGATCCTTTTGAAGCTTACCAAGTTGTAAGTGATACAGGCGAATTCAGAATGCGATTGTTCGCTTATTCCCTTGTTTTGCATGGATCGCCCTTTCAGATTTTCAATCCATCGGGATACCCATTTTTGCCTGAGTCGTCCAATGCGGCTTTTCAACTCAGCGGGTGTACACATTTTTTTTGTTTATTTCCCTTATTTTTGCCTGAGTCTATTATTCTGTTTTTGACTCGCCGGGATGCCCTATTTTTGCCTGGACTTACATTCTGTTTTTATGTCCAGCGGGTCATTTTCATGCGAAGTATTTTTTAACTGCATCTGAATTCACGGGGGACGGGAAGTCTTCACCATCCATAGTACTGAGCATCAGTGCTCCACCGGAGAAAACCTTCTTTACTGTGAATGGCCCTTCATAGTTTGGAGTCCACTTGCCCCTGTGGTCTGTATAAGGAGGGAGGAGTCTTTTCAACACAAGATCTCCTATTTGGTATTCTCGGAGCCTGACTTTCTGATCGAAGGCTTTCTTCATTCTTTTCTGATACAGCTGCCCATGACAAATTGCAGTCAATCTCTTTTCTTCAATCAGGCTCAGTTTTTCGTATCGGGACCGGACCCATTCTGCCTCGTTCAGCTTAACATCCATCAGTACCTGCAGGGAGGGTAATTCAACTTCCACAGGTAGGACTGCCTCCATGCCATAAACAAGATGATACGGTGTTGCCCTAGTGGATGTTCTGATTAACGTACGGTACCCATGCAAGGCGAATGGTAACATTTCATGCCAGTCTTTGTAGGTAACTACCATCTTCTGCACAATCTTCTTGATATTCTTGTTAGATGCCTCAACAGCGCCATTCATCTTTGGCCTGTAAGGAGAGGAATTGTGGTGTTGGATCTTGAAGTCCCGACACAGTTCTGCCATCATTTTGTTGTTTAAGTTGGAACCATTATCAGTAATGATTCGCTCGGGCATTTCATACCGACAGATGATGCCTGTCTTCAGAAATCGGGCTACCACTTGTCTTGTAACATTTGCATAGGAAGCTGCTTCGACCCACTTGGTGAAATAGTCAATAGCAACCAAGATGAATCTGTGGCCGTTTGAAGCAGTCGGTTCAATTTTGCCAATCATATTAATGCCCCACATAGCAAAGGGCCAGGGTGAAGACATCACATTCAAAGGATTGGGAGGCACATGCACCTTATCCGCATAGATCTGGCACTTATGGAATTTCCTGGCATAGGCACAACAGTCGGCGTCCATTGTGACCCAGTAATATCCTGATCTTAGCAACTTTTTAGCCATGGCATGCCCTCCAGCATGGGTACCGAAGGATCCTTCATGCACCTCGTGCATCAGCAAGTCTGCTTCTGTTCTATCAACGCATCTGAGGAGTACCATATCAAAGTTTCTCTTGTACAGGGAACCATTAGTATTCAGGAAGAAACTACCAGCAAGCCTTCTTAATGTCTTCTTATCATTGGAAGATGCCCCAGGTGGGTATGTTTGATCCTCCAAGAAGCATCTGATGTCGTGGAACCAAGGCCTATCATCTTTGACAACATCTGCTGCAAATACATATGTTGGTCTGTCAAGTCAGGATACTGCAATTTGAGGTACGAAGTTGGCAGTTTGAACTTTGATCATGGATGAAATGGTGGCAAGAGCATCTGCAAATTGATTCTCGTCCCAAGGGATATACTCAAGCTTGACTATTGTGAAGAAAGTCAATAACCTCCTTGTATAATCCCGGTAAGGTATCAGATGATCCTGGTGGGTGTACCATTTGCCGTTGGTTTGATTGATTACCAAAGCTGAATCTCCGAATACCGTTAAAGTCTTGATCCTGAGGTCAATGGCTTCCTCAAGACCCATAATGCAAGCTTCGTATTCAGCTTCGTTGTTAGTGCAGTTAAAGGTGAGTTTTGCCGAGAAAGGCAAGTGAACTCCCTTAGGTGTAATGAGTACTGCACCAACACCACGACCATTCATATTAATAGCCCCGTCAAACATCATAGTCCATTCTTCTTCTGGGTCAGGCCCTTCAGTGTGAACAGGCTCTTCATGATCTTTTGCTTTAATGAACATGATGTCTTCATCAGGGAAGTCAAATCTCATAGGCTGGTAATCATCAATGGGTTGCTCAGCAAGATAATCAGACAGTACACTGCCCTTGATGGCTTTTTGAGATGTGTACTGGATGTCATACTCTGTGAGGATCATTTGCCATCTTGCAACCCGTCCGGTAAGTGCTGGCTTCTCAAATATGTACTTAACTGGGTCCATCTTCGAGATCAACAAGGTAGTATGGGTCAACATATACTGTCTCAGTCGGCGAGCAGCCCACGCTAAAGCACAACAAGTTTTCTCGAGCAGTGAATAACGTTGTTCACAGTCGGTAAACTTTTTGCTTAGGTAGTATATTGCATGCTCTTTTCGACCAGACTCGTCATGTTGGCCCATCACACACCCCATTGACTCTTCTAATACTGTCAAATACATTATCAGAGGTCTTCCTTCAACTGGAGGCATAAGGATTGGAGGCTCTTGTAAGTATTCCTTGATTTTGTCGAAATCCCTCTGGCAGTCTTCATTCCACCTGACCGTTTGTTCTTTTCTTAACAGTTTGAACAAAGGTTCACATGTTGCTGTAAGGTGAGATATGAACCGCGAAATGTAGTTCAATCTACCCAAGAAACCCCGAACTTCTTTCTCAGTCTTCGGTGCAGGCATTTCTTGAATGGCTTTAACTTTATCAGGGTCAACTTCAATCCCTTTCTCGCTTACAATAAATCCCAGCAGCTTACCAGATCGCACCCCGAATGTGCACTTTTTGGGGTTTAACTTCAGTTGATATTTCCTCAGGCGCTTGAACAGCTTCAACAGATTCACCAGGTGGTCTTCTTGGGTGAGGGACTTGGCAATCATGTCATCCATGTAACATTCAATTTCTTTGTGGATCATGTCGTGGAATAACGTTACCATAGCCCGTTGATAAGTAGCACCAGCATTCTTCAGCCCGAATGGCATCACCTTATAACAGAATGTGCCCCAGGGTGTGATGAAAGTCGTCTTCTCCATATCCTCAGGTGACATCTTGATCTGATTGTATCCTGAAAATCCGTCCATGAAGGAGAATACCGAGAACTGAGCCGTATTATCAACCAATACATCAATGTGAGGTAAAGGGAAATCATCCTTCGGGCTGGCTTTGTTCAGATCCCGGTAGTCCACACACATTCTCACTTTGCCGTCTTTCTTAGGCACGGGTACAATATTGGCAACCCACGGCGGATAGCTAGTCACAGCAAGGAACCCGGCGTCCCACTGCTTTTGTACCTCTTCTTTAATCTTCATTGCCATATCTGGGCGAGTACGGCGCAATTTCTGTTTAACCGGCGGGCAGTCTTCTTTTAAAGGCAGCTTATGCATGACAATATCGGTGTCCAACCCTGGCATATCCTGATAAGACCAAGCAAACACATCCACATATTCACGAAGCATGTCAATCAGTTGTTCCTTCACTGAGTCTTGTAGGCAGGCCCCGATCTTAACTTCTTTCACGTCTTCTTCCGTACCAAGATTAACCATTTCGACCTCCTCCTGATGAGGAGTGATAACCTTCTCCTCTTGCCTTAACAACCTGGCTAGCTCTTCAGGGAGCTCATAATCTTCTTCAACCCCTTCACCTGCTTGATTGATTGGATTGTCAAAGTCATACGAAGCCATAGCTGTGCTGTTTTCGGTGTAGTCTGAAAGGCACTCTCTGCAAGGGTTTAGATTGTTCATTTTAGTGATTGATTTTAATCTTTGTTTTAGAAAAAGTGAAGTAAAGCTATCATTTTGGAAAACATTGCCATTTTATTTTTGTACAAAAAGAAAAATGGAAAAACAGTGAGCGGAAAAGAAAAAAGACTCATTTGCAAAAGATATCCGATATTCATTGATTGATCTGTTTGCACAAAATTACAAGATGGCCCGATTACAAAATGAGTCTTGTCATCTTGGGCAAGATGCAAGACTTGATGCATGCTTAAAATATACAGGAAATAAAAATTACTCTGCAGGAGTAACCCTTATAACTTCCTGGGAAGACCAGTTTGAGATACGGCTCCCCGGGGTCCTTGGACGTATCCAGCTCTCCAGGTTGCGCTCAGCTTCCGAATCATCTTCCAAGTTGTTCACTGCATCCGGGGTGAGCATCCCCCCGCTGACAAAACTGGGCTTCTTAGCAGCCTCTGATTGATCTTGTTGAGTTGGTTTGTAACCCAACCCAAATCTGTCCTCCTTCTTCTCCACGGGCAGCAGCTTGCCCCAACCTTGGGCAGTCCCCTCTTCAACAACCTTCCTGGCTCGCTGATAAGATGTCATGGAAGTTCCAAGTACAGCAGACGCTTCATTTATGTTTAGGGCCTCAAACCCCTGGCTCATGGTTTCATGGATTTCTCCATCCATCTCTATGTACTTATACGTAGCCAGATGGCTAACAAAGATGTCCTCTTCCCCACAGATGGTGATGATTTGGCCTTCCCACTCGAATTTCAGCTTCTGGTGAAGGGTAGACGTCACTGCGCCAGCGGCATGGATCCAAGGTCTACCCAACAAACAGCTGTAGGCCGGCTGAATGTCCATCACATAGAAGGTAATTTTAAAAGTCTGTGGGCCAATCATCACGGGCAGATCAATCTCTCCTAGCACTGATCTCTTAGAGCCATCAAATGCTCTTACCACCAAATTACTTGGACGTAATGCCAAGCCATCATATTCCAGCTTCACCAAGGCTTTCTTTGGTAAAACATTGAGTGAAGACCCAGTGTCTACCAGTACATGTGATAGGACAGCACCCTTGCATTCTAGAGTGATGTTTAAAGCCTTGCTGTGGTTACATCCCTCAGTTGTTAAATCAGCATTGGTAAAACCCAATCCATGGCTGGTATTGACATTCACTACCACGGTCTCCAGCTGATTAACGTTAATCTCCTCTGGCACATATGCTGCGTGCAAGACTCTTAGTAATGCATTCCGGTGAGCTTCGGAACACATTAGCAGGGATAATATGGAGATTTTTGAGGGAGTTTGGTGAAGCTGATCCACCACTTTGTAATCACTTCTCTTTATAATCCTCATGAACTCGTCTACATCTTGCTCAAAAGATGTCTTCTGAGTTTCTTTGATAACTGGTTCTTCCACCACCACACTCTTTCCTTTTGTCTTGGCAGCAACTTCTGCTTCGGCATTAGGTCTTTGTACTTGTGAGGCAAAAAGGCGTCCGCTTCTGGTGAAGCCTCCGCCTCCCCCAACATTATCAATCTGTGGAGAGGAAGTTGAAGAGTCAAAAGTGATTTTCTCCCCATTGCAGTAAAGGTCGGAGTCATAATGCCAAGGGATGGCATTACTGCTTTCATATGGAAC
Source organism: Lathyrus aphaca (assembly GCA_963966055.1). NCBI lineage: Eukaryota > Viridiplantae > Streptophyta > Magnoliopsida > Fabales > Fabaceae > Lathyrus > Lathyrus aphaca. Next base: position 408,002,501 of record OZ014521.1, on the reverse strand, counting down.
TGGCCCAGGTACCGTGATGGTAACCGGACTGACTGCAGCAGAGGAGGGTGTTGAAATAGTGTGTGGATCGTAGTAGATGGTGACTGGTGACCTGGCAGGAGATGCCACTGTTTGAAAATTGTTGTTCGGAGGAATACTTGACGGATCATAATAAATGGTGACTGCTGAGATGTCTGTTGGCGTTGTAGAAGATTTTGAATAAAGGGGTGCTGATGTTGTAGAAGAGATGTTTGTTGATGTTTGATTTGTTGATATGATGGACAGAGCCATTGTTGATAGTGCTGATGAATTGGCTGGAACGATTGTTGTTGTGGTTGTAGGAGACTCGGGAATCGTTGTTAAAGAGATTGCTGGATTTGTAGGTGCTGATGTTGTGATTTGAAGTATGCCACTCTAGATAAGACCATCTATGCCGCTTCTCAAGTTATCACATCCGCTTACCGAAATGTTACAATAACCACAATCGAGCTCACACTCGGGGAACATCTGGCATTCTAGGAGCTGAGCTTTAATTTCTACCAGAGGTGTCCGAATCTGCCCAACACTGGTGATTAAGAAAGACGGCTTATCTTCCTCAATAGCATTAATTCTCGGTCCTCCATGATTGGGCATGGGATTCTTGTTGACATTTGGCGGGGGTGCAAAGTTGAGAGCTTTAGAATCTACCAAATCTTGCACTTTCATTTGTAAAGCCCTGCATTTCTCGGTATTGTGGCCAGGTGCATTGGAATGAAAAGCACACCGGGCGTTGACATCATAGTTTCTTGGCAGATTGGAGGGATCTGGCGGTGCCAATGTCCTTAATTCAACCAAGTTGAGTTTCAGGAGTTGTGGCAATAAAGCGGCATAAGGCATAGGGATAGGGTCAATCACCCTATTTGCCTGTGATGGTCTTTGCTGAAAGGGTCTTTGATGTTGATTGTTGTTATTGTTGTAGGTCCTCTGTGGCGGGTATTGAGTTTGTTGCTGATACTGTGGTTGTTGTTGTTGTGGTTGATATGCTGGTTGCTGAGGAATCGGAGCTGGAATAGTGACAACTGCTACTGATCTATGATCATACTGAGGTCTGCCCCTGCTGGCATGGATGGCATTCGTCTCTCCAGTCCTTCGGGGTCCCACAAAAGGTTTCCGGGGATTACTGGATGAACTTGCACCATTATCGGAAATCTTTCCCAACTTCAGAAGGCTTTCAATTCTTTCTCCAGCTATGACTACGTCAGCAAAGCTGGTGGAAGAAAAGGCAGCTAACCTATCAATATATGTTCCTTGCAGAGTATTCATGAACATGTCGGCCATTTCTCTTTCCGACATGGGTGGCTGGATAGCAGCAGCAAGCTGCCTCCACCTCTGGGCGTATTCCCGAAAGCTTTCTCTGGATGATTGAGACATTCCCATCAGGAGGGTCCTGTTAGGAGCCATGTCCAAGTTGTACTGGTACTGTCTGATGAAGGCCTCAGCTAGGTCCTTCCAGCATCTGATGGTTGCTCTGGTCAAGTGAGAGTACCATTCCCTTGAGGCTCCAGTTAAATTGTCTTCGAAATAAAACATCCACAGTTTTTCATCCATGGTGTATGCCTTCAGCCTCCCCAGAAAGGATTGCAAGTGGGTTCGTGGACAGGAAGTTCCGTTGTACTTCTCAAAGCACGGAGGTTTAAACTTGTGGGGAATCTTTACCCCGTCCACTAATCCCATATCCATGACATCAAAGCCCAGGGAATTTTGAGACTCCAGAGATCTCAATTTCTCAGCAATTTCGTCTAGCCTTCTGTCATAGGCTTCATCCCCAACTCCCATCACAGTGAATTGATCCTCTTGGGGGTCTTCTTGTAATACTCTGCCTGCAGTAGCATTCCCTTGCACATTAGCAGGGATGTTGATCTCTGGATGAAGATGAGGCCCATACACTGGTGGATTAACGTGAGGCTGAACCCTCTCATTGTTGCTCGTTCCTCCAGTCCCTAGATGGGGTTCTTCCTGGGTTTGCCTTTCTACCAATGCCCTTAACCTTTCTTGGCTTTGAGCCAAGCCATTCATCACACCCATGAACTGGGTCATCTGGTTTCTCATCTCTAGCCTCTCGTTGGCCATTTGAGTCCTGACTTCTGTAAGATCCTGCTATACTTGGTCCATCTGTATACCCGGAAGGTTGTTGCGAGTAGGATATATGTGCGGACGGTTGAGTGGGAACACCCGACGGCGAGCAATAATTCCTGCGTCACAACAGAGTTAGCAACAAACAAAAAAAAACCTACAAAATATAACAAAAGTTAGTATGCAATGCAGTATGCTTATTTATTTTCCAAGGTATCCGGCTTGGTGCTTGGTTTTGACCTTTCCAGACCCTGAGGAAGATGCTTTGATGTTGCTTGAGAAAGAAAAACTCAATGAAACAAACTAACAAATATATTACAAAAAGGTGCATAGCACATAGCCTGCTTTTACAACACATGCCCCCCGAGGGGTCAAAATACAACATAAAAGGAAAAGTACATGAAATGAAAGCAACAACAAACAAAAAGTCATACATCAAGACCAAATTCATCCTCCTTAACCTCCTTCAAAAGTGCTTCAGTTACAGGATCAGCCAGATGCTCTGTGATGTTCCTGATAAGAAGGTTTCTAGTGACAATAGCAGTGGTCAGCTTCTTGCGTCTGTCTTGTTCCTTTGACCTCTTCACACCTGCCCTAATCTTCAACTCTGAGATCTCCTTCTGGGCTGCTAGCAGGGCTTCCTGTTGCTCCTTTGCACTGGCCTCCAACTGCTCAATCCTGTCCTGAGTCCTCTTATCTTCCTGAGTACGAGCTTCAGTGATCCTGACCCACCTAGCTTGACTCTCTTTCAGATATAAATCAGTCCTAGCCTTCTGAAACTGAGCCTCTTTACAGGCATTCTTTAAAATCTGCTCTCCAGCTCTTGACTTCTTGATGTAGTCCTCTGCTTTTTCAATCCTGGCTAGATGCTCCACCTTAAGCTTTTCTAGCCTTTCAATGTCCAGACGACCATCACTCCTCTCCCAGAGGGTTCTCTTCAGGGCTTGAGACAGATTCTCATTCCTCTCTTTCAGTTTCTCAAACTCTTCCAAGATGACAGTGGCTGGAGGTGGTGCTGTGGATGGTCCAGGTGTGTCCTCAATGGTGAAAGGCATCCCAGAAATCTAAGCCCTAGCATGAGACCACTCAGAATACTGAGCTAAGGCCACATTGTTGCATCTCCCAAGAATGGCCATCCCTTTGGTATGGACATTGTCCCAAGCCCAGGATGCTTGCCTGACAACAGCTAGATTAGGCTTAATCTCACAATAAAGGGTTTCAGCCAAGTCCTGTACTTTAGGAGGGTGAACTAAAGCATAGCCCAACTGTCTTTTGAATAGCAAAGGGTTGTAGTTGATGCAACCCTTCACTCCTATTAGAGGTACATTGGGGAACTGCCCACAACTAGTAATGATGTCCCTGCCCTTGGTGCTCTGGTGCACCACCTGATGTCATCTGAGGTTAAAGCAATAAGTCTTCTAGCCCAATTCTTCTGTTGGTGAGGATTCAAGAAGGCATCAGTCTTGGGCAAGTGTTTGAGCAGCCAAGTATTGAACAGGGGAGCACAGCATCTCACCAACCTTCCTCTTTGCTTCTCATTCCTTTGGTGAACAGAGTAGTAGAAATCTCCCAGTAAGGTAGGCACTGGGTTCCTTAGAATGAAAAGATGAATGGCATTCCTGCTGATAAACTTGGGCTCATCTGCAAAAAGTATAACCCCATATATACTGAGGGCTAACAATGCACAGACTGCCTTCCATTCTCCCAAGGAGGCCTTCAGGATAGCCTGAGAAGTCAAGGAATCCAAGTGTAGACCAGATACTCTAGCCTTTGTTGTCATGTTCTGCTCAATCAGAATAGGTTCCAGATACAGTGCCTTTGCCACTTCTTCATTGTTGGGAAAAACCATTTCTGGGTTGAAAGGGATACCACCCCTGACAGGTACTCCAACCAGTGATGAATACTCCTCTAATAAAGGCCCCAACTGAAAATCCTGGAAAGTAAAACATCTCAAAGGAGGATCGTAGAACTGTAGGAAAGTGTGAATCAAGCTCCTCTGAGAAGGGTCCAAATCCATAACCACATCAAGGATGCCTCCATAACGTTATCTGAATAGTGGTATATGGTCTGGAATGATAAGGGACTGGACCTTCCTGATGCCAGTCAACTCAGGTTCAAAGAAATGGTATGAGATATTGCTCTTCTTGGGTGCCATGTCTGCTGATGAAGAGCTGAGACAGATGCTGATGATGAGACTAACACTGGAGATGAGCCACTGATAGGCTGATACTGATGATGCAGGTGACTGAAGCAGGTAGCTGATGAAGGTAGGTAGCTGAAGCAGATAGCTGGTGAACAAAGGCCTATGCAGATGAAGGGGTCAAAACCAAGCCAAATGTAATATGGATACCCTGAAAATCAAATAAGCAAAAGTTAAAATGATGCAATGATGATGTATGCAAATGATATGCAAGGGTTTGTGATCAAGCTAGATCTGATTAACTGCCTTGATATAAGTCCATGTATGTCTAAGAAGTCCAGATGGAGGTTCATAAGCCCGGTAACCAAGGTGGGGGACTCAAATAAAGAGTCACATATCCAGGGTTAAATCACAAGAACTGTCCAAAGTGAAGCATTCTAAAACACAATAAGTATCAGGGTATGATGTGGCCAATGGTTCCTGCAAACCTGTAAACAGCCCAACCCCCTCACAGGTAGTGTTCTAAAACAAGGATCCTCAGACTTGGATCAGTTATGAGAAGTGTAAACACTTCTAACCCGGAGGTACAGTGTTTACAATAACCATAAAAGATCCTCCTCTAATTCACCTCAGTTTCTGAAGGTCATAATAAAGGTCATCCAGACTTAGCAGGCTTCCCAGATAGCCCTAGCACTACAGGAGATCTGTAGCACAGAGTTCTCAAGAAGAAACCTATATCTGAACCGTGTTTCATATTCCCGCACCAGACCGAAATGGAATGGGAAAGAACATGAACCACTCTAGCCTAGGTGTCACTCAGGTCCCAGGTATAGGACCTTAAACTCTCAATAGAACCCCACCCACCAAGACAAAACCAGATCCAGCCAGACACAGTATGATAGTATGATATATATAAAGCTGTAAAGAAAGCAATAAATAACTGTACATAAAGCAGTAAATAAAGCAAATATACAAACACAAATAGCACATAACACCCCAGTAAACACAAATCAAACAAGCGCTAGGAGGAACCCACAAAAAGAACCAGAAGCCCTGGTTACAGTATAAGTTTCCCCAGCAGAGTCGCCAAGCTGTCGCTCCCACCAAAATGACACCGGGCCAAGAAGGGTACAGACGCGAACGGTCGGCGAAAGAGGAAGCAGAACACACAAGGGTGAACTCAGAAAAGAAAGAGTCGCTAGCTAGGCATTTTTATCCCGAAGGAAAGGTAATGCTGCATAAACCTAAGAAAGATATGGATAAGACGGTCGCGAACCAGAGAGACTGAGAAAGGGGGTTGGTTACAACCTGGGAAGGTATTAGCACCCATATTGTCCGTCGTACTCGACGGGATCCACGCTTAAAAGATTTGTGTTTTAGAGGGGTAGTGTTAGTGCAATCTGTGTATAAAAGAGCTGGAAGAGGATGTACAGGTGTCAGTGTAAGGGAAGTGAATTTTATAAGTGAAGTGTCAGTGTAAGGACAAGGATGAAATGCTCAAGAATATGAGGCTAAAAGAATAATGCTGGAAGGAGGGGGAATATACAGAGACTTTTGTTCGATAACTGTTAAGTTATGCCTACGTATCCTCTCGTGCAATGAGGAAGTCAGAACACCGTAGTTCGACCCAAAGAGACTGAAAGATAAATTGACCTGTGAACTGCTTGCTTGTCTATGCTCAAGTGTATCACCTGTCTGGCTCAGGTGCTAACTGTCTTGCATTAGACGGAAGAAGCAAGTCCTCGTTTGTGGGTGAATAAGATGAGAAAAGAATCCCGGAGGAGACGATTATTGTCTGTTTTTGTATTTTCAGTCTTTTATTGCTTTTGAAAGTTTGTCATAAGTTAATGAGCTTAAGCCTAAACCAATGGGTTAGTAAACTCATCACATCTTCCCTCTGATTAGGGGTAATAAGAATACCTTAAGTGTGAAGTCAGCATCTCACACTTAATCACCTTTGATGTAGGATTAAGTTCATTAACCTACTTGTGATTATTTAGATATTTTGGTTGTTTTTGTTTAGTGTTAAGTAATGAGATTAAGCCATAATCAGGGATTAAACAGACTCATTACACCATCCTAATAGAAGGATAATAGATGAGAATATTTAAGCTCAGGAAAGCTCCTCAACTTAATCCATGATTAGGGATTAACCTCATGACAAAACAAAACCTTTATTATGTAGATTAAAGTTAATGATAAGATGAAGAAGTGAGTTTTATGGTTTGCAAGACAACTTGAGGGAGACTTCTCCATTAACACTAGGGTTAGTCCTTCTTAACCAATTAAGGAAGAATTAGAACCCTAATGCAAGGCCCAAGTTACAAGCTTGATGTCTTGATGATTATTAAGTGAATTGATTAAAGGACTTAAACACATTAAGGGTTTAACACTTAGGATTAAAGTTATACACTCCATCCTAATAGAAGGATGCAGGCATAAGCTTAATCACAAAGCCTTAAAGCCTTTAGGGTTTAGTCCCTGATTATGAGGTGAGAAGAGAAGACTCAAAGATGACACAAAGGTAAAAGCTAAGTGGGGGGGACTAATCAACCCTAATTGTTATCATGCTTGGAAGTCCTAGGGTTTGTGAGGTTTAAGAGAAAGATCTTCAAAGGACCACCAAGGAGAGAAGTAGATGAAAGGATCAAGAAGCAAAGAGAAGCAAAACAACTTGCTTCACTTAAGAAGACAAGTTGCTTGAAGAAAGAAGGTAAAATGAACAGGGAGGAGCAAGCTCACTCCAATACACATACAAAAATGCAACAATGATGCACAAAGGAGATGAAAAGAAAATGTGAGAAGTGAAGGCAAATTCACTTCTCAGAGTACTTACCACCTGAAAAGTTAGCACAAAAGAAAGAAATAAAGTGAACGTGAAATTAATACTGGGATGCAAGCCGAAACCAGAAACATGTTCATGATGCAGAAGAGGTTACAAGATGATATGAATGATCATACAAGTGAAAACGAACAAAAGATAACTAACTAAATTAAAATGAAATTAATTAATGGAAAGGATTAACAAATTAACTAATAACTTTATCTTATATAATTAGTTAATATAAGTGTTTTCTTTTTTTTTTATATTTTTGTTTATATAATTTTATCTAAAAGAAAAGTAAATAATTTGCATAATTTTATCCAAGAAAAAAAATGAATGGTTTTGTATAATTTTAAATGAGTAAAGAAGAAAGGAGAAACAACAAAAGAACAACAAGGGCCTTCCTGCAGGCAGAAGCGCAGGCCCAAAGCTGGTATTATCCTCCCAAATGGGCCCGGGTCGCCCAAGGCCCGAACCAACGAAAATGTAAATCCTAGCCAAAGGTCACATGTTTATGACGTGTCTTGGGGATAACAGCAAGTGGCCTAGGGAGAAAAAAAACAAGTTATGGCATTGGGAAATGAAAAAGCAGCGCATCTTTGCTGTTTCCAAAAGCCTTTATGATCATAAACAAGACAAAATTGGGACAAGCATTTTCACGGTAAAAGAAGTAGAAAGGTCTCAAAGACTTCTCATCAACCTTTCGCCTCTCTCCTCCTCAACTATCTGAACCTGAAACCCAAACAAATCGCAACCAAACCTTGATCCCACAAGCATGGCGAAGACAAAAAGTAACCAAGCGAAAGGAACGACGGAGCTACCCTTAACCCCAATCAAAACCCGAAACCCTAACGTTCATCAATATCAACCCAACGGCCAAACCAACACCAAACATACAACAAATCGTCATCAGTGGAGACACCAAACAAGGAAAGCAGAAGAGAAAACGAAACAGATGCTCACCAACAACATGAGAAAATGGAAATCGAAAGGAAACAAGAGTTTTATACCTGCTCTGAACGTTCTCAGAGGGGCGATTTTTCTTCAGGTATCCCTTTCTGTTGCTCAAGCTTTCCTTTTCTCTTCGTTTGACAACTTCTTCTTCTTCGAATTTTGCCTTTCTTTCAACCAGAGACAAAAGGGGATTTTTTTTAGGTTTTTTTTTCTGTGTATCCTCTTTGTAGAAAATGTTATTGGTTTCTCACTTTCTGAATTGAATGGTGGCTAGGGTTTTCTTTTTTTGTGTTCCCTGTGTTCCGTTCTTTGAATCCTCTTTATATATTTCAAATTAGGGTTTCAAAATTTGAGGTTTAACTGAAGCATTTTTTTACTTTGGCTATGTTTGTTTCTCCTTTCTTCGTACCAAAGCTTTTTTTCTTTCCTATTTTGTGTAAGTCCTGGTTCTGCCACCCTGTTGATACTTCTGCTTTGTTCTTTTTGTCTGCTTATACCTTGGCACTGCACCCTTGTTGACTTAGTTTTAATTGATTTTGAAATGAACTGAATGATTTCTATCCGAATTGGATTAGTTACCCCTTTTTTACTGTCGTAAACTCATTTTCACTGCTTGTTACCATGTTAACCATTATGGAAATTTCAACTTTTGCAGGGTCAAATTGTGAGAATCATTACCATCTCCGAGACCTGAGCTTTGGGACCGTCTTCCTTTAATTTGCACACCTTGATGAGAGTCATGGCAAATCCTAAAAGATCACTGGAAGATGGGAGGGAGAGGTTTGTGCGACTCGAAACATGGGGGAAGAGAGCTAGCCTCAGACTTTTCATCGCGAGCTACATAGCGGGGATGCCCAATTAGTATTCTTCCATGATTCATCTCAACTGAGTCCAATGACGCCTAACTTTCGCAAAGAAGATCGTCTTCAAAAGATGCAGACAAATACAATTGTTGTTCATGAAGAATAGGGTCTCAACTTCCTGAACCAAACAGAGCTGATCCCGAACCGGCTCGATTGTTCATACCCTTATCAATGACCCTCTGGAATCCATGGTTGCAACCGGATGCAATCTCAACAGGTACTACATTATCAAAGTTCAGATTCTATTTGAGCAATTTCATTTCCTTATTCCTGTTTAACGATATGCTCCTAACTCTTTGTCTTCCACCGAGAACCACAATCATTGCAAGGTGCACGAAATGGAAGTGTGGTGGAGATTTGTGAAGTTAGAGGTATTGAGGAGGACATTGAAAGAGGGCGCATTTTCCAGTCTTCACACTGTAATAATTATTTGTCATCACAACTCAGTAAGTTTCTAGTCAATAAGCGAGTGATTTTTGTGGTTTTGATAACACTCACAATGCCTTTTGTGTCAAGTAACTTAACAATGTATGTGTAAAATCTTTCTGCAGCCAGAGAACATTGTTGTTAGCCCCATGGAACACTTTACAAATTGAAGGGTTGGACAAAAAGGAACCGGCCGAAGAATTTCCATAGAATCATGCAGGGAAAAAGTATCAAATAATCTTCTTGTTGAGTAGAAATCTGAACTGATCACGTGAAGCCCAGAAGAGTGTGCAAGCTATGTTGTTCTGCATTCACACCAAAGAACCTTATACCTTGTTGAGTAGAAATTTGTACTGGTGAAGACTTGTAACTTGGAGAAACAACACCAGCCGCATCTTCCTGAGCTATCCAGGCCATCAATCGGCAAGACCGAACTGGAGCAAACCTCATCACGAAGCACAGCCGGTTTCGGATTTTCAGAGTTTGCTGTTGGAATGTCATGAAGACCTGTAGCGGCCTGATTCTGAGAAGGCTGAATGTGTGCAGGTTTAAGAGAACGTGGACCAAAAGAGAAATTGAACAAATCATTTCTGTATATTCTGGGATTGGAGAATTTAAATTCATGTTTTCAGTCTATAGGGCTTGTGAAAGGATGTACTGAAGCTGATGGTGAAGGAACGGATGTATCCAGTTCAGGTGTGCCTCACTCTATAGGGCTTTCCCAATTCATTTTCGTTATTCTTCTCCCTTCTTGCTGTGATCTGAATTTCTATGTTGTGGCTGTTTGATGTTGTTATCTGCTTGAAGATGATGGTGGTGATGTTGAAGTTTAGCAGGCTGGTGTAGTATTGAAAGGATTAAGGAACGAATTTGAAACGGATTGATGAGAGTTTGCTGAAAAATTAATGAGGAATGAGGAATGGATTCTGAAATGGTTAAAGGTTGGTGAGATAGAGTAGAGAGGTTGAAGGTTGAGATTGTCGAATGGAGAAATATCAGGATGAGGATGGTTCTTGATTAGTGAGATTTTTGATTTTTTGTTGTTGAAGATGTGTAATTGAAATCCTTTTTCTTCTTCTGTATGATGATTCTGATACGCAGACCATTGAACTGAAATTTTGAAGGTTTTTGTTTTGCAGGTTATGGAAAAGGTGATTTGATGAAGATGAACAATTGAGAGTTTTAGGAGACTCTTCTTGCTGAAGATTGAAGAGGTTTTTTTTTTTGAGAGAGATGAAGAGTGATTGGTGAAAAAATGGAGGCTCTTGATGGATATTGTTGAGGGTTAGTGAGACGAAGGTTGAAGAGAGCTAGGGAAAAATGAATTCGGTTTCTTGTGAAAGTTGAAGAAGATTCCCCAAAAATCTGAAGGTTCCCTTGGAGATTAATTAAGAGATTTTTGCTCTCTGTTCTCTTTTTTCTTTTTCTTTTTCATAACTTGTCTGTTGTAATCTCTTTGGAATTTGCTGATGGCCTTGTTCAGTTGTTAACAAAAACTTTATGCATTTTAATCCTTCAATATAATTTGTCTTTTACTACTTTTCAACTCCAGTTGCCTTGCAAATGTACCAATCAAGATCTCAATGTCTTGTAAAACTTGGAAAATATCAATGCTACCATGCTTGAGAACGGTGCACCTTAACTAACACACAGCAACATAAAATGAATCACGACTCCAAACAAACGTGCATCCAAATCCAACATAATCCAAACCCAACATGATACCATGAAGTTTCTTTTCTAACATAATTCACCACGAAATTCACCACGAAATGCCCATGCAATGCCGTTTGAATCCAAGTCTAACATGATACCATGAAGTTTCTTTTCTCCTTTCTTTTTTTTGAAACCAATGAATCAAATCCAATAAGCCATCCTTCTTAAGTTTCGAAACCAATGAACCAAGGAAGTCACACTTATTATTTTTTTCTTGACAAGAGTGCAATAAATTCAAGATAACTTAAAACCACTTTGAAACTTTAGCGTGGATGGTGGAAGAAACTTTGAGGAATGAGTGACCGAGTTAAGGGATTCAATGAAAAATGCAAGGTGGGGGGCTTTGTGTAGGCTGACCTGCGTGTGTGTTCAGGCTCCAAGACGTTGTGAAATGGTTTGCGAGAAACGTGTTTGTAAGGTCTTTGATTTGTAAGAATAGCTGGTGTGGCACAGGCCTATGGATCAGAACTTGGGGATTGCAACAAGTGGAGGCATAGCCACATGGGCTTTTGCAAATTGGTACAAGTCTTGCCCCTTTGTGATCTCTTGAAGCATAAGTCGTGAAGCTTGGAGATTCTTTGGTGCATTCAGAATTTAAGGCCAAGGTTTATGCTTGCGTGATGATTAGAGGTCGCATTGAAGTCACATAAAGGCTTGCCATGAGAATTCGCAAGTTCTCCAATACAAGGCAGTTTTGCAAAACGGCTCGAAGTTCTTCAATCTTGTGAACTTCTAACATCTTCTATGATCAAATAAAGATCATACGCAATCAAAATGATGAAGAACACCCCTTGGTTGAGTCATTGGGGGCTTCAGATGCCCTGATTTTACACTGACTTGCTCAAGAAGTCAACTTTTAATCAGATGCCTTCCCCATGGAATTTCTTCATGCATGATCCTCATATCATATAATGACCAATAGAAACAAGAATGAGCAAAAAATTTGGAGTCATGGCCCCCGAAACCAAAACCCTAATTTTAGGTCATCTGTGCAGCCAAATCTGGCTCTGCTCCTATGCCTTTCTCAGTTCTTGTGATTCTTTGACTTTCTTGACTTTGTGGGGATACAATATGATGCTTGAACATACATGGACCCCTTTGAAGTGATTGATGACCTTTGGAGTGGCTCAAGAAGCCCTTGGATTGCTCAGATCACAAACCCTAGGTGCAGATGACTTAGAAGCAATGCAGTAAAGCAAAAATGCAACATGAGATGCTATGATTAAACTTATGCACATGAAAAGATCACAAGCCATGGTGTGAATGAGTGAGGGCAAATTTGGGGTGTTTACACATATATCTACGGAGAATATATGAAGAGGGTTCGTATATCCTGATTATGCATGTTTATCCCATAGACTTAAGTGCATCACCGGTCCTGGCGTAATGGGTTATCCGAAGGAGGTTCGTCTCTCTCAAGTCATATATTGTTGTAAAATGTATGAAGAGGGCTCGTCTGTCCATTCTTGGCGTAACAGGTTTACTTGAAGAGGGGTCGTATGTCCAGTTCATGGCGTAACAGGTTTATTTGAAGAGGGCTCGTATGTCCAATTCCTGGAGTAACAGGTTTGCTTGAAGAAGACTCGTCTGTCTAAGTTTTTACTATCCGGCGTAACCATTCAATTTGGAAGGAGCTCGTCTGCTTTGTATTCACTTCAATTACACAGAGTGTTATTCGGTTGGGTTTATTTCCCATTTTTGCATTCTCTAGCAGAGTGAAAATTTCAGGTATTCTTGGTATTCAACCACAATTTAACTTGAATGGTCGATAGCCCGTGATATCGTCCTTTTCAGATTAACAATTGCTTGAATAGGGGCAACTGTAACACCCCAAATTTTCCATCTTCTTTCTAGCATCATCATCGTATCATAATCATCATAAGCATGGCATATCCTTAGCATTTTTGCATAGAAAGATGAAGCATATCATTCTCATGTACTAGCTGTGGGCATATGATCAATCATTGGTGCATTTGAAGATCTACAAGTCAAAGCAAGAAGTCAAGTGACCTTGTCCAAGTCGCATGAAGTGTCTCTAGGTCATATACAAGCTCAAGATCCTTTGCAAGAACCCAGAAGGTTTGAAGATCATTAGAGGATCAAAGAAGGAACAATCTCCTACACAAATGGCCTTCAAATTAGGGTTTCATTTTCAAGCAAAGATCCTTTGTGACTTTGGCCATTTCATGTGGGAAAAGTCATCCATATGTTAATGCTATGGATGAAAATTGGTGAGAAAACTCATTTAGGAAGGCACTCAATTCATCAGTTGCTTGCATAAGAAGAAATTAGTCAAACTGATTATTTGAAAAGTCAATTGTGACAATGCAAGGGTTCCAATCCTATTTTTCAAGCCGATGGATGTTTTTAAGGTCATAAAAGGGGTTTGGCAAAGTCAAAAGTCAAGAATCTAGGGTTTTTGCAAGGCTTTCTATTTTTTGGAAATATGGTATGTAATTAACTTTCCAAATTTAGTAACTTTTGCCCTAATCTTCAAGGCATTCTTTCATGACCAAAGTGACCTCAAATGAAAATTCTTTGAACATGAAAGTTGTAGGAAATTGTCTCCCATTTCTAAAAAGTACAAGAACATGATCATAGCCCTCATGGTTTGAAAGTTATGGCCATTGGAAGTTCACTTAATTTTAGGGTTTTACTTAAAATGCAATTTTCTACCAAGTTGCAAAAGCTCATATATTTTGTTTCCAAGCTGGTCAATGGCCAAAATAAGGTCTTTCTATCACAATACATGGCATGAATGGAGTTTGGCACAAGAAATAACTTCAAAATCGTGCATAGGAACATATTTATGTCACAAAATTCAAAAATGCATGAACATTCAAAAGGCATGATGCTAACATCTAAAGGCCAAGATCATTTCACTTATGAATCAAGGGTTGGATGAGATCTTAACATGTGAAAGGAGGGATCAAATGCACGAGTAATTTTCTCACTCTCACTTTTTATGCAATTTGGCAAAAGTTCCCTCATCACACATCTCACACCTCTTCTGATCCACAAACCCTAGGCATATGCATACACTGATCATATATAAAGCATTGCACACAAACTTTAGCCCTAAGTCTCTCTCATTTCTCAAATCACAATTTTCTTACACCATTGCAAATCTTATCGTATCTCTCTTTACACACACATTGCCTCTGATCTTTGTGAATCCTTTATCCTGAGACTCCAAGGATCATTTATCAGCCTTTGATTGAAGCTTAGAGGAGATATTTCTCAGTGTGAAGCTCAGAGCAGTTTGCTTCGAAACTCCAAATCCAGGTGGTTTCAGGCTTCCTCTTGCATTTATTTTGCAAGAGGAGATCCAAGAAAGCATTTCTGCATCATCAGGAGGGATTTCTCTTTGAATTTCAAGCTCTGCAATCTCAGATATACTCCAAAATTCATCATCCTGGATTGGATTTCTTTTGTGTGCATTGTGTTCTACTTGTTGTCCTGAGCATGCAGATGTGATTGGATTTTGAAATGGTGTTGAAATGAGCAAGAACCGTGGATCTGAAGTTTTTAGATCCAAACTTATCTTTTTTATTTGACTTGTGTGTGTTAGATTAATGATTTTTTATGCTTGATTCATGATGTGCATGACCTGAGGATTGTTTTGATGTATTTTTTGTGTGTCTTAGTGGAGGTTTTAGTTTCTGCAACTTTTGGTTGGCCGAATAAGGTGACTGGTGCTTCTCCGGCCGGTTATGGTTTAGGTTAGGGTTAATTAGGGTTTATTGATTTCCAGATTGGATCCTGGCCATTGGATCATGTTTAATTAGGTTAATTTTGTTTTATTATTTTAATTAATCAGGATTATAATAATTTTAAAACGTAGCCATTGGATCTGTATTAATTAGTAAGTTTGAATTATGGCCTTAGGATCTGATTACTAGAAGTCTTGTTGACTCATACACATAGCCTTTGATCTTGTTCCCTTCTGATCTCATCCATCCATTCTGATTACTTTCTTATTTTATTTTATTTTATTTTTCCTTTTATTTGTTTTGTTTTACTTAATTCATAAAAAAATAGTAAAAAGTTCACAAAAATTCCAAAAAAATTCATGACTGACTGATCCTTTTGATTTTCTTTAATTTTTGACATTTTTAGTTTTCATTAATTTTCACTTTTATTATATGTTTTTAATTCACTTTAAATGCATGTTGTCTTATGGAATTTATATCTTGATCATTAATTTTAATTTTAGGTTGGTTCTTTTTGCATATGATTCATATTAGGATGTAGTTTATTTATTATTTTTCTTCTGATTTTTAGAAGCTTGCATGAATATGTTTGGCAATTGACTTGAGCATGAAGTTTCAAAACCCTAGTTTGTGTTTATGAGGTTCTTTGACCTATTTTGCTTTTGATTTTGATCTTGTTCTTTTGGTATGATGTTATCACATGATTAATGAGCATTTGTGCTTAATTGTAGAATTTGTGAATGAAGTTTTGATTTGATTTGAATTTTCATATGTGCTTGCCTTAGTTTTTTCCTTTTCTTATCACATGCTTAGTTCTTAGGCTAGGAGGGCACTTGTGCCAACTCCTATTGGATGTTTAGAGCTCTCTTTGTATAAGGTTAGATCCCTGGTCCTTGATTGGTGTTTGTGCTTTGAAAAGCTTTGTGTTACTTGTCTTTGAAGTCTCTCACAAGTGTATGCATGTTCACCTCACCTTCTTTGTTCATTTGCCCTCCATGATGTTTATGCTTGAGTTTGGTATTCTTCTTCCTCGTGATTGTTCATGCTTTTTAGGCACATTTTAACATGTTTAGGTCCTTGGTCCTTAGATGATACTTATGCTTTGATTTGATTTGTATTTGTTTGTCCTTACATTTAATGCTCACTTCACTTCTCATGCTTGTGATGTTTATGTTTGAACTTGTATGATCTTTTCTTTGGTCTTTTGTGAAATTCTGGTATGACAGACTCAGATGTCGAATATGATGTTGAGACATCTTATTTGTTACTTATAAACATGGTAAGGCATACATATCAGTACTTAAATAATTCTGATATATCAGAGTCAAACATGCTTCAGGATGTTGGGACATCTGATAGGACATTCAGTTCAGGTACTGCATAAAACATAAAAGATATAAAGAACACAGCAGAATTGTTAACCCAGTTCAGTGTATCTCCACACTTACATCTGGGGGCTACCAAGCCAGGAGGAAATCCACTATAAGTAATATTAATTCTAGACTTAAACCACCCTGTTTAATCTTTCACTTAATAACTACCCAATGCAATTTCTACCTAAGACACAACTTAGATATGAGTACCCTACTCACTCCCCCTCAATCACACAGTGATCTTGTTTACAAGTTTAATAAAATTGAAGTCATACTTCAAACAAAACAGCTTGATCTTACTTCACAGTTTCAATCAAGTCACAAAACTTCTCTTGCTTACAAGCTTCGAGAATCACAAGTGAAACAGCCACAATAGAGTTACTTGTTATGCACGGCTGACACAAGGACACAACCCTAATAATGTTTACATTTTCGGTTGATTGGGTTGATTCTAAACTAGGTTACAGGGTTTCTTTTATAACCTATTCCCAACTGGATTTGGGCCTAAACAATCACAACAATAGCTGCTACAAATATGCAGAAATATCTGCTACAAATATGCAGAAATATCTGCTACAAATATTCCAAAAGATCTTCAACTCCTAAAATATCTCTAAATATAGAAACCTATATTTTTCAATATTTGTCTTCAATTTAAATTGAGTCTTTAAGATCTTCTAGATCAGCACCACATATGATTGCATAATATCTCCAGAATATTCTGCATAATTCAGATCTGATAAATCCAATGTCATCACCTTGAATTAGGGTTTGTTACTTCCTAGATTCTAGGTGATTTAGTTCATCTGATTATGCTGAAGTTTCATAACAACTCTCCCTACAGATGCACCTTGTTCTTTTTTTGTCCATCCATAATTAATTCCAGATAGATTCCCCTGAATTTACTCAGTTCTGTTATGCATTAATTAATTCTGGTAACAAGTCTGAGATGTCCCAACATCTGTTGGGATATCCTGAAAAACTGAACTTACTTCATTTACTGATACAATGTCACAACATCTGATGTGACATCTTGTAAACTGAACTTATTCCATCAACTGATACAATGTCCTAACATCTGGTGTGACATCCTGATATCTTGATTTAAGTTCATTAACTGTTACTCTGTTTGACAGTGTCACAACATCTGGTGTGACATCCTGAACTAAGTTCAACACTTCTTGTTTGATATCTATCTGTAACATATGACAGTAATGTTGTCATGACAGTTGCAGATGTTTCAACATTTTCTTTGACATCTGTCATGACATTTGCAGATGTTTCAACATCTTCTTTGACATCTGTCTGTAACATATGACAGTAATTCTGTCATGACATTTCCAGATGTTTCAACATCTTCTTTGACATCTGTCTGTAACATATGACAGTAATTCTGTCATGACATTTGCAGATGTTTCAACATCTTCTTTGACATCTGACTGTAACATATGACAACATCTGTTGGGACATCCTGAATTAAGTTCTTATACTCTGTTTGATAATGTCCCAACATCTGATAGGACATTCTGAACTGAATTCAACATCTTCTTTGACAACTTCCTTAATCATGTCTTGACTTGTTCTTCCAGAGTCTATACCATGTTAATTTAATATATGGAACTTTTTATTCAACATTTTCCAGCCATATTAGTTTTACCAAACATAATGCCAATCATAAAATAATAGCATTAACAATCTCCCCCTTTGGCTTATTTTGGCTAAAACTAATTTACATACAGGTGTAGTAGTACCTTATGTAGAAGTTCCTTAACATCACATCTTCATATCAGACCTCACACTATTACTTCTCCCCCTTTTTAGCCATAAAAAGACAAAGGTACCATAATAAAAATCGAGGTATATAATCTCCATAAGCTTGAAACACACACAATTCCTCAAGAATCAAACATAAACTGCAGAAAGAAGCTTTATGTAATATAGCCTTCTAGACTCTTAGGATTCTCCTTATCTGGTTAAGGTATTACTCCCCCTTAACACCATAAAATCAAGTGCACATACTTGTAACACACTCCCCCTGTCTAGGATACTCCATGCTTCTCTGTACATTGATGAAAGGAAAACATAAGACACATCTTCATGTCTTCAAGAGCTCACTCTCTGTTCAATTCCTAATTGAACACATTCTCTTCTTGTACCAAAGCATACCTGATTCCTTTCTGGGTTTGTAGTTACCACAGACTACACAAGATGAACATCTTCTAGCACACAGGTTCTTGACACTAAGCCTTTACACACCAAAGGCCATACAATCCAGATAAAACACATCCAAACTAATTATGAAATTATAATGAATGTCCACAAACAAACTTCCAAGCAA
Organism: Lathyrus aphaca; assembly: GCA_963966055.1. Classification (NCBI taxonomy): domain Eukaryota; kingdom Viridiplantae; phylum Streptophyta; class Magnoliopsida; order Fabales; family Fabaceae; genus Lathyrus; species Lathyrus aphaca. Next base: position 407,984,063 of record OZ014521.1, on the reverse strand, counting down.
TCAATACCTGATATACTTCTGGTGGATCAACAGAGATGTGCTCTTCAGTTGAGGCCTTGTGCTGGTCCTCAGATGCTTCTTCATCACAATTATTGAAGGCCTTTTTCTGGTCCTCAGATGTTTCAACAGCAGCATCAGATGAGGCATTTTGCTGGTCTTCAGATGTTTCAACATCTATTGGGACATCCTGTTGAGCAGGAGTGTCCTTTGCAGCCTGAGTTTGTTGATCTTCTTGTGGGGCTGGCATAGTGTTCAGAGAGATAGATATGCCACTTACCACTCTTTGCTCAGATAGGATCTTGGTTACCAACTCCTTTATGGAATCATCCACATATTCAGAAGCTTTTGAAGTGTTGTACAATGGTGAAGGTATGCCTTTGGTCTTGCTGAAAACTTGATCTTTTTGGAGTTCTTGGCTTTTTAGCATGAGGAACACTTCCAGTCTCTTCTACATGTTTCTTCCAATATAGATCATCTACTTCATCATTCTCCCATATGATTAGGTAGTCTAATAATAGAAACCATGTAGATAAACACCCCAAATAATGTACTAACACTTAGTTAGAACATTTTTCATACATCAAGACCTTATCACCATGATCCTAGATGTGCTCCACCAACAGGACTTACTATAGCATAGTAATCCAAGATCTGAAATTCTTCAACTACACTGTGCCACCAGTTAGAATCAGAAATCCAGAAAGAATGATAAACTCTCATCCACCTTCAAGAAGAATAAATCCTCTTGAGTCTTCAACTCATCACTCCTCTGCCCAAGAGCAATTTGTTCCAAGATAATCTTCAAGAACAACCAGCTGCCACACTCTGATTATCTTGATTCTTCGAATCCACTTTAAAGGTCAACCAATTACCACATTTTGATAACCTCCTTTATGAATCCTCATATGAAAAAGCCAATTGCCACTTTTGTCTTCTTCACGTTTATAATAAATCTTCCAAGGATATCCTGATCAATAAAGTTGATCTTCACCAAGCTGTCAAGATAAGAGGCCTTATGAAGCATTCAATCCCTATAAATCATTTTATCTTGATTTATGTGTCACTTCACCAATTAGACTCTGATGTTGAACTAGATGTTTAAACATTATTAGCCCACATCCATCTGTTAAATTTAGGTCCTTCTTCTGCCACTTGAAAGAACCTCCTTTATTTATAGAACAAGAGTTCCATGCTCTCATAGACTTGATTTATCCATCAAGTTTGAGTAAACAACCTCCATTCTATTGGTTCTGCAGAAATTCCTACCTATAACACATATTGATGAGAAACTTCAATGTTTCTCCAAAGTCTTCAAACCTGCCACTGTCTGATTATTCAGAAGAAATAGTTAAGAACTACACCTCATAACTATACCAAGGATGCCACCTTTCCTTGAGTAAGGCAATCTTAACAAATTTATGATATCCCCACCTATCTTAACTCCATGATGAGCATTCTGGACTACACCTAGATCAGAAATAAACCAATCCAAGTAGTCATCAAGATTATGATATGTTCATGGTCTTTCATCTCCATCTTCAGAATCAATAATATCCAGACCAGTTCTTGCCAAGAAACTTTCCAGAAATACATAACTCCTGTCACACAAGACTGAAGCCAATGCTACAACTTATGCAATACCTCTCCCATGATTCTGCACAAACTCTGATGATAAGATGTTCCAACATCTTTTTGAACATCACCAATCTTGAATCACAAGGATAATCAATCAAATATTTGTGAACTCCACAAACAACAATTGATCTTAATACCTTATCAGATAGTTCTACACAATTTGATCTTTTAATTTTGTAGGATTTTAAGGTTAGCTCCAGATAAGATTAGCAAGATCTCCTCATGTCATGGATAAACAATACTCCAGCTGAGCATAAACTCCACTAATTCTCAATTTCACACCCCTGATGAACATACAAAGAGCACAACTGATAAATATCCACACTTGATTTTATATTCCAAAACAGATGCTCTTAGTTTGCTTGCTACAAAGGGTTCATACTGCCACTATCCATGACTAATAGTGGAAGAGACTACCAGTTCAACAACCATTCTGATCAGACTTCTCAATCTGACATTCTTCCCTTGCTTCTAGCAATTGTTGGTCACATTGCTAGCTTTAATCATGACCAAAGTCATGCATTTATCATCCACATTTGTAAATACATTTAGAAGCTTCTTCATCTTCAGATTCATCATCAGATTCATCAGTATTCTGAGCAACCTCTTCCAGCTCCAGCCTTTGAATTACTTCCTCAAGCTTTTTCTTCCTGGCATCCAGCTTTTTGCAAGTGTTTTTCAGATCTGCAATCAAGGCAGATTTGGATATGGGAGTCTTTGCTTTTGAAGGTCTAGCAGATGTCCTAGTGGAAGCTTCAACATCAGCAGCATGATGGCTCAAGAAAAGTTTGTAATGGAAGGCCAGAGGACTTTTTCTTTTGCATACTGAATCCTTCTCAGTGAGGATACCTGGATACTGGCTTAGTATGATTCCACATAGCAAAGAGGAAAAAGCAATGGGAAGATTTGTTGCTGATGTTCCTTCATGCTTTAGGGTTTGATCAAAGGTATAAGCCCCAAAGTCCAGCTTTGTTTGGGTGCCCACAACATATATGAATCTGCCCAATCCAGTTGCTATTGAAGAAGTATGGTTGGTAGGGACCCTGTTTACAGTGCCAATTCTATGCAGCATTGCATACTTCCTTGTTAGCAATCTAACATAAAGTTTGCCCTTGACTGGCCAAGCTTTGACTTGATTGGCAGTAATGACCTTGCACACCTGGTTATCTGTCTTACCCAGCTCATTAGGTCCATCAGATTCTTTCCCTAGATAATGGTTGATAACCCTAGGAGAGAATTCCACACATCTCCCTCTTACATAGACTTTTCTGAATTCATCTGATTTACCTTCAGCACAGTCCTCTTGTAGGTTGACACTGAATTCCTTGACTAGCAGCTCATAGCAAGGTGAAACGTTTGATACTGTTTTGAATAAACCAGCAGAAGAAATTAGGTCAATTACCTCAGTGTACTCAAGTGCATTGCTGCCCAGCTCTCTTTCAAGTGCTACCCTTCTTTGGTATACAAATTTCCATCTGCTCACACTTGACATATGATGGAATGAAACATTGTCCAGAGGAGCTTCTGGAACAGCAGAGGTGGACCTTGAGGGTGCTGGTTTCTTCTTTGGTTGGGATGTTGGAACATCCTCTTCAACATCTGAAACTGGTGGAGTTACAGCTTTCCTCTTTTGGGTATTCACCTTGCTCCATTGTTTAGTAGGACTAAATACCACTTTGGCCTTGTCTTTCTTTGGAGTAGGCTGCTTCTTTTCAGGAGTTGAATGTCCTGCAGTCTTCTTTTCCTTTCTAGCCCTAAGCCTTTTGGCTATGCTAGGGTCCACAGAAGCAATGATCTCTGTGTCAGAGTCATTATCTAAGTCTTCAACATGTAGCATAGATGCCTCCTCTTCCAGGTTAGGAATAGGTTCCAAACATATGTGATCATCACACATTTGTCTAGCACCCAGAGCATCCATCATGTTAGCAGGATATCACACCAGTTTCCTTCTTCTGGAACACAAAACTAAGCTTGGTTCTGAAACATTATTGCTTTCAAGATTACTATCTTTTCTTCAATCAGCTCCAACTGAAGTGCTATAACATTATGAAAGATACTTTGCACACATACAATAGACAGTAGCATCTCAAGGAGTATTCAGCTTCATAGCTACATAAATCCCAAAAAACAATCTTTTAGGTCTTTGATTCAATATTTACCAAAAACTGTTGATGTGTAGTGTGGTGTCAAGCCATTAGGATTGACATATCAATTCAGCTTCTTTCTTGATGAAACTTCCTTCAGTTCATGATTTAGACAATCATAAACATGTATCTTCACAAGAGAGATTTTCTCCAGCTATACCTAAACAACATAGGACACCATAACCAGGAAGAATATCCTCATTAGGTCACCATAAATAAGCTTAAGAGATAACTTATCAAGATTTTCACTCCCGCATGAAAGATTTGATAATTATACTCTTTTGTTCTCCAGCTCTCACAGAAAACAAAATACAAGCCTCCTTCAAATATAAAATTCTTTGAACCAAGATGTCAGGACATTCTGTCTGACATCATAGCTACACAGCACTTCACCAGCAAATTTCCAGCCCTGATAACACCAGACTGGTCCAATATACACCATATGATGAATAGTCCATCCTCCACTTCTAGGGACCATTCAAATTCCAATATGAACCTTTCAAGTTCCAACAGTTTTTCATTATATCATCCTTCTTCCTTTACCATGGACCAGAAAGTATCCCCCTTAGATCTCATCCAGAAACAGACCAGGATGCCTGCTCTGATACCAATTGAAATTCTGGTATGACAGACTCAGATGTCGAATATGATGTTGAGACATCTTATCTGTTACTTATAAACATGGTAAGGCATACATATCAGTACTTAAATAATTCTGATATATCAGAGTCAAACATGCTTCAGGATGTTGGGACATCTGATAGGACATTCAGTTCAGGTACTGCATAAAACATAAAAGATATAAAGAACACAGCATAATTGTTAACCCAGTTCAGTGTATCTCCACACTTACATCTGGGGGCTACCAAGCCAGGAGGAAATCCACTATAAGTAATATTAATTCTAGACTTAAACCACCCTGTTTAATCTTTCACTTAATAACTACCCAATGCAATTTCTACCTAAGACACAACTTAGATATGAGTACCCTACTCACTCCCCCTCAATCACACAGTGATCTTGTTTACAAGTTTAATAAAATTGAAGTCATACTTCAAACAAAACAGCTTGATCTTACTTCACAGTTTCAATCAAGTCACAAAACTTCTCTTGCTTACAAGCTTCGAGAATCACAAGTGAAACAACCACAATAGAGTTACTTGTTATGCACGGCTGACACAAGGACACAACCCTAATAATGTTTACATTTTCGGTTGATTGGGTTGTTTCTAAAATAGGTTACAGGGTTTCTTTTATAACCTATTCCCAACTGGATTTGGGCCTAAACAATCACAACAATAGCTGCTACAAATATGCAGAAATATCTGCTACAAATATGCAGAAATATCTGCTACAAATATTCCAAAAGATCTTCAACTCCTAAAATATCTCTAAATATAGAAACCTATATTTTTCAATATTTGTCTTCAATTTAAATTGAGTCTTTAAGATCTTCTAGATCAGCACCACATATGATTGCATAATATCTCCAGAATATTCTGCATAATTCAGATCTGATAAATCCAATGTCATCACCTTGAATTAGGGTTTGTTACTTCCTAGATTCTAGGTGATTTAGTTCATCTGATTATGTTGAAGTTTCATAACAACTCTCCCTACAGATGCGCCTTGTTCTGTTTTTGTCCATCCTGTAGCGATAAAATCGTGAGTGTAAGCTATTGATTAACTTAACTCGATTAACACAGAGTCGCCACCGCGCTTTTCTTTATTTCCGAATGGAAAAAGGTAAAAGAACGAATAAAAACCTAGGATTCTAAAAGCAAAGGCTAAAAGAAATAAACAGAGATTGGGTAAGGGGATTGGTTATGAACCGGGAAGGTTTTAGGCACCCGACTCATCCGTAGTACTCTACGGGAGCCCTTTGAAATACTTATTGCTTTTTGGTCTGAAATTTGTTTGTTTAAAATGATGGAAGAGATGAGAAGAAGAATATTTTTTAATAATTTTGTGTTTGATAAGGTTTTAAAGCCTTATGCCTACGTACCCACAACGTGCAATGCGAGATCAAAACCCCGTAGTTCGTGGTACAAAGTTTGAAAAGAATAAGTGGGTTGAGTGAATTTTAAGATGTAAAGATAAGTCGTCATCCCTTAGCGAATAATTCCGCTAAAAGGGATGAATCATATCTAAACATATGGAAAATGAAAAAAGGTGCACAAGGCACAAAACAATTGAATGGATTTATATTTTTTAAAGTATATACAAAAATGGTTTTAATATATTTACATGATTTAATATTTGATTAAGAAAATAAAAGGAAAAGGTTAAAAATCGCTTGATCGAAATCAAGGTTTGTTTATGAAATTGTTTGAAGTTTAAGAAACAAGAAGGTTTTGAAAAAGGAAGAAGTTTTGAAAATTAAAGAATGGGGAGGAGATGAAGAGACTAATCCTAATGCTTGAATTAAAAGCTAAGGAAAGAAGTTACCAAGACCAATATGTACAAATCTTCAAAATTCGGACTTCCATCTTCAAAGGTTAATGACATCATTTGAGGCCAAAGTTCTTAACCACTCCAACTTGAGCAAAAGGGAATCCTAGAAGATCTAAGTCCAATTTCCAAAGAAGTTTGGGATAGTAACCATAAGTCCAAAGTTAGAAGTAACAAGTTTTTTTAAGAGTTTAATCCTTTATTAGGTGTTTTAATATCCAAATGGACAAAAATAAAAAGCAAGCACAATATGAATATATACAAGCATAATATGAATATAAACAATGATATATGATATAATATGGCAAAATATAATAAGGAAATAAAGGAGCAAGAGATTAAAATAAAAGAATAAAGTGCAAGAGATTAAATGTAAACAATTATATTCACATTATAATATTATATACAATATAAAGTGGTATGATGAACTTAATCAAGCACAACCACAACAATGAAAATAAAATTGAGGCAACCGGATCCAAGTGGATCTTTAATCGAGTCGGGACAACTTTAGGTCTATGTTAAGCAATCGCCGAGTAATTTACGAAGTAATTACCCTACAAATGAGGCCGGCCACCACTAATTAAAGTGGAAAATATTCGTGTTAATACATGTTAGAGAAACGATATAATGGATCGTTCTCCGAAAACATGCCACACTAAAAGAAGAGGAAGGTCTAATCTTAATCGAAATTATCGTTGAATTTTCTCGATTAGCAACCTATCACGATCTCAAAGTATGGAGAATGATCCAAATGATCATTCATCCATAGATTTGAAATAATGAAGATTAAACTTAATCGGAAATCAACAATTCCGAATCGGAAGATTGTCATCGACCAAAATTAAAAAAAAAGATGAAGAAATAATGGATCAAAAAATAGATCCAAATAAAAGAGATAGAAAACATATTTTTTGAATTCTTTTTCTACAAATTCCTTTTCCAAATATTTTTTTAAAATTGTTTTTCTAAACAAATCTTTTTTCTAAATTCTTTCTAAAGTAACTCTTCTTAACATGTTCTTGAAATACTTTTTCTATGAAACATTTAAATCAAAAATAACTTGTAACAAAAATCAAATTTAAAAGAATCACACTAAAGATTATTAATAAATAAAAAAAAGAAAAGTGGATAAGGGAGGATGGATGAGGAAACGCGGGTCAGGGGTGTGGTAGATCCACATGGACCTCAATTGAGAACCCAACTCCAAGATCATTAACATCAGTTTTTTATAAAAATTAAAAAAATAAAAATAAATAAATAAGAAGCAAATAATAAAGAAGCAAGAGATTCTTCTTCTCCTTCAAAGGGAATGCAAACGCAAAACAGGGGAAAGCCAAAACAATTCACGGCGGCGGCACCGATCCAACAATAACAACAATCGCTCCTCACCTCAAAAATCAAAACCGAAACTCGCTCCTTCTCGCGCTTTCTCTTCTTCTTCTTCACTAGATTTCTTTTTCAATTCGGTTTAGTGATTTGGGAATGGATTTTGGATTTAGGGATTTTTGGGAGATTGAAGATGAAATTGAGCAGCGATTTGAGTGGCTCTTCAAGCTTGTTCAAATTGGAAGGAGAAGGTTCTAATTTATAGAAGAACGAAGGTGATTTTTTTACGATGCCGTTTTGTAATTTTTTGTGCGTTTCAGCTCGTGATGAATGCGTGCCTTGCTGCTGTATTATTCACTTGCGTTTTGTTTTGATGCTTCTTGCGTTTCGCCTTCGATAATTTGCATTTTAATTGCTTTGTGAAACATGTGCTAAATCCGTGCGGATTGTGAGGTTGCTTCGGCTGAAGTCAGAGTGAGGTGATGCGGCTTGCGTCTGGACAGATTCGTATATGACGTATAGCTTTGGCTTGTCACGGCTGGCTGGGACTTGCGGATTGTTTTGGCACGTGAGGCTGAATTGGCTTGTTGTTTACATTGCGTACGGCTGCTGTTGAGCTGAAGGTATACGGGAAAGGCCGAAGATTTGTGTGGCTAGCTGGGAGTATTGGGCGTGATGTATAAGCTGGTAATCTGGCTTCACGTGCGAGAATAAAAGGCTTGTGGGGCCAGGTTGGATGCGGTATGCGTACGGCTGGAGAAAAGGCCTGGAGTGTAGCCTTGTGAAGTCACGTGAAATCACGTACGGGAAAAGATGAATGTATGTGGGCAAAAATGCTAGGCTTATGATATTGGATGCGGCTTGTACGTGCTTGAGCTGCTGGAGTTGCACGTGAAGTCTTGGGCTTGGTATGAGCTGAATGTGAAGCTTGGCGTTTGTGAGAGAAATTATGGGCCAGAGGGCATTGGGAAGTTTGTGTGCAGGCAGCTTTGGCAAGTGTTTTGTTATTGGACTTTGACAAACATATATGGGCTTTAGCTCTCTTTTTTCTTTATATATTGGTAAAATGGCTTATTTTTGTAATGATATCATTATTATTTTTTTTGTGATAATAAAAAAAATGGTATTATAAAATTGGATAGAAATAAGTGTGGAGATATGAATTTAGAAAAATGGAAGGAAAAATGAGAAATTTAAAATGATAATTGGACATTAAAAAAAAATGGTTTACAACATGGAATGGATAATCGGAAAAAATGGGAAAAAGATGGTTGTTGGATAATAGAAATGGAATACGGGTAGATAAATGAATATGAACAGATGATTTTAAGCCCACCATGAACTCCTGATTTTCACAAGCCTCTGATAAAATGAATACAGCCAATCACAGAACCACTGATCAATTTGCCAACTCAACAGTCACTGATATTGTCAACTCAACCTAACTGTCATCTGAAGATCGTCTGATTATGCCCTGATAATTTGAAACCAAACTGAGGAAAATAAATCCCCAGATGAATCGTTGATTAATGAACCGATGAACAGATAAACCTTGAAGATTCAAACCGCAACACACTGCCTGATAACTGATGAACCAAACCAAACTTTGCACAGAAAACATATTGCCTGATGAATGAATTACTGGCACACACCACTGGCAGTCGACACAATCTTTTAATAGTTTGACCATATTAGGTCAAACATCCACTTGAAATCGCATTGTGATTGAACAAACGCATCTGAATGAAATTATGGCTCTGTCTTTGAAAACCTGCAACACAGAGAAGAAGAAGAACATTGCAACATATTTTTTTGTATTTTTGCTAAAAGTCAGTAAATATAAACAAATATAAAACAGTAAAAATAATGGTGATCCCCTGTGAAGCATAGACCCACATCTGAGGAGAAATTCGAAACCTGTGCGATTTTGTTTGATATGCAAAATGCAGATGATATGCGAAACAATCTTAGGGCAAAAATTAGGGTGTTACAGCTGCCCCTATTTAAGTTTCTTCAATCCGGAGATATGAAGATTGACATCTTCGTCTCTACAAGATGGGAGAGACTTAAATACAGAAAACCCAATTTTTGTCCTAAGAGAACAAATGATATGATATGAATATGAAATGCAAACCCAAGGTCTCTGTGGGGAAAATAATGACCACCAGATAAAAGCACAACTTGGGGACACAGAAGAAAATCCCGCTGGGGAAACAACCGACAAACAAAGAGTTACCAGGAAAATAAATCACTGGATAACAGACTCACTCGGGAAAAGATATGATATAATCAGAGAACAAAAATTAACCAGGGAAATATCAACATCCTGCCAGGAATATCAATTAAACACAGTATTCGAGTCCAAGAATGGAGAAATACTGAGTTGGAAAAGAATCGTCAACTACCTGTTTACTGGGTAGGAAATACAACAGACTCGACTATCAATTTACTGGATAGGAGAAAAATCCGGAGGAATGACCTCAATTACCCTTTTTACTGGGCAAGAAACTCTCAACTACCTGATTTACTGGGTAGGAAATATAACAGACTCGACTATCGATTTACTGGATAGGAGATATAAAAGGACTCGACTATCGATTTACTGGATAGGAGTATGATCATCTACCTGGTTTACTGGGTAGGAACTCAATCAAATTACCTTTTTACTGGGTAAGAGAAAAAAAAAAAAAAAAAAAAAAAAAAAAAAAAAAAAAAAAAAAAAAAAATCTGATTTTATCACCTTTTTACTGGGTGAAAGGAAAATAACTTGACTACCGGATTTACTGGGTAGAACAAATTCTCGACTACCTGATTTACTGGGTAGGAGCTGAATCAAAGAATAACAAACTCTATTACCTTTTTACTGGGTAAGAGGATAACATCTCGACTACCGGATATTCGGTAGGAGCACAAGTAAAAGACTTGATCAAATCTGATAATATTACCCACTATCGATTTACTGATAGCTTAATTCCAGAGCAATATACTCAAGCTGGAGAAAATGTTGCCCAATATCAAACAGCGATAGCTTAATTCCAAAGCAAAACAAAGGACCAAAGTTCAATCCAAGAATGAATTGGGAAGAAACGGTCAAACAAGACTCATCCCGAGGAGGAAATATCTCAACTGGGGACAATCCCATCCAGATAATAAACTGGGGAGGAAACTAAATCAACATCATCCACGAGAAACAAACTCAGTAGGGAATTAGAAAGGATTAACGCTTTCTGCTTAATGGTCGACACTCTAAACTTGAGAGGAATACGACACACACACTCTGTGGGGGAAATCCACGCCAAAGAGAAGATAACAATGATAAACGCCAGAATGCAAGCAAACAATGCTATGCTTATGCGTATGAATATGCTTATGAATATGCTGACAAAACAGACATAAAGATAAGAAACAGGTGACATAAACACCACAACAACCGGATACTCGGCTAATCCCAAGGCAACAGTGCAGGGAAACAACTGGAAATTCAATCTTGAAATCTGCAGGGGAAAATCATAAGCCATCAAAGGAAAAAATCCTGCTACAAGGCCTAAATCATGATAAAACAGCATCTGCTAGGAATATCATCCTGCTGAGGCAAAGGTACTAATCTGCTGAGGATGGAAGTCTCCTGATAAAAATCAAACTTCACAAAGAATAACTGTCATACAACTCCCGCTCCACCTGGGGATAGAGTGCCAGACTTGCTAATAAAACACATAGGAACCTGCTGGAAATCAACACATGCAGACCTACTGGGAATCCATATGGGGATATCAGAAGTTAACATCATAGTCACAACACAGTTGCGAGGGATTTTAAATCAGTACCCAACACAGGGTAAAAGAAAACCTCTAAACTGACTGCTATATCAATACTTCTATATTCAAGGATGCAAATAATTCAGGCTGAGTAACATGAGCTCAGTTGGGGATTCCCAATACTTCTCAATTCAAAGATAACATGCTGAGGAAAAGATCAACACTCAGCTAGGGATTCTGAACATCCCTTCCAACAACTCTTCTGGGGAATACATACAATCTCCATTCAACATCATGGTTGGGGAACAAAACATCATTAACATCAACCTGATCAAGACTATCCAGGAACTTCACATGGACACAACCGAATCACACCCTACTTTGGGAGAGACAAGTTACACACATCCAAACTTTACCATTCCTGGAATCACCGCTGACATCCTTTATTTGTTCAGATGTCAAAAGAAAAATGTTTTTGAAATCTTCAAAAATTAACTTTATTAAATTTGTTTCAAAAATCATCATCAACAATAAATTGAAATTTTTTAAACAGAAACAATATAAAGAATCGCAAACAATTGGATAAAAGCTCAAATTCATTGATAGAATGGTAGTCAGCAAATGGCATGACTCCATGGATCATTACAAGTTTGAAAAATGGTAAATACATGGAAAATGGCTACATTGAGATACAATGATCACTATTCTCCCTATCAACTTTGAACTCCATTGTGTCCGAAACTTCAGTCAAGGATGAGTAAATAAGAATCTTTGATGAATAATTCTTCTGAGGAACAAGAATCTGAAATCCTCGGTCACTACAAGCGATTCAGTCTGTCGATGCAGTTACTTGCCATGATCCCTAACTTTTGCCTAGATTGCCCTTTCGGGTTTTCAATCTACCAGGATAATTATTTCTGTTTTTGTCTCTAATTTTTGCCTGGACCGCCCTTTCGGGTTTTCAATCCACCGAGACGCTCATTTTTGCCTAAGCCGCCCTTTCGGGTTTTCAACTTAGCGAGCTGTTTTTTTATTTTTTAGGCGAAGTATTTCTTGACTGCATCCGCATTCACAGGACGAGTGATCTCCTCACCATCCATAGTTGCAAGAATTAATGAACCGCCAGAGAAGGCTTTCTTAACAACATATGGTCCATCATAGTTCGGAGTCCACTTGCCCCGAGAATCTTTAAGGAAAGACTGAATCTTTTTGAGCACGAGGTCGCCTTCTCTGAATACGCGAGGTTTGACCTTCTTATCAAAAGCTTTCTTCATTCTTTGCTGGTACAACCGACCATGACACAAAGCTTTAAATCTCTTTTCTTCAATCAAATTCAACTGGTCAAATCTACTCTGACACCATTCAGCCTCAGTCAACTTGGCTTCCATCAGAACTCTCATTGATGGGATCTCAACTTCGACGGGGAGCACTGCTTCCATACCATAAACAAGTGAGAAAGGGGTTGCCCCTGTTGAAGTGCGGACGGATGTACGATACCCATGCAAAGCAAAAGGGAGCATCTCATGCCAGTCCTTGTATGTCACAACCATCTTCTGAATGATCTTCTTAATATTCTTATTCGCAGCTTCAACAGCCCCATTCATCTTCGGTCTATAAGGAGAGGAATTATGGTGTTGAATCTTGAAATCTTCACAAAGCTCTTTCATCATCTTATTGTTCAAGTTCGAACCATTATCAGTAATGATTCTATTCGGAACACCATATCTGCAGATAAGATTATTCTTGATAAACCGAACCACAACTTGCTTGGTCACATTAGCATACGATGCCGCTTCCACCCATTTGGTGAAGTAGTCAATTGCCACGAGAATAAAGCGATGTCCATTCGAAGCCTTGGGTTCAATCATGCCAATCATATCAATTCCCCACATGGAGAAAGGCCATGGGGAAGAAATCACATTGAGATAAGCTGGTGGTACGTGAATCTTATCAGCATACACCTGACACTTATGGCATTTTTTCACATATTTGCAACAATCAGATTCCATTGTCAACCAATAGTAACCTGCTCTCAACATCTTTTTAGCCATTGCATGCCCATTGGCATGAGTGCCAAAGGATCCTTCATGAATTTCTTTCATCAACATGTCTGCTTCGTGTCTATCCACGCATCTGAGCAAGACCATGTCGAAATTTCTCTTATAAAGCACATTTCCATTCAGGAAGAAATTGCCTGCCAATCTCCTCAAGGTTCTCTTATCTTTACCAGATGCCCCAATCGGGTATTCTTGACTCAGGAGGAAACATTTAATATCGTGATACCAAGGCTTGTCATCATGAACCTCTTCAACTGCAAACACATGAGCTGGTCTTTCAAGTCGATTCACACTGATCATAGGAACATCATTCCACTGGTGCACTTTTATCATGGAAGCTATGGTTGCCAAAGCATCAGCCATCTGGTTCTCATCGCGAGGAATATAATGGAATTCAACTTCGGTGAAGAACGTTGATATCTTCCTGGCATAATCTCTATAGGGGATCAAGTGAGGTTGATGAGTTACCCACGTGCCCTGAATCTGATTAATCACCAAGGCAGAATCTCCATATACATCAAGATGTTTAATCCTCAAATCAACAGCTTCTTCAAGACCCATAATGCATGCTTCATACTCAGCTTCATTGTTTGTACAAGGAAAAGTCAATCTTGCGGCAAAAGGAATATGTGAACCAGCGGGAGTAATGATCATTGCCCCAATTCCTCTTCCACGTGCATTCACAGCACCATCAAAAACTAAACCCCATCGAGATCCAGGCTCCGGCCCTTCCTCAATCAAAGGTTCATCATTATCTTTTACTTTCAAAAACATCACATCTTCATCTGGAAAATCCAACTTGACAGGTTGGTAATCATCAATCGGTTGATGTGCCAAATAGTCAGCCAAGATACTACTTTTTATAGCTTTTTGAGTCCGGTACTCGATATCATATTCTGATAATAACATTTGCCAACGAGCAATCCTCCCAGTTAAAGCAGGCTTTTCAAAAATATACTTGATTGGATCCATTTTAGAGATCAACCAAGTTGTATGATTCAGCATATACTGGCGAAGACGCTTTGCAGCCCAAGCTAAGGCACAACAAGTTTTTTCAAGCATGGAATACCGAGACTCACAATCAGTGAATTTCTTACTCAAGTAGTAAATTGCATGTTCTTTTCTTCCAGTTTCATCTTGCTGACCAAGCACACAACCCATGGAATCTTCCAACACAGTCAAGTACATGATCATCGGTCTACCTTCCACCGGAGGAGACAAAATAGGAGGTTCAAGCAGATATTCTTTAATACTTTCAAACGCCTTCTGGCAATCATCAGTCCATACACAACCTTTATCTTTCCGAAGCAACTTGAAAATCGGAGCACATGTGGCAGTCATGTGAGAGATAAACCTTGAAATATAATTCAATCGGCCCAAGAATCCTCTGACTTGCTTTTCGGTTCTTGGAGCAGGCATTTCCTGAATGGCTTTCACTTTATCAGGATCAACTTCAATACCTCTTTGGCTGACAATGAAACCTAGCAACTTTCCAGAACGTACACCAAATGTGCACTTGTTCGGATTCAGACGAAGCTTATACTTTCTCAATCTTTGAAACAACTTCAGCAAATGCTCAACATGATCCTCTTCAGTCTTCGACTTAGCGATCATATCATCAACATATACTTCGATTTCCTTATGCATCATATCATGGAAAAGTGTAGTCATAGCTCTTTGGTACGTCGCACCAGCATTCCTCAATCCAAAGGGCATCACTCTGTAGCAGAATGTTCCCCATGGTGTAATAAATGTGGTCTTTTCCATATCTTCGGGTGCCATCTTTATTTGATTGTAACCGGAAAATCCGTCCATAAAAGAGAACACGTCAAACTTAGCCGTATTATCTACCAACATATCAATATGTGGCAATGGAAAATCATCTTTCGGACTAGCTTTGTTCAAATCTCTGTAATCTACGCACATTCGGACTTTTCCGTCTTTCTTCGGAACTGGAACAATATTAGCCACCCATTCAGGATAAATTGACGTCACAAGGAAACCTGCATCAATCTGCTTTTGAACCTCCTCTTTGATTTTTAATGCCATGTCTGGATGAGTTCTTCTGAGCTTCTGCTTTACAGGCGGACATTCAGGCTTCAACGGCAATCTATGCTCCACAATATTAGTATCAAGACCTGGCATGTCTTGATAAGACCAAGCAAATACATCAACATATTCTCTGAGAAGCTCTATAATCCTCTTCTTAACATCAGGATCCAGCAATGCTCCAACTTTGACTTCTTTCTTTTCATCTTCAGAACCCAAGTTGACCATCTCTATTGACTCTCCATGAGGCTGAATAATCTTTTCCTCGTGCTCAAGCAACCGAGAAATTTCATCTGGAATCTCTTCATCATCCTCTTCCTCAGCTTCAAACACAGGGAATTCAAAGTTGGGAGAGGGCATAGGATCATTGTTTTCAATGGGTTTATCAATCAATCTGCACAATGATTTTATTTTTATTTTAGAAGATGAGCAAAAGTGCAAACAATATGCAGATACACAATTATTATATTTTGGGTTTTTTATGTTACCATTTTTCAGAATAAAGCAAAAATGAAAAAAACACATATGGAAATAACAAAATAACATTTTATTGATGATGATCAAATTTGAAACAAAGCCCGACAAACATCACTTTCACCTTGGGCAGAGTGAAAGGATTTTTGAAAGAAAATAAAAACAATTACTTTGAAGAATGAACGATAAAAGGAACATCAACAGCGATCCAGTTCTGGCAAATCTTTCCGTGTGTAACAAAGTCTTGCATTTCTTCGTCTTCATCATCATCATCATCAATGATAGCAGCAGCAGAATGATCGTTGATAAATCCAGCGCTTCTGAAGCCTTCTTGAATAGTCTTGGGATCTTTGACAACTGCACCTGGCGCAAAGCCGAGACCGAAACCTTCCTTGTTGTCGACAGCATCAATAATTCTTCCCCAACCATCAGACTGACCCGCTTCAATCACTCGCAGAGCATCTTTGAAAGAGGACATGGGCATGGCATTCTTCTTAACAACACTATTCACAACAGAAAGAGCTTGAAACGACGTTCCCACCTCTTCCTCGGCATCGATATAAGAAAAAGAAGACAGATTACTCACAAGCATCGCCCTCTCACCTTCAATGGTCACCAATTTTCCTTCTCTCACAAACTTCAACTTCTGATGAAGAGTGGATGTTACAGCTCCAGCTTCGTGGATCCATGGTCTTCCGAGGAGACAACTATATGCGGGACGTATATCCATTACTTGAAAAGTAATCTTGAATATAAATGGTCCAATAAGAATGGGAAGATCCACCTCTCCAATCACTGTCTTCTTTGACCCGTCAAACGCCTTCACTATAATCCCACTGTGCCTCATGGGAGCACCTTGAAATGCAAGCTTTGACAATGTCGACTTTGGCAAAACATTCAGAGACGAGCCGGTATCAACCAACACCTTAGATAAAGCATCTTCTTGACAATTCACCGAGATGTGCAGAGCCAAGTTATGATTTCTTCCTTCTTCAGGCAAGTCCTCATCACAGAAGCTCAAATTGTTGCATGAAGTGATATTCGCTACAATACTATCGAATTGATCAACCGTCACATCATGGTCTACGTAGGCTTGATCCAGAATCTTCTGCAATGACTGCCTATGAGCCTCAGAACTCATCAATAGAGACAACACTGATATCTTTGAGGGAGTCTGCAATAACTGCTCAGAAATGTTATACTCACTCTTCTTTATCAGCTTTAACACTTCATCATCATTATTACCAGATTGGCTCGATTGGACCACAACATCCATAATCTGCTTGCTCGCACTGGTATCTTCAACTCTCTTCGGAGGGTCTGAAGCATACAATCTACCACTTCGGGTAACTTTTGTCACATCCGCAATACTAACCACAGACTTTGGAGTAGGAAGAGGAACTTCCCTACCATTCTCTATCATTGTAGCATTATACCTGTACGGAACAGCTTTGTCAGACTCATATGGCATTGGACCGGGTACATTGATCACCAATGGAGTAACAGCAGTCTGGCGACTATCAAAAGAAAACACCATTCTCTCAGGAGCAACCCTTTCAGGAAGATTGAACTGAGGCATAATGACATTCACTTCATTCTCATATTCATCTCTCTTCGCTGTTACTTCGATCAGCTTATCGTCCATCATCTTCTGGATATCTCTTTTCACAATCACGCAACCTCGAGGATTCACCGAGCAAATACAACAACCAGCATAGTCATGATCGATATCGTGATATTCACTTAGGAAAGCGTGCATTTCCACCAAAGATCTTCTGATATGACTGACTTCATAGATTTTGAACAACCCTGGACAACCAGCAACCATATTCACAGACGCATTACCATGCTTTGGCAACGGATCCTTCTGCACATTAGGATTCACATCATTAAAATACAGAATATTGTTCCTCATCAATTTCTGTACTTCAAACTTCAAAGGATAACAGTTCTCAACATCATGCCCCGGGGCACCCTGATGAAAAGCACATCGGGCTTCTGGCTTATACCACCATGGAATAGTTTCTGGAACTGGAGGTGGAGGACGAGTCTGCACAAGATTCTTTGCAATTAAAGACGGAAGCAAGTTTGCATACAGCACAGGGATAGGATCAAAACTGGGCTTAGTCCGAGCTTGTTGATTACCACCTTGTTGCACAGAAGGTTGCTGATAACGAGGTTGGAACTTTGGAACAGCTGGCACAGTTGGAGCCACGTTAATCATTGGTGTAACAGAAGCCACATGCTGCGAATGGTGCTGTGAATGGTGATTCACACGACTGTGAGGTCTTCTATAACTTTCACGAGATACTGCATTGGTCTCGTTTTCTTTCTTTTTCCCGAAATTAAACCTTCTAGAGCTTGAACCATTGCCATTCTCTTGAGTCAACCGTCCCTCACGGACACCTTCTTCTAAACGCATGCCCATGCTCACCATCTCAGTGAAGTCAGAAGGGGCGCTTGCTATCATTCTCTCGTAATAAAAAGAACCCAACGTCTTCAAGAAGATCTTCGTCATTTCTTTTTCTTCTAACGGAGGAACAATCTGAGCTGCCAGCTCTCTCCATCTCTGTGCATATTCTTTAAAAGTCTCTTTGTCCTTCTGGGACATAGCACGGAGTTGATCTCTATCAGGCGCCATATCAACATTGTACTTATACTGCTTCACAAAAGCTTCTCCCAAATCATTGAAGGTCTTGATTTGACTATTATCCAGACTCATATACCACCTCATAGGTGCCCCAGTTAAACTGTCCTGGAAATAGTGAATCAGCAGCTTATCATTATCAGTTTGAGTCGACATCTTCCTTGCATACATCGTCAGATGGCTCAATGGACAAGTATTGCCTTTGTACTTCTCAAACTCAGGCAGCTTGAATTTGTAAGGAACTTTAACATTCGGGACCAAACAAAGGTCATAAGCATCTTTTCCAAACAAATCTTTGTGTTTCAAAGCTCTCATCTCCCTCTGGATCTCGACAAAGCGTCCCTGGAAGTCATCAAGTCTTTCAGCAACTCCAGCACCTTCACTGGGCTCAGCATGGTAAATCATCTCATCCTGATGCGGAATATTGCGCACTACAGGCGATACAGCAGTCACAATTGGAGGAAGGGTAGTCCACACTGGTGGTGGGATAGTATTGAATGCAGCATTCTCCGGACGATGAGGAGGACGATATCCAGCAGGAAAAAAGTCAACAGGCCTGCCCCAGGGCGTGCTAACAGGTATACGATGGTGAGGAGAAATAACAGTCTCGATAGGAATGGATGCGGTAACAACCTCTGTGATGACAGTATTCTGAGCAGGAGGACTAGGAGGCGGCTGATTCTGAGCAGCCATCAAATTTTCCATCATAGCAGTAACTCTCTCCAAGCTTTCCCTCAAATAAGTAACCTCTTCGCGCAGCTCGCGATTCTCTTGTTGCAAAGTATCCATCACTCTTCTTCGATTAGCTCGAGTATCGAAACGATGAATCAGCTTGACAGGATCACTGAATGAAGACCAAGAAACAACAATAAGAACCCTGGAGAACACTCAAAAAGCAAGACAAATGCGAACATGATGCATGCTATGCATATGCAAATGCAAAGATTTCAAAGGATTATAAGTTAACTTGCAATATTCATAAAGAAACACTTTTTGAAATACTGAAAAACTCATTCTCATTAATATCAAAGTGAGGATTACAAATGAAGTACAAAACATCAATAATCCTAATACATAAGAGAAAGAGTAAACTAGGCCTAAGGAATCATATCAGAAGAAATCCCGAATCCTGGCTGATACTTCATGCGAATCCTCTTGATTTCACTCTTGTATCGCTCTTCCATATCTTCCTTATCCTTCACCAACTTGTCGACAATGGCCTTCCAAGCACCGGAAGTAGGAGGAATAGTAGCTGAAGTACTAGAGGAAAATAAATCCTCTCTCGGCCTTTTCGTAACGCGCCGCTCAAGTAGCTCAATAAGATCATCCTTATCCTTAAGCTGCTCCTGCATAGTAGTCCTCTCAAGTAACCATTCTTCCTTTTCTTTCTTCATCTTTTCTAACTCTTCTTGAAGAACCAACTTCTCATCAACTGGAGGTAGAAAAGCAGACAAAGGCAATATGGGAAACATAGGCTCCTCAGGTGGATAAGGCATCTTGAGCTTGGAAGCTCTAGATTGAACCCACTGAATATAACAATCGGAAGGAGGAAGGTGTTGTCTACCCAATTGACCTCTCTCTTTCCTATGAACAGCATGCCAAGAATGAGCAATCCTTTTCTTCATCTCTATATGATCATCACCATTAAGAAAGAAGAAACGGGATAAAGCAAGGTTGTTTGGAACATCCTTCAAACAATAACCAAACTGACGTCTAGCCAAAATAGGATTGTAGCTAATTCCCCCACGTGTACCAAGAAGAGGTACATTAGGGAATTCTCCACAACTATCAATGAGAACTCCGGTGTCATAATAAGAGTTATACCACGTCATGTCCTTGTGAGAAAGCGACATCAACCTCTGAGACCATCTTCGATTCTCTCTGTTATCCTTGAAAACATCTGACTTCGGTAGGTGCGAAATAAACCACCTATAAAGAAGAGGAGCACAACAAACAATCTCTCCGTCGCCTTTAGAAGTCCTATAGTGAAAGGCATGGTACATGTCTCCAAGCAAGGTAGGAATCGGGTTCTTCTTCAAGAAAATTTGAATAGCATTCTCATCCACAATGCCATCCAAATTTGGAAACAAAACAATCCCGTAGATAAGCAAAACAAGGATAGCCTCAAATGTATCTCTATGACCCAAAGCAAGTGAGGTGGAAGCCTTTCCCATCAAAAACTTGGCATTAATACCACGGACACTCCCTTTTGGGAGAAACTTCCCATTAAGCTCAGATTCCTTAAGAAACAATGCTTTAGCAATAACCTTGACAGTAAGCTCCTTCTCTAAACCAGTGAAAAGAAACTCCTTGTCCAGAATGGGCAAACCTAACCAATGAGAATATTCCTCCAAAGTAGGTACAAGCTGATAATCTGGAAAGGTAAAACAATGGTGCAACGGGTCATAAAACTGAGCCAAAGTAGGGAGAATCCCCTCAGGTACATCAAGATCCAACATGTGCAACAGCTTTCCATGACATTTTCGGAACTCTTGGGTATCAGCAACCAAAGCTCCTAGCTTCCTTAACTCTACAATATTAGGACTCTTGAAAGTGTACTTCTTTGTATTCCTCCTTTCGAAAGTCATAGCCATGGACATCTGAAATTTGCAAAAGTTTCTTATAAGTCCTTTGAAATCTTACGGATAATGCTCATGAATGTTATGATGGCATGTATGCAACAACCACAAACAAAATCACACAAGGCACACAGGCTTAGGTTCCGAGTCCCGAGCATGAAGTCAAGGTAACAGAACCAACCCACACAGGTAAGTACTAAGGTTTTGTCTTCATTGTACCTGCAAGAAACCAAAAGGGTGCTAACAGAGGTGCCCGGAGTTATCAGCCATCTTTAGAATTTTATCGGTACGTTGGATTACTCCCCAACCGATAACATTATTAAAATAGACCTCGTCCGAGTGTAGTATCGCGTGACAACCGCCTTAGATTTACATCCAGACAGCTTCCGCACTACGTTCCTAAATTGGCTTAGATGGGTTAAGGGTTCTAAGGTCCTCAGTATGATCAGCTCAAGGTCGGAAAATAATGCCACGTACGATTACTCGTCATGACATTGATAGTCCAAGAGAGCCTAACCGAGTGGAGATTATCAAATTGATATTGCTTTGGACTACTCCATCGCATATCGCTTCGAATATCGCCGTCCTATCATAAGTGTCACTCAGATCCGGGTTAGAATCTATCTCACACAGAGGATCACCAAAAACCAAAACAGAACAAACAAATAACAAACAATTCAAACCAAAGCGATAAATAAATCAAAGTAGGCTAAATCCGCTTAGAGATTACTCCCCAGCAGAGTCGCCACTTTTCTGTAGCGATAAAATCGTGAGTGTAAGCTATTGATTAACTTAACTCGATTAACACAGAGTCGCCACCGCGCTTTTCTTTATTTCCGAATGGAAAAAGGTAAAAGAACGAATAAAAACCTAGGATTCTAAAAGCAAAGGCTAAAAGAAATAAACAGAGATTGGGTAAGGGGATTGGTTATGAACCGGGAAGGTTTTAGGCACCCGACTCATCCGTAGTACTCTACGGGAGCCCTTTGAAATACTTATTGCTTTTTGGTCTGAAATTTGTTTGTTTAAAATGATGGAAGAGATGAGAAGAAGAATATTTTTTAATAATTTTGTGTTTGATAAGGTTTTAAAGCCTTATGCCTACGTACCCACAACGTGCAATGCGAGATCAAAACCCCGTAGTTCGTGGTACAAAGTTTGAAAAGAATAAGTGGGTTGAGTGAATTTTAAGATGTAAAGATAAGTCGTCATCCCTTAGCGAATAATTCCGCTAAAAGGGATGAATCATATCTAAACATATGGAAAATGAAAAAAGGTGCACAAGGCACAAAACAATTGAATGGATTTATATTTTTTAAAGTATATACAAAAATGGTTTTAATATATTTACATGATTTAATATTTGATTAAGAAAATAAAAGGAAAAGGTTAAAAATCGCTTGATCGAAATCAAGGTTTGTTTATGAAATTGTTTGAAGTTTAAGAAACAAGAAGGTTTTGAAAAAGGAAGAAGTTTTGAAAATTAAAGAATGGGGAGGAGATGAAGAGACTAATCCTAATGCTTGAATTAAAAGCTAAGGAAAGAAGTTACCAAGACCAATATGTACAAATCTTCAAAATTCGGACTTCCATCTTCAAAGGTTAATGACATCATTTGAGGCCAAAGTTCTTAACCACTCCAACTTGAGCAAAAGGGAATCCTAGAAGATCTAAGTCCAATTTCCAAAGAAGTTTGGGATAGTAACCATAAGTCCAAAGTTAGAAGTAACAAGTTTTTTTAAGAGTTTAATCCTTTATTAGGTGTTTTAATATCCAAATGGACAAAAATAAAAAGCAAGCACAATATGAATATATACAAGCATAATATGAATATAAACAATGATATATGATATAATATGGCAAAATATAATAAGGAAATAAAGGAGCAAGAGATTAAAATAAAAGAATAAAGTGCAAGAGATTAAATGTAAACAATTATATTCACATTATAATATTATATACAATATAAAGTGGTATGATGAACTTAATCAAGCACAACCACAACAATGAAAATAAAATTGAGGCAACCGGATCCAAGTGGATCTTTAATCGAGTCGGGACAACTTTAGGTCTATGTTAAGCAATCGCCGAGTAATTTACGAAGTAATTACCCTACAAATGAGGCCGGCCACCACTAATTAAAGTGGAAAATATTCGTGTTAATACATGTTAGAGAAACGATATAATGGATCGTTCTCCGAAAACATGCCACACTAAAAGAAGAGGAAGGTCTAATCTTAATCGAAATTATCGTTGAATTTTCTCGATTAGCAACCTATCACGATCTCAAAGTATGGAGAATGATCCAAATGATCATTCATCCATAGATTTGAAATAATGAAGATTAAACTTAATCGGAAATCAACAATTCCGAATCGGAAGATTGTCATCGACCAAAATTAAAAAAAAAGATGAAGAAATAATGGATCAAAAAATAGATCCAAATAAAAGAGATAGAAAACATATTTTTTGAATTCTTTTTCTACAAATTCCTTTTCCAAATATTTTTTTAAAATTGTTTTTCTAAACAAATCTTTTTTCTAAATTCTTTCTAAAGTAACTCTTCTTAACATGTTCTTGAAATACTTTTTCTATGAAACATTTAAATCAAAAATAACTTGTAACAAAAATCAAATTTAAAAGAATCACACTAAAGATTATTAATAAATAAAAAAAAGAAAAGTGGATAAGGGAGGATGGATGAGGAAACGCGGGTCAGGGGTGTGGTAGATCCACATGGACCTCAATTGAGAACCCAACTCCAAGATCATTAACATCAGTTTTTTATAAAAATTAAAAAAATAAAAATAAATAAATAAGAAGCAAATAATAAAGAAGCAAGAGATTCTTCTTCTCCTTCAAAGGGAATGCAAACGCAAAACAGGGGAAAGCCAAAACAATTCACGGCGGCGGCACCGATCCAACAATAACAACAATCGCTCCTCACCTCAAAAATCAAAACCGAAACTCGCTCCTTCTCGCGCTTTCTCTTCTTCTTCTTCACTAGATTTCTTTTTCAATTCGGTTTAGTGATTTGGGAATGGATTTTGGATTTAGGGATTTTTGGGAGATTGAAGATGAAATTGAGCAGCGATTTGAGTGGCTCTTCAAGCTTGTTCAAATTGGAAGGAGAAGGTTCTAATTTATAGAAGAACGAAGGTGATTTTTTTACGATGCCGTTTTGTAATTTTTTGTGCGTTTCAGCTCGTGATGAATGCGTGCCTTGCTGCTGTATTATTCACTTGCGTTTTGTTTTGATGCTTCTTGCGTTTCGCCTTCGATAATTTGCATTTTAATTGCTTTGTGAAACATGTGCTAAATCCGTGCGGATTGTGAGGTTGCTTCGGCTGAAGTCAGAGTGAGGTGATGCGGCTTGCGTCTGGACAGATTCGTATATGACGTATAGCTTTGGCTTGTCACGGCTGGCTGGGACTTGCGGATTGTTTTGGCACGTGAGGCTGAATTGGCTTGTTGTTTACATTGCGTACGGCTGCTGTTGAGCTGAAGGTATACGGGAAAGGCCGAAGATTTGTGTGGCTAGCTGGGAGTATTGGGCGTGATGTATAAGCTGGTAATCTGGCTTCACGTGCGAGAATAAAAGGCTTGTGGGGCCAGGTTGGATGCGGTATGCGTACGGCTGGAGAAAAGGCCTGGAGTGTAGCCTTGTGAAGTCACGTGAAATCACGTACGGGAAAAGATGAATGCATGTGGGCAAAAATGCTAGGCTTATGATATTGGATGCGGCTTGTACGTGCTTGAGCTGCTGGAGTTGCACGTGAAGTCTTGGGCTTGGTATGAGCTGAATGTGAAGCTTGGCGTTTGTGAGAGAAATTATGGGCCAGAGGGCATTGGGAAGTTTGTGTGCAGGCAGCTTTGGCAAGTGTTTTGTTATTGGACTTTGACAAACATATATGGGCTTTAGCTCTCTTTTTTCTTTATATATTGGTAAAATGGCTTATTTTTGTAATGATATCATTATTATTTTTTTTGTGATAATAAAAAAAATGGTATTATAAAATTGGATAGAAATAAGTGTGGAGATATGAATTTAGAAAAATGGAAGGAAAAATGAGAAATTTAAAATGATAATTGGACATTAAAAAAAAATGGTTTACAACATGGAATGGATAATCGGAAAAAATGGGAAAAAGATGGTTGTTGGATAATAGAAATGGAATACGGGTAGATAAATGAATATGAACAGATGATTTTAAGCCCACCATGAACTCCTGATTTTCACAAGCCTCTGATAAAATGAATACAGCCAATCACAGAACCACTGATCAATTTGCCAACTCAACAGTCACTGATATTGTCAACTCAACCTAACTGTCATCTGAAGATCGTCTGATTATGCCCTGATAATTTGAAACCAAACTGAGGAAAATAAATCCCCAGATGAATCGTTGATTAATGAACCGATGAACAGATAAACCTTGAAGATTCAAACCGCAACACACTGCCTGATAACTGATGAACCAAACCAAACTTTGCACAGAAAACATATTGCCTGATGAATGAATTACTGGCACACACCACTGGCAGTCGACACAATCTTTTAATAGTTTGACCATATTAGGTCAAACATCCACTTGAAATCGCATTGTGATTGAACAAACGCATCTGAATGAAATTATGGCTCTGTCTTTGAAAACCTGCAACACAGAGAAGAAGAAGAACATTGCAACATATTTTTTTGTATTTTTGCTAAAAGTCAGTAAATATAAACAAATATAAAACAGTAAAAATAATGGTGATCCCCTGTGAAGCATAGACCCACATCTGAGGAGAAATTCGAAACCTGTGCGATTTTGTTTGATATGCAAAATGCAGATGATATGCGAAACAATCTTAGGGCAAAAATTAGGGTGTTACACATCCATAATTAATTCCAGATAGATTCCCCTGAATTTACTCAGTTCTGTTATGCATTAATTAATTCTGGTAACAGTTCTGAGATGTCCCAACATCTGTTGGGACATCCTGAAAAACTGAACTTACTTCATTTACTGATACAATGTCACAACATCTGATGTGACATCTTGTAAACTGAACTTATTCCATCAACTGATACAATGTCCTCACATCTGGTGTGACATCCTGATATCTTGATTTAAGTTCATTAACTGTTACTCTGTTTGACAGTGTCACAACATCTGGTGTGACATCCTGAACTAAGTTCAACACTTCTTGTTTGATATCTATATGTAACATATGACAGTAATGTTGTCATGACAGTTGCAGATGTTTCAACATTTTCTTTGACATCTGTCATGACATTTGCAGATGTTTCAACATCTTCTTTGACATCTGTCTGTAACATATGACAGTAATTCTGTCATGACATTTGTAGATGTTTCAACATCTTCTTTGACATCTGTCTGTAACATATGACAATAATTCTGTCATGACATTTGCAGATGTTTCAACATCTTCTTTGACATCTGACTGTAACATATGACAACATCTGTTGGGACATCCTGAATTAAGTTCTTATACTCTGTTTGATAATGTCCCAACATCTGATAGGACATTCTGAACTGAATTCAACATCTTCTTTGACAACTTCCTTAATCATGTCTTGACTTGTTCTTCCAGAGTCTATACCATGTTAATTTAATATATGGAACTTTTTATTCAACATTTTCCAGCCATATTAGTTTTACCAAACATAATGCCAATCATAAAATAATAGCATTAACATTTTGTGTTTTTTTGTACACATTCTTGTGGTGATGTGATTCTGGTCTTGAGATATGTGATGCTTGTTAGGCTTGAATGATGTGTAGAATCTCATGTATGCTTATCTTTTTCATAAGTAGTTCACGTTGCCTTGAGATGCCATGTTTGCTCTATTTTATCTTTGGTTTTGTTTGAGGTATTTTAGTATGTAAGTGAGGTGAATCACTTCTGGTTGTGGTTTGTGGAATTGATCCTTTGCTTTTTTATGCCTCACTTGATCTTGTTTGGTTTTGTCTTGTCATATGTGTTTAGTTCTAACCATTTCAGGGGCTCATGGTAAATGAATTGTGGATGTTATCCACATTTCAATTCTTCATCTCCTCTCTTACTTTGCCTTCTATTTTGTTATTGTTGATGTGCCTTATGCCATCTTATGATTCAACTTCTCTCATTCCCCCTTTAGAAGCAACTTACCTCCTTTAGAGGAGTAAGTTGTTCTCTAACTTTCTTCCTCTCTTCTTCTTCTTTTCTCTTCTTATTCTTCTTCTTCTTTCTTAGGATTGCTCAAACCTCACTAACCTAGGACCACCTTTGCATGATAACTTTAGAATTAGACTTTCCCCAAACTTTATTTTACCTTTTAGTTCCTCTTTTGTTTATTTCTCTTCTCATCTCAAAACAAAACCTAAAAACATTTAATAAGGATTGAAGTGGTCTCCTGTGCAATAGCCTTATTCCATGGGGCACTTGTAGTCTTCCCATCTTGGGATAGTACAAGTTTGTCTAGCATGATGTACAAGTCTGATCATGAGTTTATCTTCATAAAGAAAACTTAAAAACAACACTTCTTCACAAAAGCTACAAAAAAATTACTTAATAAATTCAATGAGTTAGTGAGCTTAGGTCCTAATCTCTGGAATCAAGATTTGGGGATCTTCTCCTTACTTGAGTGTGCTTGTTCTATTATTCCATCTTGGAATGTAGTAGCAAGTACACATTCTATGAAAGAGCTTGAGTTCACTTCCTTGTGCCACACTCATAAAAAACTCATAAAAAACACTGAACAAACAATAAACGTCTCTCCTTCGGGATTTCTCTTCTCATCACCTTCACTCTTTACGTGTGAACTTGCTCCTACTTGTCACTTTGCAAGACGGTAACACACTCGTCGTCCGAGCCTGCAACACCTGAGCATTGACATAGGCAGTTCAAGCCTTAATTCTCAAGCAATCTTTTCCACCCCTAGTTAGGGGAACTACGGCGACTCTAATCCTCATTGTCCAGATGAGGTACGTAGGCAACGGGGTAGGGCCCGTTCGAGTACACTCTTTTATTTTCCCTACATTTTTCTTCTTTGTTTTCTTTCTCAGTTCCTTTTCCAGTTTCAGTCTTTCTTTTTGCATCAGCCTTCATTCTTTCACCCTTTGAAACAGTTTCTTTGAAAGTGTGGATCCCATCGGGTACGGCGGACGATCTGGGTTGCTAATACCTTCCTAGGTCATAACCGACTCCCGAACTCAGTTTCTCTGGTTCGCAGGACATGTGTCCTTCCTTTCTTTTCTTCTAGTTTGTGCATCATTACCATTCCCGTTCCTTCGGGATAAAAATGCTTGTCTGGCGACTCTACCTCTTCCGTGCCACTTTCGCGTTTGTACCAGGATGGAAATCTAGGGAGCGACAACTTTGACTTTCAGAAAGTTCTCAACTTCTGAACAATACTAGGTCTATCTTATTTTGAACATATGTTCACGAAGTGTACAACTTTGATTATTTGAACACTTAGTTCTAAGAACTTTATAAAGTTCTTCATTTAACCTGTATTAGAATGCCTAGTGAACTTTTTCAAAGTTCCTCGGTTAAACATCAAACAATCAAACGTTAGTAGAAACGCATTTTATATCATTTTGATTATTGTTTGAGTTTTGCATTCTTTTTAGATTATATCAAAATCATATTTTACTTTCTCCCCCTTTTTACATCTTCAAAAAGTTGGAACATTTAAGCATTTTAAACATATATGATAATGATTTCATGATTATGAGATAAACTTTATTCAATTTTTAAGCAATTAAAACATGTATGCATTTTAAATATTCATGTCAAGAATTGAATTTATGCACAACAAAATGTTAAAAGAGATTCATTCATTATATTATTCAAGTATGAGTTTCTAAATTCAACAAGAGATATAAATCAGAAATATATGCAACTTGTGCATAATGATTAGACATATTTTAAGGATTCATCATTCAAGAATAATAAGTCATTCAAGGCACAAAATGAAATATTTCATTCATAAATTCAAAGTTATATATGATACAAGGAGACAACTAAAACCAGATTCAAGACCTTAGTATCAGGACTTTAAGGATAACTACATATTCTAACTTCTTATCCTAAACTCCAAAAGTTAGAGGTTGGTAGAAGTCAGGACGAAGTTTCCATGTTTACGCCTACAGTGACCAATCACTCCTTGGAGATTAAGGATATGAGAGATAACTCTTCAGTAAGGTACTTGATAGGTCATCTTGTTTCTGCAAGAGATAATTTCTTCTTTCAAGTGAAGGTACATGGATTGAGGCAAGTTAATTCTAATCATAGAGATTAGGAAAAGAATGAATATCTTATCCATTACGAACATCCACTTGGTTCCTCTTTCTCTAGGTCTCAAATTGGTTACAATGATTTTATACCAACTATCCGCCTCAAGAGTGAGAGTATCGGGATGAGTAGCATGACCTTCTTTACCATATATGACATTGACATACCCAGCAAACCTACCGTCATTATAAAAATCATCAAGTGTAACTATAACGCCCTGAAAATCTAAATTAATCATTTATTTATTTAATTAATTTAGAAGGAATTAAGAAGTTTAGTGATTTTTGGAGAATTTTGGAGCAAGAAAGAGTATTTTTTATAATTTAATAGAATAAATAATTAGTGTACTATTTATATTATTATTAAAAATATTAAGAAAAGAGAAAGGTGGTCATAAAGAAAAAGAGTAAGGATAGTGTAAACACCCAAAATTTGCCCTCACTCATATTATACCATGGCTTGTGATCTTTCATGTTTGCATAAGCATAAGCATACCACATCATGTTGCATTTTTGTTTCATCTGCATAATTCAAGTTCATCTGCATCTAGGGTTTGTGATCTGAGCAATCCAAGGATCCATTTAAGCCACTCCAAAGGCCTCCAAGTGTTCCAAGAGGGTCCATGTGTGTTCTATCATCATATTATATCCCTCAAAGTTCAAGGAAGTGAAGAAATCACAAGAACTGGGAAAGCATGGAAGCAGAGCTAGGGTTTTCACTACACAGATGACCAAAATTCGGGTTTTGGTTTCAGAGGCCTTAACTCCAAATTTTTGGGTCATTCTTGTTTCTAATGTTCTTAAGATGTTATAAGGATCATGTGTACCAAGTTTGATGAATAATTTCATTGTGGAAGTCATCTGTTCATTGGGTAACTTCTTGAGCAAGTCAGAGCAAAATCAGGGCATCTGAGGCCCCCAACAATGGAACCAAAGGGGTATTTTCATCAAATTGAAGTTATATGATCTTTATTTGATCATTAAAGTGCTTGGAAGTTCACAAAATTGAAGAAATTTGAGCTAAACCAAAAGTTGCCAAAAATGGAAATGACTTGTAATGGAAACTTTCCATTTTGGGAAAGTTCTTCAACCTCCTCTTTCTCAACCAAAAATACTTCAAATGAAAAATTATTGGTCATGGAAGTTGTAGATTAGGTCTTTCCCTTTTCAAAAAGTACAAGAACATGTTCTAATTCATTATGGAACTCAAGTTATGATCCTTCAAAATTGGCAAAAATCCTATAATTTTCATGAATGCACCAAAGAGGATTTTTTGCAAAACCACTTGCTAAGCCATTTCATGACCTATATTAAATCTCTAAACATCATACCATCATATTACAACTCATTTTGATCAGAATTAGCCCAAGAATCATACACTTTCATGCCTTGAATTCAAGAAATCTTAAAAGGGCCAAAGCTTCTCAAATTTGCAAAATGATACAAAACTTCCCATACACTTGCATCAGCACACCAAATCTGTTTCTATAGCTTCCCTTGATCTCTGCTGAGCCAAGCCATGCCCAAATCCAGACCTGCCATGTGCCCATACCTCAAGTACAACCAACCTTGACTTTTTGCAAATCACCCCATACCAATCAGCATAGCCCACACCAACTATTCTGACCTATCATAGCTTCACATACATGCCTCAAGGGATTCATTTTCATACACACACAAGCTTGCAAGCTCTCACACATTCAGATTGCCAAAATCCCTCTCAAACTTCATCTCTTCGAAATTCATAAACCAACCATCAAAACTTCAAGTAAACTTCACCAATCATCTCCATACACTCTCCAGATCATTTCCCAACCATTAAACAAGCCTGAAACCTCAAGAATCCAAAACACGATTTCCCTCACCTCTGAACTGAAACCTCAAAAATAGTTCATATAAACTCCTTTCAAGCATTCCAGAAGCATAAGGGGATCAATGGGAGTGGTTTAACACCAAAGAAGAGCCCAGAAAGTCCCAGTTTCGAAAGCTTCAACTCAGGTAACCTCAAGAACATTTTTTTTCCAGAAATGTGTTTTTAAGTTCTTATATTGTTCTATATGTTGCACTGATCATGGGGATGTGTTTGGTTTTGAAAATGAGCAAGAAATAAGCATGTATTGACTGTCTGAAACTTTGCCCGTGAAAATGATTTTGTTCGATTCTCTTGATTCATGGAAAATAAATGGATTTTATTGTTGGATTATTGTTTAGGATGTTTAGTTGAGTGAATCTGGAGAGTTTGATGCGTTTTAGTGGCGTTTTGAGAGAGATGACATGAGAGGTTGGCCAGAGAAGACGACCGGAACACTGTTCTGGTCGTCTGAACTTAATTAGGGCTAATCTCAGGTGATTATGCAACTTTGAATTTGAGCCCTTAGATTGCCTTTCCCGCGCGTGTTTGGACGGCTTAGATCAGTCATTAAACCCTAATCCTTAATTAATTAATTTAATTTGAATTAATTAGTCAGAGTCAATTTGGAGCACCCATTTATGCGCCAGTCAACTCCCTCCAAATAACTTTGAATCTCAACCTTTAGATTGTCATACTTTCCCTTTACTTTATTTTTATTTCATTTTCTTGTATTTTATTTCATATATTTATTAAAAATAGCAAAAATGATTTAAAAATTCTGAAAATTTTTATCAAGTCTTTTATTAATTTTCAGAAACCAAAAATATTTTTATTTTTATTTTTGCATTAAAAAATATTTTTAAATCATTTAAATGTTTTATTTAATTAGTTAATTAATTTTAATTAATTAAAAATACATTTAAGTATTTAAAAATCACCAAAAAAATCAGAGAACATTCTTAGACATTTAGAAACATTTACAAACTCACCATACAAATTTCTTTTTGTTTTTGATCATGCTTTGACATTTTTCAATGAATTAGGGCTCTTAAAATTGTTCATTTTCTAACCCTAACTTCAAAAATTCATAACTTTTAAACCAAGTTGAGTTTGTGAATGGTTCTTTTTGAATTGTTCTATGCATGGCTTCTAGAATCCAAAAACATTTTTGTTTCATTTTTATCTTGCATTTTCAATTTGTTTGGAATTTTACATTGAGGATCACGCAAAAAACCCTAGAAACTTAGGAAATTCATAACTCCTTCTAGGTTTAGCTTCTGACCTCCCCCTTTAGATGGTAACCTAGTATAGGTTTAGGGTTCCTTTGAGTGCATTTTCAATTTTTTATCATGTCATTTGCTTCTATCTTTTCCATTTGCATCTCATCCTTTCTTGTAACCCTAATTTTGCATCTTCACTTGCATTCATCTTGCATATGCATCTATACATGAACTTTCCATGACATTTCATGCATTCATATGTCACCTTAGACATCTTAGGACATGTTAGAATCATGCTTGATCATTTCTTCATTCATTTTCCATGATTTTCATTCTTTTCCTTTCATTAACTTTCATGAACTTTCAAACTTCAAAGCATGCCTACATGACATCCCATTCTTTGTATGATCACTCATATACACTTTGTATGCCTTTGCATCATGTCATAGCATCATTTGCATCATGTGTATGCTTTTGGTTTTGGTCTTTGTCTTTGCATATGCTTCATTCCATTTCTTTTCTTTCCTTATGCATCGTGTGCGAACATTTTCAGGTGGTAAGTTAATTTGAGAAGTGGATTTGCCTTCACTTCTCATTTCTCTTCATCTTTTTCATTTGCATCTTTGCTACATATTTGATTTCCTTTGGGTGGGCTTGCTCACTTGTGTTCATCTCACTTTCTTTCCTTTAAGTTACTTATCTTCAATGAAGTAAGTAACTTATTTCTCCTGCTTCTCCCTCTTTCCATCTGCTTCTCCCATTGGTGGCTTCCTTGAAGATATTTCTCAATCCTTACAAACCATAGGAACATCCAAGTATGACAATAATTAGGGTTGTGATTAGTCCCCCTAGTTTTCACCTTTGAGTCTTCTTTGTGTCTCTCATCTCATCTCATCATTAGAGACTAAACATTTAAGGTTTTGGGACTTTGGAATTAGGGTTATGCCTGTATCCTTCTCTTAGGATGGAGTGTATAACTTTAATCCTAAGTGTTAAACCCTTAATATGTTTAAACCTCTTAATCAATCCATCTAATAATCACTAAAACATTAACTTGTAACTTGGGCCTTACATTAGGGTTCTAATTCTTCCTTTATGGTTAAGAAGGACTAACCCTAGTGTTTAATGGATAAGTCTCCCTCAAGTTATCTTACAGACCATAAAATCCATTTCTTAATCTCATCCCTTAATTAAAATACACTTAATAAAGGCTTGTTATATAATGAATTTAATCCCTAACGATGGATTAAGTTGAGGTATCTTCCTCATCTTAAGTGTTCTCATCTATTATCCTTCTATTAGGATGGTGTAATGAGTTCACTAGTCTGTGATTAGAGATTAAACTCATTACTTAACACTAAACAAAAACCCAAAAAAACATCTAATTAATCACAACTAGGTTAATGATCTTAATCCTATATCATCATGGTAATTAAGTTGAGATGCTTATCTCATACTTAAGTAGGCTCATTATCCCTAATCAGGGAGGATATAATGAGTTTACCACCCCTTGATTTAGGCTTAAGCTCATCAACTTATGCAAAACACCAAAAACAATAAAAAACTGAAAACACAAAAACAAACAATAATCGTCTCCTTTGGGATTCTTTCTTCATCACACTCATTCATAAGCGAGAACTTGCTTCTTCTGTCTAATGTAAGACAATTAGCACGTGAGCCAGACAAGTCATACTTTTGAGCATAGACAAGCAAGCAGTTCATAGTCAATTTATCTTTCAGTCTCTTTGAGTCGAACTACGGTGTTCTGACTTCCTCATTGCATGCGAGGATACGTAGGCATAACTTAACAGTTATCGAACAAAAGTCTCTGTGTCTTCCCCCTCTTTTAGCATTCTCTTTTAAGCCTCAATCCTGAGCATTTCATTTCACCCTTTTGCACTGACACTTGTATATTTTCCTCCCAGCTTTTGCACACAGATAGCACATACACTACCCCTTTTAAACACAATCTCTTAAGCGTGGATCCCGTCGAGTACGACGGACAATCTGGGTGCTAATACCTTCCCAGGTTGTAACCAACCCCCTTTCTCAGTTTCTCTGGTTCACAACCGTCTTATCCATATCTTTCTAGGTTTATGCAACATTACCTTTCCTTCAGGATAAAAATTCCTATCTGACCCTATCTGACCCGGTGTCTTTTCTGGGGAGTGACAGCTTGGCGACTCTGCTGGGGATCCTTATATTGCAACCAAGGCTTCTGGTTCTTTTTTTGGGTTCCTCCTAGCGCTTGTTTGATTTGTGTTTACGGGGGTGTTATGTGCTACTTGTGCTTATTTATTGCTTTATTTATTGCTTTCTGTACAGCTTTATTTATTGCTTTCATTTACAGTTTTTATGCATTTCATACTGTCATTTGTCATTGGTGTTGGATATGTGTTTACCTTGGTGGGAGGGATTGTTGAGTGATTAAGGTTCCATATCGGGGACCTGAGTGACACATAGGCTAGAGTGGCTTCATATTCTTTCCCATTCCATTTCGGTCTGGTGTGGGAATATTAAACACGGTTCAGACATGGGTTTCTTCTTGAGAACTCTGTGCTACGGATTTCCTGTAGTACTAAGGCTATCTGGGAAGCCTGCTAAGTCTGGATGACCTTTTTATGACCTTCAGCATCTGAGGTGAATTAGAGGAGGATCTTTTATGGTTATTGTAAACACTGTACCTCCAGGTTAGAAGTGTTTACACTTCTCATAACTGATCCAAGTCTGAGGATCCTTGTTCTAGAACATTACATGTGAGGGGGTTGGGATGTTTACAGGTTTTCAGGAACCCTTGGCCTCATCATACCCTGTTACCAGTTTTGTTTAAGAATACACCACTTTGGACAGTTCTTGTGAAACCCTAGATTTGTGACTCTTTATTTGAGTCCCCCACCTAGTTACTGGATTTCTAAGCCTACATCCGGACTTATGAACACATGGACCCTATAAGGGCAGATAACAAATCCAGCATTTGATCACAAACCCTTTGCATATCATTATGCATACATCATTTTTGCATCATTTAACATTTTCCTATTTGTTTTACAGGGTATCCACCTTATTGTAAACACCCCAAATTTGCCCTCACCCATTCACACCATAGCTTGTGATCTCTTTTCATTTGCATAAGTCAATCATAGCATCTCATATTGCATATTTGCTTCACTGCATTGATTCTAAGTCATCTGCATCAAGGGTTTGTGATCTGAGCCATCCCTGAGCCATTTGAGCCACTCCAAAGGTCATCAATCACTTTAAAGGGGTCCATGAATGTTCAAGCATCATATTATACCCTCACAAGGTCAAAGAAGTCAAAGAATCACAAGAACTGAAAAAGGCATGGAAGCAGAGCCAGGTTTAACTGCATAGATGACCTAGAATTAGGGTTTTGGTTTCAGAGGCCATAACTCCAAAAATTTTGGTCATTCTTGTTTCTATTGGTCTCTATATGGTATAGGGATCATGCATATCAATTTTCATGAAGAAATTCCATGGGGAAGGCATCTGATCAAGAGTTGACTTCTTGAGCAAGTCAGTGCAAAATCAGGGCATCTGAGGCCCCCAATAACCCAACCAAAGGGTATTCTCCATCAATTTGAATGTGTATGATCTTTATTTGATCATAGAAGATGTTAGAAGTTCAAAAAATTGAATAATTTCAAGCCATTTGCAAAGTTGCCTTTTTGGGAAAGTGACCTAAAAATCAGAATGCACCAAAGAATTGTCCATTTTCATGACTTGTGCATTAAGAAACTTCAAAAGGGCCAAGACTTTGTGAAATTGCAAAAACTCACATAAACCCTAATCCACTTGCTGCATTGCCTCAAACTCATTTCAATGGTCCTCCTTGATCACAAGCTGAGCCAAGCCATGCCTTTGTACCTTGACTGAACCAGCCCATACCTCTCTTACACAAAAAGTTGACTTTATGCAAAATGACCCATACCAATCAAGCTAGGCCAGCAACAACTCCCTGACCTATCCCAACTTGATACATGGACAAAATGAGACTCAACACATAACACAACACAGCCTGAAACATCCCACAAGTCAGCATCCTCAAAACACACCTCTTATGCATTTTCATTCGAATCTCTCCATACAAGCCACAAACATCAAAACAAACTTCATAGAACCACTCAATATGATCCTCTGATCATTTCCCAACCATCAATTTTCCCTGAAAAGCCCTCAAACAGAAACACGATTTTCCACTTCCCTTCAACGGAACTTCATCAAACTCTTAAACCAGCCACATTAAACTCCAACCAATTATTGCAAGCTTCTCAGGGGGTTCACTAAAGGCATCTTGGACCAAAGAAGCAGCCAGAAAGTTTCAAAGATCAAAGCTCCAGTTCAGGTGAGCTCAAGAACAATTTTTCCAGAAACTCGTTTTTAAGTTACCAAATGATTCTTTATGCTTCACTGATCATGTTGATGTGTTTTGTTTTGAAAATGGTTGAGAAATGAGTGTGTATTCGTGTTCTGAAACTTTTTGACCTAAAACTGTTTTGATTCGATTCTCATTGTTGATGTGTTTTAAATGTTGTTTGTTTGTTGATTCTTGATGTATGATGCATGGGGATCATTTCTGGGCAGAGGGATTGGATTTTAGGGGCCTAGGGAAGAAGTTTGCAATTTTCAGGGAGGGGTGTGGCCGGAGAAGATGACCGGAGGTCATTTCCGGCCACCTGAAATTCATTAGTTCATTAAATGCGTTTAGGGCTCAGTTTGAATTTGGACCATGGATTTGTTTGACTTGCGTTGACTCCCGCGCGTTTGAATGGACCAGATCTCTCATTAAAACCCTAATCCTAATTAATCAAATTAATTAATTAAGTTTAATTTAATCCAGCCAGTTTGAATCTGGGCCACTGGATCTGGCGCCAGTCAACTCCCGCGCATCCCATTTAAACATCAGCCATTGGATTTGCATACCTCTCATTTTATTCAATTTTATTTCATTTCTTTTTCATTTTATTTCTACAAATTATTTAAAATAGCAAATCACATTTAAAAATTCTGAAAATTTTTGTCAAGCATTTCATTAATTTTCAGAACCCAAAACTATTTTTATTTTTATTTTTTGCATTAAAAATTATTTTTAAATCATTTAAATGTTTATTTTTAATTAGTTAATGAAAATTAATTAATTAAAAATACATTTAGGTATTTAAAAATCACAAAAAAATTCACATTGCATTTTAAAACATTTAGATACATTATCAAACTCTCAAAACAAATTTCTTTTTGGTTCTTGATGCATTTTAACAATTTTCATTGGAATTAAATTCATTTAAGG
The DNA here is from genome assembly GCA_963966055.1 of Lathyrus aphaca. NCBI lineage: Eukaryota > Viridiplantae > Streptophyta > Magnoliopsida > Fabales > Fabaceae > Lathyrus > Lathyrus aphaca. The sequence goes on along the minus strand of OZ014521.1, from coordinate 407,946,284 downwards.
GCAATATTTTGGTTCAAACTTTGAAAAATCCCTTCTGCCTAACCCTTGAGAGTTTAATGATGGTTCTTCTTGCATTGCATCCTTCATAGCATGTAGTTTATAGGATAAAATTGATTTGAATTCATCTTTCATTTTCAATTTGTTTTGCATTTTTCATTGTAAGGCACCCCAAAACCCTAGCCAACTTAGGAAATTCATAACTTGCACTAGGTTAAGAGTTAGATCCCCTCCTTTGGGCAGTGAACTTGTGTAGGGTTAAGGTTACTTTGATCCCACTTTCAATTGTTTATCTTATCATTTGCTTCTGGTTTTGGATTTTTGTGATGCATGTTGTATGTAAACCCTAATTTGTGCTTTCCTTTGCATCCATCTCTCATTTGCTTGCATTCAATGACTTGCCATGACATTTTGTGCATCCACATGATTCATAATACATCTTAGGACATATTAGAATCATATTTGATCATTGCATCATTCCTTTGCCATGTTATATGTTCATTTCATCTCATAAACATTCATGAACTTCTTTGGTTCAAAGCATGCCTCCTTTGCATCCTTATGCTTGTTTGATCATTCTCATCTCTTGTCATGTGTTTGCATCATCTCTTAGCATCATTGAAATCATGTATATGCTTCTGACTTTGGTTTGCATCATGAAATTTCATCTCATTTGCATTGCATTGCATTTCTTTTGCTAACTTTTCAGGTGGTAAGTTGTTTTGGGAAGTGAATTTGCCTTCACTTCTCACAATCTCTTCTCATCTCTCTTGCATCCTTGCTGCATTTTATCTTTGTATTAGAGTGAGCTTGCTCATTCATGTTCATCTCTTCCTTTCTTTCTTCAGGTAACTTGTCTTCTTAAGTGAAGCAAGTTGTCTTGCTTCTCTTTGCTTCTTCTTCCTTTCATCTGCTTCTCTCCTTGGTGGCCCTTTGAAGATCTTTCTCTCTTAACCCTCATAAACCCTAGGATCTCCAAGTATGATGACAATTAGGGTTTTGATTAGTCCCCCATTTAGATTTTACCTTTGTGTCATCTTTGAGTCTTCTTTTCTCATCTCATAATCAAGGACTAAACCCTAAAGGTTTTAAGGCTTTGTGGTTAAGCTTATGCCTGCATCCTTCTATTAGGATGGAGTGTATAACTTTAATCCTAAGTGTTAAACCCTTAATGTGTTTAAATCCTTCAATTAACTCATCTAATAATCATCAAGACATCAAGCTTGTAACTTGGGCATTGCATTAGGGTTCTATTTCTTCCTTAATTGGTTAAGAAGGACTAACCCTAGTGTTAATGGACAAGTCCCCCTCAAGTTGTCTTACAAACCCTAAAAACCATTTCTTCATCTTATCATTAATTAAAATCCATTTAATAAAGGCTTTGTTTTGTCATGAGATTAATCCCTAATCATGGATTAAGTTGAGGAGCCTTCCTCAGCTTAAATGTTCTCATCTATTATCCTTCTATTAGGATGGTGTAATGAGTCCATTAAATCCCTGATTATGGCTTAAACTCATTACTTAACACTAAACAAAAACAACAAAAAAACATCTAAATAATCACAAGTAGGTTAATGATCTTAATCCTACATCATGGTGATTAAGTGTGAGGTGCTTACTTCATACTTAAGGTATTCTCATTACCCCTAATCAAAGGGAGGATGTGATGAGTTTACTAACCTTTGGTTTAGGCTTAAGCTCATTAACTTATGACAAATCCAAAAGCAATAAAAGATTCAAAACACAAAAACAAACAATAATCGTCTCCTCCGGGATTCTTTTCTCATCTCATTCATTCACAAACGAGAACTCGCTTCTTCCGTCTAATGCAAGACAGTTTGCACCTGATCTAGACAGTTCATACACTTGAGCATAGACAAGCAAGCAGTTCATCAATCAATTTATCTTTCAGTCTCTTTAAGTCGAACTACGGTGTTCTGACTTCCTCATTGCACGAGAGGATACGTAGGCATAACGTAACAGTTATCGAACAAAAGTCTCTGTATATTCCCCCTCCTTCCAGCATCATTCTTTAAGCCTCAAAATCTTGGGCTTACTCTGGTTCTTACACTGACACACCTCTTATGCACTTCTCACTTCCTTTACACTGACACTTGCATTCTTTCCAGATTGTAACCAATCCCCTTTCTCAGTCTCTCTGGTTCGCAACCGTCTTATCCATCTCTTTTCTCAGGTTTATGCAGCATTACCTTTCCTCCGGGATTAAAATGCCTAGCTGGCGACTCTTGTCTTCTGAGTTCACCCCTGTGTGTACTCTCCTCTTTCGCCGACCGTTCGCGTCTGTACCCCTTCTGACCTGGGTGTCATTTGGTGGGAGCGACAGCTTGGCGACTCTGCTGGGGATCCTTATGCTGTAACCAGGGCTTCTGGTTCTTTTTGTGGGTTCCTCCTAGCGCTTGTTTGATTTGTGTTTACTGGGGTGTTATGTGCTATGTGTGTTTATGTATTTATTTTATTGCTTTATGTACAGTTTTGTTTATTGCTTTCTTTATAGTTTTATATACATCATACTGTCATACTGCCATTTTTGCTGGATCTGGTTTCTGTTTTGGTGGGTGGGGTTTCATTGAGAGTTTAAGGTCCTATACCTGGGACCTGAGTGACACCTAGGCTAGAGTGGTTCATGTTCTTTCCCATTCCATTTCGGTCTGGTGCGGGAATATGAAACACGGTTCAGATGTGGGTTTCTTCTTGAGAACTCTGTGCTACAGATTTCTTGTAGTGCTAGGGCTATCTGGGATGCCTGCTAAGTCTGGATGACCTTTATTATGACCTTTAGAAACTGAGGTGAATTAGAGGAGGATCTTTTATGGTTATTGTAAACACTGTACCTCCGGGTTAGAAGTGTTTACACTCCTCATAACTGATCCAAGTCTGAGGATCCTTGTTTTAGAACATTACCTGTGAGGAGGTTGGGCTGTTTACAGGTTTGCAGGTACCATTGGCCACATCATACCTTGATACTTGTTTTGTTTGAGAATGCTTCACTTTGGACAGTTCTTGTGATTTAACCCTGGACATGTGACTCTTTATTTGAGTCCCCCACCTTGGTTATTGGATTTCTGAACCTCCATCTGGACTTCTTGAACATACATGGACTTTATATCAAGACAGATAATCAGATCCAGCTTGATCACAAACCCTTGCATATCATTTGCATACATTATCATTGCATCATTTGACATTTGTTTATTTGTTTTCAGGGTATCCACATCATATCTGGCTTGGTTTTGACCCCTTCATCTGCATAGACCTCTGTTTCATCAGTTATCTGCTTCAGCTATTCTCTTCAGTCATTTTCTTCAGCTGCCTTCATCATCATTAGCACTAGCCTGTCAGTGGCTCATATCCAGTACCAGTCTTGATCCTCATCAGCACTTGTCTTCATCATCTTCAGCAGCATTCATGGCTACCCCCAGGAAGAGCAACATATCCTACCATTTCTTTGAGCCTGTGTTGACTGGTATCAGGCAGGTCCAGTCACCTATCACCCCTGACCATATCCCATTATTCAGAGAGCATTATGGAGGTATCCTGGATATGGTTATGGACCTAGACCCTTCTCAGAGGAGCATGATCCACACATGCTTACAGTTTTATGACCCTCCTTTGAGATGTTTCACATTTTCAGACTTCCAGCTAGGACCTCTGTTGGAGGAATTTTCATCATTGATTGGAGTACCTGTCAGGGGTGGGATCCCCTTCAACCCAGAGATGACTTCTCCCAGCAATGGAGAAGTGGCAAAAGCACTGTACCTGGAGCTTACTTTGATTGAGCAGAACATGACAACAAAGGCTGGGATCCCTGGTTTACACTTGGATTTATTGATTTCTCAGGCCATCCTGAAGGCCTCTTTGGGAGAATGGAGGGAAATTTGTGCATTGTTAGCCCTCAGCATATATGGGATTATACTGTTTGCAGATGAGCCCAAATTTATCAGCAAGAATGTAATTCATCTCTTCCTTCTGAGGAACCCAGTACCCACATTGCTAGGAGATTTCTATTATTCCATTCATCAAAGGAATAAGAAACAAAGGGGGAAATTGGTGAGATGCTGTGCTCCTCTGTTTCACACTTGGATGCTCAAACACCTACCTAAGACAGATGCATTCCTGAACCCTCACCAGCAGAAGAATTGGGCCAAGAGGCTCATTGCTTTGACTTCAAATGACATCAGATGGTGCACCCAGAGCACCAAAGGCAAAGACATAATCACCAGCTGTGGGTAGTACCCAAATGTACCTTTGATAGGAGTAAAGGGTTGCATCAACTACAATCCTTTGATGTTTAAGAGACAACTGGGTTATGCTTTGGTTCACCCTCCTAGAGTGCAAGATTTAGCTGAGACCCTGTATTGTGAGATAAAGCCTAATCTAGCTGCTGTCAGACAGGCATCCTGGGCTTGGGACGACATCCAGACAAAAGGGATGGCTATTCTTGGAAGGTGCAATAATGTTGCTTCAGCTCAGTACTATGATTGGTCCCGTACTAGAGCTCAGATTACTGGAATGCCTTTCACCATTGAGGATATACCTGGACCATCCACAGCACAGCCAGCAGCAACTGTCAGCCTGGAAGAATTTGAGAAGCTGAAGGAAAGAAATGAGAATCTGTCTCAAGCTCTGAAGAAGACCCTTTGGGAAAGGAGTGATGGTCGTCTGGACATTGAGAGGTTGGAAAAGCTTAGGGTGGAGCATCTGGCTAAGATTGAGAAAACAAAAGACTACATCAAGAAAGCAAGGGCTGGGGAGCAAATATTGAAGAATGCCTGTAAAGAAGCCAAGTTCCAGCAGGCTGGGGCTGAGCTTTATCTGCAAGAGAGTCAGGCTAGGTGGGTCAGGATCACTGAAGCCAGGACACAAGAAGACCAAAAAAACTCAGGCCAGGATTGAGCAGTTGGATGCCAATGAAAAGAAGCAACAGGAAGCTTTGTTGGCAGCCCAGAAGGAGATTTCAGAGTTGAAGCTTAGGGCTGGGTTGAAAAGATCAAAGGACCAGGACAGACACAAGAAGCTGACCACTGCCATTGCCACCAGAAACCTCCTCATCAGGACTATTACAGAGCATCCAGCTAGTCCAGTGACTGAGGCACTTCTGAAGGAGGTTAAGGATGATGGGTTTGGATTTGATTTTTGACTTTTTGATTGTTGTTGTTTTCATTTGATGTACTTTTCATTTTGTGTTGTATCTTGACCCTTCAGGGGAATGTGTTGTAAAAAAACAAACTATGTATGATTCACCATTTGTAATATATTTTAGTTTGTTTCCATTGTGGGGTTTCTTTTTTCTTTCCAACAACATCAAAGCATCTTCCTCGAGGTCTGGAAAGGTCAAAACCAAGAACCAAGCCAGATACCTTGGAAAACAAATAAGCATATTGCATTGCATACTAACTTTGTTTTGTTTTGTAGGTTTTGCCTTTATTTTGTTTGCTTCTAACTCTGTTGTGTCTCAGGAAATATTGCTCGCAGAAGAGTATTCCCTGTCAACCGTACGCACCGGTACCCTACTCGCAACAACCTTCCTGGTATCCAAATGGATCAAGTACAGCAGGACCTGACTGAGGTCAGAACTCAGATGGCTAATGAAAGAGTGGAGATGAGGAACCAAATGGCTCAATTCATGAATGTAATGACTGGCTTGGCCCAGAGTCAGGAAAGGCTAAGGGCATTGGTAGAAAGACAAACCCCCGAGGAACCTCATCCTGGGATTGGAGGGACTAGTAATAATGAGGGAGGTCAGCCTCATGTTAACCCACCAGTATTTGGACCTCATCTAGAGGTGATTGACCCTATCCCTATGCCTTATGCCGCCTTATTACCACAACTCCTGAAGCTCAACTTGGTTTAGTTAAGGACATTGGCACCACCAGATCCCTCCAATCTCCCAAGAAATTATGATGTCAATGCCAGATGTGCTTTCCACTCCGATGCACCTGGCCACAATACTGAAAAATGCAGGGCCTTGCAAATGAAAGTCCAAGATCTGGTGGATTCTAAAGCCCTCAACTTTGCACCCCCTCCAAATGTCAAAAAGAATCCTATGCCTAATCATAACGGACCGAGGATTAATGCCATTGAGGAAGACAAGCCATCTACTTTGATCACCAGTGTTGCACATATTCGAACACCTCTGGTCGAAATTAAAGCTCAGCTTCTAGAGTACCAAGTGTTCCCTGGGTGTGAGCTCGGTTGTGGGTATTGCAACATTGCAGTCAACGGGTGTGATAATTTGAGAAGCGGCATAGATGGTCTTATCAAGGATGGTATCCTTCAGATCTCAAAAACGGCGCCTACAAATCCAGCAATTCCTTTAACAACAATTCCTGATTCTTCTACAACAGCAGCAACAATCATTCCTACCGATTCGTCAATATCATCAGCAATGTCTCCGTCCATCACTTCAACAAATCAAATGTCGACAACTCTTTCTTCTACAACATCAACATCCATTTATTCAACAGAATCTTCTACAACGCCAGCAGAAATTAATGAAGATATCTCAGCAGTCACCATCTACTATGATCCATCAATTGTTCCTCCAAATAGCAACTTTCAGCAACAAACAGTGGCACTTCCTGCCAGGTTACCAGTCACAATTTACTACGATCCACACACCATCATAGTACCCTCCACTGCAGCAGTCAGTCCAGTTACCATTACGGTGCCTGGACCAGTTCCATATGAAAGCAGTAATGCCATACCTTGGCATTATGGCTCTGATCTTTACTGCAACGGGGAGAAAATCACTCTGGATTCTTCAAACTCTTCTCCACAAATTGATAAATTTGGGGGAGGCGGAGGCTTCACCAGAAGCGGACGCCTTTTTTCCTCACAAACTCAGAGACCTAATGTTGAAGCAAAGGCTGCTGCCAAAGCAAAAGGAAAGAGTGTGGTGCTTGAAGAGTCAGCTGTCAAAGAAACTCAGAAGACATCTTTTGAACAAGATGTAGACGAGTTTATGAGAATCATAAAAATCTCCATATTATCCCTGTTGATGTGTTCTGAAGCTCACAGGAATGCATTATTGAAAGTCCTGCATGCAGCATACGTGCCAGAGGAGATTACCGTTAATCAGCTAGAAACTGTGGTGGCAAATGTCAACACCAGTCATGGACTGGGTTTTACCAATGCTGACTTAACAACTGAGGGACGTAACCACAACAAGGCTTTACATATCACCCTAGAGTGCAAGGGTGCCGTTCTATCTCATGTACTGGTGGACACTGGGTCATCACTCAATGTTCTACCAAAGAAAGCCTTAGTGAAGCTGGAGTATGATGGCTTGGCACTGCGTCCGAGTAATTTGGTGGTGAGAGCATTTGATGGCTCTAAAAGATCAGTGCTTGGGGAGATAGATCTGCCTGTGATGATTGGCCCGCAGACTTTTAAAATTACCTTCTATGTGATGGACATTCAGCCGGCCTACAGCTGTTTGTTAGGTAGACCCTGGAACCATGCCACTGGCGCTGTTACGTCTACCCTTCACCAGAAGCTGAAATTCGAGTGGGAGGGCCAGATCATCACCATCTGTGGGGAAGAAGACATCTTTGTTAGCCATCTGGCTACGTACAAGTACATAGAAATGGATGGGGAGATCCATGAAACTATGAGCCAGGGGTTTGAGGCCCTGAACATTAACGAAGCATCTGCTGTACTGGGAACCTCCATAACGTCTTATCAGCAAGCCAGGAAGGTTGTTGAAGAGGGAACCGCCCAAGGCTGGGGCAAGCTGCTGCCCGTGGAAAAGAAAGAAGACAGATTTGGGTTGGGTTACAAACCAACTCAACAAGATCAATCAGAGGCTGCCAAAGAGCCCAATTTTGTCAGCGGGGGAATGCTCACCCCGGATGCTGTAAACAATTTGGAAGACGAGGAAGAAAGCGACCGCAACCTGGAGAGCTGGATACGTCCAAGGATCCCGGGGAGCCAAGTCCTTAACTGGTCTTCCCAGGAAATCATAAGAGTTACTCCTGCAGAGTAATTATTATTTCCTGTATTTTAAGCATGCATCAAGTCTTGCATCTTGCCCAAGATGTCAAGACTCATTTTGTAATCGGGCCATCTTGTAATTTTGTGCAAATAGATCAATCAATGAATATCAGACATCTTTTGCAAACGAGTCTCTTTTTTCGCTCACTGTCTTTTCATTTTTCTTTTTTGTACAAAAAATAAAATGGCAATGTTTTTTTCAAAATAAATAATTTCCTCTTCACTTTTTCCAAACAAGATTAAAATTGATCACTAAAATAAACCAATTTAAACCCTTGCAGAGAGTGCCTTTCAGATTACACCGACAACAACAACACAGCTATGACTTCGTATGACTTTGACAATCCGATCAATCAAGCTGATGAAGAGGTTGAAGAAGATTATGAGCTACCTGAAGAGCTAGCCCGGTTGTTAAAGCAAGAGGAGAAGGTTATCACTCATCATCAGGAGGAGATTGAAACGGTTAATCTTGGTACGGAAGAAGATGTGAAAGAAGTTAAGATCGGGGCCTGTCTACAAGATTCGGTAAAAGAGAAACTGATTGACATGCTTCGGGAATACGTGGATGTTTCCGCTTGGTCTTATCAAGACATGCCAGGGTTGGACACCGATATTGTTATGCACAAGCTGCCTCTAAAAGAAGACTGCCCGCCAGTAAAACAGAAGTTGCGCCGTACTCGCCCAGATATGGCAATGAAGATTAAAGAAGAGGTACAAAAGCAGTGGGACGCCGGGATCCTTGCTGTAACTAGCTATCCGTCTTGGGTTGCTAATATTGTACCTGTGCCTAAGAAGGATGGCAAGGTAAGAATGTGCGTGGATTACCGGGATCTGAACAGAGCCAGCCCGAAAGATGACTTCCCTTTACCTCACATTGATGTATTGGTTGATAACACGGCTCAGTTCTCGGTGTTCTCCTTCATGGACGGATTTTCAGGATACAATCAGATCAAGATATCACCTGAAGACATGGAGAAGACAACTTTCATCACACCCTGGGGCACGTTCTGTTATAAGGTGATGCCATTCGGACTGAAGAATGCTGGTGCCACTTATCAACGGGCTATGGTAACATTATTCCATGACATGATCCACAAAGAAATTGAATGTTATGTGGATGACATGATTGCCAAGTCCCTCACAGAAGAAGACCACTTGGTAAATCTGTTAAAGTTATTCAAGCGTCTGAGGAAATACCAGTTGAAGTTAAACCCCAACAAATGCACATTCGGGGTGCGATCCGGTAAGTTGCTGGGATTTATTGTAAGCGAGAAAGGGATTGAAGTTGACCCTGATAAAGTCAAAGCCATTCAAGAAATGCCTGCACCGAAAACTGAAAAAGAAGTTCGGGGGTTTCTAGGTAGATTGAACTACATTTCAAGGTTCATATCTCACCTTACAGCAACCTGTGAGCCTTTGTTCAAGCTGTTAAGAAAGGAACAAACGGTCAGGTGGAACGAAGACTGCCAAAGGGCTTTTGATAAAATCAAGGAATACTTACAAGAGCCTCCAATCCTTATGCCTCCAGTTGAAGGAAGACCTCTAATTATGTACTTGACAGTATTAGAAGAATCAATGGGGTGTGTGTTGGGCCAGCACGACAAGTCTGGTCGAAAAGAGTACGCAATATACTACCTAAGCTAAAAGTTTACCGACTGTGAACAACGTTATTCACTGCTCGAGAAAACTTGCTGTGCTTTAGCGTGGGCTGCTCGCCGACTAAGGCAGTATATGTTGACCCACACTACTTTGTTGATTTCAAAGATGGATCCAGTTAAGTACATTTTTGAGAAGCCAACACTTACCGGACGGGTTGCAAGATGGCAAATGATCCTCACATAATATGATATTCAATACACATCTCAAAAGGCCATCAAGGGCAGTGTATTGTCTGATTATCTTGCTGAGCAACCCATTGATGATTACCAGCCTATGAGATTTGACTTCCCTGATGAAGACATCATGTTCATAAAAGAGAAAGATTATGAAGAGCCTGTTCACACTAAAGGGCTTGACCCAGAAGAAGAATGGACTATGATGTTTGATGGGGCTGTTAATATGAACGGTCGTGGTGTTGGTGCAGTACTCATTACACCTAAAGGAGTTCACATGCCTTTCTCGGCAAAACTCACCTTTAACTGCACTAACAAAGAAGCTGAATACGAAGCTTGTATTATGGGTCTTGAGGAAGCCATTGACCTCAGGATCAAGACGTTGACTGTGTTCGGAGATTCAGCTCTGGTAATCAATCAAACCAACGACAAATGGTACACGCACCAAGATCATCTGATACCTTATCGGGACTATACAAGGAGGTTATTGACTTTCTTCACAACAGTCAAGCTTGAGTATATCCCTCGAGATGAGAATCAGTTTGCAGATGCTCTGGCTACCATTTCATCCATGATCAAAGTACAAGCTGCCAACTTTGTGCCTCGAATTTCAGTATCCAGACTTGATAGACCGGCATATGTATTTTCAGCAGACATTGTCAAAGATGATAAGCCTTGGTTCCATGACATTAAGTGCTTCTTGGAGGATCAAACATACCCACCTGGGGCATCATCCAATGACAAGAAGACATTAAGAAGGCTTGCTGGTAGTTTCTTCTTGAATGCTGATGGTTCCCAGTATAAGAGAAACTTTGATATGGTACTTCTCAGGTGCGTTGATAAGACAGAAGCAGACTTGTTGATGCATGAGGTACATGAAGGATCTTTTGGTACCCATGCGGGAGGGCATGCAATGGCTAAAAAGTTGTTAAGATCAGGCTACTACTGGATCACAATGGATGCAGATTGTTGTGCCTATGCTAGAAAATTCCATAAATGCCAGATTTATGCGGATAAAGTGCATGTACCTCCCAATCCTTTGAATGTAATGTCTTCACCCTGGCCCTTTGCCATGTGGGGCATTGATATGATTGGCAAGATTGAACCAACTGCTTCAAACGGCCACAGATTCATCCTGGTTGCTATTGACTATTTTACCAAGTGGGTTGAAGCGACTTCTTATGCAAATGTTACGAGGCAAGTGGTAGCCCGATTTTTGAAGAGAGATATCATCTGTCGATATGGAGTGCCCGAGCGAATCATTACTGATAATGGTTCCAACTTGAATAACAAAATGATGGCAGAACTATGCCGGGACTTCAAGATCTAGCACCACAATTCTTCTCCTTACAGGCCAAAGATGAATGGCGCTGTAGAAGCAGCTAACAAGAATATCAAGAAGATTGTGCAAAAGATGGTGGTCACCTACAAATACTGGCATGAAATGCTACCATTTGCATTGCATGGGTATCATACGTCAATTAGAACATCCACTGGGGCAACGTCGTATCAGCTTGTGTATGGTATGGAGGCAGTCCTACCTGTTGAAGTTGAACTACCCTCTCTACGAGTATTGATGGATGTTAAGCTGAATGAAGCAGAGTGGGTCCGATCCCGATACGAACAACTGAATCTGATTGAAGAAAAGAGGTTGGCTGCAATTTGTCACGGGCAGTTATATCAGAAAAGAATTAAGAAAGCCTTCGATCAGAAAGTCTGGCTCCTAGAGTACCAAGTAGGAGATCTTGTGCTGAAAAGACTCATCCCTCCTCATACAGACCACAGGGGAAAATGGACTCCGAACTATGAAGGGCCATTCGTAGTAAAGAAAGTTTTCTCTAGTGGAGCACTGATGCTCAGTACTATGGATGGAGAAGACTTCCTGTCCCCTGTGAATTCAGATGCAGTTAAAAAATACTTCGCATAAAAATGACCCGCTGGACATAAAAACAGAATGTAAGTCCAGGAAAAATAGGGCATCCCGGCGAGTCAAAAACAGAATAAAAGACTCGGGCAAAAAATAAGGGAAAATAAATATAAAAAAATGTGTACACCCGCTGAGTTGAAAAGCCACATTGGACAACTCAGGCAAAAGTGGGTATCCCGGTGGATTGAAAACCCGAAAGGGCGATCCACGCAAAATAAGGGAATAAGCGAACAACTGCATTCTGAATTCATTCGTATCACTTACAACCTGGCAAGTTTTGAAGGGTTCGAGCTTCGGTCAGAATCAGCCTTCTTCAGAAAGCAAGTTGAGAAGAACGTCAATGCCATACGAGTCATAGCAAAAAGGGAAGCTCCTTGAAGCATCATCAACATTGCCACTGTCTTTTTGCTTCTCAATTTGTAACGATTTCCTCATTTCAGGGGATCTGTTTCTCTGACTGTATCTTGCCAATTCAGGGCACGTAAATTAATAAAATCAGATTTTCAGTCATGTCTCGTACATTTTATTTTCGTTTGCAAAAATGTCTGATGTCTTTAAGATATTGACTCGCATAAATACGAATGCTTCCTTTCTAAAAGAATACATGCTCACAGGAAATATATTCGCTCCTAGGATGACCTAAACTCCTATGATGGAATCCAGTAAGGGATACCTCAGGGTACTTGTGCGTTTCTTTGTCTTTACAGGATTGCAGGTGTCCAGAGCACAGCATGGGGCATGAAAGTTTCCCCCCAGCAAGCTAGCAAATCATTATCTACTCAGTCTATCTCCCGATTAGCACCGGAGGTGCTTTCTCCCCAGCTGAGTTGCTAGTCGTCATTCCTCCTCAGCCAAGTGCAAAGACCGGGAACCATCTCCCCACAGAGTTTCAGCCTCTATCCAGGGAAGCAATGCCTGAAGATCTCACAACAGAGTGACGAAAGCTTCTACAAACCCCAGCTGGGACACTCATTACTAAGAAAGATCTATCAGTGATCTATTGCCCCAAGCAGAGTCATATATGCCAGATCTACCAATGATCCTATCCCTAGCTGGGAAACCCACTTCAAGCAGATCAGCCAGAGATCTCCACAGCAGCGGGATCCGAATCCTGGATCGGTATCTTTGCATAATCATAGCATTCGCATCATATTCTCTCCACAGAGCGTAGCATTCCGTCTAATACGGAGAATTACGGCAAAAATCAAACATATTGCATAATCATAAGCCATGTGTCGAACTGAACATTTGTAAAATGACCATCCGTCAACAATATACAGAATATTTCCCAAATTCCCCACCAGAAAGCCAAGGTATTACACCCCCAAATACAGCAAACAGATACTTCTCGATACCCGTCCGTGTCATATCCCCAGCAGAAAGCCAAAGCGTCTCCTTTGCACTCACAGACTCATATACAATCCCTTGACACCCGTCCGTGTCACCTTCCCCAGCATAGTTACCTAAACACTTTGTAAGTCATATACTTGTCTATAATACACTTTTCTGGCACCCGTCCATGTCATGCTTGCCCTCGCAAGTTGAATACCCGTCGGTGTCTCACTCATTACCTTTTTACTCATACAGATACTCGTCCGTATCTTATATATGCCACCTGAATCCCCTCAGAATCAACACTCGTCCGTGTTCCTTGTTAACTAGTTGATACTCGTCCGTATCATCATCTCTGAACATGCGTCAAGCGTTTGTTTCTACTGATACTCGTCTGTATCATAGTCTTAAAGATGCTCGTCCGCGTCTTTAATCTATACACCACATGGCTTTGCTTTCTTGAAATTAGACACTCGTCTGAGTCTACCATTCCCCAGAAGAGTCCCAACAAATCCCAGTGAATTATTTCCTTTCTATATGACATTCGTCCTATGTCATGATACCTTTCGGCAGCCGTACCCTGCCAGGTGATCGTCCTTCACCTTTTTTTTTTGATGATCGTCCTTCATCACCCCCAGTGGAGTCTCTATTCATTAGAACCCCTTCTTATCCGACATTCGTCCTATGTCGTGATGTTTTTAGCAGCCGTCCCCTGCTAGGTGATCGTCCTTCACCTCTCGATGATCATCCTTCATCATTTTATCCGGTGGTCGTCCCCATCGTTGATCTTGTTATCTGACATTCGTCCTATGTCATGATAAACCCAGAGCAGCCGTACCCTGCTAGGTGATCGTCCTTCACCTCTTGATGATCGTCCTTCATCATGCTTATCCGATGGCCGTCCCCATCGTCGACCTTGTCATCCGACATTCGTCCTATGTCATGGTACTTTCGGCAGCCGTACCCTGCCAGGTGATCGTCCTTCACCGTAGATGACCGTCCCTCATCTTATCCCCAACAGTGCAGCCGTACCCTGCTAGGTGATCGTCCTTCACCTTTGATGACCGTATCTCATCGTTTATTTCAAATCTCCAGAGAGTCTTATAGCTCTACCTAATGGATGTCCCCATCATAATCTCTTATATCCCCAGCTTGTCGGCCGTCCCTGTCATTGCTTTGTTTCCCGCATCTTCCCCAGCATGTCGGTCGTCCCCGTCATTGCTTTATCCCCAGCAGTCGTCCTCTGCTCGACTGTCGTCCTCCGTCGCCCGCACTTTATAGTTATACTTTATTTTCTTCTTACAATCTATATCCATTTTCTTCTTCATTCCGTGAGTGCAAATTTTGGACTGTCTTTGGTATTCAACCACAAGTTATCTTGTTTGCCTGTTAAGCCGTTGCTTACATTCTGCACAGCTAACTCATGTTTGAATAGGGGCAAATGTAAACACCCCAAATTTGCCCTCACCCATTCACACCATGGCTTGTGATCTCTTTTCATTTGCATAAGTCAATCATAGCATCTCATATTGCATATTTGCTTCACTACATTGATTCTAAGTCATCTGCATCAAGGGTTTGTGATCTGAGCCATCCCTGAGCCATTTGAGCCACTCAAAAGGTCATCAATCACTTCAAAGGGGTCCATGAATGTTCAAGCATCATATTATACCCTCACAAGGTCAAAGAAGTCAAAGAATCACAAGAACTGAAAAAGGCATGGAAGCAGAGCCAGGTTTAACTGCACAGATGACCTAGAATTAGGGTTTTGGTTTCAGAGGCCATAACTCCAAAATTTTTGGTCATTCTTGTTTCTATTGGTGTCTATATGGTATAGGGATCATGCATATCAATTTTCATGAAGAAATTCCATGGGGAAGGCATCTGATCAAGAGTTGACTTCTTGAGCAAGTCAGTGCAAAATCAGGGCATCTGAGGCCCCCAATAACCCAACCAAAGGGTATTCTCCATCAATTTGAATGTGTATGATCTTTATTTGATCATAGAAGATGTTAGAAGTTCACAAAATTGAAGAATTTCAAGCCATTTGCAAAGTTGCCTTTTTGGGAAAGTGACTTGTAATGTAAACTTGCTATTTTGGGAAAGTTTTTCAACCTCCTCAAATTGATTCAAAAATGCTTCAAATGAGAAAACTTTGGTCATAAAAGTTGTAGATTGGATCATTCCCTTTTCAAAAATTACAAGAACTCATTCTAATTCCTTTTTGATCAAAAGGTATGACCTTGCAAAGTTGGATAAAATCACATAATTTCAAGTTTTACACCAAAGAGGCAAAGTTGCAAAACCTTATGCCAAGGCAAAATGTGACTTCAATATGACTTCTATGCATTACACAAACATGAACCATGACCTAAAAATCAGAATGCACCAAAGAATTGTCCATTTTCATGACTTGTGCATTAAGAAACTTGAAAAGGGCCAAGACTTTGTGAAATTGCAAAAACTCACATAAACCCTAATCCACTTGCTGCATTGCCTCAAACTCATTTCCATGGTCCTCCTTGATCACAGCTGAGCCAAGCCATGCCTTTGTACCTTGACTGAACCAGCCCATACTTCTCTTACACAAAAAGTTGTCTTTATGCATAATGACCCATACCAATCAAGCTAGGCCAGCAACAACTCCCTGACCTATCCCAACTTGATACATGGACAAAATGAGACTCAACACATAACACAACACATCCTGAAACATCCCACAAGTCAGCATCCTCAAAACTCACCTCTTATGCATTTTCATTCGAATCTCTCCATACAAGCCACAAACATCAAAACAAACTTCATAGAACCACTCAATATGATCCTTTGATCATTTCCCAAACATCAATTTTCCCTGAAAAGCCCTCAAACAGAAACCCGATTTTCCACTTCCCTTCAACAGAACTTCATCAAACTCTTAAACCAGCCACATTAAACTCCAACCAATTATTGCAAGCTTCTCAGGGGGTTCACTAAAGGCATCTTGGACCAAAGAAGCAGCCAGAAAGTTCCAAAGATCAAAGCTCCAGTTCAGGTGAGCTCAAGAACAATTTTTCCAGAAACTCGTTTTTAAGTTACCAAATGATTCTTTATGCTTCACTGATCATGTTGATGTGTTTTGTTTTGAAAATGGTTGAGAAATGAGTGTGTATTCGTGTTTTGAAACTTTTTGACCTAAAACTGTTTTGATTCGATTCTCATTGTTGATGTGTTTTAAATGTTGTTTGTTTGTTGATTCTTGATGTATGATGTATGGGGATCATTTTTGGGCAGAGGGATTGGATTTTAGTGGCCTAGGGAAGAAGTTTGCAATTTTCAGGGAGGGGTGTGGCCGGAGAAGATGACCGGAGGTTATTTCCGGCCACCTGAAAGTCATTAGTTCATTAAATGCGTTTAGGGATCAGTTTGAATTTGGACCATGGATTTGTTTGACTTGCGTTGACTCCCGCGCGTTTGAATGGACCAGATCTCTCATTAAAACCCTAATCCTAATTAATCAAATTAATTAATTAAGTTTAATTTAATCCAGCCTGTTTGAATCTGGGCCACTGGATCTGGCGCCAGTCAACTCCCGCGCATCCCATTTAAACATCAGCCATTGGATTTGCATACCTCTCATTTTATTCAATTTTATTTCATTTCTTTTTCATTTTATTTCTACAAATTATTTAAAATAGCAAATCACATTTAAAAATTCTGAAAATTTTTGTCAAGCATTTCATTAATTTTCAGAACCCAAAAATATTTTTATTTTTATTTTTTGCATTAAAAATTATTTTTAAATCATTTAAATGTTTATTTTTAATTAGTTAATGAAAATTAATTAATTAAAAATACATTTAGGTATTTAAAAATCACAAAAAAATTCACATTGCATTTTAAAACATTTAGAAACATTATCAAACTCTCAAAACAAATTTTTTTAGGTTCTTGATGCATTTTAACAATTTTCATTGGAATTAAATTCATTTAAGGGCAATATTTTGGTTCAAACTTTGAAAAATCCCTTCTGCCTAACCCTTGAGAGTTTGATGATGGTTCTTCTTGCATTGCATCCTTCATATCATGTAGTTTATAGGATAAAATTGATTTGAATTCATATTTCATTTTCAATTTGTTTTGCATTTTTCATTGTAAGGCACCCCAAAACCCTAGCCAACTTAGGAAATTCATAACTTGCACTAGGTTAAGAGTTAGATCCCCTCCTTTGGGCAGTGAACTTGTGTAGGGTTAAGGTTACTTTGATCCCACTTTCAATTTTTTATCTTAACATTTGCTTCTGGTTTTGGATTTTTGTGATGCATGTTGTATGTAAACCCTAATTTGTGCTTTCCTTTGCATCCATCTCTCATTTGCTTGCATTCAATGACTTGCCATGACATTTTGTGCATCCACATGATTCATAATACATCTTAGGACATATTAGAATCATGTTTGATCATTGCATCATTCCTTTGCCATGTTATATGTTCATTTCATCTCATAAACATTCATGAACTTCTTTGGTTCAAAGCATGCCTCCTTTGCATCCTTATGCTTGTTTGATCATTCTAATCTCTTGTCATGTGTTTGCATGATCTCTTAGCATCATTGAAATCATGTATATGCTTCTGACTTTGGTTTGCATCATGACATTTCATCTCATTTGCATTGCATTTCATTTCTTTTGCTAACTTTTTAGGTGGTAAGTTGTTTTGGGAAGTGAATTTGCCTTCACTTCTCACAATCTCTTCTCATCTCTCTTGCATCTTTGCTGCATTTTATCTTTGTATTAGAGTGAGCTTGCTCATTCATTTTCATCTCTTACTTTCTTTCTTCAGGCAACTTGTCTTCTTAAGTGAAGCAAGTTGTCTTGCTTCTCTTTGCTTCTTCTTCCTTTCATCTGCTTCTCTCCTTGGTGGCCCTTTGAAGATCTTTCTCTCTTAAGCCTCATAAACCCTAGGATCTCCAAGTATGATGACAATTAGGGTTTTGATTAGTCCCCCATTTAGATTTTACCTTTGTGTCATCTTTGATTCTTCTTTTCTCATCTCATAATCAAGGACTAAACCCTAAAGGTTTTAAGGCTTTGTGGTTAAGCTTATGCATGCATCCTTCTATTAGGATGGAGTGTATAACTTTAATCCTAAGTGTTAAACCCTTAATGTGTTTAAATCCTTCAATTAACTCATCTAATAATCATCAAGACATCAAGCTTGTAACTTGGGCCTTGCATTAGGGTTCTATTTCTTCCTTAATTGGTTAAGAAGGACTAACCCTAGTGTTAATGGACAAGTCCCCCTCAAGTTGTCTTACAAACCCTAAAAATCATTTCTTCATCTTATCATTAATTAAAATCCATTTAATAAAGCCTTTGTTTTGTCATGAGATTAATCCCTAATCATGGATTAAGTTGAGGAGCCTTCCTCAACTTAAATGTTCTCATCTATAATCCTTCTATTAGGATGGTGTAATGAGTCCATTAAATCCCTGATTATGGCTTAAACTCATTACTTAACACTAAACAAAAACAACAAAAAAACATCTAAATAATCACAAGTAGGTTAATGATCTTAATCCTACATCATGGTGATTAAGTGTGAGGTGCTTACTTCATACTTAAGGTATTCTCATTACCCCTAATCAAAGGGAGGATGTGATGAGTTTACTAACCTTTGGTTTAGGCTTAAGCTCATTAACTTATGACAAATCCAAAAGCAATAAAAGATTGAAAACACAAAAACAAACAATAATCGTCTCCTCCGGGATTCTTTTCTCATCTCATTCATTCACAAACAAGAACTCGCTTCTTCCGTCTAATGCAAGACAGTTTGCACCTGAGCCAGACAGGTCATACACTTGAGCATAGACAAGCAAGCAGTTCATCAATCAATTTATCTTTCAGTCTCTTTAAGTCGAACTACGGTGTTCTGACTTCCTCATTGCACGAGAGGATACGTAGGCATAACGTAACAGTTATCGAACAAAAGTCTCTATATATTCCCCCTCCTTCCAGCATCATTCTTTAAGCCTCAAAATCTTGGGCTTACTCTGGTTCTTACACTGACACACCTCTTATGCACTTCTCACTTCCTTTACATTGACACTTGCATTCTTTCCAGCTTTGATACACAGATATCACTGACACTACCCCTTTTAAACACAAATCTTTTAAGCGTGGATCCCGTCGAGTACGGCGGACAATTTGGGTGCTAATACCTTCCCAGATTGTAACCAACCCCCTTTCTCAGTCTCTCTGGTTCGCAACCGTCTTATCCATCTCTTTTCTCAGGTTTATGCAGCATTACCTTTCCTCCGGGATAAAAATGCCTAGCTGGCGACTCTTGTCTTCTGAGTTCACCCCTGTGTGTACTCTCCTCTTTCGCCGACCGTTCGCGTTTGTACCCCTTCTGACCTGGGTGTCATTTGGTGGGAGCGACACTTATTATCTTTGGTTTGGTTTTGACCTGTTCTGCTGCTCAGACTTTTTAAGTTATCTACACCAGCATCTTCATCAGTGTTCCTTCTCCAGCACCTTCATCAGTTTGTCAGAGCCTCTTCTCCAGTTATCTTCATCAGTCTTCAGCAGTTACCTTCATCATGGTTTATCACAGTCTTCTTCACCAGCATCCATTATCAGCATGGACACTTCTAGGAAGAGCAACATCACATACCACTTCTTTGAGCCCACCCTGACAGGCATCAGGCAGATCTAGTCTCTCATCACTCTTGATCATGTCCCATTATTCAGGGAACATTATGGAGGCATATTGGACATGATCATGGACCTGTATGCATCCTAGAGGAGCATGATCCATACTTGCTTGCAGTTTTATGATCCTCCTCTCAGATGCTTCACATTCCCTGATTTTCAGTTGGGACCTCTACTAGAAGAATTTTCCATGTTGTTAGGTGTCCCTATCAGGAGAGGGATTCCTTTCAACCCTGAGATGGTTTCTCCCAAGAATGAAGACATAGCTAAGGAATTGCATTTAGAGCATGCCCTCATTGATCAGAGTATGACCACCAAGGTTGGGGTTCCAGGCCTTCACTTTGACTTCTTGATTTCCCAGGCCACCCTGCATGTTGCAGCAGGGAAGTGGGATGCTGTTTGCGCACTCTTGGCACTTAGCATATATGGAGTTATCTTGTTTGCAGATGAGCCAAAGTTTGAAAGCAAGAATGCCATTCACCTATTCTTACTGAGGATCCCAGTTCCTACCTTGCTTGGAGACTTCTATTATTCAGTACACCAAAGGAATGAGAAGCAAAGAGGAAGACCGGTCAGATGTTGTGCTCCCATTTATTACTTTTGGTTGCTAAGACACTTTCCAAAATCAGACACTTTCCTGAACCCTCATCAACCAAGGAATTGGGCTAAGAGATTGATTGTCCTTACATCAGAAGACATCAGATGGTGTACTCAGAGCACCAAGGGCAAAGACATCATTACTAGTTGTGGGCAATATCCTAATGTGTCTTTGATTGGAGTAAAAGGTTGCATCAACTACAACCCTTTGCTTTTTAAGAGGCAATTAGGGTATGCTTTGGTCCATCCCCCCAGAGGGAAAGACTTGACTGAAACCTTATATTGTGACATCCAGCACAATTCAGTTGTTGTCAGACAGGCAGCCTGGGCCTGGGATAACATTCAGACTAAGGGGACAGCCATTCTGGGTAAGTGTAACAACATTGCTTCAGCACATTATCTTGATTGGTCTCGTACCAGGGCACAGATCACCCGGATGCCATTCACCTTAGAAGATGTACCTGGACCTTCAACAGTGCAACCTGCAGCTACTGTTAGTTTGGAAGAGTTTGAGAAACTAAAAGAGAGGAATACTCAACTCTCTGAAGCCTTGAAGAAGACCCTCTGGGAGAGGAATGACAGTCGTCTAAATAATGAGAGGTTGGAAAGGCTCAGGATTGAGCACTTTACCAAGATTGAGAAGACGGATGACTACATCAGAAAGGCTAGGGCAGGGGAGTTAGTACTGAAGAACGCTTGCAAGGAAGCAAAGACTCGGAAGGCTAGGGCAGAGCATTACTTAGAGGAGAGTCGGGCTAGGTGGATCAGGATCACTGAGGCTCATGCACAAGAAGATCAGAGAACTCAAGCAAAGATAGAGCAGCTAGAGGCTAGTGAGAAGAAGCATCAGGAGGCATTATTAGCAGCACAAAAAGAGATCTCTGAATTCAAACTCCGAGCAGGGTTGAAGAGGTCAAAGGATCAGGATAAGCACAAGAAGTTGACCAATTCCATTGCTACCAGGAACCTCCTCATCAGGACTATCACAGAGCACCCGGTTGGTCCAGTGACTGAGGCCCTCCTGAAGGAAGTCAGAGAGGATGACTTTGGGCTGGATGTTTGACTCTTTTTTGTTTGTACTTCATTTTGATTGTATTTCCTTTTTGTTGATGTATTTTGATCCACCATGGGAATGTTATTGTAATCAAACTATGTATCTTCACTCTTTGTAATATATATGGTTTGTATTATTTTTGGTGGGCTTTATCTCTCTCTGCAACATCATCAGCATTTCCTCGAGGTTTGGAAAGGTCAAAACCAAAGAACCAAACCGGATACCCTTGGAAGACAAATAGGCATCCTGCATTGCATACTAACATTTTCTTTGATTTGTAGGTTTTGTTTTATTGTTGTTTCTCACTTTGTTGTGGTTTCAAGAAACATTGCTCGCAGAAGAGTGTTCCATGTCAACAGAATACACTGGTACCCAACGAGAAACAACCTTTCGGGACTACAGATGGATCAAGTTCAACAAGACCTAAATGAAGTGAGGGCCCAGATGGCCAATGAAAGGGTTGAGATGAGAAATCAGATGAACAAATTTCTGACAGTGATGACTGGTCTAGCTCAGAGCCAGGAAAGACTGAGGGAGTTAGTTGAGCGACAAACTCCCGAGGAACACCATCCAGGTACAGGAGGTACCAGTAACAACGATCACGTGCAGCTTCACACTGGTCCACCAGTGTTTGGACCTCATCTGAACCCAGACATCAATGCCATAAGAAATACCCAGGGTAACATTACTGGAGGAAGGGTCTTGCAAGAGGATCCTCAAGAAGAGCAGTTTACTGTGGTCGGAGCTGGAGACGAAGTTTACGACCGTCGATTAGATGAAATTGCAGAGAAGCTAAGGTCTCTTGAATCCTAAAACTCTCTAGGTTTTGATTTCATGGACATGGGATTGGTGGAAGGGGTGAGAATTCCTCACAAGTTTAAACCCCCGTGTTTTGAAAGATATAATGGCACATCCTGCCCGCGTACCCACCTTCAGTCTTTCTTGGGAATATTAAAAGCATACACCATGGACGAGAAGCTATGGATGTTCTACTTCGAGGATAGCTTCACAGGGGCATCCCGAGAATGGTATTCCCACTTGACCAAAGCCATAGTAAGAAACTGGAAAGACTTGGCTGAAGCTTTTATCCGTCAGTATCAATATAATCTGGACATGGCCCCAAACAGGACCCTTTTAATGGAAATGTCTCAGTCTTCCCGTGAGAGCTTTAGAGAGTATGCCCAAAGGTGGAGGCAACTAGTTGCTGCCATTCAACCCCCGATGTCTGAAAGGGAGATGGCAGATATGTTCATGAATACTCTCCAGGGTACCTATATTGAAAGATTGGTTGTATTTTCTTCCACCAGCTTTGCAGATGTGGTGATAGCTGGGGAAAGAATTGAGAGCCTACTAAAGATGGGAAAGATCTCCGACAACGGTGCCAGTTCAAGCAATGCAAGGAAGCCATTTGTTGGACCCCGTATGTCTGGTGAAACAAACTCTGTACACACGGGAAGAGGGAGACCCCAATATCTGCCCAGATCAGTTGCTGCTGTTACTATCCCTACTCCACCTCCTCAGTATACTCAACAACCACAACACTTTCCGCAACAGCCACAGTTTCCTCAACAGGGGTCATACAACAACAATAACAACAATCAACAACAACGCCCTTTTCAACAGCAGCCATCTCAGATCAACAGGGTGATAGATCCTATCCCAATGGCATATGCTACATTGCTACCACAACTCCTGAAGCCTAATCTTGTTGAGTTAAGGACATTGGCTCCACCTGATCCTCAGAACCTTCCGAGAAACTATGATGTCAACGCTAGATGTGCTTTTCATTCCAACGCACCTGGTCACTCTATGGAAAAATGCAGGGCTCTGCATATGACGGTCCAGGATCTGGTAGATTCAAAAGCCCTGAACTTTGCACCTCATCCCAATGTAATGAAAATTCATATGCCAAGCCACAATGGGCCAAGGATTAATTCTATAGAGGAAGGCTCACCCATGAGTTTAGTAGAAGATATTGCAAGTATTCAGACACCTCTGGTAGAGGTTAAAGCCCAGCTTTTGAAATGCCAAGTGTTTCCAGGTTGTGAGGCCTGTTGTGAATCTTGCAAGATTTCCGTGAATGGGTGTTCAAGCTTGAGGAGTGGAATTAATGGCTTGATCAAAGAAGGCATTTTGCAAATGACCACAACAGCTTCTACAACACCAGCAACTCCTTTTTCAACAACAAGTGATTCTTCTACAACTGCAACAACCATTGTTCCTACTGATTCAACTACAACTTCAGCAACCATTTCTTCCATCACTTCAACAAACAACAGTTCCACTTCATCTCCTTCTACAACTTCAGCAACCACCAACAATGATGTCTCCACAGTTACTATTTATTATGACCCGAGAATGGTCCCGAACTCCAGCAATTTTCAACAATCTCAGCAACGGTTTCAACAACAAACAAGCTTTAGTTCATCACCACCAACATCCACCAGAAGTCCTGTCACTATCTTCTATGATCCACAGACAATTATGGTTCCAACATCTGCTGCAGTGAGCCTAGTCACCAGCACGGTGCCAGGGCCAATTCCATATGATAAAGACAGTGTTGTACCATGGCATTATGGTGCTGACCTTTACTGCAATGGAGAAAAAGTCCTTCTTGATTCTTCAGTGCCTACTCCCCAAGTGGACAATGTCGGGGGAGGCGAAGGCTTCACCCAAAGCAGACGCCTCTTCGCGTCACAAGCTCCAAGAACTAGCACTGAGGCAGAGGCTGCTGCCAAAGCCAAAGGGAAGAGTGCGATACCTGAAGAATATGCATCAAAAGAGACTCATAAATCATCCTTTGATCAGGATATGGATGAATTTATGAGGATAATTCAAAGAAGTGACTATAAAGTTGTGGACCAGCTCCATCAGACACCTTCTAAGATCTCTATACTATTCCTACTGTTGTGTTGCGAAGCTCATCGGGATGCACTACTCAAAGTTTTGCATGCTGCCTACGTGCCAGAAGAGATCACAGTGAATCAACTTGAAACAGTGGTGTCTAATGTCAATACTAGCCATGGGCTAGGTTTCACTGATGCTGATTTGACAACAGAAGGACGTCACCACAATAAAGCTTTGCACATAACCCTGGAGTGCAAAGGAGCTGTACTATCTCATGTTCTTGTAGACACTGGGTCCTCACTCAATGTCTTGCCAAAGAAAGCTCTTATCAAGCTTGAATATGATGGAACAGCTCTCCGACCAAGCAATCTGGTGGTCAGGGCTTTTGATGGTTCCAAGAGGTCTGTTTTTGGAGAGGTGGAGCCGCCTGTGATAATCGGTCCGCAGGTCTTTCAGACTACTTTTTATGTGATGGACTTTCAGCCGGCCTACAGCTGTTTGTTGGGTCGACCATGGATTCACGTCGCTGGCGCAGTAACGTCGACCCTTCACCAGAAATTGAAATATGAGTGGGAAGGACAGATTATCACCATCTGTGGTGAGGAGGACGTATTTGTTAGCCATCTGGCTACATATAAGTATATTGAGATGGATGGTGAAATCCATGAAACTATGAGCCAGGGGTTCGAGGCCCTGAATGTCAATGAGGCGATGACTGAAGTATTTGCTGCATCCCAGGAGGATAGGATGGGTACTTCAATTGTCTCCTATCAGCAAGCCCGGAAGGTTGTTGAAGATGGTAATGCCCAAGGCTGGGGAAAGCTGTTTCCGGTGGAAAAGAAGGAAGACATATTTGGTTTGGGTTACAGACCATTCCGACAAGATCAATCAGAGGCTGCCAAAGAGCCCAAGTTCATCAGTGGGGGGATGCTCACCCCAGATGTTGTTAACAACCTGGAAGACGAGGCAGAAAGCGACCGCAACCTGGAGAGTTGGATATGTCCAAGGATCCCGGGGCACCAAGTCCTTAACTGGTCTTCCCAGGAAATTATAAGGGTTACTCCTGCAGAGTAATTATTATTTCCTGCCTTTTTTAGCATGCATCAAGTCCTGCATCTTGCCCAAGGTGTCAGGACTCATTTTTTAATAGGGCCATATTGTAATTTTGTGAAAATGAATTATCAATGAATATCAGACATTTTTTGCAAACAAGTCTCTTTTTTGCTCACTGTCTTTTCATTTTTTACTTTTGTACAAAACAATAAAATGGCAATGTTTTCAAAATAAATAACTTCATTTTCACTTTTTCTAAGCAAGATTAAAACTGATCACTAAAATGAACCAATCTCAACCCTTGCAGAGATTATCCTCCAGATTGCACCAACAACAGCACTACTATGACCTTGTATGACTTCAACAATCCAATTAATCAGGCTGATGAAGGGGTTGAAAAAGACTATGAGTTATCGAAAGAGTTAGCTAGGTTGTTGAGGCAAGAAGAGAAAGTGATTACCCCTCATCAGGAGGAGGTTGGAACAGTGAATCTTGGTACCGAAGAGGATTTAAAAGAAGTGAAGATTGGGGCCAGTCTGCAGGCTTCAGTAAAAGAACAGCTCATTGACATGCTTCGAGAATACGTCGACATCTTTGCTTGGTCCTATCAAGACATGCCAGGTCTTGATACTGACATTGTTATGCACAAACTGCCTTTGAAAGAAGATTTCCCTCCAGTGAAGCAAAATCTACGTCGTACTCGTCCAGATATGGCCATGAAGATAAAAGAAGAGGTACAAAAACAGTGGGACGCCGGTTTCCTTGTTGTAACTAGTTACCCGCCGTGGGTCGCTAACATTATACCAGTTCCTAAGAAGGATGGCAAAGTACGGATGTGTTTGGATTACCGGGATCTAAACAGAGCAAGCCCGAAGGATGACTTCCCATTACCTCACATCGATGTATTGGTGAACAACACAGCTCAGTTCTCGGTGTTCTCCTTCATGGATGGTTTTTCTGGGTATAATCAGATTAGGATGTCACCCGAAGACATGGAGAAGACTACCTTCATCACACCTTGGGGCACATTTTTTTATAAGGTAATGCCATTTGGATTGAAGAATGCCAGTGCGACTTATCAACGGGCTATGGTAACTTTATTCCACGACATGATCCACAAAGAAGTTGAATGCTACGTGGATGACATGATTTCCAAGTCCCTCACTGAAGAAGCTCATATGGAAAATCTACTAAAATTGTTCAAGCGTCTAAGAAAGTATCAACTGAAGTTAAACCCCAACAAATGCACATTCGGGGTACGTTCTGGTAAGCTGCTGGGATTTATCGTAAGTGAAAAAGGAATTGAGGTTGATCCCGACAAAGTCAAAGCCATTCAGGAGATGCCTGCACCTCGGACTGAAAAGGAAGTTCGGGGGTTCTTAGGTAGATTGAACTACATATCAAGGTTCATATCTCATCTTACAGCAACATGTGAGCCCCTGTTCAAACTATTAAGAAAGGAACAAACAGTCAGGTGGAATGAAGATTGTCAGAAGGCTTTTGACAAGATCAAGGAGTACCTACAAGAACCTCCAATTCTTATGCCTTCTGTTGTGCTTTAGCGTGGGCTGCTCGCCGACTAAGACAGTATATGCTGACTCACACTACCTTATTGATCTCAAAAATGGATCCAGTCAAGTACATATTTGAGAAGCCAGCACTTACCGGAAGGGTTGCAAGATGGCAAATGATTCTGACAGAGTATGACATTCAGTACACATCTCAAAAGGCCATCAAAGGTAGTGTACTGTCTGACTATCTGGCTGAGCAACCCATTGAAGATTACCAGCCAATGAGATTTGACTTCCCTGATAAAGACATCATGTTCCTGAAAGCTAAAGATCATAAAGAGCTTGTTCACACTGAAGGGCCTGACCCAGAAGAAGAATGGACAATGATGTTTGATGGGGCTGTCAATATGAATGGTCGTGGAGTTGGTGCAGTGATCATTACACCTAAAGGAGTTCATATGCCTTTCTCGGCAAAAGTCACCTTTGTCTGCACTAACAACGAAGCTGAATATGAAGCATGTATCATGGGTCTTGAGGAAGCCATTGACCTCAGGATCAAAACTTTAACTGTATTCGGAGATTCAAATTTGGTAATCAATCAGACCAACGGCAAATGGTACACTCACCAAGAGCATTTGATTCCATACCGTGACTACACGAGGAGATTATTGACTTTCTTCACAACAGTCAAACTTGAGTACATCCCTCGAGACGAAAATCAGTTTGCAAATGCTCTAGCTACCATTTCTTCCATGATCAAGGTTCAAACTGCAAATTATGTGCCTCGGATTTTAGTGTCCAGACTAGACCGACCAGCGTACGTATTCTCTGTGGACATTGCTAAAGATGACAAGCCTTGGTTCCATGACATCAAATGCTTCTTAGAAGATCAGGCATACCCACCTGGGTCATCATCCAATGATAAGAAGACATTAAGAACGATGGTCGGTAGTTTCTTTCTTAATGCTGATGGTTCATTATACAAGCGAAACTTCGATATGGTTCTGCTCAGGTGTGTTGATAAGAAAGAAGCAGACTTGCTGATGCACGAGGTGCATGAAGGATCTTTCGGTACCCATGCTGGAGGGAATTCCATGGCTAAGAAATTATTACGATCAGGTTACTACTGGATCACAATGGATGTAGACTGTTGCGCCTATGCCATAAAATGTCACAAGTGCCAGATCTACGCAGATAAAGTGCATGTACCTCCGAATCCTTTGAACGTGATGTCTTCACCTTGGCCCTTTTCCACGTGGGGCATTGACATGATTGGAAAGATCGAACCGACTGCTTCAAATGGCCACAGATTCATCCTGGTAGCCATTGATTACTTCACAAAGTGGGTTGAAGCAGCTTCGTATGCAAACGTCACCAGACAAGTGGTAGCCAGATTTCTGAAAAGAGACATCATCTGTCGATATGGAGTTCCCGAGCGAATCATTATAGATAATGGTTCCAATTTGAACAACAAAATGATAGCAGAACTGTGTCGGGACTTCAAAATCCAACATCACAACTCTTCTCCTTACAGGCCAAAGATGAATGGCGTTGTTGAAGCAGCTAACAAAAACATCAAGAAGATTGTGTAGAAGATGGTGATTACTTACAAAGACTGGCATGAGATGCTACCATTTGCCTTGCATGGGTATCGTACCTCAATCAGAATGTCTATTGGGGCAACACCTTATCAACTTGTGTATGGTAAGGAAGTTGTCCTACCCGTGGAAGTTGAATTACCCTCCTTACGGGTACTGATGGATGTAAAGCTAAATGAAGCAGAATGGGTCCGATCTCGATACAATCAGCTGAATTTGATCGAAGAAAAGAGGTTAGCTGCTATTTGCCATGGGCAGCTATATCAGAAAAGGATGAAGAAAGCCTTCGATCAGAAAGTCAGACTTCGGGAATACCAAGTGAGAGATCTTGTGCTGAAAAGACTTCTTCCTCCTCATACAGACCACATGGGCAAGTGGACTCCAAATTACGATGGCCCATTCATAGTAAAGAAAGTTTTCTCTGGTGGAGCACTTATGCTCACTACTATGGATGGTGAAGATTTCTTATCCCCTGTGAATTCAGATGCAGTTAAAAAAGACTTCGCATAAAAAAAACCGCTGAACATAAAAACAGAATGTAAGTCCAGGAAAAAATAGGGCGTCCCGACGAGTCAAAAAAAGAATAAAAGACTCGGGCAAAAATAAGGGAAAATTAAAAAAATGTACACCCACTGAGATGAAAAGCCGCAATGGACAGCTCAGGCAAAAATGAGTATCCTTCGGGATTCTTTCCTTATCACACTCATTCATAAGCGAGAACTTGCTTCTTCCGTCTAATGTAAGACAACTAGCACTTGAGCCAGACAAGTCATACACTTGAGCATAGACAAGCAAGCAGTTTACAGTCAATTTATCTTTCAGTCTCTTTGAGTTGAACTACGGTGTTCTGACTTCCTCATTGCACGCGAGGATACGTAGGCATAACTTAACAGTTATCGAACAAAAGTCTATGTGTCTTCCCCCTCTTTCAACATTCTCTTTTAAGCCTCAATTCTGAGCATTTCATTTCACCCTTTTGCACTGACACTTGTAAATTTTCCTCCCAGCTTTTGCACACAGATAGCACATACACTACCCCTTTTAAACATAATCTCTTAAGCATGGATCCCGTCGAGTACGACGGACAATCTGGGTGCTAATACCTTCCCAGGTTGTAACCAACCCCCTTTCTCAGTTTCTATGGTTCACAACCGTCTTATCCATATCTTTCTAGGTTTATGCAGCATTACCTTTCCTTCGGGATAAAAATGCCTAGCTGGCGACTCTATTCACCTTCATTTCATGTTTTCCTTTCGCCGACCGTTCGCGTCAGTACCCTATCTGACCCGGTGTCTTTTCGGGGGAGCGACAGATAGAAGTGGAAGTTCATTAACTGGAATATTTTGTGTAAGAAGGTGAGACTGATCACTTTTCTAATTGATCGTGCTTTTGTGAAGAACGTTTAAGAAGATAAAAGGAGGAGAGAAGCCTAGGGTCTTGAAGGATTTCTAGGATATCTTAGAGAGAGAAGGAAAAGGCTACAAATTTCTCTAAGGCATGGGGAGTTTTCATTGTTTATTATAGTTTTATAGGATTTGATTGTGAATAGATTAGGTTTTGTATACTTTATGGGAATTGTTGTATGTGGTGATTTAGATTGAGTTAGGAGTGAATGAATTGATGAAATAGAGTGAATTGAAATTCTATGTGTTGATTTAGGTGTATTATGTGCGTCTTGTAGTCAGTTTTTATATTGGAAAAAGTGTATTTTTGGAGCATTTCAGGTCAAAACACGGCATAAAACACTTTTTCGGGAAATTTTGGGTTTTTACGCATCCTGACACGGACCGTGTCACATGACACGGCCACCCGTGTCAGCTTTCTGGTTGGGGAAAACAAAACCACTGTCTCTGCTGTATTTTTGTTTTGTTTTGGGGTTTTGAACGTAGGCCTCTGACATGGGAAGTGTTATAGGACACGGGTGGTCGTGTCAGGTGACTGTATTAGTCATTTTTACGCTTCTTGATTCTTTCTCAAGCCTATTTTTGTTGTTGAGTTATTTATTGATAAATATAAGATAAAAAATGATTGTATGATGATTTCTTGTTGAATATGGAATGAATGATGCATGTGTTGATTTTTGATGAACTAAGGAGAATACACATCATTACATTTCATAGAATTTTATGTTGGGGCTCCGGCCTATGGGTAGCTTCAATCCCATTGTGTGGATTGAAGTGATATGTTGTGCTCCCTTGTGGATGGTTGATGGATAGTGTCCATCCATGGAGAATCGATACCACATGCATTCTTTGCATTTCATTATAGTTTACATTGCATATGAATGAACGTAAATGTGTTTGTTTTGTGAAGTTTTGTTGATGAAGTAATGAGAATTTTGTTGCTTATTCTGTTTATTTTCCATGTCCTTATATTATTATAATGAATTATGATTTCTCACTCTGCCTGCTTGGAAATGTTTCCTCCTATGTGGGTAACTTGCAGATAACCAAGAGTATATTCGCGGTGCTGGAGGATGTAGTCTTGGGAATGTTTCTTTTATCGCTATAGTAGTGTTTTAGTGGTGTCTTACTCTGATATATGTAACATCAGGTTGGGATCGTTTGTGAACCTCGCGTTTTTATTTTGGTTTATGTTGGAATATTTTTATGTTGTTGATGAACTTATGAATTGGATACATTTCCCTATGAAGTAAATTTTATTGACTTAATTTAAAAAGTATGGTTTCTGATGCATAACTGTCAATTTATGTTAATAATGAATGTGTAACCCGTGTTACGTGACATGACAATGAATATAATGATGTTTTGAATACACGTGGCACCTTTCTTATTGATTTTTACTCTAATAATATGAAATATTATTCGATAATTGTATGTGGGGTATAAGGGTATTACATTAGTGGTATCATAGCAGGTCGGTCTATCCGACCAAGTTTGTTGTTGTAAGTTTGTTGTCAATCGTTACTTGTTAACAATTATTTTATTTTCTGATGTGGTAAGTGTTGTACAGAATGGCTGGAAATAACACATGTGCTCTTGATGATGCTATTACAGATCTTGCTCAAACTACGACTCGACACAATGCTCATGATGAGTTTCGTGCTTTAGAGAAATTTTAGAGGAATAACCCATTGGTTTTTGAAGGAATTCGTGATCTAGCAAGCGCACAAAAGTGTTTCAAAGTGATTACGAATATTTTCAGGGTGATGGTATGTGCCAATGCGCATAGGGTATAATTTGGTACCCATGTGTTGTCTGAGGAGGCTGAGGACTGGTGGGATAATACTCATCAGTGTTTGGAGGATGCTGGTATTGTGGTGACTTGAATTGTGTTTAAGACAGAGTTCCTTAAGAAGTATTTTATAGAAGATGCTCGTGGTAAAATGTAAGTGGAGTTCCTTGAATTGAAGCAAACAAATATGACTGTAGCAGAGAATGCTGCCAAGTTTGAGAGGCTTGTGAAGTTTTGTCGTCACTACAACCGTGCATATGATGAACTTTCTAAGTGTCTCAAGTTTGAAAATGGGATAAGACCATAGATTAAGAAGGGGATTGGATGCCAACAGATTCGTAGGTATGCAGAATTGGTATATAAGATTCGAATTTATGATGAGGATAGCCAAGCTCGATCTGTTGACTACAAACAGCTGAGTGAGAAGAAAGACCAGGGCCAATTTAGAGGGAAACCTTATGTGACTCCAGGTGGCAAGGGGAAATAGAAGGTATTAGATAAGAAGAATCCAAGTAAGGGAGCCGCTAATTCAACTACTAAGTGCTATAAGTGTGGAGAGTCAGGTCACACAATTGATGTGTGTACAAACAAGATTCTAAGATGTTACCATTGTGGTAAGACTGGACATAAAATTGGTGATTGTCCGAATAAGGGGCCGACCTGTTTTAGTTGTGGTGAGCAGGGACATATCAGAACTCAATTCCAGAAACCAAAGAAGACTGCTACTAATACTTATACTAATGGAAGATTGTTTCCTTTGGCTGGTTCAGAAGTTCCTAAGAAGAACAACTTGATTCGAGGTACTTGCTTTATTAACAATGTTGAGTTGATTGTTATTATTGATACTGGAGCTACACATTCATTTATCTCCCTTGAGTTTGCTACTAGATTGGGTTTGAAATTATCTAATATGAGTGGTAGTATGATAATAGAGACTCATGCTAATGGTTTTGTGACTACTATGCTTGTTTGATTGAAGTGTCCTTTGTCGATCTTCGAGAAGAATTTTGTGATGGATTTGGTGTGCTTACCCTTGCACCAGATCAATGTTATCCTTGGTATGAACTGGTTGGAATTCGATTATGTTCATATTAACTGTTATAGTAAGACTGTGAGGTTTCCCGAGTTAAGCGAGAATGGCGAGTTGATGTTCATATCTGCTAAGCAAGTGGATAAACTTCTAGCGGATGAAGCCTTGATGTTTGCAGTGTTTGCATCATTTAAAGTTGATTGTGAAGCTATCAGTGTTGAATTTCTGATAGTTTGTGAGTTTTCTGATGCATTTCCGGAAGATATAAGTGATTTACCTTCAAAATGTGAAATTGAGTTTGTTGTAGCTTTAATACCAGGTACAAGTCTGGTGTCGATGGCTCCTTATCAGATGTATGCTTTGGATTTGAGTGAGTTGAAAAAAAATTAAAATAATTGTTAGAGAAGAAATTCATTCAACATAGTGTTTCTCTGTGGGGTGCTCCGGTGTTTCTTGTTGAGAAGAAAGATGGTAGCATGAGATTATGTGTTGATTATTGACAGTTGAATAAGGTGACTATCAAGAATAAGTATCCACTTCCAAGGATTGAAGACTTGATGGATCAACTTGTAGGGGCTTGTGTATCAGTAAGATTTATTTAAAGTTTTGTTATCATTATTTTCGAGTTAAAGTTGATGATATTTCGAAGACAACTTTCAGGACGTGGTATGGTCATTATGAGTACACTGTGATGCCGTTTGGAGTTTCTAATGCGCCTGGTATGTTCATGGAATATATAAATAGAATCTTTCATGAGTATCTTGATAAATTTGTGGTGGTTTTCATAGATGATATCTTGATATATTCTAAATCAGAAGAAGAACATGCTGAAAATTTGAAGGTTATGTTGCAAGTATTGAGGGAAAAGAATTTATATGCTAAGTTGTCAAAGTATGAGTTCTGGTTGAAGGAAGTGAGTTTCCTTAGCCATGTGATTTCAAGTGGTGGAATTTCAGTGTATCCTTCGAAGATTGATGCGGTGTTGGAGTGGGAGACTCCAAAGTATGCTACTGAGATTTGTAGTTTTCTCTTAGCTGGTTATTATCGTAAGTTAATTGAGGGTTTTCTAAGTTGGCGTTTCCGTTGATGCAATTGACTCGAAAGGGTCAAGCGTATGTGTGGGTTGTTGCTTATGAGGAAAGTTTTATGGAACTAAAGAAAAAGTTGTCGACTGCTCCGATGTTGGTTTTTCCAGATCCGAATGAGTCCTTTGTGGTTAATTGTGATGCTTTGAAGCTGGGTCTTTGTGGTGTTTTGATGCAAAATGATAATGTAGTTGTTTATGCTTCGAGACAGGTAAGAGTGTATGAGAGGAATTACCCTACGCACAACTTAGAGTTGGATGTTGTGGTATTTATGCTGAAGATTTATGTAGAAGCATTCTTCAATTACACAAGTATTTTGATGAAGACAACAAGTCTCTATGAAACACATGAAAGAAAAAAGGCAAGAGAATCAAATGACATTAAGCAATAAAGATGATCAAGCTCCATATGCAAGTCATCAACATTGCATGTCTTGAACAACTTCAAAGGTATATCAAAATACACCCCGCTTATATACATAAGTTTAGGCCATATATTATCTGATGTGGGAGTCTTAAAACACCCCCTCATGCCCAGGATTGGACATATGGAGCATGGAAATAAGTGGTGGGTGGCCCGATAGCGGAAACCATAGAAGGTGGCCCACCGGATCTTCAACGAGGCTCTGATACCACCTGAGGAAAGCATCGTAGTTTGGCATAAATTTCTGAGGATTAGCCATGAGTATTTGAGAGGCAGGATCTGGATCGGGTGGAGAGAGGCAACTTGACCGACGAAAAAAAAAACTGTCGAAATCAGCGGAGGCACGGTTGGACGTATGCGTGAGTTTCTGACTGCAGGAAAAAGTGCGACGGCTGGATCGGAGGGCAGCGAGTTGGATGGTGGGGTAAATTTTCTGGAACGTCGCCGAAAGTTTGTCAGAACAGTAACAACGACAGTGGTTGATGCGTTTTTTTTCACAAGTGTATGAACACGTCAGAGTAATATAAAAGATTGTCGAATCCACAGAGACCAAATGTCAATCTATCGTACCTGTTGTTATGGTGTGTATCTAAGGCAACTGAATATAATGGTTTTAAGGAGTGCGCAATGGTAAATAAAATAATAATTTTAAACAATTAATAAAGACAGGCTCGAATGTAATTCACGTAATCAATAGATAATCTGGTACTTGTTAATATAACTACTTATGGGAAATGTTTTCTACTTTTAAAAGAACTAATTTAACAGGAACTGTCGCTTTCGCGTATTCAGAACCGAGTTGAACTCCCTAATCAACCCCTCTTATTGTCACGAATAAAAAGGTGCGTGCTGCGTTAGAGTAGTAAACCTATTTTTAAGAAATATAGTATCTTAACTAAGTTGAAAAGTACTTTAACCTGGATTTCTTAGCAAAAAGAGGTTCTCACGAACTAGACTCTAAACTTCTTAACGCGTCCGAAAATCGTTTTAAAATCTCTTTTCTTTTTAATCTAAAAACTCCTAATGAACTAGACAAAGCGCTTTTGGCTGTTTTTGAAATAGTTAAAAACAATTAAACTTAAATTGAAAGATAAAATAACCCTTAAGTGTTTCTACGAACAATTGTACGGATTACTGGTTCGATTACGATCCTTACATTCCAACCTTTATGGATTTAGTTAGACATGGTAAAGTAAAAGTTATTTTTATTATTTTTCATGAAAGTATTTAGTGCGAGTGCGGAAAGTAAAAAAAAGTAGTGCGATTGCGGAAAGTAAATAAAAGTAGTGTGAGTGCGAGAAATAAAAGTATTTAAAGCGAGTGCAGAAAATAAACGAAAGTAGTGCGAGTGCGAGAAATAAATAAAGTAAAGCGAGTGCGGGAAATAAATAAAAGTAAAGCAATACGGAAAAATAAAATACGAACTGGAATTAAAATGGCGGCATGATTAACTTCCTCCCAGAGTACTCCAAAATCGATCGCACAGACGTATACAGACTCGATCACTTGATTGTAGTAAGACCCCGATGTGGAATGATAACTACTTTAAATCTGATATATGCCTAAGAGATTCTAAGTTTGGATGAAGAAAAATGAAATTCTAAAGTCTTATTTATAGGCACATATTAAATGGGAAAAGACCAGGATGCCCCCCTCCACTAAAAAGTTGAGGGAAGCACTTTTGCCTTGTGGCGCCCGCCACAGGGCCATGGCGCCCGCCATAAGTGCAAGGTGCTGGAGAAAGTGGGGATCGTGGGTCTTGGCAGTTGTGGAGTGGTCTTGAGACGTGGCATCGTCATGGCAGACCCCATGGTGCCAGCCATGGCGGATGTCGTAAGTGAAAAAGCTGAATTTCTTGGTTTCCGTCCGTTTCCACTCCTTTTTCTCTCCTTTTCTCGATTTAGGCCCCGATTACATAGAAAACCTGAAAATAAAGAAAAATAAAGTAATAACATAACAAAATAACAATAAAAACTAAGAATGCATACGAAATCGGGGTCAGAAATACGGTGAATTTTAGTGTTATCAAATCCTCCCACACTTTGACCTTTGCTTGTCCTCAAGCAAACATTAAAGCTCAAAAATGAAGAAAACTGGTGTCAACACGTGATTTGGGCTAAAGGGCTTCTAAGTTCAAGTCAGGATGCAGTGACAGGTACTAACTAAGTGAACCAAGGGTACCATAATAACATAGACACAAGCTTCAATCCTATATTAACCACCCCATGTCATCCCACAATACCTAGGCCTATCTTCTAATCTCTTTTTGGGTCCTTTTCGTTCAGGCGCAATCACATTAAGCCCGTTATCCGTACATGTTTCATAGTAGAGTGACCGGTTAGTATCCTGATCCATAACATAAGGTTTCTGGCACATAAGCATGTGTAAACCCGTTTTTATTTTTCCTAAATGTAGCTGCGGGGGATCGGATCATAATCCGCCCTACCAAGTTCAGTGCCAGATACCTCTGAACCAACTAACAATAGGTGACTGTAATTTTTTTCTTTTTGTGGCAAAGCAATTTTTTCTTCTCTTTTTTCGGATTAAATGACTTTGTGAGGGTCACCTATCCCAGAGTTTTCCTTTTTCTTTTTTTATTAGTATTGGATCATTCACTTATGTTCATCGACCCCATACGTAGAGCATGCTTAGGCCGGAGCTGACTGCTAGAATAAACTACTTAGGACAATTTTTGAATGATAATAAAGGCCATGGTGTGGGGTTTAGGAGTGATTCCTATATTCAAGAGGTCTATGGTGCTACAATGGTACTGATGTTTCAAAAAATTGACCTAAGTCACCACATCCTAATCCAAACCTGTCTCAAAGCCCAAAAAACATGTGAAACAACATTATTTTCTTTTAAAAAAAATTTGGTAAGGCTAAGGGAATGGGAAAAAATGAGGATGTACTAAAAATACACTATACTGGTGACTCGTCAGACTCATGCATTATCTAAGAAAAGTTAAACTAGATAACTTACTGAAAAGGGAAATAACAAAAAGCAAATAAATAATTAGAAAGGGAAATGACAGAAAACAATGAAATCCCTCCCACACTTAAATCGAACATTGTCCCCAATGTTTCGAAATAAGATAGGGAGAGTAACCTGGAAAAGTATTGCGGAGGAGCACTGGTGCCCTCGCCGTCCTGCTGTGATGGTCTGGAACGACGGGATCTACTGCGCTGCTGGTCCCTCCGGTCAAGTCGTGCCGATAAGGCAGCCTGGGCACCCCAGACCTCTCGAAGGTTACCTAGGATGGAACCCTGAGTGGCCTCCATAAGCTAGTAATGCCGGCGGTTGACTTCTCGCTGACGGGCCTGCTCTGATGTGATGTCGGTCAAGGCACGACAAACGTTACTGTAGGCGCGATCTGAAACCGATCGCGATTGTTGCATGAAGCTCATGTTGTCCGTCAGTTGTTGTGAAATAGTAGAGAGTAGGCTGTCTCGCCTTTCCTATCTAGCCGTCATATCACGCCACATCTCCTCAGTGACATAGAATCCAGGAGCAGCACCTGCAACAGGGTTAGAGGAAGATGGTGCGGTGTGTGACTGTGAAGGACGATGGGGGGACATGTGAGATACGGGAGATTGTTCTCTCCGATCATATTCTTCATCAGTGTCATGTGCCTCCCCATCAGAAATATTAGGAGGAAGTGGACCCAAAACAGGTGGAGCATTCAGATCATAGGTCCAGTTCCTTTCATTACGTACGTCAGTACGTCTACTGCAAGGTAAAGCAACAGATGGGATATCTACTCCATGAACCATCAACTCATAACCACCTGCTCTCCTCGTTCGGCACAATTTCATGTCTTTTAGAAATTTCAAATTAATTGTGCGAGGAGGTAGTGGTTCAAGTGTAGCTATCTCATTGTTCAGGTCAAGAGCCCGAGCAATAGACGTAACAAGTCCTCCAAAAACAATCGGTCCTGTTTTATTAGTAGTTAAAGCCATGTGTGCAAGCATAAACGGGACCGGATTGATATGGGTATTAGTGAGGCATCCTTGAAAAATAGGAGCTCTTTAGCGTTTACCTTATTTGGACTCTCCCGGCCAAAAATAGTACATGCCAAAATATATCTGAAAACTCTTATGGTCGGGTTATGGATGGTCGACGCAAGTATTCCTTCAAAAGAATTTATTGAAGTACTTGACAGCCTCTGCCAGAAGGAAAATACCTCGGCCGACCATTCCGCATCCAAAGGTGCCTCACATATCGCACCTTCCCTATGAGGGATTCCTAACAAGCCTGTTAGTTCGTCGGTACTGTATTCGTATTCAATTCCAAACAGTCTAAAATTAACAGTACCGACTGTGCTAGCAGTGCTAGGACTGACAGTGTATATCAATGAACTTAAAAACTCAACTGTCAACCTCTCATAGGTAGGTTCCTGATTAACAAAAATATCATGCAAGCCTAAAAAATCTAATAAATGAAAAACACTATGATACAGACCCAAAGCATAAAGACAGTTATCATCGACGTACCTAGTCGAGAGAATTTCCTGACTCTGAAGCATTTGAATAATTTTCCTTTTCCTATCACCCGGTCTTCCATCGCGAAGAAGATATCCATTGAACTCCATTGTTGTTGCTCCTTGAGAAGTGAAAAGTGGTGAAAAAATGGTTTATGAGAGAAATGGTAAAGGTTGGATTTTTATGGTTTGTGGTGGATGAAAATGGATTTTGGATAGGTTTTATAGATGGTGAATGTTTTGGAAATGAGGGAGCTTTAATGGGGTTCGATGGGGTTTTTGTAAGTTGGAAAAATGGGTTTTTGAGGTTTAAAGGTGTGAAAATGGTGGAAATGGGGAATCATCCCAGTATTTGATGAAGGACGGTGTGGCGCCCGCCACAGGGTGTATGGCGCCCGCCATAAGGCCAATTTTTGTTGGGCCTTGGATTTTTTCAATTCCTCTTTTGGGCCCTCTTGCACCTTCGGTCTTTGGGGGGTCCGGATAGCGTTTTCTTCTCTCTTCTAAGGCATGAAGCTTGCATATTTTTTTATGAAGACAAAAATGAAAATATTTTTGTCTTTATATTTTTTTCTTTACTCGACAAAAATAAAATAAAATAAATCAAAAGAAAAGAGAAAAATGAGATTAGTGCATGAAATAATATATAAGATAAACTCAAAGTACATGAAAAAAAAGAAAATGCAATAGATGCAATAATATAAAATATGTCTGGAGATGCAAGAAATAAAATAAAGCATAAAAAAGAAATTAAATACTAAGGTAATAATGTCAGTGTAAAACGAATCATGTGGTAGGCTTCTCTTCCTGGTTTGATCCACGAATCTCAGATATCTCCCTCTGAAGCTCTTCAATCTCCTGATATAGAGCATCGGCCTCTGAGGCATGAGTGAGATCAGATACCTGGATCTGTAATTCCAAGTCCGCTACTTCCTGCTTGATCAGGGAAGTCTCCTTGCAGAGCTCATAAATCTGAGTTTGTAGATCAGGCGGCTGCAAAGACATATTGTTAGACATAACAGTGATTCGGGGAGAAAGAGGTGTAGGAGTGTACTCAGCGGCGGGAGGTGATTTTGGCTCTTCGACAGTCTCTCCATAACCCTCTAAAGCATAACTCCAATTAGCAGGGTCGTGGACACTGGTCATCAGCGGGTCTGGTAATGTAAAGTAATGTATCACTTCGCCGTCGATCAGTAATCTAAACGTGTTGGGCTCAAAAGAGGCCCTCCTCATCAGACCTCTGTCAAGACAAAAGTCAACATCCAGGGTGGTGTAGCAGCAGAAGGTCCTGAGGTGCAATAATTTGCGAGACAAACCCAATGCAGTAGCTATCTGTGTAACAATCCCACCAACATGTATAATGCCTACAAATGATCTGGCGACACTGGAAGGAACCTTCAACAGAAAGTTGCCACAAGCAACTGGGCGTGACTGAGTCGCACAAAACAGTAGGAAAATCTCCTCTTCACTCAGCAGATTCTCTATATCTAGCAAACCGAGGAAAGAGTGTGCTAGAATCATCTGGAAGTACCTTAACGCAAGGTTGTGGATTACTTGAGAAAACTGAGTGGAAGGATCTTGGCTCCCTCCACCTGAGATGTTAGACCAAAACTTTTCCACTTCTCTGCTCATAAAATACCCCATCGGTGTCTCTAGAATAGCATCAGGAGTAGTCTGAAAACCTAGTAAATCACCAAACTCTTTGTGAGAGAAGGAGTAGTCAGTCCCGAACAACCTGAAAACAACATGTCCATCGGGTCCAGCCCAAGGATCATAATGAAACGAGCTGAGGAACTTTAGAGTCAAGTTCCTGTAAGTGTTGTTCATATCGTCAAACTGGTCCTACTGGAGTTGGTGACATAAGAATCTGACGCTTGGCTCTATCCCCAAGGCATCCATGCAATCTTGGTCTGGGTACCTGGTGGGTGCCATAGGGTGTCTCATGTGGACATAGTAATGCTCTCTTTGTGTGTCGTCTCTAAAGGCCACGTGCATGTCATCGGGGTTCTGCATTCTGCACAAGGTTAGCAAACAAGTCCTGAAATCACATAAAACATTCAATCGTTAGTCCTGACATAATAATAAAGTAAAAAAATTAAAATAAAGGAAAAATAAATAAATAAAAAGTACGTAAATAAGAAAACCATGGGTTGCCTCCCATGAAGCGCTTGTTTAACGTTATTAGCTCGACGACCGGATTTTATACATCATTTGAAGGATACGGCGGATCACTCAGAGTATGGCAGGTGTATGTTGTTGGGATGTCACCTCCTTCGTAGGGCTTCAACCTCTGTCCATTGATGATGAACAGTTTACATGTTTGGTTCTTGATTTCAATAGCACCAGATCTTAGAATCTTGGATACTTCGAAAGGGCCAGTCCATCTCGAACGAAGCTTCCCTGGAAAAAGTCGTAACCAAGAATCGAACAAGAGAACAGGATCGCCTATTTTGAAGTCTTTTCTTATGATTCTTTTATCATGCCGAGCTTTTGTTCTTTCTTTGTATATGATGGCATTTTCGTAGGCAGATTGTCTGAGCTCTTCTAATTTGTGGATATCAAGGATACGTTTTTCACCAGTAGTTAAGTAATCCAAATTCAAAGTTTTGATGGCCCAATAGGCCTTATGCTCCAACTCAAAAGGTAAGTGACATGATTTTCCATAGACCAGTTGATAAAGGGTTGTTCCTATAGGGGTTTTGAAAGTGGTTCTATAGGCTCATAATGCTTCTTGAAGTTTCTGCGACCAATCTTTTCTAGATATAGAGACAGTCTTCTCAAGAATTTGTTTGATTTCCCTATTAGATACTTCCACCTGTCCATTAGTCTGTGGGTGGTATGGTGTTGCTACTCTATGCTTAACTCCATACTTGCTTAAAAGTTTATCAAATATTCTCGATATGAAGTGTGATCCTCCATCACTTATGACTAAACGGGGGGTTCCAAACTTGGGAAATATATAGTTTTTAAACAATTTGATGACTACTCTGGTGTCATTCGTGGGTGCGACGATAGCTTCAATCCATTTAGACACATAGTCAACAACTACTAAGATGTACCGATTTCCTAAAGATGGTGGGAACGGTCCCATAAAGTCTATACCCCATACGTCGAAGAGTTCTACTTCTTGGATATTTCTTAGAGGAATTTCATTACGTCTTGAAATATTTCCTGTATGTTGGCATCTGTCACATTTGACAATGAAAGCATGGACATCATGCCACATAGTAGGCCAGAATAGGCCAGCTTGAAGAATCTTGGCGTAGGTCTTAGATGTGCTTGCATGTCCATCATAGGGTGCAGAGTGACAATGCTCAATTATATTATGTACCTCTTCTTTTGGAACGCAACGGCGGAAAATGCCATCTTTACCTCTCTTGAAAAGAAATGGTTCGTCCCAATAGAAGTTTCTCACATCACTGTAGAACTTCTTCTTCCGGTGGTAGTTTAGATCGGGGGGTATGATGTCAGCGGCTAGGTAATTAACAAAGTCCGCATACCAAGGTACATTACTTACGGCTAAGGATTTTTGAGAATGCTCATGTGGGTCTAGGTTATCATCTTCAATAGTTTCTAGTTGGGCTATCAGTCTATCATAGGCAAAATCGTC
Source organism: Lathyrus aphaca (assembly GCA_963966055.1). Lineage (NCBI taxonomy): Eukaryota > Viridiplantae > Streptophyta > Magnoliopsida > Fabales > Fabaceae > Lathyrus > Lathyrus aphaca. The sequence continues at coordinate 407,904,009 of OZ014521.1, read as the reverse complement.
ATTTATGGGCACTAATTCAGGTTTCAGGTATTCTAGCCTAGAAAGGTGATCAGCTACTACATTATCTGTGCCTTTCTTATCACGGATATCTAACTCAAACTCTTGCAGTAATAGAATCCATCGAAGTAACCTAGGTTTTGCATCCTTTTTACTTAGTAAGTAACGAATGATAGCATGGTCGGTGTAAACTATAATTTTGGCTCCTACTAGATAAGATGTAAATTTGTCTATGGCGAAAACTACAACTAGGAGCTCTTTTCCGGTTGTTGCGTAGTTGAGTTGTGCAGCGTCTAGGGTTCTACTGGCATAATAAATTATGTGTAACTTTTTATCTTTTCTCTGACCTAGAACGGCTCCTACAGCATAGTCACTAGCGTCACACATTATCTCAAACAGTTCTGACCAATCAGGGGGTTTCATTATAGGTGCTGAAATCAGAGCTTGTTTCAGAAGATTAAATGCTTCAGTACATTTTTCATCGAAGATGAATTCAGCGTCTTTCATTAAAGGACCAGTTAAGGGCTTTGTTATTTTGGAGAAGTCCTTGATAAAACGTCGGTAAAATCCGGCATGCCCAAGAAAACTTCTTATCTCCCTGATAGTCTTCGGCGGTTTTAGATTCTCTATGACTTCTATTTTAGCTTTGTCTACCTCTATACCTTTTTCGAAAACTATATGTCCTAAAACAATCCCTTCGGTGACCATGAAATGATATCTTTCCCAATTTAGCACAAGGTTTACCTCCACACATCTTTCCAGGATTTTCTCAAGGTTGATAAGACAATTTTTGAAATCAGATCCACAAACCGAGAAATCATCCATAAATACTTCCATGATTCCATCTAAATAGTCTGCAAAGATAGACATCATGCAGCGTTGGAAAGTGGCAGGGGCATTACATAGTCCAAAAGGCATTCTTCTGTAGGAAAAAGTTCCAACAGGGCATGTAAAGGTAGTTTTTTCTTGATCTTTGGGGTGAATAGGTATTTGGAAGAATCCTGAATATCCATCTAGATAACAAAAGTAAGAGTGTCTGGCTAGGCGCTCCAACATTTGGTCTATGAATGGTAATGGGAAATGGTCCTTCCTAGTTGCTTTATTTAATTTTCTATAGTCTATGCACATATGCCAACCTCCATCAGTTCTTTTTGCTACAGGTTCGCCCTTCTCGTTTTGCACGACTGTGATGCCTCCCTTTTTAGGTACTACATGCACAGGACTCACCCATTTACTGTCCGAGATCTGATCTATTATACCTGCCTCTAGTAACTTAAGAACTTCAGTCTTAACTACTTCACTCATCATAGGATTTATTCTTCATTGGTGTTCTCTGGAGGGTTTTGAATCTTCTTCAAGCAAAATTTGATGCATGCATACGGATGGGCTTATTCCTTTTAGATCTGAGATCTTATATCCTAAGGCTGAGGGGTACCTTCGTAAAACATCTAACAATTGGTTGGTTTCCTCTTGGTTTAAGGTAACACTAACTATAACTGGACGGTTCATTTCTTCATCAAGAAATTCATATCTCAGGTTCTTAGGTAGTTCCTTAAGTTTTACGGTTGGTTTCATAGGGCAAGGCATAGGATCTGGGGTAAGAGATAAACATTCGTGAAGGTTATCATCAATGTAGGGTTTTTTAAAACTGTCATCTTCCCAAATAAGGGTTGATGGCAATTTTATAGATTCAATTTCTTCCTCTTGTTCTAATTCCCTAATGCATTCATCAATGATATCTAAGACATAACAAGCATCTCCTATTACAGGTGCCATAAGGAATTTCGAAAGTACAAATTCTATCTTCTCGTCACCTACCTCAAAGGTCAGTTTCCCTTTTTTAACATCTATTACGGCTCCAGCAGTCGATAAGAACGGTCTACCTAGGAGGATTGGTATGTCGTCATCTTCTTTAATGTCCATGACAACAAAATCAGTAGGTATAAACAGCTGACCAATCCTAACAGGGACGTATTCAAGTATTCCTATAGGGTATTTAAAGGATCTATCGGCTAATTGAAGTGACATCTTAGTAGGTTGTAATTCTCCTAAGTTTAATCTCTCACAAACTGCTAAAGGCATTAAGCTCACACTAGCTCCTAAGTCTAGAAAAGCTTTTTCGATGACATGATTCCCCAAAATACAAGGAATGGAAAAATTTCCGGGATCTTTATCTTTGTTTGCTAACCTATTTTCGGAAATAGAATTACATTCCACGGGTTTCGGATCTTCAAGTCTACGTTTATTTGTTAGTATATCTTTGAGAAACTTAGCGTAAGAAGGTATTTAGGTGATGGCTTCTGTAAAGGGGATTTCTACGTGAAGTTTTTCTATAACCTTGATGAATTTTTGATACTGATTATCGATTTGGGTTTTCTTTAATCTTTGAGGGTATGGTATTGGTGGTTTGTATGATGGTGGTGGTACATTGGTTTTGTTTTTAGGTTCTTCTCCTTTTTCTTGACTTTCCGGGTTTTCAGATTCCTCTGGTTCCTTCTCCTCATTTCTCTCAGAAGTTTCGGGATCACTTAATCTAGCGTTTAAAGGTTCCTTATAAGCGGTTCCACTTTGTAGAGTAATGGCATTTTCTTGCCCTTTCGGGTTTTGTTGAGGTTGTCCAGGGAACTGTCCTCCAGGTGTAGTCTGTGGGGCTTGGTTTAAAGCTACATGAGAGATCTGGGTTTTAAGCATCTTATTATGAGTAATAATTTGGTCAACCTTGGTTCCTAACTGGGTAATTAGTTCGTTAACATGGACATTTTGGTTCATGAACTCTTTGTTTTGTTGTGTTTGAGCGGTGATAAAATATTCCACAATTTTCTCAAGGCTCGGACTTGGTGGTACAGGTTGCATAGGTTGATTTCTTCTTGGGGCTTGGTAACCTTGTTGTCTCGGAGGTGCGGTATTTTGGATAGGGTTATTATTTTTATAGGAGAAGTTTTGGTGATTCCTCCATCCAGGGTTGTATGTGTTTGAAAATGGGTTCCCTTGGGTGTAGTTCACTTGCTCAGGATTGGTCTCATTTAATAGATTGCATTCGGCGGATTGGTGTCCTTGCGTTCCACATATCTCACAACTCGGCGAAACTGCGGCTACAGTATTCGGGGTTGTACACATATGTTCGACTCTAAGGGACAATGCGTCCATTTTAGCTTGCATCATGTCCATAGAGCTTAGCTCATGTATTCCTCCTTGGGCTTCCTTCTTTTCCACTGTCGCTCGTTCTACTCCCCATGATTTATTGTTTTGGGCCATGTCTTCGATAAGGGCACTAGCTTCAGGGTAAGGTTTGTTCATCAGTGCGCCACCAGCGGCAGCATCGATGGTCATCTTAGTGTTATAATGAAGTCCATTGTAGAAGGTTTGAATGATTATCCAATTCTCTAAGCCATGATGTGGGCATGCTCTTAATAGCTCTTTATATCTCTCCCAGGCTTCGAACAACGACTCTCCTTGGTGTTGGGTAAATCTGGTTATTAGGTTTCGAAGAAGAGTGGTCTTACTTAGGGGAAAATATCTAGGAAGGAAAACTTTTCTAAGGTCTTCCCAAGTTGTTATGGAATTGGGTGGAAGGGAATATAACCATGATAGAGCTTTATCTCTGAGGGAAAAGGGAAATAATCTTAAGCGTATCGCCTCAGGAGGAGCTCCATTGGTTTTAAAGGTGTCTGCTAACTGGAGAAAGTTTTTTAAATGTTGGTTTGGGTTCTCAGTAGCAAGACCTGCGAATTGTCTCTGTTGCACTAATTGCAGCAGGGATGGTTTAAGTTCAAAATTATTGGCTGGGATAGCGGGGTTTACTATACTGGAACTAGGTTCCTCGTTTGATGGTTGGGTGAAGTCCTTAAGAGGTCTTCGGTTTTGATCTTCGGCCATAGCTCTCCTATTCCTATGGAAAAACAAACGTGCGCGAGCGTAACATTCAAGTTCAGCTAGAGGGTCTACTAAGCTTCCGGCACTGTGAGTCTTTCGCATTGACCGGTGGGTAACAACCTCAGTCTAAACGGAATAACTACAAGGTATGAAATTCGACGAAATTGGTCCCCAGCAATGGCGCAAAAAACTTGATGCGTGTTTTTCGCAAGTGTACGAACACGTCAGAGTAATATAAAAGATTGTCGAATCTACAGACACCAAATGTCAATCTATTGTACCTGTTGTTATGGTGTGTATCTAAGGAAAATGAATATAATGGTTTTAAGGAGTGCGCAATGGTAAATAAAATAATAATTTTAAACAATTAATAAAGACAGACTCGAATGTAATTCACGTAATCAATAGATAATCTGGTACTTGTTAATAGAACTACTTATGGGCAATGTTTTCTACTTTGAAAAGAACTAATTTAACAGGAACTGTCGCTTTCGCGTATTCAGAACCGAGTTGTACTCCCTAATCAACCCCTCCTATTGTCACGGATAAAAAGGTGTGTACTGTGTTAGAGTAGTAAACCTATTTTTAAGAAATATAGTATCTTAACTAAGTTGAAAAGTACTTTAACCTGGATTTCTTAGCAAAAAAAGGTTCTCACGAACCAGACTCTAAACTTCTTAACCTGTCCGAAAATCGTTTTAAAATCTCTTTTCTTTTTAATCTAAAAACTCCTAATGAACTAGACAAAGCGCTTTTGGCTGTTTTTGAAATAGTTAAAAACAATTAAACTTAAATTGAAAGATAAAATAGCCCTTAAGTGTTTCTACGAACAATTGTACAGATTACTGGTTCGATTACGATCCTTACATTCTAACCCTTATGGATTTAGTTAGACATGGTAAAGTAAAATTTATTTTTATTATTTTTCATGAAAGTATTTAGTGCGAGTGCGGAAAGTAAATAAAAGTAGTGCGAGTGCAGAAAGTAAATAAAAGTAGTGCGAGTGCGAGAAATAAAGGTATTTAAAGCGAGTGCGAAAAATAAACGAAAGTAGTGCGAGTGCCAGAAATAAATAAAGTAAAACGAGTGCGGGAAATAAATAAAAGTAAAGCAATGCGGAAAAATAAAATACGAACTGAAATTAAAATGGTGGCAAGATTAACTTCCTCCCATAGTGCTCCAAAACTCGATCACACAGACGTATACAGACTCGATCACTCGATTGCAGTAACACCCCGATGTGGAATAATAACTACTTTAAAACTGATATATGCCTAAGAGATTCTAAGTTTGGATGAAGAAAAAAGAAATTCTAAAGTCCTATTTATAGGCACATATTAAATGGGAAAAGACCAGGATGCCCCCCTCCACTAAAAAATGGAGGGAAGCACTTTTTCCTTGTGGCGCTCGCCACAGGGCCATGGCGCCCGCCATGAGTGCAAGGTGCTGGAGAAAGTGGGGATCGTGGGTCTTGGCAGTTGTGGAGTGGTCTTGAGACGTGGCCACGTCATGCCAGACCCCATGGCGCTAGCCATGGCAGATGTCGTAAGTGTAAAAAGCTGAATTTCTTGGTTTTCGTCCGTTTCCACTCCTTTTTCTCTCCTTTTCTCGATTTAGGCCCCGATTACATAGAAAACCTGAAAATAAAGAAAAACAAAGTAATAACATAACAAAATAACAATAAAAACTAAGAATGCATGCGAAATCGGGGTCAGATATACGGTGAATTTTAGTGTTATCAGTGGCGGCAGGGAGGTTACCGAAGAATTTTGAAAAATGAGAGGCAAACCGGAGTGATAACACAGTTTGAAAAATAAATCTCACCGGAAGACAGTGGGTCAACCGGGTAAAGCACGACGAAGAAAGAATTGTCTCTTAACATGCTCTGATACCATGTTAAGAAATGTGGTTGGGCCTAACTAAATCCTACAAAACTGGTTGGTATAGTGAGGATTGCCCCAACTTATATACACAAATTCAGGCTATATATTGTCCGATGTGAGACTCTTAACAGTATCTATTGTTTCTTTTGCATATGAAATCCTTTTATCGCTTTTTATTAAGTGTTTGTGTTTGTATTTAAGTAAGTCATAGTTTTAATGTTATTTCCTTCATAGATCGTTTATGCTTTGATTTGGTAGTATTTTTCGGGTTTTTCAGGTACACGTAAAGAGTCATTGATCGGATACGCATGCTATGAAGTTTCAGAGTGCAAGAAGATGAGAATTGCGATGTTTCAGAGGCCTGACACGGGTGCCCGTGTCACCTAAAACGACCCGTGTCAGCAGACCTGAGAGAGATGAAAAGTCTGCATGAAGAATTCCCAAGGCATCAGGCTGACACGGGGGGTCGTGTCAGTTGACACGGGGGGTCATGTCAGCTGACACGGCTTGTGTTAGCTTGCCTGGAATGAAGGGACGCAAAAACATTTTGTAAAGGAGATGTCAAAATGCCAACACGAGAGGTCATGTCAGCTGACACGACCCATGTTGGCCTGAGCATAGAAAATTTCAGATTTTTATATTTCATCTGTATTTGAAGCTAGAAGGACAGATCGGGAATTTCGTCATTTGTTACTAGGTTTTAACTATTTAAAGGTGAATTGGAGAGATATAAAGGGTCTTGATCATCTTTGATGATAGGAACAATTATTGAGAAGTGAGTATTGATGTTCTCGGGATAATTTGGGGAACGAAAATCATTCAACCGTGGAAGCCATTTGTAAACACCTCAAATTTTCCCTCACTAAGTTCACACCATGGCTTGTGATCTTTCATCTACATTAGGTCAAGTTCATCTGCATCTAGGGTTTGTGATCTGAGCAATCCAATATTCTTTTGAGCCACTCCAAAGGTCTTCAATCATCTCAATAGGGTCCATGAATGTTCAATCATCATATTTTATCCTCAAAAGATCAAGGAAACCAAAGAATCACAAGAACTGAGAAAGCATGGAAGCCGAGTTAGGGTTTAACTACACAGATGACCTAAAATTAGGGTTTTTGTTTCAGAGGCCATAACTCCAAATTTTTTGGTCATTCTTGTTTATAATGGTCTCAATATGCTATAAGGATCATGCATGCCAAGTTTGATGAAGAAATTCATTGTGGAAGTCATCTGATCACTGGGTAACTTCTTGAGCAAGTCAGAGCAAAATCAGGGCATCTGAGACCCCCAACAATGGAACCAAAGTGGATTTTTCATCAAATTGAGGTTATATGGTCTTTATTTGATCATTTAAGTGCTTAGAAGTTCACAAATTTGAAGAAAAGTGAGCTAAACCAAAAGTTGCCAAAAATGGAAATGACTTGTAATGTAAACTTTCCATTTTGGGAAAGTTTTTCAACCTCCTCTTTCTCAACCAAAAATGCTTCAAATGAAAAATTATTGGTCATGAAATTTGTAGATTGGATCATTCCCTTTTCAAAAAGTACAAGAACAAGATATAATTCATTTTGGAACTCAAGATAAGGCTTGTCAAAGTTGGCAAAAATCCCATAAATTTCAAGAATGCACCAAAAGGGATTCTTTGCAAAACCACTTGCCAAGGCTTTTTGTGGCTTCAAACACACTTCAATACATCATAGCATCATAGTGCATTGCTTCTAGATCAGAATTGCCCAAGGAATTGCAAGATCACATGCCTTGAACACCAAGATTTCTCAAATGGGCCAAAACTTCACATAATTGCAAAACACCCCATAACTTATTTCCCACATGCTGAATTGCCTCAAGAATGAATTTGTGGACTTCCTTGAAGTCACCTGCGCATGGACATTCCCAAAGGTTAGCTGCATCCTTGCCCATACCTCAAGTACACAAGTTGGTGACGTTTTTGCAAGAAGGCCATACCAATCACAATTGGGCACAACCACTCTACAGACCTATCACAAGATGATATGTGGACCAAATGATAATCACAACACACAAGAACACAAGCTGAAACCTAAGAATCACCAAGTTACCAAAAACTCTCCCTCTTGTAAAAGCTTTCGAATCTCCCAACTCAGCCACTCAATCTTCAAACAAACATCGCCATTCATTTCTAAATCACTCACTGATCATAAACCACCCATAAAAACAGCCAAGAACACACCATAAGAAAAATACAATTTCTGATCAGTTGGAGTGCAAACTCCCAAACCAGCCATCCTCAAAGCTTTCCAAGCATGTCAACTTCTTCAGGAAGGTCATTAGAGGCATTTTGCACCAAGGAAGTGGCCAGAAAGCTCAAGGGTGAAAAGCTCCATCTCAGGTAGCCATTCGAATTAATTTTTCCAGAACTTATCTTTTATGTTACAAAATGATTAAGCATGTTTCACTGATCACATTGAACTTGGAATTTTTGAAAATGGTTGAGAAATGAGTGTGTATTGATTGTCTGAAATTTTTACCATGTTTATGTTTCTCTTCGAATCATAAGATTGAGTGAAAAGAAATGAGGTTTGAGGGTGGATTTGGGTTCAGGGAAGTGGAAGGAGTGAATCTGGAGCTTTAGAGCTCCAGAAAGTGCCTAGGGAAGAAGATTGAGTTTTTCAGGTGAGGGTGTCACCGGAGAAGACGACCGGAGCTCTTCTCCGGTGACCTGAATGTCATTAAGTGATAATTAGGGTTAGGGTTTCTGTTTGAACATGGACCATTGGATCTCCCTTCCCGCGTGTGTTTGTGTGGTTGAGATTAGCTCATTAGTTATTAATCTGAATTAATTAATTAGTTATGTTTAATGAAATTTGAATGTGGGCCTTTAGATTTGGCGCGCAGTCAACCCCCATAAACCCATAATCAATCTCAACCATCCCTTTTGCATACTTCAGCTTTATTTAATTTTTATTTCATTTTTCTCATTTAATTTTGTATCTTTTATTTAAAATAGCAAGAAATTTCTAAAAATATTTTTATTCTGCATTTTTGTTTCAAATAATTTTCTTAACCCAAAAATATTTTTATTTTTATTTTTTGCATTTAAAAATCATTTTTTAGACATTTAAATGTTTATTTTAATTAATTAATGAAAATTAATTAATTAAAATATCATTTAGGTTTCTAAAAAATCCCAAAAATTTCATATTGCATCTTTAAACATTTAGAGACATTGTCATACCATCCACATAAATTTCTTTTTGGTTTTGAACCATTATTGACAATTTTCTTGAATTTAGGGTTCATAAAATTCACATTTTAGAGCCCTAACTTCAAGAATTATTTTCTGCCTAACCAAGAAGGGTATGACAATGATTCTGTTTGCATTGATATTCATTTGAAATGTATTTTCTAGCATAATGTTGTCATGAATTTCTTCTTCCTTTTTGAATTGATTGACATTTTTCCCCTTTAGGTACCTTAAAACCCTAGATAACTTAGAAAAATCACATCTTTCATTAGGTTAAGAGTTAGGTCTTCTCCTTTGGGGTGTGATATCATATGGGGTTAGGGTTCTCTTGACTGTATTTTCAATTTTTTATCTTGTCATTTGCTCCTGTTTTTGAGTTTTGCATCTCATGTTGCATGAAAACCCTAATTTCTTATCTTCTCTAGCATACATCTTGCATATGCTTGCATTCATGAACTTGCCATGACATTTTATGAATTCACATGACATATAAGACATCCTAGGACACATTAGACTCATGCTTGACCATTTGCTCATCCATTTTCCAAGTTGTACCTTCATTTCATTTCATGTGCATTCATGTGCTTGCATGCTTCTTTCATGTTTATTTGCATTCTCATCTCTTGTATGATCATCAATTGCATTTGGAATGTCTTTGCATCATCTCATAGCATCATTAACATCATATTTATGCTTCTGGTTTTGGTTTGCATCCTTGCATTCATTTCATTTTTCATTCCATTTCATTTCCTTTTACTAACTTTTCAGGTGGTAGGTACTTTGAGAAGTGAATTTGCCTTCACTTCTCACATTCTTTTCTCATCTCCCTTATGCATCCATTGCTGCAGTTTGTATTTGTCTTAGAGTGAGCTTGCTCATTCATGTTCTCCATCCACTTTCTTTCTTCAAGAAACTTATCTTCTTAAGTGAAGTAAGTTAGCTTGTTTCTTCTGCTTCTCCTCCTTTCATTTGCTTCTTCCCTGGTGGCTCTTCTTGAAGATCTCTTGCAAGCTTCATAAACCCTAGGAACACCCAAGCATGTTAAAAATTAGGGTTTTGATTAGTCCCCCATTAGTTTTACCTTTGTGTCATCTTTTGTGTCTTTCCTCTCATCTCATAATCAGGGACTAAACATTCAAGGTTTTAAGGCTTTGTGATTAAGATTATGCCTGCATCCTTCTCTTAGGATGGTGTGTATAACTTTAATCCTAAGTGTTAAACCCTTGATGTGTTTAAACCTTTTAATCAATCCATATAATAATCACTAAGACATCAAGCTTGTAACTTGGGCCTTGCATTAGGGTTCTAATTCTTCCTTAATTGGTTAAGAAGGACTAACCCTAGTGTTAATGGACAAGTCCTCCTAAAGTTGTCTTATAAATCATAAAATTCACTTCTTAATCTTACCATTAACTAAAATCCACTTTAATAAAGACTTTGTTTTGTCATGAGGTTAATCCCTAATCATGGATTAAGTTGAGGAGCCTTCCTCAGCTTAAATGTTCTCATCTATTATCCTTCTATTAGGATGGTGTAATGGGTCCATTAAATCTTTGATTATGGCTTAAACTCATTACTTAACACTAAACAAAAACACCAAAAAAAACATCTAAATAATTGCAAGTAGGTTAATGATCTTAATCCTACATCATGGTGATTAAGTGTGAGGTGCTTACTTCATACTTAAGGTATTCTCATTACCCCTAATCAGAGGGAGGATGTGATGAGTTTACTAACCCTTGGTTTAGGCTTAAGCTCATTTTCTTATGACAAACTCCAAAAGCAATAAAATATTGAAAACTAAAAAAAACAATAATCGTTTCCTCCGGGATTCTTTTCTCACCTCATTCACTCACAAACGAGAACTTGCTTCTTCCGTCTAATGCAAGACAGTTTGTACCTGAGCCAGACAGGTCATACACTTGAGCATAGGCAAGCAAGCAGTTCACAAGTCAATTTATCTTTTAGTCTCTTTGAGTCGAACTACGTTGTTCTAACTTCCTCATTGCACGAGAGGATACGTAGGCATAACTTAACAGTTATCAAACAAAAATCTCTGTATATTCCCCCTCTTCCAGCATTATTCTTTAAGCCTCATTCTTGAGCAATTCAGTTCACATTTCTTTTGCACTGACATTTGTATTATTTTCCAGCTTTTGTACACAGAATAGCACTGACACTACCCCTTTAAACACAAACTTTCAAGCGTGGATCCCGTCGAGTACGACGGACAATCTGGGTGCTAATACCTTCCCAGGTTGTAACCAACCCCCTTTCTCAGTTTCTCTGGTTCGCGACCGTCTTATCCATTATTTTCTAGGTTTATGCAGCATTACCTTTCCTTCGGGATAAAAATGCCTAGCTGGCGACTCTATTCAGTTCATTTCATTTCTCTCTTCGCCGACCGTTTGCGCTTGTACCGGGATGCAAATCTTTGGGAGCGACAGCTTGGCGACTCTACTGGGGACCCTTATACTGCAACCAAGGCTTTTGGTTCTTTTTGTGGGTTCCTCCTAGAGCTTGTTTGATTTGTGTTTACTGGGGTGTTATGTGCTAATTGTGTTTATTTATTTGCTTTATTGCTTTATGTACAACTTTATTTACTGCTTTCTTTACAGTTTTTATACATCATACTGTCATTATCATTGTTGGATCTGGCTTCTGTTTTGGTGGGTGGGGTTCCACTGAGCGATTAAGGTCCTATACCTAGGACCTGAGTGACACCTAGGCTAGAGTGGTTCATATTCTTTTCCATTCCATTTCGGTCTGGTGCGGGAATATGAAACACGGTTCAAATGTGGGTTTCTTCTTGAGAACTCTGTGCTACAGATTTCCTGTAGTGCTAGGGCTATCTGGGAAGCCTGCTAAGTCTGGATGACCTTTATTATGACCTTCAGAATCTGGGGTGAATTAGAGGAGGATCCTTTATGGTTATTGTAAACATTGTACCTCTGGGTTAGAAGTGTTTACACTTCTCATAACTAATCCAAGTCTGAGGATCCTTGTTCTAGAACATTACATGTGAGGGGGTTGGGTTGTTTACAGGTTTGCAGGAACCCTTGGCCACATAATACCCTGCTACTGTACTTAGTACTTCACTTTGGACAGTTCTTGTGATAAACCCTGGACATGTGACTCTTTATTTTGAGTCCCCTACCCTGGTTACTGGATTTCTGAATCTCCATCCGGACCTTTGAACATACATGGGCCTTATACCAAGACAGATAATCAGACCCAGCTCTTGATTACAAACCCTTGCATATCATTTGCATATGTCATCATTGCATCATTTAACATTTGTTTATTTGTTTTTCAGGGTATCCATCATATCATATTTGGTTTGGTTTTAACCCCTTCTACTGCTTAGACCTCTGCTTCAGTTATCTTCTTCAGCATCTTCTTCAGCTATCTCCCTCAGCACTTGCATCAGTTTGCCAGAGACTCACCTTCAGCTTTTCAGTCTGTAATCTTCATCAGCATTTGTCTTCAGCTTCTTCATCAGTAGTCATGGATATTCCAAGGAAAAGCAACATATCTTATCACTTCTTTGAGCCTTCTTTGACTGGTATCAGGCAGGTCCAGTCCCTTATCACACCTGACCATATCCCATTGTTTAGAGAGCACTATGGGGGTATTTTGGATATGGTTATGGATCTTGATTCTTCTCAGAGAAGCATGATCCGCACATGCTTGCAGTTTTATGACCCTCCACTTTGATGCTTCACCTTTCCTAATTTCCAGATGGGGCCTTTGTTGGAAGAGTTTTCCTTATTGATTGGAGTGCCTATCAGGAGGGGGATCCCCTTCAACCCAGAGATGACTACTCCCAAAAGTGAAGAAATGGCAAGGGCATTGCATTTGGAGCCTGCCCTTATTGAGCAAAACATGACTTCAAAAGCTGGGATTTCTGGTCTACATCTGGACTTCTTGATTTCTCAGGCCACCCTGAAGGCTGCAGTGGGAGAATGGAAGGCAGTCTGTGCACTTTTAGCCCTCAGCATATACGGGGCTATATTGTTTGCAGATGAACCCAAATTTGTGAGTAAGAATGCCATCCACTTGTTCCTGCTAAGGAACCCAGTGCCTACATTGTTAGGGGATTTTTACTACTCCATCCATCAGAGAAATGAAAAGCAAAGGGGGAAGCTAGTCAGATGTTGTGCTCCACTGTTCTACTCTTGGCTGCTCAAACACCTACCTAAATCAGATACCTTCTTGAACCCACATCAACAGAAGAATTGGGCCAAGAGGTTCATTGCCTTAACATCAGATGATATCAGATGGTGCACCTAGAGCACCAAAGGCAAGGATATTATTACCAGTTGTGGGCAGTACCCTAATGTGCCTTTAATAGGAGTAAAATGTTGCATCAACTACAACCCTCTACTATTTAAGAGAAAATTGGGATATGCCTTGGTTCACCCTCCTAGAGGACAGGATTTAGCTGAGACCCTATACTGTAAAATCCAATTTGGCTCTACTATTGTCAGACAAGCTGCCTGGGCTTGGGAGAACATTCAGACCAAAGGGACAACCATCCTTGGAAGGTGTAACAATATTGCTTCAACCCAATACTCTGACTGGTCCCGTACTAGAGCTCAGATCACCAGGATGCTTTTCACCTTGGAAGACACACCTGGACCTTCTACAGTACAGCCTGCAGCAACTGTTAGCCTAGAGGAATTTGAAAAGCTGAAAGAAATGAATAATCAGCTATCTGAAGCCCTGAAGAAGACTCTCTGGGAGAGAAATGATGGTTGTCTGGACATTGAAAGATTGGAAAGGCTCAAGACTGAGCATCTGACCAAGATTGAAAAGACAAATGACTACATAAGGAAAGCAAGAGCAGGAGAGTTGGTTTTGAAGAATGCCTGCAAGGAGGCCAAGATTCAGAAAGCTAGGGCTGAGCACTATATGGAGGAAAGTCAGGCTAGGTGGATCAGGATCACCGAAGTCCGTGCACAAGAAGACCAGAGGACTCAAGCCAAGATTGATCAGCTAGAGGCCAATGAGAAGAAGCAACAGGAAGCTTTGTTGGAAGCTCAAAAGGAAATATCAGAATTGAAACTCCGGGTGGGGTTAAAGAGATCAAAGGATCAGGACAGGCATAAGAAATTGACTACTGCCATTGCTACAAGGAACCTCTTCATTAGGACCATTATAGAGCACACAGCTGGTCCAGTGACTGAGGTCCTCCTGAAGGAAGTCAGGGAAGATGACTTTGGAATGGATATCTGATTCCTTTTGCTTGTATTTCCTTTCTTTTGATGTACTTTTTGCTTTTTGGTTGTTGAATTTTTGACCCACCATGGGCATGTATTGTAAAACAAACTATGTATTTTCATTATTTGTAATATATCAGTTTGTCTTATTTATTGGCGGACTTTATCTTTCAAGCATCTCCTCGAGGTCTGGAAAGGTCAAAACCAAGAACCAAACCGGATACCTTGGAAAACAAATAAGCATATTGCATTGCATGCTAACCTTTTCTTTGTTTTGTAGGTTTTGTTTGTTATTTTTTCTCACTTTGTTGTGGTTTCAGGAAACATTGATCGTCGTCGGGTGTTCCCTGTCAACCGTACGCACCGATACCCAACGCGAAACAACCTTCCAGGTATTCAGATGGATCAGGTACAGCAGAACCTGAATGAAGTAAGAAATCAGATGGAAAACGAAAGGGTTGAAATGAGAAACCAAATGACCCAGTTTATGGCTGTGATGACTGGCTTAGCCCAGAGCCAAGAAAGGCTGAGAGAGCTGGTGGAGAGGCAGACACCTGAAGAACCCCACCTTGGAACAGGAGGAACCAGCAATAATGAACGAGGGCAGCCTCGTATCGACCCACCAGAGTTTGGGCCCCATTTGAACCCAGATGTTAACATCCCGAGGAATATTCAAGGAAACACTACTGGAGGTAGGATCTTGCAAGAAGATCCTCAAGAGGAGCAGTTCACAGTTATTGGGGTTGGGGATGAGGTGTATGACAGAAGGCTGGACGAGATTGCTGAAAAGCTGAGGTCCTTGGAGTCCCAGAATTCTTTAGGCTTTGACGTAATGGATATGGGGCTGGTAGATGGGGTGAGGATTCCCCACAAATTGAAACCCCCATGCTTTGAAAAATATAATGGTACCTCCTGCCCGCGTACTCATCTGCAATCCTTCTTAGGGAGACTCAAGGGTTATACCATGGACGAGAAGTTATGGATGTTCTATTTTGAGGACAGCCTGACTAGAGCATCAAGAGAATGGTATTCGCATCTAACAAGGGCCACTATAAGATGTTGGAAAGACTTGGCCGAAGCCTTCATACGGCAATACCAGTACAACCTAGACATGGCCCCCAATAGAACTCGTCTAATGGGCATGTCTTAGTCTTCAAGGGAAAGCTTTCGGGATTATGCTCAGAGGTGGAGACAGCTTGCTGCTGCTGTCCAGCCACCCATGTCTGAACGGGAAATGGCTGACATGTTTATGAACACCTTGCAGGGAACTTATATTAATAGACTTGCTTCTTTCTCTTCCACCAGCTTTGCCGATGTAGTTATAGCTGGTGAGAGAATTGAAAGTCTTTTGAAGATGGGCAAAATCTCCAACAATGGTGCAAGTTCCTCCAGCAACCCCAGAAAACCTTTTTCAGGACCCCGAAGGGCAGGTGAAACAAATGCTATCCATGCAGGCAGGGGCCGACCCCAGTATTCTCACAGGTCAGTAGCAACCGTCACTATCTCGACTCCGGTTCCACAACAACCATTGTTTCCTCAACAACAACAACAACAACATCACTATCAACAACAATCTCATTTCCCGCAGCAAAGAACTTACAGCAATAACAACAACAACCCACAACAGCGTCCCTTTCAACATAGACTATCTCAGGCAAATAGGGTGATTGACCCCATTCCTATGCCTTATGCTGCTTTACTGCCACAACTCCTGAAGCTTAACCTGGTTGAGTTAAGGACGTTGGCTCCACCAGATCCTCTCAATCTCCCGAAGAATTATGATGCTAATGCCAGGTGTGCCTTTCACTCCAATGCACCGGGTCACAATACTGAGAAATGCAGAGCCCTGCAAATGAAGGTTCAAGATCTGGTCGATTCCAAAGCTCTCAATTTCGCACCTCCTCCAAATGTTAACAGAAATCCTATGCCTAATCATGGTGGGCCCAGGATTAACGCCATAGAAAAGGATCGACCATCTACACTGATTGACAATGTTGCACAGATTCAAACACCGCTGGCAGAAGTCAAAACTCAACTTTTAAGATGCCAGGTGTTCTCAGGCTATGAGGCCTGTTGCGAATCATGTAAGACTTCTATTAATGGTTGTGAGAAGCTGAGGATTGGCATAGATGGCCTCATCAGAGATGGAATCTTGAAAATTACCACAACAGCTCCTTCAACAACTCTTTCTTCAGCAACAACAGATACTCCTACAACTGTAACAACTATCATACCCATGTATTCATCCACGACTCCAGCAATCACTTCATCCATTATTTCAACAGATCAGAGTTCAGCAACATTTACTTCTACAACATCAGCACCCATCTTATCAACGGAAACGACTACAACATCAGCAAACACTAATGAAGATGTCTCAACGGTCACGATCTATTATGACCCGGCAAATGTTCATCCCAACAATAATTTCCAACAACAAACTGCAACACCCCCTGTCAGACCCCCAGTCACAATCTACTACGACCCGCATACCATCACAGTTCCTTCCGCTGCAGCAATCAGTCCGGTCACCATTATGGTACCTGGACCTGTTCCTTATGAAAGCAGTAATGCCATACCTTGGCACTATGGCTCTGATCTCTACTGCGACAGAAAGAAGATCACTCTAGAATCATCAACCTCTTCACCAAAAGTTGACAATGTTGGGGGAGGCAGAGGCTTCACCAGAAATGGATGCCTTTTTGCCTCACAAACACCGAGACCCAATGCTGAAGCAGAAGCTGCTGCTAAGGAAAAAGGGAAGAATGTGGTACTTGAAGAGCCAATTGTTAAAGAAACTCCGAAGACGTCCTTTGAGCAAGAGGTAGATGATTTCATGAGAATAATCAAAAAGAGTGATTACAAAGTGGTGGACTAGCTTCATCAGACACCCTCCAAAATCTCTATATTATCATTGTTAATGTGTTCCGAAGCCCACAGGAATGCACTGTTGAGGGTCCTGCACGCAGCCTATGTGCCAGAAGAGATTACGGTTAATCAGCTAGAAATGGTGGTTGCAAATGTTAACACCAGTCATGGACTGGGCTTCACAAATGCTGATTTAACGACGGAGGGACGCAATCATAACAAGGCTTTACATATCACCTTAGAATGCAAAGGTGCTGTTCTTTCTCATGTATTGGTAGACACTGGGTTTTCGCTCAATGTCCTCCCAAAGAAAGCCTTGGTGAAGCTGGAGTATGATGGTTTGGATTTACGTCCAAGTAACTTGGTGGTGAGAGCATTTGATGTTTCTAAGAGACCAGTGCTTGGAGAGATTTATCTACCTGTGTTGATTGGCCCACAGACCTTTAAAACTACCTTCTTTGTGATGGACATACAGCCAGCCTACAGCTGTTTGTTGGGTAGACCCTGGATTCACGCCGCTGGCGCTGTTACATCTACCCTTCACCAGAAGTTAAAATTTGAGTGGGAAGGCCAGATCATCACAATCTGCGGGGAGGAAGATATTTTCGTTAGCCAGCTGGCTACTTACAAGTATATAGAGATGGATGGGAGATCCATGAGACTATGAGTCAGGGATTTGAGGCCCTTAACATCAATGAAGCAACTGTTGTATTTGGAACTTCCATCACTTCATATATGCAAGCCCGAAAGGTTGTTAAGGAGGGTACCGCTCAAGGCTAGGGCAAGCTGCTTCCAGTAGAAAAGAAAGAAGACAGATTCGGGTTGGGTTACAAACCAACTCGACAAGATCAACCAGAGGCTGCAATGGAGCCCAAATTTGTCAGCGGGGGAATGCTTACCCCGGATGCTGTGAACAGTCTGGAAGACGAGGAAGAAGACAAACGCAACCTAGAAAACAGGATACGTCCAAGGATCCCGGGAAACCAAGTCTCAAACTGGTCTTCCCAGGAAATTATAAGAGTTACTTCTGCAGAGTAATTATTATTTCCTGTCTTTTAGCATGCATCAAGTCCTGCATCTTGCCCAAGATGTCAGGACGCATTTTGTAATCGGGCCATCTTGTATTTTGTGCAAACGATCAATTAATGAATATCAGGACATCTTTTGCAAACAAGTCTCTTTTCCCGCTCACTGTTTTTCATTTTTCATTTTTTGTACAAAACAATAAAATGGCAATGTTTTCAAAATAAAAAACTTCATTTTCACTTTTTCTAAACAAGATAAAACTGATCACTAAAATGAACAACTCTAAACCCTTGCATAGAGTGCCCTCTAGACTGCACTGACAACGACACTGCTATGACTTTGTATGACTTCGACAATCCGATTAATCAAGCCGATGAAGGGGTTGAACAAGATTATGAGCTACCTGAAGAACTAGCCAGACTGTTAAGGCAAGAGGAGAAGGTTATCACTCCTCATCAGGAGGAAATTGAGACAGTTAATCTTGGTACGGAAGAAGATTTGAAAGAAGTAAAGATTGGGGCCCGTCTACAAGATTCAGTGAAGGAACAACTTATTGACATGTTGCGAGAGTACGTTGATGTCTTTGCTTGGTCTTACCAAGACATGCCAGGTCTAGATACCGACAATGTTATGCACAAGCTGCTTTTGAAGGAAGACTGTCCTCCAGTAAAACAGAAGCTACGCCGTACTCGTCCGGATATGGCCATGAAGATAAAAGAAGAGGTACAAAAACAGTGGGACGCCGGTTTCCTTGTTGTGACTAGTTACCCGCCGTGGGTTGCTAACATTGTACCAGTGCCTAAGAAGGATGGCAAAGCACGGATATGTGTGGATTACCGGGACCTGAACAGAGCTAGCCCGAAGGATGACTTCCCATTAACTCATATTGATGTATTGGTCGACAACACGGCTCAGTTCTCGGTATTCTCCTTCATGGATGGGTTTTCAGGATATAATCAGATCAAGATGTCACCTGAAGACATGGAGAAGACAACTTTCATCACACCCTGGGGCACATTCTGTTATAAGGTAATTCCATTTGGACTGAAGAATGTCGGGGCAACTTATCAATGGGCTATGGTGACATTATTCCACGACATGATCCACAAAGAAATTGAATGTTATGTGGATGACATGATTGCCAAGTCCCTCACAGAAGAAGACCATCTGATAAATCTGTTGAAGCTGTTCAAGCGTCTGAGGAAGTACCAGCTGAAGCTAAACCCCAACAAATGCACATTCGGGGTACTTTCTGGTAAACTGTTGGGGTTTATTATAAGTGAAAAGGGAATTGAAGTTGACCCTGACAAAGTCAAAGCCATTCAAGAGATGCCTGCACCAAAGACTGAAAAAGAAGTTTGGGGGTTCTTAGGTAGATTGAACTACATATCAAGGTTCATATTTCATCTTACAGCAACCTGTGAGCCCCTGTTCAAGTTGTTAAGGAAAGAACAAACGGTCAGGTGGAATGAAGACTGCCAGAGGGCTTTTGACAAAATCAAGGAATACTTACAAGAACCTCCAATTCTTATGCCTCCAGTTGAAGGAAGACCTCTAATAATGTACTTGACAGTATTAGAAGGATCAATTAGGTGTGTGTTGGGCCAGCATGACGAGTCTGGTCGAAAAGAGTATGCAATTTACTACTTGAGCAAAAAGTTTACCGACTGTGAACAACGTTATTCACTGCTCGAGAAAACTTGATGTGCTTTAGCATGGGCTGCTCGCTGACTGAGACAGTATATGTTGACCCACGCTACCTTGTTAATCTCAAAGATGGATCCAGTCAAGTACACATTTGAGAAGCCATCACTTACCGGAAGGGTTGCAAGATGGCAAATGATATTAACAGAATATGACATTAAGTACACATCTCAAAAGGCCATCAAGGGCAGTGTACTATCTGACTATCTAGCTGAGCAACCCATTGATGATTACCAGCCTATGAGATTTGACTTTCCTGATGAAGACATCATGTTCTTGAAAGAAAAAGATCATGAAGAGCCTGTTCACACTGAAGGGCCTGACTAAGAAGAAGAATGGACAGTGATGTTTGATGGGGCTGTTAATACGAATGGTCGTGGAGTTGGTGCAGTACTTATTACACCTAAGGGAGTTCATATGCCTTTCTCGGAAAAGCTCACCTTTAACTGCACTAACAATGAAGCTGAATACGAAGCTTGTATCATGGGTCTTGAGGAAGCCATTGACCTCAGGATCAAGACTTTAACTGTATTCAGAGATTCAGCTCTAGTAATTAATCAGACCAACGGCAAATGGTACAATCACCAAGAGCATCTGATTCCATACAGGGATTATACGAGGAGATTACTGACTTTCTTCACAACAGTCAAACTTGAGTATATCCCTCGAGATGAAAATCAGTTTGCAGATGCTCTGGCTACCATTTCCTCCATGATCAAAGTTCAAGCTGCCAACTTTGTGCCTCGGATTTCAGTATCCAGACTTGACCGACCGGCATACGTATTCTCTGTGGACATTGTTAAAGATTACAAGCCTTGGTTCCATGACATCAAATGCTTCTTAGAGGATCAAACATACCCACCAGGGGCATCATCCAATGATAAGAAGACATTAAGAAGGCTAGCAGGTAGTTTCTTCCTGAATACTGATGGCTCCTTGTACAAGAGAAACTTTGACATGGTACTTCTCAGATGTGTTGATAAGACAGGAGCAGACTTGCTGATGCACGAGGTGCATGAAGGATCCTTCGGTACCCATGCTGGAGGACATGCAATGGCCAAGAAATTGTTTAGATCAGGCTATTACTGGATCACAATGGATGCAGACTGTTGTGCCTATGCCAGAAAATTCCACAAATGCCAGATTTATGCAGACAAGGTGCATGTGCCTCCAAATCCTTTAAATGTAATGTCTTCACCTTGGCCCTTCGCCATGTGGGGCATTGACATGATCGGAAAGATTGAGCCGACCGCTTCGAATGGCCTCAGATTCATCCTGGTAGCCATTGATTATTTCACCAAGTGGGTTGAAGCGGCTTCATATGCAAATGTCACCAGGCAAGTGGTAGCCCGATTCCTGAAGAGAGACATCATTTGTCGGTATGGAGTACCTGAGCGAATCATTACTGATAATGGTTCCAACTTGAACAATAAAATGATGGAAGAACTGTGTCGAGACTTCAAAATCCAACACCACAACTCTTCTCCTTACAGGCCAAAGATGAATGGTGTTGTTGAGGTAGCTAATAAGAACATTAAGAAGATTGTGCAAAAGATGGTGGTCACCTACAAAGACTGGCATGAAATGCTACCATTTGCCTTGCATGGGTACCGTACCTCAATCAGAACATCCACTGGGGCAACACCATATCAGCTTGTGTATGGTATGGAGGCAGTCCTACCTGTTGAAGTTGAATTACCCTCCTTATGGGTACTGATGGATGTCAAGTTGAATGAAGCAGAATGGGTCCGATCTCGGTACAATCAACTGAATCTGATCGAAGAGAAGAGATTAGCTGTAATCTGTCATGGGCAACTATATCAGAAAAGAATGAAGAAAGCCTTCGATCAGAAATTCAGGCTTCGGGAATACCAAGTGGGAGATCTTGTGCTGAAAAGACTCCTTCCTCCTCATACAGACCACAGGGGCAAGTGGACTCCGAATTATGATGGTCCATTCATAGTAAAGAAGGTTTTCTCCGGTGGAGCCCTGATGCTCACTACTATGGATGGTGAATATTTCTTATCCCATGTGAATTCAGATGCGGTTAAAAAATACTTCGCATAAAATGACCCGCTGAACATAAAAACAGAATGTAAGTCTAGGAAAAAATAGGGCATCCCGGCGAGTCAAAAACAGAATAAAAGACTCGGGAAAAAATAAGGGAAAATTAAGAAAAAATGTACACCCGCTGAGTTGAAAAGCCGCATTGGACAGCTCAGACAAAAATGGGTATCCACGCAAAATCATGGAATAAGCGAACAACTACATTCTGAATTCGTCTGTATCACTCACAACATGGCAAGCTTTGAAGGGTTAAAGCATCGGTCCGAATCAGCCTTCTTCAGAGAGCAGGATGAGAAGAACGTCAAGGTCATACGGGTCAGAGCAAAAGGGAAGCTCACTAAAGCATCGTCAATATTGCCAGCACCTTTTTGTTTCTCAATTTTTGTAAACAATCTCCTCATTTAAGGGGATCTGTTCCTTTGACTGTATTTGTCAATTTAGGGCACCCAAATTAATAAAATCAGATTTTCAGTCACACTTCGTCTTGTACATTTTATTTCATTTGCAAAAATGTCTGATATCCTTGATATAATGTTTGCATAAAAACAGATGTGCCTTTCTAATCACATGCTTGCAGGAAATGTGCTTACTTCAATAATATCTAACTCCTATGACGGAATCCGGTAAGGGATACCTCGAGGCACTTGTGCGTTTATTTGTCTTAACAGGATTGCAGATATTCAATTCGCGACATTGGGCGTGCTAAGCATACTTCCTCCCCTAACAATATCCGGAATGTCATTCCCCAACAAAGTTGCCGAATCATTGTTTCCTCGGCACATCTTCCAAACAACACCAGAAATGCTTTCTCCCCACCAGAGTGGCCGGGCATCACTTCTCCAGCATAGTTTTCTTCAGAGTAGCATCAGAAGGTGCTCATTTCCCCAGTTGAGTTGTCAGGTATCATCATCCTCAGCAGGATGCCCACAAAAATCTCTAGAAAGATCGTTCAGTGGTCCTTCCTACCCCAACAGAGTGCTAGACAGGGAACTATCTCCCCACAGAGCTCCAGCCTCTCCCAGAAGAGCAATGTCTGAAATTCTCACACAACAAAGTGACAGAAGCTTTCTCATCCCAAGCTGGGTTCCTCATTACTAAGATAGGTATATCAGTGACCTATTTCCCCAAGCAGAGTCGTATATTTTATCAGATCTACCAATGATCTCATCCCCAGTTGGGATATCCTGTCAAGCAGATCAGTCGGAGATCTCCACAAGCAACGGAATCCGAATCCCGGATTGGTATCTTTGCATAATCATAGCATTCACAACATTTTTTCCCCCAGAGCGTAGCATTCCATCTAATACGGAGCATTACGGCAAAAATCAAACATATTGCATGATCACAAGTCAGGTTCGAACCAGTCACCTGTAAGTACCGACCATACCACATCAGCAATATACAAGATACCTCAACAGAAATCCAAAACATCCCCTTTGCACTCTTCAGCATAAATACATGTTTATATACTCATTCAACACTCGTCCGTGTCATATCGTCCAATGCGGATATAAACCAAACCAGTGCTTGTACATTCTCCTGACACCCGTCCGTGTCACCTATCCCCAGCATGGTTACCCCGAACACTTATTATACACTCTCATTGGCACCCGTCCGTGTCACCCTATTCCCACAGATCACCAGATTACCTTTTTACACTTATAAGTTCATAACTTATACGACACCCGTCCGTGTCGTACTCTCCCCAGCAAGTTGAACACTCATCTGTGTCTCACACATGCTTATTTTTACTCATACAGATACTCGTCCGTAACTTGTATACACACTTATTTCCCCTCAGATTCGACACTCGTCTGTGTTCCTTGTTAACCAGTTGGTACCCGTCTGTATCATCATCTCAGAACACGCGTCAGTGTTTGTTTCTACCGATACTTATCCGTATCGTGGTCTTAAGGATGCTCGTCCGCATCTTTGATCTATACACAGTGTCAAAAACTTATACCTTTTGTTTCTTGAATGTAAGCACTCGTCCGTGTTTACCATTACCCAGTAAAAGTAACCTTTTTTTTTATTTGGCATTCGTCATATGTCATGATACTTTCGGCAGCCGTACCCTGCCAGGTGATCGTCCTTCACCTTTGGGATGACTGTCCCTCATCCTTCTCCCAGCGGAGTCTCCATTATTGGAACCCTTTTCTATCCGGCATTCGTCCTATGTCGTGATATTTAGCAGCCGTCCCCTGCTAGGTGATCATCCTTCACCTTTTTAATGTTCGTCCTTCATCATTTTATCCGATGGCCGTCCCCATCGTTGATCTTGTTATCTGAAATTTGTCCTATGTCATGATAAACCCTTAGATCAGTCGTACCCTGCTAGGTGATCGTCCTTCACCTCTTGATGATTGTCATTCATCATGCTTATCCGATGGTCGTCCTTATTGCTGACTTTTTCTACCCGACATTCGTCCTATGTCGTGGTAAAGAGCAGTCGTCCACTGCTAGGTGATCGTCCTCCACCTTTGATGATCGTCCCTCATTATTACTTCATTTATTCTCTGAACCTGATGGCCGTCCCCATCATTGCCTTTATTTTAATCCCTAGAGAACCTTGTTACTTTCCTTGATGGTCGTCCCCATCAAGATCTCTTTATTTCCCCAGCATGTCGGTCGTCCCCGTCATTGCTTTATCCCCAGCAGTCGTCCCTGCTCGATGGTCTTCCTCCATCGCCCGCACTTTGTAATCATGCTATGTTGTCTTTTACAATCTATATCCCTTTTCTTCTTCTCTCCCCAGTGAGTGCAAATTTTGGACTGTCTTTGGTATTCAACCATAAGTTATCTTGTTTGTCTGTTAAGCCAGGCGCTTATAACCTGCACAGCTAACTCATGCTTGAATAGGGGCAGCTGTAAACACCCCAAATTTTCCCTCACTAAGTTCACACCATGGCTTGTGATCTTTCATATTTACATAAGTTTAAGCATATCAAATCATAGTTTATCCTCCAAAGATCAAGGAATCCAAAGAATCACAAGAACGGAGAAAGCATGGAAGCTGAGCTAGGGTTTAACTGCACAAATGACCTAAAATTAGGGTTTTGGTTTCAGAGGCCATAACTCCAAATTTTTTGGTCATTCTTGTTTCTAATGGTCTCAATATGTTATAAGGATCATGCATACCAAGTTTGATGAAGAAATTCATTGTGAAAGTAATCTGATCATTGGGTAACTTCTTGAGCAAGTCAGAACAAAATCAGGGCATCTGAGACCCCCAACAATGGAACCAAAGTGTCTTTTTCATAAAATTGAGGTTATATGGTCTTTATTTGATCATTGAAGTTCTTAGAAGTTCACAAATTTGAAGAAAAGTGAGCTAAACCAAAAGTTGCCAAAAATGGAAATGACTTGTAATGTAAACTTTCCATTTTGGGAAAGTTTTTCAACCTCCTCTTTCTCAATAAAAAATGATTCAAATGAAAAATTGTTGGTCATGAAAGTTGTATATTGGATCATTCCCTTTTCAAAAATTACAAGAACAAGATCTAATTCATTTTGGAACTCAAGATATGGCTTGTCAAAGTTGGCAAAAAAACCCATAAATTTCAAGAATGCACCAAAAGGGATTCTTTGCAAAACCACTTGCCAAGGCTTTTTGTGGCTTCAAACACACTTCAATACATCATAGCATCATAGTGCATTGCTTCTAGATCAGAATTGCCCAAGGAATTGCAAGATCACATGCCTTGAACACCAAGATTTCTCGAAGGGGCCAAAACTTCACATAATTGCAAAACACCCCATAACTTATTTCCCACATGCTGAATTGCCTCAAGAATGAATTTGTGGACTTCCTTGAAGTCAGCTGCGCATGGACATGCCCAAAGGCCAGCTGCATCCTTGCCCATACCTCAAGTACACAAGTTGGTGACTTTTTTGCAAGAAGGCCATACCAATCACAATAGGGCACAACCACTCCACAGACCTATCACAAGTTCATATGTGGACCAAATGCTGATCACAACACACAAGAACACAAGCTGAAACCTAAGAATCACCAAGTTACCAAAAACTCTCCCTCTTACAAATGCTTTCGAATCTCCCAACTCAGCCACTCAATCTTCAAACAAACACCACCATTCATTTCTAAATCACTCACTGATCATAAACCATCCATAAAAACAGCCAAGAACACACCATAAGTAAAATACGATTTCTGACCAGTTGGAGTGCAAACTCCCAAACCAGCCATCCTCAAAGCTTTCCAAGCATTGCAACTTCTTCAGGAAGGTCATTAGAGGCATTTTGCACCAAGGAAGTGGCCAGAAAGCTCAAGGGTGAAAAGCTCCATCTCAGGTAGCCATTCAAATTAATTTTTCCAGAACTTCTCTTTTATGTTACAAAATGATTAAGCATGTTTCACTGATCACACTGAACTTGGAATTTTTGAAAATGGTTGAGAAATGAGTGTGTATTGATTGTCTGAAATTTTTACCATGTTTATGTTTCTCTTCGAATCATGAGATTGAGTGAAAAGAAATGAGGTTTGAGGGTGGATTTGGGTTCAGGGAAGTGGGAGGAGTGAATCTGGAGCTTTAGAGCTCCAGAAAGTGCCTAGGGAAGAAGATTGAGTTTTTCAGGTGAAGGTGTCACTGGAGAAGACGACCAGAGCTCTTCTCCGGTGACCTGAATGTCATTAAGTGATAATTAGGGTTAGGGTTTCTGTTTGAACATGGACCATTGGATCTCCCTTCCCGCGCGTGTTTGTGTTGTTGAGATTAGCTCATTAGTTATTAATCTGAATTAATTAATTAGTTAATTAGGTTTAATGAAATTTTAATGTGGGCCTTTAGATCTGGCGCGCATTCAACCCCCATAAACCCAGAATCAATCTCAGCCATCCCTTTTGCATACTTCAGCTTTATTTAATTTTTATTTCATTTTTCTCATTTAATTTTGTATCTTTTATTTAAAATAGCAAGAAATTTCTAAAAATATTTTTATTCTGCATTTTTGTTTTAAATAATTTTCTTAACCCAAAAACAGTTTTATTTTTATTTTTTGAATTTAAAAATCATTTTTTAGACATTTAAATGTTTATTTTAATTAATTAATGAAAATTAATTAATTAAAATATCATTTAGGTTTCTAAAAAATCCCAAAAAATTCATATTGCATCTTTAAACATTTAGAGACATTGTCATACCATCCACACAAATTTCTTTTTGGGTTTGAACCATTATTGACAATTTTCTTAAATTTAGGGTTCATAAAATTCACATTTTAGAACCCTAACTTCAAGAATTATTTGCTGCCTAACCAAGATGGGTATGACAATGATTCTTTTTGCATTGATCTTCATTTTAAATGTATTTTCTAGCATAAATTTGTCATGAATTTCTTCTGCCTTTTTGAATTGATTGGCATTTTTTCCCTTTTGGTACCTTAAAACCCTAGATAACTTAGAAAAATCATATCTTTCATTAGGTTAAGAGTTAGGTTTTCTCCTTTGGGGTGTGATATCATATGGGGTTAGGGTTCTCTTGACTGCATTTTCAATTTTTCATCTTGTCATTTGCTTCTGTTTTTGAGTTTTGCATCTCATGTTGCATGAAAACCCTAATTTCTCATCTTCTATTGCATACATCTTGCATATGCTTGCATTCATGAACTTGCCATGACATTTTATGCATTCACATGACATATAAGACATCCTAGGACACATTAGACTCATGCTTGACCATTTCCTCATTCATTTTCCATGTTGTGCCTTCATTTCATTTCATGTGCATTCATGTGCTTGCATGCTTCTTTCATGTTTCATTTGCATTCTCATCTCTTGTATGATCATCTATTGCATTTGGCATGTCTTTGCATCATCTCATAGCATCATTAACATCATGTTTATGCTTCTGGTTTTAGTTTGCATCCTTGCATTCATTTCATTTTTCATTCCATTTCGTTTCCTTTTACTAACTTTTCAGGTGGTAGGTACTTTGAGAAGTGAATTTGCCTTCACTTCTCACATTATTTTCTCATCTCCATTATGCATCCATTGCTGCATTTTGTATTTGTCTTAGAGTGAGCTTGCTCATTCATGTTCTCCATTCACTTTCTTTCTTCAAGTAACTTATCTTCTTAAGTGAAGTAAGTTAGCTTGTTTCTTCTGCTTCTCCTCCTTTCATTTGCTTCTTCCCTGGTGGCTCTTCTTGAAGATCTCTTGCAAGCCTCATAAACCCTAGGAACACCCAAGCATGTTAACAATTAGGGTTTTGATTAGTCCCCCATTAGTTTTACCTTTGTGTCATCTTTTGTGTCTCTCCTCTCCTCTCATAATCAGGGACTAAACCTTCAAGGTTTTAAGGCTATGTGATTAAGATTATGCCTGCATCCTTCTCTTAGGATGGAGTGTATAACTTTAATCCTATGTGTTAAACCCTTGATGTGTTTAAACCTTTTAATCAATCCATATAATAATCACTAAGACATCAAGCTTGTAACTTGGGCCTTGCATTAGGGTTCTAATTCTTCCTTAATTGGTTAAGAAGGACTAACCCTAGTGTTAATGGACAAGTCCTCCTCAAGTTGTCTTAAAAATCATATAATTCACTTCTTAATCTTACCATTAACTAAAATCCAGTTTAATAAAGGATTTGTTTTGTCATGAGGTTAATCCCTAATCATGGATTAAGTTTAGGAGCCTTCCTCAGCTTAAATGTTCTCATCTATTATCCTTCTATTAGGATGGTGTAATGGGTACATTAAATCTTTGATTATGGCTTAAACCCATTACTTAACACTAAACAAAAACACCAAAAAACATCTAAATAATTGCAAGTAGGTTAATGATCTTAATCCTACATCATGGTGATTAAGTGTGAGGTGCTTACTTCATACATAAGGTATTCTCATTACTCCTAATCAGAGAGAGGATGTGATGAGTTTACTAACCCTTGGCCAGACATGTCATACACTTGAGCATAAGCAAGCAAGCAGTTCACAAGTCAATTTATCTTTCAGTCTCTTTGAGTCGAACTACGGTGTTCTGACTTCCTCATTGCACGAGAGGATACGTAGGCATAACTTAACAGTTATCAAACAAAAATCTCAGTATATTCCCCCTCTTCCAGCATTATTCTTTAAGCCTCATTCTTGAGCAATTCACTTCACATTTCTTTTGCACTAACACTTGTATTCTTTTCCATCCTTTGTACACAGAATAGCACTGACACTACCCCTTTAAACACAAACTTTCAAGCGTGGATCCCGTCGAGTACGACGGACAATCTGGGTGCTAATACCTTCCCAGGTTGTAACCAACCCACTTTCTCAGTTTCTCTGGTTCGCGACCGTCTTATCCATTCTTTTCTAGGTTTATGCAGCATTACCTTTCCTTCGGGATAAAAAATGCCTAGCTGGCGAATCTATTCAGTTCATTTCATTTCTCTCTTCGCCGACCATTCGCGCTTGTACCAGGATGCAAATCTTTGGGAGCGACACCATTGAAGATCAAAAGGGAACAAAATAATCTTGTATTTTCAATTTTTATTTTATTATCGTTTTTGTTTTTATTCCGTACATGAGAGGCTAAACCCCCCATTGCTAGGGGGTGTCCCTGATTTCCCTTTGTAATGACATTCAGGTATATTTTATAACAATTTCACTGCATTTTCATTATCATTGTGTTGTTTGAATGTTTGTAATGCAGAACCTAAATTGGAAAATAAGGTTTTCGATCTAATGTTAACCTTTGGTAGGAATACCATACTTAACGCCTTTTTCGAACAAGAATGTTTTATTAGACATCGCCAAGGAATTGGGATGCCATAATTTAACCGTAAAACTTTTGGTATTCTAAAAGTTTGGTATTCTTTCTATACAACCAAGGAATTGGGGTATAGAGGGAATACCAAAGGGTTTTATTTAAGGAATTTTTGAAAACTAATCTTGAAAGGCGGTAATGATTTAGCCTCGTGGTGAAGTTGCTAATAATAATATTATTTGTCATTATAAGGGTTTTCATACACCTTCCCTAGTGTTATTCTCATATTTGTCATAACAACTTATTTTTATTAAGTACTTTTACTTTGTCTATTATAATCTCAAAAGTCAAGTTTAAAATAACCCTTAAACCTTTTGTTCAATTGATTTACATAGAACTTATCTATTCTTGTGCAGTCCTCAAGAGACCGACACTGGGGAAAACCCCTATTATTACTACATCGATAAAATAGTACACTTGCTATTTTATCGATCAGTGGGGTAGAAAGGTGTTACATTAACCCCTTCTTCGTGATAGATAGGTCCAACAAGCATGTTGAATTATCCTTCCCAATCTTGAATTAAAATTCTGGAAAGAATTATTCATTTACCTTGTTCAGTTAGGGAGGCTGAACTAATAGTACATTCTTTAAGCGGCACAAGGTCAGAAATATATCCAATGATGTTGTGGGAAGAGATGTTTGAACACATGTGATTTTTATTAAGAGGATTAAATTAGACTTACCAAGAGAGCTTAGAATGAAGAACATATAACCAATGATTACACTAATTTATGAACAAATAGAGGTGAGAGAAGATTATTGACAAAAACGGCTTGATGAATTAGAATAAACAAAATTCATCATTTTCGAGATAAGCTATGAATAGATGGAGTAATGAAGAGGAACGATTATGATTGGAAAGAAGCACAACAGACTACAAATAAGAATATGTATCGATGTATACTTATAAGTTACATGGAATGGTTGACACAATTAAAGGCAAAGAATAGACTAGCTTATTTTCAAGAATAATTTGAATTTTAATATTTGTCTAATCATAATTGCATAGCAAAGAGAATGTGAAGGGATTTTAATCTAGTAAGATAAAGAGACTCATACCTTTAAGATCCTGAGATCTTCACCATGACTCCTTATCAGAATTCTCTTCATTCTGAGTCTGACTTAAGCTTTCTTGAAGGAGCTTGTAACCAGCTTTGTTCCTTATACTTCTTCTTTCTTCAGAGTGACCTTCATTCTTGTTCTAAGATGCATGCTTCTTCTAAAAGATGATTGTCTAGTTTGATAACTAGAACTAGTTTTCTCTTCAGAACATGTTGTTGTTTCTGATTGCATTCTGCAATGTGTTCATCTTTATAATATACAACTATTTATCAAGCTTCTTTAAACAGAGGCTTGTTTTCAAAAGGTCAATAATTCCTTAGCCTAAATATAAACATCCGAGAGGTTATGTTCTTGAGATAATCTTCTGAAATCTCCTAACTTCTTCTGATTATTCTTCCTTGAATAGATGTGAAACTTTGTTAGATACAAGTGTCATCAAGCATGAGTGAAATATCACAAGAGGTTTTGAACAAAATTCTTGTTCTTACAATGTTGAGCTAACTTGATCTGAGTTAGTTCATCAAGATTTGACAGCATATCTTCTTCTGAAAAGGATATTAACTAATTTCATCAAATTGAACAACATCAGTGATTTAAATCCTTATAGCTCAGAACATATGGCTTATGTCTTTGCATCAGAACATCTTTGATTTCAGGATTCATTCATCATGAATTTTTTATAGGAACGTAGAATAACATTCTGACCAATTTCAGTTTGATCATTTGAGGAGGAATCTCAAATTCACATAACTTAATTGTCTATGTTACTTACAACGAATTCTCATAACACATCTCTTAACATATTCATGAGGAATCAATAAGCTTCCTTTCCTAAAATGTCTTCAGTTTTCTGCAAAGCGTTTTAAGAGAGACAATCTTCTGATTCTCTGCATGAATCTTCTAACTGGTAGATCAGTTAGGCCTTAAATGTTCGGACATAAATCATTTCTAATAATTCAAAATTCCTCTGTTTAGGATTTCTAACTTCTTCTGCAGACTTCATTCTGAAGATCTTATGAATCAAAATCATAAGTTAACAATATTTCTTTTCTACTCAAGAAAAATTCTAATGAGCTTCACATGATGAAGTCAAGGGTGGACTAATCAGTTTCTTGAAAACATCTCATACTTATATATAATTAATCTTTATCAAACAAGATTTCTTGTTTTCTAATATTTGATCTTTGAGAAAAATACGTTGTTCATCCAATCGTATTTGACATAAGCATTCAAAAAATATATCTCCTTATCTGATGAATCTATCTAGTCAGTTGATTCTTCAATCTTTTAGGAAACAATGACTTGCTCAGGTAATCAATTTGGTTACAATTCAAAAATCAATCTTCATCATCATCTTCTAATATGAGACTGGCATTTTAAGTGGATTCCAGTTCACCCAAATTATTTCTTCACACGACCTTTGGATCTTCATCTGACATTTTTAATTGTTTGATATCCATCAATAACAGAACCAAAGCTCTTATACCAATTGAAGGTGTAAAGAAAACACAAGAAAAAGGGGTTTGAATTGGGGTTTTCACTCTTGTTAACTTCTCTGAACTCTTAACGATGTTGCATTAAGTGAATCGTTGAGTTGCGTTGCGAAAGCATAAAGATAAAGTAAAGCAAATGAAAGAGTAAAGAATACATATATATCTTGGTTTACTTGAGAAACTCTCAAGCTAGTCCAGTCCACCCCGCAAGGTGATTTTCCTTCATCAAGGACTTAATCCATTATAACCAAATTATTGATTACAATTGTGCAACAACCTACCGTGACTAACTGCACAACAACTATTTGGACTTCCCTTTGCGACCTACAACCATGACTAACTGCACAACAAATGTCATGACTTCCTTACGTGGCATACAACCCTGACTAACTGCACAATAACTGTCGTGAATTCCTTGTATGGTCTATAACCGTGAATGACTATGCATCAGCATGTGTCTTAAGGTACTAGAGCACATAGTTCTATGAAGCTCCAGAACATCAGCTCTGAGCAATCACTAGAACACCAAGTTCTGAGAAAGCTTCAGACTACTAACTTCTAAGTCTTCTAAAGTTCTGACCAACATGGTCCTTTAAGGAAAGTGGGTAGCATTTACATAGTGTTTTCTTCTTTATATAAGCATGTGTAAACACATATTAAGTACATCAGAAGAACCTAATACACACTAAGATAATACATTATATTGTAGCATAAATGTGTGGTCATCTTCTTCTTCAAGTTGCTTTTTCACGAACAACAGCCCTTAAGCAATTGAATTGTTGAATTATTCTTCTTCAAAAGCTTCTAAATGCTTTGTTGATATTTGAAAAGCATAGAGAAGTACTTTTTCATCTTGATTCACTTTAAGAACATTTCGGACGACAACCCTTGTTCTTCTTCAATACAAAGATCACTTAGGTTCACAACATTCATGTTGTGGATTTGTAATTGGAGCTTCCATGATCATTTTCTTGTCTTCTGCAGCTTTACAGCTACTTCCAGCATAAGAAGTTAAGCATATTATGAATCAGATATCTCTGCATCAACAAATTGTTTTCAAAGAGTTATCAGCTTGTGAGCTGCATATTCAATCAAACTCTCCATGGTTTGTTCTACTGTTATCTTGTTAATTATCAACCTTATGTGATTGTATGAAAACATTGACAACATGGTTCAAAGACCATCATGAAAACTTAGTAGTATGTGTGTTTGAACCTTTCTGGTTATATCAATTAACACCAACATATTAACCAATGGTTGTATAACAACAACAAGTTAGTCATATCTTTGATTGCGTTTGGTTATGGCATTATATAACATCACATAAGCATTTGATTCTTTCCTTATATAGCCAAGCAAAATAGAGTCATTACAGTGCAGCTGGCTACTGTGGAATGTCGTTACTTAAGGACTAAAAATAGTATTGCCACGTATTGTCCTTTTCCAGAATTTAAGGTTAATGGTGAGGTAGTGTGATAAAGTATTTTTGTACTGTGTATTATCCTTGCTATCGGTTACATCGTCGTTTGAAATTCAGAGGCTTCGTATAGTAGATGATTGAAGCATGAATAGAGATGTGAATTGGGTTTTTAGAAACTCATGTCTTCGGTCTTCAGAATTTGTTCACATAGAACCATATCTTCAGAACTTCAGCATTTGTGTTTGAAACCCTTGGTCTTTAGAACTTCAAGTCTTCAGAATCTTTAGAACCCTGTTCACATAGAACGTTTATTCAGAGTCTTCAACATTTGGTCTTCAGAACCTTAATCTTCAGAACCCTTAAGTCTCCAGAGTCTTTCTTCACTTGATCTTCAAAACCTTCGGTCTTCATAACTTCAAGTCATTTAAGTCTTTAACAATTATTTATCAGAAGATTAATACTTTAGAAGATTCGCTAGCTTTAGAATCAGAATCACTCTCAAAACAGAATCCACAAGAGCATTGCTACAACAACATTAAGAATCCTTGGATCTTTCTGATTGTGTTCAGATAGATAAACATACTTGCTTCTTCAGCATTCTTACGACCTGTGTTAGACATATTAACTCAGACATGTTCTTTAGCGCATATTCTTATAATGTTTGTTTGATCTGATATCTTTAATAATCATGATATGCACAGTAATAAACATTAGAATATAAAATAGTTATTTCATAAATACTTCATTGTTATCATCAAAACATAGATATGAAATGCAGAGATAACTCTTAATTTTACAATATCCCTTTTTTTGATGATAACAAAACCATGTATTTTGATAGAACATTTTATACATGGTAATCATCGGGTAATAACCAATCATAACATATTCAAGGTTTCGAGTGTCGCTCCCGAAGATTTGCATCCTGGTACAAACGCGAACAGTCAGCGAAAAGAGAAATGAAATGAACTGAATAGAGTCGCCAGCTAGGCATTTTTATCCCGAAGGAAAGGTAATGCTGCATAAACCTAGAAAGAGATGGATAAGACGGCTGCGAACCAGAGAAACTGAGAAAGGGGGGTGGTTACAACCTGGGAAGGTATTAGCACCCAGTTTGTCTGTCGTACTCGACGGGATCCACGCTTAAGAGATTGTGTTTAAAGGGGTAGTGTATGAGCTATATGTGTGCAAAAGCTAGGGAAAGAAAGTACAGGTGTCATTGCAAAAAGGTGAATTGCTCAGGAATTGAGGCTTAGAAAGAATGCTGAAAGAGGGGGATGACAAAGAGACTTTTGTTCGATAACAATTAAGTTATGCCTACGTATCCTCTCGTGCAATGAGGAAGTCATAACATTGTAGTTCGACACACAGAGAGGAAAATGAATTGACTGTGAACTGCTTGCTTGTCTATGCTCAAGTGTATGACTCGTCTGGCTCGAGTGCTAACTGTCTTGCATTAGACGGAAGAAGCGAGTTCTCGTTTGTGAATGAGTGTGATGAGAAAAGATTCTGTAAGGAGACAATTATTGTTTGTTTTTGATGTTTTTCAGTTTTTTTTTTGTTTTTGGTGTTTTGCATAAGTTAATGAGCTTAGCCTAAATCAAGGGTTTGTAAACTCATTATATCCTCCCTGATTAGGGATAATGAGCATACTTAAGTGTGAGAGAAGCATCCCAACTTACTTACCATGATGATTTAGGATTAAGATCCTTAACCTACTTGTGATTATTTAGATGTTTTTGGGTTTTTGTTTAGTGTTAAGTAATGAGTTTAATCTCTAATCACAGATTAGTGAACTCATTACACCATCCTAATAGAAGGATAATAGATGAGAACACTTAAGCGGAGGAAGATACCTCAACTTAATCCATGGTTAGGGATTAAATTCATTATCAACAAACCTTTATTAAGTGGGTTTTAATTAAAGGGTGAGATTAAGAAATGAATTTTATGGTTTGTAAGACAACTTAAGGGGGACTTGTCCATTAAACACTAGGGTTAGCCCCTCTTAACCACAAGGAAGAGATAGAACCCTAATGTAAGGCCCAAGTTACAAGATAAAGTCTTGGTGATTGTTAATGTGATTTGATTAAGAGGTTTTAAAAAATTAAAGGTTTGACACTTATGATTAAAGTAATACACTCCATCCTAAGAGAAGGATGTAGGCATAACCCTAATTCCAAAGTCCTAAAACTTTAAGAGTTTAGTCTCTGATTATTGAGATGAAAAGAGAGACTCAAGGAGACTCAAAGGTAAAAAGCTAGGGGGAACTAAACACAACTCTAATCATTATCATGCTTGGATATCCTATGGTTTGTGTCGCTCCCAAAGATTTTTCATCCCGGTACAAGCGCGAACGGTCGGCGAAAGGAGAAATGAAATGAAAGTGAATAGAGTCTCCAGCTAGGCATTTTTATCCCGAAGGAAAGGTAATGCTGCATAAACCTAGAAAAGGATGGATAAGACGGTTGCGAACCAGAGAAACTGAGAAAGGGGGTTGGTTACAACCTGAGAAGGTATTAGCACCCAGATTGTCCGTCGTACTCGACGGGATCCATGCTTAAAAGACTGTGTTTAAAGGGGTAAGTGTATGTGCTATCTGTGTGCAAAAGATGGAAAAGAAATATACATGTGTTTGTGCAAAAGGGTGAATGCTCAGGAAATGAGGCTTAGAAGAAAATGCTGAGAGAGGGGGATGACAAAGAGACTTTTGTTCGATAACAGTTAAGTTATGCCTATGTATCTTCTCGTGCAATGAGGAAGTCAGAACACCGTAGTTCGACTCAAAGAGACTGAAAGATAAATTGACTGTGAACTGCTTACTTGCCTATGCTCAAGTGTATGACTTGTCTGGCTCGAGCGCTAATTGTCTTGCATTAGAATGAAGAAGCAAGTTCTCGTTTATGAGTGAGTGTGATGAAAAAAAGAATCCCGAAGGAGATGATTATTGTTTGTTTTTGTGTTTTCAGTTTTGTTATTGTTTTTGGTGTTTTGCATAAGTTAATGAGCTTAAGCCTAAATCAAGGGCTTGCAAACTCATTATATCCTCCCTGATTAGGGATAATGAGCATACTTAAGTATGAGATAAGCATCTCAACTTAATTACCATGATGATGTAGGATTAAGATCATTAACCTACTTGTGATTAATTATATGATCTTGGGTTTTTGTTTAGTGTTAAGTAATGAGTTTAATCTCTAATCACAAATTAGTGAACTTATTACACCATCCTAATAGAAGGATAATAAATGAGAACACTTAAGATGAGGAAGACTCCTCAATTAATCCATGGTTAGGTATTAAATTCATTATATAACAAAGCCTTTATTAAGTGGATTTTTATTAAAGGGTGAGATTAAGAAGTGAATTTTATGGTTTGTAAGACAACTTGAGGAGGACTTTTCCATTAAACACTAGGGTTAGTCCTTCTTAACCATAAAGGAAGAATTGGAACCCTAATGTAAGGCCCAAGTTACAAGATAAAGTCTTGATGATTATAAAGTGATTTGATTAATAGGTTTAAACAAATTAAAGGTTTAACACTTAGGATTAAAGTTATACACTCCATCCTAAGAGAAGGATGCAGGCATAACCCTAATTCCAAAGTCCTAAAACTTTAAGAGTTTAGTCTCTGATTATTGAGATGAGAAGAGAGACTCAAGGAGGCTCAAAGGTAAAAGCTAAGGGGGTCTAATAACAACCCTAATTATTATCATGCTTGGATATCCTATGGTTTGTAAGGCTTGAGAAAGATCTTCAAGGAAGCCAGCAATGGAAGAAGCGGATGAAAGGAGGAAGAAACAGAAGAATAAGTTACTTACTTCAAATGAAGAAGATAAGTAACTTAAAGAAAGAAAGTGAGAGAGATGGAACACAAGTGAACAATTTCACTTAAGAGACAAGTAAAATGCATATGAAATAGATGAAAAGAAGTGAAAGGTGAAGGCAAATTCACCTCCCAAAATGACTTAGCACCTGAAAGTGTTAGCATGAATGCATAAAGTATAAAGCATGAAGAAATGAAATGAAATGAGATGATATGAGATGAAATGACCAAAGTCAGAAGTGTTTATGCAATGTGAATTTCATGTAAGATGATGCAAAGCATACAAAATGCATATGTATGATCATACAAAGATGAGATGCAAATGGAAGCATGC
Organism: Lathyrus aphaca; assembly: GCA_963966055.1. Taxonomy (NCBI): domain Eukaryota; kingdom Viridiplantae; phylum Streptophyta; class Magnoliopsida; order Fabales; family Fabaceae; genus Lathyrus; species Lathyrus aphaca. The sequence continues at coordinate 407,866,230 of OZ014521.1, read as the reverse complement.
TTTGAAGTTTGAAAACACATGAAAGTTAATGAAATGAAATGAATGCAAAACATGGCAAATGAATGAAGAAATGATCAAGCATGGTTCTAACATGTCCTAAGATGTCTAAGATGACATATGAATGCAAGGAATGTCATGGAAAATTCATGTATTGATGCATATGCAAATGAACACATAAAATTAGGGTTTTATGGAAAAGCAAGATGCAAATGAACAAAACAGAAGCATATGACATGATAAAAAATTGCAACCAAGCTCAAACAAACCCTAATCCCATACTAGGTCACACCCCAAAGGAGAAGGTCAGTAGCCTAACCAATCAAAAGTTATGATTTTCCTAAGTTTCCTAGGGTTTTTGGATGGTTCAAAGGGGAAAATGCAAATCAAATTGAAAATGCAAGATAAATTCATGAGGAAAATTTCCCATAAACTACATGCAATATGTAACACAATTTAAAAAGAATCATCTTCAAACTCTTCTTGGTTAGGCAGGAATGATTTTTTAAAGTTAAGGTTCAAAAATATAATTTTAATGACCCTTAATTCAAAGAAAATTCACAAATTATGATCAAACCTAAAATGAAATTTGTGTGGAGAGTTTGAAAACGTTTCTAAATACATTGGGATGATTCATGATTTTTTTGGTGATTTTTAAAACCCTAAATGTGATTTTAATTAATTAAAAGACTTCAATTAATTAAAAATAACATTTAAATATTTTAAAAATGCTTTTTTAATGCGAAAAATAAAATAAAAATCATTTTTGGAATGAGAAAAATATTTAAAGTCAGAATGCAAAAGAAAATATTTTTTGGATGCTTTTTGGTATTTTAAATTAAATATGCACGAAAATGCAATTAAAATGGAATAAAAATGAATTAAAATGAAAGTATGCTGATCTGGTGGTTGGGATTTAAACCGGGGTTGGAGGGAATTGACCACGCGCACATCTGGACGGCCCACATTCAAACTGAGTTTAATTATGTTTTATAATTAATTAATCTGGATTAAACTTAAGTGAACTAATCCTGACCACTCATTTCTATTTTTAACAAAATCCAAGGGCCTAGAACGCATCTGGAAATTAAAACCCTAATTAAGCCCTAATCACTTTCAGGTGGCCGGAAAAGACCTCTGGTCATCTTCTCCGGCCAACCCCTCACCTGAACTTCCTCAAATCACCACCCCAAGCCCCCAAAATCACCAGAATTAATCAACTAACTATCCTAAACAATAATCCAGCCTCAAAAATCATTTATCATTCATCATCAACAAGATTCGAATCAAAACATCAAAACGGCCAAAATTTCAGAACATCATGAAATGCTTAAAACTCAACCATTTTCAAAAATAAAGACATCAACATGATAAGTGAAGCATGAGGAATCATTTAGAAACTTAAAAAAGGAGTTCTGGAAAAAAAGTTCATCATGGCTACCTGAGATGGAGCTTTGTATTCTTGAGCTTTCTGACCTCTTCCTTTGTGCAAAGTGCCTCCAATGACCCCTCTGATGCTTCTGGAAAGCTTGAATGGAGCTTAGACAACCTCCTTTGTGAGTTTCAGTTCTGAGATTGCAGAAATCGTGTTTGAGTTTGGGGGTGTTTCAGGCTATGGTGATGGGTGCTTTGTGATCCTTAGGTTATGTGGAGATGATTGGTGAAAGAAAATTGAAGTTTCAGTGGTTGGTTTTTGAGTTTCAAAGAAGGGGAGTTTTTGGAAAATTTTGTGGATTCTGAGCTCTTGGATGATTCAGCTGCTTGTGTGTTATGCAATGTGTTCCTTAGAGTTTGTATAAGGTGTTCTGATTGGTTCAGAGAGTTGTTGTGGCCTAGTGTGATTGGTATGGGAGAGAATGCAAATATGTGGACTTAGGTGTACTTGAGGTATGGGCTGGGACAGGAGTGATCTAAAGGGTAGATTTTCCTCAGCTGACTTTGTGGAGAGCCATAGAATTAGATTGCATGAGATGGCACAAGTGGATGAAGAGTTTCATACCATTTTTTAATTCTTGAAAGTTTTGGCCCTTTTTGATTTCTTGAAGTTCAAGTCATGGAAATACATTGTTCAATGCACAATTCTGATGTTTAGAGGTCCAATTAACATATTGTGAAATGTTTGTGTCCATTTGAAGTCATTAGAATGCTTGAACATGCCAATTTGCAAAATCCCTCTTTGACTTGAAACTTGAAATTATAGGATTTTTGCCAACTTTGAAAGGCCATATCTTGAGTTCTAGGATGAATCAAGACATGTTATTGTACTTTTTGAAAAGGGAAAGATCTAATCTAAAACTTTTATGACCAATAAATTTTCATTTGAAGCATTTTTGGTTAAGGAAGAGGAAGTTGAAAAACTTTCCCAAAATGGAAAGTTTACATTTCAAGTCATTTCTATTTTTGGCAAGTTTGCAGTTGGCTAAAAATTCTTCAATCTTGTGAACTTTCAACCTCTCCTAAGATCAAATAAAGATCACAGAACTTCAATTTGATGAAAATACCCCTTTGGTTCCATTGTTGGGGGCCTCAAATGCCCTGATTTTGACTTAACTTGCTCAAGAAGTTACCCAGTGAACAGATGACTTCCACAATGAATTTCTTCATCAAACTTGGTAAATATGATCCTTATAACATCTTAAGAACATTAGAAACAAGAATGGCCCAAAAATTTGGAGTTAAGGCCTCTGAAACAAAAAACCCTAATTTTAGTCATCTGTGTAGTGAAACCCTAGCTCTGCTTCCACGCCTTTGCCAGCTCTTGTGATCCCTTGACTTTTATGAACTTTGAGGAGTATAATATGATGGTAGAACACACATGGACCCTCTTAGAAAGCTTTGAGGCCTTTGGGATGGCTCAAATGGATTCTTGGATTGCTCAGATCACAAACCCTAGATGCAGATGAACTTGAACTATGAAGATGAAACAAATATGCAATGTGATGTGGTATTCTTATGCTTATGAAAAAATGAAAGATCACAAGCCATGGTGTGATAAAGGGTGAGGGAAAATTTAGGGTGTTTACAGCTGCCCCTATTCAAGCATGAGTTAGCTGTGCAGGATGTAAACGCCGGGCTTAACAGACAAACAAGATAACTTGTGGTTGAATACCAAAGACAGTCCAAAATTTGCACTCGCTGGATAGAAGAAGAAAAGGGATATAAATTGTAAAAGGTAGTATAACATGATTATCAAATAAAAACGACGGAGGACGACCATCGAGCAGAGGATGACTGCTGGGGATAAACGGTAAACCAAGCAACGACGGGGACGACCGACAAGCTAGGGAATTAAAGAGACCATGACAGGGACGGCCATCAGGTAAAGAAACCAAATTCTCTAGGGATTAAAGTAAAGGCAATGAAGGGGACGGCCATCAGGCTTGGAAAGTAAAGTAAGCAATGATGGGGACGGCCATCAGGTTAAAGAATAAATGAAATAATGATGAGGGACGGTAATCAAGAGTTGAAGGACGATCACCTAGCAGGGGGCAACTGCTCTTTAACACGACATAGGACGAATGTCGGATAGAAAAAGGTCAACAATGGGGACGGCCATCGGATAATCATGATGAAGGACAATCATCAAGAGGTGAATGACGATCATCTAGAAGGGTACGGCTGCTCTCGGGGTTTATCATGACATAGGACGAATGTCGGATAACAAGATCAACGATGGGGATGGCCATCGGATAAATGATGAGGGAAGATCATCAAAAGGTGAAGGACGATCACCTAGAAGGGGACAGCTGCTGAATGTATCACGACAAGGACGAATGCTAGATAGAAAAGGGTTCCACTAATGGGGCACTCCGTTGGGGAAGGGATGAGGGACGATCATCCAAAGGTGAAGGACGATCACCTGGCAGGGTACGGCTGCCGAAAGTATCACGACATAGGACGGATGTCGGATAGAAGAAAGTTGTTTTGTTGGTGAGTTACTAGGGAATGGTAAACACGGACGAGTGCTTACGCTCAAGAATAAAAGGTACAAATGTTTGATGTTGTGTATAGATTAAAGATGTGGACGAGCATCCTTAAGACCACGATACAGACGAGTATTGATATAAACAAACGTTGACGCATGTTCAGAGATGATGATACAGACGAGTACGAACTGGTTAACAAAGAACACGGACGAGTGTCGAATCTGTTGAGGAGTGATATATATATACAAGATACGGACGAGTATCAGAGACTTCTATATCAGTATGAGTGAGTATTGGTTTTATTGATTGAAGTATGAGCGAGATACGGACGAGTATTCGACTTGCTGTGGAATGTATGACACAGACGAGTGTCAAATTTTGTACTATATATAAACAAGCATTTGTTTTGAGGATGCAAAGAGAGATACTTTGGATTTCTGTGGGGATAGGATGACACAGACGGGTGTCGAAAAGAGTGTGTATAAACAAGTATTTGTTTGCAGAAAGTGTTCTGGCAACCTTGCTGGGGAAGTATGACACGGAAGAGTGTCAAAAAAACATATATAGGTATTTGTATTTGAGAGTGTGAAGGGGACGATTTGGCCTATATCTGCAGGGGATATGAGTTTTTATATACATTGCTGATGACATACTGATGGTAATTGCAGGTGGATGGCTCGAACCTGGCTTGTGATCATGCAAATGTTTGATTTTTGCCGCAATGCTCCGTATTAGACGCAATGCTACGCTTATTTGGTGAATATGATGCAAATGATATGATTTATGAAAAGGAGAAGACCAATCCGGGATTCGGATCTCGTTGAAGATCTCTGGCTGATCTGCTTGGAAGAATGTCCCGGCTGGGGAAGAGGTCATTGGACCTATCAGGAGATACAACTCTGCTTGGGAAAATAGATCATTTGGTCGATCTACCCATAAGGATAACTCAGTTGGGGAGAGGGAAACTTTCGTCACTTTGTTGGGTAAGAGTTTCAGGCATTGCTCTTCTGGGGAGAAGATGGGAACTCTGTGGGGAGATAGCTCTTTTAACCTGCTGAGGATGAGATCTGGCACTCTGGTGGGGATCTCGGTTGGGGAAGCTCCTGTTGAGTATACTTGTGATGGAGATGAGGAGGCTTAGGCCACTCCGCTAGGGAAAAGTAGTTCAGATATTGCTCGGGAGAGCCTTCTTTGGGAAGTAGTATGTTGGGGATTTGGTGCTTGGCATGCCCCATGTTGCGTATGGAATACCTGCAACCTGTCAAGACAAAAGAAACACACAAGTATCCCGAGGTATCCCTTACCGGATTCCGTCATAGGAGTTAGGATTTCCTGAAAGTAAATTTATTCCCTGCAAGCATTTATTAAAATGGCTCATTCGTTTTATGCGAATGTTGTATCACGAATACTGGACATTTTGCAAACGAAACATAAAAATGTACAAAATGATGTATGACTGAAAGCTTTGATTTTATTAATCTGGGTTCCCTGAATTGGCAAATACAGTCAAAGAAACAAATCCCCTGAAATGATGAGAATGTTGTAAATAGAGAAAATAAAAGTGTTGGCAATGTTGACGACGCCGTTCCAGTGTACCTCATTCACTATGACCCGTATGACCTTGACTTTCTTCTCATCTTGCTTTTCTGAAGAAGGCTGATTCAGACTGATGCTTTGTCCTTTCGAAGCTTGCCACGTTGTGAGTGATACAGATAAATTCAGAATGCAGTTGTTCGCTTATTCCCTGATTTTGCGTGGATCGCCCTTTCGGGTTTTAAATCCACCGGGATACCCATTTTTGCCTGAGCTGTCCAATGCGGCTTTTCAACTCAGCGGGTGTACATTTTTTTTAATTTTCCCTTTTTTTTTCCCGAGTCTTTTATTCTGTTTTTGACTCGCCAGGATGCCCCGTTTTTGCCTGGACTTACATTCTGTTTTTATGTCCAGCGGGTCATTTTATGCGAAGTATTTTTAAACTGCATCTGAATTCACAGGGGATAAGAAATCTTCACCATCCATAGTAGTGAGCATCAGTACTCCACTAGAGAAAACATTCTTTACTATGAATGGACCATCATAATTTGGAGTCCACTTGCCCATGTAGTCTGTATGAGGAGGAAGAAGTCTTTTCAGTACAAGATCTCCTACTTGGTATTCCCGAAGCCTGACTTTCTGATCGAAGGCTTTTTTCATCCTTTTCTGATATAACTGTCCATGATAGATTCCAGCTAATCTCTTTTCTTCGATCAGATTCAGTTGATTGTACCGAGATCGGACCCATTTTGCTTCATTCAGCTTTACATCCATCAGTACCCGTAAGGAGGGTAACTCAACTTCAACAGGTAGGACTGCCTCCATACCATACACAAGTTGATAAGGTGTTGCCCCAATGGACATTCTGATTGAGGTTCGGTACCCATGCAAAGAAAATGGTAGCATTTCATGCCAGTCTTTATATGTAACCACCATCCTCTGCACAATCTTCTTGATGTTGTTATTAGCTGCCTCCACAGCGCCGTTCATCTTTGGCTTGTAGGGAGAAGAGTTGTGATGTTGGATTTTGAAGTCCCGGCACAGTTCTGCCATCATTTTGTTGTTCAAATTGGAACCATTATCAGTAATGATTCGCTCGGGTACTCCATATCGATAGATGATGTCTCTTTTCAGGAATTTGGCTACCACTTGTCTGGTGACGTTTGCATACGAAGCTGCTTCAACCCATTTGGTGAAGTAATCAATGGCTACCAGGATGAATCTGTGGCCATTTGAAGCAGTCGGTTCGATCTTTCCAATCATGTCAAAGCCCCACATGGCAAAGGGCCAAGGTGAAGACATCACATTCAAAGGATTTGGAGGCACACGCACTTTATCTGCGTAGATCTGGCATTTGTGGCATTTCCTGGCATAGGCACAACAGTCCGCATCCATTGTGATCCAGTAGTAACCTGATCTTAGTAATTTCTTAGCCATTGCATGTCCTCCAGCATGGGTACCGAAAGATCCTTCATGCACCTCGTGCATCAGCAAGTCTACTTCTTTCTTATCAACACATCTGAGCAGAACCATGTCAAAGTTTCGTTTGTATAACGAACCATCAGCATTAAGAACGAAACTACCGGCCAACCTTCTTAATGTCTTCTTATCATTGAATGATGCCCCAGGTGGGTATGTTTGATCCTCTAAGAAGCATTTGATATCATGGAACCAAGGCTTGTCATATTTAACAATGTCCACAGAGAATACGTATGCTGGTCGGTCTAGTCTAGAAACCGAAACCCGAGACACATAATTTGCAGTTTGAACTTTGATCATGGAGGAAATGGTAGCTAAAGCATCTACGAACTGATTTTCGTCTCGAGGAATGTACTCAAGTTTGACTGTTGTGAAGAAAGTCAATAATCTCCTTGTGTAGTCACGGTATGGAATCAGATGCTCCTGGTGAGTGTACCATTTGTCGTTGGTCTGATTGATTAACAAAGCTGAATCCCTAAATACACTTAATGTCTTGATCCTGAGGTCAATGGCTTCCTCAAGACCCATGATACAGGCTTCGTATTCAGCTTCGTTGTTAGTGCAGGCAAAGGTGAGTTTTACCGAGAAAGGCATATGAACTCCTTTAGGCGTAATGAGCACTGCACCAACTCCACGACCATTCATATTGACAGCCCCATCAAACATCATTGTCCACTCTTCTTGTGGGTCAGGCCCTTCAGTCTGAACAGGCTCTTCATGATCTTTTGCTTTTAGGTACATGATGTCTTCATTAGGGAAGTCAAATCTCATGGGCTGATAATCATCAATGGGTTGCTCAGCCAGATAGTCAGACAATACATTGCCTTTGATGGCCTTTTGGGATGTGTACTGAATGTCATAATATGTCAGAATCATCTGCCATCTTGCAACCCTTTCGGTAGGTGCTGGCTTCTCAAATATGTACTTACCGGGGTCCATTTTTGAGATCAACAAAGTAGTGTGAGTCAACATATACTATCTTAGTCGGCGAGCAACCCACGCTAAAGCACATCAAGTTTTCTCGAGCAGTGAATAACGTTGTTCACAATCGGTAAACTTTTTGCTTAGGTAGTATATTGCATACTCTTTTCGACCAGACTCGTCATGCTGGCCTAACACACACCCCATTGACCCTTCTAATACTGTCAGGTACATTATCAAAGGTCTTCCTTCAATCGGAGGCATGAGAATTGGAGGTTCTTGTAGGTACTCGTTGATCTTGTCAAAAGCTTTCTGACAATCGTCGTTCCACCTGACTGTCTGTTCCTTTCTTAACAATTTGAATAGGGGCTCACAGGTTGCAGTAAGATGAGATATGAACCTTGATATGTAGTCCAATCTACCTAAGAACCCCCGAACTTCTTTTTCAGTCCTAGGCGCAGGAATCTCCTGAATGGCTTTGACTTTATCAGGATCAATCTCAATTCCCTTTTCACTTACAATAAATCCCAACAGCTTACCGAAACATACCCCGAATGTGCATTTGTTGGGGTTTAACTTCAGTTTATACTTCCTCAGACGCTTGAACAACTTCAACAGATTTACCAGATGGTCTTCTTCAGTGAGGGACTTAGAAATCATGTCATCCACGTAGCATTCAATTTCTTTGTGGATCATATCGTGGAATAATGTTACCATAGCCCGTTGATAAGTTGCACCGGCATTTTTCAGCCCAAATGGCATTACCTTGTAACAAAATGTGCCCCAAGGTGTGATGAAGGTTGTTTTCTCCATGTCTTCGGGTGACATCTTGATCTGATTATACCCAGAAAAACCATCCATGAAAGAAAATACAGAGAACTGGGTTGTGTTGTCGACCAATACATCAATGTGAGGTAATGGGAAATCATCCTTCAGGCTAGCTCTGTTTAGGGCCCGGTAATCCACACACATGCGTACTTTGCCATCCTTCTTAGGTACTGGTACAATGTTAGCAACCCACGGTAGGTAACTAGTTACAGCAAGGAAACCGGAGTCCCACTGTTTTTGTACCTCTTCCTTAATCTTCATGGCCATATCTGGGTGAGTACGGCGCAACTTTTGCTTCACTGGAGGGCAATCTTCTTTTAATGGCAGCTTGTGCATAACAATATCCGTATCTAGACCTGGAATGTCTTGATATGACCAAGCAAAGACGTCGACGTATTCTCGAAGGATGTCAATAAGTTGTTCCTTTACTAAAGCTTGCAGACTGGCCCTAATATTTACTTCCTTCAAATCCTCTTCGGTACCAAGATTAACTGTTTCAACCTCCTCCTGATGAGGAGAAATCACTTTCTCTTCTTGCCTCAACAACCTGGCTAACTCTTCAGGTAAATCATAGTCTTCTTCAACCCCTTCATCGGCCTGATTAATTGGATTGTCGAAGTCATACAAGGTCATAGCAGTGCTGTTGTCGGTGCAATCTGGAGGGTAATCTCTGCAAAGGGTTGAGATTTGTTCGTTTTAGTGATCAATTTTAATCTTGTTTGGAAAAAGTGTAAATGAAATTAGTATTTTGAAAACATTTCTATTTTATTGTTTTGTACAAAAGTGAAAAATGAAAAGACAGTGAGCAAAAAAGAGACTTGTTTGCAAAAGATGTCTGATATTCATTGATAATCCATTTGCACAAAATTACAATATGGCCCTATTACAAAATGAGTCCTGACACCTTGGGCAAGATGCAGTACTTGATGCATGCTGAAAATAGCAGGAAATAATAATTACGATGTAGGAGTAACCCTTATAATTTCCAAGGAAGACCAGTTAAGGACTTGGTGACCCAGGATCCTTGGACGAATCCAGCTCTCCAGGTTGAGGTTAATTTCTGCCTCGTCTTCTATGTTGTTAACAGCATCTGGGGTGAGCATCCCCCCACTGATGAACTTGGGCTCTTTAGCAGCCTCTTCTTGATCTTGTCGGAATGGTTTGTAACCCAAACCGAATTTGTCCTCCTTCTTCTCCACCGGTAGTAGCTTGCCCCAGCCTTGGGCATTTCCATCTTCAACAACCTTCCAGGCTTGCTGATAGGAGACAATTGAAGTACCCATCCTATCCTCCTGGGATGCAACAAATACTTCAGTTGTCGCCTCATTGGCGTTCAGTGCTTCGAACCCCTGGCTCATAGTTTCATGGATTTCACCATCCATCTCAATGTATTTGTATGTAGCCAGATGGCTAACAAAGATGTCCTCTTCACCACAGATGGTGATAATCTGTCCTTCCCACTCATATTTCAATTTTTGGTGAAGGGTCGACGTAACTGTGCCATCGGTGTGAATTCATGGTCGACCCAACAAACAACTGTAGGCCGGCTATATGTCCATCACATAGATAATAGTCTGAAAGTTCTGCGGACCGATTATCACAGGCAGCTCCACCACTCCAAGAACAGACCTCTTTGATCCATCAAAAGCCCTAACCACCAGATTGCTTGGTAGGAGAGCTATACCATCATATTCGAGCTTGACAAGAGCTTTCTTCGGAAGGACATTGAGTGAAGACCCAGTGTCAACAAGAACGTGAGAGAGCACAACTCCTTTACACTCTAGGGTGATGTGTAAAGCTTTGTTGTGGTGACGTCCTTCCGTTGTCAAGTCAGCATTGGTGAAACCTAGCTCATGGCTAGTATTAACATTAGACACTACTGTCTCAAGCTGATTCACTGTGATCTCTTCTGGCACGTAGGCAGCGTGAAAGACTTTAAGTAGTGCATCCCGATGAGCTTCGGAACACAACAGTAGGGATAAGATGGAGATCTTAGAAGGAGTCTGGTGGAGCTGATCCACAACTTTGTAGTCACTTCTTTTAATTATCCTTGTAAATTCATCCACATCCTGGTCAAAGGATGATTTATGAGTCTCTTTTGGTGCGGGTTCTTCAGGTACCACACTTTTTCCTTTGGCTTTGGCAACAGCCTCTGCCTTAGTATTAGTTCTTGGAGCTTGTGACGCGAAGAGGCGTCCGCTTCGGGTGAAGCCTCCACATCCCCCGACATTATCCACTTGTGAGGTAGGAACTAAAGAATCAAGAAGGAATTTTTCTCCGTTGCAGTAAAGGTCTGCACCATAATGCCATGGTACATCATTGTCTTTAACATATGGAATGGGCCCTGGCACCGTGATGGTGACTGGGCTAACTGCGGAAGAGGTTGGGACCGTTATTGTATGTGGATCATAGAAAATGGTGACAGGACTTATGGTGGATGTTGATGACGATTGATTTAAGCTTGATTGTTGTTGAAACTGTTGTTGAGATTGTTGTTGATAATTGTTGGAAGCAGGGACCATTGCAGGGTCATAATAGATGGTAACTGTGGAGACATCGTTGTTGGTGGTTGATGTAGTTGTAGAAGTAGATTCAATGGAATTGTTGTTTGTTGAAGTGATGGAAGAGGAGGTTGCTGATTTTGTAGACGAGTTTGTAGGAACAATTGTCTTTGCAGTTGTAGGAGAAATACTTGTTGTTGAAAACGGAGTTGTCAGTGTTGTAGAAGCTGTTGTGGTTATTTGCATAATACCTTCTTTGATCAGGCCATTGATACCATTCCTCAAGCTTTCACACCTATTCACGGAAACCTGGCAAGATTCACAACAGGACTCACAACCTGGAAACACCTGGCATTTCAAAAGCTGAGCTTTAACCTCTGCCAGAGGTGTCTGAATACTTGCAGTATCTTCAATCAAAATCATGGGTGAGTCCTCCTCTATTGCATTTATCCTTGGCCCACCGTGGCTGGGCATATGATTCTTTGTGACATTGGGAGGTGGTGCAAAATTCAGGGCCTTTGAATCTACCAGATCCTGGACCTTCATATGCAGAGCCCTGCACTTTTCTGTGGAGTAACCAGGTGCATTAGAATGAAAAGCACACCTGGCGTTGACGTCATAATTTCTCGGAAGGTTTTAAGGATCTGGTGGAGCTAATGTCCTTAACTCGACAAGATTAAGCTTTAGGAGTTGAGGTAGCAATGTGGCATATGGCATTGGTATAAGGTCAATTACCCTGTTGATCTGAGATGGCCGCTGTTGAAAAGGGCGTTGTTGTTTGTTATTGTTGTTGTTATTGTAGGATCTCTATTGAGGGGACTGTGGCTATTGAGGAAAATGTTGTGGTTGTTGAGTGTATTGAGGAGGTGGAGTAGGAATAGTGACGGCGGCAACTGATCTTGGCAGATACTATGGTCTACCTCTCCCCATATGTACAAAATTTGTTTCACTGGATCTGCGGGGCCCTGCAAATGGCTTCCTTGCACTGCTTGAACTGACACCGTTGTCAGAAATTTTTCCCATATTTAGTAAGCTCTCAATTCTTTCCCCAGCTATAACCACATCTGCAAAGCTGGTGGAAGAAAATGCAGCCAATCTGTCAATATAAGTACCCTGGAGAGTGTTCATGAACATATCTGCCATCTCCCTTTCTGACATCGGGGGTTGAACAGCAGCAGCTAGTTGCCTCCATCTTTGGGCGTACTCTCTAAAGCTTTCTCGGGAAGACTGTGACATTCCCATCAGAAGGGTTCTGTTTGGAGCCATGTCCAGATTATATTGATATTGGCGGATGAAAGCTTCGGCCAAGTCTTTCCAATTCCTAATTGTGGCCCTGGTCAAGTGGGAGTACCATTCCGGGGATGCCCCTGTCAAGCTATCCTCAAAGTAAAACATCCACAGTTTCTCATCCATGGTGTAGGCTTTCAATCTCCCAGGGAAAGATTGGAGATGGGTACGTGGGCAGGATGTGCCATTGTATCTTTCAAAACAGGGAGGTTTGAACTTACGAGGAATTCTAACCCATTCCACTAATCTCATGTCCATGACATCAAAACCCAAAGAGTTTTGGGATTCAAGAGACCTTAGCTTTTCTGCTATTCCATCCAATCGACGATCGTAAACTTCGTCTCCAGCCCCAACCACAGTAAATTGCTCTTCCTGAGGGTCCTCCTGCAAGGCCCTCCCTCCAGTGTTGCCTTGGATGTTTCTTATAGCATTGATGTCTGGGTTCAGATGAGGTCCAAACTCTGGGGGATCAGTACGAGGCTGTACGTGATCGTTGTTGCTGGTACCCCCTGTACCTGGATGGTTTTCCTCGGGAGTTTGTCGCTCGACTAACTCTCTCAGTCTCTCCTGGCTCTGAGCCAAACTAGTCATCACTGCCATAAATTGATTCATTTGGGCCCTCATATCTATCCTTTCATTGGCCATTTGGGTTCTCACATCAGTCAAATCCTGTTGAACTTGATCAATTTGTAATCCCGGAAGGTTGTTTCTTGTCGGATACTGGTGCACTCTATTGACGGGGAACACTCTTCTACGAGCAATGTTTCCTGAAATCACAACAAAGTGAGAAACAACAAAAAACAAAAACCTACAAAACAAAGAAATGATGTTAGTATGCAATGTAGGATGCCTATTTGTCTTCCAAGGATATCCGATTTGGTTCTTTGGTTTTGACCTTCCAGACCTCGAGGAAATGATGATGTTGTAGAGAGATAAAAGCCCATGAAATAATACAAACCATATATTACAAAACTGTTAAGATACATAGTTTGATTACAACAAAATTCCCATGGTGGGTCAAAATACAACAACAAAATCAAAAGTACAAACAAAAGGAGATACAAGTACAAGGTAATCAAACATCCAATCAAAAGTCATCTTCTCTGACTTCCCTCAGGAGAGCCTCAGTCACTGGACCAACTGGGTGCTCTGTAATGGTCCTGATGAGGAGGTTTCTGGTGGCAATGGCACTGGTCAACTTCTTGTGTTTATCCTGATCCTTTGACCTCTTTAACACCGCCCAGAATTTCAACTCAGAGATCTCCTTCTATGCTGCTAACAAAGCTGCCTGATTCTTCTTCTCACTAGCCTCCATCTGCTCTATCCTAGCTTGGGTTCTCTGATCTTCCTGTGCACGAGCCTCAGTGATCCTGATCCACCTAGCCTGACTCTCCTCTAAGTAATGCTTAGCTTTGGCCTTCTGAATCTTAGCTTCCTTGCAAGCATTCTTCAACACTAACTCTCCTGCTCTAGCCTTCCTGATGTAGTCATCTGTCTTCTCAATCTTGGTCAAGTGCCAAATCCGGAGCTTCTCTAACCTTTCATTATCCAGACGGCTGTCATTCCTCTCCTAGAGGGTCTTCTTCAAAGCTTCAGAGAGTTGAGCATTCCTTTCCTTCAATTTCTCAAACTCCTCTAAACTGACAGTAGCTGCAGGCTCCACTACTAATGGTCCAGGTACATCCTCTAAGGTGAATGGCATACGGGTGATCTGTCCCCTGACACGAGACCAGTCAAGATACTGAGCTGAGGCTATGTTGTTACACTTGTCAAGAATAGCTGTCCCCTTAGTCTGAATATTGTCCCAGGCCCAGGCTGCCTGTCTGACAATGGCAAGGTTGTACTGGATGTCACAATAGAGGGTTTCTGTCAAATCTTGTCCTCTTGGGGGATGTACAAAAGCATACCCTAATTGCCTTTTGAAAAGCAAAGGGTTGTAGTTGATGCAACCTTTTATTCCAATCAAGGGTACATTGGGGTACTGCCCACAGCTAGTGATGATATCCTTACCCTTGGTGCTCTGAGTGCACCATCTGATGTCTTCTAATGTAAGGGCAATCACTATTTTAGCCCAGTTCCTTGGCTGATGAGGATTCAAGAAGGTGTCTGACTTCGGCAAGTGCCTTAACAACCAACAGTAGAAGAGAGGTGCATAGCATCTGACCAATCTTCCCCTCTGCTTCTCATTCCTTTGATGCACTGAGTAGTAAAAGTCTCCCAGCAAGGTAGGGACTGGATTCTTCAATAGGAATAGATGAATAGCACTCTTGCTTACAAACTTAGGCTCGTCTGCAAACAAGATGATTCCATATATGCTGAGGGCTAGGAGAGCACAAACAGTCTCCCACCTCCCTACTACAGCATGCAGGGTGGCCTGGGTAACAGAGAAGTCCAAGTGAAGGCCTGGGATTCCATCCTTAGTGGTCATACTCTGGTCAATGAGGGTGGACTCCAAGTGCAAAGCCTTAGCTATATCTTCATTCTTGGGAGCAACCATCTCAGGGTTGAAGGGAATTCCCCTCCTGATAGGGACAGTTAACAACATGGAGAACTCTTCCATCAATGGTCCCAACTGAAAATCTGGGAAAGTGAAACATCTGAGAGGAGGGTCATAAAACTGGAGACAGGTGTGGATCATGCTCCTCTGGGATGCATCCAAATCCATGATCATGTCCATAATGCCACCATAATGTTCCCTAAATAAAGGGACATAATCAGGAGTGATGAGAGACTGCATATGCCTGATGCCTGTCAAAGTGGGCTCAAAGAAATGGTATGTGATGTTGCTTTTCCTGGAAGTGTCCATGCTGATAATGGATGCTGATGAAGAAGACTGAGGAGAAGCACTGATGAAGGCAACTGCTGAAGACTGATGGAGATAACTGGAGAAAGTACAGAAGAAGAACCCCTGATGAAGATAACTGATGAAGAGGCTGATGCAGATAGCTGAGCAGTAGAACAGGTCAAAACCACCAAAGATAAGATGTGGATACCCTGTAAAACAAATAGACAAATGTTAAATGATGCAGAATGATATGCAAAGGGTTTGTGATCAAGTGCTGGATCTATTATTTGCCTTGATAGGGTCCATGTGTGTTCATAAGTCCGGATGGAGGCTTAGAAAACCAGTAACCATGTGGGGGACTCAAATAAAGAGTCACAAGTCTAGGATTTCACAAGAACAGACCAAAATGATACAGCCTTAAAACAACATTAGTAAGAAGGGTATGATGAGGCCAAGGGTTCCTGCAAACTTGTAAACATCCCAACCCTCTCACATGTATTGTTCTAGAACAAGGATCCTCAGACTTGGATCAGTTATGAGAAGTGTAAACACTTCTAACCCGGAGGTACAATGTTTACAATAATCATAACGTTTCCTCCTCTAATTCACCTCAGATGCTAAAGGTCATAAAAGGTCATCCAGACTTAGCAGGCTTCCTAGATAGCCCTAGTACTACAGGAAATCTGTAGTACAGAGTTCTCAAGAAGAAACCCATGTCTGAATCGTGTTTCATATTCCCTCACCATACCGAAATGGAATAGGAAAGAATATGAATCCACTCTATCCTATGTGTCACTCAGGTCCCTGGTATGGAACCTTAATCACTCAAAATCCCTCCCACCAAGGAAACAACAGATCCAGCACAGATGATATGATAACAGTATGAAATGCATAAAACTGTAAATGAAAGCAATAAATAAAGCTATGCAGAAAGCAATAAATAATAAGCACAAGTAGCACATAACACCCCCGTAAACAAGAGCTAGGAGAAACCCATAAAAGAACCAGAAGCCCTGGCTGCAAGATAAGTCTCCCAGCAGAGTCTCCAAGATGTCGCTCCCAAAGATTTTGCATCCCGGTACAAGTGTGAATGGTCGGCGAAAGGAGAAATGAAATGAAAGTGAATAGAGTCGCCAGCTAGGCATTTTTATCTCGAAGGAAAGGTAATGCTGCATAAACCTAGAAAAGGATGGATAAGACAGTTGCGAACCAGAGAAACTGAGAAAGGGGGTTGGTTACAACCTGGGAAGGTATTAGCACCCAGATTGTCCGTCGTACTCGACGGGATCAATGCTTAAAGGACTATGTTTAAAGGGGTAAGTGTATGTGCTATCTATGTGCAAAAGCTGGAAACGAAATATACAAGTGTCCATGCAAAAGGGTGAATGCTCAAGAACTGAGGCTTAGAAGAAAATGCTGAGAAAGGGGGATGACAAAGAGACTTTTGTTCGATAACAGTTATGTTATGCCTATGTATCCTCTCGTGCAACGAGGAAGTCAGAACACCGTAGTTCGACTCAAAGAGATTGAAAGATAAATTGACTATGAACTGCTTACTTGCCTATGCTCAAGTGTATGACTCGTTTGGCTCGAGTGCTAACTGTCTTGCATTAGACGGAAGAAGCAAGTTCTCGTTTATGAGTGAGTGTGATGAGAAAAGAATCCCGAAGGAGATGATTATTGTTTGTTTTTGTGTTTTTAGTTTTGTTATTGCTTTTGGTGTTTTGCATAAGTTAATGAGCTTAAGCTTAAATCAAGGGCTTGCAAACTCATTATATCCTCCCTGATTAGGGATAATGAGCATACTTAAGTATGAGATAAGCATCTCAAATTATTACCATGATGATGTAGGATTAAGATCATTAACCTACTTGTGATTAATTAGATGATCTTGGGTTTTTGTTTAGTGTTAAGTAATGAGTTTAATCTCTAATCACAGATTAGTGAACTCATTACACCATACTAATAGAAGGATAATAAATGAGAACACTTAAGATGAGGAAGACTCCTCAACTTAATCCATGGTTAGGGATTAAATTCATTATATAAAAAAGCCTTTATTAAGTGGATTTTGTTTAAAGGGTGAGATTAAGAAGTGAATTTTATGGTTTGTAAGACAACTTGAGGAGGACTTGTCCATTAAACACTAGGGTTAGTCCTTCTTAACCATAAAGGAAGAATTAGAACCCTAATGTAAGGCCCAAGTTACAAGATAAAGTCTTGATGATTATTAAGTGATTTGATTAAGAAGTTTACACAATTTAAAGGTTTAACACTTAGGATTAAAGTTATGCACTCCATCCTAAGAAAAGGATGCAGGCATAACCCTAATTCCAAAGTCCTAAAACTTTAAGAGTTTAGTCTCTGATTATTGAGATGAGAAGAGAGACTCAAGGAGGCTCAAAGGTAAAAGCTAAGGAGGACTAATCACAAACCTAATTATTATCATGCTTGGATATCCTATGGTTTGTAAGGCTTGAGAAAGATCTTCAAGGAAGCCACCAATGGAAGAAGCAGATGAAATAAGGAAGAAACAGAAGAATAAGTTACTTACTTCAAATGAATAAGATAAGTAACTTAAAGAAAGAAAGTGAGAGAGATGGAACACAAGTGAACAAGTTCACTTAAGAGACAAGTAAAATGCATATGAAATAGATGAAAAGAAGTGAAAGGTGAAGGCAAATTCACCTCCCAAAATGACTTACCACCTGAAAGTGTTAGCATGAATGCATAAAGTATAAAGCATGAAGAAATGAAATGAAATGAGATGATATGAGATGAAATAACCAAAGTCAGAAGTGTTTATGCAATGTGAATCTCATGTAAGATGATGTAAAGGCATACAAAATGCATATGTATGATCATACAAAGATGAAATGCAAATGGAAGCATGCTTTGAAGTTTGAAAACACATGAAAGTTAATGAAATGAAATGATTGCAAAACATGGCAAATGAATGAATAAATGATCAAGCATGGTTCTAACATGTCCTAAGAGGTCTAAGATGACATATGAATGCAAGGAATATCATGGCAAATTCATGTATTGATGCATATGCAAGATGAATGCAAATGAACACATAAAATTAGGGTTTTATGGACAAGCAAGATGCAAATGAACAAAACAGAAGCATATGACATGATAAAAAATTGCAATCAAGCTCAAACAAACCCTAATCCCATACTAGGTCACACCCCAAAGGAAAAGGTAAGAAGCCTAACCAATCAAAAGTTATGATTTTCCTAAGTTTCCTAGGGTTTTTGGATGGTTCAAAAGGGAAAATGCAAATCAAATTGAAAATGAAAGATAAATTCATGAGGAAAATTTCCCAAAAACTACATGCAATATGTAACACAATGCAAAAATAATCATCTTTAAACTCTTCTTGGTTAGGCAGAAATGATTTTTTAAAGTTATGGTTCAAAAATATGATTTTAATGACCCTTAATTCAAGGAAATTCACAAATTATGATCAAACCTAAAAAGAAATTTGTGTGAAGGTTTTGAAAATGTTTCTAAATGCATTGGGATGATTCATGATTTTTTTGGTGATTTTTAGAAACCTAAATGTATTTTTAATTAATTAAAAGACTTTAATTAATTAAAAATAACATTTAAATATTTTAAAAATGCTTTTTTAATGCAAAAAATAAAATAAAAATCATTTTTGGAATGAGAAAAATATTTAAAGTCATAATGCAAAAGAAAATATTTTTTGGATGCTTTTTGGTATTTTAAATTAAATATGCAAAAAAATGCAATTAAAATGAAATAAAAATGAATTAAAATGAAAGTATGTTGATCTGGTGGGTGGGATTTAAACTGGGGTTGGAGGGAATTGACCACGCGCGCATCTGGACGACACACATTCAAAATGAGTTTAATTATGTTTTATAATTAATTAATCTAGATTAAACTTAAGTGAACTAATCCTGACCACTCATTTCTATTTTTAACAAGATCCAAGGGCTTAGAACATCTGGCAATTAAAACCCTAATTAAGCCCTAATCACTTTCAGGTGGCCGGAGAAGACCTCCGGTCATCTTCTCCGGCCAACCCCTCACCTGGACTTCCTCAAATCACCACCCCAAGCCCCCAAAATCTCCAGAATTAATCAACTAACTATCCTAAACAATAATCCAGCCTCAAAAGTCATTTATCATTCATCATCAACAAGATTCGAATCAAAACATCAAAACGACAAAAATTTCAGAACATCATATAATGCTTAAAACTCAACCATTTTCAAAAATAAAGACATCAACATGATCAGTGAAGCATGAGGAATCATTTAGAAACTTAAAGAAGGAGTTCTGGAAAAAAAGTTCATCATGGCTACCTGAGATGGAGCTTTGTTTTCTTGAGCTTTCTGACCTCTTCCTTTGTGCAAAGTGCCTCTAATGACTCCTCTGATGCTTCTGGAAAGCTTGAATGGAGCTTAGACAACCTCCTTTGTGAGTTTCAGTTCTGAGATTGCAGAAATCGTGTTTGAGTTTGGGGTGTTTCAGGCTATGTTGATGGGTGCTTTGTGATCCTTAGGTTATGTGGAGATGCTTGGTGAAAGTAAATTGAAGTTTCAGTGGTTGGTTTTTGAGTTTCGAAGAAGGGAAGTTTTTGGCAAATTTTGTGGATTCTGAGCTCTTGGACGATTCAGCTGCTTGTGTGTTATGCAATGTGTTCCTTAGGGTTTGTATAAGGTGTTCTGATTGGTTCAGAGAGTTGTTGTGGCCTAGTGTGATTGGTATGGGAGAGAATGCAAAAATGTGGACTTAGGTGTACTTGAGGTATGGGCTGGGACATGAGTGGTCTAAAGGGTGGATTTTCCTCAGCTAACTTTGTGGAGAGCCATAGAATCAGATTGCATGAGCTGGCACAAGTGGATGAAAAGTTTCATACCATTTTGCAATTCTTGAAATTTTTGGCCCTTTTTGATTTCTTGAAGTTCAAGTCATGGAAATACATGGTTCAATGCACAATTCTGATGTTTAGAGGTCCAATTGACATATTGTGAAATGTTTGTGTCCATCAATAATGTATATAAAAACTCACATCCCTTGCAAGTAAAAAGCCAAAGCGTCCCCTTTGCACTCTCCCACTGATGCATGTTCATGTGTACTCTTTCGACACTCGTCTGTGTCATACTATTCCCCTGCAGATATAAGCCAAATACCCTCTCAGATACAGATACCTTTGTGCTCTTCTAACACTCGTCCGTGTCACCTTTCCCCAGCACGGTTGCCAAAACACTTGTTACAAACCAAGTACTTGTTTATAATATACTCCTTTCGAAACTCGTCCATGTCATCCTATCCCCGCAGGTCGTCAGAACACCTTTTGCACTCCCATATACATATAAGTTCATAACTTATACACTTTCTCTTCTAACACCCGTCCATGTCACCTTTCCCCAGCAAGTTGAACACTCGTCCGTGTCTTGCTCATACTTCACAATACTTGTTCATACTTATAAAGATACTCGTCCGTATCTGGTATATATAGTTATTCCCCACAGATTCGACACTCGTTCGTGTTCTTTGTTAACCAGTTGGTACTCGCCCGTACCATCATCTTTGAACATGCGTCAGCATTTGTTTCTACCGATACTCGTCTGTATCATGGTCTTAAGGATGCTCGTCCGCATATTTAGTCTATACACAACATCAAAACACTTATACCTTTTATTTCTTAGGCGTAAGCACTCGTCCATGTTTACTATTCCCCAGTAAGTCGCCAATAGAACAACCTTCCTTTTATCCGACATCCGTCCTATGTCGTGATACTTTCGGCAGTTGTACCCTGCCAGGTGATCGTCCTTCACCTTTGGATGCCCGTCCCTCATCCTTTCCCCAGCGAAGTCTCCATTATTGGAACCCTTTTCTATCCGGAATTTGTCCTATGTCGTGATATTGTAGCAGCCGTCCCCTGCTAGGTGATCGTCCCTCACCTTCTGATGATCGTCCTTCATCATTTTATCCGATGGCCGTCCCCATCATTGATCTTGTTATCTGACATTCTTCCTATGTCATGATAAAACCCCGAGAGCAGTTGTACCCTGCTAGGTGATCGTCCTTCACCTCTTGATGATCGTCCTTCATCATGTTTATCCGATGGCCGTCCCAATCGTCGACCTTTTCTATCCGACATTCGTCCTATGTTGTGATAAAGAGCAGCCGTCCCCTGCTAGGTGATCGTCCTTCACCTTTGATGACCGTCCCTCATCATTTATTTCTTTATTCTTTGAACCAATGGTCGCCCCCATCGTTGTTTACCTTACTTTGCAAACCTGGTGGCCGTCCCCCATCATTTACTTTACCTTTAATCCCCCAGGGAATCTTGTTTATTTACCTGATGGCTGTCCCCGTCGTGGTCTCTTTATTTCCCCAGCTTGTCGGCCGTCCCCGTCATTGCTTTATCCCCAACAGTCGTCCTCTGCTCAATGTTCGTCCTCCATCGCCTTCATTTGATAATCATACTATAATTTCTTTTACAATTTATATCCCTTTTCTTCTTCTCCCCAGTGAGTGCAAATTTTGGACTGTCTTTGATATTCAACCACAAGTTATCTTGTTTGTCTGTTAAGCCAGGCGCTTACATCCTGCACAGCTAACTCATGTTTGAATAGGGGCAGCTGTAAACACCCCAAATTTTCCCTCACTCTTTTTCACACCATGTCTTGTTATCTTTTCATATTTGCATAAGTTTAAGCATATCATCTCATATTGCATTTTTGTTTCATCTGCATAGTTCAAATTCATCTGCATCTAGGGTTTGTGATCTGAGCAATCCAAGGATCCATCTGAGCCACTCCAAAGGTCTCCAAGAATTCCAAGAGGGTCCATGTGTGTTCTATCACCATATCATATCCCTCAAAGATCAAGGAAGTCAAGAAATCACAAGAACTTGGAAAGCATGGACGCAGAGCTAGGGTTTCACTACATAGATGACCTGAAATTAGGGTTTTGGTTTTAGAGGCCATAACTCAAAATTTTGTGGTCATTCTTGTTTCTAATAGTGTCAATATGTTATAACGATCATGTGTACCAAGTTTGATGAAGAAATTCATTGTGGAAGTCATCTGTTCACTGGGTAACTTCTTGAGCAAGTCAGAGCAAAATCAGGGCATCTGAGGCCCCCAACAATGGAACCAAAGTGATATTTTCATCAAATTGAGGTTATATGATCTTTATTTGATCATTGAAGTGCTTGTAAGTTCACAAAATTGAAGAAATTTGAGCTAAACCAAAAGTTGCCAAAACTGGAAATGACTTGTAATGGAAACTTTCCATTTTGGGAAAGTTTTTCAACCTCCTCTTTCTCAACCAAAAATGCTTCAAATGAAAAATTGTTGGTCATGAAAGTTGTAGATTGGATCATTCCCTTTTCAAAAAAGTACAAGAACATGTTCAAATTCATTATGGAACTCAAGTCATGGCCTTGCAAAGTTGGCAAAAATCCTATATTTTTCACTTTCACACCAAAGAGAATTTGTTTTGCAAAACCACTTGACAAGTCATTTTGTGACCTCTAATCAACCTCTAAGCATCATAACAACACAAAGAAACTTCCAAAGACCAGAATTGCCCAAGGAATCACACGTTTCTATGGCTTGCATCACAAGAAATCACAAAAGGGGCAAATTGCATAACACTTGCAAAACCTATGAAAGCCATGCCTCTAAGTCATCCAGCTGCATAAAGTGAATCCCATGGCTCTCCTTGATCAATGCTAAACCAGGACATGCCCTAAAACACCTGCTACACAAGCCCATACCTCAAGTACACAAGTTGTTGACTTTTTGGCAACTTGCCCATACCAATCACCACAGACCACCACCCACTTTCTGACCTATCAAGACATGTTATATGGACTCAAAGCAAGCTACTTCACATAACATTTGAGCTCAGAACCTCTCATACACCAAGTTTCACAAAATCACTCAAGACTTTCCTTTCTTCGATTCACACAACACAAGCCTCAAAACTCATAACTCTCTTGACCATTCATCTCAAAATCACTCAAGGAACACAAACCACCCTTCACAATAGCCTGAAAACCCCTCAAACCAAAACACGATTTCTTAAACCTCTGAAATGAAATCTTCAAAACACCCCATATAAATTCATTTCAAGCATCAAAGCATACTCAGGAGGTCCATTGGAGTTGGTTGACATCAAGAAAAGGCCCAGATAGCTCAAACTGAGAAAGCTCAAGCTCAGGTATCATCAAGAACTTTTTTTTTCCAGAAATGTAATTTTAAGTTCCTAAATGAATCTATGTGATGTGTTGATCATGCTGATGTCTTTATTTTTTAAAATGGTTGAGAAATGAGGATTTCATGAGCTTCTGAAACTTTTGACCTAAAACTTGTTTGATTCGATTCATGATGTTCATGCTTGATAAATGTGTTTTGACGCTTGATTCGTGCTTTGGGTTGTTAGATGATGTGATCTGGAGCTTTAGAGCTCTGGAAATAGCCTAGGGAAGAAGTTTGATGGTTGGGGTCACCGGAGAAGATGACCGGAGCTTGCTCCGGTCACCTGAATGTTGTTAACGTTAATTAATTAGGGTTAGCGTAGGTTTGAATTCTGGCCCTAGGATTTTGATTTCGCACGTGAACGGATGGCCCAGATGAGTCATTAAACCCTAAAACTTAATTAATTAATTTAATATGAATTAATTAGCCAGGACAAACCTCAACCATTGATCTGTGCACCAGTCAACCTTTTACTCTCAGCTTTGAATCTGGTCCTTTGGATCCTCATACTTTCATTTAATTTAATTTTTATTCCATTTAAATTGCATTTTCTTTGTCATTTTATTTAAAATACCTAGAAAAATCACAAAAATATTTTCTTCTTCATTTTAATTCCAAATATTTTTCTTCACCCAAAAAAATTTTTATTTTTATTTTTTGCATTAAAAAATCATTTTAAAAATATTTTAATGTTTATTTTAATTAATTAATGGAAATTAATTAATTAAAATACCATTTAGGTTTCCAAAAATCACAAAAAAATTCACATTGCATCTTAAGACATTTAGAAACATTGTCAAACCATTCATACAAATTTCTTTTTGGTTTTTGAACATGCTTTGACAGTTTCTTTGAATTTAGGGTTCATAAAATTCCCTTTTTAGAACCCTAACTTTGAAAATTCTTTTCTGCCTAACCATGAAAGGTTTGACAATGATTCTTTTTGCATTGTTCTCCATATAGCATGTAGTTTCTAGGATATTTTTGTCATAAATCTATCTTTCATTTTCAAATTGATTTGCATTTTTTCTCTTAAGGTACCCAAAAACCCTAGTTAACTTAGAAAAATCATAACTTCCTTTAGGTTAAGAGTTAGACCTTCTTCTTTGGGGTGTGATATCATATGGGGTTAGGGTTTGTTTGAGCTCATTTGCAAATTTTTATCATGTGAATTGCTTCTGTTTTGATCATTTGCATCTCATCCTTTCATGTAACGCTAATTTTGCATCCATACTTGCATCTTACATTTCATTGCATGAACATATGAACTTGACATGACACTCTAAGAACTTGTATGCCATTTTATACATCTTAAGACATTTCTTGAACATTGCTTGGTCATTTATTCATACATTTGCCATGCTTTGCATCCATTTTATTTCATAAACATCCATGTGTTTTCATGCTTCCCACATGCCTCATATGCATTCATTCTCTTGTATGCTCACATATGTGCACCTTGTATGCTCTCACATCATCTCATACCATCATTTGCATTATGTTTTTGCTTCTGGTTTTGTTCCTTTGTCATTATATATGCATCTTTTCATGTCATTCCTTTCTTTATGCATCTTGTACTAACATTTTCAGGTGGTAAGTAACTTGAGAAGTGAATTTGCCTTCACTTCTCATTTCTCTTCATCTTCTTCATATGTATCCTTGCTGCATTTTTCTTTGTCTTATAGTGAGCTTGCTCATTCATGTTCATCTCTCACTTTCTTTCTCTAAGTTACTTATCTTCTTCAGTGAAGTAAGTAACTTGTTCTTCTGCTTCTTCCTTCTTTCTTCTGCTTCTTCCATTGGTGGCTTCTTTGAAGACCTTTCTCAAGCCTTACAAACCATAGGAACATTCAAGCATGATAATAATTAGGTTTTTAATTAATCCCCCTTTAGCTTTTACCTTTGAGTCTTCTTTGTGTCTCTCTTCTCACCTCATCATTAGAGACTAAACCTTTAAGGTTTTAAGACTTTGTAATTAGGGTTATGCCTGCATCCTTCTCTTAGGATGGAGTGTATAACTTTAATCCTAAGTGTTAAACCCTTAATTTGTTTAAACCTCTTAATCAATCAGTCTAATAATCACTAAGACATTAACTTGTAACTTGGGCCTTACATTAGGGTTCTAATTATTCCTTTATTGGTTAAGAAGGACTAACCCTAGTGTTTAATGGACAAGTCCTCCTCAAGTTGTCTTACAAACCATAAAATCCATTTCTTAATCTCATCCCTTTAATTTCAATCCACCTTAATAAAGGCTTGTTTTGTCATGAAGTTAATCCCTAATCATGGATTAAGTTGAGGTATCTTCCTCAGCTTAAGTATGCTCATCTATTATCCTTCTATTAGGATGGTGTAATGACCTCAATAATCCTTGATTATGGCTTAAACTCACCACTTAACAATAAATAAAAACCAAAAACATCTTAATAATCACAAGTAGGTTAATGATCTTAATCCTACATCATCATGGCAATTAAGTTGAGATGTTTATCTCACACTTAATGTATTCTCATTATCCCTAATCAGGGAAGATATAATGAGTTTACAAGCCTTTGATTTAGGCTTAAGCTCATTAACTTATGACAAACACCAAAAACAATAAAAGATTAAAAACACAAAAACAAACAATAATCGTCTCCTTCGGGATTCTTTTCTCATCATCTTCATTCACAATCGAGAACTCGCTTCTTCCGTCTAATGCAAGACAGTTAGCACTTGAGCCAGACAAGTCATACACTTGAGCATAGACAAGCAAGTAGTTCACAGTCAATTCATCTTTCAGTCTCTTTGAGTCGAACTACGGTGTTCTGACTTCCTCATTGCACGAGAGGATTCATAGGCATAACTTAACTTTTATCGAACAAAAGTCTATGTGTCTTCCCCCTCTTTCAGCATTCTCTTTTAAAGCCTCATTCTTGAGCATTTCACTTCAATTCTTTACACTGACACTTGTATATGCCTTTTCCAGCTTTTACACACAAATAGCACATACACCTACCCCTTTAAACACAAATCTTTTAAGCGTGGATCCCGTCGAGTACGACGGAAAATATGGGTGCTAATACCTTCCCAGGTTGTAACCAACCCCCTTTCTCAGTTTCTCTGGTTCACAACCGTCTTATCCATATCTTTCAAGGTTTATGCAGCATTACCTTTGCTTCGGGATAAAAATGCCTAGCTGGCGACTCTATTCAGTTCATCCTCGTTCTCTCCTTTCGCCAACCGTTCGCGTTTGTACCCTATCTGACCCGGGTGTCTTTTCGGGGGAGCGACAGGAACCAAGGCTTGTCATCACTAACAGTGTCTACAGAGAATACGTATGTTGGTCGGTCCAGTCTGGATACCAAAATCCGAGGCACATAATTGGCAGTTTGAACCTTGATCATAGAGGAAATGGTAGCCAAAGCATCTGCAAACTGATTCTCATCTCAAGGGTTGTACTCAAGTTTGATTGTTATGAAGAAAGTCAATAATCTCCTCGTATAGTCACAGTACGGAATCAGATGCTCCTGGTGAGTGTACCATTTGCCATTGGTCTGATTGATTACCAAAGCTGAATCTCTGAATACATTCAATGTTTTGATCCTGAGGTCGATGGCTTCCTCAAGACCCATGATACATGCTTCGTATTCCGCTTCTTTGTTAGTGCAAGCAAAAGTGAGTTTTTCCGAGAAAGGCATATGAACTCCTTTAGGTGTAATGAGCACTGCACCAACTCCATGACCATTCATATTGAATGACCCGTCAAACATCATAGTCCATTATTCTTCGGGATCAGGCCCTTCAGTGTCAACTGGCTCTTCATAATCTTTTGCTTTTAAGAACATGATGTCTTCATCAGGGAAGTCAAATCTCATGGGCTAATAATCATCAATGGGTTGCTCAGCCAGATAATCAGATAATACACTGCCCTTGATGGCCTTTTGAGATGTGTACTGAATGTCATACTCTATCAGAATCTTTTGCCATTTTGCAACCCTTTTGGTAAGTGCTGGCTTCTCAAATATGTACTTGACGGGGTCCATTTTTTAGATCAACAAAGTAGTGTGAGTCAACCTATACTGCCTTAGTCGGCGAGTAGCCCACGCTAAAGCACATAATGTTTTCTCGAGCAGTGAATAACGTTGTTCACAGTCGGTAAACTTTTTGCTTAGGTAGTATATTGCATACTCTTTTCGGCCAGACTCGTCATGCTGGCCCAACACACACCCCATTGACCCTTCTAATACTGTCAGGTACATTATCAGAGGTCTTCCTTCAATTGGAGGCATGATAATTGGAGGTTCTTGCAGGTACTCCTTGATCTTGTCAAAAGCTTTCTGACAATCGTCGTTCCACCTGACTGTCTGTTCCTTTCTCAATAGTTTGAACAGGGGCTCACAGGTTGTGGTGAGGTGAGATATGAACCTTGATATGTAGTTCAATCTGCCTAAGAACCCCCGAACTTCTTTTTCAGTCCTAGGTGCAGGCATCTCTTGAATGGCCTTGACTTTGTCGGGATCAACCTCAATTCCCTTTTCACTTACAATAAATCCCAGCAACTTACCAGAACGTACCCCGAATGTGCATTTATTGGGGTTCAATTTCAGCTGATATTTCCTCAGATGCTTGAACAACTTCAGCAGGTTTACCAGATGGTCTTCTTCAGTAAGGGACTTGGCAATCATATCATCCACATATCATTCAATTTATTTGTGGATCATATCGTGGAATAACGTTACCATATCTCGTTGATAAGTTGCACCGGCATTCTTCAGTCCAAACGGCATTACCTGGGAACAAAATGTGCCCCATGGTGTGATGAAGGTTGTTTTCTCCATGTCTTCGGGTGACATCTTGATCTGATTATACCCAGAAAATCCATCCATGAAAGAAAATACCGAGAACTTAGTTGTGTTATCCACCAATACATCAATGTGAGGTAATGGAAAATCATCCTTCGGGATAGCTCTGTTCAGGTCCCGGTAATCCACACACATACGCACCTTGCCATCCTTCTTAGGCACTGGTATAATGATAGCAACCCACGGCGGGTAATTAGTTACAGCAAGGAAACCGGCGTCCCACAGTTTTTGTACTTCTTCCTTAATTTTCATGGCCATATCTAGGCGAGTGCGGCGCAACTTCTGTTTAACTGGAGGACAATCTTCTTTCAAGGGTAGCCTGTGCATGACAATATCCATATCTAAACCTGGCATGTCCTAATAGGACCAAGCGAAGACGTCGACATATTCCCGAAGCATGGTAATAAGTTGTTCTTTTACTGAAACTTTCAGACTGGCCCCAATCTTTACCTCTTTCAAATCCTCCTCGGTACCAAGATTAGCAGTCTCAATTTCCTCCTGATGAGGAGTAATCACTTCCTCTTCTTGCCTCAACAACCTGGCTAATTCTTCAAGCAACTCATAGTCTTCATCAACCCCTTCATCTTCTTGATTTATTGGATTGTCGAATTCATACAAGGTCATAACAGTGTTGTTGTCGGTGCAATCTGGAGGATAATCTCTGCAAGGGTTGATATTTGTTCTTTTTAGTGATCAGTTTTAATCTTGTTTAGAAAAAGTGTAAATGAAGTTATTATTTTGAAAACATTGCCATTTTATTGTTTTGTGCGAAAAATAACAAAAATGAAAAGACAGTGAGCGAAAGAGAGAATTGTTTGCAAAAGATGTCCGATATTCATTGATATTCCATTTGCACAAAAATACAAATATGGCCCTATTACAAAATGAGTCCTGACA
Source organism: Lathyrus aphaca (assembly GCA_963966055.1). Taxonomy (NCBI): domain Eukaryota; kingdom Viridiplantae; phylum Streptophyta; class Magnoliopsida; order Fabales; family Fabaceae; genus Lathyrus; species Lathyrus aphaca. The sequence goes on along the minus strand of OZ014521.1, from coordinate 407,836,977 downwards.
CCTTGGGCAAGATGCAGACCGTGTTTCATATTCCCGCACCAGACTGAAATGGAATGGGAAAGAATATGAAGCCACTCTATCCTATGTATCACTCAGGCTCCTGGTATGGAACCTTACTCACTCAATATCCCTCCCACCAAGGCAAACCAAAGATCCAACACAATGATATGATGATAGTAATGAAATGCATAAAAACAGTAAATGAAAGCAATAAATAAAGATGTACAAAAATTAATAAATAAATCAATAAAAAACAAGCACAAGTAGCACATAACACCCCCATAAAAAAAATCAAACAAGCGCTAGGAGAAACCCACAAAAAGAACTAGAAACCCTGGTTGCAAGATAAGCTCCCCAGCAGAGTCGCCAAGTTGTCGCTCCCGAAGATTTGCATCCCGGTACAAACGCGAACGGTCGGCGAAAAGAGAAATGAAATGAACTGAATAGAGTCACCAACTAGGCATTTTTATCCCGAAGGAAAGGTAATGCTGCATAAACCTAGAAAGAGATGGATAAGACGGATGCGAACCAGAGAAACTGAGAAAGGGGGTTGGTTACAACCTGGGAAGGTATTAGCACCCAGATTGTCCGTCGTACTCGATGGGATCCATGCTTAAAAGGTTGTGTTTAAAGGGGTAGTGTATGTGCTATCTGTGTGCAAAATCTAGGGAAAGAAAGTACAGGTGTCAGTGCAAAAAGGTGAATTGCTCAGGAACTGAGGCTAAGAAAGAATGCTGAAAGAGGGGGATGACAAAGAGACTTTTGTTCGATAACAGTTAAGTTATGCCTACGTATCCTCTTTTGCAATGAGGAAGTCAGAACATCGTAGTTCGACTCAAAGAGACTGAAAATGAATTGACTGTGAACTGCTTGCTTGTCTATGCTCAAGTGTATGACTCTTCTGGCTCGAGTGCTAATTGTCTTGCATTAGACGGAAGAAGCGAGTTCTCGTTTGTGAATGAGTGTGATGAGAAAAGAATCCCGAAGGAGACGATTATTGTTTGTTTTTGATGTTTTCAGTTTTTTATTGTTTTTGGTGTTTTGCATAAGTTAAGGAGCTTAAGCCTAAATCAAGGGTTTGTAAACTCATTATATCCTCCATGATTACGGATAATGAGCATACTTAAGTGTGAGATAAGCATCTCAACTTAATTACCATGATGATGTAGGATTAAGATCCTTAACCTACTTGTGATTATTTAGATGTTTTTGGGTTTTTGTTTAGTGTTAAGTAATGAGTTTAATCTCTAATCACAGATTAGTGAACTCATTACACCATCCTAATAGAAGGATAATAGATGAGAACACTTAAGCTGATGAAGATACCTCAACTTAATCCATGGTTAGGGATTAAATTAATTATCAACAAACCTTTATTAAGTGGGTTTTAATTAAAGGGTGAGATTAAGAAATGATTTTATGGTTTGTAAGACAACTTGAGGGGGACTTGTCCATTAAACACTAGGGTTAGTCCCTCTTAACCACAAGGAAGAGATAGAACCCTAATGTAAGGCCCAAGTTACAAGATAAAGTCTTGGTGATTGTTAATGTGATTTGATTAAGAGGTTTAGACAAATTAAAGGTTTGACACTTAGGATTAAAGTTATACACCCCATCCTAAGAGAAGGATGCAGGCATAACCCTAATTCCAAAGTCCTAAAACTTTAAGAGTTTAGTCTCTGATTATTGAGATGAAAAGAGAGACTCAAGGAGACTCAAAGGTAAAAAGATAGGGGGAACTAAACACAACTCTAATCATTATCATGCTTGGATATCCTATGGTTTGTTAGGATTAAGAAAGATCTTCAAGGAAGCCACCAATGGAAGAAGCAGATGAAAGGAGGAGGAAGCAGAAGAATAAGTCACTTACTTCCTAAGAAGATAAGTGACTTAAAGGAAGGAAGTGAGAGATATGGAACATAAGTGAATCAACTTCACTTCAAAACAAGTTAAAATGAATATGAAAGAGATAAGAAGAAGTGAGAGGTGAAGGAAAATTCACCTCCCAAAATAACCTACCAAAAGTTCTTGAAAAGTTAGCATGGATGCATAAGGTATAAAGCATAAAGAAATGAAGTGAAATGAGATGCAATGATCAAAGTCAGAAGTGTGTTATGCTATGCAAATGTCATGTGAGATGATGCAATGTCATACAAGATGCACATGAGTGATTATACAAGGATGAGATGTTATGAAAGCATGCTTAGAAGTTTGAAAACACATGGATGTTTATGAAATGAAATGAATGCAAAACATGGCAAATGAATGAAGAAATGATCAATCAAGGTTCTAACATGTCCTAAAATGTCTAAGATGACATATGAATGCATGAAATGTCATGTCAAGTTCATGTGATGATGAATATGCAAGGTTAATGCAAATGAACATGAGAAATTAGGGTTTTATAGACATGTGAGATGCAAATGACTAAAACAGAAGCAATCAACATGATAAAAATTTGAAATCAAGCTCAAACAAATCCTAATCCCATATTAGGTCACACCCCAAAGGATAATGTCAAAAGCCTAAGCTATCAAAAGTTATGATTTTCCTAAGTTTTCTAGGGTTTCTGGGTGATTCAAAAGGAAAAATGCAAATCAAATTGAAAATGCAAGATAAATTCATGAGGAAAATTACCTATAAACTACATGAAATATGTAACAAAATGCAAAAAGAATCAAGTTCAAAATCTTCTTGGTTAGGCAGAAATGATTTTTCAAAGTTAGGGTTTAAAAATGTGATTTTAATGACCCTTAATTCAAAGAAAATTGGGAAACTATGATCAAACCTAGAAAGAAATTTTTGTGAAGAGTTTGAAAATGTTTCTAAATGTATTGGAATGGTTCATGATTTTTTTGGTGATTTTTAGAAACCTAAATGCATTTCTAATTAATTAAAATACTTTAATTAATTAAAAATAACATTTAAATATTTTAAAAATATTTTTTTAATGCAAAAAATAAAAAAAAATTATTTTTGGATTAAGAAAAATATTTAAAGTCAGAATGCAAGGGGAAATATTTTTGTGATGATTTTTGGTATTTTAAATTAATTATACAAAAGAAATGAAAAGAAATGAAATAAATATAAACAAAAATGAGAAGTATGTTGATCCAAGGGTGAGATTCAAACTGGAGGGGATGGGTTGACTGCGTGCGCTGACCAAGGGCTAGGATTTCTTATGGGTTAAATAACTTAATTAAATTAATTAAATCAGGTTTTAATTAATTAATTAATTAGGTTAGGGTTTTAATGACATGATGTAAGCCGTCCACACGCTTATTTAAAACAGATCCAAGGGTCCACAACAAATCTGGAAAACTAACCATAATTAGCCCTAATTAAACTCAGGTGACTGGAGCTAAGCTCTGGTCATCTTCTCCGGCCAACCTCTCACCTGAGCTCACTCAAAACGCCACCCCAAGCTCTCAAAACCTCCAGAATCATTCAACTAACCACCCTAAACATTAATCCAACCCCAAAATTCATTTATCGCGCATCAATAACAAGAATCGAACAAGAACATTAAAACGGAAAAAAATTTCAGAACAAGCATACACACTCATCTCTCAACCATTTTCGAAAATAAACATATCACAATGATCAGCGAAGCATACAAAATCATTTAGAAACTTAAAACAAGAGTTCTGGAAAAAAAGTTCATCATGGCTACCTGAGTTGAAGCTTTGCAAACTGGAGCTTACTGACCTCTTCCTTTGTGCAAAACGCCTCCAATGATCCCTCTGATGCTTCTGAAAAGCTTGGATGGAGTTTAAATGGGCTGGTTTGAGTGATTCACTTCTGATAACTCAGAAATCGATTTTGTGTTGTGGGGTGTTTCAAGTCATTCCAATGGTTGGGAAATGATCCTTGGGTGTTTTTGAGTTGATTGGTGGAAGAGTTTGTGGTTTTTGTTGGTTGTGTTATGAAATTCGATGAAGGGATGGTTTTTGCAAGTTTTTGTGATTCTGATACTATGGGAGGATTCAGACATGGATGTTATGTGTTTTGAGGTCCATGATGTTTGTATAGCCCAATGGGATTGATCAGAAAGTTGTTGTGGCACAGGCTGATTGGTATGGTGTGTTTTGTCAAAAAGTTAATTTTGTGTACTTGGAGGTATGGGCCATGGCATGAGCTGTTCAATGGGGTGTCTGGCCTCAGCAAGATTCATGGAGAGCCATAGAATCAAGATTATGCAGTTGGCACAAGTAGATGAAGCCTTTCCAAGCATCTTGCAAATTTTCCCTCTTTGGTGTTTCATGGATCACAAGCCATGAAAACCCTAGATTCAAAGTTCAATTCTGATCTTTTGAAGCTTCTTTGACATGTTGTAATATATTTGTGCACATTAGAGGTCATTAGAATGTTTGGCAAGTGAAATTGCAAAATTCCCTCTTTGGTATGAACTTGAAATTTATGTGATTTTTGCCAACTTTGAATGGCCATATCTTGAGTTCTAGGATGAATAAAGACATGTTCTTTTACTTTTTGAAAAGGGAAAGACCTAATCTACAACTTTCATGACCAATAATTTTTCATTTGAAGCATTTTTGGTCATGAAAGAAGAGGTTGAAAAACTTCCCCAAAATGGAAAGTTTGCATTTCAAGTCATTTCCAAAAAATGCAAGTTTTCAATTGGCTCAAAATTCTTCAATCTTGTGAACTTATAACCACTTCTAAGATCAAATAAATATCATTGAACTTCAATTTGATGAAAATGACCATTTGGTTCCATTGTTGGGGGCCTAAGATCTCCTGATTTTTACTTAACTTGCTCAAGAAGTTACCCAGTGATCAGATGACTTCCACAATGAGTTTATTCATCAAACTTGGAACACAAGATCCTTATAACATATTAAGATCATTAGAAACAAGAATGACCAAAAAATTTGGAGTTAAGGCCTCTGAAATGAAAACCCTAATTTTGGTCATCTATGTAGTGAAAACCCTAGCTTTACTTCCATGCCTTTGCCAATTCTTGTGATCCCTTGACTTTCATGAACTTTGGGGGGCATAATATGATCATAGAACACACATGGACCCTCTTGGAAAGCTTTAAGATCTTTGGGATGGCTCAGATGGATTCTTGGATTGCTCATATCACAAACCCTAGGAAGATGAATTTGAACTATGCAGTGAAACAAAAATGCAATATGAGATGGTATGCTTATGCTAATACAAAAATGGAAGATCACAAGCCATGGTGTGATAAAGAGTGAGGGCAAATTTGGGGTGTTTACATCGAGAAACAATCCCCCTAAACGTGTTAACCCCAAAATTTCATTTATGCTTGTTCAAAGTCTCCCCCTGAACCAAAGACTCATAAAATAGAAATTTTGAGTTATGTGAACATATAATAGAGAAGGATTACTTCCCTATCTGACTCATAAGTGTCTGACTAGAAAACATGCCTTCATCTAAGAACCTTGTTTCTACCAGAACTCGATGGTTGATCAAAGCTTGATTCTTTATCTGATTGAAATCATTTAGTGATCAATCAAATCTTGATTCTGAGTTTAATACAAGTCTGGTATTTATGCCTAGTATAACATAACTTCTTCTTGGATCTTCTTATCCATATTTTTATACAGTCTTTTGACTTCTATTTTACTCATATCTTTTGAAAAGCATTTTTGAATTTAGACTTTGTCTTGAGTGCTTTCAGTAAGACATGTCCTTTAGATTCTTATGCTCTGAATATCATATTCTCAGACAGTTTACATCTTCTGAACATTATGATACCAAAATCATGATAACTTTGACTTTCAGAAAGTTCTCAACTTCTGAACAGTACTAGGTATATCTGTCGCTCCCCAGACTTTCATCCAGATGCAAACGTGAACTGGTGTCGGCAATGTTGAAGGTTGGGGTTGAATAGAGTTTCCAGCTAGGCATTTTTATCTCGAAGGAAAAGTAATGCTGCATAAACCTAGAAAGAAGTGGATAAGACGGTTGCGAACCAAAGAGACTGGGTAAGGGGGTTGGTTATGACCTGGGAAGGTATTAGCACCCAGATCGTCCGTTGTACTCGACGAGATCCACACTTACCTGATTATATTTTGAAAGGGGGGAAGTGTATGTGCTAACAGTGTTATAAAAGAAATGGGTGTACAGGGTGAAGGTGTACAAAGAATGGGAGCACAAAAACTGGGGCTAAGAAAACAAAGATAGAAAGAGGAGAGGGGGAGACTTGGGGACTTTTTTTCGATAATCGTTAATTTATGCCTACGTATCCTCTCGTGCAATAAGGAAGTCAGAACACCGTAGTTCTACTCAAATAGACTTAGATGTTTTGGTGTGAACTTCTTGCTTATCTATGCTCAAGTGTATGACTCGTCTGTCTCGAGTGCTATCTGTCTTGCATTAGACGGGAGAAGCGAGTTCTCGTTTTCAGAGTGAGTATGATGAGAAAATAATTCTGGAGGAGACGTTTATTGTTTGTTTTTGTGTTTTTAGTTTTTTATTTGTTTTTGGTGTTTTGCATAAGATAATGAGCTTAAGCCTTAATCAAGGATCGTAAACTAATTATACCATCCCTGATTAGGGATAATGAGTCTACTTAAGTGTGAGATGAATATCCCAACTTAATTACCCTAATGATACAGGATTAAGATCATTAACTTACTTGCAATTATCAAGTGTTTTTGGATTTTTGTTTTTGTGTTAAGTAATGAGTTTAATCTCTAATCAGGGATTAGTGAACTCATTACACCATCCTAAGAGAAGGATGATAGATGAGGACACTTAAGTTGAAGAAGATACCTCAACTTAATCCATGGTCAGGGATTAAAATCATTATATAAAAAACCTTTATTAAAGTGGATTTTAATTAGAGATTAGGTTAAGAAGTGAATTTTATGTTTGTAAGACTAAACCTAAGGGGGACTTGTCCATTAAACACTAGGGTTAGTCCCTCTGACCTAGAGGCAGAGATGTAACCCTAATATAAGGCCCAAGTTGCAAGCTTAAGTATTGATAATTATTAGGTGTTTTGATTAAGAGGTGAAAACAACTTAAAGAGTTAACACTAAGTTTTAAAGTTATACACTCCATCCTAAGATAAGGATACATGCATAACCCTAATACAGAGCCCCGAAACTTTAACTGTTTAGCCTTTGTTATTGAGATGAGAAGCATAGACTCAAAGAGACTCAAAAGGTAATAGACTAAGGGAACTAATCACAATCCTAAAGTTATCATGCTTGGATGTTCCTATAGTTTATGTGGCTTAAAGAGAAGTCTTCAGATGGCCACCAAGGAAGAAGCATATGAAAGAGAAAGAGAGATAAATATATGTTACTTACTTCCTGAAGAAGTTAAGTAACCTAGGAGTGGGAGATAAACAAACACAAGTGAATCAAATTCACTTCAAACAAAAATAAATAAGAGGGTGAGAAGAGATTGGATGTGGATGCACATCCACATCCTGATTAACTTACCATTTGCACCTGAAAAGTTAGTATGTACATACACAATGTCCATGATTAAAATCAGAAGCAAATCACATGATAAAAAATTGAAATTGCACCCAAATAAACCCTAAACCTACATGAGAACACCCTCCAAAGGGGGAGGTCTAAATCTAAACCAAAGTCAAGTTATGGTTTTCCTAAGTTTGGCTAGGGTTTTTGGACACTTTGCAAAGAAAAAGTCAAAACAAATTGAAAATGCAATGCAAAAATATGATTTAAATGCACTAGATACTAGATGCAACATGAAAAAGAATGCACAAAGAACCAAGTACAAACTCATTTTGGTTAGGCAGAAATGAATTTTTGAATTAGAGTTATAAAAAAGGGGATTTTCAAAACCTTAATTCAAGTTTAATTGTCAAAACATGATTAAACCCTAAAATAAATTTGTGAAATGAGTTTGTAAATTGATCTTAATGTTCAAATAGGTTCTCTGATTTTTTTGGTGATTTTTAAATACCTAAAAGTATTTTTAATTAATTAAAATGAATTAATTAATTAAATAATACAATTAAATGATTTAAAATTAATTTTTTTATGCAAAAAATAAAAATAAAAATGTTTTTGGGTTTTTAATATTAATTAGAGTAAAAATGTAAAAATTCAGAATTTTTGAAAATGTTTTGCTATTTTTAATAAATAAAAGAAAACAAAATAAAATAAATAAAAATAAAATGAAAAGTAATTGAAATGGAGGGTTCAGATTGCGTGGAAGAAGATCAAGGGTTGAGGGTGTGAGTCAGTTTGACTGAAGGTATGCAAATCCAGTGGTCTAGGTTTAAACTCCTAAAATGCGCGCAATCCAAAGGTTGTCATTCAATCTGAGTTAATTAGTTATGATTTATTTTAATTAATTAAAATTAGGGTTAATGACTAATCTGAACCGTCCACTCTTTAATCTATTCAAGATCCAAGGGCTCTCATTCAATCTGGGCACCCTAACCCTAATCACTCTCAGATGACCGAAACAGTGCTCCGGTCATCTTCTCCGGCCAGCCAAAACCCTATCTTCTTCCCCAGGCCATCCCAAGACCTCTAACCTTCCCAGAAACACTCCCCACACTTCATGGAACACAAATCAATCATCAAACAACATTTAAAACACATGAATCAAGAGAATCGAAGTAAAAATCAAAATACGGGCAAACTTTCAGAACAACATGAAATGGTCATTTCTTGCTCATTTTAAATTCTAAACACATCTAGATGATCAATGCAACATGAAGATTCATTTTGTAACTAGAAAATGAAGTTCTGAGAAAAAGGTTCTTGAGCTATACCTGAGCTGGAGACCTTCAAAGATGAGCTTTCTGAGCCTTTCCTTTGTGCAAACCAACTACATTGGTCCCCCTTGTGCTAATGGCAAGCTTGAATGGGGTTTTAATTGGCTATTTAGAGGGGTTCAGTTCTGATATGGAAGAAATGGTTGTTCTTGTGTGTTGTGTTTCAGGCCATTGTAAGGGGTGGGATTTGTTCCTTAGGTGAAGTGTGACTTTTTGGTGAAAGAATTTTTGAAGTTTGATGGCTGGATTGTGAGAATCGAAGAGAGGAAGTTTTTGGGAGCTTTTGTGCAATCTGAGTATGTGTGTCTTCTGAGCTCTTGTGTGTTGTGTTTTATGATCCTTAGGCAATGCATAAACAATTGGAATGAGTCAAAAGAGTAGATATCCACTGTGGGAATGGCATGGCTTAATTGGCTAAAAAGTCAAAAGTTGTGTACTTGAGGTATGGGCCATGGCAGAACTGATTTGACGGCTTGAGCTACCTCAGCTGGCTTCAAAGAGAACCCTAGGATCAAATGTTATGAGCTGTATGGCTTGGATCAAGAGTTTGCATAGGTTTTGCAATTTTGCAACTTTGTGATTTCTTAAGAAGTAAGTCATGAAATCCCTTGGTTCATAGCTCAATTCTGAATTTGAGATGTTGTTTGATCATGCCATGATGTATTTGAATGGATTAGAAGTCATGTAGAGGCCTAAAATTCACTTTTGCACATTTCCCTCTTTGGCCTAAACTTCAAAATTACAAGATTTTCCCAACTTTGACTTGCCATATCTTGATTTCTAGGAGGAATCAAGAGGAGTTCTTGTACTTTTTGAAAATGGGAAGATCCAATCTACAACTTTCATGTTTGAAGAAATATCATTTGAGACCTTTTTGATCAAGAAAGAGGAGGTTGAAAATCTTTCCCAAAATGGAAAGTTTGCATTTCAAGTAATATCCATTTTTGGCAACTTGTGCAATGGCTCAAAATTCTTCAATCTTGTGATCTTTCAAGAATTCCTAAGACCAAATAAAGGTCATATGACCTCAAATTGATGATGATGACCCTTTGGAACCCTTGTTGGAGGCCTTAGATGCCCTAATCCTGACTTTTCTTACACAACAAGTTACCCATTTGATCAGACGACTTCCACATTGAATTTTTTAATCAAACTTCATCCACACACTCCTTATATAATATAAAGACCATTTGAATCAAGAGTGACCGGAAATTTTGGTTGTAAGGGCCTCAAATTGATGATGACGACCCTTTGGAACCCTTGTTGGAGGCCATAGATGCCCTAATCCTGACTTTTCTTACACAACAGGTTACCATTTGATCAGATGAGTTCCACATTGATTTTTTCATCAAACTTCATCCACACACTCCTTATATCATATAAAGACCATTTGAATCAAGAGTGACTAAAAAGTTTGGTTGTAAGGGCCTCAAAACCAAAACCCTAATTTTAGGTCATTTGTGTAGGAGCCTTGAGCCTGCCTGGGTGGCTCTGCAATCTCTTGTTATTTTTTGACTTCCAAGAACCCTTGGGGGTACAATATGACCTTAGAACACTCAAGGACCTTCTTGTCATGCTTTATGGCCTCTGAGATACCTCATACTTTCTTGAAGATTCATCTGATCACAAACCCTAATTGTGCAAAGATGCAATGAGATGTTGAAGGTGAATATGCAATGTAAGATGTAGTGATATGCTATGCACTAAGTGTGATCATAAGCCAAGGTATGAGAAAGTGAGAGGGAAAATTTGGGGTGTTTACAGCTGCCCCTATTCAAGCATGAGTTAGTTGTGCAGGATGTAAGCGCCAGGCTTAGCAGAAAAACAAGATAACTTGTGGTTGAATACCAAGATAGTCCAAATTTGCGCTATTTGGTATAAGAAGAAAAGTGATATAAATTGTTATTTACAAAACAAGACGAAGTAGAGTGAACATCAGATGATAGCGATGGAGGACGACCATTGAGCAGAGGACGACTACTAGGGATTAAAAGGTGAGAGATGCACTGACGGGGACGACCATCGGGCTAAAGAATAAAGAATCCTCGACAGGGACGGCCATCGGGCTATAGAATAGGAATCCACGATTGGGACGACCATCAGATAAACTGATGAAATAACGATGAGGGACGGTTATCAAAAGGTGAAGGACGATCACCGAGCAGGGGACGGCTGCCGATAATATCACGACATAGGACGATTGTCGGATAGAAAGATCAATGATGGGGACGTACATCAAAAGGTGAAGGACGATCACCGAGCAGGGGATGACTGCCGAAAATATCACGACATAGGACAAATGTCGGATAGAAAGATCAACGATGGGGATGACCATCAGATAAACTGGTGAGGGACGGTCATCAAAAGGTGAAGGACGATCACCTAGCAGGGGACGACAACTGAAATATCACGACATAGGACGAATGTCGGATAGAAAGATCAACAATGGGGACGGACATCAGATAAACTGATGAGGGACGATCATCAAAAGGTGAAGGACGATCACCTAGCAAGGGACGGCTGCCAAAAATATCATGACATAAGACGAATGTCGGATAGAAAAATCAACGATGGGGACGACTATCAAAAGGTGAAGGACGATCACCGAGTAGGGGACGGCTGCTGAAAATACCACGACATAGGACGAATGTCGGATAGAAAGATAGTTTCGTTGTGAGAAGAAATAAACACGAACGAGTGTTTGGTCTACTGGAGAGTAGCATAAGGGTATTTGTATTGAGAGTGCAAAAGGGTATTCTGGCGACTGCAGGGGAGATATTTTTGTTTGTACACTGTTGGAGAAGTGGTTTTTTTTGTATATACAGGTGAATAGTTCGAACCTGACTTATGATCATGCAAATGCATGTTTGATTTTTACCATAATGCTCTGTATTAGACGGAATGCTATGCTCTGTTTGGGGAAGATGATGCGAATGCTATGATTATGCAAATGAGAGAGTCGATCCAGGATTTGAACTCTGCAGGGAAAAAGGATCTCTGGGCGATCTTTCTGGAGAACTCTGTGGGAAAACTCAAGCTGGAGATGAGAGAAAACCCCAAGGTGTTGGCAATTGTATTTGTTGGGGAAGAACAAATTCAGTTATTGCTCGGGATATCCCACTTGGGGAGGAGAGAACTTCTGAGAAGTAATCTGTTGTAATTCTTTCATTCAGGCTGTATCCTGGGGGAATGATGAGCTTCGTGGGAGATACTTTTGTCAAGTGATCCTGCCGATGACGTGACTGCTGAATTGGCCGGGGATATAGTGCCTGATATGCCCCATGCTGCAAAAGATTAACTTCCTTAAGTACCTACAACCTGTTAAACAAAGGAAACACACAAGTGTTCTGAGGCATCCTCAACCGGATTCCGTCATAGGAGTTAGATTTGCTTAAGAGTACATATTTCCTGCAAGCATTTATTGAAAATGGCTTATATTTAACATGCAAATGTTGTATTACGAACTTTGAACAGTTTTGCAAACAAAACAAAAGGGTACAAAAAAGAGTATGAGTGAATATTGATTTTATTGATTTGTATGCCATGAACAGGCGAGTACATTTGAAGAAGCTAATCCCTGAAATGATGAGATTGCTATAAAATTGAGAAAATAAAAGTATTCTATTTGGCAATGCTGAAGTTGATGCTCCAATCTTCCTTTTGTTATGACCTGTATGACTTTGAATGCTCTTCTTATCTTGCTTTCTGAAGAAAGCTTATTCTGATCGATGCTTTGTCCTTTCGAAGCTTGCTAGGTTATGTAAGTGTGACACAGACGAATTCAGAGTGCAATTGTTCGCTTATTCCCTGATTTTGCATGGATCGCCCTTTCGGGTTTTCAATCCACCGAGATACCCATTTTTGCCTGAGCTGTCCGATGTGGCTTTTCAACTCAGCGGGTGTACACATTTCTTTTTTTATTTTCCCTTATTTTTGCCCGAGTCTTTTATTCTGTTTTTGACTCGTCGAGATGCCCTGTTTTTTCCTGGACTTACATTCTGTTTTTATGTCTAGCGGGTCATTTATGCGAAGTATTTTTGGACTGCATATGAATTCACAGGAGATCGGAAATATTCGCCATCCATGGTTGCGAGCATCAGTGCTCCACCTGAGAATACTTTAGTTACCACATAGGGACCTTCATAGTTTGGCGTCCACTTGCCTCTGTGGTCTGTATGAGGAGGAAAGATTCTTTTCAGTACAAGCTCTCCCACTTGGTATTCCCGAGGTCTCACCTTTTGATCGAAGGCTCTTTTCATCCGTTTCTGATATAACTGACCATGACAAATAGCTTCTAATCTCTTTTCTTCAATCAGGCTAGTTGATTATAACGAGATCGGACCCATTCTGCTTCGTCTAGTTTCACATCCATTATTACCTGCAGGGAGGGAAATTCAAATTCAACAGGTAGAACGACTGCCATACCATACACAAGCTGATAAGGCGTTGCCCTTGTAGATGTTTTGATGGAAGTTTGGTACCCATGTAAGGCGAATGGTAACATTTCGTGCCAATCTATGTATGTGACTACCATCTTTTGCACAATCTTCTTAATGTTCTTGTTAGCTGCCTCAACATTGCCATTCATCTTTGGCCTGTAAGGAGAAGAGTTGTGATGTTGAATTTTGAAATCCCGCCATAGTTCTGTCATCATTTTGTTGTTAAGGTTTGAACCATTATTAGTAATGATTCGCTCAGGGAAATCAGGCTACCACTTGCTTAGTGACATTTGCATATGAAGCTGGTTCGACCCATTTGGTGAAGTAATCAATGGCTACCAGGATGAATCTGTGACAATTTGAAGCAGTTGGTTCGATATTTCCAATCATATCAATTCCCCACATGGTGAAGGGCCAGGGTGAAGACAATACATTCAAAGGATTTGGAGGCACATGCACTTTGTCTGCGTAGATCTAGCATTTATGGTATTTTCTGGCTTAGGAACAACAGTATGCATCCATTGTGATCTAATAGTAACCTGATCTCAAAAATTTCTTTGTCATTGCATGTCCTCCGGCATGGGTATCGAAAGAACCCTCGTGTACTTCATGCATCAGCAGGTCTGCTTCCTTTTTGTCAACACATATGAGCAAGACCATGTCGAAGTTTCGCTTGTATAAGGAGCCATCAGTATTGAGGAAGAAACTGTCGGCTAGCCTTCTTAATGTCTTCTTATCATTGGACGATGCCCCAGGTGGGTATGTCTGAGTCTCTAAGAAGCATTTGATGTCGTGGAACCAAGGTTTGTTGTCAGTAACAGTGTCCACTAAGAAGACATATGTTGGTCGGTCCAGTCTGGATACTAAAATCCGAGGCACATAGTTGGTAGTTTGTACTTTGATTATAGATGAAATAGTGGCCAAGGCGTCTGCAAACTGATTCTCATCTCGAGGGATGTATTCAAGCTTGACCGTTGTAAAGAAAGTCAATAGTCTCCTCGTATAGTCACAGTAGGGAACCAGATGCTCTTGATGAGTATACCACTTGCCATTAGTTTGGTTGATCACCAGAGCCGAATCTCCAAATACATTCAAGATTATGATCCTAAGGTCAATGGCTTCCTCAAGACCCATGATACAAGCTTCTTATTCTGCTTCATTCTTAGTGTAGGCAAAGATGAGCTTTGCTCAGAAAGGCAGATGGACTCCTTCGGGTGTAATAAGCACTACACCAACCCCACGACCGTTACAATTAACTGCCCCATCGAACATCATAGTCCATGCTCCTTCTGGATTCGGCCCTTCAGTGTGAATAGGCTCTTCACAATCTTTTGATTTTAAGAATATGATGTCTTCATCGGGGAAATCAAATCTCATAGGCTGGTAATCATCAATGGGTTGCTCAGCCAGATAGTTAGATAATACACTGCCTTTGATGGCTTTTTGAGAGGTGTACTGAATATCATATTCTGTCAGAATCATTTTCCACCTTGCAACCCTTCCGGTAAGTGTTGGCTTCTCAAATATGTACTTGATTGGGTCCATCTTTTAGATCAAAGAGGTAGTATGAGTCAACATATATTGTCTTAGTCGGCGAGCAGCCCACGCTAAAGCACAACAAGTTTTCTCGAGCAGTGAATAACATTGTTCACAGTCGGTAAACTTTTTTCTTAGGTAGTATATTGCATACTCTTTTCGACCCGAATCGTCATGCTGGCCCAACACACACCCGTCGATTCATCTAATACTGTCAGGTACATTATTAGAGGTCTTCCTTCAAGTGGAGGCATGAGAATTGGAGGTTCATGCAAATACTCCTTGATTTTGTCAAAAGCTTTATGACAATCATCGTTCCACCTGACTGTTTGTTCCTTTATTAGTAATTTGAACAAGGGCTCGTAGGTTGCAGTGAGGTGAGATATGAACCATGAAATGTAGTTCAATCTACCCAAAAGCCCCCGAACTTCTTTCTCAGTCTTAGGTGCAGGCATTTCCTGAATTGCTTAACTTTATCGGGGTCAACCTCAATTCCTCTTCCTCTCACAATAAACCCCAGTAGCTTACCAGAACGTACCCCGAATGTGAACTTGTTGGGATTTAACCTTAACTGATATTTCCTCATACGCTTGAAAAGTTTCAATAGGCTTACCAAATGCTCTTCCTCTGTGAGGGACTTGGCAATCATGTCATCCACGTAGCACTTAATTTCTTTATGGATCATGTCGTGGAATAATATTACCATAGCGTGTTGATATGTTGCACCAGCATTCTTCAAACCAAACGACACTACTTTGTAGTAGAACGTACCCTACGGTGTGATGAAGGTTTTCTTCTCCATGTCTTCAGGTGACATCTTGATCTAATTGTATCCAGAAAATCCGTCCATGAAGGAAAATACCGAGAACGAAGTTGTGTTGTCTACCAATACATCAATGTGAGGTAATGGGAAGTCATCTTTCGGGCTTGCTCTGTTCAGATCCCGGTAATCGACACACATAGGCACCTTGCCATCTTTCTTAGGTACGGGTACAATGTTAGCAACCCACGGCGGGTAACTAGTTACAGCAAGAAAACCAGCGTCCCACTGCTTTTGTACTTCCTCTTTGATCTTCATGGCCATGTCTGAGCGAGTACAAAGCAACTTCTGTTTGACCTGCGGGCAATCCTCTTTTACTGGCAACCTATGCATGACAATATCTGTATCTAAGCCCAGCATATCGTGGTAGGACCAAGCAAAGACATCGACATATTCTCGCATCATACTGATAAGTTATTCTTTTACTGGACCTTGCAGACTGGCTCCAATCTTCACTTCTTTCACAACTTCCACGGTACCAAGATTATTAGTCTCAACCTCCTCCTGATGAGGAGCGATCACCTTTTCCTCTTGTCTTAATAACCTGGCTAACTCTTCAGGTAAATCGCAGTCTTCTTCAACCTCTTCATCGACTTGATTAATCGGATTGTCGAAGTCACACAAGGTCATAGCAGTGTCGTTGTCAGTGCAATCTGGAGGACTATTTATGCAAGGGTTGAGATTTGGTTCATTTTAGTGAATGATCTTAATTTGTTTTTAAGAAAAGAGTAAGTGAATGAAGTTTTTATTCAGAAAAACGTTGCCATTTATTGTTTTGTGCGAAAATAATAAAAATGAAAAGACAGTGAGCGAAAAAAGATTGTTTGCAAAAAGATGTCCATTGTTCATTAATATTCCATTTGCACAAATACATATGGACCTATTACAAAATGAGTCCTGACATCTTGGGCAAGATGCAGGACTTTGATGCATGCTTAAAACAGGAAATAATAATTACTCTGCAGCAGTAACCCTTATAATTTCCTGGGAAGACCAGTTGAGGACATGTCGCCCCGAGATTTTTGGACGGATCCAGTTTTCCAGGTTGTAGTCGCTCTCAGCCTCGTCTTCCAAAGTGTTGACAACATCAGGGGTCAGCATTCCCCCACTTATGAACTCCGGCCCTCCAGTAGCCTCCTTTTCAACTTGTCGGAATGGTCTGTAACCCAAACCGAATTTGTCTTCTTTCGTTTCCACCTTTAGCAGCTTGCCCCAGCCTTGGGCATTCCTTTCTTCCACAACCTTTCGAGCCTGCTTGTAAGAAGCAATTAAGGTACCCATCCTTTCCTCTTGGGATGCAGCAGACACCTGAGTTGTAGCTTCGTTGACATTCAAAGCTTCAAAACCTTGGATCATGGTTTCATGGATTTCTCTATCCATTTCTATGTACTTGTACGTAGCCAGGTGACTGACAAAGATATCTTCTTCTCCACAGATAGTGATAATCTGACCTTCCCACTCATATTTTAACTTCTGGTGAAGGGTTGACGTTACCACGTCGGCGGCGTGGATCCAAGGTCGACCCAACAAACAACTGTAGGCAGGCTGTATGTCCATCACGTAGAAGGTAGTTTTGAAAACTTGTGGGCCAATTACCACAGGCAACTCCACCTCTCTGAGAATCGATCTCTTAGAACCATCAAAAGCTCTTACAACTAGATTGCTTGGACAGAGGGCTAGACCATCATACTCAAATATGACTAAAGCTTTCTTTGGCAGGACATTGAGTGATGATCCAGTGTTAACAAGGACGTGCGAGAACACAACCCCTTTACATTCCAAAGTGATGTGTCATGCCTTGTTGTGGTTACGCCCCTCTGTAGTCAAATCAGCATCGGTAAAGCCTAGTCTATAACTAGTATTGACATTTGCGACTACTGATTCCAACTGATTGATGGCGATCTCTTCAGGCACATAAGTTGCGTGCAGGACTTTGAGTTGTGCATTCCGGTGAGCCTCAGAACACATAAGCAGTGATAATATGGAGATCTTGGAGGGTGTTTGGTGGAGTTGGTCCACGATTTTGTAGTCACTTCTTTTGATAATCCTCATAAACTCGTCTACATCCTGATCAAAGGGTGCCTTCTGAGTTTCTTTTGCAGCAGGTTCTTCTAGTACCACACTTTTACCTTTAGCTTTGGCAGCCGCTTATGCCTCGGTATTAGTTCTGGGTATTTATGAAGCAAAGAGACGTCCGCTTCTAGTGAAGCCTCCGCCTCCCCCTACATTGTCTACTTGTGGTGCATATGTTGAGAAGTCAAGAGTGACCTTTCTTCCATGGCAGTAAAGATCTGAACCATAATGCCAAGGCACGACACTGTTGTTATCATAAGGAATTGGTCCAGGCACCGTGATGGTCACCGGACTAACTGCAGCAGAAGAAGAAGTCATGATTGTCTGCTGATCATAGTATATAGTAACAAGGGGTCTGACTGAAGGTGGCACAAATGCAGGAAGCTGACATACTGATGAGAGAGTGTTGTTGGGATGTTGTTGGTGAGAATGTTGCTGGAAGTTGTTGTTGTAAGATTTTGGAACACGGACCGTTGTCGGGTCGTAGTAGATAGTAACTGTTGAAATATCACTGCTGGTGTTGGTTGTTTTTGTAGCTTATTCCGTTGAAATGATTTTTGTTGTATTTGTAGAAGTGATTTATGTTGCAGTTGTAGAATCTTGAACTATTGATGTTTTCTGTAGGATGCCTACCTTAATCAAACTGTTGATAGCATTCTTCAAACTTGCGCAACCATTTGTAGTAACCTTACAAGCTTCGCAGTAGACTTCACAACCTGGAAACACTTGGCATTTTAAAAGCTGAGCTTTCACCTCGGCCAGATGTGTTCGAACACTTGCAACATCATCAATTAGGATTGCTGGTTGGTCTTCCTCGATATCATTAATCCTTGGCCCACCGTGGTTAGGTATTGGATTTTTGGTAACACTCGGAGGAGGTGTGAAGTTTACATCTCTGGAATCAATCAGGTCTTGGACCTTCATATGCAGAGCCTTACACTTTTCTGTAGCATGGCCGGGAGCATTTGAATGGAAGGTGCATCTTGCATTGACATCATAATTTCTTGGAAGGTTGAGAGGATCTAGTGGAACCAAAGTCCTCAGTTCAATCAAGTTGAGTTTCAACAGTTGTGGGAGTAACACTGCATAGGGCATCGGAATAGGATCGATTACCTTGTTGATCTAAGAAGTCCTTTGTTGAAATGGACACTGTTGTTGATTATTGTTATTGTAAGATCTTTGCTGCTGTTGTGGGAACTATTGTTGTTGAGGTGCTGGAGTAGGAATGGTGACAGCATCTACTTACCTTTGCAAATACTGAGGCCTACCTCTGCCAATATGCACTGAATTAGTTTCCCCTGTCCTTTGGGGTCCGGAGAATGGTTTATTTGTATTGTTGGAGTTGGCGCCATTATCAGATATCTTGCCCATCTTCAAAAAACTTTCAATTCTCTCTCCCTCTATGACCACATCAGCAAAGCTAGTGGAAGATAAAGCAATAAGTCTATCAATGTAAGTTCCTTGCAGGGTGTTCATGAACATGTCAGCAATCTCCCTTTCTGACATTGGAGGTTGGACAACAGCAGCCAACTGTCTCCACCTCTGAGCATACTCACGGAAACCTTCCCTCAAAGATTTAGACATTCCCATTAGGAGAGTCATGTTAAGTGTCATGTCCAAGTTGTATTGATACTGGCGCACAAAGGCTTCGGCAAAATCTTTCCAATTTCTGACGGTGGCCTTGGATAAGTGTGAGTACCATTCTCTGGATGCCCCGGTCAAGCTATCTTCAAAATAAAACATCCATAGTTTCTCATCCATAGTGTATGCCTTCAACCTTCCCATAAAAGACTGCAAATGAGTGCGAGGACAGGAAGTTCCATTGTACTTCTCAAAACTCGGGGGCTTGAATTTGTGGGGAATCCCTACCCCCTTAACCAGGTCCATGTCCATTACATCAAATCCCAAGGAGTTCTGGGATTCCAAGGATCTTAACTTTTCTGATATCTCGTCCAATCGACGGTCATAAGCTTCATCTTCCCCAGCACCTAGCACTATAAACTGCTCATCTTGAGGATCTTCCTGTAGAATACGATCTCTAGTGTTCCTTTGGCCATTCCCAATGATATTTACTTCAGGATTGTTGTCGGGTCCAAACACTACTGGAGTCGTTTGCGGCTGCTCGTGCTCATTGTTACTAGTACCTCCAGTTCCTGCGTGATTATCTTCCGGGGTTTGCCGCTCGACCAACTCCCTCAATCTTTCCTGGGTCTAGTCCAGTCCAGTCATCACAACCATAAACTGATTCATTTGAGTCATCATCTTTGTCCTCACATCTGTCAGTTCCTGCTATAGCTGATCCATTTAGACTCAGAAGGTTATGTCAAGTTGGATATCTGTGGAATCGGTTGACTGAAAAGACCCTTCTGCGAGCAATATTTCCTGAAACAATCAACAAAGTGAGAAAACAAAAACAAAACACATGCAAAAACAAAAGGCATGTGGTTAGAATGCAATGCAATATGCTTATTTGTCTTTCGAGGGTATCCGGCTTGGTTATTGGTTTTGACCTTCCAGACCCCTTGATGGAGAAAAAGATGTTGGAGCGAACGGAATCCACAAAAACCAAAAATACATAGAATACAAACTGCATTACCAAAATACAACCAGTTCGTGGATACATCAAAATAAAAAAACTCCCATGGTGATTCGAAATACAACAATAATACATAAACTATCAGTTCATGAATACAACAAAGTAGACTCCCATGGTGAGTCGAAATACAAAAACAAGTACAGAGAAAATCAAACATCCAATCCATATCCATCCTCCCTGACTTCCTTTAGGAGAGCATCAGTCACATGGCCAGCTGGGTGCTCTGTGATGGTCCTGATGAGAAGGTTTCTGGTTACGAGGGCATTCATCATCTTCTGATACTTATCTTGCTCTTTGGATCTTTTTAACCCTGCCGAGAGTTTTAACTCTGAGATTTCCTTCTGCGCGGCTAGAAGTGCTTCTCGGCTTTTTCTCTCACTGGATTCCTATTGCTCTATCTTGGCTTGCATCTTATGGTCTTCTTGCAACCGAGCCTCAGTTATTCTGACCCATCTACCCTGACTCTCTTCTAGATAATGCTCAGCTTTTGCCTTCTTAATCTTTGCCTCTTTACATGCGTTCTGCAACACAGGTTTTCCTGCTTGGGCTTTCCTGATGAAGTCTTCAGTCTTCTCAATCTTGGTTACATGCTATATGTGTAGCTTCTCTAACCTCTCAATGTCTAAATGAGCGTCATTCCTTTCCCAAAGGGTCTTCTTTAAAGCTTCGGTGAGCTGGGTATTTCTTTCCTTCAACTTTTCAAACTCTTCCAGGCTTACTGTGGCTATGGACTCAACTGCTGATGGCCTTAGTATATCCTCTAGGGTGAATGGCATACGAGTAATCTGTCCTCTTATGTGTGACCATTCAGTGTACTAAGAATAAGCTATGTTATTGCACTTTCCTAGAATGGCAGTTCCTTTAGTCTGTATATTGTCCCAAGCCCAGGCTGCTTGTCGGATAGTGGCATGGTTGTTTTGAACAGCACAATAAAGAGATTCTGCTAGGTCTTTTCTCTCTAGGTGGATGGACCATGTGTAAACACCCCAAATTTTCCCTCACTTTTTCTCACACCATGGCTTGTGATCCTTTCATATTTCATTGCATAAGCATTACATCTCACTGCATAGTTCATTTCATCTGCATCTAGGGTTTGTGATCTGAGCAATCCAAGAAGTGGTCTGAGCTATCTCAAAGGCCTTGAAGCTTTTCAAGAGGGTCCATGAGTTGTTTATGATCATTTTACATCTCCAAGAAGTCTTTGAAGTCACAAAATCACAAAGGATTGCTCAGAGGTCCAGGCAGGCTAGGGTTTTCTGCACAGATGACCTAAAATTAAGGTTTTGGTTTCAGAGGCCTTACACTCAAATTTGTTTGATCATTCTTGATTCAATTGGTCTTAATATGTTAAAAGGAGCATGTGTACCAAATTTGATGAAGAAATTCATTATGGAAGTCATTTGATCAACTGGTAACTTGTTGTGCAAGAAAAGTCAGAATCAGGGCATCTGAGGCCCCCAACAATGGAACCAAAGGTTCATTTTCATCAATTTGAGGTTCTATGATATTTATTTGATCTTAGAAGTGATTATAAGTTCACAATTTATTGAAGAATTTCAAGCCATTTGCAAACTTTCCATTTTTGGATACGACTTGTAATGAAAACTTTCCATTTTGGGAAAGATTTTCAACCTCCTCTTTCTTGATAAAAAAAGCTTCAAATGAAAAATCCTTAAACATGAAAGTTGTAGATTGGATCTTCCAATTTTCAAAAAGTACAATAACTCCTCTTGATTCATCCTAGAACTCAAGATATGATCTTTCAAAGTTGAGAAAAATCTTGTAATTTTCAAGTATGTGCCAAAGAGGGATTTTTGCAAAATCAAGTTTCAAGACTTCTAATGACCTCTAATCCACTTCTAAACTTTATTACATGATAATGCAACATTTCAAGACCAAAATCATGCCTTGAATAACAAGTTTCTATAAGCCATTTTCACAAAATTCTCAAAGGGGTCAAATTGCAAAACACATGCTATCTCTTGCATCAAGCCATCCAGATCATCACAAACTATCCAAGGGCCATCCTTGATGCAATCTGAGGCAGGACAAGACCCCAAGCCAGCTCTGACTCGTTTCATGCTTATGGTACCATAACTTTTGACTTTTTGCAAATAAGGCCATACCAATCACACTATGCCACTACCAACTTTCTGACCAATCACATTGCTCTATACTAACATCATGGACTTCATTTCACAAGACACACAAGCCTGAATCAAGCCCTAAGCTCAGTTTCACAAAAAACCTAAAAGACATTCATCTCTTCGAATCTCATCACACAAGCATCAAACCTCAAATCCTCTTCCACCAA
The DNA here is from genome assembly GCA_963966055.1 of Lathyrus aphaca. Classification (NCBI taxonomy): domain Eukaryota; kingdom Viridiplantae; phylum Streptophyta; class Magnoliopsida; order Fabales; family Fabaceae; genus Lathyrus; species Lathyrus aphaca. The sequence goes on along the minus strand of OZ014521.1, from coordinate 407,814,441 downwards.
TCATCTCCACACATAGTAAGGATCACAAACCACCAATTGCCATGACCTGAAAGTCACTTAAACTCAAACACGATTTTCCACCTCTCAGAACTAAATCTTCAAAAGGAGGCCTTTTAAACTCTTTCAAAGCTTCTCAATAGCATCAGGGTGATCAAAGGAGGTGTCTAGCACAAGAGGAAGGCTTTGGAGGTCCACATTTGCTCAACTCCAGCTGAGGTATAGCTCAAGAGCATTTTTCTCAAAGCTTTGATTTTAAGTTACAATGTGATAAAACATGTTTCCCTGATCATTATGCACTTTGAATCACTGAAAATGGTAGAGTATGTAGGATGTATTCAACTTCTGAAATTTTTGCACATTTTCCGTTTGGCTTCGATTCTTGTTGTTGATGCAAAATAAATGAATTTTGGGGCTGGACTCATGTTTAGGGTTATTAGATGGTTGATTCTGGAGCTTTAGAGGGCTTAGGGTGGCGTTTTGAGGGATTCAGGTGAGACGGGTGACCGGAGAAGATGACCGGAGCTTACTCCGGTCACCTGAGAGTGATTAGGGTTAGGATTAGGGTTAATCAGGTCAGTTTGAATAATAGCCTTTGGATCTTGTTTAACGCGTTTTTGGATGGCCAGGATTCATTCAGTTAGCCCTAATTATTAATTAATTAAATTAATTAGTTTAATTAGCCAGATTTGATCTGAACCCTAGGATAGCGCGCGCAGTCTCCCCAGGTTCAAATCCCAGCCATTAGATTAGTTGACTTCTCATTTTATTTAATTTAAATTTAATTTTATTTCATTTCCTTTCACATTTATTTTAAAATAGCAAAAACAGTTTAAAAAATCTCATTTTCTGCATTTTTACTTTAAATATTTTTCTCAATTAAAAAATATTTTTTATTTTAATTTTTGCATTAAAAAAAAGTATTTTTAAAAGATTTAAATGTTTTATTTAATTAATTAATTGATTTTAATTAATTAAAAATACATTTAGGTTTCTAAAAATCACCAAAACATTCATGAAGCATTTTGATACATTTAGAAACATTTTCAAACTCACCATGCAAATTTTGTTTTAGGTTTGATCACATTTTCACAATTATCTTTGAATTAGGGTTCATAAAAATCACACTTTTCTAACCCTAACTTGAAAAAATCATTTATGCCTAACCATGATGAGTTTGAACTTGATTCTTTTTACATTGTTTCAAAAATTGCATCTAGTATCTAGGTTATTTATCTCATATTTTTGCATTGCATTTTCAATTTGATTTGCATTTTTCCCTTAGAAGTATCCAAAAACCCTAGTTAAATTAGAAATTTCATAACTTTCACTAGGTTTAGCTTCTGACCTTCTCCTTTGGGTAGTGATATTTTGTATGATAGGGGTTTGTTTGAGTTCAATTTCAAATTTTTATCATGATGTATGCTTCTGTTTTGGTCATATGCATCTCATGTTGTCTCAAAACCCTAATTTCTCATGTTCATTTGCATTCATCTTTGCATAGCTCAATCATATGAACTTGCCATGACATTTCAAGCATTTGTATGACATCTTAGACATCTTAAGACATGCTTGAACATTTCTTGATCATTTCTTCATTCATTTGATATGCCCTGCATCCATTGCATTTCATGAACATCCATGTGTTTTCAAGCTTCTTACTTGCTTCCATTGCATCTCATCCTTGTATGAACATTCATAAGCATTATGTATGACCTTGCATCATCTCATAACACATTTTCCTTGCATATACACTTCTGGTTTTGGTCTTTGCATCTATATTCATTTCATTTCCTTTTGCTTTGCATCTTATGCATTCACACTAACATTTTAGGGGCTTATGGTAAGTTGTTTGGGATGTGGATTTGCCTCCACATCCTACCTTTTTCTTATCTCTTCATATGCATATTTTACTTGTCTTTGAAGTGAAATTGCTTCACTTATGCTCTCTCATTCTTACTTTCTATCTTTTAGGTTACTTATCTTCTTCAGGAAGTAAGTAACTTATTCTTTCTCTCCTTCTCTTTTCATCTGCTTCTTCTTCCTTGGTGGCCTCCTGAAGACTTTTCTTTAAGCCTCACAAACCATAGGATATCCAAGCATGATAATCTTTAGGGTTGTATATAGTCCCCCTAGCTTTTTAACTTTGATTCTCCTTGAGTCTCTCTTCTCATCTCACAATCAAAGGCTAAACACTTAAAGTTTTAGGACTTTGAATTAGGGTTATGCCTGCATCCTTATCTTAGGATGTAGTGCATAATGTAGCTCCCACTAAGAGACACCCAGGTCAGATAGGGTACAGACGCGAACGGTCGGTGAGAGGAGAAGATGAAGATGAAGTGAAAAGAGTTGCCAGCTAGGCATTTTTATCCCGAAGGAAAGGTAATGCTGCATAAACCTAGGAAGAAATGGATAAGACGGTTGCGAACCAGAGAAACTGAGAAAGGGGGTTGGTTATAACCTGGGAAGGTATTAGCATCCAGATTGTCCGTCGTACTCGACGAGATCCACGCTTAAAAGTTTGTGTTTTAAAGGGGTAGTGTTTGTGCTATCTGTGTGCAAAAGCTGGAAAAGAATGTACAAGTGTAAGTGCAAGAAAATGAAATGAAATGCTCAGGAATGAGGCTTAAAAGAATGTTGAAAGAGGGGGAGAAGAGACAGAGACTTTTGTTCGATAATAGTTAAGTTATGCCTACGTATCCTCTCGTGCAATGAGGAAGTCAGAACACCGTAGTTCGACTCAAAGAGACTGAAAGAGAAATTGACTGATGAACTGCTTGCTTGTCTATGCTCAAGTGTATGACCTGTCTGGCTCAAGTGCTAATTGTCTTGCATTAGACGGAAGAAGCAAGTTCTCGTTTTTGAGTGAAGGTGATGAGAAAAGAATCCCGAAGGAGACGATTATTGTTTGTTTTTGTGTTTTCAATCTTTTATTGTTTTTTTTTGTGTTTGTCATAAGTTAATGAGCTTAAGCCTAAACCAAGGATTAGTAAACTCATCATATCCTCCCTCTGATTAGGCATAATGAGAATACCTTAAGTATGAGATAAACACCTCAAACTTGATTACCATGATGTAGGATTAAGATCATTAACCTACTTGTGATTTAGATGTTTTTGGTATTTTTGTTTAGTGTTAAGTAATGAGTTTAAGCCATAATCAATGATTTAATGGACCCATTACACCATCCTAATAGAAGGATAATAGATGAGAACAGTTAAGCTGAGGAAGATATCTCAACTTAATCCATGATTAGGGATTAACCTCATGACAAAACAAACCTTTATTAAATGGATTTTAATTAAAGATGAGATTAATAAGTGAATTTTATGGTTTGTAAGACAACTTGAGGGGTACTTGTCCATTAACACTAGGGTTAGTCCTTCTTAACCAATAAAGGAAGAATTAGAACCCTAATGCAAGGCCCAAGTTACAAGTTAATGTCTTAGTGATTATTAAGATGGATAGATTAAGAGGTTTAAACACATTAAGGGCTTAACATTTAGGATTAAAGTTATACACTCCATCCTAAGAGAAGGATACTGTAACACCCCAAATTTGCCCTCTTCTTGTTTAGCATCGTTATCATATCATAATCATCACGAGCATACCATATCCTTATCATTTTGCATAGAAAAATAAAGCATAACACTCACATGTTCTAGCATAAGGCATATGATCGGTCATCTGGGAAAATCCGAACCTGCAAGTCAAAATCAAGAGCATGGTGATCTGGCAAGAATCTCACAGGATCATTTTGCACAAGCCTGGTATCATGTTCAGAGCCCTAGAAAGAGAAGACGGATCAAAATTTGCTTAAAACGGTTGGTGCAGGTCTATTTTTGAAGGTTCCCACCAAAGGGAGGGAAATTCAAATTTTCCATGCGTTAACCGGTTAACGCATATGGTTAACCGGTTAACAGCTGCGAAATTTGAATTTCCAGCAGCAATTTCAGCATGTGTGTTTTGGTTCCATTTCCCAATTTTCTGATTTTTATTCATTTGAATTAATTTGAATTTGAGAGAAGGATCTAGAGCATTTATCCAAGCCTCATTCCAACCCTAAATCCAAATCACTTTCTAAGCTAATGCCAAGCCATATTTTTGGATCCCAAACCAAAATTTTGGGCCCCAAACCTAAATCATATTTATTCCATTTCCCTCCAAACCAAAGGGGCTCCCACTCATTTTTCACTCTCATTTCTGAATTTTCATTCCTCTCACTCACAATTCTCTCACTTTTCTCTCCCAATTTTCCAAATCACTCAAAGTTCCTCTTTGAAGATCACACAACCTTGCCTTGAGGTGTGTAGATCTTGGAACTAAACCTCCTTTCATAGCTTCTTTGCATCTCTTTGCTGGTTTTATTGGAGATTCAGATCTGGTTTGAGATCTAGAAGTGCTTTTGGATCCAAAATTCTGCATCAAGGGCTTGTTCTTGCATTTATTTTGCATGGAGTGTGGAGCTTAGCATCGGATCTTTAAAGTTTTGCGCGAGATCTACCGTTTTCAGCTCAATCAACAATTACCAAAGCATACCTCAGCTTTGTAGGTTGGTTAATTTCAGATCTAGCTCTGTTTTTAGCTTATTTGCATGCTTGTGCTTTAGATCCACCATGTGCTTGTGTATTTGCTTGTGTTGTTTGATTTGATTGGTTGATTTGTATCCGGATCCGAATGTTATTGTTCATGAGCTTAATGATATGGATTAATGTGAATTGATCTAATTTTTCCGTGTGTAATTGATTGCTGGTCTGGTGCAAGCTTATTTGAATAAGCTGTTTTGAGATGCTGTTTTCTGCAGGATTTGTTGCTGTTTTATCAGTGTTAACCGGTTAACGTATATGGTTAACCGGTTAACGCCCCTGTTTTGTGCGTATTTTGTGCAGGTTTGAGCTGGTTAACCGGTTAACGCATTTGGTTAACCGGTTAACACTGAAGCAGAATGACTTTTTAGTGTTGTTTTGAGCTTGTTTGATCCCTTTGCTTGTTCTAATTGCCATGGATCATTGCATGATCATTAAACATGAGATTTTAGGGTGATTTGCTTGCTGGTTGATGTATGCTTTCATGTTTTCGACGCGTAAGTCGTGTACTTGCAATGTTTGGCATGATGTTTGATTCTTGTTCACAAGAACCTTTGAGCATGACTAATTCCATGATTGTGTTGGTCACTTTGCTGGATTTTTTTTTGTGCATACTAACCTTGCAGGGGCTATGGTAAGTGAGAGATGTGGGAATTGAGTTCCACATCTCCAATTCTCATCTTCCTCTTATGTTTATGTTACTAACCCTTTGATGTTGGGCTTAGGCCTTTCTCATCCCTTCTTCTATCTTCTTCTTTTTTCCTTCATTAAGATAGAAACCTCACTAACCTTTAGGACTTCCATGCATGTGAATACTTAGGATTATTTTAGTCCCCCTTTAGAATTTTTCCTTTAAGATCCTTTGGTGCTCTCTCTTCTCATCTTCAAACTTAATTCTAATTCATTTAATAAAGGTTGAGTACTTTCATGTGACATGAGACTTTGCTATGAGATGCTCACATGCGTTCCATTTCGGGGCGAGGTGTGAGTCATCACTCGTGGTGGATAGGTCTTAACATGAGTACCTCACAAAGAAAAGCTAAAAAACACTTCTTAATCAAAACCACAAAAACACTTAATAATGATAATAGGTTAGTGTGCTTGAGCCTTCACTTGTGGGACTAGCTTTGGGGATTTCCTCCATAGATAGGTGTGCCTCTTGCGCATTCCATTTCGGGATGATGTGAGATGTACACATCCCATTGAGTAAGACTTGGGTACACTTACCTATGCAAACTTTCACTCATAAAAGCTTCTAAAAAACACCAAACAAACGATAAACGTCTTTCCTTCGGGAATTCTTTTCTCATCTCCTTCGCTCCGTACGCGAACTTGCTCCTACTTGTCATTTTGCAAGACGGTTACGCACTCGTCGTCCGAGCCTGCAACACCTGAGCAATGGCATAGGTAGTTCAAGCCTTAATCCATAAGCAATTTCTTTTCTACCCCTAGTTAGGGGAACTACGGCGTCTCTGATCCTCATTATCCTGATGAGGTACGTAGGCAGCGGGGTAGGGCCCGTTCGAGCACAATCTTTATTTTCCCTACATTTTTCCTTTTCTTTTCTTATTCATTTCCTTTCTCATTTTTCTTTTCCAGTTCATTTTCTTTTCTTTTGCTGCAGTTTTCATACCCTCACCCTTTGAAACATTTTCTTTGCAAGCGTGGATCCCGTCGGGTACGGCGGACGATCTGGGTGCTAATACCTTCCCAGGTCGTAACCGACTCCCGAACTCAGTCTCTTTGGTTCGCAGGACCTGTGTCCTTCCTCTTTTTTTTTCTTCTGGTTTGTGCAGCATTACCATTCCCTCTATTCGGGATAAAAATGCATGGCTGGCGACTCTACCTTTTTCCGCGCCACTTTCGCGTTTGTACCAGGATGGAAATCCCGGAGCGACAGCTGGCGACTCTGCTGGGGACCGAACCCAGAGTCTCTGGTTCCCCTGTGAGTCTCTCCTAGCGCTTGTGTGTTGTTGTTTCATTGGGTGATGCTTGTTTGATGTGGCTTGTTGTACTGTATTGTTGTTTATTTACAGCTTTATTTACAGCTTTATTTACAGTCTTCAGTATTTATTTTCCGCATCATTTATATCATACTGGACTGTCTGGACTGGTTTTCTGTTTGGTGGGATGGGAGATACTGTTTCTGAGAGATAAGCCAAGTACCCGGCTTGAGTGCACCCTAGGATTAGAGTGGACATATTGTACTCGCATGTGGCATGATGAGTGGCGATGTGTTTCACGCCCAGATTGCGACTGTCTTGGAAATATCTTGTGTGGGGATTTCCTCCACTTCGGGATAGGACCTTGATGGTTATGTGCATCTGGGGACCGATCATTGAGAACCTTTGTGGAAACAACCCTCTCCAGTGGTGACAGTGGCAGACCACATTTTGTGGCAAACCCATTCGCACCCGAGGGTCCACTGGGAACTCGCATAGGATGGCCTGGTTCTCTTATAGGAACTCAGTCAAAGCACCTGGTCGTATGGCATTAGTACTGTATCCTACGGGCTGAATGTACTATTGTTTCTCGATTTCAGCGCTTGAAGCTGGGAACCTGTAAGGGATGCTTGTTTTTCCCGGACTCAGCTGAGGCCTCCCTGCGTAGTATATAATGCCTAACCGATTCCCTGACTTGGTCATGAGCCACTTCTCGGAAATGGTGAAAGTATTATTGCTATTCGGCTTTGAGAGTCCGTGATGTTTGACCCGGAGCACACCCGTGAGATTTGGGATGGGTTTACAGGTTTGCAGGAACACTTGACCTCATCATACCCTTGTTATCAGTGCAGTTCATGTTATGATGCAGTTACTTTGGTTCCGGAGTTCTGGTTTTCTGGTTCTGGTATTCGTGATACAATGGTCCTGAGATTTTCTTCAGAGGGTTGTGGTTATCAGAGAGGGTGACTCAGTGAACTTTTGGTTTGTCAGAGGGATCTTGTCAGTGGCCAGATTCCGGACAGTCTCAGATGACCATATGTCTTTGCATTTGCATCTGCATTGCATCATTGCATCATTAATCATTGTTTTGTTTTCATTCACAGGTTCATATTTCTGCTTCCGGTTCCGGTATTCTCTTCAAAGATGGAAGATCCTCGCAAGCAGAATATTCACTTCAAGTTCTTTGATGTCAAGATTGGTTTGCTGAAGAAGATGGTAAAGCTGATTACGCCCAACCAGGTAGAGAGATTCAGAAAAGCTTATGGGAGTATTCTTGATGTGGTGATAGAGCTAAATCCTTCAGAGAGGAGTGCCATTCATACATTGCTTCAGTATTATGATCCTCAACTCCGTTGCTTCACCTTTCCTGATTTCCAGTTGGGCCCTATGCTGGAGGAGTATGCTTTGATCCTGGGTGTGCCAGTTCAAGATCAGGTTCCTTTCAACTCTGAGATGAGTAGACCAGCACCGGAGGCTATTGCTAAGGCTCTTTATTTGAGTCCTTCTACTGTGAAGTCTTTGACCATTATCAAAGGAGGTGTGTCTGGGTTTTCTTTGGAGGTTCTGGTAAAGAAGGCGGAAGAATTGGCTGTTGAAGAAGAATGGGATGCGGTCTGTGCTATCTTGGCTCTTTCTATCTATGGCACCATTTTGTTTGCTGATATGGAGAAGTTCATAGATATAAACGCCATACATCTCTTTTTGCTGAAGAATCCTGTGCCTACCTTACTCGGGGATTTGTATTACTCGGTTCATTACAAGACTGAAAAGAAGAGGGGAGGTTTGGTTCGTTGCTGTGCTCCATTATTTCACATGTGGTTCATGAGGCATTTGCCTAGTACGGGAGTGTTTAGTGACCATAGTCTGATATGGGCTCAGAAGCTGGAAAAGTTGCTTGCCAAGGATGTTAGGTGGTTCACTCAGAGGCTGCAAGGTGCACGTTTCATTACCAGCTGCGGAAGTTATCATAGTGTGCCTTTGTTGGGAATAACTGGAGGGATTAATTACAATCCAATCTTGTTAAGAAGACAATTAGGATACGCTTTGAGAGATGTGCCTGAAGATTTGAAGCTGACCCCCATTTTCTACTTTTCCGTGAAAGATAATATGCCCTTAGTGAGGAAGGTTGCGGGGGCTTGGAAAAGCATCAAAGGAGAAGGAATAGCTAGTTTCGGGAAGTGCAACAATCAGACGTTCCCAGGGTACGAAGCTTGGTTGAAAGACAGAGCCAGAAGAGTTTTGTTACCATTTTCAGCACCAGTTGCTGAGTCCATTGATACTGTGCCTTTAGAGGAATTCGAGAAGTTAGAAGCCCAGTTACATGCAGTTAGAGTTGAAAATACCGAGATGGTAAGCTTGTATTACCAAGCTAACAGGGCCAAGAAGGAAGCTGAGGAGAAGTTGCTGAAGATACAGACGACTTTGGAGGCTAAGGAGAAAGACTTTGCAGGAAAAGAAGCGCATTTCCGCAGGTTGGGGATGATGGAAGCCCAAAGAGAAGTTGAGCGCAAGAAGAAGTCAAAGACCCTTAGAGATGCTCGTCAGTCTATTGTCTGGTTGAAGGGACAAAGAGAGCAAGAGTTGAAGCAATATAAGGAAAAATAGGAGTTCTTTGAGACTCAGATGGCTTACAAGAAAGAAGAGATGGAGCAGGCCCACAAGATTCGCAGAGAGAAGACCCAACAGCTTGCAGACAGTCAACAAGCCCTCGAAGAAGCACTCAAAGAGATTGAAGACCTCAAGTTGATGGCAGGAGTCAAGAAGGTCAGGTCTGATGATGGAGTTTCAGGATCCTCAGGCGGCGGTTATGCTTCTTAGTTTGTTTTCTTTGTATTTGGATTACCTACGGGCATGTTGTAGGAGTCCTAGTTGTTTGTTTATACTCTGTAAGAACTCGTACTCTATGAGGTATTCTGTTTTTATTGTGCCTAATGGGCTGATCTATGTTAAGATGTTTCTCACTATTTCTTGGTTTGCTTGCTATTATGGTTTGAATGTGGTTTCCCGCAAAGGTTTCTGAAAGTCGAGGATCAGTACCCATCTGGTTTTCTTTGCTAAATACCGGAGCCGGGGCATAAGTGACTTGTGTTTGGAAACATAAACAACTGCATTGCATCCATATAACCTGTTTGTTGTTTTGCAGGTAGTGTCTCGGTTACTAACGTATTTTGTGTTTCAGGCACTATAGCTCCTCGAAAAGCTCGGGGGCAGCCAACAGTACACAGGTACCCAACCAAGGTTAACAGAGAGAGAGCCATGGATCAAATGCAGGCAGATTTGGCAGACCTAAGACAGAGAATGGATAATTTCATGACGTTAATGACCGGCATGGGGCAGAATCAAGAACGGCTGCGAGAGTTGGTTGAGAATCAGAACAGAAACGCTGCTGCTGCTGCAAATGTTGGTAATCATACCGGTGCGGGCGCACGTCAGGGTGGACCTCATGTTATACAACCAGGGGCGACCGTAGTCAATGACGGGATGCATAACATTCATGTGGACCACCAGGAGGACCAGTTCACTTTACTTGATGAGACCGAGGGTCAAGGGGTCGAAATGAATAAGAGATTCGAAGAGATGGCCGAGCAAATCAAGGCTATTCAGTCCCAGAGTTCTTTGGGATTCGATATAACAGACTTGGGTTTGGTTCCGGGAGTCAGAATCCCGTACAAATTCAAGGTTCCTACTTTTGAGAAGTATAACGGCACTGCTTGCCCAAAAACTCATCTGCAATCATATGTGGGGAGAATTGCCGCGCATACAGACGATGAAAAGCTATGGATGTATTACTTTCAGGACAGCTTGGTGGGAGCTTCCCTTGAGTGGTACATGAAGCTCAGCAGGGTCAATGTTAAGAGCTGGAAGGATCTTGCTGAAGCCTTTGTGAGGCAGTACCAGTATAACATGGACATGGCTCCGAATCGCACCCAGTTGCAACATATGGCTCAGACAGCAAAAGAAGGCTTCAAAGAATACGCCCAGAGGTGGCGTCAGCTAGCTGCTAGGGTGCAGCCACCCTTGTTAGAGAATGAGATGGCCGATATGTTTATGGGTACCCTCCAGGGGGTATTTCTTGAGAGATTGGCATCAAGTTCTGCTACAAAGTTCAACGATATTGTCATTGCGGGAGAAAGGGTCGAAACGCTGTTGAAAATGGGGAAGATACAAGACCCAGGTGCTAGTAGCTCAAATGGAGCGAGGAAAGCTTTTAGCGGACCTCCAAGAAGGCGAGAAGGCGAGACCAATGTTGTATTCGGCCGAAGCCAGGGTCGTGGTTACAGAAGACCTTATGAACATGTGGCTGCTGTCACTATTCCTGCAGCTCCCGTACAACAGATGCTACCTCCACCACAACAACCACAACAACAACAACAACCCAGAGCCAACTACCAGCAAAGGCCTTATCAGCCAAGGCAGGCTCGTCCTGCTAACAGGGTGATTGAAGCTATTCCGATGACATATGCTGCCTTGTTGCCGAGACTACTAGACTTGAACCTTATTCAATTAAGGACTTTGGCACCACCACCTCCTGGAGAGCTTCCAGCTGGTTACGACGTCAACGCGCGATGCGCTTTTCATTCAGGGGCACCCGGGCACTCAACCGAGAAGTGCAGGGCGCTACATCACAAAGTTCAAGATCTCGTGGATTCAAAGGCAATCAACTTTGCGCCACCACCGAATATCAACTCGAACCCTATACCTAATCATGGAGGGGAAAGAGTTAATGCTGTTGAGCGTGATGACAAGTTGAGTTTGGTACTGAGAATTGATGAAGTCAAGACGCCGTTGAAGGTGGTGAAAGAGAGACTGTTGAAAGGTCAAGTGTTTCCTGGTTGTTCTCTCGATTGTGAAGACTGTATAAGTGTTGTGAATGGCTGCGAGAAATTGAAGACGGGTTTGCAAGAGTTGATTGATGTTGGGTCCCTACAATTTAGCAAGATTAGTAATGAAAAGGCTGATGATGTGTCAACCATTACTATCTTCTACAATGAGGCTGACATGCCCGTTCGACAAGAGCCTGTTACCGTTTACGCTCCTCAGATTAGTCCTGTGACTATAACTGTACCTGGGCCAATGCCGTATAATGATGATAGAGCCATTCCGTGGCATTATGGTTCCGATGTCTATGTGGCGGGACAGAAGATGGAAAGTAGACCTGTTGCTGACTTGACCATTGAAAATGTGGGAGGTGTTGGAGGTTTTACTCGAAGTGGTCGTTTGTTTGCTCCCCCTGCACTGAGAAAGGATCCTGAGGCCGAAGCTTCGTCCAAAGACAAAGGGAAGCAGATTGCGAATGACGAGTCAACTACTCCTGTGGCTGGGCAGAGGACGTTTGAAAAGGAGGTAGAGGAGTTTATGAAGATCATCAAAAGGAGTGACTATAAGGTGGTTGATCAACTGAACCAGACGCCTTCAAAGATTTCTATCTTGTCACTGTTGATGTGCTCTCCCGCGCATAGAGAAGCTTTGCTGAAAGTACTTCAAATGGCTTACGTTCCTCAAGAGATCACTGTCAATCAACTCGAAGCTGTTGTTGGAAGTGTTAATGCTAGCCATGGCTTAGGCTTCACTGACCGAGATCTCACTTCGGAGGGAAGGAATCACAATAAAGCACTGCATATCACGATGGAATGCAAGGGTGCTGTGTTGTCTCACGTCCTTGTAGACACAGGCTCTTCTTTGAATGTGCTCCCGAAGAAGGCGCTGATGAAGCTTAACATTGATGGGGTTATTCTGACGCCGAGTGATCTAGTGGTTAAAGCTTTCGATGGTTCAAGAAGATCCGTTTTCGGAGAGGTTGAGTTGCCTGTCAAGATAGGCTCTCAAGTCTTCAAGAGTGTCTTCTATGTCATGGATATCCAGCCTGCGTATAGTTGCTTGTTGGGCAGACCGTGGATACACGCAGCTGGAGCTGTCACCTCAACTCTGCACCAAAAGCTTAAATATGTGGTGGATGGCCAGGTCATCACAGTTTGCGGGGAAGAAGATATTTTCGTCAGCCACCTGTCGACGTTTAAATATGTGGAAATGGACGGGGAAATTCACGAGACTTTGTGCCAAGCTTTTGAAGCAGATGTCAGTATCTTGACTCCGGTGAAGAAAAACAACGAAGGCACGTCAATTCATTCCTACCAGGAAGAAAAGGAGGTCGTCCAATCAGGCAATGCCCAGGGCTGGGGCAAGCTACTGGAGGTGGAAAAGAAGGGTGATAAATTCGGCTTAGGGTATCAGCCTGGGGGGTCTACTCGGAGTGGTAAAGCTATCTCATTCACAAGTGCTGGGTCGCTCGACCGCGATCAAATCTGTACGGCGAACAAAGACGGGGATAGTGGCAGAGACTGGGACAACAATTGGATCCGCCCGTGTGCACCCGGCGAGGAGCTAGGAAATTGGTCTGCTGAGGACATTGTTCAAGTCACCTGGCTCTCAAAGTAATTGTTTTGTTTCCTTTTATTAGCATACTGCATTGTCAAATCCAGCATTCTGCCCAAGATGTTTGGATCCATTGTACTGGGCCACCATGTTTTGTATTGCATCGTTATTTTTGCCATGAAATAAAAGGACATTTTCAGACAAATTGTGCTCTCTTTCTTTGTTTTTAAACTTTTTCACAAAAAACAATATAAAAATGGCAATGTGTTTTTTCATTTTTTGCTTTGTGTTAGCGTCTCTTTTCAAAATAAGCAGATTCTGAATAAGCACATCATTTGTGCAGTATTGATCATCCGGATTCCACGGATAACGTTCCTGCTATGACTATGCATGACTTTGATAATCCAGTCTACCAAGCTGATGAAGGGGTTGAGGAAGATTGTGACCTACCTGAAGAGTTGGTCAGATTGTTAAAACAAGAGGAACGAGTTATTCAGCCTCATCAAGAGGAGATTGAGACCATCAACATTGGCAGTGAAGATGCAAAGAAAGAAATCAAGATAGGAGCCAATCTGCAGGCCGACGTCAAACAAGAGCTGATCAGTATGCTGAGAGAGTATGTAGATATCTTTGCTTGGTCATATCAAGATATGCCAGGGTTGGATACCGACATCGTGATGCATAAGCTACCTCTGAGAGAAGACTGTCCTCCTGTGAAGCAAAAGTTGAGAAGAACTCGCCCGGATATGGCGATGAAGATTAAAGAGGAGGTGCAGAAACAGTGGGATGCTGGGTTCCTTGCCGTGACTAGTTACCCACCTTGGGTAGCTAACATCGTACCAGTGCCTAAAAAGGACGGCAAGGTCCGGATGTGCGTTGACTATCGAGATTTGAACAGAGCAAGCCCAAAGGATGATTTTCCGTTGCCACACATTGACGTGTTGGTCGACAGTACTGCTCAATTCTCAGTATTCTCCTTCATGGATGGATTCTCCGGTTATAATCAGATAAAAATGGCGCCGGAAGACATGGAGAAGACAACGTTCATTACCCCGTGGGGAACATTCTGCTATAAGGTCATGCCTTTCGGTCTGAAGAACGCAGGGGCAACTTATCAACGGGCAATGGTCACGTTGTTCCATGACATGATCCACAAGGAGATCGAATGTTATGTGGATGATATGATTGCAAAGTCCAAGGACGAAGAGGAGCATTTGGTTAACCTAAAGAAGTTGTTTGACAGATTGATCAAGTACAAGTTGAGGTTGAATCCGAACAAGTTCACTTTCGGAGTGCGTTCTGGAAAGTTGCTGGGTTTCATTGTAAGTCAAAGAGGAATTGAGGTAGATCCTGCTAAAGTGAAAGCTATTCAAGATATGCCTGCACCAAAGACAGAAAAAGAAGTGCGCGGGTTCTTAGGTAGATTGAACTACATTTCTCGGTTCATATCTCACCTAACTGCCACGTGCGAACCAATATTCAAACTGCTAAGAAAAGAGCAAACAGTCAGGTGGAATGATGATTGCCAAAGGGCTTTCGACAAAATAAAGGAATATTTGCAGGAGCCTCCAATTCTGATGCCTCCAGTGGAGGGGAGACCGTTAATCATGTACTTGACCGTGCTAGAAGGGTCGATGGGGTGTGTGCTTGGCCAACATGACGAGTCTGGTCGAAAAGAGTACGCCATTTATTACCTTAGCAAAAAGTTTACCGACTGTGAATCCCGATACTCACTGCTCGAGAAAACTTGCTGCGCTTTGGTATGGGCTGCTCGCCGACTGAGGCAGTACATGTTGACCCATACTACACTTCTCATTTCCAAGATGGATCCTGTCAAGTACATCTTTGAGAAACCAGCATTGACCGGAAGGGTTGCTAGATGGCAGATGATTTTAACTGAATACGACATCCAGTACACTTCTCAGAAAGCCATCAAAGGAAGTGTATTGTCGGAATACCTTGCTCAGCAACCTCTTGAGGATGACTATCAGCCGATGAGATTTGATTTCCCTGATGAGGACATCATGTGCCTCAAAACAAACGATTATGAGGAACCACTTCCGGAGGAGGGGCCTGACCCTGAATCCAAATGGAAGTTGATGTTTGATGGGGCTGTCAATATCAATGGTCGTGGAGTTGGTGCCGTACTCATTACTCCTGAAGGTGTTCATTTACCCTTCGCTGCCAAAATTACTTTTGGCTGCACCAACAATGAAGCGGAATACGAGGCGTGTATAATGGGAATAGAGGAGGCAATTGATCTTCGGATTAAGAACCTCGACATATTCGGAGATTCAGCCCTCGTCATTAACCAAATTACCGGCAAGTGGTATACACATCAAGAGCATCTAGTTCCGTACAGGGATTATGCTAGAAAACTGTTGACATTCTTCACGACAGTTGAGCTCAAATACATACCACGTGATGAAAATCAATTTGCCGATGCTTTGGCCACTCTCTCTTCGTCGATTAAAGTCATGTGTTGGAACTTTGTGTCCAGAATTGACATCTCCAGGCTTGACTCTCCAGCTTATGCTTTCTCTGTAGACGCTGTGCCTGATGAGAAACCTTGGTATTTTGATATCAAGTTATTCCTGGAGAAGCAAGAATACCCAACAGGGGCATCTTCCAAAGACAAGAAGACCTTGAGACGACTTGCTGCTAGTTTCTTCTTGAACACAGACGGGGTTTTGTACAAGAGGAACTTCGACATGGTCTTGCTCAGATGCGTGGATAGACACGAAGCAAGCCTGTTGATGCAGGAAGTCCATGAAGGATCTTTTGGTACCCATGCAGGAGGGCATGTTATGGCAAAGAAACTGTTGAGATCAGGGTATTACTGGATGACAATGGATGCAGATTGTTGTTCGTTCGCTCGTAAATGCCACAAGTGCCAAATATATGCAGATAAAGTGCATGTTCCTCCTAACCCGCTCAACATCATGTCATCTCCTTGGCCTTTCTCTATGTGGGGCATTGACATGATCGGGAAGATCGATCCAACTGCTTCGAATGGTCATCGCTTCATCCTGGTCGCGATTGATTACTTTACCAAGTGGGTAGAAGCAGCGTCTTATGCCAATGTCACTCGTCAAGTGGTGGCAAGATTTCTGAAAAGAGATATCATATGCAGATATGGAGTGCCCGAAAGGATCATTACTGATAATGGTTCTAATCTCAACAACAAGATGATGGCAGACTTATGTCGGGACTTCAAAATACAGCATCACAATTCTTCTCCTTACCGACCAAAGATGAATGGTGCGGTAGAGGCAGCTAACAAGAATATCAAGAGGATTGTGCAGAAAATGGTTGTCACCTACAAGGATTGGCATGAGATGTTACCGTTTGCTTTGCATGGGTACCGAACGTCGGTCAGGACGTCAACAGGGGCAACTCCCTTCTCTCTAGTGTATGGCATGGAAGCAGTCCTGCCTGTTGAAGTAGAGATTCCTTCACTGCGTGTGATGATGGACGTCAAACTGGATGAGGCTGAATGGGTGCGTGCTCGTTACAACCAGCTATGTCTAATTGAGGAAAAGAGATTAGCGGCTATCTGTCATGGTCAGCTTTATCAGAGGAGAATGAAGCGGGCATTCGATCAACGAGTACGTACTCGAGAGTATCGAGTGGGGGAGCTTGTATTGAAGAGGATCGTTCCTCCAGGTTCAGATAACAGGGGCAAGTGGACCCCAAACTACGAAGGACCATTCATAGTGAAGAAAGTATTCTCAGGAGGGGCACTGATGCTCACCACTATGGATGGAGAAGACTTCCCATCCCCTGTTAACTCGGACGCAGTTAAAAAATACTTCGCATAAAGAGACCCGCTGGACACAAAAACAGAATGTAAGTCCAGGCAAGAAAAGGGCATCCCGGCGAGCTAAAAACAGAATAAAAAGCTCGGGCAAAATTAGGGAAAATAAACAAAAAAAAATGTACACCCGCTGAGTTGAAAAGCCACATTGGACAGCTCAGGCAAAAAAGGGTATCCCGGTGGATTGAAAACCCGAGAGGGCGATCCACGCAAAATAAGGGAATAAGCGAACAACTGTGATCCAAGTTATCTGAACCACGTCATCGTTTCGTACGGTTTGACAATATCGGAAAGATAGGAAACAGTCCCCTTGACTTCTCAGAAAGCCAAAGCAGAATGGAGAGTCTTGAAGACATGCAGGTCATAGCAGAAATGGAACTCCTTGGAATGCCGTGTACATTGCCATTAGGATAGTTTCTTTTCTCAATTTTTATAGTGGCTACCTCTTTCCAGGTGGTTGCTTCCTGATGTAAATCTTTGCCTATTTAGAGGCCATTCAATAAAAATAATATTCAGTCAAAAAGCTGTGTGTGTTTATTTTTGTTTGCAAAATGTCCTGAATTTTTGGCAAAAATAGCATTGCACCTAAACATGGTGATAATCTTGAAAAGAAAACTGACATGCAGGGAAACTGTAACCCTCTTTGAGTGTCGGGTGATAATGGATGAACAGATCACGCCATGCAAATCCCCGGGACACACGTGTGTTTTCTGTTGTTGCAGGTTTCAGGATGGTGTCACATCAAGCAATTTACTCTCCCCCAGTAGAGTATCTCCCCAAGCAGAGATTTTTCTTCTCCAGCAGGTAGCTGAAAGCCTGACTTGTCTAAATGGATATTTTCCTCCAACTAAGTCTTGGCAGCAGCCCAAGCAGGTTCTTCTTCTCCAGTGAAGTAGCAGTCCATTCTTCCCCAGTGAAGTATAGCCAGCAGGTGCTCGAAAGCCTGACGTCATCAGAGATGAAATTAACCGTATTCTGTTCCCAGTAAGAGTCCTTGCCTATCAGGTACCCGAAAGCCTGATATCCCCTCAGAGTCTTGAATCATCGGATGCTCTCCCCAGTCAGAGTATTTGCCCAGGAAGCTTCCCCAGCTAAGTCTGAAGATGATTGGTTCCCACAGAGTTCATATTTGATTTTCACCTCCGTCCGTGAAATATTCCCCAGCAGATTTGCCCTATTGTTGGTTTATTTGATGATGCAGCCAGGTATTCATCACCTCAGTCGGAGTGGGTATCCAGACCTCTTGACTTTTTCTCCCTTGCAGAGTCGTATCTCTTGTTGCCGATCAGGCATTCGTTTGTTGCTCGTCTGCAATCTTCAACACGCGTATGTGTTATCCCTAAGCAAGTTTCCCCAGCAAGGACATATCACTGCTTTATGGCTGCTCGTCTGCATCTTTCAACACTCGTCTGTGTTAGCTCAGTGTTGCTGTTTGCTCGTCTGCAATTCTCGGCATTCGTCTGTGTTTTGAAGTGATTACCTTATTATTGCTCGTCTGCAATTTCCAACACTCGTCTGTGTCATGATGCCTCCGTTGTTGCTCGTCCGCAACTCCTCAACACTCGTCTGTGTTCTGAGATGATATTTGCTGTTGCTCGTCTGCAACCTTCCAACACTCGTCTGTGTTTGGTATTGGATCCTTCGCTGCACTCGTCTGTGCCTTGATATGTATTCTCTGTTGTTGCTCGTCTGCAACTGTCCAGCACTCGTCTGTGTGTGTTTGAAGCTCGTCTGCTTTTATCCCCCAGAAGTCGTTTGTGTTCTGAAGCTCGTCTGCTTTGCCTGGATACTCGTCTGTATCATCCTCAGCACTCGTCTATGCTAGCTTGCACCTGAATGTGAAGATTTGCTGTTTACCCTGATATCTCTGTGACTACTTCAAATGCTCGTCTGTGTTTGAATTTCTGGTATTCGTCTATACCAGTGGCTGATACTCGTCTGTATCATCGCCTGAAGCACTCGTCTGTGTTTCTCAGATCATCGTCCGATACTCGTCTGTATCTTTGACTATTGGCACTCGTCTGTGTTCTCTTGACGATCATCCAATACTCGTCTGTATTGAAGAGGTTTAAAATCCTGACAGTGGGAATTAAATGTCGAAATGGTTACCGGTCCTGGCGTAACAGGTAAATCCGAAGGAGGCTCGTCTGTCTCAAGCACCAATTATGGTTGCTGCACCTGGCGTAACGGGTTTGCTCAGAAGACTCGTCTGTCTTATACCATATATCCGCGGATAATATATGAGGAAGGTTCGTCTACCTTGATTGCATGTCTATCCCACAGACTTATATGCATTCCCGGAGCCTGCGTAAGGGTTATCCGAAGAAGACTCGTCCGTCTTATTCCACTTATCTGCGTAAGGATTAGTGAAGGAGATTCGTCCATCTCAGGTTACTTTGAAGATCCTTAAGGGCTCGTCCGCTCTCTGTACCTGGCGTCACAGGTCATGCGAAGACTCGTCTGTCAGCATGATAGTATTTCAGATATCAGTTTCAACTTGGAAGAAGCTCGTCTGTTTTTTCTCTCCTCCTTATCCCCAGAGCGTCATCTGGTTGGGTTTATTTCCCAGTGTTGCATTCTTCGTCAGAGTGCAAATTTCAGGTCTTCTTGGTATTCAATCACAGTTTATCTCGAATGTCTGATAGCCGCTGCTCTCATCCTTTTCAGATTAACAGTTGATTGAATAGGGGCAGCTGTAACACCCCAAATTTGCCCTCTTCTTGTTTAGCATCGTTATCATATCATAATCATCACGAGCATACCATATCCTTATCATTTTGCATAGAAAAATAAAGCATAACACTCACATGTTCTAGCATAAGGCATATGATCGGTCATCTGGGAAAATCCGAACCTGCAAGTCAAAATCAAGAGCATGGTGATCTGGCAAGAATCTCACAGGATCATTTTGCACAAGCCTGGTATCATGTTCAGAGCCCTAGAAAGAGAAGACGGATCAAAATTTGCTTAAAACGGTTGGTGCAGGTCTATTTTTGAAGGTTCCCACCAAAGGGAGGGAAATTCAAATTTTCCATGCGTTAACCGGTTAACGCATATGGTTAACCGGTTAACAGCTGCGAAATTTGAATTTCCAGCAGCAATTTCAGCATGTGTGTTTTGGTTCCATTTCCCAATTTTCTGATTTTTATTCATTTGAATTAATTTGAATTTGAGAGAAGGATCTAGAGCATTTATCCAAGCCTCATTCCAACCCTAAATCCAAATCACTTTCTAAGCTAATGCCAAGCCATATTTTTGGATCCCAAACCAAAATTTTGGGCCCCAAACCTAAATCATATTTATTCCATTTCCCTCCAAACCAAAGGGGCTCCCACTCATTTTTCACTCTCATTTCTGAATTTTCATTCCTCTCACTCACAATTCTCTCACTTTTCTCTCCCAATTTTCCAAATCACTCAAAGTTCCTCTTTGAAGATCACACAACCTTGCCTTGAGGTGTGTAGATCTTGGAACTAAACCTCCTTTCATAGCTTCTTTGCATCTCTTTGCTGGTTTTATTGGAGATTCAGATCTGGTTTGAGATCTAGAAGTGCTTTTGGATCCAAAATTCTGCATCAAGGGCTTGTTCTTGCATTTATTTTGCATGGAGTGTGGAGCTTAGCATCGGATCTTTAAAGTTTTGCGCGAGATCTACCGTTTTCAGCTCAATCAACAATTACCAAAGCATACCTCAGCTTTGTAGGTTGGTTAATTTCAGATCTAGCTCTGTTTTTAGCTTATTTGCATGCTTGTGCTTTAGATCCACCATGTGCTTGTGTATTTGCTTGTGTTGTTTGATTTGATTGGTTGATTTGTATCCGGATCCGAATGTTATTGTTCATGAGCTTAATGATATGGATTAATGTGAATTGATCTAATTTTTCCGTGTGTAATTGATTGCTGGTCTGGTGCAAGCTTATTTGAATAAGCTGTTTTGAGATGCTGTTTTCTGCAGGATTTGTTGCTGTTTTATCAGTGTTAACCGGTTAACGTATATGGTTAACCGGTTAACGCCCCTGTTTTGTGCGTATTATGTGCAGGTTTGAGCTGGTTAACCGGTTAACTCATTTGGTTAACCGGTTAACACTGAAGCAGAATGACTTTTTAGTGTTGTTTTGAGCTTGTTTGATCCCTTTGCTTGTTCTAATTGCCATGGATCATTGCATGATCATTAAACATGAGATTTTAGGGTGATTTGCTTGCTGGTTGATGTATGCTTTCATGTTTTCGACGCGTAAGTCGTGTACTTGCAATGTTTGGCATGATGTTTGATTCTTGTTCACAAGAACCTTTGAGCATGACTAATTCCATGATTGTGTTGGTCACTTTGCTGGATTTTTTTTTGTGCATACTAACCTTGCAGGGGCTATGGTAAGTGAGAGATGTGGGAATTGAGTTCCACATCTCCAATTCTCATCTTCCTCTTATGTTTATGTTACTAACCCTTTGATGTTGGGCTTAGGCCTTTCTCATCCCTTCTTCTATCTTCTTCTTTTTTCCTTCATTAAGATAGAAACCTCACTAACCTTTAGGACTTCCATGCATGTGAATACTTAGGATTATTTTAGTCCCCCTTTAGAATTTTTCCTTTAAGATCCTTTGGTGCTCTCTCTTCTCATCTTCAAACTTAATTCTAATTCATTTAATAAAGGTTGAGTACTTTCATGTGACATGAGACTTTGCTATGAGATGCTCACATGCGTTCCATTTCGGGGCGAGGTGTGAGTCATCACTCGTGGTGGATAGGTCTTAACATGAGTACCTCACAAAGAAAAGCTAAAAAACACTTCTTAATCAAAACCACAAAAACACTTAATAATGATAATAGGTTAGTGTGCTTGAGCCTTCACTTGTGGGACTAGCTTTGGGGATTTCCTCCATAGATAGGTGTGCCTCTTGCGCATTCCATTTCGGGATGATGTGAGATGTACACATCCCATTGAGTAAGACTTGGGTACACTTACCTATGCAAACTTTCACTCATAAAAGCTTCTAAAAAACACCAAACAAACGATAAACGTCTTTCCTTCGGGAATTCTTTTCTCATCTCCTTCGCTCCGTACGCGAACTTGCTCCTACTTGTCATTTTGCAAGACGGTTACGCACTCGTCGTCCGAGCCTGCAACACCTGAGCAATGGCATAGGTAGTTCAAGCCTTAATCCACAAGCAATTTCTTTTCTACCCCTAGTTAGGGGAACTACGGCGTCTCTGATCCTCATTATCCTGATGAGGTACGTAGGCAGCGGGGTAGGGCCCGTTCGAGCACAATCTTTATTTTCCCTACATTTTTCCTTTTCTTTTCTTATTCATTTCCTTTCTCATTTTTCTTTTCCAGTTCATTTTCTTTTCTTTTGCTGCAGTTTTCATACCCTCACCCTTTGAAACATTTTCTTTGCAAGCGTGGATCCTGTCGGGTACGGCGGACGATCTGGGTGCTAATACCTTCCCAGGTCGTAACCGACTCCCGAACTCAGTCTCTTTGGTTCGCAGGACCTGTGTCCTTCCTCTTTTTTTTTCTTCTGGTTTGTGCAGCATTACCATTCCCTCTATTCGGGATAAAAATGCATGGCTGGCGACTCTACCTTTTTCCGCGCCACTTTCGCGTTTGTACCAGGATGGAAATCCCGGGAGCGACAGATACATGCATAACCTTAATCACGAAGTCTTAAAACCTTAAAGGTCTAGTCTCTGATTATGAGATGAGAAGAGGGACACAAAGAAGACACAAAGGTAAAAACTAAAGGGGGACTAATCGAAACCCTAATTATTGTCATGCTTGGATTTTCCTATGGTTTGTAAGGCTTGCAAGAGATCTTCACAGAAGCCACCAATGGAAGAAGCAGATGAAAGAAGGAGAAGCAGAAGAAACAAGTTACTTACTTCATTGAAGAAGATAAGTAACTTGGAGAAAGAAAGTGATAGATGAACATGAATGAGAAATCTCACTCTAAAGCAAAGTAAAATGCAGCAATGATGCATAAGAAGAATGAGAAGAGAAATGAGAAGTGAAGGAAAATTCACTTCTCAAAGTACTTACCACCTGAAATGGTTAGCATAAAGAAAGGAATGAAATGAAAATGAAACAAATGAAAAGATGCAAACAAAAACCAGAAGCATAAACATGATTCAAATGATTCTATGAGATGATACAAAGACATGTCAAGTGTTATGAATGATCATACAAGAGATGGGAATGCAAATGAAGCATGTAGGAAGCATGAAAGCACATGAAAATTCATGGAATGAAATGAATGTATATCATGGCAAATGAATGAATAAATGATCAAGCATGATTCTAATGTGTCCTATGATGTCTTGGATGTCATGTGAATGCAAGAAAAGTCATGGCAAGTTCATGTATGGATGCATATGCAAGATGTATGCAAATGAACATGAGAAATTAGGGTTTTAATGCAACATGAGATGCAAAGGTCAAAAACAGAAGCAAATCACAAGATAAAAACTTGCAAATGAACTCAAAGGAACCCTAACCCCATATGATATCATACCCCAAAGGAGGAGGTCTAACTCTTAACCTAAAGAAAGTGTGTTAGGGTTTTAAGGTACCTTAAGAGGGAAAATGCCAATCAAATGGAAAATGTAAGATAAATTTGTGACAAAAATATGCTAGATACTACATTCTATATGAAGATCAATTCAAAAAGAACCAATGTCATACCATTCATGGTTAGGCAGAAAAGAATTCTTGAAGTTAGGGTTCAAATATGGGAATTTTATGAACCCTAAATTCAAGAAGAATGTCAAAGATTGTTCAAAACCAAAAAGAAATTTGTATGAATGGTTTGACAATGTTTCTAAATGTCCTAAGATGCAATGTGATTTTTTTTTGGAATTTTCAGAAACCTAAATGATATTTAATTAATTAATTTCCATTAATTAATTAAAATAAACATTAAAATATTTTTAAAATGGTTTTTTAATGCCAAAAAATAAAAAATAAAAAATATTTTGGGTGGAGAAAAATATTTGAATTAAAAATGCAGAAGAAAAATATTTTTGGAAATTTTTAAGTATTTTTAATTAATTATGCAAAACAAATGATAAAAAAAAGAAATAAAAATGAATTTAATGGCTGGTCAACTGATCCAAGGGTTCACATTTGAACTGAGAAAGGAGGGAAAGACCTGGCGCGCGTTTGGAGGGCTGGGATTGGTTCTGGCATTTTAAATTTAACAAACCTAATTAAGTTAATTAATCAGGATTTAGGGTTTTAATGAAAGATCTGGTCCATTCATTTACGCGCGGGAAGACAATCTAAGGGCCTACGTTCAAACTCACACTAAACCCTAAATTAAACCCTAATCTTTTCAGGTGACCGGAACAGTGTTCCGGTCATCTTCTCTGGCAGCTCAAACTTGATATCTCTCTCAATACGTAATATAAACTCACCAAACTCTCCAGAAACACTCAACTAACAACTCTAAACATGATTCAGCCAACAAAAATCATTTATTTTCACTTAAGATAATGAATCGAAAGCAAACAGAAAATAACACAGAAATTTCAGAAGTTCAATACATGCTCAATACTTGATCATTTTCAAAACTAAACACATCAGGATCATCAGTGAATCATGAAGAATCATTTAGGAACTTAAAAACACATTTCTGGTAAAAAAGTTCTTGAGGTACCTGAGATGAAGCTTTGCTATCTGGAGCTTTCTGGCCACTTCTCTTGTGCAAAACCACTCCTCTTGACCTCCCGATGAAGCTTTGATGCTTGGAAGAAGTTTGTTATGGCTGGTTTGAGAGCTTTCACTCTTGCTGGTCAGAAATCGTGTTTTGTGTAGAGAGGCTTTTGGGTTGCAATGAAGGGTGGGAAATGGTCTTTTGATGAAGCTGAGTTGATTGGTGAAGAGAGTTTGAAGTTTGAGTGTGTGTTGTGTGTTTTGAAAGTTTTTGCAAATGGGGTGATTTTGGAGAGCTTGAGGATTCTGAGGTTTCAGGCTTGCTTGTTGTGTGTTATGAGTTCCATAATGCTTGCATATGATGTTGTAATTGGTCAGAGGAGTTGGTGTGGAATAGTGTGATTGGTATGGGTGTTTTTTCACAAATTCAAAAAATTTTGTACTTAAGGTATGGGCTCTTGTTCAGCTGGCTTTTTGGCTTGTCTTGGTTCAGCAGACATCAAGGAGAGCCATGGAATGCATTTTGTGGTGATTCAGCAAGTTTGTGAAAGATTTTGTGCTCTTTTGCAAATTGGAAGAAGTTTGGCCCCTTTTGGATTTCTTGATGTGCAAGACATGAAATCTTGAGATTCTTGGGCCAATTCTGACTTTTAGGCAATGCACTATGTTGTTATGATGCATAGAAGTGTATTAGAGGCCACAAAATGGCTTGGCAAGTGGTTTTGCAAAAAATCCTCTTTGGTGTATGTAAACACCCCAAATTTTCCCTCACTAAGTTCACACCATATCTTGTGATCTTTTCATTTGCATGAGTTCAACCATATCACATCATGTTGCATTTTTGGCTCACTGCATTGGTTCAAAGTCATCTGCATCTAGGGTTTGTGATCTAAGCAATCCATGAGCTATTTGAGCCACTACAAAGTACTTCAATCATCTCAAGAGGGTCTATGTATGTTCAAACATCATATTATATCCTCCTAAGATCAAAGAAGTCAGAAAATCACAAGAACTGGCAAGGCATGGAAGCAGAGCCAGGTTTAACTACACAGATGACCTAAAATTAGGGTTTTGATTTCAAAGGCCATAACTCCAAATTTTTTGGTCATTCTTGTTTCTAGTGGTCTCTATATGCTATAAGGATCATGCATACCAAGTTTTATGGAAAAATTCAATGGGGAAGGCATCTGATCACCAGATGACTTCTTGAGCAAGTCAGTGCAAAATCAGGGCATCTGAGGCCCCCAATCACCCAACCAAAGGGGTTTCTCCATCATTTTGAATGTGTATGATCTTTATTTGATCTTAGAAGATGTTAGAAGTTCACAAAATTGAAGGATTTCAAGTCATTTGCAAAGTTGCCATTTTTGGAAAGTGATAATGTAAACTTGCCATTTTGGGAAAGTTTTTCAACCTCCTCTTTTTGATTCAAAAATGCTTCAAATGAAAAATCTTTGGTCATGAAAGTTGTAGATTGGATCCTCCCATTTTCAAAAAGTACAAGAACTCATTCTAATTCATTTTAGAACAAAAGTTATGGCCTTGCAAAGTTGGACAAAATCACTAAATTTTCACTTTTACACCAAAGAGGAAAACTTGCAAATTCACATGCCAAGCATTTCTATGACTTCAAAATGACTTCTAAGCATTACATAAACATAACACATGACCTAAAATTCAGATTTGCCCAAAGAATTTCTAGCCTTCATGCCTTGGATTTCAAGTATCATAAGCCATTTTTCACAAAAGTTACAAAGAGGGAAATCTTGCAAGATTGGTTCTTAGGCTTTTGTTTGGTCTCTAATCAATCCCAAAGTGTCATAACAGCATCACATGGTACATTTTGCTGCATATTACCCAAGGAATAAGACATATACATGACCAAAATCTCAAAATGCAACAAGTTGTGAAAATTGCAAAACATGTGACATCTCACCCTCCATCCATTTCAGATCACATCAAAACATCCAAGGGCCTTCCTTGAAGCTGGCTGAAGCAATCCAAACACAGAAATCTCCTCTGCCATGGCCCATACCTATAGTACACATTTTTTGACTTTTTGGCCAATCATCCCATACCATTCCCACAGTGCATACCTGCCCTCCTAGATTGTTGGGATTGCTTATGGATTTCCTCAAGATCATAAAACAAGAAGGACATAGGCTCAAAACACACACACAACCAGCATTCACAAACTTGCAGAAATCCTTCCCTTCTTCGATTCTCTCAAACCAGCCATCAAAATTCCATTTTTCTTTCACCAACAGATCACATATCATCCATAGAACAAGAATCAACCCTCAAAACAGTCTGAAACATCACACACAAAAGCCTCCATTTCTGCTATACCAGAACTGAAACATTCAAACCAGCCATCCTCAAAGCTTTATAAGCTTCATTTCAACTTCCGGAGGTTCATAAGAGTGGGCTTGCATTAAAGGAAGATCTAGAAAGCTCAGAATCAGAGGGTCCCCATCTCAGGTAACATGAAGAACTTTTTTCTCAGAAGCTTGCTTTTATGTTCTTTTATGGTTCTATATGCTTCCCTGATCATGGGGATGTGATTACTTTTGAAAATGGTTGCGAAACCACCATGTATGTGATCTCTGAAACTTTTGCCCGTTTTTGCATTTTCGTTCGATTCATGTTCATGAGACAAAATAAATGAGTTTTGGTTGGGGGTTTAGGTTTAGAATGGTTAGAGGATCATTTTTGTGTAAGAAATTTGAAGAATAATGGCCTCAGGGAGAAGTTAGGGTTTGGACTCGTCGGAGAAGATGACCGGAACACTGTTCCGGTCACCTGAAAGTGATTTGCCCTAATCAGTATAATTAGTGAGGTTTAAACGTGAGCCATTAGATTTTGTTTCCCGCGCGCGTTTCAATGGTTGGGATCTAGTCATTAGCCCTAATCCTGATTTAATTAAGTTTAATTAATGAATTAATGAAAATTAGTCAGGTTTGAACCTGGGTCGTCCAGATGCGCGCCCAGTCAAACATCTTAAGCCCAGAATCAATCTGAACCCTCCCTTTGGCATACTTTCCTTTATTTAATTTTTAATTCATTTTCTTTTCATTTAATTTGTTCATTTTATTAAAAATAGCAAATCATTTCTAAAAAATCTCATTTTTTGCATCCAGCCTTAAAATATTTTTCTCTTTCTGAAAATAATTTTATTTTTATTTTTTGCATAATTTTCGTATTTTAAAAATATTTTAATGTTTATTTTAATTAGTTAATGAGAATTAATTAATTAAAATAGCATTTAAGTTTCTAAAAATCACAAAAAAATTCACATTGCATTTTAATACACTTAGAAACATTATCAAACTCTTCAAACAAATTTCTTTTTGGTTCTTGACCTACTTTGATATTTTTCCTTGGAATTAAAGTTATTAAAAGGCAATATTTTGGTTCTAACTTAGAAAAATTCATTCTGCCTAACCATGAAGAGTTTGATGTTGGTTCTTTTTGCATTGCATTCCTCATGTCATGTAATTTTTAGGTTAAAATTGGTTTGAATTTATCTTTCATTTTGAATTTAATGAGCATTTTTTCTTTTGAGGTGCCTTAAAACCCTACCCAACTTGAGAAAATCATAACTTCCATTAGGTTAAGATTTAGGTCTCCTCCTTTGGGCAGTGAACTTGTATAGGTTTAGGGTTCCTTGGATCCTATTTTCAATTTTTTATCATGTCATTTGCTTCTGATTTTGAATTTTGTGTTGCATGACATATATAAACCCTAATTCTTGCCTTCATTTGCATTCATTCTTCATATGCTTGCATACATGAACTTTCCATGAGATTTTGTGCATCCACATGGCATATAAGACATCTTAGGACATATTAGAATCATGTTTGATCATTGCATCTTTCATTTTGCCATATTGTGCATTCATTCCATTTCATAAACTTTCATGAACTTTTATGGTTCAAAGCATGCTTCATTTGCATCCTCACCCTTGTATGATCATCCACAACTCTTGACATGTGTTTGCATCATCTCATAGCATCATTGACATCATGTTCATGCTTCTGGTTTTGACTCTCATCTTTGCATTCATTTCATTTTCATTTCATTTCATTTCTTTTGCTAACTTTTCAGGTGGTAAGTTGTTTTGAGAAGTGAATTTGCCTTCACTTCTCACAATCTCTTCTCATCTCTTCATGCATTCTTTGCTGCATTTTACTTTTGTTCTAGAGTGAGCTTGCTCATTCATGCTCTTTCTCACTTTCTTTCTTCAAGCAACTTGTCTTCTTAAGTGAAGCAAGTTCTTTTGCTTCTCTCTGCTTCTTCCTCCTTTCATTTGCTTCTTCCTTGGTGGTTCTTTTGAAGATCTTCTTGCAAGCCTCATAAACCCTAGGAATATCCAAGCATGATCACAATTAGGGTTTGATTAGTCCCCCGTTAGTTTTACCTTTGTGTCATCCTTGTGTCTTCTCTTCTCATCTCATAATCAAGGACTAAACCTTAAAGGTTTTAAGGCTTTGTGATTAAGCATATGCCTGCATCCTTCTACTAGGATAGAGTGTATAACTTTAATCCTAAGTGTTAAGCCCTTAATGTGTTTAATTCCTTTAAATAATCCATCTAATAATCACTAAGACATCAAGCTTGTAACTTGGGCCTTGCATTAGGGTTCTAATTCTTCCTTAATTGGTTCAGAAGGACTAACCCTAGTGTTAATGGACAAGTCCCCTTCAAGTTGTTTTACAAACTATAAAATCCACTTCTTAATCTTACCATTAACTAAAATCCACTTTAATAAAGGCTTTGTTTTGTCATGAGGTTAATCCCTAATCATGGATTAAGTTGAGGAGCCTTCCTCAGCTTAAATGTTCTCATCTATTATCCTTCTATTAGGATTGTGTAATGGGTCCATTAAATCCTTGATTATGGCTTAAACTCATTACTTAACACTAAACAAAAACTCCAAAACATCTAAATAAATACAAGTAGGTTAATGATCTTAATCCTACATCATGGTGATTAAGTGTGAGGTGTTTACTTCATACTTAAGGTATTCTCATTACCCCTAATCTGAGGGAGGATGTGATGAGTTTACTAACCTTCGGTTTAGGATTAAGCTCATTAGCTTATGACAAATACAAAAAGCAATAAAAGACTAAAAACACCAAAAACAAACAATAATCGTCTCCTCCGAGATTCTTTTCTCACCTCATTCACTCAAAAACGATAACTTGCTTCTTCCGTCTAATGCAAGACAGTTCGCACCTGAGCCAGACAGTCATACACTTGAGCATAGGCAAGTAAGCAGTTCACAAGTCAATTTATCTTTCAGTCTCTTTCAGTCGAACTACGGTGTTCTGACTTCCTCATTGCATGAGAGGATACGTAGGCATAACTTAACAGTTATCGAACAAAAGTCTCTGTATATTCCCCCTCTTCCAGCATTATTCTTTAAGTCTCATAGTCTTGAGCTTTGTACTATTTCCTTGCACCGATACTCTCATATTCCACCTCACATTTCTTTTACACTGACACTTGCATTCTTTCCAGCTTTGATACACAAAATAGCACTGACACTACCCCTTTAAACACAAATCTTTCAAGCGTGGATCCCTTCGAGTACGACGGACAATCTGGGTGCTAATACCTTCCCAGGTTGTAACCAACCCCCTTTCTCAGTTTCTCTGGTTCGCGACCGTCTTATCCATATCTTTCTAGGTCTATGCAGCATTACCTTTCCTCCGGGATAAAAATACCTAGCTGGCGACTCTTTTCTTTTTCTTTTGAGTTCACCCTTGTGTGTTCTCTTCCCTTTCGCCGACCGTTCACGTCTGTACCCCTTCTGAGTTAGCCTCATTTGGTGGGAGCGACAGTGTATTCTTGAAAATTATAGGATTTTTGCCAACTTTTAAAGGCCATAACTTGAGTTCCATAATGAATTAGAACTTGTTCTTGTACTTTTTGAAAAGGGAATGATCCAATCCACAACTTTCATGACCAACAATTTTTCATTTGAAGCATTTTTGGTTGAGAAAGAGGAGGTTGAAAAACTTTCCCAAAATGGAAAGTTTACATTACAAGTCATTTCCATTTTTGGCAACTTTTGGTTTAGCTCATTTTTCTTCAATTTTATGAAATTCCAAGCACTTCAATGATCAAATAAAGATCATATAACTTCAATTTGGTGAAAAATCCACGTTGGTTCCATTGTTGGGGGCCTCAGATGCCCTGATTTTGCTCTGACTTGCTTAAGAAGTTACCTAGTGAACAGATGACTTCCACAATGAATTTCTTCATCAAACTTGGTACACATGATCCTTACAACATATTGAGACCCTTAGAAACAAGAATGACCAAAAAATTTGGAGTTATGGCCTCTGAAACCAAAACCCTAATTTCAGGTCATCTGTGTAGTGAAAACCTAGCTTTGCTTCCATGCTTTCCAAGTTCTTGTGATTTCTGGAATTCCTTGATCTTTGAGGGATATAAAATGATTATAGAACATACATGGACCCTCTTGGAGGGATTGGAAGCCCTTGGAGTGGCTCAGATGAATCTTTGGATTGCTCATATCACAAACCCTAGATGTAGATGAACTTAAACTTATGCAGTAAAACAAGAATGCAATATGATATGATATGATTAAACTAATGCCAAGATGAAAGATCACAAGCCATGGTGTGAAATTAGTGAGGGCAAATTTGGGGTGTTTACACATAACTTTAATCCTTAGTGTTTAACCTTTAATTTGTTTACACCTCTTAATCAAAACACTTAATAATGGTCAAGACTTAAGCTTATAACTTTGGCCTTACATTAGGGTTCCATATCTTCCTTATGGTTAAGAGGGACTAACCCTAGTGTTTAATGGACAAGTCCCATCAAGTTGTCTTACAAACTTAAAACTCACTTCTTAATCTCACCCTTTAATTAAAATCCACTTTGATAAAGGCTTATTTTGTAATGAATTTAGTCCCTAACCATGGATTAAGTGGAGGAATCTTCCCCAGCTTAAGTGTTCTCATCTATCATACTTCTCTTAGGATGGTGTAATGAGTTCACTAATCCCTGATTAGAGATTAAACTCATTACTTAACACTAAACAAAAACCCAAAAGCATTTTAATAATCACAAGTAGGTTAATGATCTTAATCCTACATCATCATGGTAATTAAGTTGAGATGCTTATTTCATGCTTAAGTAGGCTCATTATCCCTAATCAGGGAGGGTATAATGAGTTTACAACCTTTGATTTAGGCTTAAGCTCATTATCCTATGCAAAACACCAAAAACAATAAAAAACTGAAAACACAAAAACAAACAATAATCGTCTCCTCCGGGATTCTTTTCTCATCACATTCATTCTATAAACAAGAACTTGGTTCTTCCGTCTAATATAAGACAGTTAGCACTTGAGCCAGACAAGTCATACACTTGAGCATAGATAAGTAAGCAGTTCACAGTCAAATAATCATCCAGTCTCCTTGAGTCGAACCACAGTGTTCTGACTTCCTCATTGCACGAGAGGATACGTGGGTATAACTTAACAATTATCGAACAAAATTCTATGTGTCTTCCCCCTCTTTCAACTTTCTTTTTAAGCCTCAGTTCCTGAGCAATTCACACCTTTTGCACTGACACCTGTACTTTCTTCCCCTAAGATTTTGCACACAGATAGCACATACACCTACCCATTTTAAACATAATCGAGTAAGCGTGGATCCCGTAAGTACGATGGACGATCAGGGGGCTAATACCTTCCCAAGTTGTAACCAACCCCCTTTCTCAGTTTCTTTGGTTCGCAACCGTCTTATCCATACCCTTCCAGGTTCATGCAACATTATCTTTCCTTCGGGATAAAAATGCCTAGCTGGAGACTCTAATCAACCTCAACCTCAACATCACTGACGGTTCACGTCTACACCGGGATGAAAATCCGGGGAGCGACAATATGCCTTGCATCCATTGCATTTCATGAACATCCATGTGTTTTCAATCTTCTTACTTGCTTCCATGAAAGGTAATGCTACATAAACCTAGAAATAAGTGGATAAGACGGTTGCGAACCAAAGAGAATGGGTAAGGGAGTTGGTTATGACCTGGGAAGGTATTAGCACCCATATCATCCGTCGTACTCGACGGGATCCACGCTTACCTGATTGTGTTTTGAAAGGAGGGAAGTGTATGTGCTAACAATGTTATAAAAGAAATGGGTGTACATGGTGATGGTGTACAAAGAATGGGAGCTCAAAAACTGGGGCTAAGAAAAGAAAGATAGAAAGAGGAGAGGGGGGAGACTTGGGGACTTTTGTTCGATAAGCGTTAAGTTATGCCTAAGTTTCCTCTCATGCAATGAGGAAGTCAGAACATCGTAGTTCGACACAAAGAGACTTAGATGTTTTGGTGTGAACTACTTTCTTGTCTATGCTCAAGTGTATGACTCGTCTGGCTCGAGTGCTAATTGTCTTGCATTAGATGGGAGAAGCGAGTTCTCATTTTCAGAGTGAGTGTAATGAGAAAAGAATCTCGGAGGAGACGTTTATTGTATGTTTTTGTGTTTTTAGTTTTTTATTTTTTTTTGGTGTTTTGCATAAGATAATGAGCTTAATCCTTAATCAAGGATCGTAAACTCATTATACCATCCCTGAATATCCCAACTTAATTATCAAGTGTTTTTGGATTTTTGTTTTGTGTTATGTAATGAGTTTAATCTCTAATCAGGGATTAGTGAACTCATTACACCATCCTAAGAGAAGGATGATAGATGAGGACACTTAAGATGAAGAAGATACCTCAACTTAATCCATGGCCAGGGATTAAAATCATTATATAAAAAACCTTTATTAAAGTGGATTTTAATTAGAGATTAGGTTAAGAAGTGAATTTTATGTTTGTAAGACTAAACCTGAGGGGGACTTGTCCATTAAACACTAGGGTTAGTCCCTCTGACCCAGAGGCAGATATGTAACCCTAATATAAGGCCCAAGTTGCAAGCTTAAGTCTCGATAATTATTAGGTGTTTTGATTAAGAGTTGAAAACAACGTAAAGGTTTAACACTAAGTATTAAAGTCATACACTCCATCCTAAGATAAGGATACATGCATAACCCTAATACAGAGCCCCAAAACTTTAATTGTTTAGCCTTTGTTATTGAGATGAGAAGCAGAGACTTAAAGAGACTCAAAATCTAAAAGACTAAGGGGACTAATCACAATCCTAAAGTTATCATGCTTGGATGTTCCTATGGTTTATGAGGCTTACATAGAACTTATATATTCTTGCACAGTCCTCAAGAGACCGACACTGGGGAAAACCCCTATTATTACTACATCGATAAAAAAGTACACTTGCTATTTTATCGATTAGTGGGGTAGAAAGGTGTTACATTAACCCCTTCTTCATCGCACTCAATAGCTTCAGTGATGATGGTTAGATTAACCATTATAGGATATCCTGCAACCATAGAAAGAATAACACGGTTGTTTTGTTTGGTCTCAAGGACTTTAGCATTAGCCCAGAACTCTGTTACAAGTTCAGGATAGACAGGTCCAACAAGCATGTTGAATTATCCTTCCCAATCTTGAATTAAAATTCAGGAAAGAATTATTCATTTGCCTTGTTCAGTTAGGGAGGATGAACTAATAGTACATTCTTTAAGCGGCACAAGGTCAGAAATATCTCCAATGATGTTGTGGGAAGAGATGTTTGAACATAGGTGATTTTTTTGAAGAGGATTAACTTAGACTTAACAAGAGAGCTTAGAATGAAGAACAAATAACCAATGATTACACTAATTTATGAACAAATTGAGGTGAGAGAAGATTATTGACAAAAACGGCTTGATGAATTGGAATAAACAAAATTCATCATTTTTGAGATAAGCTATGAATATATGGAGTAATGAAGAGGAACAATTAAGATTGGAAAGAAGTTCAACAGACTACAAATAAGAATATGTATCGATGTATACTTATAAGTTACATGGAATGGTTAACACAATTAAAGGCAAATAAAAGACTAGCTTATTTTCAAGAATAATTTGAATTTTAATATTTGTCTAATCATAATTGCATAGCAAAGAGAATGTGAAGGGATTTTAATCTAGTAAGATAAAGAGACTCATACCTTTAAGATCCTGAGATCTTCACTATGACTCCTTATCATAATTCTCTTCATTTTGAGTCTGACTTAAGCTTTCTTGAAGGAGCTTGTAACCAGCTTTGTTCCTTATACTTCTTCTTTCTTCAGAGTGATCTTCATTCTTGTTCTAAGATGCATGCTTCTTCTAAAAGATGATTGTCTAGTTTGATAACTAGAACTAGTTTTCTCTTCAGAACATGTTGTTGTTTCTGATTGCATTCTGCAACGTCTTCATCTTTAGAATATCCAACTATTTATCAGGCTTCTTTAAATAGAGGCTTGTTTTCAAAAGGTCAATAATTCCTTAGCCTAAATATAAACTTCTGAGAGGTTATGTGCTTGAGATAATCATCTGACATCTCCTAACTTCTTCTGATTCTTCTTCCTTGAATAGATGCGAAAATTTGTTAGATACAAGTATCATCAAACATGAGTGAAATATCACAAGAGGTTCTGAACAAAATTCTTGTTCTTACATTGTTGAGCTAACTTGATCTGAGTTAGTTCATCAAGATTTGACAGCATATCTTCTTCTGAAAAAGGATATTAACTAATTTCATCAAATTGAACAACATCAGTGATTTAAATCCTTCTAGCTCTGAACATATGGCTTCTGTCTTTGCATCATAACATCTTTGATTTCAGGATTCATTCATCATGAATTTTTTATAGGAATGTAGAATAACATTCTGACCAATTTTAGTTTGATCATTTGAGGAGGAACCTCAACTTCACATAACTTAATTGTCTATGTTACTTACAACGAATTCTCATAACACATCTCTTAACATATTCATGAGGAATCAATTAGCTTCCTTTCCTGAAATGTCTTCATTTTTCTACAAAGCGTTTCAAGAGAGACAATCTTCTGATTCTCTGCATGAATCTTCTAACCGGTTGATCAGTTAGGCTTTAAATGTTCGGACATAAATCATTTCTAAGAATTCAAAATTCCTCTGTTTAGGATTTCTAACTTCTTCTGCAGACTTCATTCTGAAGATCTTATGAATCAAAATCATAAGTTAACAATATTTCTTTTCTACTCAAGAAAAATTCTAATGAGCTACACATGATAAAGTCAAGGGTGGACTAATCAGTTTCTTGAAAACATCTCATACTTATATATAATTAATCTTTATCAAACAAGATTTCTTGTTTTCTAATGATTTGATCTTTGAGAAAAATACGTTGTTCATCCAATTGTATTTGACATAAGCATTCAAAAAATATATCTCCTTATCTGATGAATCTATCTAGTCAGCTGATTCTTCAATCTTTTAGGAAACAATGACTTGCTCAGGTAATCAATTTGGTTACAATTCAAAACTCAATCTTCATCATCATCTTCTAATATGAGACTGGCATTTTAAGTGGATTCCAATCAATTTAGATGTTTTGGTGTTAACTGCTTGCTTGTCTATGCTTAAGTGTATGACTCGTCTGGCTCGAGTGCTAACTGTCTTGCATTAGACGGGAGAAGCGAGTTCTCGTTTTCAGAGTGAGTGTGATGAGAAAAGAATCCCGGAGGAGTCGTTTATTGTTTGTTTTTGTGTTTTCAG
Organism: Lathyrus aphaca; assembly: GCA_963966055.1. NCBI lineage: Eukaryota > Viridiplantae > Streptophyta > Magnoliopsida > Fabales > Fabaceae > Lathyrus > Lathyrus aphaca. The sequence goes on along the minus strand of OZ014521.1, from coordinate 407,778,404 downwards.
TTTTTTATTTGATTTTGGTGTTTTGCATAAGATAATGAGCTTAAGCCCTAATCAAGGATCGTAAACTCATTATACCATACCTGATTAGGGATAATGAGTCTACTTAAGTGTGAGATGAATATCCCCACTTAATTACCCTAATGATACAGGATTAAGATCATTAACTTACTTGCAATTATCAAGTGTTTTTGGATTTTTGTTTTGTTTTAAGTAATGAGTTGAATCTCTAATCAGGGATTAGTGAACTCATTACACAATCCTAAAAGAAGGATGGTAGATGCGGACACTTAAGATGAAGAAGATACCTCAACTTAATCCATGGTCAGGGATTAAAATCATTATATAACAAACCTTTATTAAAGTGGATTTTAATTAGAGATTAGGTTAAGAAGTGAATTTTATGTTTGTAAGACTAAACCTAAGAGGGACTTGTTCATTAAACACTAGGGTTAGTCCCTCTGACCTAAAGGCAGAGATGTAACCCTAATATAAGGCCCAAGTTGCAAGCTTAAGTCTTGATAATTATTAGGTGTTTTGATTAAGATGTAAAAACAACTTAAAGGTTTAACACTAAGTATTAAAGTTATACACTCCATCCTAAGATAAGGATACAAGCATAACCCTAATACAGAGCCCTAAAACTTTAACTGTTTAGCCTTTGTTATTGAGATGAGAAGCTGAGACTCAAAGAGACTCAAAAGGTAAAAGACTAAGGGGACTAATCAAAATCCTAAAAGTTATCATGCTTGGATGTTCCTATGGTTTATTAGGCTTAAAGAGAAGTCTTCAGATGGCCACCAAGGAAGAAGCAGATGAAAGAGAAAGAGAAAGAAAGATAGGTTACTTACTTCCTGAAGATATTAAGTAACTTAGGAGTGGGAGAGAAACAAACACAAGTGAATCAAATTCACTACAAACACAAATAAATAAGAGGGTGAGAAGAGATTGGATGTGGATGCACATCCACATCCTGATTAACTTACCATTTGCACCTGAAAAGTTAGTATGTACATACACAAAGTCCATGATCAAAATCAGAAGCAAATCACATGATAAAAAAATTGAAATTGCACCCGAACAAACCCTAAACCTACATGAGAACACCCTCCAAAGGGGGAGGCCTAAAGCTAAACCAAAGACAAGTTATGGTTTTCCTAAGTTTGGCTAGGGTTTTTGGACACTTTGCAAAGAAAAAGTCAAAACAAATTGAAAATGCAATGCAAAAACATGATTTAAATGTCCTAGATACTAGATGCAACATGAAAAAGAATGCAAAAAGAACCAAGTACAAACTCATTTTGGTTAGGCATAAATGAATTTTTGAATTAGAGTTATAAAAAAGGGGATTTTCAAAACCCTAATTCAAGTTTAATTGTCAAAACATGATTAAACCCTAAAATAAATTTGTGAAATGAGTTTGTAAATTGATCTTAATGTTCAAAGAGGTTCTTTGATTTTTTTGGTGATTTTTAAATACCTAAAAGTATTTTTAATTAATTAAAATGAATGAATTAATTAAATAATACAATTAAATTATTTAAAAATAATTTTTTAATGCAAAAAAATAAAAATAAAAATGTTTTTGAGTTTTTAATATTAATTAGAGTAAAAATGTAATATTTCAGAATTTTTGAAAATGTTTTGCCATTTTTATTAAATAAAAGAAAAGAAAAGAAAATAAATAAAAATAAAATGAAAAGTAATTGAAATGGAGGGTTCAGATTGCGTGGAAGCCAGATCAAGGGTTGAGGGTGTGAGTCAGCTTGACTGAAGGTATGCAAATCCAGTGGTCCAGGTTTAAACTCCTAAAACGCGCGCAATCCAAAGGATGCCATTCAATCTGAGTTAATTAGTTATGATTTATTTTAATTAATTAAAATTAGGGTTAATGACTAATCTGAACCGTCCACTCCTTAATCTAATCAAGATCCAAGTGCTCTCATTCAATCTGGGCACCCTAACCCTAATCACTCTCAGATGACCGAAACAGTGCTCCGGTCATCTTCTTCGGCCAGCCAAAACCCTATCTTCTTCCCCAGCCATCCCAAGACCTCTAACCTTCCCATAAACACTCCCCAAAGTTCATGGAACACAAATCATTCATCAAACAACATTTAAAACACTTGAATCAAGAGAATCGAAGCAAAAATCAAAACACTGGCAAACTTCCAGAACAACATGAAATGGTCATTTCTTGTTCATTTTCAATTCTAAACACATCTAGATGATCAGTGCAACATGAAGATTCATTTTGTAACAAGAAAATGAAGTTCTGAGAAAAAAGTTCTTGAGCTATACCTGAGCTGGAAACCTTCAAAGATGAGCTTTCTGAGCATTTCCTTTGTGCAAACCAACTCCACTTGTCCCCTTGTGCTAATGGCAAGCTTGAATGGGGTCTAAATTGGCTATTTTGAGGGGTTCAGTTCTGATATGACAAAAATGGAGGTTCTTGTGTGTTGTGTTTCAGGCCATTGTAAGGGGTGGGATTTGTTCCTTAGGTGAAGTGTGACTTGTTGGTGAAAGAGTTTTTGAAGTTTGATGGCTGGATTGGGAGAATCGAAAAGAGGAAGTTTTTGGGAACTTTTGTGCAATCTGAGTATGTGTGTCTTATGAGCTCTTGTGTGTTGTGTTTTATGATCCTTAGGCAATGCATAAACAATTGGAATGAGTCAGAAGAGTAGATATCCACTGTGGGAATGGCATGGCTCAATTGGCCAAAAATTCAAAAGTTGTGTAATTGAGGTATGGGCCATGGCAGAACTGATTTGAGGGCTTGAGCTGCCTCAGCTGGCTTCAAGGAGAACCCTAGGATCAAATGTTATGAGTTGTATGGCTTGGATCAAGAGTTTGCATAGGTTTTGCCATTTTGCAACTTTGTGATTTCTTAAGACGCAAGTCATGAAATCCTTTAGTTCATAGCTCAATTTTGACTTTGAGATTTTGTTTGATCATGCCATGATGTATTTGAGTGGATTAGAAGTCATGTAGAGGCCTGAAATTCACTTTTGCACATTTCCCTCTTTGGCCTAAACTTCAAAATTACAAGATTTTTCCCAACTTTGACTTGCCATATCTTGATTTCTAGGATGAATCAAGAGGAGTTCTTGTACTTTTTGAAAATGGGAAGATCCAATCTACAACTTTCATGTTTGAAGAAATTTCATTTGAAACCTTATTGGTCAAGAAAGAGGAAGTTTAAAACCTTTCCCAAAATGGAAAGTTTGCATTTCAAGTAATGTCCATTTTTGGCAACTTTTGCAATGGCTCAAAATTCTTAAATCTTGTGATCTTTCAAGCATTCCTAAGACCAAATAAAGGTCATATGACCTCAAATTGATGATGATGACCCTTTGGAACCCTTGTTGGAGGCCTTAGATGCCTTAATCCTGACTTTTCTTACACAACAAGTTACCATTTGATCAGATGAATTCCACATTGAATTGTTTCATCAAACTTCATCCACACACTCATTATATCATATAAAGACCATTTGAATCAAGAGTGACCAAAATTTTTGGTTGTAAGGGCCTCAAATTGATAATGATGACCCTTTGGAACCCTTGTTGGAGGCCTTAGATGCCCTGATCCTGACTTTTCTTACACAACAAGTTACCATTTGATTAGATGACTTCCACATTGAATTTTTTCATCAAACTTCATCCACACACTCCTTATATCATATAAAGACCATTTGAATCAAGAGTGACCAAAAATTTTGGTTGTAAAGGCCTCAAACCCAAACCCTAATTTTAGGTCATCTGTGTAGGAGCCTTGAGCCTGCCTGGGTGGCTCTGCAATCTCTTGTGATTTTTTGACTTCCAAGAACCCTTGGGGGTACAATATGACCTTAGAAATCTCAAGGACCTTCTTTTCATGCTTTATGGCCTCCGAGATACCTCATACTTTCTTCAAGATTCATGTGATCACAAACCCTAACTATGCAGAGATGCAATGAGATGTTGAAGGTGAATATGCAATGTAAGATGTAGTGATATGCTATGCACTAAGTGTGATCATAAGACAAGGCATGAGAAAGTGAGAGGGAAAATTTGGTGTGTTTACAATATCTAATTAGGAACATATGTTCACGAAGTGTACAACTTCGATTATATGAACACTCAGTTCTAAGAACTTTACAGAGTTCTTCATTTAACCTGTCTCAGAATTCCTAGTGAACTTTTTCAAAGTTCCTCGGTTAAACATCAAACAATCAAACTTAAGTAGAAAACACATTTTATATCATTTTGATTATTATTTAAGTTTTGCATTCTTTTTAGGTTATATCAAAATCATATTTTACTTTGTCCCCCTTTTTGACATCATCAAAAAGTTGGAACATTTAAGCATTTTAAAACATATATGATAATGATTTCATTATTATGAGATAAACATTATTCAATTTTTAAGCAATTAAAACATTTATTCATTTTAAACATTCATGTAAAGAATTGAATTTAATCATAACAAAATGTTAAAATGTATTCAAGCATAATATTATTAAAGTATGAGTTTCTAAATTCAGCAAGACATATAAATAAAAAATATATACAGCTTGCGCATAATGATTAGACATATTTTAAGGATTCATCATTCAAGAATAATAAGTCATTCAAGGCACAAAATGAAATATTTCATTCATAAGTTCAAAGTTATAGATGATACAAAGACACAACTAAAAACAAATTCAAGACCTTATGTAACACCCAAATGTTTGCCCCTAAGATTGTATTTTGCATTTGCATCATGTGCATACAAACAAGATCACGTATTGTTCCTTGGTCCTTTTTGGCTGCAGGTTTATGCCTCACAGGGTATCACCATTGCTTTTGTGTTCTTTTATTTTTTTATGTTTACTAACCTTTAATTAAAATCCAAAAATATTTTGTTTTCTTTTATTAACATTTTCAGGGGGAGAACAAGTTAAAATACCAAAAATAGCAGTCTCAAAGCTTGAATGAATTTCACTTATAAAAAGTCGAAGTTGATATGCAAACAATTCAAATTTAGTTGATCAAGGATTCCTCAAGTTTTAATTGATTTATACACGGAATTCCAAGGTTCATGTGTTTATTTCAATGCATTCTTTGACAAGAAAAAGAATTGAGTCGAAGCAACAAGCCATGCAATCAAAAGAAACAAAAATTCAAATTTTGACTTGGTTAATTGATTAACCTGGGCAAGATTTGAATATTTTGTTTGAATTCAGCATAATCTCAGCCCTTGATCTCATTTGGAATATTTTAGATCACATCATTTTAATTCCCCTACATCACTTTGATCATTTCCCACCATATACCTTCACTAATCACCACTCTTTTATGAATTTCCCTCCAATTTTAATTCCAACCCTAATTTTGATTATCCAAGCCTTATCCTATTCCACCAAAATTCCAATCCTAAAGTCGTAAAATAGAGGCATCATTTCATTCATTTCTCAAGCTTTAGAGAGCCAAAAAACCCCTTGCAAAATATCTCCTCAAACCTCAAAATTCACCAAATCTCATTTTCTTCTTTTTAAAGTTATCAAGAATTTGCATTGAACTCTTGAATAAATTTGAGCTAAACCTTCATCCTTTTCATTTTTCTTCTTAAATTTCAGTAGATCAAGCTTACTTGTGGATTAATTTGGAGTTTGTTATTGGATTAACTTGGTGCTCTTTGTTATTGATCCTTTGGATCATATATTGTTGTTTAATTGCAGGGTTCTGCTGTATTTTTCACTTTAAAATTTGTACCAATTTAGTTCATGATCATAAAGTGTTTGAAAATTATTTTAAAAGAAGATCATGCTGAATTTTGGCCAATTTTCTGCCTCTGGTTCAATGTTAATCGATTAACCAGTTGCAGTACAAACTAGGTAATTGATTAACCAGTGTAATTTGCGGAAGATTTGAAAATTTGGTTGTGTTAACCAATTAACCAAAGTGTTAATCGATTAACACTGCTCCAGAATGTGTTTTTGGCTCTTTTTTGGGACTGTTTTGCCTCCTTTTTCCCCCTCTTCCCCTCTCTTCTTATTTTTACCTTGTGAGACATTTTTGAGACTGATTTCTCTTTAATTTCAATGGACTTTGGGTGTAGATTAAAGAAGATAATATTCATTAGCTCAAATAAATCTTTAAGTGAATTATCTAATTCACTTTAGGTGCTTTGAATTAGTGATATATTTTTATACATGAATCCACCAAAACGAGTGATTGAACTTAAAGATGAAAGAATACCATAAGTGTAACTCAATTTAGTATTTATCTTTATTTTCGTGCGGCATTGCGTTCGGATGGCGATTTACATATCGTTTATCTCGTGTGTATTAGCACACACATTATATTGGTTGTCGTCATTTGTAGGGTAATTACTTTGTAAATTACTCGGCAATTTCTTAAGAAAGACCTAAATGTTCCCCTACTTTGGAATAAAAATCCAATTGGATAGTTGTACTTTCGTGGACCGGACCTAAATTGGTCGCACCACCCCAATGTTGGTTAATTATTTGCATTAGATCCATGACTTTTGAAGCTTGATGCATAGTTGCTTTGGGTATCCCAATCTTCTTTCAAGTCTTCATCAAATTTGGGTCTAATTGCATCGGTTAATAATCATAGTGTAAGATACTAAGCAAAATCGATTGCCTTCTCGGTTTTGGCACTAAGTATTTTGTTTCTCTCTTGGTTGTGGATGATTAAGTTCACCATACCATTATTATGTATATATTATTATTACTACAACTATATTACTATTTTAATTTCTTCTCACACCTTATCCTCTTTAATTTTCTTCTCGCACCCTTATCTCCTTACTTTTATTATGCTTTATCATTCATTATCCTGTTTATGTTTATGTCATTATATCTTTGTGCTTTTTCTTTTGTCCTTTGGACACAAAAATATTAATAAAAGATTAAACCTCTCAAAAAATTGTGATCTTGATATTGGACTATTGTTACTATCCTTTGCATTGGAAATGGAGTTTTGGACTTAGATCCTAGGAGTTAGTACTTTATCCTTTATTTGGCCATTTGCTAGCTTATGCTTATAAGGGTGGAACTCTTGTGCTTATGCTTGGAATTATCATCAAGTTGGTTAGATCTTTCATCATTTAGCAAACATGTTTGATTTTGATTCTAGAATGTTATAATTTTTTGAATTATTTGATCTAAATCGCTTATGTGCTAACTCACGATTGAAAAACTTATGGGAAAATATTATGTTGTTGCTACAATGATCTTCTAGTTTTTGCATCTAAATGTGACTCTGATCATTTACTTCTGAAGATTCTGAAGATCTCAAGTCAGATGTTGATCCGATCAAGTTTCTGAAGATTTTGAAGATCTCAAGTCAAATGTTGATGTGATCAAGTTTCTGACTGTTGATTGAAGTATCTTGTTAAAGGTTCTGAAGATTGTGAAGATCTCAAGTAAGATGTTGATGAAGTCAAGTTGTTAATTGATGATTGAAGATTTTAAACTCAAGAAAATAAAATCTTCTACTCATGATTCAAATAACTCTTTACTCAGAAGCCTCTAAAGAATAAGGAGATAAGTGTCACTCTCTGGATTTTCATCCAAGTACAAATGCGAAAGTGGCGCGAAAAAGGTAGAGTCACCAGCAATGTATTTTTATCCCGAAAGAATGGGAAAGGTAATGCTGCACAAACCTGAGGAAGAAGGAAAGGACAAGGTCCTACGAACCAAAGATCTGGGTTCGGGAGTCAGTTACGACCTGGGAAGGTATTAGCACCCCAGATTGTCCACCGTACCCGACGGGATCCACGCTTGCTTGTTTGTTTCAAAGGGTGAGAAAGTAGAACTGATGCTGAATAAAACTGCTGACTGGAATTGGAACTGAAATGAGAAATGGAACAAAAAGAGAACAAAAAGAAAGAATGGGGAAAATGTAGGGAAAATAAAGAGTGTGCTCGAATGGGCCCTACCCCACTGCCTACGTACCTCATCGGGAAAATGAGGATCAGAGTCGACGTAGTTCACCTAACTAAGGCGGGAACTATTTGTTTGTGTTTTTATATGGTTGGAACTGCGTATTGTAAACACCCCAAATTTGCCCTCACTAAGTTCACACCATGGCTTGTGATCTTTCATCTTTGCATAAGTTTAATCATATCATATCATGTTGCATTTTTGCTTCACTGCATTAGTTCAAGTTCATCTGCATCTAGGGTTTGTGACTTGAGCCATCCAAGATCCATCTGAGCCACTCCCAAGGCCATAAATCATTTCAAGATGGTCCATGTATGTTCAAACATCATTTTATATCCCTTAAAGATCAAGGAAGCCAAAGAATCACAAGAACTGGCAAAGCATGGAAGCAGAGCTAGGGTTTAACTACACAGATGACCTAAAATTAGGGTTTTGGTTTCAGAGGCCATAACTCCAATTTTTTTGGTCATTCTTGTTTCTATTGGTCTCAATATGTTATAAGGATCATGTGTACCAAGTTTTATGAAGAAATACATTATGGAAGTCATCTGATCACTAGGTAACTTCTTGAGCAAGTCAGAGCAAAATATGGGCATCTGAGGCCCCCCAACATGGAACCAAAGTGGATTTTTCATCAAATTGAGGTTATATGATCTTTATTTGATCATTGAAGAGCTTATAAGTTCACAAAATTGAAGAAAAGTGAGATAAGCCAAAAGTTGCCAAAAATGGAAATGACTTGTAATGTAAACTTTCCATTTTGGGAAAGTTTTTCAACCTCCTCTTTTTCAACCAAAAATGCTTCAAATGAAACATTGTTGGTCATGAAAGTTGTAGATTGGATCATTCCCTTTTCTAAAAAATCCCAAAAAATTCATATTGCATCTTTAAACATTTAGAGACATTGTCATACCATCCACACAAATTTCTTTTTGGTTTTGAACCATCTTTGATAATTTTCTTGAATTTAGGGTTCATAAAATTCACATTTTAGAACCCTAACTTCAAGAATTATTTTCTACCTAACCAAGAATGATATTAGAATGGTTCTTTTTGCATTGATCTTCATTTGACATGTAGTTTCTAACATAATTTTTTCATAAATTTCTTCAACCTTTTTGAATTGATTTGCATTTTTTCCCTTTAGGTACCTTAAAACCCTAGATAACTTAGAAAAATCATAACTTCCTTAGGGTTAAGAGTTAGGTGTTCTCCTTTTGGGTACGAAATCATATGGGGTTAGGGTTATTTTGATTGCATTTTCAATTTTTTATCATGCCATTTGCTTCTGTTTTTGAGTTTTGCATCTCATGTTGTATGAAAACCCTAATTTCTCATCTTCCTTTGCATACCTCTTACATATGCTTGCATTCATAAACTTGCTATGAAATTTTATGCATTCACATGACTTATAAGACATCTTAGGACACATTAGACTCATGTTTGATCATTTATTCATCCATTTGCCATGTTATGCATTCATCACATTCCATGAGCATTCATGAACTTTCATGCTTCATTTGCATTCTCCTCACTTGTATGATCATTCACAACTCTTGACATACATTTTCATCATCTCTTAGCATCATTTACATCATGAACATGCTTCTGGTTTTGGTTTGCATTCTTGCATTCATTTCATTTTCATTTCATCTTCATTTCCTTTTGCTAACTTTTCAGGTGGTAAGTACTTTGAGAAGTGAATTTGCATTCACTTCTCACAATCTCTTCTCATCTCTCTTATGGATTCATTGCTGCATTTTGCTTTTGTTTTAGAGTGAGCTTGCTCATTCATGTTCCTTCTCCACTTTCCTTCTTCAAGTGACTTATCTTCTTAAGTGAAGTAAGTTAACTTGTTTCTTCTGCTTCTCCTCCTTCCATCTTGTCTTCTCCTTGGTGGTTTTTCTTGAAGATCTCTTGCAAGTCTCATAAACCCTAGGAACACCCAAGCATGTTAACAATTAGGGTTTGATTAGTCCCCCATTAAGTTTACCTTTGTGTCATCTTCTGTGTCTCTCCTCTCACCTCATAATCAGGGACTAAACCTTCAAGGCTTTAAGGCTTTGTGATTAAGGTTATGCCTGCATCCTTCTCTTAGGATGGAGTGTATAACTTTAATCCTAAGTGTTAAACCCTTTATGTATTTAAATCTCTTAGTCAATTCATCTAATAATCACTGAGACATAAAGCTTGTAACTTGGGCCTTGCATTAGGGTTCTAATTCTTCCTTAATTGGTTAAGAAGTACTAACCCTAGTGTTAATGGACAAGTCCCCCTCAAGTTGTCTTACAAACCATAAAATTCACTTCTTAATCTTATCATTAATTAAAATCCACTCTAATAAAGGTTTTTTTTGTCATGAGGTTAATCCCTAATCATGGATTAAGTTGAGGTATCTTCCTCAGCTTAAATGTTCTCATCTATTATCCTTCTATTAGGATGGTGTAATGGGTCCATTAAATCCTTGATTATGGCTTAAACTCATTACTTAACACTAAACAAAAATACCAAAAACATCTAAATAATTGCAAGTAGGTTAATGATCTTAATCCTACATCATGGTGATCAAGTGTGAGGTGCTTACTTCATACTTAAGGTATTCTCATTACCCCTAATCAGAGGGAGGATGTGATGAGTTTACTAACCCTTGGTTTAGGCTTAAGCTCATTTTCTTATGACAAACTCCAAAAGCAATAAAAGATTGAAAACTCAAAAAACAAACAATAATCGTCTCCTCCGGGATTCTTTTCTCACCTCATTCACTCATAAACGAGAACTCGCTTCTTCCGTCTAATGCAAGACAGTTTGCACCTGAGCCAGACAGGTCATAAACTTGAGCATAGGCAAGCAAGCAGTTCATAAGTCAATTTATCTTTCAGTCTCTTTGAGTCGAACTACGGTGTTCTGACTTCCTCATTGCACGAGAGGATACGTAGGCATAACTTAATTGTTATTGAACAAAAGTCTCTGTATATTCCCCCTCTTCCAGCATTATTCTTTAAGCCTCATTCCTGAGCAATTCACTTCACATTTCTTTTGGACTGACACTTGTACATTCTTTTCCAGCTTTTGCACATAGATTGCACTGACACTACCCCTTTAAACACAAACTTTCAAGCATGGATCCCGTCGAGTACGACGGGCAATCTGGGTGCTAATACCTTCCCAGATTGTAACCAACCCCCTTTCTCAGTTTCTCTGGTTCGCGACCGTCTTATTCATATCTTTCTTGGTTTATGCAGTATTACCTTTTCTTCGGGATAAAAATGCCTAGCTGGCGACTCTTTTCAGTTCATTTCATTTATCCTTTCGCCGACCGTTCGCGCTTGTACCGAGATGCAAATCTTCGGGAGCGACACGTATGTTTATGCTCAGGTGTTGCAGGCTCGTCTGGTACGAGTGTGTTTAGTGTCTTGCAAATGAGACAAGTCGTTGCAAGTTCGTGTTTAGAATGAAGGAGATGAGAAAGAGAAATTCCCGCAGGAAAGTTGCTTATTGTTTGTTGTTTGCTTTTTAAGTGTTTTGTATGAATTTGGCACAAGGAAGTGAATTCAAACTCTTTTCCATGGAATGTATAATTTCTACTACATTCTAAGATGGAATAATAGAAAAAGCACACCAAGTAAGGAGAATTTATCCAAGACTTGTTTCCAAGGATTAGGGTTTAAGTTCAATAGCTTGTTGAACTTATTACATGTTTTTGTTGTCTGTGAAGAAGTGTCTTTTAGATTTTTTCTTTGTAAAACAACCCCTTGATAAGACTTATACATCATGCTAGACAAGCCTACGCCATTCCAAGATGTAATGAATGTAAGTGCATCATGGAATAAGGCTATACACAAGGGACTATTTCAATCCTTTATTAAATGTCTTTTGAATTTTTGTTTGAAGATGAGAAGAGAAAGACTCAAAGGCAAAGGTCAAAGCTAATGGGGGACTAAGATACAATCCTAAGTTATCTTATTATATACAAGAGGTGATCCTATGGTTAATGAAGTATTCTAACCTAAGGAGCAAAAGGAAAATAAAGAAGAAAAAGGATGCAACTTACTTCCTAAGGAAGACAAGTTGGTCCTAGCAAAGGGGAATCCTACCAATCACAAATATGGAAGTAAAAGGAAATTAAATGCAAATTAAATGCATAAAAAATAAAAAGTGTAAGTTATAGGGAACTTACCTCAACCTCCCTACAAAAAAAAAAGGTTAGTGTTGCATATTATTTAAAATAATAAAGCAAACAAAGTACTAATTAAACCCTAAAGCCTAGGAACTAAACTAAACGCAAATGCAAAATTCAACAACTTTTTACAGCTCCTAAATGCATAAACAGTTAGGAAAACAATGCTCAACACAAACAGCGTACTGCAGCTAACACACAACATGCAAAAGTAGGTGTAAAAAGTCACAAACAACATGAACAACATAGCAAACAACATACATTTTACAACTATTGTACCAAAAACAGCTGCGAAAACATGAGGCAGATTTGATTATTTCCATTTTTATGCACAAATGAATGGAATATAAGGCAAATACAACACAAAATACAATGAACAAACATCATATGATATCTCTACACATGATTATGAATTTATTAACATGCGCACATGGATTTGATTCACTTCTTTAAAGAAAAATGATGAAATGACATGCATTCTTTTCAAGTTTGGCACAAATGATTATTCAAGCATAAAGAGTGAACATGCATCATTTCTAGCATCATCAATTGAACATGCATTGGTACTGAAATCAGAATTGAAGCATTTTAGCATGGTGATCAATCAAGTGAATGAAGCAAGCATATGAATTTATGAAGCATTTGATCATAATCACAAAAAGTGTATTTTTAACAAGTCGGCATTTATTGCAAACAAATAAAGAAGCAAACATGTAATAGCATGAATCTTAACCTGAAGCGGATCAACAACAACTAAATGCAACAGGTAAACAAGAAATCAAGATCAAGTGCGAACATGGGAATTTGGAAACTTTGAACAATATGCAACATTTTTTATTACGCGCACAAGCATCCGAAACATGTACCGATCACAAAGGTGAAGCAAAACAGAACTTGAAACCATTATTATCATGCTAACAAAGAAGTTCAAACATGGTAACAACCTTCACAATTCAATTTGAGCATCAATTCACAATTAAGCAAAAAATCGGAGATAAACGAAACGTGCTTCGTAAGTTGTCGAAACTATGGACACCTACTCATAAACAACTCCTAAAAACTCCCTAAAATCATATACTAAAGATCCATGATGATTGGAGGGGGAATGGATATCAAAAATGCAAGAAAAAGCAAGAATTTTTCATTCTGATTCAGTGGTAACCGGTTACTACCTATGAGGTAACCGGTTACCAGTTCAAAAACTGGACCTTTTTTAGCAAAATTAACACAGGTAACCGGTTACTACCTGTGTGGTTACTTACTCTGCAACCAGAATAAAAAATTATGCATTTTTCTTGGAAAATTCAGCATCAACTTATCCAAAGAAGCTCTGACCTAATGCATATCAATTAAGTACGAAAACTACACCTAAATGCAACTATTTAATACCAATTAAAGTCACAAACACATCAAGATTCTAAAGCCTAAAGATCCAAACAATTAAAGCATCAAAAATTAAGAAAATGTGAAGAACGCGCGTCGAGATGAAGAGAGATAATTTAAAACGAGATGTGATTATGAGATCCACCAACCTATAAATCCGAGATTCGCTTTGGTAATTTTTGTAATGTTGAAACGATACGCGATAGGAGAGAAAATCGTAGTTGGGGGCTTCGATCCGTGAATGCACAAAATAAATGCGGTTAATGCAAAATCTTCAAAAATCACTTTCGTAAGTTGAAGAAAACTCCAAGACCGTTGCAACTTGTTTGATAATCCGTGAAAATGATGCAAATGGTAGTGGCTTAGCTTCCGATTCTTTAAGTTTCAATGATAAACTTGAAGAATCTTGGTGATGATGAAGCTTTGGTGTGGGTTTGGAAAATGGAGAAGAATGAGAGAATTGAGCGAAATTGAGAAGGTTGAAGATGAAAAATGATGAAAAATGAAGTGTTGTTATGAGGTTTGGAGTGAAAACGGTTTATATTGTGTTAGGTTTGGAGTGAGGCTTGAGTTAGGGGCTAGGCTTGGGACATTAGGTTTGGGATATAGTTTAGGAGTTAGTTAGAGCCACTAGAATGTTCCTTGGAATATTCCCTATAATATTCCTTGGAATATTCCATAGGAAGATGGTAGAAAGTTCTAGAAAATGGTGGAATGCAAGGTAAGGTGAAAAAAATGGAAAAGTGGAGAAGAATCAACTAAAATTTTGAAATTTTGAAAATTTGGGCGATGTAACCGGTTACTACCTGTGAGGTAACCAGTTACTTCAACCAAAATTTGAATTTTCTTCTTTTTGGTGGGAAACCCTGGATATCCTGTCTCTGTCTTATTTTCTAAGATTATTTTCCTTCGGAGGACCGGTAGATGCCAAATAACCCCTGATCACATGCCTTATGCATATGCAAATGTTGATGATTTATTTTATTATTATCATTATTTTTTAATGCATTGCGATGTGGATGAATATGCTCAATGACATGAAAAATGGGAGGGAAAATTTTAAGGTATTACAGCTGCCCCTATTCAATCATCTGCAGACCTGGGTGAATAATAGCGACGACTTTTAGACATTCAAGGTATGAAATGATTGAATACTCGAATAAAACCTGGAAATTTGAACTCTGCGGAAGAGGAAAATGTCATCTTCTCTTATTTATCATTGTTTTTTTCTCTTGTGTTTTTTTTGTTTTGACCTCTGAATAGGGTGCGGGAAACAGAACCAGGTAGAATAGGATCATTCTACATAAACGAGAGCATGTGATGTGACTGCTGAGTGAATCAAGCCTCAGAATGGGAGCATGTTGGTGAAACAAGACTTAACAATGTGACTGCTGAGCGAATCAAGCCACAGAAAGGGAGCCTGTTGGCGAAACATGGCTTAAAAACGAGACAATTATACAAAACGAAACTCGTCAATGTGACTGCTGAGCGAATCAAGCCATAGAAAGGGAGCTTGTTGGCGAAATAGGGCTTAACGACACGACTGCTAAGCAAATCAAGCCACGGAAAGGGAGCCTATTGGCGAAACAAGGCTTAAAAACGAGACCATTGTACAAAATGGAACTCAACAATGTGACTATTGAGCGAATCAAGCCACAAAAAGGGAGCTTATTGGTGAAACAGGGCTTAACCACGCGACTACTGAGTGAATCAAGCCACGGAAAGGGAGCCTGTTGGCGAAACAGGGCTTAAAAATGAGACCATTGGCGAAATGGAACTCGACAATGTGACTGCTGAGCGAATCAAGCCACAGAAAGGGAGCATGTTGGCGAAACAGGGCTTAACGACCCAACTGCTGAGTGAATCAAGCCACGGAAAGGGAGCCTGTTGGCGAAACAAGGCTTAAACACGAGACCTTTGGCGAAACGAAACTCAACAATGTGACTGTTGAGTGAATCAAGCCACAAAAAGGGAGCCTATTGGCGAAACATGGCTTAACGACCCGACTGTTGAGCGAATCAAGCCACGAAAAGGGAACCTGTTGGCGAAACAGGGCTTAAAAACAAGACCATTGTACAAAACAGAACTCGACAATGTTACTGCTGAGCGAGTCAAGCCACCGAAAGGGATGACAAATATTGACTTGGAAAGACAACGGTGCCTGGAAAATGATATAAGTATCCTCTGTGGGGAGCATTTCAGGTTTAAAAGATGTTATAGGTTGTATGTAATATACCTCAAAATTGGCCCATGCTGTCATGCATATGTTTGAATTTATGGCGTAATGCTCCAAGCTGATGGAAATGCTACGCTTTGGAGGACATAAATGCAATGATGATTATGCGTATGCGAATGAAAAGGGATCTCATGGCAAGGAGACTAAAAGTATCCTAGATGGTTTGACTAGGAAGAAACGATGATCACTGCATTGATCCGGTCCCTCCTTGTGAGGAGAAAACAACTCTGCGGGGAACGTTGTTAATGATACACCGGCTCTGAACTGCCGTCATTGCCAAAAATAAATTGGACTTCGAGATTGGAGAGCCAAGACCCTGTTGCAGATGAACTCTTCTTGCGCGCTGATGGGGAAGTGAAGACCTTCTGACTTGGCTGGGGAGCCAGATATATGGCACTATTGAGGAAGCAACCTGTTAGGGGAGGAAAGACACTCCTTATACTGCTGGGGATTTCCCCTGTATTGAAAGGAAACCTCTGCTCGAGGAGGACAAACATCTTTTGTCATTATTGCTGGGGAAGAATTTCAACTTCACTTCTACTGGGGACAACAGGAGAAACACGGGAAGACACCTGTTCTGGTTTGAGTACTGTCGTTGAAATATTCTTCCTGAAAGTTCACTTTAGCTCTACTAGCAACGCATGTACCTGCACTTGCATAAACACAACTGATGGTTCCTGCAACATGGAGAATTAGTTTGGACCTGTATTCCCCAGGCTCAAGGTATGAATCATCATCCTGGCCACTTAACACCCCCTTTTAGAGTTATATTAGATGTTTTTGTCCTCCTGTATGAGTTAGAAAGCATTTGAATGTTTGCAACACAATATAAATCACAATTTGCTGGACGTTTTTGCAATCAATCAATGCTAGATAAAAACAAAAACAAAAGTAGCTAGTCACAATTTTGACTGAAATTGAATTTTATTGATTTGGAAAATGGCCATGAATAGGCATTACATCAAGAAGCAATTCCCTGGAAAGAGGAAATAGCCAAAAAAGGAAAACAGACTATCCTATTGGCAATGTGAAAAATGGATCTAATCAAGTTTCGACTCGGCTATAACTTGTATATCTTCAAGACTGTCCGCTTGCTCTGCCCTTTGAGAAAGGTGATTGAACTGGTCTTCAACCCTTAGAATAACCTTAGTTGCAGATGGATTATGGACTTCGTAGATCGCAGTCGTTCGTGTCAGTCCCTCTTTTGCGGGGATCGCCGTTTCGGGTTTTCAATCCACCGGGATACCCTTTTTTGCCTGATTTGTCCGGTGTGACTTTTCAACTCAGCGGGTGTACATTTTTTTCAATATTTCCCTAATTTTTTCCCGAGCCTTTTATTCTGTTTTTGGCTCGCCGGGATGCCCATTTTTGCCTGGATCTTTATTCTTTTTTTATCCAGCGGGTCTTTTTACACAAAGTATTTTCTTACTGCGTCTGCGTTGACAGGGGAATAAAAGTTTTCCCCATCCATGGTTGTTAGCATCAAGGCTCCGCCTAAGAAAACCTTTTTTACCATGAATGGTCCTTCATAATTGGGTGTCCATTTTCCCCTGTGATCGTTAAGAGGAGGAAGAATCCTTTTCAGCACCTGTTCACCTGGTATGTACCTTTGAGGCCGTACTTTCTTGTCGAAAGCCTGTTTCATCCGCCGCTGATACAATTGTCCATGGCATACAGCTGTTAGGCATTTTTCTTCAATCACGCTCAGTTGATTGTACGTGGATTAGAGCCATTCAACTTCATCTATCTTGATGTCCATCATTAACCTCAACGAGGGGATCTCCACTTCAATTGGTAGGACTACCTCCATACCATATACCAATGAGAACTGGGTTGCCCCTGTTGAGGTACGCACAGACGTTCGGTACCCATGTAGCGCAAATGGTAGCATCTCATGTCAGTCTTTGTATGTCACAACCATCTTCTGCACGATCTTCTTGATGTTCTTGTTGGTCGCCTCGACTGCGCCATTCATCTTTGGGCAATATGGCGAAGATTTGTGATGATCTATTTTGAAATCCCGACACAAGTCAGCCATCATCTTGTTGTTGATATTAGAACCATTATCAGTAATGATTCTTTCGAGAATTCCATACCGGCAAATAATATCTCTTTTGATAAACCAGGCTACCACTTGTTTAGTAACGTTGGCATAAGACGCCGCTTCGACCCACTTCGTGAAATAGTCAATAGCAACCAGGATGAAGCGGTGAATGTTGGAATTTGTTGGCTCAATCTTGCCAATCATATCAATTCCCACATGGTGAACGGCCATGGTGAAGACTTGACACTCAAAGGATTCGGAGGTACATGGACCTTATTGACATAAATCTGGCACTTGTGACATTTGCGGGATTATTTACAGCAATCGGATTCCATGGTGATCCAATAATATCCCGATCTCAACAATTTATTAGCCATAGCATGTCCTCCAGCATGGGTACCTAAGGAGCCTTCATGAACCTCTTGCATCAACAGGCCTACTTCGTGTCTATCCACGCATCTGAGCAGAACCATGTCGAAGTTTCGCTTGTATAGCACATCATCTTGATTCAAAAAGAATCCACCTGTCAGTCTTCTGAGGGTCTTCTTGTCTTTACTAGATGCCCCAGTTGAGTACTCTTGAGTCTTCAAGAAGTGCTTGTTATCATGATACCAAGGTTTGTTATCTTCACCACTATCAACTACAAAGACATAAGCAGGTCTTTCAAGATGGGAGACCATGATTCGAGGCATGAAATTCTCTTGACAAACTTTAATCATGGATGATAAAGTTTCTAGAGCATCAACAAACTGATTTTCATCTCGAGGAATATAACTCAGCTTGACCTTGGCGAAGAATGTTAGCAGCCTCTTGGTGCAATCCCTGTAAGGAACCAAGTTAGGTTGATGAACTAACCATTTTCCATTGACTTGGTTCACTATCAGAGCAGAATCTACGAAGATCTCGAGGTTCTTAACTCGCAAGTTGATTGCCTCTTCAACCCCCATGATGCAAGCTTCATACTCTACCTCATTGTTAGTGCATTCGAAAGTCAACCGAGCAGCTAAAGGTGTATGGACCCCTTCTGGTGAGATGATGACATCACCTACTCCGCTTCCGTTCATGTTCACAGTTCCGTAAAGCATCAACTTCCATTTGGATTCAGGGTCTGGCCCCTCCTCCGGAAGTGGTTCTTCATAGTCTTTCAACTTGAGGAACATGATGTCCTCATCCGGAAACACGAATTTCATGGGTTGATAATCGTCAATTGGCTGCTGAGCCAGGTATTTTGACAATACACTCCCTTTGATTGCTTTTTGCGAAGTGTAATGGATATCATATTCTATTAGAATCATCTGCCATCGGGCTACCCTTCCTATTAGAGTCGGCTTCTCGAAGATATATTTTACAGGATCCATCTTGGAAATCAGGAAAGTGGTGTGAGTCAACATGTACTGTCTTAGTCGGCGAGCAGCCCATGCCAAAGCGCAGCAAGTTTTCTTGAGTAGTGAGTAGCGTGTCTCACAATCGGTAAACTTTTTGCTAAGGTAATAAATGGCGTGCTCTTTTCGGCCAGACTCGTCCTGCTGACCCATCACACATCCCATCGATCCTTCGAGCACAATAAGATACATGATTAAGGGTCTCCCTGGCACTAGAGGCATGAGAATTAGAGGTTCTAACAAATACTCCTTGATTCGGTCAAAGGCTTATTATCAGTCTTCATTCCATTTGATGGCCTGATTCTTCCTCAAAAGCTTAAAGATGGGCTCACACGTGGCTGTTAGGTGAGAGATAAATCGTGCAATGTAGTTTAGTCTCCCTAAGAAACCACACACTTGCTTTTTAGTCTTTGGCTCAGGCATCTCTTTGATGGCTTTTACTTTGGCTTGATCAACCTCAATTCCCCGCTCACCAACAATGAAACCCAGTAACTTGTCGGAACGTACCCCAAAGGTGCACTTGTTCGGATTCAACCTCAATCTGAACTTCCGAAGCTTGTCAAATAACTTTTCTAAATTGACCAAGTTCTCTTCTTCTGTTTGGGATTTTGCTATCATATCATCAACATAGACCTTGATTTCATGATGAATCATGTCGTGAAATAGCATCACCATTGCCCGTTGGTAAGTGGCTCCAACATTCTTAAGACCAAACAACATGACCTTGTAACAGAAGGTGCCCCAAGGCGTGATGAAGGTAGTCTTTTTCATATCATCGGGAGACATCTTAATCTGGTTATAACTTGAAAAACTGTCCATGAAAGAGAACACAAAAAATTGAGCAGTATTGTCAACAAGCACATCTATGTGAGGCAGAGGGAAATCATCTTTAGGGCTGACCCTGTTCAAATCCCTGTAGTCTACACACATTCTAACTTTACCGTCTTTTTTAGGGACCGATACAATATTAGCAACCCATGGAGGGTAACTAGTCACATCCAAAAAGCCAACATCAAATTGCTTATGTACTTCCTCTTTGATTTTCATTGCCATATCCTGGCGTGTGCGCCTCAACTTTTGCTTCACTGGCGGGAAGTCTTCTCTCAAAGGCAGCTTGTGTACCACAATATCGGTGTCTAAACCAAGCATGTCCTGGTAAGACCAGGCGAAGACATCCACATATTCTCGAAGCATGGCAATTAGACGAGTCTTGATAGATTCCTCTAACGCGGCCCCGATCTTGACTTCTTTCTTGACCTCTTCGGTACCCAGGTTTATCACATCGATGGCCTCTTCATGTGATTGAATCATCTTTTCTTCCTGTTTCAGTAATCTGGCTAACTCTTCAGGTAGTTTGCAATATTTTTCACCTTCATCATCAGCTTGGTAAATCGGATTGTTAAAGTCATACTTAGCCATAACAGGGTCGTCGTTGATAAGGTCCGTTGAAGAGCACCTGCATGAATTATGATTCACACAAGGCTTTAGAAGGAGTTTGAAAAAAATGAAAACATTGCCATCTTTTAAAACTTTTCTTTCTTTTTTGAAAACAAAAGCAAAAATGAAAGACAAGGAACAACATGGATGAATGCAAAACGTCAGCTTTATTAATGATTATGGTATTGTGTTAGGAACAAAAGAACCCTTACAATAAGCTATTATGCCATGGGCAAGACATAGTGCTTGAGTACAGGAAGGACAAAAGCAAAAATCATTACTCTTCAAAGGAGGTGACTGAGATGAACCTTTCAAATGACCAATTGTTAAGCTGAGTCTCTGGAGCACAAGGTCTGATCCACTTGTCTAAGTCACAATCACTATCAACTGTGTCGTCTTGCATTGTGTTGATATTCCCATAATCAACCATTCCTGCACTTGTGAAGGTAATCGGGCCTTGACGACCTCTAGCGCTCTGTCCAGATGATGACTGCCTAGGATGGTAGCCAACACCAAACATATCCTTCTTTTCTGATACTTCCACTGGACTTCCCCAGCCTTCTCGTATTCCTGATTCCACTACCTTCAAAGCTTGCTTATAAGAGGTTATGGAAACCCCTTTCTTTGATTCTTCAGAAGTGTCATACCCACAAATTTGTCCTACCCATATAATTTTACTAACCATTATGCAAAATTCAAAAAAAATGTGTTTGTTATTTCATTTGTCGTGCTAGATGGATATGCTCAGGTTATGCAAGTTGGCCAACATTTTCCAAGATTGATGTCATTCCTCAAGGGCTTGATTTTAGGCCATAATGTGTTCAATGATTAAGGGGAACTTATGATTATCATTAATCTCTTTCATTTCAAAAGACATTGTTGATTGATTTAAAAGTTTTTTGAAGAAGTTCTTTTCAAGGAATGGCTTCTAAGCCAAAACATTATCATGAGAGGCGTAATTTGATGTTGATTTTTTTTTTGGGATCATGAGTGGAGGAGGTCAGCGCTAGTTGGTTTAATGTCGAGATTAATCGAATTTGTAATTCAAAGAAGCCCACACTGATATCTAAAGTCCCAAAAATGTATCAATTATGGATTTTTTTGACAAGAATTAGTGAGTTGAGGTTTCAAGCATTATGCAAGAAGCATTCAAGATTTGAAGGTTTAAGTGGTAATTGGATTACAAGATTCAAATTATAAGAGCTTGGAATTATTAATTCAATCGATTTCAAGGCTTAGCAACGTAATTTCAAGAATGCAAGTCTAAATGTAAATTGAAAGAATTCCAAAAGGACCCAAAATCAAGATTTACGAAAATAGACTGAGTCCAATAGTACACTTGGTACAAATTCACAGCTGCATTGAAATAAGAGTTCAAAAGTTATTACAAATTCCATTGATAGTAATTCAAGTTCTTATGAGTACAAGATGCATATTGTCAAAAAGGAAGGAATGCACATGAATAACGAGTCTTAATTATACCAACTTTTGCGAGATTCAATGTCAAGTTTGCAAGACCTTTAATTCTTTAAGGTGAGGCACTTTAAGCTATGATTATTTCTTCCTTTTCCTGTTATACTCCCTTCCAAGACACATTCTAGATGCAAATTATCCTCATCATCATGAAAGCTTAAAGATAGTCCAAAGTCTCACAAAAAGGGAAAGCTCACATAACTCAGCTGCATGTTGTTCCTGGTGTTACTCATGTAGTTGATGAAACCACACTATTTCATACGACTGATCCATCCTTGCAGGTTGTGGATGACATTGACCTTGATATGGAATTTATTGTAGGCAGGGGAAAGAGAAACCATCATAAGAAAATGATGTCGCATCCCTGTAATGTTACTTCTGGTGAACAGATTCTCCATTGTGATCTTGATCTGCATGATGGATACGACATAAATGTTTCTCATTCCAGTGAGATGTTTATAACTGTGTCTAGCGTCAGCCTCAGAACCATACCATCTCAATTGTCACCTCCTTGCCGGCCACCACCTTTATTAGATCCAAGCAAGGGATATACTAGTGAATCTCATTCCAACAGTGAGCGGATTGAATCTGAAGATACTTTAGTTGATGGTTCACCACCTTTCTTTGATGTGGAGGTTGATATTAATTCATCTGCTTATGTTGTGAAAGAAGCCACAGACAGATCAAAAGCAAAAGTTAGGACTGTTAAAGATTTGAAGGGGAGAAAGAAGAGGGGTTCTGAAAGCAGCATAAAATCAACTTTTGATGTCTTCCTCGAGATGAATCTACCCAAGTCTTCCTATGACTAATATTCAGGTCAAGCCATCATAACTAAGTGTTATCCATACTATCCTCTTGATCGAGCAAGACCTGTAAAAAAGCCATTACACAAAGAATGAGAAATGCACAAATCTCAAACACATTCTACCTAAGTTCAGGAAATTTGTTACCACAAGGAACTGATCTTTTTCATCTTTGTGACAAGAACATTGCATCAAACTCATGCCAAACTGATCTTTTCCGCTCACAGAAACTTCTACAAGTTTTGAGATACCTGCGGAATACGAAAACTGAGTTAGTATTCATTTCAACTATCTCATGAACAAGTATCACCAAGCTGCCTTAGCTCTGACCTACCAAGTATCCAACTCTTAACACCAAGTCTCCATATCCACTCCAATGCAAATGTCTCATGTCATAAGCGCGCACATGAAATAAAATGAAACATATGGTCAGCATATTATACAAGCAAAGCAATGAGAATTCAGAAGCAAAATTCATCAAATATGGACACTCTAAACACACAGCAACTGAAACAAATCAGAGCAAGCAATGGAAACTTACAGCAGTGAAAACAGATACTCTAGCAGTAAAAGTCAGGCAGAAACAAATTCTTCAGAAAAATAACAAATTATACTATAGACAAAAAAAAACAAATGAATATCCTTTGGTCCCCACAAATTGGATAGGGAATTCCTTCTAACGGAATGAAAGCAACATTTCCCACATGGGAAGGAATATTCCTTTGTAAATCCTTCAAAACTCGCACGTATCAGAAGCTACAAAGGGCTCACTATAAAATCTGCCAATCATTAGCAATCAGGGGCTACCAACACACAGACCTACCTACACCTGAAAAACCCTAAAAAAAACGGCAGTGAGAATGATTTGAGAATCGGCCATAAACACCATACTCTAAAGCTCAGAAGAAAATCATGAATCTTCTTATAACCTCACATTGAAGTTATAAGCAAGATGAGTTAAGACCTCCATTCCTATTTTCACAACAAAAACAACAAAGTTATCAGAAAAGTGTTAAAGAAGAAGGGTAAAAAAGAATCGAAGAGTAGCGAAGAACGAAGAAAGCGAACAAAAGCGTACTTTTACCTGAGAAGTTCATCCGCACAAGCATATTCAAAAGGTTCTTCAAGAGGTATACCACCCCCTTCATTTTCTTCTTCGCTTCGTGTTCATTCATTTGTTACTGCTTTTGAACTTGCTTGTGTTTTTTTGTTTTGTGTTTGTGCTTGCTCCTTGCTTGATTCGTGAAATAGGGTTTGTTTTCAGTTTAGTTTTGATTTGAGTTTGTGGTGAGGTTTTTTTTAAAGAAATGGATCCCTTATTTGAAAAGAGATCGAAATTTTGAGGGGGGGTTTGTATCTGTGTTTTGAATATTGAAGTGGTGAGTCGCCGGAGAAGACGGTGGTGCCGCCGTCAGCCACCGGCCTTCTCCGGCCATGTTAGGTTTCCGTTGTCCTTTCATTTTGCAGAGAAAGAGATAGCGAGAGGCATTTCTTTGGTGAGAGAGTGAGAGAGACGAGCATTAAGTGTGGGGTTTTTCTTATAAGTTTGATTTCCAAAAAAAAGCTCTGCACCCTCTCTTGTTTATTTTCATGACCGTTAGGTGGGTGGCCTTGGGAAGGCGAAACGATGACACTTGTCACCGCCATTGATAAGTGTCACAAGTGGGAAGTCTTCAATGTAAACCCTTATATTCACCTTCTTGTAGTTCTCATCGTAGACCCTTATGTTTGTGCCCTTGGATCAAAGTTGTCGCTCCCACCAAATGACACCTGGCCAAGAGGGGTACAGACGCGAACGGTCGGCAAAAAAGAGAGAACACACAAGGGTGA
Source organism: Lathyrus aphaca (assembly GCA_963966055.1). Lineage (NCBI taxonomy): Eukaryota > Viridiplantae > Streptophyta > Magnoliopsida > Fabales > Fabaceae > Lathyrus > Lathyrus aphaca. Next base: position 407,753,706 of record OZ014521.1, on the reverse strand, counting down.
ACTCAGAAAGACAAGAGTCGCCAGCTAGGCATTTTTATCCCGGAGGAAAGGTAATGCTGCGTAAACCTAAGAAAAGATGGATAAGACGGTTGCGAACCAGAGAGACTGAGAAAGGGGGTTGGTTACAACCTGGGAAGGTATTAGCACCCAGATTGTCCGCCGTACTCGACGGGATCCACGCTTAAAAGATTAGTGTTTTAAAGGGGAAGTGTCAGTGCAATCTGTGTATCAAAGCTGGAAAAGAATGCGAGTGTCAGTGTAAAATAAATGTGAAGTGTATAGGAGAAGTGTCAGTGTAAGAACAGGAGTATGAAGCTCAAGACTATGAGGCTTAAAGAATGATGCTGGAAGGAGGGGGAATATACAGAGACTTTTGTTCGATAACCGTTAAGTTATGCCTACGTATCCTCTCGTGCAATGAAGAAGTCAGAACACCGTAGTTCGACTCAAAGAGACTGAAAGATAAATTGACTTATGAACTGCTTGCTTGTCTATGCTCAAGTGTATGACCTGTCTGGCTCAGGTGCAAACTGTCTTGCATTAGACGGAAGAAGCGAGTTCTCGTTTGTGAGTGAATGAGATGAGAAAAGAATCCCGGAGGAGACGATTATTGTTTGTTTTTGTATTTTCAGTCTTTTATTGCTTTTGAAGTTTGTCATAAGTTAATGAGCTTAAGCATAAACCAATGGGTTAGTAAACTCATCACATCCTCCCTTTGATTAGGGGTAATGAGAGTAACTTAAGTGTGAAGTAAACACCTCACACTTAATCACCATGGTGTAGGATTAAGATCATTAACTTACTTGTGATTATTTAGATATTTTTGTTGTTTTTGTTTAGTGTTAAGTAATGAGTTTAAGCCATAATCAAGGATTTAATGGACTCATAACACCATCCTAATAAAAGGATAATAGATGAGAACATTTAAGCTGAGGAAGGCTCCTCAACTTAATCCATGATTACGGATTAACCTCATGACAAAACAAAGCCTTTATTAAAGTGGATTTTAGTTAATGATAATATTAAGAAGTGGATTTTAGGGTTTGTAAGACAACTTGAGGGGGACTTGTCCATTAACACTAGGGTTAGTCCTTCTTAACCAATTAAAAAAGAATTAGAACCCTAATGCAAGGCCCAAGTTACAAGCTTGATGTCTTGATGATTATTAAGTGGATTGATTAAAGGATTTAAACACATTAAGGGTTTAACACTTAGGATTAAAGTTATACACTCCATCCTAATAGAAGGATACAGGCATAACCCTAATCACAAAGTCTTAAAACCTTTAGGGTTTAGTCCCTGATTATGAGATGAATAGAGAAGACTCAAAGATGACATAAAGGTAAAAGCTAAATGGGGGACTAATCAAAACCCTAATTGTTATCATGCTTGGTGATCCTAGGGTTTGTGAGGCTTAAGAGAGAAAGATCTTCAAGGAACCACCATGGAGAGGAGCAGATGAAAGGAGCAAGAAGCAAAGAGAAGCAAAACAACTTGCTTCACTTAAGAAGACAAGTTGCTTGAAGAAAGAAAATGAGATGAGCATGAATGAGCAAGCTCAATCCAATACACAAGATATAATGCAGCAAAGAAGGTATGAAAGAGATGAAAAGAGATTGTGAGAAGTGAAGGCAAATCCACTTCTCAAAACAACTTACCACCTGAAAAGTTAGCAAAAGAAATGCAATGCAATGCAAATGAGATGGAATGTCATGATGCAAACCAAAGTCAGAAGCATTTACATGATGTTAATGATGCTATGAGATGATACAAACATAAGGCAAGACATGAGAATGATCACACAAGGCAATGGATGCAAATGAAGCATGCCTTGAACCATGAATGTTCATGAAAGATTATGAAATGACATGAATGCATAACATGGCAAATGAAAGATGCAATGGTCAAACATGATCCTAATATGTCCTAAGATGTATTATGAATCATGTGGATGCACAAAATGTCATGGCAAGTCATAGGATGCAAGCAAATGAGAAATGGATGCAAAGGAAGGCACAAATTAGGGTTACATGCATCATGCAATGCAAAAATCCAAAACCAGAAGCAAATGACATGATAAAAAATGAAAATGCAAACAAAGATACCCTAAACCTATACAAACTCACTGCCCAAATGAGGGGATCCAATTCTTAACCTAGTGTAAGTTATGAATTTCCTAAGATTACTAGGGTTTTGAGGCACCTCAACAAGAAAAATGCAAAACAAATTGAAAATGCAAGATCAATTCAAACCAATTTTATCCTATAAACTACATGCTATGTAGGATGCAATGCAAAAAGAACCATCACCAAACTCTCAAAGGTTAGGCAAAATAAAATTTTTAAAGTTTGAACCAAAATATTGCCTTAAAATGAATTTAATTCCTATGAAAATGATCAAAAGACATCAAGAACAAAAGGAAATTTGGTTTGAGGGTTTGATAATGCTTCTAAATGTTTCTAAATGCCATGTGAATTTTTTTATGATTTTTAAATACCTAAATGTATTTTTTAATTAATTAATTTTCATTAACTAATTAAAAATAAACATTTAAATGATTTAAAAATAATTTTTAATGCAAAATATAAAAATAAAAATACTTTTGGGTTCTGAAAATTAATAAAAGATTTGATAAAAATTTTCAGAATTTTTTAATGTATTTTGCTATTTTAAATAATTCGTATAAAATAAATAAAATTAAATGAAATAAAAATTAAAATAAATGAAAGTATGCACAATCCATGGCTGAGATTCAAAGTTGAGAGTCAATGGTTGACTGCGCGCGCTATTGGAAGGTCAGGATCTCTTCTGTCTTAATTAACTTAAATATGATTTATTAAATTAATAAAACAGATTAGGGTTTTAATGATGTGATCTGGGCCACACACACGCGAGGGAGTCAACCCCAGTCCACCTCATCTACGGTCCAAATTCAAACTCTCATAATTACACCTGTTAAACCTAATTAGGGCTTAATCAAACTCAGACGGCCGGAACAGTGTTCTGGTCGTCTTCTCCGGCGAATCCAAAAACCTAGCTTCCTCTACAGGCCACCCCAACCTAAATTAACTGCCCAGAAACATTCCCCTATCCAAACTAAACTCAAATCCATCATCAAACATCATTTATCAAGCATGAACAAAGGGAATCGAAACAAAACATTTTCACGGGTAAAATTTCAGAGAGGCACAAAATGTTCATTTTCACACCATTTTTAAAACTAAAAGTATCAGAGTGATCCCCATGATGTGTATTTTCTTTTTGTAACAAAAAAAGCAAGCTCTGAAAAGTTTGAAATTCGAAGCTACCTGAGGTGAAGAGCTATGGATATGAGCTTTCCTGACCCTTCTCTTATGCAGAATGCCTTCCCTGAACCTCCTGAGCTCAATGGGATGCTTCAAACCTCTTGTTGGTGGCTGATTCGTGAGCTTGTGTTCTGATGTGGCAGGTTTCACAGTTATCATATAGGGGGTTTCAGGCTGTTTTGATGGTGGGCTTTTGTTCTATGGAGAGTGTGTGGTTCATTGGTGAAGAAAGAATTGAGGTTTGATGGCTGTGTTGAGTGATTCGAAGAGGGAAAGGTTTTGACAGATTTTTGTGTGTGCTGCAATGTGGGAGCTTATGGCTTGTGTGTGGTCTCTTTTTGGGTTGCTTGATGTCCACATATCATACTCTGGTTGGGCAGAGAGTTGGTGGTGGCACTGTGGGATTGGTATGGGCAAAATCCAAGAAAGTCAAGATTTTGTGTACTCTAAGCATGGCTCGGGTCAGAGGCAATCTTGGGGCTTGTCCTGCCTCAGCTTGAGTCAAGGAAGACCCTAGGATCAAGAGAAGACAGCTGGGTGCATTGGATCACATGTTTGAAGTATTTTTGCAATATGGCAACTTGTTACATTTCATGATTTTTGGCCATGAACATGTGATAAGTCTTGCTGAATTTTTGGTGTGAGATGCCTTATGAGGTTATGGCAATGTCTTGAGACCAGCTAGAGATCATACAATCCCTTTGAGAATCATTTTGCAAGAAATCCCCTTTTTGCATTTTATGGAAAATGGCTTAGTGGTTACTTGAAACTTAAGGCATAGAAATGGGAAATTCCGTGGGCCAAACTAATTTTTAGGTCATGCATTGTATTTGTATGATGATTAGAGGTTACATTAAAATCACATAAAGGCTTGTCATGAGAATTTGCAAGTTTTCCATTTTGTGCAAAAGTGAAATTTCAATGATTTTATCCAACTTTGTAAGGCCATAACTTTTGATCCAAAATGAATTAGAATGAGTTCTTGTACTTTTTGAAAATGGGAGGATCCATTCTACAACTTTCATGACCAAAGTTTTCTCATTTGAAGTATTTTTGAATAAAAAAGAAAGGGTTGAAAAACTTTCCCAAAATGGCAAGTTTCCATTACAAGTCATTTTCCCAAAAAGGCAACTTTGCAAATGGCTTGAAATTCTTCAATTTTGTGAAATTCTAACATCTTCTATGATCAAATAAATATCATACACATTCAAAATGATGGAGAACACCCTTTGGTTGGGTCATTGGGGGCCTCAGATGCCCTGATTTTGCACTGCCTTGCCCAAGAAGTCAACTCTTGATCAGATGCCTTTCCCATTGAATTTCTTCATGAAAATTGATATGCATGATCCCTATACCATATAGAGACCAATAGAAACAAGAATGACCAAAAAAATTGGATTATGGCCTCTGAAACCAAAACCCTAATTCTAGGTCATCTGTGTAGTTAAACCTGGCTCTGCTTCCATGCCTTTCTCAGTTCTTGTTATTTTTTGACTTTCTTGACTTTGTGGGGATATAATATGATGCTTGAACATTCATGGACCCCTTTGAAGTGATTAATGACCTTTGGAGTGGCTCAAATGGCTCAGGGATGGCCCAGATCACAAACCCTAGATGCAGATGACTTTGAATCAATGCAGTGAAGCAAAAATGCAATATGAGATGCTATGATTGAACTTATGCACATGAAAATATCACAAGCCATGGTGTGAATGGGTGAGGGAAAATTTGGGGTGTTTACAGCTGCCCCTATTCAAGCATGAGTTAGCTGTGCAGGATATAAGCAACGGCTTAACAGGCGAACAAGATAACTTGTGGTTGAATACCAAAGACAATCCAAAATTTGCACTCACAGAAAGAAGAAGAAAAGGGATATAGATTGTAAAAAGAAAAATAAAGTATATTATAAAGTGTAGGCGACGGAGGACGACCGCCGAGCAGAGGACGACTGCTGGGGATGAAGCAATGACGGGGACAACCGACAAGCCGGGGAAAGATGCGGAGATAAAGCAAAGACGGGGACGACCGACAAGCTGGGGATATAAGGGATTATGATGGGGACAACCATCAGGCAAAGAAACGAGACTTTCTGGGGATTTAAAGGTAAATGATGGGGACGACCATCGGGCTGAAGAGGTAAATGATGAGGTACGGTAATCAAAGGTGAAGGACGATCACCCGGCAGGGTACGGCTGCTCTGTCGGGGATAAGATGAAGGACGGTCATCTAAGGTGAATGACGATCACCTGGCAAGGTACGGTTGCCGAAAAGTATCACGACATAGGACGAATGTCGGATGAAAAAGGCGACGATGGGGACGGCCATCGGATAAGCATGATGAAGGACGATCATCAAGAGGTGAAGAACGATCACCTAGCAGGGGACGGCTGCTAAAAAATATCACGACATAGGACGAATGTCGGATAAGAAGGGGTTCTAATAAATAGAGACTCCACTGGGGGTGATGAAGGACGATCATCAAAAAGGTGAAGGACGATCACCTGGCAGGGTACGGCTGCCGGAAGGTATCATGACATAGGACGAATGTCAGATAGAAGGAAAATAAATTAACCAGATTGGCTGGGACTCTTCTAGGGAATAATAGACACAGACGAGTGTCTAAATTCAAGAGGACATAAGTGTTTGACACGGTGTACGGATTAAAGATGCGGACGAGCATCCTTATGATACGGACGAGTATCAGTAGAAACAAACGCTTGACGCATGTTCAGAGATGATGATATGGACGAGTATCAACTGGTTAACAAAGAACACAGACGAGTGTCGGATCTGAGGGGATTTAAGTGGTATAAACAAGATACGGATGGGTATCTGTATGAGTGAAACGATGACGAGTAATAAGTATGAGTGAAACATGGATGAGTGTTTAACTTGCTGGGGAGAGCATGACATGAACGGGTGTCGGAAAAAAGTGTATTATAAACAAGTGTTTGATTTCCAAGGTGTTCGGATAACTATGCTGGGGAAGGTGACACGGACGGATGTCAAGGAATTGTGTATATATGTATCTGTGAGTGCAAAGGGGATGCTTTGGCTTTCTGCTGGGGGTATGACACGGACGGGTGTCGGGAAGCAACGATAATATATGGGTCGTCTGTTTGTAAAGAATGCTCGGGCGACTTTACTGGGGAATGTTGACACGGACGAGTGCCAAAGGGAGTGTGTATATGTGTCTGAAAGGGAACTGTTTTGTCTTTCTGGTGAGGAATTGGGGAGATATTTTGTATACTGTATTCACAAGTGTTCAGTTTGACACATGGCTTATGTTTATGCAATATGTTTGATTTTTGTCGTAATGCTCCGTATTAGACGGGATGCTTCGCTCTGTGGGAAATATGATGCGAATGCTATGATTATGCAAAAGATACCGATCTGGGATTCGGATCCTGCTGTTGTGAAGATTCTCTGGCTGATCTGCTTGAAGTAGATATCCCAGCTGGGGATGAGATCATTGGTAGATCTGACACATATGACTCTGCTTGGGGATGTAGATCGCTGATAGATCTATCTCGATAATGAGGGACCCAACTGGGGTTTGTAGATGCTTTCTTCACTCTGCTGTGAGATCTTCAGGCGTTGCTCTTCTGGATAGAGGCTGAAACTCTGCGGGGAGATAGTTCCCTGTCTAGCACTTGCTAGGGAAGAAGAAAGATCACTGAAAGATCTTCCTAGAGATTTCTGTGGGGGATCCTGTTGAGGATGATACTTGACATCTCAGCTGGGGAATATGAACACCTTCTGGTGCTGCCCTTTGAAGGAAATGTTGGAGAAGTGATGCCTGGCAACTCTGATAGGGGAGAAAGCATCTCTGGTGCAATTTGGAAGGTGTGCTGAGGGAACAATGATTTGGCAGCCTGCTGGGGAGAAGCTTTCATGCCCCATGTTGTGCTTTGAATTACCTGCAATCCTGTAAAGACAAAGAAACGCACAAGTACCCCGAGGTATCCCTTACTGGATTCCATCATAGGAGTCTAGACACTCCCGGGAGTAAGCATATTTCCTGCAAGCATGTAGTTTAGGAAAGACGCTTCTGTATTTATGCGATCAACAAATTAATGACATCGGAAATTTTCGCAAATAAAAGAGTACGAGACAGTGTGTGACTAAAAATCTGATTTTATTAATTCATGTGCCCTGAATTGGCAAGATACAGTCAAGGAAACAGATCCCCTAAAATGAGGAGATTGTTACAAATTGAGAAATCAAAAGATTGTTGGCAATGTTGATGACGCTTCAAGGAGCTTCCCCTTTTGCTATGACTCGTATGACATTGACATTCTTCTCATCTTGCTTTCTGAAGAAGGCTGATTCTGACCGACGCTTGAACCTTTCAGAGTTTGCCAAGTTGTAAGTGATACAGATGAATTCAGAATGCAATTGTTCGCTTATTCCCTTATTTTGCGTGAATCACCCTTTCGCGTTTTCAATCCACCGGGATACCCATTTTTGCCTGAGCTGTCCAATGCGGCTTTTCAACTCAGCGGGTGTACATTTTTATTCATTTTCCCTTATTTTTTCCCGAGTCTTTTATTCTGTTTTTGACTCGCCGGGATGCCCTATTTTTTCCTGGACTTACATTATGTTTTTATGTCCAGCGGGTCATTTTATGCGAAGTATTTTTTAACTGCATCTGAATTCACAGGGGACAGGAAGTCTTCACCATCCATAGTACTGAGCATCAGTGCTCCACCTGAGAAAACATTCTTTACTACGAATGGTCCTTCATAGTTCGGAGTCCACTTGCCCCTGTGGTCTGTATGAGGAGGGAGGAGTCTTTTTAGCACAAGATCTCCTACTTGGTATTCTCGGAGCCTGACTTTCTGATCGAAGGCTTTCTTCATTCTCTTCTGATATAGCTGCCCATGACAAATTGCAGCCAATCTCTTTTCTTCAATCAGACTCAGTTGTTCGTATCGGGACTGGACCCATTATGCTTCGTTCAGTTTAACATCCATCAATACCCGCAGAGAGGGTAATTCAACTTCAACAGGTAGGACTGCTTCCATACCATACACAAGCTGATACGGTGTTGCCCCGGTGGACGTTCTGATTGACGTTCGGTACCCATGCAAGGCAAATGGTAGCATTTCATGCCAGTCTTTATAGGTAACTACCATCTTCTGCACAATCTTCTTGATATTCTTGTTAGCTGCCTCAACAGCGCCATTCATCTTTGGCCTGTAAGGAGAAGAATTGTGGTGTTGGATCTTGAAGTCCCGGCATAGCTCTGCCATCATTTTATTGTTCAAGTTGGAACCATTATCAGTAATGATTCGTTCGGGAACTCCATACCGACAGATGATGTCTCTCTTCAGAAATCAGGCTACCACCTGCCTTGTAACATTTGCATAAGAAGCTGCTTCGACCCACTTGGTAAAATAGTCAATAGCAACCAGGATGAATCTGTGGCCGTTCGAAGCAGTCGGTTCAATCTTGCAAATCATATCAATGCCCCACATGGCAAAGGGCCAGGGTGAAGACATCACATTCAAAGGATTTGGAGGCACATGCACTTTATCCGCATAAATCTGGCATTTATGACATTTTCTGGCATAAGCACAACAGTCTGCATCCATTGTGATCCAGTAGTAGCCTGATCTTTACAACTTTTTAGCCATTGCATGCCCTCCAGCATGGGTACCAAAGGATCCTTCATGCACCTCGTGCATTAACAAGTCCGCTTCTGCCCTATCAACGCATCTGAGGAGTACCATATCAAAGTTTCTCTTGTAAAGGGAACCATCAGTATTCAGGAAGAAACTACCAGCTAGCCTCCTTAACGTCTTCTTATCATTGGAAGATGCCTCAGGTGGGTATGTTTGATCCTCCAAGAAGCACTTGATATCATGGAACCAAGGCTTATCATCTTTAACAACATCCGCTGAGAACACGTATGCTGGTCTGTCAAGTCTGGATACTGATATCCGAGGCACAAAGTTGGCAGCTTGAACTTTGATCATGGATGAAATGGTGGCCAAAGCATCTGCAAACTGATTTTCGTCTCGTGGGATATACTCAAGCTTGACTGTTGTGAAGAAAGTCAATAACCTTCTTGTATAGTCCCGATAAGGTATCAGATGATCTTGGTGGGTGTACCATTTGTCGTTGGTTTGATTAATTACCAAAGCTGAATCTCCGAACACAGTCAAAGTCTTGATCCTGAGGTCAATGGCTTCCTCAAGACCCATAATACAAGCTTCATATTCAGCTTCGTTGTTAGTGCAATTAAAGGTGAGCTTTGCCGAGAAAGGCATGTGAACTCCCTTAGGTGTAATGAGTACTGCACCAACACCGCGACCATTCATATTAACAGCCCCATCAAACATCATGGTCCATTCTTTTTCCGGGTCAGGCCCTTTAGTGTGAACAGGCTCTTCATGATCTTTTGCTTTTATGAACATGATGTCTTCATCAGGGAAGTCAAATCTCATAGGCTGGTAATCGTCAATGGGTTGCTCAGCAAGATAATCAGACAATACACTGCCTTTGATGGCTTTCTTAGATGTGTACTGAATGTCATATTCTATGAGGATCATTTGCCATCTTGCAACCCGTCCGGTAAGAGGTGGCTTCTCAAATATGTACTTAACTGGGTCCATCTTTGAGATCAATAAAGTGGTGTGGGTCAACATATACTGTCTCAGTCGGCGAGCAGCCCACGCTAAAGCACGGCAAGTTTTCTCGAGCAGTGAATAACGTTGTTCACAGTCGGTAAACTTTTTGCTTAGGTAGTATATTGCATACTTTTTTCGACCAGACTCGTCATGCTGGCCCAGCACACACCCCATTGACTCTTCTAATACTGTCAAGTACATAATTAAAGGTCTTCCTTCAACTGGAGGCATTAGGATTGGAGGCTCTTGTAAGTATTCCTTGATTTTGTCAAAAGCTCTCTGGCAGTCTTCATTCCACCTGACCGTTTGTTCTTTTCTTAACAACTTGAACAAAGGTTCACAGATTGCTGTAAGGTGAGATATGAACCGTGAAATGTAGTTCAATCTACCTAAGAACCCTCGAACTTCTTTTTCTGATTTTGGTGCAGGCATTTATTGAATGGCTTTGACTTTGTCAGGGTCAACTTCAATCCCTTTTTCACTCACAATAAATCCCAACAGCTTACCGGATCGCACCCCGAATGTGCACTTGTTGTGGTTCAACTTCAATTGGTACTTCCTCAGACGCTTGAATAACTTCAACAGATTTACCAGGTGGTCTTCTTCTGTGAGGGACTTGGTAATCATGTCATCCACATAACATTCAATTTCTTTGTGGATCATGTCGTGGAATAATGTTACCATAGCCCGTTGATAAGTCGCACCTGCATTCTTCAGTCCGAATGGCATCACCTTATAACAGAACGTGCCCCAGGGTGTGATAAAAGTTGTCTTCTCCATGTCTTCAGGTGACATTTTGATCTGATTGTATCCTGAAAATCCATCCATGAAGGAGAATACCGAGAACTGAGTCATATTATCAACCAATACATCAATGTGAGGTAAAGGGAAGTCATCTTTCGGGCTGGCTCTGTTCAGATCCCGGTAATCCACACACATCCTTACTTTTCCGTCTTTCTTAGGCACAGGTACAATATTAGCAACCCATGGTGGATAGCTAGTTACAACAAGGAAACCGGCGTCCCACTGCTTTTGCACCTCTTCCTTAATCTTCATTGCCATATCTGGGCGAGTACGGCGCAGTTTCTGTTTTACTGGCGGGCAGTCTTCTTTCAAAGGCAGCTTGTGCATGACAATGTCGGTGTCCAACCCTGGCATATCCTGATAAGACCAAGCAAAGACATCCACATACTCCCGAAGCATGTCAATCAGTTGCTCTTTTACTGAATCTTGTAAGCAGGCCCCGACCTTAACTTCTTTTACGCCTTCTTCCGTACCCAGATTAACCGTTTCTACCTCCTCCTGGTGAGGAGTGATAACCTTCTCCTCTTGTCTCAACAACCTAGCTAACTCTTCAGGCAGCTCATAATCTTCTTCGACCCCTTCATCAGCTTGATTGATCGGGTTGTCAAAGTCATACGAAGTCATAGCTGTGTTGTTGTCGGTGCAGTCTGGAGGGAACTTTCTGCAAGGGTTTAGATTGTTTATTTTAGTGATCAATTTTAATCTTGTTTAGAAAAAGTGAAATGAAGTTATCATTAAGGAAAACATTGCCATTTTATTTTTGTACAAAAAGAAAAATGAAAAACATTGAGCGGAAAAGGAAAAGACTTATTTGCAAAAGATATCCGATATTCATTGATTGATCTGTTTGCACAAAATTACAAGATGGCCCGATTACAAAATGAGTCTTGACATCTTGGGCAAGATGCAAGACTTGATGCATGCTTAAAAATACAGGAAATAATAATTACTCTGCAGGAGTAACCCTTATAATTTCCTGGGAAAACCAGTTAAGGACTTGGCTCCCCGGGATCCTTGGACGTATCCAACTCTCCAGGTTGCGGTCGCTTTCCTCCTCGTCTTCCAAGTTGTTCACAGCATCCGGGATGAGCATCCCCCCGCTGACAAAGTTGGGCTCTTTTGCAGCCTCTGTTTGATCTTGTTGAGTTGGTTTGTAACCCAACCCAAATCTGTCTTCTTTCTTTTCCACGGGCAGCAGCTTGCCCCAGCCTTGGGCAGTACCCTCTTCAACAACCTTTCTGGCTTGCTGATAAGATGTCATGGAAGTTCCCAGTACAGCAGATGCTTCATTAATGTTCAGGGCCTCAAACCCCTGGCTCATAGTTTCATGGATCTCCGCGTCCATTTCTATGTACTTGTACATAGCCAGATGGCTAACAAAGATGTCTTCTTCCCCACAGATGGTGATGATTTGGCCTTCCCACTCGAATTTCAGCTTCTGGTGAAGGGTAGATGTAACAGCGCCAGCGGCATGGATCCAGGGTCTACCCAACAAACAGCTGTAGGCCGGCTGAATGTCCATCACATAGAAGGTAATTTTAAAGGTCTGCGGGCCAATCATCATAGGCAGATCAATCTCCCCAAGCACTGATCTTTTAGAGCCATCGAATGCTCTCACCACCAAATTACTCGGACGCAGTGCCAAGCCATCATATTCTAGCTTCACTAAGGCTTTCTTTGGTAGAACATTGAGTGACGACCCAGTGTCCACCAGTACATGAGATAGAACAACACCCTTACATTCTAGAGTGATGTGTAAAGCCTTGTTGTGGTTACGTCCCTCAGTTGTTAAGTCAGCATTGGTGAAGCCCAACCCATGGTTGGTGTTGACATTTGCCACCACAGTTTCTAGCTGGTTAACAGTGATCTCCTCTGGCACGTATGCTGCGTGCAGGACTTTCAGTAATGCATTCCTGTGAGCTTCAGAACACATCAACAGGGATAGTATGGAGATTTTTGAGGGAGTTTGGTGAAGCTGATCCACCACCTTGTAATCACTTCTTTTTATGATTCTCATAAACTCGTCTACATATTGTTCAAAAGATGTCTTCTGAGTTTCTTTGACAGTCGGCTCTTCAAATACCACACTCTTTCCCTTTGCTTTGGCAGTAGCTTCTGCTTCAGCATTAGGTCTTTGAGTTTGTGAGGCAAAAAGGTGTCCGCTTCTGGTGAAGCCTCCGCCTCCCCCAACATTATCAATTTGTGGAGAAGAGGTTGAAGAATCCAAAGTGATTTTCTCCCAGTTGCAGTAAAGATCAGAGCCATAATGCCAAGGTATGGCATTACTGCTTTCATATGGAACTGGTCCAGGCACTGTGATAGTAACTGGACTGACTGCAGCAGATGAGGGTACTGTAATGGTGTGTGGATCGTAGTAAATGGTGACTGGTGACCTGGCAGGAGGTGCCACTGTTTGTTGTTGAAAGTTGTTATTTGGAGGAACATTTGACGGATCATAGTAGATGGTGACTGCTGAGATATCTTCATTAATTGTTGTTGGCGTTGTAGAAGATTCTGCTGATATAATGGATGTTGACGTTGTAGAAGAAAGGGCTGTTGACATTTGATTTGTTGAAATGATGGACGGAGCTAATGCTGATGATATTGAGGAATTAGTAGGAATGATTGTTGCTGCAGTTGTAGGAGAGTCAGGAATTGTTGTCAAAGGAATTGCTGGATTTGTAGGCGCCGTTGTTGAGATCTGAAGGATACCGTCTTTGATAATACCATCTATGCCACTTCTCAAGTTATCACACCCGTTGACTGCAATGTTGCAATACCCACAACCGAGATCACACCCGGGGAATATCTGGCACTCTAGAAGCTGAGCTTTAATTTCAACCAGAGGTGTTCGAATCTGTCCAACACTGGTTATCAAAAAAGATGGCTTGTCTTCCTCAATGGCATTTATTCTTGGCCCTCCATGATTGGGCATGGGATTCTTGTTGACATTTGGAGGGGGTGCGAAGTTGAGGGCTTTAGAATCCACCAGATCTTGTACTTTCATTTGTAAAGCCCTGCATTTCTCAATGTTGTGGCCAGGTGCATTGGAGTGGAAAGCACATCTGGCGTTGACATCATAATTCCTTGGAAGATTGGAGGGATCTGGTGGTGCCAACGTCCTTAATTCAACCAAGTTGAGTTTCAGGAGTTGTGGCAATAAGGCAGCATAAGGCATAGGGATAGTTGCTAGGATTCATTGTGAGTCAAAAGGGGATTGAGGTTGATCTTGACAAATTCAGAGACATTCAGAGCATGCCTGCGCCAAGAACTGAAAAGGAAGTCATAGGTTTCCTTGGAAGGTTGAACTACATTTCCAGATTTATTTCGCATCTCACTGCTACCTGCAAACCGATCTTCAAGCTCTTAAGGAAAGATCAAGCAATTGAATGGGACAATGAATGCCAAATAGCCTTCGATAGAGTTAAGGAGTATTTGCAAGAACCACCAATCTTGGTGCCTCCCGTTCTTGGAAGGCCTTTAATCATGTACATGACAGTTCTTGACGAATCCATGGGTTGTGTGCTGGGGCAACAAGATGAGACTAGAAAGAAGGAGCATGCCATCTACTACTTGAGCAAGAAGTTCAATGATTGTGAAACGAGGTATTCAGCACTTGAGAAGACTTGTTGTGCTCTTGCATGGGCTGCCAAACGTCTCCGACAATATATGTTGACCCATAGAACATATTTGATTTCCAAGATGGATCCTCTTAAATATATATTTGAGAAACCAGCTCTCACTGGTAGGATTGCCCGATGGCAAATGCTTTTGTCAGAGTATGATATTCAATATGTCACTCAAAAGGCTATCAAAGGCACCATACTGGCAGATCATCTTGCTCACCAACCTATGGAGGATTACCAACCCTTGAAGTTCGACTTTCCAGACGAAGATATCATGTTGATTAAAGACTATGAAGAGCCTGGACCTGACGAAGGGCCTGAACCAGGGGAGCGATGGACTCTCATGTTTGATGGTGCTGCCAATGATCGAGGTTGTGGAATTGGGGCAGTATTGACATCTCCTAAGGACTTTCATGTACCTTTTATAGCTAAGCTTTGTTTTCCGTGTACAAACAATGTGGTTGAATATGAAGCATGCATTATGGGACTAGAAGAAGCCATTAATCTGAGGATTAAAACACTCGATGTATATGGTGACTCAGCTCTGGTAATATGTCAAACTACAGGAGATTGGGAAGTACGATGTGATCATCTGATTCTATATCGGGATTATGTGTTGAAGTTACTCCCCAGGTTTGATGATATTACTTTCACCCATGTGCCTCGTAGTGCAAATCAAATGGCTGACGCTCTGGCAACTCTGGCATCTATGTACCAGTTGATTTGGCCTAATCATCAGCCTTCCATTGATCTCAAGCGTTTTGAAGAACCTGCTCATTATCTGACTGCCGAAGAAGAATCAAGTGCCAAGCCTTGGTTCTATGATATCAAGCGCTACTTGGAAAAGAAAGAATACCCAGAAGTTGCTTTGAGTATGGATAAAAGAACACTAAGAAGATTGGACTCAAATTTCTTTCTGAATGGGGAAGTTTTGTACAAGAGAAATCATGACATGATCCTACTCCGATGTGTAGATGAACAGGAGGCAGAGCAAATCATAAAAGAGATACATGAAGGGCTATTTGGTACCCATATGAGTGGGCATACAATGGCAAAGAAAATCCTTAGAGCAGGATACTATTGGCTAACGATGGAGGCTGATTGTTATTCTCATGTTCGAACATGCCACAAATGCCAAATCTATGCTGACAGGGTACACGTACCTCCCACTCCGTTGAACGTCTTGACTTCGCCATGGCCTTTCTCCATGTGGGGAATAGATATGATCGGGATGATTGAACCAAAGGCCTCAAACGGGCATAGGTTTATACTTGTTGCCATAGACTACTTCACTAAATGGGTCGAAGTTGCTTCTTACGCTAATGTTACCAAGCAAGTGGTTGCTCACTTCCTGAAGAATAACATCATATGTAGATACGGGGTTCCTCACCGGATCATTACTGACAACGGGTCAAATCTCAATAATAAGACAATCGAAGAATTATGTGCTAATTTCCAAATTGAGCATCATAATTCAACACCATACAGACCCAAGATGAATGGAGCTGTCGAAGCTGCAAACAAGAATATCATTCAAAAAATGGTGGTTACGTATAAGGATTGGCATGAGATGCTACCTTTCGCACTGCACGGTTACCGTACTTCAGTACGTACTTCGACAGGGGCAACCCCTTTTTCTTTGGTATATGGCATGGAAGCTGTCCTTCCGATAGAAGTTGAAATTCCTTCTATGAGAGTCCTGATGAAAGCTAAATTAGACGAAGCAGAATGGGTCCGAACAAGGTTTGATGAGCTCAATCTTATTGAAGAAAAGCGCATGACGGCACTGTGTCAAGGACAACTTTACCAGAGGTATATGAAGAAAGCTTTTGACAAGAAAGTGTGTCCTTAGACCTACCAGGAAGGTGATTTGGTGCTCAAACGAATCACTACCATGCATCGAGAGCCCAGGGGCAAGTGGGCGCCTAATTATGAAGGACCGTTTGTGGTGGTGAGAGCTTTCTCCGGAGGTGCCTTGATTCTTGCAAGTATGGACGGTGAAGAACTTTCTACCCCCGTGAATGCGGATGCAGATAAGAGATATTATGCCTGAAAGATTGGAATAAAAGCCCGCTGAGTTGAAAACCTGAAAAGGCGACTTAGGCAAAAACGGCTATCCCAGTGGACTGAAAACCCGAAAGGGCGGTCCAGGCAAAAATTAGGGATGAAAATAAAAATGGCCCGCTGAGTTGAAAACCCGAAAGGGAGTCTCAGGCAAAAAAGGGCGTCCCGGTGGATTGAAAACCCGAAAGGGCGATCCAGGCAAAAGTTAGGGACTAATTCTAAGGCAAAATATTATATTCTTTACATTCATTGGATTATGGGGAGCTACGAAAGAGAAGGATCCATCCAATCGTCTTCCTACAAAGTTTAACTGATGAGATTTTCAGAGATATAGGGACCATAGCAGTATCAAAATCCAATGGAACTTCATTTATTTTTATTGTCATTGTATTTCTTTTCTTGCACAACAATTACCTCTTTAAGGAATTGCATATGTATGTACAATCTTACCCTTCACGGGTCTTAGCAATAAAAAGAGAAATTTCTCATCAAAAAAAAATTATGCTCAATCATTTTATTTTATCTGTTTGTTTGCAAAATGTTTTTATTATTGATAAACTCTGTTTTGAAATCTTGGTAAAAATAACAACAATGTTTGAAAGGTAGTACGATTATCTTTTTGTTTGATAAGAGGAACGTGACAGTTTTCCCGTTAGCTAATATCATTGCCAGTCACTGTGATTGTTTCCGCACAGACAATATATCCCATTGACGAATGTTAAACTTCAGTTGAAACTTTACCAGGGGCACTCATGTCTTTCTCCTTGTTGCTCACAACTTTATCAAGGTCTCATGTACCAAGCGTTGGAAAGTCTAATATCCTCCACCACATCTCAAAGTCCAATATTCATTGGCAACCACCAAAAGACTTAAAGTCCACCACGTTGACATCTCTCATAAAACCTAAAGTCCAATTTTATTGGCAACTACTAAAAAGCGAAATTCCAATTTCGTTGGCACCCTCATGATTCCCAAAAGTCCACCATGGTTGCAACTACCAGAAAGCCAAAAGCCCAACCACGTTGGCATTTATTCCTCCAAAGTCCAATATCCCTGGCCATTATCAAAACTTATCTCTAGCATATGCAACCATTCGCATTGTCACAAGCATGGAATACATAACATTCTTGTCTGAGGACGAGAGTATCATCAAACACCATCATGTTAATCATTAGCATATAACAAAACATTTGCATTAGAACCATTAATCATTGCATTCTCATCTGAATCATTGTGCATCATGCAATGCATAAAGTCATATCAAGATAGTATAGCAGGATCTAGGACATGCATCCAGGGCTTTCCTCTCTCAAAGTTGGTGGTATTCCTCTGAAAGGAGCTGATATCCCGCATATGCTTATGGATTTTTATTCCCCCAGCAAATCATTCTTCAACTTTATAGTTGATAGTGATATTGCCCACTATCTTCATCTTTATTGCTCTCCAAGTAGAGAGTATCCGGAAAGTTTGAATGAGATACTGCTTTGGCATCCTCCGAAGAATCTTAAATCGAAAAGGTACTGCTTCGCAAGACCCGAGGAATCTCATGTTGTGGTAGAGATACTGTTCTAGTATCATCGAAGAGCCTTGATTGTAAGGAACTGCTTCGCATGACCTAGAAAGTCTTATGCCATGGGAGAGAGATACTGCTCTAAGTATTCCCAAAAGCCTTTATGGTTAAGGTACTGCTTTGAAGGACTAGAGACTCTTATTTGATTGAGGTACTGCTTCACAAGACCCGAAGAATCTCATATTGTGATAGAGATATTGTTCTAGTATCACTGAAGATCCTTGAATATAAGGAACTCCTTCGCATGATCTGGAAAATCTTATACCATTTGTTCGAGATACTGCTTTTGCATTCTCCGAAGAACCATAATCGAAAAGGTGCTGCTTCGCAAGATCCGAAGAATCTCATGTTATGTTCGAGATACTGTTCTAGTATCACCAAAGAGCCTTCGTTGGTAAGGTACTGCTTTGATGGACTAGAGAATCTCATTTTTTTGAGATACTACTTTGACATTCTCCGAAGAACCTTAATCGAAAAGGTGCTGCTTCGCAAGCTCCAAAGAATCTCATGTTATGTTCGAGATACTGTTCTAGTATCATCAAAGAGCCTTCGTTGGTAAGGTACTACTTTGACGGACTAGAGAATCTCATTTGTTTGAGATACTGCTTTGGCATTCTCCGAAGAACCATAATCGAAAAGGTGCTGCTTCGCAAGATCCAAAGAATCTCATGTTATGTTCGAGATACTGTTCTAGTATCATCAAAGAGCCTTCGTTGGTAAGGTACTGCTTTGACGGACTAGAGAATCTCATTTGTTCGAGATACTGCTTTGGCATTCTCCGAAGAACCTTAATCGAAAAGGTGCTGCTTCGCAAGATCCGAAGAATCTTATGTTATGTTTGAGATACTGTTCTAGTATCATCAAAGAGCCTTCGTTGGTAAGGTACTGCTTTGACGGACTAGAGAATCTCATTTGTTCGAGATACTTCATTGGCATTCTCCGAAGAACCTTAATCGAAAAGGTGCTGCTTCGTAAGATCCGAAGAATCTCATGTTATGTTCGAGATACTGTTCTAGTATCATCAAAGAGCCTTCGTTGGTAAGGTACTGCTTTGACGGACTAGAGAATCTCATTTGTTCGAGATACTGCTTTGGCATTCTCCGAAGAACCTTAATCGAAAAGGTGCTGCTTCGCAAGATCCGAAGAATCTTATGTTATGTTCGAGATACTGTTCTAGTATCATCAAAGAGCCTTCGTTGGTAAGGTACTGCTTTGACGGACTAGAGAATCTCATTTGTTCGAGATACTTCATTGGCATTCTCCGAAGAACCTTAATCGAAAAGGTGCTGCTTTGCAAGATCCGAAGAATCTCATGTTATGTTCGAGATACTGTTCTAGTATCATCAAAGAGCCTTCGTTGGTAAGGTACTGCTTTGACGGACTAGAGAATCTCATTTGTTCGAGATACTGCTTTGGCATTCTCCGAAGAACCTTAATCGAAAAGGTGCTGCTTCGCAAGATCCGAAGAATCTTATGTTATGTTCGAGATACTGTTCTAGTATCATCAAAGAGCCTTCGTTGGTAAGGTACTGCTTTGACGGACTAGAGAATCTCATTTGTTCGAGATACTTCATTGGCATTCTCCGAAGAACCTTAATCGAAAAGGTGCTGCTTCGCAAGATCCGAAGAATCTCATGTTATGTTCGAGATACTGTTCTAGTATCATCAAAGAGCCTTCGTTGGTAAGGTACTGCTTTGACGGACTAGAGAATCTCATTTGTTCGAGATACTGCTTTGGCATTCTCCGAAGAACCTTAATCGAAAAGGTGTTGCTTCGCAAGATCCGAAGAATCTCATGTTATGTTCGAGATACTGTTCTAGTATCATCAAAGAGCCTTCGTTGGTAAGGTACTGCTTTGACGGACTAGAGAATCTCATTTGTTCGAGATATTGCTTTGGCATTCTCTGAAGAACCTTAATCGAAAAGGTGCTGCTTCGCAAGATCTGAAGAATCTCATGTTATGTTCGAGATACTGTTCTAGTATCACCAAAGAGCCTTCGTTGGTAAGGTACTGCTTTGACGGACTAGAGAATCTCATTTGTTCGAGATACTGCTTTGGAATCCTCTAGAGAACCTTGAGTCGAAAAGGTACTGCCTCGCAAGACCCGAAGAATTTCATGCTTTTTTTTTAAGACATTGTTTTTCGTATCACCGAAGAGCCTTGACCGAAAGGAACTGTTTCGCATGATCTAGAAAAATATCGTGTCATTGTTTGAGATGTTGCTCTAAGTATCAATGGAGAGCCTTAAGTGTGAGGAACTTCTTTGTTGGATCAGAGAACATCATTGATTAAGATATCGACTTGGGCATTCTCCGAAGAGCCTTATTTGTTAAGGAACTGCTTTGCATGACCCAAGGAATCACCCGTTTTGTTAAGATCTTGTCCCCGAAGAAACCCTAATTCATAAGGGATTGCCTTGTACGTTTTAAAAAAAAAAGTATTCATCAAGTTGGGATACTGCTTTGTTAGCACGAAGAATCTCATATATTTTGTACAATTTTCCAATCTTATCCTCATATCCCTTTCAGTGGTGTCGCATTTTCTCTCTTGCTGGACAAATTTCGGGGTCTTTTTATATCTAATCGACTGTTACCCAAAAAGATTGAACTCCATGCAGCAGTTCACTCCTTCGGGCTCAAGGCAATTAGATAAGGGCATCTGTCATACCCCAAATTTGTCCTACCCTTATAATTTTACAAACCATTATGAAAAATTCAAAAAAAATGTGTTTGTTATTTCATTTGTCGTGCTAGATGGATATGCTCAGGTTATGCAAGTTGGCCAACATTTGCCAAGATTGATGTCATTTCTCAAGGGCCTGATTTTAGGCCATAATGTGTTCAATGATTAAGGGAAACTTATGATTATCATTAATCTCTTTCATTTCAAAAGAGATTGATGATTGATTTAAAAGTTGTTTGAAGAAGTTCTTTTCAAGGAATGGCTTCTAAGCCAAAACATTATCATGAGAGGCATAATTTGATGTTGATTTTTTTTTTGGGATCATGAGTGGAGGAGGTCAACGCTAGTTGGTTTAATGTCGAGATTAATCGAATTTGTAATTCAAAGAAGCCCACACTGATATCTAAAGTCCCAAAAATGTATCAATTATGGAGTTTTTTTACAAGAATTAGTGAGTTGAGGTTTCAAGCATTATGCAAGAAGCATTCAAGATTTAAAGGTTTAAGTGGTAATTGGATTACAAGATTCAAATTATAAGAGCTTGGAATTATTAATTCAATCGATTTCAAGGCTTAGCAACGTAATTTTGAGAATGCAAGTCTAAATGTAAATTGAAAAATTCCAAAAGGACCCAAAATCAAGATTTATGAAAATAGACTGAGTCCAATAGTACACTTGGTACAAATTCACAGCTGCATTGAAATAAGAGTTCAAAAGTTATTACAAATTCCATTGATAGTAATTCAAGTTCTTATGAGTACAAGATGCATATTGTCAAAAAGGAAGGAATGCACATGAATAACGAGTCTTAATTATACCAACTTTTGTGAGATTCAATGTCAAGTTGGCAAGACCTTTAATTCTTTAAGGTGAGGCACTTTAAGCTATGATTATTTCTTCCTTTTCATGTTATACTCCCTTCCAAGACACATTCTAGATGCAAATTATCCTCATCATCATGAAAGCTTAAAGATAGTCCAAAGTCTCACAAAAAGGGAAAGCTCACATAACTCAGCTGCATGTTGTTCCTGGTGTTACTCATGTAGTTGATGAAACCACACTATTTCATACGACTGATCCATCCTTGCAGGTTGTGGATGACATTGACCTTGATATGGAATTTATTGCAGGCAGGGGAAAGAGAAACCATCATAAGAAAATGATGTCGCATCCCTGTAATGTTACTTCTGGTGAACAGATTCTCCATTGTGATCTTGATCTGCATGATGGATACGACAGAAATGTTTCTCATTCCAGTGAGATGTTCATAACTGTGTCTGGCGTTAGCCTCAGAACCATACCATCTCAATTGCCACCTCCTTGCTGGCCACCACCTTTATTAGATCCAAGCAAGGGATATACTAGTGAATCTCATTCCAACAGTGAGCGGATTGACTCTGAAGATACTTTAGTTGATGGTTCACCACCTTTCTTTGATGTGGAGGTTGATATTAATTCATCTGCTTATGTTGTGAAAGAAGCCACAGACAGATCAAAAGCAAAAGTTAGGACTGTTAAAGATTTGAAGGGGAGAAAGAAGAGGGGTTCTGAAAGCAGCATAAAATCAACTTTTGATGTCTTCCTCGAGATGAATCTACCCAAGTCTTCCTATGACTAATCTTCAGGTCAAGCCATCATAACTAAGTGTTATCCATACTATCCTCTTGATCGAGCAAGACCTGTAAAAAAGCCATTACACAAAGAATGAGAAATGCACAAATCTCAAACACATTCTACCTAAGTTCAGGAAATTTGTTACCACAAGGAACTGATCTTTTTCATCTTTGTGACAAGAACATTGCATCAAACTCATGCCAAACTGATCTTTTCCGCTCACAGAAACTTCTACAAGTTTTGAGATACCTGCGGAATACGAAAACTGAGTTAGTATTCATTTCAACTATCTCATGAACAAGTATCACCAAGCTGCCTAAGATCTGACCTACCAAGTATCCAACTCTTAACACCAAGTCTCCATATCCACTCCAATGCAAATGTCTCATGTCATAAGCGCGCACATGAAATAAAATGAAACATATGGTCAGCATATTATACAAGCAAAGCAATGAGAATTCAGAAGCAAAATTCATCAAATATGGACACTCTAAACACACAACAACTGAAACAAATCAGAGCAAGCAATGGAAACTTACAGCAGTGAAAACAGAGACTCTAGCAGTAAAAGTCAGGCAGAAACAAATTCTTCAGAAAAATAACAAATTACACTACAGACAAAAAAAAACAAATGAATATCCTTTGGTCCCCACAAATTGGATAGGGAATTCCTTCTAACGGAATGAAAGCAACATTTCCCACATGGGAAGGAATATTCCTTTGAAAATCCTTCAAAACTCGCACGTATCAGAAGCTACAAAGGGCTCACTATAAAATCTGCCAATCATTGGCAATCAGGGGCTACCAATACACAGACCTACCTACACCTGAAAAACCCTAAAAAAAACGGCAGTGAGAATGATTTGAGAATCGGCCCTAAACACCATACTCTAAAGCTCAGAAGAAAATCGTGAATCTTCTTATAACCTCACATTGAAGTTATAAGCAAGATGAGCTAAGACCTCAATTCCTATTTTCACAACAAAAACAACAAAGTTATATGAAAAGAGTTAGAGAAGAAGGGTAAAAAAGAATCGAAGAGCAGCGAAGAACGAAGAAAGCAAACAGAAGCGTACTTTTACCTGAGAAGTTCGTCCGCACAAGCATCTTCAAAAGGTTCTTCAAGAGGTATACCACCCCCTTCATTTTCTTCTTCGCTTCGTGTTCAGTCATTTGTTACTGCTTTCGGACTTGCTTGTGTTTTTTTGTTTTGTGTTTGTGCTTGCTCCTTGCTTGATTCATGAAATAGGGTTTGTTTTCAGTTTAGTTTTGATTTGAGTTTGTGGTGAGGTTTTTTTTAAAGAAATGGATCCCTGATTTGAAAAGAGATCGAAATTTTGAGGGGGGGTTTGTATATGTGTTTTGAATATTGAAGTGGTGAGTCGCCGGAGAAGACGGTGGTGCCCCCGTCAGCCACCAGCCTTCTTCGGCCATGTTAGGTTTTCGTTGTTCTTTCATTTCGCAGAGAGAGAGAGAGAGGGAGAGGCATTTCTTTGGTGAGAGAGTGAGAGAGACGAGCATTAAGTGTGGGGTTTTTCTTATAAGTTTGATTTCCAAAAAAAAGCTCTGCACCCTCTCTTGTTTATCTTCATGACCGTTAGGTGGGTGGCCTTGGGAAGGCGAAACGGTGACACTTGTCACCGCCATTGACAAGTGTCACCAGTGGGAAGTCTTCAATGCAAACCCTTATATTCACCTTCTTGTAGTTCTCACCGTAGACCCTCATGTTTGTGCCCTTGGATCAAAGTCACTGAGGTTGACTGAATTCATCAGACGCTCCGGATTGATTTACATAATCAATGTTTGACTAGAGAACTTACCATAAACCCTATTTCGTGGGCTTCTCAATTTCTGGGCCCTGCATTTTCTCGGAATACACCCCTGGCTTTACTAAACACTGGCCCATTTCCTTTTTTTTTCTTTTTTCATTTTGATTTTGTTCAATCTTCTTTTATAAAAATCTAAAAAATAGAAAAAACATTTTTAATAGTTAGTTATTTTAAATAATTTAATTTAATCTAATTAATTAATTTCATAAAATATTTTAATTTAATTTAATTTATTTATTTATTTCTCTTTAAACCTTCATAAAAAAAATTCAAAAAAAAACATTTTCTTAACTTTATTTTCAAATTTTATTTTCTCTATTTTTCTTGTGATTAATTTCTCATTTGAATATTTCAAAAAAACCAAAAAAACATTTTCATAGATTAATTTAATTAAATGTTTTTATTTAATTAGATTAATTAATTTGATAATTAATCTAATTAAATATTTCTATTTAATTTGATTAATTACTTTCTTCACCTATTACTCGGTTATGTGTGCGTTGAATGTTTGCGTATGCTCGATCCTCTTTGCTTGTGACTTAATATAATGCTTACTTGTGTGATTACTTTC
The DNA here is from genome assembly GCA_963966055.1 of Lathyrus aphaca. Classification (NCBI taxonomy): domain Eukaryota; kingdom Viridiplantae; phylum Streptophyta; class Magnoliopsida; order Fabales; family Fabaceae; genus Lathyrus; species Lathyrus aphaca. Next base: position 407,729,004 of record OZ014521.1, on the reverse strand, counting down.
ACATTTTTTACGATAAATTGCTAAGTAAAAAAACGAACGCACACTAAGATTAATCATTTTCAAAGATAAACGAAATCTTTGGTCCAACGCCGAGTGAACATCCATATGCACTTCGCTTCATACACACACATAAGTCGATCATTCCTTGATCTCCATCTGCATGAACTTTGCACCTTACACCTTTATCAAAATTTTCCAAACAAATCAACGCATCGCGCTTGTTTTCCATAGCTAGTCTTTAGCTAAGTCCCTCAACTTTCGCGAGCCGAGCGCATTGTGCCTCACTAACAAACCAACAAATAAACTTCCATTTGCATTCACCTCAAACTTCAAAAAAACTGAAATGTCACTTTCTAGATCCAAACCTTTGATCCAACATCAAGCGGGCTTAGGAAATAAAACACTTCAATAATACGAGGAAAATTGCACGCCACGAGCCTTAAGCGGTAGAAAGGAGGATAACGAGCTCTCGTTACTCGCTCCGATCATTTCAATGCAAGACGCTCGTCTTGTTGGACGGAATAAACTATCCATAGTCTTTAGTGCAAATCGACTCCTAAATCCTTTCATCGAAGAAAGGTAATAAAATCAACAACCATCACCCATTTTAGGCCGAACTACGAAGCTCTGACTTTCCCATTGCACAAGGGAATACGTAGGCACGAGGATCTCAATCCTTGCCGAGCCCCTAGGATCAATAAACCCCTTAGTTCAACAAATAATCATAAGTATAGACATCCCTTCACGCGTGACAACCTAGATGGTTCTCATCGAGTACGATGGATGTAGGAGGTGCTAATACCTTCCTCCTACATAACCGACATCCGAACCCCGACAATGGTTTGCGATGACCTTGTTTTATCCCTTCTTGGTGGTTTTATCTATATTTACCATTTCCCTCTTTGGGAATAAATAAAATTAGGTGGCGACTCTCATGTCAGCCCAGCCGCGACCGCGTTCACGAGGATCGTATTTTTCGAGGTACGACAAGAAGAAGCTGCTGATGAAGATGCTAATTCAGTCTTCAGGGGCTCGAAAGCCTGACATGGAGTCTCAACTATCTCACCGTCCATCTCTACGTATTTAAATGAATCCAGATGACTGATAAAGATATCCTCTTCTCCACAAACCGTTACGATTTGCCCTTCCTAGAAGAATTTCAGTTTCTGATGAAGCGTGGACTATACTGCCCTTGCTGAATGTATCCAGGGCCTCCTTAGTAAACAACTATATGCAGGCTGTATGTCCATTACATAGAATGTGGCATTGAAGATTTATGGACCTACTTTGATTGGCAAGTCTACTTTCCCAAACACTTATCTTCTCGATCCATCAAACGCTTGAACCACCAGGTCACTGGGCTTCAGAATAACTCCATCATAACCCAACTTCATTAATTCCTTCTTGGGAAGAACATTCAGGGATGATCCGGTATCCACTAATACATGAGATAACATTTCACCTTTACACTCCAAAGAAATGTGAAGTGCCTGATTGTGAGAACGACACTCAAATGTTAGATCCATGTCAGTAAAACCCAATCCATGATTGGCGTTGACACTGGACACCACAGTTTCTAATTGGTTCACCGAGATATCCTGAGGTACATATGCTTTGTTCAGGATGTTCAAGAGAGATTTTCTGTGAGAGTCAGAACACATTAACAGAGACAAGATGGAAATATTTGATGGAGTCTGTTGCAAATGGTCCACGATCTTATAATCGCTCTTCTTGATGATTCTTAAAAACTCTTCAGCTTCTTTATCAAATGTAATGTTAGGGTTAACCACAGGTGTGGGCTCATTAGCAGTTACTGGTTGCTTCCCTCTGGCTTTAGCCTGGGCTTCTGCCGTATCTCTGGGGGTATTACATTATTTCTTAGTGTCTCCAGCGCGAACAATCTTCCACTCCTAGTAAAACCTCCTACTCCAAAATTCTCTACTTGAGCTGGAGACATACTAGGTGTGGCCAAATCTTGCTTCTGGCTGTTACAATATACTTCACCTCCGTAATGCCAAGGGATAGCCTTGTCACTTTGGTACATCATTGGACCTGTAGTAGTGATAGTTATTGGTTCTACTCTGGCTTGAGGAGGAACTTGGGATGGATCATATAAAATAGTAACTATACAAACTTCCTTTTCCTTTACAATTTTGTCAAACTGTAAGACCCCTTCATCAATCATGTTCTGTATCCCCTTTTTCAACTGTTCACAACTATCAGGAGCTTTAGCACACTCTGGACAATCATGCTTACAGCCTGGAAAGATACCCTTATGTGCCAAGCAAGCTTTGACAGTACTCAACGGAGTTTGCAGGTCACTGGCATCACGCACCAAATTCAGATTCTCTCTGTCATCAATTGCCCCAACTGTACCTCCGTGAGGAGGAATGGGGTTTGGTATCACATTTGGAGTGGGAGCGAAGTTAATCGCTTTGGAATCTAACAGGTCTTGGACTACATAATTCAAGGCTTTGCAGTTTTCTGTGGTATGTTCGGGGGCTCCGGAATGGAATTCGCATCGGGAATTTGTATCATAACCTTCGGGGAGTTTTCCCGGCTTCGGAGTTTATAAAGTTCTGAGCTGAGCCATTTGGAGCTGGAGAAGATTCTTCAAAAGTTGTGAGTAAGACATAGGTGGAGTTTCAAACTGCCTCTCTCTGGTCTTTTGAGAATAATAGGGACGGGGAGCCCTCTGTTGATGATAACCATGTTGGTGTTGTTGTTACGGTTGTTGAACTTGTTGTTGATTAGGCTAAGCTGAGATAGTGACAGGGGCCACTTGCAGATAAACACCTCTATTACCTCCACCTCTCTATGCATACACTTCCCCAGTCTCTCCTTCCCTCTTCTTCAAGAAAGGTATCTTGATACCGGAAGTTGAAGCACCACCATTCTGAATCTTTCCCTGCTTAATCCAACTCTCTATCCTCTCACCAGTCAAGATAATATCTGAGAAACCACTTGAAGAACACCCAGCCAACCTTTCCATGAAGTGCCCAGGAAGGGTGTCCATGAAAAGGTCTACCATTTCTCTTTCTATCAATGGTGGTTGTACCCTAGCGGCCACTTCACTCCATCTCTGTGCGTAATCTTTAATGCTCTCTGAATTTTTCGGTGTCAAACTTTGGAGCTGAGTGCGACTAGGCGCCATGTCAATGTTATATTGATATTGCTTCAGAAAAGCTTCTCCCAACTCTTTCCAGCTTCTTACTGAGCTTCTTTCCAACTTCATATACCATTCTAAGGATCCTCCGAAGAGACTATCCTGGAAATAGAACATCTAGAGCTTCTCGTCCCTAGTATGGGCAGCGATCTTTCGGTAGAAGGCCTGCAAATGAGTTTTAGGGCAGGAGCTACCATTGTACATATCGAAAGTAGGTGGCCTGAACTTGTGAGGAATAACCACCCCAGGGAATAGACCCATGTCAAATACATCTATCCCAAGAGTGTCTTTACACTCAAGGGCTTTGACTTTCTCAGCTAGCAGCAAAAAGTCTTGAAAATTTCCTTCTGCGCCAAATCCCATATCATTTTTAAAGGAAGGAAACTGATCCTCTTGTCGGTCTTGCACAGGGATGAAGGTTGTTGTGCCAGGCTCTGGAACTGGAGGTCCACCTGTTCCATTGTTGGTGTTAGGAGGATTCACTTGAACTTCTGGAGTGACTACAGGAGGATCAGTCTGAGGAGGGTTGAGTCCCTGAATAGCATTCCTCAAATCTTGTTGTCCTTAGGCCATCCCTTGCATCATAACCATGAATTCCCCAATCCTGGTGCAGAGTTAATTGAGCTCAGTTTGCATAGCATCCATGACGGTCCTCTGGTTGTTGCGTGTTGTGTAACTGTAGCGGTAAAATCGTGAGTGTAAGTTATTGATTAACTTAACTCGATAAACACAGAGTCGCCACCGCGCCTTTCTTTATTTCCGAAAGGAAAAAGGTAAAAGAACGAATAAAAACCTAGGAATCTAATAAGCAAAAGCTAAATGAAACAAAACAGAGATTGGGTAAAGGGATTGGTTATGAACCGGGAAGGTTTTAGGAACCCGACTCATCAGTGGTACTCCACGGGAGCCCTTTGAAATACTTATTGCTTTTTGGTCTGAAATTGATTTGCTTGAAAAGATTGAAGAGATGAGAAGAAGAATATTTTTTAATGATTTTGTGTTTGATAAGGTTTTAAAGCCTTATGCCTACGTACCCACAAAGTGCAATGCGAGATCAAAACCTCGTAGTTCGTGGTACAAAGTTTGAAAAGAACAAATGAGTTGAATTGATTTTAGAATGTAGAGATAAGTCGTCATCCTTTAGCGAATAATTCCTCTAGAAAGGATGAATCATATCTAAACATGTGGAAAAAGAAAAGGTGCACAAGGCACAAAAACAATTGAGTGGGTTTGCATTTTTTAAAGTATGTAAGAAAATGGTTTTTGATATATTTACATGAATTAACATTTGATTAAGAAAATAAAGTGAAAATATTAAAAATCGCTTGACCTAAGTCAAGGTTTGTTTATGAAAGTGTTTGAAGTTTAGAAAACAAGAAGGGTTTGAAATAGGAAGAAATTTTGAAAATTTAAGAATGGGGAGGAGATGAAGAGACTAGTCCTAATGCTTGAATTAAAAGCTAAGGAAAGAATTTACCAAAACAATATGTACAATTCTTCAAAGATCGGAATTTCCTCTTCAAAGGTTAATGAAGTAACTTGAGGCCGAGGTTTCTAATCCATTCCAACTTGAGCAAAGGGAGACCCTAGGAGTCTAAGTCCATTCTCCAAAAGCAAAGGGATAGTAACCATAGTCCGCAAATTAGAAGTCACAAGTTTTTTTTAAGAGTTTAATCCTTTATTAAGTGTTTTGATATCCAAATGGACAAAATAAAAACAAGCACAATATGAATATAAAAAAGCACAATATGAATATAAACAAATGATATATGATATAATATGACAAAATATAATAAGGAGATAAGGGAGCAAGAGATTAAAATAAAAGGATAAGGTGCGAGAGATTAAATTTAAACAATTATATTCACATTATAATATTTACAATATAAAGTGGTATGATGAACTTAATCAAGCACAACCACAACAAGGAAAATGAACTCGAGGCAACCGGATCCAAGTGGATCTTTAATTCGAATCGGGACAACTGTAGGTCTATGTTAAGCAATCGCCGAGTAATTTACGGAGTAATTACCCTAAAAATGAGGCCGGCCACCACTAATTAAAGTGGAAAATATTCGTGTTAATACATGTTAGAGAAACGATATAATGGATCGTTCTCCGAAAACATGCCACACTAAAAGAAAAAGGAAGGTCTAATCTTAATCGAGATTTTCGTTGAATTTCATCGAAAAGCAACCTATCACGATCTCAAAGGATTGAGAATGATCCAAATGACCATTCATCCATATATTTGAAATAATGAAGATTAAACTTAATCGGAAATCAACAATCCCGAATCGGAAGATTGTCATCGACCAATATTAAAAAGAGATGAAGAATAATGGATCCAAAAAAAATAAATAGAAAATATATTTTTAAATTCTTTTCTAAAAATCGCTTTTCCAAATATTTTTTCTAAATTGTTTTTCTAAACACTTTTCTAACTTTTCTTTACCAAAATATTTTTTTCTAAGACTTTTCTAAAATATACTTCTTAAAAAGGAAGCTTATATCAAATTAATATATAATAAAATAATATTTTTAAAAATAAAAGAAGAAAGTTAAGGAAATAAAAAAAACAAATAAAAGAGGGAATGGGGATAATAAACTGCGGGTCAGGAATCGGTATGGATAGCAGATCCATGACCTAAACTCCATATTACACTTTTATTTATAAAAAAAAAGAAAAAAAAGGAAAGCAGAAGAAAACGAGTTCTTCTTTTCTTCTCAGCAAAACAGAATGATAAAACAAGAACAAAATCCTCTCCTTCTCTATCACAACAACACGCAGCACAGAGAGAACCAGGGGATCAATGGCGAAACCTCACCCTCAAAAGAAGAAATCCAGAAACGTTTCTCTTCTTCGAAGCTTCCTTCTTCTCTCAATTGCAAGTTTGTTTCCTTCTTCTTCAACTCTCACGGAATCTCTCTCTCTTTTCAAAATTGGTCCAATCGGAGGTGAGGGATGATATATGAAGAAAGGACTTAGGGATTTGAGAGAAATTTGGGTTGAAGATGAAATTAATTGAAGATTGAAAGGATTTTTGATTGGGGATGGATTTAGGCAGAGTTTCCGAGAGGCTATCGAAGCTTGATTAAAGAGGGAGTGAAGAGTTGCTTTTATAGAAGAAAGATGAAGAGGAGAGTTGCCGTTTCGTTTGACGCTTATTGCGTTTGGGGAGATCACGGTGTTCTCGTGTCAATTTCGTTTTTGGTTTTCATTTATTTGCCTTTTGTTTTTCTGATTTGCGTTTTGATTTCAAATGGCCTGCGTTTTTATGCTGTGTATCATTCGTGTTTCAGGTGTGCGAATACAGCTTATTGTTTGTTGACGGCTAGTGTTTATGCCGCGGCTGGAGTTTGTGTGCGTTTCGAAGCTGTCGTATGCGTCTCAGTTTGGGCCTGGTTGTGGCTTACGGCGTGAGATGCTGAAGTGTGGGCCTGAATGCGTGTAATAGTTTGTTCCGCTACGTGAATGTTTGGCATGTGATGGAGATGATACGGCTTGCGTACGTGTATTTGTATTGCTGTGTGTTTGCAAGCTGAAGGTTGGTATTTTGAGGCTGAGGAAAATACTTGAAGGGCTTGCGCGCGTGAGAGTGAAAGGCTGGCTTGTTAACTTGGTGTGAGAGCTTGGAAAAAAAACTTTGTTAGGCTTGTACTTGAAGTGATGTTTGTTGCGTACGGCTCTGTTTGTTGTCACGGCTTGCTTTGTTGGCTTGGGGCTATGACTTGTTGAGTTGGTTTTGGAGTGTGTGAGGCTAGTTGTTTTGGCAAGGCTTGAAAATATTGGGCACGGAAACGATGAGGCTTGCGCTGCTTGGCCTGGCCTTGTGGCTTGTTGTTGTTGGGCCTACTGCGGATAGACTGAGATGCGTGAGGCAGGAGTGTTTGGTGGGCCAGACGTGATGTACTGCTGGAATTTTGCAAAGCTGCGGCTGGCTGTTAGTGTGGACCAGGAATTATTTGGGAATGAATTGTTTGGCTTATGTTGCTGCTTGATGCAAGAGTTAGAAACAAAGGCTTGAAGTATGGATGGGTGGGCTTAACTAAATTTTTTAAATGTGAAAAAAATAAAAATATGGAGAAATAAAAATAAATTGGAAATTAGAATGATTTGATTAGATTTTTTTTTATGTTTATTATTTTGGTAATAATAAAAAAAAATGGAAATAATAAGAACAATTAGAAAAAAAAACAATAAAAATATAAAGTGGAAGGATAATGGATTTAAAAAAAAGAAAATAATTGGAAATGTTTATGTGGAATGAAATAGTCAGATAAAAAATGGATGACGGACATATGGATAATATTTGGATAATGTGGTTTGGTAAACAATCGGAAAAAAATGGATAATGAAAGATGGTCGTAAAAAAGGGTATATGGATGGATAAATGGTTTAATCGGAAAGAAAATGGATAATGGATGGAATTTTGACTTTAAGCCCACCACTAATCTCGATTATTTTGGCACAAGCCTTTGATGCAAATGAACACAGCCAACACAGACCCCACTGAATATTTCTCAACTCAAGCCAACTGTCATCTGAAAATTGTCTGATTCAAGCCCTGATAATTCGAAACCAAACTGAGGAAAATAAATCCTCAGATGAATCGCCGATGAACTGATGAAACGATGAACTGATAATCACTGAAGATTCAAGCCAAAACTTTGCACAAAACACTGTCTGATAACTGAACCTGTACTTTGAGATACATTGTCCGAGAAATGAACCATTGGCACACACAACTTGCAGTCGAAACAATTTATTTGATAGTTTGACCAATATTAGGTCAAACATCCACTTGAAATCGAATTGTGACTGACCAAACGCATCTGAATGAAATTACTGTCTCGTCTTCGCAAACCTGCAACACAGAGAAGAAGAAGAACACTGCAACATATATTTTTGTATTTTGGTTAGAGGTCAGTAAATATAAATAAATATAAAATAGTACAAACAATGGTGATCCCTGCAAAGCATAGATCCTACACCTGAGAAGAAACTCGAAGGCCAGTGCGATCTTGTTTGTATGCAAAATGCGGATGGAATGCGAAGAAACTTAGGGCAAAAATTAGGGTGTTACAGCTGCCCCTATTTAAGTTTCTTCAATCCGGAGATATGAAGATTGACATCTTCGTCTCTACAAGATGGGAGAGACTTAAATACAGAATACCCAATTTTTGTCCTAAGAGAACAAATAATATGATATGAATATGATATGCAAACCCAAGATCTCTGTGGGGAAAATAATGACCACCGGAGAAAAGCACAACTTGGGGACACAGAAGAAAATCCCACTGGGGAAACAACAACAGACAATCAAAGAGTTACCAGGAAAATAAATCACTGGATAACAGAATCCACTTGTGAAATGATATGATATAATCAAGAAACAGATTCAACAAGGGCAAATAAACAACCTGCCAGGGACTATCAATCAAACAAAATATTCGAGTCCGAATATTGGAGGAATACTGAGTTGGAAAAGAATCATCAACTACCTGTTTTACTGGGTAGGAAATATAACAGACTCGACTATCAATTTACTGGATAGGAGCAAAATACGGAGGAATAACCTCAATTACCTTTTTATTGGGTAAGAAAAAAAATATGTGGGACTCGACTATCAATTTACTGGATAGGAGCGAAATAAAGAAGGATGACCTCCATTGCCTTTTTACTGGGCAGAACAAATTCTCAACTACCTGATTTACTGGGTAGGAGCAAAATAAAGAGGAATAATCTCCACTACCTTTTTACTGGGTAAGAAAAATATTCTCAACTACCTGATTTACTGGGTAGAAAATATAAAGGACTCGACTATCGATTTACTGGATAGGAGCAAAATACGGAGGAATAACCTCAATTACCTTTTTACTGGGTAAGAAAAATTCTTAACTACCTGATTTACTGGGTAGAAGCTCAATCAAAGAGAAATAACTTCTATTACCTTTTTACTGGGTAAGAGGAAGAAATATCGGCTACCGGATTTACTGGGTAGAAACTCAATCAGATTACCTTTTTACTGGGTAAGAGGAAAATAACTTGACTACCGAATTTACTGGGTAGAACAATTCTCGACTACCTGATTTACTGGGTAGGAGCTAAAGCAAAGGACAAACTCTATTACCTTTTTACTGGGTAAGAGGATAAAATCTCGACTACCGAATTTACTGGGTAGGAGTACAAATAAAAGAACTTGATCAATTTGGTAATATTACCCACTATCGATTACTGATAGCTTAATTCCAAAGCAAAAATATCCACAAAAGGGGGCCAAAGTTCAATCCAAGAACAAATTGGAGAGAAACGGTCAAACAAGACTCATCCCGAGGAGGAAATATCTCAACTGGGGAAAATCCACCCAGATAATAAACTGGGGAGGAAACTGAATCAACATCATCCACGAGAAACAAACTCAGTGGGGAATTAGAAAGGATTAACACTTTCTGCTTAATGGTCGACACTCTAAACTTGAGGGGAATACGACACACACACTCTGTGGGAAAAGTCCACACCAAAGAGCAGATAACAATGATAAACGCAAGAATGCAAGCAAACCATGCTATGCTTATGCGTATGAATATGTTTATGAAGATGCTGACAAAACAGACATAAAGATAAGAAACAGGTGACATGAACACCACAACAACCGGATACTCGGCTAATCCCAAGGCAACAAGGAAGAGAAACATGCTGGAGATTCAACTTGAAATCTGCAAGGGAATATCATAAGCCATTAAAGGAATAAAATCCTACTACAAGGCTTAAATCATGATAAGACAGCATCTGCTAGGAATATCATCCTGCTGAGGAAAAGGTAATAATCTACTGAGGATGAAAAAATCAAACTTCCCGAGGAATAACTGTCATACCACTCCTGCTCCACTTGGGGATAGAGTGCCAGACCTGCTAAAAAAATCACGTAGGAACCTGCTGGAAATCAACATATGCAGACCTACTGGGGATCCATATGGGGATATCAGAAGTTAACATCATATCCAAAGTACAGTTACGAGGGATTTTAAATCAATACCCAACATCGGGTAAAAGAAAACCTCTAAACTGACTGCTATATCAATACTTCTATATTCAAGGATGCAAATAATCAAGCTGAGAAATATGAGCTCAGCTGAGGATTCCCAATACTTCTTAATTTAAAGATAACTTGCTGAGGAAGAAATCAACACTCAGCTAGGGATTCTGAACATCCCTTCCAACAACTCTTCTGGGGAATACATACAATCTCCGTACAACATCATTGTTGGGGAACAAAACATCATTAACATCAAACTGTCAAGACTATCCAGGAACTTGGCATGGACACAACCGAATTAAACCCTGCTTTGGGAGAGACAAGTTTCACACATCCAGACTTTACCATTCTTGGAATCACTGTTGATAACCTTTCTTTGTTCATATATTCAAAAGAAAAATGTTTTTAAAATCTTCAAAGATTAAATTTATTAAATTTGTTTCAAAAATCATCATCAACAATAAATTGAAATTTTGTAAACAGAAACAAATATAAAGAATTGCAAACAATTGGATAAAAGCTCAAATTCATTGATAGAATGGTAGTCAGCGAATGGCATGACTCCATGGATCATTACAAGTTTGAAAAATGGTAAATACATGGAAAAGGACTACATTGAGATACAATGATCACTATTCTCCCTATCAACTTTGAACTCCACTGTGTCTGAAACTTCAGTCAAGAATGAGTGAATAAGAATCTTTGATGAGAAATTCTTCTGAGGGATAGAATCTGAAATCCTCGGTTGCTACAAGTGATCCAGTCTGTCGACGCAGTTACTTGCCATGATCCCTAACTTTTACCTAGATTGCCCTTTCGGGTTTTCAATCTACCGGGATAATTATTTCTGTTTTTGTCTCTAATTTTTGCCTGGACCGCCCTTTCGGGTTTTCAATCCACCGAGACGCTCATTTTTGCCTAAGTCGCCCTTTCGGGTTTTCAACTTAGCGAGCTGTTCTTTTATTTTTTTAGGCGAAGTATTTCTTGACTACATCCGCATTCACAGGGCGAGTGATTTCCTCACCATCCATAGTTGCAAGAATTAATGAACCGCCAGAGAAGGCTTTCTTAACAACATATGGGCCATCATAGTTCGGAGTCCACTTGCCCCGAGAATCTTTAAGGAAAGACTGAATCTTTTTGAGCACGAGGTCGCCTTCTCTGAATACACGAGGTTTGACCTTCTTATCAAAAGCTTTCTTCATTCTTTGCTGGTACAACCGACCATGACACAAAGCTGTAATTCTCTTTTCTTCAATCAAATTCAACTGATCAAATCTACTCTGACACCATTCAGCCTCAGTCAACTTGGCTTCCATCAGAACTCTCATTGATGGGATCTCAACTTCGACGGGGAGCACTGCTTCTGTACCATAAACAAGTGAGAAAAGGGTTGCCCCTGTTGAAGTGAGGACAGATGTACGATACCCATGCAAAGCAAAAGGGAGCATCTCATGCCAGTACTTGTACGTCACAACCATCTTCTGAATGATCTTCTTAATGTTCTTATTCGCAGCTTCAACAGCCCCATTCATCTTCGGTCTATAAGGAGAGGAATTATGGTGTTGAATCTTGAAATCTTCACAAAGCTCTTTCATCATCTTATTATTCAAGTTCGAACCATTATCAGTAATAATTCTATTCGGAACACCATATCTGCAGATAAGATTGTTCTTAATAAACCGAACCACAACTTGCTTGGTCATATTAACATACGATGCCGCTTCAACCCACTTGGTGAAGTAGTCAATTGCCACAAGAATAAAACGATGTCCATTCGAAGCTTTGGGTTCAATCATGCCAATCATATCAATTCCCCACATGGAGAAAATCCATGGGGAAGAAATCACATTAAGATAAGCTGGTGGCACGTGAATCTTGTCAGCATACACCTAACACTTATGGCACTTTTTCACATATTTGCAACAATCAGATTCCATTGTCAGCCAATAGTAACCTGCTCTCAACATCTTTTTAGCCATTGCATGCCCATTGGCATGAGTGCCAAAAGATCCTTCATGAATTTCTTTCATCAACATGTCTGCTTCGTATCTATCCACGCATCTGAGCAAGACCATGTCAAAATTTCTCTTATAAAGCACATTTCCATTCAAGAAGAAATTGCCTGCCAATCTCCTCAAAGTCCTCTTATCCTTATCAGATGCCCCAAGTGGGTATTCTTGACTCTGGAGAAAACATTTAATATCGGGATACCAAGGCTTGTCATCATGGACCTCTTCAACTGCAAACTTATGAGCTGGTCTTTCAAGTCGCATCACACTGATCATGGGAACATCATTCCACTGGTGCACTTTTATCATAGAAGCTATAGTTGCCAAGGCATCTGCCATCTGATTCTCATCATGAGGAATATAATGGAACTCAACTTTGGTGAAGAAAGTTGATATCTTCCTGGCATAATCTCTATAGGGAATCAAGTGGGGTTGATGAGTTATCCACGTGCCCTGAATCTGATTAATTACCAAGGCAGAATCTCCGTACACATCAAGATGTTTAATCCTCAAATCAATAGCTTCCTCAAGACCCATAATGCAGGCTTCATACTCAGATTCATTGTTGGTACAAGGAAAAGTCAATCTCACGGCAAAAGGAATATGTGAACCATGGGGAGTAATGATCATTGCCCCAATTCCTCTTCCACGTGCATTCACAGCACCATCAAAAACTAAACCCCATCGAGATCCAGCCTTCGGACCTTCCTCAATCAAAGGTTCATCACAATCTTTCACTTTCAAAAACATCACATCTTCATCTGGAAAATCAAACTTGATTGGTTGGTAATCATCAATCGGTTGATGTGCCAAATAGTCAGCCAAGATACTACTTTTTATAGCTTTTTGAGTTCGGTACTCGATATCATATTCTGATAACAACATTTGCCAACGGGCAATCCTCCCATTCAAAGAAGGCTTTTCAAAGATATACTTGATTGGATCCATTTTAGAGATCAACCAAGTCGTATGATTCAGCATATACTGGCGAAAACGCTTTGCAGCCCAAGCTAAGGCACAACAAGTTTTTTCAAGCATGGAGTACCGAGACTCACAATCAGTGAATTTCTTACTTAAGTAGTAAATTGCATGTTCTTTTCTTCCAGATTCATCTTGTTGACCAAGCACACAACCCATGGAATCTTCCAACACAGTCAAGTACATGATCATCGGTCTACCTTCCACCGGAGGAGACAAGATAGGAGGTTCAAGCAGATATTCTTTAATACTTTCAAACGCCTTTTGGCAATCATCTGTCCAGACACAACCTTTATCTTTCCGAAGCAGCTTGAAAATCGGAGCACATGTGGCAGTCATGTGAGAAATAAACCTCGAGATATAATTCAATCGGCCCAAGAATCCTCTTACTTGCTTTTCGGTTCTTGGAGCAAGGCATTTCCTGAATAGCTTTCACTTTATCAGGATCAACTTCAATGCCTCTTTGGCTGACAATGAAACCTAGCAACTTTCCAGAACGTACACCAAAAGTGCATTTGTTCGGATTCAGACGAAGCTTATATTTTCTTAACCTCTGAAACAACTTCAGCAAATGTTCCACATGATCCTCTTCAGTCTTCGACTTGGCGATCATATCATCAACATATACTTCGATTTCTTTATGCATCATATCATGGAAGAGCGTAGTCATGGCTCTTTGGTACGTCGCACCAGCATTCCTCAATCCAAAGGGCATCACTCTGTAGCAGAATGTTCCCCATGGTGTAATAAATGTGGTCTTTTCCATATCTTTGGGTGCCATCTTTGTTTGATTATAACCGGAAAATCCGTCCATAAAAGAGAACACATCAAACTTAGCCGTATTATCTACCAACATATCAATGTGTGGCAAAGGAAAATCATCTTTCGGACTAGCTTTATTCAAATCTCTGTAATCTACGCACATTCGGACTTTTCCATCTTTCTTTGGAACAGGAACGATATTGGCCACCCATTCAGGATAAGTTGACGTCACAAGAAAACCAGCATCAATCTGCTTTTGAACCTCCTCTTTGATTTTTACTGCCATATCTGGATGAGTTCTTCTGAGCTTCTGCTTCACAGGTGGACATTCAGGCTTCAGCGGCAATCTATGCTCCACAATATTAGTATCAAGACCTGGCATGTCTTGATAAGACCAAGCAAATACATCAACATATTCTCTGAGAAGCTCTATAATCCTCTTCTTAACATCAGGACCAAGCAATGCTCCAACTTTGACCTCTTTCTTTTCATCTTCAGAACCCAAGTTGACCATCTCTATAGACTCACCATGAGGCTGAATAATCTTCTCCTCGTGCTCAAGCAACCGAGAAATTTCCTCTGGAATCTCTTCATCATCCTCTTCCTCAGCTTCAAACACAGGGAATTCAAAGTTGGGAGAGGGCATAGGATCATTGTTTTCAATGGGTTTATCAATCAATCTGCACAATGATTTTATTTTTATTTTAGAGCATGAACAAAAGTGCAAACAATATGCAGATAAACAATTATTATATTTTGGGTTTTTTATGTTACCATTTTTCAGAATAAAGCAATAATGAAAAAAAACACATATGGAAATAACAAAATAACATTTTATTGATGATGATAAAATTTGAAACAAAGCCCGACAAACATCACTTTCACCTTGGGCAGAGTGAAAGGATTTTTGAAAGAAAATAAAAACAAATTACTTTGAAGAATGAACGATAAAAGGAACATCAACAGAGATCCAGTTCTGGCAAATCTTTCCATGCGTAACAAAATCAAGCATTTCTTCGTCTTCATCATCATCAATGATGGCAGCAGCGGAATGATCGTTGATAAATCCAGCACTTCTGAAGCCTTCTTGAATAGTCTTTGGTTCTTTGATAATTGCACCAGGTGCAAAGCCGATACCGAAACCTTCCTTGTTGTCGACAGCATCAATAATTCGCCCCCAACCCTCGGACTGACCAGCTTCCAACACTCGCAGAGCATCCTTGAAAGAGGACATGGGCATGGCATTCTTCTTAACAACATTATCCACAACAGAAAGAGCTTGAAACGAAGTTCCCACCTCTTCCTCGGCATCAATATAAGAAAAAGAAGAAAAATTGCTCACAAGCATCGCCCTCTCACCTTCAATGGTCACCAATTTACCTTCTCTTACAAACTTCAATTTCTGATGAAGAGTGGATGTTACAGCTCCTGCCTCGTGGATCCATGGTCTTCCGAGGAGACAATTGTATGCGGGACGTATATCCATTACTTGAAAAATAATCTTGAATATAAACGGTCCAATAAGAATAGGAAGATCCACCTCTCCAATCACTGTCTTCTTCGACCCATCAAACGCTTTTATTATAATCCCACTGTGCCTCATGGGAGCACCTTGAAACGCAAGCTTTGACAAAGTCGATTTTGGTATAACATTCAGAGACGATCCGGTATCAACTAGCACCTTGGACATAGCATCTTCTTGACAATTCACCGAGATATGCAACGCCAGGTTATGATTTCTTCCTTCTTCAGGCAGATCATCATCACAAAAACTCAAATTGTTGCAAGATGTGATATTCGCCACAATGCTATCAAATTGATCAACAGTCACATCATGGTCAACATAAGCTTGATCCAGAATCTTCTGCAACGAATGCCTATGAGCTTCAGAACTCATCAAGAGAGATAACACTGATATCTTTGAGGGAGTCTGCAATAACTGCTCAGAAATGTTATATTCACTCTTCTTTATTAACTTTAGCACCTCATCATCATCATTACCAGATTGACCCGATTGGGCAACAACATACATAATCTGCTTACTTGCACTTGTATCTTCAACTCTCCTCGGAGGGTCTGAAGCATACAATCTACCACTTCGGGTAACTTTCGTCACATCAGCAATGCTAACCACAGACTTTGGAGTAGGAAGAGGAACTTCCCTACCATTCTCTATCATCATAGCATTATACCGGTACGGAACAACTTTGTCAGACTCGTATGGCATTGGACCAGGCACATTAATCACCAATGGAGTAACAGCAGTCTTGCGACTATCAAAAGAAATCACCACCCTCTCCGGAGAAACCCTTTCAGGAAGATTGAACTGAGGCATAATAACATTCACTTCATTCTCGTATTCATCTCTTTTCGCTGTCACTTCAATCAGCTTATCGTCCATCATCTTTTGAATATCTCTTTTAACAATCACGCAACCACGAGGATTCACCGAGCAAATACAACATCCAGCATAATCGTGATCAATATCGTGATATTCACTCAAGAAAGCATGCATCTCCACCAAAGATCTTCGGATATGACGGACTTCATAGATTTTGAACAACCCAGGACACCCATCAACCATATTCACAGACGCATTACCATGCTTCGGTAACGGATTCTTCTGCACATTTGGATTAACATCATTGAAATACAGGACATTGTTCCTCATCAACTTCTGTACTTCAAACTTCAGTGGATAACAATTCTCAACATCATGCCCCGGGGCACCTTGATGAAAAGCACAACGAGCTTCTGGCTTGTACCACCATGGAATAGTTTCTGGAACTGGAGGTGGAGGACGAGTTTGCACAAGATTCTTTGCAATTAAATACGGAAGCAAGTCCGCATACGTCACCGGAATAGGATCAAAACTTGGCTTAGCCCGAGCTTGTTGATTACCACCTTGTTGCACAGAAGGTTGCTGATAACGAGGTTGAAACTTTGGAACAGCTGGCAGAGCTGGAGCCACGTTAATCATCGGTGTAACTGAAGCCACATGCTGCGAATGGTGATTCACACGACTGTGAGGTCTTCTATAACTTTCACGGGATACTGCATTAGTCTCATTTTCTTTCTTTTTCCCGAAATTGAACCTTCTAGCGCTTGAACCATTACTGTTCTCTTGAGTCAACCGTCCCTCACGGACACCTTCTTCTAAACGCATCCCCATGCTCACCATCTCAGTGAAATCGGAAGGAGCGCTTGCTATCATCCTCTCATAATAAAAAGAACCCAACGTCTTCAAGAAGATCTTCGTCATTTCTTTTTCTTCAAGCGGAGGAACAATCTGAGCTGCCAGCTCTCTCCATCTCTGCGCATATTCTTTAAAAGTCTCTTTGTCCTTCTGGGATATAGCACGGAGTTGATCTCTATCTGGAGCCATATCAACGTTGTATTTGTACTGCTTCACAAACGCTTCTCCCAAATCGTTGAATGTCTTGATTTGGCTATTATCCAGACTCATATACCACCTCATAGGCGCACCGGTCAAACTGTCTTGGAAATAGTGAATCAGCAGCTTATCATTATCAGTCTGAGCCGACATCTTTCTTGTATACATTGTCAGATGACTCAACGGACAAGTGTTGCCTTTATACTTTTCAAACTCAGGCAACTTGAATTTGTAAGGAACTTTAACATTAAGGACCAGACAAAGGTCATAAGCATCTTTTCCAAACAAATCCTTATGCTTCAAAGCTCTCATCTCCCTCTGGATCTCAACAAAGCGTCCCTGGAAGTCATCAAGTCTTTCAGCAACTCCAACACCTTCACTGGGTTCAGCATGGTAAATCATTTCATCATGATGCGGGATATTGCGCACCACAGGCGGTACAGTAGTCACAATTGGAGGAAGAGTAGTCCAAACTGGCGGTGGGAGAGTATTAAACGCAACAGTCTCCGGACGATGAGGAGGACGGTAACCAGCAGGAAAAAAGTCAACGGGCATGCCCCAGGGCATGCTAGCAGGTATACGATGGCGAGGAGAAATGACAGTCTCAACAGGAACGGATGCGGTAACAACCTCTGAGACGACAGTATTCTGAATATGAGGACTAGGAGGTGGTTGATTCTGAACAGCCATTAAATTTTCCATCATAGCAGTCACTCTTTCCAAGCTTTCCCTCAGATAGGTAACCTCTTCGCGCAGCTCGCGATTCTCTTGTTGCAAAGTATCCATCACTCTTCTTCGATTAGCTCGAGTATCGAATCGATGAGTCAGCTTGACAGGAACACTGAATGAAGACCAAGAAACAACAATAAGATCCCTGGAGAACACTCAAAAAGCAATACAAATGCGAGTATGATGCATGCTATGCGTATGCAAATGCAAAGATTTCAAAGGATTATAAGATAACTTGCAATATTCATAAAGAAAAATCTTTGAAATACTTAAAACCTCATTCTCATTAATATCAAAGTGAGGATTACAAATGAAGTACAAACATCAATAATCCTAATATATAAGAGCAAGAGTAAACTAAGCCTAGGGAATCATATCCGAAGAAGCTCCGAATCCTGGATGATACTTCATGCGAATTCTCTTGATCTCATTCTTGTACCGCTCTTCCATATCTTCTTTATCCTTCACCAACTTGTCGACAATGGCCTTCCAAGCACCGGAAGTAGGAGGAATAGTAGATGGAGTACTAGAGGAAAATAAATCCTCTCTCGGCCTCTTCATGACGCGCCGCTCAAGTAGCTCAATAAGATCATCCTTCTCTTTCAGCTGCTCCTGCATAGTAGTCCTCTCGAGTAACCATTCTTCCTTTTCTTTCTTCATCTTCTCTAACTCTTCTTGAAGAACCAACTTTCTATCAACGGGAGGTAGAAAAGCAGACAAAGGCAATATGGGAAACATAGGCTCCTCAGGTGGATAAGGCATCTTGAGCTTGGAAGCTCTAGATCGAACCCACTGAATATAACAATCGGAAGGAGGAAGGTGTTGTCTACCTAATTGACCTCTTTCTTTCCTATGAACAGCATGCCAAGAATGAGAATCCTTTTCTTCATCTCTATATGATCAGCACCATTAAGAAAGAAGAAGCGGGATAAGGCAAGATTGTTTGGAACATCCTTCAAACAATAACCGAACTGTCATCTAGCCAAAATGGGGTTGTAGCTAATTCCCCCACGTGTACCAAGAAGAGGTACATTAGGAAATTTTCCATAACTATCAATAAGAACTCCAGCGTCATAATGAGAACCATACCATGTCATGTCCTTATGAGAAAGTGACATCAACCTTTGAGACCATCTTCGATTCTCTCTATTGTCCTTGAAAACATCCGACTTCGGTAGGTGCGAAATAAACCACCTATAAAGAAGAGGCGCACAACATACAATCTCTCCGTCACCTTTGGAAGTCCTATAGTGAAAAGCATGATACATATCTCCAAGAAAAGTAGGAATCGGATTCTTCTTCAAGAAGATCTGAATAGCATTCTCATCCACAATACCATCCAAGTTCGGAAATAAGACAATCGCGTAGATAAGCAAAGCAAGAATAGCCTCAAATGCATCCTTATGATCCAAAGTAAATGAAGTCGAAGCCTTTCCCATCAAGAACTTAGCATTAATACCATGAACACTCCCCTTCGGAAGAAACTTCCCATTAAGATCAGATTCCTTAAGAAACAGTGCTTTGGCAATGACCTTGATAGTAAGCTCCTTCTCTTAACCAGTGAAAAGACACTCCTTGTCTAGAATAGGCAAACCTAACCAATGAGAATACTCCTCCAAAGTAGGTACAAGCTGATAATCCGGAAAGGTGAAACAATGATGCAACGGGTCATAAAACTGAGCCAAAGTAGGGAGAATCCCCTCAGGTACATCAATATCCAACATATACAAAAGCTTCCCATGACATCTTCGGAACTCTTGGGTATCAACAACCAAAGCTCCTAGCTTTCTCAACTCTACAACATTAGGATTCTTGAAGGTGTACTTCTTTGTGTTCCTCCTTTCAAAAGTCATAGCCATGGACATCTGAAATTTTGCAAAAGTTCCTTATAAGTCCCTTGAAATCTTACGAACAATGCTCATGAATGTTATGATGGCATGTATGCAACAAACACAAACAAGATCTTACAAGGCACACGGGCTTAGGTTCCGAGTCACGAGCATGAAGTCAAGGTAACAGAACACCAACCCAAACAGGTAAGTACTAAGGTTTTGTCTTCATTGTACCTGCAAGAAACCAAAAGGGTGCTAACAGAGGTGCCCGGAGTTAACAGCCATCTTTAGAATATCATCGGTACGTTGGATTACTCCCCAACCGATAACATTCTTAAAATAGACCTCGTCCGAGTGTAGTATCGCGTGACAACCGCCTTAGATTTACACCCAGACAGTTTCCGCACTACGTTCCTAAATTGGCTTAGATGGGTTAAGGGTTCTACGGTCCTCAGTATGATCAGCTCAAGGTCGGAAAATAATGCCACGTACGATTACTCGTCATGACATTGATAGTCCAAGAGAGCCTAATCGAGTGGAGATCATCAAATTGATATTTCTTTGGACTACTCCATCACATATCGCTTCGAATATCGCCGTCCTATCATAAGTTTCAACTCAGATCCGGGTTAGAATCTATCTCACACAGAGGATCACCAAAACCGAAACAGAACAACCAAATAACAAACAAATCAAACCAAAGCAGTAAATAAATCAAAGTAGGCTAAATCCGCTTAGAGATTACTCCCCAGCAGAGTCGCCACTTTTCTGTAGCGGTAAAATCGTGAGTGTAAGTTATTGATTAACTTAACTCGATAAACACAGAGTCGCCACCGCGCTTTTCTTTATTTCGGAAAGGAAAAAGGTAAAAGAACGAATAAAAACCTAGGAATCTAATAAGCAAAAGCTAAAAGAAACAAAACAGAGATTGGGTAAGGGGATTGGTTATGAACCGGGAAGGTTTTAGGCACCCGACTCATCCGTGGTACTCCACGGGAGCCCTTTGAAATACTTATTGCTTTTTGGTCTGAAATTGGTTTGCTTGAAAAGATTGAAGAGATGAGAAGAAGAATATTTTTTAATGATTTTGTGTTTGATAAGGTTTTAAAGCCTTATGCCTACGTACCCACAAAGTGCAATGCGAGATCAAAACCTCGTAGTTCGTGGTACAAAGTTTGAAAAGAACAAATGAGTTGAATTGATTTTAGAATATAGAGATAAGTCGTCATCCTTTAGCGAATAATTCCGCTAGAAAGGATGAATCATATCTAAACATGTGGAAAAATAAAAGGTGCACAAGGCACAAAAACAATTGAGTGGGTTTGCATTTTTTAAAGTATGTAAGAAAATGGTTTTTGATATATTTACATGAATTAACATTTGATTAAGAAAATAAAGTGAAAAGTGTTTGAAGTTTAGAAAACAAGAAGGGTTTGAAATAGGAAGAAATTTTGAAAATTTAAGAATGGGGAGGAGATGAAGAGACTAGTCCTAATGCTTGAATTAAAAGCTAAGGAAAGAATTTACCAAAACAATATGTACAATTCTTCAAAGATCGGAATTTCCTCTTCAAAGGTTAATGAAGTAACTTGAGGCCGAGGTTTCTAATCCATTCCAACTTGAGCAAAGGGAGACCCTAGGAGTCTAAGTCCATTCTCCAAAAGCAAAGGGATAGTAACCATAGTCCACAAATTAGAAGTCACAAGTTTTTTTTAAGAGTTTAATCCTTTATTAAGTGTTTTGATATCCAAATGGACAAAATAAAAACAAGCACAATATGAATATAAACAAATGATATATGATATAATATGACAAAATATAATAAGGAGATAAGGGAGCAAGAGATTAAAATAAAAGGATAAGGTGCGAGAGATTAAATTTAAACAATTATATTCACATTATAATATTTACAATATAAAGTGGTATGATGAACTTAATCAAGCACAACCACAACAAGGAAAATAAACTCGGGGCAACCGGATCCAAGTGGATCTTTAATTCGAATCGGGACAACTGTAGGTCTATGTTAAGCAATCGCCGAGTAATTTACGGAGTAATTACCCTACAAATGAGGCCGGCCACCACTAATTAAAGTGGAAAATATTCGTGTTGATACATGTTAGAGAAACGATATAATGGATCGTTCTCCGAAAACATGCCACACTAAAAGAAAAAGGAAGGTCTAATCTTAATCGAGATTTTCGTTGAATTTCTCCGAAAAGCAACCTATCACGATCTCAAAGTATGGAGAATGATCCAAATGATCATTCATCCATAGATTTGAAATAATGAAGATTAAACTTAATCGGAAATCAACAATCTCGAATCGGAAGATTGTCATCGACCAATATTAAAAAGAGATGAAGAATAATGGATCCAAAAATGGATCCAAAAAAAATAAATAGAAAATATATTTTTAAATTCTTTTCTAAAAATCTCCTTTCCAAATATTTTTTCTAAATTGTTTTTCTAAACACTTTTCTAACTTTTCTTTACCAAAATATTTTTTTCTAAGACTTTTCTAAAATATACTTCTTAAAAAGGAAGCTTATATCAAATTAATATATAATAAAATAATATTTAAAAAAAAAAGAAGAAAGTTAAGGAAATAAAAAAAACAAATAAAAGAGGGAATGGGGATAATAAACCGCGGGTCAGGAATCGGTATGGATAGCAGATCCATGACCTAAACTCCATATTACACTTTTATTTATAAAAAAAAGAAAAAAAAAGGAAAGCAGAAGAAAATGAGTTCTTCTTTTCTTCTCAGCAAAACAGAATGATAAAACAAGAACAAAATCCTCTCCTTCTCTATCACAACAACACGCAGCACAGAGAGAACCAGGGGATCAATGGCGAAACCTCACCCTCAAAAGAAGAAATCCAGAAACGTTTCTCTTCTTCGAAGCTTCCTTCTTCTCTCAATCGCAAGTTTGTTTCCTTCTTCTTCAACTCTCACGGAATCTCTCTCTCTCTTTTCAAAATTGGTCCAATCGGAGGTGAGGGATGATATATGAAGAAAGGACTTAGGGATTTGAGAGAAATTTGGGTTGAAGATGAAATTAATTGAAGATTGAAAGGATTTTTGATTGGGGATGGATTTGGGCAGAGTTTCCGAGAGGCTATAGAAGCTTGATTAAAGAGGGAGTGAAGAGTTGCTTTTATAGAAGAAAGATGAAGAGGAGAGTTGCCGTTTCGTTTGATGCTTATTGCGTTTGGGGAGATCACGGTGTTATCGTGTCAATTTCGTTTTTGGTTTTCATTTATTTGCCTTTTGTTTTTCTGATTTGCGTTTTGATTTCAAATGGCCTGCATTTTGATGCTGTGTATTATTCGTGTTTCAGGTGTGCGAATACGGCTTATTGTTTGTTGACGGCTAGTGTTTATGCCGCGGCTGGAGTTTGTGTGCGTTTCGAAGCTGTCGTATGCGTCTCAGTTTGGGCCTGGTTGTGGCTTACGGCGTGAGATACTGAAGTGTGGGCCTGAATGCGTGTAATAGTTTGTTCCGAAACGTGAATGTTTGGCATGTGATGGAGATGATACGACTTGCGTACGTGTATTTGTATTGCTGTGTGTTTGCGAGCTGAAGGTTGGTATTTTGAGGCTGAGGAAAATACTTGAAGGGCTTGCGCGCGTGAGAGTGAAAGGCTGGCTTGTTAACTTGGTGTGAGAGCTTGGAAAAAAACTGTGTTAGGCTTGTACTTGAAGTGATGTTTGTTGCGTATGGCTCTGTTTGTTGTCACGGCTTGCTTTGTTGGCTTGGGGCTATGACTTGTTGAGTTGGTTTTGGAGTGTGTGAGGCTAGTTGTTTTGGCAAGGCTTGAAAATATTGGGCACGGAAACGATGAGGCTTGCGCTGCTTGGCCTGGCCTTACGGCTTGTTGTTGGGCCTACTGCGGATAGACTGAGATGCGTGAGGCAGGAGTGTTTGGTGGGCCAGACGTGATGTACTGCTGGAATTTTGCAAAGCTGCGGCTGGCTGTTAGTGTGGACCAGGAATTATTTGGGAATGAATTGTTTGGCTTATGTTGTTGCTTGATGCAAGAGTTAGAAACAAAGGCTTGAAGTATGGATGGGTGGGCTTAACTAAATTTTGTAAATGTGAAAAAAATAAAAATATGGAGAAATAAAATAAATTGGAAATTAGAATGATTTGATTAGATTTTTTTTTTATGTTTATTATTTTGGTAATAATAAAAAAAATGGAAATAATAAGAACAATTAGAACAAAAAACAATAAAAATATAAAGTGGAAGGATAATGGATTTAAAAAAAAGAAAATAATTGGAAATGTTTATGTGGAATGAAATAGTCAGATAAAAAATGGATAACGGACATATGGATAATATTTGGATAATGTGGTTTGGTAAACAATCGAAAAAAATGGATAATGAAAGATGGTCGTAAAAAAGGGTATATGGATAGATAAATGGTTTAATCGGTAAGAAAATGGATAATGGATGGAATTTTGACTTTAAGCCCACCACTAATCTCGATTATTTTCGCACAAGCCTTTGATGCAAATGAACACAGCCAACACAGACCCCACTGAATATTTCTCAACTCAAGCCAACTGTCATCTGAAAATTGTCTGATTCAAGCCCTGATAATTCGAAACCAAACTGAGGAAAATAAATCCTCAGATGAATCGCCGATGAACTGATGAAACGATGAACTGATAATCACTGAAGATTCAAGCCAAAACTTCGCACAAAACACTGTCTGATAACTGAACCTGTACTTTGAGATACATTGTCCGAGAAATGAACCATTGGCACACACAACTTGCAGTCGAAACAATTTATTTGATAGTTTGACCAATATTAGGTCAAAGATCCACTTGAAATCGAATTGTGACTGACCAAACGCATCTGAATGAAATTACTGTCTCGTCTTCGCAAACCTGCAACACAGAGAAGAAGAAGAACACTGCAACATATTTTTTGTATTTTGGTTAGAGGTCAGTAAATATAAATAAATATAAAAAAGTACAAACAATGGTGATCCCCTGCAAAGCATAGATCCTACACCTGAGAAGAAACTCGAAGGCCAGTGCGATCTTGTTTGTATGCAAAATGCGGATGGAATGCGAAGAAACTTAGGGAAAAAATTAGGGTGTTACAGTAACAATGAGGAATATTTTGTCTGAAGTGCCGGGTCTTGGAAGCTCGCGCAATCTTTTCCTGAAATGCAGATAAGTTAAGTAACCTGGAGAAACCTGCAAAAATAAAGAAGAATGCAAATGATATGAATGCAATGCAATGTGTTTCTTTTATCCTCAAGTTTTGTTTACTTTCCCATTCCGGTGTTGAGAAAAGAAGACTTTGTGTGACATTCAGATGTGAAGTGGCAGTATTTAATATCTCGTGTCCGTGCAACAGATAATCAACCAGAGACTTCAGGTGAATCAAAAGAAAACTGGAATATCAAAACCCTCACGGGGTACAAGTTCATACATCAAAAAAAGGTACATCAAGAGAGAGGATTCCCACAGCAAGCCTGTGGGTAATCCAAATCATATGAATACAAGACTAAAGCCTAGGAATATTTACATACTGCAACCTCCAACTAAGACGCTTGACACCTTGCAGCAGCTGAGCTATATTTGGATGTGATGGTTCTTGTATGAGCTTTTGAATCAGGATATCCCTAAGGTCAAAAGAGGCATGTAATTCCTCAATTTGTTGTAGGAACACCTTTTCACTTTCCTAGCTTATGATGGAATTAGTATTGGTCCTCTTGACATCAACTCTCAGCTTCAACTCTTCTATCTCTTTCTGAGCTTCCTTCATTGCTTGTTGACTCTTTGCTATATCTTGAAGGTGACTCCCCTCCTGGTGATAGGCCTTTTGAAGGAGCTTTCCATGTTCAGCTAAAGAGTCTTGAAGGCGTTTGATCTCTAACATGTACTTGACTTCCAGATCTTTCTGCCTCTTCAAGTTGTCTTCCCATTTCTCTTGCCATAAGGTGATAGCTTCATTAGCTACATTCAACTCTTTCTTATCTTTTCGGCGCTGGTCTGCCCTGTGAGTTGTAGCTAATCCCCTTTTCTTGAAATAGAGCTCCCTCTCTTGAAAGTCTTGCTGCTTGAGCCTGACCATTTCTTCAGTTTTGTTGAGCCCTTTCTTCCAATTTCTGGTTTTGCATTTTCAACTTCTGGCATGAATTGTTGGCTTCTTGATTCTCCAACCTGAGTTGTTTAACTAAAGCTTCCAATTTTTGATACTCCTGAAGAGGAACTGGAGTTATGGGTGCTACCTATTTAGGGTAGAGAGGTGGTTCCTTAGAGAATGGGAGTAACAAAGTCTCTACACGATCTTCCAACCAGGTGACAAAAGGATCATAAGTCTTGGGATCTACCTTCCCAAAGTCTCTCTTCCCGTTCATCACTCTAACCTCCCAAGCTTGGGATGCTAGCAAGCTCATCTTCAGGTTACCTTCTACTGGAATGTATAGTGACTCATTCACCTCTTCGATCAAAGGTACAACTCTTAGAGGATAACCAAACTATTTACTGGATAAGATAGGATTGTAGATGATTCCACCTTTTCTTCCTATCAAGGGAACATTTGAGAAACTCCCACAACTGACCAAGATCTTTTTGCTACAAGATCCCTATTTCATCCCCAAGCAATGTCAATTGAGGTTAAGCCCATCAATCTTTTGGACCACTTCCAAGATTGTTTCAAATCCTAGAAAGACTTGATTTAGGGAGTTGCCTTACAAACCAGTCAGCAAACAAGGGAGCACAACAATTCACATGTCCCGTCCTCTTTTCATTCCTATGGTGAACCCCATAGTAAAAGTCACCCAACAAGGTAGGCATTGGGTTTCTTCTGACAAATATGGTAACAGCTTCCATGTTGACTAATCCTTTCTCACCTGGAAACAAACTGAGTCCATACACTATCAAAGATAGAAGGGTACAAAACTTAGCCCATTTGTTTTCAGAGGCTAGGTCCTGAGCTTCTTGGATAAGAAAGTCTGAGAGAAGTCCTTTACCTTTGCTGGCATCCAACCCTCTACTGACCTTGGATAAATCCAAATGATAAGAATCAACTATGTCTTTACATGAAGGCACCTTCTCTAATCCATAGTAAGGAACACCATCCTTGATGGGTATCCTGAGGATGCTGGATATCTCTTCTAATGTAGGAGCCAAGATGTAATCAGGGAAAACAAAAACCCTCAGTTGTGGATCATAGAACTGAAACAGAGAATGTAAGCTATCCCTCTAGTCAATTGTTGGCTTGCTCACATAATCCAGGAACTTTCCAAACTCCCTTATGAAATCATCAAGAACTTTGTCACCCATAAAGCTAATCAACTTCTGAATACCCTCTGTCTCTAGTTGTGGGAAAGTATAGTGGACATTTCTTTTCCTTTGAACCTCCATCTTGAAGCAGCAGTATGACTAGGAATAGGAAGTAATATGAACCCTGAGAATAAAAAGAACACAAATGATTAATGATGGTATGATCTTTATGCAAGGCACGACATGTGATCAGTGATGTGTTTGTGTAGTGAATCAGGTAATCAAGTGTTTGTGCAAGGTCACAACATCATCACAAGTATCTTTCTGATCAGAGGTTCAGATCACAGAATCCATGTGTAACAGAACAAGATCATATCACTAAAGTATGTTGGTACAGTGGGTATGCTAAAGGTTAAGGCTCCTGCAATCTTGTAAACCTATCCCAATCTCACAAGTGTGCTACTCGGGTCAAACATCACGGACTCTCAAAGCTGAATATCAATAATACATTCACCATCTCCGAGAAATGGCTCATGACCAAATCAGGGAATCGGTTTGGAATTATAAACTACTCAGGGATGTCTCAACTGAGTCCAAGGAAACAAGCATCTCTCAGAAGTCCCCAACTTCAAGCACTGAATCGAGAAACAATAGTGCATTCATCCCGAAGGGTACAATACTATCGTCATACGAACAGTTTGCTTTAACTGGATTTCGATGAGAGAACCATGCCATCCTATGCGAGTTCCCAGTGGGCCCTCGGATGCGAGTGGTTTTGCCAACAAATGTGGTCTGCCACTGTCATCACTGGAGAGGGATGTTTCCACAAAGGTTCTCAATGATCGGTCCCTTAACTGCACATAACTATCAAGGTAGTGTATTTCCCCATAAAGATTCTGGCATCAATACATTTTCGAGAAGGTCGCAAGTCAAGGCGTGTAACTTACTAATACCAACATAGAAAAATGCCATGAAGTCAAAGTGGAACCACTCTAAGCCCTAGGTGCACTCAAGCTGGGTATTTGACTTATCTCATAGTAACAAAACTCATCCCATAGAAAATAAGAAACCAACACAGTCTAGTATATGATGCATGTGAAAATAAATACTGAAAGCAGTAAATAAAGCTGTAAAATAAACTGTAAATAAAAACAGTAAATAAACACCACAACACACACATGTAAACACCCAAAGAAACGAGAACAAACAAGCGCTAGGAGTGACTCTACAAGGGAAACCAGATATTCTGGGTTCGATCCCCAGCAGAGTCGCCAACTGTCGCTCCTGGGATTTTCATCCTAGTACAAATGCGAAAGTGGCGCGGAAAAGGTAGAGTCGCCAGCCAGGCATTTTTATTCCGAAAGAATGGGAAAGGTAATGTTGCACAAACCTGAGGAAGAAGGAAAGGATAAGGTCCTGCGAACCAAAGATCTAGGTTCGGGAGTCGGTTACAACCTGGGAAGGTATTGCCACCCCAGACCGTCTGCCGTACCCGACGGGATCCACATTTGCTTGTTTGTTTCAAAGGGTGAGAAAATAGAACTGCTGCTGAATAAAACTGCTGATTGGAATTGGAACTGAAATGAGAAATGGAACAAAAAGAGAACAAAAGGAAATAATGGGGAAATTTTAGGGAAAATGAAGAATGTGCTCGAATGGGCCCTACCCCGCTGCCTATGTACCTCATCGGGAAAATGAGGATCAGAGTCAATGTAGTTTGCCTAACTAAGGTGGGAGCTATTTGTTTGTGTTTTTATATGTATGGAACTGCGTATATCTATGCTCAGGTGTTGTAGGCTTGTTTGGTACGAGTGCATTTACCGTCTTGCAAATGAGACAAGTCGTCGCTAGTTCGTGTTTAGAATGAATGAGATGAGAAAGAGAAATTCCCGCATGAAAGTCGCTTATTGTTTGTTGTTTGCTTTTTAAGAGTTTTGTATGAATTTGGCACAAGGAAGTGAATTCAAACTCTTTTCCATGGAATGTATACTTGCTACTACATTCCAAGATGGAATAATAGAACAAGCACACCATGTAAGGAGAATTTATCCAAGACTTGTTTCAAAGGATTAGGGTTTAAGTGCATAAAAAATAAAACGTCTAAGTTGTAGGGAACTTACCTCAACCTCCCTACTAGTGTTGCATATTATTTAAAATAATAAAACAAACAAAGTACTAATTAAACCCTAAAGCCTAGGACCTAAACTAAACGCAAATGCAAAATTCAGCAACTTTTTATAGCTCCTAAATGCACAAACAGTTAGGAAAACAATGCTCAACACAAACAACCTACTGCAGCTAACACACAACATGCAAAAGTAGGTGTAAAAACTCACAAACAACATGAACAACATAGAAAACAACATATATTTTACAGCTACTGTACCAAAAACAGCTGCGAAAACATGAGGCAGATTTGATTATTTCCATTTTTATGCACAAATGAATGGAATATAATGCAAATACAACACAAAATACAATAAACAAACATCATAAGATATATATACACATGATTATGAATTTATTAACATGCGCACATGGATTTGATTCACTTCTTTAAAGCAAAATGACAAAATGAAATGCATACTTTTCAAGTTTGGCATAAATGATTATTCAAGCATAAAGAGTGAACATGCATCATTTCTAGCATCATCAATTGAACATGCATTGGTACTGAAATTAGAATTGAAGCATTTTAGCATGGTGATCAATCAAGTGAATGAAGCAAGCATATGAATTTGTGAATCATTTGATCATAATCACAAAAAGTGTATTTTTAACAAGTCGGCATTTATTACAAACAAATAAAGAAGCAAACATGTAATAGCATGCATCTTAACCTGAAGCGGATCAATAACAACTAAATGCAACATGTAAACAAGAATTCAAGATCAAGTGCAAACATGAGAATTTGGAAACTTTGAACAATATGCAACAATTTTTATTACGCGCACAAGCATCCGAAACATGTACCGATCACAAAGGTGAAGCAAAACAGAACTTGAAACCATTATTAGCATGCTAACAAAGAAGTTCAAATATGGTAACAACCTTCACAATTCAATTTGAGCATCAATTCACAATTAAGCACAAAATCAGAGATGAACGAAACGCGCATCGTAAGTTGTCGAAACTATGGACACCTACTCCTAAACAGCTCCTAAAAACTCCCTAAAATCATATACTAAAGAACCATGATGATTGGAGGGGGAACGGATATAAAAAATGCATGAAAAAGCAAGAATTTTCCATTCTGGTTCAATGGTAACCGGTTACTACCTATGAGGTAACCGGTTACCAGGTCAAAAACTGGACCTTTTTTAGCAAAATTAACAAAGGTAACCGGTTACTACCTATGTGGTAACCGGTTACTCTGCAACCAGAATAAAAAATTCTGCATTTTTCTTGAAAAATTCAGCATCAACTTATCCAAATAAGCTCTGACCTAATTCCTATCAATTAAGTACAAAAACTACACCTAAATGCAACTATATAACACTAATTAAAGTCACAAACACATCAAGATTCTAAAGCCTAAAGATCCAAACAATTAAAGCATCAAAAATTAAGAAAATGGGAAGAATGTGCGTCGAGATGAAGAGAGATAATTTAAAACGAGAAGTGATTATGAGATCCACCAACCTACAAAGCCGAGATTCGCTTTGGTAATTGTTGCAATGTTTAAACGATACGTGATAGGAGAGAAAACCGTAGATTGGAGGCTTCGATTCGTGAATGCGCAAAATAAATGCGGTTGATGCAAAATCTTTAAAAATCACTTCCGTAAGGTGAAGAAAACTCCAAGACCGTTGCAACTTCTTCGATAATGCGTGAAAATGATGCAAATGGTAGTGGCTTAGCTTCCGATTCTTCAAGTTCAATGAGAAACTTGAAGAATCTTGGTGATGATGAAGCTTTGGTGTGGGTTTGGAAAATGGAGAAGAATGAGAGAATTGAGAGAAATTGAGAAGGTTGAAGATGAAAAATGATGAAAAATGATGAAAAATGAAGTGTTGTTGTGAGGTTTGGAGTGAAAACGGTTTATATATGTGTTAGGTTTGGAGTGAGGCTTGGGTTAGGGGCTAGGCTTGGGGCATTAGGTTTGGAATTTAGGTTAGGAGTTAGTTAGAGCCTCTAGAATATTCCTTGGAATATTCCCTAGAATATTCCTTGGAATATTCCATAGGAGGATGGTAGAAAGTTCTAGAAAATGGTGGAATGCAAGGTAAGGTGAAAAAATGGAAAAGTGGAGAAGAATCAACTGAAATTTTGAAATTTTGAAATTTTGGGCGAAGTAACCAGTTACTACCTATGAAATTTTGGAATTCTACTACTTGTATCAACACTTTGGAGGGTGTTAATATGAAAGACAGTAAGGATTTAATGATAGACACCATGTTAGGTGGGATAACAGAGCATTGTGATCAACACATGCTAACTGAATAAGATATGATCATGGTAGAAGATTTTACATAGGGTTGTTCACGGTTTGGTTTGGATCAGCTTTTAAGCAAAATATCATCTGACCAAAGGTAAATTTAGTTGTGGTTTGGTTTTGTTTTGGATGATTGGTTAAAAAATCTAATCCAATCCAATCCAATTTCATGCAGTCTAATTTTGATTTGCTCTTTGGATATCCAAATTACAAGTTATAGCTTTTATTAGTATTCTAAAATTACTAATAAATAGTATGTTTTATATAATATATAATATATTGTATCAAACGTTAATATTAAAAGACGAAAAAAATAAAAATAAAAAGATTAAACCGTACTAATAAATAGTATTTACAAAAATAAGCATCGTCTAATATTAAAATAACACAACATATATACTAATAAAAAATAAATAAGTAAAAAATATATATACATTCGGTTTGGTTTGATTAGGATCGGTTTTGAAAAAACAATCTGAAATTCGATCCGAACCGATCGGTTTTTACAAAATGACATCCAAATACATAAAAAAATTAGTTTTTTGCGGTTTTCGGTTTTTTTGGATCGGTTTTGGTTTTTATTTGGATTGGTTTGGATTTGAACACCCCTAATGTTACTTGCCTTCTCGATTTTCAAGTAAAGCAAATGAAGGACTACACATGTGATTCCTTAGGTTTATATTGTAACACCCCAAAATTTTCCCTCTTATTTCCATATCATTTATCATATCCTTTCATTCATTGCATTGCATTCAAATCGTAAAAAATGAAGCATACATCATTGGTGGAAGCATAAGGCATGTGATCAGTTGATTTCCAAAGTTGTGATCATTCAAAGCCAAAGGACAAGAGTCAAGTTCCTTCTAACATGCCTCAAGGGTCTCTAATATCTCATTTCACTTCATTTGATCCCCCAAGCTATTGGGATATGAGGATTTATCAAGAAGTTGAAGTAGTGCATCATCTCCTAAGCAAAAGGGGATCAAATTAGGTTTTTTGATTCAAGAGGTCTCCTGATGAAATTTTGATTCAAACTTGAGCTTAAAGGTTTCTATATGCTATCAAGTATATAAGGGTGTAATATTGCCCATTATGTAATGCACTGTATAATTTATACCTAGAATAATATCATACAAGTGTTTGTTGGGTACTGACACCATCATAAGTGCCTAATAGCACAATTCACATTCTTGGCCAATTCTAAAAACAATACAAACTATGGTACAAGACATGGAAATTATACTAAATTAAAAATACTAAGATCAATACAATATGCACCCCTTTCACGTCCGTCATACCCGACGGGATCCACTCTTGCTTGAACTGTATCAAAAGGGTAAGAATAATCTGCTTTTAAATTGGAAAGAAAGAAGGAATGGAAAAATGTAGGGAAAAGAAAGAATGTGCTCAAATGGGCCCTACCCCACTGCCTATTTATCTCATTAGGAATGATAATTAGAGTCAACGCAGTTCCCCTAACAAGGGAGGGAATTTTTTTGTTTGTGTTTTTTATGATTGAACTGCTTATGCCTATGCTCAGGTGTTGCAAGCTCGTCTGGAATGAGTGTTTACCGTCTTGCAAAAGAAAGGTCGAAACAAGTTCTTTCGTTTTAGAGTGAAGGATATGAGAAGAGAATTCCCGCAAGAAAGACGTTTGTTGTTGGTTTGGAGCTTTTAGAAGCTTTTTATTTGAATTTTCATAGGAGAGTGTATTCAAGTTTCATTCAATGGAGTGTGTACTTCTTACCTCACTCCAACATGGAATGAAGAAGAAGTACATCTAAGCAAGGATAAGATCCCCAAGACTTAGTTCCAAGGATTGAGGCTCAAGCACCCTACCCTAGTTTTGTTTATTAAGTGTTTTTTTTTTGCTTTTAATGAAGAAGTGCTTTTTAGGTTTTCTTTGTGAAAATGGCTTCAAATTTAGACTTGTACATCATGCTAGATAAGTTTGTGTTACCCTAGGATGGGATAGATGCAAATTCCCCATGGAATAAGTCTATAACACAAGAAGTCACTTCAACCTTTATTAGGTATTTTGATTTGTTTTGAGGTGAGGGAGTGAAGACTCAAGTTGAGAAAGGTAAAATGTTAAGGGAAACTAAGACTCACCTTGTGTTATTATGCTTGGAGATCCTATGGAGCAAACCAAAAGGCATACACAAGTGATGCATTACACAAACCAAAAGGCATACACAAGTCAAATGGACCTATAAATGATCAATAAAGACTTATAAGAGTCTAAACAAACCTAGAAAACCCCTACAAGTGACCTCAAATGATGGTATAAATGCCTTCAAGCAATTAGGGTTAGGAAATGATGAGAAAAGTTCATGAAAAATGACTTCAATCACAAGTAATCAAAAACATACCAAAAAATGTTCAAAAATTGTAAAATTATACCTAAGGTGACCTAAGTCAGGGACTAATCACTCACCAAAAGCTCACACAAAAATTTCTGATCAAACTATTTCAAACAATGCCTTAAAGGTCAAGTAGGAACAATAAACAAGTATGCAAAGTGCAAGGACCAAAATGCAATTAAAAAAGGTTTAAAAAATATGCAAAAATATTTTTTATGAATTTTAATGTATTAGGGAATTAATGCAAAAATAATGATTGAAAAGTGTTTAAGGAGATATGTAAAAGAAATCTTTGAAGTTGGACTATTGAAATTGGAACGAAACCAAAAGAAAATAAAAGAAATATTGAAAATGCAATAAAAAAACACCAAAATCAGAAATAAAAAATTCAAAAAATTAGTTAAATGGTAGAAGGTGATCCATGAATTTTTGTGTGATTTTTGAATCATTAAAAATCATTTTTAAGAGTTAAAATGTAAGAATTATGAAAATAAAATGAAAATTGAAGAAAATGAGCCAGGGGGTTTGAAAATAGAAAAATACACATTTAAAAATGGAATGGGCCTATCAAAGGGGTTGGGGATAAATATCTGAGACCCAACCCATACATCATGCAGTCAACATAAATTATGGTAGAATTCAGTCAACCATAAGACCTATGCCTATCCACCAGATCAATCCAAGGCGTATCATTCAGTCAACCCTAGCTAATGTATTCAAGATGAGGGATCAAGATCAGAAGTTCACACTAGCTAACCTAGGGATACCCACATGTACGCCCTCAGACACAAATTCATGGCATGTGAGAGAAAGGATCCTCATTAATGCCCTAGCATATTGAGGAGCGTTGGATCAAATGAAATGGACAATTGTGTTATAAATTGGAGCCAACTAGGGTTTTATAAAGCCCTAAAGATTCAGGCCACCAAAGAAGATTCTAGTAATCTTCTCCGGTGAGGTCACCACCTCTGCAACCTTCCAAATTTCTAGAAATGCACAAAAATTATACCATTTCAATCCTTAGCTCACACACACCTCAAGTCTAACATCAATTCCTGCAAACCAAGCATAGAAAAAGAGAATAAAAGACAATTAGCTTTGCCTTGACTTTTCAACTATGCTCTTAGTGAGCCTATCTACTAGCCAGGTTCATCAGTACTTCTAGCAAGCTCCATATCAAACAACATCAAGGCTAGAATAAAGAAACTTGATGCAATAGAGTTGGAAGAAGTTTGAACCTGAACTAAGGAAAAGCTTGAATCAACAAGAATACCAGAGGTGTGTGCTTGTTCTCGAGCTTCTAAGGAGCAAAATAAATGCTCTATAGTCTTGGATTTTGAAGAAGAAAGGAAGAAATTCAATCTACAGTGGAATTGCACTTGAGGAAGTTTACTTGATTTTGCTTTGCTCTTGATCAAGAAAGCTTGACGATGATAAATTGATGAAGAAAATGATGAACAATGTCAAGTTCTCACATGAAATTCAGAGAGAAAAATAGAGAGAACTTGGAAGAAATTTGAGTTGAATTTGATGGAATGTTGAAGTATGATCCAAAATCTGTTAGGATGAGCTTATATACCTCTAGGTAAATGTTAACCACCTTGGTTAACAATTAGAACCAGAGTTAAGTGAGATATAATAATCAATGCAAGTGAATGAAGCAACTTGCAATTTGAACTTTGGAAGTGAACATGAGCTGAGTTATGTAAGGCATTGATCAAGTGTATGCAGATCATGGGACTTATGGTGTAATTCTGAACCAATGGCATTGATGGTATGATGGTATTACAACATTGCCTTGTCATGAAATTTCTTCATTTCCCTCTTTGGAGCATTACTCGTGTATGTATGCATGTGTATGTATCATCATGTTAGTTTAAAATGATGAAAATCAATGTAATAAGTGCAATTTCTCCATTTCCCTCTTAGGAGCATCACTCGTGTATGTATGCATGTGTAAGGAAAGATAGAACATTGTTGATGTTAATCCAAAATAGAATTGAAGCCTTTAGAGAACTTAAAATCAACATTGAAATAACATGATCAAGACTGCATCTTGGGCCAATCGGCTATGGGCATTCCTTGGGCAATATGGCTATGAAACCATCAGCTTTGCACCCTCACTTTGACCCCTCATATCTTTCAAATGATTTATCAGATGAAAAATTTCCAAACATCAAAGTTGTAGAGGAGAAAAAAATGTATAACTTTGATGTTTAGAAATTTTTTATTTAAAGCTTCCTTGATGGAGAAAATTGGTTTGGAAGTTGGACACAACATGCATACCAAGTGTTTGTAGAAATTATGGCGCATTTGGCTCGCCCATGCCTTGCCTGACCAGCCATTTTTCCTTGATTCTTCCTCACTTTGATTGATCATAACTTCTCCAATTTTGATCCAATAGAGGTGTTCTAGCTATGGATTTGAAGCTCAAGATGTGCTCTTTAATTGGCTTAACTTAGGCCTGAAGTTTGAAGCTTTTATCTTGAAGAAAGAGGGCTTGCAAATAAGGTGCAAAGTGACAAGTCTGGTCGAAAAGAGCATGTAATTTATAATAACCTTAGCAAAAAGTTTACTAATTGTGAGACACGTTACTCACTACTCGAGAAAACTTTTTGCGCTTAGGCATTGGCTGCTCGCCGACTAAGACAGTACATGCTGACCCATACCACTCTCTTAATTTCCAAGATGGATCTTGTGAAATATAAGTCGGCCCTAACAAGAAGGGTAGCCCGATGGCAGATGATCTTAACAGAGTATGATATCCATTACCACTTCGCAAAAAGCAATCAAAGGAAGTGTATTGTCAGAATACTTGGCTCAGTAGCCAATCGACGATTATCAACCCATGAAGTTCGAGTTTCCTGATGAGGACATCATGTTCCTCAATTTACAGGACTGTGAAGAACCACTTCCGGAGGAGGGGCCAGACCCTGAATCCAAATGGAAGTTGATGTTTGACGGAGCTGTGAACATGAACGGAAGCGGAGTAGGTGTTGTTATCATCTCACCAGAAGGGGTCCATACACCTTTAGCTACTCGATTGACTTTCTAATGCACTAAGAATGAGGCAAAATATGAAGCTTGCATCATGGGGGTTGATGAAGCAATCAATTTGCGAGTCAAGAACCTCGAGATCTTCGGAGATTCCGCTCTGTTGGTGAACCAAGTCAATGGCAAATGGTTTGTTCATCAATCTCACTTAGTTCCTTACAAGAATTATACCAGGAGGCTGTTAACTTTCTTCACCAAGGTCAAGTTGAATTATATTCCTTGAGATGAAAACTAGTTCGCTGATGCTCTAGCAACTTTGTCATCCATGATCAAAGTTTTCCAAGAGAATTTCGTGCCTCGAATCATGGTCTCCCATCTTGAAAGACCTGCCTTTGTCTTTGCAGTTGACAATGGTGAAGATAACAAACCTTGGTATCATGATATCAAGCAATTCTTGAAGACTCAAGAATACCCGGATGGGGCATCCAGTAAAGACAAGAAGACCCTCAGAAGGCTAGCAGGTTGTTTCTTCTTGAATCAAGATGGTGTGTTGTACAAACGAAACTTCGACATGGTTCTACTCAGATGCGTGGATAGACACGAAGCACACATGTTGATGCAAGAGGTTCATGAAGGCTCCTTTGGTACCCATGCTGGAGGACATGCTATGACCAAGAAGTTGTTGAGATCGGGATATTATTGGATCACCATGGAATCCGATTGCTGTATATACTCCCGTAAGTGTCACAAGTGTCAGATTTATGACGATAAGTTCCACGTGCCTCCGAATCCATTGAGTGTCATGTCTTCACCATGGCCATTCTCCATGTGGGGCATTGATATGATTGGCAAGATCGAGCCGATAGCTTCCAACGGTCACCGTTTCATCCTGGTTGTTATAGACTATTTCACGAAGTGGGTCGAAGTAGCGTCTTATGCAAACGTCACTAAACAAGTGGTAGCCCAGTTTATTAAAAGAGACATCATTTTCCGATAAGGAATTCCTGAAAGAATCATTACTGATAATGGTTCTAATCTCAACAACAAGATGGTGGCTGACTTGTGTCGGGATTTCAAAATAGAACATCACAACTCTTCTCCATATCGCTCGAAGATGAATGGCGTCGTCGAGGCGGCCAACAAGAACATCAAGAAGATCGTGCAGAAGATGGTTGTGACATACAAGGACTGGCATGAGATGCTACCATTTTCTTTACATGGGTACAGAACGTCAATGCGTACCTC
Source organism: Lathyrus aphaca (assembly GCA_963966055.1). Taxonomy (NCBI): domain Eukaryota; kingdom Viridiplantae; phylum Streptophyta; class Magnoliopsida; order Fabales; family Fabaceae; genus Lathyrus; species Lathyrus aphaca. Next base: position 407,690,799 of record OZ014521.1, on the reverse strand, counting down.
AACAGGGGAGACCCCATTCTCATTGGTGTATGGTATGGAGGCAGTCTTACCAATTGAAGTGGAAATCCCCTCGTTGAGGTTAATGATGGACATTAAGCTATATGAAGCTGAGTGGCTCCGATCCAGATATAATCAACTGAGCCTCATTGAAGAAAAGCGCCTAACAGTTGTATGCCATGGATAGTTGTACCAACGGTGGATGAAGCAGGCTTTCAACAAGAAGGTACGACCTCAAAGGTACATACCTGGGGACTTGGTGCTGAAAAGGATTCTTCCTCCTCTTAACGATCACAGGGGCAAATGGACACCCAATTATGAAGGACCATTCATGGTAAAAAAGGTTTTCTCAGGTGGAGCCTTGATGCTAACAACCATGGATGGAGAAGACTTCCATTCCCTTGTCAATGCAGACGCAGTAAGAAAATACTTCATGTAAAAAAGGACCCGTTGGGTAAAAATAGAATACAGATCCAAGCAAAAATGGGCATCCCGGCGAGCCAAAAACAGAATAAAAGGCTCGGGCAAAAATTAGGGAAATCTTGAAAAAAAATGTACACCCGCTGAGTTGAAAAGCCACATCGGACAGCTCAGGAAAAAAGGGTATCCCGGTGGATTGAAAACCCAAAAGGGTGGTCCACACAAAAGAGGGACTAGCACGAACGACTGCGATCTGCGAGATTCGTAACTCATCTGCAATTGAGGTTATTCTAATGGTTGAAGAACAGTTCAATCACCTTTCTCAAGGGGCAGAGCGAGTGGATAGTCTTGAAGATATACAAGTCATAACCGGGTTGAAACTTGATGAGATCCACATATCACATTGCCAATAGGGTAGTTTGTTTTCCTTTTTGGCTATTTCCTCTTTCCAGGGATTAATTCCTTTGTAATGCCTATTCATGGCTAATTTTCCAAATCAATAAAAATTCAATTTCAATCAACTTGTGACTATTTGCTTCTTGTTTTTGTTTTTCATCTATCATCGATTGATTGCGGGAACGTCCTGCAAATTGTGATTTATATTGTGTTGTGAACATTTGAATGATTTCTAACTCATGCAGGAGGACAAAAACATTTAATACAACTCTAAAAGGGTGTCAAGATGCCCGAATAATGATTCATGCTATGAGCGTGGGGCATATAGGTCCAAACTAACTCTCCATGTTGCAAGCACTATCAATTGTTTTTACGCAGGTACAGGTGTCGCTTACAGAGCTAAAGCAGATTTCCAGGAGGAACATTTCATTATACTTGAACAAGAACAGGTGTTTTCTCGGGTGTCTCCAGTCATCCCCAGTAGAGTTGGAAGTTGAAATCTCCCCCAGCAAGGCAGCAGAAGGTTGGTGTCCTTCCCAATCAGAGACTTCCTTTCAACACAAGGGCAATTCCCAGCAGTACAAGGAGTGTCTTTCCTCCCAGCAAGTTGCTTCCTCAACAGTGTCATACTTCTAGTTCCCCGCCTAGTCAGAGGATTTTCACTTCCCCATCAGAGTTCGAGAAGGGTCCATATCTAGCTGGGTCTTGGCTCTCCAATCTTAAAGTCCAATTTATTTTTGGCAATAACGGCAGTTCAGAGCTGGTGCATCATTAACAACTTTCCCCGCAGAGTTGTTTCCTCCTCATCAGGATGGACCAGATCAGTGCAGTGATCACCAATTTTCCCCAGTCAAGCCATCTAGGATACTTGCAGTCTCCTTATCAGGAGATCTCTTTGAATTTGCATTTAGTAATCATCATTACATTTGCATCCTCCAAAGCGTAGTATTTCCATCACCATGGAGCATTACGCCATAAATTCAAACATAAGCATACTAGCATGGGCCAGTTTTGAGGTATATTACGACCTGTAACATCTTTTCAACCTGAAATACTCCCCACAGAAGATACTTATACCATTTTCCAGACATCTTTGTCTTTCCAAGTCAATGTTGTCATTTTTCTTTGTGGCTTGATTCACTCAGCAGTCACATTTCCGAGTTCTGTTTTGTACAATGGTCTCGTTCAAAGCCCTGTTTTGTACAACAGGCCCCCTTTGTGGCTTGATTCGCTCAGCAGTCACATTTCTGAGTTCCGTTTTGTACAATGATCTCGTTCAAAGCCCTGTTTTGTACAATAGGCCCCCTTTGTGGCTTGATTCGCTTAGTAGTCACATTTTCGAGTTCCATTTTGTACAAGGGTCTCGTTCAAAGCCCCGTTTTGTACAACAGGCCCCCTTTGTGGCTTGATTCGCTCAGCAGTCACATTTCCAAGTTCCGTTTTGTACAATGGTCTCGTTCAAAGCCCTGTTTTGTAGAACAGGCCCCCTTTGTGGCTTGATTCGCTCAGCAGTCACATTTCCGAGTTCCGTTTTGTACAATGGTCTCGTTCAAAGCCCTGTTTTGTACAACAGGCCCCCTTTGTGGCTTGATTCGCTCAACAGTCACATTTCTGAGTTCCTTTTTGTACAATGGTCTCGTTCAAAGCCCTGTTTTGTACAACATGCCTTTCCTTTCTGTGGTTTGATTCACTCAGTAGTCACGTCGCACGTTATCGTTTTGTACAACGGTCCTGTTTGCCTGGGCTCTCGTTTATGTACAACGATCTTGTTCCACCTTGTTCTTTTCCCGCTACCTATTCAGAGGTCAAAACAAAACAAAACAAAACAAAAACAACAAAACAAAAACAACAAAACAAAAACAAAACAAAAAGCAGATGGCATTTCTATTATCCACCGAGTTCAAATTTCCAGGTTTTATTCGAGTATTCAATCACTCCATACCTTGAAGGTCTAAAAGTTTTCAAAATTATTCATTCAAGCTTGCAGATGATTGAATAGGGGCAGCTATAATACCTCAAAATTTTCCCTCTCATATCATCAACATTTGGCATAGCATTTAGCATACATAAGTTCATAAAATAACCAAAAAAAAACATTGCATAATGTGTAGCATAACTGAGGCATAGGTATGTGGTCAATGACTGGAGCAACTGAAGGCTATACAAAGACAATCAAAGGGCCACAAAGCTTCTCAATCATGTGCAAGGGGTCTACAACATCCCACAAGTCTCCATTTGAAGCCTCAAGTCTTGGAAAGAAGTGAATGGCTCCAAGGAATGCAAGCAGTGCAACATCTCCTAAGAAAATGATCCAAATTAGGGTTTCAATTGTGAAGGGCTTCTCCATGAATTATTTAGTAAAAGTGGATTCCATTGTGTTCTACATGATGACAAGTACCTAGGGTTAAATTTTCATCCATGGATTCACTTTTGAAAAGCTTCAATTGATCAGTGGAATGAAAAGCAAGGAATTGGGGAAAAATCAACCAGACTGAGCAAAAGGTCAACTCTTGACTTTTTTGAGATCAAAACCATGAAATTGGGGTCACAAGAGTCTTATGGACCAAATTGGATCAAGAGATGATGGAGAAATCAGGAAAAAAACAATTTTTCTCAGGCTTGTATCGATACATCCTTGCTTTGCATCGATACAAAGGCTTGTAAGAAACAAAGGGGAATTGGCTCGTGTATGGATCGATACATGCGACGTTTGTGTCGATACATAAGGCATGGATGCATCGATGCATGTGTGTTATGTGTCGATGCATTGATGAATTAACTTGCTGGAAATCAACATAGCTTCAGTATGCATCGATGCATACCTTCTTGTATCGATACATACATGTTGTAGAACTAGCATGTATCGATGCATGTGAGTTATGTATCGATGCATGAGGCTGTTTTTCTGCTAAATAGTTGATGTATGATACACAGAAAGGGGCAATGAAAGTTTTGTCTTAGGGTTGAATTCAGGAGTGAATTGTGCACTTAATCAAGCTCGTTTAGCTTCACATTTACTTCAATTAAAACTTCAACCATTGCTGCTACACCAGAATGATCATGGGTTGGTGTATATTGGATTCATTTGTTTCAAGCTGCATTTGGCTTTTGATTTTGTTGCATCAACAGGCTATCATTAAGTGTATGCAGGACCACCTTAATTGTTGTGCATCTCACAACCAAGTGAGCAAACTCAAGCTGCAATCCTTGGGCAATTAAGTTGGTGTTTCACTTCACTAGTCTTCAGCATAAGCTTCATGTTCTCTGCAACATTGGATTGATTTCAACTGAAAAAGGTTCTAGAAATCCAGCTGGCATAATTGTCATAACTAACTTCACTAATTTAACTCACTTCACTCAGTTAACCAAGGCTAATTAACCCTGGTTCTAACTGTTAACTAGAGGTCTAATGCTCTATAAAAGGATGAGTAGTGACTGAGTTTGGGGTTCAGCTTCATTTTCACTCAAATCACACCAAAATCCTCCAAATTTGGCTCTGCATTTTGAAGGATTAAGCTTCCACAACCATAGCATTGATCTTCTTCTTCCTTGTGCTTCTTCAAGCACCATTCATAGTGCATTTTCATGGAGATTTGAAGCTGGAAATTTAAAGTTGCATCATCACAACATTTCCACCTTTTGGATTGAACAAGTTAAATCATCATCCAACAAGCCTCATTGAGCATCAATTCATCACCAGCATCATGATTTGCAGTATATCCATGGAGTTTATAGCTTGAATCATCAAGAATTCACTTCTGAATTTTTTGCATCTTCATCAATTTCTCAAGATTCTTCATCAACAAAGTGTTTATTTCACTTCACAAAGGATCAAGATCAAGCATAGAAGACATTAGAACCTCACCTCTGGATTTCTAAAACTTTAAACACCACTGAATTTCAGGTTTCATCTTCAATTCCATTGACACGAATTCTGTTTTTTTTGTTATTTTGTGTTGATATAAGCTCAATAGGAGCAATTCTTGTGTTGGCTAGTTGATAGGCATCTTAGGTGCTTAGATTCAATTCTTAGGTTGATTCTTGTGTGCTTCGATTCGCATTATTCATGAGCCTTAGGAGAAAATCAAGTCTAGATGGTTGACGTACTTAAGGAGACGAACCTATCTATGGCCTTATTTTTCAGTTTGGTAGACATTTGTCCAAAACCTAACCGGAGAGTGATTGGAGAAGATGACCGTAGTTTACCTCCGGTGACCGGAATAGTAAATCTAGCATTAAGTGGGAACATAACACAACCGTTAGATCAGTTCCATCTGACGAACCAAAATCAGCCACCACATTAATGAACATGTGCCAATCATGTGCCATAATTTGCGAAGAGTTTTTCAGATCACTATTTGCACCCCAGCATGTTTGGGTCCAGCCCAATTCAGTTTAGCTTTTCACTTCTTGCACCCCTCTCCATTTGCCTTGTTTTCTTTAATTTCCGTTTTGATATACTTTCAATTTTAATCCAACAAAAATATCAAAAATCATGATAAAATTCCCCAAAAATCAGAGACTTCCTAATTCGTTTAGAAATTTTCTACACTTTTACTTTCTGAGTTTTAGCCATTTTCCATTTTATTTCGATTTTCCATTTAATTAGTTTGCTATGGAATTCTTGCAGCTACACTTCATTTTGTTCATTTTATTTCTCCCACTTCCAATAATCTTTTTAGCCCATTCTTTTTACTATGATTAGAGGACTAGTGATAGGACCTGGAATAATTTTTGGTAGATTTTTAGGCCATTTTATCCACTGTTTTGGGAGCTTAGTTCATGTAAGATTGTGATTAGTTCTTAGATGGATTTAAGTGACTATTTGACATAGTTAGACTAGGAATATTTAGGATATTTTTTAACACAATATTATAGTCAGGTTAGGGACCCTAGAGAATTAATTTCATATTTTTTCCATGACTTTTACTATTTTTAGTGCATTAATTTTTAGTCCATTTTTACATTGTAAATCCACCTAGTTTAGCTTATGATTTTATGGTTCATTAAGACTTAGACTAATTAAGTTTGAACTTAGAATATTAGGATGACTTAATTTAGTTTAGCTACTATTTTTAGAATGTTGATATTAATTAGGTTCCTTTAGTTTTAGGACTTAGGCTTAGAATTCCCTTTAAGTATGTTTACATGAGGTTTAGCCTTACTTTTGGTTTTATGCTTTAATATGCATTTTTGAATTAATACTTCTTCATCTCATTTTATGTTTTTGCCTTAGTATTTGTGTTTGCACTTGTATAGGCTTCCCCATTTTCTTAGAACCAACTTAACTTCTTTAGGAAGTAAGTTGAGTTCTAATTCTCTTTTCTTATTTTCTTTTCTTCCTTAGGAATAGAAAAACCTCACAAACCATTAGGACCACCTTTTGAATATAATAACTAAATTAGGGTTGTTTCTTAGTCCCTTAGTGTTTTCCTTTTGCAACTTGAGTCTTTCTTTCTCACCTCATAAAGAAAATAATAAAAATACTTAATAAAAATTGAACGTTCTTATACGCCATGAGACTTTGTTGCGGAGTGCTTATACTCGTCCTGTTTCGGGGCGAGGTGTAGGTATTTACCACGATGGATAAGTCTTAGTATGAGAATATTCACAAACAAATTCAAAACATTTCTCATAAAAGAAAAAACAACAAACAATAAGTGACTTTCCTGCGGGAACTTCTTCTTCTCATCTCATTCACTCATAAAGCGAACTCGCGACGACTTGTCTTGCATGCAAGACGATAAACGCACTCGTACCAGACGAGCCTGCAACACCTGAGCATAGACATACGCAGTTCCAGCTATAAAAAAGACAAACAAACTTCCCGCCTGGTTAGGCGAACTACATCGACTCTGATCCTCATTTTCCCGATGAGGTACGTAGGCAACGGGGTAGGGCCCGTTCGAGCACATTCTTTATTTTCCCTACATTTCCCTCTTTCTTTTCATTCTCTTTTCCAGTTCCTTTCTCATTCAAATTCTAGTTAGCAATTTTATTCAGCAGCAGTTATATTATTTTACCCTTTGAAGCAAACAAACAAGCGTGGATCCCGTCGGGTATGGCGGACGATTTGGGGTGTTAATACCTTCCCAGGTCGTAACCGACTCCCGAACCCAGATCTTTGGTTCGCAGGACCTTATCTTGTCCTTCTCTCTTAGGTTTGTGCAACATTACCTTTCCCATTCATTCGGGATAAAAATGCCTGGCTGGCGACTCTACCTTTTCTGCGCCACTTTCGCGTTTGTACTAGGATGAAAATCCCGGGAGCGACAATATTGCACTACTTAAACTTCTTGATCAATCCACTTCTTCTGATGACTTGAGGATTCAATTGAGATTATGGGGACCATAAGAGACCCTTGAGGCTTGTTGGGAGACCCTTGACTCTTCTTCTTTGACTTTGAATGACCACATCTTTGCAAATCAAATGATCACACATCCTAGGCTTCAACCAATGAATATATGCTTCCTCTTCTCTTGATTTAAATGCAATGCAATGCATGATAATGGTAGGACAAATGTTATGAAAATGAGAGCGAAAATTTTAGGGTGTTACAGCTTCCCCTATTCAATCAATTGTAGACCTTAATAGATGATGGCAATTGCTTTCAGCCGTTCAGGATATGGAGGGATTGAATACCAGAATAAACCAGAAAATTTGTACTCTATGGGAAAAAGAAAATATGGTGGAATGAATGCTGACCTCGATCGCACCACAAGGGAACACAAAATTAACAAGAACGACCTTAGAAGAATTTGGAAAAGAATACCATCCTCGAATGATAAACTTGAAATAAACGAAACTGACCTCATACGGAATCAAAAGATACAACAAAAAGGGGACAAAGACTGACCTTGATCATACCTGTCGCTCCCACCAAATGACACCTGGTCAGATAGGGTACAGACGCGAACGGTCGGCGAAAGGAGAACACAAGGGTGAACTGAAAAAGAGTCGTCAGCTAGACATTTTTATCCCGAAGGAAAGGTAATGCTGCATAGACCTAAGAATAGATGGATAAGACGGTTGCGAACCAGAGAAACTGAGAAAGGGGGTTGGTTACAACCTGGGAAGGTATTAGCACCCAGATTATCCATCGTACTCGACGGGATCCACGCTTGAAAGATTTGTGTTTAAAAGGGGTTGTATCAGTGCTATCTTGTGTGCAACAGCTGGAAAAGAATGCAAGTGTCAGTGTAAAAGAAATGTGAAGTGAAATGAAGGAGTGTCAGTGTGGGGAAAGAGTGTAAAGCTCAAGACTATGAGGCTTAAAAGAATAAAGCTGGAAGAGGGGGGTATACAAAGACTTTTGTTCGATAACTGTTAAGTTATGCCTACGTATCCTCTCGTGCAATGAGGAAGTCAGAACACCGTAGTTCGACTCAAAGAGACTGAAAGATAAATTGACTGATGAACTGCCTACTTGTCTATGCTCAAGTGTATGACCTTTCTGGCTCAGGTTCAAACTGTCTTGCATTAGACGGAAGAAGCGAGTTCTCGTTTATGAGTGAATGAGGTGAGAAAAGAATCCCGGAGGAGACGATTATTGTTTTGTTTTTGGTATTTTCAATCTTTTATTGCTTTTTGGAGTTTGTCATAAGAAAATGAGCTTAAGCCTAAACCAATGGTTTGTAAACTCATCACATCTTCCCTCTGATTAGGTGTAATGAGAATGCCTTAAGTATGAAGTAAACACCTCACACTTAATCACCATGGTGTAGGATTAAGATCATTAACCTACTTGTGATTATTTAGGTGTTTTTGGAGTTTGTGTTTGGTGTTAAGTAATGGGTTTAAGCCATAATCAAGGGTTAAATGGACTCATTACACCATCCTAATAGAAGGATAATAGATGAGAACACTTAAGCTGAGAAAGGCTCCTCAACTTAATCCATGATTAGGGATTAACCTCATGACAAAACAAAGGCTTTATTAGAGTGGATTTTAGTTAATGACAAGATTAAGAAGTGGATTTTATGGTTTGTAAGACAACTTGAGGGGGACTTGTCCATTAACACTAGGGTTAGTCTTTCTTAACCAATTAAGGAAGAATTAGATCCCTAATGCAAGGCCCAAGTTACAAGCTTGATGTCTTAGTGATTATTAGGTGGATTGATTAAGGGATTTAAACACATTAAGGGTTTAACACTTAGGATTAAAGTTATACACTCCATCCTAATAGAAGGATACAGGCATAACCCAAATCACAAAGCCTTAAAACCTTTAACGTTTAGTCCTTGATTAAGAGATGAGAAGAGAAGACTCAAAGATGACATAAAGGTAAAACTAATGGGGGGACTAATCAAACCCTAATTGTGATCATGCTTGGTTGTTCCTAGGGTTTATGAGGCTTGCAAGAAGTCTTCAAGAAGAGCCACCAATGAAGAAGCAGGATGAAAGGAAAAGAAGCTGAAAGAAGCAAGTCAACTTACTTCACTTAAGAAGATAAGTTGATTAGAGAAAGAAAGTGATGAGGGAACATGAATGAGCAAGCCCACTATAATAACAAAGTAAAGTACAGAAATGAATGCATAAGAGAGGTGAGAAGAGATTGTGAGAAGTGAAGGCAAATTCACTTCTCAATGACTTACCACCTGAAAAGTTAGCAAAAGGAAATGAAATGAAATGCAAATGAGATGAAATGCAAAGATAAAAACCAAAGTCAGAAGCATATCCATGGTGCAAATGATTCTATGAGATGGTATGAAAGCATATCAAGAGATGGGGATGATCATACAAAGGATGAGAATGCAAATGAAGCAAATAAGAAGCATGAAAGTTCATGAATGCATATGACATGAAATGAAAGCAAAAGCATGGCAAATGGATGATGCAATGATCAAACATGATTTCAATATGTCCTAAGATGTCTTATATGTCATGTGGATGCACAAAATGTCATGGCAATTCAAGTATGCAAGCTTATGTAAGATGGATGCAAGTGAAGATGCAAATTAGGGTTTATGTACAACATGAGATGCAAAATTCAAAATCAGAAGCAAAACATGAGATAAAAAATTGAAAATGGAATCAAAGGGATCCTAAACCTATACAAGTTCACTGCCCAAAGAGGAAGGTCAGAAGCTAAACCCTAAAGGACTTATGATTTTCCTAAATTTCTAGGGTTTTAAGGGTGATTCTAAAGGGAAAATGCCAAACAAATTAAAAATGCAAGATAAAAATGAAACAAAAATGTTTTTAGATGCTTGAAAGTATGCATAAGACAATGCAAAAAGAACCATTCACAAACTCAAGTTGGATCAAAAGTTATGAATTTTTGAAGTTAGGGTTAAAAATATTCAAATTAAAGAACCCCAATTCAAAAGAAAATTGCCAAAGTATGATCAAAACCAAAACGAAATTTGTTTTGTGAGTTTGTAAATGTTTCTAAATGTTTGAAAATATTCTCTGAATTTTTTTGTGATTTTTAAATACCTAAATGTATTTTTAATTAATTAATTTCCATTAACTAATTAAAAATAAACATTTAAATGATTTAAAAATATTTTTTAATGCAAAAAATAAAAATAAAAATATTTTTGGGTTCTGAAAAATTAATAAAAGATTTAATAAAAAATTTCAGAATTTTTTGATGTGTTTTACTATATTTTAAATTTCGTGCAAATTAAATGAGAAAAATGAAATAAAAACTAATTAAATGGAAAGTATGCTGATCTAAGGGCTAGGATTTGAATTTGGAAAGGGAGGGAAAGACCACGCGCGCATCTGGACGGCTGACATTCAAACTTGCCCTAATTACGTAATTAAACCCTAATCTGAACCCTAATGACTCTCAGGTGACCGGAACAGTGTTCCGGTCATCTTCTCCGGCAGCTCTCTCATTCAATCTCTCTCAATACACCATGAAACCTCACTAAACTCTCCAGAATCAATCATTAGACAACTCTAAACAAGAATCCAGCAACAAAAATCATTTATTTTCACTCAAGATCATGAATCAAAGGCAAACGGAAAACACGCAAAAATTTCAGAAGCTTCATACATGCTTGTTTCTTATTCATTTTCAAAACTAAATAGATCATGATGATCAGCAACGCATACAGAACATTTCTATAAAAAGAAATTACATTTCTGGAAAATTTGTTCTTGAAGTTACCTGAAATGGAGCTTTCGAAAATGGCACTGTCTGGACCTTTCTTTGGTGCTTTTCCTCTTCTTTTGACTCCCTCTTGCTTATGGAATGCTTGGCTGAAGCTTTTGTGGGCTCCTTTTGAAGGTTGATGAAGTTCAGTTCAAAGAGGGAGGGAAATCGTGTTTTTGATATGGGGGGTTTCAAGGCAAAGTGATGGTTGGGAAATGATCAGAGGTTGATGGTGAGTTGTTCTATGGAATTTGTTTTGATGTTTGTGGCTTGTGGGATCAGTTTCGAAGAAAAATGAATAAGTGGAAGTTTTGATGAATGCTGAGTTGTGTGTGTATTCAGGCTTGCTTGTTGTATGTGTTGAGTTGCTTTTGGTCCATGTATCATGTCTTGATAGGTCAGAGGGTTGTTGGTGGCCTATGCTGATTGGTATGACTCAAATTGCATAAAGTCAAGAAAGTTGTCCTTTGAGGTATGGGCTCATGGCAGGCTGGTTGTGAGGTATGGCTCGAGTCAGCTGGCTTTAGGGAGGTCCATGGAAACTGATTTGAGGAGCTGGCACAAGTGGATATCAAGATTTGGGTCATTTTGCAAATTCATGAAGTTTTGGCCCCTTTTGAATTACTTGATGATCAAGGCATGAAAATGAGTGATTCCTTGGGCAATTCTGAGTTTTAGGTCATGTAACATGTTTGTGTAAGGCTTAGAAGTCAATTAGAGGTCAGATTTTGCCTTGGTATGAGTTTTTGCAAGTTTCCCTCTTTGGTGCATAAGTGAAAATTTAGTGATTTTTCCCAACTTTGCAAGGCCATAACTTTAGTTCTAGGATGAATTAGATCAAGTTCTTGTACTTTTTGAAAAGGGAATGATCCAATCTACAACTTTCATGACCAGGAATTTTTTATTTGAAGCCTTTTTGAATCAAAAAGAGGAGGTTGAAAAACTTTCCCAAAATGGCAATTTTGCATTACAAGTCACTTTCCCAAAATGGCAACTTTGCAAATGGCTTTAAATTCTTCAATTTTGTGAACTTCTAACCTCTTATAAGATCAAATAAAGATCATATACACCCAAAATGATGGAGAAGACCCTTTGGTTGGATGATTCGGGGCCTCAGATGCCCTGATTTTGCACTGACTTGCTCAAGAAGTCATTTATTGATCAGATGCCTTCCCTCTTGAATTTCTTCATGAAAATTGGTGTGTAGGATCCTTATAACATATAGAGACCATTAGAAACAAGAATGACCAAAAAAATTGGAGTTATGGCCTCTGAAACCAAAACCCTAATTTTAGGTCATCTGTGCAGTTAAGCTTGGCTCTGCTTCCATGCCTTTCTCAGTTCTTGTGATTTTCTGACTTCCTTGATCTTGGGAGGGTATAATATGATGTTTGAACATACATGGACCCTATTGAGATGATTGAAGACCTTTGAAGTGGCTCAGATGACCCTTGGTTTGCTCAGATCATAAACCCTAGATGCAGATGAATTTGAACCAATGCAATGAAGTAAAAATGCAATATGAGATGATATGATCAAACTTATGTAAATGTGAAGATCACAAGCCATGGTGTGAACTTAGTGAGGGAAAATTTGGGGTGTTTACAGCTGCCCCTATTCAAGCATGAGTTAGCTGTGTAGGATGTAAGCGACGACTTATTATACAAACAAGATAACTTGTGGTTGAATACCAAAGACAGTCCAAAATTTGCACTCACTCGATGAAGAAGAAAAGGGATATAGATTGTAAAAAGAAGAAAAGTATGATTATAAAGTGCGGGTGACGGAGGACGACCATCAAGCAGAGGACGACTGCTGGGGATGAAGCAATGACGGGGACGGCCGACATGCTGGGGAAATGGAGGTATCATGATGGGGACGGCCATCAAGCAAAGGAACGAGACTCCCTGGGGATTAAAGGTAAAGTCAATGATGGGGACGACCATCAGGTTCAAAGCATAAATGAAATAAATGATGAGGTACGGTCATCAAAGGTGAAGGACGATCACCTAGAAGGGGACGGCTGCTCTGTTGGGGATAAGGATGAGGGACGGTCATCCAAGGTGAAGGACTATCACCTGGCAAGGTACGGTTGCCGAAAATACCATGACATAGGACGAATGCCGGATAGAAAAGGTCGACGATGGGGATGGCCATCGGATAAGCATGATGAAGGACGATCATCAAGAGGTGAAGGACGATCACCTAGCAGGGTACGGTCGCTCTCGGGGTTTATCATGACATAGGACGAATGTCAGATAACAAGATCTACGATGGGGATGACTATCGGATAAAAATGATGAAGGAAGATCATCAAAAGGTGAAGGACGATCACCTTGCAGGGTACGGCTGCCGAAAGTATCATGACATAGGACGAATGTCAGATAGAAAAGAAATAATTTTACTAGGGATTTGCTGGGGAACCTTCTTGGGAATGGTAGATACAGACGAGTATCTTCATTCAAGAAATGAAAGGTATAAGTGTTTGACGTTGTGTATAGATTAAAGATCCGGACGAGCATCCTTAAGACTATGATACGGACGAGTATCAGTAGAAACAAATGCTGACGCATGTTCAGAGATGATGATACGGACGAGTACCAACTGGTTAACAAAGAACGCGGAAAAGTGTTGAATCTGGGAAAAGATAAGTGGTATATATAAGATACGGACGAGTATTTGTATGAGTAAAAAGTAAACATGAGTGAGACACAGACGAGTGTTCAATACGCTGTGGAGAGTATGATACAGAGGAGTATCATAAGAGGAAGTGTACAAGTTATGAACTTATGAATGTAAGAGATATTCTGACGCTCTGTGGGGATAAAATGACACAGACAGGTTTCGAAAGCTGTGTATCATGAACATGTGTTTGGTTTACAATAAGTGTTTAGGTAATCATGCTAGGGGAAGGTGACACGGACGAGTGTCCAAAGAGTGTATAGATATCTGTTTGTGGTTTATATCTGCAGGGAAATGATATGATATGGACGGGTGTCAGAAAGAGTATATTAACAAGTATATTAGTGAGTGAAAAGGGGATGCTTTGGCTTTCTGCTGGTACTGCAAGTCTTTCTATACATTGTTGATGGAATGTTGGTATATACAGGTGTTTGATTCAAAACATGACTTGCGATTATGCAATATGTTTGATTTTTGCCGTAATTCTCTGTATTAGACGAAATGCTATGCTCTGATGGGAAATATGATGTGAATGCTATGATTATGCAAAAGATACCGATCCGGGATTCGGGTCCCGTTGCTGTGAAGATATCTGATTGATCTTGCTCGAAAGGATATCCCAGCTGGGGATGAGATTATTGATAGATCTGATATATATGACTCGGCTTGGGGAAATAGGTCACTAATAGACCTATCTTGGTAATGAGGGGCCCAGCTGGGGTCTGTGGAAGCTTTCGTCACTTTGTTGTGAGATCTTCAGACATTGCTTTTCTGGATAGAGGCTGGAACTCTGCGGGGAGATAGTTCCCTGTCTAACACTTGGCCGGGGAGGAACGATCACTGAACGACCTTCCTAGTGATTTCTGTGGGGATCCTGCTGAGGATGATGAACTTAGCTGGGGAAATGAGCCCCTTCTGATGCTGCTCTGGATAAAGTGCTATGTAGAAATGATGCCTGGCAGTTCTAATGGGAAGAAAGCATCTCTGGTGCTGTTTGGAAGATGTGCTGAGTAAATAATGATTTGGCAGCTTGCTGGGGAGAAGCTTTTCATGCCCCCATGTTACAATGATAATTAATATAAGCAATAAAAAATAAATAGCAAAAAATAAATATATAAGCAAAATATAAATAAATAAGTAAAACTAAATAAATAAGCGATAAATAAATATAATATGGGTTAGTGATAATAATAACAATAAGTATAATTAAAAAATAAGTGGATTAGTAATAATAACAATAATTAAAATAAATGGAATTAGCAAAAATATTATAAGAACATGATGAAAATAATAAACAAAAGTTAGATTTTTAATATAAGTCAATTATTTAGAAATAAGAGGAAATATGAACAATTAAATAATTATAATATTTTAATTTATGTACAAATTATTAAATTATTTTTAACATATTATAATTACAAAATAAAATTATCATAGGTTCAATTATTTCTAAACACATATTAAAAATTATTTATATATAATTTAGATTACAAACAAATTTTAAAAAAATATTTACATATTATATAAAGAAAATAAGTTATAATTATATTTAAAGATTATATTTACAAAAAGATTAGGAATTTAAATTGTAGATGTCTTGAATTGGCAGAATTTTTGACCAACAAGAGTTATTGAATTCAGTTCAGAATGTCCTATCAAATGTTGGGACATTATCAAATAGAGTATATGAACTTATTTCAGGATGTCTTACCAGATGTTGGGACATTGTGTAAATGACTTAAGTTCAGTTTTTCAGGATGTCCCAACAGATGTTGAGACATCTCAAACCTACTTCCAGAATTAATTATTGACTAACTAATCAGAGATATTTAAGGAGAGTTATCTGGAATTAATTAATGATGGATTAAAAACAGAACAAGGCGCATCTGTAGGGAGTTTTATATTGAAGATTCAGATTAAAACAGAAGACCTAAGTCACCTAGAATCTAGGAAGTAACAAACCCTAAATTCAAGGTGGAAGCTGCATGTGCATTAGGGCTGGATCATCCTACAGAAAGCCCAAATTACAGATACCTATTTAAGCAACAGAAACTCATTGAATTGAGTACGAATTTCAGAAGATCAAATAGGGTGTCTAGTGTTTTTAATAGCAGGTGTTTTTAATTGTACCACTTTATGAGCTTTTAAGCAAAAGTGCATTTGTGACTTGATTGAAACTGTGAAGTAAGATCAAGCTGTATTGTTTGAAGAATGTCTTCAATTTCATTAAACTTGTAAACTTGATCACTGTGTGATTGAGGGGGAGTGAGTAGGGTACTCTTATCTAAGGTGTGTCTTAGGTAGAAATTGCATTGGGTAGTTATTAAGTGATAGATTAAACAGGGTGGTTTAAGTCTAGAATTAATATTACTTATAGTGGATTTCCTCCTGGCTTGGTAGCCTCCAGATGTAGGTGTGGTTATACACTGAACTGGGTTAACAAACTTCTGTGTTGTTTACTTTTCTTGCTATTTAAGTTTTGGTTAAATTTGTCAAGTGTCCTATCAAGTGTTGGGACATCTCTTAGGACATCTCATACCTGACCACAGAATTTCATTTGGCATCAGAGCAGGCACCCTGCCTGTTTATACTGGGTGAGATCTAGGGAAAACAAATTCTGTAACATGGACAGAGATATAGGGTCAGTAAATAGACCACCTATACTGGATGGATCTAATTATGACTACTGGAAGCCAAGAATGATTGCATTCTTAAGATCACTTGACAACAGGGCATGGAGAGCAGTAAATGTTGGATGGGATCATCCTGTCCAAGACACCAAAGATGGATCAAAAGTGCTGAAACCTGAAGAAGAATGGAGTAAGGAGGAAGAAGATTCAGCACTAGGCAATTCAAAAGCCTTAAATGCCTTATTCAATGGCATTGATAGGAACATTTTCAGACTTGTGCATCATTGTGAGCTGGCCAAAGATGTTTGGGACACTCTCAAAACAACTCATGAAGGAACATCAAAAGTAAAAATGTCAAGACTTCAACTTCTCACCACCAAGTTTGAAAACTTGAGAATGAAGGAAGATGAATCAATTCATGAGTTCTACATGAACATCTTGGATATAGCCAATACTTCTGGAGCTTTGGGAGAAAAGATGACTGATGAAAAGCTTGTAAGAAAGATTCTCAGATCTTTGCCAAAAAGATTTGACATGAAAGTCACAGCAATAGAAGAAGCTCAAGACATATGCTCCATGAAAGTTGAAGAACTCATTGGCTCCCTTCAAACTTTTGAGATGGGAATGAATGACACAAATGTTAAAAAGAACAAAAGCATAACATTGGTGTCAAATACTGATGAAGAAGAAGATAATGAACCAGAAAATGATAAAAGCTTGTCAGACAACATTGCTATGCTTGGAAGACAATTCAAACAGATTCTCAGAGGTATGGAAGGCAAATCTAATTCCAGTGGAAGATTCACAAAGTCTTCTGAAAACAAGAGAACTTATGATGCTAACAGAAGGTCAAATGTTGCTGAAAAGACCAGCCAAGAAAAAGGAATCAAATGCCATGGATGTGAAGGATATGGACACATCAAGAATGAATGTCCTACCTACATAAAAAGGCAAAAGAAAGGACTATCTGTAACCTGGTCTGATGAAGACTCAGGAGGTGATTCAGAAGAAGAATCAGCTAAGCATATCACTGCTTTAGCTGGACAGTGTGAGTATGAAAGTGATTCCAGTGATGGAGAGCTTACTTATGCAGATCTTGAGCAAGCATTCAAAGATCTATACAAAAAAAGCACTGAAATATGCAGTGAGGTTATAAAGCTAAAGAAGCAGAATGAGGCATTAGAAGATGAAAAAGCAAGTGATCAAGAAACCATTGACACCTTGAAAAGTGAAGTAACTCTTCTCAACTCTAAGTTGGAACATATGTCCAAATCTGTTAGAATGTTGAACAGCAGCTCAAATACACTGGATGTTATTCTCAGCAATAATAAGCATTCAGGTGACAAAAGTGGACTGGGATATAACAGAGATTATAAGGATGAAGCCAGCTCTAGCAAAACTACTTCAAAATCCACACAGTCAAACAAGATGTCCCAACAGATGCTTCAACATCAGAACACAAAGTCAAACATAATGTTCCAACAGATGTCTCAACATTCTGGAAAGAACAAAATGAAGAAGAAGTATCAAAGATGGAGATGCCATCACTGTGGAAGATTTGGGCATATCAAACCTCATTGTTATAAGCTACATGGATATCCAAATCAAATATATCAGCAATCTCCTAAGCAGAAAATAGAAGGTACCAAGAAAGTGCTGCATAGACATCAAAGAAATCAGCAATCTCCTAAGCAAAAGACAGAGGGCATCAAGAAAGTATGGAGACCAAAAGCTAGCATTCAGACTGATCAAAGTCACATACCCAAGAACAAGATCAACAATCAATCTTGGAGATTCAATGATGAACAACACACAGGGCAGAGGCATCAAAAGAAATCTCAACTCAAATGGGCAAAGAAAAATGTTGCATATATAGCACATACATCACTAAGAGTATCAGCTAAAGAAGACTGGTACTTTGACAGTGGATGTTCAAGACACATGACTGGATTGAAGAACCTGCTAGTAAACTTAAAGTCACATTCATCCAGGTATGTAACCTTTGGATATGGAGCTAAAGGAGAAATCAAAGGAGTTGGAACCTTGGACTGTCAAGATGTTCCAAGACTAGATGATGTGCTGCTTGTTAAAGGTTTAACTGCTAACCTGATCAGTATAAGTCAGTTATGTGATCAAGGGTACAGTGTAAACTTTACCAAAACTGAATGCATAGTGACTAACAATGAACAAGAGGTTGTCATGAAAGGAGCCAGATCTAAAGACAACTGTTACATGTGGGAACCACAAGACTTCAGTCTCACTTCAACCTGCTCTCTAGCTAAAGAAGAAGAAGTGAAACTGTGGCACCAAAGACTAGGTCATCTTCATTTCAGAGGCATAAAGAAGATCATATCTATGGATGCTGTAAGAGGTATTCCTAAACTGAAGATTGATGATGGCAAAATATGTGGTGAATGTCAAATAGGCAAGCAAACCAAGATGTCCCATCCAAAGCTCCAACATCTGACAACTTCCAAAGTTTTGGAACTTTTACATATGGATCTTATGGGACCTATGCAGGTTGAAAGTCTTGGTGGTAAGAGGTATGCTTATGTGGTGGTTGATAACTTTTCAAGATATACATGGATAAATTTCATCAAAGAAAAGTCTGATGTATTTGATGTATTCAAAGAATTATGCAAAAGATTACAAAGAGAAAAATCCAGCTGTGTAATCATAATAAGAAGTGATCATGGAAAGGAATTTGAGAATCAAAAGTTCTTAGATTTCTGCTCTTCAGAAGGAATCAATAATGAATACTCTTCACCAATCACTCCTCAACAGAATGGGATTGTTGAGAGGAAGAATAGAACTATTCAAGAATCTGCAAGAGCTATGATCCATGCCAAAAAGTTACCTCTGTATTTCTGGGCTGAAGCTATGAACACTGCCTGTTACATTCATAACAGAGTTACTTTGAGGAAAGGAACCTTGTCCACCATATATGAAGTCTGGAAGGGAAGAAAACCCACAATTAAGTACTTTCATGTATTTGGAAGTAACTGTTATATTCTGGCAGATAGGGAGCAAAGGAGAAAAATGGATCCTAAAAGTGATGAAGGGGTTTTCCTTGGATACTCTATAAACAGCAGAGCATATAGAGTATTTAATTCTAGAACCAAGGTTATCATGGAGTCCATAAATGTGATAATTGATGATGCTCCTACAGATGTCCCAGAAGATGTTGGAACATCTGCTGATATCAAGATTGAAGCTGAAGAAAAGGATGATCATTATAACTTCACTCAAACTGATACAAGGACAGAAGAATCCAGAAAACCTCCCTCCATCAGAATACAGAAGGATCATCCCAAAGATTTGATAATTGGTGATCCCAACAGAGGTGTGAGCACTAGATCAAGAGAAGTAATTTCAGGTTCTTGTTTTGTCTCTAAAATAGAACCTAAAAACATCAAGGAAGCTCTTACTGATGAATACTGGATTTGTGCTATGCAAGATGAATTAGGTCAATTCACAAGGAATGAAGTGTGGAATCTTGTTCCTAGACCTGATGACATAAATGTGATTGGAACAAAATGGGTGTATAAGAACAAGTCTAATGAACAAGGAGTTGTTACAAAGAACAAAGCCAGACTTGTAGCTCAAGGATACACTCAAATTGAAGGGGTAGAATTTGATGAAACCTTTGCACCAGTAGCAAGGCTTGAATCAATAAGACTACTGTTGGGAATTGCTTGTATCTTAAAGTTCAAGCTATTTCAAATGGATGTGAAAAGTGCCTTTCTTAATGGTTATCTTAATGAAGAGGTATATGTAGAACAGCCTAAAGGATTTGTTGATCCAAGTTGTCCAAATCATGTATACAAATTAAAGAAAGCACTTTATGGTCTGAAGCAAGCTCCAAGGGCATGGTATGAAAGACTGACCACATTTCTTATCAAGCAAGGATACAGAAAAGGTGGAATTGACAAAACCCTGTTTGTTAAAGATGAAGAAGGGAATGTCATGATTGCTCAAATATATGTTGATGATATTGTCTTTGGTGGGATGTCTGAAAGGATGGTCAAACATTTTGTCAAGCAGATGGAATCTGAATTTGAAATGAGCCTAGTAGGAGAGTTAACCTACTTTCTTGGTCTGCAAATAAAGCAAATGGAAGACTCAATGTTCATCTCCCAAAGCAAGTATACCAAGAACATAGTCAAGAAATTTGGAATGGAAAATGCTACTCATAAGAGAACCCCTGCCCCCACACATTTAAAGCTTACTAAAGATGAAAAGGGTGAGAATGTAGATCAAAGCTTATACAGAAGCATGATTGGAAGCTTGTTATACTTGACTGCTAGCAGACCTGACATAACATTTGAAGTAGGTGTATGTGCAAGATATCAAGCTGATCCAAAAGTCAGTCATCTCAATCAAGTCAAGAGAATTCTTAAATATGTTAATGGTACTTGTGACTATGGCATAATGTACTTTCATGGATGTAAACCAATTCTTACTGGCTTCTGTGATGCTGATTGGGCTGGAAGTGCTGATGACAGAAAAAGCACCTCAGGAGGATGCTTCTTTCTAGGAAACAATTTGATTTCTTGGTTCAGTAAGAAACAAAATTGTGTATCCTTATCTACAGCTGAAGCTGAATACATAGCAGCTGGAAGCAGTTGTTCTCAGTTGGTTTGGATGAAGCAAATGCTCACTGAGTACAATGTCCCACAGGATGTCATGACATTGTACTGTGACAACTTAAGTGCAATCAACATATCAAAGAATCCTATCCAACATAGCAGGACCAAGCATATTGATATCAGACATCATTTCATCAGAGATCTTGTAGAAGAAAAAGTGATTTCATTGGAACATGTAGCTACAAATCTGCAGTTAGCTGATATCTTTACCAAAGCATTGGATGCTACACAATTTGAGAACTTAAGGGGCAAACTTGGAATCTGTTTATGTGATGTTTAGCAGTTAATGAGATGTGCCAACATGTCATATAACATTGTAT
This sequence comes from Lathyrus aphaca, assembly GCA_963966055.1. Lineage (NCBI taxonomy): Eukaryota > Viridiplantae > Streptophyta > Magnoliopsida > Fabales > Fabaceae > Lathyrus > Lathyrus aphaca. Next base: position 407,669,599 of record OZ014521.1, on the reverse strand, counting down.
GGCATAAGTTCCAGATGGCAAAACCAGTCTGGACAAGATCCTTGGGAATTCCATCTCTAATCATTTGCACTGTAACGGCTACTTATTTAGTAACTGTTTATAATCAGCTATCAAGATTCTCATCATACTATCACAAGCGAATCACATTAACCAGCTATTCTCCAGAAATCATAAACCCTAAAGTTTTTCTTCCATCTTCCTCAACAATGTCTCAAAACCCTAACACAACTGAAGAAGTTCTCAACAAAGAAGACGTAGTTCATGCCACTCCCATCTCTGTGGTACCAATGAAATCAACTCCATTGGACGAACTCAGAGGAAGTGCTTCTCACACTAAAAAGCCAAGAACTCCAAAGAGAGCTAAAGATCAAGTCTGCAGCAAAGCCAAAGGAGGCATTCATTCTCCTGCTAACATGCCCCCAAAATCCTCAAAATATGTAGATGATTCCATCAAGGAGATTGTCAACCAAATCCTTTTTGAACAGAGAGTGGTGAGTGGGATCTCTGTTCCTCTGAACACAATGCCTGCACCTCAAGAAGAACAAGCTCAAGATGCAGAGGACACTCCTGCAGAACAAGATGTCCCAATAGATGTTGGAACATCTGAAGATGAGAAAAAGAACTCATCTGATGATGATTTGGAACAAACTGAGGACAAGAATAAGGCCTCAAATGAAAATGATGAAGAAGTCTCTGAGGAACAGGCTAAAGTCTCAAATGAAGATCAAATCCCTGCTGATCAACCAGCTGAAGAGGAGACTGCTCAATCTCCTCCAGTGGTCAACCTGGAGCAGGACTTTGATACAGAGATCATAGCCTCTGTTAGACCTAGCATAGCCAAAAGGCTCAGGTCCAGGAAAGGAAAGATGCAAGCTGAAGCAACAATTCCTGAGAAGAAGAAAGCCTCCCGAAAGAAAGGCAAAGCTAAAGCTACTTTTGGGCCAACAAAACAATGGAGTAAAGTTCAAACTCAGAAAAGAAAAGCTGTCACCCCATCAGACTCAGATGTTGAATCAGATGTCCCAACATCTCCTCCCAAAAAGAAACCAGCACCTTCTAGGGCTTCATCTGCTGTTCCAGAAGCCCCCTTGGACAACATATCATTCCATCATGTCTCTAGTGTCAACAAATGGAAGTTTGTGTACCAAAGAAGGGTTGCCTTAGAAAGAGAACTGAGCAGCAATGCACTTGAGTGCACTGAACTGATTGACCTCATCTCTGCTGCAGGACTTTTCAAAACAGTCTCAGATCTCTCTCCCTGCTATGAACTTCTAGTCAAAGAGTTCATTGTTAACCTTCAGGAGGATTGTTCAAATGGTAAGTCCTCTGAGTTTCAAAAAGTTTTTGTTAGAGGTAAATGTGTAGAGTTTTCTCCTCAAATCATCAATCAGTACTTAGGAAGAGAAACAGATGAACCCAATGAGCTAGGTAAGACAGATAACCAAATCTGCAAGGTTATCACTGCAAACCAGGTCAAGGCATGGCCTGTGAAGGGAAAGCTCTCTGTGAGCATGCTTACAAGAAAATATGCCATGCTGAACAGGATTGGTACAGCTAACTGGGTGCCTACCAACCACACTTATTCAATCTCCACTGGTCTGGCCAGGTTTATATATGCTGTGGGAACTCAAACCAAGATGGACTATGGAGCTTACATTTTTGATCAGACCTTGAAGCATGCCAGCTCTTCTGCAACAAAGCTGCCAATAGCTTTTCCATCATTGCTGTGTGGTATAGTGCTCAATCAATACCCTGGAATTCTCACTGACAAGGATACAGCCTGCAAAAGAGAAAGCCCCTTGGCTTTTCACTACAAGTTATTCCTCAGTCATCATGCTGCAGATGTTGAAGCACCTTCTGGGACATCTGCAGGTCCTTCAACTGCTAAGACTCCAATCTCCAAGAAGGCTCTAATTGCTGAGCTCAAAAGCACATGCAAAGAACTTGAAGCAAGGAAGCTGAAACTTGAAGAAATCATCCAAAGGCTGGAGAGTGGAGAAGATCAGAAAGCTGCCTCTGATGAAGAAATTGAAGCTGATGAAGAAACAGAAGTTGAGGAAGCAACTGAGAGTGATGAATCTGAGTGATCAATGTATGTGAGGCAAATGTAATGACAGCAATGTAATTCTGGAATAGTGTCTTTGGCCCTAAATTTTGTGTCTACCAAGGGGGAGAACAATAACAAATTGTAATTGTTGTTTAAGTATGAATGAAAAAATCTGTTTGTTTGCTTCTGAACTGAATAAGTTTTTTTTGTTGCAACAAGATTGGATACATATATATTTGAGGGGGAGTAATCTCAAATAAGAATCAACAGAAAAGTAATGCTATACTCTGATAAAAAGAACTTCTGCTGCACTCTGAAAACCAGAAAAGATGTTAGCCAAAAATTAGCCAAAGGGGGAGTTTGTAGATGTCTTGAATTGGCAGAATTTTTGACCAACAAGAGTTATTGAATTCAGTTCAGAATGTCCTATCAAATGTTGGGACATTATCAAACAGAGTATATGAACTTATTTCAGGATGTCTTACCAGATGTTGGGACATTGTGTAAATGACTTAAGTTCAGTTTTTCAGGATGTCCCAACAGATGTTGAGACATCTCAAACCTGCTTCCAGAATTAATTATTGACTAACTAATTAGAGATATTTAAGGAGAGTTATCTGGAATTAATTAATGATGGATTAAAAACAGAACAAGGCGCATCTGTAGGGAGTTTTATATTGAAGATTCAGATTAAAACAGAAGACCTAAGTCACCTAGAATCTAGGAAGTAACAAACCCTAAATTCAAGGTGGAAGCTGCATGTGCATTAGGGCTGGATCATCCTACAGAAAGCCCAAATTACAGATACCTATTTAAGCAACAGAAACTCATAGAATTGAGTACGAATTTCAGAAGATCAAATAGGGTGTCTAGTGTTTTTAATAGCAGGTGTTTTTAATTGTACCACTTTATGAGCTTTTAAGCAAAAGTGCATTTGTGACTTGATTGAAACTGTGAAGTAAGATCAAGCTGTATTGTTTGAAGAATGTCTTCAATTTCATTAAACTTGTAAACTTGATCACTGTGTGATTGAGGGGGAGTGAGTAGGGTACTCTTATCTAAGGTGTGTCTTAGGTAGAAATTGCATTGGGTAGTTATTAAGTGATAGATTAAACAGGGTGGTTTAAGTCTAGAATTAATATTACTTATAGTGGATTTCCTCCTGGCTTGGTAGCCTCCAGATGTAGGTGTGGTTATACACTGAACTGGGTTAACAAACTTCTGTGTTGTTTACTTTTCTTGCTATTTAAGTTTTGGTTAAATTTGTCAAGTGTCCTATCAAGTGTTGGGACATCTCTTAGGACATCTCATACCTGACCACAGAATTTCATAAATCATAAAATAAAATTAATTTTTATTATTTAGAAAATAAATTAGGTTTTACAAAATTAGGGTTGGTTTAGAAAATAATTTTTAAGGTTTAGTTTAATATACAAAATTATTTAAATAAACATACATATATTATAATTTAATTACATAATAAAAAAAATTTTAAATTGAGAAAAATAAAAATTTAGAATTTTAGAAAATAAAGTGTTATTTTAGAATTATTTGAATATATATATTAGCATAATTATTTTTAAATTAAAAGTAAGAAAGCAATTAAACAAATTAATTAAATAAATGTAAACAGAAAAAAGTGGTAAAAAGAACTTACCTGGGTGGGATTTGAACCCAGGACGTTCAGATTGCCATCAACAAAACCTACCACTGGACCAGCCACGCAGGTGTGATAAAGAAGTGTATCAAATTTGTTTTATGCAATGTCCTGTAAAAATCACAAAAATAATGAAAACCAAAAGGCCTGGGGGAGGAATCGAACCCAGGACCTCTTAACACACAAACGCACGCATGACCATCCAGCTAGGTGAGCAATTCTGATGTTGTGTTGGCAAGAATACATAATATATTATGTAAGCTTAACCTGAAAAATAAGAGGAAAAAAAATGCACCAAGCCAAGTTTCGAACCAGTGACCTCACGTAGTATACAAGCTAGCTTTACCACTGAGACAAGCCACACGCTTTTGATAACAAACCAATAACAAAACATAAAATATTTAAACTATAATCTGAATTTCCAGAACGCGCGCCAACAGCTTCTTCTTCAACCTCATGACCTACAATTTTTCCTGCGAACTCAGCCACGAATTTTCCTGCGAAAACAGAATGGCAACAAAACCTACGAAAGCCAATGATCAACAAAACTGTAAAATTTCACAAAATTGAATCCATCAATGTGATCCAAACATTCATACGGTTCATTCTATGATTTTAGAATCCATTTATATTTCCTAAATCAGAAAACCCTAAACCTTAGTCCAAACCCTTACAATGGCGTTTCACGGGTTATGCAAGGTTTCTTTGATTTCTTTGCCCATAATCGTTCTACATACCATCACAAACAAGATTAGGTCAACAAAATTCATTAACATACAATGAAATAGTGTAATCAAAAAAATCAAATTCAAGAACAATTATGGTTCGGTTTGAACAATATGTCATGGTTTTGATGCATATGAGTGATGATTCATGATCAGGGAAGTCCAAGGAGTCTTGCTATGTTCTTGTTTTACCTTCAAATGCCCTGAATCAAAGAATCCGAATGTGAGTTTTTGAGAGAATTTTTGAAATTGTGAACTTACTCTTAGGGCAATGGAATCCGTGTCTTGCAATAGGATTGTGTTTAGTACTTATAGGTGATTGATTTTAGGTCAAAAAATTGATTAGTTGTATGAAGATTTTGATATGAAAAGATCCATAATGATCATGCCTTAAAAATCAAATATTCATGTGTGAATGCTTACTATTTTTGGCCAAATCTCATTATTTCTTTCCTCTTCAATTCAAATCAATATTTAAGACTTTCTAGAAGCTTGATCCAAATCAAATCTCTTATTTTCATATTTTATTTTTATTTAAAATGATTTTTAATGAATTAAATCAAAATAAATAAAAATAAAAATAATAAAAATCTGATTTTTAATGGTTTGGGTCGTGCATGAAGTTGTTGTATGGATTGGGTCATCATAAACCAACTCAAAATTCCCAACTTTGCAAGGGCACATATCCTTCAATTTTAATGGTATGAGGGTGTTCTTGGACATTTTGGAAAGCTTGAAGAGTCCTCTAAACAACCCCACTGGTTTCATGTCCATATCATTTACCAATCTCAAGTTATGACCTTTTGAAGTTGTTGACTTTTTGTTGACTTTCAAAAGGACCTATAATGTCTTAGCTCATACCTTCCAAATGAAGCATTTTTGGGCTTGGCTTGTGAGACACAAAGTTGTAGAGAATTCAATTTCCTTCAAAATGAGCTTTGGATGGAGACTTGGTGATGAAGTATGTGAAAGTTATGGCTGGTCAAAGTTCAGTTGACTTTTACTGAGGAAACCCTAATTTAGAAACTCCTGATTCTTGATGATCTGGAATCTCTTTGATGAATCATGATCAACCCTTGATCAAATGATGAATTTTACTTCATATACTTGATGTTGGCAAAAAATCATGAAGTTTGACTTTGGTTTGACCACAGTTGACCTCAGTTTGACTTTTTAACTGCATTGACTGATTTTGACTTATCTGATCATCTGACTGAGCAAACTTCTGAGAAAGTCTTGAAACTTGTCATGGGGATTCTTAAACATATATAAGATGTTATGAAGCTCACTTGGAGTCTTGGAAGTCCATTTAGCCTGATTAAAATTAAAACCCTAGTTTAGGATGCACTGCTTAGGAGGTGCATTGTCTGAGGGAATTGTCAACTCTTCTGACCAATTGTGAACTTTGTGAACCTTGTGAACCATCATAAAATGTCTTGTGAACATCATGGGAGGTATTGTGAACCTTGTGAACCTTGTGAACCTCATAAAGTGACTTGTGGACTTCATGAACCTTATGGAAGGTCTTGAAAGCATTGGGAAACTTGTGAACCTTGTGAACCTTCATAAAGTGACTTGTAGACTTCATGAACCTCATGAAAGGTTTTCTAAGTGTTGTGAATCTTGTGAACCTTGTGAACCTTCTTAGTACACAAAGTCTTGTATTGTGAGGGCAAATTTTGGGGTGCAACAGCTGCCCCTGTTCAATTTTCTGAAACCTGAGGGGTTAGATTGGTATATTTGCCAGTCGTGACCTGGAAGGTTGAAGGGGATTGAACACAAAAGCCCAAAAATTTGCGCTCTCTAGTGCATAAAGTAATACAGATGGCTAGTTGAATATGCTTGAGTGGGCTTAAAGATGCCACTTGGAAAAAGATCTTCAGGTACATTTCTTGGAGGATAAAGTAGTCCATAATATGAAGATATAATGATAACTCCCAGGAGGCTAAAGCAGTCCTGAAGTAATGAGAAGCTGTCAGGAGGATAAAGCAACCCTGAGGTGATGATGATAACTATCAGGAGGATAAAGCAGTCCTGAAGTAATAATATGATTTCAGGAAGATAGAGCAGTCCTGAATATGAAACTATAATGATAGCTGTCAGGAGGCTGGAGCAGTCCTGAGGTATTGATGTGATTTCAAGAGGATAGAGCAGTCCTGATGTATAAGAAGCTGTCAGGAGGATGAAGCAGCCCTGAGGTAATAATATGATTTCAGGAGGATAGAGCAGTCCTGATGTATAAGAAGCTGTCAGGAGGATGAAGCAGCCCTGAGGTAATAATATGATTTCAGGAGGATAGAGCAGTCCGGAAGTGATGAAGAAATTGTCAGGAGGATGGAGCAATCCTGATGTATTGATGATAGTGTCGATCCCAAAGATTTGCATCCCGGTACAAGCGCGAACGGTCGGCAAAAAGAACAATGAGAACACACAGCAGTGAACTCACTGGAAAAAGAAAAGAGTCGCCAGCTAGGCATTTTTATCCCGGAGGAAAGGCAATGCTGCATAGACCTAGAAAAAGATGGATAAGACGGTTGCGAACCAGAGAGACTGAGAAAGGGGGTTGGTTACAACCTGGGAAGGTATTAGCACCCAGATTGTCCGCCGTACTCGACGGGATCCACGCTTAAAAGATTTGTGTTTTAAAGGGGTAGTGTCAGTGCAATTTGTGTATAAAATAGCTGGAAAAGAGAATACCGGTGTCAGTGTAAAAGAAGTGTAAAGTGTATAAATGATGTGTCAGTGTGGGAACAGGAGTGAAATGCTCAAGACTATGAGGCTAAAAGAATAAAGCTGAAAGAGGGGGAATATACAGAGACTTTTGTTCGATAACTGTTAAGTTATGCCTACGTATCCTCTCGTGCAATGAGGAAGTCAGAACACCGTAGTTCGACCCAAAGAGACTGAAAGATGAATTGACTTGTGAACTGCTTACTTGTCTATGCTCAAGTGTATGATCTGTCTGGCACAGATGCAAACTGTCTTGCATTAGACGGAAGAAGCAAGTTCTCGTTTGTGAGTGAGTGTGATGAGAAAAGAATCCCGGAGGAGACGATTATTGTTTGTTTTTTGTGTTTTCAGTCTTTTATTGCTTTTTGAAGTTTGTCATAAGTTAATGAGCTTAAGCCTAAACCAATGGGTTAGTAAACTCATCACATCTTCCCTCTGATTAGGGGTAATGAGAATACCTTAAGTGTGAAGTCAGCTTCTCACACTTAATTACCTTTGGTGTAGGATTAAGATCATTAACCTACTTGTGATTAATTAGGTGTTTTTGGTGTTTTTGTTTAGTGTTAAGTAATGAGATTAAGCCATAATCAGGGATTAAACAGACTCATTACACCATCCTAATAGAAGGATAATAGATGAGAATGTTTAAGCTGAGGAAAGCTCCTCAACTTAATCCATGATTAGGGATTAAACTCATGACAAAACAAAGCCTTTATTAGATGGATTTTAGTTAATGATAAGATGAAGAAGTGAGTTTTAGGGTTTGTAAGACAACTTGAGGGGGACTTGTCCATTAACACTAGGGTTAGTCCTTCTTAACCAATTAAGGAAGAATTAGAACCCTAATGCAAGGCCCAAGTTACAAGTTTGATGTCTTGATGATTATGAGATGAATTGATTAAAGGATTTAAACACATTAAGGGTTTAACACTTAGGATTAAAGTTATACACTCCATCCTAATAGAAGGATGCAGGCATAAGCTTAATCACAAAGCCTTAAAACCTTTAGGGTTTAGTCCCTGATTATGAGATGAGAAGAGAAGACTCAATGAGACACAAAGGTAAAACTAAGAGGGGAGACTAATCAAAACCCTAATAATTGTCATGCTTGGTTGTTCCTAAGGTTTGTGAGGTTAACAAGAGAAATCTTCAATGGAACCACCAGGAAGCAGATGAAAGGATCAGGAGAAGCAAAGTGACTTGCTTCATTCAAGAAGTCAAGTCACTTGAAGAAAGAAAGTGAGAAGAAGAAGAATCAGCAAGCTCAAACTCAAACACATACAAAAATGCAGCAAGGATGCAAGATAGAGATGAGAAGAAAGTATGAGAAGTGAAGGCCAATTCACTTCCCAAAGTTGCTTACCACCTGAAAAGTTAGTGAGAAAGATGCAATGCAATGTCAAATGGAATGCAATGACATGATGAGAAACAAAACCAGAAGCACATACATGATGCTAATGATTCTATGAGATGCTACAAACATGAAACAACACATGGGGATGATCATACAAGCTTATGAATGCAAGTGAAGCAAGCTAAGAAGCATGAACATACATGAAAAGTTATGGAATGCATATGGCATACAATATGACAAATGCAAGATGCAATGATCAAACATGATTTCAATATGTCTTATGATGTTAAATGAATCACATGGAGGCATGGAATGTCATGGCAAGTCATGTTATGCAAGTAAATGCAAGGTGGATGCATATGGAAGCCCAAATTAGGGTTTATGATCAAAGCATCAAACACAAACCAAAATCAGAAGCAAACAACATTATAAAAAATTGAAAATGCACTCAAAGGACCCCTAATCCTATACTAACCCACTGCCCAAAGGAGAGGTTTCAACTCCTAACCAAATTCAAGTTATGATTTTTCTAAGTTTTCTAGGGTTTTAGGGTTCCTTAACAAGAAAATTATCAAACAAATGGAAAATGAGAGATCAAATCATGGCCATTTAATCTCAAAAACTACATGCTAGACACAATGCAATGCAAGAAGAATCAAGGTCCAACTCTTTAGGGTTAGGCAGAAATGATTTTTGGAAGTTTGGATCAAAATAATGCATAAAAATGATTTTAATTCAATGAAAAATTCTCAAAATGCATCAAGATCAAAAAAGAAATTTGGTTTGAGGGTTGGACAATGTTTCTAAATGTTTTTAAAGGTTTCATGAATTTTTTGGTGATTTTTAAATACCTAAAAGTATTTTTAATTAATTAATTTCATTAATTAATTAAAAAGAAACTTTTAAATATTTAAAAATACTTTTTTAATGCTAAAAATAAAAATAAAAATATTTTTGTGTTTTGAAATTAAATAATAACTTGTACAAAAAATTTCAGATTTTTTTATGTATTTTTTCTATTTTAAATAAATTGTGGAAGTTAAATGAAATAATATGAAAATAAAATGAAATTTAAACTGAAAAAGGAAAAGTCAAACAATCCAAGGGCCCTCATTTAAACTCACAAGCGCGCGCTTTGACTTGGCGCCAGATCCCACGGTCAGGATTCAAACTGGCTTAATTAATGATTATGCCCTAATGACACCCCTAATCACTTTCAGGCGACCGGAACAGTGTTCTGGTCGTCTTCTCCGATCACCCAAAATTCCAATCTCCCTCCCTAGGCCATTTCAAGGGCTCTAACTCTCCAGAAATCATCTTCCACTCACCCTAAACACGAATCCAGCATCAAATCACATTTAAATTCAAACACAAACAAGAATCGAATCCAAGAAGTTTTTAGGTCAAACTTTCAGAACACCATAACATACTTATTTCTTGCTCATTTTCAAAAGTAAATAGATCCCCATGATCAGTGCAACATACCAAACAATATTCTAACAAGAAATTAGAGTTCTGTAAAAAAAGTTCATGAAGCTACCTGAGGTTGAGCTTTCGAATCAGGTGCTTTCTGGCTGGTTCTTTGGCTCAAACAAGTCCCAATGATCCTCCTTGGAAGCTTTTGATGCTTGGTTGGAGTTTAAACAGCCTCTCGAGTGAGTTTGCAGAATCTCAGTTCATGAAGTGCGAAAATCGTGTTTTTGATTGTGGAGGTGTTAGGGCAAAATGAGAGCAGGGAAATGATCAGCAAGGCTTGTGGAGTTGAATGGTGAAGAAAGTTTGGAGGTTTGATGGCTGAGTCCAGAGATTCGAAGGCTTTTGCTTGAGGGAGTGAAAATGAGAATGTGAGGCTATGGCTTGTTTCAGGCTTGTGTCTTGTTGGTTTGGGTTCAGTGAAGCATGGTGAGAAGGTTGGTGAAACTTGTTTGAATGTTTGTGGCTTGTGGAATCAGATTCGAAGGAAAATGCAAGTTGGAGGGAGTTTGTGGATGCTGAGTTCTGGTGAGTTTCAGCCTTGCCTCTTGTGATGTTTTTGCTAGCATTTGATCCACATAAACAAATCTTATTGGTCAGATGATGTGACCTGCCCTTTATTGATTGGCATGGTGCTTTTTGCAAAATGTCCACTCTTGTGTAAGAGAAAGCATGGGTCATGTTCTAGCTTGGTACAAGGGTGTGGGCTACGCAGCAAGGTGAGGGGAAAGGCTAGGGCTGGTTCAGCAACATAGGCAGCAAGTGGATGAAGTGTGATGATGGTTTTTGCAACTTGCTTGCTTTTGCTTTCCATGAAAATATCTTGCTCCAAAGGCCAAACAAATGAGAAACTCTTGGCCCATTCTGATTTTTTAGGTCACATGTGATGTTTGTGTAATGGTTTGACATCAATTAGAAGTCACAAATGCCTTTGGTACAAGATTTTGCAATTTTCTCATTTGGTGCATAACTTGAATTTTAGTGATTTTAGCCAACTTTGATGCACCATAACTTTTGATCCAAAATGAATTAGGTCGTGTTCTTGTACTTTTTGAAAAGGGAAAGATCTAACCTACAACTTTCATGACCAAAGTTTTTCCATTTGAAGCATTTTTGGATCAAAAAGTAAGGGTTGAAAAAGTTGCATAAAATGACATTTCCTTAAAAGTCAACCATGCCCAAAAAAGTCAACTTTGCAAAAACTTCAAATTCTTGAATTTTGTGAACTTCTAACTTCTTCCATGATCAAATAAAGATCATATACACTCAAAATGATGAAGACCACCCCTTGGTTGGGTCATTGGGAGCCTCAGATGCCCTGATTTTGCACTGACTTGTCTGAAAAGTCAACTCTTGATCAGATGACTTCCCCATGGAATTTCTTCATGAAAATTGATATGCATACTCCCTATACCATATAGAGACCAATAGAAACAAGAATGACCAAAAAATTTGGAGTTATGGCCTCTGAAACTAAAACCCTAATTTTAGGTCAACTGTGCAGTCAAGCCTGGCTCTGCCTTCACACCAATCCCAGTTCTTGTGATTCTTTGGCATTATTGACTTTGAGAAGATGTAATATGATTCTTGAACTCACATAGGCCCCTTTGAAGTGATTGTTGGCTTTTGGAGTGGCTCAAGAAGCTCTTGGATTGCTCAGATCACAAACCCTAGATGCAGATGACTTTGAATCTATGCAGAGACTCAAAATTGTGGTATGAGATGTTATGATTGTGTTTATGCATATGAAATGATCACAAGCCATGGTGTGAATGGGTGAGGGCAAATTTGGGGTGTTTACAGCTGCCCCTATTCAAACATGAGTTAGCTGTGCAGGTTGTAAGCGACGGCTTAACAGGCAAACAAGATAACTTGTGGTTGAATACCAAAGACAGTCCAAAATTTGCACTCACAGAATGAAGAAGAAAAGGGATATAGATTGCAAAAGAAAATAAAGTATATTGTAAAGTGTGGGCGACGGAGGACGACCGTCGAGCAGAGGACGACTGCTGGGTAAAGAGCAATGACGGGGACGGCCGACATGCTGGGAAAAGTGCAGAAAATAAAGCAATGACGGGGACGGCCGACATGCTGGGGATAAAAGAATTATGATGGGACGGCCACCAAGATAAAGCTGTAAAGTTCTCTGGGGATTAATGAAACATGACGGGGACGGCCATCAAGTTCATAAAGTAACCAACGATGGGGACGGCCATCGGGCTAAACTGATGAAGGACGATCATCAGGAAAAGGAAAAAAGGGACCACGACGGGGACGGCCATCGGGTTAAAGAATAAATGAAATAAACAGATGATGAGGTACGGTCATCAAAGGTGAAGGACGATCACCTAGCAGGGGACGGCTGCTCTGTTGGGGGTGAGATGGGGGACGGTCATCTAAGGTGGAGGACGACCACCTGGCAGGGTACGGCTGCCGAAAGTATCGCGACATAGGACGAATGCCGGATAAAAGGTCAACGATGGGGACGGCCATCGGGCGAGCATGATGAAGGTCGATCATCAAGAGGTGGAGGACGACCACCTAGCAGGGGACGGCTGCTCTCAAGGTTTATCATGACATAGGACGAATGTCAGATAACCAAAAATCAACAATGGGGACGGCCATTGGATAGAATGATGAAGGACGATCATCAAAAAGGTGAAGGACGATCACCTAGCAGGGGACGGCTGCTAAATATCACGACATAGGACGAATGTCGGATAGAAAAGGTCAACGATGGGGACGGCCATCGGACGAGCATGATGAAGGACGATCATCAAGAGGTGGAGGACGACCACCTAGCAGGGTACGGCTGCTCTCAGGGTTTATCATGACACAGGACGAATGTCAGATAAAAAGAAATTTGCTTTGTTGGCGATCTACTGGGGAATAGTAAACACGGACGAGTGTTTACATCCAAGAAACAAAAGGTATAAGTGTTTAGATGTTGTGTATAGATTAAAGATGCGGACGAGCATCCCTAAGACTACGATACGGACGAGTATCGGGTAGAAACAAATACTGACACGTGTTCAGAGATGATGATACGGACGAGTATCAACTGGTTAACAAAGAACACGGACGAGATGTTGAATCTGAAGGGACTTTTCTGGGGAATAGTAGACACAGGCGAGTATCTATATTCAAGGAGACAAAAGTGTTTGACACAGTGTATGGATTAAAGACGCGGACGAGCATCCTTAAGACTATGATACGGACGAGTATCATGTAGAAACAAACTCTCGACGCATGTTCTGAGATGATGGTACGGACGAGCACCAACTAGTTAACAAAGAACAAGGACCAGTGTCGAATCTGTGGGGATATAAATGGTATATAAGATACGGACGAGTATCTGTATAAGAGTGAGTGGTGTATATATGAGTGTTTAACTGCTGGGGAGAGTGACACGGACGAGTGTCAAAGGGAGCATATATATGAGTGTAGTATAAACAAGTATCTGATATACAAAATGTAAGCGACTGCGCTGGGGATATGACACGGACGGGTGTCAAGGAAATGTATATATATAAGTATATGTGAGTGCAAAGAGGACATCTTTGGCTTTCTGCTGGGGTTATGACACAGACGGGTGTCAAAAAGTATCTGTAATACGAGTGTTATTGTTTGCACAGAGTGTTCAGGCGACTTTACTGGGGAGTATTGACACGGACGGGTGCCAAAGAGAGTATATATACTGGTGTTTGTGAATGTGAGGCAACTGATTTTGCTGGGGGATCTCCGCTGGGGATTTTGGGGAAAGTATTCTGCATTTTGACGGATTGTCATTATTCACAAGTGTTGATTCAAAACATGGCTTATGATTATGCTATATGTTTGATTTTTTTGCCGTAATGCTCCGTATTAGACGGAATGCTACGCTTTGTGGGTGAATATGATGCGAATGCTATGATTATGCAAAGACCAAACCGGGACTCGGATCCCGTTGCTGCGAAGATCTCTGGCCGATCTGTTTGAAGTGGACATCCCAGCTGGGGATGAGATCATTGGTAGATGAGATGATATCTGCTTGGGGATTCAGGTCACTGATAGACCTATCCTTGTAATGCGGGACCCAGCTGGGGTTTGTAGAAGCTTTCTTCACTCTGTTGTGATTCCTTCGTGCGCTGCTCTTCTGGATAGAGGCTGAAACTCTGTGGGGAGATGGTTCCCTGACTTTCCTACTCGGCTGAGGATGAAATGGCAACTCGGCTGGGGAGAAAGAGAGATCATTGAAAGATCTTCTTAGAGATTCTGTCGAGGAGGATTTTTGACTCAGCCGGGGATATGGGCGTCTTCTGGCACTGCCCTGTTGGAGAAGTGATGCCTGGCAACTCTGATGGGGAGAAGTGATAAGTGGCAACTCGGCTGGGGAGAAAACACTTCGGGTGCTAAAGCTGAGTGTTGATTTGTCAGCTTGCTGGGATGAAGCTTTCATGCCCCGAGTTGCGTTCTGGATTCCTGCAATCCTGAAAAGATAGAGAAACGCACAAGTAATCCCGAGGTATCCTTTACTGGATTCCGTCATAGGAGTTTAGACACTTCTGAGAGTAAGTATATTTCCTGCAAGCACACATTCTTATTTTTGAAGATAAACATCTGTATTTATGCAACCAGTTTTTCTTTAAGACATCAGACATTTTTTGCAAATAAATAAAATGTACAAGACGAGACATGACTGAAAATCTGATTTTATTAATTCATATGCCCTGAATTGGCGAGATACAGTCGAAGAAACATATCCCCTGGAATGAGGAGATTGTTACAAATTGAGAAACAAAATGCTGGCAATGTTGATGAGGCTTTAAGGAGCTTCCTCTTCACTATGACTCGTATGACTTTTGACGTTCTTCTCATCTTGCTTTCTGAAGAATGTTGGTTCTGACTGAAGCTTGATCCTTTCGAAGCTTACCAAGTTGTAAAACGATACAGACGAATTCAGAATGCAGTTGTTCGCTTATTCCCTTATTTTGCATGGATCGCCCTTTCGGGTTTTCAATCCATCGGGATACCCATTTTTTCCTGAGCTGTCCAATGCGGCTTTTCAACTCAGCGGGTGTACATTTTTTGTTTATTTTCCCTTATTTTTGCCCGAGTCTTTTATTCTGTTTTTGACTCGCCGGGATGCCCTATTTTTGCCTGGACTTACATTCTGTTTTTATGTCCAGCGGGTCATTTTTATGCGAAGTATTTTTTAACTGCATCTGAATTCACAGGGGACGGGAAGTCTTCACCATCCATGGTGCTGAGCATCAGCGCTCCACCAGAAAAAACTTTCTTTACTACAAATGGTCCTTCATAATTTGGAGTCCATTTGCCCCTGTGGTCTGTATGAGGAGGGAGGATTCTCTTCAGCACAAGATCTCCTACTTGGTACTCTCGGTGCCTGACTTTCTGATCGAAGGCTTTCTTCATTCTTTTCTGATATAACTGCCCATGACAGATTGCAACCAATCTCTTCTCTTCGACCAGACTCAGTTGTTCGTATCGGGACCGGACCCATTCTGCTTCGTTCAGCTTAACATCCATCAACACCCGTAGGGAGGGTAATTCAACTTCAACAGGTAGGACTGCTTCCATACCATACACAAGTTGATACGGTGTTGCCCCTGTGGATGTTCTGATTGACGTGCGGTACCCATGCAAGGCAAACGGTAGCATTTCATGCCAGTCCTTATAGGTGACTACCATCTTTTGCACAATCTTCTTGATATTTTTATTAGCTGCCTACACAGCGCCATTCATCTTTGGCCTGTAAGGAGAAGAATTGTGGTGTTGGATCTTGAAGTCCCGGCATAACTCCGCCATCATTTTGTTATTCAAGTTGGAACCATTATCAGTAATGATTCGCTCGGGAACTCCGTACCGACAGATGATATCTCTCTTCAGAAATCTGGCTACCACTTGCCTGGTAACGTTTGCATAGGAAGCTGCTTCGACCCACTTGGTGAAATAGTCAATGGCAACCAAGATGAATCTATGGCCGTTTGAAGCAGTTGGCTCAATCTTGCCAATCATGTCAATGCCCCACATGGCAAAGGGCCAGGGTGAAGACATTATATTCAAAGGATTGGGAGGCACATGCACCTTATCTGCATAAATCTGGCATTTATGGCATTTTCTGGCGTAGGCACAACAGTCTGCATCCATTGTGATCCAGTAATAACCTGATCTTAGTAATTTCTTGGCCATTGCATTCCCTCCAGCATGGGTACCAAAGGATCCTTCGTGTACTTCGTGCATTAACAAGTCTGCCTCCGTTCTATCAACGCATCTGAGGAGTACCATATCAAAGTTTCTCTTATAGAGGGAGCCATCAGTGTTCAGGAAGAAACTACCAGCAAGCCTTCTCAAAGTCTTCTTATCATTGGAAGATGCCCCAGGTGGGTATGTTTGATCCTCCAAGAAGCATTTAATGTCATGGAACCAAGGCTTATCATCTTTGACAATGTCTGCTGCAAATACATATGCTGGTCTGTCAAGTCTGGACACTGAAATTTGAGGTACAAAGTTGGCAGCTTGAAATTTGATCATGGATGAAATGGTAGCCAGAGCATCCGCAAACTGATTCTCGTCCCGAGGGATATACTCAAGCTTGACTGTTGTAAAGAAAGTCAATAACCTCCTTGTATAATCCCTGTAAGGTATCAGATGATCTTGGTGGGTGTACCATTTGCCATTAGTTTGATTGATTACCAAAGCTGAATCTCCGAACACGGTCAATGTCTTGATCCTGAGGTCAATGGCTTCCTCAAGACCCATAATGCAAGCTTCGTATTCAGTTTCGTTGTTAGTGCAGTTGAAAGTGAGCTTTGCCGAGAAAGGCATGTGAACTCCTTCAGGTGTAATGAGTACTGCACCAACACCACGACCATTCATGTTAACAGCCCCATCAAACATCATAGTCCATTCTTCTTCCGGGTCAGGCCCTTCAGTGTGAATAGGCTCTTCATGATCTCTTGCTTTTATGAACATGATGTCTTCATCAGGGAAGTCAAACCTCATAGGCTGGTAGTCATCAATGGGTTGCTCAGCAAGATATTCAGACAATACACTGCCCTTGATGGCTTTCTGAGATGTGTACTGAATGTCATACTCTATAAGAATCATCTGCCATCTTGCAACCCGTCCGGTAAGTGCTGGCTTCTCAAATACGTACTTGACTGGATCCATTTTTGAAATCAATAAGGTAGTGTGGGTCAACATATACTGTCTCAGTCGGCGAGCAGCCCACGCTAAAGCACAGCAAGTTTTCTCGAGCAGTGAATAATGTTGTTCACAGTCGGTAAACTTTTTGCTTAGGTAGTATATTGCATACTCTTTTCGACCAGACTCGTCATGCTGGCCCAGCACACACCCCATTGACTCTTCTAATACTGTCAAGTACATTATCAGAGGTCTTCCTTCGATTGGCAGCATAAGGATTGGAGGTTATTGTAGGTATTCCTTGATCTTGTTAAAAGCCTTCTGGCAGTCTTCATTCCACCTGACCGTTTGTTCCTTTCTTAGCAGCTTGAACAAAGGTTCACAAGTTGCTGTAAGGTGAGATATGAACCGTGAAATGTAGTTCAATTGACCTAAGAACCCTCGAACTTCTTTTTCTGTCTTCGGTGCAGGCATCTCTTGAATAGCTTTGACTTTATCAGGGTCAACTTTGATCCCTTTCTCGCTTACAATAAATCCCAGCAGCTTACCAGATCGCACCCCGAATGTGCACTTGTTGGGGTTCAACTTCAGTTGGTACTTCCTCAGACGCCTGAATAGCTTCAACAAATTTACCAGGTGATCTTCTTCAGTAAGGGACTTGGCAATCATGTCATCCACGTAACATTCTATTTCTTCATGGATCATATCGTGGAATAATGTCACCATAGCCCGTTGATATGTTGCACCAGCGTTCTTCAATCCGAATGGCATCACCTTGTAACAAAACGTGCCCCAGGGTGTGATGAAGGTTGTCTTCTCCATGTCTTCAGGTGACATTTTAATCTGATTGTATCCTGAAAATCCGTCCATGAAGGAGAATACCGAAAACTGAGCCGTGTTATCCACCAATACATCGATGTGAGGTAATGGGAAGTCATCTTTCGGGCTGGCTCTGTTCAGATCCCGGTAGTCAACACACATTCTTACTTTGCCGTCTTTCTTAGGCACAGGCACAATATTAGCAACCCACGGTGGATAGCTAGTTACGGCAAGGAACCCGGCGTCCCATTGCTTTTGTACCTCCTCCTTGATTTTCATAGCCATGTCTGGGCGAGTGCGGCGCAAC
The DNA here is from genome assembly GCA_963966055.1 of Lathyrus aphaca. Lineage (NCBI taxonomy): Eukaryota > Viridiplantae > Streptophyta > Magnoliopsida > Fabales > Fabaceae > Lathyrus > Lathyrus aphaca. The sequence continues at coordinate 407,651,341 of OZ014521.1, read as the reverse complement.
TTCTGTTTAACCGGCAGGCATTCTTCTCTCAAAGGCAGCTTGTGCACAACAATGTCGGTATCCAACCCTGGCATATCTTGGTAAGACCAAGCAAACACATCTACATACTCTTGAAGCAGGTTAATCAGTTGTCTCTTCACTGAGTCTTGTAAGCAGGCCCCGATTTTAACTTCTTTCACGTCTTCATCTGAACCAAGATTGATCGTTTCAACCTCCTCCTGGTGGGGGGTAATAACCTTTTCCTCTTGTCTTAACAACCTGGCTAGCTCTTCAGGAAGCTCATACTCTTCTTCAACCCCTTCATCAGCTTGATTGATTGGATTGTCAAAGTCATACGGAATCATAGCCGTGCTGTTGTCGGTGCTGTCTGGAAGGCACACTCTGCAAGGGTTCAGTTTGTTCATTTTAGTGATTTGATTTTAATCTTGTTTAGAAAAGTGAAATAAAGTTGTCATTTTGAAAACACTGCCATTTATTTTTTTGTACAAAAAGAAAAATGGAAAAACAGTGAACGGAAAAGAGAAAAGACTCATTTGCAAAAAGATGTCTGATATTTCATTGATTAATCTTGTTGCACAAAAAGTACAGATGGCCCGATTACAAAATGAGTCTTGTCATATTGGGCAAGATGCAAGACTTTGATGCATGCTATAAAAATACAGGAAATAATAATTACTCTGCATGAGTAACTCTTATAATTTCCTGGGAAGACCAGTTCGAGATACTGCTCCCCGGGATCTTTGGACGGATCCAACTCTCCAGGTCGCGGTCGCCTTCATCCTCGTCTTCCACATTGTTGACAGCATCAGGGGTGAGCATCCCCCCACTAACAAAGTTGGGCTCCTTTGCAGCCTCTGCTTGATCTTGTTGAGTTGGTTTGTAACCCAACCCAAATCTATCCTCTTTCTTTTCCACCAGTAACAGTTTGCCCCAGCCTTGGGCCGTTCCTTCTTCAACAACCTTCTGGGCTTGTTGGTATGATGTCATTGAGGTTCCAGGTACAGCAGATGTTTCATTTACGTTCAAGGCCTCAAACCCTTGACTCATTGTTTCGTGGATCTCCCCATCCATCTCAATGTATTTGTAGGTAGCCAGATGGCTAACAAAAATATCCTCCTCTCCACAGATAGTAACGACTTGACCCTCCCACTCGAATTTTAACTTCTGGTGAAGGGTTGAGGTCACGGCGCCAGCGGCGTGAATCCATGGCCTACCCAATAGACAGCTGTAGGCAGGCTGTATATCCATCACGTAGAAGGTCGTTTTGAAAGTTTGTGGGCCAATCGTTATAGGCAACTCAATTTCCCCCAGAACTGATCTCTTAGAACCGTAGAAGGCTCTTACTACCAAGTTACTGGGACGTAATGCCAATCCGTCATACTCTAGCTTCACAAGGGCTTTTTTAGGTAAGACATTGAGGGATGACCCTGTGTCTACCAGCACATGGGAAAGAACTGCACCTTTACATTCCATGGTAATGTGCAAAGCCTTGTTGTGATTGCGGCCTTCCGTAGTCAAATCAGTGTTGGTGAACCCTAGTCCATGACTAGAATTAACATTTCCAACCACAGCTTCCAACTGATTGACTGTGATCTCTTCTGGCACATAAGCTGCGTGCAAGACTTTTAGCAGTGCGTTCCGATGAGCTTCGGAGCACATAAGCAATGATAGGATTGAGATCTTGGAAGGCGTCTGGTGAAGCTGATCCACTATTTTGTAATCACTTTTCTTGATGATTCTCATGAACTCATCAACCTCTTTATCAAAGGGTGTTTTCAAAGCTTCTTTAACAATCTGCTCTTCCTGCACCAAGCTTTTCCCTTTTGCCTTGGCAACAGCTTCTGCTTCAGCAGTGGGTCTTTGAATTTGTGGAGCAAAGAGACGTCCGCTTCGAGTGAAGCCTCCGCCTCCTCCCACATTGTCTACTTGTGGTGCAGGGGTCGATGATTCAAAAGTGATTTTTTGTCCTTCGCAGTATAGGTCGGAGCCGTAATGCCAGGGGATGGCATTACTGCTTTCATAAGGTACTGGCCCAGGCACCGTGATAGTGACTGGACTGATTGCAGCTGCGGAAGGGACTGTGATAGTCTGTGGATCATAATATATTGTGACTGGTGCTCTGATTGGAGTAGCACTCTGCGAGTTGTAGGCAGAATCATTTTCAGGATCATAATAAATCGTAACTGTTGAGACATCTTCATGGTTTGTTGCTGATGTTGTAGGAGACATTGTTGGAAGGATGGGTGTTGTTGTTGTAGGAGATTCTGAATGAAGGGGTGCTGAAGTTGTAGAAGGGAGGTTTGTTGATATCTGGTCAGCTGAAGTGACAGATGATGCATTTGTTGATGAAGCTGAAGAGTGGTCGGGAACAATGGTTGTTGCAGTTGTAGGAGATACTGGAATTGTTGCTGATGAGATTGCTGGGTTAGTAGGAAATGATGTGGTGATTTGAAGCAGGCCGCTCTGGATGAGACCATCTATGCCATCCCTCAAGTTATCACAACCATTCACTGAAATGTTACAGTAAGCACACCCTAACTCACACCCCGGGAACATTTGACATTCGAGGAGTTGAGCCTTAATCTCTACCAACGGTGTCCGGATCTGACCCACACTGGTTATTAAATAAGACGACTTGTCTTCTTCAATAGCATTTATTCTGGGACCACCATGGTTTGGTATAGGGTTCTTGTTAACATTGGGTGGTGGTGCGAAGTTTAGAGCCTTAGAATCTACCAAGTCCTGTACCTTCATGTGCAAAGCTCTGCACTTTTCTGTACTATGGCCAGGTGCATTTGAATGAAAAGCACATCTGGCGTTGGAGTCATAATTTCTGGGTAGACTATTAGGATCTGGAGGTGCCAACGTCCTTAGCTCAACCAGGTTGAGTTTCAGGAGTTGTGGCAATAGTGTTGCATAGGGCATAGGGATCGGATCGATCACCCTATTGGCCTGAGAAGGTCTCTGTTGGAATGGTCTTTGCTGATTGTTGTTGGTGGTGTTGTTGTAGTTTCTCAGAGGATACTGAGTTTGTTGCTGGTATTGAGGTTGTTGCTGATAATTTTGTTGCGGTGGTTGATAAGCAGGTTGTGGATGAGCTGGAGCGGGAATGGTGACTGCTGCCACAGACCTATGAACATATTGGGGTCTGCCCCTGTTGGCATGGATAGCATTGGTCTCACCAGTTCTTCTTGGGCCCACAAAAGGCTTCCTTGTGTTGCTGGATGAGCTGGCACCATTGTCAGAAATCTTGCCTATCTTTAACAGGCTCTCAATTCTTTCCCCAGCTATGACAACATCTGCAAAGCTAGTGGAAGAGAAAGCAGCTAGCCTGTCAATGTATGTTCCCTGGAGGGTATTCATAAACATATCTGCCATCTCCCTCTCTGACATAGGTGGCTGAACAGCAGCAGCCAATTGCCTCCATCTCTGGGCATACTCTCGGAAACTTTCTCTTGATGACTGTGACATTCCCATTAGGAGGGTCCTGTTGGGTGCCATATCCAAATTGTACTGGTATTGTCTGATGAAGGCCTCTGCCAAGTCCTTCCAACACCTGATGGTCGCTCTTGTCAGATGGGAGTACCATTCCCTTGACGCTCCTATTAGGCTATCCTCAAAATAAAACATCCATAGCTTCTCGTCCATGGTATAGGCTTTCAACCTCCCCAGAAAGGATTGTAAGTGGGTCCGTGGGCAGGAAGTCCCGTTGTACTTTTCAAAACAAGGAGGCTTAAACTTATGGGGAATCCTGACCCCGTCTACCAAGCCCATGTCCATGACGTCGAAACCCAAGGAGTTTTGAGACTCCAAGGATCTTAATTTTTCAGCTATCTCATCCAGCCTTCTGTCATAGGCCTCCTCCCCAGCTCCCATCACTGTGAACTGATCTTCCTGGGGGTCTTCTTGCAGCACTCTGCCAGCAGTGGCAGTCCCTTGAACATTTGCAGGAATGTTGATTTCTGGATGGAGGTGGGGTCCAAATACAGGGGGATTGACATGAGGTTGGACCCTCTCATTGTTGCTAGTCCCAGCAGTCCCTACGTGGGGTTCTTCCTGATTCTGCCTTTCTACCATGGCTCTCAATCTCTCTTGGCTCTGAGCCATATTGTTCATCACTTCCATGAACTGTGTCATCTGAGTCCTCATTTCTAGCCTTTCATTGGCCATTTGGTTCCTGACCTCGGCAAGGTCCTGCTGTACCTGGTCCATTTGTATGCCCGGAAGATTGTTACGGGTTGGATATCTGTGTGGACGGTTGAGTGGAAAAACCCTACGTCGAGCAATAGTTCCTGAGATCACAACAGAGTTAGCAACAGACAAAACAAACCTACAAAACAAACAAAAGGTTAGTATGCAATGCAGTATGCCTATTTGTTTCCAAGGTATCCGGGCTTGGCATTTGGTTTTGACCCTTCCAGACCCTTGAAGATGTTGCTGATGTTGCTTGAAAGAAATTCAGATAAAACAAACTGATACATATATTACAAAAGCAAATGATACATAATCTGTTTCTCTTTACAGTCCAAGCCCTCTGAGGGGTCAAAATACAACATAAGAAAACAAAAGTACATGAAATGAAAACAGCAACAAGCAAAAGTCAAACACCAAGACCAAACTCATCCTCCTGAACTTCCTTGAGAAGTTCTTCAGTCACAGGATCAGCCGGACGCTCTGTAAGATTCCTGATAAGGAGATTCCTGGTAGTAACAGCTGTAATTAGCTTCTTGTGTTGACTTTGGTCCTTTGACCTCTTCACACCAGCTCTAATTTTCAGTTCTGAGATCTCCCTCTGGGCTGCTGCCAGGGCTTCTTGTTGCTCTTTTGCACCCGCTTCCAGTTGTTCGATCTTATCCTGAGTCCTTTTATCTTCCAGAGTACGAGCTTCGGTGATTCTGACCCACCTAGCTTGACTCTCCTTCAGATACAAATCATTCCTGGCTTTCTGGAACTGAGCTTCCTTGCAGGCATTTTTCAAAATTTGTTCTCCAGCCCTAGACTTCTTGATGTAATCTTCAGACTTCTCTATTCTGGCCAGATGCTCTATCTTCAACTTCTCCAACCTTTCAATATCCAATCTACCATCACTCCTCTCATAGAGGGTCTTCTGCAAAGCTTGAGTCAGCTTCTCATTTCTCTCTTTTAATTTCTCAAACTCCTCTAAACTGATAGTGGCTGGAGGGGGTGCTGATGATGGTCCAGGCATATCTTCAACAGTGAAGGGCATTCCTGTAATTTGAGCTCTGGTATGGGACCACTCATAGTACTGTGCTGATGCCACATTGTTGCACTTCCCCAGGATGGTTACTCCCTTAGTTTGAACATTTTCCCAGGCCCAGGCTGCCTGCCTGACAATGGCTAGATTGGGCTTGTTCTCACAGTAAAGAGTCTCAGCCAAGTCTTGTGCCTTGGGAGTGTGGACCAGTGCATAGCCCAGTTGCCTTTTGAGCAGCAGAGGATTGTAATTAATGCTACCCTTAACTCCTATCAGGGGTACATTGGGAAAATGCCCACAACTGGTGATGATATCCCTGCCCTTTGTGCTTTGAGTGCACCACCTGATATCAGCTGAAGTCAGAGCAGTGAGTCTTCTAGCCCAGTTTCTCTGCTGATGAGGATTCAAAAATGCATCTGTCTTGGGCAGATGCCTGAGAAGCCAAGTATGGAACAAAGGAGCACAACACCTCACTAACCTTCCCCTCTGCTTTTCATTCCTCTGGTGCACTGAGTAGTAAAAATCCCCCAACAAAGTGGGCACTGGGTTCCTCAGGATTAAAAGGTGGATTGCGTTCTTGCTAATGAATCTAGGCTCATCTGCAAATAATATGACCCCATATATGCTCAGGGCCAATAAAGCACAGACTGCTTTCCACTCTCCCAAAGAAGCTTTCAGGGTAGCTTGAGAGATTAAGAAGTCCAGATGCAGGCCAGGGATTCCAGCCTTAGCAGTCATATGCTGTCCAATCAGAACTGGTTCCAGATGCAATGCCTTTGCTACTTCTTCATTACCAGGAAAGACCATCTCAGGGTTGAAAGGGACTCCACCCCTGATAGGTATACCAACCAATGATGAGTACTCTTCCAATAAAGGGCCCAGCTGAAAGTCCTGAAAAGTGAAACACCTCAGTGGGGGATCATAAAACTGAAGGCAAGTATGAATCAGGCTCCTCTGTGAAGGGTCCAAATCCATAACCACATCAAGTATATCTCCATAGTGTTCCCTGAATAGTGGTATATGGTCTGGAGTAATCAGGGTCTGAATCCTCCTGATGTCAGCTAGCTCAGGCTGAAAGAAGTGGTAGGAGATGTTACTCTTCTTAGGTGCCATGATGTTGAGGATGAGTTGAGACAGGTGCTGATGATGATACTGAAAGATGGGCCACTGATTGGCTGATGCAGGTGACTGAAGCAGGTAGCTGATAGCTGAAGCAGATGCTGATGAAGATAGGTCTATACTGATGATGGGGTCAAAACCAAGCCAAAAAATGAAAATGGATACCCTGAAAAACAAATAAACAAATGTCAAAATGATGTAATGAGGATGTATGCAGATGATATGCAAGGGTTTGTGACTGAGCTGGATCTGATCAAGTGCTCTGATATAAACCCAGGTATGTTCAAGAAATCCAGCTGGAGGTCTATAGGTCCAGTAACCAAGGTGGGGGACTCAAATAAAGAGTCACATGTCCTGGGTTTAGAATCACAAGAACTGTTCCAACATGGAGTATTCTTAATCAAATCAAAGTAACAGGGTATGCTGAGGCCAAGGGTACCTGCAAACCTGTAAACAGCCCAACCCCCTCACAGGTGGTGTTCTAAAACAAGGATCCTCAGACTTGGATCAGTTATGAGAAGTGTAAACACTTCTAACCCGGAGGTACAGTGTTTACAATAACCATAAAAGTTCCTCCTCTAATTCACCTCAGTTTCTGAAGGTCAATACTAAAAGGTCATCCAGATTTAGCAGGCTTCCCAGATAGCCCTAGCATTGCAGGAAATCTGCAACACAGAGTTCTCAAGAAGAAACCCATATCTGAACCGTGTTTCATATTCCCGCACCAAACCGAGATGGAATGGGAAAGAATATGAACCACTCTAGCCTAGGTGTCACCCAGGTCCCAGGTATAGGACCTTAACTCTCAGCAGAACCCCACCCACCAAAACAAACAAACAGATCCAGCCAGATAGCATGACAGTATGATATATGTAAAGCAGTAAAGAAAGCAGTAAAGCAACTGTACATAAAGCAAAAAATAAATACAAATACACAAACACAAATAAACACATAACACCCCAGTAAACACAAATCAAACAAGCGCTAGGAGGAACCCACAAAAAGGACCAGAAGCCCTGGTTGCAGTATAAGGGTCCCCAGCAGAGTCGCCAAGCTGTCGCTCCCAAAGATTTGCATCCCGGTACAAGCGCGAATGGTCGGCGAAAAGAACAATGAGAACACACAGCAGTGAACTCACTGGAAAAAGAAAAGAGTCGCCAGCTAGGCATTTTTATCCCGGAGGAAAGGCAATGCTGCATAGACCTAGAAAAAGATGGATAAGACGGTTGCGAACCAGAGAGACTGAGAAAGGGGGTTGGTTACAATCTGGGAAGGTATTAGCACCCAGATTGTCCGCCGTACTCGACGGGATCCACGCTTAAAAGATTTGTGTTTTAAAGGGGTAGTGTCAGTGCAATTTGTGTATAAAATAGCTGGAAAAGAGAATACCGGTGTCAGTGTAAAAGAAGTGTAAAGTGTATAAATGATGTGTCAGTGTGGGAACAGGAGTGAAATGCTCAAGACTATGAGGCTAAAAGAATAAAGCTGAAAGAGGGGGAATATACAGAGACTTTTGTTCGATAACTGTTAAGTTATGCCTACGTATCCTCTCGTGCAATGAGGAAGTCAGAACACCGTAGTTCGACCCAAAGAGACTGAAAGATGAATTGACTTGTGAACTGCTTACTTGTCTATGCTCAAGTGTATGATCTGTCTGGCACAGATGCAAACTGTCTTGCATTAGACGGAAGAAGCAAGTTCTCGTTTGTGAGTGAGTGTGATGAGAAAAGAATCCTGGAGGAGACGATTATTGTTTGTTTTTTGTGTTTTCAGTCTTTTATTGCTTTTTGAAGTTTGTCATAAGTTAATGAGCTTAAGCCTAAACCAATGGGTTAGTAAACTCATCACATCTTCCCTCTGATTAGGGGTAATGAGAATACCTTAAGTGTGAAGTCAGCTTCTCACACTTAATTACCTTTGGTGTAGGATTAAGATCATTAACCTACTTGTGATTAATTAGGTGTTTTTGGTGTTTTTGTTTAGTGTTAAGTAATGAGATTAAGCCATAATCAGGGATTAAATAGACTCATTACACCATCCTAATAGAAGGATAATAGATGAGAATGTTTAAGCGTAGGAAAGCTCCTCAACTTAATCCATGATTAGGGATTAAACTCATGACAAAACAAAGCCTTTATTAGATGGATTTTAGTTAATGATAAGATGAAGAAGTGAGTTTTAGGGTTTGTAAGACAACTTGAGGGGGACTTGTCCATTAACACTAGGGTTAGTCCTTCTTAACCAATTAAGGAAGAATTAGAACCCTAATGCAAGGCCCAAGTTACAAGTTTGATGTCGTGATGATTATGAGATGAATTGATTAAAGGATTTAAACACATTAAGGGTTTAACACTTAGGATTAAAGTTATACACTCCATCCTAATAGAAGGATGCAGGCATAAGCTTAATCACAAAGCCTTAAAACCTTTAGGGTTTAGTCCCTGATTATGAGATGAGAAGAGAAGACTCAATGAGACACAAAGGTAAAACTAAGAGGGGAGACTAATCAAAACCATAATCATTGTCATGCTTGGTTGTTCCTAAGGTTTGTGAGGTTAACAAGAGAAATCTTCAATGGAACCACCAGGAAGCAGATGAAAGGATCAGGAGAAGCAAAGTGACTTGCTTCATTCAAGAAGTCAAGTCACTTGAAGAAAGAAAGTGAGAAGAAGAAGAATGAGCAAGCTCAAACTCAAACACATACAAAAATGCAGCAAGGATGCAAGATAGAGATGAGAAGAAAGTATGAGAAGTGAAGGCCAATTCACTTCCCAAAGTTGCTTACCACCTGAAAAGTTAGTGAGAAAGATGCAATGCAATGTCAAATGGAATGCAATGACATGATGAGAAACAAAACCAGAAGCACATACATGATGCTAATGATGCTATGAGATGCTACAAACATGAAACAACACATGGGGATGATCATACAAGCTTATGAATGCAAGTGAAGCAAGCTAAGAAGCATGAACATACATGAAAAGTTATGGAATGCATATGGCATACAATATGACAAATGCAAGATGCAATGATCAAACATGCTTTCAATATGTCTTATGATGTTAAATGAATCACTTGGAGGCATGGAATGTCATGGCAAGTCATGTTATGCAAGTAAATGCAAGGTGGATGCATATGGAAGCCCAAATTAGGGTTTATGATCAAAGCATCAAACACAAACCAAAATCAGAAGCAAACAACATTATAAAAAATTGAAAATGCACTCAAAGGACCCCTAATCCTATACTAACCCACTGCCCAAAGGAGAGGTTTCAACTCCTAACCAAATTCAAGTTATGATTTTTCTAAGTTTTCTAGGGTTTTAGGGTTCCTTAACAAGAAAATTATCAAACAAATGGAAAATGAGAGATCAAATCATGGCCATTTAATCTCAAAAACTACATGCTAGACACAATGCAATGCAAGAAGAATCAAGGTCCAACTCTTTAGGGTTAGGCAAAAATGATTTTTGGAAGTTTGGATCAAAATAATGCATAAAAATGATTTTAATTCAATGAAAAATTCTCAAAATGCATCAAAATCAAAAAAGAAATTTGTTTTGAGGGTTGGACAATGTTTCTAAATGTTTTTAAAGGTTTCATGAATTTTTTGGTGATTTTTAAATACCTAAAAGTATTTTTAATTAATTAATTCTCATTAATTAATTAAAAAGAAACGTTTAAATATTTAAAAATACTTTTTTAATGCTAAAAATAAAAATAAAAATATTTTTGTGTTTTGAAATTAAATAATAACTTGTACAAAAAATTTCAGATTTTTTTATGTATTTTTGCTATTTTAAATAAATTGTGGAAGTTAAATGAAATAATATGAAAATAAAATGAAATTTAAACTGAAAAAGGAAAAGTCAAACAATCCAAGGGCCCTCATTTAAACTCACAAGCGCGCGCTTTGACTTGGCGCCAGATCCCACGGTCAGCATTCAAACTGGCTTAATTAATGATTATGCCCTAATGACACCCCTAATCACTTTCAGGCGACCGGAACACTGTTCCGGTCGTCTTCTCCGATCACCCAAAATTCCAATCTCCCTCCCTAGGCCATTTCAAGGGCTCTAATTCTCCAGAAATCATCTTCCACTCACCCTAAACACGAATCCAGCATCAAATCACATTTAAATTCAAACACAAACAAGAATCGAATCCAAGAAGTTTTTAGGTCAAACTTTCAGAACACCATAACATACTTATTTCTTGCTCATTTTCAAAAGTAAATAGATCCCCATGATCAGTGCAACATACCAAACAATATTCTAACAAGAAATTAGAGTTCTGGAAAAAAAGTTCATGAAGCTACCTGAGGTTGAGCTTTCGAATCAGGTGCTTTCTGGCTGGTTCTTTGGCTCAAACAAGTCCCAATGATCCTCCTTGGAAGCTTTTGATGCTTGGTTGGAGTTTAAACAGCCTCTCGAGTGAGTTTGCAGAATCTCACTTCATGAAGTGCGAAAATCGTGTTTTTGATGGTGGAGGTGTTAGGGCAAAATAAGAGCAGGGAAATGATCAGCAAGGCTTGTGGAGTTGAATGGTGAAGAAAGTTTGGAGGTTTGATGGCTGAGTCCAGAGATTCGAAGGCTTTTGCTTGAGGGAGTGAAAATGAGAATGTGAGGCTATGGCTTGTTTCAGGCTTGTGTCTTGTTGGTTTGGGTTCAGTGAAGCATGGTGAGAAGGTTGGTGAAACTTGTTTGAATGTTTGTGGCTTGTGGAATCAGATTCGAAGGAAAATGCAAGTTGGAGGGAGTTTGTGGATGCTGAGTTCTGGTGAGTTTCAGCCTTGCCTCTTGTGATGTTTTTGCTAGCATTTGATCCACATAAACAAATCTTATTGGTCAGATGATGTGACCTGCCCTTTATTGATTGGCATGGTGCTTTTTGCAAAATGTCCACTCTTGTGTAAGAGAAAGCATGGGTCATGTTCTAGCTTGGTACAAGGGTGTGGGCTGCGCAGCAAGGTGAGGGGAAAGGCTAGGGCTGGTTCAGCAACATAGGCAGCAAGTGGATGAAGTGTGATGATGGTTTTTGCAACTTGCTTGCTTTTGCTTTCCATGAAAATATCTTGCTCCAAAGGCCAAACAAATGAGAAACTCTTGGCCCATTCTGATTTTTTAGGTCACATGTGATGTTTGTGTAATGGTTTGACATCAATTAGAAGTCACAAATGCCTTTGGTACAAGATTTTGCAATTTTCTCATTTGGTGCATAACTTGAATTTTAGTGATTTTAGCCAACTTTGATGCACCATAACTTTTGATCCAAAATGAATTAGGTCGTGTTCTTGTACTTTTTGAAAAGGGAAAGATCTAACCTACAACTTTCATGACCAAAGTTTTTCCATTTGAAGCATTTTTGGATCAAAAAGTAAGGGTTGAAAAAGTTGCATAAAATGACATTTCCTTAAAAGTCAACCATGCCCAAAAAAGTCAACTTTGCAAAAACTTCAAATTCTTGAATTTTGTGAACTTCTAACTTCTTCCATGATCAAATAAAGATCATATACACTCAAAATGATGAAGACCACCCCTTGGTCGGGTCATTGGGAACCTCAGATGCCCTGATTTTGCACTGACTTGTCTGAAAAGTCAACTCTTGATCAGATGACTTCCCCATGGAATTTCTTCATGAAAATTGATATGCATACTCCCTATACCATATAGAGACCAATAGAAACAAGAATGACCAAAAAATTTGGAGTTATGGCCTCTGAAACCAAAACCCTAATTTTAGGTCAACTGTGCAGTCAAGCCTGGCTCTGCCTTCACACCAATCCCAGTTCTTGTGATTCTTTGGCATTATTGACTTTGAGAAGATGTAATATGATGCTTGAACTCACATAGGCCCCTTTGAAGTTATTGTTGGCTTTTGGAGTGGCTCAAGAAGCTCTTGGATTGCTCAGATCACAAACCCTAGATGCAGATGACTTTGAATCTATGCAGAGACTCAAAATTGTGGTATGAGATGTTATGATTGTGTTTATGCATATGAAATGATCACAAGCCATGGTGTGAATGGGTGAGGGCAAATTTGGGGTGTTTACAGATAGCTGTCGGGAGGATGGAGCAATCCTGATGTAGAAGGAGCTGTCAGGAGGATAAAGCAATCCTGAGGTACAAGAAGCTGTCAGGAGGATGAAGCAGTCCTGAGGTAGTAATAAGTTGTCAGGAGGATGAAGCAGTCCTGATAATCACAAGTCTGTTTGTTGGAGAATTAATCTGAAAATAAGGTAGCATTTTGTATAATAATATTAGTTTATGCATTATGTATGCATGTATAACATGATGCACCTAAGTAATGTACTATGTATTCATGGATATGTATGCTATGGTATGATGTAAATGAGGTATGTATGATATGACACTGCCTGAAGCATCTGGATATCTTCGTATAATAACTGCTGGCTGTCGCTCCCGATAAATGGGAATAGGCCCAGATAAAGGTACAGACGCGAACGGTCGGCGAGAGGGACAATGAGAACACACAGCCGTGAACTCACTGGAGATGAATAGAGTCGCCAGCTAGGCATTTTTATCCCGGAGGAAAGGCAATGTTGCATAAACCTAGAAAAGAGATGGATAAGACGGTTTGCGAACCAGAGAGACTGAGAAAGGGGGTTGGTTACAACCTGGGAAGGTATTAGCACCCAGATTGTCCGTCGTACTCGACGGGATCCACGCTTGAAAGATTTGTGTTTTAAAGGGGTAGTGCCAGTGCAATCTGTGTATAAAATAGCTGGAAGAAAATGTACAGGTGTCAGTGTAAAGGAAGTGAAAGTGTACAAATGATGTGTCAGTGTGAGGATGAGAGTGAGATGCTCAAGATCATGAGACTAAAGAATGAAGCTGGAAAGAGGGGGAATATACAGAGACTTTTGTTCGATAACTGTTAAGTTATGCCTACGTATCCTCTCGTGCAATGAGGAAGTCAGAACACCGTAGTTCGACCCAAAGAGACTGAAAGATGAATTGACTTGTGAACTGCTTGCTTGCCTATGCTCAAGTGTATGATCTGTCTGGTGTAAACACCCCAAATTTGACCTCACCCATTCACACCATGGCCTGTGATCATCCTCATATGCATAAATACAATCATATCATCTCACATCTCATTTTTGATTCACTGGATAGTTTCTAAGGCATATGCACCTAGGGTTTGTGATCTGAGCCATCCCAAAGCACCTTGGGCCATTCCAAAGGCCACCAATCAACTCAAAGGGGTCCATGTGTGTTCTTATATCATATTTCATCTCCTCAAAGTCAAGATTGCAGAGGGATCACAAGAACTAGGGTTTGAGTGGATGCAGAGCCAGGATGAACTGCACAGTTGACCTAAAATTAGGGTTTTGGTTTCAGAGGCCATAACTCCAAATTTTTTGGTCATTCTTGTTTCCATTGGTCTCTATATGGTATAGGGAGTATGCACATCAATTTTCATGAAGAAATTCCATGGGGAAGTCATCTGATCAAGGGTTGACTTTTCAGACAAGTCAGTGCAAAATCAGGGCATCTGAGGCCCCCAATGACCCAACCAATGGGTGATCTTCATCATTTTGAGTGTATATGATCTTTATTTGATCATGGAAGAAGGTTGAAGTTCATAGAAATCAATAATTTAGGGTTTTTGCAAATGTTGACTTTTGGAGCATAGTTGACTTTTCAAGAATGCATCATTTTAGGTCATTTTTCAAGCCTTGATTATTGATCCAAAAATGCTTCAAATGGAAAAACTTTGGTCATGAAAGTTGAAGATCTCATCTTTCCCTTTTCAAAAAGTACAAGAACATGATCAAATTCTTCTTGGATCAAAAGTTATGGCAATGCAAAGTTGGCTAAAATCATTAATTTTCAAGGCATGCTTCAAATGGAAATTTTGCAAAGTCATGAACCAATGCATTATGTGACCTCTAATCCATTTCAAACCATTACATAAACATTCTATGAGCCTAAAAAATCAGAATTGGACCAAGTTTCCCCATGGTTTGGTTTGTGTAACAAGGATTTCTCACATGTGAACCAAAGTACAACAACTTGCAAAACCACTCATCATGCTTCCTACAACTTGTGACCTTGGATGCTGACCTTGCTAGCTCACTCACCATCCCATGCTGCGCAGCCCCTAGGCTTTGTACCAAGCTAGCACTTCACCATACCTCTCTTACACAATTTTTGACTTTTTGCAAAAGGCAACTTACCAATCAATAAAGCACATGTCCAATCAACTGACCAATGAGAGAGAGTTATGTGGACAATTTGCAAGCCATAACACACTTCAAGCAAGGTTGAAGCTCTCTCATTCATGACATTAACAAAAAACACTCTCATTTGCATTTTGCTTCGAATCCCTCTGCCCAGCCATCAAACACTCAAGCCATCTTCACCAATCATCTCACCTCACTCCATAGACCACCCAGCAACCAAGAACCAGGCCTGAAACAACCTGAACACTCCATTGCCATTCCTCACCTCACTCTGCAGTTTCATTCGAAACTCTCATCCTAGCTCACAAACACACAAACAAACACTCCAGACCTTCTCCATCCATCCTCAGGATCACATAGAACCCATCACCATGACCTGAAACCTCCAGAAACACCATTGCCATTTCTGATCAAGCTTGAGCAGGAGCTTTCGAAACTCATCAACCAGCCAACTTAAACTCTCTTTGAGCATTCAAACGTCTTCTGGGGATCAAGTGGAGTGGATTGCACAAGGAAAAGTGGCCAGAAAGTTCTCAAACTGAAAGCTCCAAATCTCAGGTAGCTCGAAAATTATTTTTCCAGAAATCATTTTTCTTGTTACAAACTTGTTCTATGTGATTCACTGATCATCCTGATGTTCTTAGTTTTTGAAATGGCTTTGTTTTGAGTATTTAATTTGTCTCTGAAGCTTGCGTGCCCTAGAACTTGTTCTCTTCGATTCAGCTTGTTTAGGAAGAATAAATTTGTTTTGAGAGAGGGGTTTGATTCGTGAGAGGTTGGAGATCATTTCCCAATTCATAGATTTTGTTTTTGTTACGTTTTGAGAGAGTTGGTGAGTTTCCCGGTGAGGTGCTGGCCGGAGAAGACGACCGGAAGTCTTCTCCGGCCACCTGAGAGTGATTATGCCCTAATTGTGTAATTAACTCAAGTTTGAATCTGGAGCGTACGATCCCTTTGACCAGTTGACCTCCCGCGTGTGTGTGTGGTCTGGATCTCTCTGATTAGCCCTAATCCACGTGTTAAGACTAATTAATCATATTTTAATCAGAAGCAACCTGGACCCTTGGATAGCGCGCGTGGTCAAACTTTTTAAACTCAGAATCAATCTCCTCCACCCATTCTGCTTACTTCCATTTTTATTTGATTTTTATTCATTTTCTTTTCAATTAACTTGTACAATTATTTTAAAATAGCAAAAAATACATAAAAATTATGAAACTTTTTCCTCTGAGTTCTATTAATTTTTATGACACAAAAATATTTTTATTTCATTTTTCATCATTAAAAAAGTATTTTTAAACATTTAAAAGATTATTTTTAATTGATTAATGGGAATTAATTAATTAAAAATACTTTTAGGTATTTAAAAATCACCAAAAAATTCATGAAATGTTCTAGGACATTTAGAAACATTGTCCAACCTTCAAACCAAATTTCTTTTTTGATCTTGATGCATTTTAAGAATTTTTCATTGAATTAAATCAATTTTTATGCATTATTTTGATCATAAGTTCAAAAAATCATTTCTGCCTATTGGAGAAGGTTGAGACTTTGATTCTTCTTGCATTGTGTTATGTTTAGCATGTATTTTCAAAGATAAAATGGCCATGATTTGTTTCCTCATTTTCTAATTGTTTGGCATTTCTTTTGTTAAGAACCCTAAAAACCCTAATAACTTAGAAAATTCATAACTCAAGATTGGTTGAGAGTTGAGAGTTCCCCTTTGGGCAGTGGTTCATTATAGGTTTAGGGTTTCTTTGGGTGGCATTTTCCATTTTTTATCTTAGGGTTTGCTTCTGTTTTGAGTTTTTGTTTGATGTTTGATCCATGAACCCTAATTTGGGCTTTCTTTTGCATCCTCCTTGCATTTCCTTGCATAACATGACTTGTCTTTGCATTTTGTGCATTCTTGTGATTCATTTGACATCTTAGGACATATAGAAAACATGTTTGATCATTGCATTACATATTTGCCATGTCATTTGTCTTGTATGCTTCATAACTTTTCATGTATGATCATGTGTTCTAGCTTGCATCATTTACATCCATGATCTTGTATGAGCATCTCCATGTCTTGCCTCATGCTTGTAGCACTCCATAGCATCATTATCATCATCAACATGCTTCTGGTTTTGTTTAGCATCATACCATTTCATCCCATTTAGCATTACATTGCATTGCTTTCTAACATTTCAGGTGGTAAGTGAACTTGAGAAGTGAATTTGCCTTCACTTCTCATAACTTTTCTTTTCATCTCTCTTGCATCCATTGCTGCATTTATGTTTGTGTTTGAGATTGAGCTTGCTCATTCTTCTTCTTCTCACTTTCTTTCTCCAAGTGACTTGACTTCTTGAATGAAGCAAGTCACTTTGCTTCTCTTGATCCTTTCATCTGCACCCTGGTGGTTCCCTTTGAAGATTGTTCTTGCAAACCTCACAAACCTTAGGATCATCCAAGCATGACAATGAATTAGGGTTTTGATTAGTCCCCCCATAGTTTTTACCTTTGTGTCATCTCTTTGAGTCCTCTCTTCTCACCTCATAATCAGGGTTTAAACCCTAAAGGCTTTAAGACTTTGTGATTAAGCTTATGCCTGCATCCTTCTTTTAGGATGGAGTGTATAACTTTAATCCTAAGTGTTAAACCCTTAATGTGTTTAAATCTCTTAATCAATTCACTTAATAAATATCAAGACATCACACTTGTAACTTGGGCCTTGCATTAGGGTTCTAATTCTTCCTTAAGTGGTTAAGAAGGACTAACCCTAGTGTTAATGGACAAGTCCCCCTCAAGTTTGTCTTACAAATCATAAAACTCACTTCATCATCATACCATTAATCTAAAATCCACTTAATCAAAGGCTTGTTTTGTCATGGGTTTAACCCCTAATCATGGATTAAGTTGAGGAGTTTTTCTCAACTTAAACATTCTCATCTATCATCCTTCTTTTAGGATGGTGTAATGGGTCTGTTTAATCCCTGATTATGGCTTAACCTCATTACTCAACACTAAACAAAAATCACAAAAACATCTAAATAATCATAAGTAGGTTAATGATCTTAATCCTACACCAAAGGTGATTAAGTGTGAGAATCTGACTTCACACTTAAGGTATTCTCATTACCCCTAATCAGAGGGAAGATGTGATGAGTTTACTAAATCCATTGGTTTAGGCTTAAGCTCATTAACTTATGACAAACTTCAAAAACAATAAAAAACTGAAAACTCAAAAACAAACAATAATCGTCTCCTTCGGGATTCTTTCCTCATCATCCTCACTCACAACCGAGAACTCGCTTCTTCCGTCTAATGCAAGACAGTTAGCACCTGAGCCAGACAGGTCATACACTTGAGCATAGACAAGTAAGCAGTTCACAAGTCAATTCACCTTTCAGTCTCTTTGGGTCGAACTACGGTGTTCTGACTTCCTCATTGCACGAGAGGATACGTAGGCATAACTTAACAGTTATCGAACAAAAGTCTCTGTATATTCCCCCTCCTTTCAGTTTCATTCTCTTAAGCCTCATGATCTTGAGCATACTCTTTTCCTTACACTGACACATCATTTATACACTTCACACTTCCTTTACACTGACACCTGTACATTCTTTTCCAGCTATTTTATACACAAATTGCACTGACACTACCCCTTTAAAACACAAATCTTTTAAGCGTGGATCCCGTCGAGTACGGCGGACAATCTGGGTGCTAATACCTTCCCAGGTTGTAACCAACCCCCTTTCTCAGTCTCTCTGGTTCGCAAACCGTCTTATCCATCTTTTTCTAGGTCTATGCAGCATTGCCTTTCCTCCGGGATAAAAATGCCTAGCTGGCGACTCTATTCACCTCCAGTGAGTTCACGGCTGTGTGTTCTCATTGCCCCTCTCGCCGACCGTTCGCGTCTGTACCTTCATCTGATCCATTTTCATTTGTCGGGAGCGACAGCTTGGCGACTCTGCTGGGGACCCTTATACTGCAACCAGGGCTTCTGGTTCTTTTTGTGGGTTCCTCCTAGCGCTTGTTTGATTTGTGTTTACTGGGGTGTTATGTGCTTGTTTGTGCTTGTATTTATTTTTGTTTATTGCTTTATGTACATTTACTTTTACTGCTTTCTTTATTGCATTTATATCATACTGTCATTATTGCTGGCTGGATCTGTTGTTTGCCTTGGTGGGTGGGTATTTCATTGAGAGTTAAGGTCCTATACCTGGGACCTGAGTGACACCTAGGCTAGAGTGAATCATATTCTTTCCCATTCCATTTCGGTCTGGTGCGGGAATATGAAACACGGTTCAGATATGGGTTTCTTCTTGAGAACTTTGTGTTGCAGATTTCCTGCAATGCTAGGGCTATCTGGGAAGCCTGCTAAGTCTGGATGACCTTTTAGTATTGACCTTCAGAAACTGAGGTGAATTAGAGGAGGAATTGTTATGGTTATTGTAAACACTGTACCTCCGGGTTAGAAGTGTTTACACTTCTCATAACTGATCCAAGTCTGAGGATCCTTGTTCTAGATCATCACCTGTGAGGGGGTTGGGCTGTTTACAGGTTTGCAGGTACCTTGACCTCAGAATACCCTGTTACTTTGACTTTGTTAAGAATACTCCATGTTGGACAGTTCTTGTGATTCTAAAACCCTGGACTTGTGGCTCTTTATTTGAGCCCCCCACCCTGGTTACTGGATTTTTAGACCTCCATCTGGAATTCTTGAACACACATGGACTTATATCAGGGCATTTTGATCAGATCCAGCTCAGTCACAAACCCTTGCATTTCATTTGCATACATACCCATTGCATCATATTAACATTTGCTTATTTGTGTTTCAGGGTATCCATTTTCATCTGGTTTTGGTTTTGACCCCATCTGCATCATTGACCTATCTCCACCAGCACTTGCTTCAGCTTGTCAACCATATACTTCAGCCAGTGGCCCACTCCTCAGCATCTTCATCATCACTCTACTTAATCTTCAGCATCATGGCTCCAAAGAAAAGTAACATCACCTATCATTTCTTCCAACCAGACTTATCAGACATCAGGAGGATCCAAACCCTGATCACTCCAGATCACCTACCTTTGTTCAGGGAGCATTATGGGAATATACTTGACTTGGTCATGGATCTGGACCCATCCCAGAGGAGTTTGATCCACACCTGCATTCAGTTTTATGACCCCCCATTGAGATGTTTCACCTTTCAGGACTTCCAGTTGGGGCCTCTTTTAGAAGAATACTCATCATTGATTGGTTTGCCTATCAAGAGAGAAATCCCTTTTAACCCTGAAATGGTCTTTCCCAGCAATGGAGAGGTAGCAAAAGCTCTGCACCTGGAACCTGTTTTGATTGAACAGCATATGACCTCTAAAGCTGGGATCCCTGGATTTCATCTGGACTTCCTGATTTCTCAAGCTAGTCTGAAGGCCTCCTTGGGGGAGTGGAAAGCTGTTTGTGCTCTGTTGGCCTTAAGTGTATATGGAATTGTGTTGTTTGCAGATGAGCCTCGATTCATTAGCAAGAATGCAATCCATCTGTTCATCCTGAAGAACCCAGTGCCAACTTTGCTAGGAGATCTCTATTACTCAGTGCACCAGAAGAATGAGAAGCAGAGGGGAAGGCTAGTGAGGTGTTGTGCTCCATTATTCCATGCTTGGCTTCTTAAGCATCTACCCAGGACAGATGCATTCCTAAATCCTCATCAGCAAAGCAACTGGGCTAAGAGGCTCACTGTTCTAACTTCAGCAGACATCAGATGGTGTACTCAAAGCACCAAGGGCAGAGATATCATTACAAGCTGTGGGCACTTTCCCAATGTGCCTTTAATAGGGGTCAAGGGAAGTATCAACTACAACCCTCTGCTGTTCAGGAGGCAATTAGGCTATGCACTGGTCCATACTCCCAGGGAGCGAGACTTGGTTGAGACCCTCTACTGTGAGAACAAGATTAGTTTGGCTGTTGTTAGGCAGGCTGCCTGGGCCTGGGATAATGTTCAAACCAAGGGAGTCACCATTCTAGGGAAGTGTAATAATGTGGCATCAGCGCAATATTATGAGTGGTCCCATGCCAGGGCCCAATTCTCTGGAATGCCCTTCACCATAGAAGACATGCCTGAGTCATCCTCAGCACCACCCCCTGCCACTATCAGTTTGGAGGAGTTTGAGAGCTTGAAGGAAAGAAATGAGAAGCTAACCCAGGCTTTGCAGAAGACCCTCCGGGAGAGGAGTGAAGGTGTGAGGGAGATTGAAAGATTGGAGAAATTGAGAATAGAACACTTGACTAAAATTGAGAAGTCTGGAGATTATATCAACAAGTCTAAGGCTGGTGAGCAAATTCTGAAGAATGCTTGTAAAGAAGCCCAGTTCCAGAGAGCAAGAATAGACTTGTATTTGAAAGAGAGTCAGGCCAGGTGGGTCCGAATCACTGAGGCCCGTACTCTAGAAGACAAGAGAGTTCAGGACAAGATGGAGCAGATGGAAAAAGCCCTGGCAGCAGCCCAGGAGGAAATATCAGAGCTAGAAATCAGAGCTGGAGTGAAGAGGTCTAAGGACCAAAGTCAGAACAAGAAGTTGACTGCAGCTGTTGCAGCGAGAAACCTTCTCATCAGGAATCTTACGAAGCATCCGGCTGATCCTGTGACCGAAGCACTTCTCAAGGAAGTTCGTGAGGATGAGTTTGGCTTTGGAGTTTGATCATTTGCTTGTTGTTGTTCCTTTTCATGTACTTTCGCTTTTTTGTGATGTATTTTGACCCCTTTGAGGGCTTGTGTTGTAAAATGAACAAATTGTATTATTTCACCTTTGTAATATATTTGTGTTGGTTTCTATCTGGGTTCACATCAAAAGCAACTTCAACAGCAGCATCTTCAAGGGTCTGGAAGGGTCAAAACTGAAGGCCAAATCGGATACCTTGAGAACAAATAAGCATAACTGCATTGCATGCTAACCCTTTTGTTTGTTTTGTAGGTTTTTGTTTTGTTGTTGCTAACCTCTGTTGTGATGTTCAGGAATTATTGCTCGCCGCCGGGTATTTCCTCTCAACAGGCCACACAGGTACCCAACTAGAAACAACCTTCCGGGAATCCAGATGGATCAGATGCAGCAAGACCTTACAGAGGTCAGAAACCAGATGGCCAACGAAAGGTTGGAGATGAGAACCCAGATAACACAGTTCATGGAAGTGATGAACAACTTAGCTCAAAGCCAGGAGAGGCTCAGAACTTTGGTAGAAGGGAGGAATCAAGAGGAGCCCCATGTGGGGACTGCAGGCACAAGTAACAATGAACGGGTGCAACCACATGTTAACCCCCCTGTGTTTGGTCCACATCTACATCCTGAGATTAATATTCCTGCAAACATTCAAGGAACAGCTACTGCAGCCAGAGTACTTCAAGAAGATCCTCAGGAGGACCAATTTACAGTAATGGGTGCTGGAGAGGAAACTTATGATAGACGATTGGAAGAAATAGCTGAGAAGTTGAGGTCCTTAGAATCTCAAAATTCTTTGGGCTTCGACGTCATGGACATGGGTTTGGTAGATGGGGTCAGGATCCCCCATAAGTTCAAGCCTCCTTGTTTCGAAAAGTATAATGGGACTTCATGCCCCCGGACTCATTTGCAATCATTTCTGGGAAGGTTGAAGGCCTATACAATGGATGAGAAACTTTGGATGTTCTATTTCGAAGACAGCTTGACTGGAGCATCAAGGGAATGGTATTCCCATTTGACAAGAGCAACTATAAGATGCTGGAAGGACCTGGCAGAGGCCTTCATCAGACAGTATCAGTATAATCTAGATATGGCACCCAACAGGACCCTCCTAATGGGAATGTCACAGTCATCTAGGGAGAGCTTCAGAGAATATGCTCAAAGATGGAGACAGCTTGCTGCTGCTGTCCAGCCACCTATGTCTGAGAGAGAAATGGCAGACATGTTTATGAACACTCTCCAGGGAACGTATATTGACAGGTTGGCTGCTTTCTCCTCCACCAGCTTTGCAGATGTTGTCATAGCCGGGGAGAGAATTGAAAGCTTGTTAAAAATGGGAAAGATCTCCGATAACGGTGCAAGCTCGTCCAGTAGCACAAGAAAGCCTTTTGCAGGCCCGAGAAGAACTGGCGAGACCAATGCCATTCACACCAACAGGGGTAGGCCCCAATATGCTCAAACTCATCCTCAGCCAGTCTATCAACCTCCGCAACAAAACTTCCAACAACAACCTCAGTATCAGCAGAATCAGTATCCTCCAAGGAACTACAACAACAATAACACCAACAACAACAATCAACAGAGGCCATTTCAACAGAG
Organism: Lathyrus aphaca; assembly: GCA_963966055.1. Taxonomy (NCBI): domain Eukaryota; kingdom Viridiplantae; phylum Streptophyta; class Magnoliopsida; order Fabales; family Fabaceae; genus Lathyrus; species Lathyrus aphaca. The sequence continues at coordinate 407,628,499 of OZ014521.1, read as the reverse complement.
GCCATCTCAAGCTAATAGAGTGATCGACCCGATCCCAATGCCGTATGCTGCCTTGCTGCCACAACTTCTAAAACTCAACCTAGTTGAGCTAAGAACGTTGGCACCTCCGGATCCCAACAGTCTACCAAGGAACTATGACTCCAATGCTAGGTGTGCTTTTCATTCGAACGTACCTGGTCACAGTACAGAAAAATGCAGGGCCCTGCACATGAAGGTACAAGACTTGGTAGACTCCAAGGCTCTAAATTTTGCACCTCCGCCCAATGTCAATAAAAACCCAATGCCAAATCATGGTGGTCCCCGAATTAATGCTATTGAAGAAGACCAACCGTCTTATTTAATAACTAGTGTGGATCAGATCAGGACACCATTGGTGGAAATCAAAGCTCAACTCCGCGAAAACCAAATATTTCCGGGGTGTGAACTAGGGTGTCCCTATTGCAATATTTCATGGAATGGGTGCGAGGACCTGAGGAATGGCATCAACAGCCTTATTCAGAGTGGCTTGCTACAGATCACTACATCATTTCCGACAAATCCGGCAACTTCATCAACAACGGTTTCAGAACCTCCTACAACTGCAGCAACTATTGTTCCCGACAATTCATCAGCACCATCAACAAGCACTTCACCTGTCCTCCCAAATGATCAGACTTCAACAGTTTCTCCTACTACAACTTCAGCTTCATTCCATCTCGAATCTCCATCAACAACAACAACAACAGTCCTTCCAACAGTACCTCCTACAACACCAGCAATCAATCATGAAGATGTCTCTACTGTTACCATATTCTATGATCCTGAAAATAATTCCGCCTACCATTCAGAAGGTGCTGCTCCCGCCAGAGCACCAGTTACAATCTTTTATGATCCACAAACAATTACAGTCCCTTCAGCAGCAGCGATCAGTCCAGTCACTGTCACGGTGCCTGGACCAGTACCATATGAAAGCAATAGGGCCATCCCTTGGCACTATGGCTCTGACGTATACTGCGAAGGAAAAAGAATCACTCTTGAAACATCAATACCTGCACCACAAGTAGATAATGTGGGGGGAGGCGGAGGCTTCACTCGAAGCGGACGTCTCTTTGCTTCACAAGTTCAAAGACCTACTGCCGAAGCAGAAGCTGCTGCCAAGGCAAAAGGAAAAGGCCCGGTGCAGGAAGATTCAGCTGCCAAAGAAACCCTGAAGACTCCATTCGATCAGGAAGTTGATGAGTTTATGCGAATCATCAAAAAGAGTGATTATAAAATTGCGGATCAGCTTCACCAGACGCCATCCAAAATCTCCATCCTCTCACTGCTTATGTGCTCCGAAGCCCATCGGAATGCACTACTTAAAGTCCTGCACGCAGCTTACGTGCCTGAGGAGATTACTGTCAACCAATTGGAAACCGTGGTTGGAAATGTTACTGCTAGCAATGGGCTAGGGTTTACCAATTCTGACTTGACAGCGGATGGCCGTAATCACAACAAAGCCTTGCACATAACCATGGAATGCAAAGGAGCTGTCCTTTCTCATGTGCTGGTGGACACAGGTTCTTCCCTGAATGTCTTACCAAAGAAGGCTCTGGTGAAGCTTGAATATGATGGATTGGCATTGAGACCCAGCAACCTGGTAGTAAGAGCCTTTGATGGTTCGAAGAGATCGGTTCTGGGAGAGATTGAGCTGCCCGTGACAATTGGCCCGCAGACCTTTAAAACTATCTTTTATGTGATGGACATTCAGCCCGCCTACAGCTGTTTGTTGGGTAGACCCTGGATTCACGCCGCCGGCGCAATAACGTCTACCCTTCACCAAAAGTTAAAATTTGAGTGGGAAGGTCAAGTTGTCACAATCTGTGGGGAAAAGGATATTTTCGTTAGCCATCTGGCTACCTACAAATACATTGAGATGGATGGAGAAATCCATGAGACAATGAGCCAAGGTTTTGAAGCCTTGAATGTCAATGAAGCATCTGCTGTATCTGGTACTCCAATGTCGTCATACCAGCAAGCCCGGAAGGTTGTTGAAGAAGGAACTGCCCTAGGCTGGGGCAAGGTCTTAGCTGTGGAGGAGAAGAAGGACAAGTTTGGGTTCGGTTACAGACCAACTCAACATCAAGCGAAGGCTGCTGAGAAGCCAGGTTTTGTCAGTGGGGGAATGCTTACCCCCGATGCTATCAACTGCCTGGAAGACGAGCTGGAAGAGGAGCGCAATCTGGAGAATTGGATTCGTCCAAAGATCCCGGGGAGCAGTGTCTCGAACTGGTCTTCCCAGGAAATTATAAGAGTTACTCACGCAGAGTAATTATTATTTCCTGTATTTTTATAGCATGCATCAAAGTCTTGCATCTTTCCCAAGATGACAAGACTCATTTTGTAATCAGGGCCATCTGTACTTTTGTGCAAACAAGATTAAATTAATGAAATATCAGACATCTTTTTGCAAACAAGTCTTTTTCTTTTCTGTTCACTGTTTTTCCATTTTTCTTTTTGTACAAAAATAAATGGCGGTGTTTTCAAAATGATAACTTCATTTCACTTTTTTCTAAAGCAAGATTAAAATCAATCACTAAAATGAACCAACTCAACCCTTGCAGAGAGTGCCTTCCAGACAGCACCGACAACAGCACGGCTATGACTTCGTATGACTTTGACAATCCAATCAATCAAGCTGATGAAGGGGTTGATGAAGAATATGAGCTTCCTGAAGAGCTAGCCAGGTTGTTAAGACAGGAGGAAAAGGTTATTACTCCTCACCAGGAGGAGATTGAAGTGATTAATCTTGGTACAGATGAAGACGTGAAAGAAGTTAAAATCGGGGCCTGCCTGCAAGACTCAGTGAAGAGACAACTGATAGATCTGCTTCAAGAGTATGTTGATGTGTTTGCTTGGTCGTATCAAGATATGCCAGGGTTGGATACCGACATTGTTGTGCACAAGCTGCCTTTGAGGGAAGAATGCCCACCAGTGAAACAGAAGCTGCGCCGAACTCGCCCAGACATGGCTATGAAAATCAAGGAAGAGGTACAAAAGCAATGGGACGCCGGGTTCCTTGCTGTAACTAGCTATCCGCCGTGGGTTGCTAACATAGTACCTGTGCCTAAGAAAGACGGAAAAGTTAGAATGTGTGTTGACTACCGGGATCTGAACAGAGCCAGCCCGAAGGATGATTTCCCATTACCTCACATTGACGTATTGGTTGATAACACGGCTCAGTTCTCGGTATTCTCCTTCATGGATGGATTTTCAGGGTATAATCAGATCAAGATGTCACCTGAAGACATGGAGAAGACAACATTCATCACACCTTGGGGCACGTTCTGTTACAAAGTGATGCCATTCGGACTGAAGAATGCTGGTGCCACATATCAACGGGCTATGGTGACATTATTCCACGATATGATCCACAAAGAAATAGAATGTTATGTGGATGATATGATCGCCAAGTCCCTTACAGAGGAGGATCACCTGGTGAATCTGCTGAAGTTGTTCAAGCGTCTGAGGAAGTACCAACTAAAGCTGAACCCCAACAAATGCACATTCGGGGTGCGATCCGGTAAGCTGCTGGGCTTTATTGTAAGTGAGAAAGGGATTGAAGTTGACCCTGATAAAGTCAAAGCTATTCAAGAAATGCCTGCGCCGAAAACAGAAAAAGAAGTTCGAGGGTTCTTGGGTCGATTGAACTACATCTCGCGGTTCATATCCCACCTTACAGCAACCTGTGAACCCTTGTTCAAGCTGTTAAGAAAGGAACAAACGGTCAGGTGGAACGAAGATTGCCAGAAGGCTTTTGACAAGATCAAGGAATATCTGCAAGAACCTCCAATCCTCATGCCGCCAGTTGAAGGAAGACCTCTGATTATGTACTTGACAGTATTAGAAGAATCAATGGGGTGTGTGCTGGGCCAGCATGACGAGTCTGGTCGAAAAGAGTATGCAATATACTACCTAAGCAAAAAGTTTACCGACTGTGAACAACGTTATTCACTGCTCGAGAAAACTTGCTGTGCTTTAGCGTGGGCTGCTCGCCGACTGAGACAGTATATGCTGACCCACACTACTTTGTTGATCTCAAAGATGGATCCAGTTAAGTACATTTTCGAGAAGCCAGCTCTTACCGGACGGGTTGCAAGATGGCAGATGATTCTCACAGAATACGACATACAGTACACATCTCAGAAAGCCATCAAAGGCAGTGTACTATCTGAATATCTTGCTGAGCAACCCATTGATGACTACCAGCCTATGAGGTTTGATTTCCCTGATGAAGACATCATGTTCATTAAATCAAAAGACCATGAAGAGCCTATTCACACTGAAGGGCCTGACCCGGAGGAAGAATGGACCATGATGTTTGATGGGGCTGTTAACATGAATGGTCGCGGTGTTGGTGCAGTACTTATTACACCTAAAGGAGTTCACATGCCTTTCTCAGCAAAACTCACTTTCAACTGCACTAACAACGAAGCTGAATACGAAGCTTGCATTATGGGTCTTGAGGAAGCCATTGACCTCAGGATCAAAACATTGACCATATTCGGAGATTCAGCTTTGGTAGTCAATCAAACCAACGGAAAATGGTACACCCACCAAGATCATCTGATACCTTACAGGGATTATATGAGAAGGTTACTGACTTTCTTTACAACGGTCAAACTTGAGTATATCCCTCGGGACGAGAATCAGTTCGCAGATGCTCTTGCTACCATTTCATCCATGATCAAAGTTCAAGCTGCTAACTTTGTACCCCAGATTTCAGTGTCTAGACTTGATAGACCAGCATATGTATTCGCAGCAGATGTTGTCAAGGATGATAAGCCTTGGTTTCATGACATTAAGTGCTTCTTGGAGGATCAGACATACCCACCTGGGGCATCTTCCAATGATAAGAAGACTTTAAGAAGGCTTGCTGGAAGTTTCTTTCTGAACACTGATGGGTCTTTATACAAGAGGAACTTTGACATGGTACTCCTCAGATGCGTTGATAGGACGGAAGCAGGTTTGTTGATGCATGAAGTGCACGAAGGCTCCTTTGGTACCCATGCTGGAGGACATGCAATGGCTAAGAAGTTGTTAAGATCAGGCTATTATTGGATCACAATGGATGCAGACTGTTGTGCCTATGCCAGGAAATGCCACAAATGCCAGATCTACGCAGATAAGGTGCATGTGCCTCCCAATCCTTTGAACATCATGTCTTCACCTTGGCCCTTTGCCATGTGGGGCATTGATATGATTGGCAAGATTGAGCCAACTGCTTCAAATGGTCACAGATTTATCCTGGTCGCCATCGACTATTTCACCAAGTGGGTTGAAGCAGCCTCATATGCAAATGTTACAAGACAAGTGGTAGCCAGATTTCTGAAGAGAGATATCATCTGTCGATATGGAGTTCCCGAGCGAGTCATTACTGATAATGGTTCCAATTTAAACAACAAAATGATGGCAGAGCTGTGCCGGGACTTCAAGATCCAACATCACAATTCTTCTCCTTACAGGCCAAAGATGAATGGCGCTGTTGAGGCAGCTAATAAGAATATCAAGAAGATTGTGCAGAAGATGGTAATCACCTACAAAGACTGGCACGAAATGCTACCATTTGCTTTGCATGGGTACCGCACGTCAATCAGAACGTCCATTGGGGCAACACCGTACCAACTTGTATATGGTATGGAAGCAGTCCTACCTGTTGAAGTTGAATTACCCTCTCTACGGGTATTGATGGATGTTAAACTGAGTGAAGCAGAATGGGTTCGGTCCCGATACGAACAACTGAGTCTGATCGAAGAGAAAAGATTGGCTGCGATCTGTCATGGGCAGTTATATCAGAAAAGAATGAAGAAAGCCTTCGATCAGAAAGTCAGGCACCGAGAGTACCAAGTAGGAGATCTTGTGTTGAAAAGAATCCTCCATCCTCATACAGACCACAGGGGCAAATGGACTCCAAATTATGAAGGACCATTTGTTGTAAAGAAAGTTTTCTCCGGTGGAGCACTGATGCTCAGCACCATGGATGGTGAAGATTTCCCGTCCCCCGTGAATTCAGATGCAGTTAAAAAATACTTCGCATAAAATGACCCGCTGGACATAAAAACAGAATGTAAGTCCAGGCAAAAATAGGGCATCCCGGCGAGTCAAAAACAGAATAAAAGACTCGGGCAAAAATAAGGGAAATAAATGAAAAATGTACATCCGCTGAGTTGAAAAGCCGCATTGGACAGCTCAGGCAAAAATGGGTATCCCGATGGATTGAAAACCCGAAAGGGCGATCCATGCAAAATAAGAGAATAAGCGAACAACTGCACTCTGAATTCGTCTGTATCACTTACAACTTGGTAAGCTACAAAGGATCAAGCTTCAATCAGAATCAACTCTCTCCAGAAAGCAAGACGAGAAGAACGTCATTGTCATACGAGTCATAGCAGAAGAGGAAGCTCCTTGAAAGCGTCGTCAGCATCGCCAGCATTTTGTTTCTCAATTTGTAACAATCTCTTCATTTCAGGAGATATGTTTCCTTGACTGTATCTTGCCAATTCAGGGCACATGAATTAATAAAATCAGATTTTCGGTCATGTTTCGTTTTTACATTTATGTTTTGCAAAGAGTTGTCTGATATCTCTAAAAATACAATTGCATAAGTACAGATGCCTTTCTCTAAAAATAAAAACACATGCTTACAGGGAATGTGATTATTCTCGAAGGTACTTAACTCCTATGACGGAATCCAGTAAGGGATACCTCGGGACCTTTTGTACGTTCCATTATCTTTGCAGGATTGCAGATATCCAGAACGCAACTTGGGGCATGCAAGTTACATCTCAGCAAGCTGGCTAATCAACAAAAGATATCAGCATCCGAGATGCTCTATCCCCAGCTGAGTTGCTCCCCATTGCTTTCCCCAGCAAAGTTGCCAAATCAACTAACAGGTTTAACACTCCGGATGTTTTCTCCCCAGCCGAGTTGCCTCTCGTTACTCTCCCCCAGCTGTAGCACCAGCCATTCTTCCTCAGCAGAATGCAAAAATTAGGGAATCATCTCCCCACAGAATCCCCAGCTTCTATTCAGAAGAGCAACGCACGGAGAAATCACAACAGAGTACAGAAAGCTTCTGCAAACCCCAGCTGGGTCCCATATTATAAGGATATGTCAATCAGTGACCTATATCCCCAAGCAGATACATCATTAGATCTACCAATGATCTCATCCCCAGCTGGGATGTTCACTTCAAGCAGATCAACCAGAGATCTTCACAGCGACGGGATCCGAATCCCGGATCTGTGCCCTCTTTGCATGATCATAGCATTCGCATCATACTATCCCCTCAGAGCGTAGCATTCCGTCTAATACGGAGCATTACGGCAAAAATCGAACGCATAGCATAATCATAAGCCATGTTGTGAATTGAACACTTGTGAATAACAAACCGTTCATCATCATTATACAAAAAAAATCCCCACCAGAATCCCAGCAAAAAAAAAAAAAAAAAAAAAACAGTTGCCTCATATTCACAAATACCAGCATATTTCCTTTTGATACCCGTCCGTATCAACGCTCCCCAGTAAAGTCGCCTGAACACTCTTTACAAACAAATCGCCCATATCACGGATACTTCATGACACCCGTCCGTGTCATATCACCAGCAGAAAGCCGAAGACGTCCTCTTTGCACTCACATATACTTGTATATGCACTTTTCTTGACACCCGTCCGTGTCGTATCCCCAGCGCAGTCGCTTACACCTTTATCACTCATATACTTGTTAATATTACACTTTTCTCTCTTGACACCCGTCCGCGTCACTCTCCCCAGCAATTAACACTCATCTATACATTATACAATACTCACTACTCATGGTACACTTATACAGATACTCGTCCGTATCTTGTATACATCATCACTATCCCCACAGATTCGACAGTAGTCTTTGTTCTTTGTTAACCAGTTGGTACTCGTCCGTACCATCATCTCAGAACATTGCGTCTAATGTTTGTTTCTACGTGATACTCGTCCGTATCATAGTCTTAAGGATGCTCGTCCACATCTTTAATCCGTACACCGTGTTAAACACTTATGTCTTCTTGGATATAGATACTCGTCCGTATCTACTTTTCCCCAGAAGAGTCCTTTCAGATGCAACACTCGTCCGTGTTCTTTGTTAACCAGTTGATACTCGTCCGTATCATCATCTCTGAACATGTGTCAGTTTGTTTCTACGTGATACTCGTCCGTATCATAGTCTTAAGGATGCTCGTCCGCATCTTTGATCTATACACAATACCAAACACTTATACCTTTTGTTTCTTGGATGTAAACGCTCGTCCGTGTTTACTATATCCCCAGCAGATCGCCAACAAATTTTCTTTTTATCTAACACTCGTCTTGTGTTATGATACCTTTGAGAGCAGCCGTACCCTGCTGAGTGGTCGTCCTCCACTTCTTGATGGTCGTCCTCCATCATGCTCATCCAATGGCCGTCCCCATCGTTGATTTTTTTTAGCAGCCGTCCCCTGCTAGGTGGTCGCCCTCCACCTTTTGATGATCGTCCTTCATCATTCTATCCAATGGCCGTCCCCGTTGTTGATTTTGGTTATCTGACATTCGTCCTATGTCATGACAAACCTTGAGAGCAGCCGTCCCCTGCTAAGTGGTCGTCCTCCACTTCTTGATGGTCGTCCTCCATCATGCTCGTCCGATGGCCGTCCCCGTCGTTGACCTTTTCTATCCGGCATTCGTCCTATGTCGCGATATTTTCTGCAGCCGTACCCTGCCAGGTGGTCGTCCTCCACCTTTGATGGCCGTCCCCATCATATTTCTTTTATCCCCAACAGAGCAGCCGTCCCCTGCTAGATGATCGTCCTTCATCTTTGATGGCCGTACCCCATCAACTGTTTTTTTTTCATTTATTCTTTAACCCGATGGTCGTCCCCGTCGTGGTCCCTTTTCCTTTTCCTTTTAGCCCGATGGCCGTCCCCATCGTTGTTTACTTTGCTTTATGAACTTGATGGCCGTCCCCGTCATGTTTCATTAATCCCCAGAGAATTTTACAACTTTATCTTGATGGCCGTCCCCATCATGATATCTTACTTTTTCCAGCTAGTCGGCCGTCCCCGTCTTAGCTTTGCCTTTTTATCCCCAGCATGTCGGCCGTCCCCGTCATTGCTTTATTTTCCTGCACTTTTCCCAGCATGTCGGCCGTCCCCGTCATTGCTCTTTACCCAGCAGTCGTCCTCTGCTCGACGGTCGTCCTCCGTCGCCCACACCTTACAATATACTTTATTTGCTTTTACAATCTATATCCCTTTTCTTCTTCATTCTGTGAGTGCAAATTTTGGACTGTCTTTGGTATTCAACCACAAGTTATCTTGTTTGCCTGTTAAGCCGTTGCTTACATCCTGCACAGCTAACTCATGTTTGAATAGGGGCAGCTGTAAACACCCCAAATTTGCCCTCACCCATTCACACCATGGCCTGTGATCATCCTCATATGCATAAATACAATCATATCATCTCACATCTCATTTTTGATTCACTGGATAGTTTCTAAGGCATCTGCACCTAGGGTTTGTGATCTGAGCCATCCCAAAGCACCTTGGGCCATTCCAAAGGCCACCAATCAACTCAAAGGGGTCCATGTGTGTTCTTATATCATATTTCATCTCCTCAAAGTCAAGATTGCAGAGGGATCACAAGAACTAGGGTTTGAGTGGATGCAGAGCCAGGATGAACTGCACAGTTGACCTAAAATTAGGGTTTTGGTTTCAGAGGCCATAACTCCAAATTTTTTGGTCATTCTTGTTTCCATTGGTCTCTATATGGTATAGGGAGTATGCACATCAATTTTCATGAAGAAATTCCATGGGGAAGTCATCTGATCAAGGGTTGACTTTTCAGACAAGTCAGTGCAAAATCAGGGCATCTGAGGCCCCCAATGACCCAACCAATGGGTGATCTTCATCATTTTGAGTGTATATGATCTTTATTTGATCATGGAAGAAGGTTTAAGTTCATAGAAATCAAGAATTTAGGGTTTTTGCAAATGTTGACTTTTGGAGCATAGTTGACTTTTCAAGAATGCATCATTTTAGGTCATTTTTCAAGCCTTGATTATTGATCCAAAAATGCTTCAAATGGAAAAACTTTGGTCATGAAAGTTGAAGATCTCATCTTTCCCTTTTCAAAAAGTACAAGAACATGATCAAATTCTTCTTGGATCAAAAGTTATGGCAATGCAAAGTTGGCTAAAATCATTAATTTTCAAGGCATGCTTCAAATGGAAATTTTGCAAAGTCATGAACCAATGCATTATGTGACCTCTAATCCATTTCAAACCATTACATAAACATTCTATGAGCCTAAAAAATCAGAATTGGACCAAGTTTCCCCATGGTTTGGTTTGTGTAACAAGGATTTCTCACATGTGAACCAAAGTACAACAACTTGCAAAACCACTCATCATGCTTCCTACAACTTGTGACCTTGGATGCTGACCTTGCTAGCTCACTCACCATCCCATGCTGCGCAGCCCCTAGGCTTTGTACCAAGCTAGCACTTCACCATACCTCTCTTACACAATTTTTGACTTTTTGCAAAAGGCAACTTACCAATCAATAAAGCACATGTCCAATCAACTGACCAATGAGAGAGAGTTATGTGGACAATTTGCAAGCCATAACACACTTAAAGCAAGTCTGAAGCTCTCTCATTCATGACATTCACAAAAAACACTCTCATTTGCATTTTGCTTCGAATCCCTCTGCCCAGCCATCAAACACTCAAGCCATCTTCACCAATCATCTCACCTCACTCCATAGACCACCCAGCAACCAAGAACCAGGCCTGAAACAACCTGAACACTCCATTGCCATTCCTCACCTCACTCTGCAGTTTCATTCGAAACTCTCATCCTAGCTCACAAACACACAAACAAACACTCCAGACCTTCTCCATCCATCCTCAGGATCACATAGAACCCATCACCATGACCTGAAACCTCCAGAAACACCATTGCCATTTCTGATCAAGCTTGAGCAGGAGCTTTCGAAACTCATCAACCAGCCAACTTAAACTCTCTTTGAGCATTCAAACGTCTTCTGGGGATCAAGTGGAGTGGATTTCACAAGGAAAAGTGGCCAGAAAGTTCTCAAACTGAAAGCTCCAAATCTCAGGTAGCTCGAAAATTATTTTTCCAGAAATCATTTTTCTTGTTACAAACTTGTTCTATGTGATTCACTGATCATCCTGATGTTCTTAGTTTTTGAAATGGCTTTGTTTTGAGTATTTAATTTGTCTCTGAAGCTTGCGTGCCCTAGAACTTGTTCTCTTCGATTCAGCTTGTTTAGGAAGAATAAATTTGTTTTGAGAGAGGGGTTTGATTCGTGAGAGGTTGGAGATCATTTCCCAATTCATAGATTTTGTTTTTGTTACGTTTTGAGAGAGTTGGTGAGTTTCCCGGTGAGGTGCTGGCCGGAGAAGACGACCGGAAGTCTTCTCCGGCCACCTGAGAGTGATTATGCCCTAATTGTGTAATTAACTCAAGTTTGAATCTGGAGCGTACGATCCCTTTGACCAGTTGACCTCCCGCGTGTGTGTGTGGTCTGGATCTCTCTGATTAGCCCTAATCCACGTGTTAAGACTAATTAATCATATTTTAATCAGAAGCAACCTGGACCCTTGGATAGCGCGCGTGGTCAAACTTTTTAAACTCAGAATCAATCTCCTCCACCCATTCTGCTTACTTCCATTTTTATTTAATTTTTATTCATTTTCTTTTCAATTAACTTGTACAATTATTTTAAAATAGCAAAAAATACATAAAAATTATGAAACTTTTTCCTCTGAGTTCTATTAATTTTTATGACACAAAAATATTTTTATTTCATTTTTCATCATTAAAAAAGTATTTTTAAACATTTAAAAGATTATTTTTAATTGATTAATGGGAATTAATTAATTAAAAATACTTTTAGGTATTTAAAAATCACCAAAAAATTCATGAAATGTTCTAGGACATTTAGAAACATTGTCCAACCTTCAAACCAAATTTCTTTTTTGATCTTGATGCATTTTAAGAATTTTTCATTGAATTAAATCAATTTTTATGCATTATTTTGATCATAAGTTCAAAAAATCATTTCTGCCTATTGGAGAAGGTTGAGACATTGATTCTTCTTGCATTGTGTTATGTTTAGCATGTATTTTCAAAGATAAAATGGCCATGATTTGTTTCATCATTTTCTAATTGTTTGGCATTTCTTTTGTTAAGAACCCTAAAAAACCCTAATAACTTAGAAAATTCATAACTCAAGATTGGTTGAGAGTTGAGAGTTCCCCTTTGGGCAGTGGTTCATTATAGGTTTAGGGTTTCTTTGGGTGGCATTTTCCATTTTTTATATTAGGGTTTGCTTCTGTTTTGGGTTTTTGTTTGATGTTTGATCCATGAACCCTAATTTGGGCTTTCTTTTGCATCCTCCTTGCATTTCCTTGCATAACATGACTTGTCTTTGCATTTTGTGCATTCTTGTGATTCATTTGACATCTTAGGACATATAGAAAACATGTTTGATCATTGCATTACATATTTGCCATGTCATTTGTCTTGTATGCTTCATAACTTTTCATGTATGATCATGTGTTCTAGCTTGCATCATTTACATCCATGATCTTGTATGAGCATCTCCATGTCTTGCCTCATGCTTGTAGCACTCCATAGCATCATTATCATCATCAACATGCTTCTGGTTTTGTTTAGCATCATACCATTTCATCCCATTTAGCATTACATTGCATTGCTTTCTAACATTTCAGGTGGTAAGTGAACTTGAGAAGTGAATTTGCCTTCACTTCTCATAACTTTTCTTTTCATCTCTCTTGCATCCATTGCTGCATTTATGTTTGTGTTTGAGATTGAGCTTGCTCATTCTTCTTCTTCTCACTTTCTTTCTCCAAGTGACTTGACTTCTTGAATGAAGCAAGTCACTTTGCTTCTCTTGATCCTTTCATCTGCACCCTGGTGGTTCCCTTTGAAGATTGTTCTTGCAAACCTCACAAACCTTAGGATCATCCAAGCATGACAATGAATTAGGGTTTTGATTAGTCCCCCCATAGTTTTTACCTTTGTGTCATCTCTTTGAGTCCTCTCTTCTCACCTCATAATCAGGGTTTAAACCCTAAAGGCTTTAAGACTTTGTGATTAAGCTTATGCCTGCATCCTTCTTTTAGGATGGAGTGTATAACTTTAATCCTAAGTGTTAAACCCTTAATGTGTTTAAATCTCTTAATCAATTCACTTAATAAATATCAAGACATCACACTTGTAACTTGGGCCTTGCATTAGGGTTCTAATTCTTCCTTAAGTGGTTAAGAAGGACTAACCCTAGTGTTAATGGACAAGTCCCCCTCAAGTTTGTCTTACAAATCATAAAACTCACTTCATCATCATACCATTAATCTAAAATCCACTTAATCAAAGGCTTGTTTTGTCATGGGTTTAACCCCTAATCATGGATTAAGTTGAGGAGTTTTTCTCAACTTAAACATTCTCATCTATCATCCTTCTTTTAGGATGGTGTAATGGGTCTGTTTAATCCCTGATTATGGCTTAACCTCATTACTCAACACTAAACAAAAATCACAAAAACATCTAAATAATCATAAGTAGGTTAATGATCTTAATCCTACACCAAAGGTGATTAAGTGTGAGAATCTGACTTCACACTTAAGGTATTCTCATTACCCCTAATCAGAGGGAAGATGTGATGAGTTTACTAAATCCATTGGTTTAGGCTTAAGCTCATTAACTTATGACAAACTTCAAAAACAATAAAAAACTGAAAACTCAAAAACAAACAATAATCGTCTCCTTCGGGATTCTTTCCTCATCATCCTCACTCACAACCGAGAACTCGCTTCTTCCGTCTAATGCAAGACAGTTAGCACCTGAGCCAGACAGGTCATACACTTGAGCATAGACAAGTAAGCAGTTCACAAGTCAATTCACCTTTCAGTCTCTTTGGGTCGAACTACGGTGTTCTGACTTCCTCATTGCACGAGAGGATACGTAGGCATAACTTAACAGTTATCGAACAAAAGTCTCTGTATATTCCCCCTCCTTTTAGTTTCATTCTCTTAAGCCTCATGATCTTGAGCATACTCTTTTCCTTACACTGACACATCATTTATACACTTCACACTTCCTTTACACTGACACCTGTACATTCTTTTCCAGCTATTTTATACACAAATTGCACTGACACTACCCCTTTAAAACACAAATCTTTTAAGCGTGGATCCCGTCGAGTACGGCGGACAATCTGGGTGCTAATACCTTCCCAGGTTGTAACCAACCCCCTTTCTCAGTCTCTCTGGTTCGCAAACCGTCTTATCCATCTTTTTCTAGGTCTATGCAGCATTGCCTTTCCTCCGGGATAAAAATGCCTAGCTGGCGACTCTATTCACCTCCAGTGAGTTCACGGCTGTGTGTTCTCATTGCCCCTCTCGCCGACCGTTCGCGTCTGTACCTTCATCTGATCCATTTTCATTTGTCGGGAGCGACATCTGGCACAGATGCAAACTGTCTTGCATTAGACGGAAGAAGCAAGTTCTCGGTTGTGAGTGAATGAGATGAGAAAAGAATCCCGAAGGAGACGATTATTGTTTGTTTTTGCATTTTCAGTCTTTTATTGTTTTTGGATTTTGTCATAAGTTAATGAGCTTAAGTCTAAACCAATGGATTTAGTAAACTCATCACATCTTCCCTCTGATTAGGGGTAATGAGAATACCTTAAGTGTGAAGTCAGCTTCTCACACTTAAACACCTTTGGTGTAGGATTAAGATCATTAACCTACTTGTGATTAATTAGATGTTTTTGTTGTTTTTTGTTTAGTGTTATGTAATGAGGTTAAGCCATAATCAGGGAAGGATAATAGATGAGAATGTTTAAGCTGAGGAAAGCTCCTCAACTTAATCCATGATTAGGGATTAAACTCATGACAAAACAAGCCTTTGATTAAGTGGATTTTTATTTAATGATATGATGATGAAGTGAGTTTTATGATTTGTAAGACAACTTGAGGGGGACTTGTCCATTAACACTAGGGTTAGTCCTTCTTAACCAGTCAAGGAAGAATTAGAACCCTAATGCAAGGCCCAAGTTACAAGTGTGATGTCTTGATACTTATTAGGTGAATTGATTAAGAGATTTAAACACATTAAGGGTTTAACACTTAGGATTAAAGTTATACACTCCATCCTAAGAGAAGGATGCAGGCATAAGCTTAATCACAAAGCCTTAAAGCCTTTAGGGTTTAGTCCCTGATTATGAGATGAGAGGAGAAGACTCAAAAGAGACACAAAGGTAAAACTAAGAGGGGAGACTAATCAAAACCCTAATCATTGTCATTCTTGGTTGTTCCTAAGGTTTGTGAGGTTTGCAAGAACAATCTTCAATGGAACCACCAGGAAGCAGATGAAAGGATCAAGAGAAGCAAAGCAACTTGCTTCATTCAAGAAGTCAAGTCACTTGAAGAAAGAAAGTAAGAAGAAGAAGAATGAGCAAGCTCAAACTCAAACACATATAAAAATGCAGCAATGGATGCAAGAGAGATGAAAAGAAAAGTTATGAGAAGTGAAGGCAAATTCACTTCTCAAAGTCACTTACCACCTGAAAGATTAGAAAAGAAATGAAATGCAAAATGGGATGGGATGACATGATGAGAGACAAAACCAGAAGAATATACATGATGCTAATGATGCTATGAGATGCTACAAACATGAGGCAGCACATGGAAATGATCATACAAGTTCATGAATGCAAATGAAGCAAGTTAGGAACCATGAACATACATGAAAAGTTATGAAGTGCCCATGACATACAACATGGCAAATACATGATGCAATGATCAAACATGCTTTCAATATGTCTTATGATGTCAAATGAATCAAATGGATGCTTGAAATGTCATGGCAAGTCATGTTATGCAAGAGAATGCAAGATGGATGCATATGGAAGGCCCAAATTAGGGTTTATGATCAATGCAACAAACAAAAAACAAAATCAGAAGCAAACAACATTGTAAAAAATTGAAAATGCCACTCAAAGGACCCCTAATCCTATACTAAACCAATGCCCAAAGGAGAGGTCTCAACTCCTAACCAATTTCAAGTTATGATTTTCTTAAGGTTTCTAGGGTTTTAGGGATCCTAAACAAGAAAATTACCAAACAAATTGAAAATGAAAGATCAAATCATGGCCATTTAATCTCACAAACTTCATTCTAAACACAATGCAATGCAAAAAGGATCAATGCCCAACTCTTCATGGATAGGCAGAAATGATTTTTTGAACTTTGGATCAAAATAATGCACAAAAATGATTTTAATTCAATGAGAAATTCTTAAAATGCATCAAGATCAAAAAATAAATTCGTTTTGAAGGTTGGACAATGTTTCTAAATGTCTTAGAACATTTCATGAATTTTTTGGTGATTTTTAAATACCTAAAAGTATTTTTAATAAATTAATTTCCATTAATCAATTAAAAATAAACTTTTAAATATTTAAAAATACATTTTAAATGCTAAAAATGAAAATAAAAATATTTTTGTGTTTTAAAAATTAATGAAACTCTTGACAAAAAGTTTCATAATTTTTAAAACAATTTTGCTATTTTAAATAAATTGTGCAAAACAAATGGATTAAATATGAAAATAAAATGAAAAAGGCTGAAGTCAACTGAAAGGAGGGCCAGGATTGAATCTGGGGAAGGGAACATTGACTGCGCGCCAGATCTTGTGGCCCACATTCAAACTGGGCTAAACTTAATTAATTAATTAAATTAAACCTAATTAAACTAATGACCTGATCTGAGCCATTGGATGCGCGCGGGAAAAGACTCAGTCAACTCATCCAACGCCTGAAATTCAAACTGGAAGCCCTAACCCTAATTATAAATTAATGACTTTCAGGCTGCCGGAGAAGACTTCCGGTCGTCTTCTCCGGCCAGCACCCTTCCTGAAAAATGTTAACCCTCACCCTAGCTCACTAAAACCTACTTTTCTTGCCCAGAATGCATCCCCAAACATCATAGAGCAAGAATCAACAGCCAAAACTCATTTATTTTACACAACAAAGCTGAATCGAAGCAAAAGGGGTTTAGGTCAAAAATTTTCAGGAACACCATACATGCTCAAAACTCAATGATTTTCGAAACCAAACATATCATCATGACCAGTGGAACATAGAGAACCATTTAAGAACTTAAAAATGAGCTCCTGGAAAAAATGTTCATGAAGCTCACCTGAACTGGAGCTTTGATCTCTGGCACCTTCTGGCTAGTTTCCTGCTTGCAATCTACTCCACTTGACCTCCTAAGAAGCTTTCAATGCCTAGAAAGAGCTTGTGATGGCTGGTTCTGAAGTTTGAACAAGTTCTGTTCAATGAAGGGCAGGAATCGTGTTTGGGATTCTGAAGGTTTCAGGCTGTGATGATGGCTTCTTTGTGATCAGGGAGATGAGTTGAGTTGACCTATGAGGTTTGTTTTTATGTTTGTGAGCTGTGTGATCAGTTTCGAAAGGTTTTGCAAGTGAGGGTGAAAATGGAGAAGTGGAGTTCTTGCTGGTTTCAGGCTTAGGCTTTGCTTGGTTTAGGCTCTATGAAGCATGGTGAGATGATTAGTGAAATTTGTTTGAATGTTTGTGTGTTGTGGAGGCAGATTCGAAGAGAAATGCAAAATGGGGTGAGTTTGTGAATGTGATGTTGTGATCTGTTTCAGCCTTGCCTCTTGAGTGTTATGGCCAGCATTTTCCTTGCATAAAGAACTCCCATTGGTCAGGTGATGTGACCTGGCCTGCTGTGATTGGGATGTCTACTTTTGCAAAAAGTCCACTTTGTTGTAAGAGAGGCATGGGCTAAGATCTAGCTTGGTACAAGAGCATGGGCTGGTGCAACATGGTGTGTGTGTGATGCTAGGAAGGTTCAGCAGCCAAGGCAACTAGTTGGTGAAGTGTGATGAGTGGTTTTGCAACTTGATCATTTCTAGTTCACATGAAACTTTCTTGCTATGCAAACCATGAAACATGAGGGATATTGGTTCAAATATGATTTTTAGGTCACATGTGATGTTTGTACATTGGTTTGATATGAATTTGAAGTTACAATTGCCTTGGTACAAAGTTCTTGCAAGTTTTCCATTTGGTGCATATCTTGAAAATTAATGATTTTTGCCAACTTTGTCACACCATAACTTTTGATCCAAGAAGAATTAGATCATGTTCTTGTACTTTTTGAAAAGGGAAAAATGTATTCTACAACTTTCATGACCAAAGTTTTTCCATTTGAAGCATTTTTGGATCAAAAAGTAAGGTTTGAAAAGTGACCTAAAATGACATATTCTTTAAAAGTCAACTATGCCCAAAAAAGTCAACTTTGCAAAAACTTCTAATTCTTGATTTTTGTGAACTTCACCCTTCTTCCATAATCAAATAAAGATCATATACACTCAAAATGATGAAGATCACCCCTTGGTTGGGTCAATGGGGGCCTCAGATGCCCTGATTTTGCACTGACTTGCTTGAAAAGTCAACCCTTGATCAGATGACTTCCCCATGGAATTTCTTCATGAATATTGATATGCATACTCCCTATACCATATAGAGACCAATGGAAACAAGAATGACCAAAAAATTTGGAGTTATGGCCTCTGAAACCAAAACCCTAATTTTAGGTCAACTGTGCAGTCAAACTTGGCTCTGCTTCCATGCCAATCCCAGTTCTTGTGATCCTTTGGCATTATTGACTTTGAGAGGATGCTATATGATATAAGAACACACATGGACCCCTTTGAAGTGATTGGTGGCTTTTGGAGTGGCTCAAGAAGCTCTTGGATTGCTCAGATCACAGACCCTAGATGCAGATGACTTTGAATCTATGCAGTGAATCAAAAATGGGATATGAGGTGGTATGATTGAGTTTATGCATATGAAATGATCACAAGCCATGGTGTGAATGGGTGAGGGCAAATTTGGGGTATTTACACTGGCCAGGGAAAATATATCCCGATTCGTTGTTGAAGAATATGAGGAACTCGTTCCCGCCTTGTTTGATAATATATTATACATAACCTTCTGTCTGCTGGGGATAACAAAGTATAGATAACCTCCCGTATGCTGGGGATAGCAAGGTATACATAACCTCCCGTATGCTGGGGATAGCAAGGTATACATAACCTTCGTCTTCGTTTGATAGTGGGGTAGATATAGCATCCCGTCTTCGTTCGTCGTACCTTTATTGGAAAGTAATTTCCCGTATATCCGTATGAGGATAAAAGAGATGGATATAAATTCCAGGGGAGATGAGACTTTTTGAAGATAGATTCGTCCTACTGAGGGTTTTGTAACTGTCTTGTAAAGATGAACCGGCGAAGCTTCATTGAAATCCTTCCCTCGTTCGTCCTTAGTAAATACTATTACTGCATTTTCATGCATTTCTGGTAAACATCAATCATATTAAAAACATACATGCATTCAAACACAACCAATGGACGTTTCGCTTATGTAAATAGGGTAAAAGTAAATCTGGATTCAAAAGATGGAATTTATTTATATCAAAAAGTGACCCATACACGGGTAAATTTGTACAAAGAGACATAAACCCTAGTAAGAGGATTTTGTCATAAAATTTTACAAAATGAAGAAAATCAGCTATGTGGGAAACAATCCTATTGAGTTCCAATTCTACTATTGCCATTATCTTCAAGTATCTCATCTTCAGCTGTTGAGACGGAAACGATTGGATTGAGCTTTATCTGTTCGAGCTTGAGTAAGTATCACAACTGATTGCAGTTTCAAGGGTGATCCAAACGAGACATAGTTGTACGCTTTAATCCCTAACTTTTTCCTGGATTGCCCTTTCAGATTTTCAATCCACCGGGATACCCTTTTTTTCCCAAGCCGCCTTTTCAGGTTTTCGACTTGCCGGGTGTACATCTTTTTATATATATCCCTAATTTTTGCCCAAACCCTTTTGGTTTGCCAGGATGCCCTTATTTTTGCCTAGGCCTGTCAACCTAGCGGGTCTCTTTTTATGCGTAGTATTTTTTAACTA
Organism: Lathyrus aphaca; assembly: GCA_963966055.1. Taxonomy (NCBI): domain Eukaryota; kingdom Viridiplantae; phylum Streptophyta; class Magnoliopsida; order Fabales; family Fabaceae; genus Lathyrus; species Lathyrus aphaca. The sequence goes on along the minus strand of OZ014521.1, from coordinate 407,608,417 downwards.
TGTCTGCGTTTACAGGCTGTGGGAAGTCTTCACCATCCATAGTAGTAAGTATCATGGCACCTCCTGAAAATACTGTCTTGACTACAAATGGTCCTTCATATGTAGGAGTCCACTTGCCCTTAGGATCACCCTATGGTAATATGATACGCTTGATTACCAAGTCACCAGCCTGATATACCTTTGGCTTAACCTTCTTGTTAAAAGCTTTGATCATTCGTTTCTGGTACATTTGGCCATGACAAACTGCTGCTAGCCTCTTCTCATCAATCAAATTTATCTGGTCAAGTCGAGTCTGAATCCACTCATCTTCATTCAAGCCTGCATCCTTCATAATTCTTAAGGAGGTAATCTGAACTTCAATGGGCAGAACTGCTTCCATACCATAGACTAAGGAGAATGGGGTTGCCCCTGTTGAAGTACGTATTGTGGTACGATAACCATGAAGAGCAAATGGTAACATCTCATGCCAATCCTTGTAAGTAACAGTCATCTTCTGTACAATCTTCTTAATGTTCTTATTAGCAGCTTCAACTGCCCCATTCATCTTTGGACGATACGGAGAAGAGTTGTGATGCTTAATCTTGAACTGCGTGCAGAGATCAGTAATCATAGTGTTGTTCAGATTAGAGCCATTGTCAGTAATAATCCTTTCAGGGATGCCATACCTATATATGAGATTATTCTTAATGAATCGAGCCACAACGTTCTTAGTAACAGATGCAAATGAAGCTGCCTCTACCCACTTTGTGAAGTAATCAATAGCAACCAGGATGAAACGATGTCCATTAGAAGCAGTAGGCTTGATCTCACCAATCATATCAATGCCCCACATGGCAAAGGGCCAAGGAGCAGTCAACACATTCAATGGTGATGGAGGTACATGGACTTTATCAGCATAGATTTGACACTTATGACAAGTTCTGGAGTGTTGATAGCAATCAGCTTCCATGGTAGACCAATAGTAACCTGCTCTCAATATCTTCTTTGCCATAGTATGACCACTAGAATGAGTGCCAAAGATCCCATCATGCATATCTTCCATAATCTCTGTTGCTTCCCTCTTATCCACACAACGAAGCAAAGTTGAATCATGATTGCGTTTGTACAAAATGCCATTACTTAGAAAGAACTTGGCAGAAAACCTTCTCAGAAACTTCTTATCTTTGACAGATGCCCCTTCAGGGAACTCCTGAACTTCAAGATATCTTTTCACTTCATAGAACCAAGGCTTCTCTTCTGCCTCTTCTATGTCAATTTCATTATAGTATGCAGGCTTTTCAAATCTATCAATAGTAATTTTGGGAGCTTCATCATCCCAGCTGATCTCAAACATGGATGCCATGGTGGCCAATGCATCTGCCAACTGATTCTCTCTTCGTGGGATATGCCCAAAGGTAATCTCTTTGAAATGTGGGATCAAAGACAAAACATGCTCTCTGTATGGAATGAGATTATCATGCTTGGTATCCCAATCTCCTTTAATTTGACTTACTACTAGGGCTGAATCTCCATACACATCAAGGAACTGAATCTTCATATCAATAGCAACTTTAATACCCAGGATACATGCCTCATACTCAGCCATGTTATTGGTACAATAGAAACAAAGTCTGGCAGTAATCGGGGTATGACAACCTTCAGGGGAACTAATCACAACACCAACACCATTACCAAGTGCATTAGAGGCACCATCAAAAACCATAGTCCATCGGGATCCTTGTTCAGGTCCGTCATATTGTCCAGGTTCTTTGGTAATAATCATAATGTCTTCGTCAGGGAACTCAAAACTCATTGACTGGTAATCATCCACTGCTTGATGAGCCAAATGATCAGCAACAACACTTCCTTTAATAGCCTTCTGAGTAGTATACTGTATGTCATATTCTGTTAATATCATTTGCCATCTTGCAATTCTTCCAGAGAGAGCAGGTTTCTCAAATATGTACTTGATTGGATCCATCTTTGAAATCAATAAGGTAGTATGGGTCAACATATACTGTCTTAGTCGGCGAGCAGCCCATGCCAAAGCGCAGCAAGTTTTCTCGAGCAGTGAGTATCTTGTTTCACAGTCGGTAAACTTTTTGCTAAGGTAGTATATTGCCTGCTCTTTTCGACCAGACTCGTCATGTTGCCCCAACACACACCCCATTGAGTTGTCTAACACTGTTAGGTACATGATCAAGGGTCTTCCATCAACTGGTGGCATCAAAATTGGTGGTTCTAGCAGATATCTCTTAATTTCATCAAAGGCAGTCTGGCACTCATCATTCCATTCCATCACCTGATCTTTCTTCAACAACTTGAAGATTGGCTCACAAGTAGTTGTTAACTGGGAAATAAATCTTGCAATGTAATTCAACCGTCCCAAGAAACCTCTAACCTCCTTCTCAGTACGGGGAGCTGGCATCTCTCATATAGCCTTCACTTTTGCAGGATCCACTTCAATACCTTTTCCACTGACAATGAAACCCAGGAGTTTTCCAGATCTGACTCCAAAAGTACACTTGTTTGGATTCAATCTCAACTTGTATTTCTTCAACCTCTCAAACAATTTATGCAAATGATCAAGATGTTGCTCTTTATTCTGAGACCTGGCTATCATATCATCCACATATACTTCAATCTCATGATGAATCATATCATGAAACAAATCCACCATAGCACGCTGATATGTTGCCCCTGCATTCTTCAAACCAAATGGCATCACCTTATAGCAAAAGGTGCCCCACTGTGTAACAAATGTTGTCTTCTCCATATCTTCAGGAGCCATCTTGATCTGATTGTATCCAGAGAAACCATCCATGAAAGAGAATACCTTATGCTGAGCAGTGTTGTCTACCAGAATATCAATATGAGGAAGTGGGAAGTCATCCTTGGGGCTAGCCTTTTTCAAATCTCTGTAGTCCACACACATACGTACCTTACCATCTTTCTTGGGAACTGGTACCACATTTGCAACCCACTGAGGATAAGAAGTTACTGCTAAGAACCCTGCATTGAACTGTTTCATTACCTCTGCTTTGATCTTTTCTGACATTTCAGGACGCATACGACGAACCTTCTGCTTCTTTGGACGACAATCTTCTTTTACTGGTAAACGATGAACCACAATGTATGTATCCAACCCTGGCATATCTTCATAAGACCAAGCAAAGATCTCTACATAGTCACGTAACATCTGAATCAACCTGCTCTTGACACTATCCTCTAAATCAGCCCCTATCTTGACCTCTTTTCTGTTTTCTTCAGTTCCCAAATTCACAACTTCGACTGGATCTTCATGTGGCTGTATAGCTTTCTCTTCTTGTTGTAACAACATAGCAAGCTCTACAGGTATTTCACAATCGTCCTCATTTCCGTCTTCAGTTTGATGGATCGGATTCTCGAAATCATAATTGGCAATAGTAGAACTGTTATCAACAGGATCCAGAGTGGATGAGGATCTGCATTTTAGTGATGTGGGTGTGTGTAAGAACACATAGCTGATAAAGCAAAAAAATAAAAGAAAAGAAAGACAAGGAACACAATATTTACGAAAACGAAACGTCCACTGATTTTATTGAATGAAGTATGCAAATGAAATGACAGCCCGTAACAAGCACACCATTGTGCCCCGGGTAAGGCACATGGCTTAAGAGTTTTATTGTTCAAGAAATTACAAAGTTTAAAATATAACAATACAGTAATAGTATTTACTCCTGACTAAAGGAGATAGGGATAACATCTTCAGCTTTCCAATTATTGAGTCCAGCACCCACAGTAGGAAAAATCCAAGCATCCAGATTGTAGTCTTCATCATAGTCTCCCACAGCATTGATCTGATCTTTCATAACCCCTTGATTGGTGATACGAACAGCACGAGCACGACGAACAGCCTTCTGGGATTCTGCAGTGAAACCCAAACCAAATTTGTCAGACTTGTATGGGATATCAGGAAGCTGACCCCAAATAGTACAACCACCTTCGTCCACTACAGCTCTAGCATCATTGAGGGAGGCCATTGCCATTGTTGGAGGTTTTCTGGTGACCACAGGAACTTTCTTGACAACCGGAGGAGCTACATAATCATTAACAACCCAGGGGACCACTTCAAATGTCTGACACGGAGTTTCAACATATTCACCTTCCATTTCCAGATACTTGAAGGTATTTACATGGCTGACAAAGTATTCTTCTTCTCCATAGACAGTAACAACCTTTCCTTCCACCGGATATCTTAGCTTCTGGTGTAATGTAGAGGTTACAGCACCTGCCCCATGGATCCAGGGACGACCAAGCAGACAAGAGTATGAAGGACGAATATCCATCACAAAAAATGTAGTAGTAAAAACCTGGGAGCCAACTTTGATTGGAAGATCAATTTCCCCATGTACTACTCTTCTAGAACCATCAAAAGCTTTTACCACAATATTACTGGGCTTCAGCACAGCATCTTCAGGACTTAGCTTATTCAGGACTTCCTTGGGCAACACATTTAGAGAGGAACCATTGTCTATCAATACATGTGACAGGGTAGTGCCCCTGCATTCAATTGAAATATGCAAGGCCCTGTTATGATCCCTTTTGGCAGGGGTCAAATCAGCATCAGAAAATCCTAACCCATTATCATAGGTCAGGTGGGCAACACAATTCTCAAACTGATCAACAGAAATAGCATTAGGTACATGAGCAGTCTTCAGAAACTTGATCAAAGCCTTGGCATGAGCCTCAGAACATAACAACAAGGACAACATAGAAATCTTTGAGGGAGTATGCCCCAACTGATCAACAATGTCATAATCACTCTTGCGAATGATTTTCAATACTTCTTCCATCTGCTTAGAGAGATCATCAGCAACTGGCACATCAGTAGATACTGGCTCAATAACAGGACCCTTGCCCCGAGCATTAGTGGTGGAAGTAACAGCAGGAGTAACTGCATTCTTAGAAGTCACTGGAGGAGAGAAGACTCTTCCACTTCGTGTAATCTTACTAGATCCAGCAATATTGTCAATATCAACAGGAACATCAGCTAGGGGTTCTTACTTAACACCGTGGATGTAAACATCAGACCCGTAGTGCCAAGGCACAGCTTTATCAGACGTATACGGAATAGGACCAGGAGTAGTAATGACCATAGGATCCACTCTGGCTTCAACAACAACTTTCACAGAACCTTCAGCAGTAATTTTGATTGGTCCCTGATGGGTGATTTTAATAGGTCCCTTTGAAGTGATCCTCACCGGCACTTTGTCAACCATGTCAACCTCTTCAGTCTTCTTACCTCTAGTAATATGCTCCACCATACTCTCCACAGAAGATGGTCTTCTTTCAAATACTATGGTGTAATTATTCATGAGACGTTGAATTCCGTCCTTCATCCTCCAACACTTTTCTGGATTATACTCACAATAAACACAATCTTCACGACAACCCGGAAAAAACCCAGCTTGTACCAACTTCTTTCTGATGACAGACAACGGTGTGGTCAACTCTGCTACTGAATGGATATGTAAATCTTCATCAATGGCATTGACAGTCTTCTCGTGATTTGGCATTGGAGCAGTGATCACATTTGGAGTACCTGGAGGATCAAACTCAATTTCTCCAGCATCAATCATATCTTGAATTTTGTTCTTCAAGATCCAGCAGTTATTAGTATCATGTCCCTGGCAGTTTGAATGATATGCACATCGTGCATTGGGATTGTACCTGGGAGAGGTAACATTGGGATTCTGAGGAGCTTTTTCCAAAGTAATAAGTTCAGCCTTCAACAAATGTTGCAATGCCTGAGCCATGGACATGTTGATCTTCGTGAACTGTCTTCTAGCCCTCTGTTGGTTGCCCTGTGGCTGCTCTGTTGTTGTAGGAGTTGGATTTGAAATATGAACTGCACTAACAGACTGATGCCTTCTATTACGATCAAGTTGACCATAAACAGCATTGGATTCTTTCTTCCCAGTGGGAGGCTTCTTTGCAGCACCTGATGAAGAAGTACCCACTTGGATCTTACCATTCTTTATACCATTCTCTACTCGCACTCCTGTCATGATCAATTCAGTGAAGCCAGATGATTAGCTTCCAATGAGATGACTGTAAAACGGACCATTCAGCGTACACATGAACATATCAACCAATTCCCTGTCAGTCAAAGGGGGTTGAACTTTTCCAGCTAAGTCTCTCCACTTCTGAGCATATTCTTTAAAACTTTCTTTGGCACCCATAGACATGCTCTGAAGCTGCATGCGAGTGGGGGCTAAATCAGCATTGTATTGATACTGCTTATAGAAAGCTTCAGCAAGATCATTCCAGTCTCTGATGTTGACACTCTCCAATTGATAATACCACTCCAACTGAGCTCCAAATAAGCTCTCTTGAAAAAAATGGATCCACAATTTCTTATCAGCAGTGTGAGGTTGAATTCTTCTGACATAAGACCTCAGATGCAGCTTTGGACAAGAGACCCCATCATAAACAACAAAGGTAGGAACCTTGAAACCAATGGGTATGACTACCCCAGATATCAGACTCAAATCTTCAAAATCCAGCCCAGAAGATTTCTGTAACTCCATAGCATCCATCCTATCCACCAGCATCTTGAATCTGTCTTCATTAGGCTCGTGGTAGTAATTAGCCTCAGAATCAGAGTCCCCCATAGTGTTGTGGAGACTGCCTCCCTCTTTTTCAGATTCTTCAGATTCATAGTCTTCAACTGGTTCTTTGGTCTTGACAGGACCTCTGGACCTTCTTCCCATGTTGATCAAACCAGCTGACCTTCTAGTCTTCTTGGTCTTCTTGGCCAGCAGTGCCTTCAAGTCATCCTGCCCCTTGGACAGGTTCAAGATCAGCTCTTGGAACTGAGCATTTTGTGCCTAGAGATCCTTAAATGATTGTTCAAGAGCCATTGCTGAAATAAACAGCGAGAAGATGAGAAACCTGTGCACAATTATAAACTTGTGATGCAATGAGATGATATGTGAATGCATATGCAATGTTTTCAAGGACCGCAGGATTTAAATTTGCTTAAACAATCAAGAAGGTAAACTTTTATTAGTAATAAATTTGTTTTGCCTCTTGGGCTTACAAAAAATGAAATGAAATAAATACAAGGAATGGGGTTTTAAGTCTCCCATGGACGTTTCCTCTTTGTGTTGAGGTATGAGTTGAGATTCCGTTCCTCGTGAAGTTGCTTTGTTAGTTCTAGGATCCTTTCTTGACTAGATTTGTAATGAGCCTCGAAAGTGTCCCTTTGCTCCTTCAGTTGGATCCATGATCTCTGCAAGTCTTCCATATCAGTAGGCATGCCTGGGTGAAGGATGGTATAAGCTGTGTCTCCTTCAGCAACAGGTTCCATGGTAACTGGTAGGACGGCAGGATATGGCATCATGAGAGTCTGAGCACGAGAACGCACCCATCTGAGATAAGCTTCCATAGGAATAGTGTACTTAGGCTCAAGTGTCTTGCTGTCAACCCTGTTTACTTTTCCCCAGGCTCGTATGAATCTCTGACGGTAACCTTGAAGATCGTTGTCATAATCAAACACAATGCCCTGAATCAACATATCATGTGGACCATCACTCCGAACGTAACCAAACTGTCGTAAAGCTAAAGAGGGGTTGTAGGTGATGCCTCCTCTTATGCCTAGAAGTTGCACATTAGGAAACTCCCCACAACGGTCAATGATGGTGACATTCTCCATAGATCTGGAGCACCAATGGATATCTGAGTGAGAAAGTGACATGATCCTCTTGGACCATCTGAACCCTTGCTCATTCTTCATTACTGAGCGAGGAAGGTGAGAAATAAACCACCTAGAAAACAAAGGTATGCAGCACATCAAAGTTCCTCTTGCCCTTGTAGTACGGGTATGAAGAGAATGTAGGATGTCTCCAAGCAATGTAGGCACTGGATTGTGACTCAGGAATATGTTGATGGCATGAACGTCTATGAACTGATCTGGATTGGGGAACAATACTAAGCCATATATCAGCAAGGCTAAGATTTCCTCAAAAGCATCATAGCTCATGGCTTTCAAGAACATTTGAGCCTTATCCATTAGCACCTTGGCAAGAATACCCTTAACTCCGCTTCTCGTTTCTAGAACAATGTCAGACTTCTTCAGATGTAGAGCTGCAGCAATAACCTCTGGTTTAAGCTCCTTCTCCAAGCCTGTGAAGGGTTTCTGATCAAGAACAGGTATACCCAGAAGTTTAGAGAACTCTTCCATGGTTGGAACCAGCTGATAGTCAGGGAATGTAAAGCAATGGTGCTTAGGGTCAAAGAACTGAAACAGCACACTCATCATGTCTTCACTGAACCCTGAAGTGACTAGATCCAATAGGTGACCATGTCTCTTGATGAACTGGGAGTGATCAGACACTTGAGAAACCAACTCTTTAAGCTTAGCAGGTATGCTCACAAAGTTGATCCTGATGGTGTTTCTACGAGCAGAAGCCATGACCTGCAACAAAGAACAAAGATAAATCCTTTGGTCCTTGAAATGGTTAGTGAAAATGCTATGCTTATGATACATGATGATGTTATGATGTTATGCTCAATCACAAACATGTGGCACACACAAACAAGTCACACCATAGCCCTAGGTTTGAAGGCTTGCATGAGGTTTAAAGGTAAGTACCCTCCCCTGAAGTTTAGATGGTTCATCCTGTCCTACAAAAGTAACCAGGTTCTAAGGGATCTTAATATCATTGATCCTTCACAAGGGTGGTTGTTCAGAAGGCAACTTACTTGCCAACCAAAACCCTCCAAGTTTAAGATCTCAATGAGCGTAGTATCGAGTGTCAACCAACTTCAGTCTGCACCAAAGCCGGTTACCTCACTACTTTCTAAAGGCCAAGATGGGATAACTAGGGTTCTAAAAGTTAGTTAGTGCATTGACAACATATGGCAGCCTCATATTATCCTCAACTTGACTTAAGGAACATAAGCACCAACCAAGAAGTCACACTAACTATGGCCACCAGATCAACCGTATCGATATACGTCGTACAGTTTCCTTGGTCTATTGCCATTTACCTAAGGTACACTAGATCCGGGTTAGGACCTTTCACACATAAGAGCACCCCAACAAGATAATATAAAGCAAACAAGGCAAACAATTTAAAGTGATCTAATTCCTAAGGGTACCCCTCTTTAATTAAATCCCCAGCAGAGTCGCCAGTTCTGTAACACGGTGGGAGAACTGACTTTAGTTATGTTGCGGATAGCAAGAGTCGCCACCGACTTTTATTTTATCCAAAGGAAAGGCATAAAAGAACAGGAAAGACCTTTTAAAAGATTTTTGGGTCCGGGGGGTAGGTTATGTAAAGGGAAGGTGTTAGCACCCTTTACATCCATGGTTATCCATGGGCTCTTAGTTACTTAGCTCACTTTGAATTGTTTTTGAAAATGTGAAGTGTGTGAATAGAAATTTTCATAAGAGTTTAATAATGATCCATGTACGGATGCGTAAAAAACTTGTGTTTGAAAATTGTTTGAAATTTGTGAAGTGTTTGAAAAGTTTTTAAATTAAGTGACAAGCAATTATGAGGAACCTACCCTAAAGTTTTAAGTCTTTCTGTTCTTAAATATCCTTTAAATGGTAAGACTATCCCTATTATTAAGGAATAGGTATTCATTACCTTGGATGTAAGGGACATGTGAGGGACATTTGTTAATGAAGGCAACTGTGGGGTGTATTAAGCAATTTTTGGAGGGACTGTCATCATTATTCGAAAGGGACAAGATTTGTTATGAAGGCAACCATTAAGGGACTTGATGACTTTTCTTTTTAAGGGACTTGCTTTATACACCCCACTTGACCTTATGATTAGGCAACATGGAAGGGCAACCCTAGAAAGTGAAATGGCGATTAAAAATCGACTTACGTGTGTGAGTGTTTAATTTAATTTATCTTTTGATTATGTGATCTAAATTCAATTTTAATTATAATACATGTTTACACTCCCTATTTTACTAACCATGGCATGAAAATTAAATAAATTAAATATTTACAAAAATTTACACCAAGGAGCAATTACAATGATAATTAATATAAGCAATAAAAAATAAATAGCAAAAAATAAATATATAAGCAAAATATAAATAAATAAGTAAAACTAAATAAATAAGCGATAAATAAATATAATATGGGTTAGTGATAATAATAACAATAAGTATAATTAAAAAATAAGTGGATTAGTAATAATAACAATAATTAAAATAAATGGAATTAGCAAAAATATTATAAGAACATGATGAAAATAATAAACAAAAGTTAGATTTTTAATATAGTCAATTATTTAGTGTAAACACCCCAAATTTTCCCTCACCTATTCACATCATGGCTTGTGGACTCCTCATATGCATAAACACAATCATAACATCTCATACCACAATTTTGATTCACTGCATTGTTTCTAAGTCATCTGCATCTAGGGTTTGTGATCTGAGCAATCCAAGAGCTTCTTGAGCCACTCCAAAGGTCAACAATCACTTCAAAGAAGTCTATGTGTTTTCAAGCCTCTTATTACATCCTCTCAAAGTCAAGAATGCAAAAAAATCACAAGAACTGAGATTGGCATGGAAGCAGAGCCAGGTTTGACTGCACAGTTGACCTAGAATTAGGGTTTTGGTTTCAGAGGCCATAACTCCAAATTTTTTGGTTATTCTTGTTTCTATTGATCTCTATATGGTATAGGGAGTATGCATATCAATTTTCATGAAGAAATTCCATGGGGAAGTCATCTGATCAAGAGTTGACTTTCTGGACAAGTCAGTGCAAAATCAGGGCATCTGAGGCCCCCAATGACCCAACCAAGGGTTGATATTCATCATTTTGAGTGTATATGATCTTTATTTGATCATGGAAGAAGTTGGAAGTTCACAAAATTCAAGAATTTCAAGTCTTTTGCAAAGTTGACTTTTTGGGCAAGTTTGACTTCTAAGGAATTTGTCATTTTAGGCAACTTTTCAATCCTTACTTTTTGATCCAAAAATGCTTCAAATGGAAAAACTTTGATCATGAAAGTTGTAGAATAGATCTTTCCCTTTTCAAAAAGTACAAGAACATGACCTAATTCATTTTGGATCAAAAGTTATGGCTTGTCAAAGTTGGCAAAAATCACTAAAATCCAAGTTATGCACCAAATGAGAAACTTGCAAATTCTTGTACCAAGCATTCTATTGACTTCAAAATGACTTCAAAACTTCATCACATGATCATACATGACCTAAAAACAGAATTGGCCCAAGGGATTTTGCATTGTTTGCCTTGATTGTCAAGAAATCCATAAGTCATTTTTTCATAAGGATGCAAAAAAGGATTTTTGGCAAAATCATTTTCCAAGGAATTATGTGATCATCAACTGATTTCTATGCATTGCCATGATTAAATGAAGTTCTATGCAACAAAATTCAGCAAGAAATGTCTCATGTACATAGCATAAAATCACAAGAAAACACAAGTGGGCAAGTTGCAAAAGCTAGCATAGCTCATGATCCACATGTTGCAGTCACTCACAAGCAATCCAAGGGCTATCCCTAACTCAAGCTGAAGCAAGACATGCCCTCAAACTGCTGCTGCCATAGCCCATGCTGCAAGTACCAATCACATTGACTTTTTGGCCAAAACTCCCATACTCATGGAACAGTAAGCAACCACCCCTACTGACCTGCTCCACAGGCTATTCACACAACTTGGGAGGATTATAGCAAAGCATTGGCCCTTGAGACAAGCCAGAACACAGCCTTCACAAAAACTGTCAAAGAACTTCTCTCCTTCGAATCTCCCTCTCCAGCCACAAAACACCCCATTTCTCTTCACCAACAAATCAAACACACTCAAAGGAACCATAATCAACCATTGATAGAGCCTGAAACATCACATACACAGACCTCATTTTCTGATACACCAGAATTGAACCTCTCAAAATAGCCTGTTTAAACTCCATCTAAGCTTGCCATTAGCACAAGGGGAATCATTGGAGTGAGTTTGCACCAAAGAACAGCCCAGAAAGACCAGAATCAGAAGCTTCCATCTCAGGTATGGCCATGAACTTTTTCTCACAGAGCTTGCATTTTATGTTATAAATTGATAGTGTATGTCTTGCTGGTCATGGGGATGTGCTTAGAATTGAAAATGAGTGAAAAATGAGGATTTACTGATGCTCTGAAATTTCACCCGTGAAAAATGATTTCTTCGATTGGCCTGATTCTTGAGGTTTAAATGTTGTTTGAGGGATGATTTATGTTCTAGGAAGTTAGAGGATCATTTTGCTGTGCTTAATTTGAAGTGTGGTGGCCTGAATCATGATCTAGGGTTTTCAACCCGCCGGAGAAGATGACCGGAGCTTCCCTCCGGTCACCTGAATGTTGTTAACCCTAATCCCTGTATTTAATTGGCATTTGAATCTGATGCGTTGGATCATTTGACTTGGGTTGACTAGGCGCGTGTTTGTGTGGTCCAGATGTGTCCATTTTGCCCTAATCTTCATTAATCTAATTAATCCATTTTAATTAATTCATAAAACCTGATTTAAGCCAGAGTCCATCCTGACCCTTGATTCACGCGCCAAGTCAACCTCTGCCTCCCCAACTTTGAATCTGATACGTTGGATTAGATTACTTTTCATTTTTATTAATATTAATTCATTTCTTTTACATTTGTTTTCTATATTTTATTTAAAATAGTAAAATTCATTCAAAAATTCTGAAATTTTTTATACAAGCTTTTATTAAATTTCAGAAACCAAAAATATTTTTATTTTTATTTTTAGCATTAAAAAAGTATTTTTAAATATTTTAAAGTTTATTTTTAATTAATGAGAATTAATTAATTAAAAATACTTTTAGGTATTTAAAAATCACCAAAAAATTCATGAAACATTTAAAAACATTTAGAAACATTGTCCAACCCTCAAACCAAATTTCTTTTTTGATCTTGATGCATTTTGAGAATTTTCCATGGGATTAAAATCATTTTGATGCATTATTTTGATCCAAACTTCCAAAAATCATTTCTGCCTAACCATGAATAGTTGGACTTTGATTCTTTTTGCATTGTGTTTAGCATATCATGTAGTATGTGAGATTAAATGGTCCTGAATTGATCTTGCATTTTCCATTTGATTGGCATTTTTCTTGTTAAGGAACCCTAAAACCCTAGAAAACTTAGGAAAATCATAACTTGAATTAGGTTAAGAGTTGGAACCTCTCCTTTGGGCAGTGAGTTAGTATAGGATTAGGGATCCTTTGAGTGCATTTTCAAATTTTTGTCTTGATGTTTGCTTCTGATTTTGGTTTCTTGTTTGATGCTTTGATCATAAACCCTAATTTGGGCTTTCATATGCATTCATCTTGCATTTGCATTCATACCTTGACTTTCCATGACAAGTTATGCATCCATTTGATTCATTTGACATCTTAAGACATATTGAAAGCATGTTTGATCATTGCATCTTGCATTTGCCATGTTGTATGCCATTTGCATTTCATTACTTCTCATGTATGTTCATGGTCCTTAACTTGTTTCACTTGCACCCATGAGCTTGTATGATCATCCCCATGTGTTGTTTCATGTTTGCAGCACCTCATAGCATCATTAACATCATGTGTGTGCTTCTGGTTTTGATTTACATCATGTCATTTCATCTCATCTTGCATTGCATTGCATTCCTTTCACTAACTTTTCAGGTGGTAAGTAACTTTGAGAAGTGAATTTGCCTTCACTTCTCATACTTTCTTCTCATCTCTCTCTTGCATCCTTGCTGCATTTTGTTTTGTGTTTGAGATTGAGCTTGCTCTTTCTTCTTCATCTTACTTTCTTTCCTCAAGTGACTTGACTTCTTGAATGAAGCAAGTTACTTTGCTTCTTCTGATCCTTTCATCTGCTTCCTGGTGGTTCCATTGAAGATCTTTCTTGCAAACCTCACAAACCTTAGGAACAACCAAGCATGACAATGATTAGGGTTTTGATTAGTCCCCCACTTAGTTTTACCTTTGTGTCTCTTTTGAATCTTCTCTTCTCATCTCATAAAGGCTTTAAGGCTTTGTGATTAAGCTTATGCATGTATCCTTCTATTAGGATGGAGTGTATAACTTTAATCCTAAGTGTTAAACCCTTAATGTGTTTAAATCCTTTAATCAATCCATCTAATAATCATCAAGACATCAAGCTTGTAACTTGGGCCTTGCATTAGGGTTCTAATTCTTCCTTAAATGGTTAAGAAGGACTAACCCTAGTGTTAATGGACAAGTCCCCCTCAAGTTGTCTTACAAACCCTAAAACTCACTTCATCATCATATCATTAAATAAAATCCACTTAATCAAAGGCTTGTTTTGTCATGAGTTTAATCCCTAATCATGGATTAAGTTGAGGAGCTTTCCTCAGCTTAAACATTCTCATCTATTATCCTTCTATTAGGATGGTGTAATGAGTCTGTTTAAACCCTGATTATGGCTTAATCTCATTACTTAACACTAAACAAAAACACCAAAAACATCTAAATAATCACAAGTAGGTTAATGATCTTAATCCTACATCAAAGGTGATTAAGTGTGAGATGCTGACTTCACACTTAAGGTATTCTCATTACCCCTAATCAGAGGGAAGATGTGATGAGTTTGCTAACCCATTGGTTTAGGCTTAAGCTAATTAACTTATGCCAAACTTCAAAAAGCAATAAAAGACTGAAAACACAAAAACAAACAATAATCGTCTCCTTCGGGATTCTTTTCTCATCCCATTCACTCATAAACGAGAACTCGCTTCTTCGGTCTAATGCAAGACAGTTAGCACCTGAGCCAGACAGGTCATACACTTGAGCATTGACAAGCAAACAGTTCACAAGTCAATTCACCTTTCAGTCTCTTTGGGTCGAACTACGGTGTTCTGACTTCCTCATTGCACGAGAGGATACGTAGGCATAACTTAACAGTTATCGAACAAAAGTCTCTGTATGTTCCCCCCTCCTTCTAGCATCATTCTTTTAGCCTCATGATCTTGAGCATCTCATTCTTTATTCTTACACTGACACATCATTTATACACTTCATTTCTTTTACACTGACACCTGTACATCCTTTTCCAGCCCTTTTATACACAGATTGCACTGACACTACCCCTTTAAAACACAAATCTTTTAAGTGTGGATCCCGTCGAGTACGACGGACAATCTGGGTGCTAATACCTTCCCAGGTTGTAACCAACCCCCTTTCTCAGTCTCTCTGGTTCGCAACCGTCTTATCCATATCTTCTTCTAGGTCTATGCAACATTGCCTTTCCTCCGGGATAAAAATGCCTAGCTGGCGACTCTATTCATTTCCCCTGAGTTCACTCTTGTGTATTCTCAGTCCTCTTTCGCCGACCGTTCGCGTCTGTACCTTTATCTGGGGCCAGTTCCCATTTATCGGGAGCGACTGCTTGGCGACTCTGCTGGGGATGCCTTATACTGTAACCAGGGCTTCTGGTTCTGTTTGTGGGTTCCTCCTAGCGCTTGTTTGATTTGTGTTTACTGGGGTGTTATGTGCTGTTTGTGCTTGTATTTGTATTTATTTTTGCTTTGTGTACAATTTTGTTTATAGCTTTCTTTATAGCTTTATGCATATATCATGCTGTCATACTGTCTGGCTGGATCTGGTTTGTTTGCTTTGGTGGGTGGGGTTCTACTGAGAGTTAAGGTCCTATACCTGGGACCTGAGTGACACCTAGGCTAGAGTGGTTCATGTTCTTTCCCATTCCATCTCGGTCTGGTGCGGGAATATGAAACACGGTTCAGATATGGGTTTCTTCTTGAGAACTCTGTGTTGCAGATTTCCTGCAATGCTAGGGCCATCTGGGAAGCCTGCTAAGTCTGGATGACCTTTAGTATTGACCTTCAGAAACTGAGGTGAATTAGAGGAGGAACTTTTATGGTTGTTGTAAACACTGTACCTCCGGGTTAGAAGTGTTTACACTTCTCATAACTGATCCAAGTCTGAGGATCTTTGTTTTAGAACACCACCTGTGAGGGGGTTGGGCTGTTTACAGGTTTGCAGGTACCCTTGACCTCAGCATACCCTGTTACTTTGTTTTGTTTAAGAGTACTCCATGTTGGAACAGTTCTTGTGATTCTAAACCCTGGATATGTGACTCTTTATTTGAGTCCCCCACCTTGGTTACTGGACTTATGGACCTCCATCTGGATTTCTTGACACACATAGACTTATATCAGAGCACTTGATCAGATCCAGCTCAGTCACAAACCCTTGCATACCATTTGCATACATCATCATTGCATCATTTTAACATTTGCTTATTTGTTTTTCAGGGTATCCATACTCTATTTTGGCTTGGTTTTGACCCCATCATCAGCATAGACCTGTCTTCATCAGTATCTACTTCAGCTATCTGCTACCTGCTGCAGTCACCTGTATCATCAGTCTCAGCCTGTCAGTGGCCCATCCTCAGTTTTATTTTCCATCATCAGCATCTGTCTCAGCAACATGCCATCTAAGAAGAGTAACATCTCATATCATTTCTTTCAGCCTGAGCTAGCTGACATCAGGAGGATTCAGACCCTGATTACTCCATACCATATACCAATGTTCAGAGAACACTATGGAGGCATACTTGATGTGGTTATGGATTTGGACCCTTCACAGAGGAGTTTAATTCATACTTGCCTGCAGTTCTATGATCCCCCTCTGAGGTGTTTCACTTTTCAGGATTTTCAGTTGGGGCCTTTGTTAGAGGAGTATTCATCATTGGTTGGTGTACCTATCAGGGGTGGAGTCCCCTTCAACCCTGAGATGACTTTTCCAAGTAATGAAGAAGTGGCAAGGGCCTTGTATCTGGAACCAGTTCTGATTGGGCAGAATATGACTACCAAGGCTGGAATCCCTGGCTTGCATCTGGATTTCTTAATCTCTCAAGCTACCCTGAAGGTCTCCTCAGGAGAATGGCAGGCAGTGTGTGCTTTATTGGCCCTTAGCATATATGGGGTCATTTTATTTGCAGATGAGCCTAGATTCATTAGCAAGAATGCAATCCATCTTTTTATCCTAAGGAACCCAGTGCCCACTTTACTGGGAGATTTCTACTACTCAGTCCACCAGAGAAATGAAAAGCAGAGGGGAAGATTGGTAAGGTGTTGTGCTCCCCTGTTCCATACTTGGCTGCTCAAACATTTGCCCAAGACAGATGCATTTTTGAATCCCCATCAGCAAAAGAATTGGGCTAGAAGACTTGCTACTTTGACCTCAGCTGACATTAGGTGGTGCACTCAGAGCACCAAGGGCAGAGATATCATTACCAGTTGTGGGCAGTTTCCCAATGTACCCCTGATAGGAGTCAAGGGTTGCATCAATTACAACCCTCTGCTGTTCAAAAGACAACTGGGCTATGCATTGGTCCACACTCCTAAGGCCCAAGACCTGGCTGAGACACTTTACTGTGAGATTAAGCCTAATCTGGCTATTGTCAGGCAAGCATCCTGGGCTTGGGACAATGTCCAGACTAAAGGAGTAACCATTCTTGGAAGGTGCAACAATGTGGCATCAGCACAGTACTATGAGTGGTCCCATGCCAGGGCTCAGTTTTCTGGGATGCCCTTTACCATGGAGGATATACCTGGACCATCCTCAGCACCCCCTCCTGCAACTGTCAGTTTAGAGGAGTTTGAGAAATTAAAGGAGAGAAATGAGAAGTTGACTCAAGCTTTTCAGAAGACCCTCTATGAGAGGAGTGATGGCAGGTTGGATATTGAAAGGTTGGAAAAGTTGAAGGTAGAACATCTGGCCAGAATTGAGAAGTCTGAAGATTACATTAAGAAGTCTAGGGCTGGAGAACAGATTTTGAAGAACGCCTGCAAGGAAGCTCAGTTCCAGAAAGCCAGGACTGATTTGTATCTGAAGGAGAGCCAAGCTAGGTGGGTCAGAATCATCGAAGCTCGTACTCTGGAAGATAAGAGGACTCAGGATAAGATTGAGCAGTTGGAGGCTAGTGCAAAGGAGCAACAGGAAGCCCTGGCAGCAGCCCAGATGGAGATCTCAGAGTTGAAGATCAGAGCTGGAGTGAAGAGGTCAAAAGACCAGAGTCAACGCAAGAAGCTAACTGCAGCTGTTACTACCAGGAATCTTCTCATCAGGAGCCTTACAGAGCGCCCAGCTGATCCCGTGACCGAAGCACTTCTAAAGGAAGTTCAGGAGGATGAGTTTGGTCTTGGTGTCTGACTTTTGTTTGTTGTTGCTTTCATTCCGTGTACTTTTATTTTCTTATGTTGTATTTTGACCCCTCAGAGGGCGTGTATTGTAAAAAAAAAAAACTATGTATCATTTACTTTTTGTAATATATGTGTCAGTTTGTTTTACCTGATTTCTTCAAAGCAACATCAGCAACATCTTCAAGGGTCTGGAAAGGTCAAAACCAAGTGCCAAGCCGGATACCTTGGAAACAAATAAGCATACTGCATTGCATACTAACCTTTTGTTTGTTTTGTAGGCTTGTTTTGTTGTTGTTGCTAACTCTGTTGTGGTTTCAGGAACTATTGCTCGACGTAGGGTGTTTCCACTCAACCGTCCACACAGATATCCAACCCGCAACAATCTTCCGGGGATACAAATGGACCAGGTACAGCAGGACCTTACAGAGGTCAGGAACCAAATGGCCAATGAGAGGTTAGAAATGAGGAATCAGATGACACAATTTATGGAGGTGATGAACAATATGGATCAAAGCCAGGAGAGATTGAGAGCCTTGGTAGAGAGGCAAAATCAGGAAGATCCCCATATAGGGACTGCTGGAACTAGCAACAATGAGAGGGTCCAACCTCATGTCAACCCCCCTGTATTTGGACCCCACCTTCATCCAGAGATCAACATTCCTGTTAATGTGCAAGGGACTGCCACTGCAGGTAGAGTGCTGCAAGAAGACCCCCAGGAAGATCAGTTCACAGTGATGGGTGCTGGGGAGGAAGCCTATGACAGGAGGCTGGATGAGATAGCTGAAAAATTAAGATCCTTAGAGTCTCAAAACTCTTTGGGTTTTGATGTTATGGACATGGGCTTGGTAGACGGGGTCAGGACTCCCCATAAGTTTAAGCCTCCTTGTTTTGAAAAGTACAACGGGACTTCCTGCCCACGGACCCACTTACAATCCTTTCTGGGGAGGCTGAAAGCGTATACCATGGACGAAAAGCTATGGATGTTTTATTTTGAGGATAGCTTAACCGGAGCTTCGAGGGAATGGTACTCTCATCTGACCAGAGCAACCATCAGGTGTTGGAAGGATTTGGCAGAAGCCTTCATTAGACAATATCAGTATAATTTGGATATGGCACCCAACAGGACCCTCCTGATGGGGATGTCACAATCATCTAAAGAAAGCTTCCGGGAGTACGCCCAGAGGTGGAGGCAATTGGCTGCTGCTGTCCAGCCACCTATGTCAGAGAGGGAGATGGCAGATATGTTTATGAACACCCTCCAAGGAACCTACATTGACAGGCTGGCTGCTTTCTCTTCTACTAGCTTTGCAGATGTGGTAATAGCTGGAGAGAGAATTGAGAGTCTGTTAAAAATGGGCAAAATTTCTGACAATGGTGCCAGCTCATCTAGCAACACAAGGAAGCCTTTCATGGGCCCAAGAAGAACTGGTGAGACCAATGCTATCCATACCAGCAGGGGCAGGCCCCAATATGTTCAAAGATCAATGGCAGCAGTCACCATTCCTTCTCCACTTCCTCAGCAATCAGTGTATCAACCTCAGCAACAACCTCAGTATCAGCAACAAACTCAGTATCCTCCGAGAAATTACAACAACACCAACAACAACAATCAGCAGAGACCATTTCAGCAGAGGCCATCTCAGGCCAATAGGGTGATTGATCCAATCCCTATGCCATATGCCGCTCTACTGCCACAACTCTTGAAACTCAACCTAGTTGAGCTAAGGACGTTGGCACCTCCAGATCCTACCAGTCTACCCAGAAATTACGACGTCAACGCCAGATGTGCATTTCATTCTAACGCACCCGGCCATAGTACGGAGAAGTGCAGAGCTTTGCACATGAAAGTATAGGACCTGGTAGACTCTAAGGCTCTGAACTTTGCACCACCACCAAATGTTAACAAGAACCCTATGCCAAACCACGGAGGTCCCAGAATCAATGCTATTGAAGAAGACAAGCCGTCTTACTTGATAACCAGTGTGGGTCAGATTCGGACACCGTTGGTAGAGATTAAGGCTCAACTCCTCGAATGTCAAATGTTCCCGGGATGTGAGTTAGGGTGTGCTTATTGCAACATTTCAGTGAATGGTTGTGATAACTTGAGAGATGGTATAGATGGTCTCATCCGGAGTGGTCTGCTTCAGATTACAACATCATTTCCTACCAATCCGACAATCTCATCGACAACAGTTCCCTTGTCTTCTACAACTGCAACTACCATTGTTCCGAACAACTCTTCAATCTCATCAACAAATGCTTCATCTGTCATTTCAACTGACCAGATATCAACAAACATCCCTTCTACAACTTCAGCACCACTTCATTCAGACTCACCTACAACAACAACACCCATCCTTCCAACAATGTCTCCTACAACTTCAACAGCAAGTGTCTCCACAGTTACAATTTATTATGATCCTGAAAACAATTCTGCCTACAACTCACAAAGTGCCACTCCTATCAGAGCACCAGTCACAATATACTATGATCCACAGACTATCATGGTTCCTTCTGCAACTGCCATCAGTCCAGTCACTATCACAGTGCCTGGACCAGTACCTTATGAAAGCAGTAACGCCATCCCTTGGCATTACGGCTCTGATCTATACTGCGGAGGACAGAAGATCACTCTTGAATCATCAACACCTGCACCACAAATAGACAATGTGGGAGGAGGAGGAGGCTTCACTCGAAGCGGACGTCTCTTTGCTCCACAAATTCAAAGACCCACTGCCGAAGCAGAAGCTGCTGCCAAGGCAAAAGGGAAGAGCTTGGTGCAGGAAGATCAAGCTGTTAAGGAAGCTCTGAAAACACCCTTTGATCAAGAAGTAGATGAGTTCATGAGAATCATCAAGAAGAGTGATTACAAGATAGTGGACCAGCTTCACCAGACGCCTTCCAAGATCTCTATTCTATCATTGCTTATGTGCTCCGAAGCTCATCGGAATGCACTACTAAAAGTCTTGCACGCAGCTTATGTGCCAGAAGAGATCACCGTCAATCAGTTGGAAGTTGTGGTTGGAAACGTTACTGCTAGCAATGGGCTAGGGTTCACCAACACTGATTTGACTACGGAAGGCCGCAATCATAACAAGGCTTTGCACATTACCATGGAGTGTAAAGGTGCAGTTCTTTCCCATGTGCTGGTAGACACAGGATCATCCCTCAATGTCTTACCTAAAAAAGCCCTTGTAAAGCTGGAGTATGAAGGATTGGCATTGCGTCCCAGTAACTTAGTAGTGAGAGCCTTCGACGGTTCTAAGAGATCAGTTCTGGGAGAAATTGAGTTGCCTATAACGATTGGCCCACAAACTTTCAAAACAACCTTCTACGTGATGGATATACAGCCTGCCTACAGCTGTCTATTGGGTAGGCCATGGATTCATGCCGCTGGCACCGTGACCTCAACCCTTCACCAGAAGTTAAAATTCGAGTGGGAGGGTCAAGTCGTTACTATCTGTGGAGAGGAGGATATTTTTGTTAGCCATCTGGCTACCTACAAATATATTGAGATGGATGGGGAGATCCATGAAACGATGAGTCAAGGGTTTGAGGCCCTGAATGTGAATGAAGCATCCGTTGTACCTGGATTATCCATGGCATCTTATCAACAAGCCCGGAAGATTGTTGAGGAAGGAACTGCCCAAGGCTGGGGCAAGGTTTTATCTGTGGAGAAGAAGAAAGACAAATCTGGGTTGGGTTACAGACCAACTTAGCAAAATCAAGCAGAGGCTGCAGAGAAGCCCGGTTTTGTCAGTGGGGGGATGCTCACCCCTGATGCTATCAACAATTTGGAAGACGAGTTGGAAGAGGAGCGCAATCTGGAGAATTGGATACGTCCAAAGATCCCGGGGAGCAGTATCTCAAACTGGTCTTCCCAGGAAATTATAAGAGTTACTCATGCAGAGTAATTATTATTTCCTGTATTTTTATAGCATGCATCAAGTCTTGCATCTTGCCCAAGATGACAAGACTCATTTTGTAATCGGGCCATCTGTAATTTTTGTGCAACAAGATTAATCAATGAAATATCAGACATCTTTTGCAAATGAGTCTTTTTCTTTTCCGCTCACTGTTTTTCCCATTTTTTCTTTTTGTACAAAAATAAATGGCAATGTTTTCAAAATGACAACTTTATTTCACTTTTCTAAAACAAGATTAAAATCAAATCACTAAAATGAACAACTGAACCCTTGCAGAGAGTGCCTGCCAGACAGCACCGACAACAGCACGGCTATGACTTCGTATGACTTTGACAATCCAATCAATCAAGCCGATGAAGGGGTTGAAAAAGAGTATGAGCTTCCTGAAGAGCTAGCCAGATTGTTGAGACAAGAGGAAAGGGTTATCACTCCTCATCAGGAGGAGGTCGAAACAATTAATCTTGGTGCAGATGAAGACGTGAAAGAAGTTAGAATCGGGGCCTGTTTGCAAGACTCAGTGAAGAGACAACTGATTGATCTGCTTCAAGAATATGTGGACGTGTTTGCTTGGTCTTATCAAGATATGCCAGGGTTGGACATCGACATTGTTGTGCACAAGCTGCCTTTAAGAGAAGAATGCCCACCAGTTAAACAGAAGTTACGCCGTACTCGCACAGACATGGCCATGAAAATCAAAGAAGAGGTACAAAAGCAATGGGACGCCGGGTTCCTTGCTGTAAATAGCTATCCGCCGTGGGTCGCTAACATAGTACCTGTGCCTAAGAAGGACGGCAAAGTAAGAATGTGTGTTGACTACCGGGACCTGAACAGAGCTAGCCCAAAAGATGACTTCCCATTACCTCACATTGACGTATTGGTGGATAACACAGCTCAGTTCTCGGTATTCTCCTTCATGGACGGATTTTCAGGATATAATCAGATCAAGATGTCACCTGAAGACATGGAGAAGACAACCTTCACCATGGGGCACTTTCTGTTACAAGGTGATGCCATTCGGACTGAAGAATACTGGTGCAACGTATCAACGGGCTATGGTGACATTATTCCATGATATGATCCATAAGGAAATCGAATGCTATGTGGATGACATGATTGCCAAGTCCCTCACTGAAGAAGATCACCTAGTGAATCTGCTGAAGCTGTTCAAGCGTCTGAGGAAATACCAACTGAAGTTGAACCCCAACAAATGCACATTCGGGGTGCGATCTGGTAAGCTGTTGGGATTTATTGTAAGCGAGAAAGGGATTGAAGTTGACCCTGATAAAGTCAAAGCTATTCAAGAGATGCCTGCACCGAAGACAGAAAAAGAAGTTCGAGGGTTCTTAGGTCGATTGAACTACATCTCAAGGTTCATATCTCACCTTACAGCAACCTGTGAACCCTTGTTCAAGCTGTTGAGAAAAGAACAGATGGTCAGGTGGAATGAAGACTGCCAAAAGGCTTTTGACAAGATCAAGGAATACTTACAAGAGCCTCCAATCCTTATGCCTCCAGTTGAAGGAAGACCTCTAATCATGTACTTGACAGTATTAGAAGAGTCAATGGGGTGTGTGCTGGGCCAGCATGACGAGTCTGGTCGAAAAGAGTATGCAATTTACTACCTAAGCAAAAAGTTTACCGACTGTGAACAACGTTATTCACTGCTCGAGAAAACTTGTTGTGCTTTAGCGTGGGCTGCTCGCCGACTGAGACAGTATATGTTGACCCACACTACCCTGTTGATTTCAAAAATGGACCCAGTCAAGTATATCTTTGAGAAGCCAGCGCTTACCGGACGGGTTGCAAGATGGCAAATGATTCTTACAGAATATGACATCCAATACACCTCTCAGAAAGCCATCAAGGGCAGTGTATTGTCTGAATATCTTGCTGAGCAACCCATTGATGATTACCAGCCTATGAGATTTGACTTCCCTGATGAAGACATCATGTTCATAAAAGCAAAAGATCATGAAGATCCTGTTCACACTGAAGGGCCTGACCCAGAAGAAGAATGGACTATGATGTTTGATGGGGCTGTTAATATGAATGGTCGTGGTGTTGGTGCAGTACTCATTACACCTAAAGGAGTTCACATGCCTTTCTCGGAAAAGCTCACCTTTAACTGCACTAACAACGAAGCTGAATACGAAGCTTGCATTATGGGTCTTGAGGAAGCCATTGACCTCAGGATCAAGACATTGACTGTATTCGGAGATTCAGATCTGGTAGTTAATCAAACCAACGGCAAATGGTACACACACCAGGATCATCTGATACCTTACAGGGATTATACAAGGAGGTTACTGACTTTCTTTACAACAGTCAAGCTTGAGTATATCCCTCGGGACGAGAATCAGTTTGCAGATGCTCTGGATACCATTTCATCCATGATCAAAGTTCAGGCTGCCAACTTTGTACCTCAGATTTCAGTGTCCAGACTTGACAGGCCAGCATATGTGTTCGCAGCAGATTTTGTCAAAGATGATAAGCCTTGGTTCCATGACATTAAGTGCTTCTTGGAGGATCAAACATACCCACCTGGAGCATCTTCCAATGATAAGAAGACTTTGAGAAGGCTTGCTGGTAGTTTCTTCCTGAATACTGATGGTTCCCTATACAAGAGAAACTTTGATATGGTACTCCTCAGATGTGTTGACAGAACAGAAGCAGACTTGTTGATGCACGAGGTGCACGAAGGATCCTTTGGTACCCATGCAGGAGGGCATGCCATGGCTAAGAAGTTGCTAAGATCAGGCTATTACTGGATCACGATGGATGCAGACTGTTGTGCCTACGCTAGAAAATGCCATAAATGCCAGATTTATGTGGATAAGGTGCATGTGCCTCCCAATCCTTTGAATGTGATGTCGTCACCGTGGCCCTTTGCTATGTGGGGCATTGACATGATTGGCAAGATTGAACCAACTGCTTCAAATGGACACAGATTCATCCTGGTCGCCATTGACTATTTTACCAAATGGGTCGAAGCAGCTTCATACGCCAATGTTACAAGACAAGTGGTAGCCAGATTTCTGAAGAGAGATATCATCTGTCGATATGGAGTTCCCGAGCGAATCATTACTGATAATGGTTCCAACTTAAACAACAAAATGATGGCAGAACTATGCCGGGACTTCAAGATCCAACACCACAATTCTTCTCCTTACAGGCCAAAGATGAATGGCGCTGTTGAGGCAGCTAATAAGAATATCAAGAAGCTTGTGCAGAAGATGGTAGTCACCTACAAAGACTGTCATGAAATGCTACCGTTTGCCTTGCATGGGTACCGCACGTCAATCAGAACATCCACCGGGGCAACACCGTATCAACTTGTGTATGGTATGGAAGCAGTCCTACCCGTTGAAGTTGAATTACCCTCCTTATGGGTGTTGATGGATGTTAAGCTGAACGAAGCAGAATGGGTCCGATCCCGATATGAACAACTGAATCTGGTCGAAGAGAAAAGATTGGTTGCAATCTGCCATGGGCAGTTATATCAGAGAAGAATGAAGAAAGCCTTCGATCAGAAAGTTAGGCACCGAGAGTACCAAGTAGGGGATCTTGTGCTGAAAAGAATCATCCCTCCTCATACAGACCACAGGGGCAAGTGGACTCCGAATTACGAAGGACCATTTATAGTAAAGAAAGTTTTCTCTGGTGGAGCACTGATGCTCAGCACTATGGATGGTGAAGACTTCCCGTCCCCTGTGAATTCAGATGCAGTTAAAAAATACTTCGCATAAAATGACCCGCTGGACATAAAAACAGAATGTAAGTCCAGGCAAAAATAGGGCATCCCGGCGAGTCAAAAACAGAATAAAAGACTCGGGCAAAAATAAGGGAAATAAACAAAAATGTACACCCGCTGAGTTGAAAAGCCACGTTGGACAGCTCAGGCAAAAATGGGTATCCCGATGGATTGAAAACCCGAAAGGGCGATCCATGCAAAATAAGGGAATAAGCGAACAACTGCATTCTGAATCACTTACAAACTTGGTAAGCTTAGAAAGGATCAAGCTTCAATCAGAATCAGCCTTCTTCAGAAAGCAAGACGAGAAGAACGTCAAAAGTCATACGAGTCATAGCAGGGAGGAAGCTCCTTGAAGCGTCGTCAACATTGCCAGCACCTTTTTTATTTCTCAATTGGTAACAATCTCCTCATTCTAGGAGATTTGTTTCTTTGACTGTATCTTGCCAATTCAGGGCACATGAATTAATAAAATTAGATCTTCAGTCATGTCTCGTCTTGTACATTTTTATTTGCAAAAATGTCTGATGTCTCTAGAAAACATGATTGCATAAATACAGATGCTTATCTTCAAAAATAAAAACACGTGCTTGCAGGAAATATACTTACTCCCGGGAGTGTCTGAACTCCTACGACGAATTCCAGTAAAGGATACCTCGGGATTACTTGTATGTTTCTCTATCTTCTCAGAATTGCAGGTATCCAAAACGCAACTTGGGGCATGTAGGTTTCACCCCAGCAAGCTGGCAGGTCAACACTCAATCTTAGCACCCGAAGTGCTCTCTCCCCAGCTGAGTTGCCTCTCATGACTTCCCCCCAGCTGAGCTGCCACTTGCTACTGCTCCCAACCGAGTTTGCCAATCATTCTTCCTCAGCAGAATACAAAAGCCAGAGGACCATCTCCCCACAGAGCTCCAACCTCTGTCCAGAAGAGCAACGCTTGAAGGAATCACAACAGAGTGAAGAAAGTTTCTACAAACCCCAGCTGGGTCCCTCATTACAAGGATATGTCTATCAGTGACCCATTTCCCCAAGCAAATGCATCTCATCAGATCTATCAATGATCTCATCCCCAGCTGGGATGTCCATTTCAAGCAGATCGACCAGAGATCTTCGCGGCAACGGGATCCGAATCCCGGTTTGGTATCCTTTGCATAATCATAGCATTCGCATCATGTTCACCCACAAAGCGTAGCATTCCGTCTAATACGGAGCACTACGGCAAAAATCAAACATATAGCATAATCATAAGCCATGATTTGAATCAAACACTCGTGAATAATGACCATCCATCAACAGTACACAAAATTCCCCCAGCGGATTCACCAGCAAAAGCAGTTGCCTCACATTCACAAACACCAATATATACTCCCTTTGGCACCCATCCGTGTCATATCCCCAGCAGGAAGCCAAAGACATCCTCTTTGCACTCACATATATATACAATTCCTTGACACCCGTCCGTGTCATATCCCCAGCGTGGTCGCCTAAACTTTTGCAACCCGTATACTTTGTTTATACTATACTTTTCTCCTTTTTGACACTCGTCTGTGACACTCATCTATACACTACTCATGTTACTCTTATACAAATACTCGTCCGTATCTTGTGCATACCTTTTATATATCCCCACAGATTCGACACTCGTCCGTGTTCTCTGTTAACCAGTTGGTACTCGTCCGTATCATCATCTCAGAACATGCGTCAAGCGTTTGTTTCTACCAGATACTCGTCCGTATCTTAGTCTTAAGGATGTTCGTCCGCATCTTTAATCCATACACTGTGTCAAACACTTTTGTCTTCTTGAATATAGACACTTGTCTGTGTCTACTATTCCCCAGAAGAGTCCCTTCAGATTCAACACTCGTCTGTGTTCCCTGTTAACCGGTTGATACTCGTCCGTATCATCATCTCTGAACATGTGTCAGTATTTGTTTCTACCCGATACTCGTCTGTATCATAGTCTTAAGGATGCTCGTCCGCGTCTTTAATCTATACACAACATCTAAACACTTATACCTTTTATTTCTTGGATATAAACACTCGTCCGTGTTTACTATTCCCCAGTATGTCACCAACAAATCAAATTTTCTTTTTATCTGACATTCGTCCTATGTCATGATAAACCCCGAGAGCAGCCGTACCCTGCTAGGTGGTCGTCCTCCACCTCTTGATGGTCGTCCTCCATCATGCTCATCCGATGGCCGTCCCCATCGTTGATTTTCTATCCGACATTCGTCCTATGTCGTGATATTTGGCAGCCGTCCCCTGCTAGGTGATCGTCCTTCACCTTTTGATGACCGTCCCTCATCATTTTATCCAATGGCCGTCCCCATTGTTGATTTTTGGTTATCTGACATTCGTCCTATGTCATGATAAACCCTGAGAGCAGCCGTCCCCTGCTAGGTGGTCGTCCTCCACCTCTTGATGGTCGTCCTCCATCATGCTCGTCTGATGGGCGTCCCCATCGTTGACCTTTTATCCGGCACTCGTCCTGTGTCGCGATATTTTCGGCAGCCGTACCCTGCCAGGTGGTCGTCCTCCACCTTAGATGACCGTCCCTCATCTTAACCCAACAGAGCAGCCGTCCCCTGCTAGGTGATCGTCCTTCACCTTTGATGACCGTCCCTCATCATCTGTTTATTTCATTCATTCTTTAACCCGATGGTCGTCCCCGTCGTGGTCCCTTTTTCTTTTTAGCCCGATGGCCGTCCCCATCGTTGGTTACTTTACTTTATGAACTTGATGGCCGTCCCCATCATTTTTCAGAGAACCTTATAGCCTTACTCGATGGCCGTCCCCATCATAATACCTTTTATCCCCAGCATGTCGGTCGTCCCCGTCAGTGCTTTACTTCACACACCCTCCCCAGCGTGTCGGTCGTCCCCGTCATTGCTCTTTACCCAACGGTCGTCCCCTGCTCGACGGTCGTCCTCCTTCGCCCACGCTTTACAATATACTTTATTTTCCTTTTACAATCTATATCCCTTTTCTTCTTCGTTCTGTGAGTGCAAATTTTGGACTGTCTTTGGTATTCAACCACAAGTTATCTTGTTTGCCTGATAAGCCGCTGCTTACATCCTGCACAGCTAACTCATGTTTGAATAGGGGCAGCTGTAAACACCCCAAATTTGCCCTCACCTATTCACATCATGGCTTGTGGACTCCTCATATTCATAAACACAATCATAACATCTCATACCACAATTTTGATTCACTGCATTGTTTCTAAGTCATCTGCATCTAGGGTTTGTGATCTGAGCAATCCAAGAGCTTCTTGAGCCACTCCAAAGGTCAACAATCACTTCAAAGAAGTCTATGTGTGTTCAAGCATCTTATTACATCCTCTCAAAGTCAAGAATGCAAAAAAATCACAAGAAATGAGATTGGCATGGAAGCAGAGCCAGGTTTGACTGCACAGTTGACCTAGAATTAGGGTTTTGGTTTCAGAGGCCATAACTCCAAATTTTTTGGTCATTCTTGTTTCTATTGATCTCTATATGGTATAGGGAGTATGCATATCAATTTTCATGAAGAAATTCCATGGGGAAGTCATCTGATCAAGAGTTGACTTTCTGGACAAGTCAGTGCAAAATCAGGGCATCTGAGCCCCCCAATGACCCAACCAAGGGTTGATCTTCATCATTTTGAGTGTATATGATCTTTATTTGATCATGGAAGAAGTTGGAAGTTCACAAAATTCAAGAATTTCAAGTCTTTTGCAAAGTTGACTTTTTGGGCAAGTTTGACTTCTAAGGAATTTGTCATTTTAGGCAACTTTTCAATCCTTACTTTTTGATCCAAAAATGCTTCAAATGGAAAAACTTTGGTCATGAAAGTTGTAGAATAGATCTTTCCCTTTTCAAAAAGTACAAGAACATGACCTAATTCATTTTGGATCAAAAGTTATGGCTTGTCAAAGTTGGCAAAAATCACTAAAATCCAAGTTATGCACCAAATGAGAAACCTGCAAATTCTTGTACCAAGCATTCTATTGACTTCAAAATGACTTCAAAACTTCATCACATGATCATACATGACCTAAAAATAGAATTGGCCCAAGGGATTTTGCATTGTTTGCCTTGATTGTCAAGAAATCCATAAGTCATTTTTTCATAAGGATGCAAAAAAGGATTTTTGGCAAAATCATTTTCCAAGGAATTATGTGATCATCAACTGATTTCTATGCATTGCCATGACTAAATGAAGTTCTATGCAACAAAATTCAGCAAGAAATGTCTCATGTACATAGCATAAAATCACAAGAAAACACAAGTGGGCAAGTTGCAAAAGCTAGCATAGCTCATGATCCACATGTTGCAGTCACTCACAAGCAATCCAAGGGCTATCCCTAACTCAAGCTGAAGCAAGACATGCCCTCAAACTGCTGCTGCCATAGCCCATGCTGCAAGTACCAATCACATTGACTTTTTGGCCAAAACTCCCATACTCATGGAACAGTAAGCAGCCACCCCTACTGACCTGCTCCACAGGCTATTCACACAACTTGGGAGGATTATAGCAAAGCATTGGCCCTTGAGACAAGCCAGAACACAGCCTTCACAAAAACTGTCAAAGAACTTCTCTCCTTCGAATCTCCCTCTCCAGCCACAAAACACCCCATTTCTCTTCACCAACAAATCAAACACACTCAAAGGAACCATAATCAACCATTGATAGAGCCTGAAACATCACATACATAGACCTCATTTTCTGATACACCAGAATTGAACCTCTCAAAATAGCCTGTTTAAACTCCATCCAAGCTTGCCATTAGCACAAGGGGAATCATTGGAGTGAGTTTGCACCAAAGAACAGCCCAGAAAGCCCAGAATCAGAAGCTTCCATCTCAGGTATGGCCATGAACTTTTTCTCACAGAGCTTGCATTTTATGTTATAAATTGATAGTGTATGTCTTGCTGGTCATGGGGATGTGCTTAGAATTGAAAATGAGTGAAAAATGAGGATTTACTGATGCTCTGAAATTTCACCCGTGAAAAATGATTTCTTCGATTGGCCTGATTCTTGAGGTTTAAATGTTGTTTGAGGGATGATTTATGTTCTAGGAAGTTAGAGGATCATTTTGCTGTGCTTAATTTGAAGTGTGGTGGCCTGAATCATGATCTAGGGTTTTCAACCCGCCGGAGAAGATGACCGGAGCTTCCCTCCGGTCACCTGAATGTTGTTAACCCTAATCCCTGTATTTAATTGGCATTTGAATCTGATGCGTTGGATCATTTGACTTGGGTTGACTAGGCGCGTGTTTGTGTGGTCCAGATGTGTCCATTTTGCCCTAATCTTCATTAATCTAATTAATCCATTTTAATTAATTCATAAAACCTGATTTAAGCCAGAGTCCATCCTGACCCTTGATTCACGCGCCAAGTCAACCTCTGCCTCCCCAACTTTGAATCTGATACGTTGGATTAGATTACTTTTCATTTTTATTAATATTAATTCATTTCTTTTACATTTGTTTTCTATATTTTATTTAAAATAGTAAAATTCATTCAAAAATTCTGAAATTTTTTATACAAGCTTTTATTAAATTTCAGAAACCAAAAATATTTTTATTTTTATTTTTAGCATTAAAAAAGTATTTTTAAATATTTTAAAGTTTATTTTTATTTAATTAATGAGAATTAATTAATTAAAAATACTTTTAGGTATTTAAAAATCACCAAAAAATTCATGAAACATTTAAAAACATTTAGAAACATTGTCCAACCCTCAAACCAAATTTCTTTTTTGATCTTGATGCATTTTGAGAATTTTCCATGGAATTAAAATCATTTTGATGCATTATTTTGATCCAAACTTCCAAAAATCATTTCTGCCTAACCATGAATAGTTGGACTTTGATTCTTTTTGCATTGTGTTTAGCATATCATGTAGTATGTGAGATTAAATGGTCCTGAATTGATCTTGCATTTTCCATTTGATTGGCATTTTTCTTGTTAAGGAACCCTAAAACCCTAGAAAACTTAGGAAAATCATAACTTGAATTAGGTTAAGAGTTGGAACCTCTCCTTTGGGCAGTGAGTTAGTATAGGATTAGGGATCCTTTGAGTGCATTTTCAAATTTTTGTCTTGATGTTTGCTTCTGATTTTGGTTTCTTGTTTGATGCTTTGATCATAAACCCTAATTTGGGCTTTCATATGCATTCATCTTGCATTTGCATTCATACCTTGACTTTCCATGACAAGTTATGCATCCATTTGATTCATTTGACATCTTAAGACATATTGAAAGCATGTTTGATCATTGCATCTTGCATTTTCCATGTTGTATGCCATTTGCATTTCATTACTTCTCATGTATGTTCATGGTCCTTAACTTGTTTCACTTGCACCCATGAGCTTGTATGATCATCCCCATGTGTTGTTTCATGTTTGCAGCACCTCATAGCATCATTAACATCATGTGTGTGCTTCTGGTTTTGATTTACATCATGTCATTTCATCTCATCTTGCATTGCATTGCATTCCTTTCACTAACATTTCAGGTGGTAAGTAACTTTGAGAAGTGAATTTGCCTTCACTTCTCATACTTTCTTCTCATCTCTCTCTTGCATCCTTGCTGCATTTTGTTTTGTGTTTGAGATTGAGCTTGCTCTTTCTTCTTCATCTTACTTTCTTTCCTCAAGTGACTTGACTTCTTGAATGAAGCAAGTTACTTTGCTTCTTCTGATCCTTTCATCTACTTCTTGGTGGTTCCATTGAAGATCTTTCTTGCAAACCTCACAAACCTTAGGAACAACCAAGCATGACAATGATTAGGGTTTTGATTAGTCCCCCACTTAGTTTTACCTTTGTGTCTCTTTTGAATCTTCTCTTCTCATCTCATAATCAGGGACTAAACCCTAAAGGCTTTAAGGCTTTGTGATTAAGCTTATGCATGTATCCTTCTATTAGAATGGAGTGTATAACTTTAATCCTAAGTGTTAAACCCTTAATGTGTTTAAATCCTTTAATCAATCCATCTAATAATCATCAAGACATCAAGCTTGTAACTTGGGCCTTGCATTAGGGTTCTAATTCTTCCTTAAATGGTTAAGAAGGACTAACCCTAGTGTTAATGGACAAGTCCCCCTCAAGTTGTCTTACAAACCCTAAAACTCACTTCATCATCATATCATTAAATAAAATCCACTTAATCAAAGGCTTGTTTTGTCATGAGTTTAATCCCTAATCATGGATTAAGTTGAGGAGCTTTCCTCAGCTTAAACATTCTCATCTATTATCCTTCTATTAGGATGGTGTAATGAGTCTGTTTAAACCCTGATTATGGCTTAATCTCATTACTTAACACTAAACAAAAACACCAAAAACATCTAAATAATCACAAGTAGGTTAATGATCTTAATCCTACATCAAAGGTGATTAAGTGTGAGATGCTGACTTCACACTTAAGGTATTCTCATTACCCCTAATCAGAGGGAAGATGGGATGAGTTTGCTAACCCATTGGTTTAGGCTTAAGCTAATTAACTTATGCCAAACTTCAAAAAGCAATAAAAGACTGAAAACACAAAAACAAACAATAATCGTCTCCTTCGGGATTCTTTTCTCATCCCATTCACTCATAAACGAGAACTCGCTTCTTCGGTCTAATGCAAGACAGTTAGCACCTGAGCCAGACAGGTCATACACTTGAGCATTGACAAGCAAGCAGTTCACAAGTCAATTCACCTTTCAGTCTCTTTGGGTCGAACTACGGTGTTCTGACTTCCTCATTGCACGAGAGGATACGTAGGCATAACTTAACAGTTATCGAACAAAAGTCTCTGTATGTTCCCCCCTCCTTCTAGCATCATTCTTTTAGCCTCATGATCTTGAGCATCTCATTCTTTATTCTTACACTGACACATCATTTATACACTTCATTTCTTTTACACTGACACCTGTACATCCTTTTCCAGCCCTTTTATACACAGATTGCACTGACACTACCCCTTTAAAACACAAATCTTTTAAGCGTGGATCCCGTCGAGTACGACGGACAATCTGGGTGCTAATACCTTCCCAGGTTGTAACCAACCCCCTTTCTCAGTCTCTCTGGTTCGCAACCGTCTTATCCATATCTTCTTCTAGGTCTATGCAACATTGCCTTTCCTCCGGGATAAAAATGCCTAGCTGGAGACTCTATTCATTTCCCCTGAGTTCACTCCTGTGTATTCTCAGTCCTCTTTCGCCGACCGTTCGCGTCTGTACCTTTATCTGGGGCCAGTTCCCATTTATCGGGAGCGACATTTAGAAATAAGAGGAAATATGAACAATTAAATAATTATAATATTTTAATTTATGTACAAATTATTAAATTATTTTTAACATATTATAATTACAAAATAAAATTATAATAGGTTCAATTATTTCTAAACACATATTAAAAATTATTTATATATAATTTAGATTACAAACAAATTTAAAAAAAATATTTACATATTATATAAAGAAAATAAGTTATAATTATATTTAAAGATTATATTTACAAAAAGATTAGGAATTTAAATCATAAAATAAAATTAATTTTTATTATTTAGAAAATAAATTAGGTTTTACAAAATTAGGGTTGGTTTAGAAAATATTTTTTAAGGTTTAGTTTAATATACAAAATTATTTAAATAAACATACATATATTATAATTTAATTACATAATAAAAAAAAATTTAAATTGAGAAAAATAAAAATTTAGAATTTTAGAAAATAAAGTGTTATTTTAGAATTATTTGAATATATATATTAGCATAATTATTTTTAAATTAAAAGTAAGAAAGCAATTAAACAAATTAATTAAATAAATGTAAACAGAAAAAAGTGGTAAAAAGAACTTACCTGGGTGGGATTTGAACCCAGGACGTTCAGATTGCCATCAACAAAACCTACCACTGGACCAGCCACGCAGGTGTGATAAAGAAGTGTATCAAATTTGTTTTATGCAATGTCCTGTAAAAATCACAAAAATAATGAAAACCAAAAGGCCTGGGGGAGGAATCGAACCCAGGACCTCTTAACACACAAACGCACGCATGACCATCCAGCTAGGTGAGCAATTCTGATGTTGTGTTGGCAAGAATACATAATATATTATGTAAGCTTAACCTGAAAAATAAGAGGGGGAAAAATGCACCAAGCCAAGTTTCGAACCAGTGACCTCACGCAGTATACAAGCTAGCTTTACCACTGAGACAAGCCACACGCTTGTGATAACAAACCAATAACAAAACATAAAATATTTAAACTATAATTTGAATTTCCAGAACGCGCGCCAACAGCTTCTTCTTCAACCTCATGACCTACAATTTTTCCTGCGAACTCAGCCACGAATTTTCCTGCGAAAACAGAATGGCAACAAAACCTACGAAAGCCAATGATCAACAAAACTGTAAAATTTCACAAAATTGAATCCATCAATGTGATCCAAACATTCATACGGTTCATTCTATGATTTTAGAATCCATTTATATTTCCTAAATCAGAAAACCCTAAACCTTAGTCCAAACCCTAACAATGGTGTTTCACGGGTTATGCAAGGTTTCTTTGATTTCTTTGCCCAGAATCGTTCTACATACTATCACAAACAAGATTAGGTCAACAAAATTCATTAACATACAATGAAATAGTGTAATCGAAAAAATCAAATTCAAGAACAATTATGGTTCGGTTTGAACAATATGTCATGGTTTTGATGCATATGAGTGATGATTCATGATCAGGGAAGTCCAAGGAGTCTTGCTATGTTCTTGTTTTACCTTCAAATGCCCTGAATCAAAGAATCCGAATGTGAGTTTTTGAGAGAATTTTTGAAATTGTGAACTTACTCTTAGGGCAATGGAATCCGTGTCTTGCAATAGGATTGTGTTTAGTACTTATAGGTGATTGATTTTAGGTCAAAAAAAAGATTAGTTGTATGAAAATTTTGATATGAAAAGATCCATAATGATCATGCCTTAAAAATCAAATATTCATGTGTGAATGCTTACTATTTTTGGCCAAATCTCATGATTTCTTTCCTCTTCAATTCAAATCAATATTTAAGACTTTCTAGAAGCTTGATCCAAATCAAATCTCTTATTTTCATATTTTATTTTTATTTAAAATGATTTTTAATGAATTAAATCAAAATAAATAAAAATAAAAATAATAAAAATCTGATTTTTAATGGTTTGGGTCGTGCATGAAGTTGTTGTATGGATTGGGTCATCATTTGGCAAGCCCATTTGGAAGAAATTGGTTTTAGACCTCCTTTTTCATCATAAACCAACTCAAAATTTCCCAAATTTGCAAGGGCACATATCCTTCAATTTTAATGGTATGAGGGTGTTCTTGGACATTTTGGAAAGCTTGAAGAGTCCTCTAAACAACCCCACTGGTTTCATGTCCATATCATTTACCAATCTCAAGTTATGCCCTTTTGAAGTTATTGACTTTTTGTTGACTTTCAAAAGGACCTATAATGTCTTAGCTCATACCTTCCAAATGAAGCATTTTTGGGCTTGGCTTGTGAGACACAAAGTTGTAGAGAATTCAATTTCCTTCAAAATGAGCTTTGGATGGAGACTTGGTGATGAAGTATGTGAAAGTTATGACTGGTCAAAGTTCAGTTGACTTTTACTGAGGAAACCCTAATTTAGAAACTCCTGATTCTTGATGATCTGGAATCTCTTTGATGAATCATGATCAACCCTTGATAAAATGATGAATTTTACTTCATATACTTGATGTTGGCAAAAAATCATGAAGTTTGACTTTGGTTTGACCACAGTTGACCTCAGTTTGACTTTTTAACTACATTGACTGATTTTGACTTATCTGATCATCTGACTGAGAAAACTTCTGAGAAAGTCTTGAAAGTTGTCATGGGGATTCTTAAACATATATAAGATGTTATGAAGCTCACTTGGGGTCTTGGAAGTCCATTTAGCCTGATTAAAATTAAAACCCTAGTTTAGGATGCACTGCTTAGGAGGTGCATTGTTTGAGGGAATTGTCAACTCTTCTGACCAATTGTGAACTTTGTGAACCTTGTGAACCATCATAAAATGTCTTGTGAACATCATGGGAGGTATTGTGAACCTTGTGAACCTTGTGAACCTCATAAAGTGACTTGTGGACTTCATGAACCTTATGGAAGGTCTTGAAAGCATTGGGAAACTTGTGAACCTTGTGAACCTTCATAAAGTGACTTGTAGACTTCATGAACCTAATGAAAGGTTTTGTAAGTGTTGTGAATCTTGTGAACCTTGTGAACCTTCTTAGTACACAAGTGACTTGAAGGCTTGTATGAGTTTTAAAGGTAAGTACCCTCCCCTGAAGTTTAGTTGGTTCATCCTGTCCTATAAAGTAACCAGGTTCTAAGGGATCTCAATATCATTGATCCTTCACAAAGGTGGTTGTTCAGTAGGCAACTTACTTGCCAACCAAAACCCTCCAAGTTTAGAATCTCAATGAGTGTAGCATCGAGTATCAACCAACATCAGTCTTCACCAAAGCCGGTTATCTCACTACTTTCTAAAGGCCAAGATGGGATGACTAGGGTTCTAAAAGTCAGTTAGTGTATTGACAACATATGGCAGCCTCATATTATCCTTAACTTTCTTAAGGAACAAAAGCACCAACCAAGAAGTCACACTAACTATGGCCACTAGATCAACCATATCAGTATACGCCGTACAGTTTCCTTGGTCTATTGCCATTTACCTAAGGTACACTAGATCCGGGTTAGGATCTTTCACACATAAGAGCACCCAACAAGTAAAGTAAAGCAAACAAAGCAAACAAGTTTAAAGTGATCTAATTCCTAAGGGTACCCCTCTTTTATTAAATCCCCAGCAGAGTCGCCAGTTCTGTAACACGGTGGGAGAACTGACTTTAGTTAAATGTTGCGGATAGCAAGTGTCGCCACCGACTTTTATTTTATCCAAAAGGAAAGGACATAAAAGAACAGGAAAGACCTTAAAAAGATTTTGAGTTCGGGGGGTAGGTTATACAAAGGGAAGGTGTTAGCACCTTTTATATCCATGGTTATCCATGGGCTCTTAGTTACTTAGCTCACTTTAAACTGTTTTGAGAAAGGTGTAGTGTGTGATTAAAACTTTTCTAAGTGATTTATAATGATCCTCGTATGGATGTATATAAAGACTTTGTTTTGAAAATTTGTTTGAAATGTGAAGTGTAAAATGTATTTTGAATAGGTGAGTAAGTACTTAAGAGGAACCTACCCTATATTAAGTCTTTACTGTTCTTATATGTTCTTTCAATGGTAAGACTATCCCTATTATTAAGGAATAGTGTAAACACCCCAAATTTGCCCTCACCCGTTTCACGCCATGGCTTGGGATCATTTCATATGCATAAACACCATCATATCATCTCACATCTCATTTTTCGATTCACTGCATAGTTTCTAAGTCATCCGCATCTAGGGTTTGCGATCTGAGCAATCCAAGAGCTTTTTGAGCTACTCCAAAGGTCATCAATCACTTCAAAGGGGTCCATGTGTGTTCAAGCATCATGTTATACCCTCTCAAAGCCAAGAATGTCAGAGAAGCACAAGGATTGAGAATGGCATGGAAGCAAGAAACCAGCCAGAAAGTACCAGAAACCAAAGCTTCAGTTCAAGATGGTCTTTACTTTTCAAGCATCTGGATATGGTTCGCCCGAATCGTTAGGTTGAGGTTGTGTAACCTGGGATCATGGGGAGATTGATCGGTAATAGAAGAAATGGTTTGAAGACGCATTATGGCCGGGACTATCACCTCTCTGATCATTTAGCATGCAAATTTATGATCAAACTGAGGAGAATGAACTGTGGATTAGGGCACTTTGAATGGAGAAATCGTTTTTTAGGTCTTAAGAGACCGAATTTTTGCCTCCTCATTCAAGTTATCACAGTCTTGGGATTATTATTATTTTCAAGGTCATGTTGAAGTTTCTTTTTTTCATGAGAGATTTCTTTGGTCTTGGGATTATTATTATTTTCAAGGTCATTTTGAAGTTTCTCCTTTTGTCATGAGAGATTTCTTTTGTTGGTCATTTTCAAGTTGATATCTGTTGCTTTCAAGTCACGTTCTTTTGAGGTTTGATTTGGAAGAACCATGATTATTCAAGTTTTACAAGTTATCTTTAAGCTCAATGTATCATACAAAGAATTGGAGTGGCGTTAGGATTTAAGTGTTGTCAAAATGTTTGCATTCAAAACTGCAATTTCAATAATGCCAAAAGATTATGTCATCAGTTTCAAGGAACAAGTCTGATTGTTGAACAGGCAAGCGACTAATCAAGATCACATCATGAATATATTGCTACACATCCAAAAAGATTCAAATCCAGGAAGCAATATTCAGTTGTATCAAGCAGTGAATGGCGGAATTTTCAAGAGCACATCATAAATATTACAAAAGCAATTCCAGAATTCATAGTTACATTGCTGCAAGGTTAAAATTCATAGTTACATTGCTACATTGCTACAAAAGCTGTTGCTGTTACATTTACAAGAATAAATTCAAAGTCCCAAAGCTCTTCAGCCTATGCTATCTTTTAATCAAGACGGAGAAACGCCTTTGCCGCTACCATATTTGTTTATTTTCCGAAACGGTTTGCAAGCGTTGCCTCGTATCAATTCAGCCATCCGAACCTCCACCAATCCCAATCGCCGGCTCCAAGCGTGTTGAACATGAAAAAGAAACAAAAGATCAGTCCACAGCAAGCATAGGAAGATTAAAATACGACACGAAAACAAGGGTTTCAAAGGTCACACATGGTTTTTATGGATTATCAAACTTATTTGCAACTTGACACAACAAAGTCAGAGGTCATATGAGTTTTTTCTAAGCATCCCCATTTCACTTAATTTCTCACCTAAGCATAAAAAGAACACACAAGTGTTCAAGCCATGGACATTTTTTTTCAAATCGCAAAGCATTAAGGAAATGTGGGATCAGCTGCAATTCCATGGAAAACGTCATCATGTTCATTAAGGGCCTACAATACACTCATCATACACCAAGAGAGAACATTTCTGCAATCTTTACTGTGTTTTTCAACATAACTTTTATCCATGGCAGTAATGTGTCACAACATGACCAAATCTAATGTCTAGCACCAGCAGGATTTTTGTACCAATAAGAGGAATCAGAAGAAGAAATAGCATCAAACCTTATTAAATTTCAATAAAAGGACAAAGGGAAGCACCTTGAAAACAAAGTCAGCACTCAAAAGTACAATCTTGGAATTGAGAGTGCACGGGAAAAGGCCATACAGCTGCATTTTTTTTTTTTTTTTTGCTTGCACCATACACAAACTCCAGAGGCCCACTGCAAGCTCACATCAATGTACTATGACCTGCAAGATCACAATATCAATATCACAAAAAAGGACAAAAGTTTCTGCAAAGAAGATTCAGTTCATTTCCAACCAATTCAAACCAGACTGTCACATCAAGCTCAATAATTTTTGTTTTCCTTTGAAGGAAGGATGCCGATCCTTTTAGAGATGTTGTTGCCGTAGTTTCTTCCAAATCCACCCGAGGGGAATGACGGCATAGGAGCTCGAAAATGTCTTCACGGAATCCCAGTTCACCACGGAATGGTACCTGCGACCAAATTAACACTGATGTTAGGATGCGATTTGAGAAGAAATTGATTGATGCAAACATGTTTTACGTTGAAAATATGTTGAAGTATTCAGGAATAACCAAATGCTTTTCAGAGGATTATAACAAGCTAATTCATGGTAGAAAACATGGGAAGATCAGAGTCTTACCTTGTCAACAATCCAACCCCAAGAGAAAGCAAAGTCAGGCTCGAGTTGCTGCAGCCACCTTGTCATCAATTCGACGTGTTTACATGAGGTAAAGCATACGCACGAATGTACCAAGACTCGTTCTCACCTGTTCACATACAAAAAGGATAACGGTTAATTCAGACACTTCATGATAAATAGAAACCAATACAATGAAGGCGACGCTGATACGTTCAAAGGTCGGGAATTACAAAGCTGGCAACAATAAGAATAACAACAATGCATTTGTCCATGATAATCAGTTGTTTACCATTAAAAGTCGAAGCAGGACGGCACCGCAGTTTTGTCATGACAATTTTCAGTTTCGATAGCTTTGTTATGTCCATTCCATTTTGAAACTTTTGGGGTCTGACCTGCAAATAGAAGAGAAAGTTGTCAAAGTCATAGATTTCGGACGGCTTATCGAAAGGACATTACCAATTCAGTTCCAACACAAAGATCAAACCATTTGAAAATCACTTTTAATCCAATCTGTATACAACTCATTTGTTTCATTTCAAACCAAATGGGGTTAAAACAGTTTGTCACAGCAACAAGGACAAGTGGTTTGCCATAAAGTAGAAAGTACATGGATAGTTTCTGTTGTTCTCTCACAAGCAGCTAAGAGTTTGAAAAGGATAAGCAGGCCTATACCTGTTGTATCTGACCCAGCTGCACCCTGCCACTCTCAACAACACCCTGCAGGCTGATGGGATTATGGATTCAGAACCTGCACAAGCATGAAGGGACAGTCTAAGTAACAAGTTATGTTAATTACTGAAAGAATAAAGTGTGTCGAAAAAGGCAGAAAAGCTTCACAAAAAGTTCAATCAAAGAAGAACGATTTCAGTCAAGATTCAACCATTTCAATTGGTTTCAAAAAGAGGATCTTTCATTGGTACTGACTCTGTTTGTCTCTCCTATAAAAAACCCAGATAGATGTTCATAAACGACGGATTTTATTTTTAAAAAAAAAAGGAGAAAACAAAAGACTTGCTCTGTCACAAAAAACCGAAAAAAAACAAAAGAAGGAGATCAAACAGAAACACAAAAGTGATGGCTGTGAACTTTTACCTTCAATAAACAAGTTCTTTGCCTCTCTCTGCAGCAGACCATTCTTCAATACCACCTATTATTAACCCAGAAATCTCAATCACGACCCCATCGCCTTCGCGGATTCCTCAGGAGCATCATTACGATTGCTGTCAACAACAGAGCACGCAGAAGAAACAATCAGTACAGGTAGGAGGACGAGAAAGGGCGGTTTAGCCACTTCACGAAGAAGATCATTGCACATACCTCAGACT
Organism: Lathyrus aphaca; assembly: GCA_963966055.1. Classification (NCBI taxonomy): domain Eukaryota; kingdom Viridiplantae; phylum Streptophyta; class Magnoliopsida; order Fabales; family Fabaceae; genus Lathyrus; species Lathyrus aphaca. The sequence goes on along the minus strand of OZ014521.1, from coordinate 407,566,474 downwards.
TGGTCGGGTGATTTTCTTTGAACTTTGACCTTTTCTTTCTTTTGTGATTGACTCCATTTTGTTTCGGATTATAAGCATTGTCTACCTGTACTGAACTTGTGAATTTTGCTTGTTGGTTCGTACGATGATTCGCACCCCTTTCTGGTTTTCTTGTGATTAAGTTGCGCTTTGTTGGAGATTTCTAGGGTTCGACCGGGGGGGGTTTAAGGTTTTCAGTTGACGGACGGTTTCGTCTAGCTTGTTTTTGAATGGATTTTAGGGGAAGCAACTGTTTTTGGTATTTGAAGTTAGGTTTCCGGCGAGGAGGCGATCTCCTCCATGGATAACGTTAGCTCATCCTCTTCGGCCGTTGTTAGGAGGCCTAGAGATGATTGGAAGCGCAGAGAGTGAGAGGGTCTGTGATTGAGGGAAGAAAGGTTCGATTGAGGGAGGAGGTCATGTGAGGTTGACGGGCATCCCCCCCCATTTTGGGATGAAGCAGCTGCTGAGAAAACCTAGTTTTCTCATGTCTTCATCTTTCTTTTTTTCTTTTGTGAGACCACCGAACCGGATCCGGGTCAGACCCGACCCGGTCGGTTTTGTTCCATGGGCCTGTGAAGGGTCCCCTCTTCAGCACCCCTTTTGTTAATATTTCTGGCCCATCGTTCCCCCCCCCCCTTTTTTCTTTCTTTTTTTTTTTAATATATTATATTTTCTTTTAATCATACTTAATACCTTTATTAATATTAATTATAGTTCTTTTTTTTTATATTATTACTCTAATTAGATTTTCTATATAACTTTGTTAAGATATTAGTTATTTCTTTTTTCTTTTTTTTAGTTAGTTAGCATTTTTTTTTTAAAAAAGAAAAGGGGTTTAGAGATATTGTTTTAGCAATTTTTTTTAATTATTGATGTAGTTTAGATTTTAATTCCGTGTATTAGAATTTGTGTTTAATCTTGGTTCTAGTTTGCGCTCGATATTTTGTATGTTCATTGTCCAATTGCGATGATGGCAGACGTAGTTTGACGTTGACCTTATGATTAATCCTTTCTTGTGGTCTTGTTGCACTTTTGTACGTGTATTGGAGTGAGTTTGCTCCTCCCTGTTTATTTCACCTTTCTTTCCTCAAGTGACTTGACTTCTTGAATGAAGCAAGTTACTTTGCTTCTCTTGGCTCCTTTCGTCTGCTTCCTGGTGGTTTCTTTGAAGACTTCTTTCTTAAACCTCACAAACCTTAGGAACAACCAAGCATGATAATAATTAGGGTTTTGATTAGTTCCCCCTTAGTTTCACCTTTGTGTCTCTCTTTGAGTCTCCTCCTCACCTCATAATCAGGGACTAAACCCTAAAGGCTTTAAGACTTTGTGATTAAGCTTATGCCTGCATCCTTCTATTAGGATGGAGTGTATAACTTTAATCCTAGGTGTTAAACCCTTAATGTGTTTAAATCTCTTACTTAATCCACCTAATAATCACCAAGACATCACACTTGTAACTTGGGCCTTGCATTAGGGTTCTAATTCTTCCTTAAGTGGTTAAGAAGGACTAACCCTAGTGTTAATGGACAAGTCCCCCTCAAGTTGTCTTACAAACCATAAAACTCACTTCTTCATCTTATCATTAACTAAAATCCATCTTAACCAAAGGTTTGTTCTGTCATGAGTTTAATCCTTAATCACGGATTAAGTTGAGGAGCTTTCCTCAGCTTAAACACTCTCATCTATTATCCTTCTATTAGGATGGTGTAATGAGTCTGTTTAATCCTTGATTGTGGCTTAACCTCATAACTTAACACTGAACAAAAACACCAAAAACATCTAAATAATCACAAGTAGGTTAATGATCTTAATCCTACACCAAAGGTGACTAAGTGTGAGAATCTGACTTCACACTTAAGGTATTCTCATTACCCCTAATCAGAGGGAAGATGTGATGAGTTTACTAATCCATTGGTTTAGACTTAAGCTCATTAACTTATGACAAACTTTCAAAAGCAATAAAAGACTGAAAACTCAAAAACAAACAATAATCGTCTCCTCCGGGATTCTTTTCTCATCATCTTCACTCATAAACGAGAACTTGCTTCTTCCGTCTAATGCAAGACAGTAAGCACCTGAGCCAGACAGGTCATACACTTGAGCATAGGCAAGTAAGCAGTTCACAAGTCAATTCATCTTTCAGTCTCTTTGGGTCGAACTACGGCGTTCTGACTTCCTCATTGCACGAGAGGATACGTAGGCATAACTTAACAGTTATCGAACAAAAGTCTCTGTACATCCCCCCCTCTTTCTAGCTTTATTCTTTAGCCTCATGGTCATGAGCATTTCATTCCTGGTCTTACACTGACACATCATTTATACATGTTACACTTCACACTCTTTTACACTGACACCTGTACATTCTTTTCCAGCTATTTTATACACAGATGGCACTGACACTACCCCTTTAAAACACAAATCTTTTAAGCGTGGATCCCGTCGAGTACGGCGGACAATCTGGGTGCTAATACCTTCCCAGGTTGTAACCAACCCCCTTTCTCAGTCTCTCTGGTTCGCAAACCGTCTTATCCGTATCTTTCTAGGTCTATGCAGCATTGCCTTTCCTCCGGGATAAAAATGCCTAGCTGGCGACTCTATTCATCTCCAGTGAGTTCACGGCTGTGTGTTCTCATTGTCCCTCTCGCCGACCGTTCGCGTCTGTACCTTTATTTGACCCTGGTGTCATTTTATCGGGAGCGACAGCTTGGCGACTCTGCTGGGGACCCTTTATACTGCAACCAGGGCTTCTGGTTCTTTTTGTGGGTTCCTCCTAGCGCTTGATTGATTTGTGTTTACTGGGGTGTTATGTGCTTGTTTGTGCTTGTATTTATTTTTGTTTATTGCTTTATGTACAGTTACTTTACTGCTTTCTTTATTGCATTTGTATATATCATACTGTCATTGTTGCTGGCTGGATTTGGTTTTTGTTTTGGTGGGTGGGTGTTTCATTGAGAGTTAAGGTCCTATACCTGGGACCTGAGTGACACCTAGGCTAGAGTGAATCATATTCTTTCCCATTCCATTTCGGTCTGGTGCGGGAATATGAAACACGGTTCAGATATGGGTTTCTTCTTGAGAACTATGTGTTGCAAATTTCCTGCAATGCTAGGGCTATCTGGGAAGCCTGCTAAGTCTGGATGACCTTTTAGTATTGACCTTCAGAAACTGAGGTGAATTAGAGGAGGAATTGTTATGGTTATTGTAAACACTGTACCTCCGGGTTAGAAGTGTTTACACTTCTCATAACTGATCCAAGTCTGAGGATCCTTGTTCTAGATCATCACCTGTGAGGGGGTTGGGCTGTTTACAGGTTTGCAGGTACCTTGACCTCAGAATACCCTGTTACTTTGACTTTGTTAAGAATACTCCATGTTGGACAGTTCTTGTGATTCTAAAACCATGGACTTGTGGCTCTTTATTTGAGTCCCCCACCCTGGTTACTGGATTTTTAGACCTCCATCTGGAATTCTTGAACACACATGGATCTATACCAAGGCAGTTAATCAGATCCAGCTCAGGCACAAACCCTTGCATATCATTTGCATACATACCCATTGCATCATATTAACATTTGCTTATTTGTGTTTCAGGGTATCCACCTTCATCTGGTTTTGGTTTTGACCCCATCTGCTATATTGACCTATCTCCACCAGCACTTGCTTCAGCTTGTCAGCCATATACTTCAGTTACTTGCACTAGCCAGCCATTGGCCCACTCCTCAGCATCTTCATCAGCACTTACTCTACTCAGTCTTCAGCATCATGGCTCCAAAGAAAAGCAACATCACCTACCATTTCTTCCAACCAGACTTATCAGACATCAGGAGGATCCAAACCCTGATCACTCCAGATCACATACCTTTGTTCAGGGAGCATTATGGGGATATGCTTGACATGGTTATGGATCTGGACCCTTCACAGAGAAGCCTGATCCATACCTGTATTCAGTTTTATGACCCCCCATTGAGATGTTTCACCTTTCAAGACTTTCAGTTGGGCCCTCTTTTGGAAGAATACTCATCTTTGGTTGGTCTACCTATCAGGAGAGAAATCCCTTTCAATCCTGAGATGGCTTTCCCAAGCAATGGAGAGGTAGCAAAAGCTTTGCACCTGGAACCTGTTTTGATTGAGCAACATATGACCTCTAAAGCTGGGATCCCTGGTTTTCATCTGGACTTCTTAATTTCTCAAGCTAGTCTGAAGGCCTCCTTGGGGGAGTGGAAAGCTGTTTGTGCTTTGTTGGCCTTAAGTGTATATGGAATTGTGTTGTTTGCAGATGAGCCTCGATTCATCAGCAAGAATGCAATCCATTTGTTCATCCTAAAGAACCCAGTGCCAACTTTGTTGGGTGATCTCTATTACTCAGTACATCAGAGAAATGAGAAGCAGAGGGGAAGGTTAGTAAGGTGTTGTGCTCCATTATTCCATGCTTGGCTTCTCAGGCATCTACCCAGGACAGATGCATTTCTAAATCCTCATCAGCAAAGCAACTGGGCTAAGAGACTCACTGTCCTAACTTCAGCAGACATCAGATGGTGTACTCAAAGCACCAAGGGCAGAGATATAATCACAAGCTGTGGGCACTTTCCCAATGTGCCTTTGATAGGAGTTAAGGGAAGTATCAATTACAACCCTCTGCTGTTCAGGAGGCAATTGGGCTATGCACTGGTCCACACTCCTAGGGTACAGGACCTGATTGAGACCCTCTACTGTGAAAACAAGGTTAGTCTGGCAACTGTTAGGCAGGCTGCTTGGGCCTGGGATCATGTTCAAACCAAGGGAGTCACCATTCTAGGGAAGTGTAATAATGTAGCATCAGTCCAATATTATGAGTGGTCCCATGCTAGGGCCCAATTCTCTGGAATGCCCTTTACCATAGAAGACATGCCTGAGTCATCTTCAGCACCACCCCCTGCCACCATCAGTTTGGAGGAGTTTGAGAGCTTGAAGGAAAGGAATGAGAAGTTAACCCAAGCCTTGCAGAAGACCCTCAGGGAGAGGAGTGAAGGTGTGAGGGAGATTGAGAGATTGGAGAAATTGAGAGTGGAACACTTGACCAAGATTGAGAAGTATGGAGATTATATCAACAAGTCTAAGGCTGGTGAACAGATTCTGAAGAATGCTTGTAAAGAAGCCCAGTTCCAGAGAGCAAGAACAGACTTGTACCTGAAAGAGAGTCAGGCCAGGTGGGTCCGGATCACTGAGGCCCGTACTCTAGAAGACAAGAGAGTTCAAGACAAAATGGAACAGATGGAAAAAGCCCTGGCAGCAGCCCAGAAGGAAATATCAGAGCTAGAAATCAGAGCTGGAGTGAAGAGGTCTAAGGACCAAAGTCAGAATAAGAAATTGACTGCAGCTGTTGCAACAAGAAACCTTCTCATCAGAGGTCTCACGGAGCATCCGGCTGATCCTGTGATCGAAGCACTTCTTAAGGAAGTTCGTGAGGATGAGTTTGGCCTTGGAGTTTGATCATTTGCTTGTTGTTATCCCTATTCCATGTACTTTTGCTTTTTTGTGATGTATTTTGACCCCTTTGAGGGCTTGTGTTGTAAAATGAACAAGTTGTATTTATTTCACCTTTGTAATATATTTGTGTTAGTTTCCATCTGGGTTACTTCAAAAGCAACTTCAACAGCAGCATCTTCAAGGGTCTGGAAGGGTCAAAACTGAAGGCCAAACCGGATACCTTGAGAACAAATAAGCATAACTGCATTGCATGCTAACCCTTTTGTTTGTTTTGTAGGTTTTTGTTTTGTTGTTGCTAACCTCTGTTGTGATGTTCAGGAATTATTGCTCGCCGCCGGGTATTTCCTCTCAACAGGCCACACAGGTACCCAACTAGAAACAACCTTCCGGGAATCCAGATGGATCAGATGCAGCAGGACCTGACGGAGGTCAGAAACCAGATGGCCAACGAAAGGCTGGAGATGAGAACCCAGATAACACAATTCATGGAAGTGATGAACAACTTAGCTCAAAGCCAGGAGAGGCTCAGAGCTTTGGTAGAAGGAAGGAATCAAGAGGAGCCCCATGTGGGGACTGCTGGCACAAGTAACAACGAGAGGGTCCAACCTCATGTCAATCCCCCGGTTTTTGGACCCCATCTCCATCCAGAGGCCAACATCCCAGTCAATATACAAGGGACTGCCACAGCAGGGAGAGTACTTCAAGAAGATCCTCAGGAGGACCAATTTACAGTAATGGGTGCTGGAGAGGAAACATATGATAGACGATTGGAAGAAATAGCTGAGAAGTTGAGATCACTGGAGTCTCAAAATTCTTTGGGCTTCGACGTCATGGACATGGGATTGGTAGACGGGGTCAGGATCCCCCATAAGTTCAAACCTCCTTGTTTCGAAAAGTATAATGGGACTTCATGCCCCCGGACTCATCTTCAATCATTTCTGGGAAGGCTGAAGGCCTATACAATGGATGAGAAACTTTGAATGTTCTACTTCGAAGATAGCTTGACTGGAGCTTCTAGGGAATGGTATTCCCATCTGACAAGAGCAACTATAAGATGCTGGAAGGACCTGGCAGAGGCCTTCATCAGACAGTATCAGTATAATCTAGATATGGCACCCAACAGGACCCTCCTAATGGGAATGTCACAGTCATCTAGGGAGAGCTTCAGAGAATATGCTCAAAGATGGAGACAGCTTGCTGCTGCTGTCCAGCCACCTATGTCTGAGAGAGAAATGGCAGACATGTTTATGAACACTCTCCAGGGAACGTATATTGACAGGTTGGCTGCTTTCTCTTCCACTAGCTTCGCAGATGTTGTCATAGCTGGGGAGAGAATTGAAAGCCTGTTAAAAATGGGAAAGATCTCAGACAACGGTGCAAGCTCGTCCAGTAGTACAAGAAAGCCTTTTGCAGGCCCGAGAAGAACTGGCGAGACCAATGCCATTCACACCAACAGGGGTAGGCCCCAATATGTTCAAAGGACAATAGCAGCAGTCACTATCCCTGCTCCAGCTCATCCTCAGCCAGTCCATCAACCTCCGCAACAAAACTTCCAACAACAACCTCAGTATCAGCAGAATCAATATCCTCCAAGAAACTACAACAACAACAACACCAACAACAACAATCAACAGAGGCCATTCCAACAAAGGTCATCACAAGCTAACCGAGTGATCGACCCGATCCCAATGTCGTATGCTGCCTTGCTGCCACAGCTTCTGAAACTCAACCTAGTTGAGCTAAGAACGTTGGCACCTCCGGATCCCAACAGTCTACCAAGAAACTATGACTCCAATGTTAGGTGTGCTTTTCATTCAAACGCACCTGGTCACAGTACAGAAAAATGCAGGGCCCTGCATATGAAGGTACAAGACTTGGTAGACTCCAAGGCTCTGAATTTTGCACCTCCGCCCAATGTCAATAAAAACCCTATGCCAAACCATGGTGGTCCTCGAATTAACGCTATTGAAGAAGACCAACCGTCTTATTTAATAACTAGTGTGGATCAGATCAGGACGCCATTGGTGGAAATCAAAGCTCAACTCCGTGAAAGCAATATATTCCCGGGGTGTGAACTAGGGTGCCCCTACTGCAATATTTCATGGAATGGGTGTGAGGACCTAAGGAATGGCATTGACAGCCTTATTCAGAGTGGCCTGCTCCAGATCACTACATCATTTCCGGCAAATCCGACAACTTCATCAACAACGGTTTCAGACCCTCCTACAACTGCAACAACTATTGTTCCCGATAATTCACCAGCAACATCAACCAGTACTTCATCTGTCCTCCCAAATGATCAGTTTTCAACAGTTTCTCCTGCTACAACTTCAGCTTCATTCCATTTCGACTCTCCATCAACAACAACAACAGTCCTTCCAACAATACCTCCTACAACACCAGCGATCAATCATGAAGATGTCTCCACTGTTACCATATTCTACGATCCTGAAAATAACTCCGCCTACCATTCAGAAGGTGTTGCTCCCGCCAGAGCACCAGTTACAATCTTTTATGATCCACAAACAATTACAGTCCCTTCAGCAGCAGCAATCAGTCCAGTCACTGTCACGGTGCCTGGACCAGTACCATATGAAAGCAGTAGGGCCATCCCTTGGCACTATGGCTCCGACGTGTATTGTGAAGGGAAAAGAATCACTCTTGAAACATCAGCACCTGCACCACAAGTAGATAATGTGGGGGGAGGCGGAGGCTTCACTCTAAGCGGACGTCTCTTTGCTTCACAAGTTCAAAGACCTACTGCCGAAGCAGAAGCTGCTGCCAAGGCAAAGGGAAAAGGCCCGGTGCAGGAAGACCCAGCTGCCAAAGAAACCCTGAAGACACCGTTCGATCAGGAAGTTGATGAGTTTATGCGAATCATCAAAAAGAGTGATTATAAAGTTGTGGATCAGCTTCACCAGACGCCATCCAAAATCTCTATCCTCTCACTGCTTATGTGCTCCGAAGCCCATCGGAATGCACTACTTAAAGTCCTGCACGCAGCTTACGTGCCTGAGGAGATTACTGTCAACCAATTGGAAACCGTGGTTGGAAATGTTACTGCTAGCAATGGGCTAGGGTTTACCAATTCTGACTTGACAGCGGATGGCCGCAACCATAACAAAGCCTTGCACATAACCATGGAATGCAAAGGAGCTTTACTTTCTCATGTGCTGGTGGACACAGGTTCTTCCCTGAATGTCTTACCGAAGAAGGCTCTGGTGAAGTTAGAATATGATGGATTGGCATTGAGACCCAGCAACCTGGTGGTAAGAGCCTTTGATGGTTCGAAGAGATCGGTTCTGGGAGAGATTGAGCTGCCTGTGACAATTGGCCCACAGACTTTTAAAACTATCTTTTATGTGATGGACATTCAGCCCGCCTACAGCTGTTTGTTGGGTAGACCCTGGATTCACGCCGCCGGCGCAATAATGTCTACCCTTCACCAAAAGTTAAAATTTGAGTGGGAAGGCCAAGTTGTCACAATCTGTGGAGAGGAGGACATTTTTGTCAGCCACCTGGCAACCTATAAGTACATTGAAATGGATGGGGAGATCCATGAAACAATGAGCCAGGGGTTTGAAGCTTTGAATGTGAATGAGGCATCTGCTGTATCTGGTACTCCAATGTCGTCATACCAACAAGCCCGGAAGGTTGTTGAGGAAGGAACTGCCCAAGGCTGGGGCAAACTGCTATCAGTGGAGAAAAAAGAAGACAAATTTGGGTTGGGTTACAGACCAACTCAACATCAAGCAAAGGCTGCTGCAGAGCCTGGTTTTGTCAGTGGGGGGATGCTTACCCCCTATGCTATCAACTGTCTGGAAGACGAGCTAGAAGAGGAGCGCAATCTGGAGAATTGGATTCGTCCAAAGATCCCGGGGAGCAGTGTCTCGAACTGGTCTTCCCAGGAAATTATAAGAGTTACTCATGCAGAGTAATTATTATTTCCTGTATTTTCATAGCATGCATCAAAGTCTTGCATCTTGCCCAAGATGACAAGACTCATTTTGTAATCAGGGCCATCTGTACTTTTGTGCAAACAAGATTAAATTAATGAAATATCAGACATCTTTTTGCAAACAAGTCTTTTTCTTTTCTGCTCACTGTTTTTCCATCTTTCTTTTTGTACAAAAATAAATGGCGGTGTTTTCAAAATGATAACTTCATTTCACTTTTTTCTAAAGCAAGATTAAAATCAATCACTAAAATGAACAAACTTAACCCTTGCAGAGAGTGCCTTCCAGACAGCACCGACAACAGCACGGCTATGACTTCGTATGACTTTGACAATCCAATCAATCAAGCTGATGAAGGGGTTGATGAAGAATATGAGCTTCCTGAAGAGCTAGCCAGGTTGTTGAGACAAGAGGAAAAGGTCATTACCCCTCACCAGGAGGAGGTTGAAGTGATTAATCTTGGTACAGACGAAGACGTGAAAGAAGTTAAAATCAGGGCCTGCCTGCAAGACTCGGTGAAGAGACAACTGATAGATCTGCTTCAGGAGTATGTTGATGTGTTTGCTTGGTCGTATCAAGACATGCCAGGGTTGGACACCGATATAGTCGTGCACAAGCTGCCTTTGAGGGAAGAATGCCCACCAGTGAAACAGAAGCTGCGCCGAACTCGCCCAGACATGGCTATGAAAATCAAAGAAGAGGTACAAAAGCAGTGGGACGCCGGGTTCCTTGCTGTGACTAGTTATCCTCCATGGGTTGCTAACATAGTACCTGTGCCTAAGAAGGACGGAAAAGTTAGAATGTGTGTTGATTACCGGGATCTGAACAGAGCCAGCCCGAAAGACGACTTCCCATTACCTCACATTGACGTATTGGTGGATAATACGGCTCAGTTCTCGGTATACTCCTTCATGGATGGATTTTCAGGATATAATCAGATCAAGATGTCACCTGAAGACATGGAGAAGACAACATTCATCACACCTTGGGGCACGATCTGTTACAAAGTGATGCCATTCGGAATGAAGAATGCTGGTGCAACATATCAACGGGCTATGGTGACATTATTCCACGATATGATCCATAAGGAAATAGAATGTTACGTGGATGATATGATCGCCAAGTCCCTTACAGAGGAAGATCACCTGGTGAATCTGCTGAAGTTGTTCAAGCGTCTGAGGAAGTACCAACTAAAGCTGAACCCCAACAAATGCACATTCGGGGTGAGATCCGGTAAATTGCTGGGCTTTATTGTAAGCGAGAAAGGGATTGAGGTTGACCCTGATAAAGTCAAGGCTATACAAGAAATGCCTGCACCGAAAACTGAGAAAGAAGTTCGAGGGTTCTTAGGTCGATTGAACTACATTTCAAGGTTCATATCTCATCTTACAGCAACCTGTGAACCCTTGTTCAAGCTGCTAAGAAAAGAACAAACGGTCAGGTGGAACGAAGATTGCCAGAAGGCTTTTGACAAGATCAAGGAGTATTTACAAGAACCTCCAATCCTCATGCCGCCAGTTGAAGGAAGACCTCTGATTATGTACTTGACAGTGCTAGAAGAGTCAATGGGGTGTGTGTTGGGCCAGCATGACGAGTCTGGTCGAAAAGAGTATGCAATATACTACCTAAGCAAAAAGTTTACCGACTGTGAACAACGTTATTCACTGCTCGAGAAAACTTGTTGTGCTTTAGCGTGGGCTGCTCGCCGACTGAGACAGTATATGTTGACCCACACTACCTTATTAATCTCAAAAATGGATCCAGTTAAGTACATTTTCGAGAAGCCAGCTCTTACCGGACGGGTTGCAAGATGGCAGATGATTCTCACAGAATACGACATACAGTACACATCTCAGAAAGCCATCAAGGGCAGTGTATTATCTGAATATCTTGCTGAGCAACCCATTGATGACTACCAGCCTATGAGGTTTGACTTCCCTGATGAGGACATCATGTTCATTAAAGCAAAAGATCACGAGGAGCCTACTCACACCGAAGGGCCTGACCCGGAGGAAGAATGGACTATGATGTTTGATGGGGCTGTTAACATGAATGGCCGTGGTGTTGGTGCAGTACTCATTACACCTAAAGGAGTTCACATGCCTTTCTCGGCAAAACTCACTTTCAACTGCACTAACAACGAAGCCGAATACGAAGCTTGCATTATGGGTCTTGAGGAAGCCATTGACCTCAGGATCAAAACTTTGACCGTATTCGGAGATTCAGCTTTGGTAGTCAATCAAACCAACGGAAAATGGTACACCCACCAAGATCATCTGATACCTTACAGGGATTATACAAGAAGGTTGTTGACGTTCTTCACAACGGTCAAACTTGAGTATATACCTCGGGACGAGAATCAGTTTGCAGATGCTCTTGCTACCATTTCATCCATGATCAAAGTTCAAGCTGCTAACTTTGTACCTCAGATTTCAGTATCAAGACTTGATAGACCAGCATATGTATTTGCAGCGGATGTTGTAAAAGATGATAAGCCTTGGTTCCATGACATTAAGTGCTTCTTGGAGGATCAGACATACCCACCTGGGGCATCTTCCAATGATAAGAAGACTTTAAGAAGGCTTGCTGGTAGTTTCTTTCTGAACACTGATGGGTCTTTATACAAGAGGAACTTTGACATGATACTCCTCAGATGTGTTGACAAGACGGAAGCAGATTTGTTGATGCATGAAGTGCACGAAGGATCTTTTGGTACCCATGCAGGAGGGCATGCCATGGCTAAGAAATTGCTAAGATCAGGCTATTACTGGATCACAATGGATGCAGACTGTTGTGCTTACGCCAGAAAATGCCATAAATGCCAGATCTATGCAGATAAGGTGCATGTGCCTCCCAATCCTTTGAACATCATGTCTTCACCATGGCCCTTTGATATGTGGGGTATTGATATGATTGGCAAGATTGAGCCGACTGCTTCAAATGGTCACAGATTCATCCTGGTCGCCATTGACTATTTCACCAAGTGGGTTGAAGCAGCCTCATATGCAAATGTTACTAGGCAAGTGGTAGCCCGATTCCTGAAGAGAGACATCATCTGTCGGTATGGAGTGCCCGAGCGAATCATTACTGATAATGGTTCCAACTTGAACAACAAAATGATGGCAGAGCTGTGCCGGGACTTCAAAATCCAACATCACAATTCTTCTCCTTACAGGCCAAAGATGAACGGCGCTGTTGAGGCAGAAAATAAGAATATCAAGAAGATTGTGCAGAAGATGGTAATCACTTACAAAGATTGGCATGAAATGCTACCGTTTGCCTTGCATGGGTACCGCACATCAATCAGAACATCCACTGGGGCAACACCGTATCAGCTTGTGTATGGTATGGAAGCAGTCCTACCTGTTGAAGTTGAATTACCCTCCCTACGGGTATTAATGGATGTTAAACTGAGTGAAGCAGAATGGGTTCGGGCCCGATACGAACAACTGAGTCTGATCGAAGAGAAAAGATTGGCTGCAATCTGTCATGGACAGCTATATCAGAAGAGAATGAAGAGAGCCTTCGATCAGAAAGTCAGGCACCGAGAGTACCAAGTAGGAGATCTTGTGCTGAAAAGAATCCTCCCTCCTCATACAGACCACAGGGGCAAATGGACTCCAAATTATGAAGGACCATTTGTTGTAAAGAAAGTTTTCTCTGGTGGAGCACTGATGCTCAGCACCATGGATGATGAAGATTTCCCATCCCCTGTGAATTCAGATGCAGTTAAAAAATACTTCGCATAAAATGACCCGCTGGACATAAAAACAGAATGTAAGTCCAGGCAAAAATAGGGCATCCCGGCGAGTCAAAAACAGAATAAAAGACTCGGGCAAAAGTAAGGGAAAATGAATAAAAAATGTACACCCGCTGAGTTGAAAAGCCGCATTGGACAACTCAGGCAAAAATGGGTATCCCGATGGATTGAAAACCCGAAAGGGCGATCCATGCAAAACAAGGGAATAAGCGAACAACTGCATTCTGAATTCGTCTGCATTATCTACAACTTGGTAAGCTACAAAGTATCAAGCTTCAATCAGAATTAACTCTCTCCAGAAAGCAAGACGAGAAGAACGTCATTGTCATACGAGTCATAGCAGAAGAGGAAGCTCCTCGGAAGCGTCGTCAACATCGCCAGCACTTTGTTTCTCAATTTGTAACAATCTCCTCATTTCAGGAGATATGTTTCTTTGACTGTATCTTGCCAATTCAGGGCACATGAATTAATAAAATCAGATTTTCAGTCATGTTTCGTTTTACATTTATGTTTTGCAAAGAATTGTCTGATATCCCTAAAAACACAATTGCATAAGTACAGATGCCTTTCTCTAAAAATAAATAAAAGCACATGCTTACAGGGAATATACTTACTCTCGAAAGTACTTATCTCCTATGACGGAATCCAGTAAAGGATACCTCGGGACCTTTTGTGCGTCTCCTTATCTTTGCAGGATTGCAGGTATCCGGAACGCAACTTGGGGCATATAAGCTACAGTCCAGCAGGCTGCCAAATCAACAAACAGGCTTAACACTCAGGATGTTTTCTCCCCAGCCGAGTTGCCTCTCACTACTCTCCCCAGCTGAGTTACCAACAGCATTCCCCAGCTGTAGTACCAACCACTATTCCTCAGCAAGATGCAGGAGTCAGGGAATCATCTCCCCACAGAATCTCCAGCCTCTATCCAGAAGAGCAGCGCATAGAAGATCACAACAGAGTGAAGAAAGCTTCTACAAACCCCAGCTGGGTCCCGTATTATAAGGATATGTCAATCAGTGACTTATATCCCCAGGCAGATACGTCGTCAGATCTACCAACGATCTCATCCCCAGCTGGGATGTTCACTTCAAGCAGATCATCCAGAGATCTTCGCAGCAACGGGATCCGAATCCCGGATCTGTGCCCCTTTGCATAATCATGGCATCTGCATCATATTCACCCCCCAGAGCGTAGCATTCCGTCTAATACGGAGCATTACGGCAAAAAAATCAAATGCATAGCATAATCATAAGCCATGTTCTGAAGTAACACTTGTGAATAATAAACTGTTCATCATCACTGTACAAACATCCCCATCAGAGTCCCAGCAAAAGCAGCTGCCTCGCAAATCAGCAAACACCAATACATACACTTTTGGACACATGTCCGTGTCAAATCACCAGCAGAAAGCCAAAGACATCCTCTTTGCACTCACATATACCTATACATACACCTTCTTGACACCCGTCCGTGTCATATCCCCAGCGCAGTCGCGTACACTTTCATCAACCCATACACTTGTTAATATTATACTTTTCTCTCTTGACACTCGTCCGTGTCACTCTCCCCAGCAGTCAAAACACTCATCTTATATACAATACTCACTACTCATGGTACACTTATACAGATACTCGTCCGCATCTTGTATACATCATCACTCATATCCCCACAGATTCGACAGTAGTCCTTGTTCTTTGTTAACCAGTTGGTACTCGTCCGTACCATCATCTCAGAACATTGCGTCTAGTGTTTGTTTCTACATGATACTCGTTCGTATCATAGTCTTAGGGATGTTCGTCCGCATCTTTAATCCATACACCGTGTCAAACACTCTTGTCTCCTCAAATACAGATACTCGTCTGTGTCTGCTATTCCCCAGAAGGATTCTTTCAGATGCAACACTTGTCCGTGTTCTTTGTTAACCAGTTGATACTCGTCCGTATCATCATCTCTGAACACGTGTCGGTATTTGTTTCTACCTGATACTCGTCCGTATCGTAGTCTTAGGGATGCTCGTCCGCATCTTTAATCCATACACAGCGTCTAAACACTTATACCTTTTATTTCTTGGATATAAACACTCGTCCGTGTTTACATTATCCCCAGTAGATCACCAACAAATTTCCTTTTTTATCTAACACTCGTCCTGTGTTATGATACCTTTGAGAGCAGCCGTACCCTGCTGAGTGGTCGTCCTCCACTTCTTGATGGTCGTCCTCCATCATGCTCATCCGATGGCCATCCCCATCGTTGATATTTTTAGCAGCCGTCCCCAGCTAGGTGGTCGTCCTCCACCTTATGATGATCGTCCTTCATCATTTTATCCAATGGCCGTCCCCATTGTTGACTTTGGTTATCTGACATTCGTCCTATGTCATGATAAACCTTGAGAGCAGCCGTCCCCTGCTGAGTGGTCGTCCTCCACTTCTTGATGGTCGTCCTCCATCATGCTCGTCCGATGGCCGTCCCCATCGTTGACCTTTCCTATCCGATGGCCGTCCCCATCGTTGATATTTTCGGCAGCCGTACCCTGCCAGGTGGTCGTCCTCCACCTTTGATGGCCGTCCCCATCACTTTTCATTTATCCCCAACAGAGCAGCCGTCCCCTGCTAGGTGATCGTCCTTCACCTTTGATGGCCGTACCCCATCATCTGTTTATTTCATTTATTCTTTAACCCGATGGCCGTCCCCGTCGTGGTCCGTTTCTTTTTAGCCCGATGGCCGTCCCCATCGTCGGTTACTTTGCTTTATGAGCTTGATGGCCGTCCCCGTCATGTTTCATTAATCCCCAGAGAGTCTTGCAGCTTTACTTGATGGCCGTCCCCATCATGATATCTTACTTTTTCCAGCTAGTCGGCCGTCCCCGTCTTAGCTCTACCTTTTTCCAGCTAGTCGGCCGTCCCCGTCTTAGCTCTACCTTTTATCCCCAGCATGTCGGCCGTCCCCGTCATCGCTTCACGCACTTATCCCCAGCATGTCGGCCGTCCCCGTCATTGCTCTTTACCCAGCAGTCGTCCTCTGCTCGACGGTCGTCCTCCGTCGCCTACACTTTACAATATACTTTATTTTTCATTTGCAATCTATATCCCTCTTCTTCTTCATTTCTGTGAGTGCAAATTTTGGACTGTCTTTGGTATTCAACCACAAGTTATCTTGTTTGCCTGTTAAGCCGTTGCTTACAACCTGCACAGCTAACTCATGTTTGAATAGGGGCAGCTGTAAACACCCCAAATTTGCCCTCACCCGTTTCACGCCATGGCTTGTGATCATTTCATATGCATAAACACCATCATATCATCTCACATCTCATTTTCGATTCACTGCATAGTTTCTAAGTCATCCGCATCTAGGGTTTGCGATCTGAGCAATCCAAGAGCTTTTTGAGCTACTCCAAAGGTCATCAATCACTTCAAAGGGGTCCATGTGTGTTCAAGCATCATGTTATACCCTCTCAAAGCCAAGAATGTCAGAGAAGCACAAGGATTGAGAATGGCATGGAAGCAAGAAACCAGCCAGAAAGTACCAGAAACCAAAGCTTCAGTTCAAGATGGTCTTTACTTTTCAAGCATCTGGATATGGTTCGCCCGAATCGTCAGGTTGAGGTTGTGTAACCTGGGATCATGGGGAGATTGATCGGTAATAGAAGAAATGGTTTGAAGACGCATTATGGCCGGGACTATCACCTCTCTGATCATTTAGCATGCAAATTTATGATCAAACTGAGGAGAATGAACTGTGGATTAGGGCACTTTGAATGGAGAAATCGTTTTTTAGGTCTTAAGAGACCGAATTTTTGCCTCCTCATTCAAGTTATTACAGTCTTGGGATTATTATTATTTTCAAGGTCATGTTGAAGTTTCTTTTTTTCATGAGAGATTTCTTTGGTCTTGGGATTATTATTATTTTCAAGGTCATTTTGAAGTTTCTCCTTTTGTCATGAGAGATTTCTTTTGTTGGTCATTTTCAAGTTGATATCTGTTGCTTTCAAGTCACGTTCTTTTGAGGTTTGATTTGGAAGAACCATGATTATTCAAGTTTTACAAGTTATCTTTAAGCTCAATGTATCATACAAAGAATTGGAGTGGCGTTAGGATTTAAGTGTTGTCAAAATGTTTGCATTCAAAACTGCAATTTCAATAATGCCAAAAGATTATGTCATCAGTTTCAAGGAACAAGTCTGATTGTTGAACAGGCAAGCGACTAATCAAGATCACATCATGAATATATTGCTACTCATCCAAAAAGATTCAAATCCAGGAAGCAATATTCAGTTGTATCAAGCAGTGAATGGCGGAATTTTCAAGAGCACATCATAAATATTACAAAAGCAATTCCAGAATTCATAGTTACATTGCTGCAAGGTTAAAATTCATAGTTACATTGCTACATTGCTACAAAAGCTGTTGCTGTTACATTTACAAGAATAAATTCAAAGTCCCAAAGCTCTTCAGCCTATGCTATCTTTTAATCAAGACGGAGAAACGCCTTTGCCGCTACCATATTTGTTTATTTTCCGAAACGGTTTGCAAGCGTTGCCTCGTATCAATTCAGCCATCCGAACCTCCACCAATCCCAATCGCCGGCTCCAAGCGTGTTGAACATGAAAAAGAAACAAAAGATCAGTCCACAGCAAGCATAGGAAGATTAAAATACGACACGAAAACAAGGGTTTCAAAGGTCACACATGGTTTTTATGGATTATCAAACTTATTTGCAACTTGACACAACAAAGTCAGAGGTCATATGAGTTTTTTCTAAGCATCCCCATTTCACTTAATTTCTCACCTAAGCATAAAAAGAACACACAAGTGTTCAAGCCATGGACATTTTTTTTCAAATCGCAAAGCATTAAGGAAATGTGGGATCAGCTGCAATTCCATGGAAAACGTCATCATGTTCATTAAGGGCCTACAATACACTCATCATACACCAAGAGAGAACATTTCTGCAATCTTTACTGTGTTTTTCAACATAACTTTTATCCATGGCAGTAATGTGTCACAACATGACCAAATCTAATGTCTAGCACCAGCAGGATTTTTGTACCAATAAGAGGAATCAGAAGAAGAAATAGCATCAAACCTTATTAAATTTCAATAAAAGGACAAAGGGAAGCACCTTGAAAACAAAGTCAGCACTCAAAAGTACAATCTTGGAATTGAGAGTGCACGGGAAAAGGCCATACAGCTGCATTTTTTTTTTTTTTTTTGCTTGCACCATACACAAACTCCAGAGGCCCACTGCAATCTCACATCAATGTACTATGACCTGCAAGATCACAATATCAATATCACAAAAAAGGACAAAAGTTTCTGCAAAGAAGATTCAGTTCATTTCCAACCAATTCAAACCAGACTGTCACAGCAAGCTCAATAATTTTTGTTTTCCTTTGAAGGAAGGATGCCGATCCTTTTAGAGATGTTGTTGCCGTAGTTTCTTCCAAATCCACCCGAGGGGAATGACGGCATAGGAGCTCGAAAATGTCTTCACGGAATCCCAGTTCACCACGGAATGGTACCTGCGACCAAATTAACACTGATGTTAGGATGCGATTTGAGAAGAAATTGATTGATGCAAACATGTTTTACGTTGAAAATATGTTGAAGTATTCAGGAATAACCAAATGCTTTTCAGAGGATTATAACAAGCTAATTCATGGTAGCAAACATGGGAAGATCAGAGTCTTACCTTGTCAACAATCCAACCCCAAGAGAAAGCAAAGTCAGGCTCGAGTTGCTGCAGCCACCTTGTCATCAATTCGACGTGTTTACATGAGGTAAAGCATACGCACGAATGTACCAAGACTCGTTCTCACCTGTTCACATACAAAAAGGATAACGGTTAATTCAGACACTTCATGATAAATAGAAACCAATACAATGAAGGCGACGCTGATACGTTCAAAGGCCGGGAATTACAAAGCTGGCAACAATAAGAATAACAACAATGCATTTGTCCATGATAATCAGTTGTTTACCATTAAAAGTCGAAGCAGGACGGCACCGCAGTTTTGTCATGACAATTTTCAGTTTCGATAGCTTTGTTATGTCCATTCCATTTTGAAACTTTTGGGGTCTGACCTGCAAATAGAAGAGAAAGTTGTCAAAGTCATAGATTTCGGACGGCTTATCGAAAGGACATTACCAATTCAGTTCCAACACAAAGATCAAACCATTTGAAAATCACTTTTAATCCAATCCGTATACAACTCATTTGTTTCATTTCAAACCAAATGGGGTTAAAACAGTTTGTCACAGCAACAAGGACAAGTGGTTTGCCATAAAGTAGAAAGTACATGGATAGTTTCTGTTGTTCTCTCACAAGCAGCTAAGAGTTTGAAAAGGATAAGCAGACCTATACCTGTTGTATCTGACCCAGCTGCACCCTGCCACTCTCAACAACACCCTGCAGGCTGATGGGATTATGGATTCAGAACCTGCACAAGCATGAAGGGACAGTCTAAGTAACAAGTTATGTTAATTACTGAAAGAATAAAGTGTGTCGAAAAAGGCAGAAAAGCTTCACAAAAAGTTCAATCAAAGAAGAACGATTTCAGTCAAGATTCAACCATTTCAATTGGTTTCAAAAAGAGGATCTTTCATTGGTACTGACTCTGTTTGTCTCTCCTATAAAAAACCCAGATAGATGTTCATAAACGACGGATTTTATTTTTAAAAAAAAAGGAGAAAACAAAAGACTTGCTCTGTCACAAAAAACCGAAAAAAAACAAAAGAAGGAGATCAAACAGAAACACAAAAGTGATGGCTGTGAACTTTTACCTTCAATAAACAAGTTCTTTGCCTCTCTCTGCAGCAGACCATTCTTCAATACCACCTATTATTAACCCAGAAATCTCAATCACGACCCCATCGCCTTCGCGGATTCCTCAGGAGCATCATTACGATTGCTGTCAACAACAGAGCACGCAGAAGAAACAATCAGTACAGGTAGGAGGACGAGAAAGGGCGGTTTAGCCACTTCACGAAGAAGATCATTGCACATACCTCAGACTTGGTCGGGTGATTTTCTTTGAACTTTGACCTTTTCTTTCTTTTGTGATTGACTCCATTTTGTTTCGGATTATAAGCATTGTCTACCTGTACTGAACTTGTGAATTTTGCTTGTTGGTTCGTACGATGATTCGCACCCCTTTCTGGTTTTCTTGTGATTAAGTTGCGCTTTGTTGGAGATTTCTAGGGTTCGACCGGGGGGGTTTAAGGTTTTCAGTTGACGGACGGTTTCGTCTAGCTTGTTTTTGAATGGATTTTAGGGGAAGCAACTGTTTTTGGTATTTGAAGTTAGGTTTCCGGCGAGGAGGCGATCTCCTCCATGGATAACGTTAGCTCATCCTCTTCGGCCGTCGTTAGGAGGCCTAGAGATGATTGGAAGCGCAGAGAGTGAGAGGGTCTGTGATTGAGGGAAGAAAGGTTCGATTGAGGGAGGAGGTCATGTGAGGTTGACGGGCATCCCCCCCCCATTTTGGGATGAAGCGGCTGCTGAGAAAACCTAGTTTTCTCATGTCTTCATCTTTCTTTTTTTCTTTTGTGAGACCACCGAACCGGATCCGGGTCAGACCCGACCCGGTCGGTTTTGTTCCATGGGCCTGTGAAGGGTCCCCTCTTCAGCACCCCTTTTGTTAATATTTCTGGCCCATCGTTCCCCCCCCCTTTTTTCTTTCTTTTTTTTTTAATATATTATATTTTCTTTTAATCATACTTAATACCTTTATTAATATTAATTATAGTTCTTTTTTTTTATATTATTACTCTAATTAGATTTTCTATATAACTTTGTTAAGATATTAGTTATTTCTTTTTTCTTTTTTTTAGTTAGTTAGCATTTTTTTTAAAAAAAAGAAAAGGGGTTTAGAGATATTGTTTTAGCAATTTTTTTTAATTATTGATGTAGTTTAGATTTTAATTCCGTGTATTAGAATTTGTGTTTAATCTTGGTTCTAGTTTGCGCTCGATATTTTGTATGTTCATTGTCCAATTGCGATGATGGCAGACGTAGTTTGACGTTGACCTTATGATTAATCCTTTATTGTGGTCTTGTTGCACTTTTGTACGTGTATTGGAGTGAGTTTGCTCCTCCCTGTTTATTTCACCTTTCTTTCCTCAAGTGACTTGACTTCTTGAATGAAGCAAGTTACTTTGCTTCTCTTGGCTCCTTTCGTCTGCTTCCTGGTGGTTTCTTTGAAGACTTCTTTCTTAAACCTCACAAACCTTAGGAACAACCAAGCATGATAATAATTAGGGTTTTGATTAGTTCCCCCTTAGTTTCACCTTTGTGTCTCTCTTTGAGTCTCCTCCTCACCTCATAATCAGGGACTAAACCCTAAAGGCTTTAAGACTTTGTGATTAAGCTTATGCCTGCATCCTTCTATTAGGATGGAGTGTATAACTTTAATCCTAGGTGTTAAACCCTTAATGTGTTTAAATCTCTTACTTAATCCACCTAATAATCACCAAGACATCACACTTGTAACTTGGGCCTTGCATTAGGGTTCTAATTCTTCCTTAAGTGGTTAAGAAGGACTAACCCTAGTGTTAATGGACAAGTCCCCCTCAAGTTGTCTTACAAACCATAAAACTCACTTCTTCATCTTATCATTAACTAAAATCCATCTTAACCAAAGGTTTGTTCTGTCATGAGTTTAATCCTTAATCACGGATTAAGTTGAGGAGCTTTCCTCAGCTTAAACACTCTCATCTATTATCCTTCTATTAGGATGGTGTAATGAGTCTGTTTAATCCTTGATTGTGGCTTAACCTCATAACTTAACACTGAACAAAAACACCAAAAACATCTAAATAATCACAAGTAGGTTAATGATCTTAATCCTACACCAAAGGTGACTAAGTGTGAGAATCTGACTTCACACTTAAGGTATTCTCATTACCCCTAATCAGAGGGAAGATGTGATGAGTTTACTAACCCATTGGTTTAGACTTAAGCTCATTAACTTATGACAAACTTTCAAAAGCAATAAAAGACTGAAAACTCAAAAACAAACAATAATCGTCTCCTCCGGGATTCTTTTCTCATCATCTTCACTCATAAACGAGAACTTGCTTCTTCCGTCTAATGCAAGACAGTAAGCACCTGAGCCAGACAGGTCATACACTTGAGCATAGGCAAGTAAGCAGTTCACAAGTCAATTCATCTTTCAGTCTCTTTGGGTCGAACTACGGCGTTCTGACTTCCTCATTGCACGAGAGGATACGTAGGCATAACTTAACAGTTATCGAACAAAAGTCTCTGTACATTCCCCCCTCTTTCTAGCTTTATTCTTTAGCCTCATGGTCATGAGCATTTCATTCCTGGTCTTACACTGACACATCATTTATACATGTTACACTTCACACTCTTTTACACTGACACCTGTACATTCTTTTCCAGCTATTTTATACACAGATGGCACTGACACTACCCCTTTAAAACACAAATCTTTTAAGCGTGGATCCCGTCGAGTACGGCGGACAATCTGGGTGCTAATACCTTCCCAGGTTGTAACCAACCCCCTTTCTCAGTCTCTCTGGTTCGCAAACCGTCTTATCCGTATCTTTCTAGGTCTATGCAGCATTGCCTTTCCTCCGGGATAAAAATGCCTAGCTGGCGACTCTATTCATCTCCAGTGAGTTCACGGCTGTGTGTTCTCATTGTCCCTCTCGCCGACCGTTCGCGTCTGTACCTTTATTTGACCCTGGTGTCATTTTATCGGGAGCGACAAATAGGTAGTCATTACCTTGGATGTGATAAGGGACATGTGAAGGGACAACTGAATTTAGGCAACTGCAAGGTGTCTTTAGCAATTCGTAGGGACTTATCATCTTTTATTCGAAGGGACAAGATCATTTATCGTAGGCAACCTTGAAGGGACTTGATCTTATAAACTTAAAGGGACTTGATGATATTAATGGAGGGACTTTGCTTAAGACACCTTACTTGACCTTAGAAATAGGCAACATGAGAGGTAACCCTAGAAAGTGCAGAATGGCGATCAAAGATCGACTTACGTGTGTGAGTGTTCATGTTCAAATATTTATCTTATTTAAGATTAATTATCTAAGTCATTTTAATTACACATAGTTATACACACCCTAAAATTACTAACCATGGCAATAAAAATAATTATAAAAATAAAATAGAGACAAAAAATAAATCTACGACTATTACATGGCTTTCGCAATTACATAATAATAGAAACAATAATGATAAATATAATAAATAAGTGATAATTTAAAGATTAATAATAATGAAATCATAATAATAATAAAAGGGGTTAGTAAAAATATAAAGAAAATAAAATTTAAGAGAATATTATTTTTTAAGTTAAATAAACATTTAGAAAAAATTTTAGAAGAAAATAGAACAATTAATAATAATAATAAACAAATACTAATTATTACATATTAAACAAATAATAATTAATGATACTTTATAAAAATATTAGATTAAATTTTTAAAGGTTATGAAAAATTAGGGTTTAAAAAATTAGAGTTTAGATTTTTATTTAAGAAAAAATTAGGGTTTAAATATTTTAATAATTAATTAAAACTTATTTCAATTATTTACATATTATAAATAATAAAATTATATACAAAATTATTTATAAAATACATTATGATATTTATGAAAATATAATTTTGATTAACATTTTAAATAGAGTTTATAATTTTAATTTAAAACCAATTAATTAATTAAAACATATATAATTAAAATAATTAATAAAATAATAAAAAACAAGCTTTTAAAAAAAATGGGGGAGGCCTGGATTTGAACCCAGGACCTCCCCATTACCAGCAAGGAGATGAACCACTGGGTTGCGTCTGCGTAGCTGATAGGGAATGCATCACATCCAATAAGTATCAAACCTGGAAAAAAAACAAAATAAATGAACAAAAATACAGAACCTGGGGATCGAACCCAGGTACCAAGACTTACACGCGCATACACGTTGCCAACTGAGCCATCAGCTTTTCTTTATAATTACAATGGCAAGAAAATATAATATGATATAATGAAAATTTGAAATTATATTTTCGCGCGCAGGGCTTCTTCTTCCTTCATACCTGCAACTTTACCTGCAAATTTATATACAAGTCTTCCTGCGAATTTTCCTGCATATGAAGAACCTGCGAAACTCATACTTTACCAAACACACACGATTTTATCAAATTAATTACATAAATATGATCCACACACTTCACTGAATTGATTTATGGTCTTAAAATAGGTTTATAGCCATTTAATTAGAAAACCCTAAATCAAGAGGTATGAACCCTAAAATGGCATCTAGCGAATTAGTCACGGATTCTCCAAGATTTTTGCCCAGAATCCATCACAAGCTTCAACTAATCACGAATCAACAAACAAAATTAGTGTGTAATACATAAATAGTGAGAATCGAAAATTTCAAAACCAAGAACAAGAGGGATTCGGTTTGAGCAATTCAGCATGGTTTGGATGCAAATGATGATTGAGATACGATTAATGATGTCCAAGGATCATGTTTGAACCTTCAAATTGACTGAAAAGTGATGGAAAGTAAGAAACCGAATCTGAGTTTTTCTTGAAAAAAATTTGAATTTGATCTTATGCTTAGAGGCTGTCTAATCTGTGTCTTTGTGTTTGTATGAGTTGTACATATATAGTAGAACTTAATTAGGTCAAAAAACCACATCCTACTTTGGACTTTTGGATCATTGGAGATTGAAAAAGATAAACTTCCAAAATATTGAAAATATTTGATATATCCTTGCTATTTTTGGTTGATCTGATTTTGTATGATCTCAATCACTTTTAATTGACCTTTAAGACTTTCTAGAACCAAAATCCTATCAAATATTGAAACTTTTATATTTTATTTTGATTTAAAATGATTTTTAATGTATAAAATCGTAATAAATAAAATAAAATGAATAAAAATTTGAATAAATGATTTTTAATTCGTGCATGATGTCATGGTAGCGTTTGGGTCATAAAAATTCAAGTCCATTTGGAGAAATTTGGTTCTAAGGTCCCATTTGCTTCATAAACCTCTCAAAAATTTCCCAACTTTGCAAAGGCACAAATCCCTCAATTTTAATGCTATGAATGTGTTCTTGGACATTTTAGAAATCTTAGAGAGTCCTCTAACCAACCCCTTTGGTATCATGTCCATATCTTTTACCATTCTCAAGTTATGCTCTTTGGAAGTTGTTGACTTTTTGTTGACTTTTAAAATGACCTATAATGTCTTAGCTCATACCTTCCAAATGAAGCATTTTTGGGCTTGGCTTGTGAGACACAAAGTTGTATAGAATTCAATTTCCTTCAAAATGAGCTTTGGATGGAAAAAAATTGATGAAGCATGTGAAAGTTATGGCTGGTCAAAGTTCAGTTGACTTTTCCTATGAAAACCCTAATTTAGAAACTCCTGATTCTTGATGATCTGAAATCTGCTTGATGAATCATGATCAACCCTTGATCAAATGATGAATTTTACTTCATATACTTGATGTTGGCAAAAAAAATGAAGTTTGACTTTGGTTTGACCACAGTTGACCTTAGTTTGACTTTTTGACTGCTTTGACTAATTTTAGCCTATCTGATCATCTGACTGAGCAAACCTTTTGGGAAAGTCTTGAAACTTGAGATAGGGATTATTGAAGACATATAGGATGTTATGAAGCTCACTTTAAGCCTTAGAAGTACATTTAGCCTGATGAAATCCAAAACCCTAGTTTAAGATGTATTGCTTAGGAGGATGCATTGTCTGAGGGAATTGTCAAACTTTCTGACTAATTGTGAACCTTGTGAACCTCTTGAGATACCTTGTGAACCTTGTGAACCTTCTGAACCTCTTGGGACACCTTAGTACACAATGTCTTGTCTAGGTGAGGGCAAATTTTGGGGTGCAACAGAACGGGTAACCCTTCTGGTTAGTAATGGTTTCTCGAAGATGTACTTGCCATGATCCATCTTGGAAATCAATAAGGTCTTTGGAGTAAGCATGTATTTCCTAAATAATTTAGCAACAAATGCTAATGCGTAGCATGTCTTCTCAAGCATTGAGTATCTGGATTGAAAGTCTGTGTGAACTTCTTGCTCAGGTAGTATTTAACGCCCCAATTCGATAATTCCCATTTTGTTGGAGTCTTTTATTTTAATTGAGTAGTTATTATTTTCTTGTGAAATTAATATGATGATATGATATGTTGATGAATTAATGTGATTTGTTGGTGTGATATGTGATTTTACCGTTTTATGAATTTCCGGGTAAAATTGGATAAGAGGGTATTTTAGACTTTAGTTAATTAGTGATAAGTTAGAAATTAGTAGAATTGGTATTTGGTTGGAGAGAGTAGAAAATAGAAAGAAAATATAAGTGAGTGAGATAGAGTGATATATATAAAAGTTGGTAAGAAGAGAAAGAAAAAGAGAAGAAAGAAAAAGGAGAGAAGAGAAAAAAGAAGAGAAAAGAGGGAAAGTTGGAAAAGCTTCAAGATTTCTCCAAGAAATCGAAATAATCGGCTAAGGGTGATAAGCATTGTTATCTTAATATTGTGTATGATTATGTATGTGTTTGATTGGTTGAGTTTTGGTTTTGATGGAAGTTAGAGAAGATGAATAGTTAGGGTTTTAGTGGGAATGTGAGAAATTGGTAGATTAATCGGTTAGAAATCATTACAATCGAAGTATGATGTTAGATATATGTTATTGATCATGTTTGTATGGGTTTAGAGGAGTTCTGGAGTGGTTAAGGTTGATTGTTCGCAGCTGTTATGTTGTTGAAATCGCAGTGGTCGCTCAGCGAAAGTTCTAGGGTGATTTTCGCTCAGTGAGATGTTCGTCGCTCAGCGAGCCTGGGAGGATTTTTGGGTTTTTACGTTTTGTTTCGTAACTTGAGTATCGGGTATCCATTTTTAGTGATCCTTGTATCGATTCGAAGCTAAAAACTGTAGAACCTAATGATGCTAAAATATGTAATGTTTAGTCGACTTTTACCCGACTTTTCCGATAAAACGTAATTATGTTAATTATGGAATTATGGGTTTGATTATTGTGTTGTGGCCGTTTGGCAAGTAGATACATTGCTTGAATTAAATGCAAATGTATGTTAATTGTATAAGATGAATGCATAACTATATTGTGAATATGTATGCATTTTCAAGAATGTTGTGTGTCATTTTTCATGTAAGCATAATGTATGCATTCTTGTGCTGTGGGATTCTTTGTGAATCCGCTGTAGCATCGTGTGCTCATGTGGAGTGTGAGCGATGACTACAACAAGATCGTGTGCCCATGTGGGGTGTGAGTGATCGGATTGTGTGCCAGTGTGGGGTGTGAGCAATCCAGAAACATCGTGTGCCCGTGTGGGGTTTAAGCGATGGGTGATTTATTCACATTAATTGTGTGCCCGTGTGGGGTGTGAGCAATCGATTTTGTGTGCCCATGTGGGGTGTGAGCAATCCATAAACATTGTGTGCCCATGTGGGGTGTGAGCAATGGGGAACATCGTGTGCCCGACGGGGAGTTACTAACAAGCGATGATTCCATTTGGTTCCTAAGAGAACCTGCTGAAATGTTGAGTCGGTACCGCATTTGCATCTGCATAGAGTCGTGTGTCGGTCTCTTTGAGTTGAATTTTTATCATTTTAATTATGATATGCAGAAATAAACATGTATGTGTAAATGTTTATTTGGAGTATTATGGAGATGATAATATGTGTGATGAAACATACTTGCTGGTATATATGCATGTTTGATATGTATATGTATGTGATTTATACATTTGTAATGTATATGTGTGATTAAGCATAGCTAGGTGTATGTTTATGCGGAATGAATAGAATTGAGGAATAGACATAAATGATGTAAGTTTATGTGAATTAGTTAATTGGTGCATGATGAACATGCTTGATTTGTGTATGTACACGTTGCGATGTGTATAGGTGATGGGGAATGAAATGTGTGGTGAGAATATGTTTTATGTGCATTTTTATATGTTGAGATATATAATTATATGCAATTTTATTATGATAATGTTTCTCACCCTTCTACTTTTTTATGATGTCCTATGAGGCATTGCAGATTAGGTTGCTGGATGATGTTTTTGTGAAGTTCGTTTTCATCTTTTTGGTCGGTCGGCTCTGATATGTAGCACCGGGTAGCTAGGGTTGGCTTGATGCCTTTTGTGGATACATTTGTATATGTATTTTGATGTGAAATGTTTTATGTAAACATGGAAGTATTTTGGTGATTCAAACTTGCAATTATATTTATGATAAGTATATAAGTTTGAAATTTTTATGTTTTGTTTCCGCTGTTTAATGAATTGATGAATACGGGTGTAAGGATGAAATCCTTGTGTATGTGAGTTACCCCGTTTGTTGCATATCTTTATTGAGCAGGTGTTTTATGTTTTCAATTTCAAGTATAATGAGGCATTGCTCTTTTCTACCGTTTTTCAAATATACTCTGATGAATTTTGAATATGTGCCTAAGTGATTTTATTGCTTATTTGGGGTATAGAAATGGGGTGTTATATAGTAGATGGCGTGCTCTTTCCTACGTGTCTCGTCATGTTGACCAAGAACACAGTCCATTGGCCCTTCAAAAAGTACAAGAACATGTCTTGATTCATCCTAGAACTCAAGATATGGCCTTTCAAAGTTGGCAAAAATCACATAATTTCAAGTTTCATGTCAAAGAGGGATTTTGCATATTGGCATTGTAAAGCTTCTAATTGAATTCTAATGTGCACAAATATGTTACAACATGTCAAAGAAACTTCTAAACATCAGAATTGGCCCAAGTTTGCATTGTTTCATGACTTGATCTTCAAGAAATCTCAAAAAGGCCAAAACTCTCAAAATTTGCAAAATGCCTTGGATCCTTCCATCCACTTGTGCCAGCTGCATAAAACTCATTCTATGGCTCTCCATGAATCTTGCTGAGGCCAGACACCCCAAAAAGCCAGCTCTGCCATGGCCCATACCTCAAGTACACATAAGTTGACATTTTTTCATTTCCTCCCATACCAATAAAACTGAGCCACCACCCACTCTCTGACCAATCACAACCTCTTATGCAAACCCTAAGGACTCCATTCCATAACACATTCAAGCTTGAATCATCCCACAAGTCAGAATTCACAAAATCACCTAAAAACTTCCCTTCTTCGATTCTCACACCCCAACCATCAAAACTCCAAATTTCTTTCACCATTCAACCACACACAACCTAAGGATCATTTCCCACCCCTCACCATGGCTTGAAACCAGCATAAACCAAAACACGATTTCTGCATACTCAGAACTGAAACTCATAAACCAGCCATTAAAAACATGTTATAAGCATCACAACATCCTCAGCGGGTCCATTGGAGTTGGTTTGCACAAAGGAGGAGGCCAGAAAGCTCAAAACTACAAAGCTTCATCTCAGGTATTATGAAGAACATTTTTTCCAGAACTCTTGTTTTAAGTTCCTAAATGATTCTATATGTTTAGCTGATCACTCTGATATGTTTAAAATTGAAAATGGTTGAGTTTTGAGTATTTCATAGCTTTCTGAAATTTTGCCCGTGAAAATGTTCTTGTTCGATTCTCTTGATTCATGAAAAATAAATGGATTTTGTTGTTGGATTCTTGTTTAGGGTGTTTAGTTGAGTGAATCTGGAAGGTTTGATGCGTTTCCATTGCGTATTGAGAGAGATAGCATGAGGGGTTGGCCGGAGAAGACGACCGGAGCTTATCTTCGGTCGCCTGAGATTAATTAGGGTTTTGTTGCCAGATTGAATGAGGACCCTTGGATAGTGATTAGATTAGTGTGTGGACGGTTCTGATCATTTCACTTAACCCTAATCCTTTAATTAAATTAATTAATTAGGTTTAATTAGTAAAATTGCCAGAATGAATCCTAGCCACTCAATCACGCGCGCAGTCAAACCTCTTCCCCCAAGTTTGAATTTGGAACCTTGGATCAGTTGACTTGCATTTTCAATTCATTTTATTTTATTTTCTTTTCATTTCTTTTGCATATTTATTTTAAAATACCAAAACTCATCACAAAAATATAAAACTTTGCATTCTGATTTTAAATATTTTTCTCAACCTGAAAATGATTTTTATTTTATTTTTTTGCAATTAAAAAGTATTTTTAAAATATTTAAATGTTATTTTTAATTAATTAAAGTATTTTAATTAATTAAAAATGCATTTAGGTTTCTAAAAATCAGCAAAACAATCATGAACCATGCCAATGAATTTAGAAACATTTTCAAACTCTTCATACAAATTTCTTTTTATGTTTGATCATAATTTCATAGTTTTCTTGGAATTAGGGTTCTTTAAAATCACAATTTTTAACCCTAACTCTGAAAAAATCATTTCTGCCTAACCAAGAAGAGTTTGAACTTGATTCTTTTTGCATTGTTTCACATATTGCATTTAGTTTCTAGGTTATTTTCCTCATGAATTTATCTTGCATTTTCAAATTTATTTGCATTTTCAAATTGATTTGCATTTTTCCTTTTGAATCACACAAAAACCCTAGCAAACTTAGGAAAATCATAACTTTCAATAGGATTAGCTTCTGACCTTCTCCTTTGGGGTGTGACTTTATATGGGATTAGGGTTTGTTTGAGGTTGATTTCAATTTTTTATCATGTTGCATGCTTCTGTTTTGCTCATTTGCATCTCATATGTCCATAAAACCCTAATTTCTCATGTTCATTTGCATTCACCTTGAATATTCATCATCACATGAACTTGCCATGACATTTCAAGCATTCATATGTCATCTTATACATCTTAGGACATGTTAGAATCTTGATTGATCATTTCTTCATTCATTTGCCATGTGTTGCATTCATTTCATTTCATAAACATCCATGTGTTTTCAAGCTTCCAAGCATGCTTTCATGACATCCCATCTTTGTATGATCATTCATATGCACATTGTATGACATTGCATCATCTCATATGCCATTTACATTTCATAATCACTTCTGACTTTGGTCATTTCATCTCATTTCAATTCATTTCTTCATGCTTTATGTCTTATGCATTCATACTAACTTTTCAGGAGCTCTTGGTAAGTTATTGTGGGAGGTGGATTTGCCTTCACCTCTCACTTCTTCTTATCCCTTTCATATGCATTTACATGTCTTTAAAGTGAATCAAATTCACTTATGTTCCATATTTCTCACTTTCCTCCTTTAAGCTACTTATCTTCTTAGGAAGTAAGTAACTTATTTTTCTGCTTCTTCTTCCTTCCTTCTGCTTCTTCCATTGGTGGATTCCTTGAAGATTCTTTGCTCCTAAGCCTAACAAATCACAGGATATCCAAGCATGATAATATTTAGGGTTGTGTTTAGTCCCCCCTTAGCTTTTTAACTTTGAGTCTCCTTAAGTCTCTCTTCTCATCTCAATAATCAGAGACTAAACTCTTAAAGTTTTAGGACTTTGGAATTAGGGTTATGCCTATATCTTTCTCTTAGGATGGAGTGTATAACTTTAATCCTTAGTGTTAAACCTTTAATTTGTTTACACCTCTTAATCAAAACACATTAATAATCACTAATACTTTATCTTGTAACTTGGGCCTTACATTAGGGTTCTATCTCTTCCTTATGGTTAAGAGGGACTAACCCTAGTGTTTAATGGACAAGTCCTCCTCAAGTTGTCTTACAAACCATAGTCCACTTCTTAATCTCACCCTTTAATTAAAATCCATTAAATAAAGGTTTGTTACATAATGAATTTAATCCCTAACCATGGATTAAGTTGAGGTATCTTCCTCAACTTAAGTGTTCTCATCTATTATCCTTCTATTAGGATGGTGTAATGAGTTCACTAATCCCTGATTAGAGGTTAAACTCATTATTTAACACTAAACAAAAACCCAAAAAAACATCTAAATAATCACAAGTAGGTTAATGATCTTAATCCTACATCATCATGGTAATTAAGTTGAGATGCTTATCTCATACTTAAGTAGGCTCATTATCCCTAATCAGGGAGGATATAATGAGCTTACAAGCCCTTGATTTAGGCTTAAGCTCATTAACTTATGCAAAACACCAAAAACAATAGTAAAACTGAAAGCATCAAAAACAAACAATAATCGTCTCCTTCGGGATTCTTTTCTCATCACACTCATTCATAAATGGGAACTTGCTTCTTCCGCCTAATGCAAGACATTTAGCACTCGAGCTAGACGAGTCATACACTTGAGCATAGACTAACAAGCAGTTCATAGTCAATTCATTTTTCAGTCTATTTAAGTCGAACTACGGTGTTCTGACTTCCTCATTGCACGAGAGGATACGTAGGCATAACTTAACAGTTATCGAACAAAAGTCTCTTTGTCATCCCCCTCTCTCAGCATTCTTTTCTAAGCCTTAGTTCCTGAGCATTCACCCTTTTGCACTGACACATGTACATTCATTCCTAGCTTTTGCACATAGATAGTACATACACCTACCCCTTTAAACACAATCTTATAAGCGTGGATCCCGTCGAGTACGACGTACAATCTGGGTGCTAATACCTTCCCAGGTTGTAACCACCCCCCTTTCTCAGTTTCTCTGGTTTGCAATCGTCTTATCCATCTTTTTCTAGGTTTATGCAGCATTACCTTTCCTTCGGGATAAAAATGCCTAGCTGGCGACTCTATTCAATTCATTTTCATTTCTCCTTTCGCCGACCGTTCGCGTCTTCACCCTGGGACCCTGGTGTCTTTTCGGGGGGAGAGACAGCTTGGCGACTCTGCTGGGGACGTATCTTGCAACCAAGGCTTCTGGTTCTTTTTGTGGGTTTCTCCTAGCGCTTGTTTTATTTGTGTTTATGGAGGTGTTATGTGTTATATGTACTTTTTGTTTATTGCTTTATTTATTGCTTTCTGTACAACTTTATTTATTGCTTTCATTTACTGTTTTTATGCATTTCATGTTATTATCATCATACCATGTGTTGGGTCTCTTGTTTGCCTTGGTGGGAGGGATACTCAGTGAGTAAGGTTCCATATCGGGAGCCTGAGTGACATATAGGATAAAGTGGCTTCATATTCTTTCCCATTCCATTTCGGTATGGTGCGGGAATATGAAACACGGTTCATACATGGGTTTCTTCTTGAGAACTCTGTGCTACGGATTTCCTGTAGTACTAGGGCTATCTAGGAAGCCTATTATGTATGGATGACCTTGTTAGATGACCTTCAGCATCTGAGGTGAATTAGAGGAGGATCCATTATGAGTATTGTAAACACTGTACCTCCGGGTTAGAAGTGTTTACACTTCTCATAACTGATCCAAGTCTGAGGATCCTTGTTCTAGAACAATACCTGTGAGGGGGTTGGGATGTTTACAGGTTTGCAGGATCCCTTGGCCTCATCATACCCTGTTACTGATATTGTTAAGGTCACATCATTTTGGACTATTCTTATGAAACCCTAGACTTGTGACTCTTTATTTGAGTCCCCCACCTGGTTACTGGTTCTCTAAGCTTTCATCCGGACTTATGAACACACATGGACCTTATCAAGGCAGATAACAGATCCAGCACTTTATCACAAACCCTTGCATATCATTCTGCATATATCATTTTGCATCATTTTAACATTTGTCTATTTGTTTTACAGGGTATCCACATCTTATTTGGTTTGGTTTTGACTGTTCTTCTGCATCAACCATCTTCACCAGCTATCTTCATCAGAGATTCTCTTTATCGTCTTTTTCAGTTGCCTTCATCAGCAGTTCTCCTCAGTTGTTTCCTTCAGCATCCATTGTCAGCATGGACCCATCCAGGAAGAGCAATATCACATACCATTTCTTTGAGCCCACTCTGGCAGGCATCAGGCAGATTCAGACAGTCATCACTCTTGATCATGTCCCTTTATTCAGGGAACATTATGGTGGCATTATGGACATGATCATGGACTTGGATGCATCACAGAGGAGTATGATCCACACTTTCCTTCAGTTCTATAACCCTCCACTCAGGTGTTTTACCTTTCCAGATTTCTAGTTGGGCCCTTTGCTAGAGGAGTTTTCCATGTTGTTGGGTGTCCCCATCAGGTGAGGGATTCCTTTCAACCCTGAGATAACTACTCCCAGGAATGAGGATATAGCTAAGGCCCTGTATTTGGAAACCACCATCATTGATCCGAATATGACCACCAAGGCTGGAATCCCAGGCCTCCATTTGGACTTCTTGATCACTCATGCCACCAGCCATGCTACAACAGGGAAGTGGGACACTGTTTGTGCTCTCTTAGCCCTTAGCATATATGGTATCATCTTGTTTCCAGACGAGCCTAAGTTTGTAAGCAAGAATGCTATCCATCTCTTCTTGCTGAAGAATCCAGTTCCCACCTTACTAGGGGATTTTTACTACTCAGTGCATCAAAGGAATGAGAAGCAGAGGGGAAGATTAGTCAGATGTTGTGCACCTCTCTTCTACTGCTGGTTATTGAGACACTTGCCAAAGATAGAAGCTTTCTTGAATCCTCATCAGTCAAGAAACTGGGCTAAAAGAATGATTGCCCTTACCTCAGAAGACATCAGAAGGTTCACTCAGAGCACCAAGGGCGGAGATATAATCACCAGCTGTGGGAAGTATCCCAATGTACCTCTTATTGGAGAGAAGGGTTGCATCAACTTCAATCCTTTGTTGTTCAAAAGGCAACTAGGGTATGCCTTAACACATCTACCAAGAGAGCAAGACTTATCAGAAACCCTTTACTGTGACATTCAGCATAACCATGCCATTGCCCGACAAGCAACCTGGGCTTGGGATAACATTCAGACAAAAGGGACTGCCATTCTTGGCAAGTGCAACAATATAAATTCAGCTCAGTACATTGATTGGTCTCGTATCAGAGGACATATCACCCGCATGCCATTCACCCTGGAGGATGTACCAGGGCCATCAGCAGTAGAACATGTAGCTACAGTCAGTTTAGAGGAGTTTGATAAGTTGAAAGAGAGGAATACTCAGCTTTCTGAAGCTCTGAAGAAGACCCTCTGGGAGAGGAATGATATTCGTATGGACAATGAGAGGTTGGAAAAGCTCTGGATCGAGCATATGACCAAGATTGAGAAGACAGATGATTACATCAGAAGGGCTAGAGCAGGGGAGTTGGAATTGAAGAATGCTTGCAAGGAAGCCAAGATTCAGAAGGCCAGAGCTGAGCACTACTTGGAAGAGAGTCAGGCTAGATGGATCAGAATTACTGAGGCTCGTTCACAGGAAGATCATAAGACCCAGGCTAGGATAGAGCAGTTGGAAGCTAATGAGAAGAAGAGTCAGGAAGCCTTGTTAGCAGCACAGTAAGAAATATTTGAGTTGAAACTTCGGGCGGGGTTGAAGAGATCAAAAGACCAAGACAAGTATAAGAAGCTGACAAATGCTATTGCCACCATGAACCTTCTTATCAGGACCATCACAGAGCATCCAGTTGGACCAGTGACTGATGCTCTCTTGAAGGAAGTCAAAGAGGATGACTATGGGCTGGATGTATATCGTACCTCAAAAAAAATGCGATCCTAAAACAAACAGAGTCGCCACCTAATTATATTTATTCTAATTAAAGAAAAGGGAGATATAGATACAACCTAAAGGAAGGATAAGAAATGGTCAATGAAACCAAATTCTAAGTTCGGGAGTCGATTAGGCAATGGGAAGGTATTAACACCCTGCACGTCCGTTGTACTCAACGGGAACCTCTTAGCTAATTGTGCTATTAAATGTTGATCTAAGTCTTATGTCTTCTAAATGGTTATTAATATGTTTGTTCTAAAGGAAATTAAAGTTTATTATTATTATTATTAATATTATGGGGGAAAGATTAAATTTTTTTATTATTGTGCTCGCGAAGGATTAAAATCCTTGTGCCTACGTATTCCCTTGTGCAATGGGAAAGTCGGAGCTTCGTAGTTCGTGCGACTACGGTTTGTGTTTTTTATTTGAACGATTGTTTAAAACGCATTCTACTGCTAAGAGTTGGCTTATACTCGCGGTGGAGGCTGAAGCGCTAGCTTGTTTGCGAGATAGAATGATTTAAACAATGTTAGTTTAAAGAAAAGGGTTTGACCTTTGTTAAGTGTTTTAAAATGAAAGGCGAATGGACCACAACTCGAGGGCTAGCCTCAAGAGTGATTGCATTCAAGGACCCGTGGAATGCTAGACTCTAGAGTTCAGTTATTCGTTGATTAATTGTAAAGTGATTTGCGTATGTTGGTATGTTTTAAGTTGTATTCTCATTGTGAAAGGGCGAATGAATTACAAATCGAGGGCTAGCCCCAACAGTAATTCAATTCAAAAACCCGAGGAATGCTAGATTCCTGAGTTTAGTTCTTCCACGATTTTAATTTAAGATTTATGTTTTGAAAAAGGAAGAGCGAATGAATTAAAAATCGAGGGCTAGCCACAACAGTAATTCAATTCAAAAACCCGAGGAATGCTAGATTCCTGAATTTAGTTCTTACGTTAATTAATATGTTAATTAAGAATTGATCGTTTGAAAATTTGTTTTAAAGTGATTTAGGGTTTAATGTTTTTAGAAACGAAGGAGTAAATGAAATATAACTCGAAGGCTAGCCTCAAGAGTGGTTCATTAAAGAGCCCACGGAATGCTAGATTCTGAAGTTTAGTTCCTCGTTAATAATTAAGACGCGATAAAGATCGTGCAGATGGCGATCACTTAGTGACCGACTTACGTGTGTGAAGTGTAAGCGAGAATGAATTGTTTTAAATGAATAGAATTAGGGTAAATTTAATTATTTACTTAACAGTTTGTGACCATAATGCCGAAGATAAGTCATACAAATGAGCAATACATTAAAACAAACAGAAATAGGCCAAGATCGGCGAGCATATACCAATAATAATTACATAAGCTCAAAATCGATTAAAAGTTTTTCCAATAGATTTCCTAAATAAAAAAAAATTAATTGACTAAATAAAAAAAATAGAACAAAAATAATTTTCATGAAATATTCCTTATATATTTTTTTAGAATCAAATAAAAAAACAAATAAATAAAATAAATAACTTGCATGCTTTTTCAGAATTTTAAGAAGAATAAAATAAAACAAATACAAAAAAATGTGAAATAAGAAAAGGTGGACTGGGTAAAAAAATAAATAAATGGGGTGTTGAAAAAGATGGGCCCAACTGTGGGGAGCCCAAGGCGCAGGCTGGGTTGGGTTCAGGCGGGTCGAACTTGACCCTAGACCCATTCGTTTTTATCTTAAAATTTGGGAAAGGGGAGAAACCCTAAAACATAAGTTGCAGCCGCGGAAAGAAGGGGAACGAAGATGAAATTTCCAGAAACACAACCTTCACCCAATTCGAAAACCATAAACCTCAAATACATTCGCGTCAACATTCAACAGGCAACAAAAACAATGAAATTGAAAGAATCATGAACAAATACAATAAATAAATCAAAGACGAAAGTAATCGACGAACTAACGATTCGAGGTCACCTGCGATTTGCGGTGAGTTGCTTTTGCTATGAGAAGTCTCTGTTTCCTTCACTTTCTACTTTCTTTTCGTCTTCTTGCGGCTTCGGTCCTCACACGGCAGATATTTTCGAATCTCGCAGGTTATCTTATTAGCGATGATGGTGGATTGGCAGAAGTGATTCGGTGTTACGCGAGTCTCTCTCTGAATCTCATCCCGGCGGTTTGTTTTTTACGTTTTTGTTGAAGGTGTTACGGCGGCTGAAGGGTTTTGAACGGCGGTTCACAGGTGGTTTGGTTTGGGTTTCAAGTTTGCAAATTAGTTTTGAGACAGTGGCGGTTTGGCTATGCGTGTTCAGGCTTTGTGAAGGTGAGTATGAGGCTTGGCGAAGGTTTGTTTCTGGAAAAAAAATTTCTTGGTTTTTTTTGTTGTTTCAGTTTTTTTTTGACAAGTTTATTTATGAGCGCCGCCCTCCCCTTCGAAAATCCTCCCCCTTTTATACTCATAGATTTAGGGTTTGGTTTTTGAAAAAAACTCCCTTCCCCCATCCCTTTTCAGTATTTAAGAAAACGCTTTATGATGCTCAGGAAACAAACGAACGAAAATATGAAAGTTTTTTTTGTTGTGGTTCAAAACATGTTTTCTTATCATCATTTTCGGACCTGAACTCTGCTGACATACTTTGGCTTGTGTAGGTACAACTTTTGGTTTGGTTCATTGACTTTTATCCCCTTCCGTGAACATTTGCAGACATCAGTATGAATTCTCGACTCACTTCTCATCTATTTCTGGTGTAAAATTAGCGTTAATCGAGGCGTATTTGTGATGCAGGGTTTTTGTTATTGAACTGCAGCAGGCCTTAGTACCTCTTTTTGCAGGATGCCTTTTTTTATCAGTTTTGGTGTAAAGCCTCGGGGTCAACATTTTTTTTCTTTTACAGGTTGGTGATTGTAGCAGGTTTTTTTGAGTTATGAATGTAACGGGTCATGAGGCTAGTGCATTGCTCGGCGCAGAGAGGTCTGTAGCAACAAAAAAAGAAGCTGCAGCTTAGGATAATTGATTTTTATATATTTCCTTTTCGCTTTGAGTTTTAGGCCATCTATAATCTACATATTGTATCTGCAGATTAAAAAAAAAATTGTAACAATTGTGAAAATTGGTTCTTGGTAATCCAATTGGACTTTTGCCTCCTTTTGTAAGACTTGTAAGGATGAAGTTTAAATTTGACAGAACACAAACTTATAGAATTTGTATTAGGTTTGTAGCCTTTATAGTTCTAGCAAAATGATACACTTTCTTCCAACTTGCAATAAACTCTTGAGACCAAATGTGTTTTGAATGAATCTTAATACCTTTTTTTTGTGAATGAAATTGAAATGTAATTTTGACATATAGTATGAATTTTGGGATTTTGAAGAAAACTAGAAACTATGACTTAAATATTGTAACTAAGACTCAATTATGCATTTAAATTTGAGAATTTTGAGTTTGGGATTAAAACTTGAAATGAAAATTGGAATGAAACTAAAAACTTGAAATGGAACTTGAAATTTGAATTAAAAAAATGAAATTTGAAATAGAAATTGAAATAGAGATAGACTTATGATTAAAAAAATGAGCACGCCATGATAGCTTAAAGAGGAATTTGGAAATTGAACTTGGAATTAGGATTGGAATTAAACACTTGGAAGTAGAAATTAATAAATTGAACAAAATTATGGATTAGGGACTAAAAAAAGAAATTGAAACCTTGTAATTACTTTGAACAAGAAATTGAAACTATGATTAATTAAATTTGGAAATAGGGTTTGAAAATGGATTGAGATGGAAAATAAAAGGGGATGGAAGTTTATAAGTGAATTTAAAATCAAAAATAAGGATTGAAATAAAATTTAGAAATTGAAAAACTTAAAAGAAACAAAAAAATTAAAGAAATAATTATTTCGAGGAAATAAGCAAATAATCTAAAGGGGAAACCTTGGCCGCACGATTCGAAGGGACCAAACTTTCGAAAATCGTTGCCAAAATCCCAAAAGCTCTAAAATGCACCAAGCATGTAAATGGTGAGATGAATGCATGGTGCGAAAAGTTAGGGGTAAAATTTGGAGTGTGACAGTTGCCCCTATTTAAATAACTTCACCAGATAAAATGAGTGATGTTAACTCTCATAAAATCGGAGTGAAAGGTATTTAAATATAGAAATAACCGAAAATTTTGCCCTTAAATGCTATGGCATGCTATGAACTTATGAGGGACTCTTGTTGGGGATATGATACGCGAGATGCAATGAACCCTAGCATGCTGGTTTTTTTTTAATGATGAATATGCTAAATATGGTAAGATGAAGATAAATGCAACGGTGATCCCCAAAAACACAAATGAGGGTGAAGACTCACTGGGGATACCAATATGCTGGGGATGACAAGACGGAAACAGGATGTATTCAAAGTGATATATCAGCAGGTTCAAGTGTAACTGCTGGCACTAAGAATAACAACCGACGAGAAACAAAAACAGAAAACCAGAACATAGGATTAAAGACAAACGGATACCCTATGATAGCAAGAAAAAGGTTCAAAGTGAAAATGTAATGGCTTGATGCGACCTGACACTATGAACAAAAACAGACTATCTGAAGTGATGAGTTAGCAAGTTCAAGGTGGCTGTTGGGGATCCCAATACAGCAATTCGGCGGTTGAGACAGGTAGTTTAAATGACATTGACTCGGCAATTGGGAAAACAAAAATCAACACAACAATTGAGGAAATAATAACAGACATTGTCGACATGGCGGTCGGGAAACAACTCAACACGGAGGTTGAGGAAAATAAATAACAGACATCGACATGACGGTCGGGAAAGAAATTCAACACGACGATTGAGGAAAATAAAAAACAAACACCGACACGGCGGTCGGGAAAGCAATTCAACATGGCGATTGAGAAAAATAAATAACAGACATCGACACGGCGGACGGGAAAGCAATTCAACACGGCAGTTGAGGAAAATAAATAACAGACATCGACCCGACGGTCGGGAAAGCAATTCAAGACGGCGGTTGAGGAAAATAAATAACAGGCATCGACGCGCGGTCAGAGAATAAAATAACAGACATTGACACGGCGGTCGGGAAATAAAATAACAGACATCGACACGGCAGTCGGGAAAATAAACTCAACACGGAGGCTGGGGAAGTAAACAAAAGATATCAACGTCGTGGTCGGGAAATAAAATAACAGACATCGACACGGTGGTCGGGAAATATAAAATAACAGGCGTTGACACGGTGGTTGGAATATATAAAATAACAGGCATTGACGCGGAGGTCGGGAAATATAAAATAACAGGCATCGACACGGTGGTCGGGAAATAAAATAACAGACATCGACACGGTGGTCTGGATAATAAAACAGACATTTACACGGTGGTCGGAAGTAAATAATTGTCATCGATGCGGCGGTCTGGAAATAAAATAACAGACATCGACACGGTTGTCGGGAAATATAAAATAACAGGCGTCGACACGGTGGTCGGGAAATAAAATAACAGACATCGACACGGTGGTCTGGATAATAAAATAACAGACATCGACACGGTGGTCGGAAGTAAATAATTGTCATCAACGTGTCGGTCGGGAAATAAATTAATAGATAAATAATCCCAAGTGATAAATCAACAGGTTCAAGTGTAACTGTTGATACCGAGGATAAAGAAAACAAACACAGTGTTTGGGTAGTGGTCCTGTGCGACCAAGTGATACTAGGAGTAGAATGCGAAAAATTTAAAGATAAATCAAACAGCTCTAGGCGACCAGCTGACAAATAAGAATAAATGTTGGAGTTTTCAACGAGATAAACGACCAACCTCTGGAAATTCCTTACATGAAGAGTTCAAAGAAGAACTTTAGGAACCGTCAGGAAAACACGGGTGCGTGTTGAATTAAACAGCCTTAAATCCTAAGCAAACAGCTTAAAGGATTTATGCCAATGATAATTGGGCTTAAAAGAAATATTGGTGGTACTAAGGTACATATCAATGAGGGCCTCTGCGGGGGATATCAGTCTTATTGGAATAAGACTTTGGTTAACCACACTTCAGGGTGCCCACAACAATGGATTTCAAAATGAAAATTGACAGTAATCTGGACCTGGAGTCAAATAGACGACAACTGGGAAGGGACAAATGATTATGTCAAACGCGTATGATTGAGCATGATGTGAATGATTATGATATATGAATGCTGACTCTATTGAGACAGAGAGTTTTGACAAAACAGGGGAGAGTAGGATCTCAACGCCAATAATTAGACGAGTAATAGAAAGATGCTGGGGAGATGTCTTCGAGCTTGGAAACCAATACTTGGTCCAAGGATCCATCCAAGAGTGCTACCGGCTTCTAATCCCTTATAGGGAATTTTGTAATAATGGCATGAGAGTGTTGCTGCAAGCCAAAGGTTTTTTAGAAGACAAAAGATTTTTTTTTTGTATTTTCAAAGTCAAAGAAATTCGAAAGTTTTCATGTGTTTCCAAAAACAATTTTCTAAACTATTTGTCATTTTCAGAGTTAAATGGTAATTCAGTAAAGACATTTTTCATAACAAAAGAAAATAGGAAGCTGAAAGGCCAAGTTTAAAGGCAAAGGTTGTATTTCATTCAAGAATGGTAGCTTACCAATAGCAAAACTCCATGGGAAATTACAATTTGAAAATCGCAATGGGGAAAGGTCTACATTGAATCCAATGACCACTATAATCCCTAATGACTAAAACCGCCCAACACCTTGCTTCTGACAAGAGCAACTGGATTGGTTATTAGGTAATGATCTTCAATAATGGTAAACACCATCTGATATAGTCAAATGCCTTTGTCCCTAATTTTCGCCTGGACCGCCCTTTCGGATTTTCAATCCAACGGGACGCTCTTTTTTGCCTAAGCCGCCCTTTCGGGTTTTCAACTTAGCGAGCTCTCATTTTTTATTTTTATCCCTAACTTTTGCCTGGATCTCCTTCATAGGTTATGATCCACCGGAATACCCATTTTTGAATAGGTTTCCATTTCTGGTTTTCGACCTATCGGGCTTTATTTAGGCATAATATTTTTTGACTGCATCAGAATTAACCGGGTGTTTTCAGCTATTCTCCATCCATAGTTGTGAGGATTAGGGAACCTCCGGAGAATGCCACCTTCACAACATATGGGCCCTCATAGTTAGGACTCCACTTTCCACGCATGTCTTTGTGGACTGGCAAGATATTCTTAAGTACAAGGTCTCCTTCTTTGAACTCTCAGAGGCGGACTTTCTTGTCAAACGCTTTCTTGATGCGCTTTTGGTACAACTGGCCATGGCACATGGCGGTCATTCTCTTTTCATCAATGAGGTTCAGTTGGTCGTATCTGTTCTGGACCTACTCAGCTTCCTCCAGTTTGGTTTCCATCAAGATCCTCAAAGATGGTATCTCTACTTCGATGGGGAGAACTGCATCCATCCCATACACCAAAGAGAAAGGGGTTGCCCCTGTTGAAGTGTGAACTGATGTTCTGTATCCGTGTAGAGCATATGGTAACATCTTGGGCCAGTCTTTGTAAGTCCTCACCATCTTCTGCAGAATTTTCTTGATGTTCTTGTTCGCAGCTTCAACGGCTCCGTTCATCTTCGGACAGTAAGGAGAAGAGTTATGATGTTCAATCTTGAATGTCCCATACGACTCTTTCATCGTCTTGTTGTTCAAATTGGTCCCATTATCTGTGATGATTCGGCTTGGGATTCCATAATGGCAAATAATTTGGTTCTTGATGAAGCGGGCGACCACTTACTTTGTCACATTGGCATAGGAAGCTGCTTCTACCCACTTGGTAAAGTAATCGATCGCAACCAAGATAAACTGGTGACCATTGGAAGCTTTAGGCTCAATTTCCCCTATCATGTCAATGCCCCACATTGAGAAAGGCCAGGGTGATGATAGAACATTCAAAAGGG
This sequence comes from Lathyrus aphaca, assembly GCA_963966055.1. Taxonomy (NCBI): domain Eukaryota; kingdom Viridiplantae; phylum Streptophyta; class Magnoliopsida; order Fabales; family Fabaceae; genus Lathyrus; species Lathyrus aphaca. The sequence goes on along the minus strand of OZ014521.1, from coordinate 407,522,841 downwards.
TTGGAGGCACGTGCACCTTGTCGGCATAAATCTGGCATTTATGACACTTCCTAGCATATTTGAAACAATCTGATTCCATGGTCAACCAGAAGTATCCAGCTCTCAAGATCTTCCTGGACATGGCATGTCCATTGGCATGTGTTACAAATGATCCTTCATGGATTTCTCTTATCAACAAGTCTGCTTCGCGTTGGTCCCCACATCTGAGCAGAACCATATCATGATTTCTCTTGTAAAGCACATTGTTGCTGAGGAAGAACTTGGACGCCAATCTTCTCAGAGTCTTCTTATCTAAAGTTGTTGCATCCGCTGGGTATACCTGATTTTGCAAGTAGTTCTTGATGTCATAGAACCATGGTTTCTCATTAGTTTCTTCTTCGACCAGTAGATATTAGGCTGGTGTAGTTTTTCGCTCGATTAAAATGAGTGGAGCTTCATTAAGAAATTTGACTTGAAACATAGAGGCCAACATAGCCAAGGCGTCTGCTATTTGATTCTCTGCCCTTGGAACGTGATGGAAAGTGACTTCATCAAAGTATTTAATTAATTCCACAATGTAGGCACGGTAAGGGATTAACTTCTCATCACGGGTCTCCCATTCACCATTGACTTGGTAGATTACCAAAGTTGAGTGTCCATACACTTCAAGGATTTTGATTCTGGTATCAATTGCAGCTTCGACACCCAAAACACATGCTTCATACTCAGCGATGTTATTTGTACATTCAAAACATAATATGGCTGTGAAAGGAGTATATCCACCATCAAGATTCATCAAAACAGCCCCCACACCATGCCCCATGTAATTAGAGGAACCATCAAGCATCATCTTCCATCGAGAACCTGGCTCGGGACCTTCATCTGGACCTGGAACTTCACGGTATTTTATCAACATAATGTCCTCGTCTGGGAAATCAAATTTCAAAGGTTCATAGTCTTCAACCGGTTGATCTGTAAGGTAATCAGACAAAACACTGCCCTTGATGGACTTCTGGGTTACATATTGGATGTCGTATTCAGATAACAACATGTGCCAACGGGAAAGTCTTCCAGTCAAGGCAGGCTTCTCAAAAATGTACTTTATTGGATCCATTTTCGAGATCAACAAAGTAGTGTGACAAATCATATACTGCTTGAGACGTCTGGCCGCCCATGCCAAAGCACAGCAAATCTTCTCTAAAAGTGAATATTTGCTTTCACAATCTGTAAACTTCTTGCTTAAGTAATAAATGGCATGCTCCTTATGATCGGTTTCGTCCTGTTGGCCTAATATGCAACCCATAGATCCCTCAAGTACAGTCAGATACATGAAGAGAGGCTTCCCTAGAGTAGGTGGGATTAAGATAAGAGGTTCCTATAGGTAAACCTTAATCTTTTCAAAAGCCTCCTGACAATCAGAATTCCATGCAATTTCTTGATTCTTTCGGAGTAACTTGAATAAAGGCTCACATGTAGTAGTCATGTTAGAGATGAATCTAGAGATGTAGTTCAATCTTCCAAGGAAGCCTCTGACTTGCTTTTCTGTTTTTGGAACTGGCATCTCTTGAATTGCTCTGACTTTGTCCAGATCTACTTCAATTCCTTGCTGACTAACAATAAAACCAAGTAACTTTCCTGATCGGACACCAAAGGTACACTTAGCTGGATTCAGACGCAGTTGGAACTTTCTGAGATGCTCAAATAACTTCAGGAGATGATTCAAATGATCCTCCTCACTATGTGATTTGGCAATCATATCATCCACGTAAACTTATATTTCTTAATGCATCATATCATGGAAAAGGGTGACCATTGCCCTCTGATAAGTGGCTCCTGCATTTCTGAGACCGAATGGCATAACCTTGTAATAATAAGTTCCCCATGGCGTGATGAAAGTAGTATTTTCCATATCGTCAGGGTCCATCTTGATCTGATTATATCCTGAAAATCCATCCATGAAGGAGAAAACAGCAAAGGTAGCAGTGTTGTAAACCAAAGTATCAATGTGCGAAAGAGGGAAATCGTCCTTTGGACTGGCTTTGTTCAAATCCCTATAGTCCATGCAATTCTAACTTTTCCATCCTTCTTGGGGACTGGCACAATGTTAGCTACCCACTCAGGGTACTTCGCAACTGCGAGGAATCCAGCATCAAACTGTCTTTTGACCTCTTCTCGAATCTTCAGGGCCATGTCTAGTCTTGTTCTTCGGAGCTTTTGCTTTACTGGAGGACAATGTAGTCGAAGAGGAAACTTGTGGACCACTATGTCTGTGTCTAAACCGGGCATATCCTGATACGACCACGCAAACACATCCACATACTCTTTGAGAAGCTTGACCAATCTTTCTCTGACATCACTCCCAAGTGTTGTACCAATCTTGACTTCTTTCTTATCTTCATCGGTGCCAAGGTTGATGGTCTCTACCTGCTCCTTATGTGGCTGAAGATCCGTGTGTTCATACTCAGCCAATCCTGCCAGTTCTTCGGGAACGTCACAACCTTCCTCACTTTCGTCTTCCGCTTGGTAGATGGGCGAATCAAAGTTAGGAGAGAATATAGAGTCATTGGATTCAACAAGGTTTTCATTTGCTCTGCATATGGGAATGATTTGCTTTTATTAAAAGTAAAAACAGAGAGATGCAAGAAAAACTTTTTATTGGTTTTGAAAGATTGCCATTTTCTTTTAAAAGTGAAAAGAGAAAAAGCAGTAAATAAAACAAGACAGGAATTTAACAAAATGCCTTCATTGATTAAATAACTTGAAAATGAGAAGGGGCCCTACAAAATTATCCCATTGCCTTGGGCGAAGCTAGGTGTAATACCTCAAAATTTGCCCTCATATTTACTACCTCAAGTGGCTTATTGCTTCGCATTCATCCGCATTCTCCATTAGATCATAAAGTCACGATCATGCATTTCATTGGCTCCTAAGGCACGAGATCAAAGCTTTTCCTTGTGATATGAGTTCTTTGTATTTAGATGTGATTCATATGGCTAGTCCACTCGAGGTTAAGGAAAAGGTTGAGCTCCCAACATCAGGAGCATATTCCTATTCAGAAGATTATCAAGCTCCGGGTTTTTATCTATTCAGAAGATTGCTCAAAAGCGTGGATTCATGAAGTTATTGGTGTATTATTCAAACAATGAAGTGTGAATTAAGGTTTCTTCTAGGAATGACCAGTTCTCCTTCATTGATCTCCCTCAAAGATTAAGGTTTTAGTTTGTTGTGATTCAACCATCGATTTAAGTTGATTTGGGCTTATTTTGTAGAGATATTTGTTTGTGTATGGCATTTCAAAGTGACTCGAGGAACATGATTTGAAGTATGGGTTTTGGGATTCATCACGTCATCAAAATTTGGGTCAAATAATATAATTCGAATTAAGGGTGGAAAGTGCGTGGTTTCAGTTTATTTTGAAAGCATCATTCAATTTCAAACGCAAGCTTATTTGAAAGTCCTCGATATCCTTTTCAGATCTCATTGTCATTTTCCATTTTTTCGATTCGATTTAATTCATACTAAACCATATTTAATACCCGATATTCATTTTCTCAAGCCTTATCCTTTTCTATAATTCCATATTGTATTCAATAACCAATTTCCACATATTGCCCATAGTCCTTCTTGTCGAGTTTAAAACTCGTTAATTTTATGATTACCATCAAATTCTCATTTGGGCTCATATCACTTAATTGCTAGGCCCATCAACCCTTTTTATGTTTATTGTTTTATTTTACCTTCTTAGTATTAAGGGAATAATAATAATAATAACAAAAAAGACCTCCATTGTTAAGACACATCATAAAAATTCAGCAGGGGATTTTCTTACAACAAACTCAGAAGAAACCTCATAACCAAATGCTCACTGATAACTGAAAAAAGAGGATGTATCAGAAACAGTTACAAAAAGATCAGAAGAAGAAAAAAAAAGATCAAGAACAGAATTTTTAGGCTAACAGAAACGGGATTTTCTTCTCACATTTTCGGCATCTTCAATCAACCATCACTCTCCTGCATCATCAATCTTCACCTTCATGGACTCTTCACAAAAAATTCAGAATCATCACACCTCTTATTAAACATTGTTCATCAACCCTCCTGCGACCTTCATCAGTCAACAATTTCTCTACACTTTTCTTCGAACCCTTCAGTCAACAAAAGCTCATCCATCAATCTTCAACCAACATCTTCAAGAATCTTTCAAATCTGCATCAAGAGCTTCAACAAAAAACTCAGAACCGCAGAGAGTCGAAAAATCATGCGAATAAGGAGAATCGGATTTGAAATAAAGTGGAGCAAGATCGATGAATGGGATGTGCATACCTGAGTCAGAGCCATTGCTTATCGACCACCGCAAACTCGTTCAGCTTAAGCCATTCGATCTGAACCTTTAACATTCTTCTTCACCTTCGCATCACCACCAATCATCAAAACTCAGGAAAACTTCATCATAACCGAACCTGCAAAATCGTTCAAAAATTCACAACCCACCCATATTGAACAATCAGCAAATCAGGTTCTACAGTCTGCAATTTCTTCGCATTCCTTGATCCAATTCATAATTCTTGGATGCGTTTTCAATCTGCGACCTGAAAATTCAAGAATATAGGCACATATCAATTCGCGACATCGACAACACCAACAATTTCAAAAGGGTGTAGTAGAAGAAGAGAAGATAGCGAAGAGTTGCGAGGGATTCAATTTCGACGACATACCTAAACAAAATCACAATTCGGTACAAAACTGGAGCAAACCACATTGAGCTTGGATCTATGGAGATTGAGGTGTCGTGGATTGTATGACCTAGTGGCAAGGTGAACGCACCATCACCACCGACTAAGCAACATCGCGGCCAACCCTGTCTATCCAGAATGTTTATTCGCGAGAAGCCACAAGTCATGGTGTTTTCGATGAGTTTGAAATGGAGAAGGTGAGCGATTCGGTGGTTGTCGTGGTTCTGGCGACGATTTTCGAAGCATCAAAGAGGGAGAGCGATGAAGGAGGTAATGAGAAGCAAGAATGAATGGCGCCGGTGGAAGATGCGGCCGCCGTCAAAGTTTTAGCCGACGCCGATGTATATGGAGAAGAAGAAGGATATCAGTGGCGTCACAAGGTCGGAGGAGGTCCCGGCGAGGTTTGTTTGTTCGAAGAAGAGTCAAGGCGCTGCAGATTTATGTCGATCGGAGCAAATGAGAAGGACGACGATGTTGTTGTGCTTTGACGGAAAATTTTTCTTTTGAAGATGAAGGTTACGGCGCTATTTGTTTCAGAAAAGACAAAGGATGAGGGTGAAGACCAACTGAAGTCAGTGTTATGCGTTTCCTTCATTTTTTATTAGGGTTTCATAAAATGGTGGACCGGGCTTTGGACATTTAGCCTCACGGATCTCCTATTGACACCCTACGTTTCCAACATACGCCTCAACCTATTCCATTTGCTCGGATTGGGCCTCCCCTAATGGAAATTATATTCGGACCGTTGTTTTCCCAACCTACACCCCCTGTGCTAGTACAAGGGTTTGGGCCTAGAGCCCTTATTTTATTTCTGCACCATATATTTTTAATGTGAACCCCCGTGTTCTTTATTTCTTTTAGAAATTCATACATAGATTTCTTAATTAATTTTCTTGAAAAAAATATGGATTAAGTTTCTTATTAATTCATTTTTGTGGATTAGAATATTAATCCATTTCTTGAAAATTTTAATTAGAATTTTTGCACTAATTTTAATTAGTGTTTAGGACTAATTATGGATTAAAGTGGTTCATGAGCCGTTTTTTTGATCGATAATGGATCGATTTTGATTATGGTGGATCTTCACAAAGCAATTATGGAAGATAAGCATTTATTTTGCTTATGGAGATTAAATTCCTTGCTTGAAGTTTTATTTTGGATTTCTTTTATGTGAAGAATCGGCACTTCGATCAAGTAAGTAATTCCGATTTTTTTCGACTTTAACGCACCATTTTAGTCGTATGCGGCTTAGGATCATATAACTTAAGGTGCATATTGAGCCATTCCACCTGAGGCACTGGATTTATTTGTGATTTATGATGTTATATGTCGATTTCGGAGCTTAGGGATTAGATTACGAATTATAGGATTCACTTCGTTTCACTTTCCCTTAAATCACCATTTTTTGCCCGTTTCGTCGCAATTATTAAAAATAGTTTTAGGTGTGATAAAATTCTGGAAAACTTCATGAGTGATCCTCATCCTCTTAATTAATTTATCATATTTTTTGTTTCCATATTTGAAGGGTTTTAGTAATTAATTTGGATTTTTCATTCCAAGCTGTCCCAAAAGGAATGGTATTGACATAAGAGACCAAAACCATTTTTGCCCATAGGTGTGAGACCTATTTTTTGTGTGTGATTAAATACTAGAATTTGTGAAATTTTAATACTCCTTAGGCATTTGTTTTATAATTTTTGGTGTCATTTTTGATCCATTTTGTGGAGTCGTTTTTCGGTGATCATGTCTTATTATCTCAATCGTTAAGTAATTGTTTTAGCACTTTGGTGCATAATTTTGTGAAATCCTTTTAGACCATGTTAGATACTAACTTCAACATTCCAGAGATTTAATTTCATAATTTTTAGAGCCTTCTTGCTATTTTTCCATGTCAGCTAGATCATAGGTTGTTTTATGTGTTTATTTGTCCCATAACCTAGATATTAGAAAGGCATCCATGCCATTTTCTTGAGGGACTTTTTGGTAACTTTAAGGAGTTAATTATATGTCACTTTTAAGAACTGAATTCCAGTTATATGTCACTTTTTGAACCATACTCATTTGGTTTGTTTTGGTGTTTCAAAGTGCATACTTATGTGAATATTTTAACCTAAACTAGCTTCTCTTCTCCTCTAATTGTTAACATGAATTATGTGAGAATCATTAATTCCTATCCAAGCATTCTAATTTCATATCATATCTTGTATGTTACTGATCCATAATCATTTCATGCATATTCACCTGCTATTCATCTTTAACTTGCATCATTTGTGATCTTATGCGATGTTTGCTCATTTGTTCCCACATCTTCTTATCCTTATTCAATAGGACTAAATCAGTGCATCCATGATGGTATATTCATTCATCCTCATTCATATGTATTCACTACTGACTTTGATGTTCATTTCATGTATTAATTCATGCTTGTAAGCCATACGCATTCATACTTCATCCATAAACCCTAATTTGCATTTAGGTGAACTTAGGTGAACGTTTTGTACATAGTTTGACATAGTTTAAATTTTTGAGGTATCCTAGCATACCTAGGGACCTGTAGCATGTAGCTACTGATTTTAGGAGTCATGTAACCTTTAGGTACCTTCACCTTTAGACTTAGCTCTTATTTTGAACCCTAGTTCCATTCTAGGGCATTTATGGTACTTAATCGCTTTTATGCTTTGATTTACTTTCAATATGCATTGTCATGCTAATTTTTGTTTTGTAGGGGGGAAGATTGAGGTAAGCCTCACTTCATTCCTATCTATTATGCATTATAATTGTGTTTTCCTTAGCATATTATGCTTGTGTTTGTATAGGTTTCCCCATTTTTTAGAACCAACTTAACTTCCTTAGGAAGTAAGTTGAGTTCTAATTCTCTTTTCTTCTTTTTCTTTTCTTCCTTAGGATTAGAAAACCTCACAAACCATTAGGACCACTTGTAAACACCACAAATTTGCCCTCACCCATTCACACCAAGGCTTGTGATCTTTTCATATACATAAGTTCAATCATAGCATCTCATATTGCATATTTGCTTCACTGCATTGGTTCTAAGTCATTTGCATCTAGGGTTTGTGATCTGAGCAATCCAAGAGCTTCTTGAGCCACTCCAAAGGTCTTCAATCATTTAAAAGGGGTCCATGTATGTTCAAGCATCATATTATATCCTCTCAAAGTCAAAGAAGCCAAAAAATCACAAGAACTGAGATTGGCATGGAAGCAGAGCCAGGTTTAACTGCACAGATGACCTAGAATTAGGGTTTTGGTTTCAAAGGCCATAACTCCAATTTTTTTTGGTCATTCTTGTTTCTATTGGTCTATATATGGTATAGGGATCATGCATATCAATTTTCATGAAGAAATTCAATGGGGAAGGCACCTGATTAAGAGTTGACTTTTTGAGCAAGTCAGTGCAAAATCAGGGCATCTGAGGCCCTCAATGACCCAACCAAAGGGTGTTCATCATCATTTTGATTATGTATGATCTTTATTTGATCATAGAAGATGTTGGAAGTTCACAAAAGTGAAGAATTTCAAGCCATTTGCAAGTTGACTTTGTGGGAAAATGACTTGTAATGGAAACTTGCCATTTTGGGAAACTTTTTCAACCCTTGGTTTTTGATTCAAAAATGCTTCAAATGGGAAAACTTTGGTCATGAAAGTTGTAGAATGGATCATTACCTTTTCAAAAAGTACAAGAACTCATTCTAATTCATTTTGGATCAAAAGTTATGGCTTGTCAAAGTTGGCCAAAATCACATAATTTCAAGTTATGCACCAAAGAGGCAAAGTTGCAAAACCACTTGCCAAGACAAATTGTGCTATCAAATGGACTTCTAATCTTCATACAAACATGAACCAATGTCTAAAAGTCAGATTGCATCAAAAGTTTGCTCATTTTTATGACTTGTGGACCAAGAAACTTCAAAAGGGCCAAAGTTGATTAAAGTTGCAAAACCTCACTCAAACCCTAATCCATGTGCTGGTTGACTTCAAAGTTGATCCTATGGTTCTCCTCACTTCTTGCTGCGCAGGACACCCCTCTTGTCCTTGGCTAGCCATGAGCCCATACCTCTCTTACACAAAGCTTGACTTTTTGGCAAAAGACCCATACCAATCACAATAGGGCACACCAACTCCACAGACCTATCCATGAGTGATAAGTGGACCAAAGGCAAGCCATAACACATAACAATTCATGCTGAAACACACTCCAAGCCATAGTTACCAAAAATCCTCCAAACTTGCAAAACCATTCGAAACACACAGCACAGACTTCAAACACAAAAACAAACTCCACCATTGATCTCAAAATGTTCCACTAACCACTAACCACAAACCACCATTTATTTTTATTTTTTGCATTAAAAATTATTTTTAAATTATTTAAATGTTTATTTTTAATTAATTAATTGAGATTAATTAATTAAAAATACATTTAAGTATTTAAAAATCACAAAAAAATTCATATAGCATTTAGAAACATTTAGAAACATTGTCCAACTCTCAAACCAAATTTATTTTTTGTTCTTGATGCCCTTTGCTCATTTTCTTTGGAATTAATTCCCTTTTTAGGCAATATTTTGGTTCAATCTTCAAAAATACATTTCTTCCTAGCCATTGAGAGTTGGACAATGATTCTTTTTGCATTGCATCTTGCATAACATGTAGTTTATAGGATAAAATTGGCTTGAATTGATCTTGCATTTTCAATTTATTTTGCATTTTTTCTTGACAAGGTACCTTAAAACCCTAGCAATCTTAGGAAATTCATAACTTTCAATGGATTAAGAGTTGGGTCCCCTCCTTTGGGCAGTGAATTTGTATGGGTCTAGGGTTCCTTTGATTGCATTTTCAAGTTTTTATCATGTCATTTGCTTCTGGTTTTGGATTTTTGCTTTGTATGTTGCATATAACCCTAATTCATGCCTTCCTTTGCATCCATCTTCCAATTGCTTGCATACCATGACTTGCCATGACATTTTGTGCATTCATTTGATTTATAATACATCTTAAGACACACTAGAATCATGTTTGATCATTGCATCTTTCATTTGCCATGTTATATGTCTCTTGCATTCCATAACTTTTCATGAACATCCATGGTTCAAAACATGCTTCTCTTGCATCCATATGTTTGTATGATCATTCTAATGCCTTGCCTCATGTTTACATCACCTCTTAGCATCACTCAAATCATGTTTAGGCTCCTGGTTTTGGTTTGCATCATCACATTGCATCTCATTTGCATTGCATTTCATTTCTTTATTAACTTTTCAGGTGGTAAGTTGTATTGAGAAGTGAATTTGCCTTCACTTCTCACAATCTCTTTTCATCTCTCTTATGCATCATTGCTACATTTTATCTTTTGCTTTGGATTGAGATTTCTCATTCTTGTTCATCTTACCTTCTTTCTTCAAGCAACTTGTCTTCTTAAGTGAAGCAAGTTGTTTTGCTTCTCTTTGCTTCTTGCTCCTTTCATCTTGTTCCTCCTTGGTGGCCTTTGAAGATTCTTTCTCTCTTAAGCCTCATAAGCCCTAGGACCTCCAAGTATGATAACATTTAGGGTTTGATTAGTCCCCCATTTAGCTTTCACCTTTGTGTCATCTTTTGAGTCCTCTCTTCTCATCTCATAATCAGGGACTAAACCCTAAAGGTTTTAAGGCTTTGTGATTAAGCTTATGCCTGCATCCTTCTATTAGGATGGAGTGTATAACTTTAATCCTAAGTGTTAAACCCTTAATGTGTTTAAATCCTTTAATCAATCCACTTAATAATCATCAAGACATCCAGCTTGTAACTTGGGCCTTGCATTAGGGCTCTAATTCTTCCTTAATTGGCTAAGAAGGACTAACCCTAGTGTTAATGGACAAGTCCCCCTCAAGTTGTCTTACAAACCATAAAAAATCACTTCTTCATCTTATCATTAACTAAAATCCACTTAATAAAGGCTTTGTTTTGTCATGAGGTTAATCCCTAATCATGGATTAAGTTGAGGAGTCTTCCTCAGCTTAAACATTCTCATCTATTATCCTTCTATTGGGATGGTGTAATGAGTCTGTTTAATCCCTGATTATGGCTTAATCTCATTACTCAACACTAAACAAAAATACCAAAAACATCTAAATAATTGCAAGTAGGTTAATGACCTTAATCCTACATCAAAGGTGATTAAGTGTGAGATGCTGACTTCACACTTAAGGTATTCTCATTACCCCTAATCAGAGGGAGGATGTGATGCGTTTACTAACCCATTGGTTTAGGCTTAAGCTCATTAACTTATGACAAACATCAAAAAGCAATAAAAGACTAAAAATACAAAAACAAACAATAATCGTCTCTTCCGGGATTCTTTTCTCATCTCATTCATTCATAAACGAGAACTCGCTTCTTCCGTCTAATGCAAGACAGTTTGCACCTAAGCCAGACAGGTCATACACTTGAGCATAGGCAAGTAAGCAGTTCATCAGTCAATTCATCCTTCAGTCTCTTTGGGTCGAACTACGGTGTTCTGACTTCCTCATTGCACGAGAGGATACGTAGGCATAACTTAACAGTTATCGAACAAAAGTCTCTGTATATCCCCCCCTCCTTCCAGCATCATTCTTTTAAGCCTCAAAGTCTTGAGCTTCACTCCTGTTCTTACACTGACACTCTCTTATACACTTCACACTTCTTTTACACTGACACTTGCATTTTTTTCCAGCTATGATACACAAATTGCACTGACACTACCCCTTTAAAGCACAAATCTTTTAAGCGTGGATCCCATCGAGTATGGCGGACAATCTGGGTGCTAATACCTTCCCAGGTTGTAACCAACCCCCTTTCTCGGTCTCTCTGGTTCGCAACCGTCTTATCCATATCTTTTCTTAGGTTTATGCAGCATTACCTTTCCTCCGGGATAAAAATGCCTAGCTGGCGACTCTATTCATTCTCTTTTCTTTCGCCGACCGTTCGCGTCTGTACCCCTTCTGACCTGAGGTGTCATTTGGCGGGAGCGACAGCTTGGCGACTCTGCTGGGGACCCTTATACTGTAACCAGGGCTTCTGGTTCTTTTTGTGGGTTCCTCCTAGCGCTTGTTTGATTTGTGTTTACTGGGGTGTTATGTTCTAATTATGTTTGTATATTTGTTTTATTTACTGCTTTGTGTACAGTTATTTATTGCTTTCTTTACAGCTTTATATATCATACTGTCATACTGTTATCCGGCTGGATCTGGTTTATTGTTTTGATGGGTGGGGTTCTATTGAGAGCTTAAGGTCCTATACCTGGGACCTGAGTGACACCTAGGCTAGAGTGGTTCATGTTCTTTCCCATTCCATTTCGGTCTGGTACGGGAATATGAAACACGGTTCAGATGTGGGTTTCTTCTTGAGAACTCTGTGCTACAGATTTCCTGTAGTGCTAGGGCTATCTGGGAAGCCTGCTAAGTCTGGATGACCTTTATTATTGAACTTCAGAAACTGAGGTGAATTAGAGGAGGATCTTTTATGGTTATTGTAAACACTGTACCTCCGGGTTAGAAGTGTTTACACTTCTCATAACTGATCCAAGTCTGAGGATCCTTGTTTTAGAACATCACCTGTGAGGGGGTTGGGCTATTTACAGGTTTGCAGGAACCCTTTGGCCACATCATACCCTGTTACCTATTGTGTTTAAGAATGATTCACTTTAGACAGTTCTTGTGATTTAACCCTGGACATGTGACTCTTTATTTGAGTCCCCCACCTTGGTTACTGGATTTCTGAACCTCCATCTGGATTTCTTGAACATACATGGGCCTTATATATCAAGGCAGTAATCAGATCCAGCTTGATCACAAACCCTTGCATATCATTTGCATACTCATCATTGCATCATTTAACATTTGTTTATTTGATTTTCAGGGTATCCATATTACATTTGGCTTGGTTTTGACCCCTTCATCTGCATAGACCCTTGTTCACCAGTTATCTGCTTCAGCTATCTTCATCAGTGGTTTGCTTCAGTTACTTTCATCATCAGCCTATCAGTGGTTCATCTCCAGTACCAGTCTTCATTATCAGCATCTGTTTTCAGCTCTTCATCAGCAGTTATGGCACCCAAGAAGAGCAACATTTCATACCACTTCTTTGAGCCTATGCTGGCTGGCATCAGGCAGGTCCAGGCACTTATCACTCCAGACCATATCCCATTATTCAGAGAGCATTATGGAGGCATCCTTGATATGGTTATGGACTTGGACCCTTCTCAGAGGAGTTTGATCCACACTTGCCTACAGTTTTATGACCCTCCTTTGAGATGCTTCACCTTTCAGAACTTTCAGTTGGGACCTCTGCTAGAGGAATTTTCATCACTAATTGGAGTGCCTATTAAGGGTGGGATTCCCTTCAACCCTGAGATGACCTCTCCCAGCAATGGAGAGGTGGCAAAAGCACTATACCGAGAGCCTATTGTGATTGAACAGAACATGACTACAAAGGCTGGAATCCCTGGCTTGCACTTGGACTTTCTGACTTCTCAGGCCATCCTGAAGGCCTCCTTGGGAGAATGGAAGGCAGTTTGTGCATTGTTAGCCCTCAGTATATATGGGGTTATACTTTTTGCAGATGAGCCCAAGTTTATCAGCAAGAATGTTATTCATCTCTTCCTTTTGAGAAACCCAGTACCCACCTTGCTGGGAGATTTCTATTATTCTATTCACCACAGAAATGAGAAGCGGAGAGGGAGATTGGTGAGATGTTGTGCTCCTCTATTCCATACCTGGCTGCTTAAACACTTACCCAAGACTGATGCCTTCCTGAACCCTCACCAACAGAAGAATTGGGCCAGGAGGCTTATTGCTTTGACCTCATATGACATCAGATGGTGCATCCAGAGTACCAAAGGCAGGGACATAATTACAAGTTATGGGCAGTACCCCAATGTACCTCTAGTAGGAGTTAAGGGTTGCATCAACTACAATCCTTTGTTGTTTAAGAGACAATTGGGCTATGCTTTGGTCCACCCTCCCAGAGTGCAAGATCTAGCTGAAACCCTGTATTGTGAGATAAAGCCTAATCTAGCTGTTGTCAGACAAGCATCCTGGGCTTGGGACAACATCCAGACCAAAGGGATGGCCATTCTTGGGAGATGCAATAATGTGGCTTCAGCTCAGTATTATGAGTGGTCTCATGCTAGAGCTCAGATTTCTGGGATGCCTTTTACCATTGAGGATGCACCTGGACCATCCATAGTACCACCTCCAGCCACTGTCAGCCTGGAAGAATTTGAGAAGCTGAAGGAAGGAATGAGAATCTGTCTCAAGCTCTGAAGAAGACCCTCTGGGAGAGGAGTGATGGTCGTATAGACATTGAGAGGTTGGAGAAGCTCAGAATGGAACATCTAGCCAAGATTGAGAAAGCAGAAGACTACATCAAGAAATCAAGAGCTGGGGAGCAAATATTGAAGAATGCCTGTAAAGAGGCCCAGTTTCAGAAGGCTAGGACCGATCTCTATCTGGAGGAAAGTCAAGCTAGGTGGGTCAGGATCACTGAAGCTCGCACTCAAGAAGATAAGAGAACTCAAGCCAGGATTGAGCAGTTGGAGGCTAATGAAAAGAAGCAACATGAGGCTTTGCTGGCAGCCCAGAAGGAAATTTCAGAATTGAAGCTTAGGGCTGGTGTGAAAAGGTCAAAGGACCAAGACAGGCACAAGAAGCTGACCACTGTTATTGCCACCAGGAACCTTCTTATCAGAAACATCACAGAGCATCCGGCTGGTCCTGTAACTGAAGCACTTTTGAAGGAGGTTAAGGAGGATGAGTTTGGCTTAGATGTTTGATCACTTTGTTTGTTGTTATTTCCATTTGATGTACTTTTCTTTTATGTTGTATTTTGACCCTTCAGGGGCATATGTTGTAAAAACAAACTATGTATGATTCACCATTTGTAATATATTTGTTAGTTTGTTTCACTGAGTTCTCTTTCTCTCAAGCAAACATCAAAGTATATTCCTCAGGGTCTGGAAAGGTCAAAACCAAGTGCCAAGCCGGATACCTTGGAAAGCAAATAAGCATACTGCATTGCATACTAACTTTTGTTTTGTTTTGTAGGCTTTTGTTTTGTTGTTACTAACTCTGTTGTGGTTCAGGAATTATTGCTCGCCGTCGGGTGTTCCCTCTCAACCGTCCTCACAGGTATCCTACTCGCAACAATCTTCCTGGTATCCAAATGGATCAAGTACTGCAAGATCTGACAGAGGTCAGAACTCAGATGGCTAATGAAAGAACAGAGATGAGAAACCAAATGACCCAGTTCATGGAAGTAATGAATGGCTTGGCTCAAAGTCAAGAGAGGTTAAGGGCATTGGTAGAAAGACAAACTCCAGAAGAACCCCATCTGGGAACTGGAGGAACAAGTAACAATGAAAGGGGACAGCCTCATGTTAATCCACCAGTATATGGGCCTCATCTACATCCAGAAGTCAACATCCCGGTAAATGTGCAAGGAAATAATACTGGAGGAAGGATCTTACAGGAAGACCCCTAAGAAGAACAGTTTACTGTAATGGGAGCTGGGGATGAAGCCTATGATAGGAGGTTTGATGAAATTGCTTAGAAGTTGAGATCTCTGGAGTCTCAAAATTCCCTAGGTTTTGATGTCATGGATATGGGGCTAGTGGATGGGGTAAGGATTCCCCACAAGTTTAAACCCCCGTGCTTCGAGAAGTACAATGGAACTTCCTGTCCACGAACCCACTTACAGTCCTTTCTGGGGAGACTTAAGGCATACACCACGGATGAAAAACTATGGATGTTTTACTTTGAAGATAGTTTGACTGGGGCTTCAAGGGAGTGGTACTCTCACTTGACCAGAGCTACTATCAGATGCTGGAAAGACTTAGCTGAAGCTTTCATCAAACAGTACCAATACAATCTGGACATGGCTCCTAACAGAACCCTTCTGATGGGAATGTCTCAATCCTCTAGGGAAAGCTTCAGGGAATATGCCCAAAGGTGGAGACAACTTGCTGCTGCTGTCCAACCACCTATGTCGGAAAGAGAAATGGCCGACATGTTTATGAACACTCTGCAAGGAACATATATTGATAGGCTAGCTGCTTTTTCTTTCACCAGCTTCACTGACGTAGTCATAGCTGGAGAAAGAATTGAAAGCCTCCTGAAGATGGGTAAGATTTCTGATAATGGTGCAAGATCGTCAAGTAATCCCAGGAAGCCTTTTGTGGGACCTAGAAGAACTGGTGAGACAAATGTCATCCATGCCAACAGGGGCAGACCTCAGTATGTTCATAGATCAGTAGCAGCTGTCACAATTCCAGCTCCGATTCCTCAGCAACCAGCATATCAACCACAACAACAACCACACTATCAACAGCAAGTTCAGTATCCGCCACAGAGAAACTACAACAACAACAACAACAGCAATCAACAACAAAGACCTTTTCAACAAAGACCACCACAGGCAAATAGGGTGATTGATCCTATCCCTATGCCATATGCTGCCTTATTGCCATAACTCCTGAAGCTCAACTTGGTTGAGTTAAGGACATTGGCACCTCCAGATCCTTCCAACCTTCCAAGAAATTATGATGTCAACGCCAGATGTGCTTTTCACTCCAATGCACCTGGCCGCAATACTGAGAAGTGTAGGGCTTTACAAATGAAGGTTCAAGATCTGGTGGATTCTAAAGCCCTCAACTTTGCACTTCCACCAAATGTTAACAAGAATCCCATGCCCAATCATGGAGATCCAAGAATTAATGCCATTGAGGAAGACAAGCCATCTTTCTTGATAACCAGTGTTGGACAGATTCGAACACCACTGGTAGAAATTAAAGCTCAGCTTTTAGAGTGCCAGATGTTCCCCGGGTGTGAGCTCGGTTGTGGTTATTGCAACATTTCGGTCAACGGGTGTGATAACTTGAGAAACGGCATAGATGGTCTTATCAAAAGTGGTATACTCCAGATCACAACAACGGTGCCTACAAATCCAGCAATTCCTCTAACAACAATTCCTGACCCTTCTACAACTGCAACAACAATCATTCCAACCAATTCATTAATATCATCAACAATGGCTCCGTCCATCACTTCAGCAAACCAGATATCAACAACCATTCCTTCTACAACATCAGCACCCATTTATTCAGCAGAATCTTCTACAACGCCAACAGAAATTAATGAAGATATCTCAGCAGTCACCATTTACTATGATCCATCAAAATTTCCTCCAAACAACAGCTTTCAACAAATAGTGGCACCTCCTGCCAGGTCACCAGTCACCATTTACTACGATCCGCACACCATTTCAGTACCCTCCTCTGCTGCAGTCAGTCCAGTTACCATCACAGTGCCTGGACCAGTTCCATATGAAAGCAGTAATGCCATACCCTGGCATTATGGCTCTGACCTCTACTGCAACGGGGAGAAAATTACTTTGGATTCTTCAACCTCTTCTCCACAAATTGATAATGTCGGGGGAGGCGGAGGCTTCACTCGAAGCGGACGCCTTTTTGCCTCACAAGTGCAAAGACCTAATGCCGAAGCAGAAGCTGCTGCCAAAGCAAAAGGAAAGAGTGTGGTATTTGAAGAGCCGGCTGTCAAAGAAACTCAGAAGACATCTTTTGAACAAGATGTAGACGAGTTTATGAGAATCATAAAGAGAAGTGATTACAAGGTGGTGGATCAGCTTCACCAAACTCCCTCAAAGATCTCCATATTATCCCTGTTGATGTGTTCTGAAGCTCACAGGAATGCATTACTGAAAGTCCTGCACGCATCATACGTGCCAGAGGAGATCACTGTTAATCAGCTAGAAACCGTGGTAGCGAATGTCAACACCAGTCATGGACTGGGCTTTACCAATGTTGACTTAACAACCGAGGGACGTAACCACAACAAGGCTTTACACATCACTCTAGAATGCAAGGGTGCTGTCTTATCTCATGTACTGGTGGACACTGGGTCTTCACTCAATGTTTTACCAAAGAAAGCCTTAGTGAAGCTGGAGTATAATGGCTTGGCATTGCGTCCAAGTAATCTGGTGGTGAGAGCTTTTGATGGATCTAAAAGATCAGTGCTTGGGGAGATTGATCTGCCTGTGATGATTGGCCCACAGACCTTCAAAATTACCTTCTATGTGATGGACATTCAGCCGGCCTACAGCTGTTTGTTGGGTAGACCTTGGATCCATGCCGCTGGCGCAGTCACGTCTACCCTTCACCAGAAGCTGAAATTCGAGTGGGAAGGCCAAATCATCACTATCTGTGGGGAAGAGGACATCTTTGTTATCCATCTGGCTACGTACAAGTATATTAAAATGGATGGATAAATCCATGAAACCATGAGCCAGGGATTTGAGGCCCTGAACATTAATGAAGCATCTGCTGTACTGGGAACTTCCATGACGTCTTATCAGCAAGCCAGGAAGGTTGTTGAGGAGGGTACTGCCCAAGGCTGGGGCAAGCTGTTGCCTGTGGAGAAGAAGGAGGACAGATTTGGGTTGGGTTACAAACCAACTCAACAAGATCAATCAGAGGCTGCTAAAAAGCCCAATTTTGTCAGCGGGGGGATGCTCACCCCAGATGCAGTGAACAACTTGGAAGATGAGTCGGAAGATGAGCACAACCTGGAGAGTTGGATACGTCCAAGGACCCCGGGGAGCCATATCTCAAACTGGTCTTCCCAGGAAATTATAAGGGTTACTCCTGCAGAGTAATTATTATTTCCTGTATATTTTAAGCATGCATCAAGTCTTGCATCTTGCCCAAGATGTCAAGGCTCATTTTGTAATTGGGCCATCTTGTAATTTTGGGCAAACAGATCAATCAATGAATATCGGACATCTTTTGCACATGAGTCTTTTTCTTTTCCGCTCATTGTTTTTCCATTTTTCTTTTTGTACAAAAATAAAATGGGAATGTTTTCCAATATGATAACTTCCTTTCACTTTTTCTAAACAAAGATTAAAATCGATCACTAAAATGAACAATCTAAACCCTTGCAGAGAGTGCCTTTCAGACTGCACCGACAACAACACAGTTATGGCTTCGTATGACTTTGACAATCCAATCAATCAAGCTGATGAAGGGGTTGAAGAAGATTATGAGATTCCTGAAGAGCTAGCCAGGTTATTAAGGCAAGAGGAGAAGGTTATCACTCCTCATCAGGAGGAGATTGAAGCGGTTAATCTTGGTACAGAAGAAGATGTGAAAGAAGTTAAGATCGGAGCCTGCTTACAAGACTCAGTAAAGGAACAACTGATTGACATGCTTCGTGAATATGTGGATGTGTTTGCTTGGTCTTATCAGGATATGCCAGGGTTAGACACCGATATTGTTATGCACAAGCTGCCTTTGAAAGAAGACTGCCCGCCAGTAAAACAGAAACTGCGCCGTACTCGCCCAGATATGGCAATGAAGATCAAGGAAGAGGTACAAAAGCAGTGAGACGCCGGGTTCCTCGCTGTAACTAGCTATCCACCATGGGTTGCTAATATTGTACCTGTGCCTAAGAAGGATGGCAAAGTGAGGATGTGTGTGGACTACCGGGATCTGAATAGAGCCAGCCCGAAAGATGACTTCCCTTTACCTCACATTGATGTATTGGTCGACAATACGGCTCAGTTCTCGGTGTTCTCCTTCATGGACGGATTTTCAGGATACAATCAGATCAAGATGTCACCTGAAGACATGGAGAAGACAACTTTCATCACACCCTGGGGCACGTTCTGTTACAAGGTGATGTCGTTCGGACTGAAGAATGCTGGTGCAACATATCAACGGGCTATGGTAACATTATTCCATGACATGATCCATAAAGAAATCGAATGTTATGTGGATGACATGATTGCCAAGTCCCTCACAGAAGAAGACCACCTGGTAAATCTGTTGAAGCTATTCAAGCGTCTGAGGAAATACCAACTGAAATTGAACCCCAATAAATGCACATTCGGGGTGCGATCCGGTAAGCTGCTGGGATTTATCGTAAGTGAAAAAGGGAATGAAGTTGACCCTGATAAAGTTAAAGCCGTTCAAGAAATGCCTGCACCAAAGTCAGAAAAAGAAGTTCGGGGGTTTCTAGGTAGATTGAACTACATTTCACGGTTCATATCTCACCTTACTGCAACCTGTGAACCCTTATTCAAGCTGTTAAGAAAAGAACAAACGGTCAGGTGGAACGAAGACTGCCAGAGGGCTTTTGATAAAATCAAGGAATACTTACAGGAGCCTCCAATCCTTATGCCTCCAGTTGAAGGAAGACCTCTAATTATGTACTTGATAGTATTAGAAGAGTCAATGGGGTGTGTGCTGGGCCAGCATGACGAGTCTGGTCGAAAAGAGTATGCAATATACTACCTAAGCAAAAAGTTTACCGACTGTGAACAACGTTATTCACTGCTCGAGAAAACTTGTTGTGCTTTAGCGTGGGCTGCTCGCCGACTAAGGCAGTATATGTTGACCCACACTACCATGTTGATCTCAAAGATGGACCCAATTAAGTACATTTTTGAGAAGCCAGCACTTACCGGACGGGTTGCAAGATGGAAAATGATCCTCACAGAATATGACATTCAGTACACATCTCAAAAAGCCATCAAGGGCAGTGTATTGTCTAATTATCTTGCTGAGCAACCCATTGATGATTACCAGCCTATGAGATTTGACTTCCCCGATGAAGAAATCATGTTCATAAAAGCAAAAGATCATGAAGAGCCTGTTCACACTGAAGGGCCTGACCCAGAAGAGGAATGGACTATGATGTTTGATGGGGCTGTTAATATGAATGGTCGTGGTGTTGGTGCAGTACTCATTACACCTAAAGGAGTTCACATGCCTTTCTCGGCAAAACTCACCTTCAACTGCACTAACAACGAAGCTGAATAGGAAGCTTGTATTATGGGTCTTGAGGAAGCCATTGACCTCAGGATCAAGACTTTGACTGTGTTCAGAGATTCAGCTCTGGTAATTAATCAGACCAACGGCAAATGGTACACACACCAGGATCATCTGATACCTTACAGGGATTATACAAGAAGGTTTCTGACTTTCTTCACAATAGTCAAGCTTGAGTATATCCCTCGAGACGAGAATCAATTTGCAGATGCTCTTGCTACCATTTCATCCATGATCAAAGTTCAAGCTGCCAACTTTGTGCCTCAAATTGCAGTATCCAGACTTGACAGACCAGCATTTGTGTTTTCGGCAGACGTTGTCAAAGATGATAAGCCTTGGTTCCATGACATCAAATGCTTCTTGGAGGATCAGACATACCCACCTGGGGCATCTTCCAATGATAAGAAGACATTAAGAAGGCTTGCTGGTAGTTCCTTCTTGAATACTGATGGTTCCCTCTACAAGAGAAACTTTGATCTGGTACTCCTCAGATGCGTTGATAAAACAGAAGCAGACCTGTTAATGCACGAGGTGCACGAAGGATCCTTTGATACCCATGCAGGAGGGCATGCCATGGCCAAGAAGTTGCTAAGATCAGGCTATTACTGGATCACAATGGATGCCGACTGTTGTGTTTATGCCCGAAAGTGTCATAAATGCCAGATTTATGCGGATAAAGTGCATGTACCTCCCAATCCTTTGAATGTGATGTCTTCACCTTGGCCCTTCGCCATGTGGGGCATTGACATGATTGGCAAGATTGAACCAACTGCTTCAAACGGACACAGATTCATCCTGGTTGCCATTGATTATTTCACCAAGTGGGTCGAAGCAGCTTCCTATGCAAATGTTACAAGGCAAGTGGTAGCCCGATTTCTGAAGAGAGACATCATCTGTTGGTATGGAGTTCCCGAGCGAATCATTACTGATAATGGTTCCAATTTAAACAACAAAATGATGGCAGAACTGTGTCGGGACTTCAAGATCCAACACCACAATTCTTCTCCTTACATGCCAAAGATGAACGGCGCTGTAGAGGCAGCTAATAAGAATATCAAGAAGAATGTACAGAAGATGGTGGTTACCTACAAAGACTGGCATGAAATGCTACCGTTTGCCTTGCATGGGTACCGTACGTCAATCAGAACACCCACTGGGGCAACACCGTATCAACTTGTGTATGGTATGGAGGCAGTCCTACCTGTTGAAGTTGAATTACCCTCCTTGCGGGTATTGATGGATGTTAAGCTGAACGAAGCAGAGTGGGTCCGATCCCGGTACGAACAACTGAGTCTGATTGAAGAGAAGAGATTGGCTGCAATCTGTCATGGGAAGCTATATCAGAAAAGAATGAAGAAAGCCTTCGATCAGAAAGTCAGGCTCCGAGAATACCAAGTGGGAGATCTTGTGCTGAAAAGACTCCTTCCTCCTCATACAGACCACAGGGGCAAGTGGACTCCGAACTATGAAGGACCATTCGTAGTAAAGAAAGTTTTCTCTGGTGGAGCACTCATGCTCAGTACTATGGATGGTGAAGACTTCCCGTCCCCTGTGAATTCAGATGCAGTTAAAAAATACTTCGCATGAAAATGACCCGCTGGACATAAAAACAGAATGTAAGTCCAGGCAAAAATAGGGCATCCCGGTGAGTCAAAAACAGAATAAAAGACTCGGGCAAAAATAAGGGAAATAAAAAAAAATGTACACCCGCTGAGTTGAAAAGCCGCATTGGACAACTCAGGAAAAAATGGGTATCCCGATGGATTGAAAACCCGAAAGGGAGATCCATGCAAAATAAGGGAATAAACGAACAACTGTACTCTGAATTCGTCTGTATCACTTACAACATGGTAAGCTTCGAAAGGTTCAAGCGTCGGTCAGAATCAGCCTTCTTCAGAAAGCAAGACGAGAAGAACGTCAAATGTCATACGGGTCATAGCAAAAGGGAAGCTCCCTGAAGCGTCACCAACATTGCCAACATCTTTTGTTTCTCAATTTGTAACAATCTCCTCATTTTAGGGGATTTGTTTCTTTGACTGTATCTTGCCAATTCAGGGCACATGAATTAATAAAATCAAATTTTTCAGTCATGTTTCGTCTCGTACATTTTATTTTCATTTGCAAGAATGTCCGATGTCTTTAAGATACTAATTGCATAAATACAGATGCTTCTCTTCTAAAAAATGCGTGCTTACAGGAAATATACTTGCTCCTAGGATCGCCTAAACTCCTATGATGGAATCCGGTAAGGGATATCTCGGGGTTACTTGTGCGCTTCTCTATCTTTTCAGGATTGCAGGTGTTCAAAAGCACAACGTGGGGCATGAAAGCTCCACCCTAGCAAGCTGACAAATTATCACCTGTTCAGTCTTGGCACTGGAGGTGCCATATCCCCAGCCGAGTTACCATTTGTTATTTCCTCCTCAGCCGAGCACAAAAGCCAGGGAACCACCTCCCCACAGAGTCTCAGCCTCTATCCAGAAGAACAATAACCTGAAGATCACACAACAGAGTGACGAAAGCTTCTACAAACCCCAGCTGGGTCCCTCATTACCTAAAGAAAGATCTATCAGTGATCTATTTCCCCAAGCAGAGTCATATATGTCAAATCTACCAATGATCTTATCCCCAGCTGGGATATCCACTTCAAGCTGATCAGCCAGAGATCTCTACAGCAACGAGACCCGGATCCCGGATCGGTACCTTTGCATAATCATAGCATTCGCATCATATTCTCCCCACAGAGCGTAGCATTCCGTCTAATACGGAGCATTACGGCAAAAATCGAACATATTGCATAATCATGAGCCATGTACTGAATCAAACACTTGTAAGTACCAACAATCCGTCGAAGATATACAAAGAAAACTCTCTGATTTCCCCGGCAGAAAGCTAGGACATGTGCCTTACACTCATAAATATAAATACACACTTCTTTTGGCACCCGTTCGTGTCATAATTCCCTGGTAAAGTCGCCCGAGCTTTCTTTACAGACAAATACCTATATATTACAGATACTTCCTGACACCCGTCCGTGTCATATCCCCAGTATAAAGCCAAAGTGTCCTCTTTGCACTCACAGATACATATATCTATATCTATGCAAAATTCCTTGACAACCGTCCGTGTCACCTTCCCCAACATAGCCACCTAAACACTTTGTAAATCATATACTTGTTTATATTACACTTTTCTCTTTTTTGACACTTGTCCATGTCATACTCTCCCCAGCAAGTTAAACACTCGCCTGTACACCACTCGTACCTGTTACTCCTGTTTCACCCGTACAGATACTCGTCCGTATCTCGTGTACACCACTCATACCTCCTCAGATCCGACACTCGTCCGTGTTCGTTGTTAACCAGTTGGTACTCGTCCGTATCATCATCATCGAACATGCGTCAGCGTTTGTTTCTACTGATACTCGTCCGTATCGTAGTCTTAAGGATGATCGTCCGCATCTTTAATTTATACACCGTGTCAAACACTTGTGTCTTCTTGAATTTAGACACTCGTCTGTGTCTACCATTCCCCAGAAGAGTCCCTGCAGAATTGACACTCGTCCGTGTTCCTTGTTAACCAGTTGATACTCGTCCGTATCATCATCTCTGAACATGTGTCAGTATTCGTTTCTACCTGATACTCGTCCGTATCATAGTCTTAAGGATGCTCGTCCGCATCTTTAATCTGTACACCGTCACCAAACACTAATACCTCTCATTTCTTGGATATAGACACTCGTCCGTGTTTACTTGTCCCAGCAAATTCCAGTAAACTATTTCCTTTCTATATGGAATTCGTCTTATGCCATGATACCTTTTCGGCAGCCGCACCCTGCCAGGTGATCGTCCTTCACCTTTTGATGATCGTCCTTCATCATTTCCCCAGCGGAGTCTCCATTATTGGAACCCTTTCCCATCCGACATCCGTCCTATGTCGTGACTTTTAGCAGCCATCCCCTGCTAGGTGATCGTCCTTCACCTCTTGATGATCGTCCTTCATCATTTTATCCGATGGCCGTCCCATCGTTGATCTTGTTATCTGACATTCGTCCTATGTCATGATAAACCCTGAGAGCAGCCGTACCCTGCTAGGTGATCGTCCTTCACCTCTTGATGATCGTCCTTCATCATCTTATCCGATGGCCGTCCCCATCGTCGACCTTTTTATCCGGCATTTGTCCTATGTCGTGATATTATTGGCAACCGTACCTTTCCAGGTGATCGTCCTTCACCTTAGATGACCGTCCCTCACCTTATCCCCAACAGAGCAGCCGTCCCCTGCTAGGTGATCGTCCTTCACCTTTGATGACCGTACCTCATCATTTATTTTTACCTCTAATCCCCAGAGAGTCTCATAGCTTTACTTGATGGTCGTCCCCATCATAATCTTTTATATCCCCAGCATGTCGGCCGTCCCCGTCATTGCTTCATCCCCAGCAGTCGTCATCTGCTCGACGGTCGTCCTCCGTCGCCCGCACTTTATAATTATACTTTATTTTTCTTTTACAATCTATATGCCTTTTCTTCTTCATTCCGTAAGTGCAAATTTTGGACTGTCTTTGATATTCAACCACAAGTTATCTTGTTTGCCTGTTAAGCCGTTGCTTACATCCTGCACAGCTAACTCATGCTTGAATAGGGGCAGCTGTAAACACCCCAAATTTGCCCTCACCCATTCACACCATGGCTTGTTATCTTTTCATATACATAATTTCAATCATAGCATCTCATATTGCATATTTGCTTCACTGCATTGGTTCTAAGTCATTTGCATCTAGGGTTTGTGATCTGAGCAATCCAAGAGCTTCTTGAGCCACTCCAAAAGTCTTCAATCATTTCAAAGGGGTCCATGTATGTTCAAGCATCATATTATATCCTCTCAAAGTCAAAGAAGCCAAAAAATCACAAGAACTGAGATTGGCATGGAAGCAGAGCCAGGTTTAACTGCACAGATGACCTAGAATTAGGGTTTTGGTTTCAAAGGCCATAACTCCAATTTTTTTGGTCATTCTTGTTTCTATTGGTCTCTATATGGTATAGGGATCATGCATATCAATTTTCATGAAGAAATTCAATGGGGAAGGCACCTGATCAAGAGTTGACTTTTTGAGCAAGTCAATGCAAAATCAGGGCATCTGAGGCCCTCAATGACCCAACCATAGGGTGTTCATCATCATTTTGATTATGTATGATCTTTATTTGATCAAAGAAGATGTTGGAAGTTCACAAAAGTGAAGAATTTCAAGCCATTTGCAAGTTGACTTTGTGGGAAAATGACTTGTAATGGAAACTTGCCATTTTGGGAAACTTTTTCAACCCTTGCTTTTTGATTCAAAAATGCTTCAAATGGGAAAACTTTGGTCATGAAAGTTGTAGAATGGATCATTTCCTTTTCAAAAAGTACAAGAACTCATTCTAATTCATTTTGGATCAAAAGTTATGGCTTGTCAAAGTTGGCCAAAATCACATAATTTCAAGTTATGCACCAAAGAGGCAAAGTTGCAAAACCACTTGCCAAGACAAATTGTGCTATCAAATGGACTTCTAATCTTCATACAAACATGAACCAATGTCTAAAAGTCAGATTGCATCAAAAGTTTGCTCATTTTTATGACTTGTGGACCAAGAAACTTCAAAAGGGCCAAAGTTGATTAAAGTTGCAAAACCTCACTCAAACCCTAATCCATGTGCTGGCTGACTTCAAAGTTGATCCTATGGTTCTCCTCACTTCTTTCTGCGCAGGATACCCCTCTTGTCCTTGGCTAGCCATGGGCCCATACCTCTCTTACACAAAGCTTGACTTTTTGGCAAAAGACCCATACCAATCACAATAGGGCACACTAACTCCACAGACCTATCCATGAGTGATAAGTGGACCAAAGGCAAGCCATAACACATAACAATTCATGCTGAAACACACTCCAAGCCATAGTTACCAAAAATCCTCCAAACTTGCAAAACCATTCGAAACACACAGCACAGACTTCAAACACAAAAACAAACTCCACCATTGATCTCAAAATGTTCCACTGACCACAAACCAACCATTGAAACAGCCTGAAACCTCACATAAACCAAATACGATTTCTGCCCCTCTTTGAACAGAACTCAAGCAATCTCTCAAACTAGCCCAAATAAACTCCAGATAAGCTTTGCAAACACTTGAGGGAGGTCAGTGGAGTTGATTAGAAGCAAGAAAATGGTCCAGAAGCTCTTGGGTTGAAAGCTTCGATTCAGGTAGCCATGGAAATTCATTTTTCCAGAACTCTTATTTCTTGTTTCTAAATGATAAAGCATGCTCTCCTGATCACACTGAACCTTTTATTTTTGAAAATGATTGAGTTTTGAGGTTGTATGAATGTTCTGAAATTTTGTGCAGTTTTAAGTTTTTGTTCGAATCTTGTTGTTGATGATGAATAAATGAAATTTGAGGCTGGATTCTTGTTCTAGGGGACTTGGGGATCATTTCTGGAGATTTGGGAGGTTTGATTTGACCTAGGGAGTGTTTTTGAGATTTTCAGGGAGGGAGGTCACCGGAGAAGACGACCGGAGCTCGTCTCCGGTGACCTGAAAATAATTAGGGCTAATTAATTAGGGTTAGCCAGGTTTGAATGTGGAGCGTAGATCAGGCTGACTAAGTCAATCCCCCGCGCGTTTCAATGGCCTGGATCTATCATTAAACCCTATTTCCATTTAATTAAATTAATTAATTAGTTTTAGTCAGTTTGAATCTCAGCCACTAGATCACGGGCGCAGTCAATTCCCGCGCCCTAGGTTCAAATCCCAGCCTTTGGATCAGCTGACTTCTCATTAATTCAATTTTATTTTCATTTTGTTTGATTTATTTTGCACATTTAATTTAAAATAGCAAAAAAATGTTTAAAAATCATGAAAATTTTTGTCAAGGTTTTCATTATTTTTCAGAACATAAAAATATTTTTATTTTTATTTTTTGCATTAAAAATTATTTTTAAATTATTTAAAAGTTTATTTTTAATTAATTAATGGAGATTAATTAATTAAAAATACATTTAAGTATTTAAAAATCACAAAAAAAATTCATATAAGCATTTAGAAACATTTAGAAACATTGTCCAACTCTCAAACCAAATTTATTTTTTGTTCTTGATGCCCTTTGCTCATTTTCTTTGGAATTAATTCCCTTTTTAGGCAATATTTTGGTTCAATCTTCAAAAATTCATTTCTGCCTATCCATTGAGAGTTGGACAATGATTATTTTTGCATTGCATCTTGCATAACATGTAGTTTATAGGATAAAATTGGCTTGAATTGATCTTGCATTTTCAATTTATTTTGCATTTTTTCTTGACAAGGTACCTTAAAACCCTAGCAATCTAGGAAATTCATAACTTTCAATGGATTAAGAGTTGGGTCCCCTCCTTTGGGCAGTGAATTTGTATGGGTCTAGGGTTCCTTTGATTGCATTTTCAAGTTTTTATCATGTCATTTGCTTCTGGTTTTGGATTTTTGCTTTGTATGTTGCATATAACCCTAATTCATGCCTTCCTTTGCATCCATCTTCCATTTGCTTGCATACCATGACTTGCCATGACATTTTGTGCATTCATTTGATTTATAATACATCTTAAGACACACTAGAATCATGTTTGATCATTGCATCTTTCATTTGCCATGTTATATGTCTCTTGCATTCCATAACTTTTCATGAACATCCATGGTTCAAAACATGCTTCTCTTGCATCCATATGTTTGTATGATCATTCTAATGCCTTGCCTCATGTTTACATCACCTCTTAGCATCATTCACATCATGTTTAGGCTCCTGGTTTTGGTTTGCATCATCACATTGCATCTCATTTGCATTGCATTTCATTTCTTTACTAACT
The DNA here is from genome assembly GCA_963966055.1 of Lathyrus aphaca. Classification (NCBI taxonomy): domain Eukaryota; kingdom Viridiplantae; phylum Streptophyta; class Magnoliopsida; order Fabales; family Fabaceae; genus Lathyrus; species Lathyrus aphaca. The sequence continues at coordinate 407,494,382 of OZ014521.1, read as the reverse complement.
TTTCAGGTGGTAAGTTGTATTGAGAAGTGAATTTGCCTTCACTTCTCACAATCTCTTTTCATCTCTCTTATGCATCATTGCTGCATTTTATCTTGTGCTTTGGATTGAGCTTGCTCATTCTTGTTCATCTTACCTTCTTTCTTCAAGCAACTTGTCTTCTTAAGTGAAGCAAGTTGTTTTGCTTCTCTTTGCTTCTTGCTCCTTTCATCTTGTTCCTCCTTGGTGGCCTTTGAAGATTCTTTCTCTCTTAAGCCTCACAAGCCCTAGGACCTCCAAGTATGATAACATTTAGGGTTTGATTAGTCCCCCATTTATCTTTCACCTTTGTGTCATCTTTTGAGTCCTCTCTTCTCATCTCATAATCAGGGACTAAACCCTAAAGGTTTTAAGGCTTTGTGATTAAGCTTATGCCTGCATCCTTCTATTAGGAAGGAGTGTATAACTTTAATCCTAAGTGTTAAACCCTTAATGTGTTTAAATCCTTTAATCAATCCACTTAATAATCATCAAGACATCCAACTTGTAACTTGGGCCTTGCATTAGGGTTCTAATTCTTCCTTAATTGGCTAAGAAGGACTAACCCTAGTGTTAATGGACAAGTCCCCCTCAAGTTGTCTTACAAACAATAAAAAATCACTTATTCATCTTATCATTAACTAAAATCCACTTAATAAAGGCTTTGTTTTGTCATGAGGTTAATCCCTAATCATGGATTAAGTTGAGGAGTCTTCCTCAGCTTAAACATTCTCATCTATTATCCTTCTATTGGGATTGTGTAATGAGTCTGTTTAATCCCTGATTATGGCTTAATCTCATTACTCAACACTAAACAAAAATACCAAAAACATCTAAATAATTGCAAGTAGGTTAATGACCTTAATCCTACATCAAAGGTGATTAAGTGTGAGATGCTGACTTCACACTTAAGGTATTCTCATTACCCCTAATCAGAGGGAGGATGTGATGAGTTTACTAACCCATTGGTTTAGGCTTAAGCTCATTAACTTATGACAAACTTCAAAAAGCAATAAAAGACTAAAAATACAAAAACAAACAATAATCGTCTCTTCCGGGATTCTTTTCTCATCTCATTCATTCATAAACGAGAACTCGCTTCTTCCGTCTAATGCAAGACAGTTTGCACCTGAGCCAGACAGGTCATACACTTGAGCATAGGCAAGTAAGCAGTTCATCAGTCAATTCATCCTTCAGTCTCTTTGGGTCGAACTACGGTGTTCTGACTTCCTCATTGCACGAGAGGATACGTAGGCATAACTTAACAGTTATCGAACAAAAGTCTCTGTATATCCCCCCCTCCTTCCAGCATCATTATTTTAAGCCTCAAAGTCTTGAGCTTCACTCCTGTTCTTACACTGACACTCTCTTATACACTTCACACTTCTTTTACACTGACACTTGCATTTTTTTCCAGCTATGATACACAAATTGCACTGACACTACCCCTTTAAAGCACAAATCTTTTAAGCGTGGATCCCGTCGAGTACGGAGGACAATCTAGGTGCTAATACCTTCCCAGGTTGTAACCAACCCCCTTTCTCAGTCTCTCTGGTTCGCAACCGTCTTATCCATATCTTTTCTTAGGTTTATGCAGCATTACCTTTCCTCCGGGATAAAAATGCCTAGCTGGCGACTCTATTCATTCTCTTCTCTTTCGCCGACCGTTCGCGTCTGTACCCCTTCTGACCTGAGGTGTCATTTGGAGGGAGCGACACCACTCTTTGAATATAATAACTAAATTAGGGTTGTGTCTTAGTCCCCCTTAGTTTTCTCCTTTTCTCAACTTGAGTCATTCTTTCTCACCTCACAAAGAAAATAATAAAATAATTAATAAAGGTTGAATATTCTTATACGCCATGAGACTTTGTTGTGGTGTACTTATACACGTTCTGTTTCGGGGCGAGGTGTAAGTACTTACCGCGATGGATAGGTCTTAGTATGAGAATATTCACAAACAAATTCAAAACATTTCTCATAAAAGACTAAAAAAACAAATAATAAGCGACTATCCTGCGGGAACTTCTTTTCTCACCTCATTCACTCTCAACGCGAACTCGCGACGACTTGTCTCGCATGCAAGACAGTAAACGCACTCGTACCAGACGAGCATGCAACACCTGAGCATAGACATACGCAGTTCCCGCCATAAAAACACAAACAAATAGTTCCCGCCTGGTTAGGCGAACTACGTCGACTCTGATCCTCATTTTCCCGATGAGGTACGTAGGCAGTGGGGTAAGGCCCATTCGAGCACATTCTTTATTTTCCCTACATTTTCCCCATTCTTTCTTTTTGTTCTTTTTCAACTCCTTTCTCATTTCACTTCCATTCTGTAACACCCCAAAATTTGCCCTCTTATTTATTAACCTCGGTTGGCTTATGCTTCACATACATCGGCACTTCCGCTAGGTCACAACGTTCATAATAATGTATTTCGTGGAGTTCTTAAGACATGAGATCAAAGTGTTTTCCTGTGGTTTAAAGTTTTCTTCATTCAAAGGTGTTTTATCTGGTTATTGAAATAAAGGTTGAGCCCATACCATCATGGCATATTCCTATTCAGGGGATCATCAAGTTCCAAGTTTCTCCCTACTCAGAGGTTTCATCAGAAGCGTTGAATCAGGATGTTATTGCCAGGAGTTAGGATATTTCCTTAATAATGTGGCACTCAGAAAGAGGTAGGTCATGGGTTTGTAAGGAAGGATCACCACCTCAAAATAAGTGTGTAGGTATATTAAAGGAGAAAAGGTTCAGTTTTGGTCAAGTATTTGAGAGCATAATCAATCAGTGATGGTCCAAGGGTTTCCAATTGGTCTTGGGATATAGAGATTGTTTCAAAGAAAGTATGAGACCATGTTTAAGAAGAAAAAACTTTCATCCTTGGACCATTTTTATTTTTTATTTTTATTTCTCAAAATTATCCTTTGGTCTTAAGATATGGTCTTAAAAGCTTTTGTTCTTTAAGTGGTGTCAAAGACCATGTCTCTTCAAGGCCAAGGCAGGGCTTCCTCGTTGTTTAAGATGATGTCACAAATGGATTCTAGGCCGTGAGGTCAAATTACTCAAAGAATTAGTTTAAGATGATTTCAAGCCTTATTTTAAACTAAGGGTGGATTGGATCACCCATGTATTAAAATTACAAAAGGTATAACCATTCATTAAAAAAAATATTATAATAGAAAAAATATATTACAAATTAAAACAGCCTGAAAAGCCAACGGCATTGGCTTTGCATTTCAATAACATATGTGAAAATGATTTCATAGCTACAGAACATCATCTTCCTACACTACCCAATACAATCTGAGTCATTCATGAGATGGATATACTAGCTAATGGCGGTAACGCATCTTTAACGTGTCATAGAATCCGATGGAAATTTCGAAATCTTCCATCTCTAAGGGATCCTCATAACCTTCATCATCAAAAGTCTACAAAGAAAAAGGAGAAATCATCAACAAACTTCCAACTGAAAAAACAGAATCCCTAACCACTTCTAATTGATTTTCAACTGAATCACAAAAACACTCACCTCTATAAAGCCATTGGTCAGTTTATTTCGGATCTCTCTCGACCATTTTCCTTATTTTTCATTCACTCTCTTCCAATCTTCATTCATTATCTCTCTCAACTCTTCTCCATTTGAACTTCATCTTCATTATCTCTCTCAACTCTCTACAACTTCAAAACCTCTTCAATTTCCATTATTCTTCTTCACCATAACAACTTCAACCTCCCCGCAGAACAACCTTCACATAATTTCAATTTTCATAAGTCTGCAAGTTTTCCAAACGAACCTGCAAGAATCAATACAACGTCAACAAGAATCAATAGAAACGGAAGCGAACTCAACAACGATATCGACATCGCACGAACAGAATTCAATCAACACAACGCAACAACAACAAATCTGTACGATAAAGAGAAGGTGAGCAATAAGATAACAAAGTCAAACCAAGATGAAGTTATACCTGGTCGATTCTTCATCGACACCTGTTCTCAAGGAAAAATTCGTGTGGAGCTTCTCCGATTTGGTGAGGGTCTTGTCGTGAAGTTGGTGGCGACTTGTTAGGAGAAGGCGATGGCACCATTGAGCAAAGAAACGAGTGATTGAGATTTTGAAAAACTCTTGCATCGAAGTTCCCCCTTCTCTTTGATCATCATCGATCGGTGTTCATCTTCGTCCTCTCAAGACCTTCAACATCTCTTTACCTTCAAGAACAACTCACACGCCGCAAAGAATTAGAAAACGAAGGAGGTAAGGTTTTGATCTTTGAAGGTTTTTGTTTGCATTTGAATAGGATCACTCGATCTTGCTATTTGGTTGAGAGTTAGGAAAAAATAGCACCAGATTTGAGATGAAGAGAAGAAAAGAAGTGAGGTTTGTGTTTACTGATTGAGGTTTGAGAGAGGCCATTTATGGTGGTGAACCGCCAACGACGGAATTAGGGTTCCTTTTGGGGAAGAAACCAAGAATGTGTTCGTTGAGAGAGAGATGAAGAGAGTTTTTATTCTGATTTCATTTTAGTTTATGATGATAATTGAAGCTCATAAAGAAAAATAAATCTCACCATTCAAATTCAATGAAGAGATAGGGTTGGATAAGATTCTCTTAGAGTGGTCCAATCCGGCGGTGACACTTGTCACCGTCCGGTAGGACCACCAAATTTTCCTTTCATGCATGGCACCCCATCATAACATCATGTACCCTATCTTTCACAACTTGCCATCACATCATCATCATTAACTGATAGATCAAACGGATAATAATTAGTCAACAAAATTGACTAAGACCTATGTTATGCACCTCCAAGACCTGTGCGGGTGGGCCTAACGAAATCTCTATTGGCACTCCCCATTTTCGAGCCTAATCAGTCTTTTTAACTAAAAAACATTACTTTCTCACCCCCCCTTCTCTATTTCTTTTATTCTTTTAAATTTCTATTTTATATAGCTTTCATTTTAATTCATAAAAAATAGTAAAACATAAAATAAAATTCCCCAAAAATTACAGTAGAATTTTAATTCAATTTAGAAACTTTCCACATTTTTACTTTCTGAATTTAATCATTTTTCAATTTAATTTCGATTTTTCATTTAATTGTTTTTATATTGAATTCTCACATGGACACATAATTTTGTACATTTTATTTCTTTCATCTCCTATAATATTTTTGGCCCATTCTTTTTGCTATGATTAGAGGACAAATAATAGAACTTAGAATATTTTTGGCATAATTTTTAGGCCATTATCCACTGTTTTGGTAGTATGGTTTGTATAAAATTATGATTGAATCTTAGGTAGATTTAAGTGACCATTTGACATAGTTAGACTTTGAATTTTTAGGAGATTCTTTAACACAATATTATAGTCAGGCTAGAGACCCTAGGGAATTAATTTCATATTTTCCAGGACTTTTGATATTTTTGTTGTCTTAATTCATTTCCATCATATTGTTGCACATTCGTTTTCATTTCATTTACTAACAATTTTCCTTTTGTGCAAGGTATTTTACGAGGATTTGCTTATGGACTTGGATTATGTTTATTATGCCTCGATTATATTTTGTATATTTTTGTGATGTAATAGCTTAGAACTTGTATGCTTGTATAGTTTCTATAACTAGGATAGAAAATAAAACGAATCGATAGAAAACCAAAATCTCAAAAATAAATAAAGACTCGATCCAACGTCGAGTAAATTTTCAAATAAATAAATAAAGTTGCATGTGACTTTAGGATTCCTCGATTACCATCGTTCCACTCCATTACACCAAAAGCAAGCCTTGTATGTTGCATACCATAAGTCGTGCGTCTCAGCACCACGCAATCGACCCACCCGATCCATTGTTTCATCTCATTTACGTTTCATACACGTTTTTACCCACCATGACTTAGGAGGACCATATTGTTCATTATTTCTTTTTGTACTCGCACTTCTAGTTTAATATCTCTTAGTTAGATTTAATCTTTCAAACCTCACTAACCATAGGTCATCCTTAAACTCAACTAACTTAGGGTAAAAGTCTAGATTCCCTTTAAGAATGTTTTTCCTTTTATAACTTGAGTCTCACTTCTCATATTTAAGAAAAATCAAAACACTTAATAAAGGAAAAGGTGTACAACGCACCACGAGTCTTAAGCTATACGGGAAATGACTAGTGAAGGTCTCCTTCACTCTTCTAGGATGCTTTACAAACGTTCCATTGGGGACGATCTTGGAAAGTATTCGCTCTTGTGTCATAGTCTTTAGTATTGTACATACGAAAAACACAAATTCAAAACACTTCTTCTAAAAGACAACAAACCAAGACAACACGTCTTCTCATCTCATCTCATACTCTTTGCGGACGAACATGACTTGCCTCGACAGTTCAAACAGCGATACGATAAACACCCTCAAGTCAGAGTCGGTTGTCGCTCCCGGGATTTTCATCCTAGTACAAACGCGAAAGTGGCGCGGAAAGGTTAGAGTCGCCAGCCAGACATTTTTATCCCAAAGGAATGGGAAAGGTAATGTTGCACAAACCTAAGGAAGAAGGAAAAGGACGAGGCCTTGCGAACCAAAGATCTGGATACGGGAGTCGGTTACGAATTGAGAAGGTATTAGCACCCCAATCCGTCCGCCGTACCCGACGGGATCCACGCTTATAAGTCTGTTTTCAAAGGGTGAGAAATAATATGCTGTTTAACTGAAAGAATAACTATCTGGAATGAAATGGAATTTAGAAAAGAAATGAAATGGGAATAAAATGGGAAAATGTAGGGAAAAAGAAAGATTGTGCTCGAATGGGCCCTACCCCACTGCCTACGTACCTCATCGGGATAAATGAGGATCAGAGACGCCGTAGTTCGTCTAACTAAGGCTTACACTCTTTTGTGGTTTTTAGGATGACATTACCATAGCTCTAGCTCAGGTGTTACCGGCTCTGACACGAGGGTGTTTACCGTATCGCTGTTTGAACTGTCGAGACAAGTCATGAAGAGTATGAGATGAGAAAGAAGACGTGACTTCTTGGTTCGTTGTCTTTTAGAAGAAAATGTTTTGAATTTGTGTTTATTGAATGTACAACACTAAAGACTATGACACAGGAGCGAATACTTTCCAAGATCGCCCCCAATGGAACGTTTGTAAAGCATCCTAGAAGAGTGAAGGAGACCTCCACTAGTCATTTCCCGTATAGCTTAAGGCTCATGGCGCATTGTACACCTTTCCTTTATTAAGTGTTTTTTTATTTTATTTTTAAGATGAGAAGAGACTCAAGTTATAAAAGGTAAACATTCTAAGGGAAACTAGACTTACCCTAAATCAGTTTGAATTCATGGATAACCTATGGTTAGTGAGGTTTGCAATTTAAAATCTACCTAAGAGATATAAGAGATATAAGACTAAACATACAAGTAACATAAGTTAGTAATGAACAATAGGGTCCTCCTAGGTCATGGTAGGTAAAAACGCATATGAAATGTAAACGGGATGAAACAATGAGATGGGTGGGTCGGTTGCGTGGTGCTATGACACACGACTTATGATATGAAACATGCAAGGTTTGATTTTGGTTGAATGGAGTGGAACGAAGGTGATCGAGGAACCCTATAGTTACATGCAAATTTATTTATTTATTTAAAAAATATACTCGACGTGGGACCGAATACTTTATTTGTTTTTTTGAAGTTTTGGTTTTCTATCGATTCGTTTTATCTTTTCTATCCTACTTATGGAAACTATAAAAGCATACAAGCTCTAAGCTATTACATCACAAAATACACAAAATATAAAACACAATTGAAGCATAAAATATCCAAGTCCATAAGCCAAACCTTGCAAAACACCTTGCACACAAAGAAAAAGCAAATAGTTAGTAAATGATATGGATTATGAATATGCATAATGTGAAGGAATGAATTAAAATGACAAAAATACTAAAAGTCATGAAAAAAATATGAAATTAAATTCCTAAGGTCTTAAACCTGATTATAACACCATATTAAAAAATCTCTAAAAAATTCTCATTCTAACTATGGTAAACGACCACTTAAATCTAACTAAAGTTCAATCATAAATTTACACCAATTATACTACCAAAACAATAGAAAAAATGCCCTAAAAATTCACCCAAAAATATTCTAGATACTTCAATTTGTCCTCTAATCATAGCAAAAAGAATGGATCCAAAATGATGCAGGAAGTGGTAGAAATAAATTGTACAACTTTATATGTCCATATGAGGATTCAATAGAAAATCAATTAAATGAAAATTCGAAAATAAATTGAAAAATGATTGAATTTAGAAAATAAAAATTGAGAAGGTTTCTAAATTGACTTAAGATCCTAATATAATTTTTAGGGATTTTTATTATGTATTTTAGTATTTATTCACGAATTAATTTAGAGTGATATAAAATAGAATTTTAAAATGAAAGGGAATTAAAGGGGGGTGAGAACATTAATGCTGGTGAGTTAAAAATGAATTGGGCTCGTTTTGGGGGTGCTAAAAGCGAGTTCGCAGGCCCAATAGTATATTTATCCTGGAAAAAAAAAATAGCAAGACATTTAATCTTGAGGTTACACTTAATCTATAGACTAATGTGGATTAAAGATTTTTCAAAGTAATTTTATGGTATATTAAACAGATCAATTAAAGTACTTAATTGGTTTTTATGCATTTCTTAATTCCTAATTAACACCATAAATGATTTTTATCTCTAATTTAACAATTAACTTACATAATTAAATAATAAAAACAACATAACCTCAGATTATACAATCCACCCCCAAAACACAAACCCTAAATCCCTCGCGCCGTCATCTTCTTCACCTCTCCCTACCGTCTCTTCTTCTTCTCCTTCACCGAAGCTTTTCTTTCTTCCACGGCCAACACCCTTGCCGCCACTGTAACTCCATAGCAACACCACCGAAACACTTCCTTTCCATTCTCTCTCTTCTCTTCAACACCAAACTCACACAACCCTAAAACAAACGGCCGCCGAAGAAGATGATCCCACGGCGTAAAGCCGCCACAAACTCCACCGGAACCACCTCAAAACTCCATACTTCCTTCATCAACCATTCTCCTTTCTTCATCTTTCGTGTCCTACAAAACCAAACCGTCGCCATACTTCCGCCGTAAGGACGCCGGCCTTAAACCGGAACCTACACCCTAGCCCTAAATGAAATAAAAACCTAGCCTTGATTTCGACCTCCGAATCCCCTTAATCCTTCCTTAAATAGGCAAATTGATGCTCCCTAGACTATCTCGCATAGAACATATGGCCTCTCCCTCTAATCTAATCCACCGTCATATTTCCATTATCATTTCTCAATAATCTTACCACATACTCTTTCAAACCCTAATTGCAGAAGAAAATGGCGAAGTCGCGAAGTGATACACATTACCTGGTCAAAACGATGAACGCAAAGAGCCAAAGGTCAATAGCGAGTATATTGGTTCTTGTTGCTTATTGTTCTTGCACTATGATGCCTCTTCTCTTTATCCTTTGCGATTTATCCTTTGCGATTTATCCTGTTTTCTAACTTGATCTTTGTGGGTCGTTAATGTAGATGCGACGAGGACAGCCTGAAAGTATGCGGCAAGTTTAACATTTGTGGTGAGGCTTCGGTTGCGGAGTTCACGGAGTGTGAGAGATTGGTGAACTTTTGTTGCGAAGGAACTCGAAGCCTTGGAAACTGAGTTTGCAACTCATAGACCCTTACACGTTTCTGTTTCGTTATGCTTTGGCTGAACTCAGAATTGTTCTTCTCCCTTTTTAGATTTCAGAACCGTTGGATATCGATGAAGCCCTTGAAGATGAATCATGATGATTTTCGATGATATTGGTACGAACAGAACTAAAGATTTGAAGGTTCATGACTCGCAAGTCTTGGATGATAATGAAGATCCAAGAAAAGGGATCGCTGATTATGATCGATCTCTGAAGCTGTGCTTCGATGGTTATGCGGATGAGAATCGGCGAAAGGAATGAGGATGATTCAGACTTGAAGCTGAAGATGGCGATTGAAACTGACAAAACTTGGTGAGAATTCAAGGGAGAATGAGAATTTGGTGGAGATTAGCGATGGTTAATGGAGAGGGAATTCAGAGGTTGAAGGGAAAGGGTGAATTCAGATAGAAGATTTGAGAGATCCAGCCCCCTGATGCAAGCTGATGAATCCCTTTTTTATAGCTGATCAAAGGTGAGTCCTCTTTTGATAATTGTATGTAGAAACAGTTTAAAAAGCTTGGTTGTGATTCAGTTGGAAGTTATTTTTGAAGTTTGTTAGGATTTTTGTTAGAATTATAACTGAGATTTGGTTAAAATAGTTAGAGTTTGTTAAAAAAAACAGTTAGGAGAGTGATCTTTGTAATATCTGTTAGAGACTGATATAAGCTTACTGATATTCTTGCTTGGCATCTTGTAATTTCTTTCTGTTAACAGCTGAACTATTTTTCGAAACCTGCCGATATGCTTTGCCATAATGAAATACTAATTATTGTCATTTTAACATTAACCGCAGGACCGATCCATATTGGAGCCAAATGATAAGTGACGATGATGTCGATTGAAGGATGGAGCTATGAAGTCCGATTATTGTCAAGACTGATTGGAGTTTTTTTCAAACCCTCCACCTATTTTCTATCTCTGCCATATTTGGAATTCTTTTGTTAATTGATTCTGAGGAAATCCATTGTAATAATCTTTGTTTATGACTGAATTTAGAGTGGTTTAAACAATGGTGTTGTTTGACTCACGCATCACATCTATATGATTTTTCTTTGAATTGTCCATTGATTTTAAATTATCCATTGATTGCAACTGAATTTTGTCTTTTACTTCCGCCGAATCCAAACATTGAGATTGGAAGGGGATCGATAGAAATGACTTGAAAATAAAAACAAATAGGAATGGCTTGAAAAATAAAATCAATAGAAATGATTTGAAGGTATGGCAAACAAAATGGTTTGATTCGAAAGAAATCTTAGCTAATAATTTAATTAGAAGTATGGGCCTAAATAAAAAGGATCAATCGAGGACATTAGTTTATTTTTTCCGTTTGGGTTATGGAATAGGACTAAAAAGTGGACCCAACCTGAGAAGAAAATAAAAAGTAGAAAAGTATATTAGGGAATCAAATAAATTTGGTTAGTAACACAAGATATAGCAATAGTGAATTAAATCGAATCAGGAAGTAGATATTGACATAAAACAAAAAATATTGGGACCAAACTTTTATTTATGTATTATATTTTTTTTTGAATTGGACATGAATTGGCTATTGGGCATGGGCCAAAAATGCGTGTGGGAAAGTGGTTAAATGGTAATGAAATCGAATTTGAAAAATGAATATAGACCATGGTAAAGACTTGGACTTGAAATGAATATTCAAATGGGCTTATGATAACTCTTGAACGATGAATGACAGTGACATTTGATGCTCCTTCAAATAAACCATGATTATGAGCTTTCCACCTTTATTGTGAACCCAATTCTTGAAACAATAACCAATTATTACGCCCTATGATGTCATAATAGATCTGAAAGCCGACAAATGAATCTTGATTCTTGAACTACAAGTACAACCCAGGGTACCAATATGAGAAGAATAGTGAAACCTCTGGATAGGAAATTCAATTCACATGAGAATGCTTGATCCTATGCCTCAAAGGCTTCACGCAAATGATGAATGCAAAGTTATGACCTAGTGAGAATTGCAGATGAATGCGAAGCATAGGCCAATTTGATAGTAATAATTTAGAGGGCAAATTTTGGGGTGTTACAGCTGCCCCTATTCAATCACTGTAGACTTGAATGGATGATAGCAATTGCTTTCGGACATTTGAAGTATGCAGGGATTGAATACTAGAAAACAACCAGAAAATTTGCACTCCGTGGCAGAAGATCAGGGAAATAAACTCAACCGAATGTCCTCTACCTGGATATAATTATGATGGTAAGAATTATAACCGGGGGATGCCTTTTGAGTGATGCCAGAAGGCTACTGGCTTGCCACACTGTGGGTGGACTTGTGATATGATGCCACCCTGAGGATGGACTTTCGCCAATCTGCGGTTGGACTTCAAAATACATTGCCACACTGCGGGTGGATTTTAGAGATTTGCCACACTGCGGGTGGACCTTTGCTCACTACGGGAGACTTTTGAAACTTTGCCACCCGAAGATGGACTTTGGCCAGTCTGCGGCTGGACTTTTGCTCACTACGGGAGACTTTTGCTCACTACGGGAGATTTTTGCTCACTACGGGAGATTTTTGCTCACTACGGGAGACTTTTGCTCACTACGGGAGACTTTTGCTCACTACGGGAGATTTTTGCTCACTACGGGAGATTTTTGCTCACTACGGGAGACTTTTGCTCACTACGGGAGACTTTTGCTCACTACGGGAGACTTTTGCTCACTACGGGAGACTTTAGAGATTTGCCACACTGCGGGTGGACTTTTGAAACTTGCCACCCGAAGATGGACTTTGGCCAGTCTGCGGCTGGACTTTTGCTCACTACGGGAGACTTTTGCTCACTACGGGAGACTTTAGAGATTTGCCACACTGCGGGTGGACTTTTGAAACTTGCCACCCGAAGATGGACTTTGGCCAGTCTGCGGCTGGACTTTTGCTCACTACGGGAGACTTTTGCTCACTACGGGAGACTTTAGAGATTTGCCACACTGCGGGTGGACTTTTGAAACTTGCCACCCGAAGATGGACTTTGGCCAGTCTGCGGCTGGACTTTTGCTCACTACGGGAGACTTTTGCTCACTACGGGAGACTTTAGAGATTTGCCACACTGCGGGTGGACTTTTGAAACTTGCCATCCGAAGATGGACTTTGGCCAGTCTGCGGCTGGACTTTACATATGCTGAATTTGCACGGCATGTTGCCCCATGACACTGGGGATATTATGTCTTGAGTATTATTAATGAACTGGTGTGAATGTAAAAGAAATTCCTGACACAGAAGTAATAAGTCCCTGCTAACTTTGTGGGGAAACACAATGATCGCGAATTCGATATCAAGAAGCCCTGTGGGGATAACATCTCTGTCAGAGAGGAGCGTGAATAATTCATCTGTCCGAATCATCACCTTTGCCAAAAATAAATTGGACTTTTAGATTTGAGGGTCGTGCCCGAGGATACCTTGATTATTGAGGAATATCCACTCTTATGGACCTGCTGGGGAGGGGAATGATTTATCTGAAATCTTCTAGGGGAATAAGAATTGCCTTGGATCTGATGAGGAATCAGGATCAAGGAAACCAACTGAAAGAAAAAATGCTGACTTTAGTGAGGACAACTTCCATTTGCCTGTTGGAGATGACAACACCGAGACACGTCCTGATGAGGAGAAAAGATTTCAAATTGTCCCGGGCTGGGGATCAGCTGCTTCCGTATGGATTTTACCTCAAGAGGATTTTACAAAAAGACTCGGCGTCTTTAAACTCTTAGGTATTGTAACGACTGCATGAACCAATGTAATAACCTTGCTGGGGAGGTAACCATTGCAAATGCGGATGAGTTTGTATCTGTCAGAAGTGCCGAACGAGATAGTTGACTTGACAAGTAACCATGGTATTCTAAACTCCGGGTAACTACTTCTGATCCTCTGACTTCGGGAAAGAATGAACTCTCGTACTATTAGGGTGGCCTGCCCCAGTACGAGTATTTGAATAGATTTGCACCTGAGTGACTGATCTTTAATCTTGGAGAGATTTGAATCTCGAGGTGATTGCCCCAGTTTGACTGAAGTTTGAAAAGATTGCTCCACGTAACTGCCCCGGATTGGCTCAGTACTCTAATTTTGAAGAGATTGCTCGACGTGACTGCCCCGGATTGGCTGGCTCTTACCATGACTAATTGGGAAAGTCTCTGCTCAATGAATCTTTATTCGGATAAGTGCACCTTGACGTGACAGTCTTTCAGAAGTTTTAGACTTCTCAACTTGGCAAGCTTAAGCTTCTGGATTGAATTTCCGCATGTGAACCATTTATGATGCTCAACAAATGTATGCAAGTGAGAAAATGTTTATTCTTAGAATGAAAATCCTAATTCAACGAACATGTTAATCTTGAAGTTTTTGAAAATGGATCGTTTAACCTTCGTGAGAGAATCACTGGTTAAGATACGAACTTTATTTGAATGAAAGTATGTACATGCAATACCAACAAACGTCTTTTAGCACAACTCATAGGAGTCAGGAACGCGGTCTCGTGGTAGCATGCTCTCAAATTAACTCTGTTTCAGTTAGGACTTTTAAGGGTTATATCGTGGCCTGGTTCACGGTTATAGAAACAAAGGATAAAGGCTCGAAGTTTATTTGTGCCCACCCGCTCTTCGTGATGTTCTCCATTCCTATGTTCAGCTAGTTTTCACAAGCATTCACCTTTCATAAGGGTTTCGTGTTGATTGAGGAACCATTGCTACTATTAGTTCAAGCACTAATCAGGTTATTGTCGAGAGTCAGTCACTCCTCTACTTTTCGTGTCTGTGTCACACGACTTTGTTCTCATTTGAGGATCTTTCTTGTGTAATCCTTTTCCGTCTTTCGCTTTTGCATTATTTTGCTTATCCCTAACTTTTGCCTGGACTGATTCTTGTGAATCTTTGATTGTGGAGTCCAGCGGGATGCCCTAACTTTTGCCTAAGTCGCTTGTTTTCAAGTTTCGACTTAGCGGGCCTTTTCTTTTCTTTTTCTTTTTGCATTTTGAACTAGTCGCGTGACATTGTTTGTCTTGATTGCTTCCCGAGGGTTGTGACTGCCTCATTTTGTAGTCGACGAAGGATAACCATTGTGGTTGTCAATCTTTGGACCTTTTGACTTGGATAACCATTGTGGTTTCGGGTCTTTGGACCTCTTGATTAGCATAGTGGAATGCAACGGATCTTCAAGTACACTTCTTTATGAAAGTTTGAACGCTTGGTCTGACTAGCTGACGTCTACCCTGCCCCTGGGTTACATGTGAGGGTTTTTTATGTGAAAAGAAACTCCTACTTCAAGGCTCAAAGGGGTTAGCGAGGGTTTATCTTCCTTGTATCTCCAGTGTTTAGGATTTGAAACAATGCCTGTACATCGTCAACAGGGTCTTACTTGAGAGCACACAATTCAGAGATATTGCGTTTTTGTTTCGTCATTCTCCCTCATAGAATTTAAGCATGACAATTGGTATTGCGATATACATATGCAAAATTGTAAGGGAATGCAAATGAATCTACTTCAAGAAAAACATGTGAGTTTTATTATTGCTAACATTCAAAGGCAAACAACTTTCATACATGTAGACAAATGTTTAGCATATAAAAGAAACTACAAATGGAAATGCAGTAAAGAAACTGAATATTGCCGTAGTTGAGGAGGCTTGGCTCCGTCTGGACCTGTCAGTCTTGGATACTTTCAACGATCAATAGCTCTTTTCACAGACTTGTAATCTTCAATTTGCAGTTGCATGCCCAACCATGGCAGTAATACTTCCTCTTCTAGCTATTCTGACTCTGACGCGAGACATCTGAAGGAAAGAGTGAAGCTGGGGAGTAAAGTTGCCCCATAAGGTTGCTCGGAAAGACCTAACGATCTTCTGCCTACGTATCTCCATTGACTGACGACCAATGAAGAATCAGAGCGACGTAGTTCCCCTCAATAGGGATGAAAAACGAACAATGAAGAAAGGCAAACACATAAATGCCATCACTGAGAGTATTTGAATACTGCTGGCTCTATTTGCTTCATGAATACCCTGGTGTCTTGGGTGATTAACCTGAAGACTTCAGCTTAACATGGACCATCCGGTAGAATAACCGTGACACTGGTTCCGTCGTGACTAGACATCAGACTCTGGAGTACCTTTGGATGAGGAGAAAAATTGATTGTCTTGGACTCAATTAGGTCTTGCACCTTGTTCTGAAAAGCCCAACATTTCTCAATACTGTGCCCCTGGGCACCTGAATGGAATTCGCACCTGGAGTGTGGATCAAAATTTGGTGGTAGATTATCAGCAGAAGGAGCTCTCATGATACGGAGCTCAACTAGATTCAACCTCAAAAGTTCTGGAAGCAATACAGCATATGGACATGGAATAGGATCAAGTCTGCGGTTCCTCGCTCTTGAAACGGTCTCTGCACCTGTTGTTGCTGACCCTGTGGTCGTGATTGAAAACTTTGTTGTCGACACTGCGTTGGACGCCTGACATGTCCCTGTACTTTCTTACTCGTACTTAGCCGAGGAGTGAATGAAGATTGTTGATGCAGCCCCTTTGAAGACTTGGACTGAGCAATGATTCTAGAAGAAGGAAAGTCGACCATTTCTTTTGTATTCCTGCATGCTGAAGGAGGAGTTAGCTCGTGACACTCAATCAATCCCATTTTGAGCAGTGGTGGACATACTTCAGAATAAGACATGGGTATCGGATCAATAACCCTTTCTTGCTCCTGTTGATGACGGGTTGCTAGCAATGGAGGAGTTATAGATGAAATCGGTTGAAGTATTTCTCCTGGAAACCAAGGCGTAGCAGCTGAGAAGGATCCCTGATAAGGAAAGAAAGTGCTCACTTCTTTGGTAACGATTGGTGTAGGATCATTCAGTTCACATGTGGAGTTGGTTCCTATCTGATGCTCTTCCTGACTGCCGAGTGGCGATTGCTGGTGAAGAGATTCGAACTGTAGAGGAAACCCATCTAAAGAACCCTGATTTATTGGACATCCCAAAGAGATGGGAGAAACATGACCTTCTGTTTGAAAAGTAGACACACAACTGTTTTCCTTTTTCGACATAGTATTCATGATTCCTGTAAGTAGCTTTATCTGAGTCTTCATCAGGTTGAATTCTTCTCTCAACAACTTCTGATCCTGGGACAACGCTCGAATGTCCACTACAACATGCCCCAGTTGGGCCTTCATCTCGGTCACCTCCGCTCGGAGTTGTTCCATGTCTAAACCTTGACAGTCGTGATTCAAATTGACCATTCTGGAGAGAAACCAGGTCAGGATAAGAATTTGTCTCTGAACACCTGTAAGAAATGCAAGGATGTATGCAAATGCCATGTTCAGTTATTTCCCAGGAATCCATCCATTTAGATCCAAGTTTTAATGCAGAAGAAAATCCGACATAATCCAGATATGGGATCCTTAGAAGTAACCGAACATGTATGCTAAAATGCCATGATGTCATGTATGCAACTGGCATGCGGTCAGCGGTCCGACGCTGGCGTGGATCAGATAACCAAGTGCTGGTGAAGATTATGATATCAGTATCTCTGTGCAGAAATTCCAGAATTCTCAACCAAGTATCATATAGGACCAGATCATATCATTGAGTAACACTGGCAAAAGCGGGTATGTTGGAAGTTTTAGGGTTCCTGCAAACCTGTAAACCCCTCCCAATCTCACGGGTGTTGCTACTACGGGTCAACATCACGGACTCTCAAAGCCGAATAGAAATAATACGTTCACCATTTCCGAGAAATGGCTCATGACCAAATCAGGGAATCGGTTTGGCATTATATACTACTCAGGGAGGCCTCAGCTGAATTCCGGAAAAAACAAGCATCCCCCATAAGTTCCCGGCTTCAAGCACTGAAGTCGAGAAACAATAGTACATTCATCCCGAAGGGTACAATACTACCGTCATACGACCAGTTGCTTTAACCAGGTTCCTACGAGAGAACAAGGTCATCCTATGCGATTTCCTAGTGGGCCCTCGGGTGCGAATGGGTTTGCCACAAAATGTGGTCTGCCACTGTCACCACTGGAGAGGGTTGTTTCCACTAAGGTCCTCGATGATCGGTTCCCAGTGTTAGCAGCTCAGGTGGGAACATACTATGGTCTGCCTAGGCAGTATAGAACATATCCCAAGAGAGCCTGATCTGGGTGTGAGACTCGTGAAAACTACACGTGCTCAAGACCACGCAAGCCACACGACTGCCCACTCTAAATCCTATGTGTATACTCAAGCCGGGTATTTGGCTTATCTCACAATAATCCCATCCCGCCAAGGAAAACCAGAACAGCCAGTACAATATATGCCAGTATATGCGACAGTAAAGTAAAGTGCAGAAAACTGTAAATGAAGCTGTAAAGGAAAGCAATAAACCGTAAATAAAACAGTAAAGCTAAACTAAAGCATAACAGCGAATGAATAAGCACCCAAAGAAAACAGAAACAGACAAGCGCTAGGATTGACTCTCAAAGGGGAAATTAGAATTTCTAAAAGTCCCCAGCAGAGTCGCCAGCTGTCGCTCCCGGGATTTTCATCCTAGTACAAACGCGAAAGTGGCGCGGAAAGGTTAGAGTCGCCAGCCAGACATTTTTATCCCAAAGGAATGGGAAAGGTAATGTTGCACAAACCTAAGGAAGAAGGAAAAGGACGAGGCCTTGCGAACCAAAGATCTGGATACGGGAGTCGGTTACGAATTGAGAAGGTATTAGCACCCCAATCCGTCCGCCGTACCCGACGGGATCCACGCTTATAAGTCTGTTTTCAAAGGGTGAGAAATAATATGCTGTTTAACTGAAAGAATAACTATCTGGAATGAAATGGAATTTAGAAAAGAAATGAAATGGGAATAAAATGGGAAAATGTAGGGAAAAAGAAAGATTGTGCTCGAATGGGCCCTACCCCACTGCCTACGTACCTCATCGGGATAAATGAGGATCAGAGACGCCGTAGTTCGTCTAACTAAGGCTTACACTCTTTTGTGGTTTTTAGGATGACATTACCATAGCTCTAGCTCAGGTGTTACCGGCTCTGACACGAGGGTGTTTACCGTATCGCTGTTTGAACTGTCGAGACAAGTCATGAAGAGTATGAGATGAGAAAGAAGACGTGACTTCTTGGTTCGTTGTCTTTTAGAAGAAAATGTTTTGAATTTGTGTTTATTGAATGTACAACACTAAAGACTATGACACAGGAGCGAATACTTTCCAAGATCGCCCCCAATGGAACGTTTGTAAAGCATCCTAGAAGAGTGAAGGAGACCTCCACTAGTCATTTCCCGTATAGCTTAAGGCTCATGGCGCATTGTACACCTTTCCTTTATTAAGTGTTTTTTTATTTTATTTTTAAGATGAGAAGAGACTCAAGTTATAAAAGGTAAACATTCTAAGGGAAACTAGACTTACCCTAAATCAGTTTGAATTCATGGATAACCTATGGTTAGTGAGGTTTGCAATTTAAAATCTACCTAAGAGATATAAGAGATATAAGACTAAACATACAAGTAACATAAGTTAGTAATGAACAATAGGGTCCTCCTAGGTCATGGTAGGTAAAAACGCATATGAAATGTAAACGGGATGAAACAATGAGATGGGTGGGTCGGTTGCGTGGTGCTATGACACACGACTTATGATATGAAACATGCAAGGTTTGATTTTGGTTGAATGGAGTGGAACGAAGGTGATCGAGGAACCCTATAGTTACATGCAAATTTATTTATTTATTTAAAAAATATACTCGACGTGGGACCGAATACTTTATTTGTTTTTTTGAAGTTTTGGTTTTCTATCGATTCGTTTTATCTTTTCTATCCTACTTATGGAAACTATAAAAGCATACAAGCTCTAAGCTATTACATCACAAAATACACAAAATATAAAACACAATTGAAGCATAAAATATCCAAGTCCATAAGCCAAACCTTGCAAAACACCTTGCACACAAAGAAAAAGCAAATAGTTAGTAAATGATATGGATTATGAATATGCATAATGTGAAGGAATGAATTAAAATGACAAAAATACTAAAAGTCATGAAAAAAATATGAAATTAAATTCCTAAGGTCTTAAACCTGATTATAACACCATATTAAAAAATCTCTAAAAAATTCTCATTCTAACTATGGTAAACGACCACTTAAATCTAACTAAAGTTCAATCATAAATTTACACCAATTATACTACCAAAACAATAGAAAAAATGCCCTAAAAATTCACCCAAAAATATTCTAGATACTTCAATTTGTCCTCTAATCATAGCAAAAAGAATGGATCCAAAATGATGCAGGAAGTGGTAGAAATAAATTGTACAACTTTATATGTCCATATGAGGATTCAATAGAAAATCAATTAAATGAAAATTCGAAAATAAATTGAAAAATGATTGAATTTAGAAAATAAAAATTGAGAAGGTTTCTAAATTGACTTAAGATCCTAATATAATTTTTAGGGATTTTTATTATGTATTTTAGTATTTATTCACGAATTAATTTAGAGTGATATAAAATAGAATTTTAAAATGAAAGGGAATTAAAGGGGGGTGAGAACATTAATGCTGGTGAGTTAAAAATGAATTGGGCTCGTTTTGGGGGTGCTAAAAGCGAGTTCGCAGGCCCAATAGTATATTTATCCTGAAAAAAAAAAAAATAGCAAGACATTTAATCTTGAGGTTACACTTAATCTATAGACTAATGTGGATTAAAGATTTTTCAAAGTAATTTTATGGTATATTAAACAGATCAATTAAAGTACTTAATTGGTTTTTATGCATTTCTTAATTCCTAATTAACACCATAAATGATTTTTATCTCTAATTTAACAATTAACTTACATAATTAAATAATAAAAACAACATAACCTCAGATTATACAATCCACCCCCAAAACACAAACCCTAAATCCCTCGCGCCGTCATCTTCTTCACCTCTCCCTACCGTCTCTTCTTCTTCTCCTTCACCGAAGCTTTTCTTTCTTCCACGGCCAACACCCTTTCCGCCACTGTAACTCCATAGCAACACCACCGAAACACTTCCTTTCCATTCTCTCTCTTCTCTTCAACACCAAACTCACACAACCCTAAAACAAACGGCCGCCGAAGAAGATGATCCCACGGCGTAAAGCCGCCACAAACTCCACCGGAACCACCTCAAAACTCCATACTTCCTTCATCAACCATTCTCCTTTCTTCATCTTTCGTGTCCTACAAAACCAAACCGTCGCCATACTTCCGCCGTAAGGACGCCGGCCTTAAACCGGAACCTACACCCTAGCCCTAAATGAAATAAAAACCTAGCCTTGATTTCGACCTCCGAATCCCCTTAATCCTTCCTTAAATAGGCAAATTGATGCTCCCTAGACTATCTCGCATAGAACATATGGCCTCTCCCTCTAATCTAATCCACCGTCATATTTCCATTATCATTTCTC
Source organism: Lathyrus aphaca (assembly GCA_963966055.1). Lineage (NCBI taxonomy): Eukaryota > Viridiplantae > Streptophyta > Magnoliopsida > Fabales > Fabaceae > Lathyrus > Lathyrus aphaca. Next base: position 407,473,224 of record OZ014521.1, on the reverse strand, counting down.
AATAATCTTACCACATACTCTTTCAAACCCTAATTGCAGAAGAAAATGGCGAAGTCGCGAAGTGATACACATTACCTGGTCAAAACGATGAACGCAAAGAGCCAAAGGTCAATAGCGAGTATATTGGTTCTTGTTGCTTATTGTTCTTGCACTATGATGCCTCTTCTCTTTATCCTTTGCGATTTATCCTTTGCGATTTATCCTGTTTTCTAACTTGATCTTTGTGGGTCGTTAATGTAGATGCGACGAGGACAGCCTGAAAGTATGCGGCAAGTTTAACATTTGTGGTGAGGCTTCGGTTGCGGAGTTCACGGAGTGTGAGAGATTGGTGAACTTTTGTTGCGAAGGAACTCGAAGCCTTGGAAACTGAGTTTGCAACTCATAGACCCTTACACGTTTCTGTTTCGTTATGCTTTGGCTGAACTCAGAATTGTTCTTCTCCCTTTTTAGATTTCAGAACCGTTGGATATCGATGAAGCCCTTGAAGATGAATCATGATGATTTTCGATGATATTGGTACGAACAGAACTAAAGATTTGAAGGTTCATGACTCGCAAGTCTTGGATGATAATGAAGATCCAAGAAAAGGGATCGCTGATTATGATCGATCTCTGAAGCTGTGCTTCGATGGTTATGCGGATGAGAATCGGCGAAAGGAATGAGGATGATTCAGACTTGAAGCTGAAGATGGCGATTGAAACTGACAAAACTTGGTGAGAATTCAAGGGAGAATGAGAATTTGGTGGAGATTAGCGATGGTTAATGGAGAGGGAATTCAGAGGTTGAAGGGAAAGGGTGAATTCAGATAGAAGATTTGAGAGATCCAGCCCCCTGATGCAAGCTGATGAATCCCTTTTTTATAGCTGATCAAAGGTGAGTCCTCTTTTGATAATTGTATGTAGAAACAGTTTAAAAAGCTTGGTTGTGATTCAGTTGGAAGTTATTTTTGAAGTTTGTTAGGATTTTTGTTAGAATTATAACTGAGATTTGGTTAAAACAGTTAGAGTTTGTTAAAAAAAACAGTTAGGAGAGTGATCTTTGTAATATCTGTTAGAGACTGATATAAGCTTACTGATATTCTTGCTTGGCATCTTGTAATTTCTTTCTGTTAACAGCTGAACTATTTTTCGAAACCTGCCGATATGCTTTGCCATAATGAAATACTAATTATTGTCATTTTAACATTAACCGCAGGACCGATCCATATTGGAGCCAAATGATAAGTGACGATGATGTCGATTGAAGGATGGAGCTATGAAGTCCGATTATTGTCAAGACTGATTGGAGTTTTTTTCAAACCCTCCACCTATTTTCTATCTCTGCCATATTTGGAATTCTTTTGTTAATTGATTCTGAGGAAATCCATTGTAATAATCTTTGTTTATGACTGAATTTAGAGTGGTTTAAACAATGGTGTTGTTTGACTCACGCATCACATCTATATGATTTTTCTTTGAATTGTCCATTGATTTTAAATTATCCATTGATTGCAACTGAATTTTGTCTTTTACTTCCGCCGAATCCAAACATTGAGATTGGAAGGGGATCGATAGAAATGACTTGAAAATAAAAACAAATAGGAATGGCTTGAAAAATAAAATCAATAGAAATGATTTGAAGGTATGGCAAACAAAATGGTTTGATTCGAAAGAAATCTTAGCTAATAATTTAATTAGAAGTATGGGCCTAAATAAAAAGGATCAATCGAGGACATTAGTTTATTTTTTCCGTTTGGGTTATGGAATAGGACTAAAAAGTGGACCCAACCTGAGAAGAAAATAAAAAGTAGAAAAGTATATTAGGGAATCAAATAAATTTGGTTAGTAACACAAGATATAGCAATAGTGAATTAAATCGAATCAGGAAGTAGATATTGACATAAAACAAAAAATATTGGGACCAAACTTTTATTTATGTATTATATTTTTTTTTGAATTGGACATGAATTGGCTATTGGGCATGGGCCAAAAATGCGTGTGGGAAAGTGGTTAAATGGTAATGAAATCGAATTTGAAAAATGAATATAGACCATGGTAAAGACTTGGACTTGAAATGAATATTCAAATGGGCTTATGATAACTCTTGAACGATGAATGACAGTGACATTTGATGCTCCTTCAAATAAACCATGATTATGAGCTTTCCACCTTTATTGTGAACCCAATTCTTGAAACAATAACCAATTATTACGCCCTATGATGTCATAATAGATCTGAAAGCCGACAAATGAATCTTGATTCTTGAACTACAAGTACAACCCAGGGTACCAATATGAGAAGAATAGTGAAACCTCTGGATAGGAAATTCAATTCACATGAGAATGCTTGATCCTATGCCTCAAAGGCTTCACGCAAATGATGAATGCAAAGTTATGACCTAGTGAGAATTGCAGATGAATGCGAAGCATAGGCCAATTTGATAGTAATAATTTAGAGGGCAAATTTTGGGGTGTTACACCGGTAACACCTGAGCTTGAGCTATGGCAACGTCATCCTAAAAATCACAAACAATCTTTATTTTCCCTACATTTTCCCCCTTTATTCCCATTTTTCAATTCCATTTATTTTCTCATTTCCATTCCATTTCAGATAGCCATTCTTTTATTCAAACAACATATTATTTCTCACCCTTTGAAAACAGACTTACAAGCATGGATCCCGTCGGGTACGGCAGACGGATTGGGGTGCTAATACCTTCCTAATTCGTAACCGACTTCCGGACCCAGATCTTTGGTTCGCAAGGCCTCGTCTTTTTCCTTCTTCCTTAGGTTTGTGCAACATTACCTTTCCCATTCATTTGGGATAAAAATGTCTGGCTGGCGACTCTAACTTTTCCGCGCCACTTTCGCGTTTGTACTAGGATGAAAATCCCGGGAGCGACACATTCCAGTTAGCATTTCATTTGTTCAGCATCATCTTATTTCTCACCCTTTGAAACAAAACAAGCAAGCGTGGATCCCGTCGGGTACGGCGGACGGTCTGGGGTGCTAATACTTTCCCAGGTCATAACCGACTCCCAAACCCAGATCTTTGGTTCGTAGGACCTTTTCCTTTCCTTCTTCCTCAGGTTTGTGCAGTATTACCTTTCCCGTTCCTTTGGGATACAAATGCCTGGCTGGCGACTCTACCTTTTCCGCGCCACTTTCGCGTTTGTACTAGGATGAAAATCCCGGGAGCGACACTAGGGCACTTTGAAAACATTAAAAAACTACAAATTACTTTGACAGTGGAAAAAATTCTGGGATCTCAACTGCCTCCCAATTGTCCAAAGCTGCTTCACACTGATAAACCAAATGATCCACATCTTCATCTTCAGCATCCCTGTTAACTGCATTGATCTGATAGTCGGCACTGGAAAACACCTCTTGAATGGTCTTTGGACGTCCTTTGACGGAGGTTGACGCTCCTTCCTTCACATGAGTTGGTTTGTAACCCAACCCGTGGCGATCTAGCTTTTGTTTGACTTCAATAACATCACCCCAACCTTCATAGCTTCCTTCTTTGATAGTGGAAATGGTACTTTTCAGCGATGCAAAAGATGGAATACCCTTCCCCTTTGGCTCCTCTACTTTCATAAGGACAACATTGGTTATCTCCAGGGCTTGGAAAGAAGTTTCCAAAGCATCTTCATCAGCCTCAATATAGCTAAAGGAAGAAAGGTTGCTGACCATGAGATTTTCTTCACCAGACACAGTTACCAGCTTATTATTGACCACAAACTTCATCTTCTGGTGTAAGGTAGAAATGACTTCCCCAGCGGCATGGATCCAAGGTCTTCCCAGCAAACAACTGTAATTAGGGTTAATGTCCATAACCTGGAAAGTGATCTTGAACACCTGTGGTCCAATCAAGATTGGCAGGTCTACTTCTCCAATAACAGTCCTCCTTGACCCATCAAAAGCTTTCACAATCAGCGCACTGGGCCTAATCTTTGCCCCTTGATAAGATAACTTAGCAAGCGTTCTTTTCGGCAAAACATTCAATGAAGATCCAGTATCCACAAGAACTCTTGCTAAAGTATCCTCTTGACATTTTACAGATATATGAAGAGCACGGTTATGATCCAAGCCATCCTTTGGAAGATCCTCCATACTGAAACTGAGATTATTACATGCGGTAATATTGGCAATGACACCATCAAACTGATTCACAGTTATGTCGTGCGTAACATGAGCTTGGGCTAGTAATTTCTGGAGAGCACCTCGGTGGGCCGGCGAATGCATAAGAAGTGATAAGATAGATATTTTGGAACGTGTTTGATGTAGCTGATCAATAACCTTATAATCACTCTTCTTAATGATTCTGAGAAATTCTGCATCCTCTTCTTCCAAGACCAACCCTTTATCCTTGTCGGCAACAACGGGAATGACTTCTTTAGGTGGAACCAGTGGAGTGGTATTAACTTGCTGAGTGTAAACACGACCACTGCGAGTTAATCGACTGGCACCTGCTATGTCAGCACTTGCCACTTTTGAACTTTCCTTCTAACCAGCCTGTTCAAACTTCTGATAAACTCCCCCTATATCATACATCCATGGAATGGAACTGATTTGGTACCTTTTAAAGGAAAGGGTTACTTCTTTGTTCCATCCTCGGTTCTGGCAAATTAAAAATGGGCACCACAGGTTCTGCATATTGAAGATGGGTTGAACTCTTGGGGACTCAAGCATGTTAAACACTGGTACCATGGTAGAAACAGATTCAAGCAAGTTAAAAATGGGTTCAATCATTGCCACTTCATTCCTCTTCACACGACCGCTTACTTGTAAAACGCCCAGATTAATCAAACTTTGAACATCTCTCAAGACCAGTTCACATCCCTTTGGATTATTAGCACAAGCCTCACAAATATTATGACAGTTCTTCAGCATATCCACCTCTACTAACTTCGCATGGAAGTCTTTAAGCGGGGTTTTGATCTCTGTGGCATTGAAAATCAAATCTCTGTCAGACTTGTCATCAATGGCATGTATGGACCCATGTTTGGGTAGAGGATTATTTTTTACATTCGGACCAGTATTTCCAAACGACAAAATGTTTTTATCCATTAAATCCTTCACAGCTTACCTCAAAGCAATACAATTTTCCAAATCGTGCCCTGGAGCACCTTCATGGAATAAATAGTGGGAACTTGAGTTGTAACTTGGTGGAAGCGGATTTGGTGGAGGACCCAAAGCCTTGGAGTAACCAAGCCTTTCTTCAGTAGTGAGTGATATAATTCAGTATAGGTCATAGGGATCCGAGGATTGGGAGGCCTTCCTCCTGGTCTTCTATTCTGAAAGTTGGAATTCGGATGAGGAGCTGGAGTCCTCTGCTGGTAGGCTGAAGCATTGGGCGCTTGTTGATAGCCTGGATTGTTGAGCATTGGTTGATAAGCTAGAATCACTGGAGTCGTTTGTTGATACATCGGTACTGCTTGAGTAGGTCGATACATTGGAACTTGTTGATTATATGACGGTTGAACTGCCGCTATATAAGGATGTTGAACATACTGTGGTGGATAAGCATATTGGTGATAAGCCACAGGTGGAGGCCTCTGCCAAAGCTGATTTCTCCTTTGACTCATCATTACTGCATTTGTTTCGCCTTCCTTCTTTTTATGGAAATTGCTGGTAAACTTCTTAACATTGTTTCCACTACTGTTGTTGGAGCTGCTGGATGCACCACTCATCTTTCCATTCTTCAGACTGAGTTCAACTTTGATTCCCACATCTACAAGGTCAAAGAAGCTAGCAGTTATGCTTCCCACCATCCTTTCAAAGAACTCTGGTCGCACAGTGTGAATAAACCAATCAGCTAACTCTTTCTCAGTCAACGGGGGATCTACCTGAGAAGCGGTCCCTCTCCACCTTTGAGCATATTCTTTAAAATATTCGGAATCTTTCTGGGACATACTCAACAGCTGCCTCCTATCAGGAGCAAGGTCCATATTGTACTTGTATTGCTGAATGAAAGCATCCGTCAGGTCTTGGAAACTACGGATCTTTGACTGATCTAGAGTCAGATACCACTTGGAGGAAATTCCCTTCAGACTATCCTGGAAGCAATGGATCATTAGTTTGTCATTGTCCACCTGCGCGACCATTCTCCGATAGTACAATAAGAGATGACTCTTAGGACACGTTGCGCCTTCGTACATATCAAAGGTGGGTGTCTTGAACTTGGGAGGTATCACTAGTCCAGACACAAGGCACATTTCTCTGGCAGCAGCACCAAAGATCTGGTCACCTTCAATTGCTCTCAACCTCTTTTCAAGGGTGTCAAAATTATCTTGCATCTTCTCATGTTTCTCATTACCGTTTTCAGACATGTCTGGCACATCATACACCTGAGGATCATTAAAGTATGGTTGGACACGGGTGTGCACAATATCTGGTGTAAAATTAGTAACCACGTGGTTCTCTTCAGTAGTCAAAGGAATAGTCTGCTGAGCGGTAAATCCTTGAGGGGGAGGCACAAAACCTTGGGAAGGAAATGCAAAACCCTGAGAAGGAGGCGCGAAACTTTGAGAAGCAAAACCTTGGGAAGGAGGGAAGAAACCCTGAGCAGCGAATCCTTGGGAAGGAGGAATAAAACTTTGAGAAGCAAAACCCTGAGGAGGAGGTACAAACCCGTGAGGAAGCCCAAAAGGAGGCCAGGTTACAGGGGTAGTGACTGATGGTGTAGGCTCAGTCGTTGTAGTGACAATCTCAGAAACCACAGTCTGTTGGGTATCTAATTTTGCTCGAATGACTTGCAGCATTTCCATCATCTGACCCATATTTCCACAAAGATTAGAAATCTCTTCATTAATCTTGTCCATCTCTGGGTCTCTGTTAGCCATCTTCTTCTTGGCCTGAGCTCGAGTGGAGTATTTGCGTGAGATCCTCAGTGTGATAGTCTAGAAAGGAGTTGACGGGAATGAGTTTTGACAAAATGCAAATGCGGAGATGCACTCATGAGTAGAAAAAATGCAAATGCTTCAAGGGATTTAAGAAGTTATTGCAAAACATCAAAATGGACAAAACTTTCTTGTTATTATTTTTCAACCAGTAATAAACTAAAGTCCATTCATGGTAAGAAATTATGATGTTTGCAACAGACATTTATTTGTTCCCTTGAGACTTTACTACAATGATGCATATGATGCTAAGATGCAAAGATGCAGGGATGCAATGATGCAAGGTGCAAGGTGTCACAAGTAAATTCAGAACCTTCTTAATAGGTGGGTTGTAAGAGAATGGTTCTACGTTTTTCTACCCACAAATCCCACTCACATGATGGTTTCTTATGGTGATGGTTTAAGGAAACTCAAGGTCACGATCGTTTATTGTATTAGCGCCCCGCCGCAGGCCAGCTGCATTTTGACGATAATAATGATAAGGTCTACCCTGAGTGAAGTTCTCATGCTAGGCCCTCAAGAGGCGAGCCTTTGGAGACTAACATTACACAACTACCAATACAGAAACTGGTTCTTAACAATGGATCCCAGAATCACAGCCCTTTCATGAATCAGGTCACGCGATAGGCTAGCTGCGTTGTGACAAGATCTACGAAAAGTCTAACTATCTGGGGGATTTTTCATGCTAGGCCCTCAAGAAGCGAGTTCTTGGAGACTAACACTAATGACTACCAATTCTAACCTAGGTGTTCCCTCTTCTTTTTCCACAACTCAAATTTTACTTGCAATGTAACCCCAAGATCCCACAAATAATATAATGAGCAAATAAGAGAAAGCGGTAAAAGAACAAATAAACAAACATAAATAATAAACATAGAGAAGACAAAAAGATAAGATCAAACAAATAAACACACAAAGCTAAGTTAGGCTCGACCCTCTCTAGCATGGAGCTATTCCCCAGCAGAGTCGCCAAGCTGTCGTACCTCGAAAAAAATACGATCCTAACACAAACAGAGTCGCCACCTAATTCTATTTATTCTAATTAAAGAAAAGGGAGATATAGATACAACCTAAAGGAAGGATAAGAAATGGTCAACGAAACCAAATCCTAAGTTCGGGAGTTGGTTACGCAAGGGGAAGGTATTAGCACCCCTCACGTCCGTTGTACTCAACGGGAACCTCTTAGCTAACTGTGCTATTAAATGTTGATCTAAGTCTTATGTATTCTAAATGGTTATTAATATGTTTGTTCTAAAGGAAATTAAAGTTTATTATTAATATTAATATTACGGGGGAAAGATTAAAGTTTTTTATTATTGTGCTCGCGAAGGATTAAAATCCTTGTGCCTACGTATTCCCTTGTGCAATGGGAAAGTCAGAGCTTCGTAGTTCGTGCGACTACGGTTTGTGTTTTTTATTTGAACGATTGTTTACAACGCATTCTACTGCTAAGCATTGCCTTATACTCGCAGTGGAGGCTGAAGCGCTAGCTTGTTTGCGAGATAGAATGATTTAAATAATGTTCATTTAAATAAAAGGGTTTGACCTTTGTTAAGTGTTTTAAAACGAAAGGCGAATGGACAATAACTCGAGGGCTAACCTCAAGAGTGATTGCATTCAAGGACCTGTGGAGTGCTAGACTCCAGAGTTCAGTTATTCGTTGATTAATTGTAAAGTGATTTGCGTATGTTGGTATGTTTTAAGTTGTATTCTCATTGTGAAAGGGAGAATGAATTACAAATCGAGGGCTAGCCCCAACAGTAATTCAATTCAAAAACCCGAGGAATGCTAGATCCCTGAGTTTAGTTCTTCCACGATTTTAATTTAAGATTTATGTTTTGAAAACGGAAGAGCGAATTAATTACAAATCAAAGGCTAGCCCCAACGTAATTCAATTCAAAAACCCGAGGAATGCTAGATTCCTGAGTTTAGTTCTTACGTTAATTAATATGTTAATTAAGAATTGATCGTTTGAAAATTTGTTTTAAAGTGATTTAGGGTTTAATGTTTTTAGAAACGAAGGAGTAAATGAAACACAACTCGAAGGCTAGCCTCAAGAGTGGTTCATTAAAGAACCCACGGAATGCTAGATTCCGAAGTTCAGTTCCTCGTTAATAATTAAGATGCGATAAAGATCGTGCAGATGGCGATCACTTAGTGACCGACTTACGTGTGTGAAGTGTAAGCGAGAATGAATTGTTTTAAATGAATAGAATTAGGGTAAATTTTATTATTTACTTAACAGTTTGTGACCATAATTCCGAAAATAAGTCATACAAATGAGCAAGACATTAAAACAAACAGAAATAGGCCAAGATCGGCGAGCATATACCAATAATCATTACATAAGCGCAAAATCGATTAAAAGTGTATCCAATAGATTTCCTAAATAAATAAAAAATTTAATTGACTAAATAAAAAAAATAGAACAAAAATAATTTTCATGAAATATTCCTTATATATATTTTTTAGAATCAAATAAAAAAACAAATAAATAAAATAAATAACTTGCATGCTTTTTCAGAATTTTAAGAAGAATAAAATAAAACAAATACAAAAAAATGTGAAATAAGAAAAGGTGGACTGGGTAAATAAATAAATAAATGGGGTGTAGAAAAAGATGGGCCCAACTGTAGGGAGCCCAAGGCGCAGGCTGGGTTGGGTTCAGGCGGGTCGGATTTGACCCTAGACCCATTCGTTTTTATCTTAAAATTTGGGAAAGGGGAGAAACCCTAAAACATAAGCAGCAGCCGCAAAAAGAAGGGGAACAAAGATGAAATTTCCAGAAACACAACCTTCACCCAATTCGAAAACCATAAAACTCAAAGACATTTGCGTCAACATTCAACAAGCAACAAAAATAACGAAATTGAAAGAATCATGAACAAATACAATAAATAGATCAAAGACGAAAGTAATCGACGAACTAACAATTTGAGGTCACAGGTGATTTGCGGTGAGTTGCTTTTGCTATGAGAAGTCTTTGTTTCCTTCACTTTCTGCTTTCTTTTCGTCTTCTTGCGGCTTCGGTCCTCACACGGCGGAGATTTTCGAATCTCGCAGGTTATCAGGTTAGCGATGGTGGCAGATTGGCGGAAGTGATTCGGTGTTACGCGAGTCTCTCTCTGAATCTCATCCCGACGGTTTGTTTTTTATGTTTTTGTTGAATGTGTTACGACGGCTGAAGGGTTTTGAATGGCAGTTCACGGGTGGTTCGGTTTGGGTTTCAAGTTTGCAAATTAGTTTTGAGACAGTGGCAGTTTGGTTGTGCGTGTTCAGGCTTTGTGAAGGTGAGTATGAGGCTTGACGAAGGTTTGTTTTTGGAAAAAAAAGTTCTTGGTTTTTTTTTGTTGTTTTAGTTTTTTTTTACAAGTTTGTTTATGAGCACCGCCCTCCCCTTCGAAAATCCTCCCCCTTTTATACTCATAGATTTAGGGTTTGGTTTTTGAAAAACAACTCCCTTCCCCAATCCCTTTTCAGTATTTAAAAAAACGCTTTATGATGCTCAGGAAACAAAGGAACGAAAATATGAAAGTTTTTTTTGTTGTGGTTCAAAACATGTTTTCTTATCATCATTTTTGGACGTGAACTCCGCTGACATACTTTGGCTTGTGCAGGTACAACTTTTGGTTTGGTTCATTGACTTTTATCCCCTTCCGTGAACATTTTCAGACATCAGTATGAATTCTTGACTCACTTCTCATCTATTTCTGGTGTAAAATTAGCATTAATCGAGGCGTATTTGTGATGCAGGGTTTTTGTTATTGAACTGCAACATGCCTTAGTACCTCTTTTTGCAGGCTGCCTTTTTTTATCAGTTTTGGTGTAAAGCCTCAGGGTCAATGTTTTTTTCTTTTGCAGGTCTGTGATTGTAGCAGGTTTTTTTGAGTTGTGAATGTAACGGATCATGAGGCTAGTGCACTGCTCGGCGCAGAGAGGTCTGTAGCAACAAAACAAGAAGCTGCAGCTTAGGATAATTGATTTTTATATATTTCCTTTTCGCTTTGAGTTTTAGGCCATCTATAATCTACATATTGTATATGCAGATTAAAAAAAATGTAACAATTGTGAAAATTGGCTCTTGGTAATCCAATTGGACTTTTGCCTCCTTTTGTAAGACTTGTAAGGATGAAGTTTAAATTTGGCTGAACACAAACTTATAGAATTTGTATTAGGTTTGTAGCCCTTATAGTTCTAGCAAAATGATACACTTTCTTCCAACTTGCAATAAACTCTTGAGACCAAATGTGGTTTGAATGAATCTTAATACCTTTTTTATGTGAATGAAATTGAAATGTAATTTTGACATATAGTATGAATTTTGAGATTTTGAAGAAAAATAGAAACTAGGACTTAAAAATTGTAACTAAGACTCAATTATGCATTTAAATTTGAGAATTTTGAGTTTGGGATTAAAACTTGAAATGAAAATTGGAATGAAACTAAAAACTTGAAATGGAACTTGAAATTTGAATTTAAAAAAATGAAATTTGAAATAGAAATTGAAATAGAGATAGACTTATGATTTAAAAAAAAATGAGCACGCCATGATAGCTTGAAGAGGAATTTGGAAATTGAACTTGGAATTAGGATTGGAATTAAACACTTGGAAGTAGAAATTAATCAATTGAACAAATTATGGATTAGGGACTAAAAAAAAGAAATTGAAACCTTGTAATTACTTTGAACAAAAAATTGAAACTATGATGAATTAAATTTGGAAATAGGGTTTAAAAATGGATTGAGATGGAAAATAAAAGGGGATGGAAGTTTATAAGTGAATTTAAAATCAAAAATAAGGATTGAAATAAAATTTAGAAATTTAAAAACTTAAAAGAAACGAAAAAATTAAATAAATAATTATTTCGAGGAAATAAGCAAATAATCTAAAGGGGAAACCCTGGCCGCACGATTCGAATGGACCAAACTTTCGAAAATCGTTGCCAAAATCCCAAAAAGCTCTAAAATGCACCAAGCATGTAAATGGTGAGATGAATGCATGGTGCGAAAAGTTAGGGGTAAATTTTGGGGTGTGACAATGTCTAATTTCTTTGTATTTGTATTTCATTTGTACTTTCGTTTATTTTGTTGTATTTTGACCCACCATGGGGACTTTTTGTTATCAAAACTATGTATCTTTATATTTTGTAATATATGGTTTGAGTGTTATTCTGTGGGCTTCATTTCTCTTCAGCACCATCATTCCTCGAGGTCTGGAAGGTCAAAACCAAAGAACCAAACTAGATACCCTTGGAAGACAAATAGACATCCTGCATTGCATACTAACCTCATTTCTTTGTTTTGTAGGTTTTTGTTTGTTGTTTTCTCACTTTGATGTGGTTTCAGGAAACATTGCTCGTAGGAGAGTCTTACCCATCAACGGATTTCACCGGTATCCGACAAGAAACAACCTTCCGAGCTTACAGATGAACCAGGTTCAACAAGATTTGACTGATGTGAGAACCCAGATGGCTAATGAAAGAACTGAAATGAGGGCTCAGATGAACCAGTTCATGGCAGTAATGACTGGGTTGGCCCAAAGCCAAGAAAGATTAAGAGAGTTGGTCGAGCGGCAAACTCCTGAAGAAAACCACCCATGTACAGGGGGTACCAGCAACAATGATCATGTACAACCTCGTAATGATCCCCCGGAGTTTGGACATCATCTTAACCCTAACATTAATGCTATCAGGAATACCCAGGGTAATACTGGAGGGCGTGCCTTGCAAGAGGACCCTCAGGAGGAACAATTCACTGTTGTTGGGGCAGGAGATGAAGTCTATGATCGTCGGCTGGACAAGATAGCAGAAAAGTTGAGATCTCTGGAGTCTCAAAACTCTTTAGGGTTTGATGTTATGGATATGGGGCTGGTATATGGAGTAAGAATTCCTCACAAATTCAAACTTCCCTGCTTCGAAAGATATAATGGAACATCTTACCCTCGTACCCATCTTCAATCTTTCCTGGGAAGATTAAAGGCTTACACTATGGATGAAAAGCTATGGATGTTCTATTTTGAGGATATCTTGACAGGGGCATCCCGTGAGTGGTACTCTCATCTGACTAGGGCAACCATTAGAAATTGGAAAGTTTTGGCCGAGGCTTTCATACGTTAATACCAATACAATCTAGACATGGCTCCTAACAAAACACTTCTAATGGGTATGTCACAATCCTCCAGGGAAAGCTTCAGAGAGTACGCTCAGAGAGGGAGGCAATTAGCGGCTGTCGTTCAACCTCCAATGTTAGAAAGAGAAATGGCATATATGTTTATGAACACCCTCCAGGGGACATACATTGATAGGTTGGCTGCTTTCTCTTCCACTAGCTTTGCAGATATGGTCATAGCTAGAGAAAGGATTGAGAGTTTATTGAAAATGGGAAAGATTTTCGATAACGGCGCCAGCTCAAGCGGCACAAGGAAATCATTTGCAGGGCCTCGTAGGTCCGGTGAAACAAACTCAATACACATGGGTAGAGGAAGACCCCAGTATATGCCAAGATCAATTGCCGCTGTCACAATTCCTACCCCACCTCCTCAACAACAATACACTCCGCAACCACAACAGTTCCCTCAGCAACATTTTCCTCAACAAAGATCCTATAACAACAACAACAACCAACAACAACGTCCTTTCCAGCAAAGGCCATCTCAAGTCAACAGGTTAATTGAGCCTATACCAATGCCCTATGCCACTTTGTTGCCACAACTTCTGAAGCTTAATCTTGTTGAATTAAGGACTCTGGCTCCACCAGATCCTCAGAACCTTCCGAGAAATTACGACGTCAATGCCAGATGTGCCTTCCATTCTAATGCACCTGGCCATACCATAGAAAAGTGCAAAGCTTTGCACATGAAGGTCCAGGATCTGGTTGATTCAAAGGCTTTAAATTTTGCACCACCTCCTAACATCACAAAGAATCCTATGCCTAGCCACGATGGGCTAAGGATAAATGCAATTGAAGAGGATCAACCCATGAACTTAATTGAAGATACTGCAAGCATTCAAACACCTCTGGCAGAGGTTAAAGCTCAACTTTTAAAATGCCAGGTGTTCCCAGGTTGTGAGGCCTGCTGTGAATCTTGCAAAGTTTTCGTCAATGGGTGTGCAAGATTGAGAAATGGCATCAATGACCTTATCAGAGAAGGTATCCTACAGATAACATCAACGGTTTCTACAACATCAGCAATTCCTCTCACAGCAACAACAAGTACTCCTCCGACAACTTCAAAGACAATTGTTCCGACAGACTCGTCTACAAATTCAACAATCATCTCTTCCACCACTTCAACAAACACTAGTTTAACAACATCTGCTTCTACAACTACAACAACCATTAACAACAACGTCTCCACAGTCACCATATATTACGACCCGACAACAGTCCCCGACACCAACAATTTTCAGCAACAATCTCAACAACAACCCAGCTTCAGTCATTCACCACCACCATCGGTCAGAAATCCTATCACCATATATTACAATCCACAAACAATCACAGTTCCTACCTCCGCTGCAGTCAGTCCTGTCACCATCACGGTACCTGGGCCCATCCCATATGAAAAAGATAATGTTGTACCATGGCACTATGGTTCAGACCTCTACTGCAACGGGGAAAAAGTCTCTTTTGATTCTTCAGATTACACACCACAAATCGATAATGTCAAGGGAGGAGGAGGCTTCACCCGAAGCGGACGCCTCTTCGCGTCACAAGTTCCAAGAGTTAATTCTGAGGCAGAGGTTGCTGCCAAAGCCAAAGGTAAAAATGTGGTGCCGGAAGAACCAGTTTTGAAAGAAGCCCATAAAACATCCTTTGATCAAGATGTGGATGAATTTATGAGGATAATCAAGAGAAGCGACTACAAGGTTGTGGATCATCTCCACCAGACTCCTTCCAAGATCTCAATCTTATCCCTGCTATTGTGTTTCAAAGCTCATCGAGATGCATTACTTAAAGTCCTGCACGCGACATACGTGCCTGAGGAGATCATGGTGAATCAGCTAGAGACAGTGGTTTCCAATGTTAATACTAGCCATGGGCTAGGCTTCACCAACACTGATTTGACTACGGAAGGTCGTCATCATAACAAGGCTTTACACATCACTCTGGAGTGTAAAGGGGCTGTGCTTTCACATGTTCTAGTTGACACTGGGCCTTCACTCAATGTCTTGCCAAAGAAAGCCCTTGTTAAGCTTGAATATGATGGTATAGCCCTCCGACCAAGCAATCTGGTGGTTAGAGCTTTTGATGGTTCCAAGAGGTCTGTTCTTGGAGAGGTGGAGCTTCCTGTGATAATTGGCCCGCAGGTCTTTCAAACTACTTTCTACATGATGGACATTCAGCCGGCCTACAGCTGTTTGTTGGGTCGACCATGGATTCACGCCGCTGGCACAGTTACGTCGACTATTCACCAGAAATTGAAGTATGAGTGGGAAGGGCAGATTATCACAACCTGTGGTGAAGAGGATATTTTCTTTAGCCATCTGGCCACCTACAAATACATTGAGATGGATGGTGAAATCCACGAGACCATGAGCCAAGGTTTCGAAGCCCTGAACATCAATGAGGCGACAACTAAAGTATTTTCGGCATCCCAGGAGGATAAGATGGGTACTTCAATTGTCTCCTATCAACAAGCTCGGAAGGTTGTTGAAGATGGAAACGCCCAAGGCTGGGGCAAGCTGCTACCGGTGGAGAAGAAGGAGGACAGATTCGGTTTGGGTTACAAGCCATTCCGACAAGATCAAGCAGAGGCTGCTAAGTAGCCCAAGTTCATAAGTGGAGGGATGCTAACCCCAGATGTTGTCAATAACATGGAAGACGAGGTGGAAAGAAACCTCAACTTGGAGAGCTGGATTCGTCCAAGGATCCCGGGCCAACAAGTCTTTAACTGGTCTTCCCAAGAAATTATAAGAGTTACTCCTGCAGAGTAATTATTATTTCCTGCTTTTTTTAGCATGCATCAAGTCCTGCATCTTGCCCAAGGTGTCAGGACTCATTTTGTAATAGGGCCATATTTGTATTTTGTGCAAATGGAATATCAATGAGCAATGGACATCTTTTGCAAACAATTTTCTCTTTCGCTCACTGTCTTTTCATTTTTGTTATTTTTCGCACAAAACAATAAAATTGCAATGTTTTCAAAATAAATAACTTCATTTTTCTGAACAAGATTAAAATTGATCACTAAAAAGAACAAATCTCAACCCTTGCATAGATTATCCTCCAGATTGCACCGACAACAACACTTCTATGACCTTGTATGACTTCGACAATCCAATTAATCAAGCTAATGAAGGGGTCGATGAAGACTATGAGTTGCCTGAAGAGTTAGCCAGGTTGTTGAGGCAAGATGAGAAAGTGATTACTCCTCATCAGGAGGAAATTGAAACTGTTAATCTTGGTACCGAGGAAGATGTAAAAGAAGTGAAGATTGGGGCCACTCTACAAGCTCCAATAAAAGAACAGCTTATCAATATGCTTCGGGAATACGTCGACGTCTTTGCTTGGTCCTATCAAGACATGCCAGGTCTAGATACAGATATTGTCATTCACAGGTGTAATACCTCAAAATTTGCCCTCTCATATCCTCAACATCTTGCATAGCATTTTGCATATATGGATTCATAAAAAATAACCAGAAACATCGCATCAAACGTTGCATAGCTGAGGCATGGGTATGTGATCAATGATCGGAGCAGCTGAAGGCATTACAAAGTCAATCACAGGAACACAAAGCTTCCCAATCTTGTGCAAAGGGTTCACAATATTCCACAAGTCTTCACTTGAGGCCACGAGCCATGGAAAGATGGGGATTAATCAAAGGGGGCAAGCAGTGCAATATTTCCTGAGGGAAAAGGGCCGAATTAGGGTTTCATTTCTACGGGGCTTCCGCGTGAAGTTTTGATTAAAGAAGTATTCCTTTGTCTTATATATGATGTCAAGTGCCTAGGGTTCAAATCTCATCCACAAATTCATTTTGGAAGGGGTTCGACTGGCCGGACGACGGAAAATCGAGGAATCGGGGAAAAGGCAATCGAGCTAGGTAAAAAGGGGTCGACTCCGGACTTTTAAGATCGAGATCATGAATTTAGGGTTACAATGATCCTATGGTTCAAGTTTGGTCAAGAAATGATGGAGGAATCATAGAAAAATCAAAGAAAAATCGTTTGAAAGGTAGTTGGTTTTGCGTTTCCCTCCACTTTACCTCCCACTTTCTTTCCACACTTCCTTTCATTCTTTCCATTTTGTTTTTCCATTCCAATTCCACTCTATTTCCCTTGGAAACTTCCACCATCTTCTACCATCTTCTAGAGTATTCCAAGGAATATTCCCTTTTCCAACCCTAACCCTAACTAACTACCAAACCTAATTTTGGATCCCAAACCTAATTTTTAGGCCCCAAACCCAAACCTAGCTCCTAGCCTAACCTCTATTTAAGCCACTTTCATCCAAACCAAGGGGGTGGGAACACCATTTTTCAATTTTTCACTCTTTGATAAGCACTTTTTCTCTCTCACTTTTCCTTCCTTTTCCCTCCTTTCACCAAAGCTTTTTCAAATAAGCTCTTCAAGTTTCACATTGAAACTTGAAGATATTGAAGCTTAAGCCTCCAACCTTTATATTTTGTGGATTGAAGAAGGATAAGTTACTGATTTTGTTGAAGTTTTCGGCTTATCGGAAGTGCAAGAAGATCAAAACGTCAAGAACACATTTATTTTGCGATTTCTCGGTTTTCGGTTTTCTCTTCGATTCAAGCTCTGATTCTTGCAACAATCACCGAAGCACTCCTCCGCTTCGTAGGTTGGTGATCTTAATCACTTTTTCTTTAAGTTATTTTCTTCATCTCGCCACTTTTGGCATTCTTTAAGTGTGTTTCGCTTTGTTTAAAATCAATTCCGTTTCGATTATGTTTGCTTGTGATTTGTGATTTTGGTTGAATTTGGATTTAAGGTGTTGATAGTTATAGGTTCTATCGTGTGTAAATAAGTTCAAATTAAGTAGAAATTAGTGGTAGCATGTTCCTAGGTATGTTAGGGATCATTAGAAGTGAGTTTGTGGCCAAAATCACTTATTTCTCAACTTTTTTCACATTCTGGTTCAGTGTTAAGGTTAACCGGTTAACGGGTGCATATTGGCCACAAAATAGGCCAGATTTAGGTTCTTTAACTGTGGTTAACCGGTTAACGCTGTTAATTTTTGGTTTTTTAGCTTATTTGGTGGTTTATTCCTAAGTTCTAGTGCCTCTAATGTTCATACATGTTTAGGTAGTGATTTTAGGGAATTTTTGGGTCCATTTTCAGTAGCTCATTCCCCCATGTCGAGTCGTTTCGATGCGTTTCCGTCCATGTTGCGTATTATGCGTTTTTGTGCTTCTTTGTGCATAGCTTAAATTCTTGCATGTTGTTACTATGTTTGTGCATTATTTGACACATAATAATCATGTTGCATTCTGTTTTTTACATGTTTGCATTGCATCAAATCATTTTTACATTCCATTATGTTGATGTATATTGCATGTTGAATAATCATAAGTATGTGCATTCCTTGCATTTTGTTGCATATTTGATTATATCATCCATATCAATTTAATTCTGAATTTTGCATTGAGCTTAGTATGTTTGTTGAGTTATCATATTGCATATTCATAATCAAAGATCATCATGTTCATATGCCATGTTCATGTGATTCATTTGTGCATTTACTTATTGCATAATCCATGTGATGCATGCTTGCATAATCATGCAAAAAGGTTCATGTTCTTGCATTTATATGTTGATTTAGGTCCAAATACATGTTAATGATGAATTGGTATATGTTGCATTGAGTTTGTGCATGAAAAAAATGAAAATAAACAATTTTGGATTTTGCATTTCATAATTGTTTTTGCATACAGGTGCTGTAAAATGTGTGTTGCTTGTTATGTGTGCATGCTGTTTGTAACCTTTTACACCTAATTTTTCATGCTGCATGCTGGCTGTACAAAGCTGAGTTGTATTATGCATTGTTTTCATAGCTGTTTGGGTATTAGGGGCTGTAATAGGTGTTGTATTTTGGTTTTAGCCTTTTTCTAGTTCCTTTAGAATTAAGATAGAGTCTAGTTTGAGTCCTAGAGCCTTTAGGATTTAATTAAGGTGTGTTTGCTTCTTTCTTTTTTTAATAAAATGCATATTAATCATTTGTTTTATAGTGGGGAAGATTGAGGTAAGTTTACTTCAACCTATCCTTTTATTTTTTATGCATTTAATTTGCATTTAATTCATTATTCCTTCCATCTGTGTGTTTGGTAGGATTTCCCCCTTTGTTAGGATCAACTTATCTTCCTTAGGAAGTAAGTTGTATCCTTTTCCTTCCTTTCTTTTCCTTTTCTTTCTTAGGATTAGAGAACTTCATTATCCATAGGACCTCCCTTGTAAGTAAATAAATAAACAAAAATTAGGGTTGTGTCTTAGTTCCCCATTAGATTTTGCCTTTTTGCAATTTGAGTCATTCTTTCTCATCTTCGAACAAAAATCCAAAAAACACTTAACAAATAAATGAAAGGATTCCTTGTGTATAGCCTTATTCCATGAAGTACTTGCACTCATTCCATCTTGGAGTGGTGTAAGCTTGTCTATCATGATGTACAAGTCTCATCAAGGAATTGTTTCATAAAACAAATAAACTCAAAACACTTCTCATAAAAGACAAAAACAAATAATAAGCGACTTTCCTGCGGGAATTCTCTTTCTCATCTCATTCACTCACAACGACTTGTCTCGCTTGCAAGACGGTAAACGCACTCGTACCAGACGAGCCTTCAACACCTTAGCATAGACATACACAGTTCCAGCTGTAAAAAACACAAACAAATAGTTCCCTCCTTAGTTAGGCAAACTACGTCGACTCTGATCCTTATTTTCCCGATGAGGTACGTAGGCAGCGGGGTAGGGCCCGTTCGAGCATATTCTTTATTTTCCCTACATTTCCCCTTTTATTCTCATTCTCTTTTTTCCAGTTCCCCTTCTTATTTCAGTTCCTATTCCCGTCAGCAGTGTTATTCAGCAGCATCTTATTTCTCACCCTTTGAAACAAACAAGCAAGCGTGGATCCCGTCGGGTACGACGGACGATCTGGGGTGCTAATACCTTCCCAGGTCATAACCGACTCCCGAACCCAGATCTTTGGTTCGCAGGACCTTGTCCTTTCCTTCTTCCTCAGGTTTGTGCAGCATTACCTTTCCTGTTCCATTCGGGATAAAAATGCCTAGCTGGCGACTCTACCTTTTCCGCGCCACTTTCGCGTTTGTGTTAGGATGAAAATCCCGGGAGCGACAGCTGGCGACTCTGCTGGGGATCGAACCCAGAATATCTGGTTTCCCTTGTAGAGTCAATCCTAGCGCCTGTTTATTTTTGCTTTCTTTGGGTGTTTATATGTGTGTGCTGTTGTGCTTATTTACGGTTTTCGTTTACAGCTTATTTTACAGCATTATTTATTGCTTTCAGTATTTATTTTCACATGCATCATATGCTGGACTGTGCTGGTTTTCATTTTTTCTGTGGGATGGGTTTACTGTGAGATGAGCTCGTAACCGGGGCTCGAGTGCACCCTAGGACTAATAGTGGTTCCACTTTGGCTTCATGGCATCTTGCTATGTTGGTAGTAGTGAGTTCCACACCTTGACTTGTGACCTTCTCGGGAATGTATTGATACCGGAATCTTTCTAGGTTAATACGCTACCCTGATAGTTATGTGCAGTCAAGGGACCGATCATTGAGAACCTTTGTGGAAACATCCCTCACCAGTGATGACAGTGGTAGACCACATTTGTTGGCAAACCCACTCGCATCCGAGGGCCCACTGGGAACTCGCATAGGATGTTCTGGTTCTCTCATAAGAATCCAGTCAAGGCAAACTGTTCGTATGACGGTAGTATTGTACCCTTCAGGATGAATGTACTATTGTTTCTCGATTCAGTGCTTGAAGGTGGAGACTTATGAGGGATGCTTGTTTTTTCCGGACTCAGCTGAGACCTCCCTGAGTAGTACATAATGCCAAACCGATTCCCTGATTTAGTCATGAGCCATTTCTCGGAAATGGTGAACGTATTATTGTTATTCGGCCTCGAGAGTCCGTGATGTTTGACCCGAGTAACATACCTGTGAGATTGGGAGGGGTTTACAGGTTTGCATGAACCCTAAACTTCAACATACCCTCATATGCCAGTATACTTCAGTGATATGATCTTATTTTGTTAATTATGGATTCTGAAGTCATGAACTCCTGATCAGAGATACTTGTGATGATATTGTGGCCTTGCACAGACACTTGATTACCTGATTCACTACACAGACACGTCACTGATCACATGCCTTGCCTTTCATAACATCATGACATCATTAATCATTTTGTGTTCTTTTTATTCTCAGGGTTCATTACCTCCTAGGTCCTGGTCATATTTGCTGCTTCAACATGGAGATTCCGAGAAAGATAAATGTTCATTATACTTTTCCACAACCGGAGACAGAGAGTATTCAGGGATTGATTAGCTTGATGGGTGACAAAGTCCTTGATGATTTCAGGAAAGAGTTTGGCAAGATACTGGATTATGTGAGCAAGCCCACGGTTGACCAGAGGGATAACTTACATTCTTTGTTGTAGTTCTATGATCCAAAGCTGAGGGTTTTTGTTTTCCCTGATTACATCCTGGCACCTACATTAGAGGAGGTTTCTAGTATGCTTATGAATCTAATCTCTATCATGGATAGATGTATAGATTTTAAAAAAAAATTAATTTCATCTATAAAAACGGGAGCCTATTAAGGAGGGTATGCCTTATTATGTTTCAGAGAGGATCCCTTCTAATGAGGATATCACTGTTGCCTGTCATTTGAGTATGCTCAGACTCAAGATGGGATTAGAGGTTGGCCAAAGTAAGGGGATCCCTTTGGATTTTCTTATCACAGAGGCACATGTCATGGCATTGGGAAAGAAGTGGGCATACTTCAAGGCATTGTTAGCCATGATAGTATATGGAACCAGTTTATTTCCAGGAGAGAAAGGGCTAATTAGCATGGAGGCCATCACCATCTTTGTCAAAAGAAATCTTGTACCTACATTGCTAGCTGACTTCTACTATGGAGTTCACCACATAAATGAAAAGAGGAAGGGACATGTAAACTGTTGTGCTCCCATATTTGCTGATTGGTTTGTAAGGCAACTCCCTAAATCAGGACTCTTTCAGGATTTGAAACAATCTTGGAAGTGGTCCAAAAGATTAATGGGCTTAACCTCAGCTGACATTGCTTGGGGATGCAACAGAGATCTGGTGGGAAAAGAAATGTTGGTCAGTTGTGGTAGCTTTCCAAATGTGCCTCTAATAGGAAGGAAAGGTGGGATCAGCTACAATCCTATCTTGTCCAGGAAACAGTTTGGCTATCCTTTAAGAGATGTACCTTTGATTGACGATGCAGATGAGTCTTTATACTTTCCAGCAGAAGGAAATTCCAAGATGAGCATACTAGCATCCCAAGCTTGGGAAGTTAGGGTGATGAAAGGGAAGAAAGACTTTGGAAGAGTGGATCCTAACACTTATGATCTTTTTGCCGGCTGGATGGAGGATCGTGTGAAGACCCATTTGCTCCCATTTTCTAAGGAAACCCCTCTCTACCCTAAAGAGGTAGCACCCACGACTTCAGTGCCTTTGCAAGATTATCAAAAGTTGGAAGCTTTGGTTCAACAACTCAGGTTAGAGAATCAAGAAGTTTACAATTCATGTCAGAAGCTGAAGATGCAGAATCAAAAGTTGGAGGAAAGAGCTCACAAAGCTGAAGAGATGGTTAGGCTCAAGCAGCAAGATTTTCAAGATAGAGAGCTTTACTTCAAGAAAAAGGGATTAGCTGAGACTCACAAGGCGGCCCAGTGCCAGAAAGAGAGGAAGGACCTGAATGAAGCCAATGAAGCTATTACCTTATGGCAAGAAAAGTGGGAAGACAATTTGAGGAAGCAAAAAGAGCTGGACGTCAAGCATAAGCTGGAAATCAAGAGTCTTCAAGGTTATTTGGATGGACAGAGAGAGCTCCTTCAGAAGGATTATCATCAAGAGAAGGGTCGTCTCCAACGTCTATCAGAAAGTCAACAAGCAGTAAAGGAAGCTCAAAAAGAAATAGAAGACTTGAAGTTGAAAGCTGGTGTGAAGAAGTCAAAGGCTGAGTCGGGTCCAAGCAAAAAGAATGAGATGACTTTCCTGTGGCAGATTGAAGAGTTACATGCTTCATTTGATCTAAGGGACCTCCTCATCCAGAGACTCATCCAGGAGCCTGATCATCCGGACATCATCCAGTTGTTCCAGAATGTCAAGCGTCTTAGCTAGAGGCTGCAAGATTTTGAGTTCCCTAGGGTTTAGTTTCATGCTGTTGTACTCGGACACAGGCTTGTTGTGGGATTCCTTTTACTGGATATACTTTGATGTACTTTGACTGGCACCATTCGGAGACTTTGTTGTTCCAAACTTCAGTTTATGTGATTGATTTGTTTTAAATCTCTTGTTTGTTATCTGTTGCACCGACACGGGGTAATGAGCACCAATTCTCCACGGCCGTCACTTTATTTGAACATCACTTGGGTCTTCTTCCCAATTATTATTCTCTTAACACTAGAATGGGAAAGTAATTAAAGCCTTGGGAATAAAAGGAACACATTGCATTGCATACGCATCATTTGCATTCTTTCTTTGTTTTGCAGGTTTTTCTACAGGATGCTTAACTTATTTGAGTTTCAGGCAAAGATTGCGAGAGCCGCCAAGACCCGACATCTTCGGCAGAATATTCTGCATTGCTACGCAACTCGCAACAACCAGAGGACAATCATGGACGCTATGCAAACAGAGCTTAATGAGTTTCGCACCAGAATGGGAGAATTCATGGTGATGATGCAAGGGATGGCTCAGGGACAACAAGAGTTAAGGAATGCAGTTCAGGGGCTCAACCCTCCTCAGACTAATACTCCTGTGACTACTCCTGACTCCCAAGTGACTCCTCCCAACACCAATAATGGCCCAGGAGGACCTCAAATTCCAGAGCATGGCACAACCACTTTCATTCCGATACAAGACAAGCAGGATGATTAGTTCCCTTCTTTCAACAATGACATGGGGTTCGGCGGAGAAGGAAATCTTCAGGACTTTTTGATGCTTGCTGATAAAGTCAAAGCCCTCGAGTGTAGAGATACTTTGGGGATAGATGTGTCTGACATGGGCCTAGTCCCCGGGGTGGTCATTCCTCACAAATTCAGGCCGCCTACTTTTGACAAGTATAATGGTAGCTCCTGCCCAAAGACTCACTTGCATGCATTCTACCGAAAAATTGTTGCCCATACTAGGGATGAAAATCTCTGGATGTACTACTTCCAGGATAGTCTCTCCGGAGGGTCTTTGGAATGGTATATGAAGCTAGAGAGAAGCTCCGTAAGAAACTGGAAGGAATTGGGAGAAGCATTCCTCAAGCAGTATCAGTATAACATCGACATGGCGCCCAGTCGCACCCAACTTCAGAGTCTGACTCAGAAGAACTCCGAGAGCTTCAAAGATTACGCACAAAGGTGGCGTGAGGTGGCTGCTAGAGTGCAACTGCCTTTGCTGGATAGAGAAATGGTAGACCTGTTCCTGGATACCCTCCCTGGGCATTTCATGGAAAGGCTAGCTAGATGTTCTTCAAGCGGATTCTCAGATATCATCTTGACTGGCGAGAGGATAGAAAGTTGGATGAAGCAAGGGAAGATTCAGAATGGAGGCACTTCGAGTTCTGGTGTCAAGAAACCCTTCGTGAAGAAGAGAGAAGGAGAGACCGGGGCAGTGTATGTGCAGAGGGGAGGAAGTAACAGAGGATTTTATCAGCAAGTGGCTCCTGTCACTATCTCAGCTCAACCTGTTCAACAGCAAGTCCAACTAGCACAGCAACAACGCCAGCAAGGGTATCAGCAAAGAGCTCCTCGTCCATATTACCCCCAGAAGCCCAGAGAAAGACATTTTGAAGCTCCACAGATATCCTATTCACAGCTATTGAAGAATCTCCTACAACTTCAGATGGTTCAACTCCGAACTTTACAACCCCCAAAGCCGGGCCAAATCCTCGAGGGTTATGATACAAATGCTAGATGCGATTTTCATTCCGGAGCTCCCGGGCATACCATAGAGAACTGCAAAGCACTGAAGCATATTGTTCAAGTCCTACTGGATTCTAAAGCAATCAACTTTGCTCTTACTCCTAATGTAATTCAGAACCCCATGCCTCCTCACGGAAGTACGGTTGGGGCAGTTGATGAAGGGGAAAGTCTAAACCTGGTGCGTGATGTCAACGATCTGCAGACTCCGTTGAATGTGGTTAAAGTTTGCTTATTGAAGAAAGGTATCTTCCCTGGGTGTGAAGAAGATTGTCCAGAATGTGCTGAAGCTACAAATGGTTGTGAGCAGTTGAAAGCAGGGATCCAGAGTATGATTGATGAGGGAATGTTGCAGTTTAACAAGATTGTAAAGGAAAGCGAAGTCTCTACCGTAACCATCTTCTATGATCCGTCTCAAGTTCCTCCGCAGGCCAGAGTGGCACCGATAACCATCACCACTGCAGGCCCAGTACTGTATCAGAATGATAAAGCCATTCCTTGGAATTATGGTGGAGAAGTATACTGTAACGGCCAGAAGCAAGAGTTGGCCACGTCTAGTACAACTCCAACTCAAGTAGAAAATGTTGGAGTAGGGGGCTTTACTAGAAGTGGAAGGTTATTTGCGCCGGAAACACTAAGAAATAGTGTGATACCACCCAGAGACACCGCAGAAGCCCAGGCTAAGGCGAAAGGGAAGCAGCCAGTGGTTGTTAATGATCTTGCACTAGCAATTGATCCAGACCTTACTTTCGATAAAGAAGCTGATTCCTGAGGATTATCAAAAAGTGCGACTACAAGATTGTGGACCATCTGTAGCAGACTCCGTCGAAGATGTCCATCTTGTCCTTGCTCATGTGTTCTGATTCTCACAGGAGGGCTCTTTTGAATATTCTGAACAAGGCGTATGTTCCTCAGGATATTTCAGTAAATCAGTTGGAAGCGGTGGTATCCAACGTCAATGCCAGTCACGGATTGGGTTTCATAGACTCGGATCTGGCCTCTGAAGGGCGTGCTCATAACCAAGCATTGCATATATCTTTGGAATGTAAATGTGATGTACTCTCTCGCGTGTTGGTAGATATTGGGTCGTCGTTGAATGTCCTACCCAAGAAAGCACTGATGAAGTTGGATTATGATGGAGTAGTGTTGAAGCCCAGCGACCTGGTAGTTCGAGCATTTGATAGGTCGAGGAGATCAGTGTTCGGGGAGGTGGATTTACCAATTAAAGTAGGTCCAGAAATATTCAATACCATGTTTTACGTAATGGATATACAGCCTGCATACAGTTGTTTGCTCGGAAGACCTTGGATACATTCAGCAGGAGCAGTATCGTCCACACTGCATCAAAAGTTAAAGTTCGTCTGGGAGGGTCAAATTGTAACTGTCAGTGGGGAAGAAGACATTTTTGTGAGTCATCTAGCTTCATTCAAATATGTGGAGATGGATGGAGAAATAGTTGAGACCCCATGTCAGGCTTTTGAGCCCTTGAAGTCTGAACAAGCATCTGTAGTGGCAGCTTCTCCTGAAGAACTGAAGAAAGGGGTTTCCATAGCCTCATATAAGCAAGCGCTTGAGTTGGTAGAATCTGGGGTATGAGAAGGCTGGGGCAGTCCAGTGGAAGTGCCTGAGAAGAAAGATATGTTCGGAATTGATTACCGTCCTGGGCAGTCATCGTCCGAACCGAATGCTAGAGGTCGTCAAGGCCCAATCACTTTCACGAGTGCGGGAATAGTGGATTATGGAAACATCAGCACTGTGCAGGATGACGCAGTCAATAGTGACTGTGACATAGATGAGTGGATCAGGCTTGTTGTTCTAGAGACTCGGCTTAGCAATTGGACATCAGAAAGGCTCATTTCAGTCACCTCTTTCGAAGAGTAATAATTTTTGTTTTTTTTTCCTGTATTCAAGCATTATGTCCTGCCCGGGGCATAGTAGCTTTTTGTAAGGGTTCTTATGTTACTAACACAATTTACAATCATAAATAAAGCTGACATTTCACATTCATTCATTGTTGTTCTTTTTCTTTCATTTTTTGCTTTTGTTTTTCAAATAGAAAGAAATGTTTTAAACCTGGCAATGTATCTCATTTTCTCAAGCCTTTTCTAAAGCCTTGCATGAATCACCATTCATGCAGGTGCTCGTCACCGGATCTTATCAATGACAACCCTGTTGTGGCTGAGTATGACTTCGACAATCCAATCTATCAAGCCGATGAGGAAGGTGAAGAGGATTGCGAACTACCTGAAGAATTGGCCATACTGCTTAAGCAGGAGGAGAAGATGATTCAGCCGCATGAAGAAGCTGTCGAAGTAATAAACCTGGGTACAGAAGAAGACAAGAAAAAAGTCAAGATCGGGGATGCATTAGAAGAATCTTTCAAGACTCGTTTGATTGCTTTGCTTAGGGAGTATGTTGACGTCTTTGCATGGTCCTACCAAGATATGTCGGGTTTAGACACTGACATTGTGGTACACAAGCTGCCTCTCAGAGAAGGTTGTCCCCCGGTAAAGCAGAAGTTGAGGCGCACACGTCCCAACATGGCAATTAAAATAAAAGAAGAAGTACAAAAATAGTTTGATGCTGGATTCTTGGCCGTGACTAGTTACCCTCCATGGGTTTCCAACATTGTGCCGGTTCCCAAGAAAGACGGTAAAGTCAGGATGTGTGTGGACTACAGGGATTTGAATAGGGCCAGCCCCAAAGATGACTTCCCTCTACCTCACATAGATGTGCTCGTCGATAATACTGCTCAGTTTTCCGTGTTCTCCTTCATGGACGGGTTTTCCGGATATAATCAGATTAAGATGGCTCCTGATGACATGGAAAAGACAACCTTCATCACGCCTTGGGGTACCTTTTGTTACAAGGTCATGCCATTTGGTTTGAAAAATGTTGGAGCCACTTATCAACGGGCGATGGTGACACTCTTTCACGACATGATCCATCATGAAATCGAGGTTTATGTTGATGATATGATAGCAAAATCCCAAACGGAGGAAGAGCACTTGGTTAATCTAGCAAATTTGTTTGACAGACTTCGGAAGTTCAGACTGAGGTTGAATCCGAATAAGTGTACCTTCGGGGTCCGTTCTGGCAAGCTACTCGGCTTCATTGTTAGTGAGCGAGGAATTGAGGTTGATCCAGCCAAAGTGAAAGTTATCCAGGAGATGCCTGAGCCGAAGACTGAAAAGCAAGTGTGTGGCTTCTTAGGGAGACTAAACTACATTGCACGGTTTATTTCTCACTTAACGGCCACGTGTGAGCCCATCTTTAAGCTTCTGAGGAAGAATCAGGCCATGAATTGGAACAAAGACTGCCAGCGAGCCTTTGACCGAATCAAAGAATACCTGCTAGAACCTCCAATTCTTATGCCTCCAGTTCCATGGAGACCTTTGATTATGTATCTTGCCGTGCTGGAAGGATCGATGGGATGTGTGTTGGGTCAGCAGGACGAGTCTGGTCGAAAAGAGCACACCATTTATTACCTTAGAAAAAAGTTTACCGATTGTGAGACACGTTACTCACTACTCGAGAAAACTTGCTGCGCTTTGGCATGCGCTGCTCGCCGACTAAGACAATACATGCTGACTCACACTACTCTCTTAATTTCCAAGATGGATCCTTTGAAATACATTTTCGAAAAGCCAGCTCTGACAGGAAGAGTAGCCCGGTGGCAGATGATATTAATAGAGTATGATATACAATACACTTCGCAAAAGGCAATCAAAGGAAGTGTATTGTCAGAATACTTGGCTCAGCAGCCAATCGATGATTATCAACCCATGAGGTTCGAGTTTCCGGATGAGGACATCATGTTCCTCAAGTCGAAAGACTACGAAGAACCACTTCCGGAGGAGGGGCCAGATCCTGAATCCAAATGGAAGCTGATGTTTGACGGGGCTGTGAACATGAATGGAAGTGGAGTAGGTGTTGTTATCGTCTCGCCAGAAGGGATCCATACACCTTTAGCCGCTCGGTTGGCTTTCAAATGCACTAACAATGAGGCGGAGTATGAAGCTTGTATCATGGGGATTGAAGAGGCAATCGACTTGCGAGCCAAAAACCTTGAGATCTTCGGAGATTCCGCTTTGGTGGTAAATCAAGTCAATGGCAAATGGTTGGTTCATCAACCTCATTTGATTCCTTACAGAGATTATGTCAGGAGGCTGTTAACCTTCTTCACCAAAGTCAAGCTGAACTATATTCCTCGAGATGAAAACCAATTCGTCGATGCTCTAGCAACTTTGTCGTCCATGATTAAAGTTTGTCAAGAGAATTTCGTGCCTCGAATTACGGTCTCCCGTCTTGAGAGACCTGTTTATGTCTTTGCAGTCGACGATGGTGAAGATAACAAGCCTTGGTATCATGATATCAAGCAATTCCTGAAGCTCAAGAATACCCGGTTGGGGCATCTAGTAAGGATAAGAAGACCCTTAGGAGACTGGCAGGGGGTTTCTTCTTGAATCAAGATGGCGTGTTGTACAAGCGAAACTTCGACATGATTCTGCTCAGATGCGTGGATAGACACGAAGCAGACCTGTTGATGTAGGAGGTCCATGAAGGTTCCTTTGGTACCCATGATGGAGGACATGTTATGGCCAAGAAATTGCTGAGATCGGGATATTATTGGATCACCATGGAATACGATTGTTGTAAGTACTCCCGTAAATGCCACAAGTGTCAGATTTATGCCGATAAGGTCCATGTGCCTCCGAATCCGTTGAGTGTCATGTCTTCGCCATGGTCGTTTGCCATGTGGGGCATTGATATGATTTGCAAGATTGAGCCGACAGCTTCTAATGGTCATCGCTTCATCCTGGTTGCTATAGATTATTTCACGAAGTGGGTCGAAGCGGCGTCTTACATTAATGTCACTAAACAAGTGGTAGCCCGTTTTATTAAACGAGACATCATTTTCCGGTACGGAATTCCTGAAAGGATCATTACTGATAATGGTTCTAATCTCAACAACAAGATGATGGCTGACTTGGGTCGAGATTTCAAAATAGAACATCACAACTCTTCTCCATATCGCCCGAAGATGAATGGCGTCGTCGAGGCGGCCAATAAGAACATCAAGAAGATTGTGCAGAAGATGGTTGTGACATACAAAGACTGGCATGAGATGCTACCATTTGTGTTGCATGGGTACAGAACGTCAGTACGTACTTCAACAGGGGCAACCCCGTTCTCAGTGGTGTATGGTATGGAGGCAGTCCTACCAAATGAAGTGGAAATCCCCTTGTTGAGGATGATGATGGACATTAAGCTGGATGAAGCTGAGTGGCTCCAATCCAGATATAATAAATTGAGCCTCATTGAAGAAAAACGTCTAGCAGCCGTATGCCATGGACAGTTGTATCAGCGACGGATGAAGCAGGCTTTTGACAAGAAGGTGCGACCACAGAGGTACATGCCAGGTGACTTAGTGCTGAAAAGGATTCTTCCTCCTCTTAACGATCATAGGGGCAAGTGGACACCTAACTATGAAGGACCGTTCGTGGTTAAAAAGGTTTTCTCGGGTGGAGCCTTAATGCTGACAACCATGGACGGAGAAGAATTCCAATCCCCTGTCAACGCAGACGCGGTAAGGAAATACTTCGTGTAAAAAAGGACCTGCTGGATAAAAACAGAATAAAAATCCAGGCAAAAATGGGCATCCCGGCGAGCCAAAAACAGAATAAAAGGCTCGGGCAAAAGTTAGGGAAATCTTGAAAAAAAATGTACACCCACTAAGTTGAAAAGCCACATCGGACAACTCAGGCAAAAAAGGGTATCCCGGTGGATTGAAAACCTGAAAAGGTGATCCACGCAAAAGAGGGATTAACACGAACGACTGTGATTTGCAAGATCCGTAACCTATATACAGTTGAGGCTATCCTAAGGGTTGAAGATCAGTTCAATTACTCTTTCTCAAGAGGCAGAGCGAGCGGAGCGTCTTGAAGACATACGAGTCATAACCGGGTTGAGACTTGATGAGATTCACTTCTCACATTGCCAATAGGATAGTTTTGTTTTCCTTTTTGGCTGTTTCCTCTTTCCAGGGAACTGCTTCCTTTGTACTGCCTATTCATGGCCATTTTTCCGAATCAATAAAATTCAACTTCAGTCAACTTGTGACTATTTTGCTTCTTGTTTTTGTTCTTTCATCTAGCATTGATTGATTGTGAAAACGTCCAGCAAATCGTGATTTATATTGTGTTGTGAACATTTGAATGCTTTCTAACTCATGCAGGAGGACAGAAACATTTAATACAACTCTGAAAGGGTGTCGAGATACCCAGATAATGGTTCATACTACGAGCCTGGGGCAGGCAGGTCCCAAACTAACTTTCCATGTTGCAGGTACTATCGATTGTGTTCATGCAGGTACAAATACCGGTGTTGCTAACAAAGCTAAAGGCAAATTCCCAGGAGGAACATCTCTTTATGCTTGACTAAGAGCAGGTGTATCCCAGGATGTTTCCAGTCTTCCCCAGCGGAGTTCAGCAGGGTAACAGAAGGTGGGTGTCATCCCCAAGCAGAAGTTTCCCTTCAGATAGGGGCAATCCCCTGCAGTACAAGGAGTGTCTTTCCTCCCCAGCGAGTTGCTTCCTCAGCAGTGTCATGCCTTTGTTTCACCAGCTAAGCAAGAAGGTTTTATTTCCCCGGCAGATTTCAATGGGTAATGTACCTAGCAAGAAGAGTGTGTCTCCAGCAGGGTCTTGGCGCTCCAATCTCAAAGTCCAATTTATTTTTGGCAATGGCGGATGTTCAGAGCCGGCGTATCATTGACAGCTTTCCCCATAGAGTTGTCTCCTCCTCATCAGGATGGACCAGATCAGTGCAGTGATTAGCACTTTCCCCACAGAGTCGTCCCCTCCGTGTCAGAATGGACCAGATCAATGCAGTGATCATCAGTTCTCCCCGGTCATGCCATCTGGGATACTTGCAGTCTCCTCATTGGGAGATTCCTTTGCATTTGCATTTGCATTTTGTAATCATCATTACATTTGCATCCTCCAAAGCGTAGCATTTCCATCGTCATGGAGCATTACGCCATAAATTCAAGCATATGCATGCCAGCATGGGCCAGTTTTGAGGTATATATGACATATTATCAACCTGAAGTACTCCGCTCATAGGATACCAACATCATTTTTCAGACACCCTTGGCTTTTCAGATCAATGTTTGCCAATAATTCCGCGTCTTGTTTAGTACAACAGTCGCGTTGTAGGCTCTCGTTTTGTACAACGGTCCTGTTTGCCTGGGCTCTCGTTTATGTACAACGATCCCGTTCCATTTATCCTATTTTCTTTGTGTTTTTGGTTATCGACTGAGGCCGGTATACCATTGCGTCTCCATTCGAGGATGGTTTCGTTTTAGATCCGAGGATCTCTTTTGAGAATTGTCATTCGAGGATGGCATTCTTTTCTTCAAGTCCTTCTGAGGTTGATCTTGTTGTTGTGGCTATCATTCGAGGATGATAGACCATTTTGAGCTTATTGATTGAGGTCAGTTTGTCTCTTTTGCAAAGACTATCTGAGGTCATTCTTTGTGTTTTTGGTTATCGACTAAGGCCGGTATACCATTGCGTCTCCATTCAAGGATGGTTTTGTGTTTGATCCGAGGATCCTTTTGAGAATTGTCATTCGAGAATGGCATTCTTTTCTTCAAGTCCTTATGAGGTTGGTCTTGTTTGTTGTTGTGGCTATCGTTCGAGGATGATAGACCATTTTGAGCTTATTGATTGAGGTCAGTTTGTCTCTTTTGCAAAGTCTGTCTGAGGTCAGTCTTTGTGTTTCTGGTTATCAAATGAGGTCGGTATACCATTGCGTCTCCATTCGAGGATGGTTTCGTTTTTAGATCCGAGGATCCCTTTTGAGAATTGTCATTCGAGGATGGAATTCTTTTCTTCCAGTCCTTCTGAGGTTGGTCTTGTTTGTTGTGGCTATCATTCGAGGATGATAGACCATTTTGAGCTTATTGATTGAGGTCAGTTTGTCTCTTTTGCAAAGTCTGTTTGAGGTCAGTCTTTGTGTTTCTGGTTATCAACTGAGGTCGGTATACCATTGCGTCTCCATTCGAGGATGGTTTCGTTTTTAGATCCGAGGATCCCTTTTGAGAATTGGCATTTGAGGATGGCATTCTTCCCAATATATTTTACTTCCCACTGAGTTCAAATTTCCAGGTTTTATTTGAGTATTCGATCACTCCATACCTTGAACGTCTAAAAGCTCTCGCAATTATTCATTCAGGCCTGTAGATGATTGAATAGGGGCAGCTGTAATACCTCAAAAATTTCCCTCTCATATCCTCAATATCTTGCATAGCATTTTGCATATATGGATTCATAAAAAATAACCAGAAACATCGCATCAAACATTGCATAGCTGAGGCATGGGTATGTGATCAATGATCGGAGCAGCTAAAGGCATTACAAAGTCAATCACAGGGCCACAAAGCTTCCCAATCTTGTGGAAAGGGTTCGCAATATTCCACAAGTCTTCACTTGAGGCCACGAGCCATGGAAAGATGGGGATGAATCAAAGGGGGCAAGCAGTGCAATATTTCCTGAGGGAAAAGGGCCGAATTAGGGTTTCATTTCTACGGGGCTTTCGCGTGAAGTTTTGATTCAAGAAGGATTCCTTTGTCTTATATATGATGTCAAGTGCCTAGGGTTCAAATCTCATCCACAAATTCATTTTGGAAGGGGTTCGACTGGCCGGACGACGGAAAATCGAGGAATCGGGGAAAAGGCAACCGAGCTAGGTAAAAAAGGGGTAGACTCCGGACTTTTAAGATCGAGATCATGAATTTAGGGTTACAATGATCCTATGGTTCAAGTTTGGTCAAGAAATGATGGAGGAATCATAGAAAAATCAAAGAAAAATCGTTTGAAAGGTAGTTGGTTTTGCGTTTCCCTCCACTTTTACTTCCACTTTCTTTCCACACTTCATTTCATTCTTTCCATTTTGTTTTTCCATTCCAATTCCACTCCATTTCCCTTGGAAACTTCCACCATCTTCTAGAGTATTCCAAGGAATATTCCAAGGAATATTTCCTTTTCCAACCCTAACCCTAACTAACTACCAAACCTAATTTTGGATCCCAAACCTAATTTTTGGGCCCCAAACCCAAACCTAGCTCCTAGCCTAACCTCTATTTAAGCCACTTTCATCCAAACCAAGGGGGTGGGAACACCATTTTTCAATTTTTCACTCTTTGATAAGCACTTTTTCTCTCTCACTTTTCCTTCCTTTTCCCTCCTTTCACCAAAGCTTTTTCATATAAGCTCTTCAAGTTTCACATTGAAACTTAAAGATCTTGAAGCTTAAGCCTCCAACCTTCATATTTTGTTGAAGTTTTCGGCTTATCGGAAGTGCAAGAAGATCAAAACGTCAAGAACGCATTTATTTTGCGATTTCTCGGTTTTCAGTTTTCTCTTCGATTCAAGCTCTGATTCTTGCAACAATCACCGAAGCACTCCTCCGCTTCGTAGGTTGGTGATCTTAATCACTTCTTCTTTAAGTTATTCTCTTCATCTCGTCTTTTTTGGCATTCTTTAAGTGCTTTTCGCTTTGTTTAAAATCAATTCCGTTTCGATTATGTTTGCTTGTGATTTGTGATTTTGGTTGAATTTGGATTTAAGGTGTTGATAGTTATAGGTTCTATCGTGTGTAAATAAGCTCAAATTAAGTAGAAATTAGTGGTAGCATGTTCCTAGGTATGTTAGGGATCATTAGAAGTGAGTTTGTGGCCAAAAACACTTATTTCTCAACTTTTTTCACATTCTGGTTCAGTGTTAACCGGTTAACCATTTGGTTAACCGGTTAACGGGTGCGTATTGGCCACAAAATAGGGCAGATTTAGGTTCGTTAACCGGTTAACCAATTGGTTAACCGGTTAACGATGTTAATTTTTGGTTTTTTAGCTTATTTGGTGGCTTAGTCCTAAGTTCTAGTGCCTCTAATGTTCATACATGTTTAGGTAGTGACTTTAGGGAATTTTTGGGTCCATTTTCAGTAGCTCATTCCCCCATGTCGAGTCGTTTCGACGCGTTTCCGTCCATGTTGCGTATTATGCGTTTTTGTGCTTCTTTGTGCATAGCTTAAATTCTTGCATGTTGTTACTATGTTTATGCATTATTTGACACATAATAATCATGTTGCGTTCTGTTTTTTACATGTTTGCATTGCATCAAATCATTTTTGCATTCCATTATGTTGATGTATGTTGCATGTTGAATAATCATAAGTATGTGCATTCCTTGCATTTTGTTGCATATTTGATTATATCATCCATATCAATTTAATTCTGAATTTTGCATTGAGCTTAGTATGTTTGTTGAGTTATCATATTGCATATTCATAATCAAAGATCATCATGTTCATATGCCATGTTCATGTGATTCATTTGTGCATTTACTTGTTGCATAATCCATGTGATGCATGCTTGCATAATCATGCAAAAAGGTTCATGTTCTTGCATTTATATGTTGATTTAGGTCCAAATACATGTTCATGATGAATTGGTATATGTTGCATTGAGTTTGTGCATGAAAAAAATGAAAATAAACAATTTTGGATTTTGCATTTCATAACTGTTTTTGCATATAGGTGCTGTAAAATGTGTGTTGCTTGTTATGTGTGCATGCTGTTTGTAACCTTTTACACCTAATTTTTCATGATGCATGCTGGTTGTACAAAGCTGAGTTGTATTATGCATTGTTTTCATTGTTGTTTGGGTATTAGGGGCTGTAATAGGTGTTGTATTTTGGTTTTAGCCTTTTTCTAGTTCCTTTAGAATTAAGATTGAGTCTAGTTTGAGTCCTACAGCCTTTAGGATTTAATTAAGGTGTGTTTGCTTCTTTTTTTTTTTAATAAAATACACATTAATCATTTGTTTTGTAGTGGGGAAGATTGAGGTAAGTTTACTTCACCCTATCCTTTTATTTTTTATGCATTTAATTTGCATTTAATTCATTGTTCCTTCCATCCGTGTGTTTGGTAGGATTTCCCCCTTTGTTAGGATCAACTTATCTTCCTTAGGAAGTAAGTTGTATCTGTTTCCTTCCTTTCTTTTCCTTTTCTTTCTTAGGATTAGAGAACCTCATTATCCATAGGACCTCCCTAGTAAATAAATAAACAAAAATTAGGGTTGTGTCTTAGTTCCCCATTAGATTTTGCCTTTTGCAATTTGAGTCATTCTTTCTCATCTTTGAACAAAAATCCAAAAAACACTTAACAAATAAATGAAAGGATTCCTTGTGTATAGCCTTATTCCATGAAGCACTTGCACTCATTCCATCTTGGAGTGGTGTAAGCTTGTCTATCATGATGTACAAGTCTCATCAAGGAATTGTTTCATAAAACAAATAAACTCAAAACACTTCTCATAAAAGACAAAAACAAATAATAAGCAACTTTCCTCAGGAATTCTCTTTCTCATCTCATTCACTCACAACGCGAACTCGCGACGACTTGTCTCGCATGCAAGAGGGTAAATGCACTCGTACCAGACGAGCCTGCAACACCTGAGCATAGACATACGCAGTTCCAGCTGTAAGAAACACAAACAAATAGTTCCCGCCTTAGTTAGGCGAACTACGTCGACTCTGATCCTCATTTTCCTGATGAGGTACGTAGGCAGCGGGGTAGGGCCCGTTCGAGCACATTCTTTATTTTCCCTACATTTCCCCCTGTTATTCTCATTCTCGTTTTTCAAGTTCCCTTTGTTATTTCAGTTCCTATTCCAGTCAGCAGTTTTATTCAGCAGCATCTTATTTCTCACCCTTTGAAACAAACAAGCAAGCGTGGATCCCGTCGGGTACGGCGGACGATCTGGGGTGCTAATACCTTCCCAGGTCGTAACCGACTCCCGAACCCAGATCTTTGGTTCGCAGGACCTTGTCCTTTCCTTCTTCCTCAGGTTTGTGCAGCATTACCTTTCCCGTTCTATTCGGGATAAAAATGCCTGGCTGGCGACTCTACCTTTTCCGCGCCACTTTCGCGTTTGTACTAGGATGAAAATCCCGGGAGCGACAACAGGCTACCCTTGAAAGAAGATTGCCCTCCAGTTAAACAGAAGTTGCGCCGTACTCGCCCAGATATGGCCATGAAGATTAAGGAAGAAGTACAAAAATAGTGGGACGCTGGTTTTCTCGCTGTGACTAGTTACCCACCGTGGGTTGCTAACATTGTACCCGTGCCTAAGAAAGATGGCAAGGTGCGTATGTGTGTGGATTACCGGGATCTGAACAGAGCTAGCCCGAAGGATGACTTCCCATTACCTCACATTGATGTATTGGTCGACAACACAACTCAGTTCTCGGTATTTTCTTTCATGGATGGATTCTCCGGTTATAATCAGATCAAGATGTCACCCGAAGACATGGAGAAGACAAGCTTCATCACACTGTGGGGCACATTCTGTTACAAGGTGATGCCATTTGGACTGAAGAACGTCGGTGCCACTTATCAACGGGCTATGGTAACGTTATTCCACGATATGATCCACAAAGAAATTGAATGCTACGTGGATGATATGATTGCCAAGTCCCTTACTGAAGAAGATCACCTGGTAAATCTGCTGAGGAATGACCACCTCAGGGCTTCTTGTCCCTAGTGTGGGCAGCAATCTTTCGGTAGAACGCATGTAGATGAGTTTTGGGACAGGAGCTACCATTATACTTGTCAAAGGTTGGTAGCCTGAACTTGTAAGGAATGACCACCCCAGGGACTAAACCTATATCAGACACATCTATCCCAAGAGTGTCTCTACACTCGAGGGCTTTGACCTTCTCAGCTAGCAGCAAAAAGTCTTGGAAATTTCCTTCTCCGCCAAACCCCGTATCATTGTTAAAGGAAGGAAACTGATCCTCTTGTCTGTCTTGCACAGGGATGAAGGTTGTTGTGCCAGGTTCTGGAATTGGAGGCCTTCCTGCTCCGTTTTTGGTGTTGGGAGGATTCACTTGAACCTCGGGAGTAAGTACAGGAAGGTAAGTCTGAGGAGGATTGAGTCCTTGAATAGCATTCCTCAAATCTTGTTGTCCATGTGCCATCCCTTGCATCATGACCATGAATTTCCCCATTCTGGTGCGGAACTCATTAAGCTCAGTTTGCATAGCATCCATGATGGTCCTCTGGTTGTTGCGTGTTGCGTAACGATGCGGGTTATTTTGTCGGAGATGCCGGGTCTTGGCAGCTCTCGCAATCTTTTCCTGAAACGCATATAAGTCAAGCAACATGTAGAAAACCTGCAAAAACAAAGAAAAATGCAAATGATGTGTATGCAATACAATGTGTTCCTTTTATCCCCAAGGTTTTGTTTACTTTTCCATCCTGGTGTTGAGAAAATATCCTTTGCAAGAAGATCCTGTGTGACATTCAAATATGAAGTGGTAGCATTTATTTCGTGTCCATGCAACAGATGATAACCAAGGACTTCAGGTAAATCAGACGATAATTGGAATAGCAAAAACCCTCACAGGGTACAAATTCATATGTCAAAGAGGAAGAGTACATAAAGAGATATGTGACTCCCACAACAAGCTTGTGGGTAGTCCAAGTCATATGAATACAAGACTAAAGCTTAGGAAGATCTACATCATGTAACTTCCAACTAAGGCGTTTGATACCTTGTAGCAGCTGAGCTATATCTAGATGTGTAGGTTCTTGTACGAGCTTCTAAATCAGGATATCCCTAAGGTCAAAGGAGGCATGCAATTCCTCGATTTGTTGTAGGAACACCTTTTCACTTTCCTGGCTTGTAATGGAATTAGTCTTGGTTCTCTTGACATCAGCTCTCAATTTCAACTCTTTTATCTCCTTCTGAACTTCCTTTACTGCTTGTTGACTTTCTGCTAGATCTTGGAGACGGCTCTTCTCTTGATGATAAGCCTTCTGAAGGAGCTTTCCCTGCTCATCCAAAGAATCTTGAAGACCCTTGATTTCTAACTTGAACTTGACTTCCAGCTCTTTCTGCCTCTTCAAGTTGTCTTCCCACTTCTCTTGACATAAGGTGATAGCTTCATTAGCTTCATTCAACTCTTTCTTCTCTTTCCGGCACTAGACCGCCTTGTGAGTTTCAGCTAATCCCCTTTTCTTGAAATAGAGCTCTCTCTCTCTTGAAAGTCTTGCTGCTTGAGCCTGACCATTTCTTCAGCTTTATGAGCCCTTTCTTCCAATTTCTGGTTTTGCATTTTCAACTTCTGGCATGAGTTGTTGGCTTCTTGGTTCTCCAACCTAAGTTATTTAACCCAGGCTTCCAACTTTTGATACTCCTGAAGAGGAACTGAAGTTGTGGGTGTTATCTCATTAGGGTAGAGAGGTGTTTCCTTAGAGAATGGGAGCAACAGAGTCTCTACACGAACTTTCAACCAGGTGGCAAAAAGATCATAAGTCTTGGGATCTACCCTCCCAAAGTCTTTCTTCCCCTTCATCACTCTAACCTCCCAAGCTTGGGATTCTAGCATACTCATTTTTAGATTACCTTCTGCTGGAAAGTATAAAGACTCACTCATCTCTTCAATCAAAGGTATATCTCTTAAAGGATAACCAAATTGTTTCCTGGATAAGATAGGATTGTAGCTGATCCCATCTTTCCTTCCTATCAAGGGCATATTTGGGAAGCTACCGCAACTGACCAATATTTCTTTGCGCACAAGATCCCTGTTGCATCCCCAAGCAATGTCAACTGAGGTTAAGCCCATTAATCTTTTGGACCACTTCCAAGATTGTTTCAAATCCTGGAAAGGCCCTGATTTAGGGAGTTTCCTTACAAACCAATCAGCAAATAGGGGAGCACAACAATTTACATGTCCCTTCCTTTTTTTCATTCTTGTGGTGGACTCCATAGTAAAAGTCACCTAGAAAAGTAGGCACTAGATTTCTTCTGGAAAATATAGTGATAGCTTCCATGCTGATCAAACCCTTTTCTCCTGGAAATAAACCGATCACATACCCTATCAAAGAAAGAAAGGTGTTGAACTTAGCCCATTTGTTTTCAGATACCAAATCCTGAGCTTCCTTGAAAAGAAAATCCAAGAAAAGTCCTTTACCTTTGGTGGCATCCAGCCCTCTACTGACCTTGGATAACTC
The DNA here is from genome assembly GCA_963966055.1 of Lathyrus aphaca. Taxonomy (NCBI): domain Eukaryota; kingdom Viridiplantae; phylum Streptophyta; class Magnoliopsida; order Fabales; family Fabaceae; genus Lathyrus; species Lathyrus aphaca. The sequence goes on along the minus strand of OZ014521.1, from coordinate 407,433,120 downwards.
CACATGGAAGGAATCACTATATCTTTGGATGAAGGTGTCTTCTCTAAGCCATAGTAAGGAGCACCATTCTTGATGGGAATCTTGAGGATGTTGGAAATCTCTTCTAATGTGGGAGCCAAGATGTAGTCAGGGAAAACAAAGACCCTCAGTTGTGGATCATAGAACTGCAGTAGAGAATGCAAGCTATCCCTCTGGTCAATGGTTGGCTTATTCATATAGTCTAGGATTTTTCCAAACTCATTCTAAAATCATCAATCACTTTGTCACCCATCAAGCTAATTAACTTCTGAATACCATCTGTCTCTGGATGTGGGAAAGTATAATGGAAATTTCTCTTCCTTGGAATCTCCATGTTGAAGCAGTAAATATGACCAGGAATAAGAGGTAGTGAACCATGAGAATAAAAAGAACACAAATGATTAATGATGTTATGATGTTATGCAAGGCAAGGCATGTGATCAGTGATGTGTTTGTGTAGTGAATCAGGTAATCAAGTTTCTGTGAAAGGCCACAACATCATCACAATTATCTCTCTGATCAGAAGCTCATGATTTCAGAATCCATAATTAATAGAACAAGATCATATCACTGAAGTATGCTGGTATAATAGGTAGGTTGAAGTTTAGGGTTCCTGCAAACCTGTAAACCCCTCCCAATCTCACGGGTGTGCTACTCAGGTCAACATCACGGACTCTCAAAGCCGAATAGCAATAATACGTTCACCATTTCCGAGAAATGGCTCATGACCAAATCAGGGAATCGGTTTGGCATTATATACTACTCAGGGAGGTCTCAGCTGAGTCCAAGGAAACAAGCATCCCTCATAAGTCCTCAGCTTCAAGCACTGAATCGAGAAACAATAGTACATTCATCCCGAAGGGTACAATACTATCGTCATACGAACAATTTGCCTTAATTGGATTCCTATGAGAGAACCAGGCCATCCTATGCGAGTTCCCAGTGGGTCCTCGGATGCGAGTGGGTTTGCCAACAAATGTGGTTTTCCACTGTCATAACTGGAGAGGGATGTTTCCACAAAGGTTCTCAATGATCGGTCCCCTGACTGCACATAACTATCAAGGTGGTGCATTGCCCCAGAAAGATTCCGGCGTCAATACATTTCCAAGAAGGTCGCAAGTCAAGGCGTGGAACTCACTAATACCAACATAGCAAAATGCCATGAAGCCAAAGTGGAACCACTCTAAATCCTAGGTGCACTCAAGCCGGGTATTTGGCTTATCTCAAAGTAACAAAGCCCATACCACAGAAAAAATGAAACCAGCACAGTCCAGTATATGATGCATGTGAAAGTAAATACTGAAAGCAGTAAATAAAGCTATAAAGTAAACTGTAAACGAAAACAGTAAATAAACACAACAGCACACACATATAAACACCTAAAGAAAGAAAAACAAGCAGGCGCTAGGATTGACTCTACAAGGGAAACTAGAGATTATGGGTTCAATCCCCAGCAGAGTCGCCAATTGTCACTCCCGGGATTTTCATCCTAGTACAAACGCGAAAGTGGCGCGGAAAAGGTAGAGTCTCCATCCAGACATTTTTATCCCGAATGAATGGGAAAGGTAATGTTGCACAAACCTAAGAAAGAAAGGAAAGGACGAGGCCTTGTGAACCAAAGATCTGGGTTCGGGAGTCAGTTACGACCTGGGAAGGTATTAGCACCCCAAATCGTTTGCCGTACCCGACGGGATCCACGCTTGCTTGTTTGTTTCAAATGGTGAGAAATAAAGTGTTGATGAAATGAACTGCTAACTGGAAATGGAAATGAGAATGGAACTGATAAAGGAACTGGAGAATGGAAATAAATAATGGGGAAAATGTAGGGAAAATAAAGAATATGCTCGAACGGGCCTTACCCTGCTGCCTACGTACCTCATTGGGAAAATGAGAATCAGTGACGACGTATTTTGCCTAACTAAGGCGGGAACTATTTGTTTGTGTTTTTTATCGCTAGAACTGCTTATGTCTATGCTCAGGTGTTTCAGGCTCGTCTGGTACGAGTGTGTTTACCGTCTTGCATACGAGACAAGTCGTTGCAAGTTCGCGTTGAGAATGAATGAGGTAAGAAAAGAAGTTCCTGCAGGAAATTCGCTTATTGTTTGTTGTTGTCTTTTATGACTTTTGTATGAATTTGGCACAAGGAAGTGAATTCAAACTCTTTGCCATGGAATGTGTACTTGCTACTACATTCCAAGATGGAATAATAGAACAAGCACACCCAACAAGGAGAATTTATCCAAGACTGGTTTCCAAGGATTAGGGTTTAAGTTCACTAGCTTGTTGAACTTTATTAAGTGTTTTTGTAGCTTTTGTGAAGAAATATCTTTTAGATTTTCCTTTGTGAAACAACCCCTTTATAAGACTTGTACATCATGTTATACAATCCTACACCATTCCAAGATGGAATGAATGCAAGTGCCCTATGGAATAAGGCTATACACAAGGGATCCTTTCATACATTTATTAAGTCTTTTTGGATTTTTGTTTGAAGATGAGAAGAGAAAAACTCAAGAAGGAGAAAGGTAAAAGCTAAGGGGGGACTAAGACACAACCCTAAGTTATCTTATTATGTACAAAAGTGTGGTCCTATGGTTAATGAGGTATTCTAACCTAAGGAGAAGAAAGAGCAAGTTAGAATTCAACTTACTTCCTAAGGAAGTTAAGTTGAAATCTAAAGAAAGAAAGGGAACCCTATGAACAAAGCACCAAGGTGCTAAGGAAAAAAAAATAAATGCATAAAGGAATAAGAATGAATTTATTATCTCATCTTCCCCCCCCCCCTACAAAACAAATATTAGCATGATGGATAAAAGTGAATAATTATTACATGGTAAATCTTTCAAAACAATTCACACTAATTAAGAAGAAGATTAGTGAACTCCTAAGACAAACACCTAAGCCTAAGGCATCTTATAATATGGTAAACTTGAAAAGTCAGTAGATAAACTCAACTTAATTATTCTAAAACTATAAGAGTGAACAATTCAAATTATGTCCTAAAAGGAAGCTAAACCCTAATAAGAGTTAAGGTAAAGTTACATGAAGAAACCTAAAGGGTTAAGTAGGCTAAAATTGTATAAACCCTAAGATGAATAGAAAATACAGGGGCTAACACCTTATTGAAGTATCCTATGATGTCATACTAAAAGGGGATGAAGAGATCCAAGTGAAAGAGATCCAAACATTATGTGTAATGGTGTGATAATGAGAAGAAATGCATATAAAACTTCAAAGGAAAAAAGAAACTTAGAATACAAATCAAACATGACCAAGAGGATTTGAATTCCCCATACAAAGACCAGGGACTTGATGAAATGTTAAGATGTGGTTTAAACATGCAATGATTATCACAAAATTGGTTTTGAAAGGTTAAGATGGAAGATGAAGAAGAGTTAGATCAAAAGGAGGCAAAGGCAACTTATGACTCAAGCAAACCCTAAAATAAAAAGACAAAGACCCAATGATTGTGCTCTACACTTAAGGACTTCTAATGTGACCTACAAGACTCAGAATCAAGACCTTAGAGAAATGGCATGAATGCCTTATTCAAATGGAGGGAAGGAAGCTTGCAAAAAGGGGCAAAAATGATTTAGGAATAAGTAACTTGAGAAAAATATCAAATGACTTAGAAAAATTATGAAATTTAATATTGAATATCACAATCCAGAGAATGACTTTTGTACAAAAATTCTCACAAAGAATCCTAGTTTTGAATGGTCAAATAATTCCAAGAATGCAATTAGGTTTTATATGAAGCTATGTGGAATTATGGACATCAAAGGACCTAAACATGACCTAAAATGCAGAGAAAAATCTTGTGAAGAAGAATGATGAAAAATTAAGAGGATGCAAAAGGAATAGGGTCTTTACCATTTATGGTTTATGAGAACAAAAATGTAGAAAATGATGTGTCAAAAATGAAGAAATTGTGGAACAATTAGAGGGAAAATTAATTCTGACCACAAAAATGGATAAAAATAAAATCTAAAATTACGGAAAATTATAGAAAATTATGAAGATCCTACATGAATTAAATTGGAATTTTTTGATGCATTTTGGTATTTTTTAAAATAGGAAACAAAATTGTAATAATATGAGAAAAAGAAATAAAATGAAATGAATTGGTTTGGGTCTGGGGGTACATACAACAACAAAAATAACATGATTGGGCTTAGTTAAATTGCACTGGGGGTGTGAAAAGCACGTTGATAGTTTCTTCACAAATTTTGGCACGTGGGGGTCACGGATTTGTAATGTGGTGGCAACATATGGGCGCTTGGATCAGATGAGATCAATGGCCATGTTATAAAGTTGGAGAAATTAGGGCAACACTGTTCTGATGACCGGAGATGAATTCCGGTCATCTTCTCCGTTCATGTTCCGGTAGGGAATCCTCAAATCATCCCTAAAATGAATTCTAAAACCATAGAATTGCTCGCCTCTCTTAACTGGTCAAGAATCTTCTCTCACAATCCATTTATCACTCATGAAATCACCAAATCGAAAGCAAACAAACATCAACCTAAAACTGGATCTACACCTGTATGAGGTCTATCAACTAGCCAGAAGTTATAAGGATCTTATTGAGCTTCAATTGACATGAAACCAATGGAAAACAAGCATTTCAAGCAAGTGTAATCTCAGAGCATACCTGAATTGCATAATGCTCAAACTGTTGCAAGAAGGCCAAAGATGAGATTCCTATGAATGTTTGCACTTGATCTTGAGCAATGAGAGTGAAATAAACACTATGTAACTTGGAACTCTATGTATTGATGAAGATGCAGTGAAATCCCAAAATCATGCAGTGAAGAATTCATGATGATTTGAGATGATCAAGCCATGGAGATGAAGCTAAACACAATGTTGATGATGGATTGAGGTAGATTGAAGCTGAAGTGATGATGATAGAAGATCCTTGATCCAAAATGCAGTGCAACTTCAATATTGAAGCAGATGATCCTTGATGAATCAAGTTATGCAATCCATGGAGATTGATCTTGGGGTGGTGATGATGATAGCTTGATGAAGAATGGATCAAGGAGACTGAGAATGGAGCTTCCTCGAGACCAAAAGCAATGTGAATGCAGAGAGAATTTTGATGCACTTCTATGGTGTGATTTTAGCAAAATGGTGAGAGAGCTTCATAATGCACTGCACTCCTCCTTTTATAGACTCCTTGGCCTCAGGTTAACAGTTAGAACCAGGGTTCCAGCAGTGGTTAACTGAGTTGAATTAGTTAGAATGTGAGTCAACTTAGTTAAGGTGAGTGAGATTCAGTTATGCCAGCTATGTATTCTAGAAAGTTCTATGCTCGAGCTCAATTCAGTGAGGTGTGATCATGGAAGTTATGGTGGGAATGAGATGCTCAATTGCTTTGCTGATCAATGATGGCAAACTGAAGTCAATGTTCCTTGCTAACTTACTCAAGAGGTACATGATAATCAATGTGATCTTGCACACACTTGATGACAACTCAATTGTGCAATGATCTTAAAGCTTCACTTATCCAATACACATGTGATCATGATCATCATGGTAGAATGTAGTGTGATTGAGGCTGAGGTAATGCAATCATGCTTGCCTAATTTTGAATGTTGCTAGTGTATGGTAATGATGTGGAGAAGCAGCCATGGGATCATATCCTTTTTTAGAGCAATGCATTTGATCAGAGTGTGGTGAATAATGTCAATGAAAGTGAACTGAAATGCAACTTGGTACAATGCCTCCTCACCCACGAAAACTAGTTGAGAACCATGAATTTCAATGGAAGATTTCTTCCATCTCAAGCAATCAATTCAAGTGATTATTGGACTCAAATTGAAGCTGGAAATGTGTGGAACATGTTTGAAGTTGATACCATGATGAATGATGACCTTTAATCATCCCAAAATGACCATTGAATAGCATGTCACCAAGCTACACAATTGGCATGCCATATTGCCTTGCCTCGAGCCCCTGGTGCCCCTGCATGATCAGTTGTAACCCTCTCACTTTAGCCCCTCATAGCTATCAATCCTTTGCTCAAATGAAAAATTGTTGAACATCAATATTGTAGGGATCATGTTGGGGAATAACTTTGTAGTTTACAAAAAATTCATTTGAAGTATTTTTGACCAAGAAAAATTGCTGGACATTTGACCCTCCACCTGTTTGATGAAATGCTAGGCAGGGCGCGCATGCTGGCCTGCAGGCTGCCTCGCCCATGCCTTGCCTTTTGCCCTACTTTCCTTCCACTTTGCAAGACCATATCTCGCTCATTTTTACTGCTATAGGGGAGTTCCACCTATGTATTTGAAGCTCAATATGCCCTCTTTAATTGGCTCAAGTATAATTTTGATAGCCCTCATATTTTGGGGGAAGGCCTCTCCCAAAGATGCTGTAAAAATGGCCAAAACTTGCCATTTTTGAAAACCGTAATTTTCCAAAAATGGTATGTTTTGGTTTTCTTGATTTCTCCATCATTTCTTGATCAAATTTGAACCATATGATCCTTGTAACCATAATTTCATGATTTTGATCTCAAAAAGTCAGGAGTTGACTTTTTCTTCAGCATGGTTGACTTTTTCCCCAAATCTCTGATTTTCAATCATTTGGCCAATTGAACCTCTTCCAAAATGAATTTGTGGATGAAATTTGAACCCTAGGCACTTGTCATCATATATAAGACAATGGAATCCTCTTTGAATCATAACTTCATGAAGAAGCCCAATAGAAATGAAACCCTAATTTGGCCTTTTTCATAAGGAGATGTTTCACTGCTTGCCTTCTTTGATCAAACCAAATTTTTCCATGGCTTGTGGCTTCAAATGAGAACTTGTGGGATGTTGTGAACCCTTTGCACAATGTTGAGAAGCTTTGTGGCCCTTTGATTTCCTTTGTATAGCCTTCATTTGCTCCAATTATTGATCACATACCTATGCCTCAGCTATGCTACACATGATGCAATGTTTTTTTATTATTTCATGCACTTATGTATGCTAAATGCTATGCAACATTTTGAGGAAATGAGAGGGCAAATTTTGAGGTATTACACACTTACACTCCATTTCACCTTGGATTTTTCTACCACATTCTAGATCCTTCCAAGGAATATTCCCTAAGCCCTAACTAACTTTAACTAACTCCAAGCCTAAGTCCAAACCTAACCTAATGCCTAAGCAAGCTCCATGCCCAAGCCTAAGTCCATACCTACCCTCTATATATGTTCAAATCACTCCAAAGAAAAGGGGTTCCACTTCATTTTTCAACTTCAACTCATTTTTTCCAAATTTCTTTCAACTTTTTCTCTCAATTTTCCTCCATTTCCAAATTCACCAAAGCTTCTCCATAGAAGTTCTTTATTGAAACTTGAAGAACTTGAAGCTAAACCTTCATCAATCATCAATTTTTGAGCTTATTGAAGAATTGTTGCTATTCTTTGGATTGATTTTGGCTTCTTGGAAGTGATTGTGCAAATGTTCGTCAAGATCGGCATCGAATCGCATTTATTTTGCATATTTGCGGAAGCATTCGCGGATCTCTGGTTTTCTTCTTCATTCGTGTTTCGATCTACACTGCAACACTCACCAAAGCAATCCTCTTCTTTGTAGGTTGGTGATTCAAAACCGCTTTTCGCGTTTAATTTATTTTCTTCATCTCGTCGTATGGCATTCTTTGATTATTCGATTGTGTGATTGCATTTTGATCGTTCTACAATTTGTTTACGGTTTGATTACGTTTTGCTTATTTTGATCATTAGTAGCTAGAATTGTAGCTTAATATAGGTGCTAATAGGTGTTAGAAGACCTTAGTTAAGTAGAATTTTAGTGCTAGCATGATTATGAGTGCCATAGGAGCTTTAGAAGTGAGTTTGTGGCTAGAAGTGCTTTTGCATCACTGATTTTTATGCATATTGATCAGTGTTAACCGGTTAACGCTATGTGTTAACCGGTTAACACGTGTATTTTTGCCAACAAAACTGAATTTTTAAATTCATTAACCGGTTAACCTATACTGTTAACCGGTTAACGCTGTTCTGATTTTGAAAATTCACTTGGTTCTAGGCCTCTTTGTGCATCTCTCTTCATTTAATCCCCTTAGTTTGATAGATCATGATTTTAGGGAATTATTAGGATCATTTTAGGTGCATGATTATGTATTTTGGATAGCTTTCGACAGCGTTCGTTAGTTTCCGTTTTGTGCATAAAATGGCATATAGTGTTCATAGTACGTTGTGACCATTGTTTGCATGGTTTTGCATCTCTCATAACATCATAATAAATAGATTGTTTCTGTATTTTGCATTGCATCATGAAGCATTTTTATTTTGGTTCAATCGTGTGTATATTTGAAACTTTCATAATGTAAAAACCACCAAAATTCACTTAACTTGCATCACTAAATTGCATGAAGATTTTTGCATGGCATTGTTAATAATTCATAGAATTTTATAGCATTAATCTTGCATTATTTTACATTCCACTTTGTGCATTGAAACTCATTTGGAGCATAATTGAGAATGATCCAAATCTGTCTCACTTTTCATAGCTGCATTTTGAGATAGAGGCTGTAAAAACACATTGCATTCATGCTGTTTTTGAGTTTTTACACCTGTTTTGCACGCTGATTGATAGCTGTAGAAAACTGCTTGTATTGTTTATTGCATCTCATTGATGTTTGTGCATTAGAGAGTTGTAATAGGCTGTTGGTTTTTTGCTTTGCATATTTTTAGGTCCCTTAGACTTAGGATTGAGTCTAGATTAGGTCATAGATGAATTAGGATTTGTTTGGTAATTGTTTACCGCATTTCTTTTATCATGTTTATACTACTAACCTTTGTTTTGTAGGGAGTGAAAGGTAAGTTCACACAACTTAATCCTTTTAATTCCTTTATGCTTTCGAAGTGTCTTTGCTTTAACATTTTGCGTTTAGTTTACACAACTTTAGGCTAATCCCCTTTAGAAATGACTTAGCTTCTTTCGGAAGTAAGTCGATTTCTAATTCCTGTTTCTTTTCCTATTCTTCATTAGGATTAGAAAATCGCACTAACCTAGGTTCATCCATACATGATAACACTAGGATTTTAGTCTCCCCCTTAGACTATTGCCTTTGGTTCGCTTTGCTTTCTTTTTCATATCAAAAGAAAAGTAAAAAAACACCTAATAAAGGTCGACCTTCTCGTACGACACGAGACTTTGTCGTGGGTTACTTATACACGTCCCATTTCGGGGCGAGGTGTAAGGTATCTACCACGATGAACAATTCTTAGTATGAGAAGGTTCACAAACAACAAACTCAGAAAACACTTCTTTAAAAGACAGTAAACACAAAACACTCGTCTTTTCCTTCGGGAATTCTTTTCTCACCTTACTCGCTCTAAACGCGAACTTGCGGCGACTTGTCTCATTTGCAAGACGGTAACACACTCGTACCAGAAGAGCCTGCAACACTTGAGCATAGACATACGCAGTTCAGCTCTAAAAAACACATAAATAGTTTCCACCTTACATAGGCGACCTACGTCGACTCTGATCCTCATATTCCCGATAAGGTACGTAGGCAGCGGAGTAGGGTCGTTCGAGCACACTCTTTATTTCCCCTACATTTTCCCTTTTCGATCTCTTTTCCAATTCCTTTCCTCATCCCATTTTAGTTCCAGTTAGCAGTTTTGTTCAGCAGCGTCTTATTCCTCACCCTTTGAAACAGACAAACAAGTGTGGATCCCGTCGGGTACGGCGGACGTTCTGCGGTGTTAATACCTTTCCAGGTCGTAACCGACTCCTGAACCCAGATTCCTAGTTCGCAGGACCTCATCTTTTCCTTCTATCTCAGGTTTGTGCAGCATTACCTTTCTCGTTCCTTCAGGATAAAAATGTCTGGCTGGCGACTCTGACTTTTTTCCGTGCTACTTTCGTGTTTGTACTAGGATGAAAATCCTGGGAGCGACACACTGGGATCGAGAAACAATAGTACATTCATCCCGAAGGGTACAATAACGAAAAGTGCTTTGACTGAGTTCTTATGAGAGAACAAGGCCATCTTATGCGAGTCCCAGTAGGCCCTTGGGTGCGAGTGGGTTTTCCAACAAATATGGTCTGCCACTTTCACCATTGGAGAGGGATGTTTCCACAAAGGTCCTTAATAATCATCCCCCATATGAACATAACTATCAAGGTCATATCCTAGAATAGGGAAGACCCCTATAACATAACATTTCCAAGACGGTCGCAATATGGATGTGGAACTCACTACTACTCGCATGACAAGATATCATGAAAGCAAAGTGATTGTCCATGCTAAAGTTTAGCGTGCACTCGAGCCTGTGTATTATGCTCATCTCACAGTAACCCCATACCGCCTAGAAAAAACCAATCCAGACAATCCAGTATACGATGCCTGAAAATTAAATGCATAAAGAGGTAAATAAATTTGTAAAGTGAAAATGTAAATAAAGCGGTAAAGTTAAACTAATCACATAGCACAAAACAAATAAGCACCCAAAGAAACAAAAACAGGTAAGCGCTAGGATTGACTCGCATAGGGAACCAGAGATTCTGGATTTGATCCCCAACAGAGTCGCCAGCTGTCGCTCCTGGGATTTTCAACCTGGTACAAACGCAAAAGTGGCGCAGAAAAAGAAGAAGAGTCGCCAGCCAGGCATTTTTATCCCAATGAAAGGGAAACGTAATGTTGCACAAACCTGGGGAAAGGGAAAGAACTGGGTCTTGCAAACCAAAGTGACTGGGTTCGGGAGTCGATTACGTGAAGGGAATGTATTAGCCCCCCTTCACGTCTGTCATACCCGACGGGATCCACGCTTGCTTGAACTGTTTCAAAAGGGTAATTATAATCTGGTGTTGAATTGGAAAGAAATAAGGAATGGGAAAATGTAGGTAAAAGAAAGAATGTGCTCGAATGGGCCCTACCCCACTGCCTTCGTATCTCATCAGGAATGAGAATCAGAGTCAACATAGTTCCCCTAACTAGGGAGGGAATTTGTTTGTTTGTGTTTTTTATAATTGAACTGCTTATGCATATGCCAGGTGTTGCAGGCTCGTCTGGAACGAGTGCGTTTAACTTCTTGAAAAAGACAAGTCAAAGCGAGTTTTTTCATTTTAGAGTGAAGGAGATGAGAAGAGAATTCTCGTAGGAAAGACGATTATTGTTGGTTTGAAGCTATTAAAAGCTTTTTATTTGAATTTGCATAGGAGAGTGTATTCAAGTTTCATTCAATGGAGTGTGTACTTATTTCATCACTCCAAGATGGAATGAAGAAGAAGTACACCTAAGCAAGGAGAAGATCCCCAAGACTTAGTTCCAAGGATTGAAGCTCAAGCACCCTAGCCTACTTTTGCTTATTAAGTGTTTTTGTTGTTTTTAATGAAGAAGTGTTTTTTAGGTTTTCTTTGTGAAAATGGCTTTATGTTTAGACTTGTACATCATGCTAGACAAGTTTACATTACCCAAATATGGGATAGATGCAAATGTCCCATGAAATAAGTCTATGATACAAGAAGTCACTTTAACCTTTATTAGGTATTTTGAGTTGTTTTGAGATGAGAGAGTGAAAACCCGAGTTGAGAAAGGGAAAACACTAAGGGAAACTAAGACTCGCCTTATGCTATTATGCTTGGAGATCATATGGTTAGTGTGGTATTCTAAAACTAATACAAGAGATAAGAAGAACAAGTTCTAACTCACTTCAAGTATTGAAGATGAGATAAGAACTCAAAGGGGTGAAGAGAAGTGAAATGTCAAAGAAGCATAACATGCTTTTCACAATCATATAAGAGAAAGCTTTTAAAAGAGAAAGGAGAAGAGGTATGAGTATGGATAAACATCCACATACTCAATTACTTACCATAGCCCCTATACAAAAGGTTAGTGTCACAATATTTTGCATATCGGAAACAAAACAATGGAATAAAGACAATTAAGCCTTACACACATCCTAAAATGAAACTAGGATTAAAAATAAGACCTAAGTCTAGAGGTGAGGTTACCTAAAGGTTACATCACTTCTAAAATCAGTATCTAATCTCCAACAGAGCTCCCTAAGTCTAAGAACTAAACCCAAGTTAACTAACCTCAAACTATGACTTAAACCCTAAGGAAACTCTAAGGAAGTTAAGTGTAGGAAGAAGGAATGATTATGCAAGATGAACAAGTATTAATGCTTAATGAATGGAAAAAGTCAGTAGCATACATCCTTAATGAATGTCCTATAATGCTTATGAATGAGTATAATAATCATGGGAAGAATCATTCAAGTGATAGAAGGATTAATATAAAGAAGAAGTAAGCATGTATCATGTAGGAATGAGCACAAGTCAAAATGAAAGTCAAATGGGAAAAGATGATCATAAGATGATGAAGGTCAGTAGCATATGATAGGAATGACATGTTAAAGATGCACATACAATCATGTCAATTTCACATAGCAAACAATGTCAAACAAGCCACCAAACATGCAAAAGAAAGTTACATAAGCAAAGATGTTTCATACTTGAAATGAATGATAAATTAGGAAATATGACATACCAATATGAATGCTTGTGCATGAAGTCAGTAGCATAATTATAATGAAATTCAAATGAGATGGCAAGATGATCATGTTAGATGCATTCAAACAAGTATAAGAAGCATGGTATGAAGACATGGAAGGAATTTAGGTCAAAGGTGTACAAGTGATGCATCACACTAACTAAAAGGCATACACAAGTCAAATAGACCTATAAATGATCAACAAAGACTTCTAAGAGTCTAAACAAACCTATCAAACCCCTACAAGTGACCTCAAATGATGTCATAAAGGCCTTCAAGCAATTAGGGTTAGGAAATGATGAGAAAAATTCATGAAAAATGACTTCAAACACATATAATCAAACACATACCAAACAATGTTCAAAATTTGTAAAATTATTCCTAAGGTGACCTAATTCAGGGACTAATCACTCACCAAAATGTCACATAAAAATTCCAGATCAAACTATTTCAAACAATGCCTTAAAGGTCAAGTAGGAACAATGAACAAGTATGCAAAGTGCAAGGGCCAAAACATAATTAACAAAGGTTTAAAAAATATGCAAAAATATTTTTCATGAAGTTTAATGTGTTAGGGAATGAACGCAAAAAGAATGATTGAAAAATGTTTAATGAGTTATGTAAAAGAAATATTTGAAGTTGGAGTGTTTGAATTGGAACAAAACCAAAAGAAAATAAAAGAAATATTAAAAATGCAATAAAAAAATCACCAAAATCAGAAATAAAAAGTACCAAAAATTAGTTAAATGGGAGAAGGTGATCCATGAATTTTTTGTGATATTTAAGTGGTTAAAAATCATTTTTAAGAGTTAAAATGCAAGAATTATGAAAATAAAATGAAAATTAAAGAAAATGAGCCAAGGGTTTTGAAAATAGAAAAATACACGTTTAAAATGGAATGGGCCTAGCAAAGGGGGTGGTGATAACAATCTGAGACCCAGCCCATACATTATGCAATCAACATATATTATGATGGAATTCAGTCAACCATAAGACCTAAGCCTATCCACCAGATCAATCCAAGGCGTATGATTCAGTCAACCCTAGCTAATGTATTTAAGATGAGGGATCAAGATCTGAAGTTCACACTAGCTAACCTAGGGATACCCACACGTACGCCGTCAGACAAAAATTCATGGCACGTGAGATAGAGGCTCCTCATTAATGCGTTGGCACAATGAGGAGCGTTGGATCAAATGAAATGGACGGTTGTGTTATAAGCTGGAGTCAACTATGGTTTTATAAAGCCCTGAAGATCCAAGCCACCGAAGAAGATTCCGGTCATCTTCTCCGGTGAGTTCACCACCTCTGCAACCTTCCAAATTTCCAGAAATGCACAAAAATTATACCATTCGAATCCTTAGCTCATACACCTCAAATATAACATCAATTCATGCAAACCCAGCATAGACAAAGAGAATCAAAGTCAAACAGTTTTTCCCTAACTTTTCAGCTGTGCTCTTAGTGAGCCTATCAACTAGCCAGGTTCATCAGTGCTTCTAACAAGCTTCATATCAAACAACATCAAGGCTAAAATAATGAAATTCAATGCAATAGAGTTGGAAGAAGTTTGAACCTGAATTGAAGAAAATCTTGAATCAACAAGAATACCAGAGGTGTAGGCTTGTTCTTGAGCTTCTAAGGAACAAATTAAATGCTCTATAGTCTTGGATTTTGAAGAAGAAAGGAAGAAATTCAATCTAAAGTGGAATTTCACTTGAGGAAGTTGACTAGATTGTGCTCTTCTCTTGATCAAGGAAGCTTGATGATGATGAATTGATGAGGAAATGATGAACAATGTCAATTTCTCACACGGAATTCAGAGAGAAAAATAGAGATAACTTGGAAGAAATTTGAGGTGAATTTGATGGAATGTTGAAGTATGATCCAAAATTTGTTAGGATGAACTTATATACCTCTGGTTAACTGTTAACCACCGTGATTAACAGTTAGAACCAGAGTTGGGTGAGGTGTAATGATCAATGCAAGTGAATGAAGCAACTTGAAATTTGAACTTTGGAAGTGAACATGAGCTGAATTATGTAAGGCATTGATCAAGTGTATGCAGATCATGGGACTTATGGTGTAATGTTGAACCAATGGCATTGATGGTATGATGGTATTACAACATTTCCTTGTCATGCAATTTCTTCATTTCCCTCTTTGGATCATCACTTGTGTATGTATGCAGGTGTATGCATGATCATGTTAGTTTAAAATGATGAAAATCAATGTAATAAGTGTATGTGTATGAACTGATATGCCTCAAGAATCAAATAATGCACATTTCTCTTCTTTATTTGGCAGCCAACATCAATGGAAACAATGGGACTTTCAAGCTTATTTCTTCACACACAAGGCATGAAATGATGCATTTTTTGAGCCATTGGAAAGATAAGGCAAGATAGAACATTGTTGATGTTAATCCCAAATAGAATTGAAGCCTTTAGAGCACTTAAAATCAACATTGAAACTACATGATCAAGACTGCACCTTGGGCCAGCCAGCTGTGGGCGTGCCTTGGGCAATATGGCTAAGAAACCATCAGTTTTGCACCCTCACTTTGACCCCTCATATCTTCCAAATGATTGATCAGATGGAAAATTTCCAAACATCAAAGTTGTAGAGGAGGCAAAAATGAACAACTTTGATGTTTAGAAATTTTTCATTTGAAGCTTCCTTGATGGATAAAATTGGCTTGGAAGTTGGACACAACATGCATACCAAGTGTTTATAAAAATTATGGCGCATCTGGCTCGCCCATGCCTTGCCTGGCCAGCCATATTGCCTTGATTCTTCCTCACTTTGATTGATCACAACTTCTTCAATTTTGATCCAATGGAGGTGATCTTGCTTTGGATTTTAAGCTCAAGATGTGATCTTTAATTGGATCAACTTAGGCCTTAAGTTTGAAGCTTTTATCTTGAAGAAAGAGGGCTTGCAAATGAGTTGCAAAGTGACATAGAACTTGCCAAAAATGGAAACCCTAAGTTTCTATTTAGGCAGGTTTGTGATTTTGTGATTTTTCCATGATTCTCTTGACTTTTCTTGATCAAACTTCAATAATTGAACATATTTAACTTGTGGAACATAATTTTGACCTTAAAAAGTTAGGAGTTAACTTTTCCTCTACACAGTTGACTTTTCCCCAATTTCTTGACTTTCAAGTAACTGACCAATTGGAGGCCTTCTGAAATGATTCAATGGACAATATTCCATCTCCAGATACTTGATATCATGTGGAAAAAATTGAAATCAAGTTTGAACCAAAATTTCATTAGGAACCCCTGGGAATTAGAAACACTGATTTTGGCCCCTTTTGTTAGGAGATGTTGCACTACTTGAACTTCTTGATCAATCCACTTCTTCTGATGACTTGAGGATTCAATTGATATTATGGGGACCATAAGAGACTCTTGAGGCTTGTTTGGATACCCTTGGCTCTTCTTCTTTGACTTTTAATAAGCACAACTTTGTAAATCATCTGATCACACACCCTAGGCTTCAACCAATGAATGTATGCTTCCTCTTCTCTTGATTTAAATGCAATGCAATGCATGAGAATGGTATTCCAAATGTTATGAAAATGAGAGGCCAAATTTTAGGGTGTTATATCGAAGCTGATACACCATTTCGATTATGTTTGTGGTCAGTTTCGTATTTTGAGTTGTCATTCGAGGATGGCATTCTCTTATTCAAGTCCTTCTGAGGTTGGTCTTATTGTTATGGCTATCATTCGAGGATGGTAGACCATTTTTAGTTTATTTATCTAGGTCAATATTTATCTTTTGCAAAGTATGTATGAGTTCAGTCTTTGTATCTTTGGTTATCGACTGAGGTCGATACACCATTTCGATTCTCTCTGTGGTCAGTTTCGTATTTTGAGTTGTTATTTGAGGATGTCATTCTATTCTTCAAGTCCTTCTGAGGTTGGTCTTGTTATTTGGGCTATCATTCAAGGATGGTAGACCATTTTGAGTTTATTGATCGAAGTCAATATTTGTCTTTTGCAAAGTCTGTCAGAGATCAGACTTTGTATTTTTGGTTATCGATTGAGGCCGATACACCATTTTGATTCTGTCTATGGTCAGTTTCGTATTTTGAGTTGTCATTCGAGGATGGCATTCTCTCTTTAAATCCTTCTGAGGTTTGTCTTGTTGTTTTGGCTATCATTCGAGGATGGTAGACCATTTTGAGTTTATTGATCGAGGTCAATATTTCTCTTTTGCAAATCAGTTTGAGGTCAGTCTTGGTATCTTTTGGTTATCGACCGAGGCCGATACACCATTTCGATTCTGTCTGCGGTCAGTTTCTTATTTTGAAGTTTGTCATTCGAGGATGGCATTTTGTAACACCTGTCTAAACTCCAAATAAAAATACGATTTATTTAAGGAAAATAAGTTTCTCATAAGAAATCACGGATGTCACATCTTAATAAAAAAAACATCTTTAATAAAAGGTTCCTGCTCCGTAACACGGGTTTAAAGATTTTCATCAATAAAATAACAACATATCCAAAAACATATAATCATAATCTCGCAGCGGATTAAAGTTCCAAACTTCTTTAATAATTAAAAACAATACCCTAAGGTATATCTCAAACAAATCACATGGTTCGAAAACAGTCTCAAGGTTTATAACTCAAATCCCCAATTAAAGGAAAAATCATCGAAAAATCTCAAAATCTTCAAATCAACAAAACATGAAATATTCTAAACAAACAATTTCCCAATCCTGGTGTCACGAATCAGAGAAAGACTCCATTTACATCTATGAAGTAAAATGACACACCCTGAAGCAACACCTAAGCTTCCTGCACTACTCCTGATTACCTGCAAGTTACCCATGAAAGAGGCAACAATTCCAAGCAGAAAAGGTGAGTAATCATAATCATTATAAAGATACAGGAAACTAACAGAGTTAAAGTCTCACAAAAATGATACCAATAACATACTCATATTCGTCATATAACTCGTCAAGATCATCATAATAATCAATCAACACTCATCACAAAATTAAATGTCAAAAAACAATGTTAATGCAACTCAAAGGACACTATGCATGAGGTACCAAGACATCACTGATGACATAGTCATCATTATCTCCAAAGATCCCCACCAATAGAATCGGTTCCTGCTTGGAACCAGAGCATACCATAATTTAAACTTAATCCACACTATAGGATTAAGGTCATCACTGGACATTACCGTCATAAAATTCATCACTGGATCTTCATCCTAGAAACCGTCACTGGACAATTCGTCCTAACCAATGCTATGAATGTATAATGCGCACAACAATATAAAACGACCACGACTAGTCAAAACGCATCATCATTCAATCATATATTTCAAATCACCTTCACAATTTAATATCCAAAACATACAACATGTATTTCACAATTCTCATAGTATCACAAAAATCATAACAACATATAGCACATACTCAATTTCACAAATAGTGGAAATTCTCATTATTTATTTTGACAGAAAAATATTCACCAAAATATCCACTACTGCTCTTAAACCTCATTTGCCTAACTTACAAAAATGTTTTGTTTTTCTTATTATTCCATAACTAACTTCTGAGTTTTATTTTTAAAGAAAATCTAGATTTTTCATGTACAAAATTTCCATTACAGAAGCTGCACAAAAAATATTAAAAAAAAGCTGGACAGATAGTAAATTTGTTGGGTGGCTCAGGCCACGTGGGATTGGCACTGGCCACCCCAATGATCACATTGTGCCACCCTTCATTATACATAAGTGGCACAAGCCAAATGATCTTCCTTCCCTAAGTGGCGCAAGCCACCCTTCCAAGGGAACTAAGTGGCGTTGGCCACTTTGGAATGTGGCACCAGCCACATGAAATTTATCACCATTAATTTAATTAATTTTGTTAGTTAAATTACCCAGGTGGCGCAAGCCACCTATGTTAATAGGTATGGGTGACGCAAGCCACATCTTTCTGGAATGAAGCTTCACGAAAAAGTTAAACCTGTTCTGATTTCGATCAATTCAATTTTTTATTACACACAACTTTTCTAAAAGTATTCCCAATCCTCATAACGATTATTGTTTCTCCACAATCTTTTCACACACACTTCATCTTCTCCAAAAATTCATACGGCTATCAACTAATCAATTATAATAATCAAAATTAGACACCCCTTACATTAAGATTATCGCTTTCCGATTGAATCTTTTTCTCATTCTTCTGATTTCATCTCGATTCCACGTTCTTGGTTTTTCTCTTGGTTCCTCTTCTCCCAAAAACACAGAATGAGTTATCCTCCTCTAACTCACTCATGTAAATATTGTATCCCTAATTACCAAATTCCTAAAATATCCTTACTTATTCTTTTAATGACTACCATGCCCTCTAACCTCAAAATTTCTTATTATCTTAATTTCCTTATTGGATTAAATTATAACTAATTCTAGTTTATCCAATAAAATCGATTAATCCAATAAGACCGACATTTTCGTCAAATAAGTTCCTCCGACACGTCACCAAACTTAATAATTCACACCAAAATTTCAAATAAAACAAATAATCGATTTACGCAATTAACTAAATAGTCATATTAAAAATAGGGTGTTACACATTCTCTCTTCAAGTCCTTCTGAAGTTGGTCTTGTTTTTTGGCTATCATTCGAGGATGGTAGGACATTTTGAGTTTATTGATCGAGGTTAATACTTCTCCATTCAAAGTCTGGTTGAGGTCAGTCTTTATATCTTTTGGTTATCGACCGAGGCCGATACACCATTTCGATTATGTTTGCGGTTAGTTTCATATTTTGGGTTGTCATTCAAGGATGAAATTCTCTCTACAAGTACTTCTGAGGTTGGTCTTGTCGTTTTGGCTATCACTCGAGGATGTTAGAATTCTGAGTTTATTGATCAAGGTCAATATTTCTCTTTCACAAATCCTGGTTGAGGTCAGTCTTTGTATCTTTTGGTTATCGACCGAGGCCGATACACCATTTCGATTCTGTCTGCGGTTAGTTTCATATTTTGAGTTGTCATTCAAGGATAGCATTCTTTCTACAAGTACTTCTGAGGTTGGTCTTGTCGTTTTGGCTATCACTCGAGGATGTTAGACCATTATGAGTTTATTGATCAAGGTCAATATTTCTCTTTCACAAATCCTGGTTGAGGTCAGTCTTTGTATCTTTTGGTTATCGACCGAGGCCGATACACCATTTCGATTCTGTCTGCGGTTAGTTTCGTATTTTGAGTTGTCATTCAAGGATGGCATTCTCTCTACAAGTACTTCTGAGGTTGGTCTTGTCGTTTTGGCTATCAATCGAGGATGTTAGACCATTCCGAGTTTATTGATCAAGGTCAATATTTCTCTTTCGCAAAGCCTGGTTGAGGTCAATCTTTGTATCTTTTGGTTATCGATCGAGGCCGATACACCATTTCGATTATGTCTGAGGTCAGTTTCGTATTTTTAGGTTGTCATTCGAGGATGGGATTCTCTTTTTAAGTCCTTATGAGGTGAGTCTTGTTTGATGTGGATATCATTTGAGGATGCTAGACCATTCTGAGTTTATTGATCGAGTCAATATTTCTCTTTTCCAAAGTCTGGTCGAGGTTTGTCTTTGTATATTTTGGTTATCCACCAAGGCCGATACACCATTTCGATTCTGTCTACGGTCAGTTTCGTATTTTAAAATTTTTCATTCGAGGATGGAACTTTGTAACACCCATGTAAACCCCAAATAAAAATACGATTTATTTAAGGAAAATAATTTTCTCATAAAAAATCACGGATGTCACATCTTCATAAAAACATCTTTAATAAAAGGTCCCTGCTCCGTAACACGGGTTTAAAGGTTTTCATCAATAAAATAACAACATATCCAAAACTATATAATCATAATCTCGCAGCGGATTAAAGTTCCAAACTTCTTTAATAATTAAAAATAATACTCTAAGGTATATCTCAAACAAATCACATGATTTGAAAACAATCTCAAGGTTTATAACTCAAATCCCCAATTAAAGGAAAAATCAACGAAAAGTCTCAAAATCTTCAAATCAACAAAACATGAAATATTCTAAACAAACAATTTCTCAATCCTGGTGTCACGTATTAGAGCAAGACTCCATTTACTTCTATGAAGTAAAACGACACACCCTGAAGCAACTCCCAAGCTTCCTGCACTACTCCTGATTACCTGCAAGTTACCCACGAAAGAGGTAACAATTCCAAGCAGAAAGGGTGAGTAATCATAATCATTATAAAGATTCAGGAAACTGACAGAGTTAAAGTGTCACAAAAATGATACCAATAACATACTCAGATTCGTCATATAACCCGTCAAGATCATCATAACAATCAATCAACACTCATTACAAAATTAAATGTCAAAACACAATATTAATGCAACTCAAAGGACTATATGCATGAGATACCAAGACATCACTGATGACTTAGTCATCGTTATCTCCAAAGATGCCCACCAATAGGATCGGTTCCCTCTTGGAACCAGAGCACACCACAATTTGAACTTAATCCACACTATGAGATTAAGGTCATCACTGGACATTACTGTCCTAAAATTCATCACTGGATCTTCATCCTACCAAACGTCACTAGACAATTCATCCTAACCAATGCTATGAATGTATGATGCGCACAACAATATAAAACGACCACGACTAGTTAAAACGCATCATCATTCAATCATATATTTCAAATTACCTTCACAAAAATTTAATATCCAAAACATACATCATGTATTTCACAATTCTCATAGCATCACAAAAATCACAGCAACATATAACACATACTCAATTTCACAAATAGTGGAAATTCTCATTATTTATTTTGATAGAAAAATATTCACCAAAATATCCACTACTGCTCTTAAACCTCATTTGCCAAACTTACAAAAATGTTTTGTTTTTCTTATTATTCCATGACTAACTTCTGAGTTTTATTTTTAAAGAAAATCCAGATTTTTCATGAACAAAATTTCCATTACAAAAGTTGCACGAAAAATAACAAAAACTGGACAGATAGTAAATTTGTTGGGTGGCCCAGGCCACGTGGGAGTGGCACTGGCCACCCCAAAGATCACACTGCGCCACCCTTCATTATACATAAGTGGCGCAAGCCACATGATCTTCATTCCCTGGGTGGCGCAAGCCACCCTTCCAAGGGAACTAAGTGGCGCTGGCCACTTTGGAATGTGGCACCATCCACATGAAATTTATCACCATTAATTTAATTAACTTTGTTACTTAAATTCGCCAGGTGGCGCAAGCCACATATGTTAATTGGGATGGTTGGCGCAAGCCACCACTTTTTGGAATGAAGGTTCACGAAAAAGTTCAACTTGTTCTAATTTCTAAAAATATTCACAGTCCTCATAAAGATTATGTTTTCTCCCCAATCTCTTCACACACACACTTCATCTTCTCCAAAAATTAATACGGCTATCAACTAATCAATTTCTAATCAATTATAATAATCAAGATTAAACACCCTTTACCTTAAGATTATCGCTTTCCGATTGAATCTTTTTCTCATTCTTCCGATTTCATGTCGATTCCACGTTCTTGGTTTTTCTCTTGGTTCCTCTTCTCCCAAAAACACAGAATGAGTTATCCTCCTCTAACTCACTCATGTAAATATTGTATCCCTAATTACCAAATTCCTAAAATATCCTTACTTATTCTTTTAATGACTACCATGCCCTCTAACCTCATAATTTCTTATTATCTTAATTTCCTTATTTGATTAAATTATAACTAATTCTAGTTTATCCAATAAAATCGATTAATCCAATAAGACCGACATTTTCGTCAAATAAGTTCCTCCGACACGTCACCAAACTTAATAATTCGCACCAAAATTTCAAATAAAACAAATAATAGATTTACGCAGTTAAATAAATAGTCATATTAAAAATAGGGTGTTACACATTCTCTCTTCAAGTCCTTCTGAAGTTGGTCTTGTTCTTTTGGCTATCATTCAAGGATGGTAGGATATTGAGTTTATTGATCGAGGTTAATACTTCTCCATTCAAAGTCTGGTTGAGGTCAGTCTTTGTATCTTTTGTTTATCGACTGAGGTCGATACACCATTTTGATCCTCTCGGCGGTTGTTTTCGTATTTTGAGTTGTCATTCAAGGATGGCATTCTCTCTACAAGTACTTCTGAGGTTGGTCTTGTCGTTTTGGCTATCACTCGAGGATGTTAGACCATTCTGAGTTTATTGATCAAGGTCAATATTTCTCTTTCACAAATCCTGGTTGAGGTCAGTTTTTGTATCTTTTGGTTATCGAGAGGCTGATACACCATTTCGATTCTGTCTGAGGTCAGTTTCGTATTTTTGAGTTGTCATTCGAGGATGGGATTCTCTTTTCAAGTCCTTAAGAGGTGAGTCTTGTTTATTGTATCTATCATTCGAGGATGTTAGACCATTCTGAGTTTATTGATCGAGGTCAATATTTCTCTTTTTCAAAGTCTGGTCGAGGTTTGTCTTTATATATTTTGGTTATCGATCGAGGCCGATACACCATTTCGATTCTGTATGCGGTCAGTTTCGTATTTTGAATTTGTCATTCGAGGATGGCATTCTCTTTTCAAGTCCTTCTGAGGTGGATCTTGTTTTTTATGGCTATCATTCGAGGATGGTATGATATTTTGATTTTATTGATCACGGTCAACATTTCTCCCTGCAGGGTCTGATCGAGGTCAGTCTTTATCCTTTTTTTGTTGTCTTCCAAGGTTGACACGCCATTTTAAGTCCGTCTAAGGTCAAGCTTGCATCTGTTTGTTTATCGTCCGAGGTCGATAGACGCTTGCTTCCGTCTAAGGCCGATTCCATTCTTTTGATCATTATTTCTCCCTGTAGATCTTGTCTGAGGTTGGTCTTTGTAATTTCGGTCGTCTTCTGCGGTTGATGTATCTTTCAATTACGTATGAGGTCGGTTTCGTTTATTTCGAGTTTATCATTCAAGAATGGTATTCTTTTCCAAGTTCGTCTGAGATCGGTCTTGTGGCTTTTGTGTTTCCTTGTGTTGTTGATCGAGATCAGAATTCATTCCTCGAGAGTTTGTCTGAGGTTGTTCTCCTTTATCTTATCCCTAGTAAAGTCATTGTTCTATAGCTTCCGTCAACAATTTCCACCATATTTTCTTTTACCCACAGAGTGCAAATTTTCTGGTTTATGTGGGTATTCAATCCCGCCATACCTTGAACGACTGAAAGCCATTGCTATCATCCATTCAGGCCTATAGTTGATTGAATAGGGGCACCTATAACACCCCAAAATTTGCCCTCATATTTCAAATCCTAACTGGATTTACGCTTTGCAGTCATATGTATTTCTCATTAGGTCATAACATCACCATTATGCATTTTCATTGGCTCCTAATACATGGGATCGAAGCATTTCCTTGCGATTGGAATTTTCCTATTTGAGGTGATTTATCTTACCATTACGCTCAACATTGAGACAAAGGTTGAAATCACATCATCAAGAACCTATTCCTATTCATAGGATCATCAAACTTCAGGGTTTTGCTTATTTAGAGGATTATTCAAAAGCGTTGGATCATGAGGTTATTGGTGTGAATTAAGTGTTTATTTCTCTGTTTTTTCTCAGAAGATTTTGGTTTCGTTCTTTTGTGTACGAATTGACTTAGGATCTCATGGTAAAGGTATATTGGTATTCTTGGTGCAAGAGATCAGATTCTCTTATTGATTGAAATTGGAGATTCGTTTCAAATGACAAGTTTTTGGTCAAAGTATCGTGTTGATTCATTGTTTATGATTTAGGTTTCAACTATTTCAAGCCCATGACCATTTTCAAGCCCATTATTCATAAACCATTTTTTCGAACTTATTTAATCATTTTTATCTCATATGTATTTCCATTATCCATTGTAAAAATCCATTTAGTATCCATATTCGAATTTCATTTTTTTTATCTGAACCAATTATTCATCATTCAATTTTCTAAACTCTTATCCGATCCATATCCAATTTTTAGTCCATTTCACTAACCAAATTCATTTCATTTGTCCATACCATAATCCATTTTGTTTAATCTAAAATCACATCTCAAAAGTCCTTAGTTAATATCCATTTTAAGTCATTAACTATTTCATTTGAAAGTCAAGTATAAAATCCATTTTATTCAAAACCATTATCCAAAAGTCCAAAACCATATTCATTTGCCAATATTTGAATTCAAAACCTATATTAGAAATGCATTGCGGGAGTATTGAAAACGCATTCCCATCAATGTTCAGTGAGTGAAAACCGCAGGGAGAATTGAAAACACAAGCCCATAAGGGGAACCCAATAAAATTAGAGATTCATTGCGGGAGAATGGAGAGCACAATCCCATAAGTGTTCAGTGAGTGAAAACCGTAGGGGACATCACCGAAAAATCAATGGAGAAAGGTTTCTAAACAGAATTATAGCAGTGAATTTTTGGAATTCTGCTCCAATCATCAACTCAGAAAAGATTTCCATAACAAAAAATATATAACAAGAAAAGAAATCAATTAAGAAAGGAGAAAAATAACTGATAAAAAAATCAGTTACAAGAAAAATAACTGGAAACTCTCAAGAATTTCCATTCATCTTGAACACACTTCTCCACTGCCTTCAATCTCATCTTCTAACATAATTGATGCATCAACATCCACAAGACCACTCTACCAACCATAACAGAATTTATTGGCTAACAAAAAACTCTAAGAAACTCTTCATCAATCTCCAATCTCTCTCGGCTGAAACTTGATCAATCTCCAACCTCTCTCTTGGATTCAACTTCAACACTCTCTCTCTCTCTCTCTCTCTCTCATTCTTCAATTTGGCTGCAATCACCCTCACGCTCTTGTTATAATCCCTTCTCACGCAACTCTCTAAATCCCTCTGCAACCTTCACCATCATCACCCTTCCACACTCATCAATATCTCTACATCATCTTCGTCAAATCATGTACCTGCAGATAGCATCAATAATTTGAGTTCATCAATAACATCTACAATCTCGCCGATAATTTTCGTAACAGCAAAATAGTTGCCACGTAGTTACACTTCGGATTTGCACGATCAAACGATGTTAACAACTCATCCCAAAATGACGGCATCGCAGAAAACTGAAGTGTGTAGAAGAAGAAGAACCTGTGAATTCGAGAACGAGAATTCGTCAACAAGAATTCCGCAAGAAGTAGAAGAGGAGAGATATAAAGCGGTCTCGTACCATGGAACCTTCATCAATCTCTCAGCGGACTCATTTTCATTCTCAACAGCAAATCAGACTTTCATTCTTGATCCATTCTCTAAACCTAGATCCGTTTCCAATCCAAAATTCTTCAACAACCTGCATCGCACAATAATAGATATGTGCGTCAACAACAATGCACCACACAGTTCAAAAGAAGGAGAAAGCTATAGTAATCATCACATCAAAGAAGAGTTCAAAAAAGAATGAAGAAATGGAAACAAAGAGGGATCGGTAGAAGAGGAAACAAAGGTCTATCGTTACAAATCAAAATAATGAGAGGGTGAGTTCGGAAAAGACAGGATGAGAGTAGAAGAGGAAGAGGAGAGGAGAGGCGGCGAAGATTTGTCGGTGACGGTAGTTGAGGAGAAGGAGGAGGATTCCGGCGAGGCTCTGTGAATGATGAAGAGGAGGAATGTCACGACTGAGTTTGCTTGAAGTGTCTTTGTCTCCTCATCTCTTTTATTTAGGTCAAGATTCAAAGCTAGATTGGGCCTAATGTCTTCTGCACCATGGATTTCTACCGAAAACTCTGATTTCAGTGCCACATCATTCCTTGTGTAAATTAGGCCTTCAAGTCCATGAAAGCACTTTTCGCACCCTCTGATTTACTCACACACCCCTGGATCCGAGTTTGGTGGAGTTTGGTCCTTTAGCCCTTGTTTTTATTATCTGCACCAACAAATTTCTATTTCAACCCCCCTACAATTCTCATTTGGTGGATTGGACCTAGTACATGAATTCTTTTGACATTACACTCCCTGGATTCTTCATTACACCTCCCATGCTCTTTATTTTTTGGCAAATATCTAATTAATATTCTTGAAAAAAATATTGATTAATTTTCTTGTTAAATCATTTGTGTGGATTATATTATCTTAATCCATTTCTTGTTAATTTCTATTTAAATTTTTTTTCATGATATTAATTATGGTTGTGGACTAATTTTGATGTAAGTGTTCACGTTTTTTTATCAATATGGATCGATTTCGGATACGGTGGATCTTCATGAAGAAATTATGGAAGATACGCATTTATTTTTCTTATGAGAGATTTACAAGATCTTGCACGAAGTTTTTGGGTTTCTTTTATGTGAAGAATCATCACTTCGATCAAGTAAGAAATCTCGACTTTCTTGACTTTAATGCTTCGTTCTAGTTTGTATGCGAATTAGGATCATATAATGTAAGTTGCATATTGAAACCTCCCACCTGAGGCACTGTATTTATTTTGATGCATGTTAATTTGTGACGATATCGAAGCTTAGGGATTAGGTTACACATGTTAAGATTTGCTTTCCTCGCACTTTCCATTGACCACACTTTTTAGTCCGTTTCGTGACAATTATTAAAAATAGTTTCGAGTGTGATAAAATCATGGAAAAATTCATGAGTAATACTTATCCTCTTAATTAATTTTTTATAATTTTTAATTCCAGATGTGGATGGTTTTGGTAATTAATTTGGATTTTTTATTCCAAGTTGTCCCAAAAGGCATTGTTTTGGTTCATGGGACCGAAAAGTAACTTTTTCCAATAGGTGTGAGACTAATATTTTGTTTGTGATTAACCACTGGAATATATGACATGTCTATTCTCCTTCGGAATTTTTTTTTCATAATTTTCGGTGCCATTTTGAACTCACTTTGTAGGGTTGTTTTTTCGACGATCATGCCTTATTATCTTGCTCATTGAGTGAATTATTTTGACTCTTTGGTGTATAATTTTGTGAATTACTTTTAGCCAATGTAATATACTAACTTCACCATTCTAGGGATTTAATTTCATAATTTTTCAAGCCTATTTTCTATTTTCCATTTCACCTAGATTATAGGTTCATTTATGGGATTACTTGCCTCAAACCATAGACTTTAAGAAGGTATTTATGCCACCATTGTAGGTAATGTTTACTCACATATTATAGGTAACTTTTAGGTCATTAATTACAATTATAGGTCACTTTTTGAACCTTCTTCATTTGGTTTGTTTTTGTGTTTCAAAGGGCATCCTTATTTGAACTAGTTTGACTTGAAACTTATTCTCTTCTCCCCTAATTATTAACACGACTTGTGTGTGAAGCATAAAAGCCTTTTTATGCATTCTAATTGTATATTATCCCTTGTATGCTACTGACTCAAAATCATCTCATGCATATTCACATGTCATTTATCCTTAACTTGCATCAATTATGATCTTATGCGATACTTGTTCCACTTCTTCTTCTTCTTACTTCATCTTCTTAAACCATTGCATCCATGATGGTATGTAATTCACCCTCATTCATAATCTTTCACTACTGACTTTGGTACTCATTTCATGAATTAATTCATCTTTATATGTCATATGCACTCATATTTCATCCATGAATCCTAACTTGCATTTATGTGAAATTGTATGAACTTTTTGTACATAGTTTGACATAGTTTGATCTTGTGAGGTATCCTAGTATCTTTAGAGATCTATAATATGTAGCTACTGACTCTGGAAGTCATTTAACCTTTAGGACTCTTCCCTTTAGGTTTAAGCTTTGTGGGTTACTTAGAATTGTTCCTTAAGGTGTTTTACTACTTGTTTTGATTACTTCTTGTAGTTGTACTTCAATATGCAAATTATTTTGGTACTAACCTTTTAAGTAGAGGCTTTGGTAAGTCATTGAGTATGTGGATGCTTATTCATACTCATACTTCTTCTCCCTTCTCTTTTAAAATCTTTCTCTTATGTGATTGTGAAAAACATTTGATGCTTCTTTGACAAGAAATCTCCTTCCATCCTTTTCAAGTCCGTATATCATCTTCAATCATTGAAGTAAGTTAGGACGTGTTCTTCTTCTCTTTTCTTCTAGGTTTAGAGTTCCTCAAACCTCACTAACCTTAGGATCTCAATTGTATAATAACCTAGGGTGAGTATTAGTTTCCATTAGAGTTTTCCCTTTCTCTCCATTTGAGTCTTCTTTCTCTCATCTCTAAACAAAGTGAAAACATCTAATAAAGGTCAAGCTTCTTCATGTGCCAAGGGAATTTGCCATGGGATACTTGCACACATTCCATATGGGGATGAGGTGTAGGGTATTTATCATTATGAATAAGTCTTAGCATGAGGATATTTACAAACATAAACTAAAAAACACTTATTAATCTAAAAACAACAAAAATATCTAACAAGTAAAATAGGCTAGTGTGCTTGAGCCTTAATCTTTGGAACTACGTCTAGGGATTTCCTCCTTACTTAGGTGTGCTTCTTATCCATTCCATTTCGGAGTGATGTAAAAAGTACACACTCCATTGAATGAGACATGAATACACTCTCATATGCAAACTCAAATAAAAAGCTCCAAACCAACAAAAGCATCTCTCCTTCGGGAGTTCTCTTCTCATCTCTTTCACTCTTAATGAAAGAACTCGCTTCGACTTGTCTCTTTGCAAGACGGTAAACGCACCCGTACCAGACGAGTCTGCAACATCTGTGCATAGGCATAAGAATTTCAATCATTAAAAACACAAACAAACAAACAAATTTCCTCCCTAGTTAGGGAAACTACGTTGACTCTGATTCTAACTCCCGATGAGATACATAGGCAGTGGGGTAGGGCCCATTCGAGCACACTTCTTTCTTTCCCTTGCATTTTTCCTGTTCTTTTTCTTTCCAGTTTAGCAGAAGATGAAGCATATGTTTATACCCTTTGAAACAGTACAAGCAATTGTGGATCCCGTCGAGTACGGCAGACGTGAAAGGGTGTTAATACTTTCCCTTCACGTAACCGACTCCTTTACCTGTTCTCTCTAGTTCGCAAGACCTCGTTCTTTCCTTTTCCCTCAGTTTCTACAACATTAGCTTTCCCTCTCCTTGGGATAAAAATGTTTGGCAAACGACTCTTCTTATTTTTTTCCGCGCCACTTTTGCGTTTTCACTAGGATGAAAATCCTGAGAGCGACACATACGAATAAATTCACAAGCAAAAGCTAAACATCTATAATATAATTCTATTATTTAATACTTTGGTCTCTATATAATTTTTAATGTAAGAATTTTATAGTTGATCGTGCATGGAGATTAGAATCTAAGGTAGGCGGCATACTTGATGATGATGCTCAGTCGTCGAGGAGCGAAGAGGGTGAACCTGCAAGACACTCTAATGCCAAAGTAAGATAAGGCAGAAGAATGAGAAAGTGAGTTAGGAGAGTGAATATTGGATCCCTGGCCCTCTCAAGTGAGAGGGTTTATATAGAGCCCCCAGCACTTGGCTATTTGTCCCTATTTTGGGCCTGGATCGCGGATCCCTCGGAAATAGGTAACTTCCAGAAACTAGTCGTTGGGACGAGTAACCTGCTCGGATGTGATGCCCACCGGGCAGGGCGTGAACTAAGCAGGAGTCATTCGTGGCTGAATCTGGGTGACTTCCCCTAGATGTCGGGAAGAAGTCTGAAAGGAGCAGAGGTGTCCGACCATGGATAACCTTGGTCAACAAGGCCCCCTAGGTTGAGGGGCATAAGACTAGTGGGTCCCTTTGGCATTGGGTAATTGGGTCGTCCTGGACGTAGAAGTGGATTGGGCCATGCCTAGTCATTGGGGCAGTCCAGAATAGGAGCCTCCCAAGTCGTTGCTTCTGGTTGCAAAAGTGATGACTTAAGGGTGGCTCGTTACATACGGGATAGAACCTGAGACCTGTAAGAATTATTTGTCAGTCCGACTATGGGTGTGTTTGATTAAGCTTGGGAGTTACGATGTGGTCGACAGACGAGGAACCTAATGGATGAATGCATATAGAAGAGTCATATCATGCATACGCCTTAGGAAGCGTGCACATTTAATGCGTAATGATGGTTAGCCTATGCATGTCCCTAAGTCATGAGTGCGCTGTTCATAGGTCTCAGGCTGCACGTGCTTGCATACGTGCTGAGGGAGCCTATAAATAGGACGATGTGAGCCATTCTCATACTTTTCGCTTATTATCTTTCTGCTCGACAATGACTACGCTCCTTAGCTCATAATCCTCTGTCATGAACCGTCATCTGTCGCCGCAGCTACCGAGGACACTCAACCGATCACACTAAAGCTTCCAGAAACGCGTAATTTCTTGCAACTTTATTGCTTTAGGGTAACTTTTCATCTTTTTGTGATATAAATGAATGTGGTTAGGGCCGACTCTAGGGTTTAGAGAACCTTTGTAGTTGATTGTAGGTGTTCTCTGGCTAGATTGTAGGTTTCAATTACGGCGTCGCCGCTCTCATTGGCCGGAAGATCGACTTCGTCCATCATCAATACTACGAGTAAAGCCCATGAGGGCGTTTCCTTTGCTTTTCCACGGTGGCTCCGGTTGAAGTTCAATCGGAGTTTTGGGTTTCGTTTTCTAAAGAAATTGTGCTCCCTGTGAGTTGAGAGTTTTTCGTTCACGAATTTCTCTCCCCGCGCAAGTTTTCGGGCATACTATCGAGGACACATGCATGGGTCACTTTTAATAAGGGCTTAGGTCGAGGATATCTTTCGCGTTCCTCTGCACACCCTTTCACTTGATTAGTAGTTGAATGGTGGATTTGACTTAAAGCATTGAATTCACGTTATCTTTCGCTGCTTTTCAGGTGCAAAGATGTCCGTTGAAGACCCTGACTACATGTCCGTGGAGGAAGTTTCCGATGACACGGCCTCGACTTCTAGTAGTTCCAAAGGAACTGCTTCCGAAGAAACTGCTTCCGAGGAAATTGCCTCTGCTCAGGCTGAACATAAACCCACAGAGGAGAATTTCGTCGAGCAGGAGGTTCTTATCGAAAATTGGGCTTCCAAGGAGCCTCTGCATATCTAATCTGTTTAATTTGTGCCCCAGGAGGGTCCTAGCTCGGTAATCAAGGATCCTTCTAACTTGTATGTTCGGTATCCTGATGCAGGAGATCAAATTTTCTCATCGTACGGGGCCAATAGGTTTGATATGTACAACTATATTTTCAAGGAGCTCAAATTCAGTATCCCGTTTTCGGACTTCCAAATGTCGGTCTTCGTCCACTTTGTTTATTTTTCCTTTTTCAGATTTCATGTCGGACGTAAAGGACAAAGTGATGGAGAATGCTTCCAAGAAGAGAGGAAAGAAATTGACCCAGACTAAGTTGGGTGATGGCTTGGTAACGACGGGCATAGGTTCGGGAAATATTTCCACCGCTCCCCATGGATCTCCGAGCACAAAATCTAAACTTGGAAAAAGGCAAAGGTGTGACGACGTCATCAATCTGACCTGGACTCCCTCTAAACCTAAGTTCGAGTTTTCGACCTGCTTCCTCCGGCCGAACTTCTTCGAGGAGAATTCCCTTCAGGTTCATCAGGCGAAAACTTTGTGTTTAGAGAAAATGGATAGACCAGAAAGGGGATTGGCCCTAGCTCAGGACATCAGTTTGGTGATGAGGGTCATGGCCATGACGTCGATGTGTGTCGAGGGGAATGCTACTCAGGAGCAGGAGATTCAGAAGCTGAAAACCTCGTTGTCTGTCGCCGAGGACAAAGCTCGCAAAGCTTCTGAGGTGGCGAAAGACACGGTCAAGAAAAATAAAGAGCTGAAGGAGTCCTGGCCACAACTGAGCAGGAGAAAAAAGCAACGGAGGAGGAAAACATCTGACTGAAGATGGCCATAGCTCCCTCGGAGGATGAGGCTGATGAACAAAAGTTGCTGTTAACTCGAGCTGATTTGATAGCTAGGATCGACTAGGGGGATGAGGACCTCGAACGGATGGTAGTGGTGGCCTTTGCAAATGTTATGGCTCAACTGAGGGTCGTTAACCGTAGGGTCGAGTTCACCAAGGAAAGGACAAACTACTTGTACAAGGTGGTGGATGGGAGAATCTTCGTACCCGATTTCCTTGGTCAGGACGACCAGGGACACGTGGTTGTTGCAGAAGGTAATCCTGACCAGGAGACCCCTACCAAGGACCAGCCCGCTGGCAATGTGAATGCATAAGAGAATGCTTAATTATTTTGTTAAGTTTTTATTTTTTGGATTTGATGGTCGGCCTGCGTGCCCGTACCTTTGTTGTTTGGGGGGACATATCTCCCTTTTATGTAACACCAGAACAAGTCGGGCCTTGTGGTCGCATTTTGTAATATGTTTCTGACCTTGGTGGTCGCCTCTATTTTATTTTGTCTTGCTTTTATTTTATGGCTTGCGTGTGTGTCCGTCGGAGGGCACACTTTAAGTTATTTAGTTTTACTAAGTGCTTATATGGTGCTCAACCGATTAGATTTTCACTTAAATATCCGTGTGATGTTCTTCATATGTGCCCGCTGAGGGTTTTGAGGTATGTTTGATTATTGGGGAAATTGTGCTCAGTATACGTATGTGTCTAACAGTTTGGGGAATCGGGTAGAATTCTAGAGTAGCTCTGGTCGGGGAACGATGCTCGAGCCATGTTTATGGATCGTGCTCCGCGGTGTGAACGTATATCATAACAAACTGGGTGTTATGCATGTTCGTGGTACGGAGATGATAACGGACTCGGTTGAGGATCCATTCGTGTGACGGTGATCTTCCTCGTTTATGAGGGGGACCACGTTGGTAATAAATATTGGTATGCAATGCTTGTACCTAGGCTTGCATGTTAGGTCGGTGTTTATGCTTCATCGTTGGGATTCGAGCAAGTCGACAGATGCCTTAACTATAATATTATTTCAGTTTATCGACGTTCCAAGGACGAGCAAGTTCTTCCCCATTCAAGTTTTCTAGGTAATAAGCTCCATTTTCCATTTTTGCTCGGACACGGTAAGGGTCTTCCCAATTTGCGACCAATTTTCCTTCTCTGGAGTCCTTGTGGTTTCTCTTTAGGAAGAGAATACCGACTTCAAATGCTCGCTTTATGACCTTAGAGTCATGTCTGATAGTGATTTTTTGTTTAAGCGGTGCCTCACGTAGAACTGCCCTTAATCGAACTTCTTTGACTATATCGAGTTCCTCACGCAATGCTTCGGAATTGGTATCCTCGTTCATAGGAGCATCTGTCCTTCTGGACGCTATTTGCATTTCGATGGGGATGACGGCCTCCTTTTGTATGCTAGTCGAAAAGGGGTTTCCCCGGTCGTGGAATGAGGTATGGTCCGGTATGCCCACAAGACACTGTGTAGCTCTTCGATCCAGCGTTTCTTTATTTTGTACAATCTTCACTTGAGTATTCGTAGGATTAATCTGTTTGATATTCTGCTTGCCCGTTAGTTTGTGGATGTTTGACCGAAGCAAAGTGTTGCTTGATTCTTACATTTGCAATGAACTCCTAGAAATTTTTATCCGTGAATTGTGTCCCATTATTGGTAACTATAGCTTGGGGCACTCCAAACCGAGCAAGGATGTTTCGTTTGAAGAAATGCAGTATGTTGAGTGTTGTAATTTTGGATAGGGCTTCAGTCTCCATCCACGTTGTGAAATAATCTACACTGACGATCAAGTACTTGTTTTGGTTTGCGCCGAAGACGAAGGGACCGAGGATATCCATACCCCACCCTGCGAATGGCCACGGGGAAAAAGACATTGTCTTGAGCTTGTTTGGGGGTGCTAAGTGCATATCCCCGTGTTGTTGGCATTTATCGCATTTTTTCACGTGTTCTTGGTGTCGCTCCGCATTGTCGGCCAGTAGTATCCTGCTTGCAAGGCCTTCCTTGCTAGTAATCTCCCACTCAGGTGTTGGGCTTTAATACCTTTGTGGATCTCTCGTAGGATGTGTGGGACCAATTCTTCCTCGACGCACTTGAGGAGGGGTGGATAATCCTCGTCGGTAGAGTTTATCTTCGACCAGAACATACGAGCAAGCTCTTTATCGGACCACGCTAGCTTCCAAGGGATTGGGAGGTAGTTCGCCTTTTATCAAGTAGTTGTAGATCGGGGTCATCAAACAATTGGCGTCACCGATGATGTTTACATCTATCGTCGAGGATGCTTTTTCGATGCTTGGAATGGGAAGTACCTCTTGTATGACATATTTGTTTCCACCTTTTCACTTTGTGCTTCAGAGTTTTGGTAGTACGTATGCTCAGACATTGTGTTCGCGGGGAACGTGTTTTACTTCTACGGTTGAGAATTTTGTCCTTTTTTCTTTGACCAAGACCTAGTATTCAGACAAATTTTTGTTTTTGACCTGATATTCTCCCTTGACTTGGAGGGCTACAAGCTGAGAATTTGTGCAAATGACGATTTCCTTGGCTTCTAGGTCGTCGGCTAGCCTTAAACCGGAGAGGAAAGCTTCGTACTCCACCTGGTTGTTGGATGTTTAGAACGAGAGGGAAAGTGATACCCCTATCAGGACGCCTTCCTCGTTTTCCAAAATGATCCCTGCCCCGCTTCTGGTCGAGCTCGACGCTCCATCCACAAAATTTATCCAATTTCTAGACGCGCAAGCTACGCTTTCTTGGGTAGTCATTTCAGCCACGAAATCGGCTAGGACTTGTGCCTTGAAGGCTTGCCTGCTTTTGTACCTAATTTCAAATTCCGATAATTCTAAGGACTGCTTGAGCATTCTTCCGACCATGTTTGGTCGACCGAGAAGTTGTCGAATGGGTTGATCGGTTCGAACGACGATGGTGTGTGCTAGAAAATAGTGTTTGAGTCTCCTTGTTGCATTGAGGAGAGCCAATGCGACCTTTTCGATCTGCTGGTACCTGAGATCGGGTCCCTGGAGGGCCTTGCTCGTGAAGTAGATTGTTTTCTGCCCCTCAAGTATCTCTCAGATTAAGGAAGCACTTACGGCCTCGTTTGCGTCGACCAGGTATAGAAACAAGGTTTCACCAGACTCTGGTCGGGACAGGACCGGGTGTTCAGAATGTGCTTTCTCGAGATGGGTCAAGGCTTACTCTCACTCTTCCGTCCACTTGAAAACAACCTTATTTGTGGAGGATCTTGAAGAGGGGGAGAGAATGTTTGACGGATTTCACCACAAAGAGGGATAGCGAAGTAAGGACGTCGTTTAGTGATTGAATGAATTTATTAGAATTCGATGTGGGTGTTCCAGTGAATGCTCGACATTTGTCGGGGTTGGTTTTGATTCCTATTTCGGTTAGAAAAAAACCGGGGAATTTACCCGCGCAAACTCCGAATATGCATTTTTCTGGATTAAATCGCATTTTACATTTCCAAGCTTGGTCAAAATATTTCTTTCGATGGAGGACATGATCAGTATCCTCATGGGATTTAACGATCATGTCGTCCATGTAAACCTAGAGCCTGTCCCATATTTCAGATCGAAAGACCTTGTTCATCATGTGCTGGTAGGTTGCGCCTGTGTTTTTAAGTCCGAAGGGTATTACGTTGTAGTAATAGTAATCTGATTCAGTCATGAAGGCAGTGTATTTCTTGTCGGTCACAGCCATAGGTATTTGATTATACCCGGAATAGGCGTTGAGGAACGACAGTAATTTAAAACCAGTAGAATTATCTACCAATCTATCTATGTTAGGTAAAGGGTAAGCATCTTTCGGGCAAGCCCGATTGAGATCGGTGTAGTCCACACACATATACCATTTTCCATTATTTTTCTTCACTAATACAACGTTTGAGAGCCAAGTAGTGTACCTGGCCTCAGTTACAAAATTAGCCTCTAGGAGGTTACTAATTGCCTGCTCGGCAGCCTCTATTTTCTCTAGAGATTGTTTCCTCATGTGTTACGCCACGGCTCGGACAGCGGGGTCAATCGTCAGATGATGACAAGCAGTTTATGCATCCAAACCGGACATTTCAGCTGCGCTCCAAGAAAACAGATCAACGTTCTCCCTGAGGCACGCCTTCAGTTTCTTCCTCGCCAGATCGTGGAGATCTGCTCCAATTTTTACCCCTTTGCTAGGATCTTCCCCAAGCATAATCAACTCGAAGTCACCGTCGGGTACTGGGGGTATCGATGAGGAACTGCTAGCGGCCAATTGTTCTTTTTTCTCCTCCTCGGTGAATTTGTTGCCAAGGTCGATATAATCGACTCGAGGGAGTGGCTTTGGCTCCTCAGAGCTGCTGGGTACAACTGGCTTGGCCGTTGTCTTTGGTTTGGTGACGATGGCATTGAGTCCTTTGGACGCATCTTCAAAGCACCAACGAGCAGCCTCAATGTCCCTATGTAGAGTAGCCACCTGCCCTAATGAACTGTAATACTTCATCTTCAAGTGTATCGCGGATAGTACAGCGATGAGCTCGGCGAATGTCGGGCGTCCCAAAATGCACTAGTACAAGGGTGGGCAATCTATGACGAGGATTTGGACTTTGACTTTCCTTGCCATCTTTCCTGCTCTGAAAGTCACTATTAGGTCTATGATCCCCAGGGTCTGGACACTGATAAGTTGAACCCTTGTAGGTCAGATCCTACGTAAGGTGTCAAGTGCGTATCGTTGAGGTGTAGGGTGGCGAGGAGCTGAGAATACATGATGTCCATGGAGCTTCCTCGGTCGATGAGGATTCGTCGGACATCAATGTTATCCATATGTGCCCTGATGAGCAGGGGAATGGTGGTGCTGGGTGCGCCACCGAGGAGCTCTTCCTTGTAGAAGGATATGGGAGTAGACCCTCCCCGAG
Organism: Lathyrus aphaca; assembly: GCA_963966055.1. NCBI lineage: Eukaryota > Viridiplantae > Streptophyta > Magnoliopsida > Fabales > Fabaceae > Lathyrus > Lathyrus aphaca. Next base: position 407,395,805 of record OZ014521.1, on the reverse strand, counting down.
GAGGATCTCTAAGATGATGGCGCGGATCTAGAAGGGGGTTGAATAGATCCTTTTTCAAATTTAACTTTTCAAAAATACTTTGAAAAATACTTTGCGGAAGTTCCCCCAAAAACTCGTCTAAAACAAATAAAGTCATCGGTGATCGGATATGCATTTTAAAACCGAATGGGAAATAAAGCATGATAAGAAAAATTAAGACAATAAACTAAACCACTTAAATTTATTTTACTTTATAATCCATTCTCAACAATGAATTTTACAAGAGAAATAAGCACAAAAGATATGAATTTGTGTGTTTTGACGTTTTCTCGAACACTTGGTGTGCGCCCTCACAAAGTGTTATGTATATGTTAAAGTAGTGTAGAATTTTTACAAGGTTGTTGTCAAAATTTAAAACAACAATTTATCAAATAGTTGGTGTGCACATACTCAACCAAAACAGAATTTTTCAAACCATACTAATTCAAGTTGTGCAAAAAATATTTGAATGAAACGAGTAAAGAACATACGAGATTTGTTTAGGTAGTTCCTTCACCGTCCTCGCTAGAAGTACTCTACCCCCAATTCTCAATCGAATTGGGATATTTCATTAATATTGCAATTGTATATACAAGAAGAAAATTGGAACAACAAACCAATTTGAATTTTGATTGTTGTGATAACTTCTTCTTTCCCCTTGATTTGAGAAGAACCAATTCCTTCACGTGCGTCGAGAAAACCTCTGATTAACAACTCCCTTCTTGCAAGAATATTCAATCCTTCAAACTTTGAGCACGGCTGATTTTCTTCAATGTTTATGAACCTACAATTATCTTCGTAATCCTCCGGTTAACGTGATGTGAATGAATGATTCCCTTGATCTTCAAACCCTCTCACTCGGCTGAATCTACGAACAATAATTGCGTGCAAAACCCCCAAATCCTCTATGATCTAGGAGGAGAAAACCTCTTAGGTTTTTACAAGAAAAACCCACAACTTCTCTACCCAATCTGAAATCTCTCTATCTCAATTGGACGTTATCACCATAAGTTGCACCTTGATCAACAAAGATTGTTGTGTGTGATTGTTGATTGATGCAAAGAAGGAGAAGATAAAGAGAAAGATGTGTATCTATTTCACTTTTCTTGTTGATTTGTCAAAAATATATGAAGCAGTAATTTATATTGGTTAGTCAAACATAAAAAAATAGAAAGTAAGGATAAGTAAAAATAATAATAAGCATCAGTAATGAGTCGACCTCCCATAGGGGTAAGTCGACCTGCATAGTCTCTGTGAGTTGACCTAAACTTCTTACTCAGTCAGCCTGTTGGGACCCGTGAGTTTTGAAGGAGAAATCATATTAAATGAGTTGACATATAGCAAGCCATGAGTCGACTCAAATCAAATGTACATGTTGAGTTGACCTATTCAGCAGCATGAGTCGACTCATGCAGGAAAAAAATCACATGGGAGCTTTACTTCATGAAGACATCTCTTTTTTTGCTTATCACATACCATTTCAAATGCCCGTGTTTTTTACATTATTCAGAACACTTGTAATGTCTCACAAACTCCCCCTTTTTGATGATGGCAAAAAATTGTTGAAATGTAACGAATAATCATCTCCATGCTCCCCCTGAATGTGTGCCACCAATCATATACACTTTACAATCTACATCTTAACATCAACTCCCCCTTTGACAACATCAAAAAGGGAGAAAGATAATTAACTAATAAACCAATAACCACTAACATATGATGAGAACCACAATTGCAATAAGATTCAACCATCCACAAACACACAATAAGGGATGAAATGAAAAACGAAAATAAAATTAACACGACAAGATAATGGAACAAACTAACTGAAGTAAGCATTATCCATAGCAAAATAAACAAAATAACATACGAAAATAGTAATAATTGTCATTTAAGAAACACCAAAAAACAAAACAAAAAACAAAAAACAAAAATGCTAATGATATGAGATGCAATTATTCTCTCAAGGCCTTGGACCACGACCCCCGATGTGATGGATAACGGCGTTGGTAAACCTCCAGCTGATGATCATCTGAATCAACTCCAATATAGTGAATGTAATTCTTGTTGAGAGTGTTGAAAGAGTTTGCAAGCGCAACATTATAACCATGGAGTTCATTAAAATGAGCCAAAGAGGTAGATGTAAATGTCTCAACAGTAGTATCTTGAGTTTGCAATTGGGCTTGCAACTTGGTATATCGGGTGTCTTGAACAGATACATATGCAGCAAATGCCTTATCTTGCTCATTTATCCTTCTTTCCAACTCATTGTACCGCTCGGTTTGAGTGTCGTAATAGGTTTGTTGTTGAAGGTGCATATTCTGAACAGAGGTGTTGTCTTGTGGAGGAGGAGGAGGTGGTGATGGAGGAGCAAACGAAGTGGCCGTATTAGTCCATCCTGTATGTTGCCATTCACCCCATCCTTAGTTTTCATAAAGTGCAGAGTCATTAGATGGAGCATGATACCAATCATCATTATCAACATGAACTTCATCAATGTTCATAGCCTCAACATTTTGACCCTCAACATCTTCAGCTTCAGAATCATCCTCATTGTCATTGCCATAACCAGCCCGAACCAGGAATCTATAACGTTTTTCTTTAGAATCCCACACATGCCCCATCAAACTAAGTGTCTTTTGTTGGAACCAGTTATTTTCAGAAAAAAGAAACGAAAGGTAAATCTTCAACAACTATTTGTGCCTTGTTGATAATTGCTTGAATAATGGAAGGATAAGCAAGAGCCACACTTTTCTTTTCCTTAAGAGCAAAGATGCGAATTGCAAAATAGTATGGCCAGTTGACTTTTACCTTATTTTGAAGTATGTAGATAAGATAAACTTCATCCATATCAATACGAGAGAAACCTCATTTCTTGGGACACAAGTTATGCGACACAATCCAATGAAGAATACGGTCTATAGACTTAATTTTTCCGGTTGTAGTAGATGACGGAAACAACTCACAATTAATCGCAGCCTCAATGAACGGTTCCTTTAGCATATTGTTTAACTCCTTGCGAAATTCATAGTTATCAACTTGAGCAGAGTCAGTCATCAATATACTTGCAGCCTCAGGATCAATACCAAAAATATATTTCCAAACTTGAGCAGTTACAACAAACATTATATCACCCATGCGAAAATTAAAAGCAAAACCCTTGAATTTACCAACAAGACCCGCATAAAACATTCTCACCAAATCCTCATTATACTCTTCATGACAAGATAAAAATGGATTGATTTCGTGAAAATCATTCTAGTCAACAATATAAGGAATGTGCATCTGATTTGCAGTTCTTTTTGAATAAACATACTGAGGAATAATCTTCCTATTCTTGAATTTCTTATCATAAATTTCACCCAAATCATATGGAAGGAGAGAAAGAGCATTTACCGGTAGAGATGAGTGAGATGAAGAGCCCCTTATAGTTATTTTACCTGTAGTTATGGTAGCCATTGTTGGAGACTTTGAAGAAGATAGATATTTTGTATAAAAAAATGGGTTTTAGGGATTTTTGAGAGAGAATGAGAGAATGCTTGATGGAGATGAAATGACTTATGACATAAAATTTATGCTATACAAATTAAATGATTAATGGTATTAAGGAAATTAACATCAATCATAAATTTATGGTCAATAGTCAGATGAGCCGACCTTGGAATACTAAAGGTGCAGACACGCATGTTTCAACGCGCATAGGGCAGTTAAAACAAAAATGCGTCGACTCAAACATATTAGTGAGTCGGAACATTTCAAAATTTGAAATGAGTCGACTCCTCAAAGCCACAGGTCGATGCATACAGGTAAATGAGCCGACACATCGGTCGGCCTGTTGGTACCTGAGCATTTAGATGAAAAATATACCATAATTTTCAACAACATACAAATTCATCATAATATCACACCACAATGCATCCAAATGACATACACATTACAATTTTGATATTTTGAACAAAATAAGAGATAAATAAGAACATATACAAATGTATACACTCACATATTTATTTTATATCAAGGATGTCTCACAAGTAGACATATATCAATCATGTTTCTTGAGACATTTATATTGAGATTTTCATAGAAGGGATGATATTACCTTAAACAAATAAGATGAATAATCAAATGAAAACACTTTAATAGACGAGATGTTAGTAGAAAAATATATTAAGTCAAACAATGATATATTATAAATATTTTTAAGATTAAGAACGATCTGAAATGTCGAAAACACCAAGTTCCCTACGAATATGAAAGAAAGACCTAGTGGCAAGTGGTTTTGTAAAAATATCGACAAGTTGATTTTTGAACTTTCAACGTGCTCAAACACCACGTCTCCTTTCTCTACATGATCTCTAAGGAAATGATGTCGAATTTCAATATGCTTAGTGCGCAAGTGTAAGACCAGATTTTTGGTAAGGTTTATTGCACTGGTGCTGTCACAAAGTATTGGAATATTTTTTAGAACAATATTGAAGTCGAGCAATTGTTGTTTTAGCCTTAAAATTTGGGCACAACAATTTCCGACCGCAACATATTCCGCCTCCGGAGTTGAGAAAATAACGGAAACTTGCTTTTTGCTATGCCAACTTACTTATAAGAGAGTTGGAGAAGAAATGACAAGTGCCACTAGTGCTTTTCCTATCTACTTTGCAACCGACAAAGTCAGAATCGGAGAAAACTACCAACGAACAATGACTATCCTTAGGATACCAAAGACCAAACTTAGAAGTACCACAAAGATATCTAAGAATGCATTTAACAGATTTTAAATGTGATTCCTTAGGGCAAGATTGAAATCTAGCACACATGCAAACACTAAACATTATATTCGGACGAGATGCGGTAAGATAAAGAAGAGATCTGATCATACCTCGATACCTTTTTATATCCACATCCTTACCATTTTCATCATGACCGAGACTTACTGCCGTAGGCATTTGTGTATCAATAGGTTTCGAATTTGTCATATCAAACCTTTTAAGAAGTTCATTGCAATAGTTTGTTTGACTTATGAAGGTCCCTTCTTCAAGTTGTCTAATTTGGAGTCCGAGAAAGTAGTTGAGCTCCCCCATCAAACTCATCTCAAATTCACCTTGCATAGAACTTGAAAACTCCTTGACTAACTTCATATTAGTAGACCCAAAAATGATATCATCTAGGTACACTTGTACTAATATTGAGTGATTTTCTTCTCGTTTAATGAAAAGAGTAGTGTCAACCTTTCATCTTGAGAAACCTTGATTTAACAGAAATTTACTTAGGCGCTCATACCAAGCTCTAGGAGCTTGTTTGAGACCATACAAAGCATGTTTTAGCTTGTAAACATGATTTGGTTTTTCATGATTTTCAAATCCGGGTGGTTGACAAACACACACTTCTTCATTTATGTAATCGTTAAGAAAATCACTATTCACATCCATTTGATATAGTTTAAAATTTTGTGAGCATGCAAATACAAGTAAAAGGCGTATAGCCTCGAATCGGGCAACGGGAGCATAAGTTTCCTCATAATTTATTCCTTCCTATTAGTTATATCCTTGAGAAACAAGACGGGCCTTGTTGCGAGTAATGATACCGTTTTCGTCCATCTTGTTCCTAAACACCCATTTTATGCAAATTACTCGATGACCTCGTGGAGGTGGAACAAGGTCCCAAACCTCATTTCTTTTAAACTGATTAAGTTCTTCTTGCATAGCTAAGAACCAATGTTCATCGAGTAATGCCTCTTTGGAGTTTTTAGGCTCAATTTGAAAGACGAAAGTGTAATGAAAACAAAAATTACTTATCCTTGATCGAGTAGTGACACCCTTTGAGATATCTCCAAGAATATTGTTAATGAAGTGGTCTTTTGAAGTTATCCACTCCAACGGTAGGTCATTTTGAATTTATGCTTGATCTTCATCTTTGAGATCAAATTCTTTAACTGGCTCCTCCTCAGCTTTATCCGGAATGGGTTTAACACGAGACATATCTTGATCTTTAACAATCTCTTCAGAAGAAGAACATGCACCAATAACAACATTACCTTTTCCGACAACTTTCGGACAAGACTCATCAAAAGAGACATGCATAGATTCTTAAATAATAAGTAATCTCTTGTTATATACTCTATATGCCTTACTTGAATTAGGGTTTCCAAGAAATATACCCTCATCTGCTTTTGAATCAAATTTGCCAAGCTTTTCTTTTCCATTATTTAACATAAAACATTTACATCCAAAGACATGGAGATGAGATACATTTGGCTTCCTACCTTTTAAAAGTTCATAAGGCGTTTTATCTAAAATAGGTCAAATGATTACCCTATTCAACACATAACATGTGGTGCTTATAGCATCGGCCCAAAAATATTTAGGAAGACCGCTATCATTGATCATAGTTCTTCCTAACTCCTCTAACACACGATTTTTATGTTCCACGATACCATTTTGTTGTGGAGTTCTAGGAGCGGAAAATTATGTTCAATGCCATGTTTTTCACAAAACTTTTCAAAAATATGGTTTTTAAATTCACCTCCATGATCACTTCGAATAGTTACAATGTTAGTATTAAGTTTGTTTTGAGACATCTTGTAAAATGTTTCAAATGTTGAGAAGGTATCACTTTTACTAGCTAAGAAAATTTTCCAACAAAATCTTGAGTAGTCATCCACAATAACAAAACCATAATAATTTCCTCCTAGACTTTTGATTCTAGATGGACCGAATAGATCCATGTGTATAAGTTCAAGAGGTCTAGATGTAGAAACTAAATTTTTGGATTTAAAAGATACCTTTGTTTGCTTTCCCATTTGGCAAGCATCACAAATATGGTCTTTGGTAAATTTTATTTTTGGTAAACCAACTGTCGCTCCCGGGATTTTCATCCTAGTACAAACGCGAAAGTGGCGCGGAAAGGGTAGAGTCTCCAGCCAGACATTTTTATCCCGAATGAATGGGAAAGGTAATGTTGCACAAACCTGAGGAAGAAGGAAAGAACAAGGTCCTGCGAACCAAAGATCTGGGTTCGGGAGTCGGTTACGACCTGGGAAGGTATTAGCACCCCAGATCGTTCGCTGTACCCGACGGGATCCACGCTTGCTTGTTTGTTTCAAAGAGTGAGAAATAAAGCTGCTGCTGAACAAATGAACTGCTAACTAGAATGAGAATGATAAATGAGAAGGGAATTGGAATGGAAAAGAACAAAAAGAAGGGGAAAATGTAGGGAAAATAAAGAGTGTGCTCGAACGGGCCCTACCCCGCTGCCTACGTACCTCATCGGGAAAATGAGGATCAGAGTCGACGTAGTTCGCCTAACTAAGGTGGGAACTATTTGCTTGTATTTTTTATGACGGGAACTGTGTATGTATATGCTCAGGTGTTGCATGCTTGTCTGGTACGAGTGCGTTTACCGTCTTGCATGCGAGACAAGTCGTCACAAGTTCGCGTATAGAATGAATGAGATGAGAAGAGAATTCCCGCAGGAAAGTCGCTTATTGCTTGTTGTTTGCTTTTTAAGAGTTTTTATGAATTTGGCACAAGGAAGTGAATTCAAGCTCTTTTCCATGGAATGTGTACTTGCTACTACATTCCAAGATGGAATAATAGAACAAGCACACCAAGCTAGGAGAATTTATCCAAGACTTATTTCCTAGGATTAGGGTTCAAGTTCACTAGCTTGTTGAACTTTATTAAGTGTTTTTGTAGCTTTTGTGAAGAAATGTCTTTTATGTTTTCTTTGTGAAACAACCCCTTGATGAGACTTGTACATCATGCTAGACAAGCCTACACTATTCCAAGATGGAATGAATGTAAGTGCCCCATGGAATAAGGCTATACACAAGGGATCCTTTCATGCATTTATTAAGTCTTTTTGGATTTTGTTTGAAGATGAGAAGAGAAAGACTCAAATTGAACAAAGGGAAAAACTAAGGGGGACTAAGACACAACCCTAAGTTGTTTATTAAAATGGTGGTCCTGATGGTGAGTGAGGTTTTTTTAATCCTAAAGATCAAAAGGAAAAGAAAAAATGAAAAAGGATGCAACTTACTTCCTAAGGAAGATAAGTTGGTCCTAACAATGGGGAATCCTACCAATCACAAATATGAAAGAAAATAAGGAATTAAATGCATACAGAAAATGCATAAAAAATAAAGGATAAGGTGAAGGAAACTTACCTCAATCTTCCCCTCTACAAAACAAAGGTTAATGTACATTTTTATTAAAAAGGAATGAGGTAAGCCCATACCAAACAAATCCTAAGGCAACTTGGACCTAAACTAGACTCAATCTTAAGTTTAAGGGTGCCTACACTATGCTAAACTAAAATTCAACCACTATTTACAGCATTCAAACACACAATCAGCTATGAAAACAATGCATAACACAAATCAGTTTTTTACAGCCAGCATGCAGCATGAAAAGGTAGGTGTAAAAAGTCATAAACAACATGCACTACACAACACACAGCATACATTTTACAGCACCTATATGCAAAAATAGCTATGAAATGCAAAATCCAGAATTGATTATTTTCATTTTATGCACAAAGTGAATGATAAACAACACATTAATGTCACTTAACATGAATCTACATGCATCACAAAATGAACTCAAACATGTGAATTTATTTACATCATTTATTTGATTAAAAATGACAATGGTCAATCAAGAATAAACATACTTTTTTATGTTGCACAAATGAGCATTTTATCATGAGATTGAACAAGTATCACTACAAGCATCAATTGCTACACAATTGTTACACATGCATGGCATAAAAATCAGAATTGAATTCATGTTAAGATATGATCAATTAAGCACAAGAAACTTGCATGAACATGTGAAGCATTTAATCACTTTTGGCAAAAAAATCAACATGGCATTTAATCACTTTATCAATCAATCAAGCAATGACAATAATCATTAAGCACATATTGAATTTAAGCAAGAACTTAACATGTGAAACAAATGATTAAAGTGTAGCAAAACAACATCAAGAATCAATTATATCACATTTGCACATTTAACACAAAACATGGAAAAGTGAACGGAATCATGTCGAAACGACTCGAAACAAATGAATTGGCTACTGGAAATAGACCAAAAAAATCCCTAAAATCAATACCTAAACATACATGAACCTTAGAAGCACTAGGAAGCAAGATTGAGCAAGAAAATAAGCTAAAAATCCAAAAATGAACAGCGTTAACCAGTTAACCAAATTGGTTAACCTGTTAAGGGACAAAAAAATACAGCATTTTGGCCAAAAACGCATGCGTTAACCGGTTAACCAAATGCGTTAACCGGTTAACGCTGAAAAGAAAGTGAAAAATGCTTTTGAAATAAGTGCTTTTGGCCACAATCTTGCTTCTAAACAACCCTAACCCCCACCTAATCATGCTAACACGAATTTCTACTCAATTAGGGCTTATTAACACATGCTAGAATCTATAACAAGCTACAATCCTAACTTCTAATCTATCAAAAACCACAAATCGCAAGCAACACATAATGAAAACATAATCAAACATAAGCAATACGAAAAGCACTTAAAGAATGCCGAAATGGAGAGATGAAGAGAATAACTTAATGGAAAAGTGATTTAGATCACCAACCTACGAAGCGGAGAAGTGCTTCGGTGAATGTTATGAGAATCGGAGCTTGATCGAAGAGAAAACCACAAAAACCGCGAAACCGAAAAATAAATGCGTTCTTGATGCTTGAACCTTCGTGCACGTCAGATAATCTGAAACCCCTCACAAAATTCAGTAGCTTCTTCTTCCACAATCCACAAAATCAATGGAGGTTGAGGCTAAGCTTCAAGAGCTTATTCAAAAAGCTTTAGTGAAAGGAGGGAAAATGGAGGAAAAGTGAGAGAGAAAAAGTGATTGTGAGAGAATGAGAAATTTGGAAATGAAAATTGTGTGTGTTTCTCTTTGGTTTGGATGAAAATAGATTAAATATGGCTTAGGTTTGGGGCCCAAAAATTAGGCCTGGGATCCAAAATTATGGTTTGGTAATGAGGTTAGGATCTAGAAATGGAGCTAGGTTAGGAGAAGGAACATTCTAGTAGATGGTAGAACATGGTAGAAGTTTCCAAGGGAAATGGAGTGGAATTGAAATGTAAAAACAAGAGGGAAAGAATGAAAGGAAGTGTGGAAAGAAAGTGGAAGGAAAAGTGGAGGGAAATGTAAAACCAACCACTTTTCAAATGATTTTTCTTTGATTTTTTTTTATGATTCCTCCATCATTTCTTAACAAAATTTGAACCATAGGATCATTGTAACCCTAATTTCATGATTTCGATCTTAAAAGTCCAGAGTCGACCCTCTTTTACCTAGCTCGGTTGTTTTTTCCCCGATTCCTCGATTTTCCGTCGTCTGGCCAGTCGAACCCCTTCCAAAATGAATTTGTGGACGAGATTTGAACCCTAGGAACTTGACACCATATATGAGACAATGGAATCCTCTTTGAACCAAAACTTCATGCAGAAGCCCAGTAGAAGTGAAACCCTAATTTGGCCCTTTTCATCAGGAAATATTGCACCGCTCGCCTCCTTTGATCAACTCCATCTGTCCATGGCTTGTGGCTTCAAGTTAAGACTTGTGGGATGTTGTGAGCCCATTGCACAAGGTTGAGAAGTTTTGTGGCCCTTTGATTGCCTTTGTATAGCCTTTAGTTGCTCCACCCATTGACTACATGCCTATGCCTCAGCCATGCTATACATGATGCAATGTTTTTGGTTATTTTATGAATCCATATATGCAAAATTTTGAGGATATGAGAGGGAAAATTTTGAGGTATTACAGCTGCCCCTATTCAATCATCTACAGGCCTGAACGAATAATTGCGAGAGCTTTTAGACGTTCAAGGTATGGAGTGATTGAATACTCGAATAAAACCTGGTGTAAACACCCCAAATTTGCCCTCACTAAGTTCACACCATGGCTTGTGGTCTTTAATACTTGCATTAGTTCAATCATATCATGTCATATTGCATTTTTGTTTCACTGCATTAGTTCAAGTCCATCTGCATCTAGGGTTTGGGATCTGAGCAACCCAGGATCCATCTAAGCCACTCCAAAGGTCTTCAATCATCTCAAAAGGGTCCATGTATGTTCAATCATCATATTTTATCCTCCAAATATCAAGGAAGTCAAAGAATCACAAGAACTGAGAAAGCATGGAAGCAGAGCTAGGGTTTAACTGCACATATGACCTGAAATTAGGGTTTTGGTTTCAGAGGCCATAACTCCAAGTTTTTTGGTCATTCTTGTTTCTAATGGTCTCAATATGATATAAGGATCATGCATACCAAGTTTGATGAAGAAATTTATTGTGGAAGTCATCTGATCACTGGGTAACTTCTTGAGCAAGTCAGAGCAAAATCAGGGCATCTGAGGCCCCCCAACATGGAACCAAAGTGGATTTTTCATCAAATTGAAGTTATATGGTCTTTATTTGATCATTGGAGTGCTTATAAGTTCACAAAGTTGAAATAAAATAAGCTAAACCAAAGGTTGCCAAAAATGGAAATGACTTGTAATGTAAACTTTCCATTTTAGGAAAGTTTTTCAACCTCCTCTTTCTCAACCAAAAACGCTTCAAATGAAAAATTGTTGGTCATGAAATTTGTAGATTGGATCATTCCCTTTTCAAAAAGTACAAGAACAAGTCCTAATTCATTATGGAACTCAAGTTATGGCTTGCCAAAGTTGGCAAAAGTCGCATGATTTTCAAGAATGCACCAAAGAGGGATTTTTGCAAAACCACTTGCCAATTCATTTTGTGGCTTCAAACACACTTCTAATCATCATACCAACATAGCACATGGTCTAAAACTCAGAATTTCCCAAGGAATTTCAAGATTTCATGCCTTGCCCATGAAGAAATCTCAAAGGGGCCAAACTTTCTCCAAATTGCAAAACACCCCATAACTTATTTCTCACATGCTGAATTGCCTCAAAATGAATTCCATGGACCTCCTTGATCCTTGCTGAACCAGACACCCCATTGTACCACCTCTGAACCATCCCATACCTCAAGGACAAACACTTTTGACTTTTTTGCAAGAGGGCCATACCAATCACAATAGGGCACAACCACTCCACAAACCTATCACAAGTTGATATGTGGACCAAATGCTGGTCATAACACACAAGAGCACAAGTTGAAACCTGAGAATCACCAAGTTCACAAAAACTCTCCCTCTTGCAAAAACCTTCGAATCTCATGACTCAGCCATCCATCCTTCAAACAAACACCACCATTCATTTCTAAATCACTCACTGATCATAAACCACCCACAAAATCAGCCAAGAACACACCACAAACAAAATACGATTTTCTGACCAGTGGAGTGCAAACTCACAAACCAGCCACTCTCAAAGTCTTCCAAGCTTCAAAGCTTCTTCAGGGAGGTCATTGGAGTCATCTTGCACAGAAGAAGCAGTCAGAAAGCTCCAAACTAAGAAGCTCCATCTCAGGTAGCCATTCGAATTAATTTTTCCAGAACTTCTATTTTATGTTCCATTAAGAAAAAGCATGATTCACTGATGATCATGAACTTTGTATTTTTGAAAATGGTGGAGAGATGAGTATTTGCTAAGCTTCTGAAATTTTTTCCATCTTTGATGTTTCCTTCGAATCTTGAGTTTGAGTGAAAAAAATGAGGTTTGAGGGTGGATTTAGGTTCAGGGAAGTGGGAGGAGTGAATCTGGAGCTTTAGAGCTCCAGAAAGTACCTAGGGAAGAAGTTAGCAATTTTCAGGTGAGGGTCTGGCCGGAGAAGATGACCGGAAGTCTTCTCCGGCCACCTGAATGTCATTAGTGACTTAATTAGGGTTAGGGCAAACTTTGAATGTGGACCATTGGATCTCCCTTCCCGCGCGTGTTTGTGTGGTTAGGATCAGCTCATTAGTTATTAATTAGGGTTAATTAATTAAATAAACATGATTAGTTAAGTTTGAATGAGAGCCTTAGGATCTGGCGCGCAGTCAACCAGTCCAAGCCCAGTTTCAATCCTGGCCTTTCCTTTTGCATACTTCAGTTTAATCCAATTTTAATTTCCTTTTTCTTATTTAATTTTGTACCATTTATTTAAAATACATAGAAAATCCCAAAAGTATTTTTATTCAGCATTTTGATTCAAAATAATTTTCTTAACCCAAAAATATTTTTATTTTTATTTTTCACATTAAAAAATCATTTTTTAGACATTTAAATGTTTATTTTAATTAATTAATGAAAATTAATTAATTAAAATATCATTTAGGTTTCTAAAAAATCCCAAAAAATTCATATTGCATCTTTAAACATTTAGAGACATTGTCATATCATCCACATAAATTTATTTTTGGTTTTGAACCATTTTTGACAATTTTCTTGAATTTAGGGTTCATAAAATTCACATTTTAGAACCCTAACATCAAGAATTATTTTCTGCCTAAACAAGAATGGTATGACAATGGTTCTTTTTGCATTGATCTTCATTTGAAATGTATTTTCTAGCATAATTTTGTCATGATTTTCTTCTGCCTTTTTGAATTGATTGGCATTTTTCCCCTTTAGGTACCTTAAATCCCTAGGAAACTTAGAAAAATCATAACTTCCTTAGGGTTAAAAGTTAGGTCTTCTCCTTTGGGCTGTGAAATCATATGGGGTTAGGGTTCTCTTGTTTGCATTTTCAATTTTTTTATCTTGTCCTTTGCTTCTGATTTTGAGTTTTGCATCTCATGTTGTATGAAAACCCTAATTTCTCATCTTCCTTTGCATACATCTTGCATATGCTTGCATTTAAGAACTTTCCATGACATTTCATACATTCACATGACTTCTAAGACATCTTAGGACACATTAGAATCATGTTTGATCATTTCTTCATCCATTTTCCATGTTATGCATTCATTACATTTCATGAACATTCATGAACTTTCATGCCTCTTTCATGCTTCATTTGCATCTTCATTACTTGTATGATCATTCACATCCCTTGACATACATTTGCATCACCTCTTAGCATCATTAACATCATGAATATGCTTATGGTTTTGGTTTGCATCCTTGCATTCATTTCATTTCATTTCCTTTTACTAACTTTTCAGGTGGTAAGTACTTTGAGAAGTGAATTTTCCTTCACTTCTCACAATCTCTTCTCATCTCTCTTATGCATTCATTGCTGCATTTTTGTATTTGTCTTAGAGTGAGCTTGCTCATTCATGTTCTCCATTCACTTTCTTTCTTCAAGCAACTTATCTTCTTAAGTGAAGTAAGTTGACTTGCTTCTTCTGCTTCTCCTCCTTTCATCTTGTTTCTTCCTTGGTGGCTCTTCTTGAAGATCTCTTGCAAGTCTCACAAACCATAGGAACATCCAAGCATGATAATCTTAGGGTTTTGATTAGTCCCCCTTTAGTTTTACCTTTGTGTCTTCTTTTGTGTCTCTCTTCTCATCTCATAATCAGAGACTAAACCTTTAAGGTTTTAAGGCTTTGTGATTAAGGTTATGCCTGCATCCTTCTCTTAGGATGGAGTGTATAACTTTAATCCTAAGTGTTAAACCCTTAATGTGTTTAAATATCTTAATCAATTCATCTTAATAATCACTAAGAAAATAACTTGTAACTTGGGCCTTGCATTAGGGTTCTAATTCTTCCTTTATTGGTTAAGAAGGACTAACCCTGGTGTTAATTGACAAGTCCCCCTCAATTTGTCTTACAAACCATAAAATTCACTTCTTAATCTTACCATTAACTAAAATCCACTTTAATAAAGGCTTTTTTTTGTCATGAGGTTAATCCCTAATCATGGATTAAGTTGAGGAGCCTTCCTCAGCTTAAATGTTCTCATCTATTATCCTTCTATTGGGATGGTGTAATGGGTCCATTAAATCATTGATTATGGCTTAAACTCCTTACTTAACACCAAACAAAAACTCTAAAACCATCTAAGTAAATGCAAGTAGGTTAATGATCTTAATCCTACATCATGGTGATTAAGTGTGAGGTGTTTACTTCATACTTAAGGTATTCTCATTACCCCTAATCAAAGGGAAGATGTGATGAGTTTACTAACCCTTGGTTTAGGCTTAAGCTCATTTACTTATGACAAACATCAAAAAGCAATAAAAGATTGAAAATACCTATAATACCCCAAATTTACCTCTTCATTTTTAGGCATCATATCATAGCATATTCATCATACTCATATCATTTCCTCAACATCATATCATGGAAAGATGAAGCATAACATTCCTCATGTCCTAGCATCAAGCATATGGTCATCTGTGGAGTTCCTTGAAGCCCTTCAGGTCACGACAAGGGTCCCAATGAGTTTTTACAAGTTCTATGGTGAGTCTACACTTCATTTGCAAGATCAAGTCCATTGACAAAAGCTCAGAAGATTGCATGATCATCAGAGATCTCAGGACAAGGCAAAGCTCCTATGCAGTGCACCCAAATTAGGGTTTGGGATTCAAGTAACATAATCTCAAAACTTTGGCCATTTATTGTGATCCAAGTCTTCTACATGTTAAGAGGATCCCATGTGTCAAATTTCATGATAAAATTCCATGTGGAAGTCAGACAATGCCTTAGTTGCTTGCAGATGAAGCAGAAAGTCAACAGAGCCTTGAAAAAGTCAACTGTGCAATATCAAGAGGTCCAACCCAATTTTTTGGCCAAGAGGGGTCCTTATAATGTTATAAGAGGTTTGGAATGCCTAAGGTTCAAGAATCATGGAGATTTGAGGGGTTTTGCAAAAATGGTACAAAGTTGGTTTTTGAAATTTTGCAAATTTGGCAACTTTGGCCCTAATCTTCAAGTGGCCTTAACATGATCAAAAATTCTCCGAATGGACCAAAGTCAAACATGAAAGTTGGAGAGTAAGGGCTGCCATTTTTAAAAAGTACAAGTTCGTTTTCACCGGATTTACCAATCTCCCTCTAGCCCATTCGAAAATTGTGCATCCTAGGGGTATTTTTCAACTTTCCAAAAGTGCATCATGTGCAAGAAGGCTCCAATCTTGATTTTTGTGAATTGGTTTAGGCCCAAACTTGTTTCTAACTTGAAATACATTGCATAAGAGGCATTTTGCTCCAAAAAATAGTCATTTTCATACACTTTAGAAAACTCCCTCCAAAACATGCCAATTTGCAAAATTCATGAAACAAGTGTGAGGGTTTGATCTAAGGGCCAGGAGTGAATGGATCTGGACCAAGGGTGGAGATTGAAACTTGCACATGCTGAGAGGCCCAAGGAATCATGAGGGAAGCATGCATATTCCACCAAGTGCACAATTTGCATATTCACACTTTTCTCATTCAATTTTCGTGCACTTTTCATCACACTTTCAGCACTCACTCTAAACATCATTCCAAAGAGAATAGAGCAAAAACCCAGATCTGAATCTCTCTCATTCTCTCATTCTCAACCTTCTTGAATTCTTGCATTTTGCTTCATATCTCTCCATTCCTTTACATTCTCCACAAATCTCTTCCATATTCTTGATCAGTGAATCATCTAGATCAAGAATCATCCACTCATTCAAGCTTAGAACACAGAATTGGAGGTTCACCATTTCAAAGCCTCTTGTGTTGAAATCTCATATCTACACCATTTCAAGACCTTAGATGCATTTATTTTGCATCTAAGAAGTAAGAGGAGTGATTTGCACGGATTATCTGGTTTTCTATTTCAACAATTCGAGATCTCCATCTCAGGTATGGCTTGAAACTTTTTGTTCTGGAAATGGAATTTTATTGTTGATTTGTGTTCCTTGTTCTTCCCTGATCATGATGAACTTTGTAGATTTGATTTTGGTGCATTATATCATAAGTTATGAGCATTTAAAGTTTGATGATCAATGTTGTTTTGCTTTGATCCGGCCGATCCTTTGAGTTTTAGCTATTTTTGATGTCATATTTGGATTCAGTGATGTTGAGTTAGTCAATTTGGACTATTGGTTTGCATTATTTGATGAATTTTTGCCTCTGGTTTGGTCTTCGGTGCCGGAGTTCTAGCTCCGGTCACCGGAATTTGTCTTGTGAGTTCCATTGAAGAAGAAACACAGCAGCCATCGGATCTACAATCCTAGGCCTCACAGCGCGCCACGTGGCCTTTTTTTTCCTTCCAAATTCATATTAAAATTCTGTTTTCATAATTAATCTTCGTGTGGTCATGCTCATTCTAAATTTCCCACGCTCACTAATAACATCCAATGGCAGCGCGTCTGGCTGCCACCTCATTTAATGAGGTGCGTCATCTCAGCCATTAGATAGATCCAGCGCCCCTCATTATTTTCCAGCATTTCTTTATTTTATTCAATTTAATTCCACCATAAGCTCCATAAGTCATGCGCGTCTGGGCTTCCTGCCATTTGCTTTTCGCACCCCAACAGTATTCCAGCCCAATCATTTACACGTCCAGCACTTACTTATCACACCCTCCATCAATTCCTTTATTTTCTTTTCTTCATTTATTTTTCTTATATTCAGTTTCCATTTTAATTCTTACAAAATACTTCTAATCACCTAAAAATTCCCAAAAAAATCATGGACCTTCTTTTGTGTCTCTAATATTTTTTCATATTTTTATTTTATTTTTTTCATTGATCCACGTGCCAGAATTAATTTCTCTTTGTACATAGCTTCTTTTTAAGCCTTTCTTGACCAGTCTGCCTTATTCATTTTCCATAGTCTTCAATATTTTGAGTTTTGATCCCATTTTTTTTGCATTGTGTTACTAAGATCTGGTACTTTTCATGTGATTTTTCCCTGAATTTTTAGAAATTTATTTCTTGAGTATTGGTCTGGTAACTTGTGATGTAAGTTTTCTGTCCTAACTTGTGTTCTTGCTTCCATTTGACCTAATTTGCTTCTGAATATTTGCAAATCCTTTTGGCTAGTTGATATAACATGTTTGAGGACCATTTGGTTCCAGTTGTGGAATTTTTATGTGGCTGGTTGATTTATTGTGGATTTTATCTTGAACCTTGTCCCATTTTGCTTCCTTTGAACCTTTAAGCCTCTCATAAGCCTAAAAAAGCACTTGTGCCCATTTCTTCTTCTCATTTGGGGTTCCTTTGGGGTGTGGGTACCTTCCTGGTCCTAGGATAGGTCTTGTGTCTTCTGAATATTTGAGTTTGCTTCTTCTTTAAGTCATTTGATTCTTTAAGTGTTTTAACTTCATATTTTGGTTTCTCTTGCTCCCATTTGGCATTGCTTGGTCTTGTATCTTGTTACTCTTCATCTTGCTGGCTTCCTAAGCCATTCTTAATCTCATTTTGGTTCCGGTTGTGAACTTTGTGTTCATGTTTTGTGCATTTGGCTTTGCATATTTCATAAGTGTGCATTTGTTTTCATATGTATTCATGTTGCATCCTTTTGAGTCATAAGTCTCTTCTCCTCATTTCTTTGAGTTGCATTTGCATTGTGCATTTGTTAATATCATGTCACTTCTGATTGTATGATGATATCATGTTATCTTGCTCAGTTTGTTTCATTTATGTGCATACTAACCTTGCAGGGGCTATGGTAAGTGTGAGATGTGGGAATTGAGTTCCACATCTCCAATTCTCATCTTCCTCTTATGTTTATGTTACTAACCCTTTGTTGTTGGGATTAGGCCTTTCTCATCCCTTCTTCTATCTTCTTCTTCTCTTCTTCATTAGGGTAGAAACCTCACTAACCCTTAGGACATCCATGCATGTTAACACTTAGGATTGTTTTAGTCCCCCTTTAGAATTTTTCCTTTGAGATACTTTTGTTTCTTCTTCTCTTCTCATCTCATAATTCTAAAAAACACATTAATAAATTTGAAGTGATGCATTGATCCATAGCCTTATTCCATGAGGTATGCTTGTAGTCTTCCCATCTTGGGATAGTACATGTTTACCTTGTGATGCACAAGTCTGATCAAGGCATCTTCTTCATAAAAGAAAAGCATAAAAAAGAAAGCCAAGATACACTCAAAGTGAATGCGCAACAAGTTAAAAAAAACGGTTGACACTAAGAATGATAAAGACAAAGTAGTCAAAATATTCAAAACGGTAAATTAGCAGGTTCAAATGTAACTGCCGACACCGAGGATAAGGAAGGAAATCACAGTGATTTAGTAGCGGCTCTATGCGACCAGCTAGCATTGGGGATAGAATGCAGATCACCCAAAGATAGATCAACGGCTCTAAGCGACCGGCTAACACGAAAAAGTAAAAACAAAATATGTTGGAGTTTTCAAATAAGCTAAAACATCCGACCTCTGGAAATTCCTTCAGGAACCATCAGGAGAAAGGTACAAGTATGTGCAAAAAACAAATGGACTTGGATTTAAGCAAAAGGTTTCACGACCTGCTTAAAAGATTTGTGCCAATGACAATTTGACTTCAAGGATATATTGGTGGTCATAAAGACAAATACCGACCACAATTAGAATTCCACGGGGGACACCAGCAATTACTGGGGACAAAAACATTGGTAAACCAAACTTCGGGTACCAACAACAATGAATTCTCAAATTGAACACTAATGATATCTGGACTTGGAGTTAGACAGACGACAACTGGGGAAAGACAAATGCTAATGTCAAATGCGCATGATTGAGCATGATGCGAATGATCATGATATGCAAATGTTGACTCCAGATAGACAAAGAGTTTTGACAAGACTCAAAGAGGAGTAGGCTCTCAACACCAATACTTAGATGAGCAATATGAAAAACACTGGGGAGATGTCTTCGAACTTGGAAATCATGCTTGGTCCAAGGATCCATCCAAGAGTGTTATCAGTTTTGAACTTCTATGGGGATTTCTGAAATAATAGTATAAAAGTGCTGTTGCAAACCAGGGCTTCTTGGGGAAACAGAAGGTTTTTTTAATTTTCCAAAGTCAAAGAAACTTGAAAGTTTTTCAGTATGTTTTCAAAAAAAGATTTCCTTAAAAAACTTGTCATTTTCAGAGTTAAATTGTAATCAAGTGATGGCATTTTGCATAACAAAAGAAAATAAGAGATTGAACAACAAAATTCATAGGCAAAGTTTGTATCTTATTCAAGAATGGTAGCTTGCCAATGGAAAAAACTCCATGGGAAATTACAATTTGAAAATGGCAATGGGGAAAGGTCTACATTGAATCCAACGACCACTACAATCCCTAATAACTAAGACTGCCCGACACCTTGCTTCCGACGAGAGCAATTGGATCGATCTTCATGATTCTTCAGTAATGGTAAACACCATCCGACACAGTCAAATTCCTTTGTCCCTAACTTTTGCCTGGATCGCCCTTTCGGGTTTTCAATCCACCGGGACACTCTTTTTTGCCTAAGTCGCCCTTTCGGGTTTTCAACTTAGCGAGCTCTTATATTTTTCATTTTTATCCCTAACTTTTGCCTGGATCTCCTTCATAGGTTTTGATCCACCGGGATACCCATTTTTTGCATAGGTCGCCATTTCTGGTTTTTGACCTATCGGGTTTTATTTAGGCATAATATTTTTTGACTGCATCAGAATTCACCGGGTGCTTCAGCTGTTCACCATCCATAGTTGTAAGGATTAAGGAACCTCCGTAGAATGCCACCTTCACAACATATGGGCCTTCATAGTTAGGACTCCATTTTCCACGCATGTCTTTGTGGACTGGCAAGGTTTTCTTGAGTACAAGATCTCCTTCTTTGAATTCTCGGAGACGGACTTTCTTGTCAAATGCTCTTTTGATGCGCTTTTGGTACAACTGGCCATGGCACATGGCGGTCATTCTCTTCTCGTCAATAAGATTCAGTTGGTCAAACCTGTTCTGGACCCACTCAGCTTCCTCCAGTTTGGTTTCCATCAAGATTCTCAAAGAAGGTATCTCTACTTCAATAGGGAGAACTGCATCCATCCCATACACCAGAGAGAAAGGGGTTGCCCCTGTTGAAGTGCGAACTGATGTTCTGTATCCGTGTAAAGCATATGGTAACATCTCGTGCCAATCTTTGTAAGTTTTTACCATCTTCTGCAGAATCTTTTTGATGTTCTTGTTTGCAGCTTCAACAGCTCCATTCATCTTCGGACGATACGGAGAAGAGTTATGATGTTCAATCTTGAATGTCTCACACAGCTCTTTCATTGTTTTGTTGTTCAAATTGGTCCCATTATATGTGATGATTCGGCTTGGGATTCCATAGCGGCAAATAATTTGGTTCTTGATGAAACGGGCAACCACTTGCTTTGTCACATTGGCGTAGGAAGCTGCTTCTACCCATTTGGTAAAGTAATCGATTGCGACCAAGATAAACCGATGACCATTGGAAGCCTTAGGCTCGATTGCCCCTATCATGTCAATTCCCCACATTGAGAAAGGCCAAGGCGATGACAGAACATTCAAAAGTGTCGGAGGTACGTGCACCTTGTTGGCATAAATCTGGCATTTATGACACTTCCTGGCATACTTGAAACAATCTGATTCCATGGTCAACCAGAAGTATCCAGCTCTCAAAATATTCCTGGACATGGCATGTCCATTGGCATGTGTTCCAAATGATCCTTCATGGATTTCCCTGATCAATAAGTCTGCTTCGCGCTTGTCCACACATCTGAGCAGAACCATATCATGATTTCTCTTGTAGAGCACATTGTTGCTGAGGAAAAACTTGGACGCCAATCTTCTTAAAGTCTTCTTGTCTAAAGTTGTTGCATCCGCCGGGTACTCCTGATTCTGCAAATAGTTCTTGATGTCATAGAACCACGGTTTCTCATCAGTTTCCTCTTCGACCAGTAGATAGTAGGCTGGTGCAGTTCTTCGCTCGATTGTAATGAGTGGAGCTTCATTAAGAAATCTAACTTGAAACATAGAGGCCAACATAGCCAAGGCATCTGCAATTTGATTTTCTGCCCTTGGAACATGATGGAAAGTGACTTCGTCAAAGTATTTGATCAATTCCACAATGTGGGCACGGTATGGGATCAACTTCTCGTCACGGGTCTCCCATTCACCTTTAACTTGGTAGATGACCAAAGCTGAGTCTCCATATACATCCAAAATCTTGATTCTAGTATCGATTGCCGCTTCGATACCTAAAACACACGCTTCATACTCAGCAATATTGTTCGTACATTCAAAACACAATCTAGCCGTGAAGGGAGTATAACCACCATCGGGATTCATCAAAACAACTCCTACACCATGCCCCATGTAGTTAGAGGAACCATCAAACATCATCTTCCAACGAGACCCTGGCTCGGGACCTTCATCTGGACCTGGAACTTCACAGTCCTTTATCAACATGATGTCCTCGTCCGGGAAATCGAATTTCAAAGGTTCATAATCTTCGACAGGATGATCAGCAAGGTATTCAGATAAAACACTGCCTTTAATAGCCTTCTGGGTTACATACTGGATATCATATTCGGATAACAACATGTGCCAACGGGCGAGTCTTCCAGTCAAAGCAGGCTTCTCAAAGATGTACTTTATTGGATCCATTTTCGAGATCAACAAAGTAGTGTGACAAATCATGTACTGCCTGAGGCGTCTAGCATCCCATGCCAAGGCACAACAAGTTTTTTCTAAAAGCGAATATCTGCTTTCACAGTCTGTGAACTTCTTGCTTAAGTAATAAATGGCGTGCTCCTTACGACCAGTTTCGTCTTGTTGGCCTAATACGCAACCCATAGATCCCTCGAGCACAGTCAGATACATGAAAAGAGGCTTCCCCGGAGTAGGTGGGATCAAGATAGGGGGTTCCTGCAGATAAACCTTAATCTTCTCAAAAGCCAGTTGATAATCAGGGCTCCACTCAATTGCCTGATTCTTCCGGAGTAACTTAAATAAAGGCTCACAAGTAGCAGTCATGTTGGAGATGAATCTGGAGATGTAGTTCAATCTTCCAAGGAAACCTCTGACTTGCTTTTCTGTTTTTGGAGCTGGCATCTCTTGAATTGCTCTGACCTTATCTGGATCTACTTCAATTCCTTGTTGACTAACAATAAAACCAAGTAACTTTCCTGATCGGACACCAAAAGTACACTTAGCTGGATTCAGACGCAGTTGGAAATTTCTGAGACGCTCAAATAACTTCAAGAGATGATTCAAATGATCCTCCTCACTCTGTGATTTGGCAATCATATCATCCACATAAACTTCTATCTCTTTATGCATCATATCATGGAAAAGGGTGACCATTGCCCTCTGATAAGTGGCTCCTGCATTTCTGAGACCAAATGGCATAACTTTGTAACAATAAGTTCCCCATGGTGTGACAAAAGTGGTCTTTTCCATATCATCAGGATCCATTTTAATCTGGTTATATCCTGAAAACCCATCCATGAAGGAGAAAACAGCAAATTTAGCAGTATTGTCAACCAAAGTATCAATATGCGGAAGAGGGAAATCGTCCTTCGGACTGGCTTTGTTCAAATCCCTATAGTCCACACACATCCTGACCTTGCCATCCTTTTTAGGGACTGGCACAATATTAGCTACCCACTCAGGGTACTTTGCAACTGCGAGGAATCCCGCATCAAACTGCCTTTTGACCTCTTCTCGAATCTTTAGAGCCATGTCTGGTCTTGTTCTTCGAAGCTTTTGCTTTACAGGAGGACAATCTGGTCGAAGAGGTAACTTGTGGACCACTATGTCTGTGTCTAAACCAGGCATATCCTGATATGACCATGCAAACACATCTACATACTCTCTGAGAAGCTTGACCAATCTTTCTCTGGTGTCTGCCCCAAGGGTTGTACCAATCTTGACTTCCTTCTCATCTTCATCAGTGCCAAGGTTGATGGTCTCAACCTGCTCCTTATGTGGCTGGAGCTCTGTGTGCTCATACTCAACTAATCTTGCCAGTTCTTCGGGAATGTCACAATCTTCCTCACTTTCATCTTCCGCTTGGTAGATGGGCGAATCAAAGTTAGGAGAGAATGTAGAGTTATTGGATTCAACAGGGTTTTCGTTTATTCTGCATATGAGAATGATTTGCTTTTATTAAAAGTGGAAAATAGAGAAATGCAAGAGAAAAAGCTTTTTTATTGGTTTTGAAAGATTGCCATTTCCTTTTAAAAGTGAAAAAGAGAGAAAAAAAAACGGTAAATGATCAAAATAAGAGTTTAACAAAATGCCTTCATTGATAAAAACTTTGAAAGTGAGAAGGGGCCCTACAAAATACTCCCATAGCCTTGGGCAGAGCTAGGGAACTTTGAAAACATTTAAAAAACAATAAATTACTTTGACAATGGAAAAAACTCTGGGATCTCGACTGCCTCCCAATTGTCCAAGGCTTCTTCACACTGATACACTAGATGATTCACATCTTCATCTTCAGAACCCCCATCAATTGCATTGACCTGATAACCAGCACTGGAAAACACTTCTTGAATGGTCTTTGGACGTCCTTTAACGGAGGTTGACGCTCTTTCCTTCACATGAGTTGGTTTGTAACCCAACCCTCAATGATCTAGCTTCTGTTTGACTTCAATGACATCACCCCAACCTTCATAGCTTCTTTCTTCAATGGTGGAAATGGTACTCTTCAGCGATGCAAAAGATGGGATACCCTTCCCTTTTGGTTCCTCTACTTCCAAAAGGACAACATTGGCTATCTCAAGAGCTTGGAAAGAAGTTTCCAAAGCATCTTCATCAGCCTCAATATAGCTAAAGGATGAAAGGTTACTGACCATGAGATCTTCTTCACTAGACACAGTTACCAGCTTATTATCGACTACAAACTTCATCTTCTGGTGTAGGGTAGAAGTGACTGCCCCAGCGGCATGGATCCAAGGTCTTCCTAGCAAGAAACTGTAATTGGGGTTAATGTCCATAACCTGGAAAGTGATTTTGAACACCTGTGGCCCAATCAAGATCGGTAAGTCTATTTCTCCAATAACAGTCCTCCTTGACCCATCAAAAGCTTTCACAATCAGTGCACTGGGCATCATCTCTGCCCCTTGATAAGATAACTTAGCAAGCGTTCTTTTTGGCAAAACATTCAATGAAGATCCTGTATCCACAAGAACTCTTGCTAAAGTATCCTCTTGACATTTTACAGATATGTGGAGAGCACGGTTATGGTCCAAGCCTTCCTTTGGAAGATCCTCCATACTGAAGCTGAGATTGTTACATGCGGTGATATTGGCAATGACTCCATCAAACTGATTCACTGTTATATCGTGTGTAACATGGGCTTGGACTAGTAATTTCTGGAGAGCACTCCGATGGGCCGGTGAATGCATAAGAAGTGATAGGATAGATATTTTGGAAGGCGTTTGATGTAGCTGATCAATAACCTTATAATCACTCTTCTTAATGATTCTGAGAAATTCTGCATCCTCTTCTCCCAAGACTACCCCTTTATCCTGGTTGACAACAACTGGAATGACTTCTTTAGGCGGAACCGTATTGGCTTGCTGAGTATAAACACGACCACTGCGAGTTAAACGACCTGCCCCTGCTATGTCAGCACTTGCAACTTTTGAACCTTCCTTCTGACTAGCTTTATCAATCTTCTGATGAACTTTCCCTGTATCATACTTCCATGGAACTGCTTTAGTGTCTTCATAAAGGAAAGGGTTACTCCTTTGTTCAAACCTGGGCTCAGGTATATTGAAAATGGGCATCACAGGCTCTAGCATATTAAAGATGGGTTGAACTCTTGAGGACTCAGGCAAGTTGAAAATGGGTTCAATCACTGCCACTTCATTCCTCTTCACACGACCGCTTACTTGTAAAACACCCATATTAATCAAATCTTGAACATCTTTTAAGACCAAATCACATCCCTTTGGGTTATTCGCACAAGCTTCACAATTCTTATGACAGTTCTTCAACATACCCACTTCTACTAACTTCGCATGGAAGTCTCTAAGCGGGGTCTTGATCTCTGTGGCATTGAAAATCAAATCTTCGTCAGACCCGTCAACAATGGCATTTATGGACCCATGCTTGGGTAAAGGATTATCTTTGACATTCAGACCAGTATTCCCAAATGACAGAATATTCTTCTCCATCAAATCTTTCACGATGTACTTCAAAGCATAACAACCCTCTAAATCGTGCCCTGGGGCACCTTCATGGAATAAACAGTGGGCATTTGAGTTGTAATTTGGTGGGAGCGGATTTGGTGGAGGACCCAAAGGCCTTGGAGTAACCAAACCTTTCTTCAGCAGTGAAGGATATAATTCAGTATAAGTCATAGGGATTCGAGGATTAGGAGGCCTTCCTCCTGGTCTTCTATTCTGAAAGTTGGGATTCGAATGAGGAGCTGGAGTCCTCTGCTGGTAGGCTGAAGCATTGGGCGCTTGTTGATAGCCTGGATTGTTGAGCATTGGTTGATAAGGTGGAATCACTGGAGCCGCTTGCTGATACATCGGTACTGCTTGAGTTGGCCGATACATCGGGACTTGTGGATTAAATGACGGTTGAACCGCCGCTACATAAGGATGTTGGGCATAATGCGGTGGATGAGCATACTGCTGTTGAGCCATAGGTGGAGGTCTCTGCCAAAGTGGATTTCTTCTTTGACTTGTCATTATTGCATTTGTCTCGCCCTCTTTCTTCTTGTGGAAATTACTGGTAAATTTCTTGACATTACTTCCACTACCAGTGCTGGAACTGCCAGATGCACCACTCATCTTTCCACTTTTCAAACCAAGTTCAACTTTGATTCCCACAGCCACTAAATCAGAGAAACTAGCAGTTATACTTCCCACCATTATCTCATAGAATTCTGGTCGCACAGTGTCAACAAACCAGTCAGCTAATTCTCTTTCAATCAATAGGGGCTCTACTTGAGAAGCGGTCCCTCTCCACCTCTGAGCATACTCTTTAAATGATTCAGAATCCTTTTGTGACATACTCAACAGTTGCCTCCTATCGGGAGCAAGGTCCATATTGTATTTGTATTGCTGGATGAAAGCATCTGCCAAGTCTTGGAAACTGCGAATCTTCGACTGGTCTAGCGTTAGATACCATTTGGAGGAGATTCCCTTCAGACTGTCCTGGAAGCAATGGATCATTAATTTATCATTGTCTACCTGTGCAGCCATTCTTCGATAGTACATCAAGAGATGGTTCTTAGGACAAGTTGCACCCTCATACATATCAAAAGTGGGTATCTTGAACTTTGGAGGTATTACCAATCCAGACACCAGACACATCTCTCTAGCAGCGGCCCCAAAGATCTGGTCACCTTCAATTGCTCTTAACCTTTTTTCAAGGGTATCAAAATTCTCTTTCATCTTCTCATGTTTCTCGTCTCCGTTTTCAGACATATCTGGCGCTTCATATGCCTGATGGTCATTAAAGTATGGTTGAGCACGGGTGTGCACAATGTCTGGTGTAAAATTAGCAACTGCATGGTTCTCTTCATTAGTCACCGGAATAGTCTGTTGAGCAGCAAATCCATGAGGAGGAGGCACAAAACCTTGGGAAGGAAATGCCATACCCTGAGAAGGAGGTGCGAAACTTTGAGAAGCTAAACCTTGGGACGGAGGGAAGAAACCCTGAGCAGTAAGTCCTTGGGAAGAAGGAAAGAAACTTTGAGAAGCAAGTCCTTGGGAAGAAGGAAAGAAACTTTGAGAAGCAAGTCCTTGGGAAGAAGGAAAGAAACCCTGGGCAGCCAGTCCTTGGGAAGAAGGAAAGAAACCCTGAGCAGCAAGTCCTTGGGAAGAAGGAAAGAAACCCTGAGCAGCAAGTCCTTGGGAAGAAGGAATAAAACTTTGAGAAGCAAAACCTTGAGGAGGAGGGACAAATCCATGAGGAAGCCCATAAGGAGGCCAGGTCACAGGGGTAGTGACTGATGACGTAGGCTCGGTCGTTGCAGTGACAATTTCAGTCGTTGCAGTGACAATTTCTGACACCACAGTCTGCTGGGTATCCATCTTCGCTCGAATAACCTGCAACATTTCCATCATCTGACCCATATTTCCACGAATATCAGTAAGCTCTTCGTTAACTCTGTCCATCTCTAGGTCTCTTTCAGCCATCCTCTTTCTGGCTTGAGCTCGAGTATAGTATTTGCGTGAGAGCCTCAGTGTGAAAGCTGGAGAGCAGATGACGGGAATGAGTTTTATATGAAAAAATGCAAATGAAATGCCAAATGTATGAATGCAATGCGAAAATAAAATTTTATTCAAGGAACTTAAGAAACAATTTGCAAATACCAAGGAACACATAATAATCAAAAGGATGTGATTTCATTAAATTCAAAAAGTGATACAAAGTCTCGAGTACATCTTCAAAAATCCCAAACAAAGCTTAATAAAGACAAAGACAAAGTCCTAAGGAGATTCTCCTAAAAGCCTCAAGTTGAGCTTCTCGATTTGTGCCTTCATCTGAGCCCTTTCAAGCATAAGTTGATCCACGATCGACTTCCAAGAAGTGTCCCCTTGAGTGCTGGAGGAAAATAAATCCTCTTGTGCTTTCCTTTTCTTGTTGGAGAGCTCTTCTTCTTCCTTCATCTTCAGTTGTCTTCTAAGTTCTTCATTCTCACTACTGATGATCTGATGTCGATTCTTCCATGCATTCTTCTCTCGAAGCTCTTTCTCCAAATCAATCTTCAGCTTCTCTGCATCATCCATAAAGATTAGAATGGGTTTCTTGAAGGTCATAGGATCCTGGCGAGGGTAAGGCATCTTCAGACTGATTGCCCTATCTCGTACCCATTGGAGATAGGGTTCCATAGAAACACAATTCGACTTTCCCAAGCTACTCCTCCCCTTCCTATGGATGTACTTCCAAGCTCGTATAATCTGTTTCTTGAGCTCTGGTTCTTCGTCATCCTTAAAGAAAATTCCTTCCACTTCAACACTCTTAGGTTTGTCCTTCAACGGATACCCGAGTTGGCGGCGAGCCAAAATTGGATTATAGCTGATTCCTCCCTTAGTGCGAAGAAGAGGCACATTAGCAAAATCACCACAGCTATCAATAATCAATGCTCCATCATAAACACGATTGTACCAACTAATGTCAGAGTGGGTAAGAGACATGATCCTTTGTGACCACCACAAACCATCCTTAAGGTTCCAAAATGAAGCTGACTTAGGCAAGTGCGAAATAAACCATTCGTACAACAATGATGCACAACAAGTAATCATCCCTCCCTTATGGTGATTCCTCAGATGGATGGAATGGTAAGTGTCTCCGAGCAAAGTAGGGACCGGGTTCTTCTTCAGAAATATTTTGATGGCGTTCAGGTCTACAAAGTCTTCAAAGTTTGGGAAAAGTAACACTCCATATATTAACAGAATAAAAGTCGCCTCAAAAGCTTTCATATCCTTCACACTAACAAAATTCTTGGCCTTTTCTACCAAAAACTTTGTAGGGAATCCAAAAATCTTTCCTTTATAGGTCATATTTGCCTTGACCTTAGGAACACTCAAATATGTTGCCTTTGCAATCTCCGCTTCTTCAGGGTCCTTCTCTAGAACAGGGAATGGAAACTCATCCTTAACACGTGATCCCACCAGAAATGAATACTCTTCCAAAGTAGGCGCCAATTGGTAATCAGGGAACGTAAAACAATGGTAGAGAGGGTCATAAATCTGGAGCATCACAGAGAGCAACCGTCCATCCCACTCAGTCTTAAGTAAGGCTAAAAGTCTCCTATGCTTCTCCATGAAGGCTTCTTGATCCAAAACCAAATCTCTTAATCTCCTTAGGTCTTCGAGTTTGGGAGTTTTGAATGTGTACTTGACAGTCTTTCTTCTTCCAAAGTCCATGATGATACCTACGATATTTGCAAAGATAGAGTTTCTGAGTTCCTTGAATAAATTGGTAAAAATGATGCTTCATGATGCGTGAATGCAATGAATACACAAACACAAACAAGGCTTAGGTTCAAAGCTTACATGAGGTCAAAGGTTCAACCCTCCCAAAAAGGTATGTACTATGAGTTCATTTGTACCTGTACAACGGGTTCTAAAAGTTCCCAGAATCATTGTCCCGTCTTTCGGATATTACCGACTTCCCAACTCAACTTGGTAATCAATAATATTCTCAAGAGAGTCTCATCCGAGTGTAGTATCGCGTATCAACTATTTTGGATTTGCACCCTCATAGTCATCGCACTACATCCCTAAAAGGCCAAGTGGGGGTAAATGTTCTACGGTACTCAGCATTAATGGCTCTCAGGTCGAATATAGTAATGTTTTCACGACTGAACTCGATCAACAAAACTACATCCGAGGAGGCCTCCGCTGAGTGGTGGTGTCTCAAGTCAACTTGGTCGGGACTCAACTCCCTACAAGCCTTCTTGAATATACCACCGTCCTATCTTATTTTGCACTCAAGTCCGGGTTAGGACTTATCTCACCACACATGGAACACCCAACAAGAATCCAAAATAATAACAAGCAATACAACAACAAATATACAAATATACAAGGTGGGCTTAACCCTCAAAAATAGAGTCCCCAGTGAAGTCGCCATTTCTGTCGCGGTGAGAATCGGATACCAAGCTATTAAGTGAGCTTGAATCGCAAAAACTTTTATGTTCACCACCGACTTTAATTTAATCCAAAGGGAAAAGGGAAAAAGATCGTAAAAACCCTAAATGAGGAGAAACTAGGTTCGGGGGTTGATTATACTTAGGGAAGGTGTTAGCACCCTAAGCATCCGCAGTATCCTACGGGAACCTCTTGTTAATATTTGTGTTATTGTTATTTATTGCTTGATAAAATTATGGGAACCTAAGGTTTTATTTCTAATGGTGCTCGCACAATATCGCATTGATGCCTACGTATCGGGTATAGAATCAGAGCACTCGTAGTTCTCCTAAGGATTAACGAACACTTGGTTACGCTCAAGGTTCGCGGGGGAAGGTAGGTGTTATGGCAAACACTTACGTGACTTTAGGAAAGTCACAAAAAAAAATTGTAAAATAAAAAGTCCTAATGGCTAAGGAACTAGGGATGGCTAAACTTCCTATGACATTGAGTCAACTGCAGGAGTTCTTTCCCTTTTGGATTGAAAAGCATAGACGAAAGTAAATAATGAGGGTGCAAGCTCCTAAGTCTAAGGCATAGGTTGCTACTTGCAAAAATGAACTGAATGAGGTAAATGGAAATACAAGATAAAGGGCTTAATAACTAAGCTATGGCTCAATATATGGATCGAGAATGCTGAGGTGGAAAACAAATGTGGTGCATCAATTTGCTTAAGTTAGAAGCTGTGAAGTGTAAAGACTGTGCAGATGGCGATCGTAGAACGACCGACTTACGTGTGTAAGTGAAGTGTGTAAAGTTCACTTGGCGTTGGACCAAGGGTTATTATCTTGAAAATTAAAGTCTCAAAAGTGTGCGCTTTCAGTTTTATCTCAACAGGTATATGGTCATGATGCAAAATAAAATAAATATAAACATAGTGTGCACACAACCAAGATATCGGGAGATTAAATCAAAACTCTCACTAAGGAATAAACTTAAATCTATTCTCTCTCACTAATAGGATCTAAAACTAAGCCAAACAAACTCTATTTTAAACGAAGAAGAATTAAACAAATTTTGGATTTTTATAAATAAATGACTAATTAAGTATGTACTAAAAAATAAGATAGAAAAGAAGAAATTGAATTCGAAAAATATTTGTTGTATTATTTTTTTTATATGTGTCTATAATAATAAAGTAGAAAAGAAAATTTGAAATTAAAATGTTTTTATTTACTTATTTTATAGGTATGTAGATTTCTAAATAAAAATAGAAAAGAAAATTTTGAAATTAAAAGTTTTTATTTATTTTATATGTATAGATTTCTAACTAAAGACAATTTTAAAATTAAAAGCTTATTTATTTATTCTGTATATACATTTTTTAACTACTTATAATGATAATAATAGAAAAGAAAATTCTAAAATTAAAATATTTTTTTTTATTTTATATGTATTTAAAATGAGAAAATAAATTATCTAACATTTAATAAAAATTAGTTTAAAAAGAATTAATTGCATTGTAAGGTATTTTTTAGATTTTTGAAAAAGAAGAGGCTAATGGGCTGGTCAATAATAACAGAGGGTGCAGGAAGTAGGCCCATGGGGCGCTGGGTTGAGACGGGTCGACCCACAACCCGGTTCAGCAAAAACCAAAAAAAGGGAGAGTTTGCCCTAGGCCAAAATGGCATCGCTTCGTGAAATGGGAAAGAGACCCCCTCTCGTCTCACTCTCTCATCGCCGAAATTCTTTCTCTTTCTCTGCTCTTTGTTCTCGAATCTCATCTCCTCGGGTTTCTCACGGTTTAGGAAGGGTTAACAGTGGTGGTTCGACGGTTTTGGTGGCGGTGGTGCTTCAACGTTCACGGCGGATCTCCCCCTCTCTCAGCTCGGTTGTTTCCTCTCCGCGGTTTCGAATCGACGGTTCTGTGAAGGTTTTCCCTTGGATTTCGTTTCAATTGATTCACGGACTCGAAGCTCGTTCTTGTTTTCTGTGCGATTTAGGATTTCGGTTGAGGTGGTGAATGTTCGTTTTGGGTGTTCGCCGGCGGTTCGCAAGCATCGGCTAGGAGATTTTGCGGAAAGGGTTTTGACGGGTGAAGCTCGGAGGGTTGCGTTTTCTGGTTCTTTTTATTAACAGGTTTGGCTGGTTTCGGTTCAAGGTTGAAGGACGGTTCTGTGAAGGTTCGAAGAGAGTGTTTGAAGGTGGTGATACGGCGGTGAGGGTTGCGGCTTGGTTCTGGGTTGCAGGCTCGGAAGAATTCATGAAAGGGTCAAGGTGATGGAAGAGTTGATTGAATAAGGGAAAGGTTCGGTTGAGGTTCACAACGGTGGCTGTGGTTTTGGGTGATTGGCTTCCGTGAGCGGGTTGAGGTGATGTTTGAGAGTGGTGGAAGGTGGTTCGTGTGTTCTGGTTTATTCTTGCTTTCACGATCTGGTTCTCTCTCAGATTTTTTTTGCGTTTTGGTGATGTTTTCCGAAGAAGATGAAGGGTTGTGCGATGGTGAGGGTTTATGGCATGGTTCTGTTGAGACGGTTGGTTTCGGTTTCTAGGTTCTGTTCTGGTTACAGTTTGCAGAACACGATTCAATGATGACAAGGTAGTCACGGTTTTGTTGTTGTTTTTGAGTTTAGAGAAAAGTTCATGGTTGGTTTTCAATCGGTGTATTTCTGTGATTTTTGTTTTGAATTTGGGTTAGTGTTTTGGATTTTGTTATTTTGCAGGTATGTGGATGAGTGAATTTTCTGTGTACTTGTGTGAATTTCTTGCTAGGTTCTGTTTGAATATGGTGATTTGAAGGTTGCATTTCTGTGAAGGTGGTGATGGTTTTGGAGAAAAACAGTAAGGTTCAATATCTCTAAATTTCTCTTTGTTTCTATTTTGATTCTCTTCTCACTCTCATACTTTTCTGTTTTTTTGTCTATGTGTAGTCAATGTTCAGGAGTTGGAAGGAGGATGGTTGGCTGCTGGTTGTGAGAGTTTGCAACAAACAAAAGCAACAAACAAACAAGCAAAATAAAAGAGGGAGGAGCTAAAGATTACCGATCGAAGACAAATCCGGAAGAACCTTTGCACGGCGAAAGCTCTGGTACGAATTTGGACGTCTTCGAGAACAGCCTGCGATGAAGCTCCAATATGATTCGGGTGAGTTTCCTTCTTTATGCTTTAAACCTTTAAACTCTTCTCCTTCTCTTCTGAACTTAATGGCTAGGGTTTCTGCTTTATGAATGAAGTTTTTCTTGCTGCTGGTTGTGAGAATATGGGGCTGGTTTTTTGTGTTTTTAGTGGCTGTTCTGAGTTGTGATTTTATGGTTGTTCTGAGTTTTATTTTATGGTTGTTCTGAGTTTTATTTTATGGCTGTTTTTTTTGTTGGTGTTTTTCGGCTGTTCTGCAGTGTGTTTGATGGTGGCTGTTTTATGTGGTTAGATCTTTTTTGTTTCTGAGTTTTGATGAATAAATAGTAACATATATATGACAGGTTTAGGGTTTGTGTGATTTGAATTTTGAAAACTTGTTGAGGAAGTGTGTTCAGACAGGGGGAACAAAATCTGAGTTTTTGTGGTGGAGGGAGTGGTCTGAAAATGCTGCAGAGCAAAGGCCTGTTTTTGTGTGCTGAGAAATTGCTTTGTCCTGCTATTTGTTGTTATTATTCTGTTGGTTTTTGTCTGTTTGTAGAGAGAAAAATGGTCCCCACAAATGTGCTATTCTTGTACTGAAATTGTGAAAATATGAAAACACAAAAATGTAATGATATGAATGATATATGTGAATGCAATAGAACTAGAATGCTGATGTGAATTGGATTAGAATGATGCTATGATTTGAATATGTTTGAATGAAATTACTTGATTATATGTATGATGTTGGAGTGAAATTTCTATGAATTTAATTATGATGAATATGATCATGTATGAATATGGATGGATTGAAATTTGGATGTTTATGTTGGAAATATTTGAATACTAATGCTTGTTCTTATCATTTCATGTGCATAAGGGAAAGAGTGGTAAGCCATGGAAAGTCCATTTGGAACCTTGGTGGTAGAACTTTGGCACGACGAAAACTATCGGCTAGCTTGGCGAAGTAGGATTGTGAAAGTTTGGTATGAAACTAGGTTCTTGATAGGTCTAGAACTCTTGACTCGTGTAATTAAAATAGCTTGTAATGACAATGCTCCTTGGATGTAACAATGAATCTTTTGAAAATTTGTGAACTATGTAAATTCCTAATTATTTATGTAACTTTGAATGCATATGAATGATATGTGTATTGGAATAAAATTGAATGAATGTAATTTGGTGAATAAACTTTCATGTAGTAAAATGTAATTTAAAAAGAAAAAAAGAAATACATGATAACTAAATATGAATTGCTTGAAAAGAAATTAGACAAGGTTTGAAAATTATGAACAAGTTTGAGAATGGACACACTATGAATGCAAAATGAATTTGGACATGAAACAACATTGGATTTTAAATTTGGAATGAATTCGGGAAATGTGAAATAGAACTTGGATTTGAAAATAGAAACTTGAACATGAATTGAAAACTACAAATAGAAATTGACATTAAATTTGGAAATAAAAACTTAAAAATGAAATAAAATTAAAAATTGAAAAATAGAAAATAAATTCAAAAACTTGAAAATGAAATAAAAAATTAATTTAGAAATGAGAACTTGAAAATGAAAAGAAATAACAAATAAGTTTAGAAAAAATTTGAAAATTGAACTAAAAATTAGAAATAGAAATTGAAATAAAATTTTAAAATAGGAACTTGAAAATGGAAGAAACAAAATAGAAACAAAAATAGAAATTAAAATTAAAAAAACAAGAATGAATTAAAAAGTTATAAACGAAAAATAGAAATTAAATTAAACAAAATGGAAGCTTATAAGTGGAAAGAAATTAAAAAATAAAATTATAAATAACTTGAAAATGAGTTGAAAGCAACAGAAAAAATAAATCTTGGAATTTCCCTGCTAAATGCGATGAATGTATGATGCGAGCAGTTAGGGGTAAAATTTGGGGTGTGACATTGAGCTAGACTTCTTTTGGGGAACCTTAACCGGAAATTACCACCCTGAGCCGGATAACATGAACAATGATGAAATACACAACCCTGCTATCCGCTATTTTCATAAAATCCTTGCCCACACCTTCTTTGGAAAGGAAGAGAACCTCACTGGAGTATCTAAAGATGAGATATTCATTATGTCCTGTTTGACCGATGGAAAACCCGTTAATGCTGTACCCTTTATGATGCAAACCTTTACCCGCATCCAAGAGGAACCTAATCTACCAATATTGGTAGGAGGCCTGGTCACCATGATTGCTGATGCCCTCGGACTTAGATACCAATTACACAAGTGCAACCGTTTAGGTACCATCCACCCTATGAATCTGAACTTCTGCTTAACCGCCAAATTATAAGAAACTTAGGACAACCACCATACGAGTACCTAATTAGAAATGAAATCGTAACCTTGTTCACATTACCGAACCATGCTAAGGTCAGTGTTCACAATAGAGATAATTGGCTTTATGAGCTTACCCCTCCTGACTATCCATCAACACCTGAAACACCACAATCCTACCAAATTAGGGATGACATAATGACTGATGTAGAAAGTGACCCTGAGACACCTCCTGGTTACCATGACATCGACCAAACTGATGAAGTTATTGAAACCCCTGAAATCAACCAAGTAGGATACGCTGACAGCTTAAAGAAAATTCTGAACACTCTTGAAGTTTACCAAGCTGATATTAATGTTGTTAAGGATGAAGTTAAAAGCATGCGATTGGACGTTATAGGTTTAATTGACATAACATGTGAACAATTCTATCATATAAACTCCGCACTTGAAGATTTGAAGAAGCAACTTTGATAATGCTGTAGTGATTTGATTTATCTTACTTTTCGCTTTTGTTTCTAGTTAGTTTTGATATTTTGCAACATTTCATAGCTTATTTTTATCACTGTAATTTCTTTCTATTATGTCAAAAGCAAAGTACTTCTATTTATGCAATTTTCCAATTTAATCAATTTATATGTTTTTCATTATTTACTGATACCTTTGAATTGCTGGATATTTTGTAAATTTTCGTGTGATGAAATCCACTGCTTATATATAAATTGATCCACTGTTATGTGTTATGTTGGAATTAAATATTGAAAGTGATAAGAATTAAAATTGAACTGAACTGAGGTAATCCATTCTGTGAAAATTCCATATTTTGTGATCATCACGGTCGTCACTATCCCCTCACGATTGTAACGAGCTATTTAGCGTGTCACGACCGTAAGACCCCCCTCACGACCGTGACTACCCTAATTCACGACCTCTGAAGTTACAGAGGCCGTTCTTCTTCGCAAACCCCACTATTTTCATAAAAATCTGTAACCTCCCATTACCTTTTCTTCTCCCGTAACCACCCATTACTCTCCAATCAATTCCGTTACTCCATTCAACCTTCTCATTTAACCCTAACTCCACACATTCACTTCATTCCATTATAATCCGGTCAATTTCTTCACACTTTCATCACCAAACCTCAAACACCTATCTCACATAAACCTCATTTGCATGCAATGGAAAATATTCAGTTTAGAGATGGAGAACAAGGAGAAGCACAGAGAGAGAAGTTTGAAAGGTTTCAAACCTGAGGCATCCAACCTACTCGATATGTCGACCTCGACTGCTTGAGGGAGTTAGGATTGCTCGACGGAGTGAAGCTACTGCTTGAGCATGTTGGCTTGTGGAACTTATGCAGTCAACCACAACCGACATTTGAAAACCTCACCTTGGAGTTTCTAAGTTCGTTTCAATATATCACACCATCCGGATCAACGTGTCAACTCACCGGCATTGCAAAATTCCGAATGCTTGGAAGAGAGTTCCAAATCACTCAAACCAGAGTCGCTGAACTGTTAGGCTTCAGTCACGGCGACGGTGCTCACCTTCGCGTGCCCGACAACTTTAATGAAGCAGCTTTCACTTTGTGGCACAACATCACAAACAGTCGTGCTTCCGCCTACCAGAGTCTCAATGCCACTCATATCCATAATCCAGCAATACGGTATTTTCATCGTATCATATGCAACACAATCTTTGCAAGAGAAAGCAATCACAAGCTCAATTCCAAAGAGCTCTTATTCTTGCATTGTGCCTTGAATGAAGAACGCATCAATGCCGCTCCGTTCCTTTTGGCCCACATTCAGTCTGTAGTGCAAAGAGGCGCCACTCCCTTCTACATTGGCGGGATTGTCACTACCCTTTCCATACAGCTGGAGCTTGGTGACCACCTCACTCATTTTCCTCATAGAGCACCGGAGCTGCTTACCAAGAACTACTGCAAGTACGCTCACATGATCTCGCAGAGAGAGGATGGCAGGTTCAACCCTGTGATCCAAGGCACCATCTATCATCATATCACTTTGCCTTGCAGGAACCGCATTGATCCATCGAACAGAGCCAATTGGCTATTTGATTTGCCGGATGCTGCAAGCCATGTTCCGATTATTGACGAGCAGCCTGATGCACCTGTGGACGAGATGCAGGATGCGATGGATGCTACTGAGCCAGTTCAGGACATCCCTGAGTCCTCCACCAGGCAGCCACCTTCAGCTGACATCACCCTTGAAGAAATCCTCCGTGCCATTCATCAGCAAAATCAGATGAATGCCGCACTTGAGCATCGACAGAAAGAGCAATACGATGCACTCCTTGCAACTGTTGTCAGTAACCAGAGGACAACAGATGAAAAGTTAGGAGAGATTTTTCAGCGAGTTGGAAGCTTTGCGTATCGATGTCACCGCTCTCACCGCCACTGGTTCTGATGAGGAAGCCACTCCTACCAGACGCTCCCGCACCAGAAGCCGAGGCCGCGGTCGTCAGCAGCATTAGATTATCTTTTTGTTTTTGCATTTCTATTTTTGTAATGTATTTCCCCGCTATTATATCACAACATTGAGGACAATGTCTGATATAGTGTGGGAGAGATACCTTTCCCCTTTCCGCATTTTCCATTTCATTGTATTTCCCTTTCTGCATTTTCAATTAAACAAAGTAATATTTATGCTATTTCTTCAGTTTCAATTCTTCCCCGCTTTATCTAGCCATACCGAAATATTTTTGCTTTATCTTCGCATTACTCGACTTACCTATGAAATCGTAGTTAGGAAGCTGAGAAAGATCCAACAAGATCAATACAGTCTTGACACCTTAGACTCCCTACTTAAGCATTCCATTTCGATAATTGTTACGACTACACCTTAAGTCTTAGTTCTAAAGTAACCCCTAGTAGTTTATACTAGCAGTCAGCACCGTCTGAACACAAACCACGTGGGGAGCCGATGAACATAAGTGTTTGATGCCTAATCTATAAACGATCCTTCATATCTCGATGTTATAAAAAAGAAATTGCACCAAAGTACACGGTCGCATATAAGAGATGAGAAATATAAGAAGGAGTCTATTGCTGGTTGGTTCAGAGGTACCTGGTTCTGAACTTGGTAGGGCGTGCTACGGCTCGATCCCCCGCAACCTCCAATTTGGATAATATGTAAAGGGTAACCACATTCGTGTACCAGACCCCGTGCTAATAAAGGATCAAAGTCACTAACCGGCTACTCCACTACGTGCGTGCTAAGGCAAAGGGCTTAATATGATTGCGCTAGAACGAAACCGGGTGAAATAAGATCGAAAGACTCTAGGTAGAATCATAACGAAATTTCTGAATGTTTCGTTTAACGGGAAATCAACGACTTAGCTTGTTGCTTGTGTCGTTAGTGTATCGTTAGTGTTCTATTCTAGTACCAGTTTATCTAACTAAA
Source organism: Lathyrus aphaca (assembly GCA_963966055.1). Classification (NCBI taxonomy): domain Eukaryota; kingdom Viridiplantae; phylum Streptophyta; class Magnoliopsida; order Fabales; family Fabaceae; genus Lathyrus; species Lathyrus aphaca. Next base: position 407,356,577 of record OZ014521.1, on the reverse strand, counting down.
TGACTTCTCGTACGGTTTGTTATGTGTATGCGTTTGATGAAAATTGTTCGATCATTTTTCAATTTACTATTTTCTTGAGGACAAGCAAAGGTTTAAGTTTGGGGGAGTTTGATAACGAGATATCGTATCACATTATTACTACGTTTTTAGTCCGTTTTATCGCACATTGATCCTATTAACTCCCGATTGTTCGAGTTTTTTATGTCACATTGCAGGTATAACATGTCTAGAGCTAAATTATGAGAAAAAGATCAAATGAACCAAATCTAGCATGAAAAGAAGATGAAGAGAACAATTCTGCTAAGTCTGCAATTTTTGTTGCACTCACGGTCGTCACAACTTCCTCACGACCGTGACACGCTACTTTGAGGTCTCACGATCGTCACAACCTTATCACGATCATGACGCGCTTAAATTGAAGAATCTGACCGTTACGCCCATGTCACGAACGTGACAAGGAAAGTGTATTTAATTTATTTGAAGTTATTCATGAAGACGTGCAACGAGTCTTCGAGGACTCCTGGTTTTCCTCAACTGAAGCAACCCAGTACGCTACTTTTTTGCTGGATCTTCTCAAACGGAACGAAGCCCACGCTTGCTACCAATTCAACTGCCAATTTCCACTGCTATAAATACCCAAGATGCAAATTAAAAACTACAGAGTTTTATTTTGATTTTTACGCGGAAGCTCTGCCGTAATTTTTCTTGAACCCTTTTATTTTTCCAGCCTTGTTCTTGCTATGTTTTCTGTTTTTATTTCCAATCCAATTCAATAACAATTTCCAACATTAGGAAATTTTTATTTCAATTAATTTCTTTTTAGCCTCCGAATTTGTTTATTGTATTTCGATTCCGACGCTCCGAGCTTGCCAATCTGTGGAAGAAGGAGTTTAAGAATTTGATTATCCAGGTTTTTATTTTATAATTTATATTAAGTTTATTTATTTATTTATGTTAAGATATTATTATTATTATATAATGTATGCTTTAATATTTATTTATTTATTTCTGCATCTGTCTGTTGGTATAATAAAAATGAGTAGCTAAATTAATTAGTCGGTATGTAATAAACTAAACCAAAACGGTTAAATCGAATCTAAGCTAAAAATAATTAAGAACTTATATTCTGGCTGTGGCTTTTTATAATTAAAATAAATCTTTTTGTTACGAGAGTAAGAAAAGTGAAATAGGTTAGGTCGAGACCACGAGAGTGTGAGATTTTAACCGGATAGCTAAAGTTAGGTATTTGATTTAAATACAGCGAGAGCGCTTTAAAATGAATTAGACTTATTAAGTTTTCAAAAGTTATTTTCTAAACACTTATGGGCCAGCGAGAGCAGGCATAGGGCTTTAGGAGTAAGATCTGAGATAAGACCACGAGAGTGTGAGTCGAGGGTATTTAAACTGGTAATCTCTACAGGATAATTTAAGTGAACCATCTTTATAAGCTTAGGTTAGATTGACCCGCATAGGTTAATATAATTACATACCGACCGCCTTCTCATTATTTCCTTAAACTAAATTTAATTCCCGTTTTTAATCTTTAAAACCATAATCGTGACAACTTTCCGCCTCAGCTAAACTAGCAGACCTTCTAGCACTAGAGTGATTACAAAGTCCTTGTGGGTTCGACAATCTTTTATATTACTTCGATAGGCTGTGCGCTTGCAGTTCAGATACTGCTAGACACATATCGCATCTTCGCCCCATCAATCATGTTAAGGCCACTTGAAGATTAGGGCCAAAGTTGCCAAATTTGCAAAATTTCAAAAACCAACTTTGTACCATTTTTGCAAAACCCCTCAAATCTCCATGATTCTTGAACCTTAGGCATTCCAAACCTCTTATAACATTGTAAGGACCCCTCTTGGCCAAAAAATTAGGTTGGACCTCTTGAAATTGCACAGTTGACTTTTTCAAGGCTCTGTTGACTTTCTGCTTCATCTGCAAGCAACTAAGGCATTGTCTGACTTCCACATGGAATTTTCTCATGAAATTTGACACATGGGATCCTATTAACATGTAGAAGACTTGGCTCACAAGAAATGGCCAAAGTTTTGAGATTATGGTACTTGAATCCCAGACCCTAATTTGGGTGCACTGCATAGGAGCTTTGCCTTGTCCTGAGATCTCTGATGATCATGCAATCTTCTGAGCTTTTGTCAATGGACTTGATCTTGAAAATGGAGTGTAGACTCACCATAGAACTTGTACAAACTCAATGGGACCCTTGTCATGACCTGAAGGGCCTCAAGGAACTCCAAAGATGACCATATGCTTGATGCTAGGACATGAGGAATGTTATGCTTCATCTTTCCATGATATGATGCTGAGGAAATGATATGAGTATGATGAATATGCTATGATATGATGCCTAAAAATGAAGAGGGCAAATTTGGGGTGTTACAGCTGCCCCTATTCAATCATCTTTTAATCTGAAAAGGACGATAGTACGGGCTATCGACCATTTAAGATAAACTGTGGTTGAATACCAAGAAGACCAGAAATTTGCACTCTGACGAAGAATGCAACACCGGGAAATAAACCCAACCAGATGACGCTTTGGGGATAAGAAGGGGAGAAAGAAGCAGACCAGTTTCTTCCAAGTTGAAACTGATATCTGGAATAAGAACAAGGTTGACAGACGAGTCTTCAAACAATCTTGTGACGCCAGGAACTGGACGTACGAGTCCTCAAACACTTCAAGAACACGAGACAGACGAGTCTCCTTCGGATTTACCTGTTACGCCAGGATTGGTAATGCACTTAAGTCTGTGGGATAGACATGCAATCAAGGTAGACGAACCTTCTTCATATATTATCCGTGGATATATGGTATAAGACAAAAGAGTCTTCTTAGCATACCCGTGACACCAGGTGCAGCAACAATAATTGGTGCTTGAGACAGACGAGCCTACTTCGGATTTATCTGTTACGCCAGGACCGGTAACCATTTTGACATTAATTCCCACTGTCAGGATTTGAAACCTCTTCAATACAGCCGAGTATTGGATGATCATCCAGATAACACAGACGAGTGCCAAAAGTCAATGATACAGACGAGTATCAGACGATGATCCGAGAAACACAGACGAGTGCTTCAGGAAATGATACAGACGAATATCAGCCACTGGTATAGACGAATACCAGAAATTCAAACACAGACGAGCATTTGAAGTAGTCACAGAAATACCAGGATAAACAGCAAATCCACACAATACAGATATAAGCCAAACACAGACGAGTGCTGGGAATGATATAGACAAGTATCCAAGCAAAGCGGACGAGCTTCAAACAGGTGAACAACACAGACGAGTGCTGGAAATGATACAGACGAGTATCCACAAATATCAGGCATACTAAACACATACGACTGCTGGAAAGTTGCAGACGAGCAACAATTGAAATTACATATCAAGGCACAGACGAATGCAGCAAAGGATCCAATACCAAACACAGACGAGTGTTGGGAGTTGCAGACGAACAACAACATATGAGATACCACAACATAGACGAGTGTTGGAACTTACAGACGAGCAACAACAAATATCACATCAGAACACAGACGAGTGTTTGAGGAGTTGCAGACGAGCGACAACAAAGATATAGCACAACACAGACGAGTGTTGAGGTATTGCAGACGAGCGACAACAAAGATATAGCACAACACAGACGAGTGTTGAGGAATTGCATACGAGCAACAGTGAAGATATAGCACAACACAGACGAGTGTTGAGGAATTGCAGACGAGCAACATCAAGGTAATCATAAACCACTGCTGGGGATAGCAAACGAGCAATACCAACGGGCCAACACAGACGAGTGTTGAAAGATGCAGACGAGCAACAATAAAGCAGTAATATGCCCCTGTTGGGGAAAACTTTTCTTAGGGATAACACAGACGAGTGTTGAGGACTGCAGACGAGCGGTAGACAATGCCTGATTGGCCACAAGAGCTACAACTCTGCAGGGGAAGATAAGTCAAGAGGTCTGGACACCTAACTCTGACTGAGGTGATGAATACCTGACTGTATCATCAAGTTGTCCCAAAAGTATGGCAACTTTGCTGGGAACTATTTAACTGACGGAAGTGAAAATCCAATATGACTCTGTGGGGACAGGATCATCTTCAGACTTGGCTGGGGAAGCTGCTTGAACAATACTCTGGCTGGGGAGAGCATCTGCTGATTCAAGACTCTGAGGGGATATCAGGCTTTCAGATCCACCTGCTGGGAAGGGACTCTTGCTGAGGATAGAATACTGATGATTCCAATCTGGTGACGTCAGGCCTTCAAGTACCTGCTAGGCATACTCCGCTGGGGAAGAATGGACTGCTACTTCACTGGGGAAGAAGAAACTGCTTGGGCTGCTGCCAAGGCTTAGCTGGAGAAAATCTCTGCTGGAGATGCCAGGCTCCAGATACCGGCTGGGAAGAAATCTCTGCTTGAGGAGATACTCCGCTACTGGGGAAGAATAAATAGCTTTGAAGAATGTGACGCCATCCTGCAACCTGCAACAACAGAAAACACAAGTGTGCCCTGGGGATTTGCATGGAATGATCTATTCATCCATCGTCATCCGACACTCAAAGAAGGTTACAGTTTCCCTGCATGTCAGTTTTCTTTTCAAAATTATCACCATGTTTAGATGCAATGCTATTTTTTGCTGAAAATTCAGGACATTTTGCAAACAAAAATAAACACACACAGCTTTTTGACTGAATATTCTTTTTATTGAATGGCCTCTGAATAGGAAAAAATTTACATCAGGAAGCAACCATCTGGAAAGAGGTAGCCACTAAAAAATTGAGAAAAAGAAACTATCCTAATGGCAATGTACACGGCATTCCAAGGAGTTCCATTTCTGACCTGCATGTCTTCGAGACTCTCCATTCTGCTTTGGCTTTCTGAGAGGATGAGGGGACTGTTTCCTATCCTTATGACATTATCAAGTTGTACGAAACGATGGCATGGTTCAGATAACTCGGATCGCAGTTGTTCGCTTATTCCCTTGTTTTGCGTGGATCGCCCTTTCAGGTTTTCAATCCACCGGGATACCCTTTTTTGCCTGAGCTGTCCAATGTGGCTTTTCTACTCAGCGGGTGTACACATTTTTTTATATTTATTTCCCTAACTTTTTCCCGAGCTTTTTATTCTGTTTTTAGCTCGCCGGGATGCCCTTTTTTTTTCCTGGACTATAATTCTGTTTTTGTGTCCAGCGGGTCTCTTTATGCGAAGTATTTTTTAACTGCGTCTGAGTTAACAGGGGACTGGAAGTCATCTCGATCCATAGTGGTGAGCATCAGTGCTCCTCCTGAAAAGACTTTCTTCACTATGAATGGTCCTTCGTAGTTTGGGGTCCACTTGCCCCTGTGATCTGAACCTGGAGGAACGATCCTCTTCAATACAAGCTCTCCCACTTGATATTCTCGAGTTCGTACTCGTTGGTCGAATGCACGCTTCATTCTCCTCTGATAAAGCTGACCATTACAGATAGCCGCTAATCTCTTTTCCTCAATTAGACATAGCTGATTATAACGAGCACACACCCATTCAGCCTCATCCAGCTTGGCATCCATCATCACGCGCAGTGAAGGAATCTCTACTTCAACAGGCAGGACTGCTTCCATGCCATACACCAGAGAGAAGGGAGTTGCCCATGTTGACGTCCTGACTGACATCCGGTACCCATGTAATGCAAACGGTAACATCTCATGCCAATCTTTGTAGGTGACAACCATTTTCTGCACAATCTTCTTGATATTCTTGTTAGCTGCCTCCACCGCACCATTCATCTTTGGTCGGTAAGGAGAAGAATTGTGATGCTGTATTTTGAAGTCCCGACACAAGTCTGCCATCATCTTGTTGTTGAGATTAGAACCATTATCAGTAATGATCCTTTCGGGAACTCCGTATCTGCATATGATATCTCTTTTCAGAAATCTTTCCACCACTTGACGAGTGACGTTGGCATAAGATGCTGCTTCTACCCATTTGATAAAGTAATCAATCGCGACCAGGATGAAGCGATGACCATTTGAAGAAGTTGGCTCTATCTTCCCGATCATGTCAATGCCCCACATAGAGAAGGGCCAAGGATATGACATGAAGTTGAGCGGGCTTGGAGGAACATGCACTTTGTCTGCATATATTTGGCATTTGTGGCACTTACGAGCGAATGAACAACAGTCTGCATCCATTGTCATCCAGTAATACCCGGATCTCAGCACATTCTTTGCCATAACATGCCCTCCTGCATGGGTACCGAAAGATCCTTCGTGGACTTCCTGCATCAACAGGCTTGCTTCGTGTCTATCCATGAATCTGAGCAAGACCATGTCGAAGTTTCTCTTGTACAAAACTCCATCGGTGTTCAAGAAGAAGCTAGAAGCAAGTCGCCTCAAGGTCTTCTTGTCATTGGAAGATGCCCCAACTGGGTATTCTTGCTATTCCAGGAATAACTTGATATCAAAGTACCAAGGTTTCTCGTCACACACGGCGTCTACAGAGAAGACATAAGCTGAAGCGTCAAGCCTGGATATATCAATTCTGGGCACATAATTCCAACACAAGACTTTAATTGACGAAGAGAGAGTGGCCAAAGCGTCGGCAAACTGATTTTCATCACGTGGTATGTATTGAAGTTTAACTGTCGTGAATAACGTCAACAGTTTTCTAGCATAATCCCTGTATGGAATTAGATGCTCTTGATGCGTATACCACTTGCCGGTAACTTGGTTAATGACGAGGGCTGAATCTTCGAATATATCGAGGTTCTTAATTCAAAGATCAATTGCCTCCTCTATTCCCATTATACATGCCTCGTATTCCGCTTCATTGTTGGTCCAGCCAAAATTAATTCTGGCAGCGAAGGGTAAATGAACACCTTCAGGAGTAATGAGTACGGCACCAACTCCACGACCATTAATATTGACGGCCCCATCAAATATCAACTTCCATTTGGATTCAGGGTCAGGCCCCTCCTCCGGAAGTGGTTCCTCATAATCATTTGTTTTGAGGTACATGATGTCCTCATCAGGGAAATCAAACTTCATTGGCTGATAATCATCCTCAAGAGGTTGTTGTGCAAGGTAATCCGACAATACACTTCCCTTGATGGCTTTCTGAGAAGTATATTGGATGTTGTATTCAGTTAAAATCATTTGCCACCTAGCAACCCTTCCGGTTAATGCTGGTTTCTCAAAGATGTACTTGACAGGATCCATCTTGGAAATGAGCAGTGTGGTATGAGTCAACATGTACTGCCTCAGTCGACGAGCAGCCCATACCAAAGCGCAGCAAGTTTTCTCGAGTAGTGAATATCGGGATTCACAGTCGGTAAACTTTTTGCTAAGGTAATAAATGGCGTACTCTTTTCAACCAGACTCGTCATGTTGGCCTAGCACACACCCTATTGACCCTTCTAGCACGGTCAAGTACATGATTAAAGGTCTTCCCTCTACTGGAGGCATTAGAATTGGAGGCTCCTTCAAATATTCTTTTATTTTGTTGAAAGCTCTTTGGCCGTCATCGTTCCACTTGACCGTTTGCTCTTTTCTTAGCAACTTGAATATCGGTTCGCACGTGGCAGTTAGATGAGATATGAACCGAGAAATGTAGTTCAACCTCTCTAAAAACCTGCGCACTTCTTTTTCTGTCTTCGGTGCAGGCATATCTTGAATAGCTTTTACTTTAGCAGGATCTACCTCAATTCCTCTTTGACTTACAATGAAACCCAGCAGTTTCCCGGAACGCACTCCGAAAGTGCACTTGTTCGGATTCAACCTCAGCTTGTACTTGATCAGTCTATTAAAAAGCTTCTTCAGGTTGACCAGATGCTCCTCTTCGTCTCGGGACTTAGCAAATATATCGTCCACATAACACTCAATCTCCTTGTGGATCATGTCATGGAACAATGTGACCATCGCCCGTTGATAAGTTGCCCCGGCGTTCTTCAAACCAAAGGGCGTGACCTTATAGCAGAATGTACCCCACAGGGTAATGAACATTGTCTTCTCCATGTCTTCCGGCACCATCTTTATCTGATTATATCCGGAGAAGCCATCCATGAAGGAGAATACCGAGAATTGAGCAGTATTGTCCACCAACACGTCAATGTGTGGCAACAGAAAATCATCTTTTGGGCTTGCTCTATTCAAATCCCGGTAGTCAACGCACATCCGGACCTTGCCGTCCTTCTTCGGTACAGGTACAATGTTAGCTACCCAAGGTGGGTAACTAGTCACAGCAAGGAAACCGGCATCCCATTGCTTCGGAACCTCCTCTTTAATCTTCATCGCCATGTCAGGACGAGTTCTTCTCAATTTCTGCTTCACAGGAGGACAGTCTTCTCTCAGAGGTAGCTTATGCATCACATTGTCGGTATCTAAACCTGGCATATCTTGATATGACCAAGCAAAGATATCCACATACTCTCTCAGCATACTGATCAGCTCTTTCTTGATGTCGGCCTGCAGACTGGCCCCAATCTTGATTTCCTTCTTTGCATCTTCACTGCCAATGTTGATGATCTCAATCTCCTCTTGATGAGGCTGAATAACCCGTTCCTCTTGCTTCAACAATCTAGCTAATTCTTCAGGGAGGTCACAATCTTCCTCAACCCCTTCATCAGCTTGGTAGACTGGGTTATCAAAGTCATGCATAGTCATAGCAGGAACGTTATCCGTGGGATCCGGATGATCAACACTGCACAGATGATGTGCTTATTCAGAATCTGCTTATTTTGAAAAAGAGACGCTAACACAAAACAAAAAGGAAAAACGCATTGCCATTTTTATATTTTTGTGAAAAAGTTTAAAAACAAAGACAGGGAACACATTTTGTCTGAAAATGTCCTTTTATTTCATAGCAAAATAACGATGCAATACAAAACATGGTGGCCCAATACAATGGATCCAAGCATCTTGGGCAGAATGCTGGATTTGACAATGCAGTATGCTAATAAAAGGAAACAAAATAATTACTCTGAGAGCCAAGTGACTTGAACAATGTCTTCTGCAGACCAATTTGCTAGCTCCTCGCCGGGCGCACACGGGCGGATCCAGTTGTTGTCCCAATCTCCGTCACTATCCCCATCTTGGCTTTTTGTACAAATATGATCGTGGTTGAGCAACCCAACACTTGTAAATGAGATGGTCTTACCACTTGGAGTAGGTCCACCATGATGATACCCTAAGCCAAATTTATCATCTTTCTTTTCCAGCTCCAACAGCCTGCCCCAGCCTTGGGCACTGCCTGATTGCACAACCTCTTTCGCTTCTCTGTAGGAATGGATGGACGTGCCCTCCTTCTCAATGCTCTTCTCCACAGGAGTCAGGATGCTGATGTTGACTACTTCAAAGGCTTGGCATAAAGTCTCATGGATTTCACCATCCATCTCCACATACTTAAATGTCGACAAGTGACTCACGAATATGTCCTCCTCTCCACAAACTGTGATGACCTGGACGTCAACCACGTATTTAAGCTTCTGATGCAGGGTTGAAGTAACGGCTCCAGCAGCATGTATCCACGGCCTTCCCAACAAACAGCTATATGCAGGCTGGATGTCCATAACATAGAAAACACTTTTGAAGACTTGAGAGCCTATCTTGACGGGCAGCTCAACCTCTCCAAAAACTGATCTTCTCGATCCATCGAAAGCTTTAACAACCAGATCACTCGGCGTCAGGACAATCCCATCAACATTAAGCTTCATCAGCGCCTTCTTCGGAAGCACATTCAAGGAAGAGCCTGTGTCTACAAGAACGTGAGACAACATAGCGCCCTTGCACTCCATCGTGATGTGTAGTGCTTTTTTGTGGTTTCTGCCTTCCGACGTGAGGTCTCTGTCAGTAAAGCCTAAGCCATGGCTAGCATTGACACTTCCAACAACAGCCTCGAGTTGGTTGACAGTGATCTCTTGAGGAACGTAGGCCATTTGTAGGACTTTCAGTAAGGCCTCTCGGTGTGCGGGAGAGCACACCAGCAGTGACAAGATGGAAATTTTGGAAGGCGTCTGGTTCAGTTGATCAACCACCTTCTAGTCACTCTTTTTGATAATCCTCATGAATTCCTCGACTTCTTTTTCAAACGTACCCTGCCCAGCCACAGGAGTACCTGACTCATCATTCACAGCTTGCTTTCCTTTGGCTTTGGACGAAGCCTCGGCCTCAGGATCCCCTCTCAGCACAGGGGGAGCGAACAAACAACCACTTCGGGTGAAACCCCCAACACCTCTGACATTCTCTACAGTCGGGTCCACAGCAGCAGATCTGCTCTCAATCTTCTGTCCAGCAACATATACCTCTGAGCCATAATGCCAGGGAATGGCTCTATCATCTGTGTACGGCACAGGCCCAAGTACTGTGATAGTCACGGGACTGATCTGAGGAGCATAGATTGTAACCAGCTCTCTTCTGACAGGCATGTCAGCTTCATCGTAGAAAATAGTAATGGTTGACACATCATCAGCCTCTTCATTACCCACTTTACTGAACTGCAAGGATCCATCATCAATCAAACCCTGCAAACCCATCTTCAATTTCTCACAGCCATTTTCAGCATTCATACAGTCTTCACAATCAAGACAGCAACCAGGGAACACTTGACCATTCAGCAATCTCTCCTTCACTACCTTCAAAGGAGTCTTCACTTCAGCAATACTCAGCACAAGACTCATCTTGTCACCACCCTCAACAGCATTGACTCTTGCCCCTCCATGATGCGGCATAGGGTTCGAATTGACATTCGGCGGTGGCGCAAAGTTGATTGCTTTAGAATCTACGAGATCCTGAAACTTGTGATGCAAAGCCCTGCACTTCTCAGTCGAGTGCCCGGGTGCTCCATAGTGGAAGGCGCATCGCGCGTTGACATCATAACCAACTGGAAGCTCTCCAGGAGGTGGTGGTGCCAAAGTTCTCAGCTGAATTAGGTTCAAATCCAGCAGTCTTGGAAGTAAGGCTGCATAAGTCATCGGGATAGCCTCAATCACCCTATTAGCCGGGCGAGTTTGCCACGGCTGATACGGTCTCTGCTGATAATTGGTACGGGTTTGTTGTTGTTGATGATGTTGTTGTTATGGAGGAGGTAGCATCTATTGCACTGGAGCAACAGGAATTGTGACAGCTGCCACATGTTCATAGGGTCTTCTATAACCACGGCCTCGGCCTCGGCCAAATACAGCGTTTGTCTTGCCCTCTCGTCTTCTAGGAGGTCCACTAAAAGCTTTCCTCGCTCCGTTTGAACTACTAGCACTAGGATCTTGTATCTTCCCCATTTTCAGCAATGTCTCAACTCTTTCTCCAGCAATAACAATATCGTTGAATTTAGTAGCAGAGCTAGACGCCAACCTTTCAAGAAAAACACCCTGCAGAGTACCCATAAACATGTCAGCCATTTCGTTCTCTAGCAGCGGTGGTTGCACCCTGGAAGCGAGTTGGCGCCACCTCTGTGCATACTCTTTGAAACCTTCTTTAGCCGTCTGAGCCATGTGCTGCAACTGCGTGCGGTTCGGAGCCATGTCCATGTTATATTGATACCGCCTCACAAAGGCTTCAGCTAGATCCTTCCAACTCTTGATATTGACCCTACTGAGCTTCATGTACCATTCCAGAGAATCTCCAACCAAGCTGTCTTGAAAATAATACATCCAGAGCTTCTCATCATCCGTGTGAGCAGCAATTCTCCCAACGAATGAGTGCAGATAGGTCTTCGGGCATGCAGTACCATTATACTTCTCAAAGGTTGGAACTTTGAACTTGTATCGGATCCTGACCCCAGGAACCAAGCCCAAATTTGTTATGTCAAATCCCAAGGAGCTCTGGGACTGAGTAGCTTTGATTTGCTCAGCCATCTCTTCGAACCTCTTGTTCATCTCTTCTCCTTGACCTTCAGCTTCATCAAGTAGAGTGAACTGGTCGTCATGATTATCCATCTGAATATTATTCAAACCGTCATTGATTATTGTCACTCCTGGTTGAGCAATAGGGATTTCGACCTGACGTGCGCCCGCACCGGTACGATTATCAGCAGTAACAGCAGCAGCAGTGTTCCTGGGTTGACTGTTCTCAATCATCTCTCGCGGACGCTCTTGGTTTTGCTCCATGTCGGCCATCACTGTCATAAAGTTATCCATTCTCAGTCTCAGATCTGCCAAGTCCGCTTGCATCTGGTCCATGGCTCGTTCTCTATTAATCTTTGTCGGATACCGGTGAGCAACTGGTTGTTCCCGAACTTTACGGGGAGCTATAGTGCCTGCAACACAAAACACGTTAGTAACTGAGATAACACCTGCAAAACAAACAAACAGGTTATATGAGATGCAATGTAACTGCTTATGTTCCCAGTTTTAAGCATTTGGCATGCCCCAGTTCTGGCATCTGTTCTCAGACAATCACTTTCAACATTTTAGCTTTCAAACTTTCTCTTTTGATAAGTGTTCAGACATTAGCAGAATCCAGACAAACGAGTCTTGCACATTCAAAATGATAACTTGCACATTAATACTGAATATGAACAAACCGCTGTAGGCTAAAAGTCAGAATACAACCAGGAATATTCCCCGAAGGGTTACAAGCCAGTACATAAAATAAAGACAAAGGAAATAAAAATAAGACTCCTACAACAAGCCTGTAGGTAGTCTGCAAAAAATAAACAACTAAACTAAGGACCCGGCTCTGCCACCTCTGCCCTGCTTTTCTTGACACCCGCTCGCAGCTTGAGCTCTTCAATCTCTCTCCTGGCTTCCTCCAGAGCTAGTTGACTTTGTGCTAGCTGTTGGGTCTTTTCCCTTCGGATGGTATGGACTTGCTCCACTTCCTCCTTCTTGAAGGCCATCTGAACTTCAAAGAACTCTTCCTTCTCTCTGAACTTCTTCTGCTCTTCATCCCTTTGGCCTTGCAGCCAAGCAATGGATTGACGAGCGTCTTTGAGAGTCTTTAGAGTCTTCTTGCGCTCAGCTTCTCTTTGAGCTTCCATCATACCCAACCTGTGGAAATGAGCTTCTCTACCAGCAAAGTCCTTCTCTTTGGCTTCTAGAGAGACTTGGAGCTTCTGCAGCTTGTCTTCAGCTTCGTTCTTGGCCCTGTTGGCTTGGTGGTATAGGCTTACCATCTCAGTATTCTCCACTCTGACCTCATGTAGCTGAGCTTCTAGCTTCTTGTACTCTTCCAAGGAGACAGTACTGCTCTGACTAGGCACCTCTCGGGGATACAGTGGAGCCTCAACTGAAAAAGGCATGAGAGCTGACTCTACATGGCTTTGCAACCATGCAGCATATGGTGGATATGTCTTAGGATCAACTCGGCCGAAGTCCTTCTTACCCTTTCGTATCTTGTGAGCCCAGGCTTGGACTGCTTGTTGAACTAACTCTTTGTTCCCTTCAGCAGGAAAGTACAAAGATTTAGTGAATTCTTCCATCTGAGGAAGATCTTTCAAAGGGAAACCAAACTTCTTTCTGGCTAATGTCGGATAGTAACTGATGACACCTTTCCTTCCCAGCAAAGGTACTCCAGTAAACCTTCCGCAACTGACCATCAACTCTTTACCAAGCAAATCCCTATCATACCCCCAAGCAATGTCTTCAACAGTCAACCCCATCAGTCTTCTGGACCACCTCCATTCGTCCCGCATCTCCTTGAAGGCACCTGACTTAGGCAACTGTCTAGCAAACCACTCAGCAAATAGAGGAGCACAACAAACCACTGGACCACCCTACCCTTCTCATTTCTGTAGTGGACACTGAAGTAGAAGTCACCCAATAAAGTAGGCACTGGATTGCCTTTTGCAAAGATTGAGATCACCTCTAAGCTGACAAACTCCTTCTCTCCAGGGAATAGGCTGGACCCATATACCATCAATGCAAGCAAAGCCCCAAAGTCATTCCACTTAGCTTCTGTAGCATATCTCTCAGCCTCTGGGATAAGCACACTCCAGGGTAGACCTTTGCCTTCACTCTCTTGCAGAGCCTTCCTGACTGAAGCAGCTGGCAACCTACAAACCTTGGCTATGTCTTCATCTTTGAGCACAACCTCTGACCCATAGAACGGTAAAGTCTCTCTGAACGGCACATTCAGCATGCTGGAGATCTCTTCCAATGTCGGAGCTAAGATGTAACTTGGAAAAACAAAGCAACGCAGCAGGGGATCATAAAATTGCAATAGGGTATGCAAACTGTCCTTCTGGTCTGCAGTAGGCTTGTCCACAAACTTCAGTATCTGGCCATATCTTTTCTTGAAATTGCCCTAGACTTGATCGTTCATCAGACCCGCTAACCTCTGAACACTTTTAACTTCCGGCTGAAGAAAGGTATAATGTACATTCTTTTTTCTTGGAACTCTTCTAATTTCTGCCATGGAGATAAGATTATCAGAACTGGGAACAAATATGAGCAATGACCTGAAAAATGGGAAACATAAACAGTTAATGCAAAGAATGATGCAAAATGCAATGCATTGCAAGCATATGATCAACTGGGACCGTCTGAACTGGACACTGACAAGGGCCCCTCTGAATAACTGGCAAACCAAAAGTCCACTGAGTCACACTCTCTGATAATCACAACCCACTGAAGAAGATCTCAGGACCACAGTATCAAGAAATCCAGAACAAGAACTCCAGAAAACCAGTATCAGAACTCCAGAACCATAGAACCATAAAACCAAAGATCATAATCACAGGACCACAGATCAATACAAGGACCACTGAATAGATGAGTGTATGTTGAGGTCATGGGTTCCTGCACACCTGTAAACACCCCCAAATCTCACGGGTAAAAGGCTCTGGGTCAGACATCACGGACTCTCAAAGCCACATAGCAATAATACTGTCACCATCTCCGAGAAATGGCTCATGACCAAACCAGGGAGTCGGTTTGGCATTATATACTACGCAGGGAGGCCTCAGCTGAGTCCATGACACAAGGTCATCCTATGCGATCCCCAGGTGGGCCCTCGAATGCGAATGGGTTTGCCACAAAATGTGGGCTGCCACTGTCATCACTAAAGAGGGATGTTTCCACAAGGTTCTCAATGATCAGTCCCCAGTTGCACATAATTGTCAGGGTCATGTAATGAGAGAGGAAGATCCCCAAATCAAGACATTTCCAAGACAATCGCAACCTGGGTGTGGAACTCACTACTACCCCCATGACAAGATCTCATGAGGCCAAAGTGGAACCACTCTAAGTCCTATGGTGCACTCGAGCCGGGTACTTGGCTCATATCTCTCAAGAACAAGTAACATCCATCCCACCAAAGAAAACCAATCCAGACAGTCCAGTATATACATGATGCAGTAAATAAAGACTGAAAATGATAAATAAAGCTGTAAATAAAGCTGTAAACAAACAACAATAACATACAACAAGCCACAGCGAAACAAACATCACCCAATGAAACAGCAACACACAAGCGCTAGGAGAGACTCATAGGGGAACCAGAGATCCTCTAGTGTGCAGTCCCCAGCAGAGTCGCCAGCTGTCGCTCCCCGGATTTCCATCCTGGTACAAACGCGAAAGTGGCGCGGAAAAAGAATAGAGTCGCCAGCCAGGCATTTTTATCCCGAAGAGAGGGAATGGTAATGCTGCACAAACCAGAAGAAAGAAAGAGGAAGGACACAGGTCCTACGAACCAAATAGACTGAGCTCAGGAGTCAGTTACGACCTGGGAAGGTATTAGCACCCAGATCGTCCGCCGTACCCGACGGGATCCACACTTGCAAAGAAAACAGTTTCAAAGGGTGAGGGTATGAAAACTGCAGCAAAAGAAAAGAAAATGAAATGAAACTGGAACTAGAATAATAAAACAAAAGGAAAAAATGTAGGGAAAATAAAGATTGTGCTCGAACGGGCCCTACCCCGCTGCCTACGTACCTCATCAGGATAATGAGGATCAGAGACGTCGTAGTTCCCCTAACTAGGGGTACTAAAAGGAAATTGCTTGTGAATTAAGGCTTGAACTGCCTATGCCATTGCTCAGGTGTTGCAGACTCGAACGACGAGTGTGTAACCGTCTTGCAAAGTGATAAGTAGGAGCAAGTTCGCGTACGGAGCGAATGAGATGAGAAAATAATTCCCGAAGGAAAGACGCTTATTGTTTATTTTTGTTATTTTAGAGGCTTTTATGAGTGTGTCACAAGGAAGTGATCTCAAGCTCTCATCAATGGAATGTGCACTTGTCACTACATTCCAAGATGGAATAATAGAACAAGCACACTCAAGTAAGGAGAAGATCCCCAAAACTTGAACCCAAAGATTAGGGCTTAGGCTCACTAACTTGTTTACTTATTAAGTGTTTTGATTATTTACAGATGAAGAAGTGTTTTTTATGCTTTTCTTTTATGAAGAAGATGCCTTGATCAGACTTGTGCATCACAAGGTAAACATGTACTATCCCAAGATGGGAAGACTACAAGCATACCTCATGGAATAAGGCTATGGATTAATGCATCACTTCAAATTTATTAATGTGTTTTTTAGAATTATGAGATGAGAAGAGAAGAAGAAACAAAAGTATCTCAAAGGAAAAATTCTAAAGGGGGACTAAAACAATCCTAAGTGTTAACATGCATGGATGTCCTAAGGGTTAGTGAGGTTTCTACCCTAATGAAGAAGAGAAGAAGAAGATAGAAGAAGGGATGAGAAAGGCCTAATCCCAACAACAAAGGGTTAGTAACATAAACATAAGAGGAAGATGAGAATTGGAGATGTGGAACTCAATTCCCACATCTCACACTTACCATAGCCCCTGCAAGGTTAGTATGCACATAAATGAAACAAACTGAGCAAGATAACATGATATCATCATACAATCAGAAGTGACATGATATGAACAAATGCACAATGCAAATGCAACTCAAAGAAATGAGGAGAAGAGACTTATGACTCAAAAGGATGCAACATGAATACATATGAAAACAAATGCACACTTATGAAATATGCAAAGCCAAATGCACAAAACATGAACACAAAGTTCACAACCGGAACCAAAATGAGATGAAGAATGGCTTAGGAAGCCAGCAAGATGAAGAGTAACAAGATACAAGACCAAGCAATGCCAAATGGGAGCAAGAGAAACCAAAATATGAAGTTAAAACACTTAAAGAATCAAATGACTTAAAGAAGAAGCAAACTCAAATATTCAGAAGACACAAGACCTATCCTAGGACCAGGAAGGTACCCACACCCCAAAGGAACCCCAAATGATAAGAAGAAATGGGCACAAGTGCTTTTTTAGGCTTATGAGAGGCTTAAAGGTTCAAAGGAAGCAAAATGGGACAAGGTTCAAGATAAAATCCACAATAAATCAACAAGCCACATAAAAATTCCACAACTGGAACCAAATGGTCCTCAAACATGTTATATCAACTAGCCAAAAGGATTTGCAAAGATTCAGAAGAAAATTAGGTCAAATGGAAGCAAGAACACAAGTTAGGACAGAAAACTTACATCACAAGTTACCAGACCAAGACTCAAGAAATAAATTTCTAAAAATTCAGGTAAAAATCACATGAAAATTACCAGATCTTAGGGACACAATGCAAAAAAAATGGGATCAAAACTCAAAATATTGAAGACTATGGAAAATGAACAAGGCAGACTGGTCAAGAAAGGCTTAAAAAGAAGCTATGTACAAAGAGAAATTAATTCTGGCACGTGGATCAATGAAAAAAATAAAATAAAAATATGAAAAAATATTAGAGACACAAAAGAAGGTCCATGATTTTTTTGGGAATTTTTAGGTGATTAGAAGTATTTTGTAAGAATTAAAATGGAAACTGAATATAAGAAAAATAAATGAAGAAAAGAAAATAAAGGAATTGATGGAGGGTGTGATAAGTAAGTGCTGGACGTGTAAATGATTGGGCTGGAATACTGTTGGGGTGCGAAAAGCAAATGGCAGGAAGCCCAGACGCGCATGACTTATGGAGCTTATGGTGGAATTAAATTGAATAAAATAAAGAAATGCTGGAAAATAATGAGGGGCGCTGGATCTATCTAATGGCTGAGATGACGCACCTCATTAAATGAGGTGGCAGCCAGACGCGCTGCCATTGGATGTTATTAGTGAGCGCGGGAAATTTAGAATGAGCATGACCACACGAAGATTAATTATGAAAACAGAATTTTAATATGAATTTGGAAGGAAAAAAAAGGCCACGTGGCGCACTGTGAGGCCTAGGATTGTAGATCCGATGGCTGTTGTGTTTCTTCTTCAATGGAACTCACAAGACAAATTCCGGTGACCGGAGCTAGAACTCCGGCACCGAAGACCAAACCAGAGGCAAAAATTCATCAAATAATGCAAACCAATAGTCCAAATTGACTAACTCAACATCACTGAATCCAAATATGACATCAAAAATAGCTAAAACTCAAAGGATCGGTCGGATCAAAGCAAAACAACATTGATCATCAAACTTTAAATGCTCATAACTTATGATATAATGCACCAAAATCAAATCTACAAAGTGCAGCATGATCAGGGAAGAACAAGGAACACAAATCAACAATAAAATTCCATTTCCAGAACAAAAAGTTTCAAGCCATACCTGAGATGGAGATCTCGAATTGTTGAAATAGAAAACCAGATAATCCGTGCAAATCACTCCTCTTACTCCTTAGATGCAAAATAAATGCATCTAAGGTCTTGAAATGGTGTAGATCTGAGATTTCAACACAAGAGGCTTTGAAATGGTGAACCTCCAATTCTGTATTCTAAGCTTGAATGAGTGGATGATTCTTGATCTAGATGATTCACTGATCAAGAATATGGAAGATATTTGTGGAGAATGTAAAGGAATGGAGAGATATGAAGCAAAATGCAAGAATGCAAGAAGGTTGAGAATGAGAGAATGAGAGAGATTCAGATCTGGGTTTTTGCTCTATTCTCTTTGGAATGATGTTTAGAGTGAGTGCTGAAAGTGTGATGAAAAGTGCACGAAAATTGAATGAGAAAAGTGTGAATATGCAAATTGTGCACTTGGTGGAATATGCATGCTTCCCTCATGATTCCTTGGGCCTCTCAGCATGTGCAAGTTTCAATCTCCACCCTTGGTCCAGATCCATTCACTCCTGGCCCTTAGATCAAACCCTCACACTTGTTTCATGAATTTTGCAAATTGGCATGTTTTGGAGGGAGTTTTCAAAAGTGTATGAAAATGACTATTTTTTGGAGCAAAATGCCTCTTATGCAATGTATTTCAAGTTAGAAACAAGTTTGGGCCTAAACCAATTCACAAAAATCAAGATTGGAGCCTTCTTGCACATGATGCACTTTTGGAAAGTTGAAAAATACCCCTAGGATGCACAATTTTCGAATGGGCTAGAGGGAGATTGGTAAATCCGGTGAAAACGCACTTGTACTTTTTAAAAATGGCAGCCCTTACTCTCCAACTTTCATGTTTGACTTTGGTCCATTCGGAGAATTTTTGATCATGTTAAGGCCACTTGAAGATTAGGGCCAAACTTGCCAAATTTGCAAAATTTCAAAAACCAACTTTGTACCATTTTTGCAAAACCCCTCAAATCTCCATGATTCTTGAACCTTAGGCATTCCAAACCTCTTATAACATTATAAGGACCCCTCTTGGCCAAAAAATTGGGTTGGACCTCTTGAAATTGCACAGTTGACTTTTTCAAGGCTCTGTTGACTTTCTGCTTCATCTGCAAGCAACTAAGGCATTGTCTGACTTCCACATGGAATTTAATCATGAAATTTGACACATGGGATCCTCTTAACATGTAGAAGACTTGGATCACAATAAATGGCCAAAGTTGTGATATTATGGTACTTGAATCCCAAACCCTAATTTGGGTGCACTGCATGGGAGCTTTGCCTTGTCCTGAGATCTCTGATGATCATGCAATCTTCTGAGCTTTTGTCAATGGACTTGATCTTGCAAATGGAGTGTAGACTCACCATAGAACTTGTAAAAACTCATTGGGACCCTTGTCATGACCTGAAGGGCTTCAAGGAACTCCACAGATGACCATATGCTTGATGCTAGGACATGAGGAATGTTATGCTTCATCTTTCCATGATATGATGTTGAGGAAATGATATGAGTATGATGAATATGCTATGATATGATGCCTAAAAATGAAGAGGGAAATTTGGGGTATTATAGGTATTTTCAATCTTTTATTGCTTTTTGATGTTTGTCATAAGTAAATGAGCTTAAGCCTAAACCAAGGGTTAGTAAACTCATCACATCTTCCCTTTAATTAGGGGTAATGAGAATACCTTAAGTATGAAGTAAACACCTCACACTTAATCACCATGATGTAGGATTAAGATCATTAACCTACTTGCATTTACTTAGATGGTTTTAGAGTTTTTGTTTGGTGTTAAGTAAGGAGTTTAAGCCATAATCAATGATTTAATGGACCCATTACACCATCCCAATAGAAGGATAATAGATGAGAACATTTAAGCTGAGGAAGGCTCCTCAACTTAATCCATGATTAGGGATTAACCTCATGACAAAAAAAAGACTTTATTAAAGTGGATTTTAGTTAATGGTAAGATTAAGAAGTGAATTTTATGGTTTGTAAGACAAATTGAGGGGGACTTGTCAATTAACACCAGGGTTAGTCCTTCTTAACCAATAAAGGAAGAATTAGAACCCTAATGCAAGGCCCAAGTTACAAGTTATTTTCTTAGTGATTATTAAGATGAATTGATTAAGATATTTAAACACATTAAGGGTTTAACACTTAGGATTAAAGTTATACACTCCATCCTAATAGAAGGATGCAGGCATAACCTTAATCACAAAGCCTTAAAACCTTAAAGGTTTAGTCTCTGATTATGAGATGAGAAGAGAGACACAAAAGAAGACACAAAGGTAAATCTAAAGGGGGACTAATCAAAACCCTAAGATTATCATGCTTGGATGTTCCTATGGTTTGTGAGACTTGCAAGAGATCTTCAAGAAGAGCCACCAAGGAAGAAACAAGATGAAAGGAGGAGAAGCAGAAGAAGCAAGTCAACTTACTTCACTTAAGAAGATAAGTTGCTTGAAGAAAGAAAGTGAATGGAGAACATGAATGAGCAAGCTCACTCTAAGACAAATACAAAAATGCAGCAATGAATGCATAAGAGAGATGAGAAGAGATTGTGCGAAGTGAAGGCAAATTCACTTCTCAAAGTACTTACCACCTGAAAAGTTAGTAAAAGGAAATGAAATGAAATGAATGCAAGGATGCAAACCAAAACCAGAACCATATTCATGATGTTAATGATGCTAAGAGGTGATGCAAATGTATGTCAAGGGATGTGAATGATCATACAAGTAATGAAGATGCAAATGAAGCATGAAAGAGGCATGAAAGTTCATGAATGTTCATGAAATGTAATGAATTCATAACATGGAAAATGGATGAATAAATGATCAAACATGATTCTAATGTGTCCTAAGATGTCTTAGAAGTCATGTGAATGTATGAAATGTCATGGAAAGTTCTTAAATGCAAGCATATGCAAGATGTATGCAAAGGAAGATGAGAAATTAGGGTTTTCATACAACATGAGATGCAAAACTCAAAATCAGAAGCAAAGGACAAGATAAAAAAATTGAAAATGCAAACAAGAGAACCCTAACCCCATATGATTTCACAGCCCAAAGGAGAAGACCTAACTTTTAACCCTAAGGAAGTTATGATTTTTCTAAGTTTCCTAGGGATTTAAGGTACCTAAAGGGGAAAAATGCCAATCAATTCAAAAAGGCAGAAGAAAATCATGAAAAAATTATGCTAGAAAATACATTTCAAATGAAGATCAATGCAAAAAGAACCATTGTCATACCATTCTTGTTTAGGCAGAAAATAATTCTTGATGTTAGGGTTCTAAAATGTGAATTTTATGAACCCTAAATTCAAGAAAATTGTCAAAAATGGTTCAAAACCAAAAATAAATTTATGTGGATGATATGACAATGTCTCTAAATGTTTAAAGATGCAATATGAATTTTTTGGGATTTTTTAGAAACCTAAATGATATTTTAATTAATTAATTTTCATTAATTAATTAAAATAAACATTTAAATGTCTAAAAAATGATTTTTTAATGTGAAAAATAAAAATAAAAATATTTTTGGGTTAAGAAAATTATTTTGAATCAAAATGCTGAATAAAAATACTTTTGGGATTTTCTATGTATTTTAAATAAATGGTACAAAATTAAATAAGAAAAAGGAAATTAAAATTGGATTAAACTGAAGTATGCAAAAGGAAAGGCCAGGATTGAAACTGGGCTTGGACTGGTTGACTGCGCGCCAGATCCTAAGGCTCTCATTCAAACTTAACTAATCATGTTTATTTAATTAATTAACCCTAATTAATAACTAATGAGCTGATCCTAACCACACAAACACGCGCGGGAAGGGAGATCCAATGGTCCACATTCAAAGTTTTCCCTAACCCTAATTAAGTCACTAATGACATTCAGGTGGCCGGAGAAGACTTCCGGTCATCTTCTCCGGCCAGACCCTCACCTGAAAATTGCTAACTTCTTCCCTAGGTACTTTCTGGAGCTCTAAAGCTCCAGATTCACTCCTCCCACTTCCCTGAACCTAAATCCACCCTCAAACCTCATTTTTTTCACTCAAACTCAAGATTCGAAGGAAACATCAAAGATGGAAAAAATTTCAGAAGCTTAGCAAATACTCATCTCTCCACCATTTTCAAAAATACAAAGTTCATGATCATCAGTAAATCATGCTTTTTCTTAATGGAACATAAAATAGAAGTTCTGGAAAAATTAATTCGAATGGCTACCTGAGATGGAGCTTCTTAGTTTGGAGCTTTCTGACTGCTTCTTCTGTGCAAGATGACTCCAATGACCTCCCTGAAGAAGCTTGGAAGCTTGGAAGACTTTGAGAGTGGCTGGTTTGTGAGTTTGCACTCCACTGGTCAGAAAATCGTATTTTGTTTGTGGTGTGTTCTTGGCTGATTTTGTGGGTGGTTTATGATCAGTGAGTGATTTAGAAATGAATGGTGGTGTTTGTTTGAAGGATGGATGGCTGAGTCATGAGATTCGAAGGTTTTTGCAAGAGGGAGAGTTTTTGTGAACTTGGTGATTCTCAGGTTTCAACTTGTGCTCTTGTGTGTTATGACCAGCATTTGGTCCACATATCAACTTGTGATAGGTTTGTGGAGTGGTTGTGCCCTATTGTGATTGGTATGGCCCTCTTGCAAAAAAGTCAAAAGTGTTTGTCCTTGAGGTATGGGCTGGTTCAGAGGTGGTACAATGGGGTGTCTGGTTCAGCAAGGATCAAGGAGGTCCATGGAATTCATTTTGAGGCAATTCAGCATGTGAGAAATAAGTTATGGGGTGTTTTGCAATTTGGAGAAAGTTTGGCCCCTTTGAGATTTCTTCATGGGCAAGGCATGAAATCTTGAAATTCCTTGAGCAATTCTGAGTTTTAGACCATGTGCTATGTTGGTATGATGATTAGAAGTGTGTTTGAAGCCACAAAATGAATTGGCAAGTGGTTTTGCAAAAATCCCTCTTTGGTGCATTCTTGAAAATCATGCGATTTTTGCCAACTTTGGCAAGCCATAACTTGAGTTCCATAATGAATTAGGACTTGTTCTTGTACTTTTTGAAAAGGTAATGATCCAATCTACAAATTTCATGACCAACAATTTTTCATTTGAAGCATTTTTGGTTGAGAAAGAGGAGGTTGAAAAACTTTCCTAAAATGGAAAGTTTACATTACAAGTCATTTCCATTTTTGGCAACCTTTGGTTTTGCTTATTTTATTTCAACTTTGTGAACTTATAAGCACTCCAATGATCAAATAAAGACCAGATAACTTCAATTTGATGAAAAATCCACTTTGGTTCCATGTTGGGGGGCCTCAGATGCCCTGATTTTGCTCTGACTTGCTCAAGAAGTTACCCAGTGATCAGATGACTTCCACAATGAATTTCTTCATCAAACTTGGTATTCATGATCCTTATATCATATTGAGACCATTAGAAATAAGAATGACCAAAAAACTTGGAGTTATGGCCTCTGAAACCAAAACCCTAATTTCAGGTCATATGTGCAGTTAAACCCTAGCTCTGCTTCCATGCTTTCTCAGTTCTTGTGATTCTTTGACTTCCTTGATATTTGGAGGATAAAATATGATGATTGAACATACATGGACCCTTTTGAGATGATTGAAGACCTTTGGAGTGGCTTAGATGGATCCTGGGTTGCTCAGATCTCAAACCCTAGATGCAGATGGACTTGAACTAATGCAGTGAAACAAAAATGCAATATGACATGATATGATTGAACTAATGCAAGTATTAAAGACCACAAGCCATGGTGTGAACTTAGTGAGGGCAAATTTGGGGTGTTTACACCAGGTTTTATTCGAGTATTCAATCACTCCATACCTTGAACGTCTAAAAGCTCTCGCAATTATTCGTTCAGGCCTGTAGATGATTGAATAGGGGCAGATGTAATACCTCAAAATTTTCCCTCTCATATCCTCAAAATTTTTCATATATGGATTCATAAAATAACCAAAAACATTGCATCATGTATAGCATGGCTGAGGCATAGGCATGTGGTCAATGGGTGGAGCAACTGAAGGCTATACAAAGGCAATCAAAGGGCCACAAAACTTCTCAACCTTGTGCAATGGGCTCACAACATCCCACAAGGCTTAACTTGAAGCCACAAGCCATGGACAGATGGAGTTGATCAAAGGAGGCGAGCGGTGCAATATTTCCTGATGAAAAGGGCCAAATTAGGGTTTCACTTCTACTGGGCTTCTGCATGAAGTTTTGGTTCAAAGAGGATTCCATTGTCTCATATATGGTGTCAAGTTCCTAGGGTTCAAATCTCGTCCACAAATTCATTTTGGAAGGGGTTCGACTGGCCAGACGACGGAAAATCGAGGAATCGGGGAAAAAACAACCGAGCTAGGTAAAAGAGGGTCGACTCTGGACTTTTAAGATCGAAATCATGAAATTAGGGTTACAATGATCCTATGGTTCAAATTTTGTTAAGAAATGATGGAGGAATCATAAAAAAAAATCAAAGAAAAATCATTTGAAAAGTGGTTGGTTTTACATTTCCCTCCACTTTTCCTTCCACTTTCTTTCCACACTTCCTTTCATTCTTTCCCTCTTGTTTTTACATTTCAATTCCACTCCATTTCCCTTGGAAACTTCTACCATGTTCTACCATCTACTAGAATGTTCCTTCTCCTAACCTAGCTCCATTTCTAGATCCTAACCTCATTACCAAACCATAATTTTGGATCCCAGGCCTAATTTTTGGGCCCCAAACCTAAGCCATATTTAATCTATTTTCATCCAAACCAAAGAGAAACACACACAATTTTCATTTCCAAATTTCTCATTCTCTCACAATCACTTTTTCTCTCTCACTTTTCCTCCATTTTCCCTCCTTTCACTAAAGCTTTTTGAATAAGCTCTTGAAGCTTAGCCTCAACCTCCATTGATTTTGTGGATTGTGGAAGAAGAAGCTACTGAATTTTGTGAGGGGTTTCGGATTATCTGAAGTGCACGAAGGTTCAAGCATCAAGAACGCATTTATTTTTCGGTTTCGCGGTTTTTGTGGTTTTCTCTTCGATCAAGCTCCGATTCTCATAACATTCACCGAAGCACTTCTCCGCTTCGTAGGTTGGTGATCTAAATCATTTCCATTAAGTTATTCTCTTCATCTCTCCATTTCGGCATTCTTTAAGTGCTTTTCGTATTGCTTATGTTTGATTATGTTTTCATTATGTGTTGCTTGCGATTTGTGGTTTTTGATAGATTAGAAGTTAGGATTGTAGCTTGTTATAGATTCTAGCATGTGTTAATAAGCCCTAATTGAGTAGAAATTCGTGTTAGCATGATTAGGTGGGGGTTAGGGTTGTTTAGAAGCAAGATTTTGGCCAAAAGCACTTATTTCAAAAGCATTTTTCACTTTCTTTTCAACGTTAACCGGTTAACGCATTTGGTTAACCGGTTAACGCATGCGTTTTTGGCCAAAATGCTGTATTTTTCTGTCCCTTAACAGGTTAACCAATTTGGTTAACTGGTTAACGCTGTTCATTTTTGGATTTTTAGCTTATTTTCTTGCTCAATCTTGCTTCCTAGTGCTTCTAAGGTTCATGTATGTTTAGGTATTGATTTTAGGGATTTTTTTGGTCTATTTCTAGTAGCCAATTCATTTGTTTCGAGTCGTTTCGACATGATTCCGTTCACTTTTCCATGTTTTGTGTTAAATGTGCAAATGTGATATAATTGATTCTTGATGTTGTTTTGCTACACTTTAATCATTTGTTTCACATGTTAAGTGCTTGCTTAAATTCAATATGTGCTTAATGATTATTGTCATTGCTTGATTGATTGATAAAGTGATTAAATGCCATGTTGATTTTTTTGCCAAAAGTGATTAAATGCTTCACATGTTCATGCAAGTTTCTTGTGCTTAATTGATCATATCTTAACATGAATTCAATTCTGATTTTTATGCCATGCATGTGTAACAATTGTGTAGCAATTAAGGCTTGTAGTGATACTTATTCAATCTCATGATAAAATGCTCATTTGTGCAACATAAAAAAGTATGTTTATTCTTGATTGATCATTGTCATTTTTAATCAAATAAATGATGTAAATAAATTCACATGTTTGAGTTCATTTTGTGATGCATGTAGATTCATGTTAAGTGACATTAATGTGTTGTTTATCATTCACTTTGTGCATAAAATGAAAATAATCAATTCTGGATTTTGCATTTCATAGCTGTTTTTGCATATAGGTGCTGTAAAATGTATGATGTGTGTTGTGTAGTGCATGTTGTTTGTGACTTTTTACACCTACCTTTTCATGCTGCATGCTGGCTGTAAAAAACTGATTTGTGTTATGCATTGTTTTCATAACTGATTGTGTGTTTGAATGCTGTAAATAGTGGTTGAATTTTAGTTTAGCATAGTGTAGGCACCCTTAAACTTAAGATTGAGTCTAGTTTAGGTCCAAGTTGCCTTAGGATTTGTTTGGTATGGGCTTACCTCATTCCTTTTTAATAAAAATGTACATTAACCTTTGTTTTGTAGAGGGGAAGATTGAGGTAAGTTTCCTTCACCTTATCCTTTATTTTTTATGCATTTTCTGTATGCATTTAATTCCTTATTTTCTTTCATATTTGTGATTGGTAGGATTCCCCATTGTTAGGACCAACTTATCTTCCTTAGGAAGTAAGTTGCATCCTTTTTCATTTTTTCTTTTCCTTTTGATCTTTAGGATTAAAAAAACCTCACTCACCATCAGGACCACCATTTTAATAAACAACTTAGGGTTGTGTCTTAGTCCCCCTTAGTTTTTCCCTTTGTTCAATTTGAGTCTTTCTCTTCTCATCTTCAAACAAAATCCAAAAAGACTTAATAAATGCATGAAAGGATCCCTTGTGTATAGCCTTATTCCATGGGGCACTTACAATTTTTTTTTGTGACTTTCCTAAAGTCACGTAAGTGTTTGCCATAACACCTACCTTCCCCCGCGAACCTTGAGCGTAACCAAGTGTTCGTTAATCCTTAGGAGAACTACGAGTGCTCTGATTCTATACCCGATACGTAGGCATCGATGCGATGTTGTGCGAGCACCATTAGAAATAAAACCTTAGGTTCCCATAATTTTATCAAGCAATAAATAACAATAACACAAATATTAACAAGAGGTTCCCGTAGGATACTGCGGATGCTTAGGATGCTAACACCTTCCCTAAGTATAATCAACCCCCGAACCTAGTTTCTCCTCATTTAGGGTTTTTACGATCTTTTTCCCTTTTCCCTTTGGATTAAATTAAAGTCGGTGGTGAACATAAAAGTTTTTGCGATTCAAGCTCACTTAATAGCTTGGTATCCGATTCTCACCGCGACACTCAATATCCATTAATTCTACCTGGGTGGTAGTAAAGGCAAAAGGTCCGCTAGGAAATCCTAGGAGGTCAGCTAGTTCCTTATGGTTAAAGTCATATTCGATACCGAATAGTCGGAAACTAATAAATCCTTTTCTTAATCCAAATCCGCGCTCAGGTAAGTAAACTAAGGAGCTTAAAAACTCAAGGGTGAGCTCGCGGTAAGTTACAAACTTATGTTTTATGAGAGCATTCTCCCATCCAAGTTGGTTAAACAGGTATATGATGCTATCATGTATACCTAAAGTTTCCATAGTCTGTTCATCATAGTACAAAGTCAAATCCATTTGTCTCTGTGATAATTCCTCAAATTTCATTCTTTGGTTTCTACCTCTAAATTTGGTTTCCATAAAGTTTCTTGGTTGGTTAGCCATAGTTAGTGTTAAAGTGGAGGAAACAAATCAGGGGGAAAAGGAAGGTAGAAAAGACTTTAGAAAATCTGTAGCAAAGTAAATTTAAAAGTGATTTAGAAAATGAAAATTAAAATAGAGAAAATAAGAAATAGAAAATAGATAAATAAAGTCAATAGTAATAATAATGAAATAAAACAATAAAATGATAAAATGGGTTGCCTCCCACTAAGCGCTGTTTTTATCGTCATAAGCCTGACGTAGTGCTTAGGGGTAGATTAATCAGGGAAGTTAGTGGACAACTCTAAAAGCTTTAAACTATTCGCATAATCTCTATTTTCAATGTTATGGTAATGTTTTAATCGTTGTCCGTTTATTGTGAACGATTCACTATTCCTACCCTTAATTTCTATTGCTCCGCTCGGGAACACTCTAGTTATTTCAAAGGGTCCTAACCATCTAGATTTTAGTTTTCCAGGAAAGAGCCTAAGTCTTGAATTGAAGAGGAGTACAACGTCTCCCACACTAAATTCTTTCCTAGATAGGCGTTTATCGTGCCATCGCTTGGTTCTTTCTTTATATATCTTAGCATTCTCATAAGCGTCTAACCTTAATTCTTCTAATTCATTAATGTCGAGGATTTGCTTTTCTCCAGCGGCATTGTAGTTTATATTGAGTGTTTTAATCGCCCAATATGCTTTGTGTTCTAGTTCTACCGGGAGATGACAAGCCTTCCCATACACTAGTTTGAAGGGTGTAGTTCCTATGGGTGTCTTGTAGGCTGTCCTATAAGCCCATATAGCTTCATTAAGTTTAGATGCCAATCTTTCCTAGATATGGCGACAGTCTTTTCTAGGATTTGTTTTATTTCTCTGTTTGAGACTTCGACCTGTCCACTTGTTTGTGGATGATATGGTGTTGCTACACGATGTCTGACTCCATACTTAGATAGTAATTTGTCAAATATTTTCGAAATGAAATGCGAGCCACCGTCACTAATGACAAGTCTAGGCACACCAAATCTTGGAAAGATTATATTCTTGAAAAGCTTAATTACTACTCGTGTGTCATTTGTAGGAGAAGCTATAGCCTCAATCCATTTTGAAACATAATCGACAGCTACGAGTATGTACTTATTACCGAAAGATGATGGGAATGGTCCCATGAAATCTATTCCCTAGACGTCAAAGACTTCTACTTCTAATATTCCTCTTTGAGGCATTTCATCTCTTCTTGAAATATTATCGGTGCGTTGACACCGATCGCAATTTATAATAGGGATGTGGACATCTTTCCATAGATTAGGCCAAAATAGGCCGGCTTGTAAGATTTTTGCACAAGTCTTGGAAGTGCTTGCATGTCCACCATAAGGAGATGAATGACAATGAGCAATGATATCTTCTATTTCTTCTTCGGGAATACATCGACGGAAGATTCCGTCAGGTCCTCTTTTAAACAATAATGGTTTGTCCCAATAGTAATGCTTGAGATTGTGGAAGAATTTCTTTTTCTGCTGATAGGTTAAGTCCGGTGGAAGTGCTTCTGCAGCTAAGTAGTTGACAATGTCAGCGTACCATGGCAGTCCTACGGTTGTTTGGATTGTTTCCACGGTTTTTGGTTCATCTATATCTAACTGGACTGGGTCGCTCCCTACTTGTGCTATCAGCTGTTCATACGGAAAATCGTCGTTAATCGGCACTTGTTCGGGTTTAATACCTTCTATTCTAGATAAATGGTCCGCTACGACGTTTTCAGTACCTTTCTTATCTTTGATTTCGAGATCAAACTCTTGTAAGAGTAAGATCCATCTCAAGAGTCTTGGTTTAGCATCTTTTTTGGTTAATAGATATCTGATAGCAGCGTGGTCTGTGTAGATGATTATTTTCGCTCCCACTAGGTAGGAACGGAATTTATCAAGCGCAAAGACAACTGCTAACAATTCTTTTTCAGTAGTGGTGTAGTTCATCTGAGCAGAATCTAAGGTTCTACTGGCATAGTAAATTGCGTGAAGTTTCTTGTCCTTCCTTTGTCCTAGAACTGCGCCTACAGCATAGTCACTCGCATCGCACATGATTTCGAAAGGTAATCTCCAGTCAGGTGGTTACATGATTGGTGCGGTGATGAGGGCTGTTTTTAGAGTTTCGAATGCTTTAAGACAATCTTTATTGAATATGAATTCAGCGTCTTTCATTAATAAACCGGTAAGAGGTTTAGTGATTTTCGAGAAATCTTTGATGAATCGTCGGTAGAAACCGGCGTGTCCTAAAAAGCTTCGTATTTCTCGAACGGTCTTAGGGGGTTGAAGATCTTTTATGACTTCTATCTTAGCTTTATCAACTTCAATTCCCTTATCAGATATAACGTGTCCTAGTACGATTCCTTCTCTGACCATAAAATGACATTTCTCCCAGTTAAGAACGAGGTTTACTTTTACACATCTTTCTAATACCATTTCTAAATTCGACAGACATCCTTCAAAACTTTGCCCGCATACAGAGAAGTCGTCCATGAATACTTCCATGATGTTATCTATGAAATCTGCGAAGATTGACATCATACATCTTTGAAAGGTTGCAGGAGCGTTACACAATCCAAAGGGCATTCGTCAATAAGAGAACGTTCCATAAGGGCATGTGAATGTAGTCTTCTCTTGATCATCTGGGTGAATCGGGATTTGGAAAAATCCTGAGTAACCATCTAGATAACAGAAGTACGAGTGTTTGGCTAATCATTCTAACATTTGATCTATAAAAGGTAGTGGGAAATGATATTTTCGAGTGGCTTTGTTTAGTTTTCGATAGTCGATGCACACTCTATGTCCGGTCACTACTCTTTGTGATATCGATTCTCCTTTAGCGTTTTTCACAACAGTGATACCTCCTTTCTTTGGTACTACATGTACTGGACTAACCCATTGACTATCAGAGATTGGATATATTATTCCAGCGTCTAGTAGTTTCTTAACTTCTTCTTTTACTACAATGTTAAGGATTGGGTTAATTCTTCTTTGAGATTCTCTGGAGGTTTTGCAATCTTCTTCTAACATAATACGATGCATACAGATTGAAGGACATATTCCTTTGAGATCAGATATGTTATATCCTAATGCAGTTGGGTATTTCTTTAAGACATCTAAAAGTTTCTTCGTTTCAATTGTTCCTAAACTGGAATTGATTATAACTGGTCTTGTACATTCAGTGTCTAGGAATTCGTATCTTAGGTTCTTAGGTAAGGTTTTTAACTCTAATGTAGGTTTCTTCTTACTTGGCATGGGATCCGGTGTAAGTGCTAAACTTTCGCTTAGACTATCATCCTGATACGGTTCACGCCAATTGTCATCTTCGAAAATCGGAGGGATTTGAACTTTCATAATTTCAGAATAAGTAGTTTCTTTCATTTCCATCTCTCTTACACATTCGTCAATGACATCCAATAAATAGCATGTGTCCTCTATAGCTGGTGATTGTAAGAATTGTGTTAAAATAAATTCAACTTTCTCTTCACCTACTTCAAAGGTTAGCTTTCCTTTCTTTACGTCTATAATAGCTCCGGCGGTAGCTAAGAATGGTCTTCCTAGTATGATAGGTGTAGTGGAGTCTTCAGAGATGTCCATGATTATAAAATCAGTAGGAATGTAGAATTGTCCTATACGTACTGGGACATTTTCTAGTATGCCTACAGGATATTTAATAGAGCGGTCGGCTAGTTGAACAAACATTTTAGTTGGTCTTAGGTCTTCCATGTCTAGCCTTTTGCAAATTGTTAAGGGCATAACACTGATACTGGCTCCTAAATCGCATAGAGCTTTGTCAATGACGAATTTTCCAATTACACAGGGTATAGAGAAACTACCTGGATCTTTTAACTTAGGAGGCATATTGTTTTGAATTATTGCGCTACACTCAGCAGTAAGTGTAACGGTTCCGTTATCCTCTATCTTCTTCTTATTGGATAAGATTTCCTTTAGAAATTTAGCATACGAGGGCATTTTAGTGATAGCTTCTGTAAACGGAATAGTAATATTCAACTGTTTCAGAAGTTCAACAAATTTCTTAAACTGGCCCATCGTCTTGGAATTTGTTAATCTCTGAGGGTACGGAATTGGTGGTTTATAAGGTGGTGGAGGCACATAAGGCTTTTCTTTCTCCACTTCCTCTTGATTATTATCTTCCTTTTCTTCTGGTCCATTCTCCTTTTCAGTCGGCTTATCTTGCTTTTGGTACATGGTTGGATTGTCAAGTCTTGGATCGGCAGGTCCGTCAAGTTCCTTGCCACTTCTTAGTATCACAGCATTGGCCTGTCCTTTTGGATTAGGTTGGGGTTGTCCAGAAAATACTCCAGCTGGTGCAGCGGTAGGTGCTTGTTGTTGAGCTACTCGGGAAATTTGAGTTTCAAGCATTTTGTTATGTGTAGCTAACGCATCTACCTTGCTCACTAATTGCTTAATCTGCTCACTAGTGTGTATGTTTTGATTTAAAAATTCCTTGTTTGTCTGAGATTAGGTAGCTATGAAGTTCTCCATCATTAACTCAAGGTTTGATTTTCTAGGTACATTAGGAGCAGCCTTTTGATATCCTGGTGGTGTAGCTGGTACTTGACCTGGTGTGTATAAAGCATTGTTATTCTTATAAGAGAAGTTCGGATGGTTCTTCCAACCTGGGTTGTATGTGTTCGAGTACGGGTTTCCTTGAGCATAATTCACTTGATCTGTGGGAATTCCTGCTAATAGTTGACAATCAGGGACAACATGTCCTGGAACTCCACATAACTCACAGTTAGGTGTTACCGCAGCCACGGTGGCTGTTGGTGTTATGGCCAAGTTGTCGATCTTTTGGTTAAGTTGGTCAAACTTTGCATTGACTTGGTCCATACTACTCACTTCGTACATACCTCCTTTTGTTGGTTTCTCAGTTGCGACTCTCTCGTTTCCCCATTGGTAATGATTTTGAGCCATACTTTCGATAAGTGCATAAGCATCATTATATTCTTTGTCCATTAGTGCGCCGCCTACGGCAGCGTTAATCATCATTCTTGTATTGTACAAGAGTCCATTGTAGAAAGTATGGATGACCATCCATTCTACTAATCCGTGATGTGGACAAAGTCTCAGCATATCTTTGTAGCGTTCCCAAGCTTCAAAAAGTGACTCGTTTTCCTTTTGCTTAAATTCGTTGATTTGAGCTCTTAGCATAGCTGTCTTACTAGGTGGGAAATATCTTGTCAAGAAGACTCTCTTTAGTTCCTCCCACGTAGTTACTAAATTCGAGGGTAGAGATTGAAGCCAGGCTCTCGCTCTGTCTCGAAGTGAGAAAGGAAAAAGGCGTAATCTAATAGCTTCTTGGGTAACTCCATTAGCTTTTACAGTATCTGCGTACTGCACAAATATCGAAAGATGAAGGTTCGGATCCTCAGTAGGATTTCCGGCAAATTGGTTTTGTTGCACGGCTGATATCAGCGAAGGTTTCAATTCGAAATCGTTTCGGTTGATAGCCGGCGCAACAATGTTGGAATGCGGCTCCGCTTGTGAAGTGTAAACACCCCAAATTTGCCCTCACCCATTCACACCCTGGCTTGTGATCATTTCATATGCATAAACACAATCATATCATCTCACATCTCATTTTTGATTCACTGCATTGGTTCTGAGTCATTTGCATCTAGGGTTTGTGATCTGAGCAACCTCAGGGCATCTTGAGCCACTCCAAAGGCCACTAATCAACTCAAAGGGGTCCATGTGTGTTCTTATGTCATATTCCATCTCCTCAAAGCCAAAATTGCAGAGGAATCACAAGAACTAGGGTTTGAGTGGATGCAGAGCCAGGATGAACTGCATAGTTGACCTAAGATTAGGGTTTTGGTTTCAGAGGCCATAACTCCAAATTTTTTGGTCATTCTTGTTTCCATTGGTCTCTATATGGTATAGGGAGTATGCATATCAATTTTCATGAAGAAATTCCATGGGGAAGTCATCTGATCAAGGGTTGACTTTTCAGACAAGTCAGTGCAAAATCAGGGCATCTGAGGCCCCCAATGACCCAACCAATGGGTGATCTTCATCATTTTGAGTGTATATGATCTTTATTTGATCATGGAAGAAGGTTGAAGTTCATAAAAATCAAGAATTTAGGGTTTTTGCAAATGTTGACTTTTTGGGCATAGTTGACTTTTTCAAGAATGCATCATTTTAGGTCATTTTTCAAGCCTTGATTCTTGATCCAAAAATGCTTCAAATGGAAAAACTTTGGTCATGAAAGTTGTAGATCTCATTTTTCCCTTTTCAAAAAGTACAAGAACATGATCAAACTCTTCTTGAATCAAAAGTTATGGCAATGCAAAGTTGGCTAAAATCATTGATTTTCAAGGCATGCCCTAAGTGAGAATTTTGCAAAATCTTGGACCAATGCATATTGCAGCCTCTAATTCATTTCAAACCAGCACATAAACTTTCTCTAAGTCCTAAAAATCAGAAATGAACTAAGAATGCCCATGGTTTTATGTTTGGTTGGACAAAAAAGGTCACATGTGAACAAAAAGTCACAAGTTGCAAAACTCATGATCATGCTTCCTCCTACTTGCAGCCTTGGATGCTGAGCTTTGCTAGCCTCTCACCTCACCTTGCTGCACCAGAACCAGCCCATGTACTTGCCTAGATCATGAGCCATACCTCTCTTACACATTATTTGACTTTTTGCAAAAGGTAACTTACCAATCAATAAAGGGCATGTCTTGTCAACTGACCAATGAGAGAGAGTTATGTGGACAATTTGCAAGCTAGACATAACACAAGGCAAGGCTGAAACATCCTCATTCATCACATCCACAAAATCACCTCATCTTGCAACTTGCTTCGAATCTGCCTCCACAGCTTGAAAACACTCAAACCATCTTCACTAATCAACTCACCTTGCTCCATAGACCACAAAGCACCAAGAACACAGGCCTGAAACCAACCACAAAGCCACTTCACCATTTTCATCTCAGCCTGCATTTTCCTTCGAATCTCCCTCCACAAACCTCAAACACAAGAACAAACTCCACCAACAATCTCCACTCACCTCACTGACCAGAAACCACCCTTTGTTTTGGCCTGAAACACCCTGTATCTCAGATACGATTTTCACCCTCCCTTGGTCAGAGCTGCTGCAAACTCACTCAGGAGGTTGCTTAAACTCCAACTAAGCATCCAAAGCTTCAAAGGTGGACCATTGGGACCAGATTGAGCCAAAGGATCATCCAAAGAGCTCCTGAATCAAGAGCTCCATCTCAGGTGACACCATGAACTTTTTTTCCAGAACTTATTTCTCTTGTTAAAATCTTGTTGTGCATGTTACATTGATCATTGGGATCTCTTTACTTTTGAAAATAAGCCAGAAATGAGCATGTTATGTTGTTCTGAAAGTTTGACCTAGAAATTTCATTGCTTCGATTCTTGTTTGTGCGTGAGTTTAAATGTGATTTGATGCTGGATTCGTGTTTAGGATGAGTGGAAGATGATTTCTGGAGAGTTAGAGCTCTTAAAATGGCCTAGGGAGAGAGATTGATTTTGGGGATGGCCGGAGAAGACGACCGGAACACTGTTCCGGTCGCCTGAATGTCATTAGGGCACAATTAGGGCTTAATCAGTGTAATTAGCAAGTTTGAATTTGAGCCGTGAGATGTGGCGGGTAGTCAATGCGCGCGCTGGCCAGTTTAAATCTCCACCATAGGATCTGTTGACTTCCAATTAATTCAGATTTAATTCATTTATTTTCTTTTCTTTTTCTTTTGTTTTGCATAATTATTTAAAAATAGTTAAAAATTCTTAAAAATTATGAAACTTTTTCCTAAAAGTTTTATTAATTTTTAAGACCCAAAAACATTTTTATCTTATTTTTTATCATTAAAAAAGTATTTTTAAATATTTAAAAGATTATTTTTAATTGATTAATGGAAATTAATTAATTAAAAATACCTTTAGGTATTTAAAAATTACAAAAAAATTCATGAAATGTTCTAAGACATTTAGAAACATTGTCCAACCTTCAAACCAAATTTCTTTTTTGATCTTGATGCATTTTGAGGATTTTTCATTGAATTAAATCATTTTTTATGCATTAATTTGATCATAAGTTTAAAAATTCATCTCTGCCTATTGGAGAAGGTTGAGACATTGATTCTTCTTGCATTGTTTTGTGTTTGGCATGTAGTTTCTAGGGTAAAATGGCCATGATTTGATCTTGTATTTTCCAATTGTTTGGCATTTCTTTTGTTTAGGAACCCTAAAAAACCCTAATAACTTAGAAAATTCATATCTTGAGATTGGTTAAGAGTTGGGAATTCCCCTTTGGGCAGTGGTTCATTATAGGTTTAGGGTTTCTTTGGGCAGCATTTTCCATTTTTTATCTTGGGGTTTGTTTCTGTTTTGGGTTTTTGTTTGTTGTTTGATTCATAAACCCTAATTTGGGCTTCCATATGCATCCATTTTGCATTCTCTTGCATAACATGACTTGCCTTTGCATTTTGTGCATTCTTGTGATCCATTTGACATCATAAGACATATTGAAAGCATGTTTGATCATTGCATCATGTATTTGCCATATTGTATGCCATGTGCACTTCATAACTTTTCATGTATGTCCATGGTTCCTAACTTGCTTCATTTGCATTCATGAACTTGTATGATCATTTCCATGTGCTGCCTCATGTTTGTAGCATCTCATAGAATCATTAGCATCATGTATATGCTTCTGGTTTTGTTTCTCATCATGTCATCTCATCCCATTTTGCATTGCATTGCATTCCTTTTCTAACTTTTCAGGTGGTAAGTAACTTTGAGAAGTGAATTTGCCTTCACTTCTCATAACTTCTCTTCATCTATTTTATGCATCCATTGCTGCATTTTTGTTTGTGTTTGAGTTTGAGCTTGCTCATTCTTCTTCTTCCTCTTACTTTCTTTCTTCAAGTGACTTGACTTCTTGAATGAAGCAAGCCACTTTGCTTCTCCTGATCTTGTTCATCTGCTTCCTGGTGGTTCTTCTGAAGATTTCTCTTGAAAACCTCACAAACCTTAGGGACAACCAAGCATGACAATGATTAGGGTTTTGATTAGTTTCCCCTCTTAGTCTTACCTTTGTGTCTCTTTTGAGTCATCTCTTCTCACCTCATAATCAGGGACTAAACCCTAAAGGCTTTAAGGCTTTGTGATTAAGCTTATGCCTGCATCCTTCTCTTAGGATGGAGTGTATAATTTTAATCCTAAGTGTTAAACCCTTAATGTGTTTAAATCTCTTAATCAATTCACTTAATAAGTATCAAGACATCACACTTGTAACTTGGGCCTTGCATTAGGGTTCTAATTCTTCCTTAATTGGTTAAGAAGGACTAACCCTAGTATTAATGGACAAGTCCCCCTCAAGTTGTCTTACAAATCATAAAACTCACTTCATCATCATATCATTAAATAAAATCCATCTAATAAAGGTTTGTTTTGTCATGAGTTTAATCCCTAATCATGGATTAAGTTGAGGAGTTTTCCTCAGCTTAAACATTCTCATCTATTATCCTTCTATTAGGATGGTGTAATGAGTCTGTTTAATCCTTGATTATGGCTTAACCTCATTACTCAACACTAAACAAAAAAACCCACAAAAACATCTAAGTAATCAACAGGTAGGTTAATGATCTTAATCCTACTCCATGGTGATTAAGTGTGAGAAGCTGACTTCACACTTAAGGTATTCTCATTACCCCTAATCAGAGGGAAGATGTGATGAGTTTACTAAATCCATTGGTTTAGACTTAAGCTCATTAACTTATGACAAAATCCAAAAACAATAAAAGACTGAAAACACAAAAACAAACAATAATCGTCTCCTCCGGGATTCTTTTCTCATCTCATTCACTCACAAACGAGAACTTGCTTCTTCCGTCAGATGTAAGACAGTTTGCACCTGAGCCAGACAGGTCATACACTTGAGCATGGACAAGTAAGCAGTTCACAAGTCAATTTATCTTTCAGTCTCTTTGGGTCGAACTACGGTGTTCTGACTTCCTCATTGCACGAGAGGATACGTAGGCATAACTTAACAGTTATCGAACAAAAGTCTCTGTACATTCCCCCTCCTTCTAGCCTCATTCTTTTAGCCTCATGATCTTGAGCATTTCACTCCTTTCTCACACTGACGCTTTCACACTTCACATCACTTATATACTTTTACACTGACACCTGTATATCCTTTTCCAGCTCTTGTATACACAGATTGCACTGACACTACCCCTTTAAAACACAAATCTTTTAAGCGTGGATCCCGTCGAGTACGGCGGACAATCTGGGTGCTAATACCTTCCCAGGTTGTAACCAACCCCCTTTCTCAGTCTCTCTGGTTCGCAACCGTCTTATCCATCTTTTTCTAGGCCTATGCAGCATTGCCTTTCCTTCGGGATAAAAATGCCTAGCTGGCGACTCTATTCATTCTCCAGTGAGTTCACGGCTGTGTGTTCTCATTGTTCCCTTCGCCGACCGTTCGCGTCTGTACCTTCATATGATCCATTTTCATTTGTCGGGAGCGACATGAAGGACTAGCGTAATACTTTAGTGGATGATTTGGTTCTTCAGCCATCTCTGCGTCCTTCGATGTTCCAACTGGTTTAGGTGGATCAACTTGAAGATCTGGAATGTTGTATTTTCGTTGGTATTCGAATATTCGTCTTCTTAAATGTAAGAAGTGTTCTAATTCTTGGACTGGAGGTTGCAAGTCTTCGCCTTGAGAGCGAGTACTTGGCATACAGTCGGTAAATTAGATTAGGGAAAATAAGTTGTTACCTTAGTCTAGACAGTGCTACTCTAATATTGCACTAGTGACTAAATCAAGGTCCCCGGTAACGGCGCCAAAAACTTGATGGGGCGAAGACGCGATATGTGTCTAGCAGTATCTGAACTGCAAGCACACAGCCTATCGAAGTAATATAAAAGATTGTCGAACCCACAGGGACTTTGTAATCACTCTAGTGCTAGAAGGTCTGCTAGTTTAGCTGAGGCGGAAATTTGTCACGATTATGGTTTTAAAGATTAAAAACGGGAATTAAATTTAGTTTAAGGAAATAATGAGAAGGCGGTCGGTATGTAATTATATTAACCTATGCGGGTCAATCTAACCTAAGCTTATAAAGATGGTTCACTTAAATTATCCTGTAGAGATTACCAGTTTAAATACCCTCGACTCACACTCTCGTGGTCTTATCTCAGATCTTACTCCTAAAGCCCTATGCCTGCTCTCGCTAGCCCATAAGTGTTTAGAAAATAATTTTTGAAAACTTAATAAGTCTAATTCATTTTAAAGCGCTCTCGCTGTATTTAAATCAAATGCCTAACTTTAGCTATCCAGTTAAAATCTCACACTCTCGTGGTCTCGACCTAACCTATTTCACTTTTCTTACTCTCGTAACAAAAAGATTAATTTTAATTATAAAAAGCCACAGCCAGAATATAAGTTCTTAATTATTTTTAGCTTAGATTCGATTTAACCGTTTTGGTTTAGTTTATTACATACCGACTAATTAATTTAGCTACTCATTTTTATTATACCAACAGACAGATGCAGAAATAAATAAATAAATATTAAAGCATACATTATATAATAATAATATCTTAACATAAATAAATAAATAAACTTAATATAAATTATAAAATAAAAACCTGGATAATTAAATTCTTAAACTCCTTCTTCCACAAATTGGCAAGCTCGGAGCGTCGGAATTGGAATCGAAATACAATAAACAAATTCGGAGGCTAAAAAGAAATTAATTGAAATAACAATTTCCTAATGTTGGAAATTGTTATTGAATTGGGTTGGAAATAAAAACAGAAAACACAACAAGAACAAGGCTGGAAAAGTAAAAGGGTTCAAGAAAAAATATGGCAGATCTTCTGCGTGAAAATCAAAATAAAACTCTGTAGTTTTTAATTTGCATCTTGGGTATTTATAGCAGTGGAAATTGGCAGTTGAATTGGTGGCAAGCGTGGGCTTCGTTCCGTTTGAGAAGATCCAGCAAAAAAGTAGCGTACTGGGTTGCTTCAGTTGAGGAAAACCAGGAGTCCTCGAAGACTCGTTGCACGTCTTCATGAATAACTTCAAATAAATTAAATACACTTTCCTTGTCACGTTCGTGACATGGGCGTAACGGTCAGATTCTTCAATTTAAGCGCGTCACGATCGTGATAAGGTTGTGACGATCGTGAGACCTCAAAGTAGCGTGTCACGGTCGTGAGGAAGTTGTGACGACCGTGAGTGCAACAAAAATTGCAGACTTAGCAGAATTGTTCTCTTCATCTTCTTTTCATGCTAGATTTGGTTCATTTGATCTTTTTCTCATAATTTAGCTCTAGACATGTTATACCTGCAATGTGACATAAAAAACTCGAACAATTGAGAGTTAATAGGATCAATGTGCGATAAAATGGACTAAAAACATAGTAATAATGTGATACGATTTCTCGTTATCAATGATCAAAAATTCTCCGAATTGACCAAAGTCAAACATGAAAGTTGGAGAGTAAGGGCTGCCATTTTTAAAAAGTACAAGTGTGTTTTCACCGGATTTACCAATCTCCCTCTAGCCCATTCGAAAATTGTGCATCCTAGGGGTATTTTTCAACTTTCCAAAAGTGCATCATGTGCAAGAAGGCTCCAATCTTGATTTTTGTGAATTGGTTCAGGCCCAAACTTGTTTCTAACTTGAAATACATTGCATAAGAGGCATTTTGCTCCAAAAAAATAGTCATTTTCATACACTTTTGAAGACTCCCTCCAAAACATGCCAATTTGCAAAATTCATGAAACAAGTGTGAGGGTTTGATCTAAGGGCCAGGAGTGAATGGATCTGGACCAAGGGTGGAGATTGAAACTTGCACATGCTGAGAGGCCCAAGGAATCATGAGGGAAGCATGCATATTCCACCAAGTGCACAATTTGCATATTCACACTTTTCTCATTCAATTTTCGTGCACTTTTCATCACACTTTCAGCACTCACTCTAAACATCATTCCAAAGAGAATAGAGCAAAAACCCAGATCTGAATCTCTCTCATTCTCTCATTCTCAACCTTCTTGAATTCTTGCATTTTGCTTCATATCTCTCCATTCCTTTACATTCTCCACAAATCTCTTCCATATTCTTGATCAGTGAATCATCTAGATCAAGAATCATCCACTCATTCAAGCTTAGAACACAGAATTGGAGGTTCACCATTTCAAAGCCTCTTGTGTTGAAATCTCAGATCTACACCATTTCAAGTCCTTAGATGCATTTATTTTGCATCTAAGGAGTAAGAGGAGTGATTTGCATGGATTATCTGGTTTTCTATTTAACCAATTCGAGATCTCCATCTCAGGTATGGCTTGAAACTTTTTGTTCTGGAAATGGAATTTTATTGTTGATTTGTGTTCCTTGTTCTTCCCTGATCATGCTGCACTTCGTAGATTTGATTTTAGTGCATTATATCATAAGTTATGAGCATTTAAAGTTTGATGATCAATGTTGTTTTGCTTCGATCCGGCCGATCCTTTGAGTTTTAGCTATTTTTGATGTCATATTTGGATTCAGTGATGTTGAGTTAGTCAATTTGGACTATTGGTTTGCATTATTTGATGAATTTTTGCCTCTGGTTTGGTCTCCTGTGCCGGAGTTCTAGCTCCGATCACCGAAATTTGTCTTGTGAGGTCCATTGAAGAAGAAACACAGCAGCCATCAGATCTACAATCCTAGGCCTCACAGCGCGCCACGTGGCCTTTTTTTCCCTTCCAAATTCATATTAAAATCCAATGGCAGCGCGTCTGGCTACCACCTCATTTAATGAGGTGCGTCATCTCAGTCATTAGATAGATCCAGCGCCCCTCATTATTTTCCAGTATTTCTTTATTTTATTCAATTTAATTCCACCATAAGCTCCATAAGTCATGCGCGTCTGGGCTTCCTGCCATTTGCTTTTCGCACCCCAACAGTATTCCAGCCCAATCATTTACACGTCCAGCACTTACTTATCACACCCTCC
Organism: Lathyrus aphaca; assembly: GCA_963966055.1. Lineage (NCBI taxonomy): Eukaryota > Viridiplantae > Streptophyta > Magnoliopsida > Fabales > Fabaceae > Lathyrus > Lathyrus aphaca. Next base: position 407,314,267 of record OZ014521.1, on the reverse strand, counting down.
ATCAATTCCTTTATTTTCTTTTCTTCATTTATTTTTCTTATTTTCAGTTTCCATTTTAATTCTTATAAAATACTTCTAATCACCTAAAAATTCCAAAAAAAATCATGGACCTTCTTTTGTGTCTCTAATATTTTGTCATATTTTTATTTTATTTTTTTCATTGATCCACGTGCCAGAATTAATTTCTCTTTGTACATAGCTTCTTTTTAAGCCTTTCTTGACCAGTCTGCCTTGTTCATTTTCCATAGTCTTCAATATTTTGAGTTTTGATCCCATTTTTTTTTGCTTTGTGTTCCTAAGATCTGGTACTTTCCATGTGATTTTTCCCTGAAGTTTTAGAAATTTATTTCTTGAGTCTTGGTCTGGTAACTTGTGATGTAAGTTTTCTGTCCTAACTTGTGCTCTTGCATCCATTTGACCTAATTTACTTCTGAATCTTTGCAAATCCTTTTGGCTAGTTGATATAACATGTTTGAGGACCATTTGGTTCCAGTTGTGGAATTTTTATGTGGCTGGTTGATTTATTGTGGATTTTATCTTGAACCTTGTCCCGTTTTGCTTCCTTTGAACCTTTAAGCCTCTCATAAGCCTAAAAAAGCACTTGTGCCCATTTCTTCTTCTCATTTGGGGTTCCTTTGGGGTGTGGGTACCTTCCTGGTCCTAGGATAGGTCCTGTGTCTTCTGAATTTTTGAGTTTGCTTCTTCTTTAAGTCATTTGATTCTTTAAGTGTTTTAACTTCATCTTTTGGTTTCTCTTGCTCCCATTTGGCATTGTTTGGTCTTGTATCTTGTTCCTCTTCATCTTGCTGGCTTCCTAATCCATTATTCATCTCATTTTGGTTCCGGTTGTGAACTTTGTGTTCATGTTTTGTGCATTTGGCTTTGCATATTTCATAAGTGTGCATTTGTTTTCATATGTATTCATGTTGCATCCTTTTGAGTCATAAGTCTCTTATCCTCATTTCTTTGAGTTGCATTTGCATTGTGAATTTGTTCATATCATGTCACTTCTGATTGTGTGATGATAGCATGTTATCTTGCGCAGTTTGTTTCATTTATGTGCATACTAACCTTGCAGGGGCTATGGTAAGTGTGAGATGTGGGAATTGAGTTCCACATCTCCAATTCTCATCTTCCTCTTATGTTTATGTTACTAACCCTTTGTTGTTGGGCTTAGGCCTTTCTCATCCCTTCTTCTATCTTCTTCTTCTCTTCTTCATTAGGGTAGAAACCTCACTAACCCTTAGGACATCCATGCATGTTAACACTTAGGATTGTTTTAGTCCCCCTTTAGAATTTTTCCTTTGAGATACTTTTGGTTCTTCTTCTCTTATCATCTCATAATTCTAAAAAACACTTTAATAAATTTGAAGTGATGCATTGATCCATAGCCTTATTCCATGAGGTATGCTTGTAGTCTTCCCATCTTGGGATAGTACATGTTTACCTTGTGATGCACAAGTCTGATCAAGGCATCTTCTTCATAAAAGAAAAGCATAAAAAACACTTCTTCATCTGTAAATAATCAAAACACTTAATAAGTAAACAAGTTAGTGATCCTAAGCCCTAATCTTTGGGTTCAAGTTTTGGGGATCTTCTCCTTACTTGAGTGTGCTTGTTCTATTATTCCATCTTGGAATGTAGTGACAAGTGCACATTCCATTGATGAGAGCTTGAGTTCACTTCCTTGTGACACACTCATAAAAGCCTCTAAAAAAACAAAAACAAACAATAAGCGTCTTTCCTTCGGGAATTCTTTTCTCATCTCATTCGCTCCGTACGCGAACTTGCTCCTACTTGTCACTTTGCAAGACGGTTACGCACTCGTCGTTCGAGTCTGCAACACCTGAGCAATGGCATAGGCAGTTCAAGCCTTAATTCACAAGCAATTTCCTTTTAGTACCCCTAGTTAGGGGAACTACGACGTCTCTGATCCTCATTATCCTGATGAGGTACGTAGGCAGCAGGGTAGGGCCCGTTCGAGCACAATCTTTATTTTCCCTACATTTTTTCCTTTTGTTTTATTATTCCAGTTCCAGTTTCATTTCATTTTCTTTTCTTTTGCTGCAGTTTTCATACCCTCACCCTTTGAAACAGTTTTCTTTGCAAGCGCGGATCCCGTCGGGTACGGCGGACGATCTGGGTGCTAATACCTTCCCAGGTCGTAACCGACTCCCGAGCTCAGTCTCTTTGGTTCTTAGGACCTGTGTCATTCCTCTTTCTTTCTTCTGGTTTGTGCAGCATTACCATTCCCTCTCTTCGGGATAAAAATGCCTGGCTGGCGACTCTATTCTTTTTCCGTGCCACTTCCGCGTTTGTACCAGGATGGAAATCTGGGGAGCGACAATACCAAAAGCAAACAATAATCGTCTCCTTCGGGATTCATTTCTCATCTCATTCACTCATAAACGAGAACTTGTTTCTTCCGCCTAATGCAAGACAGTTTGAACCTGAGCCAGACAGGTCATACACTTGAGCATAGACAAGAAATCAGTTAACCAGTCAATTTATCTTTCAGTCTCTTTGAGTCAAACTACAGTGTTCTGACTTCCTCATTGCACAAGAGGATACGTAGGCATAACTTAACTGTTATCAAACAAAAGTCTATGTCTCTTCCTCCTCTTCAGCATTATTCTTTAAGCCTCATTCTTGAGCATTTCATTTCACTTTCTTGCACTGACACTTGTATATGCTTTTCCAGCTTTTTGCACACAGATATCACAGATACTACCCCTTTAAACACAAGCTTTCAAGCGTGGATCCCATTGAGTACGACGAACAATCTGGGTGCTAATACCTTCCCAGGTTGTAACCAACCCCCTTTCTCAATTTCTCTGGTTCGCGACCGTCTTGTCCATATCTTTCCAGGTTTATGCAGCATTACCTTTCCTTCGGGATAAAAATTCCTAGCTGGCGACTCTTTTCAGTTCATCTTTTCCTCCTTTCGCCAACCGTTCGCATCTGTACCCCTTCTGACCCTGTGTCATCAGGTGGGAGCGACAGCTTTGCGACTCTGCTGGGGAACCTTATACTGCAACCAGGGCTTCTGGTTCTTTTTGTGGGTTCCTCCTAGCGCTTGTTTGATTTGTGTTTACTGGGGGTGTTATGTGCTATTTGTGTTTATTTATTTGCTTTATTTATTGCTTTATGTACAACATTATTTACTGCTTTCTTTACAATTTTTTATACATCATACTGTCATTATCATTGCTGGATCTGGTTTCTGTTTTGGTGGGTGGGTGTCGCTCCCGGGATTTTCATCCTAGTACAAACGCGAAAGTGGCGCGGAAAGGTTAGAGTCGCCAGCCAGACATTTTTATCCCAAAGGAATGGGAAAGGTAATGTTGCACAAACCTAAGGAAGAAGGAAAAGGACGAGGCCTTGCGAACCAAAGATCTGGATACGGGAGTCGGTTACGAATTGAGAAGGTATTAGCACCCCAATCCGTCCACCGTACTCGACGGGATCCACGCTTATAAGACTGTTTTCAAAGGGTGAGAAATAATATGCTGTTTAACTGAAAGAATAGCTATCTGGAATGAAATGGAAATGAGGAAAGAAATGGAATTGGAAAATGGGAATGAAGGGGGAAAATGTAGGGAAAATAAAGATTGTGCTCGAATGGGCCCTACCCCACTGCCTACGTACCTCATCGGGATAAATGAGGATCAGAGACGCCGTAGTTCGTCTAACTAAGGCTTACACTTGTTTGTGGTTTTTAGGATGACGCTGCCATAGCTCTAGCTCAGGTGTTACCGGCTCTGACTCGAGGGTGTTTACCGTATCGCTGTTTGAACTGTCGAGACAAGTCATGTTCGTCCGAAAAGAGTATGAGATGAGAAAAGAAAACGTGACTTCTTGGTTTGTTGTTTTTTAGAAGAAATGTTTTGAATTTGTGTTTGTTGAATGTACAACACTAAAGACTATGACACAAGAGCGAATACTTTCCAAGATCGCCCCCAATGGAACGTTTGTAAAGCATCCTAGAAGAGTGAAGGAGACCTCCACTAATCATTTCCCGTATAGCTTAAGGCTCGTGGCGCATTGTACACCTTTTCCTTTATTAAGTGTTTTTGATTTTCTTTTAAGATGAGAAGAGAGACTCAAGTTATAAAAGGAAAAATTCTAAGGGGGACTAGACTTACCCTAAGTTAGTTTGAATTCATGGATAACCTATGGTTAGTGAGGTTTGCAATTAAAATCTACCTAAGAGATATAAGAGATATAAGACTAAACATGCAAGTAAAAGAAGTTAGTAATGAGCAATATGGTCCTCCTAGGTCATGGTAGGTAAAAACGTGAATGAAATGTAAATGGGATGAAACAATGGATCGGGTGGGTCGGTTGCGTGGTGCTAAGACGCACGACTTATGGTGTGAAACATACAAGGCTTGCCTTTGGTTGAAGGGAGTGGCACGATGGTAATCGAGGAACCCTATAGTTACATGCGACTTTATTTATTTATTTGAAAATATACTCGACGTTGGATCGAGCCTTTTATTTATTTTTGAGATTTTCGTTTTCTAACGATTTCGTTTTATCTTTTCTAACCCTAATTAAGTAAATTATACAAGCATACAAGTATTACACTATTACATCACAAAGTACACAAAGTATAAAACACAATTGAGGCACAAAAATATCCAAGTCCATAAGCCAATCCTTGAACACATACCTTGCACAAAAACAAATAGTTAGTGAATGATATGAAGCATGAATATGCATAATTTGATGGAATGATTTAAAATGACGAAAAATATTAAAAGTCATGGAAAAAATGTGAAATTAAATTCCTAAGGTCTTAAACCTGATTATGACACTATGCTAAAAAATCTCTTAGAAATTCTAATCCTAACTAAGGCAAATGGTCACCTAATCCTACGTAAAATTCAATCACAAATTTACACAAATTATACTACCCAAAACAATAGAAAAAATGTCCTAAAAATTCACCAAAAAATATTCTAGGTACTTTAACTTGTCCTTTAATCATAGCAAAAAGAATGGGCAGAAAATATTGTGGGAAGTGGTAAAAATAAATTGTACAAATTTATATGTCCAAATGAAAATTCGATTAAAGCCAATTAAAATCAAAAATCGAATTATAATTAAAAAATTATTATATTCAGAAAATAAAAATTGGGAAGACTTCTAAATTGCCTTAATACTCTACTGTAATTTTTGTGAATTTTTATTAAATGTTTTCATATTTTTTTATGAATTAAATTGAAATGACATAAAAAATTAGAAATTAAGGAGAAAAAGAATTGGAGGGGGTTGTAAAATGAATATCTCTTAAGTTAAACTGCCAACTGGGCCGCATATGGGGGTGAGAATAGCAGCGCAAGGCCCAACAGCATTGCCTGAATTTTCTTCTTTAACCAAAATAATCAAGATAATTGACTTGAGATTAATGTGGATTAAAGACCTTTTTATGGCAAGTTAACTCGTATTAATAATCCCCATTATTACTAACCCAAGATTAGACTGATTTACCTTATAACCTTTGATTACCCTAATTAAACATAATCATAAAGATTAAAAGTCATATTTTTATGGTGATTTAAGGTCTTGATTATCATTTAAACAAATTAACTTAATATTAATTATAAAGAAACAAAACATATGCTAACCTAAGAATCAAAACTAATAAACATAAAAACACTCTCCCTCACGCCTCTCCTCTCTCTCTCATGCTCATCGTCTTCCTCCCTACAGGAAACCCTAGCCGCCGCAGCTTCTGCCCTCTCAAACCTATCACCGCCGCAGTCTCCTTCACCAACACTCTCTCTCAAAAATTCTCACCATGCTCTCTCTTTCTCTCAACATGTTCTCTCTTTCTCTCAAACCCTAAGTTCATCCTCTACAACTTCTCACCTCCAAATCAACCTAGACGGCGCCGCCACCGTGAATCTATTGAAGAAGACGACGCCCCCCCCCCCTTTCTCAATCATCCTAAATCTCATCTTTACCCTCAACATCCGAATCCTCAACCTTCCAATCTCAAACCCTAAATCCGAATCCTTCCCCCAAATCAAACCTCGTGATTCTCCTTTGTTCGAATTTAGGGATTCTTGCTGCTTACAGATATTCGAAAGCTTTAAGTCAAGAATCGGCTCACCTGTGGGACGAACGAGACTCAGGTGAAAGCTTTGCGTAAATCCCTCTTCGATCCACTTCCTTTCTTTGCTTCTGTTGATGATTTTGTTATGCCCTTGATGAATCTTCGAGGAGGATTAACGTCGTGTTAATGTTGATGTGCAGGTCAGGATGATTTGCTGATGAAGGTCGTGATGTCGTCGTTGTAGATCAGAGCTGATTTATTGCTTGTTGAAGTGGTGGGTTCGTGAAAGTTTTTGACATTGATATATTGATGAAGACTGTGGATGATAACGTTCTTGATACAGCTTCACTAACCTGTGCAATTTCGTATTGATTTCGCAGGTTGTTGCGGTAGGCTATGCGGACCAATGATGAAGATGGAAAAGATGCTGATAAAGAATGTTGAAGGAGCTTTTGTTGTGCGGTATTGAATCATCCGCATATGAGGTTGAAGAAATCCTTAAATCTTCTTCGTTTGCATTGTTGTCACATTCGCGAATTCGATGAACTTGATTGCCCAATCAGATTCACGGTTTGTTCTTGATTTTGCAGGACATAGTTGTGAAATTGGAAGAAGATTCAGATAGGATGAAGGTTTGTTTCATTGGATATTGGAGAAGATAGATGAAGGCTTTTCGATTTCGATTGGGCTAGTAACTATGCAGGGGAGTTTGAAGGATTGGTGTTGGAAACGGTTTTGAAGGCTGAGTTGACAAGAGAGTTGTGTAGAGGATCATGAAAACAGAAAGAAAGAAAGGTTTAATGGAGAAAAGGAGATCGGTAATGGAGGAGATGTTTGAAACTGGAAGAACAATGGAAAGTCAGAGTCTTCGTGGAAAAGTGAAGAGTAATCCAGCCTCTTCACCAATCTGCAACACTTGGTTTTATAGAAAATGCTCAATGGAGATTCTTGAGGTAAGAAAATCTATTATGATTTCAGTTACAACTTTCTGTTATAAGTATAACCGAATTTCTGTTAGCATTCCTTCCCCCTTTTATCAACTGTGAATTGGAGAAATCTCCCTTGAGATTGCAGGATCTAATTTGATATCATGAGGTGATTCGGATTGCCGCCGTTTGATTGAAGTCTGAAAATTAATTATAGTTTGTTAGGATTCCTTATAACCGAAATTATTTATATTGAACTTTTTCCATCTCCTGAGATTTTTATCCTTTATTTCTTTTTAACATTTCGGTGCCTATTGCCGCGGTGCCTGCGTTTTGAGAACTATAGCCTCGCGTCCAGCCTTACAATCTTGTGCGTATGTTTTGCAGGTGCTGGCTTTTGGGTTTAGCTGTGTTTCTTTTCTCAGAGCTGATGGAGAGGTGGGATTCAGAGATTAATACGGCTGAAATCGGTGGTGGATGAAGCCTTAGATTCGTAGACGAATTTCTTTCTCTTTTTCCTTCATGTAAAATTCGTTTCTTTTGTCATGGGCTTGGCTGGAAAAAGCTTCTTTTTTTTTGTGTTTTCGTTAACAGTTATAAACTGTTTGAAAATGACTTGTTTTTTTTTCATTCTATAAGGGAATTGAATAAAAATTATACCATAACTTTGAGCAACAATTATGTTGTGAACTCACTGAACATACACATACTGAATATGTTGATCCAATGCTGACTGAACATGTTGACCCAATGCTTTGGCAACTATAGAATTTGAATAGCACAGACAACTTAATCGCTCCTCGGTTCATCTTTCTTGATTCATTAATTATGTACCATTTTCTCTCATATACTCCTGCTTGTGACTATAACCTCTATATTGAAATTACTTTTCTCTTTGCATGCGAAATTCCTTTATTTTATTGTATCTCGAAACTTTTAGGAATATAACATAGACATCCTAAAAACAATTCTTCAATCCATCGAGTTAGTCACTAAATTATTACATTTCTCTTTCGCGAATCCTTTCACAGACGATAATGCCATTACTAGCGTGCACTTTTCCTTTAATATTTGGCCAAAAGCAAAAATGATCCCTTAAGACCGTGAGATGCACCCTTGAAACAAAAAAAAATATAGAAGAAATGAAAGACTTGCAACCCATATAGACCGATAATGACTCTAACCTTGTTTCTCGGCGCGAACTTCCAAAGGTTTTAGGATTAAGCTCACTATTCTTTGAAGTAATTGCAGAATCAATATCGTGATATTAGGCTATTTACGCACAACATTTCCCCTCACAGATATGAGGAAAGTTTCCACTGTGATGTAGTATAATGGATCTTGGATGCCTTGCATTTGGTCGTGGACAAGTGAATGAATATGCCTTATTTTTGCACTTACAACTTGTCTGCTGTCTTCCGCATAGATGAACCTTTAAAGAACAAAGGATTATGTTTCAAGACTTCGATTCAAATCCTTAACTCGATGCAACCCAACTTCGATTCAAATCCTCGATGCAAATCAAACTCGTATACCCAATAGCAAATAAATAATAGTCTTAACCAACCCGAATTCTTAAGTCATATCTTATATCATAGCTCAAAATTTTACAACACATCAAACCACTAGAATTCCCACCCCTGAATCTGATGATCAAGTGGAAATGATATGAATGACTGCAAACATGACTTACTGCCATTCATATGAAAGATTGTGCAAATTCTCAATGCCATGACTGCGAGGCATAACATTAGCTAGTAATAATAAGAGGGCAAATTTTGGGGTGTTACAGCTGCCCCTATTCAATCACTGTAGACTTGAATGGATGACAGCAGTTGCTTTCAGACGTTTGAAGTATGCAGGGATTGAATACTAGGAACAACCAGAAAATTTGCACTCTTTGGCAAAGGATTCGGGAAATAAACTCAACCGAACGAACTTTGCTTGGATATAATTATGATGGTAAGAATCATAACCGGGGGATGCCTTTTGGGTGATATCAGAGGACTACTGACTTGCCACAATGCAAATGGACTTTGATAGGCTGCAACAACGCCTTAATGGTGTATTATTGGGCGGAGTTTAGACGAATTACGACTTGCCACACTGTGGGTGGACTTGGGATAAGTTGCCACGCTGCGGGTGAACTTTGGAAATTGCCACGCTGTGGGTGGACTTGTGATATGATGCCACCCTGTGGATGGACTTTCGCCAATCTGCGGTTGGACATCAAAATACTTTGCCACACTGCGGGTGTACTTTGGAAATTGCCACGCTGTGGGTGGACTTTAAAGGTTTGCCACACTGCGGGTGGACTTTGAAATCTGCCACCCGAAGATGGACTTTGGCCAGTCTGCGGCTGGACTTCACAATACTTTTGCCACACTGCGGGTGGACTCTTTGCTCACTACGAGAGACTTTTGCTCACTACGGGAGGCTTTTGCCCACTGCGGGGGACTTTAGAGATTTGCCACACTGCGGGTGGTCTTCTGCTCACTACGGGAGACTTTTGCTCACTACGGGAGGCTTTTGCCCACTGCAGGGGACTTTAGAGATTTTCCACACTGCGGGTGGTCTTTTGCTCACTACGGGAGACTTTTGCTCACTACGGGAGGCTTTTGCCCACTGCGGGGGACTTTAGAGATTTGCCACACTACGGGTGGTCTTTTGCTCACTACGGGAGACTTTTGCTCACTACGGGAGGCTTTTGCCCACTGCGGGGGACTTTAGAGATTTGCCACACTGCGGGTGGTCTTTTGCTCACTACGGGAGACTTTTGCTCACTACGGGAGGCTTTTGCCCACTGCGGGGGACTTTAGAGATTTGCCACACTGCGGGTGGACTTTGGAAATTTGCCACACTGCGGGTGGACTTTGAAATCTGCCACCCGAAGATGGACTTTGGCCAGTCTGCGGCTGGTCTTTGCATATGTTGAATTGCACGGCATGTTGCCCCATGACACTGGGGATATTATGTCTTGAGTATTGTTACTGAACTGGTATGAATGTAAAAGAAATTCCTGACGCGGAAGTAATAAGACTTTGCTAACTCTGTGGGGAAACACAATGATCGCGTATTCGATCCCAAGAAGTCCTGTGGGGATAACATCTCTGTCGGAGAAGAGCGTGAATAATTCATCTGTCCCGAATTATCACCTTTGCCAAAAATAAATTGGACTTTTTAGATTTGAGGGCCGTGCCCGGAGATACCTCGACTATTGGGGATTATCCACTCTTATGGATCTGCTGTGGAGGAGAATGATTTATCTGAAATCTTGAATAGGAATTGCCTTGGATCTGTTGAGGAACCGAGATCAAGGAATCCATCTGAAGGAAAAAAAAAACTTATGACTTTAGTGAGGATAGATTTTATTTGCCTGTTGGAGATGACAACACCGAGACACGTCCTGCTGAGGAGGGAAGATTTCAGGTTGTCTCGTACTGGGGATCAGTTGCTTCCGTATGGATTTTACCTCAAGAGGATTTTACAAAAGACTAGGTGTCTTTAAACTCTTAGGTATCATAACAACTGCATGAACTGGTGTAACAAACTTGCTGGGGAGGTAACCATTGCCAATGCGGATGAGTTTGTATCTGTCAGAAGTGCTGAACGAGATAGTTGGCTTGACAAGTGCCCACGGGTCTGTCTTTGGGAAAGAATGAACTCTCGTGCTATTGGGGTGGCCTGCCCCAGTATGAGTATTTGAATAACTTTGCACCTGACTGACTGATCTTTGGTCTTGGAGAGATTTGAATCTCGAGGTGATTGCCCCAGTTTGACTGAGGTTTGAAGATATTGCTCGACTTAACTGCCCCGGATTGGCTCAGTACTCTAATTTTGAAGAGATTACTCGACGTGACTGCCCTGGATTGGCTGGCTCTTACCATGACTAATTGGGCAAGTCCCTGCTCAATGAAGCTTTATTCGGAAAAGTGCACCTCGATGTGACAGTCTTTCAGAAGTTTTAGACTCCTCAACCTGGCAAGCTTGAGCTTCTGGATTGAATTTCCGCATGTGACCCATTTATGATGCTCAACAAATGTATGCGAGTGAGAAAATGTTTATTCTTAGAATGAAAATTCTAATTCAACAAAACATGTTAATCTTGAAGTTTTGAAAATGGATCGTTAACCTTCGTGAGCGAATCACTGGTTAAGATACGACCTTTATTTGAGTGAAAGTATGTACATGCGATACCAACAAACGTCTTTTAGCACCACTCATAGGAGTCAGGAACGCGGTCTCGTGGTAGTACGCTCTCAAATTAACCATGTTTCAGTTAGGACTTTTAAGGGTTGTATCGTGGCCTGGTTCACGGTTATAGAAACAAAGGATATAGGCTCGAAGTTTATTTGTGCCCACCCACTCTTCGTGATGTTCTCCATTCCTACATTCAGCTAGTTTTCACAAGCATTCACCTTTCATAAGGGTTTCGTGTTGATTGAGGAACCATTGCTGCTATTAGTTCAAGCACCGATCAGGATATTGTTGAGAGTTAGTCACTCCTCTATCTTTCGTGTCTGTGTCACACGACTTTGTTCCCATTTTGAGGATCTTTCTTGTGTAATCCTTCTCGTCTTTCGCTTTTGCGTTATTTTGCTTATCCCTAACTTTTGCCTGGACTGATTCTTGTGAATCTTTGATTGTGGAGTCCAGCGGGATGCCCTAACTTTTGCCTAAGTCGCTTGTTTTCAAGTTTCGACTTAGCGGGCCTTTTCTTTTCTTTTTTTTTTCTCTTTTGCACTTTGGACAAGTCGCGTGACATTGTTTGTCTTGATTGCTTCGCGAGGGCTGTGACTGCCTCATTCTTTGGTCGACGAAGGATAACCATTGTGGTTTTCAATCTTTGGACCTTTTGACTTGGATAACCATTGTGGTCTTGGGTCTTTAGACCTCTTGATTAGCATAGCAGAATGCAACGGATCTTCAAATACACTTCTTTATGAAAGTCTGAACGCTTGGTCTGACTAGCTGACGTCTACCCTGCCCCTGGGTTACATGTGAGGGTTTTTTCATGTGAAGAGAAACTCCTACTTCAAGGCTCAAAGGGGTTAGCAAGGGTCTATCTTCCTTATATCTCCAGTGTTTAAGGATTTGAAACAAAGCCTGTACATCGTCAACAGGGCCTTACTCGAGAGCATACAATTCAGAGATATTGCGTTTTTGTTTCGTCATTCTCCTTCATAGAATTTAAGCATGACAATTGGTATTGCGCTGTACACATGCAAGATTATAAAGGAATGCAAATGAATTTACTTCAAGAAAAAACATGTGAGTTTTATTATTGCTAACATTCAAAAGCAAACAAATTTCATACATGTAGACAAATGTTTAGCATATAAAAGAAACTACAAATGGAAATGCAGTAAAGAAACTGAATATTGTCGTAGTTGGGGAGGCTTGGCTCCGTCTGGACTCGTCAGTCTTGGATACTTTCAACGATCAATCACAGACTTGTAATCTTCAATTTGCAGCCGTATACCTAACCATGGCAGTGATACTTCCTCTTCTTGCTATTCTGACTCTGACACGAGACGTCTGAAGAAAAGAGTGAAGCTGGGGAGTAAAGTTGCCCCATAAGGTTGCTCGGAAAGACCTGGCGATCTTTTGCCTACGTATCTCCATTGACTGATGACCAATGAAGAATCAGAGCGACGTAGTTCCCCTCAATAGGGATGAAAATGAACAATGAATAAAAGCAAACACATAAATGCCATCACTGAGAGTATTTGAATACTGCTGGCTCTATTTGCTTCATGAATACCTTGGTGTCCTAGATGTTTAACTTGAAGACTTCAGCTTAACATGGACCATCTGGTAGAATAACCGTGACACTGGTTCCGTCGTGATTTGGCATCAAATTCTGGAGTACCTTTGGATGAGGAGAAAAAATGATTGTCTTGGACTCAATTAGGTCTTGTACCTTGTTCTGAAAAGCCCAACATTTCTCAATACTGTGCCCCTGGGCACCCGAATGGAACTCGCACCTGGAATTAAGATCAAAATTTGGTGGTAGATTATCAGCAGAAGGAGCTCTCATGGTACGAAGCTCAACCAAGTTCAACTTCAGAAGTTCTTGAAGCAATATAGCATATGGACATGGGATGGGATCAAGTTTGCGGTACCTCGCTCTTGTTCTTTCCTGAAACAGTCTTTGTACCTGTTGTTGCTGACCCTGTGGTCGTGATTGAAAACTTCGTTGTTGACACTGCGTTGGACGCCTGACATGTCCCTGTACTTTCTTACTCGTATTTGGCCGAGGAGTGAATGGAGATTGTTGATGCAGCCCCTTTGAAGACTTGGACTGAGCAATGACTCTAGAAGAAGGAAAGTTGACCACTTCTTTTGTATTCCTGCATGCTGAAGAAGGAGTTAGCTCGTGACACTCAATCGATCCCATTTTGATCAGTTGTGGACATAATTCAGCATAAGACATGGGTATCGGATCAATAACCCTTTCTTGAACTTGTTGATGACGGGTTGCTAGCAATGGAGGAGTTATAGATGAAATCGGTTGAAGTATTTCTCCTGGAAACCAAGGCGTAGCAGCTGAGGAGGATCCCTGACAAGGAAAGAAAGTGCTCATTTCTTTGGTGACGATTGGTATAGGGTCATTTAGTTCACATGTGGAGTTGGTTCCTATCTGATGCTCTTCCCGACTGCCGAGTGGCGATTGCTGTAGAGGAAATCCATTTAAAGAACCCTGATTTATTGGACATCCCAAAGAGATGGGAGAAGCATGACCTTCTGTTTGAAAAGCAGACACACATATACTTTCCTTTTTCGACATAGCATTCATGATTCCTGTAAGCAGCTTTATCTGAGTCTTCATCAAGTTGAATTCCTCTCTCAACAATTTCTGATCCTGGGACAACGCTCGAATGTCCACTACAACATGCCCCAGTTGGGCCTTCATCTCAGTCACCTCCGCTCGGAGTTGTTCCATGTCTAAACCTTGACAGTCGTGTTTCAAACTGGCCATTCTGTAGAGAAACCAAGTCAGGATAAGAAGCTGCCCCTGAATACCTGTCAAAAATGCAAGGATGTATGCAAATGTCATGTTCAGTTATTTCTAAGGAATCCATCTGTTTTGATCCAAGTTTTAATTCAGAAGAAAATCCGACATAATCCAGATATGGGATCCTTAGAAGTAACTGAACATGTATGCTAAAATGCCATGATGTCATGTATGCAACTGGCATGTGGTCAGCGGTCTGACGCTGGTGTGGATCAGATAACCAAGTGTTGGTGAAGATCATGATATCAGTATCTCTGTGCAGAAGTTCCAGAATTCTCAAACAAGTATCATATAGGACCAGATCATAACACGGAGTAATACTGGCACAAGCGGGTATGTTGGAAGTTTTTAGGGTTCCTGCAAACCTGTAAACCCCTCCCAATCTCACGGGTGTGCTACTACGGGTCAACATCACGGACTCTCAAAGCCGAATAGCAATAATACGTTCACCATTTCCGAGAAACGGCTCATGACCAAATCAGGGAATCGGTTTGGCCTTATGTACTACTCAGGGAGGCCTCAGCTGAATTCCGGAAAAACAAGCATCCCTCATAAGTTCCCGGCTTCAAGCACTGAAGTCGAGAAACAATAGTACATTCATCCCGAAGGGTACAATACTACCGTCATACGACCAGTTGCTTTAACCAGGTTCCTACGAGAGAACAAGGTCATCCTATGCGATTTCCTAGTGGGCCCTCGGGTGCGAATGGGTTTGCCACGAAATGTGGTCTGCCACTGTCACCACTAGAGAGGGTTGTTTCCACTAAGGTCCTCGATGATCGGTTCCCAGTGTTAGCAGCTCAGGTGGGAACATTCTATGGTCTGCCTAGGCAGTATAGAACATATCCCAAGAGAGCCTGATCTGGGTGTGGGACTCGTGAAAACTACACGTGCTCAAGACCACGCAAGCCACACGACTGCCCACTCTAAATCCTATGTGTATACTCAAGCCGGGTACTTGGCTTATCTCACAATAATCCCATCCCGCCAAGGAAAACCAGAACAGCCAGTACAATATATGCCAGTATATGCGACAGTAAAGTAAAGTGCAGAAAGCTGTAAATAAAGTTGTAAAGGAAAGCGATAAACTGCAAATAACAGTAAAGCTAAACTAAAGCATAACAGCAAATGAATAAGCACCCAAAGAAAACAGAAACAGACAAGCGCTAGGATTGACTCTCAAAGGGGAAATTAGAACTTCTAAAAGTCCCCAGCAGAGTCGCCAGCTGTCGCTCCCGGGATTTTCATCCTAGTACAAACGCGAAAGTGGCGCGGAAAGGTTAGAGTCGCCAGCCAGACATTTTTATCCCAAAGGAATGGGAAAGGTAATGTTGCACAAACCTAAGGAAGAAGGAAAAGGACGAGGCCTTGCGAACCAAAGATCTGGATACGGGAGTCGGTTACGAATTGAGAAGGTATTAGCACCCCAATCCGTCCGCCGTACTCGACGGGATCCACGCTTATAAGACTGTTTTCAAAGGGTGAGAAATAATATGCTGTTTAACTGAAAGAATAGCTATCTGGAATGAAATGGAAATGAGGAAAGAAATGGAATTGGAAAATGGGAATGAAGGGGGAAAATGTAGGGAAAATAAAGATTGTGCTCGAATGGGCCCTACCCCACTGCCTACGTACCTCATCGGGATAAATGAGGATCAGAGACGCCGTAGTTCGTCTAACTAAGGCTTACACTTGTTTGTGGTTTTTAGGATGACGCTGCCATAGCTCTAGCTCAGGTGTTACCGGCTCTGACTCGAGGGTGTTTATCGTATCGCTGTTTGAACTGTCGAGACAAGTCATGTTCGTCCGAAAAGAGTATGAGATGAGAAAAGAAAACGTGACTTCTTGGTTTGTTGTTTTTTAGAAGAAATGTTTTGAATTTGTGTTTGTTGAATGTACAACACTAAAGACTATGACACAAGAGCGAATACTTTCCAAGATCGCCCCCAATGGAACGTTTGTAAAGCATCCTAGAAGAGTGAAGGAGACCTCCACTAATCATTTCCCGTATAGCTTAAGGCTCGTGGCGCATTGTACACCTTTTCCTTTATTAAGTGTTTTTGATTTTCTTTTAAGATGAGAAGAGAGACTCAAGTTATAAAAGGAAAAATTCTAAGGGGGACTAGACTTACCCTAAGTTAGTTTGAATTCATGGATAACCTATGGTTAGTGAGGTTTGCAATTAAAATCTACCTAAGAGATATAAGAGATATAAGACTAAACATGCAAGTAAAAGAAGTTAGTAATGAGCAATATGGTCCTCCTAGGTCATGGTAGGTAAAAACGTGAATGAAATGTAAATGGGATGAAACAATGGATCGGGTGGGTCAGTTGCGTGGTGCTAAGACGCACGACTTATGGTGTGAAACATACAAGGCTTGCCTTTGGTTGAAGGGAGTGGCACGATGGTAATCGAGGAACCCTATAGTTACATGCGACTTTATTTATTTATTTGAAAATATACTCGACGTTGGATCGAGCCTTTTATTTATTTTTGAGATTTTCGTTTTCTAACGATTTCGTTTTATCTTTTCTAACCCTAATTAAGTAAATTATACAAGCATACAAGTATTACACTATTACATCACAAAGTACACAAAGTATAAAACACAATTGAGGCACAAAAATATCCAAGTCCATAAGCCAATCCTTGAACACATACCTTGCACAAAAACAAATAGTTAGTGAATGATATGAAGCATGAATATGCATAATTTGATGGAATGATTTAAAATGACGAAAAATATTAAAAGTCATGGAAAAAATGTGAAATTAAATTCCTAAGGTCTTAAACCTGATTATGACACTATGCTAAAAAATCTCTTAGAAATTCTAATCCTAACTAAGGCAAATGGTCACCTAATCCTACGTAAAATTCAATCACAAATTTACACAAATTATACTACCCAAAACAATAGAAAAAATGTCCTAAAAATTCACCAAAAAATATTCTAGGTACTTTAACTTGTCCTTTAATCATAACAAAAAGAATGGGCAGAAAATATTGTGGGAAGTGGTAAAAATAAATTGTACAAATTTATATGTCCAAATGAAAATTCGATTAAAGCCAATTAAAATCAAAAATCGAATTATAATTGAAAAATTATTATATTCAGAAAATAAAAATTGGGAAGACTTCTAAATTGCCTTAATACTCTACTGTAATTTTTGTGAATTTTTATTAAATGTTTTCATATTTTTTTATGAATTAAATTGAAATGACATAAAAAATTAGAAATTAAGGAGAAAAAGAATTGGAGGGGGTTGTAAAATGAATATCTCTTAAGTTAAATTGCCAACTGGGCCGCATATGGGGGTGAGAATAGCAGGGCGCAAGGCCCAACAGCATTGCCTGAATTTTCTTCTTTAACCAAAATAATCAAGATAATTGACTTGAGATTAATGTGGATTAAAGACCTTTTTATGGCAAGTTAACTCGTATTAATAATCCCCATTATTACTAACCCAAGATTAGACTGATTTACCTTATAACCTTTGATTACCCTAATTAAACATAATCATAAAGATTAAAAGTCATATTTTTATGGTGATTTAAGGTCTTGATTATCATTTAAACAAATTAACTTAATATTAATTATAAAGAAACAAAACATATGCTAACCTAAGAATCAAAACTAATAAACATAAAAACACTCTCCCTCACGCCTCTCCTCTCTCTCTCTCATGCTCATCGTCTTCCTCCCTACAGGAAACCCTAGCCGCCGCAGCTTCTGCCCTCTCAAACCTATCACCGCCGCAGTCTCCTTCACCAACACTCTCTCTCAAAAATTCTCACCATGCTCTCTCTTTCTCTCAACATGTTCTCTCTTTCTCTCAAACCCTAAGTTCATCCTCTACAACTTCTCACCTCCGAATCAACCTAGACGGCGCCGCCACCGTGAATCTATTGAAGAAGACGACGCCCCCCCCCCCCCCTTTCTCAATCATCCTAAATCTCATCTTTACCCTCAACATCCGAATCCTCAACCTTCCAATCTCAAACCCTAAATCCGAATCCTTCCCCCAAATCAAACCTCGTGATTCTCCTTTGTTCGAATTTAGGGATTCTTGCTGCTTACAGATATTCGAAAGCTTTAAGTCAAGAATCGGCTCACCTGTGGGACGAACGAGACTCAGGTGAAAGCTTTGGGTAAATCCCTCTTCGATCCACTTCCTTTCTTTGCTTCTGTTGATGATTTTGTTATGCCCTTGATGAATCTTCGAGGAGGATTAACGTCGTGTTAATGTTGATGTGCAGGTCAGGATGATTTGCTGATGAAGGTCGTGATGTCGTCGTTGTAGATCAGAGCTGATTTATTGCTTGTTGAAGTGGTGGGTTCGTGAAAGTTTTTGACATTGATATATTGATGAAGACTGTGGATGATAACGTTCTTGATACAGCTTCACTAACCTGTGCAATTTCGTATTGATTTCGCAGGTTGTTACGGTAGGCTATGCGGACCAATGATGAAGATGGAAAAGATGCTGATAAAGAATGTTGAAGGAGCTTTTGTTGTGCGGTCTTGAATCATCCGCATATGAGGTTGAAGAAA
This sequence comes from Lathyrus aphaca, assembly GCA_963966055.1. Lineage (NCBI taxonomy): Eukaryota > Viridiplantae > Streptophyta > Magnoliopsida > Fabales > Fabaceae > Lathyrus > Lathyrus aphaca. The sequence goes on along the minus strand of OZ014521.1, from coordinate 407,295,706 downwards.
TCCTTAAATCTTCTTCGTTTGCATTGTTGTCACATTCGCGAATTCGATGAACTTGATTGCCCAATCAGATTCACGGTTTGTTCTTGATTTTGCAGGACATAGTTGTGAAATTGGAAGAAGATTCAGATAGGATGAAGGTTTGTTTCATTGGATATTGGAGAAGATAGATGAAGGCTTTTCGATTTCGATTGGGCTAGTAACTATGCAGGGGAGTTTGAAGGATTGGTGTTGGAAACGGTTTTGAAGGCTGAGTTGACAAGAGATTTGTGTAGAGGATCATGAAAACAGAAAGAAAGAAAGGTTTAATGGAGAAAAGGAGATGGGTAATGGAGGAGATGTTTGAAACTGGAAGAACAATGGAAAGTCAGAGTCTTCGTGGAAAAGTGAATAGTAATCCCGCCTCTTCACCAATCTGCAACACTTGGTTTTATAGAAAATGCTCAATGGAGATTCTTGAGGTAAGAAAATCTATTATGATTTCAGTTACAACTTTCTGTTATAAGTATAACCGAATTTCTGTTAGCATTCCTTCCCCCTTTTATCAACTGTGAATTGGAGAAATCTCCCTTGAGATTGCAGGATCTAATTTGATATCATGAGGTGATTCGGATTGCCGCCGTTTGATTGAAGTCTGAAAATTAATTATAGTTTGTTAGGATTCCTTATAACCGAAATTATTTATATTGAACTTTTTCCATCTCCTGAGATTTTTATCCTTTATTTCTTTTTAACATTTCGGTGCCTATTGCCGCGGTGCCTGCGTTTTAAGAACTATAGCCTCGCGTCCAGCCTTACAATCTTGTGCGTATGTTTTGCAGGTGCTGGCTTTTGGGTTTAGCTGTGTTTCTTTTCTCAGAGCTGATGGAGAGGTGGGATTCAGAGATTAATACGGCTGAAATCGGTGGTGGATGAAGCCTTAGATTCGTAGACGAATTTCTTTCTCTTTTTCCTTCATGTAAAATTCGTTTCTTTTGTCATGGGCTTGGCTGGAAAAAGCTTCTTTTTTTTTGTGTTTTCGTTAACAGTTATAAACTGTTTGAAAATGACTTGTTTTTTTTTCATTCTATAAGGGAATTGAATAAAAATTATACCATAACTTTGAGCAACAATTATGTTGTGAACTCACTGAACATACACAGACTGAATATGTTGATCCAATGCTGACTGAACATGTTGACCCAATGCTTTGGCAACTATAGAATTTGAATAGCACAGACAACTTAATCGCTCCTCGGTTCATCTTTCTTGATTCATTAATTATGTACCATTTTCTCTCATATACTCCTGCTTGTGACTATAACCTCTATATTGAAATTACTTTTCTCTTTGCATGCGAAATTCCTTTATTTTATTGTATCTCGGAACTTTTAGGAATATAACATAGACAGCCTAAAAACAATTCTTCAATCCATCGAGTTAGTCACTAAATTATTACGTTTCTCTTTCGCGAATCCTTTCACAGACGACAATGCCATTACTAGCGTGCACTTTTCCTTTAATATTTGGCCAAAAGCAAAAATGATCCCTTAAGACCGTGAGATGCACCCTTGAAACAAAAAAAAAATATAGAAGAAATGAAAGACTTGCAACCCATATAGACCGATAATGACTCTAACCTTGTTTCTCGGCGCGAACTTCCAAAGGTTTTAGGATTAAGCTCACTATTCTTTGAAGTAATTGCAGAATCAATATCGTGATATTAGGCTATTTACGCACAACATTTCCCCTCACAGATATGAGGAAAGTTTCCACTGTGATGTAGTATAATGGATCTTGGATGCCTTGCATTTGGTCGTGGACAAGTGAATGAATATGCCTTATTTTTGCACTTACAACTTGTCCGCTGTCTTCCGCATAGATGAACCTTTAAAGAACAAAGGATTATGTTTCAAGACTTCGATTCAAATCCTTAACTCGATGCAACCCAACTTCGATTCAAATCCTCGATGCAAATCAAACTCGTATACCCAATAGCAAATAAATAATAGTCTTAACCAACCCGAATTCTTAAGTCATATCTTATATCATAGCTCAAAATTTTACAACACATCAAACCACTAGAATTCCCACCCCTGAATCTGATGATCAAGTGGAAATAATATGAATGACTGCAAACATGACTTACTGCCATTCATATGAAAGATTGTGCAAATTCTCAATGCCATGACTGCGAGGCATAACATTAGCTAGTAATAATAAGAGGGCAAATTTTGGGGTGTTACAGTGGGGTTCCACTGAGTGATTAAGGTCCTATACCTGGGACTTGAGTGACACCTAGGCTAGAGTGGTTCATGTTCTTTCCCATTCCATTTCGGCCTGGTGCGGGAATATGAAACACGGTTCAGATGTGGGTTTCTTCTTGAGAACTCTGTGCTACAGATTTCCTGTAGTGCTAGGGCTATCTGGGAAGCCTGCTAAGTCTGGATGGCCTTTATTTTGACCTTCAGAATCTGGGGTGAATTAGAGGAGGATCCTTTATGGTTATTGTAAACAATGTACCTCCGGGTTAGAAGTGTTTACACTTCTCATAACTGATCCAAGTCTGAGGATCCTTGTTTTAGAACATTACATGTGAGGGGGTTGGGTTGTTTACAGGTTTTGCAAGAACCCTTAGCCACATCATACCCTGTTACTGTCTTGATTAAGAATACTTCACTTTGGACAGTTCTTGTGATTAACCCTGGATATGTGACTCTTTATTTGAGTCCCCCACCTTGATTACTGGATTTCTGAACCTCCATCCGGATCTTTGAACATACATGGACCTTATATCAAGACAGATAATCAGATCCAGCTCTTGATCACAAACCCTTGCATATCATTTGCATATATCATCATTGCATCATTTACCATTTGTTTATTTGTTTTTCAGGGTATCCCTCATATCATATTTGGTTTGGTTTTGACCCCTTCTACTGCTTAGACCTCTGCTTCAGTTATCTTCTTCAGCATTTTCTTCAACTATCTCCTTCAGTATGTCAGAGACTTACCTGCATCAGTCTGTCAGAGATTTGCCTCCAGCTTTTCAGTCAGTGATCTTCATCAGCATTTGTCTTCAGCTTCTTCAGCACTCATGGATATTCCATGGAAAAGCAACATATCTTATCACTTTTTTGATCCCATATTGACTGGTATCAGGAAGGTCCAGTCTCTTATCACACCTAACCACATCCCACTGTTTAGAGAGCACTATGGGGGTATCTTGGACATGGTTATGGATCTTGATTCTTCTCAGAGAAGCATGATCCACACATGCTTGCAGTTTTATGACCCCCACTCAGATGCTTCACCTTTCCTGATTTCCAGATGGGGCCTCTGTTGGAAGATTTTTCCTTGTTGATTGGAGTACCTATCAGAAGGGGGATCCCCTTCAACCCAGAGATGACTGCTCCCAGAAGTGAAGAGATAGCAAGGGCATTGCACTTGGAGCTTGCCCTTATTGAGCAAAACATGACAACAAAAGCTGGGATTCCTAGTTTACACCTGGACTTCTTGATTTCTCAGGCCACCCTGAAGGCTGCAGTGGGAGAATGGAAGGCAGTCTGTGCACTTTTAGCCCTCAGCATATATGGGGCTATATTGTTTGCAGATGAGCCCAAATTTGTGAGTAAGAATGCCATCCATTTGTTCTTGCTGAGGAACCTAGTGCCTACATTGCTAGGGGATTTCTACTACTCCATCCACCAGAGAAATGAAAAGCAAAGGGGGAAGCTAGTTAGATGTTGTGCTCCCTTGTTCTACTCTTGGTTACTCAAACACCTGCCTAAATCAGATGCTTTCTTGAACCCACATCAGCAGAAGAATTGGGCCAAAAGATTCATTGCCTTAACATCAGATGATATCAGATGGTGCACCCAGAGCACCAAAGGCAAGGATATTATTACCAGTTGTGGGCAATACCCTAATGTGCCTCTAATAGGAGTAAAAGGTTGCATCAACTAAAACCCTTTACTGTTTAAGAGACAATTGTGATATGCCTTGGTTCATCCTCCCAGAGAACAAGATTTGACTGAGACTCTCCACTGTGAGATCCAATCTGGCTCTGCTATTGTCAGGCAAGCTGCCTGGGCTTGGGACAACATCCAGACCAAAGGGACAACCATCCTTGGAAGGTGTAACAATATTGCTTCAGCCCAGTACTCTGACTGGTCCCGTACTAGAGCTCAGATTACCAGGATGCCTTTCACCTTGGAAGACACACCTGGACCATCTACAGTACAGCCTGCAGCAACTGTTAGCCTGGAGGAATTTGAAAAGCTGAAAGAGAGGAATAATCAACTATCTGAGGCCCTGAAGAAGACTCTTTGGGAAAGCAATGACGGTCGTCTGGACATTGAAAGATTGGAAAGACTCAAGACTGAGCATCTGACCAAGATTGAAAGAACAGATGACTACATAAGAAAAGCAAGAGCCGGGGAACAAATATTGAAGAATGCCTGCAAGGAGGCCAAGATTCAGAAAGCTAGGGTTGAGCATTACCTGGAGGAAAGCCAGGCTAGGTGGATCAGGATCACCGAAGCCCGTGCACAAGAAGACCAGAGGATTCAGGCCAAGATTGAGCAGCTGGAGGCCAATGAGAAGAAGCAGCAGGAAGCTCTGTTGGCAGCTCAGAAGGAGGTATCATAATTGAAGCTCCGAGCAGGGTTAAAGAGATCAAAGGATCAGGACAAGCATAAGAAGCTGACTAATGCAATTGCTACCAGGAACCTCCTCATTAGGACCATTACAGAGCACCCAGCTAGTCCGGTGACTGAGGAACTCCTGAAGAAAGTCAGGGAATATGACTATGGATTGGATGTCTGGTCCTTTTGCTTGTATTTCTTTCTTTTGATGTACTTTTTCTTTTGATTGTTGTATTTTTAACCCACCATGGGCATGTATTGTAAACGGACTATGTATTTCCATCATTTGTAATATATTAGTTGTTTTATTTTTGTGGGCTTTCTCTCAACACCATCAAGCATCTCCTCGAGGTCTGGAAAGGTCAAAACCAAAGAACCAAACCGGATACCTTGGAAGACAAATAAGCATACTGCATTGCATACTAACATTTTCTTTGTTTTGTAGGTCTTTGTTTGTTATTTTGTTTCTCACTTTGTTGTGGTTTTAGGAAACATTGCTTGTCGCAGAGTGTTCCCTGTCAACCGTACACACCGGTACCCAACGCGAAACAACCTTCCAGGCATTCAGATGGATCAGGTACAGCAGGACCTGAATGAAGTAAGAAATCAAATGGCAAACGAAAGGGCCGAGATGAGAAACCAAATGACCCAATTTATGGATGTGATGAGTGGCTTGGCTCAAAGCCAGAAGAGGCTGAGAGAGCTGGTAGAAAGGCAGACACCTGAAGAGCCCCATCTTGGAACAGGAGGAACCAGCAATAATGAACGAGGACAGCCCCGTATCGACCCACCAGAATATGGGCCCCATTTGAATCCAGATGTTAATGGCACAAGGAATGTTCAAGGTAATACTGCTGGGGGCAGAATCCTGCTTGAGGACCCCCAAGAAGAACAGATCACAGTTATTGGGGCTGGGGATGAGGTGTATGACAGAAGGTTGGATGAGATTGCTGAAAAACTAAGGTCTTTGGAATCCCAGAATTCTTTAGGCTTTGACGTAATGGATATGGGGCTGGTAGATGGGGTGAGAATTCCCCACAAATTCAAACCCCTTGCTTTGAGAAATATAATGGTACCTCTTGCCCGCGTACTCATCTGCAATCTTTCTTAGGAAGACTCAAGGCTTATACCATGGACGAGAAGTTATGGATGTTCTATTTTGAGGACAACCTGATTGGGGCATCAAGAGAATGGTATTCGCATCTGACAAGGGCCTCTATAAGGTGTTGGAAAGACTTGGCCGGAGCCTTCATCCGGCAATACTAGTACAACCTAGACATGGCCCCCAATAGAACTCTTCTAATGGGCATGTCTCAGTCTTCAAGGGAATGCTTTCGGGATTATGCTCAGAGGTGGAGACAGTTTGCTGCTGCTGTCCAGCCACCCATGTCTGAACGGGAAATGGCTGACATGTTTATGAACACCTTGCAGGGAACTTATATTGATAGAATTGTTGCTTTCTCTTCCACCAGTTTTTCCGATGTAGTTATAGCTAGTGAGAGAATTGAGAGTCTTTTGAAAATGGGAAAAATCTCCGACAATGGTGCAAGTTCCTCCAACAACCCCAGAAAACCTTTTTCAGGACCCCGAAGGGCAGGTGAAACTAATGCCATCCATGCAGGCAGGGGCAGACCCCAGTATTCTCATAGATCAATAGCAGCCGTTACTATCCCGGCTCCAGTTCCACAACAACCACTTTTTCCACAACAACAACAACATCACTATCAGCAGCAATCTCATTTTCCGCAACAAAGAACTTACAGCAATAACAACAACAACCCACAACAGCGTCCCTTTCAATAGAGACCATCTCAAGCAAATAGAGTGGTTGACCCTATTCCTATGCCTTATGTTGCTTTACTGCCACAACTCCTGAAGCTTAACCTGGTTGAGTTAAGGACATTGGCTGCACCAGATTCTCTCAATCTCCCAAAGAATTATGATGCTAATGCCAGGTGTGCCTTTCATTCCAACGCACCTGGTCACAATACTGAGAAATGTAGAGCCTTGCAGATGAAGGTTCAAGATCTGGTCGATTCCAAAGCTCTCAATTTCACACCTCCTCCGAATGTTAACAGAAATCCTATGCCTAATCATGGTGGGCACAGGATTAATGCCATAGAAGAGGATCAACCATCTGCACTAATTGATAACGTTGCACAGATTAGAACACCGCCGACAGAAGTCAAAGCTCAGCTCTTAAGATGCGAAGTGTTCCCGGGCTGTGAGGCCTGCTGTGAATCGTGCAAAAATGCTATTAATGGTTGTGAGAGGATAAGGCTTAGCATAGATGGCCTTATCAGAGATGGAATTTTGCAAATTACCACAACGTCTCCTTCAACAACTCTTTCTTCAGCAACAATGGATTCTCCCACAACATCAACAATTCTTTCTTCAGCAACAACATATACTCCTACAACTGCAACAACTATCATACCCACTGATTCATCCACAACTCCGGCAATCACTTCGTCCATTATTTTAACAAACCAAAGTTCAGAAACACTTACTTCTACAACATCAACACCCATCTTATCAACGGAATCACCTACAACACCAACAAACACTAACGAAGATGTCTCAACGGTCATGATCTATTATGACCCGGCAATTGTTCATCCCAACAACAATTTTCAACAATAAACTGCAACACCTACTGTCAGATCTCCAGTCACAATCTATTACGACCCGCATACCATCACAATTCCTTCCGCTGCAGCAATCAGTCCAGTCACCATTACAATGCCTAGACCCGTTCCTTATGAAAGCAGTAATGCCATAGCTTGGCACTACGGCTCTGATCTCTACTGCGACAGAAAGAAGATCACTCTAGATTCATCAACCTCTTCACCACAAGTTGACAATGTTGGGGGAGGCGGAGGCTTCACCAGAAGCGGACGCCTTTTTGCCTTACAAACACCAAGGCCCAATGCTGAAGCAGAAGCTGCTGCTAAGGCAAAAGGGAAGAATGTGGTACTTGAAGAGCCAGCTGTTAAAGAAACTCCGAAGACGTCTTTTGAATAAGAGGTGGACGAGTTCATGAGAATAATAAAAAAGAGTGATTACAAGGTGGTGGACCAGCTTCATCAGACACCCTCCAAAATCTCTATATTATCATTGCTAATGTGTTTCTAAGCCCACAGGAATGCATTGTTGAAGGTCCTGCACACAACATATGTGCCGGAAGAGATTACGGTTAATTAGCTGGAAACAGTGGTTGCGAATGTTAACACCAGTCATGGACTGGGCTTCACAAATGTTGATTTAACGACAGAGGGACACAATCATAATAAGGCTTTACACATCACCTTAGAGTGCAAAGGTGATGTTCTTTCTCATGTACTGGTAGACACTAGGTCTTCACTCAATGTCCTCCCAAAGAAAGCCTTGGTGAAGCTGGAGTATGATGGTTTGGCATTACGTCCAAGTAACTTGGTGGTGAGAGCATTTGATGGCTCTAAGAGATCAGTGCTTGGAGAGATTGATCTACCTGTGTTGATTGGTCCACAGACCTTTAAAACTACCTTCTTCGTGATGGACATACATCCGGCCTACAACTGTTTGTTGGGTAGACCCTGGATTCACGCAGCTGGCGCTGTTACATCTACCCTTCACCAGAAGTTAAAATTTGAGTGGGAAGGCCAGATCATCACAATCTGCAGGGAGGAAGACATTTTCGTTAGCCAGCTGGCTACTTACAAGTATATAGAGATGGATGGGGAGATCCATGAGACTATGAGTCAAGGGTTTGAGGCCCTTAACATCAATGAAGCAACTGCTGTGTCTGGAACTTCCATCACTTCATATCAACAGACCCGGAAGGTTGTTGAGGAGGGTACCGCTCAAGGCTGGGACAAGTTGCTTCCAGTAGAAAAGAAAGAAGACAGATTCAGGTTGGGTTACAGACCAACTCGACAAGATCAACCAGAGGCTACAACGGAGCCCAAATTTGTCAGCGGGGGAATGCTTACCACGAATGCTGTGAACAGTCTGGAAGACGAGGAAGAAGACGAACGCAACCTGGAAAACTGGATACGTCCAAGGATCCCGGGGAACCAAGTCTCAAACTGGTCTTCCCAGGAAATTATAAGAGTTACTCCTGCAGAGTAATTATTATTTCCTGTCTTTAAGCATGCATCAAGACCTGCATCTTGCCCAAGATGTCAGGACTCATTTTGTAATCGGGTCATCTTGTATTTTGTGCAAATGATTAATTAATGAATATCAGGACATCTTTTGAAAACAAGTCTCTTTTTTCGCTCACTGTTTTTCATTTTTCATTTTTTGTACAAAAAATAAAATGGCAATGTTTTTCAAAATAATAACTTCATTTTCACTTTTTAAAAGCAAGATAAAATTGATCACTAAAATGAACCAATCTAAAGCCTTGCAGAGAGTGCCCTCCAGACTGCACCGACAACGGCACTGCTATGACTTCATATGAATTTAACAATCCGATTAATCAAGCCGATGAAGGGGTTGAGGAAGATTATGAGCTACCCGAAGAGCTAGCCAGACTGTTAAGACAAGAGGAGAAGGTTATTACTCCTCATCAGGAGGAAGTTGAGACAGTTAATCTTGGTACCGAAGAAGACTTGAAAGAAGTAAAGATCGGGGCCCGTCTGCAAGATTCAGTGAAGGAACAACTTATTGACATGCTGCGAGAGTACGTTGATGTCTTTGCTTGGTCTTATCAGGATATGCCAGGTCTGGATACCGACATTGTTATGCACAAGCTGCCACTAAAAGAAGATTGTCCTCCGGTAAAACAGAAGTTGCGCCGCACTCGCCCGGATATGGCCATGAAGATAAAAGAAGAGGTACAAAAACAGTGGGACGCCGGTTTCCTTGCTGTGACTAGTTACCCGTCGTGGGTTGCTAACATTGTACAAGTGCCTAAGAAAGATGGCAAGGTAAGGATGTGTGTGGACTACCGGGATCTGAATAGAGCTAGCCCGAAGGATGACTTCCCATTACTTCACATTGATGTATTGGTCGACAATACGGCTCAGTTCTCGGTATTCTCCTTCATGGATGGATTTTCAGGATATAATCAGATCAAGATGTCACCTGAAGACATGGAGAAGACGACTTTCATCACACCTTGGGGCACATTCTGTTATAAGGTAATGCCATTCGGGCTGAAGAATGCGGGTGCCACTTATCAACGGGCTATGGTAACATTATTCCATGACATGATCCACAAAGAAATTGAATGTTATGTGGATGACATGATTTCCAAGTCCCTCACTGAAGAAGACCACCTGGTAAATCTGTTGAAGCTATTCAAATGTCTGAGGAAGTACCAGTTGAAGCTAAACCCCAACAAATGCACATTCGGGGTATGTTCCGGTAAGCTGTTAGGGTTCATTGTAAGTGAAAGAGGAATTGAAGTTGACCCTGACAAAGTCAAAGCCATTCAAGAGATGCCTGCACCAAAGACTGAAAAAGAAGTTCGGGGGTTCTTAGGTAGATTGAACTACATTTCAAGGTTCATATCTCATCTTACTGCAACCTGTGAACCCCTGTTCAAGTTGTTGAGAAAAGAACAAATGGTCAGGAGGAATGAAGACTGCCAGAAGGCTTTTGACAAAATCAAGGGATACATACAAGAGTCTCCAATTCTTATGCCTCCAGTTGAAGGAAGACCTCTAATAATGTACCTGACAGTATTAGAAGGATCAATGGGGTGTGTGTTGGGCCAGCTTGACGAGTCTGGTCGAAAAGAGTATGCAATATACTACCTAAGCAAAAAGTTTACCGACTGTGAACAACGTTATTCACTGCTCGAGAAAACTTGTTGTGCCTTAGCGTGGTTTGCTCGCCGACTAAGGTAGTATATGTTGAACCACACTACTTTGTTGATCTCCAAGATGGATCCAGTCAAGTACATATTTGAGAAGCCAGCACTTACCGGAAGGGTTGCAAGATGGCAAATGATTCTGACAGAATATGACATTCAGTACACATCTCAAAAAGCCATCAAGGGCAGTGTACTGTCTGACTATCTGGCTGAGCCACCCATTGATGATTACCAGCCAATGAGATTTGACTTCCCTGATGAAGACATCATGTTCTTAAAAGCAAAAAATCACGAAGAGCCTGTTCACACTGAAGGGCCTGACCCAGAAGAAGAATGGACAATGATGTTTGATGGGGCTGTTAATATGAATGGTCGTGGAGTTGGTGCAATGCTTATTACACCCAAAGGAGTTCACATGCCTTTCTCGGCAAAGCTCACTTTTAACTGCACTAACAACGAAGCTGAATACGAAGCCTGTATCATGGGTCTTGAGGAAGCCATTGACCTCATGATCAAGACTTTAACTGTATTCGGAGATTCAGCTCTGGTAATCAATCAGACCAATGGTAAATGGTACACTCACCAAGAACATCTTATTCCATACCGGGATTATACGAGGAGATTACTGACTTTCTTCACAATAGTCAAACTTTAGTATATCCCTCGAGATGAAAATCAGTTTGCAGATGCTTTGGCTACCATTGACATGGTGCTTCTCAGATGTGTAGATAAGAAAGAGGCAGACTAGTTGATGCACGAGGTGCATGAAGGATCTTTCGGTACCCATGCTGGAGGACATGCAATGGCTAAAAAGTTGTTAAGATCAGGTTAATACTGGATCACAATGGATGCAGACTGTTGTGCATATGCCAAAAAGTGCCACAAATACCAGATCTATGCAGATAAGGTGCATGTGCCTCTGAATCCTTTGAATGTAATGTCTTCGCCTTGGCCCTTTGCCATGTGGGGCATTGACATGATTGGAAAGATTGAACCGACTGCTTCAAATGGCCACAAATTCATCCTGGTAGCCATTGATTACTTCACCAAATGGGTTGAAGCAGCTTCGTATGCAAATGTCACCAGGCAAGTGGTAGCCCAATTCCTGAAGAGAGACATCATTTGTCGGTATGGAGTGCCCGAGCGAATCATTACTGATAATGGTTCCAACTTGAACAACAAAATGATGGCAGAACTGTGTCGGGACTTCAAAATTCAACATCACAACTCTTCTCCTTACAAGCCAAAGATGAATGGCGTTGTTGAGGCAGCTAACAAGAACATCAAGAAGATTGTGCAAAAGATGGTGGTAACTTATAAAGACTGGCATGAAATGTTACCATTTGCCTTGCATGGGTATCGTACCTCAATCAGAACGTCCACTGGGGCAACACCGTATCAGCTTGTGTATGGTATGGAGGCAGTCCTACCTGTTGAAGTTGAATTACCCTCTTTACGGGTATTAATGGATGTCAAGTTGAATGAAGCAGAATGGGTCCGATCTCTGTACAATCAACTGAATCTGATTGAGGAAAAGAGATTAGCTACAATATGTCATGGGCAGTTATATCAGAAAAGAATGAAGAAAGCCTTCGATCAGAAAGTCAGGCTTCGGGAATACCAAGTAGGAGATCTTGTGCTGAAAAGGTTTCTTCCTCCTCATACAGACCACAGGGGCAAATGGACTCCGAGCTACGACGGTCCATTCATAGTAAAGAAGGTTTTCTCTGGCGGAGCACTGATGCTCACTACTATGGATGGTGAAGATTTCTTATCCCCTGTGAATTCAGATGCAGTTAAAAAATACTTCGCATAAAATGACCCGCTGGACATAAAAACAGAATGTAAGTCCAGGAAAAAATAGGGCATCCCGGCGAGTCAAAAACAGAATAAAAGACTCGGGAAAAAATAAGGGAAAATAAAGAAAAAAGTGTACACCCGCTGAGTTGAAAAGCCGCATTGGACAGCTCAGGCAAAAATGGGTATCCCGGTGGATTGAAAACCCGAAAGGGCTATCCACGCAAAATAAGGGAATAAGCGAACAACTGTATTCTGAATTCGTCTGTATCATTCATGACGCGGCAAGTTTCGAAAGGTCAAAGCATCAGTCAGAATTAGCTTTCTTCAGAAAGCAAGATAAGAAGAACGTCAAGGTCATACGGGTCATAGCAAAGGGAAGCTCACTGAAGTGTCATTAACATTGCCAGCGCCTTCATTTTTCTCAATTTGTAACAATCTCCTCATTTCAGGGGATTTGTTTGTTTGACTGTATTTGCCAATTCAGGGCACACAAATTAATAAAACCAGAATTTTCAGTCACATTTCGTCTTGTACATTTTTATTTCGTTTGCAAAAATGTCTGATATCCCTGATATAATGTTTGCATAAAAAACAGATGTACCTTTCTAATCACATGCTTGCAGGAAATATATTTCTTGCTCCCAGGAGTGTCTAAACTCCTATGATGGAATCCGGTAAGGGATACCTCGGGGTACTTGTGTGTTTCTTTGTCATAACAAGATTGCAGGTATTCAGAGCGCAACAGGGGGCATGAAAGGTTTTCCCCAACAAAGTTGCCAAAACATTATTTCCTCAGCACATCTTCCAAACAGCACCAGAAATGCTTTCTCCTCATCAGAGTTGTCGGGCATCACTTCTTCAGAGCAGCATCAGAAGGTGCTCTTTTCCCAGCTGAGTTGTCAAGTATCATCATCCTCAGCAGGATCCCCACAGAAATCTCTAGGAAGATCGTTCAGTGGTCTTTCCTCCCCCAACAGAGTACCAGATAGGGAATCATCTCCCCACAGAGCTCCGTCCTCTCCCAGAAGAGTAATGTCTGAATCTCACAACAACAAAGTGACGAAAGCTTCCACATCCCCAGCTAGGCTCCTCACTACTAAGATAGGTCTATCAGTGATCTAATTCCCCAAGCAGAGCCATACATCTTATCAGATCTACCAATGATCTCATCCCCAGCTGGGATATCCTTCAAGCATATCAACCAGAGATCTCCACAACTGCGGGATCTGAATCCCGGATTGGTATCTTTGCATAATCATAGCATTTGCATCATATTTTCCCACAAAGCGTAGCATTCCGTCTAATACGGAGCATTACGGCAAAAAATCAAACATATCGCCTAATCACAAGTCAGGTTCGAACCAGTCACCTGTAAATACCGGCAATACCACATCAGTAATATACAAAATACCTCTCAAATTCCCCAACAGAAATCCAAAGCGTCCCCTTTACACTCTCCAACACAAGTACATGCTTATAAATACTCATTCGACACCCGTTCGTGTCATATCACTCCCCTGCAGATATAAACCACAAACACCCTCTCAAATACAGAGAAACCTATATACACTCTTTTGACACTCGTCCGTGTCACCTCTCCCCAGCATGGTTGCCCAAAACACTTGTTGCAAACGAAACACTTGTCTATTATATACTCCTTTTGACACCCGTTCGTGTCATCCTATCCCCACAGGTCACCAGATTACCTTTTATACTCTCATACACTTTCTTTTCTGACACCCGTCCGTGTCACACTTTTCCCAGCAAGTTGAACACTCGTCCGTATCTTGCTCATACTTCACAATACTTGTTTTTACTTATACAGATGCTCGTCCGTATCTTGTATGTACACTTATCTCCCCACAGATTCGACACTCGTCTGTGTTCTTTGTTAACCAGTTGGTACTCGTCCGTACCATCATCTCTGAGCATGCGTCAGCATTGTTTCTACCGATACTCGTCCGTATCATGGTCTTAAGGATGCTCGTCCGCATCTTTAATCCATACACAGCGTCAAAACACTTATACCTTTTATTTCTTGGATGTAAACGCTCGTCCGTGTTTACTATTCCCTAGTAAGTCCCCAGCAAAGCAACCTTTCTCTTATCTGACATTCGTCCTATGTCATGATACTTCGGCAGTCGTACCCTGCCAGGTGATCGTACTTCACCTTTGGATGATCGTCCTTCATCCTTCTCCCAGCGGAGTCTCCATTATTGGAACCCCTTTGTTATCCGGCATTCGTCCTATGTCGTGATATTTAGCAGCCGTCCCCTGCTAGGATATCATCCTTCACCTCTTAATGATCGTCCTTCATCATTTTATCCGATGGCCGTCCCCATCGTTGATCTTGTTATCTGACATTCGTCCTATGTCATGATAATCCCCGAGAGCAGCTGTACCCTGCTAGGTGACCGTCCTTCACCTCTTGATGATCATCCTTCATCATGCTTATCCGATGGCCGTCCCCATCGTTGACTTTTTCTATCTGACGTTCGTCCTATGTCGTGGTAAAGAGCAGTCGTCCCCTGCTAGGTGATCGTCCTTCACCGTTGATGACCGTCCCTCATCATTACTTTATTATTCTGTGAACCTGATGGTCGTCCCCATCATTGACCTTAACTTTAATCCCCAGAGAATTTTGCTTGATGGTCGTCCCCATCAGGATCTCTTCATTTCCCCAGCATGTCGGCTGTCCCCGTCATTGCTTTATCCCCAGCAGTCGTCCTCTGCTCGATGGTCGTCCTCCATAGCCCGTACTTTACAAACATACTATAATTCTTTTTACAATTTATATCCCTTTTCTTCTTCTCCCCAATGAGTTCAATTTTTGGACTATCTTTGGTATTCAACCACAAGTTATCTTGTTTGTCTGTTAAGCCAGGCGCTTACATCCTGCACAGTTAACTTATGTTTGAATAGGGGCAGTTGTAAACACCCCAAATTTGCCCTCACTAAGTTCACACCATGGCTTGTGGTCTTTCATATTTGCATTAGTTCAATCATATCATGTCATATTGCATTTTTGTTTCACTGCATTAGTTCAAGTCCATTTGCATCTAGGGTTTGTGATCTGAGCAACCCAGGATCCATCTGAGCCACTCCAAAGGTCTTCAATCATCTCAAAAGGGTCCATATATGTTCAATCATCATATTTTATCCTCCAAAGATCAAGGAAGTCAAAAAATCACAAGAACTGAGAAAGCATGGAAGCAGAGCTAGGGTTTAACTACACATATGACCTGAAATTAGGGTTTTGGTTTCAGAGGTCATAACTCCATTTTTTTGGTCATTATTGTTTCTAATGGTCTCAATATGATATAAGGATCATGCATACCAAGTTTGATGAAGAAATTCATTGTGGAAGTCATTTGATCACTTAGTAACTTCTTGAGCAAGTCAGAGCAAAATCAGGGCATCTGAGGCCCCCCAACATGGAATCAAAGTGGATTTTTCATCAAATTGAAGTTATATGGTCTTTATTTGATCATTGGACTGCTTAGAAGTTCACAAAGTTTAAAGAAAATAAGCTAAACCAAAGGTTGCCAAAAATGGAAATGACTTGTAATGTAAACTTTCCATTTTGGGAAAGTTTTTCAACCTCCTCTTTCTCAACCAAAAATGCTTCAAATGAAAAATTGATGGTCATGAAAGTTGTAGATTGGATCATTCCCTTTTCAAAAAGTACAAGAACAAGTCCTAATTCATTATGGAACTCAAGTTATGGCTTGTCAAAGTTGGCAAAAATCGCATGATTTTCAAGAATGCACCAAAGAGGGATTTTTGCAAAACCACTTGCCAAATCATTTTGTGGCTTCAAACACACTTCTAATCATCATACTAACATAGCACATTGTCTAAAACTCAGAATTGCCCAAGGAATTTCAAGATTTCATGCCTTGCCCGTGAAGAAATCTCAAAGGGGCCAAACTTTCTCCAAATTGCAAAACACCTCAAACTTATTTCTCACATGCTGAATTGCCTCAAAATGAATTCCATGGACCTCCTTGATCCTTGCTGAACCAGACACCCCATTGTACCACCTCTGAACCATCCCATACCTCAAGGACAAACACTTTTGACTTTTTCGCAAGAGGGTCATACCAATCACAATAGGGCACAACCACTCCACAGACCTATAACAAGTTGATATGTGGACCAAATGCTGGTCATAACACACAAGAGCACAAGCTGAAACCTGAGAATCACCAAGTTCACAAAAAATCTCCCTCTTGCAAAAACCTTCGAATCTCATGACTCAGCCATCCATCCTTCAAACAAACACCACCATTCATTTCTAAATCACTCACTGGTCATAAACCACCCACAAAATCAACCAAGAACACACCACAACAAAATACGATTTTCTGACCAGTGGAGTGCAAACTCACAAACCAGCCACTCTCAAAGTCTTCCAAGCTTCAAAGCTTCTTCAGGGAGGTCATTGGAGTCATCTTGCACAGAAGAAGCAGTCAGAAAGCTCCAAACTAAGAAGTTTCATCTCAGGTAGGCATTCGAATTAATTTTTCCAGAACTTCTATTTTATGTTCCATTAAGAAAAAGCATGATTCACTGATGATCCCGAACTTTGTATTTTTGAAAATGGTGGAGAGATGAGTATTTGCTAAGCTTATGAAATTTTTTCCATCTTTGATGTTTCCTTCAAATCTTGAGTTTGAGTGAAAAGAAATGAGGTTTGAGGGTGGATTTAGGTTCAGGGAAGTGGGAGGAGTGAATCTGGAGCTTTAGAGCTCCAGAAAGTACCTAGGGAAGAAGTTAGCAATTTTCAGGTGAGGGTCTGGCCGGAGAAGATGACCGGAAGTCTTCTCCGGCCACCTGAATGTCATTAGTGACTTAGTTAGGGTTAGGGCAAACTTTGAATGTGGACCATTGGATCTCCCTTCCCGCGTGTGTTTGTGTGGTTAGGATCAGCTCATTAGTTATTAATTAGGGTTAATTAATTAAATAAACAGGATTAGTTAAGTTTGAATGAGAGCCTTAGGATCTGGCGCGAAGTCAACTAGTCCAAGCCCAGTTTCAATCCTGGCCCTTCCTTTTGCATACTTCAGTTTAATTCAATTTTAATTTCCTTTTTCTTATTTAATTTTGTACCATTTATTTAAAATACATAGAAAATCCCAAAAATATTTTTATTCAGCATTTTTATTCAAAATAATTTTCTTAACCCAAAAATATTTTTATTTTTATTTTTCACATTACAAAATCATTTTTTAGACATTTAAATGTTTATTTTAATTAATTAATTAAAATATCATTTAGGTTTCTAAAAAATACCAAAAAATTCATATTGCATCTTTAAACATTTAGAGACATTGGCATACCATCCACATAAATTTATTTTTGGTTTTGAACCATTTTTGACAATTTTCTTGAATTTAGGGTTCATAAAATTCCCATTTTAGAACCCTAACTTCAAGAATTATTTTCTGCCTAAACAAGAATGGTATGACAATGGTTCTTTTTGCATTGATCTTCATTTGAAAAGTATTTTCTAGCATAATTTTGTCATGATTTTCTTCTGCCTTTTTGAATTGATTGACATTTTTCCCCTTTAGGTACCTTAAAACCCTAGGAAATTTAGAAAAATCATAACTTCCTTAGGGTTAAGAGTTAGGTCTTCTCCTTTGGGGTGTGAAATTATATGGGGTTAGGGTTCTCTTGTTTGCATTTTCAATTTTTTTATCTTGTCCTTTGCTTCTGATTTTGAGTTTTGCATCTCATGTTGTATGAAAACCCTAATTTCTCATCTTCCTTTGCATACATCTTGCATATGCTTGCATTCAAGAACTTGCCATGACATTTCATACATTCACATGACTTCTAAGACATCTTAGGACACATTAGAATCATGTTTGATCATTTCTTCATCCATTTTCCATGTTATGCATTCATTACATTTCATGAACATTCATGAACTTTCATGCCTCTTTCATGCTTCATTTGCATCTTCATTACTTGTATGATTATTCACATCCCTTGACATACATTTGCATCACCTCTTAGTATCATTAACATCATGAATATGCTTCTGGTTTTGGTTTGCATCCTTGCATTCATTTCATTTTCATTTCATTTCATTTCCTTTTACTAACTTTTCAGGTGGTAAGTACTTTAAGAAGTAAATTTGCCTTCACTTCGCACAATCTCTTCTCATCTCTCTTATGCATTCATTGCTGCATTTTTGTATTTGTCTTAGAGTGAGCTTGCTCATTCATGTTCTCCATTCACTTTCTTTCTTCAAGCAACTTATCTTCTTAAGTGAAGTAAGTTGACTTGCTTCTTCTGCTTCTCCTCCTTTCATCTTGTTTCTTCCTTGGTGGCTCTTCTTGAAGATCTCTTGCAAGTCTCACAAACCATAGGAACATCCAAGCATGATAATCTTAGGGTTTTGATTAGTCCCCCTTTAGTTTTACATTTGTGTCTTCTTTTGTGTCTCTCTTCTCATCTCATAATCAGAGACTAAACCTTTAAGGTTTTAAGGGTTTGTGATTAAGGTTATGCCTGCATCCTTCTCTTAGGATGGAGTGTATAACTTTAATCCTAAGTGTTAAACCCTTAATGTGTTTAAATCTCTTAATCAATTCATCTTAATAATCACTAAGACAATAACTTGTAACTTGGGTCTTGCATTAGGGTTCTAATTCTTCCTTTATTGGTTAAGAAAGACTAACCCTGGTGTTAATGGACAAGTCCCCCTCAAGTTGTCTTACAAACCATAAAATTCACTTCTTAATCTTACCATTAACTAAAATCCACTTTAATAAAGGCTTTTTTTTGTCATGAGGTTAATCCCTAATCATGGATTAAGTTGAGGAGCCTTCCTCAGCTTAAATGTTCTCATCTATTATCCTTCTATTAGGATGGTGTAATGGGTCCATTAAATCCTTGATTATGGCTTAAACTCCTTACTTAGCACCAAACAAAAACTCTAAAAACATCTAAGTAAATGCAAGTAGGTTAATGATCTTAATCCTACATCATGGTGATTAAGTGTGAGGTGTTTACTTCATACTTAAGGTATTCTCATTACCCCTAATCAAAGGGAAGATGTGATGAGTTTACTAACCCTTGGTTTAGGATTAAGCTCATTTACTTATGACAAACATCAAAAAGCAATAAAAGATTGCAAATACCAAAAGCAAACAATAATTGTCTCCTTCGGGATTCTTCTCATTTCATTCACTCATAAACGAGAACTTGCTTCTTCCGCCTAATGCAAGACAGTTTGCACCTGAGCCAGACAGGTCATACACTTGAGCATAGACAAGCAAGCAGTTCACCAGTCAATTTATCTTTCAGTCTCTTTGAGTCGAACTACGGTGTTCTGACTTCCTCATTGCACGAGAGGATACGTAGGCATAACTTAACTGTTATCGAACAAAAGTCTATGTCTCTTCCTCCTCTTCAACATTATTCTTTAAGCCTCATTCTTGAGCACTTCATTTCACTTTCTTGCACTGACACTTGTATATGCTTTTCCAGCTTTTTGCACACAAATAGCAAAAACACTACCTCTTTAAACACAAGCTTTCAAGCGTCGATCCCGTCGAGTACGACGGACAATCTGGGTGCTAATACCTTCCCAGGTTGTAACCAACCCCCTTTCTCAGTTTCTCTGGTTCGCGGCCGTCTTGTCCATATCTTTCTAGGTTTATGCAGCATTACCTTTCCTTCGGGATAAAAATGAATAGCTGGCGACTCTTTTCAGTTCATCTTTTCCTCCTTTCGCTGACCGTTCGCGTCTGTACCCCTTCTGACCCTGTGTCATCAGGTGGGAGCGAAACCTGGAAATTTGAACTCTGTAGGAAATAAAATATATTGGAAAGAATGTCATCCTCAAATGACAATTCTCAAAGGGATCCACGGATCTAAAACGAAACCATCCTCGAATGGAGACACAATGGTATACCGGCCTCAGTCGATAACCAGAAACACAACAAAGACTGACCTCAGACAGACTTTGCAAAAGAGACAAACTGACCTCAATCAATAAGCTCAAAATGGTATATCATCCTCAAATGATAGCCACAACAACAAGACCAACCTCAGAAGGACTTGAAGAAAAGAATCCCATCCTTGAATAACAACTCACAAAAGATCCTTGGATCTAACACGAAACCATCCTCGAATGGAAACGCAATGGTATACCGGCCTCAGTCGATAACCAGAAACAACAAAGACTGACCTCAGACATACTTTGCAAAAGAGACAAACTGACATCAATCAATAAGCTCAAAATGGTCTATCATCCTCGAATGATAGCCACAACAACAAGACCAACCTCAGAAGGACTTGAAGAAAAGAATGCCATCCTCGAATGACAATTCTCAAAAGATCCTCGAATCTAACACGAAACCATCCTCGAATGGAGACGCAATGGTATACCGGCCTCAGTCGATAACCAAAAACACAAAGACTGACCTCAGACAGACTTTGCAAAAGAGACAAACTGACCTCAATCAATAAGCTCAAAATGGTCTATCATCCTCGAATGATAGCCACAACAAACAAGACCAACCTCAGAAGGACTTGATGAAAAGAATGTCATCCTCGAATGACAACTCTCAAAAGATCCTCGGATCTAAAACGAAACCATCCTCGAATGGAGACGCAATGGTATACCATCCTCAGTCGATAACCAGAAACACAACAAAGACTAACCTCAGACAGACTTTGCAAAAGAGACAAACTGACCTCAATCAATAAGCTCAAAATGGTCTATTATCCTCGAATGATAGCCACAACAAACAAGACCAACCTCAGAAGGACTTGAAGAACAGAATGCCATCCTCGAATGACAACTCTCAAAAGATCCTCGGATCTAAAACGAAACCATCCTCGAATGGAGACGCAATGGTATACCGGCCTCAGTCGATAACCAGAAACACAACAAAGACTGACCTCAGACAGACTTTGCAAAAGAGACAAACTGACCTCAATCAATAAGCTCAAAATGGTCTATCATCCTCGAATGATAGCCACAACAACAAGACCAACCTCAGAAGGACTTGAAGAAAAGAATGCCATCCTCGAATGACAATTCTCAAAAGATCCTCGGGTCTAAAACGAAACCATCCTCAAATGGAGACGCAATGGTACACCGGCCTCAGTCGATAACCAAAAACAACAAAGAAAATAGGACAAGATGGAATGGGATTGTTGTACATAAACGAGAGCCCAGGCACACAGGATCGTACAAAACAAGAGTTTGCGACGCGATTGTTGTACAAAACAAGACGCGGAATAAGTTTCAAACATTGACTTGAAAATACCAGGATGTCTGGAAAATGATATTGGTATCCTCTGTGCGGAGTACTTCAGGTTGAGAAGATGTTATATATACCTCAAAACTGGCCCATGTTGGCATGCATATGTTTGAATTTATGGCGTAATGCTCCATGATTATGGAAATTCTACGCTTTAGAGGATGCAAATGTAATGATGATTACTAAATGCAAATGTAAATGCAAAGGGATCTCCCGATGAGTAGATTGCAAGTATCCCAGATGGCTTGATTGGGGAGAACTTATGATCACTGCATTGATTTGGTCCATCCAGGTGAGGAAGAAACAACTCTGCGGGGAAGGTTGTCAATGATTCACCGGCTCTGAACAACCGCCATTGCCAAAAATAAATTGGACTTTGAGATTGGAGTGCCAAGACCCTACTGGAGATCAAACCCTTCTTGAACTCTGATGGGGAAGTGAGGACCTCATGACTTGGCTGGGAACCAAAGGCATGACACTGCTGAGGAAGCAATTGCTGGGGAGGAAAGACACTCCTTATACTGCTGGGAATTGCCCCTATCTGAAGGGAAACTTCTGCTTAGGGATGACACTCATATTCTGCTACCTTGCTGGGAGAAATTTCAACCTCCACTTTACTAGGGATGATTGGAGACACTCTAGGAGACACCTTCCCCTGTTCAAACATAAAGGACTGCTCCTCCTGGGAATTTTCTTTTAGCTCTGTTGGCAACACCTGTACCTGTACCTGCATAAACACAATCGATAGTGCCTGCAATATGGAGAGTTAGTTTGGGACCTTCCTGCCCCAGGCTCGTAGCATGAATCATTATATGGGTATCTCGACACCCTTTCAGAGTTGTATTAAATGTTTATGTTCTCCTGCACGAGTTAGAAAGCATTCAAATCTTCACAACACAATATAAATCACGATTTGCTGGACATTTTCGCAATCAATCAATGCTAGATGAAAAAACAAAAACAAGATGCAAATAGTCACAAGTTGACTGAATTTTATTTTTTATTGATTCGGGAAAATGGCCATGAATAGGCAATACAAAGGAAGCAGTTCCCTGGAAAGTGGAAACAGCCAAAAAGGAAAACAAACTATCCTATTGGCAATGCAAGAAATGGATCTCATCTAGTTTCAACCCGATTATGACTCGTATATCTTCGAGACGCTCCGCTCATTCTGCCTCTTGAGGAAGATTAATTGGACTGATCTTCAACGATAGCCTCAACTGTAGATAGGTTACGGATCTCATAGATCGCAGTCGTTCGTGTTAATCCCTCTTTTGCGTGGATTGCCTTTTCAGGTTTTCAATCCACTGGGATACCCTTTTTTGCCTGAGTTGTCCGATGTGGCTTTTCAACTCAGCGGGTGTACATTTTTCCAAGATTTCCCTAACTTTTGCCCGAGCCTTTTATTCTGTTTTTGGCTCGCCGGGATGCCCATTTTTGCCTGGATCTTTATTCTGTTTTTATCCAGCGGGTCCTTTTACACGAAGTATTTTCTTACTGCGTCTGCGTTGACAGGGGATTAGAAGTCTTCTCCGTCCATGGTTGTCAGCATCAAGGCTCCACCTGAGAAAACCTTTTTAACCACGAACGGTCCTTCATAGTTGGGTGTCCATTTGCCCCTGTGATCGTTGAGAGGAGGAAGAATCCTTTTCAGCACTAAATCACCTGGCATGTACCTTTGTGGTCCCACTTTCTTGTCAAAAGCCTGCTTCATCCGTCGTTGATACAACTGTCCATGGCATATAGTTGCTAGACGTTTCTCTTCAATGAGGCTCAATTGATTATATTTGGATCGGAGCCACTCCGCTTCATCTAGCTTAATGTCCATCATTAACCTCAACGAGGGGATTTCCACTTCAATTGGTAGGACTGCCTCCATACCATACACCAGTGAGAACGGGGTTGCCCCGGTTGAAGTACGCACTGATGTTCTGTACCCATGCAACGCAAATGGTAGCATCTCATGCCAGTCTTTGTATGTTACAACCATCTTCTGCATGATCTTCTTTATGTTTTTATTGGCCGCATCGACGGCGCCATTCATCTTCGGGCGATATGGAGAAGAGTTGTGATGCTCTATTTTGAAATCCTGACACAAGTCGGCCATCATCTTGTTGTTGAGATTAGAACCATTATACGTAATGATCCTTTCAGGAATTCCATACCGGCAAATGATGTCTCTTTTAATAAACCGGGCTACCACTTTTTTAGTGACATTGGTGTAAGATGCCGCTTCAACCCACTTCATGAAATAATCTATAGCAACCAGGATGAAGCGATGACCATTAGAAGCTATCGGCTCGATCTTGCCAATCATATCAATGCCCCACATAGCGAACGGCCATGGTGAAGACATGACACTCAACGGATTCGGAGGCACATGAACCTTATCAGCATAAATTTGACACTTGTGGCATTTACGGGAGTATTTACAGCAATCGGATTCCATGGTGATCCAATAATATCCCGATCTCAACAATTTCTTGGCCATAGCATGTCCTCCAGCATGGGTACCAAAGGAACCTTCATGGACCTCTTGCATCAACAGGTCTGCTTCGTGTCTATCCATGCATCTGAGCAGCACCATGTCGAAGTTTCGCTTGTACAGCACACCATCTTGATTCAAGAAGAAACCTTCTGCCAGTCTTCTAAGGGTCTTCTTATCCTTACTGGATGCCCCAGTCGGGTATTCTTGAGCCTTCAGGAATTGCTTGATGTCATGATACCAAGGCTTGTTATCTTCACCACCGTCAACTGCAAAGACATAAGCAGGTCTTTCAAGACGGGAGACCGTAATTCGAGGCACGAAATTCTCTTGACAAACTTTAATCATGGACGACAAAGTTGCTAGAGCATCGGCGAATTGGTTTTCATCTCGAGGAATATAATTCAATTTGACTTTGGTGAAGAAGGTTAACAGCCTCCTGACATAATCTTTGTAAGGAATCAAGTGAGGTTGATGAACCAGCCATTTGCCATTAACTTGATTCACCACCAAAGCAGAGTCTCCGAAGATCTCGAGGTTTTTGACTCACAAGTCGATTGCTTCTTCAATTCCCATGATACAAGCTTCATACTCTGCCTCATTGTTAGTGCATTCGAAAGTCAACCGAGAAGCTAAAGGTGTATGGACCCCTTCTGGCGAGATGATAACAACACCTACTCCACTTCCATTCATGTTCACAGCTCCGTCAAACATCAACTTCCATTTGGATTTAGGGTCTGGCCCCTCCTCCGGAAGTGGCTCTTCGTAGTCTTTCGACTTGAGGAACATGATGTCCTCATCCGGAAACTCGAACCTCATGGGTTGATAATCATCGATTGGCTGTTGAGTCAAGTACTCTGACAATACACTTCCTTTGATTGCCTTTTGCGAAGTGTAATGTATATCATACTCTGTTAGTATCATCTGCCACCGGGCTACTCTTCCTGTCAGAGCTGGCTTTTCAAAGATGTATTTCACAGGATCCAACTTGGAAATTAAGAGAGTAGTGTGAGTCAGCATGAACTGTCTTAGTCGGCGAGCAGCCCATGCCAAAGCGCAGCAAGTTTTCTCGAGTAGTGAGTAGCGCGTCTCACAATCGATAAACTTTTTGCTAAGGTAATAAATGGCGTGCTCTTTTCGACCAGACTCGTCCTGCTGACCCAGCACACATCCCATCGATCCTTCAAGCACGGTAAGATACATAATCAAAGGTCTCCCTGGCACTGGAGGCATAAGAATTGGAGGTTCTAGCAGGTATTCTTTGATTCGGTCAAAGGCTTGCTGGCAGTCTTCGTTCCATTTAATGGCCTGATTCTTCCTCAGAAGCTTAAAGATGGGCTCAAACGTGGCCGTTAGATGAGAGATAAACCGTGCAATGTAGTTTAGTCTCCCTAAGAAGCCACGCACTTGCTTTTCAGTCTTCGGCTCAGGAATCTCTTGGATAGCTTTCACTTTGGCTGGATCAACCTCAATTCCTCGCTCACTAACAATGAAGCCGAGTAGCTTGCCAGAACGGACCCCGAAGGTACACTTATTCGGATTCAACCTCAGTTTGAACTTCCAAAGTCTGTCAAACAACTTTGCTAGATTAACCAAGTGCTCTTCCTCTGTTTGGGATTTTGCTATCATATCATCAACATAAACCTCAATTTCAAGATGGATCATGTCGTGAAATAGCGTCACCATCGCCCGTTGATAAGTGGCTCCAGCATTCTTCAAACCAAATGGCATAACCTTATAACAGAAGGTGTCCCAAGGCGTGATGAAGGTTGTCTTTTCC
Organism: Lathyrus aphaca; assembly: GCA_963966055.1. Classification (NCBI taxonomy): domain Eukaryota; kingdom Viridiplantae; phylum Streptophyta; class Magnoliopsida; order Fabales; family Fabaceae; genus Lathyrus; species Lathyrus aphaca. Next base: position 407,269,929 of record OZ014521.1, on the reverse strand, counting down.
ATGTCATCGGGAGACATCTTAATCTGGTTATAGCCGGAAAATCCGTCCATGAAAGAGAACACGGAAAACTGAGCAGTATTATCGACGAGCACATCTATGTGAGGTAGAGGGAAGTCATCTTTGGGGCTGGCCCTATTCAAATCCCTGTAGTCTACACACATCATGATTTTACCGTCTTTCTTGGGAACCAACACAATGTTGGTGACCCACGGAGGGTAACTGGTCACGGCCAAGAAGCCAGCGTCAAACTGTTTTTGTACTTCTTCTTTTATTTTAATTGCCATGTCAGGACGTGTACGCCTCAACTTCTGCTTCACTGGAGGACAATCTTCTCTGAGAGGCAGCTTGTGTACCACAATGTCAGTGTCTAAACCAGGCATATCTTGGTAGGACCATGCAAAGACATCAACGTACTCTCGAAGCATAGCAATCAACCGAGTCTTGACATATCCTTCTAATGCGGCCCCGATCTTGACTTCTTTCTTGTCTTCTTCAGTACCCATGTTTATTACTTCGACAGCTTCCTTGTGCGGCTGAATCATCTTCTCCTCCTGTTTAAGCAGTCTGGCCAATTCTTCAGGTAGTTCGCAATCCTCTTCACCTTCCTCATCGGCTTGATAAATTGGATTGTCGAAGTCATATTCAGCCATAACAGGGTCGTCATTGATAAGATCCGGTGATGAGCACCTGCATGAATGATGATTCATGCAAGGCTTTAGAAAAGGCTTGAGAAAATGAGATACATTGCCAGTTTTAAAACTTTTCTTTCTTTTTTTAAAAACAAAAACAAAAATGAAAGACAAAGAACAACATGAATGAATGTGAAACATCAGCTTTATTTATGATTATGCATTGTGTTAGGAACAAAAAAAACCTTACAAAGAGCTACTATGCCCCGGGAAAGACATAGTGCTTTGAATACAGGAAAAGCAGAAACAAAAATTATTACTCTTCGAAAGAGGTGACTGAAATAAGCCTTTCAGATGACCAGTTTCTAAGTTGAGTCCCTGGAACGGAAGGCCTGATCCACTCATCTAGGTCACAATCACTATCAACTGTGTCATCCTGCACGACACTGATGTTTCCATAATCCACCACTCCCGCACTCGTGAAAGTAATTGGGCCTTGACGACCTCTAGCATTCGGTTCAGACGATGACTGCCCAGGATGGTAACCAATTCCGAACATTTCTTTTTTTTCTGGCACTTCTACTGGACTACCCCAGCCTTCTCGCCTCCCAGATTCTACCAACTCAAGAGCTTGCTTATAAGAGGCTATGGAAATCCCCTTCTTTGGTTCTTCAGGAGAAGCTGCCACTGCAGATGCTTGTTCAGTTTCCAGGGGCTCAAAAGCATGACATGGAGTTTCAACTATTTCGCCATTCATCTCCACATACTTGAATGAAGCCAGATGACTAACAAAAATGTCTTCTTCCCCACTGACAGTTACAATTTGACCCTCCCAGACGAACTTTAGCTTTTGATGAAGTGTGGACGATACTGCTCCTGCTGAATGTATCCAAGGTCTTCCGAGAAAACAGATGTATGCAGGTCGTATATCCATTACGTAGAACGTGGTATTGAAGACTTCTGGACCTACTTTAATCGGTAAATCCACCTCCCCGAACACCGATCTCCTCGACCCATCAAATGCTCTGACTACCAGGTCGCTAGGCTTTAGAATCACTCCATCATAATCCAACTTCATCGGTGCTTTCTTGGGCAAGACATTTAACGACGACCCGATATCTACCAACACGTGAGAGAGTATTGCACCTTTAAATTCTAAAGAGATATGCAGTGCCCGATTATGAGCACGCCCTTCAGAAATCATATCCAAGTCTGTGAAACCCAATCCGTGACTGGCATTGACACTAGATACCACTGCTTCCAACTTATTTACTGAAATATCCTGAGGCACGTACGCCTTGTTTAGAATATTCAGGAGAGCCTTCCTGTGGGAATCAGAACACATGAGCAAGGACAAGATGGAAATCTTCGACGGATTCTGCTGCAGATGGTCTACAATCTTGTAGTCGCTCTTTTGGATAATCCTCAGAAATTCTTCAGCTTCTTTATCGAAAGTAAGGTCTGGATCAGTTGCCGGTGCAGGATCGTTGACAACCACCGGCTGCTTCCCTCTCGCTCTAGCCTGGGCTTCTGCGGTGTCTCTGGGTGGTATCACACTATTTCTTAGTGTTTCCGGCGCAAACAACCTTCCACTTCTAGTAAAGCCCCCTACTCCAACATTTTCTACTTGAGTTGGGGTTATACTAGACGTGGCCAACTCTTACTTCTGGCCGTTACAGTATACTTCGCCACCATAATTCCAGGGAATAGCTCTATCGCTTTGATATATTACTGGTCCTGCAATGGTAATCGTTATCGGTGCCACTCTGGCCTGTGGAGGAACTTGAGATGGATTGTAGAAGATGGTTACTGTAGAGACTTCGCTTTCCTTTACAACCTTGTCAAACTGCAACGTTCCCTCATCAATCATACTTTGGATCCCTGCTTTCAATTGCTCACATCCATTTGTAGCTTCAACACATCCTGGACAATCAACTTCACACCCTGGAAAGATACCTTTCTGTGACAAGCAGACTTTAACAACACTCAAAGGAGTCTGCAGGTCGTTGACATCGCGCACCAGGTTTAGATTCTCCCCTTCATCAATTTCCCCAACCGTACCTCCGTGAGGAGGCATGGGGTTCTGCATTACATTAGGAGTAGAAGCGAAATTAATCGCTTTAGAATCCAGTAGGTCTTGAACAACATGCTTCAGTGCTTTGCAGTTCTCTGTGGAATGCCCAGGAGCTCCGGAATGAAATTCACATCTAGCATTTGTATCATAACCCTCGGGGATTTGGCCGGGCTTCGGGGGTTGTAGAGTTCAGAGTTGAACCATCTGAAGTTGTAGGAGATTCTTCAAAAGCTGTGAATAGGACATCGGCGGAGCTTCGAAATGTCTTTCTCTAGGCTTTTAAGGGTAATATGGACGAGGAGCTCTTTGTTGATACCCTTGTTGGCGTTGTTGCTGCTGTGGTTGGACTTGCTGTTGAATAGGTTGAGCTGAGATAATGACAAGGGCCACTTGCTGATAAAAACCTCTGTTGTTTCCTCCCCTCTGCGCGTACACTGCCCCGGTCTCTCCTTCTCTCTTCTTCACGAAGGGCTTCTTGACACCAGAACTCGAAGCGCCCCCGTTCTGAATCTTCCCTTGCTTGATCCAACTTTCTATTCTCTCGCCAGTCAAGATGATATCCGAAAATCCACTTGAGGAACATCCGGCTAGCCTTTCCATGAAATGCCCGGGGAGGGTATCCAGGAACAGGTCTACCATTTCTCTCTCCAGCAAAGGTGGTTGCACTCTAGCGGCCACTTCGCGCCACCTTTGCGCATAATCCTTGAAGCTCTCGGAGTTCTTCTGAGTCAGACTCTGAAGTTGAGTGCGACTGGGCGCCATGTCGATGTTATACTGATACTGCTTGAGGAATGCTTTTCCCAATTCCTTCCAGTTTCTTACGGAGCTTCTCTCTAGCTTCATATACCATTCCAAGGACCCTCCGGAGAGACTATCCTAGAAGTAATACATCCAGAGCTTTTCATCCCTAGTATGGGCATCAATTTTTCGGTAGAATGCCTACAAGTGAGTCTTTGGGCAGGAGCTACAGTTATACTTGTCAAAAGTAGGCAGCTTGAATTTGTGAGGAATAACCACCCCGAGGCCCATGTCAGACACATCTATCCTCAAAGTGTCTCTACACTCGAGGGCTTTGACTTTCTCAGCAAGCATCAAAAAGTCTTGGAGATTTCCTTCTCCGTCGAACCCCATGTCATTGTTGAAAGAAGGGAACTGATCATCCTGCTTGTCTTGTACCGGAATGAAAGTTGTTCTGCCCTGCTCTGGAATTTGAGGTCCGCCTGGGCCATTGTTGGTGTTGGAAGGAGTCACTTGGACGTCAGGAGTGGTTACAGGGATATTAGTCTGAGGAGGGTTGAGCCCCTGAACTGCATTCCTTAATTCTTGTTGTCCCTGAGCCATCCCTTGCATCATGACCATGAACTCTCCCATTCTGGTGCGAAACTCATTAAGCTCAGTTTGCATAGCGTCCATGATTGTCCTCTGGTTGCTGCGAGTTGCGTAGCGATGCGGGATATCTTGTCGGAGACGCCGGGTCTTGCCAGCTCTCGCAATCTTTGCCTGAAACACAGATAAATTAAGCATTTTATAAAAAAACTTGCAAAAACAAAGAAGAAATGCAAATGATGCGTATGCAATGCAATGTGTTCCTTTTATTCCCAAGGCTTTCCCTGTTTCAGGTCCTGACATTAAGAGAATAATAATTGGGAAGAAGACCCAAGCGATGTTCAAATACAGTGACGGTCGTGGAGAATTGATGCTCATTACCCCGTGTCGGTGCAACAAATAACGAACAAGAGATTCAAAACAAGTCAATCACATAAACTGAAGTTTGAAACAACAAAGTCCCCGAAGGGTGCCAATCAAAAGAACAACAAAGTACATCAAATAAAGGAATCCCACAACAAGCCTGTGGGTAATCCAAGTACAATAGCATGAAACTAAATCCTATGGAGCTCTAAGTTTTGTAGCCTCCAGCTAAGACGCTTGACATTCTGGAACAACTGAACGATATCCGGATGATCAGGCTTCTGGATGAGTATCTGGATGAGGAGATCCCTTAGATCAAAGGAAACATGTAACTCTTCAATCTACTGCAGGAAAGCCATCTCTTTGCTCGGACCCGGCTCAGCCTTTGACTTCTTCACATCAGCTTTCAATTTCAAGTATTCTATTTCTTTCTGAGCTTCCTTTACTGCTTGTTGGCTTTCTGCTAGACTTTGGAGATGAACCTTCTCTTGATGATAAGCATTCTGAAGGAGCTCTCTCTGTCCATCCAAAGAATCTTGAAGACTCTTGATTTCCAGCTTATGCTTGACGTCCAGCTCTTTTTGCTTCCTCAAATTGTCTTCCTATTTTTCTTGCCATAAGGTAACAACTTCATTGGCTTCATTCAGGTCCTTCCTCTCTTTCTGGCGCTGGTCCGCCTTGTGAGTTTTAGCTAATCCCTTTTTCTTGAAGTAAAGCTCTCTCTCTTGAAAATCTTGCTGCTTGAGCCTAACCATCTCTTTAGCTTTGTGAGCTCTTTCCTCCAACTTTTGATTCTGCATCTTCAGCTTCTGACATGAATTATAAGCTTCTTGATTCTCCAACCTGAGCTGTTGAACCAAAGCTTCCAACTTTTGATAATCTTGCAGAGGCACTGAAGTCGTGGGTGCTACCTCCTTAGGGTAGAGAGGTGTCTCTCTAGAAAATGGGAGCAATTGGGTCTTCACACAATCCTCCAACCAGCTAGCGAAAGGATCATAAGTGTTAGGATCCACTCTTCCAAAGTGTTTCTTCCCTTTCACCACTCTAACTTCCCAAGCTTGGGATGCTAGTATGCTCATCTGGGAATTTCCTTCTACTGGAAAGTATAAAGACTCATTTGCATCGTCAGTCAAAGGTACATCTCTTAAAGGATAGCCAAATTGTTTCCAGGATAAGATAGGATTGTAGCTGATCCCACCTTTCCTTCCTATCAAAGGCACATTTGGAAAGCTACCACAACTGACCAAGATTTCTTTGCCCACAAGATCTCTGTTGCATCCCCAAGCAATGTCAGATGAGGTTAAGCCCATTAATCTTTTGGACCACTTCCAAGACTGTTTCAAGTCCTGAAAAGGTCCCGATTTAGGGAGTTGCCTTACAAACCATTCAGCAAATAGGGGAGCACAACAATTTACATGTCCCTTCCTCTTTTCATTTATGTAGTGAACTCCATAGTAGAAGTCAGCTAGCAATGTAGGTACAGGATTTCTTTTGACAAAGATGGTGATGGCCTCCATACTAATTAGCCCTTTCTCTCCTGCAAATAAACTGATTCCATACACTATCATGGCTAACAATGCTTTGAAGTCTGCCAATTTCTTTCCCAAGGTCATGATATGTGCCTCTGTGATAAGAAAATCCAAAGGGATCCCCTTACTTTGGCCAGCCTCTAATCCCATCTTGAGTCTGAGCATACTCAAATGACAGGCAACAGTGATATCCTCATGAGGAGGGGTCCTCTCTGAAGCATAATAAGGCATACCTTCTTTAATAGGAATATTCAGCATACTAGAAATCTCCTCTATTGTAGGTGCCAAGATATAATCAGGGAAAACAAAGATCCTCAGTTGTGGATCATAGAACTGCAACAAAGAATGCAAGTTATCCCTCTGGTCAACTGTGGGCTTGCTCACATAATCCAGTATCTTTCCAAACTCTTTCCTGAAATCATCAAGGACTTTGTCACCCATCAAGCTAATCAATCCCTGAATACTCTCTGTCTCCGTTTGTGGGAAAGTATAGTGGACATTTCTCTTCCTTGGAATCTCCATGTTGAAGCAGCAAATATGACCAAGACTAGGAAGTAATGAACCTTGGGAATAAAAAGAACACATAATGATTAATGATGTCATGATGTTATGAAAAGCAAGGCATGTGATCTGTGATGTGTCTGTGTAGTGAATCAAGTAATCAAGTGTCTGTGCAAGGCCACAATATCATCACAAGTATCTCTGATCAGGAGTTCACGACTTCAGAATCCATAATTAACAAAACAAGATCATATCACTGAAGTATACTGGCATACGAAGGTATGTTGAAGTTTAGGGTTCCTGCAAACCTGTAAACCCCTCCCAATCTCACGGGTGTGCTACTCGGGTCAACATCACGGACTCTCAAAGCCGAATAGCAATAATACGTTCACCATTTCTGAGAAATGGCTCATGACCAAATCAGGGAATCGGTTTGGCATTATGTACTACTCAGGGAGGTCTCAACTGAGTCCAAGGAAAAACAAGCATCCCTCATAAGTCCTCAGCTTCAAGCACTGAATCGAGAAACAATAGTACATTCATCCCGAAGGGTACAATACTATCGTCATACAAACAATTTGCCTTGACTGGATTCCTATGAGAGAACCAGGCCATCCTATGCGAGTTCCCAGTGGGCCCTCGGATGCGAGTGGATTTGCCAACAAATGTGGTCTGCCACTTTCATCACTGGAGAGGGATGTTTCCACAAAGGTTCTCAATGATCGGTCCCTTGACTGCACATAACTATCAAGGTAGCGTATTAACCCAAAAAGATTCTGGTATCAATACATTCCCGAGAAGGTCGCAAGTCAAGGTGTGGAACTCACTACTACCAACATAGCAAGATGACATTAAGCCAAAGTGGGACCACTCTAAGTCCTAGGGTGCACTCGAGCCCTGGTTACGAGATCATGTCACAGTAACCCCATCCCACAGAAAAAATGAAAACCAACACAGCCAGATAGTCCAGTATAATATGATGCATGGAAAATAAATACTGAAAGCAGTAAATAAATGCGGTAAAGTAAAGTTGTAAAGTAAAAAATGTAAATAAAAACAGTAAAGCTAAACTAAATCACACAACAGCAAATAGATAAACACCCAAAGAAACAAAACCAAAAAGGCAATAGGATTGACTCTACAAGGGAAACCAGAGATTCTGGGTTCGTTCCCCAGCAGAGTCGCCAGCTGTCGCTCCCGGGATTTTCATCCTAGTACAAACGCGAAAGTGGCGCAGAAAGGATAGAGTCGCCAGCCAGACATTTTTATCCCGAATGAATGGGAAAGGTAATGTTGCACAAACCTGAGGAAGAAGGAAAGGACAAGGTCATGCGAACCAAAGAACTGGGTTCGGGAGTCGGTTACGACCTAGGAAGGTATTAGCACCCCAGATCGTCCGCCGTACCCGACGGGATCCACGCTTGCTTGTTTGTTTCAAAGGGTGAGAATAAAGTTGTTGCTGAACAAATGAACTGCTAACTAGAATGAGAATGAGAAATGAGAAGGGAACTGGAATGGAAAAGAACAAAAAGAAGGGGAAAATGTAGGGAAAATAAAGAATGTGCTCGAACGGGCCCTACCCCACTGCCTACGTACCTCATCGGGAAAATGAGGATCAGAGTCGACGTAGTTCGCCTAACTAAGGCGAGAACTATTTGTTTGTATTTTTTATGGCTGGAACTGCGTATGTCTATGCTCAGGTGTTGCAGGCTTGTCTGTTACGAGTGCGTTTACCGTCTTGCATGTGAGACAAGTCGTTGCAAGTTCGCGTATAGAATGAATGAGATGAGAAGAGAATTCCCGCAGGAAAGTCGCTTATTGCTTGTTGTTTGCTTTTTAAGAGTATTTATGAATTTGGCACAAGGAAGTGAATTCAAGCTCTTTTCCATGGAATGTGTACTTGCTACTACATTCCAAGATGGAATAATAGAACAAGCACACCAAGCAAGGAGAATTTATCCAAGACTTGTTTCCTAGGATTAGGGTTCAAGTTCACTAGCTTGTTGAACTTTATTAAGTGTTTTTGTAGCTTTTGTGAAGAAATGTCTTTTATGTTTTCTTTGTGAAACAATCCCTTGATGAGACTTGTACATCATGCTAGACAAGCCTACACTATTCCAAGATGGAATGAATGTAAGTGCCTCATGGAATAAGGCTATACACAAGGGATCCTTTCATGCATTTATTAAGTCTTTTTGGATTTTGTTTGAAGATGAGAAGAGAAAGACTCAAATTGAACAAAGGGAAAAACTAAGGGGGACTAAGACACAACCCTAAGTTGTTCATTAAAATGGTGGTCCTAATGGTGAGTGAGGTTTTTTTAATCCTAAAGATCAAAAGGAAAATAAAAAAGGAAAAAGGATGCAACTTACTTCCTAAGGAAGATAAGTTGGTCCTAACAATGGGGAATCCAACCAATCACAAATATGGAAGGAAATAAGGAATTAAATGCATAAAGAAAATGCATAAAAAATAAAGGATAAGGTGAAGGAAACTTACCTCAATCTTTCCCTCTACAAAACAAAGGTTAATGTACATTTTTATTAAAAAGGAATGAGGTAAACACATACCAAACAAATCCTAAGGCAACTTGGACCTAAACTAGACTCAATCTTAAGTTTAAGGGTGCCTACACTATGCTAAACTAAAATTCAGCCACTATTTACAGCATTCAAACACACAATCAGCTATGAAAACAATGCATAACACAAATCAGTTTTTTACAGCCAGCATGCAGCATGAAAAGGTGGGTGTAAAAAGTCACAAACAGCATGCACTACACAACACACAGCATACATTTTACAGCACCTATATGCAAAAACAACTATGAAATGCAAAATCTAGAATTTATTATTTTCATTTTATGCACAAAGTGAATGATAAACAACACATTAATGTCACTTAACATGAATCTACATGCATCACAAAATGAACTCAAACATGTGAATTTATTTACATCATTTATTTGATTAAAAATGACAATGATCAATCAAGAACAAACATACTTTTTCATGTTGCACAAATGAGCATTTTATCATGAGATTGAACAAGTATCACTACAAGCATCAATTGTTACACATGCATGGCATAAAAATCAGAATTGAACTTATGTTAAGATATGATCAATTAAGCACAAGAAACTTGCATGAACATGTGAAGCATTTAATCACTTTTGGCAAAAAAATCAACATGGCATTTAATCACTTTATCAATCAAGCAAGCAATGACAATAATCATGAAGCACATATTGAATTTAAGCAAGCACTTAACATGTGAAACAAATGATTAAAGTGTAGCAAAACAACATCAAGAATCAATTATATCACATTTGCACATTTAACACAAAACATGGAAAAGTGAACGGAATCATGTCGAAACGACTCGAAACAAATGAATTGGCTACTGGAAATAGACCCAAAAATTCCCTAAAATCAATACCTAAACATACATGAACCTTAGAAGCACTAGGAAGCAAGATTGAGCAAGAAAATAAGCTAAAAATCCAAAAATGAACAGCGTTAACCGGTTAACCAAATTGGTTAACCCGTTAACGGACAGAAAAATACAGCATTTTGGCCAAAAACGCATGCGTTAACCGGTTAACCAAATGCGTTAACTGGTTAACGCTGAACAGGAAAGTGAAAAATGCTTTTGAAATAAGTGCTTTTGGCCACAATCTTGCTTCTAAACAACCCTAACCCCCACCTAATCATGCTAACACGAATTTCTACTTAATTAGGGCTTATTAACACATGCTAAAATCTATAACAAGCTACAATCCTAACTTCTAATCCATCAAAAACCACAAATCGCAAGCAACACATAATGAAAACGTAATCAAACATAAGCAATACGAAAATCACTTAAAGAATGCCGAAATGGCGAGATGAAGAGAATAACTTAATGGAAAGTGATTTAGATCACCAACCTACGAAGCGGAGAAGTACTTCGGTGAATGTTATGAGAATCAGAGCTTGATCGAAGAGAAAACCACGAAAACCGCGAAACCGCAAAATAAATGCATTCTTGATGCTTGAACCTTCGTGCGCTTCCGATAATCCGAAACCCCTCACAAAATTCAGTAGCTTCTTCTTGCACAATCCACAAAATTAATGGAGGTTGAGGCTAAGCTTTAAGATCTTCAAGTTTCAATGTGAAACTTGAAGAGCTTATTCAAAAAGCTTTAGTGAAAGGAGGGAAAATGAAGGAAAAGTGAGAGAGAAAAAGTGATTGTGAGAGAATGAGAAATTTGGAAATGAAAATTGTGTGTGTTCCTCTTTGGTTTGGATGAAAATAGATTAAATATGGCTTAGATTTGGGGCCCAAAAATTAGGCTTGGGATCCAAAATTATGGTTTGGTAATGAGGTTAGGATCTAGCAATGGAGCTAGGTTAGGAGAAGGAACATTCTAGAAGATGGTAGAACATGGTAGAACATGGTAGAAGTTTCCAAGGGAAATGTAGTGGAATTGAAATGGAAAAACAAGAGGGAAAGAATGAAAGGAAGTGTGGAAAGAAAGTGGAAGGAAAAGTGGAGGGAAATGTAAAACCAACCACTTTTCAAATGATTTTTCTTTGATTTTTATTTTATGATTCCTCCATCATTTCTTAAACAAATTTGAACCATAGGATCATTGTAACCCTAATTTCATGATTTCGATCTTAAAAGTCCGGAGTCGACCCTCTTTTACCTAGCTCGGTTGTTTTTTCCCCGATTCCTCGATTTTCCGTCGTCTGGCCAGTCGAACCCCTTCCAAAATGAATTTGTGGACGAGATTTGAACCCTAGGAACTTGACACCATATATGAGACAATGGAATCCTCTTTGAACCAGAAATTCATGCAGAAGCCCAGTAGAAGTGAAATCCTAATTTGGCCCTTTTCATCAGGAAATATTGCACTGCTCGCCTCCTTTGATCAACTCCATCTGTCCATGGCTTGTGGCTTCAAGTGAAGACTTGTGGGATGTTGTGAGCCCTTTTCACAAGGTTGAGAAGTTTTGTGGCCCTTTGATTGCCTTTGTATAGCCTTCAGTTGCTCCACACATTGACCACATGCCTATGCCTCAGCCATGCTATACATGATGCAATGTTTTTGGTTATTTTATGTATCCATATATGCAAAATGCTATGCAAAATGTTGAGGATATGAGAGGGCAAATTTTGATGTATTACAGCAACTACCAAGTTTTTGGAGACAATTTTGTTGAGCAAGTCAAAGTTGATATGTGTTAAACGTCTATGCGAAAGCCAATAATCGTCACGCTTGGAGACTGGACATTTAGGATCATTAATGGACACCACATTCAATTCAAGCATGTATACATTTTTAACCCTCAAGCCCTTAAACATATCATCCTTATTATCATTATGTTCAATTATGCAACCTTCTTTTGAAAAAGAGACTTTATATCCCTTGTCACATAATTGACTAATGCTAATGCGATTATGTTTAAGGCCTTCCACTAAGAGGGCATTAGAGATAGATGTAGAAGAGGGATTACCTACACTACCTTTTCCAAGTATAGCTCCCTTGTTGTTATCACCATAGGTAACAAAACCTTTCTTCTTAGCCACAAAGTCATAGAATAGGGATATGTCACCCGTCATATGTCTTGAGCAACCAATATCGAGAAACCATCTCTTCTCCATAGTCTCAAGACACTCCACTTGCTTTTTGCCCTTAGTGTGAGCCATAAGACAAAGATTTACTTTCTCATCCTTTTCATTTGAGTTTGCTTTGCTAGAAGATTCACTATCGCTTTCCCATGTGATATATGCCCTTCTTGCTTTGTTTCCTTTCTTTTGATACTTGTCTTTCTCTTTGTCTTTCTTTAACATTGGGCATTTCGGTTTGTAGTGACCCGGTTTTCCACAATTATAACATGATCCTTTTACTTTGGTACTTTTGCTTGATTCTTGCCTAGAGGGGTTAAATTTCCTTCTATAGTTGACAAGGTGCTTTTCCGAATGAGAGATTTCATTCTTTCTAAGATACATATTGTATCTTCTAACAAACCGCCACATATTCTCATTGGATTCGTCGTTTTCGTCAATTGATTCATTATTTTCTTTCTTCTCATTCTCTTCATGCTCATGTAGATTTAAGAGCTCTTGCTCATGCTCTTGTAGTTTCTCAATCAACTTTGTCAAATCCAATGTTCTTACATCATTAGCTTTTTTGGTTGACGTTACCTTTGGTAACCATTCCCTAGTAAGACACCTTAAAATTTTGTTAGTAGCTACATCGTTGGGAGTGGTTTTTCCAAGAGCATTTAAGCGATTTAATAAATGAGAGAATATCTTTCCCAATTCACCCATGGTTCCCCTTGGTTCATGTGAAAAATATCAAACTCTTGTTGCAAAGTGTTAATACTGGCAAGCTTTACGTCATTGGTTCCCTCATGGGCAACCTGTAACGCTTCTCACATATCTTTTATCGTAGTATGATGTGAAACTCTCAAATACTCATCTTCTCCCAAAGAAGCAATAATCATATTTCGAGCTTTCCAATCATAGATATAGTTTTTTTCATCTTTTTCATCCCATTGTGCTTCAGGTTTAGGTATTTCAAGGTTATTCTCTCCGGTCATGGTTATTTGAATAGGACCATCTTGAATAACCTTCCATATTTTTCTATCAACAGAGTTGATATGAATAAGCATACAATCCTTTCAGTGACTATAGTTTTCTCTGGTGAAAACAGGTTCTCTAGTATACGCCCCCGTTTGATCGTTATCCATTTTCTAAAAAGTTATATGTGAAGCACTAGATGAACCGGTGCTCTTGATATCACTTGTTAGACGATGGCGCAGATCTAGAAGGGGGGTTGAATAGATCCTTTTTCAAATTTAACTTTTCAAAAATACTTTGCGGAAGTTCCCCGAAAAACTCGTCTAAAACAAATAAATTCGTCGGTGATCGGATATGCGTTTTGAAACCGAATGGGAAATAAAGGATGATAAGAAAAATTAAGACAATGCAACTAAACCACTTAAATTTAGTTTACTTGATAATCCACTCTCAACAATGAATTTTACAAGAGAAATAAGCACAAAAGATATGAATTTTTGTATTTTGACTTTTTCTCGAACACTTGGTGTGCGCCCACACAAAGTGTTATGTATATGTTAAAGTAGTGCAGAATTTTTACAAGGTTGTTGTCAAAATTGAGAACAATTTATCAAATAGTTGGTATGCACATACTCAACCAAACTATAATTTTTCAAATCACACAAATTCAAGTTGTGCAGAAAATATTTGAATGGAACGAGTAAAGAACGCACGAGATTGTTTAGGCAGTTCCTTCACCATCCTCGCTAGAAGTACTTTGCCCCCAATTCTCAACCGAATTGGGATATTTCATTAATATTGCAATTGTTTATACAAGAAGAAAATTGGAACAACAAACCAATCTGAATTGCGATTGTTGCGATAACTTCTTCTTGCCCCTTGATTCGATAAGAACCAAGTCCTTCACGCACGTCGAGAAAACCTCCGATTAACAGCTCCCTTCTTGCAAGAATATTCAATCCTTCAAACTTTGAGAACGACTGATTTTCTTCAATGCTTGTGAACCCACAATTATCTTCGTAATCCTCCGGTTAACGTGATATGGATGAACGATTCCCTTGATCTTCAAACCCTCTCACTCGGCTAAATCTACGAACAATATTTGCGTGCAAAACCCTCAAATCCTCTACGATCTTGGAGGAGAAAACCTCTTAGGTTTTTACAAGAAAAACCCACAGCTTCTCTACCCAATCTGAAATCTCTCTATCTCAATTGGACGTTATCACCATAAGTTGCACCTTGATCAACAAAGATTGTTGTGTGTGATTGTTGATTGATGCAAAGAAGGAGAAGATGAAGAGAAGGATGTGTATCTATTTCACTTTTCTTGTTGATTTGTCAAAAAAATATGAAGCAGCTATTTATTGGTTAGTCAAACATAAAAAAATAGAAAGTGAGGATAAGTAAAAAAAAATAACAAGCATCAGTAATGAGTCGACCTCCCATAGGGGTGAGTCGACCTGCACAATTTCTGTTAGTCGACCTAAACTTCTTACTCAGTCAGCCTGTTAGGGCCTGTGAGTTTTGAAGGAGAAATCACATTGAATGAGTCGACCTATAGTAAGCCATGAGTCGACTCAAATCAAATGTACATGTTGAGTTGACCTATTCAGCAACATGAGTCGACTCATGCAGGAAAAAATCACATTGGAGCTTTTCTTCATGAAGACATCTATTCTTGCTTGTCTTATCACATAGACATCTCTTCTTGCTTGTCTTATCACATACCATTTCAAATGCCCAATTTTTTGACATTATTCAAAACACCTGTAATGTCTCACAGGATCAAGTGTGGAGTTCTAGTTAGAACATGTGCTGATCAGCTAGTCGAACTTGCGCTTCACCGAGCCAATGGTGACTTTGTTGTACCCCCCCCCCCCTGAGATCACCATTGTCGACGGAAAGAACTCCCAGGGACTGTAAGCAACGAAGTAGGTCGGGCCGGTGAACGGTTCGGGGACATAAAAGTCATCTGGTCTAGTGATACTAAGAGTGACCAGGAGGCTGGCATCTGCGGCTAAGGGAGCTGCTTCTTCGACCTTCCGAGACTTTTGCACCTCCTGTTGGGGTGCCTCCTTCCCCTTTGTAAACTGCTTCAAGTGACCATCTCCTATGAGTATCTCGATGGCATCTTTTATGCATGTGCGATTTGTGGAAACGACATTACTTTGTTTTGTCCGTATTGGCCTTGGTCGGTAACTGCTTACGGAACCAGACGTCAGCTTGGCGGAATTCTGAGTTGGCACACTCAGAGAAGATCTTTTCCCTTGACATGGTCAGTGGAGTGTACTCAAGGAAGCGCCTTAAAGTTCCTTTGTACTCTCGTGGTTCACAGGAGCGATCATCATTTCTTTTGGCACCTCCTCGACATTCGAGGAGTCTTCATTTTTTTAGGGTTTGGCATCCTCCCGATGCCTGGTGTCACGGGTAGTATTGGCTGCCTCCTTCTCCTCGTATTGTATATATGTATGGGCTTTGAGGAGAAAAGCATCAAGCGTGGCCGGTGTTTCAATGCCAACGGCCTTGGCAAAATCATTACAGGGACGAAGTCTGCGTTCGAGAAGGTACTTCTTCATGTCGTCGATGGTTGAGACTTGAATGACCTCCTGGTTGAACCTTTCGATATACGCCCGCAAGGATTCATTCTTGCCCTGGATTATCGCCTCAAGAGAGGCTTCGGTTTTGGGATGTCGACAAGAGGTGATGAAATGTCAGGAGAATGTCCTCTCGTTGTCTCCACGAGGTGATGGACTCATAAGGGAGGCTCTTGTACCAAGCCATTGCTCCCTTTCTGAGCGTTGTTGGAAAAAGTCGATATTTGATGGCTCTCCGGACGCCTCAATAGTCGAGGAGGGCATCAATGTTCTCTATATGCTCGTCCGGATCCGTAATTCCATCATAGGACCCCCAGAGGATGAGGAGGCTTCTTCAATCCCTTCGGCAACTGCGTGGACATGATCTCTTGGGAGAGGGGTCCACGTGGTTCATCTTCGTCGATGTATTCGTAGAAGACGAAGTGGGAGCGGTTGTCTTTATGTCGTCAAGGGGATGGCGATCTTGATCAATTTCTTGCACCCTTGGGGGATGGTCAGGTCCCAGTTTGGAGTGTCCTCCTCGTCTTCCTGGGTTCTAGGGACTTGTGTCGTCGAGGAGACGAATGAACTTGTTTCTTGATTGACCCAGATTCCTCTAGACGTTGATGATTCTTTCTTCGTTCAGGTGAACGGCTACGGGACCCGCGGGGCCTTCTTACAGGGGAGGTGGATATGGGATGTTGAGCATCCTCCAGAGCTTTTATTCTTTCGCCTTGGCGCAAGATCAAAAGGTTGGTTTTATTCATAGTCTCGACCAGGGCAACAAGGGTCAGATTGATTCCTTCGGGGATGGGAATGAGAGAAATATCAGCAGGAGTGATCTCTGGCTCGATGATTGGTTCAAGTGTCGGGGAGGCGATGAGTTCGTTTTGATGGAAACGGTTGGGCTCCCCGAGCGGGGGATTGGTTTCATCGTTTTCTCGTTGTTTAACGGGGATGTTGGCAACAATTCAGACATCAACTGAGTCATCACGGTTAGCCATAGAGAGAGTTTGAATTGAAGTGTTTTAGTCTTCACGATCTGGAGATGAAAGACGAGGAAACAAGATTCCCACTGACGACGCCTCTGATCGTGTCTGGAGATCAGAATCTGAGGTAGGTCACGTACGTTGATGATGATGCTCGGTCGTCGAGGAGAGAAGGGGGATGTACCTGCAAGACACTTTGATGCCAAAATAAGATAAGGCGGAAGAATAAGCAAGTACGAGAAAGTGAGTTAAGAGAGTGAGTATTGGATCTTTGGCCCTCTCAAGTGAGAGGGTTTATATAGAGCCCCTAGCGCTTGGCTATAGGTCCCTATTTTGGGCCTAGATCATGGATCCCTCGAAAATATATAACTGTCAAAAACTAGTCGTTGGGACGAGCAGCCTGCTCGGATGTGATGCTCATCGGGCAAGACGTGAACTGAGCAGGAGTCATTGTGGCTGAATCTGGGTGACTTCTCCTAGATGTCGGGCAGAAGTCCGAAAGGAGCAGAGGTGTCCAACCATGGGTAACCTTGGTCGACAATGCCCCATCAACTGAGGGGCATAAGACCATTGGGTCTCTTTGGCATTGGGTAATTGAGTCGTCCTAGATGCAAAAGTGGATTGGACCATGCCTAGTCATTGAGTCAGTCCAGAATAGTAGTTATTGAGAAAGTTTAGTTTAGCTTTGATTGTGACATCTTTTAGCTTCATGTGTTAGGATGGATGAGAAATGGTCAAATGTTGCCTATAAAACATCATAATAATTAGGCATGAAAGACAATGATTTGATTGTGACTGAGATTTTTACAACTGATATAGTTATCAGTTTACAGTCAAACGATGAGAGAAACTTAAATGGAAAAGATGTCTCAAATTGGATTGTTAGCATTATTAGTTTATGGCTTGTTACTTGCTATTTCTTTTAGCAACATTGCTCTAGCTGTTGAATGCTTAGCTTCTGATCATGAAGCTCTTGTAGACTTCAAAAGTGGGCTTAAGGATCCTCAAAATAGGCTCTCTTTATGGATAAACACCGATTGTTGTCAATGTCACAGAATATATTGCAATAACATCACAGGTGCGATCGTTGCAATCGATCTCCATAACCCGCCTCTAGTGCAAGTTGATTCATCTCCAAAGTATGGAATATGGAACCTAAGTGGTGAGCTAAAATCATCTTTGATGAAACTCAAGTAATTAAGCCATTTAGACTTGAGTTTAACACATTCAACCTCAGCAAAACCAGTTTAACTCAAGATAGCTTAGCATAAATCTTCTTTGGATAAATCAGCAAAACCAGTTTAACTCAAGATATTTATGCTAAGCTGAAACCTTTATTTCCAAGTGAAACTTCTGAAAAAACAAGTTTAACTCAAGATATTTATGCTAAGCTGAAACCTTTATTTCCAAGTGAAACTTCTGAAAAAACAATTTAAAATCATAAAAATATATAGAACAAATGCTTATATAACGAACCAAAAATAGAAGAATTGCATTGCCTATTCCGATGTGTAAATTGAGAGAGTGAGTGTTGGTCAGGAGATATTTGCATTCTGCAAAGATTGGCATGTCACTGTGCCTGCGGATGTATGCATTACATGCTCACCTAGCATCACCGTACAAGAAACATCTGTCTTAAGATGAGGCTGCACCAATTCCCATATCTTTTTCTTTTGTATCTGCATGTTGTTACACAAGAATGTTATAGCAACACACAAGAATAAACCACACAATATCAAAGCTAGGAGAGGAAGAACAAGATTAAAATATTTCCTGTTTTCATTTTCTAAAATGTGTTCATTTTAACTTGTTAATAAGCCTTTTTGCACTGTAATCTTAGTTTTTTTTTTAAATTGCTGATAAGATGTGAGACTCTTGAAATGAACTATTGTGATAGAGAAAAGATGAAATGCTAGCTAGAGATGGTGCCTGTATAGAAATAATGAAAACAGCTCTTTTGGCATTTTCGTTTTCTAAAAAATGTACACAGTTGTTCACTTCATTTGTTTTAAAATTTATGTAAATTCGTAAAGTTGATCTACTCGACAAGAATCTATAGTTTGAAGGTTGGAATATTAGGCGGAGTATTCAACTTTTTTGGATGTCATACTATTTAAGTTGAGTTATTGCCTGATTCGGTTTGGCAGCTTCAGGTTGATTGTCCTTTTCATCTTCTGATCCAAACCATACTCTTTCCCCAGGATTTGCCTCCTCGGGAGGGAACAGAAGTTCAACATTCTCATGCTTTGAATCAGAAGCAGCCATCAACATTCCACATGACTTGACACCACGCATATTCCTTGGCTTCAGATTCGAAAGAACAATAACTTTTTTTCCCTGCATTTGTGCATTACCATTTGTTATTTTGTACAGAAAAACACAAATCTGATTGATTCCAATAAAACAAGCTCAGAAAATTCATTAATTGCATAACATAAGCGTCTTCCTCACAAAACTCACACTAACATACATACGTTGAGCAATTAAGTTAAATAACTAGATAAATTACTTTCCAGTTTCCGGAAGAAAAATTAACCTCAAACAAAACATGAGTATCTTAAAATTTTCTTTTTTGAACACACAAATATGTCTATAAAAACAATACGATTGGCCTGAAATAAAATGTCTTATTGATTCTTTTTATTTGATCGTAATAATATCAGACACCAAATTCTATTCTTCCTTAGGGGAGAAATATACCCTACAAAGCATACAATAAAATACAGAAACATATGGCAAAAATTAATCATAAATTTAGGAATGAGGTAGAGATGGTAGACTTGTAGTAAATAAGATGTTGATTGTCAACGTTTAAAATTCATAAATTGAAGCTTTTAGATATGTAAGGGTGCAGTTCAAAATTTGGTAACACATTTCATCAAGAACTAACACTACAAGAATTATCCAAATGAATATACTTTAAGAATTTAGATTTTAAACTATAGACTGGAACATTAGTGCAACAACTATTTTGAAGTGTTCGTGCTTCTTTGTCTCTCACACATGCAAGAAGGCTCTTCGAGTGATATCCAAGATTTTCAGCAAATATTTGGATTGATCGCATACACCATATGTTTAATCTTAGATTTCTTTGAAATTAGTTTTGCGGTGCTTTATATGTGCTCAGATTGAACTCGGACAATTACTATGGACAATGTGAAGTTAAGGTGCGGTGCTTTATAAGTGCTCAGATTGAACTTGAACAATTATTATGGACAATGTGAAGTTAAGGTCAAGGTAGTCAAACTCAAGAGTTTATCTATGTAAACTCGTGAGACCATGCGACATATCCAATCCCTAGTTCGAGAGCTAGATTAGGCTAAGTAGAGGGAGGTTTCAATTAATCAGAGTCAAGTTCACTCATATTGTTGTCCTGTTGGGTTCACTGCAATTTGCAAACTTGCAATAACGAGTTTCTTAAAATTTTCTTTTTTGAACACACAAATATGTCTATGCAAAGTTTACAAACCATATGGTTGGCCTTACACAAATGTCTTAATAAATTTTTTTATTTTTTTTATTTTAATCGTACTAATGTCAGACACCAAAATCCTATTCTCCCTTAGGAAAGAGATACTCCCTCCAAAGCATACAGTAAAATATAAAAATATATAGAAAAATAAATCATAAACTTAGGAATGAGGTAGAGATGGTAGAATTCTAGTAAAAAAACTTGTTGAATGTCAATTTATAAAATTCATGAAATGAAGCTTCTAAGTATGTAAGGGTACAGTTCCAAATTCGATGATACATTTCATCAAGAAGTAACACTACAAGAATTACCCAAATGAATATACTTTAAGAATTTAGATTTTAAACTATAGACTTGAAAATTAGTGCAACAACTATTTTGAAGTGTTCGTGCTTCTTTGTCTCTCACACATGCAAAGGCTCTTTGAGTGATATGCAAGACTTTCAGCTAATATTTGGAATGATGATATACAGAATCAACCACCATAGGTTTAATCTTAGATTTCTTTGAAATTTAGTTTTGCGGTGCTTTGTATGTCCTCAGATTGAACTTGGACGATTATTATGGCCAGTGTGAAGGAGTCTATATAAACCCGTGAGACCATACCACAGACCTGATCCCTAGTTCGAGAGCTAGATTAGGCTAAGTAGAGGGAGGTTCCAATTCATCAGAGTTGGGTTCATTCACTTTGCTGTCTTGTTGGATTGATTGCAATTGGGAAACTTGCAATGATGGGTTTGTTCATGTTTTTTAGTTCATGACTTTGTTAATGTTGGAGCTATGAGGTTGAGACTAACACCGCTTACCTCCTTTGCATATGGTTTCACACTGAAATGATAAATGCTTTTGTGGTGTTGTGTGCTACAGTTGTGAGGTTAATATGTTGTTCATCGCAAAGTCTTATCATTCAGTTGCTGTATTTAGGTTTTAAATAAAATCAGTAAACCCTTGTAACTGTCGGTGTCTACAGGAAAAAATAACAATTATGATGTACTCTCGTTCAATATTCATCAAACTCTTGGTTCTATTCAAGCCTACGAGTTAACCAAAGTTTACCCATAACCAATCCTTAACCAAGTTAACTCATTTTGAGACCACGCATCAAAACTCGTAAAATTCTGAGTTAAACCATGAGTTTAACAATCATGGTTGTCATTATAAAAACTGTAAACAGTCTATTTCATTTTCGAAACCAGCACAAATCCTAAACTCACAGTTCATTATATTGTGGCAAACACAGTACAAATTGTCCTAAATACAGTATCTCTCGCACACATTCCAATCAACTTCATTTCCAACCTTCATTCTACCTAAACTGACCAGATACAATACAACAACTACACCAGAGTTTCATGGGATCAATGATAATATTCATGTACTATTATGTACCACAACACAAGACCAGGTTCCAAGATGAAAAGGCACAACTATCCAAATTGAATTCACTGCAGTCAAGCTTCTAAGCATTCACGGGAATGCGTGGAATTTTAACAGTAGAGAATCATCATCCACAACTATCGGTCTCTTTTCACACAATTTACAGAACATCTCCCTCGTTAAATTTAAATAACTGAAGGAATAGAACATCAAATAGCCAAAGCATAAAGCACAACACTTTAGTATAAACCATTACCGCTACTGTGAGCTAGGAAGCCAAACACTAATGCAAACAGACATAATACTGACAATGAAAAAAGGAAGAGAGAAACCTGAAGGTGTTCAAGAGGGATGTAATTGACAAGGCCACTGCAAATGATTCTAGGTTCAGGCTCACCAATATCAACTTCTTCAACGTAAAGAGTTTCGGCTTCATCGTGTTTCCATGCCCTGAGAATGCGACCGACCCTTATGTCAAGCAACCCAGCAGCATCTTTAACACTCTTGTCATTTTCACCGTTGCTATTGCTTTCAGCAGCTAGGGTTTCCGGAACTGGCTTGGAAGAAACAGTGCAAAATGAAGGAAACCCAGTTGGGGTTTTGGGGCGTGAGGAAGATGAGAGTGAGAAAAAAGGGAACTTGGGAAGAAATGAGCAGTGGGTTGTTGTTAATGATACTCGGGAGAGTGTGGTGGTTCGTGAAGAGAAAAATGAGAGCATAACAACACTGCCACCCTTCAAAACGTTTGCCATTGTATTGATTGATTGGTATGAGATGAGGTGAGAAACAGAGAAAGAAGGATTTTAATTTTCAATCCTTTGGACAGAGTTTCGTAATAGTCATTCGTCCATTCGGACCCGTCGTGTCTTAAAATCCAGCGGGTGACCAAAACATGTTAGAGAGCTCAAACTAAGTGGATGTCGGGTCGGGTCATGTCGGGTCCAATGGCATGAAGGTTGATTGATCAATATTTTAAAATAGGGGATTATTTTTTTGGTTTCTTTAATACACCTTGTCTTACCCTAATTTTGATCATGAATCGCCGAATAAATTATTTGCATCATCTACATAGCATAACATTCATTTCGTCTCATATAGTGACCAAAATATCAGTCGGAATAATTTCTCGAATTTACAGACAGACTGATCAAACTAATTTTCAACTGTACAAAAAATCAGTGAACGCAAAAATGTCAAATTTAAATTTGCAAATGCCAGTACTATTAATCTGCGGTTTACGTAATTTAACCTGACATGCTAAATATTTTTTTACAACTATTTTTCGATCACGTGTTGATCAATCTTAACAGTTTAAATGATCATAATTTTATTTCAAAATCCGACCAAAACGTTGTATTTTTCCGAGTCGTTTATTTTGCGTTGACTATTTCGATATATTGTTTTATTTTTGAGCATTTAAGCGTCCGGCTTTTATTTTTTGAATCTATTTATTTTTATATTGTGTCTAGGATAAATAAATAAATTTATTAGTTTTTATTTTAATTTTAATTATTTTAGTTGTTAAACTTTATTCAGTTTTTAAATTAATATTTTATTTAGGTTTTAAAATAAATATTAAGGTCCAATTTGCATTAATCCTAATTTGTTCCTATATATACATATTGTGTGTTGCTGCAAAAGGAGGACCGGAGAAGAAAACAAAAAAAAACAAACGAGACAAAATGGCGAATCTTTTTTTAGAATAACATACTTTAATAAAACAAATACCAAAATAACATGGATTTGGAAAAAATTACCAAAGTGACGTACTTTGCATGCATGTTCGCCAATCCAATTGGCTAAAGAATGCACATACGCCACACCAATTGGCTAACATGTTGTATTTTTAAAGCAATTCGCCATATGGATTGGCGAACATGTTGTATTTTTACAACATGTTCGTCAATCCATATGGCGAATTGCTTTAAAAATACAACATGTTAGCCAATTGGATTGGCGAATTCGTTGACAAATTGTTACCAGTCGCCCATTCAATTGGCGAACATGCATGCAAAGTATGCCACTTTGGTATTTTTTTTCAAATCCATGTTATTTTGGTATTTGTTTTATTAAAGTATGTTATTCTAAAAAAAAAATTCCAAAATGGCGGTATGGTTCTTTCTTGATTCTCGTATGTTTTGTGTTTGTGTATTACATCCTTATTACTATTATTCATCCGGTTTGTTTGTTCATATATATATATATATATATATATATATATATATATATATATATATATATATATATATATATATATATATATATATATATATATATATATATATATATATATATATTTGTTATAATATTATTATAATAATATTATTATAATATATATATATATATATATATATATATATATATATATATATATATATATATATATATATACTATTATAGAGTTGAAATATCTAACTAAAATAGTATGACTAATTATTACATTGATGTAATAGTAATATTTCAAGTAGTATAAATACCACATTTGACAATGTAATATTTACACCAAAAACTTACTATGAAAGCATTCATAAGTTTTTCTCCCTTCTATCTTTTCTTCTCTTTAATAAATATTAACTAATATTCTAAGATCAGTTTTTTTCAACACGTTATCAGCACGATCGTTTCTAATGGAAGTTTTTACTACACTATGTATATCTTCTAAACTTATTTCTTTAATCTTATTATTACTATAATTTTTATTATTTAACCTGTTTATAGAAAACTGACAGTTAGTCAAGTGATTTATAACTAGAATGATTTTTATCGTTATTTTTACTTTAACCTCTTGTTATAGAAAACTGACAACTTGTCAATTGCTCTATAATAAGTGTGACTTTTATATATTTTGTTGTGGAGGTTTAAAACCCCATATGCAGTTACTAATTTTTATATTTTAGTTACTAACTTTTATATTTAGTGGAGGTTTAAAATCCCACATGTTGCTACTAATTTTTATATTTCAGTTACTAACATTTATATTTAGTGGGGGTTTCAAATCTCACATGTTGCTACTAATTTTTATATTCAGTTACTAACTTTTATATTTAGTGGAGGTTTAAAATCCCACATGTTGCTACTAATTTTTATATTTCAGTTACTAACTTTTATATTTAGTGGGGGTTTAAAATTCCACATGTTCTTACTAATTTTTATATTCAATTACTAACTTTTATATTTAGTGGGGGTTTAAAATCCCACATGTTGTCACTAATTTTTATATTCAGTTATTAACTTTTATATTTAGTGGAGGTTTAAAATCTCACATGTTATTACTAACTTTTATTTTCAGATACTAAATTTTACATTCAGTGGAGGTTTAAAATCACACATGCTATTACTATATTTTATTTTCAGTTACTAAATTTTATATTTAATGGAGGTCTTAAACCCCTCATATGTTATCTTATAATTATCTCTAAATCCTCATAATAGCTAGTTAATTTTTTAACACACTTTAATTTGGTTTTGATGATATTTCTCTTTTTCCTTTTTCTTTTTCTTTTCTCTAACGGTAACATTAACGGTCATTTTACAAATTTATCAATATATAATTCAACTCCTTTCATAAATTTTACATCATTCTCAAATATTCATCTATATCTTTCAAATGGCTAAATTTTTTCTTTTGTTCGTCACTCTACTTGTCATTATTTTATTCCTTATCTGTATCATCAAGTATGAAGAACTAGGTAATGATTATATAGAATTAATAGTCTTAGCTTGGTTTATTAGTAAAGATTTTTAAATAAATCATGATCTTTTTTTTTGTAATCGTTGTTATTGATATATATATATATATATATATATATATATATATATATATATATATATATATATATATATATAGAGAGAGAGAGAGAGAGATATATTGTTTATGTATTAAATTTTGATTATGTTCATCTGAATTATAGATATAATCATGTCAAATCTTAATCATCAATTCAAAATCCTAAGCATAACTAGGGACAACTTCATAACATGGAATAACAATTTGATCGAATACCTTACATGTGAGGGACTTAACAAAATACTTGAAGGAGACCATTCTGGAAAATCAACAGACGACCCAGATGAAATGGAAAAGAAAAAGTCAAAAGTGAAAAAATAATCAAACACCATCTTGATGATGGATTGCAAATAGAATATTCAAATGCTAAAGATCCCAAGATTTTGTGGGACAATATCAAAGCAAGATTTGGACATCAGAAGAAAGTTTTATTACCCTCATTAATGGATCAGTGGAACAAGTTAAGGTTCCAAGATTATAAAAGTGTCATTGCGTATAACTTTGTTATGCACCACATTATAGCATAACTTGAATTTTGTGGCACAAATAGTTTCCTCCCTAGTTAGAGGAACTACGTCGACTCTGATTCTCATTCCCATGAGATACGTACGCAGTAGGGTATGGTCCATTCGAGCACTCTTTTATTTTCCCTAGATTTTCTCCCATTTTCTTTTCTTCTATCCAGTTCCAGTAGCAGTTTCAGTCCAACAGTAGTTTATTCTCACCCTTTGAAATAGTTTCTAGCAAGCGTGGATCCCATCGGGTACGACGAACGATATGGGGTGCTAATACCTTCCCATTTCGTAACCGACTCCCGAACCTAGTCTCTTTGGTTCGTAAGACCTTGTTCTTTCCATCTCTTCAGTTTGTGAAGCCTTACCTTTCTCGTTCCTTCGGGATAAAAATGTCTGGCTGGCGACTCTACCTTTTCCGCGCCACTTTCACGTTTGTACCATGATGGGAATCCTGGGAGCGACAATGTGCAATCACGTTTTTGTTGAAATCACGTAATCAGAACCGTTTTCCCTTAGATGTCGTTCCATGTACCAAATAGATAAGCAATCTAAGATTAGTCTGTTGACACTAGACAAAGCAATCAATTTTAGATGGGTCCATTGACACTGGACAAAGTGATCAATCCATTAATGCTTGATTTGAGGAGAGAGTAAAGACTTTGCATGGGAGAATTATATGTAATTCCGCTGGGAATGAGAACGTCCTGACTGACATTCTATTGAGGAATGAGACAAAGATACTTTGAAAATATCTGACTCTTGCTGAGGAGAAAATGATCACTGAATCGATCTTAGAAACTCGTAAGAGGATAACACTTTGTTACATGAGAAAGGTGAAAAACCATCTGCATCACTTGTCACACTGGCAAAAAATAAATTGACGACTTCATAGGGAATATCTCAGTAATGGAAGTGAATCCCAGTCATTAAACTCTTAGGGGAAATGAAGAACCTTCGACTCAGATGGGAGATGCTCAGTCAAATACCCTTGCTGGAGAGAGAATTCTGACAATTCTGACTTTGTGGGGATACAAGGCATTTGGCTGCCTGCTAGAAATACTGAATCCGCTTGGGGATGATAACAGTTCAAGTGACCTTGAAGTTCTGTTGGGGATTACACCCTACTCTGACTCAATTGGGGAAGGTTTCCATCTTGAATTCTACTGAGGATGATGTATGGGAACCACCTTTCTGCTAGGGATGAGAGTTGTAAGGCGTTTCTCGTTGGGGAGCAGATCTCTCGTAACATCTTCATTGTCTTGAGCTACAAGTTGTAATACCTCAAAATTTTCCCTCTCATTTCCTCATCATTTTGCATAACATTTAGCCTACATAAGTTCATGAAATAGTCAAAAACATTGCATCATATTCATCATAGTTGAGGCATAAGTATGTGATCAATGATTGGAGCAATTGAAGGTTATGCAAAGGCAACCAAAGGGGAGCAAGGCTTGTCAACATTGTGCAAAGGGCTCACAACATCCCACAAGTCTTCATTTGAAGCCACAAGCCATGGAAAGATTTGAATTTATCAGAGGAGGCAAGCAGTGCAACATCTCCTAATGAAAAGGGCCAAATTAGGGTTTCACTTCTACTGGGCTTCCCCATGAAATTTTGATTCAAAGGGGATTCCATTGTCTTATATATGATGTCAAGTGCTTATGGTTCAAATTTCATCCACAAATTCATTTTGGAAGAGGTTCAATTGGCCAGATGACTGAAAATCAGGGATTTGGGTAAAAGTCAACTATGCTGAAGAAAACGTCAACTCCTGACTTTTTGAGATCAAAATCATGAAATTAGGGTTACAAGGATCCTATGTTTCAAATTTTATCAAGAAATGATGGAGGAATCAAGAGAAATCAAGAAAACCAAAACTTACCATTTTTGGAAAATAAGGGTTTCCAAAAATGGCAAGTTTTGGCCAATTTTGCAGCATCTTTGAGAGAGGCCTCCTCCCAAAATATGAGGGCTATCAAAAATATACCTTAAGCCAATTGTAGAGGGCATCTTGAGCTTCAAATCCATATGTGGAACTCACTCATAACATTAAAATTGAGAGAGATATGATCTTGACAAGTTTGAGCAAAGTATGGCAAAATGCAAGTCATGGGCAAGGCAACTTGCAAGCCAGCGCGCGCCCTGCCTGGCAATTCATCAAACAGTTGGTGGTCAGAATGTTAAGCCATTTTTCTTTGCCAAAAAGACTTCAAATGAATTTTTGGTGAGCTACAAAGTTGTTCCTTGATATAATCCCTACAATATTGGTGTTCAAAGTTTTTTCATTGGATCAAGTCTTCTTGAGCTTATTGAGGGTCAAAGTGGGAAGGTCACAACTGGTCATCCATAGGCCCATTGACACAAGGCAAGCCAAATTCGTGCAACCAATATGCAGTCTTGTGGCATGATTTTCATGGGATCATTTGAGTGACTTACAGACATTATTCCTTTATGGTACAAACATCAAACTTGTTCTATGATCTTTCCATTTCAAGTTGAGCACAAACTTTCCTTGAATTGCTTTCTTGAGCTAGAAGAAATCTTCCATTGAAGATCACCAAAGCCAATTGTCTTGCTTGGTTGACAAGGCATTGCATCAAGGTTCAAATCAGTTCCTCTCTTTGGCATCAATCCACAAAGCATGATCCAAGTGCATTGCTCTAAAATGGATATGATCTCATGACTGCCTCTCCACACCATTGTCATACACCTCACATCAGTAAAGCCAAGAGCATTGATCAAGCATGGCTGAATTACTCAATTTAAATCACATTACATTCCACCATGAGGATCATGATCACATGTGCACTAAATTTGAGTGAAGCTGATCAATAAGATCATTGCACAATTGAGTTGCCATCAAGTGTGTGCAAGATCACATGGATTATTATGCACTTCATGAGTGAGTAAGAAAAAGGGATTACCTTCAAATTGCAGTCATTGATCAGCTAAGCAATTGCATATCATCCAATCCCTACCATAAGTTTCATGAAGCTTGCATAATAGATCCAGCTCGAATGTGGAAGTTTCTAGAAGGTCCAGTTAGCATAACTGCCATAACAAACCTCACTCACTTAACCTCACTCACTCAGTAAACTCAGGGAATGTTAACCATGGTTAAGGGTCCTATAAAGAGAGGTCACCACTTCAGTTGCAAGGTTCAGCTTCATTTTCATCACAAAATCACAAAAAAATCTCAAGCATTTTCTCTGAATTTTCACACTGCAATTTGGCTCGAGCTAGCTTTATCATCACTGATCTTGCTTCAATCTCTCTCCATTCATCATCATCATCATCACCTCAAGCATAATCACCATGGATTGCATAGCCTGAAACTTCAAGGATCAAGCATTGCTCACTTTGAAGCTTCATTGCATTTTGGATCAGAACTCCTCAATTTGCATCAATCTGGCTTCATTCATCTTCAAACCATCATCAGCATCATCTCAAGCATAGGATCTATGGAAGTCACAGCTTGAAACATCAAGAATTCAACACTGCATAGCATTGATCTTCACTACATTTTCATCAATAACTCAGGATTCATAGCTCCCAGAGTGTTTATTTCACTTCCTTTGATCAAGATCAAGAACAAGCAACCTAAAGATCCTCCTCTTTGGCCTTCTAGCAAAAATTTGATCTCTCTGCCATTCAGGTATGTCCTGAAATTACACTTGCTTGAATTGTATGTTTTCCATTAGTTTTATGTTGACTGAAGCTTGATAGAAGCTATTGGATGACTGGCTAGTTGATAGGCATTGTAGATGCTTAGAGTCAATTTTCCAGGTGGATCTTCTTGCTTTCGATTCATGAGATTTAGGAACCCTAAATGAATTGTGAGGCTATATTTGTGATCAGTGAAGAGAGATGAGTCCATTTATGGTCTTAGTTTTCATTTTAGTGTTGATTTGAGTTTACCCTACCAGAGCATTGAACGGAGAAGATGACCGGAATTCATCTCCGGTCATCTGAACAGTGCCCAAAATTTAATCCCAACTTTAAGTCACAACCTTTAGATCAAATGCATCCAACGCTCATGACATTGCCAGCACATTAATGATCTTGTGTTTCTCACGTGACTCTCTCTCAGTCCAGTTGACCTTGACTTCCTATCCACACCCCCATGTGCATTGGTCTAAGCCCATTCATGTTGTTTATGTTGCTTCCAGCACCCCCAAGGCCCAATGCATTGTTATTTCTTTTATTTTCTTTTTCACTTTTATTTCAATTTTGTTTCCTTTTATTAAAAATATCAAATTGCATCCAAAAATTCCAATTAAATTCATGAGTATTCCTCTTATTTTTCTCTAATTTTCCATATTTTTATATTTTATTTTTATTCATTTTTGAAGTCATAATTAATTTTCCTTTTAATTTTTTCATATTTTCTTCATTTTAGATCAATCAATTTGTCCATTTTTGTTATCCTAAACCAAAAATGATAAAGGTCCCATTCTTTTTGCATCCTCTTAATAATTCATCATACTTCTTCAAAGTATTTTTCTCTGGATTTTTAGGTCATGTTTAGGTCCTTTTGAGTCCATTCTTTCACATAGGTCCATATAAACCCTAATCCCATTCTAGTATTCATTTGACCATTCAAAATTAGGATTTTTTGTGAGTTTTTTTGTACATAAGTCATTCTCTGGATTGTGATCCTCAATGTTAATTTTCATAATTTTTCTAAGTCATTTGATAATTTTTCAAGTTGCTTAGGCTCTAAGTCATTTTTGGTCCCTTTTATAAGTTTCCTTCAATCTATTTGAATACGACATTTATGCCATTTCTCTAAGGTCTTGATTCAGAGTCTTTTAGGTCATATTAGAGGTCCTTAAATGTTGATAACACTCATTAGGTCCTTTTCTTTTGATTCTAGGGTTTCTTGAGTCATAAGTCATGCATGTCCTACCTTTTCCCTAATTCTTCTTCTTCTTCTTCTTCTTCCATCTTAACCCCTCAAAACCAACTTTGTGACCATGTCATACTTGTTAAATCATTGTCATACACCTCATAAGTGTTTCATACACATTTTCAAGTGTTCACTTCAAGTCTTTGGTCCTTGTGCTCCATGTAGTGTCATATGCCTCCTTAAGACTCCAAAACTTCACATTTAGGTTCCTTAACCCTAATGTCATTCACTCCGTGTCTTTTGTGACCAATTTTTGAGTTTAAACCACATTTTAGCACTTCATCAAGCTCCTGGTTTTTACATGAGAAATTCAAATCTTCTTGATCATGTTTGATTTTATTCTAAGTCTTTTCCTTCCTTTGAAGTTCATTGTTCATTTCTTCTTATTTTCACACCATTCCACATAGTGTTTGAATCTCTTTCACTTGAGTATCTTTTATCCCATTTTGTTTTACATCTTAGGATACTTTCATTAAGTTTTAGCTCTTGGAATTTCTATTCACCTTTGGTTTCATACAAGTTTAGCATACTTAACCATTTAGGTTTCCTCATGTAACTTCACTTTAACTCCTATTAGGGTTTAGCTTCCTTTTAGGGCATAATTTGAAGTTGTTCATTCTTGTAGCTTTAGAACACTTAAGTTGAGTTTAGCTACTGACTTTTTAAGTTTGCTATCTTATAGGATGCCTTAGGCTTAGGTATTTGTCTTAGGAGTTCACTAACATCTTCCTTAGCTAGTGTGAGTTGTTTGTGAGATTTGCCATGCTATAATTGTTCATATTTCTCCATCATGCTAATGTTTGTTTTGTAGGGGAGAAGATGAGGTAGTCATTTCATTCCCATTATCTTATGCATTTATTTGCTTGTGTTTAGCACTTGGTTCTTTGTTCATAAGCTTCCCTTTGGTTCCTTAGATTCAACTTAACTTCCTTAGGAAGTAAGTTGAACTCTAACTTTCTATTTCTTCTCCATTAGGTTAGAAAACCTCACAAACCATAGGACCGCACTTTTGTACATAATAATGACTTAGGGTTGTGTCTTAGTCCCCCATTAGCTTTGACCTTTGCCTCTTGAGTCTTTCTCTTCTCATCTTCAAACAAATCCAAAACATTTAATAAAGGTATGAAAGGATCCCTTGTGTATAGCCTTATTCCATGGGGCACTTACATTCATTCCATCTTGGAGTGGTGTAGGCTTGTATAGCATGATGTACAAGTCTTATCAAGTGGTTGTTTCACAAAGAAAAATCTAAAAGATACTTCTTCACAAATGCTACAAAAACACTTAATAAAGTTCAACAAGCTAGTGAACTTAGACCCTAATCTTTGGAAACAAGTCTTGGATAAATTCTCCTTACTTGGTGTGCTTGTTCTATCATTCCATCTTGGAATGTAGTAGCAAGTACACATTCCATGTAAAAGAGTTTGAATTCACTTCCTTGTGCCAAATTCATACAAAACTCTTAAAAAGCAAACAACACAATAAGCGACTATCCTGCGCGAACTTCTCTTTCTTTTTGCTCTCTTTTTCCAGTTATCTTTCTCATTCCATTCCAGTAGCAGTTCACTTTTTCAGCAATACCTTTTCTTACCCCTTGAAACAAACAAACAAGCGTGGATCCCGTCGGGTACGGTGGACGATTTGGGGTGCTAATACCTTCCCAGGTCGTAACCGACTCCCGAACCCAAATCTTTGGTTTGTAGGACCTTGTCATTTCCTTCTTCCTCAGGTTTGTGCAGTATTACCTTTCCCATTCATTCGGGATAAAAATGCATGGCTGGCGACTCTACCTTTTTTGCGCCACTTTTGCGTTTGTTCTAGGGTGAAAATCCCGGGAGCGACAGCTGGCAACTCTGCTGGGGATCGAACCCAGAATCTATGGTTTCCCTTGTAGAGTCAATCATAGCGCCTGTTTGTGTTTTGTTTTCTTTGGGTGTTTATATGTGTGTGTTGTTGTGTTTATTTATTGTTTTTGTTTACAGTTTATTTTACGGTTTTATTTACTGCTTTCAGTATTTATTTTCACATGCATCATATACTAGACTGTGCTAGTTTTGTTTTTTCTGTGGGATGGGTTTTGTTACTGTGAGATAAGCCAAATACCCGGCTTGAGTGCACCTAGAAGTTAGAAGTGGTTCCACTTTGGCTTCATGGCATTTTACTATGTTGGTATTAGTGAGTTCCACGCCTTGACTTGCGACCTTCTCGGAAATGTATTGATGTCAGAATCTTTCTGGGGCAATACACAACCTTGATAGTTATGTGCAGTCAGGGGACCGATCATTGAGAACCTTTGTGGAGACATCCCTCTCCAGTGATGACAGTGGCAGACCACATTTGTTGGCAAACCCACTCACATCTGAGGGCCCACTGGGAACTCGCATAGGATGGCTTGGTTCTCTCATAGGAATCCAGTTAAGGTAAATTGTTCGTATGACGATAGTATTGTACCCTTCAGGATGAATGTACTATTGTTTCTCGATTTAGTGCTTGAGGCTGGGGACTTCTAAGGGATGTTTGTTTCCTTAGACTCAGCTGAGACCTCCCTGAGTAGTATATAATGCCAAATCGATTCCCTGATTTGGTCATGAGCCATTTTTTGGAGATGGTGAACGTATTATCGCTATTCGACTTTGAGAGTCCGTGATGTTTGACCCGAGTGTAACACCCCAAATTTGCCCTCTTCTTTCTAGCATCATCATTATATCATAATCATCATAAGCATGTCATATCCTTAGCTTTTTTGCATAGAAAAATGAAGCATAACATTCTCATGTACTAACATTGGGCATATGATCAATCATTGGTGCCTTTGAAGCCTTACAAGTCAAAGCAAGAAGTCAAGTGACCTTGTCCAAGTCCTATAAGGTGTCCCCATGTCAAATACAAGCCCAAGATCATTTACAAAAATCAAGAAGGGTAGAAGATCATCAAAGGATCAAGGATGCAACAATCTCCTACACAGATGAATTTTGAATTAGGGTTTTGCTTTTGAGCAGGGATTTCTTATACCTTTTACCAATTCTTGTGTTCAAAGTATTTTATATGATATGTGAAGCCTATGGATGGAATTTGGTGAGAAAATTCATTGAGGAATACAGTCATTTCATCAGTTACTTGCATAAGAAGAAATTGGTCAAACTGATTATTTGAAAAGTCAACTGTGGCAATGCAAGGGGCCCAACCTTATTTTTCAAGCCAAGGGATGTTCTTAAGGTCATAAAAGAGGTTTGACAAAGTCAAAAGTCAGGAATTTAGGGTTTTGGCAAGGGTTTCCATTTTTGGCATATGGCATGTAACTAAACTTTCCAAATTTGGTAAGTTTTGCCCTAATCTTCAAAGCTTTCTTTCACAACCAAGATGACTTCAAATGAAATTTCTTTGAACATGAAAGTTGTAGAATATGGTCTCCCATTTTCAAAAAGTACAAGAACACGATCATAGCCCTCATGGTTTGAAAGTTATGATCATTGGAAGTTTGGGCAATATTTAGGGTTTACATGAAATGCAAGTTTCTACAACTTTGCAAATTGCTTTGTAACTCATTCTTTGGTTATCCCATGTACCAATTCTGATCATAACATCACATTGAATTTCCCTAAGATCATTTGGCTCAACAAAAGTCATGGAATTCGTGTATGGATAAGTGAATTTTTCATAAAGTGCAAAAATGCATGATCATTCCCAAAGCATGACTCAAGCATCCAATGGCCAGGATTAAATCACTTATGAATTGGTGAATCAAGTATGATCAGCATGTGCAAAGAGAGAGAGGGAAACACACGAGCAAATGAGGAGGTCACACTCTTCATACACAAATGCAAATTTCTCTCATTCACTTCATTCTCACGTGCCATTCTCCTAAAACCCTAGCTGGTGAAATTTCACATGATATATAAGCTAAGAGTGCTCTTGGATCATCAGAATCCATCACCATTTGCTCACTCCAAATTTTTTTCTCTCTTTGCACTTTCCTTCGAATCTCATAGTTCTCTCATCCATTTCCAATTTTCTTTACATATTCTTGATCCTGAGAGCATAAGGATCACAAATCCATCACTCATTGAAGTTGAATCTCAATATTTCATCAAGTGCAAGATAGGAGCAGTTGAGGTTGAAACTCTAGATCCAGGCCAATTTAATCACTCTCTTGCATTTATTTTGCAAGGAGGAGCTTAAGGAGGAAGATCTGCATCTCTTGAAGGTCTATTTCATGCTAATTTGAACACTTCAAATCTCAGGTGAGCTCTAAATTCGTGGATCTGGATCTTAAATTTGTTGTGTGTTAAATGATATTCATGTTGCACTGAGTTCAGTGATGTTTTTAGATTTTGAATTGAGTGAGAAATGAATCTGTATGATTGAATTTCTGTTTGATATGTGGTTTTGTTTTTCTTCGATTTGCTTTGTATGTTGATCCATTGAAAAATCTAAGTGCATATTTGTGATCAGCATGTTTGAATTGTTGGATCTGGAGTTTTATAACAATTTCTGTGATGTTTTGTTCTTGATGTTGAGTTTTCCGGCGCCAGAGCTAGGGCTTCGGTCGCCGGTTTCTGGAAAATAGTTTGAATGTGATTTTGGAGAAGACGAGTCCATGACCACACGATGCTTGATCTGAACGGACCTTGTTTTGCAAGGAAATTAAAAAACCACCATCCCATGCACGTGACTTTGTTTCATATTTTAAATTTGAATTAATCAACATGTTTTCCAGCTTACCCTAACTACCATGAGCCCACGCACGTGTGTGTATGTAACACGGTGGGAGAACTGACTTTAGTTATGTTGCGGATAGCAAGAGTCGCCACCGACTTTTATTTTATCCAAAGGAAAGGCATAAAAGAACAGGAAAGACCTTTTAAAAGATTTTTGGGTCCGGGGGGTAGGTTATGTAAAGGGAAGGTGTTAGCACCCTTTACATCCATTGTTATCCATGGGCTCTTAGTTACTTAGCTCACTTTGAATTGTTTTTGAAAATGTGAAGTGTGTGGATAAAAATTTTCATAAGAGTTTGATAATGATCCATGTACGGATGCGTAAAAAACTTGTATTTGAAAATTTGTTTGAAAGTATGAAGTGTTTGAAATTGTTTTGAAGTGTTTTTAAAATGTGAGCAAGTAACTATGAGGAACCTACCCTAAAGTCTAAGTCTTTTCTGTTCTTGAATCCTTTAAATGGTAAGACTATCCCTATTATTAAGGAATAGGTAGTCATTACCTTGGATGTGAGGGACATATGAAGGGACATCTGTTTATATAGGCAACTGTGGGGTGTATTAAGCATTTTTGGAGGGACTGTCATCATTATTCGAGAGGGACAAGATCATTATGAAGGCAACCATTTGAGGGACTTGATCTTTGATTGTGAAGGGACTAGATGACTTTATTTTTAAGGGACTTTTGCTTTATACACCCTACTTGACCTTTTGATTAGGCAACAATGAGAGGTAACCCTAGAAAGTGAAATGGCGATCAAAGATCGACTTACGTGTGTGAGTGTTCAATTTTAAATATTTTATCTTATAATTTAAATGATCTAAATTCAATTTTAAATACAAATAGTTTTCACTCCCTATTTACTAACCATGGCATAAAAATAAATAATTTAAATATTACAACTAGATATTACATCAAAGGAACAATTACATGATAATAATAATTAAAGCAAAATAAGCAAAAATAAATAATAATAATAATTGGGTTAGTGAAATAATAATAATAATAATAAATCACAATGGGGTTAGTAATAATGATAATAATAAATCACAATATATCTAAATGGGGTTAGTAATAATAAAATAGATATGAAAATAAATAGCATTAATGATAAAATAAATAAGAATATTAACATAATAATTAAAAGATCAAATTTTTATGAACAATTATTATTTAAGATTAAGAAGAAAATATAACCAATTAATTATCATAAAGTTTTAAATGCTTTTAGGTTAATTATAAACATATTATGAAAATAAATTATATTAGATTAACAAGTTTTAATTATTTTTTAAACATATATTAAAAATTATTTACATGCAAGAATTAAATTATGAACATATTATAGAATAATAGGATTAATTATAATTGAATAACCATATAATTATATTCACAAAAATTAAATTATCAATTTTTAATTAATTTAACATAACCTAGAATTATTTACACATGGAAAAATACATAATTAAAATTGACAAATAAATTAAAAGCCATAATTAAATTGAATAAGAAAATTAGGGTTTGACTATTTAGAAAATATATTAGAGTTTATTTCTTAATTAGAATATAGACAAAGATTTATGACAAATAAATAAATAAATAAATAAATAGTATTTACAATTAGGGTTCATAAAAATAATTAGGTTTCTTTACATATAAAATTTTTAGGGTTAATTATTTAATATAAACATGATTAAATTATTTATACAAAAAAACAATATAATATTAATAATTTACAATAGAATGAATGTTAAATAATTTTAATAATAAAATTTAATTTAATTTTTTTAAATAAAAAAAATAAGTTTTGAAATATGTATAAGAAAATAATATAAATATTTTTTGTTTTAACATTTTATTCATTATATTAATTAAATTAAAATATAAATAAATTAAACAAAATAAGAAAAAAAGTGATAAAAAAAAACTTACCTGGGGCTGGGATTCGAACCCAGGCCCTAGGCTTTGAATATCCAAGACCAAACAGCCAACCACTGGGACAAGCCATGCGCTTGTGCTATGGAATGAGAGCCAAGGTATTTTGTGTCATAACTTGTGAAAATCATAAAAAAAAAAGCAAAACAATACAAAAATGGCCTGGGGAGTATTCGAACCCAGGACCATTAACAACACGCATACGCACACCAACCAGCTGAGCCAACACTGTCTTTTGAAACAAATATCAACACAATAATATAAAATATAATATCAAATTTTAAAATATGAATTTGGCGCCAGATGATCATCTTCAACCTTGGTTCCTGCAAATTCACCTGCGAAATCTCCTACAAGTTTTCCTGCGAATTTATTTTTGTAGCTAAACCTGCGAATCTTAATCATCATTAAAACTGCAAAGTTTCATCAAATTAATTGTATAAATATGATCTAGAGGTTGATTGACATTGATCCACGGTCTTAAAATTCATTTATAATTGATAAATCGTAAAACCCTAAAACGACCGAAGAACCCTAGCCATGGTGATTTCTCCATCTTGAACCTAAAATCAAATTAACTTATCCAGAAAGTATCCAAGCATCATCATAAACACAAACCAACAGTTAGTTTTCGTTAATAACATGTAAATCATTCAAATCGAAAAAACTTAAAACATGAACAATGTACATTCGGTTTTCACAATTTAGGGCATGAATGAATGATGTTATGATCCAGAATCAATCCTTGAACTTCAAGGAACAAGTTGCAACCTTTGGTTTGTCTTGAAAAGGACTCTAAGTGCCAAACCGAATTGGAGTTTTTTGTGTGAATTTTGAAACTTTGCTCTTACCTTTGGAGGCTCAAAATTTTCCTGCCCTATGCTTGTGATATGTTTATGTACTTATAGTGGATGGAATTAGGTCAAAATATGTGATCATTCTTTGGACTTTTTGATCATTGAAGATTGAAAAAGATAATGTCTTAAAATTCAAATATTTTTTGATATAACATTGCTATTTTAAGACAATCATCATAATTTTCATATCAATCTAATTCAATCAAGGTTTATGACTTTCTAGAATCAAAATATATTTTAAATCTTCATATTTTATATTTTATTTGAATTTAAAATGATTTTTAATATAAAAAATAATAATAAATAAAATAAAATTATGAAAATATTAAATAAATTTCGTGCATGATGTCATGGAACACCTTGGGTCACAAAAAGTTCAGCCCATTTGGAAGAATTTGGTTTTAAGACCCTATTTTCTTCATAAACCTCCCAAAAATTTCCCAACTTTGCAAGGGCACACATCCTTCAATTTTAATGCTATGAGGGTGTTCTTGGACATTTTGGAAAGCTTGAAGAGTCCTCTAACCAAACCCACTGGTTTCATGTCTATATCATTTACCAATCTCAAGTTATGCCTTTTTGAAGTTGTTGACTTTTTGTTGACTTTCAAAAGGACCTATAATGTCTTAGCTCATACCTTCCAAATGAAGCATTTTTGGGCTTGTCTTGTGAGACACAAAGTTGTAGAGAATTCAATTTCCTTCCAAATGAGCTTTGGATGGAGACTTGGTGATGAAGTATGTGAAAGTTATGGCTGGTCAAAGTTCAATTGACTTTTATTGAGAAAACCCTAATTTAGAAACTCCTGATTCTTGATGATCTGAAATCTCCTTGATGAATCATGATCAACCCTTGATCAAATGATGAATTTTACTTCATATACTTGATGTTGGCAAAAAGTCATGAAGTTTGACTTTGGTTTGACCACAGTTGACCTCAGTTTGACTTTTTAACTGCTTTGACTGATTTTGACTTATCTGATCATCTGACTGAGCAAACTTTTGAGAAAAGTCTTGAAACTTGACATGGGGGTTCTTAAACACATATAAGATATTATGAAGCTCACTTGAAGTCTTGGAAGTTCATTTATCCTGATTAAAGTCAAAACCCTAGTTTTGGATGCACTGCTTAGGAGGTGCATTGTCTGAGGGAATTGTCAACTCTTCTGACCAATTGTGAACTTTGTGAACCTT
The DNA here is from genome assembly GCA_963966055.1 of Lathyrus aphaca. Classification (NCBI taxonomy): domain Eukaryota; kingdom Viridiplantae; phylum Streptophyta; class Magnoliopsida; order Fabales; family Fabaceae; genus Lathyrus; species Lathyrus aphaca. The sequence continues at coordinate 407,230,612 of OZ014521.1, read as the reverse complement.
GTGAACCATCATAAGATGTCTTGTGAACCTAGTGAACCATCATGGGAGGTCTTGTGAACCTTGTGAATCTCATAAAGTGACTTGTAGACTTTATGAACCTCATGAAAGGTTTGGTAAGCATTGTGAATCTTGTGAACCTTGTGAACCTCATAAAGTGGCTTGTAGACTTCATGAACCTCATGAAAGGTCTTGTAAGTGTTGTGAATCTTGTGAACCTTGTGAAACTTCTTAGCACACAAAGTCTTGTATTGTGAGGGCAAATTTTTGGGTGCAACAGCTGCCCCTGTTCAATTTTCTGAAACCTGAGGGGTTAGATTGGTATATTTAACAGTCGTGACCTGGAAGGTTGAAGGGGATTGAACACAAAAGCCCAAAAATTTGCACTCCCCAGTGCATAGAGTGATACAGATGGCTAGTTAAATATGCTTGAGTGGGCTCAAAGATGCCACTTGGAAGAACTGGGGATGGGCTTAGAGATGCCATCTAAAGAACTGGATGTGATGATAGCTTTGTGTTGATACTGGATCTCAGTACTAAGTCTTCGTATAGGCCGTCTCTGAATCGTTTATAATTTGAATTTGTTGAATAGACCAGTAGAAATAATTCTTCGTGATGATTATCTCTTCTGGAAATATCTTGGGTTAGGGAATAGATCTTTTTACAGACTGTTTGCCTACTCTCCAAGGTCAAAAGAACGTCAGGATTAGTTCTTCTGAAAAATATCTTGAACCAGGGAATGGATCTTTTTACAGACCGTTTGCCTGCTATTCAAGGGCCAAAAGAACGTCAGGATTAGTTCTTCTGAAAAATATCTTGAACCAGGGAATGGATCTTTGTACAGATCGTTTGCCTGCTATTCAAGGTCAAAAGAACGTCAGGATTAGTTCTTCTGAAAAATATCTTGAACCAGGGAATGGATCTTTGTATAGACCGTTTACCTGCTATTCAAGGGCCAAAAGAACGTCAGGATTTGTTCTTCTGAAAAATATATTGAACTAGGGAATAGATCTTTGTACAGATCGTTTTCCTGCTATTCAAGACCAGATAGATGAAATCTTTTGGAAATATCCTGGATTAGGGAATGGATCTTCTTACAGACCGTTTGCCTACTCTCCGAGGACAAAAAAGTGTCAGGATCAAGTCTCCTGAAAATATCCTGGATTAGGGAATGGATCTTCTTACAGACCGTTTGCCTACTCTCCGAGGACAAAAAAGTGTCAGGATCAAGTCTCCTGAAAATATCCTGGATTAGGGAATGGATCTTTGTACAGACTGTTTGCCTACTCTCCGAGGAAATAGATTAAATCTTCTGAAAATATCTTGAACCAGGGAATGGATCTTTGTACAGACCGTTTGCCTGCTATTCAAGACCAGATAGATGAAATCTTCTGGAAATATCCTGGATTAGGGAATGGATCTTCTTACAGACCGTTTGCCTACTCTCCGAGGACATCTTGAGTAATGTATGGATCATCTCTGACCTGTTATGAATTGTTGATATTGTTTTATCTGCATATAACTATCCTGCAAGGAGAATGTTAGTTTATGTAATATGTATGCATGCATAGTATGATGCACCTAAGTAAATGTATTATGTATTTATGGATATGTATGTTATGATATGATGTAAATGATGTATGTATGAATCATGCAGCCTGAAGCGTCTGGATATCTTCGTATAACAACTGCTGGCCAGGGAAAATAAATCCCGATTCGTTGTTGAAGAATATGAGGAACTCGTTCCCGTCTTGTTTGATAATATATTATACATAACCTCCCGTATGCCGGGGATATCAAGGTATATATAACCTCCCGTCTGCTGGGGATAGTAAGGTATACATAACCTTCGTCTTCGTTTGATAGTAGTGTAGATATAACCTCCCGTCTTCGTTCGTCGTACTCTTATTGGAAAGTAAATTCCCGAATATCCGTATGAGGATAAAAGAGATGGATATAAATTCCAGGGGAGATGTGACTTTATGAAGATGGATTTGTCCTACTGCGGGTTTGTAACTGTTTTGTTAAGGATGAACCGGCAAAGCTTCGTTGAATTCTTTCTCTCGTTCGTCCTTAGTAAATACTATTACTGCATTTTCATGCATTTCTGGTAAACATCAATCATATTAAGCATACATGTATTTTTGGTAAACATTAATCCTATTCAAAAGCATACATATATTCAAACACAACCAATGGACGTTTCGCTTATGTAAATAGGGTAAAAGTAAATCTGGATTCAGAGGGAAAAGTAAAGCTGAACTTGAGAACAGAAACGTTTTAACTTCGAGAGTGTATAACCAATTGGATTTGGAGCTCCTGAAATTCTTCACTTTCCTGAATACCTTCCCAGAAATCCTCATTGTTGGATCTGAAGACATGATACCGACACCATCTGATACTACTGGCGTAGACAATTAATTTCCACAACGGCTTCTGCTGAGATTCCAATATCAAGGTAATACCACGAGAGGAATGTGTCTTCAAATTGTGATGGACCCTATGCGCTCCGGGTATTAGATTTGACGAGAAAGAATTGCCCCTTGGTTGAGGATGAATTATACCATAATGGAAGTATCTGAATGATATGCTCCTGACATCATGAAATTCACATATATGAGGAGAGCTGCCTTTGGCTATTAAGCATTGTTGAATCTGGACCTGATTGCCCCGAATGAATTGAACAGTAAGTTGATATGCCCCTTGACTGGGAAACAGTGACTATGCCCCTGGTATTATGAACTTCGTAATGTTACCCTCAGTAATTTAGACAGATGTGGAGATCTTCCCCTAGATACTCAAACATAACTGAATCCTGTCCAGATTGCCCCACATGAGTTAGGCAGTATCATGGCCTGCCCCCTTGATCGGGAGATAATGACTATGCCCCTGGCATACATGGACCTTTATCCAGGAAGCAACTTTGTTCATCGGAAGGACTTTGGTTCATTGAACATTCATCCTGTAAGTTTCTCTATTTGTCAAACACTCATGTATATGCCAACAAATATATTCAAAAATGCAATGCTTATGTCTGTCTTGAAGTTTTGAAGAAGATTTTTTTTTTTTTAGAAAAACAGTTTTTGTGAGAACTGTGATATTAACTCAAGTTTCATAATAAGCCCTAAAGGAGTAAGGATACCTTTTTGTAGCAGTATGCTTTCGAACTAACCATGCTTCAGTTAGGACTTTTAAAGGGTTATAACGTGGCCTGGTTCATGGTTTAAGAAACAAAAGATAAAAGCTCAAATTTATTTGTACCCAACCCATTCTCCATGATGTTCTCCAGTCCTATACTCAGTTAACTTATGCATTGAGGCTCAAATGAGTTTGGAATTGTAATACTGACATTTGTGATGATTCAGGAATCAAATATTTATTTGAACATTCAGTCATCTTTCTTTGTTGAGGATTCATAGTGACCTCTTTTTTTCTTTTGACTTTATTATCCCTTCTTTTTGCCTGAACTGCTTATCTCAAGGTTACAGTCAGCGGGATGTCTTAATGTTTTACTAAGTCTCCTTCATAGGTTTTGACTTAGTAAGCTTTTATTTTGCTGGATATTGACTGTCAGGTTTAATGATTACAGAGAACCATCATTAGTTGTGTACAACACAGATAATTGGCATATTTGAGTTAACCGAGTAACTACCCTGCCCCAGGTTATGAATAAGGGTTTTAATTTGTGCGAGAATAAAAACTCCTACTTCATAGGCTCAAAAGGGTTGACTAGGGATTAACTTCCTTATATCTCCACTGTTTAGGAATTGAAACAATGCCTGTACATCGTCAGCATAGTCTGTTCAAAAGCATACTGCATAAGATTATGGTATTGTTTTCGTCATCCTCCCTCTACAGGCTTATAGCTTTATCAGGAGTTAAATATCACAAGATAGAAATAAGAAGCATAATTCAAAATATAGTGGAACGAATGGATTAATTCAAGACAAACATATGCAATGCATTAATGAAAACAAAAGTTTAACATAATAGTAAGTGTTCAAACAAATAGAAGAAATTACAAATAAAAATTCAAATGTTCTCAAAGTCTCTTCCTCTAAACTTGTCACTCCAGTTATCTGGAAACTTTGATGCTTGATGGAAGATAGAAGAACTCAACCTGGCCTTCTGGCGTAACCTCGAGTATTCCTTCGTCAATTAGGTCTTGAATCTTATTCTTCAATGCCCAACAGTTACTAGTGTCATGTCCAGGACAGTTGGAGTGATACATACACCTTGCCTTGGGATTATACCGAGGAGAAGAGGTATTAGGATTTTTAGGAGGATTTTCCAAGGAAATCAGCTTCATCTCCAACAGGCATTGCAAAACTTGTGACATTGGAGTGCTGAACTTGATAAACTACCTTCTACATTTCTGGCGTTGAGGTGGATTAACCTTATCAGGTCTTTCTTCTTCAATTGAAGAATAATCAATGGCAACCTGTCTCTTACCCTCTTTTATCCTCATCCTCCTTTCAACCAAATCAGCTTGTTTTAATGGAGGTTCACTGACAATTAGATCCCTGACTCTATTACTTTGAAATTTATGGACAAAGGCTCTTAACTCTTCTTGCCCCTATGCTAAACTTTGAATAAGAACCACCTGGTCATTCATCTGGGTCCTCATTTCTGTTATCTCAGCTTGTAGTCGTTTCAGCTGATCATCTTTGTTGTCCTCTGGATTCTTTTTCTTAGCCAACAGTATCTTCAATTCATCCTGCCCTTTGGACAAGTTCAGGATCAACTCTTGGAATCGGGCATTCTGAGCCTGGAGATCTTTGACTGTTTGTTCAAGAGCCATTGCTGAAATAAACAGCGAGAAGATAAGAAACCTGTGATGCAATGATATGATATGCAAATGCGTATGCAATGTTTTCAAGGACCGCAGGATTTAAATTTGCTTAAACAACCAAAAAGGAAAACTTTTATTAGTAATAAATTTGTTTGCCCCTTGGGCTTACAAAATGAAATGAAATAAATACAAAAGATGGGGTTTTAAGTCTCCCATGGACGCTTCCTCTTTGTGTTGAGGTATGAGTTGAGATTCCGCTCCTCGTGAAGTTGCTTTGTTAGTTCCAAGATTCTTTCTTGGCTTGCTTTGTAATGAGCCTCGAAAGTATCCCTTTGCTCCTTCAGCTGGATCCAGGATCTCTGTAAGTCTTCCATATCAGTAGGCATGTCTGGGTGAAGGATGGTATAAGCAGTGTCTCCTTCAGCAACAGGTTCCATGGTAACTGGCAGGATGGCAGGATATGGCATCATGAGAGTCTGAGCACGAGATCGCACCCATCTGAGATAAGCCTCCATAGGAATAGTGTACTTAGGCTCAAGTGTCTTGCTGTCAACCCTGTTTAATTTTCCCCAAGCTCGTATGAATCTCTGACGGTAACCTTGAAGATCGTTGTCATAGTCAAACACAATGCCTTGAATTAACATGTCATGTGGACCATCACTTCGAGCGTAACCAAATTGTCGTAAAGCTAGAGAGGGGTTGTAGGTGATGCCTCCTCTGATGCCTAGAAGTGGCACATTAGGGAACTCCCCACAACGGTCAATAATAGTGACATTCTCCATAGATCTGGAGCACCAATGGATATCTGAGTGAGAAAGTGACATGATCCTTTTGGACCATCTGAACCCTTGCTCATTCTTCATTACTGAACGGGGAAGGTGAGAAATAAACTACCTAGAAAGCAAAGGTATGCAACACATCAAAGTTCCTCTTGCCTTCGTAGTACGAGTGTGAAGAGAGTGCAAGATGTCTCCAAGTAATGTAGGCACTGGATTGTGACTCAGAAATATGTTGATGGCGTGCACGTCTATGAACTGGTCTGGATTGGGGAACAACACTAAGCCATAAATCAACAAGGCTAAGATCTCCTCAAAAGCATCATAGCTCATAGCCTTCAAGAACACTTGATCCTTATCTATCAACACCTTAGCAAGAATACCCTTAACTCCACTCCTTGTTTCTAGGACAATGTCTGATTTCTTCAAATGTAGAGCTGCAGCAATGACTTCAGATTTAAGCTCTTTTTCCAAGCCCATGAAGGGTTTCTGATCAAGGATAGGTATACCCAGAAGTTTGGAGAACTCTTCCATTGTAGGAACCATCTGATAATCGGGGAATGTGAAGCAATGGTGCTTAGGATCAAAGAACTGAAACAGGACACTCAACATGTCTTCATTGAACCCTGAGGTGACTAGATCCAATAGGTGACCATGTCTCTTGATAAACTGGGAGTGATCAGACACTTGAGAAACTAACTCCTTAAGCTTAGAAGGTATGCCCACAAAGTTAATCCTGATAGTGTTTCTACGAGCTGAAGCCATGACCTTCAACAAAGAACAAAGATAAATCCTTTGGTCCTTGAAATGGTTAGTGAAAATGCTATGCTTATGATGCATGATGATGTCATGATGTTATGTTCAATCACAAACATGTGGCACACACAAACAAGTCACACAATAGCCCTAGGTTTAAAGGCTTGCATGAGGTTTAAAGGTAAGTACCCTCCCCTGAAGTTTAGTTGGTTCATCCTGTCCTATAAAGTAACCAGGTTCTAAGGGATCTCAATATCATTGATCCTTCACAAGGGTGGTTGTTCAGTAGGCAACTTACTTGCCAACCAAAACCCTCCAAGTTTAAGATCTCAATGAGCGTAGTATCGAGTGTCAACCAACTTCAGTCTGCACCAAAGCCGGTTACCTCACTACTTTCTAAAGGCCAAGATGGGATAACTAGGGTTCTAAAAGTTAGTTAGTGCATTGACAACATATGGCAGCCTCATATTATCCTCAACTTGACTTAAGGAACATAAGCACCAACCAAGAAGTCGCACTAACTATGGCCACCAGATCAACCGTATTGATATACGTCGTACAGTTTCCTTGGTCTATTGCCATTTACCTAAGGTACACTAGATCCGGGTTAGGATCTTTCACACATAAAGCCCAACAAGTAATATAAAGCAAACAAGGCAAACAATTTAAGAGTGATCTAATTCCTAAGGGTACCCCTCTTTAATATTAAATCCCCAGCAGAGTCGCCAGTTCTGTAACACGGTGGGAGAGCTGACTTTAGTTATGTTGCGGATAGCAAGAGTCGCCACCGACTTTTATTTTATCCAAAGGAAAGGCATAAAAGAACAGGAAAGACCTTTTAAAAGATTTTTGGGTCCGGGGGTAGGTTATGTAAAGGGAAGGTGTTAGCACCCTTTACATCCATGGTTATCCATGGGCTCTTAGTTACTTAGCTCACTTTGAATTGTTTTTGAAAATGTGAAGTGTGTGGATAAAAATTTTCATAAGAGTTTGATAATGATCCATGTACGGATGCGTAAAAAACTTGTATTTGAAAATTTGTTTGAAAGTATGAAGTGTTTGAAATTGTTTTGAAGTGTTTTTAAAATGTGAGCAAGTAACTATGAGGAACCTACCCTAAAGTCTAAGTCTTTTCTGTTCTTGAATCCTTTAAATAGTAAGACTATCCCTATTATTAAGGAATAGGTAGTCATTACCTTGGATGTGAGGGACATATGAAGGGACATCTGTTTATATAGGCAACTGTGGGGTGTATTAAGCATTTTTGGAGGGACTGTCATCATTATTCGAGAGGGACAAGATCATTATGAAGGCAACCATTTAAGGGACTTGATCTTTGATTGCGAAGGGACTAGATGACTTTATTTTTAAGGGACTTTTGCTTTATACACCCTACTTGACCTTTTGATTAGGCAACAATGAGAGGTAACCCTAGAAAGTGAGATGGCGATCAAAGATCGACTTACGTGTGTGAGTGTTCAATTTTAAATATTTTATCTTATAATTTAAATGATCTAAATTCAATTTTAAATACAAATAGTTTTCACTCCCTATTTACTAACCATGGCATAAAAATAAATAATTTAAATATTACAACTAGATATTACATCAAAGGAACAATTACATGATAATAATAATTAAAGCAAAATAAGCAAAAATAAATAATAATAATAATTGGGTTAGTGAAATAATAATAATAATAATAAATCACAATGGGGTTAGTAATAATGATAATAATAAATCACAATATATCTAAATGGGGTTAGTAATAATAAAATAGATATGAAAATAAATAGCATTAATGATAAAATAAATAAGAATATTAACATAATAATTAAAAGATCAAATTTTTATGAACAATTATTATTTAAGATTAAGAAGAAAATATAACCAATTAATTATCATAAAGTTTTAAATGCTATAAAAATTAGGTTAATTATAAACATATTATGAAAATAAATTATATTAGATTAACAAGTTTTAATTATTTTTTAAACATATATTAAAAATTATTTACATGCAAGAATTAAATTATGAACATATTATAGAATAATAGGATTAATTATAATTGAATAACCATATAATTATATTCACAAAAATTAAATTATCAATTTTTAATTAATTTAACATAACCTAGAATTATTTACACATGGAAAAATACATAATTAAAATTGACAAATAAATTAAAAGCCATAATTAAATTGAATAAGAAAATTAGGGTTTGACTATTTAGAAAATATATTAGAGTTTATTTCTTAATTAGAATATAGACAAAGATTTATGACAAATAAATAAATAAATAAATAAATAGTATTTACAATTAGGGTTCATAAAAATAATTAGGTTTCTTTACATATAAAATTTTTAGGGTTAATTATTTAATATAAACATGATTAAATTATTTATACAAAAAAACAATATAATATTAATAATTTACAATAGAATGAATGTTAAATAATTTTAATAATAAAATTTAATTTAATTTTTTTAAATAAAAAAAATAAGTTTTGAAATATGTATAAGAAAATAATATAAATATTTTTTGTTTTAACATTTTATTCATTATATTAATTAAATTAAAATATAAATAAATTAAACAAAATAAGAAAAAAAGTGATAAAAAAAAACTTACCTGGGGCTGGGATTCGAACCCAGGCCCTAGGCTTTGAATATCCAAGACCAAACAGCCAACCACTGGGACAAGCCATGCGCTTGTGCTATGGAATGAGAGCCAAGGTGTTTTGTGTCATAACTTGTGAAAATCATAAAAAAAAAAGCAAAACAATACAAAAATGGCCTGGGGAGTATTCGAACCCAGGACCATTAACAACACGCATACGCACACCAACCAGCTGAGCCAACACTGTCTTTTGAAACAAATATCAACACAATAATATAAAATATAATATCAAATTTTAAAATATGAATTTGGCGCCAGATGATCATCTTCAACCTTGGTTCCTGCAAATTCACCTGCGAAATCTCCTACAAGTTTTCCTGCGAATTTATTTTTGTAGCTAAACCTGCGAATCTTAATCATCATTAAAACTGCAAAGTTTCATCAAATTAATTGTATAAATATGATCTAGAGGTTGATTGGCATTGATCCACGGTCTTAAAATTCATTTATAATTGATAAATCGTAAAACCCTAAAACGGCCGAAGAACCCTAGCCATGGTGATTTCTCCATCTTGAACCTAAAATCAAATTAACTTATCCAGAAAGTATCCAAGCATCATCATAAACACAAACCAACAGTTAGTTTTCGTTAATAACATGTAAATCATCCAAATCGAAAAAACTTAAAACATGAACAATGTACATTCGGTTTTCACAATTTAGGGCATGAATGAATGGTGTTATGATCCAGAATCAATCCTTGAACTTCAAGGAACAAGTTGCAACCTTTGGTTTGTCTTGAAAAGGACTCTAAGTGCCAAACCGAATTGGAGTTTTTTGTGTGAATTTTGAAACTTTGCTCTTACCTTTGGAGGCTCAAATTTTTCCTGCCCTATGCTTGTGATATGTTTATGTACTTATAGTGGATGGAATTAGGTCAAAATATGTGATCATTCTTTGGACTTTTTGATCATTGAAGATTGAAAAAGATAATGTCTTAAAATTCAAATATTTTTTGATATAACATTGCTATTTTAAGACAATCATCATAATTTTCATATCAATCTAATTCAATCAAGGTTTATGACTTTCTAGAATCAAAATATATTTTAAATCTTCATATTTTATATTTTATTTGAATTTAAAATGATTTTTAATATAAAAAATCATAATAAATAAAATAAATAAAATAAAATTATGAAAATATTAAATAAATTTCGTGCATGATGTCATGGAACACCTTGGGTCACAAAAAGTTCAGCCCATTTGGAAGAATTTGGTTTTAAGACCCTATTTTCTTCATAAACCTCCCAAAAATTTCCCAACTTTGCAAGGGCACACATCCTTCAATTTTAATGCTATGAGGGTGTTCTTGGACATTTTGGAAAGCTTGAAGAGTCCTCTAACCAAACCCACTGGTTTCATGTCTATATCATTTACCAATCTCAAGTTATGCCTTTTTGAAGTTGTTGACTTTTTGTTGACTTTCAAAAGGACCTATAATGTCTTAGCTCATACCTTCCAAATGAAGCATTTTTGGGCTTGGCTTGTGAGACACAAAGTTGTAGAGAATTCAATTTCCTTCCAAATGAGCTTTGGATGGAGACTTGGTGATGAAGTATGTGAAAGTTATGGCTGGTCAAAGTTCAATTGACTTTTACTGAGAAAACCCTAATTTAGAAACTCCTGATTCTTGATGATCTGAAATCTCCTTGATGAATCATGATCAACCCTTGATCAAATGATGAATTTTACTTCATATACTTGATGTTGGCAAAAAGTCATGAAGTTTGACTTTGGTTTGACCACAGTTGACCTCAGTTTGACTTTTTAACTGCTTTGACTGATTTTGACTTATCTGATCATCTGACTGAGCAAACTTTTGAGAAAAGTATTGAAACTTGACATGGGGGTTCTTAAACACATATAAGATATTATGAAGCTCACTTGAAGTCTTGGAAGTTCATTTAGCCTGATTAAAGTCAAAACCCTAGTTTTGGATGCACTGCTTAGGAGGTGCATTGTCTGAGGGAATTGTCAACTCTTCTGACCAATTGTGAACTTTGTGAACCTTGTGAACCATCATAAGATGTCTTGTGAACCTAGTGAACCATCATGGGAGGTCTTGTGAACCTTGTGAATCTCATAAAGTGACTTGTAGACTTTATGAACCTCATGAAAGGTTTGGTAAGCATTGTGAATCTTGTGAACCTTATAAAGTGGCTTGTAGACTTCATGAACCTCATGAAAGGTCTTGTAAGTGTTGTGAATCTTGTGAACCTTGTGAACCTTCTTAGCACACAAAGTCTTGTATTGTGAGGGCAAATTTTGGGGTGCAACAGCTGCCCCTGTTCAATTTTCTAAAACCTGAGGGGTTAGATTGGTATATTTGCCAGTCGTGACCTGGAAGGTTGAAGGGGATTGAACACAAAAGCCCAAAAATTTGCACTCACCAGTGCATAGAGTGATACAGATGGCTAGTTAAATATGCTTGAGTGGGCTCAAAGATGCCACTTGGAAGAACTGGGGATGGGCTTAGAGATGCCATCTAAAGAACTGGATGTGATGATAGCTTTGTGTTGATACTGGATCTCAGTACTAAGTCTTCGTATAGGCCGTCTCTGAATCGTTTATAATTTGAATTTGTTGAATAGACCAGTAGAAATAATTCTTCGTGATGATTATCTCTTCTGGAAATATCTTGGGTTAGGGAATAGATCTTTTTACAGACCGTTTGCCTACTCTCCAAGGTCAAAAGAACGTCAGGATTAGTTCTTCTGAAAAATATCTTGAACCAGGGAATGGATCTTTTTACAGACCGTTTGCCTGCTATTCAAGGGCCAAAAGAACGTCAGGATTAGTTCTTCTGAAAAATATCTTGAACCAGGGAATGGATCTTTGTACAGATCGTTTGCCTGCTATTCAAGGTCAAAAGAACGTCAGGATTAGTTCTTCTGAAAAATATCTTGAACCAGGGAATGGATCTTTGTATAGACCGTTTACCTGCTATTCAAGGGCCAAAAGAACGTCAGGATTTGTTCTTCTGAAAAATATATTGAACCAGGGAATGGATCTTTGTACAGATCGTTTGCCTCCTAAAATTCTAAAATAAATCATGTTTGTTTCTTTTAATTTTATCTAATTTTTAACATTTTTAGTTTTCATTTATTTTTATTTTCCACATAGGAATTAATTTTCACTTTTATTAATTGTTTTTAATTCTTTTTAAAGGCATGATGACTTGTGGATTTTCTATCTTGATCATTGATTTGTATTTTAAGTTGGTTCTTTTTGCATTTGACTCATATTAGGATTTAGTTTGTTTTTGATTATTTTCCTGATTTTTAGAAGCTTGCATGAATAGGTTTGGTCTTTGACTTGAGCTTGAAGATTCAAAACCCTAATTTGTGTTCTTGAGGTCCTTTGACCTAGTTTTCTTTTGATTCTGACTTTGCTCTTCTGGCATGATGTTATCACTTGGTTAAGGAACATTTTAGTTTAATTGTGGAAGTTTTGAATGATTTTCTGATTTGATTTGAATTTTCATGTATGCTTGCCTTAGTTTTGCTTCTTCTTGTTAGCATGTTTAGTTCTTAGGCTAGGAGGGCACTTGTGCCAACTCCTATAGGTTGTTTAGAGTTCTTTTTGTATGAGGATAGTTCCCTGGTCCTTGATTAGTGTTTGTACTTTGGAAATTTTGGTGTTACTTGTCTTTGAAGTTTCTCACAAATGTATGCATGTTCACCTCACCTTCTTTGTTCATTCCCTCTATTTGATGCTCATGATTGAGTTTGTATGCTTCTTCCCCATGCTTGATCATGCTTCTTAGGCACATTTTAACATGTTTAGGTCCCTAGTTTTTATATGATATTTAGGCCTTGATTTGATGAGAATTTGTTTGTTCTTACACTTATGCATATGTCCATTTCACTTCTCCTTCTTGTGAGGTTCATGATTGAACTTGTATGATATTTTCCTTGGGCTTTTGTGTTGTTTTTGCTTATTCTTGTGTTGATAAAGTTCTGGTCTTGTGTTGCTTAGTGCTTGTCTAACTTGTTGGGTCCTTTGTGTTCCATTTGTGTTTTGTTTCTTCATAAGAGCTTGTGAAACTTGGTATTAGTTTGTATGTTTTATCTCTTGCTTGTTTTTCTTTGTTTGGTGTGTCTTAGTGCAATATATGGGTGCTTTTCTTCTGGTTTTGTGAGTAGGGTTGATGTTGTGGTTTGCTTACATTTCAATTGGTTCAAGTTTGTTCATCTAAATGTGTACTAACCATTTCAGGGGCTAGTGGTAAGTGAAATGTGTATGTCATCCATATTTCAATTCTTTGTCTCCTCCCTTGCTTTGTTTCTTATTTTTTTGATGTGCCTTATGCCATCTTGTGTTTAAACATGTTATCTCCCCCCTTTAGAAGCAACTTGTCTCCTTTAGAGGAGTAAGTTTTTCTCTAACTTCTTCCCTTTTCCTTCTTTCCTCCTCTTTTCTTCTTCCCTTTTCCTTCTTTCCTCCTCTTTTCTTCTTTTCTTTTCTTCTTCCTTTCTTAGGATAGTTTAAACCTCACTAACCCTAGGACCACCCTGGCATGATAAATTTAGGATTAGACTTTCCTCTTTAGTTTTTACCTTTGAGATCCTTTTGGTTCTCTCTCTCTCTCTCATATTCAACAAAAATCTACAAAACATTAATAATAGTTGAGTTGACCTTCCCTTTTGTCATACTCTCAAAGAAAAATCATAAAAAACATTTCTTCACTTTAATTCACACAAAAAACACTTAATAATACAAACAAGTTAGTGAATTTAAATTCCAATCTTAGGAAACAAGTTTGAGGATCTTCTTCATTCTTGATGGACTTGTTACTCATTCTATTTTGGGATGTGGTAATAAGGACATGTTCCTTAGAAAAGTATTTTCCTTCACTTCCTTGTGCCACACTCATAAAAAACTCATAAAAACACTAGACAAACAATAAATGTCTCTCCTTTGGGACTTTTCTTCTCATCTCACTCACTCTCATTGTAAGAACTTGCTCCTACTTGTCATTTTGCAAGACGGTAACACACTCGTCGTCCGAGCCTGCAACACCTGAGCATTGGCATAGGCAGTTCAAGCCTTAAGACACAAGCAATCTTTTCTACCCTTAGTTAGGGGAACTACAGTGAATCTGATCCTCATGTCCAGTGAGGTACGTAGGCAGCGGGGTAGGGCCCGTTCGAGCACACTCTTTTATTTTCCCTATATTTCCCCCCTTTCTTTTCTTTTCTCCAGTTCAGTTCCTTTTCTTTGCAGCATCTTTCATTCCTTCACCCTTTGAAACCGTTTCCTTGCAAGCATGGATCCTGTCGGGTACGGCGGACGATCTGGGGTGCTAATACCTTCTCAGGTCGTAACCGACTCCCGAACCCAGATTCTTTGGTTCGCAGGACCTGTGTCCTTTCTTTTCTTTTCACTGGTTTGTGCAGCATTACCATTCCCGTTCCTTCGGGATAAAAATGCCTGGATGGCAACTCTACCCTTTTCTGCACCACTTTCGCGTTTGTACCAGGATGGAAATCCAGGGAGCGACAGCTGGCGACTCTACTGGGGATCGAACCCAGAATCTCTGGTTCCCTTGAGAGTCTCTCCTAGCGCTTGCGTGTTTCTATTTTATTTGATTATTTGCTACTGTGTGTATTTTTTACTGTTATTTATTTATAGTTTATTTACAGCTTTATTTACAGTTTTCAGTATTTATTTTTATGCATCATATATTATTCTGGACTGTCTGGACTGGTTTTCTGTTTGGTAGGACTTTGGTGTTACTTGCATGTGGTGAGATGACTAGCCAAATACCTGTCTTGAGTGCACCATAGGATTTAGCGTGGACAATCACTTTGGCCCTATGTCATCTTTTCATGGGGGTATTAGTGCGTTCACACCCAGATTCACGACCGTCTTGGAAATGTCTTGATATAGGGATCTTCCATACTTCATTACATAACCTTGATAGTTATGTGCGGCTGGGGACCGATCATTGAGAACCTTGAGGAAACATCCCTCTCCGGTGGTGACAGTGGCAAACTCATTCGCACCCGAGGGTCCACTTGGAACTCGCATAGGATGGCCTGGTTCTCTTATAGGAACTCAGTCAAAGCATATGGTCGTATGACGATAGTATTGTACCCTTCGGGATGAATGTACTATTGTTTCTCGATTTCAACGCTCGAAGCTGAGGACTTATAAGGGATGCTTGTTTTTTTCCCGGACTCACGCTGAGACCTCCCTGAGTAGTACATAATGCCAAACCGATTCCCTGATTTGGTCATGAGCCATTTCTCGGAAATGGTGAAAGTATTATTGCTATTCGGCTTTGAGAGTCCGTGATGTTTGACCCGGAGCACACCAGTGAGATTGGGAGGGGTTTACATGTTTGCAGGAACCCTTTAACCTCATCATACCCACTACCAGTACAGTTTTATGAGCTGATCTGATATTTTGACCTTTGGAGTTCTTGATCTAGATGGTTTGGTAGTTTGATCTGAGGATATTTGTGACTCATCCAAGTGTATATGGGCTGTTATTTAGAGGACTTATAGTTTGTGATCACTTGACTCTTGCAAACAGCACCCAGACAGTTCCAAATTTATCATACTTGCCTTGCATTTGCATCTGCATCATATCATAGCATCCTTAACATCTTAGTGTTTTCATTTTTCAGGTTATATTTACACACCTTGTTCTAGTATCTGTTAACTTCTCACATCCAGATGGCAAGCATCACAGCTCTAAAAAAGAATAATGCACATTACACATTTCCACAACCAGAGGTGAAGAAACTACACCAGCTGAAGGGTCTGATGAATGACAAGATTTTAGGAGATTTCAGGGCCAAATTTGGGCAGATTCTCAGGTACATGGACAAGCCAACAGAAGACCAAAGAGATAGCATTCATACTCTACTTCAGTTCTATGATGCTCCATTGCGCTGTTTTGTATTCCAAGATTATGTCTTAGCACCTACACTTGAAGAAATTGCTAACTTGTTGCATATCCCTATTAGTAGAAGACAACCTTATTACAACTCAGGGAGAGTACTTCAGGCAGAGGAGATTTCTCAAAGGTGTTATTTTCCTCTAAGCAGGATAGAGCAGGGCTTGAGCAGTAGCAAAGGGAAGGGGTTGTCTTGCAATATGCTGATTCAGGAAGCCTTGGTATATGCTCAAGATGATCAATGGGCACAGTTCAGTGTACTCTTAGCTTTGATGGTCTATGGAATTAGTCTCTTCCCAAGTGATCAAGGGATGGTAAGCCTGTTCTTCAGAAGGAATCCCACACCTACTTTGTTAGGTGACTTTTATTATGGGGTTCACTATAGGAATGAGAAGAAGGGAGGTCATGTGAGCTGTTGTGTGCCTCTATTTGCTGACTGGTTTGCAAGACAATTGCCTAAGGTGGGGCCCTTCAAGGATTTGAGGGGAGAATGGAAATGGTCTCGTAGATTGATGGGGTTGACTGCAGGTGATATAAGTTGGGGGTATGATAGGGATGTGTTGGGAAAGGAGATGATTGTAAAGTGTAACTGGTTTCCCAATGTTCCTCTGATTGGAAGGAGAGGAATGATCAATTACAATCCAGTGCTGGCTAGAAGGCAATTTGGATATCCTTTGAGAGAACCCCCTTCTGATGAGGATGTGAGAGTGTCTTTGTATCTTCCTAATGAGGGGAATATTGACATGGCCATCCAGGCTTGGGATATCAGGACTCAAAAGGGAAAGAAGGAGTTTGGGAGAGTAGATCCCAACATGTATGAACCCTTTGCAGCATGGTTGAAGAAGCGTGTCAAGATTACTTTATTTCCTTTTTCTTTAGAGCTTCCTCTCTACCCAAAGGAAATAATTTCACAGATCCCTGTAGCACCAAGCACTGTTCCTCTAGAAGACTATCAAAGACTTGAGGCTCAGCTGAAAGAGTTGAAGTTGGAACGTACAGAAATGGTTAACTTGCATCATCAATTAGCTCTCTCAAAATTGACTATAGAAGAGAAGCTGCACAAAGCACGGGTAGAACAAGAGGCTAAGAACAAAGAGCTGGCAGAAAAGGAGGTTTACTTCTAGAGAAGAGGGTTGATGGACATTAAGAGAGAAAAATTGTTCAAGAAAAACAAGAAAGCTCTCAAGGATGCTAGACAATATCTCACCTGGATGTATGGGCAAAGAGATGTTCAAACTACAGATTGCTGCTCAAGGAGAAGAGTTAGAGAAGGCTTATAGGAGGAAACAGGAGGTGTCTTAGCAGCTGCATGAGGCTCTGGAAGAGATAGCAGATCTCAGGAGAAGAGCAGATGTGAAGAGAACTCGAGTAGATATGGGGCTTGCAGAGGAAGAGCCAGAGTCTTCTTATAGCTTGGAGTTTTAGTCTATTTCCTTTGTATTTCTGATCACCTACAAAATTGTTGTAGGGATCTATTTTGATTGTTGTATTTTGTGCTTTGTAAGACTTGAAACCCTATGGGGATGTTGTTTGTGCCTTAGGGCCTTTGATTTATGCATCTTTATTTTGTTAGATTCTTTGAGCTGTATGTTTCTTTTCCTAGTTTGATTGTGGAAATGGTGTGGAAACAGTGAAAGAAATGTTCATAAAAGGTTACTCCCAAAGGCCTTCTGGATTCCTCATGAGATACCAGAGCTGGGGGGCGATGAAACCATGATAATGAAAGCATGAAGATTGCATTGCATATAACGTGTTTGTTTGTTTTGCAGGTGATTCATCAGTTTTCTAACGTTTATGTCAATTTCAGGCACTATAGCTCCCAAAAAGGTTCAGAGACAGTCAACTGTACACAAATACCCTACGAAAGTGAACAGAGAGAGAGAGCAATGGATCAGATGCAAGCGGATCTGGCTGATTTAAGGAAAAGAATGGACAACTTTATGACCCTCATGACTGAGATGGGTCAAACGCGAGAGCACTTGCGCGAACTGGTAGAGAACAATCAGGCCAGGAACAATGGGACAGCAGATGGAGGTAATCGCAATGGGGCTGGAGCCCGTCACGTTGAAATCCATGTGGTGCAACCAGGGGTCACTATTATCAATGATAGAGTGAATAACATGCAGATGGATGGGAAGGATGAACAATTCACTTTGCTGGATGAGGCAGAAGGTCAAGGGATTGACATGAATAGGAGATTTGAAGAAATGGCTGAGCAAATTCGCGCCATTCAATCTCAGAGTTCTTTAGGGTTTGACATCACTGATTTGGGCTTAGTGCCAGGGGTGAGAATTCCCTACAAGTTCAAGGTCCCTAATTTTGATAAGTATAACGGCACGGCTTGCCCGAAAACTCACCTTCAGTCTTTTTTGGGAAAGATTGTTGCGCATACAGATTATGAAAAGCTGTGGATGTATTACTTCCAGGATAGTCTTGTAGGAGCTTCCTTGGAATGGTACATAAAGCTGAGTAGGGTCAATATTCGAAGCTCGAAGGATTTAGCTGAGGCGTTTGTGAAACAGTATCAGTATAACTTGGATATGGCTCCAAATCGTACCTAGTTGCAGACAATGTCTCATTGTGCTAAAGAAGGGTTTAAAGAGTACGCCCAGAGGTGGTGTCAGCTTGCTGCTCGAGTGCAACCCCCTTTGTTAGAGAATAAAATGGCAGACATGTTTATGGAAACACTGTAGGGTGTGTTTATTGAGAGACTGGCGTCTTGTTCAGCAACAAAGTTAAATGACATTGTGATAGCCGGGGAAAGGGTTGAAACTTTGCTGAAATTGGGGAAGATCCAAGACATTGGTGCAGGTAGCTCAAGTGGTGTTCGAAAAGCTTTTAATGGACCTCCAAGGAGAAGGGAGGGAGAAACTAATGTTGTGTACGGCCGAGGCCGGGGCCGTGGATACAGGGGATCTTACGAGCAGGTGGCAGCTGTCACCATTCCAACAAGTCCTGTTCAACAACCACAACAACAACATCAACAACAATAGCCGCAACACAATAACTATCAGCAAAGACCCTATCAACAGAGACAAGCTCGTCCAGCTAACAGGGTGCTTGAGGCAATCCCTATGACATACACAACATTACTCTAGAGATTGTTAGATTTGAACTTGGTTCAGTTGAGGACATTAGCGCCACCACCACCTGGAGAACTTCCAATAGGGTATGATGCTAATGCAAGATGCGCATTACATTCAGGAGATCCCGAGAACTCAACAGAGAAGTGCAGGGCATTACAACATATGGTCCAAGATTTGATTGATTCGAAAGCAATTAACTTTGCGCCACCTCCAAATGTTACATCAAACCCCATTCCAAATCATGGAGGGTCCCGAATAAACGCTGTTGAGGGCGGCGAGAGGTTGAATTTGATTTTGAACGTGGAAGAAGTAAAGACTTCATTTCTAGTGGGAAAGGACAGATTGCTGAAAGGGCAGGTATTCCCAGGTCATGATTTTGACTGCGAGGGTTGTATGAATTCAATTAATGGTTGCGGAGATTTGAAAGCTGGGTTGTAATGTTTGATGGATGAGGGGTCTCTACAGTTTGATAGGGTTGACAATAGAGATGATTATGTGTCTATAGTGATAATTTACTTTGATCCTGCTGAAGTTCCTACACGGAGATAGCCTATGACTATCTATGTTCTAGAAGTGAGTCCAATAACTATCATTGTTCCGGGACCAGTTCCTTATGTTGACGACAAGGAAATTCCTTGGCACTATGGCTCAGACGTGTACGTAGAAGGTCAGAAGGTGGAAAGTAAAGCAGTGACAATTGACCCGACTGTTGTGAATGTCGGAGGAGTTTGTGGGTTTAGACGGAGTGGGCATCTTTTTGCTCCTCAAACTCTTAGAGGTGATCCTGAAGCTGAAGTTGCTGCAAAGGCTAAGGGTAAACAAATAGCGACTGAAGAGGTGACAACTCCTGCTGCCAGTTGTCGCTCCCCGGATTTCCATCCTGGTACAAATGCGAAAGTGGCGCAGAAGAAGGTAGAGAGTCGCCAGCTAGGCATTTTTATCCCGAAGGAACGGGAATGGTAATGCTGCACAAACCCGAAGAAAAGAAAAGGAAGGACACGGGTCCTGCGAACCAAAGAATTTGAGATCGGGAGTCGGTTACAACCTGGGAAGGTATTAGCACCCCAGATCGTCTGCCGTACCCGACGGGATCCATGCTTGCAAAGAAAAAGCTTCAAAGGGTGAGGGGATGAAAGCTGCTGCAAAACTGAAAAATGAAACGAAATGGGGAAAATAACTGAAAAGAAACCAAGAGGAAAAATGTAGGGAAAATAAAAGAGTGTGCTCGAACGGGCCCTACCCCACTGCCTACGTACCTCACTGGACAATGAGGATCAGATACGCCGTAGTTCCCCTAACTAGGGGTAGAAAAGGTTGCTTGTGTTTTAAGGCTTGAACTGCTTATATCAATGCTCAGGTGTTGCAGGCTCGGACGACGAGTGCGTAACCGTCTTGCATAATGACAAGAAGAAGCAAGTTCTTATGTAAGGAGTGAAGGTGATGAGAAGAGAAGTCCCGAAGGAGAGACATTTATTGTTTGTCTGTGTTTTTTAGAGCTTTTTATTGGTGTGGCACAAGAGAATGAACTCAAGCTCTTTTCCATGGAATGTGTACTTGTTACTACATTCCAAGATGGAATAATAGAACAAGCACACCAAGTAAGGAGAACATATCCAAGACTTGTTTCCAAAGGTAAGGGCCTAAATTCATTGACTTGTTGAATTTATTAGGTGTTTTAGTGATTAAAAATGAAGAAGTATTTTTTAGGTTTTTTTTTATGAAGATGACTTCATGATCCGACTTGTGCATCATGCTAGACAAATGCACTATTCCAAGATGGAATGAATACATATGCCCCATGGAATAAGGCTATTACACAAGAAGTCACTTCTTTCTTTATTAATGTTTTTTAGATTTTTTTTGTTTTGAGATGAGAAGAGAAAGAAACCAAAGGAGCAAAAAGGTAAAATCTAAAATGGGGAAAGACTAAACCTAATGTTAGCATGCAAAAGAGTGGTCCTAAGGTTAGTGGGGTTTCAACTATCCTAAGAGAAAAGAAGAAACAAAGAAAATCAAGAAGAAGAGGAAGCAAGAGCTAGCAAGCAACTTACTCCTCTAAAAGAGATAAGTTGCTCCTAAAGGGGAAAGAAAATAATTGAATTACATGATGGCATAAGGCACATCAAAAAGCACAAGGAGAAAGCACTTAAAAAGAGAGAAGGATGAAGAATTGAAATGTGGATGAACATCCACACTTCACTTACCATAAGCCCCTGCAAGCGTTAGCAAAATTCCAGCAAGTTGTTCATCAATAAAATCATGGCAATGACATGCTCAAATTTCATACCAACCAAGATCAAACAATCATACCAAACATACCACAAACAAGAATTTACGTGTCAAGAACACAGAAGCATGCATCAATCAGCAAGAAGATCACCCAAACAATCATATTCAATGATCATACAATGATCCATGGCATTTATAACAAGTAAGGGGATCAAACATGCTTGAAATAAGGCAAAAGTGGCTCACTGCTTTAGTGTTAACCGGTTAACCAAAGCGTTAACCGGTTAACCATGCCAAAACCTGCATAAAATAACACAATTTAGGTGCGTTAACCGGTTAACCAATCCGTTAACCGGTTAACGCTGTTAAAACAGCAGCAATCCTGCAGAAAATCAGCTTGCAACCAGCTTTTCCAAACAATCTTATACCAGACCAGCAAGCATATGAACATGAAAATAATGCATCAATTCACATTAAATGGCATCATGAAGCTTATGAACATTAATACATGGATCCGATCACAAATCGATCAATCAATTCAATCAACACAAGCAAATACGCAAGCACATGGCGGATCTAAAGCGCAAGCATGCAAATAAGCTAAAACAGAGCTAGATCTGAAATTAACCAACCTACAAAGCTGAGGTATGCTTTGGTAATTGTTGATCGAGCTGAAAATGATAGATCTCGCGCGAAACTTTGAAGTTCCGGTGCTAAGCTTCACACTCCGTGCAAAATAAATGCAATAACAAGCTCTTGATGCAGAATTTTAGATCCAAAAGCACTTCTAGATCCCAAACCAGATCTGAATCACCAATTGAACCAGCAAAAAGATGCAATGAAGCTATGAGTAATTTGGAAAATTCGAAGAGAAAATTGAGAGAATTGTGAGTGAAAGGAGTGAAAATTCAGAAATGAGAGTGAAAAATGAGGGGGAGGTCCCTTTGGTTTGGAGAGAAATGATTAAATATGGTTTAGGTTTGGGGCCCAAAAATTAGGCTTGGGATCCAAAATTATGGTTTGGGTAGTGTGATTAAGACTTTGCAATGGGATTAGGCTTGGACAAGTGCTCTAGATCCTTCTTTTTAATTTCCAATTAATTCAAAATGAATAAAAATCAGAAAATTAGAAATTGGAACAAAAGTCACACATGCTGAATTGCTGCTGGAAATTCAAAATTCGTGGCCGTTAACTGGTTAACCAATCCGTTAACACGGTTAACGCCAGTGAATTTTGAATTTCCCTCCTCTTGGTGGGAACCTTCAAGAATAAGCCGGTGCCAACCGTTTTGATCTGATTTTGATCCTCAATCCTTTATTTAGGCTTTGACCCTGATGTCAACCTTGTAACCTGCCTCGTGAGAATTTCCTTGATGATTGATCATATGCCTTATGCTGGAATATGCGAGTGCCATGCTTCATTTTTCTATGTAACATGCTGAGGACATGACATGATGATTATGATTATGATATGATGATGATGCTAAACAGGAGAGGGAAAATTTGGGGTGTTACAGCTGCCCCTATTCAAACAACTGTTGATCTGAAAAGGACGGTAGCACGGCTATCGACCGTTCAAGATGAACTATGGTTGAATACCAAGAAGACCTGAAATTTGCACTCTGCTGGAGAATGCAAGCAATGGGAAATAAACCCAGCCAAATGACGCTTTAGCGACTGAAGTAGGGAGAAAGCAAACGAGCTCCTTCCAAGTTGCATTGTTACTTTGGATAGAAAAACCTAGACAAACGAGTCTTCCTCGAACAAACCTGTTACGCCAGGTGCTGAACATACGGGCCCTCTTCAAACAAAACTGTTACGCCAGGGACTGGACATACGAGCCCCCATACATCTTGCAATATATGATCTGAGATAGACGAACATCCTTCGGATAAACCTGTTATGCCAGGACCGGTGATGCACTTAAGTCTGTGGGATAGACATGCACAATTAGGATAGACGAACCCTCTTCATATATTATCCGTGGATATATGGGCTAAGACAGACGAGTCTTCTTTGAGCAAACTTGTTACGCCAGGTACGACATTAGGATTTGACGAACCCTCTTCACAAATCTTGCGTAGATAAGTGGTGCTTGAGACAGACGAACCTCCTTCGGATAAACCTGTTACGCCAGGACCGGTAACCATTTTGACGTTTAATCCCACCGTCAGGACTTCAAACCTCTTCAATACAGACGAGCATCGGATGATCATCAAGAAAACACAAACGAGTGCCAGAAGTCAATGATACAGACGAATATCAGACGATGATCCAAGAAACATAAACGAGCGCTTCAGGCGACGATACAGACGAGTATCAGCCACTGATACAGACAAATACCAGAAATCCACCACAGACGAGCGTTCAGAGAAGCGATACAGACGAGTACCAAAGCAACTATCAGGTCGGCATTTATATGGATGTAAGCTAACACAGACGAGTGGTAAGGATGATACAGACGAGCATCCAACGAACAACAAACACAGACGAGTGCTGGGAATTGTGGACGAGCAACAACAGATTTCAAACACAGACGAGTGATGGGAAGCATCAAACAGTGGTTACACATAGACGCGTGCTGAGGAATGTAGATGAGAAAATATCACACACGGACGAGTGCTGAGGAATGCAGACGAGCATCAGATAGATACCACACACGGACGAGTGTTGAGGAATGCAGACGAGCATCATATAGATACCACACACGGACGAGTGTTGAGGAATGCAGACGAGCATCAGTATATACTAATCATAGGCGACCTCTGGGGGAAGCAAACGAGCAATGACATTCTAGTAATAAACACGACTCTGCCGGGGAGAATATTTCACAGACGAGTGAGAGCTGGGAAGAGCTCACAAGCAGCAAACGAGCAACCGTCAAATATCAAACACAAACGAGTGCTGGAGAAAGCATACAAGCAATAAGCAGAATGCAAACACGGACGAGTGTTGAGGCAATACGGACGAGCAATAAACAGATGTCAAATACAGACGAGTGTTGGGACAATGCGGACGAGCACCAAATGCCTAGCAAGAAACACAAATCTGTCGGGGAGAATATTTCACAAACAGGTGAGTGTTGGGAATGCAGACGAGCAAGGAACGGATACCCAACCCCGACGAGTGCTGGAAGATGCAGACGAGCACACTTCGAAATGCCCTGATTGGCAACAAATGATCCTGACTCTGCAAGGGAACTCTGATTAGAGGCTTTGACGATGCCTAAATTTGACTGGGGGAACGAATGACAACTTGTATCGTCACATGGCCAAAATAGACTAGCAACTTCTCCGGGGGATACTGCAACAACGGGAGCAAATCTCGATTATGAATCTGTGGGGAATAGCCATCTTCCAACCCGGCTGGGGATGAAGCTTGGTCAGACCCTAGCTTGGGACTTTACTGGGGAAACAAGCATTCAGTTGCTCGCTGGGGAGACTGCTTAGTTAAATAACCCTTGTTGGGGAGAGAGTTCCGACAATTCTAACTCTGTGGGGAAGTAAGGCCTTCAGCTGCCTACTGGGAATTCACTGTGGAAAATAACCTGCTTGGGGAGAAGAACTATTCGATTACCCTGGAACTCCGCTGGGGAAATAATCAAGATCTCCTGTCCAAAACTTGGCTGATGAGCAAATGTCTGCAGTACCCTGTCACACCGGCCAAAAATAAATTGGCGGACTCGCTGGGGATATCTCAATGATGGTTGCGTACCAAATATGAACTCCGAGGAAGAGACGACCTCCTAACCCGGCTGGGGAATAACCAGTCAAATTATCTTAGCTGCCACAACCCTCTTCGATTGGGCTTAAAACTCCGCTGAGGATCTCACCTGCTCTAGCTCAGCTGGGGATGATTCCATCTGAACTTTACTGGGGATAACCGCATCTTTCTTGTGAAGAAACACCACTTGGGGATGACACCATCTCTGATTAGATTTGAAAATCTGCTAGGGATTCCACTTTCCATGGCTCACTCGGGGAGCATTCTCTGCTTGGGGAAATGCAACATAGCCCTGCAAATCCTGCAACAACAGTATACACACAGGTGTCCCAGGGATTTGCGTGGTATGATATGTTCGTTCATTATCACCCGACACTCAAAGATTTTTAATTGTTTCCCTGTCATGTCAAATTTGTTTTCAGAAAAATCAACATGTTTCAAATGCAATGTTCTTTTTGCCGAAAATTCAGGACATTTTTCCAAACAAAGTAAACACCACGCGACACGGCTTTGGACTGAATATTCATTTATTGAATGGCCTCTGAATAGGCAAAGTTTTACATCAGGAAGCGACTACCTGGAAAGAGGTAGCTACCATAAAATTGAGAAAAGAAACTATCCTAATGGCAATGTACACAACATTCCAATGAGTTTCCTTCCTGCTATGACCGACATGTCTTCATGACTTTCTGTTCTTGCCTTTGCTTTCCGAAGGAGATGAGGGGACTGATTCCTATCCTTCTGATATTGTCAGACTGTATGAAACGGTGATTTGGTTCAGATTACCCGGATCGCAGTTGTTCGCTTATTCCCTTGTTTTGCGTGGATCGCCCTTTCGGGTTTTCAATCCACCGGGATACCCTTTTTTTCCTGAGTTGTCCGATGTGGCTTTTCAACTCAGCGGGTGTACATTTTTTCATTTATTTTCCCTAACATTTGCCCGAGCTTTTTATTCTGTTTTTAGCTCGCCGGGATGCCCTTTTCTTGCCTGGACTTTAATTCTGTTTTTGTGTCCAGCGGGTCTTTTTATGCGAAGTATTTTTTAACTGCGTCCGAGTTAACAGGAGTCTGGAAATCTTCTCCATCCATAGTGGTGAGCATCAACGCCCCACATGAGAAAACTTTCTTCACTATGAATGGGCCTTCGTAGTTTAGGGCCCACTTTCCCCTGTGATCTGAACCTGGAGGAACGATCCTCTTGAGCACAAGCTCGCCTACTTGATACTCCCGAGTACGTACTCGTTGGTCGAATGCTTGCTTCATTCTTCTCTGATAAAGCTGACCATGACAGATAGACGCTAATCTCTTTTCCTCAATTAGGCACAACTTGTTGTATCGAGCGCGTACCCATTCAGCCTCATCAAGCTTCACGTCCATCATCACACGCAATGAAGGAATTTCCACTTCAATAGGCAAGACTGCCTCCATGCCATACACTAAAGAGAAATGAGTTGCCCTAGTTGACGTCCTGACCGACGTTCGGTACCCGTGCAGCGCGAATGGTAACATCTCATGCCAATCTTTGTAAGTGACAACCATCTTCTGCACAATCTTCTTAATATTCTTGTTAGCTGCCTCTACCGCGCCATTCATCTTTGGCCGGTAAGGAGAAGAATTGTGATGCTGGATCTTGAAGTCCCGACACAGCTCTGCCATCATCTTGTTGTTTAAGTTGGAACCATTGTCAGTAATGATTCGCTCGGGGACTCCGTATCTGCAAATAATGTCTATCTTAAGAAACCTGGCTACCACTTGACGAGTGACATTGGCATAAGATGCTGCCTCAACCCACTTGGTGAAGTAATCAATTGCAACCAAGATGAAACGATGATCGTTTGAAGCAGTAGGCTCTATCTTCCTGATCATGTCAATGCCCCACATAGAAAAGGGCCAAGGAGATGACATGACATTGAGTGGGCTAGGAGGAACATGCACCTTGTCTGCATAAAATCTGGCACTTGTGGCACTTACAGGGGTACGAACAACAGTCTGCGTCCATTGTTAACCAATAATACCCTGATCTCAGTAACTACTTAGCCATAGTATGTCCTCCTGCATGAGTACCGAAAGATCCCCCTTGGACTTTTTGCATTAACAGGTCAGCTTCGTGTCTATCCACGCATCTGAGCAAGACCATGTCAAAATTCCTCTAATACAAAACCCCATCTATATTCAAGAAGAAGCTAGCAGCGAGTCGTCTCAAGGTCTTCTTGTCACTAGATGATGCCCCTGCTGGGTACTCTTGTTTTTCTAGGAAAAGCTTGATATCAAAATACCAAGGTTTCTCATCAGACACTGTGTCTATAGAGAAAGCATACGCTGGTGTGTCAAGCCTGGAAATGTCAATTATAGGCACATAGTTCCAACACAAGACTTTGATGGACGAAGAAAGAGTAGCCAATGCATCAGCAAATTGATTCTCATCTCGTGGTATGTACTGAAGCTTAACTGTTATGAAGAATGTCAACAGTCTTCTGGCATAATCCCTGTAAGGAATTAAGTGTTCTTGATGTGTATACCACTTGCCGGTAATCTGATTGATAACGAGGGTTGAATCTCCAAATATATCGAGTGCTTAATCCGAAGATTAATAGCCTCCTCTATTCCAATTATGCACGCCTCGTATTCTGCTTCATTATTAGTGCAGCCAAAAGTGATTCTGGCAGCGAAGGGAAAATGAACACCTCCGGGAGTGATAAGAACGACACCAACTCCATGTCTGTTGATATTGACTGCCCCATCAAACATCAGCTTCCATTTGGATTCAGGGTCTGGCCCCTCCTCCGGAAGAGGTTCCTCGCAATCTCTTGCATCGAGGTACACGATGTCCTCATCAGGGAAATCAAACTTCATCGACTGATAGTCGTCTTCAAGTGGCTGCTGTGCAAGATAATCTGACAATACACTTCCTTTGATGGCGTTCTGGGAAGTATATTGTATGTCATACTCTGTTAAGATCATTTGCCACCTTGCAACCCTTCTGGTTAACGCATGCTTCTCGAAAATGTACTTGGCGGGGTTGTAAACACCCCAAATTTTCCCTCACTAAATTCACACTAGGGCTTGTGGTCTTTCATGTTTGCATAAGTTTAAGAATATCATATCATATGGCATTTTTGCTTCACTACATTAGTTCAAGTTCATCTGCATCTAGGGTTTGTGATCTGAGCAATCCAAAGATCCATCTGAGCCACTCCAAAGGTCTCCAATCATTCCAAGAGGGTCCATGTATGTTCAATCATCATAATATATCCCTCAAAGATCAAGGAAGTCAAGAAATCACAAGAACTTGGAAAGCATGGAAGCAGAGCTAGGGTTTCACTGCACAAATGACTTGAAATTAGGGTTTTGGTTTCAGAGGCCATAACTCCAAATTTTTTGGTCATTCTTGTTTATAATAGTCTCAATATGTTATAAGGATCATGTGTACCAAGTTTGATGAATAAATTCATTGTGGAAGTCATCTGTTCATTAGGTAACTTCTTGAGCAAGTCAGAGCAAAATCAGGGCATCTGAGGCCCCCGACAATGGAACCAAAGTGGATTTTTCATCAAATTGAAGTTATATGATCTTTATTTGATCATTGAAGTGGTTGGAAGTTCACAAAATTGAAGAAAATTGAGCTAAACCAAAAGTTGCCAAAAATGGAAATGACTTGTAATGTAAACTTTCCATTTTGGGAAAGTATTTCAACCTCCTCTTTCTCAACCAAAAATGCTTCAAATGAAAAATTGTTGGTCATGAAAGTTGTAGATTGGATCATCCTCTTTTCAAAAAGTACAAGAACAAGTTCTAATTCATTATGGAACTCAAGTTATGGCCTTTCAAAGTTGGCAAAAATCCTATAATTTTCAAGAATACACCAAAGAGGGATTTTTGCAAAACCACTTACCAAGCTATTTTGTGACCTCTAATACACTTCTATGCATCATACCAACATAGTGCATTGCCTAAAATTCAGAATTGGCCCAAGAATCTCAAGTTTTTATGCCTTGCACATCAAGAAATCACAAAAGGGGAAAAATGAACAAAGTTTGCAAAAACGCATACAACCATACCTCCACTTGCTGCAGCACCTCAATTTCAATTCTATGGCTCTCCTTGATCAATGCTGAGGCCAGACATGCCATTGTACAACCTCTGAACCAGCCCATGCTTCAAGTACAAGTTTTGTTGACTTTTTGCAAGAGAGCCCATACCAATCACCATAGGCCACAACAACTTCTCTGACCTATCAAAGCTTGTTTTGTGGATCAAACACAGCTCATAACACACAACACACAAGCCTAACACTTCAGATTTCCCAAGTTCCTCAAAATCATCCCATTTGCAAAAGCTTTCGAAACTCACAGCACACTGTAACACGGTGGGAGAACTGACTTTAGTTAAATGTTGCGGATAGCAAGAGTCGCCACCGACTTTTATTTTATCCAAAAGGAAAGGGCATAAAAGAACAGGAAAGACCTTAAAAGATTTTTGGGTTCGGGGGGTAGGTTATGTAAAGGGAAGGTGTTAGCACCCTTTACATCCATGGTTATCCATGGGCTCTTAGTTACTTAGCTCACTTTAAACTGTTTTGAGAAGTGTAGTGTGTGATTAAAAATTTTCTTAAGTACTTTATAATGATCCTTGTACGGATATATATAAAGACTTTGTTTTGAAAATTGTTTGAAAATGGGAAGTGTAATGAAATGTTTTTGAAAGAATGAGCAAGTACTTAAGAGGAACCTACCCTATGTTAAATCTTTACTGTTCTTATATGTTCTTTCAATGGTAAGACTATCCCTATTATTAAGGAATAGGTAGTCATTACCTTGGATGTTGTAAGGGACATGTGAAGGGTCATCTGTTATTAGGCAACTGTAAGGTGTCTTAGCAATTTTGAAGGGACTTATCATCTTTTATTCGAAAGGGACAAGATCATTCACGAAGGAAACATTCGAAGGGACTTGATCTTATAATCGTAAAGGGACAAGATGATATTAATGGAGAAGGGACTTTGCTTTTAGACACCTTACTTGACCATTTGGTTTAGGCAACATGAGAGGTAACCTTAGAAAGTGAGATGGCGATCCAAGATCGACTTACATGTGTGCGTGTACAAGTTCATATATTTATCTTAAAATTAGTGATCTAAATTGATTTTTAAACACAAACATGTTTTCACTCCCTAATTTACTAACCATAGCAATTTAAATAAATAAACAATAAAAATACTACAACTATTACATAGCTTGTACAGTTACATTATAAGAAAATAATTTAGATAATAAGCATATAAATAAATAAATAAAAGATTAGCAATAAAAATAAATATAAGAGAAAAAGAGGTTAGCACAATAATATACAATGTAGAAATCAATTAAAATTTTAGATCTAAACAAACAATTTTTAAAGATTTTTAAGATGAGAATAAAATAAGAATAATAGTTATTTACAAAAAATAAACATGATTTAGAAACATTTATTAAGTATAATTAAGCAAACATAAAAATAAAAAATTAAAGTTTAAAAAAAATAGGGTTTTGAGTAATTAGAAAATAAATTAGGGTTTAAAAATAATTAGGGTTTTATATATAAAAATATTAGGGTTTCTAATTTTAATTTACAATATTAATCTAATAGTTAAATAAATATATACATATTCAAATACATAAATAAGTAAATAGGTTTAGAATTTAAAAAAATATTTTTAGGAATTTTTTTAGAAAATAAAATATTTACATATTAAGTTCCTAGAATTATTTAAATTATATATATTAACATAATCATATTTAATAATAAAACAATTAATAAAACAAATAAGCAAAACCAGAATTAAAAAAAATTACCTGGGGCAGGGATTGAACCAATGCCCTAGGCCTTGCCTCCCTCTGGACGAACCAAGCTACCACTGGGCTGCGCGCGCTGGCTGAACAATGAATGAATATTGTTCATTATATTTTAAGCCTGAAAATATAAAGAAAATAAACAAAAAAACATTGAAGCTGGGGTTCGAACCCCTGCCCTGATACTCACATGCGCGCGTCCTTGCCAACTGAGCCAGCTTACTTATCTGAAATATATATAGCATCAATGAAATAAAATATATGTTAGAATTTGAAACTGGATTTGGCGCGCAACTTCGTCTTCCTCATTCAAATTTCCTGCGAATTCTTCTTCAAAAATTCCTGCGAATTTTCCTGCATATTCTTAAACCAGAAACCTGCGTTTTTCAATCAACAAAGCAGACCATAATATTAATACAAATTCGAAGCCCAGATCAATTACATAAAGCTTATACATCATGGCCATGTTCTTAGAACTCATTTAGATGCCCTAAATGCTAAGTTCCCGAATTTGAAACTCAAACCCTAACAATGGTGGATTTTGCTATAGTCCATAAGAGTCAAATTAAACCATCCAGAAAGCTTCTAAACCTCATAACAAACACAAATCCATAATTAGTTTTCATTATCAATAAATAAATCATTCAAATCGAAAAAAATTAAAACATGAACAATATGCATTCGGGTTGATCATATGAGCATGAATTGGATGTGGTTAAGAGTTGGTTTCGACTCAGTGAAGTCCAAGGATCCTTCTTGTGTGTTTAAAATAATTTAAAACCCTTTGTAATGAAGAAACCTAATTTGTGTTTTGGATGAAATTTGTGAAGTTTAAAGATGGCTTTTGAGGCTGCCAATTCGTGTTCTCTTGCTTGCTAAAGGTTGTATATATATGATACAATTGAATTAGGTCAGAAATTGCATCACACTTTGGATATTTGGATAGTTTGAGATTGAAAAAGATTAGCCTTTAAATTTTGAATATTCTTGATATGAGCTTGCTATTTTAAGATGATTTTCATAACTCTTGTATCAATCAAGTCCAAATAAACTTTATGACTTTCTAGAAACAAAATAAATTTAAATCTTCATTATTTAATATTTTATTTGAATTTAAAATGATTTTTAATATAAAAAATCATAATAAATAAAAATAAAATTATGAAAATTATGAAAATATTAATTTAATTTCGTGCATGATGTCATGGAACCAATTGGATCACAAAAAAGTCAGCCCATTTGAAGAATTATGGTTTTAAGACCCCATTTACTTCATAAACCTCTCAAAAATTTCCCAACTTTGCAAGGGCACAAATTCTTCAATTTTAATGCTATGAAGGTGTTTTTGGACATTTTGGAAAGCTTAAAGAGTCCTCTAACCAACATATTTGGTATTATGTCCATATCTTTTACCATTCTCAAGTTATGCTCTTTGGAAGTTGTTGACTTTTTGTTGACTTTTAAAAGGACCTATAATGTCTTAGCTCATACTTTCCAAATGAAGCATTTTTGGGCTTGGCTTGTGAGACACAAAGTTGTAGAGAATTCAATTTCTTTCGAAATGAGCTTTGGATGGAAAAATTGTGATGAAGCATGTGAAAGTTATGGCTGGTCAAAGTTCAGTTGACTTTTCCTATGAAAACCCTAATTTAGAAACTCCTGATTCTTGATGATCTGAAATCTCTCTATGAATCATGATCAACCCTTGATCAAATGATGAATTTTACTTCATATACTTGATGTTGGCAAAAAATAATGAATTTTTACTTTGGTTTGGCCACAGTTGACCTCAGTTTGACTTTTTAACTGCTTTGACTGATTTTAACCTATCTGATCATCTGACTGAGCAAATCCTTTGGGAAAGTCTTGAAACTTGACATGGGGATTCTTGAACACATATAGGATGCTATGAAGCTCACTTGAAGTCTTGGAAGTCCATTTAGCCTGATGAAAGTCAAAACCCTAGTTTAGGATGCATTGCTTTGGAGGATGCATTGTCTGAGGGAATTGTCAAACTTTCTGACTTATTGTGAACCTTGTGAACCTTGTGAACCTCATGAGATGTCTTGTGAACCTTGTGAACCTCTTAGTACACAATGTCTTGTCTTTGTGGAGGGCAAATTTTGGGGTGCAACAGCTGCCCCTATTCAATTTTCTGAAACCTGAGGGGTTAGATTGGTATATGTGCCAGTCGTGACCTGGAAGGTTGAAGGGGATTGAACACAAAATCCCAAAAATTTGCACTCACCGGTGCGTAAAGTAACACTGATGATTAATTGTATATGCTTGAGTAGGCTTGAAGATGCCACTTGGAAGAACTGGAGATGGGCTTATAGATGCCATGGAAGAGCTGGAGATGGGCTTAGAGGTGCCATCTAAAATATCAGGATGTGATGATGTTTTTATGTTGATAATGGATATCAGTACTAGGACTTCGTATAGGCCGTCTCTGAATCGTTTATGCAACATAGTTTGAATTGTTGAATGGACCAGTAGAAATAAATCTTCGTGGCGATTATCTCTTCTGGAAATATCTTGGATTAGGGAATGGATCTTTGTACAGACCGTTTGCCTACTCTCCAAGGTCAAAAGAACGTCAGGATTAGTTCTTCTGAAAAATATCTTGAACCAGGGAATGGATCTTTTTACAGACCGTTTGCCTGCTATTCAAGGGCCAAAAGAACGTCAGGATTTGTTCTTCTGAAAAATATCTTGAACCAGGGAATGGATCTTTTTACAGACCGTTTGCCTGCTATTCAAGGGCCAAAAGAACGTCAGGATTAGTTCTTCTGAAAAATATCTTGAACCAGGGAATGGATCTTTTTACAGACTGTTTTCCTGCTATTCAAGGGCCAAAAGAACGTCAGGATTTGTTCTTCTGAAAAATATCTTGAACCAGGGAATGGATCTTTTTACAGATCGTTTGCCTGCTATTCAAGGGCCAAAAGAACGTCAGGATTTGTTCTTCTGAAAAATATCTTGAACCAGGGAATGGATCTTTTTACATACCGTTTGCCTGCTATTCAAGGGCCAAAAGAACGTCAGGATTTGTTCTTCTGAAAAATATCTTGAACCAGGGAATGGATCTTTTTACAGACCGTTTGCCTGCTATTCAAGGGCCAGATAGATGAAATCTTCTGGAAATATCCTGGATTAGGGAATGGATCTTATTACAGACCGTTTGCCTACTCTCCGAGGACATCTTGAGTAATGTATGGATCATTTCTGACCTGTTATGGATTGTTGATATTGTTTTACCTGCATATAACTTTCCTACAAGGAGAATGTTAGTTTATGCAATATATATGCATGCATAGTATGATGCACCTAAGTAAATGTATTATGCATTTATGGATATGTATGTTATGGTAAATGATGTATGTATGAATCATGCAATCTGAAGCGTCTGGGTATCTTCGTGTAACAACTGCTGGCTAGGGAAAATAAATCCCGATTCGTTGCTGAAGAATATGAGGAACTCGTTCCCGTCTCGTTTGATAGTATAGTATTCATAACTTCCCGTCTTCATTTGTCGTACTTCTATTGAAGGAATAAGTTCCTGAGTATCCTGACTGAGGATAAAAGAGATGGACATAAATTCAAGGGGAGATGTAACTCGAAGTATCTATAAAAGATAGATTTGCCCTGCTGGGGATTTGTAGTTGTCTTGTGGGGATGAACCGGCGAAGCTTTGTTGAATTCCTTCCCTCGTTCGTCCTTAGTAAATACTATTACTGCATTTTCATGCATTTCTGGTAAACATCAATCATATTAAGCATTTTATGCATTTCTGGTAAACATCAATCATATTCAGCATTTTATGCATTTCTGGTAAACATCAATCATATTCAAAAGCATACATACATTCAAACACAACCAATGGACGTTTCGCTTATGTAAATAGGGTAAAAGTAAATCTGGATTCAAAGATGAAATTTTATTTATATCACAAAGTAACCTGTATATAGGCAAATTTGTACAAGGAGACAAAAATCCTAGTAAGAGGAACTCGTCGTAAAATTTTTTACAAAACAAAGAAAATCAGCTATGTGGGAAATAATCCTATTGAGTTTCAATTCTACTATTGCCATTATCTTCAAGTATCTCATCTTCTGCTGTCGAGACGGAAACGATTGGATTGATCTTTATCTGTTAGAGTTTGAACTAAGTAGCACAACTGGTTGGAGTTGTATGGGTGATCCAAACGAGACATAGTCATACGCTTTAATCCCTAACTTTTGCCTGGATTGCCCTTTCAGGTTTTCAATCCACCGGGATACCCTTTTTTGCCCAAGCCGCCTTTTCAGGTTTTCGACTTGCCGAGTGTACATTTTTTTTATATATATCCCTAATTTTTTCCCGAACCCTTTTGGTTCGTCGGGATGCCCTTATTTTTGCCTAGGCCAGTCAACCTAGCGGGGCTCTTTTTATGCGTAGTATTTTTTAACTATGTCTGCGTTTACAGGCTGTGGGAAGTCTTCACCATCCATAGTAGTAAGTATCATGGCACCTCCTGAGAATACTGTCTTGACTACAAATGGTCCTTCATATGTAGGAGTCCACTTTCCCCTAGGATCACCCTGTGGTAATATGATACGCTTGATTACCAAGTCACCAGCCTGATATACCTTTGGCTTAACCTTCTTATTAAAAGCTTTGATCATCCGTTTCTGGTACATCTGGCCATGACAGACTGCTGCTAACCTCTTCTCATCAATCAAATTTATCTGATCAAGTCGAGTCTGAATCCACTCATCTTCATCCAAGCCTGCATCCTTCATGATTCTTAAGGAGGGGATCTGAACTTCAATGGGTAGAACTGCTTCCATACCATAGACTAAGGAGAATGGGGTTGCCCCTGTTGAAGTACGTATTGTAGTACGATAACCATGGAGAGCAAATGGTAACATTTCATGCCAATCCTTATAAGTAATAGTCATCTTCTGTAGAATCTTCTTAATGTTCTTGTTAGCAGCTTCTACTGCCCCATTCATCTTTGGGCGATACGGAGAAGAGTTGTGATGCTTAATCTTGAACTACGTGCAGAGATCAGTAATCATAGTGTTGTTCAAATTAGAGCCATTATCTGTGATAATCCTTTCAGGGATGCCATACCTACATATGAGATTATTCTTAATGAATCGAGCCACCACATTCTTAGTAACAGATGCAAATGAAACTGCCTCTACCCACTTTGTAAAGTAATCAATAGCAACCAGGATGAAACGATGCCCATTAGAAGCAGTAGGCTTGATCTCACCAATCATATCAATGCCCCACATGGCAAAAGGCCAAGGAGCAGTCAACACATTCAATGGTGATGGAGGTATATGTACTTTATCAGCATAGATTTGACACTTATGACATGTTCTGGAATGTTGATAGCAGTTAGCTTCCATGGTAGACCAATAGTAACCTGCTCTCAATATCTTCTTTGCCATAGTGTGACCACTAGAATGAGTGCCAAAGATCCCATCATGCATATCTTCCATAATCTCTGTTGCTTCCTTCTTATCCACACAACGAAGTAAGGTTGAATCATGATTGCGCTTGTACAAAATTCCATTACTCAAAAAGAACTTAGCAGAAAACCTCCTCAGAAACTTCTTATCTTTGACAGATGCCCCTTCAGGGAACTCCTGAGCTTCAATATATCTTTTCACTTCATAGAACCAAGGCTTCTCTTCTGCTTCTTCAGTGTCAATCTCATTGCAGTATGCAGGCTTCTCAAATCTATCAATAGTAATCTTGGGAGCTTCATCATCCCAGCTAATCTCAAACATGGATGCCATGGTGGCTAATACATCTGCCAACTGATTTTCTCTTCGTGGAATATGTCCAAAGGTAATCTCTTCAAAATATGGGATCAAAGACAAAACATACTCTCTGTAAGGAATGAGGTTATCATGCTTGGTATCCCAATCTCATTTGATCTGACTTACTACCAGGGCTGAATCTTCATACACGTCAAGGAACTGAATCTTCATATCAATGGCAGCTTTGATACCCAGGATACATGCCTCATACTCAGCCATGTTATTGGTACAATAGAAACAAAGTCTTGCAGTAATTGGGGTATGACAACCTTCAGGGGAACTGATCACATCACCAACACCATTACCAAGTGCATTAGAAGCTCCATCAAAAACCATAGTCCATCGGGATCCTTGTTCAGGTCCGTCATATTGTCCAGGTTCTTTAGTAATAATCATAATGTCTTCATCAGGGAACTCAAAACTCATTGACTGATAATCATCCACTGCTTGATGAGCCAAATGATCAGCTACAACACTTCCTTTAATGGCCTTCTGAGTAGTGTACTGTATATCATATTCTGTTAAGATCATTTGCCATCTTGCTATTCGTCCGGAGAGAGCAGGTTTCTCGAATATGTACTTGATTGGATCCATCTTCGAAATCAATAAGGTAGTATGAGTTAACATATACTGTCTTAGTCGGCGAGCAGCCCATACCAAAGCGCATCAAGTTTTCTCGAGCAGTGAGTATCTTGTTTCATAGTCGGTAAACTTTTTGCTAAGGTAGTATATTGCCTGCTCTTTTCGACCAGACTCATCATGTTGCCCCAATACACACCCCATTGAGTTGTCTAACACTGTTAAGTACATAATCAAGGGTCTTCCATTAACTGGTGGCATCAAAATTGGAGGTTCTAGAAGATATCTCTTGATTTCATCAAATGCTGTCTGGCACTCATCATTCCATTCCATTACCTGATCTTTCTTCAACAACTTGAAGATTGGCTCACAGGTAGCAGTTAATTGGGAAATAAATCTTGCAATGTAATTCAATCGTCCCAAGAAACCTCTAACTTCCTTCTCAGTACGGGGAGCTGGCATCTCTTGTATAACTTTCACTTTTGCAGGGTCTACTTCAATACCTTTTCCACTGACAATGAAACCTAGGAGTTTACCAGACCTAACTCCAAAAGTACACTTGTTTGGGTTCAATCTCAACTTGTATTTCTTCAGCCTTTCAAACAACTTATGCAGATGATCAAGGTGTTGCTCTTCATTCTGGGACCTGGCTATCATATCATCCACATATACCTCCATCTCATGATGAATCATATCGTGAAACAAAGCCACCATAGCACGCTGATACGTTACCCCGACATTCTTCAAACAAAATGGCATCACTTTATAACAAAAAGTGCCCCACTGTGTAACAAATGTAGTCTTCTCCATATCTTCAGGTGCCATCTTGATTTGATTGTAACCAGAGAAACCATCCATGAAAGAGAATACTTTATGTTGAGCAGTGTTGTCTACCAGAACATCAATATGAGGAAGTGGAAAGTCATCTTTGAGGATGGCCTTGTTCAAATCCCTGTAATCTACACACATACGCACCTTACCATCTTTCTTAGGTACCGGTACCACATTTACAACCCATTGAGGATAAGAAGTCATAGCTAAGAACCCTACATCAAACTGTTTCATTACCTCTGCTTTAATCTTCTCTGACATTTCAGGACGCATGCGACGAACCTTCTGCTTCTTTGGACGACAATCTTCTTTTACCGGTAAACGGTGAACCACAATGTCTGTATCCAACCCTGGCATATCTTCATAGGACCAAGCAAAGATCTCCACATAATCATGTAACATCTGAATCAATCTTCTCTTAACACCATCCTCTAATTCAGCCCCTATTTTGACCTCTTTCCTGTTTTCTTCAGTTCCCAGATTCACAACTTCGACTGGCTCTTCATGTGGCTGTATAGCTTTCTCTTCTTGTTGTAACAACCTAGCAAGCTCTACAGGTACTTCACAATCGTCCTCCTTTCCATCTCCAGCTTGATAGATCGGATTCTCGAAATTATAATCGGCAATAGTAGAATTGTTATCAACAGAATCCAGAGTGGATGAGGATCTGCATTTTAGTGATGTGGGTGTGTGTAAGAACACATAGCTGATAAAACAAAAAATAAAATAAAAGAAAGACAAGGAGCACAATATTTACGAAAACGAAACGTCCACTGATTTTTATTGAATGAAGTATGCAAATGAAATGACATCCCGAAACAAGCATACCATTGCGCCCCGGGTAAGGCACAAGGCTTAAGAGTTTAATTGTTCAAAAATTACAAACTTAAGAAATAACAACACAGTAATAGTATTTACTCCTGACTAAAGGAGATAGGAATAACATCTTCAGCCTTCCAGTTATTGAGCCCATCACCCACAGTAGGAAAAATCCAAGCATCCAAGTTGTAGTCTTCATCATAGTCACCCACAACATTGATCTGATCTTTCATAATCCCTTGATTGGTGATACGAACAGCACGAGCACGACGGACAACCTTCTGGGACTCTGCAGTGAAACCCAAACCAAACTTGTCAGATTTGTAAGGAATGTCAGGAAGCTGACCCCAAATAGTACAACCACCTTCATCCATCACAGCTCTAGCATCTTTGAGGGAGGCCATTGTAGGGGGCACTCTGGTGACTACAGGAACTCTCTTGACAACAGGAGGAGCTTCAACATTAGGAACAACCCAAGGAACTACTTCAAACGTCTGGCACGGAGTCTCAACATATTCACCTTCCACTTCAAGATATTTAAATGTATTCACATGGCTAATCATATATCCTTCCTCTCTGTAAACAGTGACAACCTTTCCCTTTACTGGATATCTCAGCTTCTGATGTAAGTTGGAGGTCACAACACCTGCCCCATGAATCCAGGGGCGCCCAAGCAAACAAGAATACGAAGGACGAATATCCATTACATAAAAAGTAGCATTGAAGACCTGAGAACCTACTTTTATTGGGAGATCAATTTCTCCGTGCACCACTCTTCTCGAGCCATCAAAAGCTTTCACCCCTATATTACTTGGTCTCAACACAGCATCTTCAGGACTAAGCTTGTTCAGAATCTCTTTAGGAAGTACATTCAGTGAATAACCATTGTCTATTAACACATGAGACAGGGTAGTGCCCCTACACTCAATAGAGATATGTAAAGCCCTGTTATGATCCCTCTTGGCAGGAGTCAAATCAGCATCGGAGAAACCTAACCCATTATCATAGGTCAAATGTGCAACACAATTTTCAAACTGATCTACAGAAATCTCATTTGGCACGTGGGCAGTCTTCAAAAATTTAATCAAGGCTTTAGCATGTGCCTCAGAACACAACAATAAAGACAACATGGAAATTTTGGAGGGAGTATGCCCCAATTGATCAACAACATCATAATCACTCTTGCGAATGATTTTTAGTACTTCTTCCATTTCTTTAGAAAGATCATCAGCAGTTGGTGCATCGGTTTGCACAGGTTCAATAACAGGACTTTTGCCCCGAGCATCAGCAGTGGAGGTGGTAGTTGGAGTAACTGTATTTTTGGAAGTAACCGGAGGAGAGAAAATTCTTCCACTTCTCGT
This sequence comes from Lathyrus aphaca, assembly GCA_963966055.1. Classification (NCBI taxonomy): domain Eukaryota; kingdom Viridiplantae; phylum Streptophyta; class Magnoliopsida; order Fabales; family Fabaceae; genus Lathyrus; species Lathyrus aphaca. Next base: position 407,190,431 of record OZ014521.1, on the reverse strand, counting down.
GATCTTACTAGATCCAGCAATATTATCAACATCAAGGTTTTCATCAGTAACAGGTGCATCAGCTAAGGGTTCCTGCTTAGCACATGAATATAAACATCAGAACCATAATGCCAAGGCACAGCTTTATCAGAAGTATGCGAAATAGGACCAGGAGTGGTAATAATCATAGGAGCCACTCTAGCTTCAGCAACAATCTTCACAGGGCCTTCAGCAGTAATCTTAATTGGACCCTTATGAGTGATTTTGACTGGGCCCTTGGAAGTAATCCTCACTAGCACTTTATCAACCATATCCACCTCTTCAACCTTCGCACCTTGAGTTATATGTTCAACCATGCTCTCTACAGAAGGTGTCCTCTCAAACAATATGGTGTAATTGTCCATGAGGCGTTGAATACCGTCTTTCAACTTCCAGCAACTATCCGGCTTATAAGCACAATAGAAACAATCTTCATTACAACCTGGAAAGAACCCAGCTTGTACCAACTTCTTCTTAATAACAGACAATGGTGTAGTCACATCTGCAACTGAGGAAATATGTGAAGCTTCATCAATGGCATTGACAGTCTTCTCATGATTTGGCATGGGAGTAGTAATTACATTTGGAGTACTAGGAGGGTCAAACTCAATCTCTCCAGTATCAATCATATCTTGAATCTTATTCTTCAATATCCAACAATTATTGGTATCATGTCCCTGACAATTTGAATGATATGCACATCGTGCATTAGGATTGTACCTGGGAGAGGTAACATTGGGATTCTGAGGGGGGTCCTTCAAAGTGATGAGTTCATCCTTCAACAAGTGTTGCAAGGCTTAGGCCAGTGACATGTTGAACTTGGTGAACTGTCTTCTAGGCCTCTGTTGATTTCCCTGTGGTGGCTCTGGTGTTGCAGGAGTAGGATTGGAGATATGAACTGCACTCACAGATTGGTGCCTCCTATTACGATCAGGTTGACCATAAACAACATTTGACTCTTTCTTCCCACTAGGGGGCTTCTTTATAATACTTGATGAAGAAGCACCCACTTGTATCTTGCCACTCCTTATACCACTTTTCACGCGCCCTCCTGTCATTATCAACTCAGGGAAGCCAGATGATGAGCTTCCAATGAGATGACTATAAAAAGGTCCATTCAGTGTACTCATAAACATATCCACTAACTCCCTGTCAGTTAGCGGAGGATGTACTCTACCAGCCAAGTCTCTCCACTTCTGAGCATACTCCTTGAAATTTTCTTTAGCACCCATAGACATGCTTTGTAGTTGCATGCGAGTAGGGGCTAGATCAGTATTGTATTGATATTGCCTATAGAGTGCCTCAGCAAGATCATTCCAATCACGGATGTTGACACTCTCCAATTGAGAGTACCATTCCAATTGAGCTCCAGACAAACTCTCTTGGAAGAAATGGATCCACAACTTCTTATCAGCAGTATGGGGTTGGATCCTCCGGACATAGGACCTCAGATGCAGCTTGGGACATGAAACACCATCATACACTACAAAAGCAGGGACCTTGAAACCAATGGGTATAACCACTCCAGATATCAAACTCAGGTCTTCAAAATCCAGCCCAGAGGACTTTTGCAATTCCATAGCATCCATTTTATCCACCAGCATCTTGAACTTATCTTCATTAGGATCATGATAGTAATTTGCTTCAGAATCAGAGTCTCCCATAGTATTGTGGAGACTGCCTCCCTCTTTCTTAGAATCCTCAGACTCATAATCTTCAACCTGTTCCTTGGTCTTAACAGGACCTCTGAACCTTCTTCCCATGTTGATTAGGCCTCCTGACCTTCTAGTCTTCTTAGTCTTCTTAGCCAGCAGTGTCTTCAATTCATCCTGTCCCTTGGACAAGTTCAGGATCAACTCCTGGAATCGTGCATTCTGTGCCTGGAGATCTTTGACTGTTTGTTCAAGAGCCATTGCTTACATAACCAGCGAGAAGATAAGATACCTGTACATAAGAAACCTATGATGCAATGATATGGTGTATAAATGCGTATGCAATGTTTTCAAGGACCGCAGGATTTAAATTTGTTTAAAAAACCAAAAAGTAAACTTTTATTAGTAATAAATTTGTTTTCCCTTTGGGCTTACAATAAAAATGAAATAAGTACAAAAAATGGGGTTTTAAGTCTCCCATGGACGTTTCCTCTTTGTGTTGAGGTATGAGTTGAGATTCCGTTCCTCGTGATGTTGCTTTGTTAGCTCCAGGATTCTTTCTTGACTTGCTTTGTAATGAGTCTCAAAAGTATCCCTTTGCTCCTTCAACTGGATCCAGGACCTCTGTAACTCCTCCATGTCAGTGGGCATGTCTGGATGAAGAATGATATAAGAAGTATCCCCTTCAGCAACAGGCTCCATAGTAACTGGCAGGATGGCAGGATATGGCATCATAAGAGTCTGAGCACGAGATCGTACCCATATGAGATAAGCTTCCATAGGAATAGTGTACTTGGGCTCCAGAGTCTTGCTGTCAACCTTGTTCACTTTTCCCCATGCTCGTATGAACCTTTGACAGTAACCTTGAAGGTCGTTGTCGTAGTCAAACACAATACCCTGAATCAACATGTCATGAGGACCATCACTCTGAGCGTAACCAAACTGTCGTAAAGCTAAAGATGGGTTGTAAGTAATGCCTCCTCTTATGCCTAGAAGTGGCACATTAGAAAACTCCCCACAATGGTCAATGATAGTAACATTCTCCATAGATCGAGAGCACCAATGAGTATCTGAATGAGAATGTGACATGATCCTCTTGGACCACCTGAACCCTTGTTCGTTCTTCATCACTGATCGAGGAAGGTGAGAAATAAACCACCTAGATAGCAAAGGTATGCAGCACATCAGAGTTCCTCGTGCCTTCGTAGTACGAGTGTGAAGAGAGTGCAAGATGTCTCCAAGTAATGTAGGCACTGGATTGTGACTCAGAAATATGTTGATGGCGTGCACGTCTATGAACTGGTCTGGATTGGGGAACAACACTAAGCCATAAATCAACAAGGCTAAGATCTCCTCAAAAGCATCATAACTCATAGCCTTCAAGAACACTTGAGCCTTCTCTATCAACACCTTAGCAAGAATACCCTTAACTCCACTCCTCGTTTCTAGGACAATGTCTGATTTCTTCAGATGTAGAGCTGTAGCAATAACCTCAGGTTTAGGCTCTTTTTCCAAGCCTGTGAAAGGTCTCTGATCAAGGACAGGTATACCCAGAAGTTTGGAGAACTCTTCCATTGTAGGAACCAGCTGATAGTCGGGGAATGTAAAACAATGATGTTTAGGATCAAAGAACTGAAACAGAACACTCATCATGTCTTCATTGAACCCTGAAGTGACTAGATCTAGTAGGTGACCATGCTTCTTGATGAACTAGGAGTTTTCAGAAACTTGAGAGACCAATTCTTTAAGTTTAGGAGGTATTCCCACAAAGTTGATCCGGATAATGTTCCTACGAGCAGAAGCTATGACCTGCAACAAAGAACAAAGATAAATCCTTTGGTCCTTGAAATGGTTAGTGAAAATGCTATGCTTATGATGCATGATGATGCTATGATGTTATGCTCAATCACAAACATGTGGCACACACAAACAAATCACACCATAGCCCTAGGTTTAAAGGCTTGCATGAGGTTTAAAGGTAAGTACCCTCCCCTGAAGTTTAGTTGGTTCATCATGTCCTATAAAGTAACCAGGTTCTAAGGGATCTCAATATCATTGATCCTTCACAAGGGTGGTTGTTCAGTAGGCAACTTACTTGCCAACCAAAACCCTCCAAGTTTAGAATCTCAATGAGTGTATCATCGAGTATCAACCAACTTCAGTCTTCACCAAAGCCGGTTATATCACTACTTTCTAAAGGCCAAAATGGGATAACTAGGGTTCTAAAAGTTAGTTAGTGCATTGACAACATATGGCAGCCTCATATTATCCTCAACTTGACTTAAGGAACATAAGCACCAACCAAGAAGTCACACTAACTATGGCCACCAGATCAACCATATCGGTATACGCTGTACAGTTTTCTTGGTCTATTGCCATTTACCTAAGGTACACTAGATCCGGGTTAGGATCTTTCTCACATAAGAGCACCCAACAGATAAGTATAAAGCAAACAAGGCAAACAATTTAAAGTGATCTAATTCCCAAGGGTACCCCTCTTTTATTAAATCCCCAGCAGAGTCGCGAGTTTTGTAACACGGTGGGAGAACTGACATTAGTTAAATGTTACGGATAGCAAGAGTCGCCACCGACTTTTATTTTATCCAAAAGGAAAGGGCATAAAAGAACAGGAAAGACCTTAAAAGATTTTTGGGTTCGGGGGGTAGGTTATGTAAAGGGAAGGTGTTAGCACCCTCTACATCCATGGTTATCCATGGGCTTTTAGTTACTTAGCTCACTTTAAACTGTTTTGAGAAGTGTAGTGTGTGATTAAAAATTTTCTTAAGTACTTTATAATGATCCTTGTACGGATATATATAAAGACTTTGTTTTGAAAATTGTTTGAAAATGGGAAGTGTAATGAAATGTTTTTGAAAGAATGAGCAAGTACTTAAGAGGAACCTACCCTATGTTAAATCTTTACTGTTCTTATATGTTCTTTCAATGGTAAGACTATCCCTATTATTAAGGAATAGGTAGTCATTACCTTGGATGTTGTAAGGGACATGTGAAGGGTCATCTGTGATTAGGCAACTGTAAGGTGTCTTAGCAATTTTGAAGGGACTTATCATCTTTTATTCGAAAGGGACAAGATCATTCACAAAGGCAACATTCGAAGGGACTTGATCTTATAATCGTAAAGGGACAAGATGATATTAATGGAGAAGGGACTTTGCTTTTAGACACCTTACTTGACCATTTGGTTTAGGCAACATGAGAGGTAACCTTAGAAAGTGAGATGGCGATCCAAGATCGACTTACATGTGTGCGTGTACAAGTTCATATATTTATCTTAAAATTAGTGATCTAAATTGATTTTTAAACACAAACATGTTTTCACTCCCTAATTTACTAACCATAGCAATTTAAATAAATAAACAATAAAAATACTACAACTATTACATAGCTTGTACAGTTACATTATAAGAAAATAATTTAGATAATAAGCATATAAATAAATAAATAAATAAAAGATTAGCAATAAAAATAAATATAAGAGAAAAAGAGGTTAGCACAATAATATACAATGTAGAAATCAATTAAAATTTTAGATCTAAATAAACAAATTTTAAAGATTTTTAAGATGAGAATAAAATAAGAATAATAGTTATTTACAAAAAATAAACATGATTTAGAAACATTTATTAAGTATAATTAAGCAAACATAAAAATAAGAAATTAAAGTTTAAAAAAAAATAGGGTTTTGAGTAATTAGAAAATAAATTAGGGTTTAAAAATAATTAGGGTTTTATATATAAAAATATTATGGTTTCTAATTTTAATTTACAATATTAATCTAATAGTTAAATAAATATATACATATTCAAATACATAAATAAATAAATAGGTTTGGAATTTTAAAAAAAAATTTAGGAATTTTTTTAGAAAATAAAATATTTACATATTAAGTTCCTAGAATTATTTAAATTATATATATTAACATAATCATATTTAATAATAAAACAATTAATAAAACAAATAAGCAAAACCAGAATTAAAAAAAATTACCTGGGGCAGGGATTGAACCCATGCCCTAGGCCTTGCCTCCCTCTGGACGAACCAAGCTACCACTGGGCTGCGCGCGCTGGCTGAACAATGAATGACTATTGTTCATTATATTTTAAGCCTGAAAATATAAAGAAAATAAACAAAAAAATGTTGAAGCTGGGGTTCGAATCCCTGCCCTGATCCTCACATGCGCGTGTCCTTGCCAACTGAGCCAACTTACTTATCTGAAATATATACAACATCAATGAAATAAAATATATGTTAGAATTTGAAACTGGATTTGGCGCGCAACTTCGTCTTCCTCATTCAAATTTCCTGCGAATTCTTCTTCAAAAATTCCTGCGAATTTTCCTGCATATTCTTAAACCAGAAACCTACGTTTTTCAATCATCAAGCAGACCATAATATTAATACAAATTCGAAGCCCAGATCAATTACATAAAGCTTATACATCATGGCCATGTTCTTAGAACTCATTTAGATGCCCTAAATGCTAAGTTCCCGAATTTGAAACTCAAACCCTAACAATGGTGGATTTTGCTATAGTCCATAAGAGTCAAATTAAACCATCCAGAAAGCTTCTAAACCTCATAACAAACACAAATCCATAGTTAGTTTTCATTATCAATGCATAAATCATTCAAATCGAAAAAAATTAAAACATGAACGATATGCATTCGGGTTGATCATATGAGCATGAATTGGATGTGGTTAAGAGTTGGTTTCGACTCAGTGAAGTCCAAGGATCCTTCTTGTGTGTTTAAAATACCTTAAAACCCTTTGTAATGAAGAAACCAAATTTGTGTTTTGGATGAAATTTGTGAAGTTTGAAGATGACTTTTGAGGTTGCCATTTCGTGTTCTCTTGCTTGCTAAAGGTTGTATATATGTGATACAATTGAATTAGGTCAGAAAATTGCATCACACTTTGGATATTTGGATAGTTTGAGATTGAAAAAGATTAGCCTTTAAATTTTGAATATTCTTGATATAAGCTTGCTATTTTAAGATGATTTTCATAACTCTTGTATCAATCAAGTCCAAATAAACTTTATGACATTCTAGAAACAAAATAAATTTAAATCTTCATTATTTAATATTTTATTTGAATTTAAAATGATTTTTAATATAAAAAATCATAATAAATAAAAATAAAATTATGAAAATTATGAAAATATTAATTTAATTTCGTGCATGATGTCATGGAACCAATTGGATCACAAAAAAGTCAGCCCATTTGAAGAATTATGGTTTTAAGACCCCATTTACTTCATAAACCTCTCAAAAATTTCCCAACTTTGCAAGGGCACAAATTCTTCAATTTTAATGCTATGAAGGTTTTTTTGGACATTTTGGAAATATTAAAGAGTCCTCTAACCAACCTCTTTGGTCTCATGTCCATATCTTTTACCATTCTCAAGTTATGCTCTTTGGAAGTTGTTGACTTTTTGTTGACTTTTAAAAGGACCTATAATGTCTTAGCTCATACTTTCCAAATGAAGCATTTTTGGGCTTGGCTTGTGAGACACAAAGTTGTAGAGAATTCAATTTCCTTTAAAATGAGCTTTGGATGGAAAACTTTTGATGAAGCATGTGAAAGTTATGGCTGGTCAAAGTTCAGTTGACTTTTCCTATGAAAACCCTAATTTAGAAACTCCTGATTCTTGATGATCTGAAATCTCCTTGATGAATCATGATAAACCCTTGATCAAATGATGAATTTTACTTCATATAATTGATGTTGGCAAAATATCATGAAGTTTGACTTTGGTTTGACCACACTTGACCTCAGTTTGACTTTTTAACTGCTTTGACTGATTTTAACCTATCTGATCATCTGACTGAGCAAATCCTTTGGGAAAGTCTTGAAACTTGACATGTGGATTCTTGAACACATATAGGATGCTATGAAGCTCACTTGAAGTCTTGGAAGTCCATTTAGCCTGATGAAAGTCAAAACCCTAGTTTAGGATGCATTGCTTAGGAGGATGCATTGTCTGAGGGAATTGTCAAACTTTCTGACTTATTGTGAACCTTGTGAACCTCATGAGATGTCTTGTGAACCTTGTGAACCTCTTATTACACAATGTCTTTTCTTTATGGAGGGAAAATTTTGGGGTGCAACACACACACACACACACACACACTCAAACTTCAAACTCTTTTCATCAATCAACTCAGCTTCATCAAAGGATCATTTCCCACGCTTCATTTTAACCAAAAACCCCCCAAAACTGAAACACGATTTCTGGCCAGCAAGAGTGTAAGCTTTAATTTCAGCCATTATAAACTCCTTCCAAGCATCAAAGCTTCATCAGAGGGATCATTGGAGTGAGTTCGCACAAAACCTGTGCACAATTATAAACCTGTGATGCAATGATATGGAATGTAAATGCGTATGCAATGTTTTCAAGGACCGCAGGATTTAAATTTGCTTAAACAAACAAGAAGGTAAACTTTTATTAGTAATAAATTTGTTTTGCCTCTTGGGATTACAGAAAATGAAATGAAATAAGTACAATAGATCGGGTTTTAAGTCTCCCATGGACGTTTCCTCTTTGTGTTGAGGTATGAGTTGAGATTCCGCTCCTCGTGAAGTTGCTTTGTTAGTTCTAGGATCCTTTCTTGGCTTGCTTTGTAATGAGCCTCGAAAGTGTCCCTTTGCTCCTTCAGTTGGATCCATAATCTCTGCAAGTCTTCCATATCAGTAGGCATGTCTGGGTGAAGGATAGTATAAGCTGTGTCTCCTTCAGCAACAGGTTCCATGGTAACTGGTAGGATGGCAGGATATGGCATCATGAGAGTCTGAGCACGAGATCGCACCTATCTAAGATAAGCCTCCATAGGAATAGTGTACTTAGGCTCCAGCGTCTTGCTGTCAACCCTGTTTACCTTTCCCCAGGCTCGTATGAATCTCTGACGATAACCTTGAAGATCGTTGTCGTAATCAAACACAATGCCCTGAATCAACATGTCATGTGGACCATCGCTCCGAGCGTAACCAAACTGTCGTAAAGCTAGAGAAGGGTTGTATGTGATGCCTCCTCTTATGCCTAGAAGTGGCACATTAGGAAACTCCCCACAACGGTCAATGATGGTGACATTCTCCATAGATCTGGAGCACCAATGGATATCTGAGTGAGAAAGTGACATGATCCTTTTGGACCATCTGAATCCTTGCTCATTCTTCATTATTGAGCGAGGAAGGTGAGAAATAAACCACCTAGAAAGCAAAGGTATGCAGCACATCAAAGTTCCTCTTGCCCTTGTAGTACGGGTGTGAAGAGAATGCAAGATGTCTCCAAGCAATGTAGGCACTGGATTGTGACTCAGGAATATGTTGATGGCATGAACGTCTATGAACTGATCTGGATTGGGGAACAATACTAAGCCATATATCAGCAAGGCTAAGATCTCCTCAAAAGCATCATAGCTCATGGCCTTCAAGAACATTTGAGCCTTATCCATTAGCACCTTGGCAAGAATACCCTTGACTCCGCTTCTCGTTTCTAGAACAATGTCAGACTTCTTCAGATGTAGAGCTGCAGCAATAACCTCTGGTTTAAGCTCCTTCTCCAAGCCTGTGAATGGTTTCTGATCAAGAACAGGTATACCCAGAAGTTTAGAGAACTCTTCCATTGTAGGAACCAACTGGTAGTCAGGAAATGTAAAGCAATGGTGCTTAGGGTCAAAGAACTGAAATAGAACACTCATCATGTCTCCATTGAACCCTGAAGTGACTAGATCCAATAGGTGACCATGTCTCTTGATGAACTGGGAATGATCAGACACTTGAGAAACCAACTCTTTAAGCTTGGGAGGTATCCCTACAAAGTTGATCCTGATGGTGTTTCTACGAGCAGAAGCCATGACCTGCAACAAAGAACAAAGATAAATCCTTTGGTCCTTGAAATGGTTAGTGAAAATGCTATGCTTATGATGCATGATGATGTCATGATGTTATGCTCAATCACAAACATGTGGCACACACAAACAAGTCACACCATAGCCCTAGGTTTAAAGGCTTGCATGAGGTTTAAGGTAAGTACCCTCCCCTGAAGTTAGATGGTTCATCCTGTCCTACAAAAGTAACCAGGTTCTAAGGGATCTCAATATCATTGATCCTTCACAAGGGTGGTTGTTCAGAAGGCAACTTACTTGCCAACCAAAACCCTCCAAGTTTAAGATCTCAATGAGCGTAGTATCGAGTGTCAACCAACTTCAGTCTGCACCAAAGTCGGTTACCTCACTACTTTCTAAAGGCCAAGATGGGATAACTAGGGTTCTAAAAGTTAGTTAGTGCATTGACAACATATGGCAGCCTCATATTATCCTCAACTTGACTTAAGGAACATAAGCACCAACCAAGAAGTCACACTAACTATGGCCACCAGATCAACCGTATCGATATACGTCGTACAGTTTCCTTGGTCTATTTCCATTTACCTAAGGTACACTAGATCCGGGTTAGGATCTTTCACACATAAGAGCCCAACAAGATAATATAAAGCAAACAAGGCAAACAATTTAAAGTGATCTAATTCCTAAGGGTACCCCTCTTTAATTAAATCCCCAGCAGAGTTGCCAGTTCTGTAACACGGTGGGAGAACTGACTTTAGTTATGTTGCGGATAGCAAGAGTCGCCACCGACTTTTATTTTATCCAAAGGAAAGGCATAAAAGAACAGGAAAGACCTTTTAAAAGATTTTTGGGTCCGGGGGATAGGTTATGTAAAGGGAAGGTGTTAGCACCCTTTACATCCATGGTTATCCATGGGCTCTTAGTTACTTAGCTCACTTTGAATTGTTTTTGAAAAGGTGAAGTGTGTGAATAGAAATTTTCATAAGAGTTTAATAATGATCCATGTACGGATGCGTAAAAAACTTGTCTTTGAAAATTGTTTGAAATTTGTGAAGTGTTTGAAAAGTTTTTAAATGAAGTGAGCAAGCACCTATGAGGAACCTACCCTAAAGTTTTAAGTCTTTCTGTTCTTTATCCTTTAAGTGGTAAGACTATCCCTATTATTAAGGAATAGGTAGTCATTACCTTGGATGTATGGGACAAGTAAGGGACATCTGTTTAATGAAGGCAACTGTGGGGTGTATTAAGCAATTTTTGGAGGGACTGTCATCATTATTCGAAAGGGACAAGATCATGTTGAAAGGCAACCATTAAGGGACTTGATGACTTTTCTTTTAAGGGACTTTGCTTTATACACCCCACTTGACCTTTTTGAATAGGCAACATTGAGAGGTAGCCCTAGAAAGTGAGATGGCGATTAAAAATCGACTTACGTGTGTGAGTGTTTAATTTAATTTATCTTTTAATTAAAATGATCTAAATTCAATTTTAAAATATAATACATGTGTACACTCCCTATTTTACTAACCATAGCAAGCAAATTAAATAATTTAAATATTTACAAAAATTACATCCAGGAGCATTTACATAATAATAATAAGCAATTAAAATAAATAGCAAGAATAAATAAGCAAAATATAAATAATAAATAAAAATAAATAAATAAGCAATAATAATTATAGTAGGGGTTAGTTATAATAATCAAAATAAATGAGGTTAGTGAAATAATAATAATAAGCATAATTAAAAAAAAAGTAAATAAATTAGTAATAAACATGATTGATAATAATAATAAACAAAATAAAATAATAAATAAGAATTAGAAATTATTAAGGAAATATGAACAATTTAATTATAAAATTTAAAATTTATATGCAACTTATAAAAGTTAAATTAATTATAAACATATAAAAAATTATATTAGCATGAATTTAATTATTTTGAGACATATATAAAATAAAATTTAGATTATGAACAAATTATAGAAATAATTACATATTATAAAGAAAAATTTGATTATAATTATATTTACTAAAATTAATTATATTAAATAAATATGTACAAAAATTAGAAAATAAAATTAGGTTTTTAATAGTTATTTAGAAAATAAATTAGGGTTTACAAAATTAGGGTTTGTAAAATATTAGGTTTTATTTAGAAAAATATTTTAGAGTTTATAATCTAATATACAAAATTATTTTAATAAATATGTACATATTATAATTTAAATACCTATAAAAAAAATAATTTTTGAATTACAAAATAATTTCTGAATATTAGAAAACATTGAATAAACATTTTATAGAATTATTTTATTATATATAATTATTAATAAAACTTAAATCAATTAAATAAAATAGAAATAAAAAGCAAAAATATAAACTTACCTGGCTGGGTTTGAACCCATGACATCCTGCCTACCAGCAACAACAACAACCACCAGGCTACCATGCGCACAGGCAATAGAAGAGAGTGTGAAATTGGTTTTGTTCCTTTGTCACAAAAAGTCCAGAAAAATAAAAGAAACAAAAGGCCTGGGGGAGGATTGAACCCAGGACTTCTTGAGCAAACACATACACGCATGACCATCCCAGCTAGGTGAGCTAATCTGTTAACAAACTAACAACAAATGATAATATAATATATTCAATGCAATAATGAGAAAAGCTCAAAAATATTTGTCACAGCCAGGATTCGAACACAGGTCCTGTTGCCAATACGCATGCTAGCCTTACCACTGGGACAAGCGCCAAGCTTGTGAAATAAACAGAAACAAAATCATATTATTTTTAAACAACAATTTGAATATAGATTTCGCGCCAGTCAACTTCTTCTTCTCCAAATTTCCTGCGAAAATTCATGCCCTTTTTCCTGCGATTCTTCATGCGAGTTCTTCCATATTCAAACCTGCGAAAATCAAACACCCATAAAACAGTACGATTTCTTTCAATTGATTAGTGTTTTATGATCCTTATGGTTCACACAACATCCCTATGTTCTTCAAATTCATTTATATTTAGTGAATCGAAGAACCCTAATTTGGAGGTCAAAAACCCTAACATGGCATCTCACGGGTTTCTCATGGTTTCTTTGATTTCTTTGCCCAGAAACATTCTACACATCATCACAAACATCATTAACCAAACAAAATTCATTGAAACGCAACAAATTAATGAAATCGAAAAAATTATTTTCAAGAACAACCAAGCTTCGGGTTTTGTATTATGGCATGGTTTTGATGCATATGAGTGATGATAATGCTTCAATAAGGTCCAAAGAACATTGCTATGTTCTTATTTTACCTTCAAAGGTCCTGAAGATTGAAAACCGAATGTGAGTTTTGAGAGGATTTTTGAATTTGTGCACTTACTCTTGAGGCTGTGGAATCCGTGAATTCATGTTAGGGTTACACTAAGTACTTATAGGAGGTTGAATTTAGGTCAAAAAATTGAATGGTTGTGTGGAGAATTTGATAGGAAAAGATTCAAAATGATCATGCTTTAAAAACCAAATATTCATGTATAAACCCTTGCTATTTTGGGAGGATTTTCATAATTCTTGTATCAATCAAACTTAAATGTGATTTAAGATTTTCTAGAAGCAAAATTAAAATTAATTTTCATGATTTTATATTTTATTTGAATTTAAGATGACTTTTTAATATAAAAATCATAATAAATAAAAACAAAATAAATAAAATTATGAATAAATTAAATTAATTTCGTGAAAGATGTTATGAAGTGGATTGGGTCATTATTTGGCAAGCCCATTTGGAAAAAATTGGTTTTAGACCTCCTTTTTCTTCATGAACCAACCCAAAATTTCCCAACTTTGCAAGGGCACATATCCTTCAATTTTAATGGTATGAGGGTGTTCTTGGACATTTTGGAAAGCTTGAAGAGTCCTCTAACAAACCCCACTGGTTTCATGTCCATATCATTTACCAATCTCAAGTTATGCCCTTTTGAAGTTGTTGACTTTTTGTTGACTTTCAAAAGGACCTATAATGTCTTAGCTCATACCTTCCAAATGAAGCATTTTTGGGCTTGGCTTGTGAGACACAAAGTTGTAGAGAATTAAATTTCATTAAAAATGAGCTTTGAGTGGAGACTTGGTGATGAAGTATGTGAAAGTTATGGCTGGTCAAAGTCAGTTGACTTTTACTGAGAAAACCCTAATTTAGAAACTCCTGATTCTTGATGATCTGAAATCTCTTTGATGAATCATGATCAACCCTTGATCAAATGATGAATTTTACTTCATATACTTGATGTTGGCAAAAAATCATGAAGTTTGACTTTGGTTTGACCACAGTTGACCTCAGTTTGACTTTTTAACTGCTTTGACTGATTTTGACTTATCTGATCATTTGACTGAGCAAACTTTTGAGAAAAGTCTTGAAACTTGACATGGGGATTCTTGAACATATATAGGATGTTAAGAAGCTCACTTGAAGTCTTGGAAGTCCATTTAGCCTGAGTAAAGTCAAAACCCTAGTTTTGGATGCACTGCTTAGGATGTGCATTGTCTGAGGGAATTGTCAACTCTTCTGACCAATTGTGAACTTTGTGAACCTTGTGAACCATCATAAAATGTCTTGTGAACCTCATGGGAAGCATTGTGAACCTTGTGAACCTTGTGAACCTCATAAAGCATTGTAGACTTCATGAACCTCATAAAAGGTCTTGTAAGCATTGTGAATCTTGTGATCCTTGTGAGCCTTCATGAAGTGACTTGTAGACTTCATGAACCTCATGAAAGGTCTTGAAAGCATTAGGAAGCTTGTGAACCTTGTGAACCTTCATAAAGTGACTTGTAGACTTCATGAACCTCATGAAAGGTCTTGAAAGCATTAGGAAGCTTGTGAACCTTGTGAACCTTCATAAAGTGACTTGTAGACTTCATGAACCTCATGAAAGGTCTTGAAAGCATTGGGAAGCTTGTGAACCTTGTGAACCTTCTTAGCACACAAAGTCTTGTATTGTGAGGGCAAATTTTGGGGTGCAACAGCTGCCCCTGTTCAATTTTCTGAAACCTGAGGGGTTAGATTGGTATATTTGCCAGTCGTGACCTGGAAGGTTGAAGGGGATTGAACAAAAAAGCCCAAAAATTTGCACTCTCCAGTGCATAAAGTAATACAGATGGCTAGTTGAATATGCTTGAGTGAGCTTGAAGATGCCACTTGGAAAAAGTTCTTCAGATACATTTTTTGGAGGGTAAAGCAGTCCAAAATATGGAGGTATAATGATAGCTTTCAGGAGGATAAAGCAGTCCTGATGTAATAATAAGCAGTCAGGAGGACGGAGCAATCCTGAGGTATTAATAAGCAGTCAGTAGGATGGAACAATCCTGAGGTATTGATGTGCTTTCAGGAGGATAAAGCAGTCATGTGGTATAAGAAGCTGTCAGGAGGATAAAGCAATCCTGAGGTAATAATAAGCTGTCAGGAGGATGAAGTAGTCCTGATGTAGTAAAGCTGTCAGGAGGATGAAGCAATCCTGAGGTGATGATGATAGCTATCAGGAGGATGAAGCAGTCCTGAAGTAATAATATGATTTCAGGAGGATGAAGCAATCCTGAAGAGATAATATGCTTTCAGGAGGATGAAGCAATCCTGATGTAGTAATGTGATTTCAGGAGGATAGAGCAGTCCTGACGAGATAATAAGCTTTCAGGAGGATGAAGCAATCCTGATGTAGTAATGTGCTTTCAGGAGGATGAAGCAGTCCTGATATAGAAGAAGCTGTCAGGAGGATAAAGCAATCCTGAGGTACAAGAAGCTGTCAGGAGGATAAAGCAATCCTGAGGTATAAGAAGCTATCAGGAGGATGAAGCAGTCCTGAGGTAATAATAAGCTGTCAGGAGGATTAAGCAGTCCTGATAATCACAAGTCTGTTTGTTGGAGAATTAACCTGAAAACAAGGTAGCATTCTGTATAATGATATTAGTTTATGCACTATGTATGCATGTATACTATGATGCACTTAAGTAATGTATTATGTGTCTATGGATATGTATGTTATGGTATGATGTAAATGATGTATGTATGATATGACACTGCCGGAAGCGTCTGGATATCTTCGTATAACAACTGTTGGCCAGGGAAAATAAATCCTGATTCGTTGTTGAAGAATATGAGGAACTCGTTCCCGTCTTGTTTGATAATGTATTATACATAACCTTCCATCTGCTGGGTATAACAAGGTATATATAACCTCTCGTCTGCTGGGGATAGTAAGGTATATATAACTTTCGTCTTCGTTTGATGGTAGAGTAGATATAACACCCCGTCTTCGTTCGTCGTACTCTTATTGGAAAGTAAATTCCCGAATATCCGTATGAGGATAAAAGAGATGGATATAAATTCCAGGGGAGATGTGACTTTATGAAGATGGATTTGTCCTACTGAGGGTTTTGTAACTGTCTTGTAGAGATGAACCGGCAAAGCTTCGTTGAAACCCTTCCTTTGTTCGTCCTTAGTAAATACTATTACCGTATTTTCATGCATTTCTGGTAAACATCAATCATATTAAAAAACATACATGCATTTTTGGTAAACATCAATCATATTCAAAAGCATAATACATTCAAACACAACCAATGGACGTTTCGCTTATGTAAATAGGGTAAAAGTAAATCTGGATTCAAAAGATGGAATTTATTTATATCAAAAGTGACCCATACACGGGTAAATTTGTACAAGGAGACATAAGCCCTAGTAAGAGGATTTTGCCATAAAATTTTACAAAACAAAGAGAATCAGCTATGTGGGAAATAATCCTATTGAGTTTCAATTCTACTATTGCCATTATCTTCAAGTATCTCATCTTCTGCTGTTGAGACGGAAACGATTGGATTGAGCTTTATCTGTTTGAACTTGAGTGAGTATTACAACTGGTTGCAGTTTCATGGGTGATCCAAACGAGACATAATCATACGCTTTAATCCCTAACTTTTTCCTGGATTGCCCTTTAAGGTTTTCAATCCACCGGGATACCCTTTTTTGCCCAAGCCGCCTTTTCAGGTTTTCGACTTGCCGGGTGTACATCTTTTTATATATATCCCTAATTTTTGCCCAAACCCTTTTGGTTTGCCGGGATGCCCTTATTTTTGCCTAGGCCTGTCAACCTAGCGGGTCTCTTTTTATGCGTAGTATTTTTTAACTATGTCTGCGTTTACAGGTTGCGGGAAGTCTTCACCATCCATTGTAGTGAGTATCATAGCACCTCCTGAGAACACTGTCTTGACTACAAATGGTCCTTCATATGTTGGAGTCCACTTTCCCCTAGGATCACCCTGTGGTAATATGATACGCTTGATTACCAAGTCACCAGCCTGATATACCTTTGGCTTAACCTTCTTGTTAAAAGCTTTGATCATTCGTTTCTGGTACATCTGGCCATGAAAAACTGCTGCTAGCCTCTTCTCATCAATCAAATTTATCTGGTCCAGTCGAGTCTGAATCCACTCATCTTCATCCAAGCCTGCATCCTTCATAATTCTCAAGGAGGGAATCTGAACTTCAATGGGCAGAACTGCTTCCATACCATAGACTAAGGAGAATGGGGTTGCCCCTGTTGAAGTACGTATTGTGGTACGATAACCATGAAGAGCAAATGGTAACATCTCATGCCAATCTTTGTAAGTAACAGTCATCTTCTGTACAATCTTCTTAATGTTTTTATTAGCAGCTTCAACTTCCCCATTCATCTTCGGACGATACGGAGAAGAGTTGTGATGCTTAATCTTGAACTGCGTGCAGAGATCAGTAATCATAGTGTTGTTCAGATTAGAACCATTGTCAGTAATAATCCTTTCAGGGATGCCATACCTACATATGAGATTATTCTTAATGAATCGAGCCACAACATTCTTAGTAACAGATGCAAATGAAGCTGCCTCTACCCACTTCGTGAAGTAATCAATAGCAACCAGGATGAAACGATGCCCATTAGAAGCAGTAGGCTTGATCTCACCAATCATATCAATGCCCCACATGGCAAAGGGCCAAGGAGCAGTCAACACATTCAATGGTGATGGAGGTACATGGACTTTATCAGCATAAATTTGACACTTGTGACATGTTCTAGAGTGTTGATAGCAATCAGCTTCCATGGTAGTCCAATAATAACCTGCTCTCAATATCTTCTTTGCCATAGTATGACCACTAGAATGAGTGCCAAAGATCCCATCGTGCATAACCTAATCTCTGTTGCTTCCTTCTTATCCACACAACGAAGCAAAGTTGAATCATGATTGCGCTTGTACAAAATGCCATTACTCAAGAAGAACTTAGCAGAAAACCTTCTCAAAAACTTCCTATCTTTGACAGATGTCCCTTCAGGGAACTCCTGAGCTTCAAGATATCTTTTCACTTCATAGAACCAAGGCTTCTCCTCTGCCCCTTCTATGTCAATTTCATTGCAGTACGCAGGCTTTTCAAATCTATCAATAGTAATCTTGGGAGCTTCATCATCCCAATTGATCTCAAACATAGATGCCATGGTGGCCAATGCATCTGCCAACTGATTCTCTCTTCGTGGAATATGTCCAAAGGTAATCTCTTTGAAATGTGGGATCAAAGACAACACATGCTTTCTGTAAGGAATGAGATTATCATGCTTGGTATCCCAATCTCCTTTAATCTGACTTACTACCAGGGCTGAATCTCCATACACATCAAGGAACTGAATCTTCATATCAATAGCAGCTTTAATACCCAGGATACATGCCTCATACTCAGCCATATTATTGGTACAATAGAAACAAAGTCTAGCAGTAATCGGGGTATGACAATCTTCAGGGGAACTAATCACAACACCAACACCATTACCAAGTGCATTGGAGGCACCATCAAAAACCATAGTCCATCGGGATCCTTGTTCAGGTCCGTCATATTGTCCAGGTTCTTTGGTAATAATCATAATGTCTTCATCAGGGAACTCAAAACTCATTGACTGGTAATCATCCACTGCCTGATGAGCCAAATGATCAGCCACAACACTTCCTTTAATGGCCTTCTGAGTAGTATACTGTATGTCATATTCTGTCAAAATCATTTGCCATCTTGCAATTCTTCCGGAGAGAGCAGGTTTCTCAAATATGTACTTGATTGGATCCATCTTTGAAATCAATAAGGTAGTATGGGTCAACATATACTGTCTTAGTCGGCGAGCAGCCCATGCCAAAGCGCAGCAAGTTTTCTCGAGCAGTGAGTATCTTGTTTCACAGTCGGTAAACTTTTTGCTAAGGTAGTATATTGCCTGCTCTTTTCGACCAGACTCATCATGTTGCCCCAACACACACCCCATTGAGTTGTCTAACACTGTTAAATACATGATCAAGGGTCTTCCATCAACTGGTGGCATCAAAATTGGTGGTTCTAGCAGATATCTCTTAATTTCATCAAAGGCAGTCTGGCATTCATCATTCCATTCCATTACCTGATCTTTCTTCAATAACTTGAAGATTGGCTCACAGGTAGTTGTTAATTGGAAAATAAATCTTGCAATGTAGTTCAATCGTCCCAAGAAACCTCTAACTTCCTTCTCAGTACGGGGAGCTGGCATCTCTCGTATAGCTTTCACTTTTGCAGGATCCACTTCAATACCTTTTCCACTGACTATGAAACCCAGGAGCTTACCAGATCTAACTCCAAAAGTACACTTGTTTGGGTTCAATCTCAACTTGTATTTCTTCAACCTCTCAAACAATTTATGCAAATGATCAAGATGTTGCTCTTCATTCTGAGACCTGGCTATCATATCATCCACATATACCTCTATCTCGTGATGAATCATATCATGAAACAAAGCCACCATAGCACGCTGATATGTTGCCCCTGCATTCTTCAAACCAAATGGCATCACTTTATAGCAAAAGGTGCCCTATTGTGTAACAAATGTTGTCTTCTCCATATCTTCAAGAGCCATTTTGATTTGATTGTAACCAGAGAAACCATCCATGAAAGAGAATACTTTGTGCTGAGCAGTGTTGTCTACCAGAACATCAATATGAGGAAGTGGAAAATCATCTTTGGGGCTAGCTTTGTTCAAATCTCTGTAGTCCACACACATACGTACCTTACCATCTTTCTTAGGAACTGGTACCACATTTGCAACCCACTGAGGATAAGAAGTTACTGCTAAGAACCCTGCATTGAACTGTTTCATTACTTCTGCTTTAATCTTCTCTGACATTTCAGGACGCATACGACGAACCTTCTGCTTCTTTGGACGACAATCTTCTTTTACTGGTAAACGATGAACCACAATGTCTGTATCCAACCCTGGCATATCTTCATAGGACCAGGCAAAGATCTCCACATAGTCACGTAGCATCTGAATCAACCTGCTCTTGACACTATCCTCTAATTCAGCCCCTATCTTGACCTCTTTCCTGTTTTCTTCAGTTCCCAGATTCACAACTTCGACTGGCTCTTCATGTGGCTGTATGGCTTTCTCTTCTTGTTGTAACAACCTAGCAAGCTCTACAGGTATTTCACAATCGTCCTCATTTCCGTCTTCAGTTTGATAGATCGGATTCTCGAAATTATAATTGGCAATAGTAGAACTGTTATCAACAGGATCCAGAGTGGATGAGGATCTGCATTTTAGTGATGTGGGTGTGTGTAAGAACACATAGCTGATAAAACAAAAATTAAAGAGAAGAAAGACAAGGAACACAATATTTACGAAAACGAAATGTCCACTGATTTTATTGAATGAAGTATGCAAATGAAATGACAGCCCGTAACAAGCATACCATTATGCCCCGGGTAAGGCACAAGGCTTAAAAGTTTTATTGTTCAAGAAATTACAAACTTAAAAGCAACAACACAGTAATAGTATTTACTCCTGACTAAAGGAGATAGGGATAACATCTTCAGCTTTCCAATTATTAAGTCCAGCACCCATAGTAGGAAAAATCCAAGCATCCAGATTGTAGTCTTCATCATAGTCTCCCACAGCGTTGATCTGATCTTTCATAACCCCTTGATTGGTGATACGAACAGCACGAGCATGACGAACAGCCTTCTGGGACTCTGCAGTGAAACCCAAACCAAACTTGTCAGACTTGTATGGAATATCAGGAAGCTGACCCCAAATAGTACAACCACCTTCATCCACCACAGCTCTAGCATCATTGAGGGAGGCCATTGCCATTGTTGGAGGTACCCTGGTAACCACAGGAACTTTCTTCGCAACAGGAGGAGCTACATAATCATTAACAATCCAAGGAACCACTTCGAATGTCTGACATGGAGTTTCAATGTATTCACCTTCCATTTCCAGATACTTGAAAGTGTTTACATGGCTGACAAAGTATTCTTCCTCTCCATAGACAGTAACAACCTTTCCTTCCACCGGATATCTCAACTTTTGGTGTAATGTAGAGGTTACAGCACCTGCCCCATGGATCCAGGGACGACCAAGCAGACAAGAGTATGAAGGACGAATATCCATCACATAGAATGTAGCATTAAAAATCTGGGAACCAACTTTGATAGGGAGATCAATTTCCCCATGCACTACCCTTCTAGAACCATCAAAAGCCTTCACCACTATGTTACTGGGTTTCAGCACAGCATCTTCAGGACTCAACTTATTTAGGACTTCCTTGGGCAATACATTCAAAGAGGAACCATTGTCTATCAGCACGTGTGACAGGGTAGTGCCCCTGCATTCAATTGAGATATGCAAGGCCCTGTTATGATCCCTCTTGGCAGGGGTCAAATCAGCATCAGAAAATTCCAACCCATTATCATAGGTCAGGTGGGCAACACAATTCTCAAACTGGTCAACAGAAATAGCATTGGGTACATGAGCAGTCTTCAGGAACTTGATCAAGGCCTTGGCATGAGCCTCAGAACATAACAACAAGGACATCATAGAAATCTTTGAGGGAGTATGCCCCAACTGATCAACAATGTCATAATCACTTTTGCGAATGATTTTCAATACTTCTTCCATCTGCTTAGCAAGATCATCAGCAGCTGGCACATCAGTAGATACAGGCTCAATAACAGGACCTTTGCCCCGAGCATCAGTGGTGGAAGTAGCAGCAGGAGTAGCTGCATTCTTAGAAGCAACTGGAGGAGAGAAGACTCTTCCACTACGTGTGATCTTACTAGATCCAGCAATATTATCAATATCAACAGGCACATCAGCTAAAGGTTCTTGCTTAACACCATGGATATAAACATCAGACCCATAGTGCCAAGGCACAGCTTTATCAGACGTATATGGAATAGGACCAGGAGTAGTAATGACCATAGGAGCTACTCTGGCTTCAGCAACAACTTTCACAGGACCTTCAGCAGTAATTTTGATTGGACCCTGATGGGTGATTTTAATAGGTCCCTTTGAAGTGATTCTCACCGGCACTTTGTCAACCATGTCAACCTCTTCAATCTTCTTACCTCTAGTAATATGATCTACCATACTCTCCACAGAAGGTGGTCTCCTTTCAAACACTATGGTGTAATTATTCATGAGACGTTGAATTCCGTCCTTCAACCTCCAACACTTTTCTGGATTATACTCACAATAAACACAATCTTTACGACAACCCGGAAAGAACCCAGCTTGTACTAACTTCTTCCTGATGACAGACAATGGTGTGGTCAACTCCGCAACTGAATGGATATGTAGATCTTCATCAATGGCATTGACAGTCTTCTCGTGATTTGGCATTGGAGCAGTAATCACATTTGGAGTACCTGGAGGATCAAACTCAATTTCTCCAGCATCAATCATATCTTGAATTTTGTTCTTCAAGATCCAGCAGTTGTTAGTATCATGTCCTTGACAGTTTGAATGATATGCACATCGTGCATTGGGATTATACCTGGGAGAGGTAACATTGGGATTCTGAGGAGCCTCTTTCAAAGTAATAAGTTCAGCCTTCAACAAATGTTGCAATGCCTGAGCCATTGACATGTTGATCTTCGTGAACTGTCTTCTAGCCCTCTGTTGGTTGCCCTGTGGCTGTTCTGTTGTTGCAGGAGTTGGATTTGAAATATGGACTGCACTAACAGACTGATGCCTTCTATTACGATCAGGTTGACCATAAACAGCATTGGATTCTTTTTTTCAAGTGGGAGGCTTCTTTGCAGCACCTGATGAAGAGGTGCCCACTTGGATCTTGCCATTCTTTATACCATTTTCTACTCGCTCTCCTGTCATGATCAACTCAGTGAAGCCAGATGATGAGCTTCCAATGAGATGACTGTAAAATGGACCATTCAGCGTACACATGAACATATCAACCAATTCCCTGTTAGTCAAAGGGGGTTGAACTCTTCCAGCTAAATCTCTCCACTTCTGAGCATACTCCTTAAAACTTTCTTTGACACCCATAGACATGCTCTGAAGCTGCATGCGAGTGGGGGCTAAGTCAGCATTGTATTGATACTGCTTATAGAAAGCTTCAGCAAGATCATTCCAGTCCCTGATGTTAACACTCTCCAATTGATAATACCACTCCAACTGAGCTCCAGATAAGCTCTCTTGGAAAAAGTGGATCCACAACTTCTTATCAGCAGTGTGAGGTTGAATTCTTCTGACATAAGACCTCAGATGCAGTTTGGGACAAGAGATCCCATCATAAACAACAAAGGTAGGAACCTTGAAACCAATGGGTATGACTACCCCAGATATCAGACTCAAATCTTCAAAATCCAGCCCAGATAATTTCTGCAACTCCATAGCATCCATTCTATCCACCAGCATCTTGAATTTGTCTTCATTAGGCTCATGGTAGTAATTAGCCTCAGAATCAGAGTCCCCCATAGCGTTGTGGAGACTGCCTCCCTCTTTTTCAGATTCTTCAGATTCATAGTCTTCAACTGGTTCTTTGGTCTTAACAGGACCTCTGAACCTTCTTCCCATGTTGATCAGGCCAGCTGACCTTCTAGTCTTCTTAGTCTTCTTGGCCAGCAGTGTCTTCAATTCATCCTGCCCCTTGGACAGATTCAGGATCAGCTCTTGGAACTGTGCATTTTGTGCCTGGAGATCCTTAACTGTTTGTTCAAGAGCCATTGCTGAAATAAACAGCGAGAAGATGAGAAACCTGTGCACAATTATAAACCTGTGATGCAATGATATGGAATGTAAATGCGTATGCAATGTTTTCAAGGACCGCAGGATTTAAATTTGCTTAAACAAACAAGAAGGTAAACTTTTATTAGTAATAAATTTGTTTTGCCTCTTGGGCTTACAGAAAATGAAATGAAATAAGTACAATAGATGGGGTTTTAAGTCTCCCATGGATGTTTCCTCTTTGTGTTGAGGTATGAGTTGAGATTCCGCTCCTCGTGAAGTTGCTTTGTTAGTTCTAGGATCCTTTCTTGGATTGCTTTGTAATGAGCCTCGAAAGTGTCCCTTTGCTCCTTCAGTTGGATCCATAATCTCTGCAAGTCTTCCATATCAGTAGGCATGTCTGGGTGAAGGATAGTATAAGCTGTGTCTCCTTCAGCAACAGGTTCCATGGTAACTGGTAGGATGGCAGGATATGGCATCATGAGAGTCTGAGCACGAGATCACACCCATCTAAGATAAGCCTCCATAGGAATAGTGTACTTAGGCTCCAGCGTCTTGCTGTCAACCCTGTTTACCTTTCCCCAGGCTCGTATGAATCTCTGACGATAACCTTGAAGATCGTTGTCGTAATCAAACACAATGCCCTGAATCAACATGTCATGTGGACCATCGCTCCGAGCGTAACCAAACTGTCGTAAAGCTAGAGAAGGGTTGTATGTGATGCCTCCTCTTATGCCTAGAAGTGGCACATTAGGAAACTCCCCACAACGGTCAATGATGGTGACATTCTCCATAGATCTGGAGCACCAATGGATATCTGAGTGAGAAAGTGACATGATCCTTTTGGACCATCTGAATCCTTGCTCATTCTTCATTATTGAGCGAGGAAGGTGAGAAATAAACCACCTAGAAAGCAAAGGTATGCAGCACATCAAAGTTCCTCTTGCCCTTGTAGTACGGGTGTGAAGAGAATGCAAGATGTCTCAAAGCAATGTAGGCACTGGATTGTGACTCAGGAATATGTTGATGGCATGAACGTCTATGAACTGATCTGGATTGGGGAACAATACTAAGCCATATATCAGCAAGGCTAAGATCTCCTCAAAAGCATCATAGCTCATGGCCTTCAAGAACATTTGAGCCTTATCCATTAGCACCTTGGCAAGAATACCCTTGACTCCGCTTCTCGTTTCTAGAACAATGTCAGACTTCTTCAGATGTAGAGCTGCAGCAATAACCTCTGGTTTAAGCTCCTTCTCCAAGCCTGTGAATGGTTTCTGATCAAGAACAGGTATACCCAGAAGTTTAGAGAACTCTTCCATTGTAGGAACCAACTGGTAGTCAGGAAATGTAAAGCAATGGTGCTTAGGGTCAAAGAACTGAAATAGAACACTCATCATGTCTCCATTGAACCCTGAAGTGACTAGATCCAATAGGTGACCATGTCTCTTGATGAACTGGGAATGATCAGACACTTGAGAAACCAACTCTTTAAGCTTGGGAGGTATCCCTACAAAGTTGATCCTGATGGTGTTTCTACGAGCAGAAGCCATGACCTGCAACAAAGAACAAAGATAAATCCTTTGGTCCTTGAAATGGTTAGTGAAAATGCTATGCTTATGATGCATGATGATGTCATGATGTTATGCTCAATCACAAACATGTGGCACACACAAACAAGTCACACCATAGCCCTAGGTTTAAAGGCTTGCATGAGGTTTAAGGTAAGTACCCTCCCCTGAAGTTAGATGGTTCATCCTGTCCTACAAAAGTAACCAGGTTCTAAGGGATCTCAATATCATTGATCCTTCACAAGGGTGGTTGTTCAGAAGGCAACTTACTTGCCAACCAAAACCCTCCAAGTTTAAGATCTCAATGAGCGTAGTATCGAGTGTCAACCAACTTCAGTCTGCACCAAAGTCGGTTACCTCACTACTTTCTAAAGGCCAAGATGGGATAACTAGGGTTCTAAAAGTTAGTTAGTGCATTGACAACATATGGCAGCCTCATATTATCCTCAACTTGACTTAAGGAACATAAGCACCAACCAAGAAGTCACACTAACTATGGCCACCAGATCAACCGTATCGATATACGTCGTACAGTTTCCTTGGTCTATTGCCATTTACCTAAGGTACACTAGATCCGGGTTAGGATCTTTCACACATAAGAGCCCAACAAGATAATATAAAGCAAACAAGGCAAACAATTTAAAGTGATCTAATTCCTAAGGGTACCCCTCTTTAATTAAATCCCCAGCAGAGTTGCCAGTTCTGTAACACGGTGGGAGAACTGACTTTAGTTATGTTGCGGATAGCAAGAGTCGCCACCGACTTTTATTTTATCCAAAGGAAAGGCATAAAAGAACAGGAAAGACCTTTTAAAAGATTTTTGGGTCCGGGGGATAGGTTATGTAAAGGGAAGGTGTTAGCACCCTTTACATCCATGGTTATCCATGGGCTCTTAGTTACTTAGCTCACTTTGAATTGTTTTTGAAAAGGTGAAGTGTGTGAATAGAAATTTTCATAAGAGTTTAATAATGATCCATGTACGGATGCGTAAAAAACTTGTGTTTGAAAATTGTTTGAAATTTGTGAAGTGTTTGAAAAGTTTTTAAATGAAGTGAGCAAGCAACTATGAGGAACCTACCCTAAAGTTTTAAGTCTTTCTGTTCTTTATCCTTTAAGTGGTAAGACTATCCCTATTATTAAGGAATAGGTAGTCATTACCTTGGATGTATGGGACAAGTAAGGGACATCTGTTTAATGAAGGCAACTGTGGGGTGTATTAAGCAATTTTTGGAGGGACTGTCATCATTATTCAAAAGGGACAAGATCATGTTGAAAGGCAACCATTAAGGGACTTGATGACTTTTCTTTTAAGGGACTTTGCTTTATACACCCCACTTGACCTTTTTGAATAGGCAACATTGAGAGGTAGCCCTAGAAAGTGAGATGGCGATTAAAAATCGACTTACGTGTGTGAGTGTTTAATTTAATTTATCTTTTAATTAAAATGATCTAAATTCAATTTTAAAATATAATACATGTGTACACTCCCTATTTTACTAACCATAGCAAGCAAATTAAATAATTTAAATATTTACAAAAATTACATCCAGGAGCATTTACATAATAATAATAAGCAATTAAAATAAATAGCAAGAATAAATAAGCAAAATATAAATAATAAATAAAAATAAATAAATAAGCAATAATAATTATAGTAGGGGTTAGTTATAATAATCAAAATAAATGAGGTTAGTGAAATAATAATAATAAGCATAATTAAAAAAAAGTAAATAAATTAGTAATAAACATGATTGATAATAATAATAAACAAAATAAAATAATAAATAAGAATTAGAAATTATTAAGGAAATATGAACAATTTAATTATAAAATTTAAAATTTATATGCAACTTATAAAAGTTAAATTAATTATAAACATATAAAAAATTATATTAGCATGAATTTAATTATTTTGAGACATATATAAAATAAAATTTAGATTATGAACAAATTATAGAAATAATTACATATTATAAAGAAAAATTTGATTATAATTATATTTACTAAAATTAATTATATTAAATAAATATGTACAAAAATTAGAAAATAAAATTAGGTTTTTAATAGTTATTTAGAAAATAAATTAGGGTTTACAAAATTAGGGTTTGTAAAATATTAGGTTTTATTTAGAAAAATATTTTAGAGTTTATAATCTAATATACAAAATTATTTTAATAAATATGTACATATTATAATTTAAATACCTATAAAAAAAATAATTTTTGAATTACAAAATAATTTCTGAATATTAGAAAACATTGAATAAACATTTTATAGAATTATTTTATTATATATAATTATTAATAAAACTTAAATCAATTAAATAAAATAGAAATAAAAAGCAAAAATATAAACTTACCTGGCTGGGTTTGAACCCATGACATCCTGCCTACCAGCAACAACAACAACCACCAGGCTACCATGCGCACAGGCAATAGAAGAGAGTGTGAAATTGGTTTTGTTCCTTTGTCACAAAAAGTCCAGAAAAATAAAAGAAACAAAAGGCCTGGGGGAGGATTGAACCCAGGACTTCTTGAGCAAACACATACACGCATAACCATCCCAGCTAGGTGAGCTAATCTGTTAACAAACTAACAACAAATGATAATATAATATATTCAATGCAATAATGAGAAAAGCTCAAAAATATTTGTCACAGCCAGGATTCGAACACAGGTCCTGTTGCCAATACGCATGCTAGCCTTACCACTGGGACAAGCGCCAAGCTTGTGAAATAAACAGAAACAAAATCATATTATTTTTAAACAACAATTTGAATATAGATTTCGCGCCAGTCAACTTCTTCTTCTCCAAATTTCCTGCGAAAATTCATGCCCTTTTTCCTGCGATTCTTCATGCGAGTTCTTCCATATTCAAACCTGCGAAAATCAAACACCCATAAAACAGTACGATTTCTTTCAATTGATTAGTGTTTTATGATCCTTATGGTTCACACAACATCCCTATGTTCTTCAAATTCATTTATATTTAGTGAATCGAAGAACCCTAATTTGGAGGTCAAAAACCCTAACATGGCATCTCACGGGTTTCTCATGGTTTCTTTGATTTCTTTGCCCATAAACATTCTACACATCATCACAAACATCATTAACCAAACAAAATTCATTGAAACGCAACAAATTAATGAAATCGAAAAAATTATTTTCAAGAACAACCAAGCTTCGGGTTTTGTATTATGGCATGGTTTTGATGCATATGAGTGATGGTAATGCTTCAATAAGGTCCAAAGAACATTGTTATGTTCTTATTTTACCTTCAAAGGTCCTGAAGATTGAAAACCGAATGTGAGTTTTGAGAGGATTTTTGAATTTGTGCACTTACTCTTGAGGCTGTGGAATCCGTGAATTCATGTTAGGGTTACACTAAGTACTTATAGGAGGTTGAATTTAGGTCAAAAAATTGAATGGTTGTGTGGAGAATTTGATAGGAAAAGATTCAAAATGATCATGCTTTAAAAACCAAATATTCATGTATAAACCCTTGCTATTTTGGGAGGATTTTCATAATTCTTGTATCAATCAAACTTAAATGTGATTTAAGATTTTCTAGAAGCAAAATTAAAATTAATTTTCATGATTTTATATTTTATTTGAATTTAAGATGACTTTTTAATATAAAAATCATAATAAATAAAAACAAAATAAATAAAATTATGAATAAATTAAATTAATTTCGTGCAAGATGTTATGAAGTGGATTGGGTCATTATTTGGCAAGCCCATTTGGAAAAAATTGGTTTTAGACCTCCTTTTTCTTCATGAACCAACCCAAAATTTCCCAACTTTGCAAGGGCACATATCCTTCAATTTTAATGGTATGAGGGTGTTCTTGGACATTTTGGAAAGCTTGAAGAGTCCTCTAACCAACCCCACTGGTTTCATGTCCATATCATTTACCAATCTCAAGTTATGCCCTTTTGAAGTTGTTGACTTTTTGTTGACTTTCAAAAGGACCTATAATGTCTTAGCTCATACCTTCCAAATGAAGCATTTTTGGGCTTGGCTTGTGAGACACAAAGTTGTAGAGAATTCAATTTCCTTCAAAATGAGCTTTGAGTGGAGACTTGGTGATGAAGTATGTGAAAGTTATGGCTGGTCAAAGTCAGTTGACTTTTACTGAGAAAACCCTAATTTAGAAACTCCTGATTCTTGATGATCTGAAATCTCTTTGATGAATCATGATCAACCCTTGATCAAATGATGAATTTTACTTCATATAATTGATGTTGGCAAAAAATCATGAAGTTTGACTTTGGTTTGACCACAGTTGACCTCAGTTTGACTTTTTAACTGCTTTGACTGATTTTGACTTATCTGATCATTTGACTGAGCAAACTTTTGAGAAAAGTCTTGAAACTTGACATGGGGATTCTTGAACATATATAGGATGTTAAGAAGCTCACTTTAAGTCTTGGAAGTCCATTTAGCCTGAGTAAAGTCAAAACCCTAGTTTTGGATGCACTGCTTAGGATGTGCATTGTCTGAGGGAATTGTCAACTCTTCTGACCAATTGTGAACTTTGTGAACCTTGTGAACCATCATAAAATGTCTTGTGAACCTCATGGGAAGCATTGTGAACCTTGTGAACCTCATAAAGCATTGTAGACTTCATGAACCTCATAAAAGGTCTTGTAAGCATTGTGAATCTTGTGATCCTTGTGAGCCTTCATGAAGTGACTTGTAGACTTCATGAACCTCATGAAAGGTCTTGAAAGCATTAGGAAGCTTGTGAACCTTGTGAACCTTCATAAAGTGACTTGTAGACTTCATGAACCTCATGAAAGGTCTTGAAAGCATTAGGAAGCTTGTGAACCTTGTGAACCTTCATAAAGTGACTTGTAGACTTCATGAACCTCATGAAAGGTCTTGAAAGCATTGGGAAGCTTGTGAACCTTGTGAACCTTCTTAGCACACAAAGTCTTGTATTGTGAGGGCAAATTTTGGGGTGCAACAGCTGCCCCTGTTCAATTTTCTGAAACCTGAGGGGTTAGATTGTTATATTTGCCAGTCGTGACCTGGAAGGTTGAAGGGGATTGAACACAAAAGCCCAAAAATTTGCACTCTCCAGTGCATAAAGTAATACAGATGGCTAGTTGAATATGCTTGAGTGAGCTTGAAGATGCCACTTGGAAAAAGTTCTTCAGATACATTTTTTGGAGGGTAAAGCAGTCCAAAATATGGAGGTATAATGATAGCTTTCAGGAGGATAAAGCAGTCCTGATGTAATAATAAGCAGTCAGGAGGACGGAGCAATCCTGAGGTATTAATAAGCAGTCAGGAGGATGGAACAATCCTGAGGTATTGATGTGCTTTCAGGAGGATAAAGCAGTCATGTGGTATAAGAAGCTGTCAGGAGGATAAAGCAATCTTGAGGTAATAATAAGCTGTCAGGAGGATGAAGTAGTCCTGATGTAGTAAAGCTGTCAGGAGGATGAAGCAATCCTGAGGTGATGATGATAGCTATCAGGAGGATGAAGCAGTCCTGAAGTAATAATATGATTTCAGGAGGATGAAGCAATCCTGAAGAGATAATATGCTTTCAGGAGGATGAAGCAATCCTGATGTAGTAATGTGATTTCAGGAGGATAGAGCAGTCCTGACGAGATAATAAGCTTTCAGGAGGATGAAGCAATCCTGATGTAGTAATGTGCTTTCAGGAGGATGAAACAGTCCTGATGTAGAAGAAGCTGTCAGGAGGATAAAGCAATCCTGAGGTACAAGAAGCTGTCAGGAGGATAAAGCAATCCTGAGGTATAAGAAGCTATCAGGAGGATGAAGCAGTCCTGAGGTAATAATAAGCTATCAGGAGGATTAAGCAGTCCTGATAATCACAAGTCTGTTTGTTGGAGAATTAACCTGAAAACAAGGTAGCATTCTGTATAATGATATTAGCTTATGCACTATGTATGCATGTATACTATGATGCACTTAAGTAATGTATTATGTGTCTATGGATATGTATGTTATGGTATGATGTAAATGATGTATGTATGATATGACACTGCCGGAAGCGTCTGGATATCTTCGTATAACAACTGTTGGCCAGGGAAAATAAATCCTGATTCGTTGTTGAAGAATATGAGGAACTCGTTCCCGTCTTGTTTGATAATGTATTATACATAACCTTCCATCTGCTGGGGATAACAAGGTATATATAACCTCTCGTCTGCTGGGGATAGTAAGGTATATATAACTTTCGTCTTCGTTTGATGGTAGAGTAGATATAACACCCCGTCTTCGTTCGTCGTACTCTTATTGGAAAGTAAATTCCCGAATATCCGTATGAGGATAAAAGAGATGGATATAAATTCCAGGGGAGATGTGACTTTATGAAGATGGATTTGTCCTACTGAGGGTTTTGTAACTGTCTTGTAGAGATGAACCGGCAAAGCTTCGTTGAAACCCTTCCTTCGTTCGTCCTTAGTAAATACTATTACCGTATTTTCATGCATTTCTGGTAAACATCAATCATATTAAAAAACATACATGCATTTTTGGTAAACATCAATCATATTCAAAAGCATAATACATTCAAACACAACCAATGGACGTTTCGCTTATGTAAATAGGGTAAAAGTAAATCTGGATTCAAAAGATGGAATTTATTTATATCAAAAGTGACCCATACACGGGTAAATTTGTACAAGGAGACATAAGCCCTAGTAAGAGGATTTTGCCATAAAATTTTACAAAACAAAGAGAATCAGCTATGTGGGAAATAATCCTATTGAGTTTCAATTCTACTATTGCCATTATCTTCAAGTATCTCATCTTCTGCTGTTGAGACGGAAACGATTGGATTGAGCTTTATCTGTTTGAACTTGAGTGAGTATTACAACTGGTTGCAGTTTCATGGGTGATCCAAACGAGACATAATCATACGCTTTAATCCCTAACTTTTGCCTGGATTGCCCTTTCAGGTTTTCAATCCACCGGGATACCCTTTATTGCCCAAGCCGCCTTTTCAGGTTTTAGACTTGCCGGGTGTACATCTTTTTATATATATCCCTAATTTTTGCCCAAACCCTTTTGGTTTGCCGGGATGCCCTTATTTTTGCCTAGGCCTGTCAACCTAGCGGGTCTCTTTTTATGCGTAGTATTTTTTAACTATGTCTGCGTTTACAGGTTGCGGGAAGTCTTCACCATCCATTGTAGTGAGTATCATAGCACCTCCTGAGAACACTGTCTTGACTACAAATGGTCCTTCATATGTTGGAGTCCACTTTCCCCTAGGATCACCCTGTGGTAATATGATATGCTTGATTACCAAGTCACCAGCCTGATATACCTTTGGCTTAACCTTCTTGTTAAAAGCTTTGATCATTCGTTTCTGGTACATCTGGCCATGACAAACTGCTGCTAGCCTCTTCTCATCAATCAAATTTATCTGGTCCAGTCGAGTCTGAATCCACTCATCTTCATCTAAGCCTGCATCCTTCATAATTCTCAAGGAGGGAATCTGAACTTCAATGGGCAGAACTGCTTCCATACCATAGACTAAGGAGAATGGGGTTGCCCCTGTTGAAGTACGTATTGTGGTACGATAACCATGAAGAGCAAATGGTAACATCTCATGCCAATCTTTGTAAGTAACAGTCATCTTCTGTACAATCTTCTTAATGTTTTTATTAGCAGCTTCAACTGCCCCATTCATCTTCGGACGATACGGAGAAGAGTTGTGATGCTTAATCTTGAACTGCGTGCAGAGATCAGTAATCATAGTGTTGTTCAGATTAGAACCATTGTCAGTAATAATCCTTTCAGGGATGCCATACCTACATATGAGATTATTCTTAATGAATCGAGCCACAACATTCTTAGTAACAGATGCAAATGAAGCTGCCTCTACCCACTTCGTGAAGTAATCAATAGCAACCAGGATGAAACGATGCCCATTAGAAGCAGTAGGCTTGATCTCACCAATCATATCAATGCCCCACATGGCAAAGGGCCAAGGAGCAGTCAACACATTCAATGGTGATGGAGGTACATGGACTTTATCAGCATAAATTTGACACTTGTGACATGTTCTGGAGTGTTGATAGCAATCAGCTTCCATGGTAGTCCAATAATAACCTGCTCTCAATATCTTCTTTGCCATAGTATGACCACTAGAATGAGTGCCAAAGATCCCATCGTGCATATCTTCCATAATCTCTGTTGCTTCCTTCTTATCCACACAACGAAGCAAAGTTGAATCATGATTGCGCTTGTACAAAATGCCATTACTCAAGA
This sequence comes from Lathyrus aphaca, assembly GCA_963966055.1. Classification (NCBI taxonomy): domain Eukaryota; kingdom Viridiplantae; phylum Streptophyta; class Magnoliopsida; order Fabales; family Fabaceae; genus Lathyrus; species Lathyrus aphaca. The sequence continues at coordinate 407,157,026 of OZ014521.1, read as the reverse complement.
AGAACTTAGCAGAAAACCTTCTCAAAAACTTCCTATCTTTGACAGATGTCCCTTCAGGGAACTCCTGAGCTTCAAGATATCTTTTCACTTCATAGAACCAAGGCTTCTCCTCTGCCCCTTCTATGTCAATTTCATTGCAGTACGCAGGCTTTTCAAATCTATCAATAGTAATCTTGGGAGCTTCATCATCCCAACTGATCTCAAACATAGATGCCATGGTGGCCAATGCATCTGCCAACTAATTCTCTCTTCGTGGAATATGTCCAAAGGTAATCTCTTTGAAATGTGGGATCAAAGACAACACATGATTTCTGTAAGGAATGAGATTATCATATTTGGTATCCCAATCTCCTTTAATCTGACTTACTACCAGGGCTGAATCTCCATACACATCAAGGAACTGAATCTTCATATCAATAGCAGCTTTAATACCCAGGATACATGCCTCATACTCAGCCATATTATTGGTACAATAGAAACAAAGTCTAGCAGTAATCGGGGTATGACAACCTTCAGGGGAACTAATCACAACACCAACACCATTACCAAGTGCATTGGAGGCACCATCAAAAACCATAGTCCATCGGGATCCTTGTTCAGGTCCGTCATATTGTCCAGGTTCTTTGGTAATAATCATAATGTCTTCATCAGGGAACTCAAAACTCATTGACTGGTAATCATCCACTGCCTGATGAGCCAAATGATCAGCCACAACACTTCCTTTAATGGCCTTCTGAGTAGTATACTGTATGTCATATTCTGTCAAAATCATTTGCCATCTTGCAATTCTTCCGGAGAGAGCAGGTTTCTCAAATATGTACTTGATTGGATCCATCTTTGAAATCAATAAGGTAGTATGGGTCAACATATACTGTCTTAGTCGGCGAGCAGCCCATGCCAAAGCGCAGCAAGTTTTCTCGAGCAGTGAGTATCTTGTTTCACAGTCGGTAAACTTTTTGCTAAGGTAGTATATTGCCTGCTCTTTTCGACCAGACTCATCATGTTGCCCCAACACACACCCCATTGAGTTGTCTAACACTGTTAAATACATGATCAAGGGTCTTCCATCAACTGGTGGCATCAAAATTGGTGGTTCTAGCAGATATCTCTTAATTTCATCAAAGGCAGTCTGGCATTCATCATTCCATTCCATTACCTGATCTTTCTTCAATAACTTGAAGATTGGCTCACAGGTAGTTGTTAATTGGGAAATAAATCTTGCAATGTAGTTCAATCGTCCCAAGAAACCTCTAACTTCCTTCTCAGTACGGGGAGCTGGCATCTCTCGTATAGCTTTCACTTTTGCAGGATCCACTTCAATACCTTTTCCACTGACTATGAAACCCAGGAGCTTACCAGATCTAACTCCAAAAGTACACTTGTTTGGGATCAATCTCAACTTGTATTTCTTCAACCTCTCAAACAATTTATGCAAATGATCAAGATGTTGCTCTTCATTCTGAGACCTGGCTATCATATCATCCACATATACCTCTATCTCGTGATGAATCATATCATGAAACAAAGCCACCATAGCACGCTGATATGTTGCCCCTGCATTCTTCAAACCAAATGGCATCACTTTATAGCAAAAGGTGCCCTATTGTGTAACAAATGTTGTCTTCTCCATATCTTCAAGAGCCATTTTGATTTGATTGTAACCAGAGAAACCATCCATGAAAGAGAATACTTTGTGCTGAGCAGTGTTGTCTACCAGAACATCAATATGAGGAAGTGGAAAATCATCTTTGGGGCTAGCTTTGTTCAAATCTCTGTAGTCCACACACATACGTACCTTACCATCTTTCTTAGGAATTGGTACCACATTTGCAACCCACTGAGGATAAGAAGTTACTGCTAAGAACCCTGCATTGAACTGTTTCATTACTTCTGCTTTAATCTTCTCTGACATTTCAGGACGCATACGACGAACCTTCTGCTTCTTTGGACGACAATCTTCTTTTACTGGTAAACGATGAACCACAATGTCTGTATCCAACCCTGGCATATCTTCATAGGACCAGGCAAAGATCTCCACATAGTCACGTAGCATCTGAATCAACCTGCTCTTGACACTATCCTCTAATTCAGCCCCTATCTTGACCTCTTTCCTGTTTTCTTCAGTTCCCAGATTCACAACTTCGACTGGCTCTTCATGTGGCTGTATGGCTTTCTCTTCTTGTTGTAACAACCTAGCAAGCTCTACAGGTATTTCACAATCGTCCTCATTTCCGTCTTCAGTTTGATAGATCGGATTCTCGAAATTATAATTGGCAATAGTAGAACTGTTATCAACAGGATCCAGAGTGGATGAGGATCTGCATTTTAGTGATGTGGGTGTGTGTAAGAACACATAGCTGATAAAACAAAAATAAAAGAGAAGAAAGACAAGGAACACAATATTTACGAAAACGAAACGTCCACTGATTTTATTGAATGAAGTATGCAAATGAAATGACAGCCCGTAACAAGCATACCATTATGCCCCGGGTAAGGCACAAGGCTTAAAAGTTTTATTGTTCAAGAAATTACAAACTTAAAAGCAACAACACAGTAATAGTATTTACTCCTGACTAAAGGAGATAGGGATAACATCTTCAGCTTTCCAATTATTAAGTCCAGCACCCATAGTAGGAAAAATCCAAGCATCCAGATTGTAGTCTTCATCATAGTCTCCCACAACGTTGATCTGATCTTTCATAACCCCTTGATTGGTGATACGAACAGCACGAGCATGACGAACAGCCTTCTGGGACTCTGCAGTGAAACCCAAACCAAACTTGTCAGACTTGTATGGAATATCAGGAAGCTGACCCCAAATAGTACAACCACCTTCATCCACCACAGCTCTAGCATCATTGAGGGAGGCCATTGCCATTGTTGGAGGTACCCTGGTAACCACAGGAACTTTCTTCGCAACAGGAGGAGCTACATAATCATTAACAATCCAAGGAACCACTTCGAATGTCTGACACGGAGTTTCAATGTATTCACCTTCCATTTCCAGATACTTGAAAGTGTTTACATGGCTGACAAAGTATTCTTCCTCTCCATAGACAGTAACAACCTTTCCTTCCACCGGATATCTCAACTTTTGGTGTAATGTAGAGGTTACAGCACCTGCCCCATGGATCCAGGGACGACCAAGCAGACAAGAGTATGAAGGACGAATATCCATCACATAGAATGTAGCATTAAAAATTTGGGAACCAACTTTGATAGGGAGATCAATTTCCCCATGCACTACCCTTCTAGAACCATCAAAAGCCTTCACCACTATGTTACTGGGTTTCAGCACAGCATCTTCAGGACTCAACTTATTTAGGACTTCCTTGGGCAATACATTCAAAGAGGAACCATTGTCTATCAGCACGTGTGACAGGGTAGTGCCCCTGCATTCAATTGAGATATGCAAGGCCCTGTTATGATCCCTCTTGGCAGGGGTCAAATCAGCATCAGAAAATTCCAACCCATTATCATAGGTCAGGTGGGCAACACAATTCTCAAACTGGTCAACAGAAATAGCATTGGGTACATGAGCAGTCTTCAGGAACTTGATCAAGGCCTTGGCATGAGCCTCAGAACATAACAACAAGGACATCATAGAAATCTTTGAGGGAGTATGCCCCAACTGATCAACAATGTCATAATCACTTTTGCGAATGATTTTCAATACTTCTTCCATCTGCTTAGCAAGATCATCAGCAGCTGGCACATCAGTAGATACAGGCTCAATAACAGGACCTTTGCCCCGAGCATCAGTGGTGGAAGTAGCAACAGGAGTAGCTGCATTCTTAGAAGCAACTGGAGGAGAGAAGACTCTTCCACTACGTGTGATCTTACTAGATCCAGCAATATTATCAATATCAACAGGCACATCAGCTAAAGGTTCTTGCTTAACACCATGGATATAAACATCAGACCCATAGTGCCAAGGCACAGCTTTATCAGACGTATATGGAATAGGACCAGGAGTAGTAATGACCATAGGAGCTACTCTGGCTTCAGCAACAACTTTCACAGGACCTTCAGCAGTAATTTTGATTGGACCCTGATGGGTGATTTTAATAGGTCCCTTTGAAGTGATTCTCACCGGCACTTTGTCAACCATGTCAACCTCTTCAATCTTCTTACCTCTAGTAATATGATCTACCATACTCTCCACAGAAGGTGGTCTCCTTTCAAACACTATGGTGTAATTATTCATGAGACGTTGAATTCCGTCCTTCAACCTCCAACACTTTTCTGGATTATACTCACAATAAACACAATCTTTACGACAACCCGGAAAGAACCCAGCTTGTACTAACTTCTTCCTGATGACAGACAATGGTGTGGTCAACTCCGCAACTGAATGGATATGTAGATCTTCATCAATGGCATTGACAGTCTTCTCGTGATTTGGCATTGGAGCAGTAATCACATTTGGAGTACCTGGAGGATCAAACTCAATTTCTCCAGCATCAATCATATCTTGAATTTTTTTCTTCAAGATCCAGCAGTTGTTAGTATCATGTCCTTGACAGTTTGAATGATATGCACATCGTGCATTGGGATTATACCTGGGAGAGGTAACATTGGGATTCTGAGGAGCCTCTTTCAAAGTAATAAGTTCAGCCTTCAACAAATGTTGCAATGCCTGAGCCATTGACATGTTGATCTTCGTGAACTGTCTTCTAGCCCTCTGTTGGTTGCCCTGTGGCTGTTCTGTTGTTGCAGGAGTTGGATTTGAAATATGGACTGCACTAACAGACTGATGCCTTCTATTACGATCAGGTTGACCATAAACAGCATTGGATTCTTTTTTTCAAGTGGGAGGCTTCTTTGCAGCACCTGATGAAGAGGTGCCCACTTGGATCTTGCCATTCTTTATACCATTTTCTACTCGCTCTCCTGTCATGATCAACTCAGTGAAGCCAGATGATGAGCTTCCAATGAGATGACTGTAAAATGGACCATTCAGCGTACACATGAACATATCAACCAATTCCCTGTTAGTCAAAGGGGGTTGAACTCTTCCAGCTAAATCTCTCCACTTCTGAGCATACTCCTTAAAACTTTCTTTGACACCCATAGACATGCTCTGAAGCTGCATGCGAGTGGGGGCTAAGTCAACATTGTATTGATACTGCTTATAGAAAGCTTCAGCAAGATCATTCCAGTCCCTGATGTTAACACTCTCCAATTGATAATACCACTCCAACTGAGCTCCAGATAAGCTCTCTTGGAAAAAGTGGATCCACAACTTCTTATCAGCAGTGTGAGGTTGAATTCTTCTGACATAAGACCTCAGATGCAGTTTGGGACAAGAGATCCCATCATAAACAACAAAGGTAGGAACCTTGAAACCAATGGGTATGACTACCCCAGATATCAGACTCAAATCTTCAAAATCCAGCCCAGATAATTTCTGCAACTCCATAGCATCCATTCTATCCACCAGCATCTTGAATTTGTCTTCATTAGGCTCATGGTAGTAATTAGCCTCAGAATCAGAGTCCCCCATAGCGTTGTGGAGACTGCCTCCCTCTTTTTCAGATTCTTCAGATTCATAGTCTTCAACTGGTTCTTTGGTCTTAACAGGACCTCTGAACCTTCTTCCCATGTTGATCAGGCCAGCTGACCTTCTAGTCTTCTTAGTCTTCTTGGCCAGCAGTGTCTTCAATTCATCCTGCCCCTTGGACAGATTCAGGATCAGCTCTTGGAACTGTGCATTTTGTGCCTGGAGATCCTTAACTGTTTGTTCAAGAGCCATTGCTGAAATAAACAGCGAGAAGATGAGAAACCTGTGCACAATTATAAACCTGTGATGCAATGATATGGAATGTAAATGCGTATGCAATGTTTTCAAGGACCGCAGGATTTAAATTTGCTTAAACAAACAAGAAGGTAAACTTTTATTAGTAATAAATTTGTTTTGCCTCTTGGGCTTACAGAAAATGAAATGAAATAAGTACAATAGATGGGGTTTTAAGTCTCCCATGGACGTTTCCTCTTTGTGTTGAGGTATGAGTTGAGATTCCGCTCCTCGTGAAGTTGCTTTGTTAGTTCTAGGATCCTTTCTTGGCTTGCTTTGTAATGAGCCTCGAAAGTGTCCCTTTGCTCCTTCAGTTGGATCCATAATCTCTGCAAGTCTTCCATATCAGTAGGCATGTCTGGGTGAAGGATAGTATAAGCTGTGTCTCCTTCAGCAACAGGTTCCATGGTAACTGGTAGGATGGCAGGATATGGCATCATGAGAGTCTGAGCACGAGATCGCACCCATCTAAGATAAGCCTCCATAGGAATAGTGTACTTAGGCTCCAGCGTCTTGCTGTCAACCCTGTTTACCTTTCCCCAGGCTCGTATGAATCTCTGACGATAACCTTGAAGATCGTTGTCGTAATCAAACACAATGCCCTGAATCAACATGTCATGTGGACCATCGCTCCGAGCGTAACCAAACTGTCGTAAAGCTAGAGAAGGGTTGTATGTGATGCCTCCTCTTATGCCTAGAAGTGGCACATTAGGAAACTCCCCACAACGGTCAATGATGGTGACATTCTCCATAGATCTGGAGCACCAATGGATATCTGAGTGAGAAAGTGACATGATCCTTTTGGACCATCTGAATCCTTGCTCATTCTTCATTACTGAGCGAGGAAGGTGAGAAATAAACCACCTAGAAAGCAAAGGTATGCAGCACATCAAAGTTCCTCTTGCCCTTGTAGTACGGGTGTGAAGAGAATGCAAGATGTCTCCAAGCAATGTAGGCACTGGATTGTGACTCAGGAATATGTTGATGGCATGAACGTCTATGAACTGATCTGGATTGGGGAACAATACTAAGCCATATATCAGCAAGGCTAAGATCTCCTCAAAAGCATCATAGCTCATGGCCTTCAAGAACATTTGAGCCTTATCCATTAGCACCTTGGCAAGAATACCCTTGACTCCGCTTCTCGTTTCTAGAACAATGTCAGACTTCTTCAGATGTAGAGCTGCAGCAATAACCTCTGGTTTAAGCTCCTTCTCCAAGCCTGTGAATGGTTTCTAATCAAGAACAGGTATACCCAGAAGTTTAGAGAACTCTTCCATTGTAGGAACCAACTGGTAGTCAGGAAATGTAAAGCAATGGTGCTTAGGGTCAAAGAACTGAAATAGAACACTCATCATGTCTCCATTGAACCCTGAAGTGACTAGATCCAATAGATGACCATGTCTCTTGATGAACTGGGAATGATCAGACACTTGAGAAACCAACTCTTTAAGCTTGGGAGGTATCCCTACAAAGTTGATCTTGATGGTGTTTCTACGAGCAGAAGCCATGACCTGCAACAAAGAACAAAGATAAATCCTTTGGTCCTTGAAATGGTTAGTGAAAATGCTATGCTTATGATGCATGATGATGTCATGATGTTATGCTCAATCACAAACATGTGGCACACACAAACAAGTCACACCATAGCCCTAGGTTTAAAGGCTTGCATGAGGTTTAAGGTAAGTACCCTCCCCTGAAGTTAGATGGTTCATCCTGTCCTACAAAAGTAACCAGGTTCTAAGGGATCTCAATATCATTGATCCTTCACAAGGGTGGTTGTTCAGAAGGCAACTTACTTGCCAACCAAAACCCTCCAAGTTTAAGATCTCAATGAGCGTAGTATCGAGTGTCAACCAACTTCAGTCTGCACCAAAGTCGGTTACCTCACTACTTTCTAAAGGCCAAGATGGGATAACTAGGGTTCTAAAAGTTAGTTAGTGCATTGACAACATATGGCAGCCTCATATTATCCTCAACTTGACTTAAGGAACATAAGCACCAACCAAGAAGTCACACTAACTATGGCCACCAGATCAACCGTATCGATATACGTCGTACAGTTTCCTTGGTCTATTGCCATTTACCTAAGGTACACTAGATCCGGGTTAGGATCTTTCACACATAAGAGCCCAACAAGATAATATAAAGCAAACAAGGCAAACAATTTAAAGTGATCTAATTCCTAAGGGTACCCCTCTTTAATTAAATCCCCAGCAGAGTTTCCAGTTCTGTAACACGGTGGGAGAACTGACTTTAGTTATGTTGCGGATAGCAAGAGTCGCCACCGACTTTTATTTTATCCAAAGGAAAGGCATAAAAGAACAGGAAAGACCTTTTAAAAGATTTTTGGGTCCGGGGGATAGGTTATGTAAAGGGAAGGTGTTAGCACCCTTTACATCCATGGTTATCCATGGGCTCTTAGTTACTTAGCTCACTTTGAATTGTTTTTGAAAAGGTGAAGTGTGTGAATAGAAATTTTCATAAGAGTTTAATAATGATCCATGTACGGATGCGTAAAAAACTTGTGTTTGAAAATTGTTTGAAATTTGTGAAGTGTTTGAAAAGTTTTTAAATGAAGTGAGCAAGCAACTATGAGGAACCTACCCTAAAGTTTTAAGTCTTTCTGTTCTTTATCCTTTAAGTGGTAAGACTATCCCTATTATTAAGGAATAGGTAGTCATTACCTTGGATGTATGAGACAAGTAAGGGACATCTGTTTAATGAAGGCAACTGTGGGGTGTATTAAGCAATTTTTGGAGGGACTGTCATCATTATTCAAAAGGGACAAGATCATGTTGAAAGGCAACCATTAAGGGACTTGATGACTTTTCTTTTAAGGGACTTTGCTTTATACACCCCACTTGACCTTTTTGAATAGGCAACATTGAGAGGTAGCCCTAGAAAGTGAGATGGCGATTAAAAATCGACTTACGTGTGTGAGTGTTTAATTTAATTTATCTTTTAATTAAAATGATCTAAATTCAATTTTAAAATATAATACATGTGTACACTCCCTATTTTACTAACCATAGCAAGCAAATTAAATAATTTAAATATTTACAAAAATTACATCCAGGAGCATTTACATAATAATAATAAGCAATTAAAATAAATAGCAAGAATAAATAAGCAAAATATAAATAATAAATAAAAATAAATAAATAAGCAATAATAATTATAGTAGGGGTTAGTTATAATAATCAAAATAAATGAGGTTAGTGAAATAATAATAATAAGCATAATTAAAAAAAAAGTAAATAAATTAGTAATAAACATGATTGATAATAATAATAAACAAAATAAAATAATAAATAAGAATTAGAAATTATTAAGGAAATATGAACAATTTAATTATAAAATTTAAAATTTATATGCAACTTATAAAAGTTAAATTAATTATAAACATATAAAAAATTATATTAGCATGAATTTAATTATTTTGAGACATATATAAAATAAAATTTAGATTATGAACAAATTATAGAAATAATTACATATTATAAAGAAAAATTTGATTATAATTATATTTACTAAAATTAATTATATTAAATAAATATGTACAAAAATTAGAAAATAAAATTAGGTTTTTAATAGTTATTTAGAAAATAAATTAGGGTTTACAAAATTAGGGTTTGTAAAATATTAGGTTTTATTTAGAAAAATATTTTAGAGTTTATAATCTAATATACAAAATTATTTTAATAAATATGTACATATTATAATTTAAATACCTATAAAAAAAATAATTTTTGAATTACAAAATAATTTCTGAATATTAGAAAACATTGAATAAACATTTTATAGAATTATTTTATTATATATAATTATTAATAAAACTTAAATCAATTAAATAAAATAGAAATAAAAAGCAAAAATATAAACTTACCTGGCTGGGTTTGAACCCATGACATCCTGCCTACCAGCAACAACAACAACCACCAGGCTACCATGCGCACAGGCAATAGAAGAGAGTGTGAAATTGGTTTTGTTCCTTTGTCACAAAAAGTCCAGAAAAATAAAAGAAACAAAAGGCCTGGGGGAGGATTGAACCCAGGACTTCTTGAGCAAACACATACACGCATGACCATCCCAGCTAGGTGAGCTAATCTGTTAACAAACTAACAACAAATGATAATATAATATATTCAATGCAATAATGAGAAAAGCTCAAAAATATTTGTCACAGCCAGGATTCGAACACAGGTCCTGTTGCCAATACGCATGCTAGCCTTACCACTGGGACAAGCGCCAAGCTTGTGAAATAAACAGAAACAAAATCATATTATTTTTAAACAACAATTTGAATATAGATTTCGCGCCAGTCAACTTCTTCTTCTCCAAATTTCCTGCGAAAATTCATGCCCTTTTTCCTGCGATTCTTCATGCGAGTTCTTCCATATTCAAACCTGCGAAAATCAAACACCCATAAAACAGTACGATTTCTTTCAATTGATTAGTGTTTTATGATCCTTATGGTTCACACAACATCCCTATGTTCTTCAAATTCATTTATATTTAGTGAATCGAAGAACCCTAATTTGGAGGTCAAAAACCCTAACATGGCATCTCACGGGTTTCTCATGGTTTCTTTGATTTCTTTGCCCAGAAACATTCTACACATCATCATAAACATCATTAACCAAACAAAATTCATTGAAACGCAACAAATTAATGAAATCGAAAAAATTATTTTCAAGAACAACCAAGCTTCGGGTTTTGTATTATGGCATGGTTTTGATGCATATGAGTGATGGTAATGCTTCAATAAGGTCCAAAGAACATTGCTATGTTCTTATTTTACCTTCAAAGGTCCTGAAGATTGAAAACCGAATGTGAGTTTTGAGAGGATTTTTGAATTTGTGCACTTACTCTTGAGGCTGTGGAATCCGTGAATTCATGTTAGGGTTACACTAAGTACTTATAGGAGGTTGAATTTAGGTCAAAAAATTGAATGGTTGTGTGGAGAATTTGATAGGAAAAGATTCAAAATGATCATGCTTTAAAAACCAAATATTCATGTATAAACCCTTGCTATTTTGGGAGGATTTTCATAATTCTTGTATCAATCAAACTTAAATGTGATTTAAGATTTTCTAGAAGCAAAATTAAAATTAATTTTCATGATTTTATATTTTATTTGAATTTAAGATGACTTTTTAATATAAAAATCATAATAAATAAAAACAAAATAAATAAAATTATGAATAAATTAAATTAATTTCGTGAAAGATGTTATGAAGTGGATTGGGTCATTATTTGGCAAGCCCATTTGGAAAAAATTGGTTTTAGACCTCCTTTTTCTTCATGAACCAACCCAAAATTTCCCAACTTTGCAAGGACACATATCCTTCAATTTTAATGGTATGAGGGTGTTCTTGGACATTTTGGAAAGCTTGAAGAGTCCTCTAACAAACCCCACTGGTTTCATGTCCATATCATTTACCAATCTCAAGTTATGCCCTTTTGAAGTTGTTGACTTTTTGTTGACTTTCAAAAGGACCTATAATGTCTTAGCTCATACCTTCCAAATGAAGCATTTTTGGGCTTGGCTTGTGAGACACAAAGTTGTAGAGAATTCAATTTCATTAAAAATGAGCTTTGAGTGGAGACTTGGTGATGAAGTATGTGAAAGTTATGGCTGGTCAAAGTCAGTTGACTTTTACTGAGAAAACCCTAATTTAGAAACTCCTGATTCTTGATGATCTGAAATCTCTTTGATGAATCATGATCAACCCTTGATCAAATGATGAATTTTACTTCATATACTTGATGTTGGCAAAAAATCATGAAGTTTGACTTTGGTTTGACCACAGTTGACCTCAGTTTGACTTTTTAACTGCTTTGACTGATTTTGACTTATCTGATCATTTGACTGAGCAAACTTTTGAGAAAAGTCTTGAAACTTGACATGGGGATTCTTGAACATATATAGGATGTTAAGAAGCTCACTTGAAGTCTTGGAAGTCCATTTAGCCTGAGTAAAGTCAAAACCCTAGTTTTGGATGCACTGCTTAGGATGTGCATTGTCTGAGGGAATTGTCAACTCTTCTGACCAATTGTGAACTTTGTGAACCTTGTGAACCATCATAAAATGTCTTGTGAACCTCATGGGAAGCATTGTGAACCTTGTGAACCTTGTGAACCTCATAAAGCATTGTAGACTTCATGAACCTCATAAAAGGTCTTGTAAGCATTGTGAATCTTGTGATCCTTGTGAGCCTTCATGAAGTGACTTGTAGACTTCATGAACCTCATGAAAGGTCTTGAAAGCATTAGGAAGCTTGTGAACCTTGTGAACCTTCATAAAGTGACTTGTAGACTTCATGAACCTCATGAAAGGTCTTGAAAGCATTAGGAAGCTTGTGAACCTTGTGAACCTTCATAAAGTGACTTGTAGACTTCATGAACCTCATGAAAGGTCTTGAAAGCATTGGGAAGCTTGTGAACCTTTTGAACCTTCTTAGAACACAAAGTCTTGTATTGTGAGGGCAAATTTTGGGGTGCAACAGGTGCTGCCAGAGAAGATGACCGGAACATTGTTCCGGTCACCTGAAACGGATTAGGGTTAATCTTAGGGTTTAGTGAGCCAGGCGTGCTCTGGGCCCTTGGATCAGGTTTAATTTGAAATGGGTGGCTAGGATTAGTTCAGATTAGGTTTAATCAAGATTAATTAATTAATTAATTAATTAATTAATTAATTAGGATTTAATAAGTTTGAATTCTGACCATCCAGATGCGCGCATGGTCTTCCCTCCATCTCCCCAGTTTAAATCTGATCCATTGGATCAGTTGACCAGCCATTAATTCAATTTTTATTTCATTTTTTATCATTTTTCTTGCATAATTTATTTAAAATACTTAAAAATTTCCAAAAATATTTTCCTTTTGCATTTTTAATTCAAATATTTTTCTCCACCCAAAAACATTTTTATTTTTATTTTTATTTTTTGCATTAAAAAACCATTTTAAAAATATTTAAATGTTTATTTTAATTAATTAATTAAAATACCATTTAGGTTTCTAAAAATTCCAAAAAAAATCACATTGCATCTTAGGACATTTAGAAACATTGTCAAACCATTCATACAAATTTCTTTTAGGTTTTGAATCAACTTTGACATTTTTCTTAAATTTAGGGTTCATAAAAATCCCATTTTTTGAACCCTAACTTCATGAATTCTTTTCTGCCTAACCATGAAGGGCTTGACATTGGTTCTTTTTGCATTGATCTCCATATAGCATGTAGTGTCTAGCATATTTTTGTCACAAATTTATCTTGCATTTTTGATTTAATTTGCATTTTTACCCTTAAGGTACCTTAAAACCCTAACAAACTTAGAAAATTCACAACTTTCTTTAGGTTAAGAGTTAGACCTCCTCCTTTGGGGTGTGATATCATATAGGGTTAGGGTTCATTTGAGTTCATTTGAAATTTTTTTTATCTTATGATTTGCTTTTGTTTTGACTTTATGCATCTCATGTTGCCTTAAAACCCTAATTTCTCATGTACATTTGCATTCATCTTGCATATGCATCCATACATGAACTTTCCATGACATTTCTTGCATTCACATGACATCTAAGACATATTAGGACATATTAGAATCATGCTTGATCATTTCTTCATTCATTTGCCATGATATGCATTCATTTCATTCCATGAACTTTCATGTGCTTTCATGCTTCCTACATGCTTCATTTGCATTCTCATCTCTTGTATGAACATTCATAACACTTGACATGTATTTCCATCATCTAATAGCATCATTTTCATCATGTATATGCTTCTGGTTTTGGTTTGCATCTTGGCATACATTTCATTTTCATTTCATTCCTTTTCTTATACTAACATTTTCAGGTGGTAAGTAACTTGAGAAGTGAATTTGCCTTCACTTCTCATTTCTCTTCATCCTTTTCTTATGCATCATTGCTGCATTTTTCTTTGCTTTAGAGTGAGCTTGCTCATTCATGTTCATAATTCACTTTCTCTCTTCAAGTAACTTATCTTCTTCAGTGAAGTAAGTAACTTGTTTCTTCTGCTTCTCCTCCTTTCATCTGCTTCTTCCATTGGTGGCTTCTCTGAAGATCTCTTGCAAGCCTTACAAACCATATGAACACCCAAGCATGACAATAATTAGGGTTTTGATTAGTCCCCCCTTAGTTTTTACCTTTGTGTCTTCTTTGTGTCTCTCTTCTCATCTCATAATCAGAGACTAAACCTTTAAGGTTTTAAGACTTTGTGATTAGGGTTATGCCTGCATCCTTCTCTTAGGATGGAGTGTATAACTTCAATCCTAAGTGTTAAACCCTTAATTTGTTTAAATCTCTTAATCAATCCATCTTAATAATAACTAAGACAATAGCTTGTAACTTAGGCCTTGCATTAGGGTTCTAATTCTTCCTTTATTGGTTAAGAAGGACTAAGCCTAGTGTTAATGGACAAGTCCCCCTCAAGTTGTCTTACAAATCATAAATTCACTTCTTAAATCTCACCATTAATTAAAATACACTTTAATAAAGGTTTGTTTTGTCATGAGGTTAATCCCTAATCATGGATTAAGTTGAGGTATCTTCCTCAGCTTAAGTGTTCTCATCTATTATCCTTCTATTAGGATGGTGTAATGGGTTCACTAATCCTTGATTATGGCTTAAACTCATTACTTAACACTAAACAAAAACTCAAAAACATCTAAATAATCACAAGTAGGTTAATGATCTTAATCTTGCATCATGGTAATTAAGTTTGAGGTATTTATCTCATACTTAAGGTATTCTCATTATCCCTAATCAAAGGGAGGATATGATGAGTTTACTAATCCTTGGTTTAGGATTAAGCTCATTAACTTATGACAAACACAAAAGCAATAAAAGATTGAAAACACAAAAACAAACAATAATCGTCTCCTTCGGGATTCTTTTCTCATCATCTTCACTCACAAATGAGAACTTGCTTCTTCCGTCTAATGCAAGACAGTTAGCACCTGAGCCAGACAGGTCATACACTTGAGCATAGGCAAGCAAGCAGTTCATCAGTCAATTCATCTTTCAGTCTCTTTGAGACGAACTACGGTGTTCTGACTTCCTCATTGCACGAGAGGATACGTAGGCATAACTCAACTATTATCGAACAAAAGTCTTTGTGTCTTCCCCCTCTTTCAGCATTCTCTTTTAAGCCTCATTCCTGAGCACCTCACTTTATTTTCCTACACTGACACTTGTATATTCTTTTCCAGCTTTTGCACACAGATAACACAGACACTACCCCTTTAAACACAATCTTTTAAGCGTGGATCCCATCGAGTACGACGAACAATCTGGGTGCTAATACCTTCCCAGGTTGTAACCAACCCCCTTTCTCAGTTTCTCTGGTTCGCAACCGTCTTATCCATATTTTCTTAGGTTTATGCAGTATTACCTTTCCTTCGAGATAAAAATGCCTAGCAGGCGACTCTATTCATCTTCACCCTCATTTTCTCCTCTCGCCGACCGTTCGTGTCTGTACCCTATCTGACCTTGTGTCTCTTAGTGGGAGCGACAGCTTGGAGACTATGCTGGGGACCCTTATATTGCAACCAGGGCTTCTGGTTCTTTTTGTGGGTTCCTCCTAGCGCTTGTTTGATTTGTGTTTACGGGGGTGTTATGTGCTATTTGTGCTTATTTATTTGCTTTATTTATTGCTTTATGTACAACTTTATTTATTGCTTTTTCATTTATAGTTTTATGCATTTCATACTGTCATTATCATTGTGCTGGATCTCTTGTCTGTTTTGGTGGGTGGGGTTCATTGAGTGATTAAGGTCTTATACCTAGGACCTGAGTGACACATAGGCTAGAGTGGCTTCATATTCTTTCCCATTCCATTTCGGTCTGGTGCGGGAATATGAAACGCGGTTCAGACATGGGTTTCTTCTTGAGAACTCTGTACTACAGATTTCCTATAGTTCTAGGGCTATCTGGGAAGCCTGCTAAGTCTGGATGACCTCTTAATGACCTTCAACATCTAAGGTAAATTAGAGGAGGATCTTTTATGGTTATTGTAAGCACTGTACCTATGGGTTAGAAGTGTTTAAACTTCTCATAACTGATCTAAGTCTGAGGACCCTTGTTCTAGAACATTACATGTGAGGGGGTTGGGATGTTTACAGGTTTGCAGGAACCCTTGGCCACATCATACCCTGTTACTAGTATTGTTTTAAGAATGCATCACTTTGGACAGTTCTTGTGATTACCCTGGACTTGTGACTCTTTATTTGAGTCCCCCACCTGGTTACTGGATTTTTAAGCCTCCATCCGGACCTATGAACATACATGGACTTTTACCAAGGCAGATAAACAGATCCAACACTTGATCACAAACCCTTTGCATATCATTTGCATACATCATTTTTGCATCATTTAACATTTGCTTATTTGTTTTATAGGGTATCCACCATTTTGTCTTTGGTTTGGTTTTGACCCCTTCTGCTGCTTAGACTGCTTCAGTTATCTTCTCCAACACCTTCATCAGTTTGTCAGTGATTCTCCTCCATCTATCTTCATCAGAGACCCATCTCCAGCATCTCATTCAGTGACCTTCATCAGCAGTTGCTCTCAGCTTCTTCACCAGCACCCATGGACACTTCAAGAAAGAGCAACATTACTTACCACTTCTTTGAGCCCACCCTGACTGGCATCAGGCAGATCCAGTCCCTTGTTACTCCTGGTCATGTCCCACTATTCAGAGAGCATTATGGGGGCATATTGGACATGGTCATGGACTTGGATGCTTCTCAGAGGAGCATGATCCATACTTGCTTGCAGTTCTATGATCCTCCACTCAGATGTTTCACATTCCCTGATTTCCAGATGGGACCATTGATAGAAGAGTTTTCCTTGTTGTTAGGAGTTCCTATCAGGAGAGGGATTCCTTTCAACCCTGAGATGGTTGCTCCCAGAAATGAAGACATAGCCAGGGCATTGCATTTGGAGCCTTCCCTCATTGATCAAAACATGACAACCAAGGCTGGAGTTCCAGGCCTCCACCTAGACTTCTTGATCTCCCAAGCTACCCTGCATGCTGCTATAGGAGAATAGAAGGCTGTCTATGCACTTTTAGCCCTCAGTATATATGGGATTATCTTGTTTGCAGATGAGCCCAAGTTTGTGAGCAAGAATGCCATTCACCTGTTCTTATTGAGGAACCCAGTTCCTACCTTACTGGGAGACTTCTACTACTCAGTACACCAGAGAAATGAGAAGCAAAGAGGAAGACTAGTCAGATGTTGTGCTCCTCTTTATTACTCTTGGCTGCTAAGAAACTTTCCAAAATCAGATACTTTCCTGAACCCCCATCAGCAGAAGAACTGGGCTAAGAGATTCATTGCCTTGACATCAGATGACATTAGATGGTGCACCCAGAGCACCAAGGGCAAGGACATCATTACTAGCTATGGGCAGTATCCTAATGTGCCTTTGATAGGAGTGAAGGGTTGCATCAACTACAACCCTTTGCTGTTTAAAATACAATTAGGGTATGCTTTGATTCATCCTCCCAGAGGACAAGATTTGGCTGAAACTCTTTACTGTGAAATCCAACCTAACTCTGCTGTTGTCAGACAAGCTGCCTGGACTTGGGATAATATTCAGACCAAGGGAACAGCCATCCTTGGCAAATGCAACAACATTGCTTCAGCACAGTATTCTTATTGGTCCCGTACCAGAGCTCAGATCACCCGGATGCCTTTCACCTTGGGAGATACACCTGGACGTTCTACAGTGCAACCTGCAGCTACTGTCAGCCTAGAAGAGTTTGAAAAGCTGAAAGAAAGGAATACTCAGCTAGCTGAAGCCTTAAAGAAAACTCTCTGGGAGAGAAATGACAGCCGTCTGGATAATGAGAGATCGGATAGGCTCAGGATTGAGCACTTGACCAAGATTGAGAAGACGGATGACTACATCAGGAAAGCTAGGGCAAGGTAGTTGGTACTGAAGAATGCTAGCAAGGAAGCAAAGACTCAGAAGGCTAGTGTCGCTCCCGATAACTGGGACATGCCCACATAAAGGTACAGACGCGAACGGTCGGCGAAAGGGACAGTGAGAACACACAGCCGTGAACTCACTGGAGACGAATAGAGTCGCCAGCTAGGCATTTTTATCCCGGAGGAAAGGCAATGCTGCATGGGCCTAGAAAAAGATGGATAAGACGGTTGCGAACCAGAGAGACTGAGAAAGGGGGTTGGTTACAACCTGGGAAGGTATTAGCACCCAGATTGTCCGCCGTACTCGACGGGATCCACGCTTAAAAGATTTGTGTTTTAAAGGGGTAGTGTTAGTGCAATGTGTGTATAAAAGAGCTGGAAAAGGATGTACAGGTGTCAGTGTAAGAGAAGTGTGAAGTGTAATATATACAGTGTCAGTGTAGGAATGAGAATGAATTGCTCAAGAATATGAGGCTAAGAGAATGAAGCTGAAAGAGGGGGAATATACAGAGACTTTTGTTCGATAACTGTTAAGTTATGCCTACGTATCCTCTCGTGCAATGAGGAAGTCAGAACACCGTAGTTCGACCCAAAGAGACTGAAAGATGAATTGACTTGTGAACTGCTTACTTGTCTATGCTCAAGTGTATGACCTGTCTGGCTCAGGTGCAAACTGTCTTGCATTAGACGGAAGAAGCGAGTTCTCGTTTATGAGTGAATGGGATGAGAAAAAGAATCCCGAAGGAGACGATTATTGTTTGTTTTTGAGTTTTCAGTCTTTTATTGCTTTTGAAAGTTTGTCATAAGTTAATGAGCTTAAGCCTAAACCAGTGGATTTAGTATACTCATCACATCTTCCCTCTGATTAGGGGGTAATGAGAATACCTTAAGTGTGAAGTCAGATTCTCACACTTAATCACCTTTGGTGTAGGATTAAGATCACTAACCTACTTGTGATTATTTAGATGTTTTTGGTGTTTTTGTTTAGTGTTAAGTAATGAGGTTAAGCCATAATCAGGGATTAAACAAACTCATTACACCATCCTAATAGAAGGGTAATAGATGAGAATGTTTAAGTTGAGGAAGGCTCCTCAACTTAATCCATGATTAGGGATTAAACTCATGACAAAACAAGCCTTTGGTTAAGTGGATTTTATTTAATGATATGGTAATGAAATGGATTTTTATGATTTGTAAGACAACTTGAGGAGGACTTGTCCATTAACACTAGGGTTAGTCCTTCTTAACCAACTAAGGAAGAATTAGAACCCTAATGCAAGGCCCAAGTTACAAGTGTGATGTCTTGATGATTATTAGATGGATTGATTAAAGGAGTTAAACACATTAAGGGTTTAACACTTAGGATTAAAGTTATACACTCCATCCTAAGATAAGGATGCAGGCATAAGCTTAATCACAAAACCTTAAAGCCTTTAGGGTTTAGTCCCTGATTATGAGAGGAGAGGAGAAGACACAAAGGATGACACAAAGGTAAAACTAATGGGGGACTAATCAAAGCCCTAATCATTGTCATGCTTGGTTGTTCCTAAGGTTTGTGAGGTTTTCAAGAGAAGATCTTCAATGGAACCACCAGGAAGCAGATGAAAGGATCAAGAGAAGCAAAGCAACTTGTTTCATTCAAGAAGTCAAGTCACTTGAAGAAAGAAAGTGGGAAGAAGAAGAATGGGCAAGCTCAAACTCAAACACATATAAAAATGCAGCAAGGATGCATAAAAGAGATGAAGAGGAGTTATGAGAAGTGAAGGCAAATTCACTTCTCAAAGTTACTTACCACCTGAAGGGTTAGGAAAGGAATGCAATGTAATGCAAAATGGGATGAGATGACATGATGAGAAACAAAACCAGAAGCATATGCATGATGCTAATGATGTTATGAGATGCTACAAACATGAGGCAGCACATGGAAATGATCATACAAGTTCATGAATGCCAATGAAGCAAACTAGGAAACATGAACATACATGAAAAGTTATGAGGTGCACATGGCATACAACATGGAAAATACATGATGCAATGATCAAGCATGCTTCCAATATGTCTTATGATGTCAAATGAATCAAATGGATGCTTGAAATGTCATGGCAAGTCATGTTATGCAAGAGAATGCAAGATGGATGCATATGGAAGCCCAAATTAGGGTTTATGAACAATACACCAAACAAAAACCAAAATCAGAAGCAAACCCTAAGATAAAAAATTGAAAATGCCACTCATAGGACCCCTAATCCTATACTAAACCAATGCCCAAAGGAGAGGTTTCAACTCCTAACCAATTTCAAGTTATGGTTTTTCTAAGTTTTCTAGGGTTTTAGGGTTTCTAAACAAGAAAATTCTCAAACAAATGGAAAAATGAAAGATCAAATCATGGCCATTTAATCTCACAAACTACATGCTAAACACAATGCAATGCAAAAAGAATCAATGTCCAACTTTTCATGGATAGGCAGAAATGATTTTTAGAACTTTGGATCAAATTAATGCATAAAAATGATTTTTAAATCAATGAAAGTTTTTGCAGGTTTTTGGATGTGTTGTGTTCTGGCCAGCTTCAATGCTCAATGCCTTGCTATATCATCTCCAACTTGTGTGGATAGACTGTGAGGCAGGTCAGTAGGGTGGCTGGGTACTGTGCCAAGAGTATGGGAGCCTTTTGCAAAAAAGTCAAGTTTGTGTCCTTGAGAGCATGGGTCATGGCAGCAACTGTGTGAGGTCATGTCTTGCTCCAGCTTGAGTTGAGGAGAGCCCTTGGATTGTTTGTAGCTGACTGCAACATATGGATGACAAGCTATGCTAGCTTTTGCAACTTGACAACTTGTGTTTTCTCATGAGTTTATGCTAAGTACATGAAACAATGCTTGCTGAATTTTGTCACATGATGTCTCAATTGGTCATGGCAATGTTTAGAGATCAGCTAGTGATCACATAATTCCTTGAAGCATGATTTTGCCAAGAATCCTCTTTTTGCATACTTATGAAAAATGCTTTATGGAACTTTGAAAATCAAGGCAAGACATCCAAAATTCCTTGGGCCAAATCTGTTTTTGGGGTCATGTGTGATCATGTAATGCAGCTTTGAAGTCACTTTGAAGTTACTAGAATGCTTGGTTCATGAAATTGCAAGT
Organism: Lathyrus aphaca; assembly: GCA_963966055.1. Taxonomy (NCBI): domain Eukaryota; kingdom Viridiplantae; phylum Streptophyta; class Magnoliopsida; order Fabales; family Fabaceae; genus Lathyrus; species Lathyrus aphaca. Next base: position 407,136,126 of record OZ014521.1, on the reverse strand, counting down.
TTTCTTTTTAGTGCATAACTTGAAAATTAGTGATTTTTGCCAACTTTAACATACCATAACTTTTGATCCAAGATGAATTAGATCATGTTCTTGTACTTTTTGAAAAGGGAAAGATCTAATCTACAACTTTCATGACCAAAGTTTTTCCATTTGAAGCATTTTTGGATCAAAAAGCAAGGCTTGAAAAGTGACCTAAAATGACATATTCTTTAAAAGTCAACTATGCCCAAAAAAAAGTCAACTTTGCAAAAACTTCAAATTCTTGAATTTTGTGAACTTCAAACTTCTTCTATGATCAAATAAAGATCATATACACTCAAAATGATGAAGATCACCCCTTGGTTGGGTCATTGGGGGCCTCAGATGCCCTGATTTTGCACTGACTTGTCTGAAAAGTCAACTCTTGATCAGATGACTTCCCCATGGAATTTCTTCATGAAGATTGATATGCATACTCCCTATATCATATAGAGACCAATAGAAACAAGAATGACCAAAAAATTTGGAGTTATGGCCTCTGAAACCAAAACCCTAATTTTAGGTCAACTGTGCAGTCAAACTTGGCTCTGCTTCCACACCAATCCCAGTTCTTGTGATTCCTTGGCATTTTTGACTTTGAGAGGATGTAATATGATGCTTGAACACACATGGATCCCTTTGAAGTGATTGGTGACCTTTGGAGTGGCTCAAGAAGCTCTTGGATTGCTCAGATCACAAACCCTAGGTGCAGATGACTTTGAATCTATGCAGTGAATCATAAAATGAGATATGAGGTGATATGATTGTGTTTATACATATGAGATGATCACAAGCCATGGTGTGAATGGGTGAGGGCAAATTTGGGGTGTTTACAGCTAGGGCAGAGCATTATCTGGAAGAAAGCCAGGCTAGATGGATCAGGATCACTGAAGCCCGTGTACAAGAAGATCAAAGGACTTAGGCTAAGATAGAGCAACTGGAGGCTAGTGAGAAGAAGCATCAGGAGGCATTAGTGGCAGCACAAAAGGAGATATCTGAATTGAAACTCCGGGCGGGGTTGAAGAGGTCAAAGGATCAGGAAAAGCATAAGAGGTTGACCAGTGCCATTGCTACCAGGAACCTTGATCAGTGATATTTAGATGTAGTTTTCAAGCCGGTTTTCATTGTCCTTTGAGTTTAATTTCGTTCGTTTGAAGTATTTCGTTCATGTTTCGTCGTAGATTTCTTAATGTAGCA